>BSQW01000009.1:27618789-30118789 GCA_030161315.1 Eutrema japonicum
TTATGATCAGACATCCCATGAACTCTACCTCTCGGGTTTATCGATGTGACTGTAACCAACGGGTCTTGCTTGTTTGTCACCCGAGGATAGGGAATGTAGCATACCTACACCATGTAAAAATTTAACCACGGGAATGCAACAATACTAAATTTTGAAATTAACCTAAAAGAAAAAACAAACCTGGTCTGCTTGTGATGCAAGTACAAATGGCTCGTATTTCTAGAGTTACCTTCTGCTATGTAATGATGTAACACCAAATTGGTCGTGTCGCACACCGCTTCCTACTAATGGGTCGTTCCAGTCGCATAAAAATGCAACGCATCTTAGACCAAGCATTCCCCGGTACTGAACATCTAAAATCTCACGTACGACACCATAGTATACAAGATCACCAGATTGAGTTGATACACCGTAATCTGAAGTTGTCGCACTCCTATCATCCCGAAGAATCTTAAAAGCGTACTCCCGTGTGCTATACATCACATGTGACTGCACGGTTGCTAGTGGAAATCGCACAATTTCTTCTAACCACGTGGGAAATGTTTGTCCGTTAGCCTTCTCTGTCGTGACCTGCACAAATAAAATAAAAAAATATCAAATAAATCATTCATTACATATGATGATAGTTAAAAACAAGGCAATTAAAAGACTTACATAATCTCTTAACCAACGTCCGAACTCTTCCTGTTTCAGCTCGATTAGCTCGTCCTCTGTTTTGTCCGGAAATGCAAAACGTTGATAAGCCATATACATCATGTGCGATTGAAGCAATCATCACGTTAGTAAATATATATAATCAAGAACCCAATAAGTAATTAATAATTTGGTTCAATATAATAGCTCACATATTCACCAAAACGGTACATCCAACGGTACATGTGGTGAAAGTCTCCGCTTCTTGCATTTTTCACTAAGTCGTCTAATCTCTAAAAATATATGAGGAACATCGACCGGATATAAAGGTAGTACGCCTCCGTCATCATGTCGAACTGCTCTACGACTCTTTGTTTTGACTTGCGATAGAAAGTAGAACTCGGCAAAATGTGAGGTTTCTTCATTGATGCTCTGTGCGACGATAGAACCCTCCATTCTGCTCAAATTTTTCACCTTCTTCTTTAGATGATACATCCAACGGTACTGAACCGGGCCCCCAAGCTCTGATTCTCGAGGGAGATGGATTGTTAGATGTTCCATAACATCAAAGAAGGAAGGCGGAAATATCTTCTCCAAATTGCAAAGGATTACAGGTATATTATCCGCAAGATTGCGGATACCCTATGATGTAAGAGAACGAGAACATATATCTCGGAAAAAGGCACCAATCCTTGCAAAATATGGATAACAAATGAATAACTAAATACTAAAGTATATATTGTGTAAAGTATTAACAAAATAATTTAATGATTGTACCTGCAATTGCTTCGTGGACATTACGTGGCAAAAGACATGCAAAGGCAAATGGAAGGAGGCGCTGCATCACCACATGGCAATCATGACTCTTCATCCCAGTAAACTTCCCTTCTCCATGATCAACGCAGTTCCGAAGGTTAGATGCGTATCCGTTCGGGAATCTAACACTTTCGGCAATCCAGTCAAAAAATTCGGCCTTTGAAGGTTCATCCAAACGAAAAACCGGAACCGAAGGCTTCCCGTTCCCTGTTACATGTAGTGCTCTACGAGAAAAAATGTATGGCAAGTCCAATCTAGACTTCAGATTGTCCTTCGTCTTCCCTTGGACATTGAGAACGGTGTTCATAATGTTGTCGAAAAAATTCTTCTCAATGTGCATGACATCCAAATTATGCCTCAAAAGATGGTCCTTCCAATAAGGCAAATCCTAGAAAATACTCCTCTTGTGCCAATTATGAACGTTGCCACAACCATCAACATGATGATGCCCGTTACCACCACAATCAATGGTCCTCTCTACACCAAAATATCTGAACTGAGTCAACAAATACTCACCATCTAACTCAGGAGGTGGACCATCAAATACTTTTCGGTTCTTCCTAAACAATGTGGTGCTCCGACGATAAGGATGATCGCTAGGTAGGAATTGCCTATGACAATCAAACCAAGACGTTTTGCGTCTGTGCTTCAATTGGAACGCATCAGTGTTATCTTGACAGTACGGGCACGATAACCTTCCGTGCGTTGTCCATCCTGATAACATGCCATATGCTGGAAAATCGCTAATGGTCCACATAAGTACCGACCGCATGATCAAATTGTGGTGCTCCGACGATAAGGATGATCGATAGGTAGGAATCGCCTATGACAATTAAACCAAGACGTTTTGCGTCCGTGCTTCAATTGGAACGCATCAGTGTTATCTTGACAGTACGGGCATGATAATCTTCCGTGTGTTGTCCATTCTGATAACATGCCATATGCTGGAAAATCGCTAATGGTCCACATAAGTACCGACCGCATGATGAAATTCTGGTGACAAGAAACATCAAACGCTTCAATACCTTGGTCCCATAACATTCGCAGCTCATAAATCAATGGCTGCAAAAACACATCTAGTGATCTCTTCGGATGCTCTAGTCTAGGAACAAGAATGCTAAGGAACAAGAACTCCCTTCGCATGCACAAAGATGGCGGCAAGTTGTAATGTGTTACAATTACTGACCGCAAAGAATATTGTCTGCCGTGCTTCCCAAAAGGGTTGAAACCATCGGTACATAATCCAAGGTATACGTTCCTCGCCTCAAACGCAAAGCTGGGATACATTGATTGAAAATTTTTCCATGCTCCTGCGTCTGACGGATGGGCAATTTTTCCATTTGTCGTATGCTCTGCATGCCATCTCATTGCTCCCGCTGTGCGCTCTGACTGATATAACCTCTTCAACCTCTCTGTTAACGACAAATACCACATCCGTTTATATGGCATTGGCACTCTTCCACCTGTTTCTTTATACCGAGGTTTGCGACAAAAACGGCATGTCGAACGGTCTGCATCCTCTCTCTAGTAGAGCATACATTTGTCTATGCATACATATATCATCTGATACGGCAATCCTAGACCTTGAACAAGTTTCTGTATCTCATAGTATGATGCCGGTGCAAGATTATCTTCTAGCATAATGTCTTTCACAAAATCAGTTATTGTATCCACGCATTCCTCACTCAAATTGAAACCCGTCTTTATACCCATCATCCTAGTTGCAGTTGATAAAGGGGAATATTAACCTCTACACCCATCATATAACGGATGTTTAGCAGCGTCTAACATATCAAAGAATCTCCGAGCTTCTAAGTTAGGTTCTTCTCCTCTATCTCCATACTCAGCAACCGATAGTATACTTTCACGAAATGCATCGCTCACCATCTGAACATGACCTACAGTACTTTGTACTTCCATTGCGGGTTCTTCTAAGCTAGCGTTATCCCCAATATAATGTTCACTAGTACTAGCATAATTATCCACCATTGTATCATTTTCTCCGTTATAATACCAAATCTTGTAACCCGACATAAATCCATAACAATACAAGTGTGACCATACTTCATGTATCACGATAAATCTACGATTCCCACAATTGGTACAAGGGCAATAGATTTTACCGTTTTTTTTGCTTTCTTCTGCATACCCGCAAATGCCATGAATTCCTACATACATTCTTTGAATTCCTCCGTAACTAGGCCAGTGTCCGGAATTTGATGAGGCTTGTCCATCCATGATCAAAAATAATTATAAGGATTTGAAGAAGACATTTCCGTAAGGAATTAGATAAGAGAGATTTTTTTTTTTGTGATTATAAATGAGGGGTGGTTACGTTTTATAAGAAAACAATTGTGCATTTTCCGACGGATTTAAAGTAGATATTATCGATGTTGGCAAAGATGTCGGCAATCATGTCGGCAAGGATGTCGGCAAAGTCACCATCTATCGGAAATCCGTCGAAAATTTCCAACGGATGGTTGTCGTCGGAAATCCGTCGGTAGTATGTCGGCAACATGAGAATTTCTCGGAAAGTCGTCGGAAATCCGTCGAAAAGTAGCCGACGGATTATGATCGTCGGAAATTTCTGACGGATTTCCGACGGGTACTCTTTTCCGACGGATGACACGTTCGTCGGAACTTTCTGACGGAATTATGACCGTCGAAATTTCCGTCGGAAATGACCCTTTTTCTTGTAGTGAATAAAAAATAATTAAAATAGGAAAGGATATAATAGTCTTTTAAAATTATTGATTAGAATATGAAAAATATATATTTGCATTAAAGAGGTTAATTATTATTTAAATTTTTAATTATTTTTAATACTATATATTTTAAAATAATAATCAATTTATATTTATTCAAAGAAAAAAAATCTATTCAAAATATTGCTATATTTTCCACTATAATTTATTATATTTTATTTGAATATATATAAAAAAAAGTTAAAAAATATTTTACTAATTTTATAAAAAGTTAGACACAAGAAAACTATTTTTTTTAAATGTTCGTATATTAACCATTAAAACTATAGTCATTTAACAGTATATATTGGAGTTATGTTTTCAAGATTATAATTTTTTGCGGTTAGCCCGAATAATATTTTAGTTCACTGCAAAACGGGTTAAATAGACAAATTATTACAAATTGACAGATTTATCTATAATCATTAGTTAGTCATATTGTAAAATTCAGATAAAAATAATTTACTTAAATTTTAAAATAATTTATTTTATAAAAAAATTATTTCGCGTTATAATTAGCGCGGGTTAAATCCTAGTTATATTACATTCCTATATCACTCTGATGTGAACATGTGAGAAAAACAAAGCAAGATGGTAAACTTGCCGAAGAATTTCTATTTCCTGAAATAACTTTTATAAGTTTTGGTTTCTGAATTTTTTTTATCGTCTACTAAGGATTTATGGTTATGATGATTAAAGATTATTTTAAAATAGTATAATTAAAGCATTTTTTTATATGTCTTTTAAAATTATTGATTATAATATGAAAAGTATATATTTACAATAAAAAGGTTAATTATTATTTAAAATTTTAATTATTTTTAATACTATATATTTTAAAATAATAATCAATTCATATATATTCAAAGAAAAAATATATATTCAAAATCTTGCTATATTTTCCACTATAATTTATTATATTTTATTTGAATATATATAAAAAAAGTTACAAAATATTTTACTAATTTTATAAAAAGTTAGACACAAGAAAACGATTTTTTTTTTAAAAAGTTCGTAGACTAACCATAAAAACTATAGTCATTTAACGGTGCATATTGGAGTTATGTTTTCAAAATTATAAATTTTTACGGGTTAGCCTGAATAATATTTTAGTTCACTGCAAAACGGGTTAAATAGACAAATTATTATAAATTAACAGATTTATCTATAATCATTAGTTAGTCATATTGTAAAATTCAGATAAAAATAATTTACTTAAATTTTAAAATAATTTATTTTATAAAAAATTATTCTGCGCTATAATTAGCGCGAGTTAAATCCTAGTTATATTACATACCTATATCACTCTAATGTGAACATGTGAGAAAAACAAAGCAAGATGGTAAACTTGCCGAAGAATTTCTATTTCCTGAAATAACGTTTATAAGTTTTCGTTTCTGATTTTTTTTTTTATCGTCTACTAGGGATTTATGGTTATGATGATTAAAGATCCATCACTTATCCAAAACCTAAATTCAGTGGATATAAGGTTTGTTTATAATTTTTTCACTTATTAACTAATATCTTATTATATAAAGTTGGACGTACTCACGTGAGCGTGACACATAAGATAATTCTTACTCATGAGATGGTGACATATGTCATTGTAAATTTAGATCATGATATGTGTCAATGTAATAATATAAATTTTCTTATTTTTAGTTATTTAATTTAAAAAAAGAAAAAATAACAAAAATGAATTTTTTTTTATGGAAACTAATAAAATTGAAAAATTAAAGTAAGAGAAAAAATAAAACTAAAAACGAAAAATGTTTAATATATGAAATTAGAAGAATAACAATTTGTTATTGTGTGTTTCATAATTATGGAACACTCTCATTCATTTATGAGGATTGTTTATCAAGTTTATATTTCAATTTTTTTTAATTATGAATTACAAAATGTAAATTTTAGATAACTATGCGGGGTATTAATTTAGAATCTAATTACACGGAACTTAATTATGTATATTATTATCATTTTTAGAGTTTAAATATTTTATTTTTTACCCGCATATCACACAGGTAAAAGAAAAAATTTATAATCAATTTATAATCCTAAAATGTAAAGTTACTAAACAAAAATAAATAAAAAATGATAATTTCTTTAAAATATTTATCCTAAAGACAAAGCTGATAAAAAAGGAGAAAAAAAAATATATAATCGATTTCTAATCCTAAAAAATAAAGGTACTAAACAAAAAAAATAAAATAAAAAATTCTAATGTAACCAAAAAAGCAAAGTTAATAAAAAATCATAAATTTATTTGTCATATTAGATTAAAGAAATTAAACAATAGATTACTAATCTTAAAAGAAAAAAAAATCTAATTACTCACTTCTATATAAATAATTTGTTATCCTCTCAAATTCACACCAAAAAAAAAAAAACAAAACTCCAATAAAATTTTCCAAATATTTGTTTTTGTATCTGTTCCACCAAATAGTTTGTTCAAGATACTAAATTTGTTTCATCGGAAATTCGTTTCTATTTTTTTATAAAAAATTTCTTGCGGCAAAAAGAGTAAATATGATTCAAATAGAAATACTAGATTCAAATCGTCACGGTTTTAAAAAATAGATATGAGAAGCTAAATAATAGAATGTAAACATAATTCAAATAAGAATATGAAAAATTAAATATTTGTAAACAAGTGACAAAACTTAGAAACCAAATAATTGAAGAAATAAAATAAAAGAATCAATAAAATAAAATAATAAATCAAATATATCATAGGTTTAAGAAATAGTCTTAAATGTGAATTCATAATTCGCTATTCAAACAATGAAACTTAAGTCATATAATACAAGGAATTTGTGTGGGAAAATATATTTTTTCTACTTTATAACAAAAAGAATAAAGAATATTTTAGAAGAATGATGTAAGAATTTGCCTACCAACACTAATTATATAAACAAACTAGATTTGTTCTGGCATTCGTGCGCAATGTGATGATGATACAACCAAAGTGGTGGTAGTGGGGTGGTTCCCTTCTGTGGTGAGGGTAGGCCCTGTTGGTCAAGGCCAGGGATCGACTTCCCACGGAAGCGGAATTGCAACATTTAATCCATTTGGCCACCGGGGCTTTCACATGGTCTCTCCGGACTCCAGGATTGGTCGGTGTTGGGGGGATGATGCGCGGACCCTCGGTGCAATGGGACTTGCCATCCTGCATCGGTCGGAATCGGCGGTCCCCTAATTCAGCCGGATCACCTGAATTATCAAAATAAAATGTGATGATGATACTTAAACCCCACCATCCTCAACCTCAAACTCAAGCTTTTCACTTCTATTCTTTTTCTTTTCACTTCTATTCTCATTTTCATAATTTTCTTACTTTTTTGGATGACTCATGTATCTCTATCTTCTAGACTTTTCAATCCATTCACTAGAATCGAACTTGGGATATCGAAATGACAATGTATCCTTTCTTTCAACCAATTGAATGGAGCTAAGCAAAAGCAACTAAAAGGATGTTACTTGTTAGGTATAAGGTTTTTTTTTTTGTCCGGTTAGGTATAAGGTGTAAGATTAACTAATAAAGTAATCAAAGGGTATCTCTATTTTACAACTCATAAAAAGGTAGCTTAAGGTGGATTGGTCTTTATAGTGTTTAACAGCCAAACTGGATTTGCTGTCATTAACGATTTGGATGTATCACATTTGCTTAAGTAGTTTGTATATATCCAATCTTACGTTTTGTGATTTTTTCCAAGACTTTCTGTTTATTAAAAAAATGTAGTTGAATGTGTTTGTGGTCCTTCAACTTTGTTTGTATGAATGATTAAAAAAGAAATTTTTTTGTTTGTATGCAAATTTGAAACAACATTCCAAACTTATTTAAAAGTTATTTAAGTGGTTTTCACACAGTCAATTAATAACTAAAGTGTGCACTACCGCAATAGTAACGGTATCATTACAAAAAACAATCGATTTGTGATGGCCAAATCCATAGCAAATCCGTCGCAAATCAGGCATCGCGACGGAATTGCGACGACACTTACTCCGTCGCAAATCAGTCGTCGCAAATCAGTCGTCGCAAATCAATTTTCCTCGCACATCCGTCGCAAATTTGCGACGAAACATATTCCCTCGCAAATTTGCAATGGAACATATTGCGAGGGAATATTTGCAGTCGCAAATTTGCGACGGATTTGCGAGTGCACGTATCATCACACATTTGCGAGGGCTTTATACCAGCGCGAAAGTCGTCGCAATATTTGCGATGGATTTGCGATAGATTTGTTTCCGGGTATCGCAAATCCATCGCAAATTTGCGTGAGATTTGCGATGGATTTGCGATAGATCTGTTTCCGGGTATCGCAAATCCGTGGCAAATTTGCGATGGATTTGCGACTGCAATTTTTTGTGTAGTCGCAAAGCCATCGCAAAATTGCAATGGATTTGCGACGAAAGTTCAATTTTTTAATTAAAAAATTATTAAAAAATTAATTAAAAAATTAAATAATAATTAAATTAATTAAATTTTAAAATTATAAAACATAGTTATTTAATTTATTTTTTTTATTAAAAAAGTGCATAATTGTTTTAAAAAAAAAACAAAAAAACAAAAAAAACAATTAAAATGTTTACAAAGGACCGGTTCCGGTTCCGGAACTGGTTCCGATTTCGGTTCCGGTTCCGGTTCCGGAACTGGTTCCGATTTCGGTTCCGGTTCCGGTTCCGGTTCCGGTTTTGGTTCCGATTCATGTTCCGGTTCCGGTTCCGGATCCGGATCCCGAAAGGTTACATCTTTCGCGAAGTCTCGCAAAAGCCGGATCTTTCTCAGCAAAGTAGTCCATGAAAGCATCATAGGAATTAATCTTCTCGGCCTGATTCGTTAGCATTTCGGCCTGACTCGTTATGATCCGGTGTAGATCGTCCTGGGATGGACGTGAAGCCGATGTAGAAAAAGCTTCAATTTGCGGTTGAAGCGAACCGACTCCGTAAATTCTTCCTTTTTTTGCGGGGAGCAACCTATAAAAGACAAAAAAACAAACATTATAAATATTTCAAAAAATATTTAAATACAATACAACAATTTAATTTTTAAATACGTACCTCGGTAAAAATTTGGTTCTTCACGAAAGGAGTAAGTCCGCCAGATTCTGTGCTCTCGGGATCATCACTATCGACTGTCTGATATAACAGTCCGAGCCGCGAAGTGACATCGTTGTAGATCTTCTCAGAGCGTCCATCGATAAAAGAGCCATCCGGTTTCCGTTTTCTCTCCTCGACAACCGCTAACAAATCCGGAACTGATGATCCGGTCTTTGCGGCCTAAAAAAATTTCATAAATTCATAAGATTAAATTAAATTACGAATGTAAGATTTAAAAAAAAAAACTTACTATGTTTCGGCCCAGTGCTTTAAACGAGGTTCGTCCAGAATGATGCTTAGAAGGCCCGTAACCATCAGGATCAGAGTATCGGGCCTTGCGACTAATGGCACTCTTCTTCTCACTCTTCGGATCTATCCAATATCGAACAAGGCCGTTCCAAACAAGCGGATCCATCCACTTAGGCTTCGACTCATTGCCTTTAATCTTCCACTTTTCTTTTCAACGTCCAACCTGACCGCACATGCCGCTAATTGCAAAATCCCATTGAAACGATTGCTATAACAAAAAAAATAAGAAGTTAAATGCATAAAAAATATTATTAAATAATAAGAAAAATAAATTTAATAAAATTTAGAAAACTTACAGCAAACATTTTATACCAACGTTCTATGATATATTCCGGTGTTTGCGAGTAATTGGCATGAGGTTCTTTGAAATCTGTTTCAAAGATCGAACGGATCTGAGCAGCCACAGCTCCGTCATCATCAAACCTGAAATTAGAAAATATACTAAATTAAAAATGAAATTATTATAATTGTAAACAAAAACATAAATAACTTAGAACAATTAAATTATACGATAACGTTCCTGGAGGACGGCTTGGATCGAGTCGTGGTAGACTATCATGACCGGGACTCTCGAGAATCTGCTGTATCGCAATATCAATGGGGACGAAATCAGCCGCGGGGTCCGCCGGTGCGGGGGTAGGCTCCTCGGTCTCAGGAACAGCAGAAGTCGCGAAATCCATCTGAGTAACAGGAGGAGTACTTGTGGAACCCATCGAAAGAAATCGAGTGTAGTCGTTACCTCGAAATCCCAACATCTAAAAAACAAAAATTAATAATTAATTCATATAATTATATTATAATTTACAAAATACAAAAAAATTACAATCAAACTAATCATTTTATATAATTTATTATATAAAATCATACTAATCATGTAATTATCTAATCTAAATTCATCTTAATTGAAATACAAATCTAACAACCTAATAAATAACAAATCTAAATCTAACAATCTAAATTCATCCTAATTTAAATACAAATCTAACAAATCTAATTTTTTAACAAATCTAAAAATCTAAATAATCTAACAAATCTAAATTTTTTTTCACAAATCTAACAAATCTAAAAATCTAAAAATCTAACAAAATCTAAAAATCTAATTTAAATACAAATCCAAATCTAACAAATCTAAATTTTTTTTCACAAATCTAACATCCTGATTGATATACAAATCTAAACTAACAACCAAATTATTATTATTTTTTTTAGATAACAACAACCTATTTTAGAAAGAAAAAATTAAATTTAAAAAAAAAAACCAACCTTCACCAAGGAGAGAGGAAGAGGGTCACCGGAGGGAGAGGGGAGAGGAGGGGGCTCGCCGGAGGGAGAGGAGGTCGAGAGCGAGGAGGTCGCTGAAGGGAGAGGAAGTCTCGCCGGCGGAGGAGGAGAAGGAAGGAGGTCGCGAGGTGAAGGGAGGAGGTCGCGGAGGAGAGGAGAGAGGAAGGGAAGAGGGAGTGCTCGCCGGAGGAGGAGGAACCGATCGCCGGAGGAGGAGGAACCGTCGCCGGAGATGCACAGTGCGCCGGAGAAGAAGATCCAATGGAGGAAGATTGAGATGGGAGAAAGGAAGAAGAAGAGCAATAGTCGGTTTATAAACTAATAAGCGATGGATTTGCGATGGATCCGTCGCAAATCCATCGCAAAATGTGTGGTCCACTACCAATTCGCGGTTTAATTTGGCCCAAAATGTGATGAAAAAATTCAATATTCGTACCAAATTTCAAAAAAAACATTATTTTGCAACGGATTTGCGACGGATCCATCGCAAATCCATAGCAAATTTGTAACGGATTTGCGATGGACCTTGATTTGCGATGGATTTGCGACGGATCCATCGCAAATCCGTTGCAAATTCATGAGTTTTAGTTTTTAAGATTTAGGGTTTAGGGTATACGTTTTATTATCATAATAAAGTTTACGGTTTATAATCTCATGGTTTATAATCTCATAAGAGTCATGATCATAAGCATATTTTCCTAAAATTTAATGATTTTGATGGTACGAGCAATGTTAAACTTCTATATATATTCATAAACAACATATACAGATATATGACGTTTTATCATACGGAGACATCTCCAAATATTCGCGGTTTATGAATGCACATCATTAAATAACTTTAGAAATCTGATTTTTTGAGATTCACTTTAAAAACCGTTAGACACGTGTCCCGATTTTTTCCTTGCTGGAAATAAGGAATGAATCCCTAGCAATTCCATTGCAAATTTTCAAGAGATTTGCGTTGGATCCTCATTTTGCAACGGATTTGCGACGGATCCATCGCAAATCCATAGCAAATTTGAAACGGATTTGCGACTGATCCATCACAAATCCGTTGCAAATTCATGAGTTTTAGTTTTTAAGGTTTAGGGTTTAGGGTATACGTTTTATTATCATAATAAAGTTTACGGTTTATAATCTCATGGTTTATAATCTCATAAGAGTCATAATCATAAGCATATTTTCCAAAAATTTAATGATTTTGATGGTACGAGCAATGTTAAACTTCTATATATATTCATAAACAACATACACGGATATAGGACGTTTTATCATATGGAGACATCTCCAAATATTCGCGGTTTATGAATGCACATCATTAAATAACTTTAGAAATCTGAGTTTTTGAGATTCACTTTTAAAACCGTTAGACACGTGTCACGATTTTTTCCTTGCCAGAAATAAGGAATGGATCCCTAGCAATTCCATTGCAAATTTGCAACAGATTTGCGATGGATCCTCATTTTGCAACGGATTTGCGATGTACCTTGATTTGCGATGGATTTGCGACGGATCCATCGCAAATCCGTTGCAAATTCATGAGTTTTAGTTTTTAAGGTTTAGGGTTTAGGGTATACGTTTTATTATCATAATAAAGTTTACGGTTAATAATCTCATGGCTTATAATCTCATAAGAGTCATGATCATAAACATATTTTCCGAAAATTTAATGATTTTGATGGTACGAGCAATGTTAAACTTCTATATGTATTCATAAACAACATATACGGATATAATACGTTTTATCATACGGAGACATCTCCAAATATTCGCGGTTTATGAATGTACACCATTAAATAACTTTAGAAATCTGATTTTTTGAGATTCACTTTTAAAACCGTTAGACACGTGTCACGATTTTTTTTATTTAAAAAATTACATTATAGTACATATAACACATTATTCAGAATCGTTTTCAGATTCATTTTCAGAAATATTGGAGTGTTCACTATGCTCATCATTGTCTTCTCTGCTATCGTTCTCTTCGAACTCGTCAGATGCGGCTGCATCTTCACTTGAATCCTCCACGATGTCTTCAACCTCTCTGTTTTGTGGATCGATATGTATGATATCTTCTGTTGATTCGACTGCGATGGAGACTTCTCTGACTCTTTCATTTTGCATAACATCATCGATGCCTAACCCAATTATACGGCCTCTTGGGTTCACTTTTATCACTGATAACCATGTCTCACGTCTTTTCTTAATCCGAGGATATGGAATGAAACACACTTGTTCTGCTTGCAATGCTAGGATGAAGGGTTCGAACTTGGAAAAACGTCGGTTTTCATTGACATCGATCACCCCTAAGTTGTTTGCGCGGACCCCTCGACCGACTGTTGAATCGTACCAATCACATTTGAATAAAATGCATTTCAAACCGATAATTCCAGGATATGTGACTTCTATAATTTCTTGCAAGACACCGTAGTAGTCGTTTTCACCTGGCACGTGGATTCCATAATTTGCGGTTGACCTTCGAGAGCTATGCTTATATGTATGAAATGTGTATCCGCGAGTGAAGTACATTGGGGCAGTAGTGATCTTCGCAATTGGTTCTTGAACAACCTCGTGCAGCCATAGTGGCAAGGGCTGGTTTGCACATCCATTCATTACCTACATATATATAATTTGAATAACAATTAATTAATTTTAACAAATTATATTAAAAATATTCGTGAAATGATAGATCACTTATATATATCTTACGTACATAGTATTTTAACCATCCAGCAAAGTCACGTTCTTTGTACTTCTCATAATCTTTTTCAAGTAAACCGGGATAGGCTTCTCGGATCTGGATGTCGAAAACGCTGCAATAATTTGGAATTAAAAGTAATTAAACAACGAGTGAGATATATATATTACTTATATAAATGGAAGTAATTAAGTACAGCTAATTAATTAATACCTCTCAAACTGTTGAACAAAATCACAATTTCGCAATATATAATTGTGAGCTGCACGACAATGTTCAGGGTCTTTCCACCAAACTTCTTTCAAATTTCCAGCAAGTCTCCCTATTTGGGCGAAGATATCCGGGACATCAACGTTATACGTAGGTGCAACCCCACCATCGTCATATCTTCTAGGAGCGGTTTTTTTCGTTTTGAAGGTTGGGCTAAAGTAGTATGACGTGAAGTGAGATGTTTTCTCGGTCAAACTACATGCAACGATGGAACCCTCCACTCTTGCAAGATTTTTGACCTTCCCTTTCAAATGTCCCATGAATTGCTTGAACGGGTACATCCATCGGAATTGCACGGGCCCCCCAAGAGCTGCTTCATGTGGTAGGTGGATTGGGAGATGTTCCATGTCGTCAAAAAATGAAGGTGGAAATATTTTTTCTAAATTACAAAACAAAACAGGGATATTATTGAGTATTTGCGCTATGCCATCCTCAGTCAAAGTTCGAGTGCATAGATCCCTGAAAAATGCTCCAATGCCTACCAATAATATATATCAGTAATTAAATAAAAAATTATATTATAAATACATATTTAAATACTTGTTTACCCGCAATTGTTTCGTGAACATCTGTCGGTAAGAGCTTGAGTAATGCAAATGGTAGTAGTCGCTGCATGAATACATGGCAATCGTGGCTCTTCATACCGGAAAATTTATTGCTTTGCTCTATGCATCTTGAGAATTTGGACACATATCCATCAGGAAACTTTACTTCTGAACCAACCCAGTCAAACAACGCTCGTTTCGCATCCCTAGACAATCGAAAAGTTGGAATCGGCATTTTTCCGTTTTGTGTAATATGAAACTCGCTTCTTACACATATTTCGGTCATGTCCAACCTTGATTTCATATTGTCTTTAGTCTTTCCCTTTTCCTGGACATTCAAAATCGTATTCATGATGTTATCGAATTTTTTTTTTCCGATGTGCATCACATCAAGGTTATGCCGTAATAGGAGATCCTTCCAATATGGCAGTTCCCAAAAAATACTTTATTTGTGCCAATTGTGAGAAACGTTATATCCGTCAGGCATGTTTGCCTTAGTGTGCCAATTGCCCCCACGTTTACATGTTTCTTGAGCACCGTAATAATCAATCTGCTCAAACAAATCATTCCCTGAAAGATAGACTGGGGGGGGGGGAACAAGCACGACCTTGTTCTTCCTAAAAAACTTCTTGTTCTTACGATTCGGATGATGCATGGGAAAAGACCGACGATGACAGTCAAACCAACATGGTTTCCTTCCATGCTTCAACTGGAAGGCCTCTGACCGATTAAGGGAATATGGACAAGATAAACTTCCATGCGTAGTCCACCCTGATAAAATTCCTTACGCCGGGAAGTCACTAATGGTCCACAATAGCACAGCACGCATCTTGAAGTTCCTTTGCTGCGAATAATCGAATGTGCGAACACCTGTATACCACAACTGTTTCAACTCATGAATCAAAGGTTGGAGGAATACATCAAGGGATCGCTTCAGATGCTTAGGACCGGGTACTAGAATACTCATGAACAAAAGTTCCCGTTGCATGCACATTTCCGGAGGAAGATTGTATGGCGTCAATATGACAGGCCATAGAGAATATAGTCTCCCGGACATACCAAATGGACTAAATCCATCGGTGCATAAGCCAAGATAGACATTCCTGCTCTCGTTAGAAAAGTCCGAATGTACAGTCTGAAAGTGTTTCCACGCCTTTGCATCTGACGGATGCGTAACCTTCCCATCCTCCGTTGTATGTTGTGCATACCATCTCATTGCCGCCGATGTCCTTTCTGATTGGTATAACCGTTTCAATCTATCCGTGATTGGCAAGTACCACATACATTGGTATGCAACGAGGGTCCTTCCAGTAGTTGGTTGATATCTCGGCTTCCCACAAAATCGACATTCCTGCAACTTATCATCATCTTTCCAGAAAATCATGCAATTGTCAATGCACACGTCAATAATTTCTGATGGTAACCCAAGACTCGCAAACAACCTCTGTATTTCATAGTAACTCTCAGCGGAAATATTATCTGGTGGAAAATACTCTTTAATTAGCTCAGCCCATGAATCCATGCAAATCTCATTTAGGTTATGATCACTTTTAATTGTCATCATCCTAGATGCCAATGATAGTTTAGACTGCCCTTCTCTACATCCATCGTAGATGGGCAGCTTCGCAGCGTCTAACACATCATAAAAACGCTTTGCTTCTATGTTGGGTTCTTCCCTAGTATTATCATCAGCAAATGCAGTTGTACTTTCATGAAATGCATCTGTAACTATATCATAAAACCTATTTCTCTGTTGATACCCTTCATCAATATTTCCGAATAAATGATCATGCCCATAATTATAACTAGGTTGATCAACGGCATGACTCGTACTACTTCTAGCATCAACACTATAACCTTCCCCATGCGAAAACCAGATATAATAGTTTGGCTTAAATCCTCTATTATACAGATGCCTCTTCACAATATCAATATCCACATATTGGGTGTTCCTGAACTTTCTACATGGACAGAAAATTTTACCATCACGAGTCGCACATGGTTGGTTTGTCGCCTGGTACATGAATGCTCGAAACTCGTCCCGATACTCTTTCGTCACTTCACCCGTCCCTGGATCTTTTTGATTGTACATCCATGATCGTAATGCGTATATTTCGTGCCCCGAAGACATTTTTTAAACACCCACCACTCAAAATATATTTCTCAAATTTTTTTTTTTCAAAGTTGTTGTGTTATATGAGCTCTCAACGTGATCTGTATTTATAGAATTTCAAAAAAAATTGCGACGGATTTCCTACGGCAATTTGCAACGGATTTGCTATGAAAAAAGAATTTGCGAGGGATTTACAACAACTTTGCGATGGAAATTAATTTTCCTTTAAAACGTGGTCCATCTACCTCACCTAACTTCACCTAACTCCACCTAACTAGACGTGTTGCAAATCCCTTGCAAATTGCTGTAGCATATCCTTCGCATATTGCTGTAGCAAATCCCTCGGAAATTGCGACGTCAAAATTTTCTCGCAAAATTGCCACGGATTTGCGACGACCATTATATTCCTCGCTAATCCCTCGCAGATTCCTCGTAAATTTGCAACGAATTTGCGACGACTTATTCTCCCTCGCAAATTTGCGACTATGGACAAGCTCTAGCAAATCCCTCGCATTTCCGTCGCAAATTTGCGATGAATTTGCGACTCTAGACGGTCCCTCGCACATTCGTCGCAAATATGTTGCAAAGGCATCGCAATTTGCGACGACCCTTTCCCTCGCAAATTCGCGATGGATTTGCGATGACTCGGCAACCACTTGCAAATCCCTCGCAAATTACTCGCAAATCCGTCGCAAATTTGCGACGGATATTATCCATCGCAAATTCCATTGCAAATCGATTGTTTTCTTGTAGTGTATATCGATGTAATACTTTAGGATCGAATCCACAGAGATCAAGTGAAACACTACGAGAATGCAGAAGGAAAGTAAAGTTAAGACGAATGAGAATGTTTTGTGGTTTTATGAACGAACTAAAACTAAGAATGTAGATAAAACGATGTAAGTTAGATGGAGGAAAACGCTAGGTCTTTGGGTAATTCGCAGGAAATCAAGAATCACAAATTAGATAATTAAGCAGGGAAATCATTAAGTACGTTCTAGAACTCAAATCAATGTTTTATAATCAACCTACTGTCGTAGTATTAATTACTATGCCTAATAACCTAAGATTCTAAACTGTCGTTTGAATTCAGAAAACTAAACATGCTTTAAGATCGAGGTTGATATGTTCACAAAACGCCTTAACATCATCTTTCGTTGGTTAAGGACGCTTTGCTCACCTATGTTCTTTCAGGCTTTTAAACAAACACTTTTGATGCGTTAAACAACCTAAGATCAGAAACTAGGTAGCTAATCAAGTTTCAGCACTAAGAACAACAATAGATGAAGAACTAGAAGATAGATCCCTATTCTAACCAATCTGATTCAATGATTAATGAAGTTCCCTTGAAACCCTAAAACCTAACTATGAGATTACTCAGACATAGAATCAGAGAAACCACAAATAGATGAAGAAGAAATCATAATCCAATATAAATAATAAATTAGGGTTCAAAAATCTTCTCAAAAGCCTGTAGAGTTAGAGATTCGTCTCCCCAGAGAAAGAGATGTAAAAGTATGTACAAAAATAAAGTTTAGTCTAAACAATGGCTGAAAAATATTATAAATAACCCTAAAACACATTTTTCCTAAATCCCGGGCGAAACCGGTTCAGAATAAGTGAAAATCGAAATTTCCTTTTATTTTTCGCATCACTAAACCAGTCGGTTTATGTTGGACCGTCTTCACGAAAACTGGCGTAATTTTCGATCGCACCGTTGGAATTACCTTAAACCACTTCCAAATGAAAGCTGATCCATTGCTCTATATAATTGTAATATATATCATGAGCCTAATATTGTAATAAAATTGTGATGAAGGGTCGTTACAGAGTCAGAAAAAGGAAGAGCCGAATTATGCATCAGGTTTACGTCAGTACCGAGTTTCTGGAATGTTTTAAAGATGTTGTAATTGGCTGGACCGGTTTAGTTAGACTCATTGGTACAAAGATTAAATTAATGTGAAAAGTTTATTTTTGATTACAATATTGTAAACCACAAATTTTTAGAATTTTTGTTTTCAAGTTTGACATAAATTATGTTGACAATAATAATAAAAAAACTCATTGGTACAAAGGTTCAGCCAAAAATCAATGGTTAATTGGTTATGTTAAATTAATTCGAATTTTTTTTTATTAGAATGTTATGTTGAATTAATTTGAAAACTTTATTTTTGAGTAGAATAATGTAAACGACAAATTTTTGAAATTTTAGTTTTCAAATTTGACATAAATAACATAATTAAGATTGTGACATAAGTAACATAGTTAATTAGTAGGGTTCTTCGTCATCTAGTTCTTCATCAGAAGACGACAAATTACACCAAAATTTATCTTCTGGTTCTGCATCTCCGACATCGTAATCGAGGTTTATTGGGTTTGCTCCTTGTACGAAATTGTCGAGTTCGAGATCTTCAATTGTAGTCATCAATACATCATCATCATTTTCTGTTTGCAGAAGAGTCGGTTCTTTTTTATCATATTCCCCTAAAATGTTTCCCCTCGGATTCATTTTTAGAATATTGAGCCACAACTGCTTCGGTTTCTTTGTGTATGGGTACGGAATATAACAAACTTGCTCCGCTTGCGAGGCTGTTTTCAATATAAGTTATACATATGTATATATATGATATCGACATTAATAAAATGCTATATATATATATATATATATATATATAAGTACGTACCTATAATAAATGGTTCGTATATATTATATTTTCTCGATGAAAGAACGTCTACAACGCCACCATTGCTCCCCCGAGTGCCTCTACCGATAACAGGATCATACCAATTACACTTAAAAAGTGTGATTATCAAATTGACCATCCCCTCGTACTCGAGTTCTATGATATCAGTTAAGGTCCCGTAGAAATCCGCTTCATCAGATGCATCAGTGTAATTTTCACCTTTAACACATATCCCATAGTTACATGTCTTTCGTACAGTGCCGTGATTTTGCGTATGAAACAAATAGCCTCTTGAAAATACATTGGCCATGTTTTGGCCTTATTCAAAGGTCCATGTACTATCTCTTGAACCCAAGTTGAAAATGGATTCGTGGCGTTCCAGTAAGCAACCTGCATATATATAAACAATAGCATCAATATTTATAAGTATAAATGTATGCATAGTTATGAATATTATTTAGACATACATATTCTTTCACCCATATATGATATTCGTCAGCTCTTTTCGCGGAGAGTTCTTTTTCGGATAATCCTGTGTATTTTGCAGAAATATACTCCTCTAACATACTATAAAAGACCAACACAAAAATGAAAAAATATATTGGAATATATATTAAAACGCATGGTGCGAGAGATGCCAACTTATATACCTCTCAATTGGCTGAAAATAGTCACAATTTCGTAAAACATATGCATGTGCGCATTGATAATCTCTTTCCGAGAGCCATATTTCATTCATTTCTCCACGTGGACGGCCTACGTGCGTAAATATAGAAGGTACTCCAGAGACATGATATACGGGGACTTCACCTTCACCGAATCTTATTAACCTGACCGAATGAGTGAAAAGTAATTCACATTAAAATACATAGTATGTGTATACAATATAAATGGCATAGTGGACATGAAGTGATTGAATTTAGCATTTACCTTGATTTCGTTTGTATATTCACGGCAAAGTAGTGCTCTGAGAAATAAGCAATCTCGTCATTGATATATTATTCTATAATCGATCCTGCCGCATATCTTTTGTTCTTTGCTATCCCTTTCAACTTTTTGAAAAACCTTTCAAAAGGATACATCCACCTATATTGGACAGGACCTCTTAATTCAGCTTCATAGGGGAGATGTATAGGCAGGTGCTCCATCACATCGAAAAATGAAGGTGGAAATATCCTTTCCAAATTGCATAGGATCAAAACTATGTTATGTTTTAGAATTTGAACGCGAGTTTTATGAAAAGTTCTCGAACATAAGTCCCGGAAAAATGCTCCAACCCCTACAATATACGTGAAAATTGTGGAGCGGTTACTATATAAATTATTATAATAATATTTATTTAAAGAAATAGTCGTAAATAATTAGTACCTGATAACACTAGGTGGACATTCCGGTCTAGGAGGTTTGCAAAGATAAATGGAAGTAACTGCTCCATAAAAACATGGCAGTCATGACTCTTCATGCCTGAAAACTTTTGGTTGTTCATATCAACACAAGTGGCTAAGTCTGAGGAATAACCATCTGGGAATTTAACTGCATGTTTCACACATTCCAGTCAACTTTTTCTGGCTTTTTCTGTCAATGTGAAGGCTGGGAAAGGAGCTTGACCCTCACTATCAATATGTAAGTGTGGCCGAGAACAAAATTGTTCAATATCCAATCTTGACATTATGTTGTCTTTCGATTTACCCTTCACACTCATAAGAGTATTCATGATGTTGTCAAAAAATTTCTTCTCTATATGCATCACATCAAGACAATGTCAGAGATTGAGATCCCTCCACTACGGTAGCTCCCAGAATATGCTTTCCTTGTGCCAGTTATGTTGCTTTCCATAGCTCGACTTCTTCTTCTCGTGCCCGTTTCCACCGACGTCCTTTGTTTTTGATGGATTTACACCAGCCAACCGCTCGCAATAAACTTGCTCACCGGTCAAAGACTGAGGTGGATACTCTCTCGAAGCGTCTTTTCCCTTCCGGAAGTCTTTTTTATTCCTCCTTAGTGGATGACCATGAGGAAGAAATCTTCGGTGACAATCAAACCAACACGTCTTCCTTCCATTAGGTAAATAAAATGACTTTGTATTTTCCATCCAAACTGGACAAGATAATTTACCATGGGTTGTCCATCCGGATAACATGTTATACGCCAAAAAGTTGCTTATCGTCCACAAAAGCATTGCTTTTATATTAAAATTTTGATTCAAGGACACATCGTATGCATCGACGCCATTAGACCACAACTCTTTTAACTCCTCAATAAGAGGTCGGAGGAAGATATCGAGACTAGCTCGCGGATGATTTGGCCCAAAATTCAGAATTGTAAGAAATAAATACTCTATATTCATGCACATACTAGGGGGTAAATTATATGGAGTCAAGATCACCGGCCACAACGAATGATTACGAGACATGCCAAATGGATTGAACCCATCAGTACATAATCCAAGATAACGTTATGGGTTCTTTGGCAAACCGGGGATTTTGATCTTGAAAATATCTCCACTCTGTCGCATAAGAAGGATGACACATTTCTCCCTCCTTTGATTGGTGCTCGGCATGCCATCTCATTGCCGCTGCAGTCTTCTTGCTCTGATACATTCTCTTCAATCTGTCAGCAATAGGTAGATACCACATAAAACTGTATGGTACTTTGGTTCTACGTCGGTCGTTCTTAGGCTTCCATCTTTGTGCACCACAAAACAAACATTTATCTTCCTTCAGAAGATCATACAATTGTTAATACAAACATCAATTGTATGATATGGGAGGCCTAAATTGCGCATCAATTTTTATGTCTCGTAATGTGATCCAGTTGACTTGTTTCTTTCTGGTAAATAGTCTGTCAAGATTTCGCAAACCGAATCGACTAAATTTTCACTCATATTATATTCTGCCTTATTTTGCATGACTCGAGCAGCTAAGGATAAATGCGAGTGACCTTCACGACAACCATCGTATAATGGATTCTTTGCACCTTCTAACAAGTCGTAAAATTTCTTTGAATGGTTACGTACCGGTTCTTCTACATTCTGATAACTACCATCCTGATGATAGTTATCAAAACTCACGTTATGACGAAATGCATCATTCACCATATCCACATATCTATCTTCTACTACATTTCCCACATTTTCACTCCCACTTACATAACTCGATCCTAAATCCATATTGATTTATTCTCCATGCTTATACCAGACATAATAATCTGGCATAAATTCTTTGCTATAAAGATGATTCCAAATTCTTGTCCCCGGAATAAATTTATCGTTCTTGCAAACACTACAAGGGCATAAAAACTTACCGCCATTACTCTGTGATAGAGGCTGGTATTTGCAAATGTCATGAATCCATCCACCCCCGCTTTAAAAATTCCGAACTCCACTATCACTCCACGTTCAAAGAGATCTTAGCTGTAAAGAAGGCCATTGAGAAATTTGAGTTCCATTTGATTGGACACAAATTTCGCATCGAAATGGATATGTCATCCTTCCCGAAGATGTTACAATTCAAGCAAAAGATGGTCCCACATCAACAGTTGCTAAGATGGAGCGAATGGTTTTCAAAATACGACTTCGTCTCCATCTATTTAAAGAAATTTTCCGTCTTATACATCCACTCCCGGAAATTATTATAATTAGAATTTCCCGACATTATATAACTGAAAAATAGAATGAGGAGAAGATATATGTTTTTATTTTTTGTTGAAGATCGAATGAAGAGGAGAAATGGGATGAATTGAGCTTATATAGACATTTCTGCCGACTAAATAGCTACTACACGGCGTCTGAAAGGCGACTACATCTTGTAGTCGCATAAAATCGTTACACCAACCCCAAAACGAATAACACGTGTTTTTCACCGGTCTTTACGACTAATTACAGACTGCTATGCGACTCTCCGAAATAGTCGTATATTGATCGCCAAATGGCGACTATTATGCGACTCCTGTTACCCGTTGGCAAATTAGTCGTAATTTTGTCGTAAATCAGCGATCCGCCGAAAAAGTCGCATATTAGTCGCTAAATTAGCGACTATTAGACGACTATTATTTCCCGTCTGAAATATAGTCGCATATTAGTCGTCATATAGCGACTACTATAGTGACTATATTCTTTGGTCGTAAAATAGCGATTCAATTACGACCAAATCGTATTAGTCTCTAAATAGTCGGCAAATAGTGGCTAATTAGTCGCAACGTTTAGCGACTAATTGTTTAATCGCCAGTTGTAATCATTAAAACGTTGTTTTCTTGTAGTGAATGATCGATTTGAAGTCGATCTTCAGCTCTCAGACCTGCTTGAGTTTCGAGGATGATACTAGTTCTTCTGGCATTATAGGTTGAGCTTTTTTAAATACTAGTACTATTTATTACCATATCCTTACCACATCAACTAATGGTTACACACGAAGTAGTATACGTTTTACCATGGCAATACAACATTAACAATCAAAGCCAAAGAGTTTAAAACTCCAGGTTAGGAATTTAAAATTTAAAATTGGTCAAAAATACTTATTTATTGTAAGAGATAACGTTATATATATCTGGATTTGTACTAAACACCTTTTTAAAGTGCGATCAACTCGATCGAGTTGTACTTAATATTCTTGATGGATGATAAAAAGGGAAAGGAAATACAATAAACAAATAAACTGATGTAGCAAGAATAGTAATGTCTTTATAAGAAAAAATGATAATAATGTCTATTTTGAATTTATTTTTCGACCTAATAGCATAGCTTTAAAAAAAGAGCAATGTTGAAAAAAGAAGGTTCAGAAAACGAAATGTGAGGAACATGTTTATCTTCAACATAAACAAAAGTATATGTAAGATAATTAAAAATGCTAGATATTAGTAAATCCATAATGATTTAGTGTATGCTCCAAGACGTTATCCTAGATTTATTAGGGCCATGGGAATCCGTACAGGTTTGTATGCGCTTCATCTCGAATTGTGCTACTGTTCATATTTTGGTGAGAGATTTGCTAATGATCTCTCTGACGTGGAATCTCTGAAGAACTGTAGTTCGAGGGATATGGTCAACTTCTTCTTGCGATCTAAGACTCTGAAACCCTAATCTATGGCCACCAATTGTTTTTTCTGCTTGGTTTTCACCATTTGCAATTTTTTTTTGATTAATAGGAGGTAATCGGGGGCTTGCTACACACCCGACTAATTTCTATAAACCAGAAAAGCCATGTTAAATCCACTGTGATCAAAGTGATTCGAACCCATGTTTTGCAACTTATTTTAATTGGAATTAACAAGAAAATGATAAATTCAACATCTAATTTCCTATTTCAAAAAAAATCGAGATATTATTATTTTTCTGTTTTTTTATTCCAATTTAAGTATAATCCCAACAAAATCTTTCTATCGAGCGAATAACCGGTGCCTCAACGGCCTACGCGACCGCGTTTTAGAACAAGCGTCCTATCTCACCAAGTGAAGATTTGGGAATCATCTAATCAACCAGATTTTTGTGGATAACTATTTCCTGTTTCAAACAGTAGAATTTTGTTCAATTAAAAATTCATTTAATTAATCTGATTCAATTAAAATGAATTTATTTAACTAATTAATCTCATTATATATATATATATATTAATTTTAATTTGTAATTATAAAAATTCAGACTTTGCCAGAAATTAAATTAAATATTTAAAATTATAAATAAAATCGATTATTTCAAAAATATGTAAATTAAATATTTCAAAAATAATTTAAATTTTTATTATTATTTTGTTACAAAAATAATATTAGTTATTTTGAGTTTCGATTATGCCAAATAATTTAATAATCAAAAAGTTTTGAATGATACATATTCAAAATTAACAATTTTATAATATTAAATTTTGAATTTAATGTAGATTTTCTGAGATTTCATCAACAGTTAGAAACAAAATAGTCATAATTAATAACAAAATATGTTTACTTCAAAATTTAAATCTTATTACTACAATCAGATCTATAATTGAATATTTTTCAAAATGAAAAATGAATATACTATTAATTAGATTTGCACAACCATAAATTTGATCATGCATATGAACAACATTCAGTTACTAATACAGATTCAATATTTGTTATTTACATATATAAAATAATTAATATTGTAAGAATCACAAAATTTTAGGAATTGTTATTTTAGAATTAAATTGTCCAAATTATGTTAATATTCTTTTATATTAATAAAGATTTATTAAAAAAAATTATTATCATAAAATCTAAACAAGAAATGGTTATTCTATTCAAATTTAAAATTAAGAATTCCAGCACAAGTAAAATTAAAACATATACATTTTTTGTGTCCAAACATGAAAACTTTTATATTAGGTTATTATTTACTTGAATAACTACTATTCAAGTTGCCCAATAAGTCAATTTAGTACAATATTAATAAAAAAAATTATTTTAATTTAGATTTAAAAATAAATTCAAAAATTTTAATTTTAATTTTAATTTTAATTAGTTTGGATTTTCTTAAATATATGTTAGATTAATTATCAAAAATCACAAACAAGTTGTCTCTTTACAAAATAATAAAAGAATATTAATTTAATTTAAATATTCAAATTTAAATAATATTCTCATAATGACGGACATGATAAACGATACATTATTGTATATTTTATCATAATCAATGAGCCTAAAATTTTAAATATTTAAAATTAGTAAATATTTATATTATACGGTAATATGAGTGGGCGGGTTAGAATTATGTTTTTATAATCGCGGTCATTATCGGATTAATATGAATGGACGAGTTAGAATTATGTTTTTATAATCACGGTCATATTTAATACTAGAAATACTTAAATCTACAAAAACAAACTATATCTAAACACAAAAATAAATTTTTGTCATTTATTAGAAAAATTATATCTATAAAACAAATTATATCTAAATACAAAAAAAATATTACAAAATTTAGTAAACAAAAAAATAAAACTTCTCGTGCGGACGCATGGGGTAGAATCTAGTTCTAATTAAAGCAAACTTACTGAGTTCGTAAACCATATAGCCGCAATATATAACTAGGCGTGTAAAAACAAAAAGTGAGAAGATTTATGTGCAATAGCAAAAAAGTTAAATGTTAAACTATTAAGATTTAATCCACGCTAATTATAGCAAATAATAATTTATTTATTTTTAAATTATTTTAAAATTTAAAAAAATTACTTTTATCTGAATAATATGGTTAACTGATGATTATAGGTAAATCTGTCAATTTGTAATAATTTGTCTATTTAATCTGTTTTGCAGTGAACTAATATATTATTCGGGCTAACCCGTAAAAACTTATAATCATGAAAACATAATTTTTAATATGCACCGTTAAATTGTTCAATATCCAATCTTGACATTATGTTGTCTTTCGATTTACCCTTCACACTCATAAGAGTATTCATGATGTTGTCAAAAAATTTATTCTCTATATGCATCACATCAAGACAATGTCGGAGATTGAGATCCCTCCAGTACGGTAGCTCCCAGAATATGCTTTCCTTGTGCCAGTTATGTTGCTTCCCATAGCCCGACTTCTTCTTCTCGTGCCCGTTTCCACCGACGTCCTTTGTTTTTGATGGATTTACACCAGCCAACCGCTCGCAATAAACTTGCTCACCGGTCAAAGACTGAGGTGGATACTCTCTCGAAGCGTCTTTTCCCTTCCGGAAGTCTTTTTTATTCCTCATTAGTGGATGACCATGAGGAAGAAATCTTCGGTGACAATCAAACCAACACGTCTTCCTTCCATTAGGTAAATAAAATGACTTTGTATTTTCCATCCAAACAGGACAAGATAATTTACCATGGGTTGTCCATCCGGATAACATGCTATACGCCAAAAAGTTGCTTATCGTCCACATAAGCATTGCTTTTAGATTAAACTTTTGATTCAAGGATAAATCGTATGCATCGACGCCATTAGACCACAACTCTTTTAACTCCTCAATAAGAGGTCGGAGGAAGATATCGAGACTAGCTCGCGGATGATTTGGCCCAGAATTCAGAATTGTAAGAAATAAATACTCTATATTCATGCACATACTAGGGGGTAAATTATATGGAGTCAAGATCACCAGCCACAACGAATGATTACGAGACATGCCAAATGGATTGAACCCATCGGTACATAATCCAAGATAAACGTTATGGGTTCTTTGGCAAACCGGGGATTTTGATCTTGAAAATATCTCCACTCTGTCGCATAAGAAGGATGACACATTTCTCCCTCCTTTGATTGGTGCTCGGCATGCCATCTCATTGCCACTGCAGTCTTCTTGCTCTGATACATTCTCTTCAATCTGTCAGCAATAGGTAGATACCACATACGACTGTATGGTACTTTGGTTCTACGTCGGTCGTTCTTAGGCTTTCATCTTTGTGCACCACAAAACAAACATTTATCTTCCTTCAGAAGATCATACAATTGTTAATACAAACATCAATTGTATGATATGGGAGGCTTAAATTGCGCATCAATTTTTCTGTCTCGTAATGTGATCCAGTTGACTTGTTTCTTTCTGGTAAATAGTCTGTCAAGATTTCGCAAACCGAATCGACTAACTTTTCACTCATATTATATTCTGCCTTATTTTGCATGACTCGAGCAGCTAAGGATAACTGCGAGTGACCTTCACGACAACCATCGTATAATGGATTCTTTGCACCTTCTAACAAGTCGTAAAATTTCTTTGAATGGTTACGTACCGGTTCTTCTACATTCTGATAACTACCATCCTGATGATAGTTATCAAAACTCACGTTATGACGAAATGCATCATTCACCATATCCACATATCTATCTTCTACTACATTTCCCACATTTTCACTCCCACTTACATAACTCGATCCTAAATCCATATTGATTTATTCTCCATGCTTATACCAAACATAATAATATGGCATAAATCCTCTGCTATAAAGATGATTCCAAATTCTTGTCCCCGGAATAAATTTCTCGTTCTTGCAAACACTACAAGGGCAGAAAAACTTACCGCCATTACTCTGTGATAGAGGCTGGTATTTGCAAATGTCATGAATCCATCCACCCCCGTTCTGAACTCTTCCGAAAAAATTTCCGTCTCTTCATCGAACCTCTTATACATCCACTCCCGGAAATTATTATAATTAGAATTTCCCGACATTATATAACTGAAAAATAGAAAGAGGAGAAGATATATGTTTTATTTTTTGTTGAAGATCGAATGAGGAGGAGAAATGGGATGAATTGAACTTATATAGACATTTCTGCCGACTAAATAGCTACTACACGGCGTCTGAAAGGCGACTACATCTTGTAGTTGCATAAAATCGTTACACCAACCCCAAAACGAACAACACGTGTTTTTCACCGGTCTTTACGACTAATTACAGACTGCTATGCGACCCTCCGAAATAGTCGTATATTGATCGCCAAATGGCGACTATTATGCGACTCCTGTTACCCGTCGGCAAATTAGTTGTAATTTTGTCGTAAATCAGCGATCCGCCGAAAAAGTCGCATATTAGTCGCTAAATTAACGACTATTAGACGACTATTATTTCCCGTCTGAAATATAGTCGCATATTAATCGTCATATAGCGACTACTATAGTGACTATATTCTTTGGTCGTAAAATAGCGACTCAATTACGACCAAATCGTATTAGTCTCTAAATAGTCGGCAAATAGTGGCTAATTAGTCGCAACGTTTAGCGACTAATTGTTTAATCGCCAGTTGTAATCATTAAAACGTTGTTTTCTTGTAGTGAATGATCGATTTGAAGTCGATCTTCAGCTCTCAGACCTGCTTGAGTTTCGAGGATGATACTAGTTCTTCTGGCATTATAGGTTGAGCTTTTTTAAATACTAGTACTATTTATTACCATATCCTTACCACATCAACTAATGGTTACACACGAAGTAGTATACGTTTTACCATGGCAATACAACATTAACAATCAAAGCCAAAGAGTTTAAAACTCCAGGTTAGGAATTTAAAATTTAAAATTGGTCAAAAATACTTATTTATTGTAAGAGATAACGTTATATATATCTGGATTTGTACTAAACACCTTTTTAAAGTGCGATCAACTCGATCGAGTTGTACTTAATATTCTTGATGGATGATAAAAAGGGAAAGGAAATACAATAAACAAATAAACTGATGTAGCAAGAATAGTAATGTCTTTATAAGAAAAAATGATAATAATGTCTATTTTGAATTTATTTTTCGACCTAATAGCATAGCTTTAAAAAAAGAGCAATGTTGAAAAAAGAAGGTTCAGAAAACGAAATGTGAGGAACATGTTTATCTTCAACATAAACAAAAGTATATGTAAGATAATTAAAAATGCTAGATATTAGTAAATCCATAATGATTTAGTGTATGCTCCAAGACGTTATCCTAGATTTATTAGGGCCATGGGAATCCGTACAGGTTTGTATGCGCTTCATCTCGAATTGTGCTACTGTTCATATTTTGGTGAGAGATTTGCTAATGATCTCTCTGACGTGGAATCTCTGAAGAACTGTAGTTCGAGGGATATGGTCAACTTCTTCTTGCGATCTAAGACTCTGAAACCCTAATCTATGGCCACCAATTGTTTTTTCTGCTTGGTTTTCACCATTTGCAATTTTTTTTTGATTAATAGGAGGTAATCGGGGGCTTGCTACACACCCGACTAATTTCTATAAACCAGAAAAGCCATGTTAAATCCACTGTGATCAAAGTGACTCGAACCCATGTTTTGCAACTTATTTTAATTGGGGTTAACAAGAAAATGATAAATTCAACATATAATTTCCTATTTCAAAAAAAAATCGAGATATTATTATTTTTCTGTTTTTTATTCCAATTTAAGTATAATCCCAACGGAATCTTTCCATCGAGCGAATAACCGGTGCCTCAACGGCCTACGCGACCGCGTTTTAGAACAAGCGTCCTATCTCACCAAGTTTGGGGCCAGTGCCGGCTTAAGGGTAGGGGCAAAGGGACCCACGCCCCAGGGCCCATCAATTTTTTTTTGTTTACATTAATATTTTTTTTTTGGGGCCCAAGAAAAAAAAATTCTACCATAAGGGGCCAAAAAAAAAAAAATTCCCCCAAATATTTTTGTTTTGCCCATGGGCCTCGGTATTTGTTGAGCCGGCCCTGTTGGAGCCTATGCAGAGCCACAGCCTATTCTTTTTATTTTATCATAAGTTAAATCATATATTGATACGTTTTCATCTTTTTATTTAAGAAGTTCAATTTTTAGATGTTTGGGCTATTATTATAGCATTGGTTTAACAAGTGCCTACTGATAAAAAAAAATTATTCGACTAAAGCCATCATGCTTTTAATATTGAACAATAAAAAAATATCAGTAGCTAACATGTATTCTTGGTTCTTTAACAGAAAAAAACATGTCCTTAATTACTGGTTACTTTGCAAGATTTATGTAACATATCTCGTAGTAACGGACGGTGGATAATAGAGATATATTGTGGATTAGATTAATATTTAGAGAAAAAGGTACACATATAAGTATTTTGGACAGAAAATCTCGAATGGATATCTTCTAATCCCCACATGTGAAGATTTGGGAATCATCTAATCAACCAGATTTTTGTGGATAACTATTTCCGGTTTCAAACAGTAGAATTTTGTTCAATTAAAAATTCACTTAATTAATCTGATTTAGGGATGTCAATCGGGCTGGCCCGGCCCGGCCCGGCCCGAAACCCGTAAAGCCCGCATATATTTGAGCCCGGCCCGAAAAAAAATCGGGCCTATATATTAAAGCCCGGCCCGGCCCGGACAGGGCTTTAGGGCTTTTCGGGCTTTTTCGGGCTTTTTTTTACAAACACAAAAAAATCACAATTCTCAATTGAAAAATAATTAAAACAAAATATTTATCAAAATAAATCTAAATTTAAATGTATTATATCAAATCCAATTAAATTTAAAAGCAAAAGTTTGACTAAAAAACAAATAAAATTCAAATAAATTGTATTACTAAATAAAACATAAAATCAAAACACTTCAAATCTATGTAGTAAAGTTCAGATTAGAATCTCTTTCATCGTCTTCTAAATCTTCATCACCATCAAGAGTTAGAGATAAAAAAAAAGAGTAAAATAATATTAAGTTTTTAGAGGTATAAATCATATAGAAATGTCATTGAAAGTCTATAGATAAAGATTTTAAAAATATGAAGTAAATATAGATGAATGATAATGGTACATGAATCATGAAATGTAAACTCATCCAACCAAGTGCATGTACAAATCAGTGATTCAACGTTTCTTGGTAAAAGACGATTTCTATATTTATCCAAGACATGCGCACCAACATCAGTGATGCCACTATAGTTATCGGAATGCTTAGAACATCACATGCAATACGAGCTAACTCACCATAATGTTGTGACTGACACTTCTACCATTATAAAACATTCATGTCTTCATAAAAAGTCAGTTCCAACATATCGTCTTCTAAGTATAGAGTCAATTTAGACTTTCCTTCTTCTGGTACGTTTTTCATACGTTTTGAAATCATATGATAAGCGAACCCAAATTTAATAAGACATACGTAATCAAATAGGTTCGGGCTTTTTGGGCTAGCCCGAGCCCGATCGGGCTAAGCCCGAAAAACACACTAGCCCGTTCGGGCTTAGCCCGAAAGGCCCGATTTTTTCGGGCTTTTATTTCTAGGCCCGAGCCCGCTGTTTTTCAGGGCCCGGCCCGGCCGGCCCTCGGGCTTTGGCCCTAATTGACACCCCTAATCTGATTCAATTAAAGATGAATTTATTTAATTAATCTCATTATATATATATATATATATATATATATATATATATATATATTAATTTTAATTTGTAATTATAAAAATTCAGACTTTGCCAGAAATTAAATTAAATATTTAAAATTATAAATAAAATCGATTATTTCAAAAATATGTAAATTAAATATTTCAAAAATAATTTAAATTTTTATTATTATTTTGTTACAAAAATAATATTAGTTATTTTGAGTTTCGATTATGCCAAATAATTTAATAATCAAAAAGTTTTGAATGATACATATTCAAAATTAACAATTTTCATTGAAAGATAATATTAAATTTTGAATTTAATGTAGATTTTCTGAGATTTCATCAACAGTTAGAAACAAAATAGTCATAATTAATAACAAAATATGTTTACTTCAAAATTTAAATCTTATTACTACAATCAGATTTATAATTGAATATTTTTCAAAATGAAAAATGAATATACTATTAATTAGATTTGCACAACCATAAATTTGATCATGCATATGAACAACATTCATTTACTAATACAGATTCAATATTTGTTATTTACATATATAAAATAATTAATATTGTAAGAATCACACAATTTTAGGAATTGTTATTTTAGAATTAAATTGTCCAAATTATGTTAATATTCTTTTATATTAATAAAAATTTATTAAAAAAACTTATTATCATAAAATCTAAACAAGAAATGGCTATTCTATTCAAATTTAAAATTAAGAATTCTGCCACAAGTAAAATTAAAACATATACATTTTTTGTGTCCAAACATGAAAACCTTCATATTAGGCTATTATTTACTTGAATAACTACTATTTAATACTAGAAAATCTTAAATCTACAAAAACAAACTATATCTAAACACAAAAATAAATTTTTGTCATTTATTAGAAAAATTATATCTATAAAACAAATTATATCTAAATACAAAAAAAATATTACAAAATTTAGTAAACAAAAAAAGAAAACTTCTCGTGCGGACACATGGGGTAGAATCTAGTTCTAATTAAAGCAAACTTACTGAGTTCGTAAACTATATAGCCGCAATATATAACTATACGTATAAAAACAAAAAGTGAGAAGATTTATGTGCAATAGCAAAAAAGTTAAATGTTAAACTATTAATATTTAATCCACGCTAATTATAGCGAATAATAATTTATTTATTTTTCAATTATTTTAAAATTTAAGAAAATTACTTTTATCTGAATAATATGGTTAACTGATGATTATAGGTAAATCTGTCAATTTGTAATAATTTGTCTATTTAATCTGTTTTGCAGTGAACTAATATATTATTCGGGCTAACCCGTAAAAACTTATAATCTTGAAAACATAATTTTAATATGCACCGTTAAATGACTATAGTTTTTTGTGGTTAATCTACGAACTCTTAAAAAAAAATAGATTTTTTGTGTCTAACTTTTATAAAATTAGTAAAATATTTTCTGACTTTTGTTTTGATATATATTCAAATAAAATATAATAAATTATAGTAAAAAATATATCAAGATTTTGAATAGATTTTTGTTTTTGAATATATATGAATTTATTATTATTTTAAATATATAGTATTAAAACTAATTAAGAAATTAAATAATAAATAACCTTTTTAATGCAAAATATATATTTTTCATATTCTGATCAATAATTTTAAAAGACTATTATATCCTTTCCTATTTTAATTATTCTTTATTATTTGTAATGATATTTCATGTAATAACTTACAAAATAAAGTTTATTTTTAAAAATGTTTTATTAAATAATATTATAGAGATATGCTTATATTTGATATACACTAGTGAAACTCTTAATCAATTATAAAAAATCGACCAAGTGTCGCCAGCTGCTCGACTGATAAAGATATACTGGGCAAAACCTTAAGGTCACATGATTGAGTGACGTTTGGGATGAGACCATTTAAAATACTTTGGTCACGGGTCTAAGAAATGTACGAGTCTCGACGCAGAACCTCCTGGTAATTCAAAAAAAAAAAAATCGACTACATTTTGATAGGGGTCAAATATAATTTGATTCTCTTGCTAGAAAACTGTGCTACAAATATTATTATATACTAGGTGAATCCCCGCGCTAACGCGCGGGTATTTTTATGTAAAAGATTTTTGGTACTTTTTTAAAAAAAAATTCTTCGTAACAAATGCATATCTAGAGAGACATCGTGACAGCTGAATAGCTGATATTTCGATTACTACTACGAAGTCGTAACCCATTATATCAAATACATACGCTCCTACTTTAAATCATGCAACATATGATTATCCAAAGACATTTAAACCACAATATGAGCACATGTGTTGCAATAAAACACAAGAGGTTGCAGCGAGAGCGTACTATGAATAGTTTGAGTAGCCATAAAACGAGCCGCCAACATCTGAATCTTTACCATTCTCAGAACTGATAGACCATCATCAACGCCTGGCTCACCAATACCACCCATCTGGCTCGACTGCAACAAATCTTGCCAACATCGGATATATGTAACCTCTTCCGACTGCTGCTGCTAAAGCTGGATTTCCCAACATTCCGGTTACATAAACCGGATGGTATTCGTTCCCTAGCATGAATGGCGATGCAGCCATTCCACCACCGGTAAATACATGTTACCCTTGCGCTTGATGTTGCTGGGGCTGACCCTGATTAGCCATCAAACTTAAACTCATCTTCACCGGGCCCGCTTGGTAATGCCCATTTCCTGAGGATGCATGCCCCCATTGAAGCAAGCTGGCATGTCTTCGTTCGATTAATAATCCTCTTATTCGGCTCCTTAAGCACCTCTGTTGCTCCTTTCCTCGTCTGAAACCTTTAATCTTGCCCCTTGTAATCCAGGAAATTGAATCCGCGATCATTACTATTCCAAAACGAATCATCGTTGGAAGAGCCTTGTTCATATGTTATATATATTTTCTAATTTGTGTTTAGTAAAATATGTTTAAAACAAAATTAGTTTAACGAATACAACCTAATTCGAGATAGATGCCATTTGATGAATTTGTTTTATTACTGTATAATTAATATGTGTTCTCCAATTTTCTTTATTATTAAACTAAAATAAATATAAAATAAAACAATGAGTTTATAATATTGTGATGAGCCCATGTGTGTTTACAAATAAAACAGTTTGACTTTCATATTCTTGTAATCCATTTGTCTTCTTTTCTAGGGTTTGCATCCGTCTCCCCCAAACTTCGAAATCATTCACTATGTATTACCACCATGTTTTGGTGCGGCCATTGATTCATATAATTCTTTATCACCATCAAAGAGTCTTATGGCATAACAACTTCTTTGAAAATTTTATGTGTAATACTTCTAACGATTCGAATAACTTCATCGCTCATATAATTTTCTTTTGTGATTTATCATCATTCGTAGATAATTTAGCTCACATGCTGATGAATGAATGTTAAATATCTTATTGGTGCTCTTTCCTCTTAGTCGTGTTTTTTATCATACAAAAATATTTTATATGTTAGACTGTTTGCATGCCAAAAAATAGCCAAATTTCCTTCTTGTGCAGCCATAAGATAAAATCTATAAATAACATAATTAAAAAAAATCGACACTTATTTAAAAGAACAGTTTAACATAACTTTGAATTTAGATATAATTTGTTATATGAATATAATATCAACCATTGAGTGGCTATTTATATTTGTTTTCTTTATATATATTAAATGTTTTAAGTTAATTTTGTCTTCTCGTTTTTCGTAGATATATTTTAGATATATGAATAGCATAAATTTAGATTTGTTTTAGTTATTTATTTTTATTTTAAAATACAATGAATTTGGTAAGGATTGTGTTAAAGACGTAATTATTGTAAATAAGTTCTTTAACAAAACATTATTGTTAGTAAGTTGAAAATGTTTTTATATATTTATAAATTAAATAGAAGTTGGGAGGTTTTTAAATTTATTATGGTTTTTTTAATCTTGAATTTATTGAAAAATAAAAAATAAAAAAATTTGACCAATGAGAGGGAAACAAGTATCAAAACTGGAGAGCATCTATTCTTTCTTTATAATATAGATGTTTGGCTGGCAGATTTCGGAGAAAGTTAATAGGTTATTAATATTATAATATAGCCAAGTTAACATTTAAAAAAAAAAATTAGTAATCTCCCACGCTAGTTGCCAGATTAGATTAGTTTTTGGCAAAAAATACATACATAAATGATATACCAGTATCTAATGATTTTGTTGAATATTTGCTATATTTCAACGTCGAATTCTCCATTTGAGAGTAATAATGTTGTCTTATTAAAAATTCTAGAAATTTGATTATGTGTTCGAGACTATCTACATGTGTGATAATATTAATAGCTGTGGCTTCTTAAAAAAAATCCATAATTTCTGTATTATTTTTGAATGAATGTTTACAAAAATGAGCTATTTATCTATATACAATCATTAATCTAAACTCTAATCTATACAAACAATAAATCTGATAGGCTCAATTATAATATTATCCAATACCTTTTCTCAAGTTAGAGCATAAAGATCTCGAATGCCCAACTTGGATAGAAGCAACTGAAACGATCGATCATCGAGTGCTTAAGTGAAAACATCCGTCAGCTGATTGTGTGTAGAAACATGTTTAGTCTGAATAATTCAATGCTTAATATCATCGCGAATAAAATGACAATATGTCTCGACATGCTTCGTACGCTCATAAAACACCGGATTCACCACAATATGTAATGATGATTTACTATCACAATAGAGATCCATTGCACTTGGATGTGATATACCCATCGTCCCCGATACACTCTTGATCCACTTCAACTCTTTCAACGCAACAACCATTGTTCGGTACTCTGCTTCTGCTGAAGATAAAGACACGATATCCTGCTTCTTCACCTTCCACGACACACGGGAATTACCCAACTGCACCAACCACCCACTCAAGGAATTCTTAGTGAGAGGAAAACTTTCCCAATCTAAATCACACCACGCTGTGAGATGAAAATCACTCGTATAATCCAAGTAAACACCTTGGCATGGGCATCCTTTCAAGTAACAAACCACACGTATAGCAACCACCCAATTATCTTCTCTCGGTTTCTGCATAAATTGTGACAAAATATGAACTGAATAAGCTAAATTGGGGTGAGTGGCTACAAGATAAGTCAATCTCCCAACAAGTTTTTGATACTCTTGCGGATATGTAAGAAAATTTCCCGTCGACTTAGCAAGTTGATGGTTCTGTTCCATGGAAAACTTAACATGTCTTCCTCCAAGTAGACCCACATCCGCGAAAATATCCAAAGTATACTTCCTCTGCGAGATAAAAATCCCCTCGGGATTTTGAACAACTTCTAGACCAAGGAAATACTTCAGTTTTCCAAGATCCTTCATATGAAAACAACCACACAAATAATCCTTAAACTCTTGAATGACTTGCGGTGAACTCCCTGTTAGCACAAGATCATCCACATACACCAATATATGTAGTTTCACGTCGCCCTTAATCATGAAAAACATAGAATAATCTCCTCCACACTGCACAAAACCATAGTCCAAAAGTGCATTTGCAAGCTTATCAAACCAACACCTTGGAGCATATTTCAAACCATACAACGACTTGTGCAATCTACAAAGCATTCTTTTTCATTTGAAGTAAAACCTAGAGGTAACCGCATGTAAACTTCCTCGTCCAAATCACCGTGTAAGAACGCATTATGAACATCCACAATTTTTAAAAATAACCGAATAATATTAATCTTTACCACTGGGGCAAACGTCTCAAAATAATCAATACCTTTTTCTTGCCGATTCCCACATGCCACAAGTTGTGCCTTATATCTCTTAACCGTGTCATCTGTCTTATACTTAATTGTATAGACCAACTTACATCCAACTGCATGCTTCCCTTTTGCAAGGGCACTACTGAAAACTTTTCATTTCTCTCAAGAGCTTCAATCTCTAGCACCATCACCTTTTGTATTTTTCATACTTCATTGCTTCTAAAAATATTCATGGCACAATTTTTAGTCATTTTTGCCAAAAATACCCGATGTTGTGGTAAAAATCTGTCACAAGAAACAAAATTTTCAATGCTATAGACATTTGTATGAACTATGTTAAGCATATATCCACGTAAGCGAACATATTTTTCTTTTTTTCGCATCCCTCGGCCTAACACCTCATGTGTTGTAGGTTCGATCACATTATTTGTGACATGTTATGTGACTTCAACTATGTCACATTCTCTCACTTGCTCAATTTCGTGTTCTTTTTCTTCCTCTTCCTTTACGATAACATCTGGCACTTGCACACCTGCAGTCTGTGCCAGACGTTCTTCCTCTGTGACATCATCTCACTTGCACACCTGCAGTATGTGTCATGACGACTTCATTTGTGACATTATCTGTCACTTGTGCACATCCATTTGAACTAGCATCACCTCCATCTACATCTCCATCTGAATTTGCATCATCTCCATCTGCACCTGCATCATCTTCATATGCACATGCAACGGTCTGTGTAACATATTGTGTATGTGTTAATGCACCTGCACCTCCATATGCGATAGAAATCGGACAATTCCTCTCATATCTTTCTTCATTCCCAAATTCGGAAACATCTTCAACAAATAGTCTCGATGTTTCAAGATTGGACATGTTCTCCCCGTTCGATTTTGTTTGCTCCAAAAAAGGAAATCGTTCCTCAACAAATGTGACATCTCGAGATACAAAAAGTTCATTTGTGTCCAAATCAAACAAAGTCCATCCCTTCTTTACATACGGATATACTAAGAAAACACACCTCCGACTTCTATTAGCAAATTTGTCTCCATGTTGTTTTCGATTATGTGCATACGCAAGACACCCAACACCTTAATTCCACTATAATAGGGAACCTTGCCAAATATAATTTTGTGAGGACTTTTCCCTTTGTCTAACTCACATAGCGTCATATTAATCAAGTGTTCAGCACCCAACACACATTCACTAAAATTTTATCGGTAATGTGCTTGAAACATCAAAATCCGAGCAATATTCAATATGTGACGGTGCTTCCTCTCGACTCTCCCATTCTGTTGTGGTGTGCCAACACACGATGTTTGATGAACTATTCACTTCTCAAGAAAAAAATTCTTCATTCTCATAAATTTAATACCATTATCACTTTTCACAACACGAGCTACCTTATCAAATTGACAAAACATAAGTGCCATAAATATTGTGAGTATTTTATAGATTTGTGTTTTGTTAGCAAGAAAAAATACCCATACACCACACGAAAAGTCATCTACGATGGTTAAGAAGTGATAAAGTCCACATAAAATTGGTGTTCGATATGACCCCCATAAATCATCTTAAAACATTCTTTGCTTTTATCTGTACTCAATGGAAATTCACTACGACATTGTTTTGACTGAAAATAAATGTCACAATTAGAAATACCATCACTCTTATTATCGACTAATGGCAATCTTCGAATCACCTTCTCATAAGCATGTCCCATCCTCTTATGCCAAGTTTCCAACGATTATATCTTCACAACTTCACTTCGAATCATCTGAATATCTTAAAGGAAATACAATCTTTCTTTCCTTTTACCCACTCCGATTGGAATATCCAAACCAAAATTCTGCAAAAGACAGCATGTCTTAGTAAATAACACAATGCAATTCATCTCGTCAGCCACCTGTGACATAAAGATGAGATTACATTTAAGCTTCTCAACAAAGAGTACATGTTTCAAAATCAACTTCTCTGTCAATACCACACTTCTTTCACGATCAACAATCACATTCTTCCCATTAGGCAGCCCAACCAAACAAGGTGCTACTCGATATACATCAACCAAATCATTCAACATGCCGGTCATATGATGTGATGCACCACTATCAACTATCCACTCTTCTATATACTCTTTATTGCTTATGTTATTAGCATATTCTATTTTTGCTTCCAGCATTCGCACAAGCATTTCCCACTGATCCATCGTCAGCCTTGTCATGGCTCGTCTATCAACCTGCAATACTTCTATGTGTGACATACTATTCGCATGTGCAACTGCAACTCATTGGTATGACACACCTATTTTTGCTTCAAGCATTTGCAAAATCTTTTCCCACTGATTCGTTAGCCTCCTCTTGGCTCGTCTATCAACATGTAATACTTCTTTGTGTGACACACTTTTCACCTGTGCAACCGCATAATTCTCATAGCTTCTACTAGCATAACCATAATTTATCTGAGATCTATGATTATCTTCCTCAACTCCTCTGTTTTCTCTATACTTTTCTAGCCACCAATCGGGATATCCATATATCTTAAAGCATGATTGAACATCATGTCCATACTCCAAACAATAACAACGCAACATACGCCGTCAATAAAGAGCAAAAGCAAAGGAGAAAAAGGGGGATCCCTCGCGATATCGGCAAAAAGCTATTAAGTTACTTTTTAGAGAAAAAAAGTTTTTTAGCGCGTGAGATCTACTTTCTTTTCACTTCTTCATTTTTTTTTCCTTTTGAAAAGGTTAAATGAAAAAGAAATTGTTTTGAAAACTTTCTTGCTTAACTGAATTTGCTCATTATTTTTAAATTGTGAGATATGGTTTTTGTAAATTATTATAACTAAAGCTATGAGAATAACAATGATTTACCGATGTTCTAGAAGCTTATTGGCAAGTACACAGCCTACACTTTCAAGTTAAGATAGGAACAACATTTTAATAGAATCGTGCAAACTTTATCTTTGAAAAAGAAATAAAAAAAGTCACCAAAAAGGAGGCAAATGAAAATATTAGATAGTTAACTCAAAAGAATACGATGATTTTATCAAAGTACTTGCCAAGTTGCATTTCACGCGGAAACGTTAGATTCGAAAATTTATTTATTTTATTTATTTGTACGACTCTAAATAGTTGTAATTTTTTTTGTTTTAACGCAGAATAATTTCATATTTATGGAAAGATTCAGACTAATCCCTATGAAAAGTTATATCATCGAGTAACCTACTCTCAGTTATAACTTGTTATATCTTTTTTGGGTTAAATTGTCGTATTCTAATCCAACTCCATTTTCCTCTCCTTTGCAACTTTTTTTTGTTTTATTTTCACAGCCCTTACTAGTTTACTTACTATTACGGTACATTTCGGATATCGAAATGGCCAAATGGGTAATAATGGATAAGAGCCATACATATAAAAGATTTACGAAATTTTAAAACTATCACTCGAAATTTACCCAAAATATTAGGTGAAAGGCGAAAAAGCAATTAAACAAGTAGCAATTCACTACTTTTGTTGCAAATAAACAAGTAGCAATTAAACAAGTAGCAATTCTCATCAACTAGACCAACAGATTTTTCTACAGTAAGGTTGTTACTTCTTAAAATTTGTAACATTTGTCGATTGATAAAACAGATCACTATAATTTTTTATCCTCAGTCGAACAAATACTAAAAGCATTCATCAAGACATTAATTCATCCTAAATTACATAAGTTTAATCATGTTTAACAGTGACATTCCAAAACGACTCTTAAGAAACTAAAATATAAGTATAGCTAACAACGTTCTTGTTCTTTCGATCATAGTAATTTTCTTAAATCCAGACCTTCTGTAAATAACAAATGTGGAAACATAAACGCCATACTGCCACTTCTCATATTAACATGCGTGGACAAAATAGCCGGAACCGAAAAACCGAACCGGAACCGAATCGAATAATCATAAATATCCGAATGGTTGCTTTTATAAAATATTTCAGATATCCAAACCGAAACCCGAATTGATATCCGAAATATACGAAATACAATTATATATCTAAAAATATTATGTATATTTAGACTTGAAATAACCAAAAACCCTAAAATTATAATTATAAAACGAATATATTAGTTATGTTTAGACCAAAATATCCAAAATATCCGAAATATCCAAAAAAAATTAGTTATATTTGTCAAAATTAAACAATTTTACAAAATTTAACCAAATTTCATTTAAATTGGACCGTTTTTTTTTTTAGTTTTTTGGTATTTGAGATAAATTTAGGGTACCCAAACAAAACCGAATCGAACCCGGACGGAATCGAACCGAACCCGATCCAAAAAGGGAAAAACCTGAATGTATCATAGATTTTTAATACCGAAACCCGAAAGAACTGACACAAACCCAAACATGTATCCGAATACCCACGCATTGTCATCACCGAACCACATTCAAATCGTTTTCGATGACCCATGCATATGTGGTTGGGTGATAGTTGTCTTGGCGCATGGCGTAAACTCATTTCAATAAAACTAAAATAATCCTCCTTTAACAAGTATTTAAATCAGTTTCTTATACATTTACCATAATTTATCAAATTAAAATTCAATACATTAATTTTTAACTAACATCGTTTTATTTATTTATAGCAGGTTGGAGGTGTGTCAATTTGGTTCAAGGCAATGCCAATTCATCGAATTTGGAGGAGAATATTCAAATTCTATTGGATTTCTCTAAAACACATAACTACTCTAATAAGGTACAATTACTCCCTTTTTGGACAGTTTGGTTTATATAGAAATCTAGGAATGAATTCATTTTTAATAAAAGAAATATTTACCTAATGGAACAGTTTGGTTCATTTTTAATAAAAGAAATAGAGAAACAGTTTGGTTCATTTTCAAAGGTGAAGATGCAAATCGAAGTATTAAGGCTGTTGAAGAATGGATAGCTGCACAGAATTGTGAAGAAATGAATCCTCAAATAGTTGCGCAGAATCAACATAATAGAACTAGTTGTTGGGAGCCTCAACCTAATGGATGGTTGAAATGCAATTTTGATAGCAGTTATCGATATAATGGTAATCAAGCAGGTACTGAGTGGATAATTAGAGATGATAATGGAAATTATGTGGTTTCAAGTTATGCTAAGTTAAACTTAGTAAATTCAGCACTTCAAGCAGAGACTGCAGGTTTTCTACAAGCTTTACAATTTGTTTGATCACAAGGTTGGAGGCATATATGGTTTGAAGGGGATAATAAAGAACTTGTGAATGTCATCAATGCTAGAGAGGATAATCTAGAAATAGGGAACATTCTTTATGATATTCGTTTTTGGATGGAACGATTGCCTTACTGCTCTCTGGACTATGTCAATCGTGAGAAGAATCAAGCTGCATATTTATTGTCTAAAAAAGTTCATGATTGTAATTCATTATTCTCAACTTTTGTTGTTTCACCAGTTTGGCTGGTTAACTATTTGAATGCACCGTTTACAATGTAATATCAATAAAAGTAGATGTTAAATAAAAAAAAATCATGTACTACAATTTAATGTGTTCTAATATAAGGTCGGGTATATACTTTTCAAATTAGAAACATTAGCTTCTGTTATGACTAGTTTGAATAATTGAAAAAAGAGATTAGTCAGGACTCAGGAATACAAGTAAAAACAGAAAAAGCTTAATTTCTTATCGTAAAAGCATATCTTAGCAAAATCACATGCTTAGCTGTTAAACATGTATTTGCAGTACAAAAGTTATAAACAAGTATGGAAGCCCGTACGAAACACGGAGTTTAAATGATCTCCAACTACAAATATTTATTAGCTGATTCAATTAAATAATTAATTATGTGGGATTAAAAAGTGATAAGTGTCTAATCATTTAATTAAAAATTGTTTTATGTATAATCAGTGAATGATATTGCTGACGTCTTATAGGCACGCCTTTGTGTATGTAGTCTGAGCCGTTAAGGTACTTTCACATCTGCAACTCTGATATTTCATTTAAAATTGTAGAGATTTGCATTGCACACAAAATCTGATTAAAATATATTTAAAACAAAAATCTGATTACAAATAAATCTGCTGATCCTTAGGCCTTGAATGGAAGAGAGGAACAAAGATGGATCAAACGTGGAGTGAACGGACCGCACTAAATCCTCCATTTAGCAAATTTATATATTGACATGTGTTTCTTTATTAACATGAATATTTAATTATTAATTAGAAACAATAAATTGATCCACAAGCGGATCATTTTAACAAAAGTATTTTGTGTTCCACCTTGAATAGTAATAACATATGGGTATTTGTGTGTTCTATGTGCGGTCGGGTATTATATTTTAGCTTAACTTTTTTTGTAATTCAATCTAATATTTAGGCTATGAATGGTAAGGCGGAACATAAGTGGTCGATACGTGTGGACGGAAGGACCGTTTTTTTTTTCCATTCACCAAACATATTAATTTTCTAATACAATTGCAGTCAAACTGTCAAAGTACCGCACTTTCAAAAAGAGAAGAATCTTTTTTTTTCTTTGGTCATTCTCTTATGAAGTATCGCAAGGCAGATCAAACACTCAAAACATAACCAATCATAATACATGAACATTATTTAGTTTTTAAATAAAAAAAATATAAAAAAACTCAGTTTCTGTTAACAATATGTAGTATTAGTTATATATATATAATTATTAAATTTTATGTTATCATTTTTCACATAAAATAATAACTAATATTACTATAATAATAACAATATTAAATAAATATGTTTACTAAAACTTGGTTATAAATGATAGTTGTATATATTTTGAATATATATTTTGAATAATAACTAGTATTACTATAATAATAACAATATTAAATATATATTTTATAATAGTATGTTATAAATACACATATGCATACTATTATACTCTAAATAATAGTACAAATCAAAATTGTAAATATGTTATGGACAAATCAAAATACATGATCTTAATTTTTTTGTTTTTTACTGATGTATTGTATTTGAAATCATTTTATGTATAATATATTATACATATTTATAACCATAACAATATTTATTACATTTTTATTTAATTCAAATATACGTTATGTCTCTGGCTAGTGAACGGGTTGCACAGGAACGGATGGTGTTGTGGGCGTGGGGCATGGCGGAAGCCACGTATATCTAGGTCTACCCCGTCAACCATCACGACCCATCCGAAACTAGATCCTAAAATCGTAGCTCCTTCAAGATCTCCGATTGTCCGATGGTGAATCCTGCTCTCTCTCACAGCATCATAGAGACATATTTCTCCCAACACCATCCCACGATACATGAGCCATGGCCGTTCCTCACTGAATGGACCTTCACCGTAAGAAGGATATGAACGTCTCCACTAATTTTTCACACCTCTCATTGCCGCACCTCTGCTAAAAATGGGGTTGACAAGCCCAAATTGAGTCAAGATGTCTTCATGTGAGTCTCCCCACGAAGCCCTACATAATATTTAAAACACAAAAAACAAAATATAAATGAGATGAGGTCAAACCTAAAATAAAACGTGGTTTATTTATTATTGATTTTTATAATTTTATGTATATCTTAAAAAAGTTTTTATGTTCTATATAAGTGATTTCATTAACAAAAAAAATAATATTTTAACGATTGGTATAATAGAATCGAGTAGGTTTAGTAGATATTCTTAAACGGTTGACAACATATACAATAATAGTCCAATATAAAAATCACGAAAATAGATACATGTACAATATATATATATATATATATATATATATATGTTTTTTTTTGTTTGACAAAAAATAAGTACAACACATATATGTTAAAAACACCCAAAACCGTATTATAAGCAAGAAGAAATGAAAATTATTATTTCAAATAAATCATAGCATCGCCAGTTACATATATTTTCTTAACGAGGTTGTAATATTAGCATTAAGTAGACATTATATTTAATAATAACATATTTTTAATTTAAATAAATATATATATATATATATCAATCGTTAAAATATTTGTTTTTTTGTTTGTTAATGAAATCATTTATATAGAACAGAAAAAACCTTTTTTAGATATACATAAAATTATAAAAATCAATAATAAATAAACTACGTTTTATTTTAGGTTTGATCTCATCTCATTTATATTTTATTTTTTTGTGTTTTTAATATTATGTAGAGTTTCTTGGGGAGACGCACATGAAGACATCCTGACTCAATTTGGGGTTGTCAACCCCTTTTTTAGCAGAGGTGCGACAGAGAGAGGTGTGAACAATCAGTGGAGACGTTCATATCTTTCTTACGGTGAATTTCCATTCAGTGAGGAACGGCTATGGCTCATGTATCGTGGGATGGGGTTGGGAGAGATATGTCTCTATGATGGGGTTTATTTATTATTGATTTTTATAATTTTATGTATATCTAAAAAGGTTTTTTCTATTCTATATAAATGATTTCATTAACAAACAAAAAAAAATATTTTAACGATTGGTATAATAGAATCGAGTAGGTTTAGTGGATATTATAAAATTCTTATACGATTGGTATAAAAGTAAGCGGATCAAGCGGTGTGGATCAAACGGTTCAAACGGATCAAGTGCGGATCAGGCGGATCAAGCGAATCAAGTGCGGATCAGGCGGATCAAGCGAAACAAGTGCGGACAACTTTGCGTGCACACACAGTATTATTCCCAAGGAAAATTTACGTGTACACACACAATCGCAACTTCCTAGTATTATATCTCTATGATTTATTTTTTCTGCATTTACTTTCATCTTTTTGTTTTTAATATATTACGGTCACTTACCAACTCTGCACTATAAAACTTTCTCTACTCTCTCAGCTCTTTCCCACTCTCTCAGCTCTTTCCACTCTCTCTTTTAAACTTAAAATGTATCCGACTCTTCGTTTATATTATCTTTTTTTTGTTTAAAAAATCGTTTATATTATCTTAGATTTTTGTTTTTGTGATTTTGAGTTGTTAATTTGTTTATCATTTTCTATTAAATATCAGCATATCAAACTTTTATATGTTTGATATATATATTTATTTAAATTAAAAATATGTTATTATTAAATATAATGTCTACTTAAAACTAATATTCCAACCTCGTTAAGAAAATATATGTAACGGGCCATGCTATGATTTATTTGAAATAATGATTTTCATTTTTTCTTGCTTATAATACAGTTTTGGGTGTTTTTAACATATATATGCTTTACTTTTTTTGTCAAACAAAAAAAACATATATATGTTGTACATATATCTATTTTGTGATTTTTATATTGCACTATTATTGTATTTGTTTTCAACCGGTTAAGAATATCCACTAAACCTACTCGGTTCTATTATACCAATAATTAAATTGTTTTTTTTGTTTGTTAATGAAATCACTTATATCGAACATAAAAAAACTTTTTTTAGATATACATAAAATTATAAAAATCAGTAATAAATAAGCCACGTTTTATTTTAGGTTTGAGCTCATCTCATTTATATTTTGTTTTTTTGTGTTTTTAATATTATGTAAGGCTTCGTGGGGAGACCCACATGAAGACATCCTGACTTAATTTGGGGTTGTCAACCACATTTTTAGCAGAGGTGCGGCAGTGAGAGGTGTGAAAAATCAGTGGAGACGTTCATATCCTTCTTACGGTGAAGGTCCATTCAGTGAGGAACAGCCATGGCTCATGTATCGTGGGATGGGGTTGGGAGAGATCTGTCTCTATGATACTGTGTGAGAGAGCTGGATTCACTAACGAACAATCGGAGATCTTGAAGGAGCTACTATTTTAGGATCTAGTTTCGGATGGGTCGTGATGGTTGAAGGGGTAGACCTAGATATATGTGGCTTCCACCATGCCCCACGCCCAAAATACCATCCGTTTCTGTGCAATCCGTTCACTAGCCAGAGACATAACGTATATTTGAATTAAATATAAATGTAATATATATTTTTATGGTTATAAATATGTATAATATATTATACATAAAATGACTTCAAATACAATATATCGGTAAAAAAAAATTAAGATCATATATTTTGATTTGTTCATAACATATTTGTAATTTTGATTTGTACTATTATTTAGAGTATAATAGTTTGCATATGTGTATTTATAACATACTATTATAAAATATATATTTAATATTTTTATTATTATAGTAATATTAGTTATTATTCAAAATATATACAACTATCATTTATAACCAAGTTTTAGTAAACATATTTATTTAATATTGTTATTATTATAATAATATTAGTTATTATTTTATGTGGAAAATGATAATATAAAATTTAATAATTTTAGATATATATAACTAATACTACATATTATTAATATAAACTGAGTTTTTTATATTTTTTTTATTTAAAAATAAAATAATGTTCATGTATTATGATTGGCTATGTTTTGAGTGTTCAATTTGCCTTGCGATACTTTATAAGAGAATGACCAAAGAAAAAAAAAGATTCTTCTCTTTTTGAAAATGCGGTACTTTGACAGTTTGACTGCAAATGTATTAGAAAATTAATTTGTTTGGTGAATGGAAAAAAAAACGGTCCTTCTGTCCACACGCATCGACCACTAATGTTCCGCCTTACCATTCATAGCCTAAATATTAGATTGAATTTTAAAAAAAAGTTAAGCTAAAATATAATACCCGACCGCACATAGAACACACCAATACCCATACATTATTATTATTTAAGGTGGAATATTTTTGTTAAAATGATCCGCTTGTGGATCAATTTACTGTTTCTAATTAAATATTCATGTTAATAAAGAAATGCATGTCAATATATAAATTTGTTGAATGGGGGATTTAGTGTTGTCCGTTCACTTCACGTTTGATCCATCTTTGTTCCTCTCTTCCATTCAAGGATTTAGAATAGAGAGAATCTACACCTTTTTAGTACGGGGTTCAAATATCTAACAATACAAAAATATTGTTGATCATGGATTTGCACTATTGAAAGTCCTCATATACGCATCTACAAATCATTATTGATATTAATATCGTGTTTGAATTTAAAAAATAAATAATATTTAGTACTTTCACCGTATTATAATTTGGATTCAAATCAGATTGTATATATGTGTAAGTTGTAAAAGATAAAAAAAAATGGAAGAAGGAAAAAAACACATTGGAACTGATCAGAAAGGTATGTGTTTTCTGAATGTCGATCAGTCATGGGGTCTCACTCTAAGTTCTAACGTAAGTATTAGCATATATTATCGTATAAGTTGCAATATATCTGAATATCTTGTGATATACACAAATCTTTTTATATTGTAAACTTTCCATAGTCTGATGTAAGGTTAGTTAATGTCGGTTAATATCTTGTATAAATACTCTTGTGTATCAGTGAATAAAGTCAAATTGTTCTCTTATTTCACATGGTATCAGAGCAGAGATCATATTGTATCGATTTATGTTCTTCATCTTTTCTCTTGAGGTGACAAATTCTTCTTCTTCTTTCAATAACTAGCAAATTCTTCTTTCTTCTTTTTATTCGGTTCGTTGAGTGTTTACGATGAACGAAACTGGTGACTTATCTAAACAAGTTGAAATTGTTGCAAAACAGAAGGATACGATGGTGGTTTCACCATACTCCATCTTTTCTTCGGATAACCCAGATGCAATGATTACCTATGTTCAATTGAAGGGAGATAATTATAATGAGTGGGCTATGGATATGTCGAATGCTCTTCGAGCAAAGAAGAAACGTGGTTTTATCGACGGGATTTTACCGAAACTAGGTGAAGATAATCCCGATCATGAATCATGGTTGAGTATTAACTCAATGATTGTGAGATAGATTCGAACTTGTATCGAGCCACGAGTGCATTCCACAGTGACTTTCATCTCGGATGCTCACAAGTTGTGGGAAAATCTGAAGAAATATTTTGAGGTCGGAAACAAGGTACGTATGCATCAATTGATGGAGCATTTGGCGTCTTGTCGTCAAAACGGACATGTTGCGATCGACTATTATAGTCGCTTGGCAACTATGTGGGAGGATTTGCAAGCATACAAACCACCGCCGGTGTGTACATGCTCAATCGCGGTGATTTACGAGAACGAGCGTGAAGATGAATGTGTACATCAGTTCATCATGGGACTAGATGAGTCGAGATTCAACAATGTTGTTACTGCAATAATTGAGGCTGATGACTTGTCTGATCTGGGCAAAGCATATGCCAAAGTAATCAGAGAAGAGATTTGGTTGAATTCTGCCAAAACTCGAGAACAACAACATGAGGCGATTGGTTTTGTGACGCGACGTGAGACATGTTCAATTGATCAGACATCTGCAACAAATGTAACGCGATATTATCCATCTGGAGGTGGTAACGGAAGCAAAGCAAGTCGACTCTGTTCTCATTGTGGCAAATCCGGACATGAGAAAAGTACTTGTTGGCAATTGATTCGGTATCCGGAGGGGATGATTGAGAAAATGGGTCGTGGTGGTGGATGTAGTTCAGGACGAGGACGAGGATGTGGTGGTGGCATGAGCTTTGGATGTGGACGTGGCGTAGCCAACGTTTCTCACGCGACTAATTCGTATGTGAACAATGCACCCGATCTAAACCCTGATCAATGGAAGGCGATAACTCAGATCATTCAAGAAGTAAAATCAAGTGGTGGATCTGACAAACTCGCTGGTAAGATACTCAGAGATGTTATTATCGATACATGAGAGTCTCACCACATGATGGACAATTTATCGTTGCTTGTTCATGTGACAACTACGACACCGTGTTTTGTTGGCTTTGCTGACGGGAATACGCAGACGTCACAAAGCATGGGCATACTAAACTTGACATATCGAATTTCACTTAAAGACATTCTCTTTGTGTCCGATTTGAACTGTTATTTGATATCAGTTTCTAAACTCTTGAAACATACAAACTGTTTCGCTTTATTTACTGATGCAATTTGCGTTTTGCAGGACCGTTTTCCGAGGACTCTGATTGGAGCCGGTGAAGAACGTGATGGGGTGTATTAATTTAAGGATGTTGCGGCTACTTGAGTCAACATGACTGATGGAAATCTCGATCAAGAACGGTGGCATCGTAGGCTAGGACATCTTGGTTTTGATGTTTTTAATAACTTATCTGAGCTTTCTGGTGTTTTGAATAACGCTGCCCTTGGTCCTTGTGACGTTTGTTTTAAGGCGAAGCAAACAAGAGATTCTTTTTCTGATAGTAATAATAAGACGAACGCATGTTTTGAGTTAATTCATGTTGATGTTTGGGTACCTTACCGTGTGCCTGCCTCGTGTGGAGCTGTTTATTTTGTTACATTTGTTGATGGTTTTTTCCGAGCAGTATGGATATACTTGTTGCGTGAGAAATCAGAAGTACAAAAAGTTTTGAAACAATTTTGTGCGTATTCGGACAAACCGTTTGGAAAGACTGTGAAGACAATGCGCAGTGATAATGGAACATAATTCATGTGCTTGAGTTCTTATTTTTGAGACACATGTATTATGCATCAAACTTCTTGTGTGGGGGCACCACAACAGAATGGAAGAGCAGAAATAAAACATCGGCACATTTTAGACGTCGCTAGAGCCTTGTTATTTCAAGCGAGTATGCTGGTAAAATTTTGGGGAGAAGCGATTTCGACGACTTCTCACGTTATTAATATGACTCCCTCTCAAATTTTGAAGGGTCGTTCTCCGTATGAAATGTTGTTTGGGAAGAAACCCTCGTATGATCAACTCAGAGTTTTTGGTTCATCTTGTTATGTGCATAAGGTGAATCGTGATAAAGATAAATTTGGTACTCGAAGTAGACATTGTGTCTTTGTTGGTTATCCTTTCGGTAAAAAGTGATGGAGAGTATATGACGTAGAGACCAATGAATTTTTTGTCTCTCGAGATGTTATATTTCGTGAACGTGATTTTCCATTTTAGCATGCTCACAATCGTGGTGTGGAGAGTGAACGCATTTGCATAGGCGGACCAGATGATGATTGGATCATATTTTCCAATCCAATTACGAGATTAAGGGGGAGCTTATCTTCTGCTGAAGTTGTACCATCTGCTCAGACCACTGACGCATATGATGAGCCAGTTGTTGTACTACCTGCTCAGATCACTGACGCATATGCTGAGCCAGTTGTTTTCGCACCAGTTGACTATGTTTCTTCGATTGCAGATTCACCGAATATAGAGCATGAAACAGAGTCTGTTTCGATAGGTAATGATATTACACCTCATGTTGTTGAAGAATTGGGCAGAGGACATCGTGAAAAGATTATGTCGGTTCATCTACGCGGTTTTGTTAATTATAATCCAAGCAGTAGAAAAGAAAAAGACCCCCATCACGCTCTCATAGTCTCTTCGTCTGAGTCTCCAAAAATGGTCCAAGGTAACACGCCCTATTCTCTTGCAAATTTCATCTCTGATTTACGCTTCTCACATGCGCATCAAGCTTTCTTAGCTGCAGTAACTAGTGGTGTGGAACCACGGAATTTTAAAGAGGCGGTAGCTCTTGAAGTTTGGAGAAATTCGATGCAAGGAGAGATGAAAGCTCTTGAGGTTAATATGACTTTCAGCATTTGTGATTTACCTCCGGGAAAGAAGCTATTATAAATATGTGGGTATACAAAATCAAATATAATGCTGATGGTACGATCGAGATATATAAGTCTCGTCTTGTTGCTTTGGGGAATAAGCAAGATGAAGGAGAAGATTTTGTTGAAACATTTGCTCCCCTTGCTAAGATTACTACCATTCGTGGTTTGGTACGTGTTATTGTTGGGAAGGGTTGGATCGTTCATCAAATAGACGTGCACAATGCTTTACTTCACAGTGATCTTAAAGAAGAGGTGTATATGAAGCTTCCGCAAAGTTTTCGTCATTCTTATCCCAATAAGGTTTGCAGATTATACAAGTCTCTCTATGGATTTAAACAAGCTCCTCGTTGTTGGTTTGCGAAGTTGACGGAAGCACTTAAGAAGTTGGGTTTCAAACAGGCCTATGGTGATTATTATATGTTCATGTTCAGTAGTGGTGGTGTTGAGTTACGGGTTCTTATATATGTTGATGATCTTCTTGTGTGTGGTAATGACGCTGATTCATTGGCACGGTTCAAGACGTATTTGGAGAACTGCATTCGCATGAAAGATTTAGGCAAACTTAAATACTATTTTGGTATTGAAGTTGGTCGTGGTGACAAAGGCATCATGATCTCACAGCGTAAGTACACCCTCGACATATCCGAAACTGCTAGTTTACTCGGATCAAAGCCGGCTGCGACACCAATGGAACAACATCATCGTTTGGGTTTGGATGCGAGTGAGTTTCTTCGTGATGTTGTGAAGTATAGAAGGTTAGTTGGACGTTTGATCTATCTCACGATCACACATCCTGATCTTTCTTATTTAATTCATATTCTTTCGCAATTTATGCAATAACCACGGGAAGGACATTGGGCGGCAGTTCTTCGCGTTGTTCGTTATCTTAAAGGAACGGCTGGCCAAAGGATTTTGTTAACTTATGATCCCGATTTGAGTCTTTATGTGTACTGTGATTCTGATTGGGCAGGTTTCCCGACGACTAGACGATCCTAGAGTGCATATGTGGTTTTACTTGGTGGTTCACCTATTTCGTGGAAAACCAAAAAGCAATATGTTGTTTCGCATTCATCTTCTGAAGCGGAATATCGAGCGATGGCTTTTGCCACAAGAGAGATCAAGTGGCTTCAGCAGTTGATAGGTGAATTCGGTTTCCCACATCAAGGACCGATACATTTGTTTTATGATAGTAAGTCAGCCATTCATATAGCTGTGAATCCTGTTTTTCACGAGAGAACAAAGCACATTGAATAGGATTGTCATCAAGTCCGCGATGCAGTTCAGGATGGGATCTTGTCTACAGTTCATGTTCGTACTCATAAACAATTGGCTGATGTTCTTACTAAGAGGCTCGGTCGAGTACAGTTTTATGACTTATTGTTTGAGTTGGGAGTTCGGAATCCTCACCTTCCAAATTTAGGGGGAGTATTAGCGGATATTATCATATAAGTTACGATATATCCGAATATCTTGTGATATACACAAATATTTGTATATTGTAAACTTTCCATAGTCCGATTTAGGGTTAGCTAATGTCGGTTAATACCTTGTATAAATACTCTTGTGTATCTATATATATATAAAGTAACATTTGCTCTCTTTTCATTCCGTCACCTCAGCAACCATTAAAAAAAAAGAGCTTGAAATAAATATAAACAAATATATATATATATATATATATATATATATATATATATATATATATATATATATATGTATACATATGAGCTTCAAGTATAAATTGTTTCATGAATTATCACACAATAGACGAAATCTATGATAGTTTGACAATCAATAGAGGGGAATTATGTGATAACCGCCGTGAATATTACCTCCGATGATGGCGGCAAAATCACAGATTCTTAAAAAAAAAAAAAAAATTGGGGTTTTCAAACGTCTCCGACTTCCGAAGGAACGACGTCCACACTTAGGGAAAATTGATTCAATTTGATGGATTGTTAAATCTAATATTAGGAAGTTGGGCTTCTGCCATAACAAAACTTTTATATGTGTGTTAAATTTCCATTTTCCTGTACAATTATATATGGAGATAGATATTAAAAAAAATATTAGAAAAAGTAAAACCAATAAAAAGGATTCAAATAGAACGTAAACAGTATTGGAAATAATATTAAAATTTGGGGGAAAAAACACACAATATTAATCACGGAAGACAAGATTAACGATCCTAAAATCCTCTACAACTATCTTCATCTCTGCGCACAATATCTGACCCTACTCACTATTCGCCACATATGTTTCAGATTCCCCCGTCTCGGCCTGCCACTCACCACAAGTGTGTACTAATAGACGGAGTAAATATCTATCCAATTACTAACATGTATGAGTTGCGTTAAAACAACAAATATATATGAAACTAATAACAAAGACCAACTAAAAAATAAACACTTTTCTAAACTTAAAAATGACAAAAACTTTCATTTTTTAAAAAAAACAACTAATTGTATAAATAAACAACCAAAGAGGAAAAAAAGATAAAAATGTGTATCATCCATTAAATAAACACATAAATGAACTTAAATTTAAGAAATTTTTAAAAAGCAATCCACATTTTCTAAGTTAATAAAAACGAATCAATTAACCATTATACTAATAAAAGTAAAAATAATATTAGACAATTAAATTTTCTTAAAATTGTGTTTCACGTCAGTACATAACGCATATCACACTAGTCAATGAATAAAGTCAGGTCGTTCTCTTATTTCACAGTAAGCATTGAAATGTTTAGATTAAAAAAGAAAAGCATTGAAATGTTTAGATTAAAAAAGAAAAGCATTGAAATGTATTTGGAAAGGCACGTCCCGAATATTTCTAACATTCTTAATCGTCTTTGGCTTTAACGTTGGTTATGGTTTGCTTAATTCTTAGAAGTTTTTCTAATTTTCAAAGTGAAAGATTCAAAATTCATCCGAATAGTTATTAATTATTAAGTAGATAATGATGATGTGAAATCCTGATATGTAGTATAGTGATTTATATTAATGTTAACATCCGAATTCAAACATGCATAATGCTTCTTCTTTTTTTTAATGATGATTTCATTTTTGTTCTTACGGCAATGATGATTTGATATTGTACCCTATTTTGGCATTGAAATGAATTATTATCTTTGACTAATATGTGGATCGGTCAGTCGGTCACGGTTGGCATGAAATACCCTAAATCTGATCCTAATTATAGAAAATTATTTAATGTTTGTATAGTGATAATTAAATACATATTATGTTACTTTTAGGAAAATTGATTCCCAACTACACGAAGTATACCATAATGCATGGTTACACATCCGAAATAAAACAATGTTTTAAAAACTACATCAACAATTGATATAGCATAGCTAGCTACACGAAGTAACGATAATGCATGGCTACACATCCAAAGTAACGATAATATATGGCTACACATCCAAAGTAAAACAATGTTCTAAAAACTACATCAACAATTGATATAGCATAGCCAACTACACGATAACCATCCGAACAAACATGAGTCATATGTGTAACACCATAATCATATATTTCCGGTAAATCATTCATCGAGCTCCATCGTTGACTCGAATTTTAAACAATAAAACCCAGCCAAATTTAATCCGACCCGACTTAATCCGACATGAATATTACCACCCGTGCTACGCACGGACAAACACACACACATATATATATATATATATTTTATAAAATTAAGCAAATATTTACGAAGAACAATTATAAAAGTAAATAAAGTAGGTCAATCACATTTTCTCCTCTTCTTTGAAGACAACAAACATGGGCCTAAGAAGCTCGGGTGGTAGGGAAATGCGTGAATGATCCCATGTCTATATATTATTTTTCTTTGGTTTCAGATCAATATATATCTTGATTTTGTTATTTTTAAACAGTTTTACCAAATTTGTACCTTTTCTCATAAATAAATTTGTGAAAACAAGTATAGTCTGGAGAAAACTAACAATAGTACGAGAAAGAAAATGAAGTATACATAGCGAGGGATGATTGAAAAACAAAATTTCTTCATTATGTAGTGTATAGAATATGTGTCTAATCGTTCGTTTTTTATGTTGTGTTTTTCAATTATATTTTGCTGGTTTTAAATAGTCAAATCAATTTTAACTAAATTTGATTTAATAAATCAAGGAGTTTCAGTTAATATTTTTTTAATTTTATAAAAAAAAATATATATATATATATATATATATATATATATATTGTGTCTGTGCGTAGCACGGGTGGTAATATTTGGGTCGGATTAAGTCAAGTCGGGTTAAATTTGTGTGGGTTTTATTGTTTAAAATTCGAGTCAACACCAGAGTTCGATGAATGGTTTACCGGAAATATATGGTTATGGTGTTACACATATGACTCATGTTTGTTCGGATGGTTATCGTGTAGCTGGTTATGCTATATCAATTGTTGATGTAGTTTTTAGAACATTGTTTTACTTTGGATGTGTAGCTATGCATTATCGTTATTTTGGATGTGTAGCCATGCATTATCGTTATTTCGTGTAGCTGGCTATGCTATATCAATTGTTGATGTAGTTTTTAGAATATTATTTTATTTCGGATGTGTAGCCATGCATTATGGTATACTTTGTGTAGCTGAAAGCATCAAAACATAATATTCGACAGTCGTATTTAAATTTCTGATATACCATTACAGGGAGACTCTAGTATTGTCAGTTTGCCACCGACTTATGAAAAGTATATTCAGCATGTCCTATTTTTTTTTTTGATTAATAACTTTCGATATAATTTTTTTTTTGTGAAGAGAATGTAAAATTGATTCATCCAAAAAACATTTTTACAATAATTGCTTCCTTTAATCGAAAATTTAGATATGCCTTTTGGGCTTACACAACATTCTAAACTTTATATGTTCTTTTCGATAAATCGTATGAGCAGAGTCGGTCCTAAGAATTCGAAGGCCGGAAAAAAAAAAGTTAGTGAAAAATGGGGAAGGAGAGGTTTAAACCACTGACCCTCAGCATTAAGAGTGTACCATTTACAAACGCTGACCACTAGACTACTTAAACACTATTTTAAATAAATTGTCGATTAAATACATATAGAAATTAAAGCCGCAAGCCCAAACTTTTCTTATTTGGGTTTAGGGCCGGCTCTGCGTATGAATTAGTAAAGGAATGATGGTTTTTCTCCATAATGCCTATTATTTCTTTTCCGCCGGATATTGTGGAGAATGGCATGAAATGCATATCTTACTAGAAATAGAGGCTTTGAGCTTTGAATTGAGTCGTTGATGATCGAGATTATTGTGTCCAGTTTGTCGAGAAGCGGTTCTGCAACAATCCATGTACTAGAGTATGCCATATTTCAGCCGAATACATGCATATGAAAAACCTATGATCTCTCGTTTCCATCAGATTTTGACAGAGCACACATGTTGTAAATAACTTCCCATATATACACATAAGCTTAACCTTCGTTGTCCCAATTTTTTGATGTTATTGAAAAATGTTAAATATACTTTAGAAACAGAAAGCATTTGAAAATTTTGGTCTAAAGGTCATTTGGAAGAGTCGTACAGATGGAACTGAAGCAAGAACAACTGTTGTACCCAACCAAATGCTTTTAGAAATTTGTGGTAGATATTTGATATATATGGAAAGATGGAAACACTAGATTTCATTGAAATGATAATAATTATTTATTTAAAGAAATAAGAAGATAGAGAATTATAAGACCACCTAGAGAATTATAAGACCACCTGTCTCGTGGTGACGCACAAAGACCATAAATTCTTTCATAATTATTTAGTTCATATCTATAGTTTATTGCGATAATTCCTTATGTGGAATCCAACGAATCTTACACGACAACAACAAAGATTATTGTAAGATCGCATGTATAAATCTCCTCGACACTTGGAGAAACCTTAGTGGTTCAATTATGTGTATCAACTTAAAATAATCAAGCACCATCAAATTCTTTCCTTTTAATTGTGCTTTTTAAGAAAATGTTGATTAAGATAGTTAAAATAATAACAATAAATCATAATTATTATCTCTGCATTAAACTCCTAGATCATATACGTGGCAACAAAATAGAAGTTCCAAATAACTTTAGCATAAAAAAGATTATTCTATTGGATTTGATGCTCGGTACACCATGTTACCCAATGCCTTAACATTATATCTTTATTCATGCATGAATACTGAAAATGATAAATTAATAGCCATGTAATATCCTTGTTTGGTGTTTGTTGTTTGTTGTAATTGGAAATACAACTGTTAAAATTTATAAATAAAAAAAATAGAAAGATTTTTGGCTTAGCTTTAAGAAAAAAAGAACCGGAGGATTATCGAGCAATAAACAAAGAATTTGTTATTTGATGAGTACAAACAAGATTCGAAAACATTTTGGACAAAATTTTTGGGAATTAAACTGGATTAGTATTTTGATTCTCATAAGAGATTTACAAGAACAAAAACAAAGAAAAGAAAAATATTTGAATCTAGAACTAAATTATAGTTGAGAGTGGTGTCGAGAGTTAGATTATGGTTCTCTTGCTCCTTGCTCTTGTCCTTCTCTTATACTCGGAGTACGTGTTTAACTTCTCCGTTTACTCCGTCTGATTTGCCATAAATGGTTTTTAAGTTCGAGGCTCCAACCGTTATGTTTAAGCAATTTAACTCACCGGTTTGAACGAGTCTTTGGTTTTGGCGAAGTTGACTAATGGTTCTGCATTTAATTTCATTTGATCATAGATATTCACTCTGATGGGCCTTTAAGCTCGGTCTGTCACCTCGTTTACTCATTTGACCTCGCTTTACTTCACTGAACTTTTTACCATAAGTTTATTGGGCCAAATTTACTAGATCGGGATTTTAACCCCCACATTGTTCATGAAAATATTGAAGTTTGGATAACTAATTATAACATTTAAACCACTAAACTAAGGTTAATAATCCGATTTATGGTTTAGTTTTTATTTGGTTAGTTTTTAACTCAGTTTCGGTTTAGAGTTTTTTTCTACCCTTACTTTCTTTTTTTTGACATCAGAAGCACCATTTCACTAAATTCTTGAAAAAGACTCTTCTAGGAAGAGCCAATTGGAGACCGACGAACATACATAAAAGAAAAGATGCCCTACCCCTAATTTAAACCCAAAGAAAATGTACAAATAAGAAGGGGTAATTTAGTAATTTTCGAGTGATGATGCCTTTAATGGACAGACGAAAGGATATGTACGAGAGACTTATGAAAACGACCTGTGAAAAGGGATAAAGAGAGCATTCAAGTTCTTAGTTCAAACTTCTATAACCTTCTTTTCTTTCTAATAATACTCATGTTTTCCTTCTAATGTCTACAATTCTAATCCTTTTCTTCTTTGGAAAACATTTGCTGAATAGATTAATTATTCTTATTACTAATTAAGAGCTTGTAGAACTATTTTTGTAATTTGAAACTGAAAAAGTATATATATATTGTAAATTTCCATAGAATCTTGCTTTTAGATAGTGATAACCTTATAATGTTGATTCTAGAAAGAACATAACTCTAAAAATCTAAAAAGATCTTTGTCTTGTCACTAGTCTCTATCTCTATAGAAAACAAACAAAAAAAGTGGTGGAGCCAAGGAGTTAGAGTGAGTGCGTGCATATATAAATATTGAAAGAGGCAGAGAGAAAACAGAACACAACATTACGCAAAGGCAAAACAGAGGAACACTTAGGTTTCATAAGACAGAGAGACAAAACAGATTGGTGGGTCTGAGGGAGAAGGAGATCTAAGGCACTACTTCTCTTTTTTAGCTTTCACTTAAAAGAAAAAAAAATAAGAAGAAAGAATGAGTTTGTGGGGAGTGATGGGAGGAGGATGGGGAATGGTAGAAGAAGGTTGGAGAAAAGGGCCATGGACTGCGGAAGAAGACCGTCTTTTGATCGATTATGTGAGGCTTCACGGTGAAGGCCGATGGAATTCTGTGGCGAGGCTCGCGGGGTTGAAGAGAAATGGCAAAAGCTGCAGATTAAGATGGGTTAATTACCTTAGACCAGACCTTAAGAGAGGACAAATCACTCCCCATGAAGAAACCATTATCCTTGAGTTACATGCTAAGTGGGGCAACAGGTAATTAATATTATAAGCTTTGATTGTTTATTTGCATTTACATGTTATAATCAAGTGTGTTTTCTTCAAATAGAACCGCAACATTTAGCATGTTATATATAATTCTCTTTTCTTAACCTTTTTCCCATCAAGATTGAAGTTTCAAACAATTGTAGCCTTACTCATTTTTTCTATGGTTTATTGTCTGATGATTTTGTAATTATAGGTGGTCAACAATTGCTCGTAGTTTACCGGGAAGAACAGACAACGAAATCAAGAACTATTGGAGAACTCATTTCAAGAAGAAGACAAAATCTCCAACTAACAATGCGGAGAAGACGAAAAACAGAATCTTGAAGAGGCAACAATTTCAGCAGCAAAGACAGATGGAGTCGCAGCAAGAACAACAGTTGCTTCAGTTCAACCAAATCGACATGAAAAAGATTATATCTTTACTAGACGATGACAATAACAACAACAATGGTGATAATAACTTCAGTAGCAGTAGTAGCGGAAGTAGTGGTGAAGGCGGTGCATTCTATGTTCCTCATCAGATAACACATTCAACAACAAGTCCTGGTTATGACCCAAATGATAACGAGTATTACCCGGTGGTTCCGGTGCCAATACCTGAGGCTAATGTGAATGAAGATAACGCAATTTGGGACGGTTTATGGAATCTGGATTTGGAAGGACAAGGTAGCTTTGGTGGTGGTGCTTGTGCCCCAAGGAAGCAATGTTTACAGAACTTGGTCATTCCTTTCTGTTAACTTGACCTTTAAGTATCTTATCTGCCGGGAAATGGAAAAATAAAACTTGACTGATAAGTTAGGTCGATTTTGAGTTGGTTTTGTTTCATCTATTTTGGTTTTTGGTTTAGCATAAGTAGTTTTGGTATAAATTGTGTGTGATGTAAGAAGCTCATTAATTATATTTGAGCATTGTCAAGTTATAAGAATGATGTAGTAGAAAGTCTCTATGGAAGAATGGTGTGGTAATTGTGGAACAACACAACTCACTCGAATATATCAAATAATTTTTTTTGGTACTTGCAAATTTTAGTGAAAAAAATATATTCTTAATGGGATGAATAGAGTTTAGTAAATTATCCCAACTGGGATTATTTTAATGAATTTGTTTAGTAGATTATTATAACTTTCTGTTTTTTTTTTTTTAAATAGTTAGGACTTATGATTCATTTTGTTTGTGGAGATAGTAGTGATTAGGATTCCAATTGTATTTCGCTCTTTCAATAAGCCTCTTGTTAATATAAACTAGATGAGTATTATTTTGTCTAATGTTTAAAATTTAAGTTTACTTTAGATTTTTGGTTTTTTTGGTGATTAATTGTTTACTTGTTTTTTTATGGTTATTTTGTTTTGGTTGACTTTTTATTGACTTTTTCTTTTGTCTTCAAGAAAGCTTATCAAACACTTCCCTACTAAGAATCGTTGATTTCTTCAATTAAAACTACACCGTAGAAAATTATCTTGAACATCAAAAACAAATCTAGATATGGAAATCCAGCAATTACTAAATATTATGATTAGGAACCTAAGAGACATATTCTCTAAATAAATGGATAAACTTATTCCAATCGATATTCTTCCTTTTTCTCATTGGCAAAGACTTTCACAATCTCCACTGAATTAGAAAAGTTAGTAAATGAATATAGCATGAAAACCTTTTGGTGAGACTTTGGTATTTTATACTACATAAAATAATGTTTTCATCACGGGTAGAGTTTGGATATGCATGATTACCTTTCTTAAAAACTTACCAAATACGTTTTCATAGCTGAGAGAATGATGGGTTCAAGTCTTTTCATACAATTCTGTAATGACAATACATGAGATAGGATGAGACCTACATTGGTTTAGAGATCATGTAATTGTAATACATGCCTCTTCTTTTCCATTTTCTGTTATGTGCAGGTAGGATAGATTATACCCCAAAAGGAGTTTATGCGTTTTGCCTCATCATACAGGCTGCACTTAAAAATGGACTAGATTAGAGTTGTCAGCATATCATCCATCCATGTCAAGAAGCTGATTTCAAAAATTAAGCGTTTGGCATTCATTTTTTTAAAATTACTATAGAGATAGAAATTTACATAGCAATTCAATAGAAATGAATTGTCGGGCTATTATATATCTACACAACACAAAAGTATAATATTTTAACCAGCACAAGACAATTTAGGCTGATCCTTTGCACATAAATTAACTCTTAAACCTCTTCCTTGTAAGCTTGGCTCAAAAATTACTGAAACTCCTTTGCTTTATAGGAAATCAGTGATGGCGTTAGGTGTTAACATGTGCGCGAGATCAGAGCAAATGGCATCGAACAACTTCCTCTGGAGGAGCCAGCTGCAATCCTTCACATGCAGTAAGATGTCACGGAGCTTGTACATTTTTTCATGTAACTCATGATTGATACATAAGATGTCGATATTGAATATGGAGCAATTAGTGGATTCCAAGACAAGGTGGTTTTCTCAACCTTATGGTTTCTTACTCAAACGCTCAGCTTCTTATCAACAACAACTGGAAGCCAATGTCAAATAGTTTTTTGAAGAAAAGGAAGAGCTTCGCAATGGTATGATATTCTAAAGACAGATTCTGAACTTAGTTCTTGTTCGTGTAAATGCAGTAGTGGTTCAATATCTTCGGAACCAACTTTGGGAGATGCAGTACAAGGAAGAAATAGAGAGCTCGAAAAAAAGGCTTTGACAGAAGCCATAGAGGAAGAGAGCAGACTGTCTAATATATGAATTGAGTCATTATCTTAAGAAATGTCAGAGGTAACGTTACAAACAGGGGCTTCTCTCAGAAATCTGGATTCAAAGTTTAACATTTGATTGTTGCAAACTTGGTTTCACGCTACTCAAAATGACAGTACTTTAAACCATCAAAGCCGCTGATTTAATATCAAAATGCAGTTCCATACTCTTACATACCAAAACGTTTTGGGCACATTCAACATTGTTTCTTTCTATTTTGTAGTCTAAAATAATTTCTACTTGAATAACAAAACTCTTTTTCAAAATGAAATGTAGTGATCACTTCATTGACTCCCAAAGCAAAAGTTTGTATGAAAAAATAGAAATCTTTCTTAGATTGGTTTTCTCTTTGTTTCCCCCTTTGTATAAATCGTCTTAACCCTGAAAATCATATATGTGTCTTCTTATGTTAAACGAGGAAGCTTAGATGCTAAGTTAATTTAAATGAACTAAAATTTTTTGGTTAACTCATTTAGTCATTTTGCTTCTATGTGTTACAAATATTACCATCTCCACAATGGAATTGAGAATATATATTTGATTCAACGGAAAGTACATTCGTTAATGTACTCTCTCTAAATTTAATCATTAATCTACCAACTGAAACGCTATTGAAAGTAATCTATTAGAATTTTTAACTTTCTACTATTTTTTTTTTATGACTCAGGGGTAAATCCTAGGTCCAATCCTCTGGGGGTGTACCATCAACGGACTAAACGTACACTCGATTTGCAAATGGGACCTAGACATTAGCCCATATCACATTTGACCAAACTAGCAGGAACTTAGTTCCCAGTGGGAATCGAACTCGGGGGACCATTGTTCATGGATTCCCAAATCGACCCCTACCATCAGGCCACCACTAGTTTGGTTAACTTTCTACTATTTCAAAAGTAATGAAAGTTTGGTTTCATTAGTTTTCTATTGTTTACCATTTAAATTTTTTTGAAATTCTACCCAAAAAAGTGTTCATATTATAATCATATTTCAAGAAAAAAAAAATACAAAATAACATTTTCAATCAACATAAAATAATACAAAGATTCGGAAATCAAAATTTATGAAACACAAACCCGGAGTACTCAGAAATTAAAATTTATGAAACATAAATCCGCGCGTACGTACCGTGGGTTATCACCTAGTTGATGGAAAAGTTCTCTCCCCAAAAGAAGAGGAGAATGGAACAATCTCTCCCAAAGGAAGAAGTTGATCTCCATTAAAGGAGGAAGTTGAAAAACATGGACCTTCATGGTCTAAATATTTCATCCTTGATCGATTGGGCTTGATGGGCATTTTTTGGTTAAACTTGTCTTTCGTATGTTACACAAAAAAAAAACAAAATATGCGAAATTTTCAATTACAGTACTTTATCATTTGAATTACATTTAAGTGGGTGGTTATACGAAAAACTATTAAAATACATATACGAAACCCTTAAAAACATTTTTGCCAAGTGTTATTATCTTATTAAATAAAGCTGAATGTTTCAAAATTAATAATTATTCAAATTTTGATATGAGTAAAAATATTTTTCAATTAGATTTTGCCAAATAGTATTAATAATAAAAATAAAAAAATATAATTGATTCATAATCTTAAAAGGTAAAGTTATTCAACAAAAAAAATGTAAACTTATCCTAAAATCTAAAAAGTAAAATTCAGGAAAATTTATAACATATTCCCAATCCTAAAAGGTAAGAAAACTAAACAAAAAGAAAATTAGAAAATTTAAATTTATCATAAAACAGAGTTAATAAAAATAAATAATAATAATAAACATAATTCAAATAGGAATAAGAAAAACTATTAATTTAAAAATATGTGACAAATTTTAATTGGAAACCAAATAATAATAAAAAAATAAAAGATTCAAAATAAATATATAATTGTTACTGTGTTAGGCTTTTCTATCAGTGGATGATTTTGTATTGACGTTCACAATCTTATTTTATTTACTTTCACATGTGATTTCACTTTTTCGTTTTTGGTTTTTTCACGAGTTATAAATTTTAAATTATAAATCCCGCATATATGCAGGACCTAATCTAGTATTATACACAGTGGCGGAGCTAGAATTTTTATTTATCGGGGGCAAAAAAAATTAATAAAAAAAATAAACACACTAAAAATTCAATATATCATTTGTGTATTTCTTAAAAACATAACTAATATTAGGTGGCTATACTTTTTAGAGAAATTGATCAAAATATCACTTTTTAAAAACTTTCTGATCAAACTAGCATCCTAATAAAAAAAGTTCTATTTTTAGCATTCATTAAAGAGTAAAAAGACAAATTTGCCCATAGCATTTGAGATCTCGCTTTCGCCTTCGACCCAACTGAATCCATTTACATGTTCGATATGATTCATCGTCGCAACGGTTTCCTTCTGTCGATGAAGATGATGAAGAAGAAGACGCAACGCCGCAGGTGTATCGGAGGATGAAGAAGAAGACGACAGCGAGGATTCCGTCGCCGCAAGTGTCGAGGAGGAAGAGATACGAGAAGAAGCCGCAATCGCAGAAGATGTTGGTGGAACGAGAATGGCGATTTAGATTTGGGCCCGATGTAATCTCCGGTGAATTGAGAAATCGGGTTAGTTTCTGGAGCCAAAGCTCGAAATTGAAGGAGATCGGGATCCGGTGCTCTCCTAGGTCTTTCAAATGCGAAGCCATCGTCTCCGATCAAGTCCCATTCCTGAAATCCACTCCAAAATCTTGTGTAGGCTGTCTAAAAGAACGAAAGCTGAAACAATCAGTGACCAGTACATCTCCAAAGTTGCTGAAGATTTCATTAGTAGAACACGGAAGCTAGAGACCGACTTTACAGGGTAAAAAACCATAGCTCTCGTGTAATTGATTCTAGTTCTAAATGAAACATGGTGATTTTTGTTTGTTATCAACGATCATTGATTCATAAACTTTGGTGCTACTATAGTTATTTGCTCAGATTCAGTGATTGTTGATCATATTAAGCTGTATTTTGTTTTGGCTTTAGTATAATAATGGTGATGATAACTTAAGTGATTTTGGAGTTTTCCCGAGATTTTGTCCTTTTGGAATCTTGTTGCTCATTTGGACCTGAGATGTTGGTTTTTTCTCATGTGCTAGTAAAATTGCAAATGTTCTAGAACTTTAGGGGATTCTCTGATAAGCTTTATTAGTTTCTCTTAGTAAATTTGGTCGCTGAAGAACAGAGAAAGGGAGAATGTCTATGGGGTTAAGATACTCCTTGCGTCAAATATTAGCTATTTCTGTGGTATATAATGCTCTACTTGTCCGAGTCATTCAAAGTCTGCAATTAGATAAATAAAATTCAAGTAATGTTTCGTAATAACGGTGATAAATTTGATTTTCGTCGAAAAACTTTCCATTTATTTATTTCTTCGAAATGTATATATATCCTTCTTAGTCTGGTTAGAATGATAGTGTGTGTCTTGTCTTTAAAAATTTCGTAAACGTGCAATGACATATTTTGAATTCCTTTTAGTGGCATTCAATCATCTTTACATATCACAAAATGTCCCAAACTTGATCAAAGGAAGAGAAAAAGAACTAAGAAAAACACATACCTTATATTTGTTCAAAAAAACTCTGCTTGCATATATTTTAAAGATTAAAACCCCATCAAAGATGAGAAATTTTGTGTTCATTTATACAACAACTCAAATTTAGGAAGCCGCCCTACACATTTAGGAAAGTTTTCTTAAAACGTATATATAGAAACTTTTGTGTCTATTTATACAACTCAAATTTAAGAAGTTGTCCTACACGTTTAGAAAGACCTTCCTAAAGCATATAAATGAGAATTTTTATATTCATTTTTTATACAACTCAAATTTAGGAAGTCATCTTATGCACTTAGGAAGACTTTCCTAAACTATTACGAATCCTTCCTGAAAATTAGGCAGGCCTTCCCGAATGGAAAATCCAAGAAGGTTTCTTAATGTTTTAGGAAGGGCTTCTTGAAATCATCTAATAAAAGAAGAATCACACTTACTCTCAAGTGAGACACTAAAATTCACTACTAACTCATGGAGAGAACATATGCCCACAGTAAATAAGTTAATTCATGTGATCCAAAACACGAAATAACTAAACAAGAGACAGCTAGAAGTAGATAGAAAGAGCAATGAAATTCATTTCCTAATGCAAAATAAAATCAATTATAGGAATAAAATTTTATTTAACTAAACATGAGATCATTACTGGAATTTTGAATGGAGTTTGAATAGTCTTTTATAGGTTTTCTCTGCATGACTTAAGTGAAATCATACTTTTCTGTTTCTTGTTGATTTAGGAAAGCTTTCCTAAATACGTTATATATGTTCTTAAATGGTTCCTAAATACGTTGCATTTCCAGAAATGATCATTTCAATATTTGTATATTTATTTCTTTGTGTAGGCAAACAACAACACATGTTCGGATGCTTCATTTACGCATGAAAATCAACATGTAATATAATCTTTTATAGTTTGTCTCTGCATGACTTAAGTGAAACCATAGTTTCTGTTTATTGTTGATTTAGGAAAGTTTTACTAAATACGTTATATATGTTCCTAAATGGTTCATAAATACGTTATATATGTTCCTAAATGGTTTATAAATACGTTGCATTTCCAGAAAGGATCATTTCAATATTTGTATATTTCTTTCTTTGTGTAGGCAAACAACAACACATGTTCGGATGCTTCATTTACGCATGAAAATCAACATGTAATATAGTCTTTTATAGTTTGTCTCTGCATGACTTAAGTGAAATCATACTTTTCTGTTTATTGTTGATTTAGAAAGGCTTTCCTAAATACGTTATATATGTTCCTAAATACGTTTCATTTCCAGAAAATATCATTTTTCATCATTTAGGAAGGCTTTCTTAAGTACGTTATATATGTTCCTAAATGGTTCCTAAATACGTTTCATTTCCAGAAAAGATCATTTTTCATTATCTTTCTTTCTTTGTATAGTCAAACAACAACACATGTTCTGATGCTTCATTTATGCATGATAATCAACAATTAATATAGTCTTTTAGAGTTTTTCCTGTTTCTTGTTCATTTACGAAGGCTTTCATAAATTAGTTATATATGTTCCGAAATGGTTCCTAAATACGTTTCATTTCAAGGAAAATATCATTTTTCATCATTTGTATATTTTTTTCTAAATACGTTTAAGAAAGCTTTCCTAAATACGTTAAATATGTTCCTAAATGGTTCCTTAATACGTTTCATTTCCAGAAAGGATCATTTTTATCATTTAGGAAGGCTTTCCTAAATACGTTATATATGTTCCTAAATGGTTCCTAAATACGTTTCATTTCAAGGATATGATCATTTTTCATCATTTGTATTTTTCTTTCTTTGTGTAACCAAACAACGACACTTGTTCTGATGCTTCATTTACGCATTAAAATCAACATTTAATATAGTCTTTTATAGTTTTTCTATTTCTTGTTCATTTACGAAAGATTTCCTAAGTTATATAAATGAGAACTTTTGTGTTCATTTATATAACTTCTCAAATTTAGGAAGTTGTCCTACACATTTAGGAATGGTTTCCTAAAACGTATAAAACAAAAAAAACAAAAAAACCCGGTTATAGGTGTGGAGCATGTATCAGGAGATATGTATATAGAAGTTCCAAAAGGAGATGCTATCTTCATGAAAGTAAGTGTATGTATCTGCATTTGAATGGAAAACTTACATCTTTAACAAATATATATAATGTCATGGTTACTTAAACCTTTATTTATGAATTAATTAAGATGGATAAATTAATTTCAGTGGATACTACATGACTGGACGGACAAAGATTGTGTAGAGATCCTAAGAAACTGTTGGAAGAGTCTTCCGGAAAAGGGAAAACTAATAGTAGTAGACATTGTTACACCAATAGAACCAAAGAATGACGACGTTTTCTCTAACGTTGTTTTCAGCATGGATATGTTGATGTTAACACAATGTTCGGGTGGTAAAGAGAGGTCTCTTTCTCAGTTTGAAGCTTTAGCCTCTGCTTCAGGTTTTCTTAACTGTGAAATCATTTGTCTTGCTTATACATATTATGTTATCGAACTTCACAAATAGTATTGGTCGTGTGGGTGGAAATTATGAACTAAAGGTAAGTTTTCAATGGTTTTTAAATTGTTTGTAATAAAGATTTGTTGTATTGGTTGTTTATATATATATATTCGGAAACCACGAATAATGGCCTTACTTTTGCTTACCAGCTTCATTGTCTTTTCCAACTGAGTTTACAAGTTATACAGAAAAGGGAATCAAAGCAGACATAAAAGAGTGTACAAGTGAAGCAAGCTTACATCTTTAAAACAACAGTCTCACACACAGTTTACTTTGGTACAGAACTTTAGCACAGGACTTGCGTAACCAATAACTTTACGCCATGAAACAAACCAACATTTTCAGGGGATACCTTTGCGTTGGAGATAGTTTTCAATTCATCAACCTCGAGCAATCCTCGCCTCTTGATCGAAACCGATCGATCAAAGCTTCTTCTTCGACGGGAATCCGAGTAATAGCTCCTCGTTTGAACTGTCCCGCCTGGGCTCCTCTCCTCTCCGTCGTCTTCACCGCCATATTTCTTCTCCGGAAAGGTTTTGGCATCTTCCGTCACAGTGGACAATGGCGTCAGATTTCTGCTCCGAGACGGATGCGGCGGAGGCGTTGCGAACGGAGTAGGAACGAATACAACGCTTACACTGTAGCTTTTCAAAAGCTTCTCACTAACACCACCATTGGTTTCTCCTTTAGCTACTCTCCTAAGCTTTAACATAGACTTAGCCAAAGAACCCTCGATAGCATTTCCTACAAGTTTCAAACTTTGCTCGGTTTTGATTTCGTTTTTCCTCTGTATCAGTCCCCAAATGTTTTATTTGTGTTTGTCAAGGTTAAATGAGTCTTTTCCATTTTAATGAATGCTAGTTTTGGGATTTTCATCCTTGGATGCTAAATTATTGAACTTTAAATTCTTTGGTGCTATTTTGTAAAATTGCCCTACTTTTTACTTTAATTTAGCCACATGGATACATTTTTAGTTGAAACCCAACTCTCTAGTATTTGGGCTCTTTTATTTCATGTATTTGGTTTTTTTTGTCTTATGTATCTAAATTAATTTTGTATTGGGGTCAAAAATTATTCTAAGTTGGGGTTAATATAATTTTTCTTCAAAGCATATAACTGAATTTTTTTTAAAAAGTCAGGTTACCCCTCTCACCTTACTGTCTTTGCCCTTGATTATACATATATACTAGGACTTGACTCGCGCTATAATTAGCGCGGGGTAATTTTTTATAAGAAATTATTTTGAAATTTAAGAAAAATTAGTTTTATAGCGCGGGGTAATTCTTTATAAGAAATTGTTTTGAAATTGAAGAAACTTTTTTGAATTTTATAATATGTCTAACTCATGATTATAGATAAAGTTATCAAACGGAATAATTTATCTATTTAACCCGTTTTGCAGTGGACTAAATTATTATTCGAGATAATCCGTAAAACCTATAATTTTAAAGACATAACTCTATTATGCACCGTTTAATGACTCTAGTTTTGTGGTTAGTTCACGAACTCTTAGAAAAATCAATTTTCTTGTGTCTAACTTTTTATAAAATTAGTAAAATATTTTTTTACTTTTATTTTGATATAAATTCAAATAAAATATAATAAACTATAGTGAAAAATATATCAAGATTTTGAATAGATTTTTTTTCTTTGAATATATATGGATTGATTATTATTTAAAAATATATAGTAGATAACATCTTTAATACAAAATAAATACTTTCCATATTCTTTTCACTAATTATAAAAGACAATTATATCCTTTCCTATTTCAATTATTTTTTGTTATTTGTAATGATTTTTTTTTTGTGAACCAATTTCTTCTCATTACTTAATCTTCCATATTACAGCTAGAGGGAATTAACCATCCTTTTTGATACTGGCAATACAATTTAAAAAGATTAAAACTTGAAACACATATAAAATGATCAAATGACAGCGAATTCGAGACGAAACTCGAATGCGTCGATAGGATCTTCACACCAATAGTTAAACTTGAGATAAACTTGAGAGTAATGGAAACTGAGCTTCGGGTGAGGATTGAGATACCCAAAAATTCAGTATCACAAGAGCCTGAGATGATGGCTCTAACCAGATATAAGGATTCGGATTCTACCGAGACAGTCCTTATTTCTTCAGAGGCAACTTGGGAGGCTGCACAGATTGACACCAGAGACAAAAAAGCCTCGAATTTACTCAGATGACCCTTGATTAGGCACTTAACACCTATGAAGGTTTCAAGGATGGGTATGGACACCAATAGCAAACGTGCCTTGGATTTACTCCGTACGTCCAACTCATAAATGGGCATGGAGAATGGGCCAGCAATGTGTGAAACTGATGGGCCAAGAAGCCCACAAACTAGATCGGGCCCAGCCCTTTCTTGTTCTTCGCCGGTTGAGCCTAGAGGCATCGGGACGGTGGGGAAAGGAGGAGGCTCGACGGGAGTAGCCGAAGCAAAACTTTGAACGCGAAATCCACGGATATCCGACGGGTCAGGGCGATCCGGCGGTGGGACGGTTTCACCGCTGCAGATCTGCAGCAAAGGAATCACAGAGAGGCGGAGATGCAAGCACGGGAAGACACGCCGGTGGAGAGGGGAGGAGAAGTAGCAGAGTCGGGGACCTGACCTGTCGTCCTCGAGCTGCGCAGAATCAGAGACAAGACCAGCAGCTCTTCTAGAACTCTGAACTCGCGATGCCGACGGAGAGGCTTGACGAAGTCTCCTCACCAATCCCAACAGGAGCCACCGTCCTCCTGCAACATACGAGGGGAGAGGCGAGAAAGACAATGATGAGCCCCATCGGGAAACACCTCCGACGAATCCAAGCAAGCGACGACTCCGGCGACCCCACCCACAACGAGCGAAACGAAAACCCACATCTGGTAGCGGATCAGGCGGAGGTCGAAGTTGCGCCAGAAAAGTAGCAGTCACCACCGGAGCCATGTGAGAGGAGGAGAACAGCTTCAAAGAGAGGAGGAGAGACCTACGACGACGCAGCGGCGGAGATCCATTCTCGGAGATGTGCGACGGCTTCCTCAGGAGACCTGCCTGGGAGAGAAGGAGGCTAGGGCGAACTGTTTGTTATTTGTAATGACATTTCATGTAATAACTTACAAAATAAAGTTTAAATTCAAAAATATCTTCTTAAATAATATTATAGAGATATACGCACAAAAATATCTCTAAGTGACCTTTGAAACCAAAATAGAAAATTTCTAGGGAATATTTGAACTAGAGACCCTATTCCTAGGCATGACCAAAATAAAACCGTAACCGTATTTCGGACCGTAACAGTACCGTTTTCAGACCGTAATCGTGCCAGACGGTTAAAAATCGTAATTGTTAACCGTAAAAATATATTAGTTATGGTTAAAAAAATTATTAACCGTAGCCGTTAATTAACCGTAATCGTATCAAAACCGTTGGTTAACCGTAAGGTTAAAACCGTAAAAATTTAACCGTAACCGTTTTAAAAATAAAATTATATATACTAATAATTAAAATTAGTTCTGTAAAATTAAAAATTCAAAGAAAAATTATGTATAATCAATTTACCAATAGCAAATGCAAATGCAAATGCAAATATAAAAACAAGTAATATTAATTAAAACTTAAACATGCTAAACTAATTAATATTTTTTTTAACAAATATAAAGAATATTTTAACAAAACAGTTTTATGATGAAATACATAAAATTAAAAGAAGAAAAAAATAAATCGTGGAGTCATGGACAAGGTAGAATGAAAACTAGTATATAAAAACAAATCGTTATATTAACCGTTTATTGTCATCAAGTAACCGTAACCGTGTCTAATCGTAACCATATTAACCGGATCGTATTTAACCGTAACCGTTTTAACCATATATTAAACGGTTAAGGTTAAAAAAAAATTATAACCGTTACCAATGGTTAAAAAACCTTAACCGCATTAACCGTAATCGTGGTCATGCCTATCTATTCCACTAAAATACATAGAATTTGCTGGAAGGAATAGTTTTAAATGATAAACTACTAATGATATAGTTATAATCCAGGGGGTTATCAAGTTCCGTAAGCAATGCAAAGTCAATATATCTCGCTTGAATCTCACGAACGAAATTAAATTTTGAAGTTTAATATGCATAGATTATAGCTATAGACACGCTAACGTGCCATGGCACCGAGCCATAGACTTACTCAAGAGACCTGTCTCATAAAGTCTAATTTCATAAACCAGTAGTAAACCACCTAATCTGGCTTTTCGTATTTAGTAAACAGTTTAGGATTTATAATTGTCAGTTGACCTAAATTAAAATATATGCACTATAATTAATCAGTAATTACTACGTATTACTTAATTTTTAATATGTGTTATGTGGTAATCCATGATGTCACGTACGTCATTTCGTACGATTTTAAAAGTTACCTGTGCTTCTAAAATATGTGAATGATTTATCATTCATCGACATTAAAAAACAATAGTTTGCTTTTGTCTATTTTGCTGAGTGTCAACTGTCAACCCTCATTATAATTATAATATATTTTATTGTAACACCCGATCCCGCCTTTCCTAAGAATTCGATGAACCGGTTTGTCACCTTTAACCCCGCCTCTTTATTCTATAAAAAGGGCGTATTACCTAACCATAACTTAATGCACAAGTAACCTCATTTTCCAAAAAATATTATTCTCATTCAATCCCAAATAAAAATTATACAAAATTCAAACATAAATCTCAAATAAAATTGAAGCAATTAGCAAATAATTTTCTTAGCAATTTAACGAAAATAAACGGAAAACAAGAAAAATACTCTAACTCCCAAAACTCGCACCACACCAGGATCACTATTCTAATTCCTCGAACTGATCATCAAACACACATGCAAAAGAGAAAGGGATGAGTAATAGAGATTACTCAACGAAAACTAAATCTAAAACTCATTCACCACACCACTCATATCCAACCAACATGCCAAATAATAAATGTAAACAAGCAAACAACATCAGGTTCTAGTAACGCACAAACAACTACGCAAACAAGTTATTATGGTCCACGACCATCACGAGCCCACAGCTGCACCGTACCCCGCAGGTATTAGAGCATCCTCCAACACAAGCCCAATGCATTGTCATAAGCCTATCAAAGTGTCAAAAGAAGCCCATTTGTTTAGGGTTTCATTGCAAGTAGATTACTATAAATATATGTGTTAGGAGAACATTGTCTGTAACCTTGGAGTTGCCTCCTTACGGCAACTCTCTTCTTTATCCTTATATGATATCAATCTAAGAATCTTTTGATCTTGGTGACATCCTTCCCTCTCCTTTATTCTTGTACTCAAATAAAGCTTTTAAGGGCTATTTCATTTACCAATTTCTATCTAAGTTTCATGTCATAATAAAGCTCTATTAGAGCAAATCTATACTTGCTTTGAATCTGCTATCATGGTATCAGAGCTTCAGTCGATCTAGGATCTATAAGTTCTCATCTTTCTTTTAGCTTCTGCTCGTTTTCTCGATTGGCGATTTGTGGGTTTTCAAAAATAAAATAAAAATAATAATTATTATTATCCCCACTTGTTTTATCTCTACCGTCGTCCTCTGCGAAACATCAAAGAAGAGGGATTTGAAGAAATCCCACAAAAACAGCGTTGTTTCAAGACTTGTCGGAGCTTTCTTCTCCGGCGGCGGTTATCATATTTGGTGTTTTGTCATCCTTCTGTTGCAAAACTTGCCTTCATCTGATCTGGCCGAACGTCGAGACACAGAAGAGGAATTCTTGATGCTGCGTCTTCAACTTAGGGTTTCAGAGGCTTCGGAGGACCAAAGTCGTCAACATTTGCAAGGCAGTCTTCTCGCCGACAGCTTCACCACGAAAATCAGTCTCGGAACCCTAAGCACCCAACGCTTCTTTATTACGAGGAGATAGAGTCTGGTTTCGAGAAAAACAGAGGCTGGGATGAGAAGAAGACATAAAAGAGCGAGATGCGGCTGCAAAATCATCACCATATGAGATCATGGACTGAAAATCAAACTTCCTCATCTCTATATCAACGGTATGTGTCTGCTCTTTTAATATGAGACAGAACAAGAAAGAGAAATGCGGTTTGATAGATAGAGAAGAATATGTTGGATGATTGGTGGTTTGCTGGATTGGAATCGTGAAGCTAGGAAGATATAGGGCAGTATTGGGTTTGTTATGGAGAGGTTTGTGGCTGGAAATTTCTGATATTTGCTTAGTGCACACAAGGTGCTCGTGGAAATGCCACAGAGAAAGGCATATCGTTGTTGGCAAATGGATGGGAAGTAGAAAGTTGTAGTTTCAGTAGATTGTGGATATATTCTCTTTTGCCTAAGTGATGGGTACAGGAAAACCCATAATTTTGTGAGAAAGAATGGTCAAAATATACCTCTAAGGGACTATACTAAACTCTCCAAGTACAAAAGATACATATGAGGGAGTCATGATAGATCTCCATGTATAGGCCAAAGTTCTCATTAAGTTATGAAGTCAACTTTTTTACGTCTCCATGGCAAATTGAGAAGTCTGTTTACATCTTCATGAGATGCTTCAACTATTCATGCTTCCACAATTGTGGTTTCAAACTTAGCTTCGCACTTGACGCTAAGTTTGCGGGGGAGTATTAGAGCATCCTCCAACACAAGCCCAATGCATTGTCATAAGCCTATCAAAGTGTCAAAAGAAGCCCATTTGTTTAGGGTTTCATTGCAAGTAGATTACTATAAATATATGTGTTAGGAGAACATTGTCTGTAACCTTGGAGTTGCCTCCTTACGGCAACTCTCTTCTTTATCCTTATATGATATCAATCTAAGAATCTTTTGATCTTGGTGACATCCTTCCCTCTCCTTTATTCTTGTACTCAAATAAAGCTTTTAAGAGCTATTTCATTTACCAATTTCTATCTAAGTTTCATGTCATAATAAAGCTCTATTAGAGCAAATCTATACTTGTTTTGAATCTGCTATCAGCAGGTACACTCACACAAGGCTCGCCATAGCCCCTGGCGGATAGAATAAGGCTAGGGTTTTCCAAAGTGTTTCCTATATGGACCTCTAGCTGATGGACTTTTTGGGTTTTGGGCATTTCTTCTAAATTTGGGATATTACATTTAGCGTCTTTGTTTTTTTCGTAGTTTTTTATCAGCTATTTTTTTTTGGGTGTAATTCATCAGCAATTTTGTAATCGGATGAGCTTAATTATTCTCATTTGTACGTATTTATCAGTGAATATAGATTACAAGTGTGTCCTATATAATGATTAACTTTACATATATATATTATATATATATAAAACCATGTAGGGCATAGTTGAAACATTAATTATTCTTATTATATAATAAGGTTCGCTAATGGAATCACATATTAAACGCCATTGATTTGTTTAGTTTAAGGGCTTAAGTACAATTTTCAACAAATCAAACGTGGTTCCATGTTATCATTTTCGGTTTCAACCTTCAGAAAACTTTATAAATACTTTGCAAGATCATCAAAATTAAGATTTTCGTATATAAAAAATGCTTAATCTTGACCTAATTTCCAATTCCGATTGCGGATCTGCAATCGATTTCTAAAACAGTTTGGTATTTAGGTAACTAGTTCCGACCAGTTTGGTGAAATATACATATATCTGTAAGATATATTAAAAACAAAAAGATGCAGGCTCAAAGACTTTGCATAATGCATCCAATCTGTTTTTTTTTATTGATTTTAAACCCTATAAAATATGAGAAATGTCAAAAATAACACTTTCGTTAAATATAACAGTACACCGATTAGCACTAATTAAAATTATAAAAAAATTCATTAAAATTTAGACGAATTATAAGAATCACACATCATAAATCGGTTAAGATCTAAAATAATATATAAATATCATAAACTAATTTACTCATTATCAATTGATTTTAGGTTGAAAATTCAAAAAACTTAAAATAATATCAAAATCCGAAAGCACATTAATCGATTCCAAGCCGAAAAGAACATATCAAATCAACTTAAAAATAATTTTACAATGGAATTTTGTCTAGATGAATGGCTAAAAATCGCATGCCAAAACTGTAATAAATCATATATATATAGTGGCTAATCAAATATATTGTCAATTGGTTTTGATGATAATAATGTTTTTGAATTTATTTGAAATTCAACCATATTAAAAATTGTAGTGAAAATTTTATTTTAATCGTAAAATTTAAAGATTCTTTTAGATCTGATAATTATATTTTCGTTTAGCTAGTTGCCACAATTCTTTTTTTGCTAGATGTAATATTTTCTTATGGTTTGTTTTATCAAATACTAGAAATTGGAGATACAAAAAGGAGAAACAAAAAAAGAGGTTCAATACTAGAAATTGGAGATACATGCGAATCTGCATCTTAGATTCCCTTTCCGTGATAGTGTGGGTTCAATGGGTCCCACTCTTCAAGGGAATCTTCTTACGTCTTTAAAAATCTTCCTTGGTCAATATTTTGCTAACGTTCTACTACACTTGATGAACTTCATTCATTTTTTTTGTGGTTAAAGTTAATTCCTTTTTAAAAAAAATTATTGATTATTCAATGAAATATTATGTGGAAGTACATTCAATACAACTAGAAAATCATCTTTGTAATTTTTAAATTGTAAATTGACGACCAAGAAACAATTACGTCCAATTTATTAACAATAATTTATTACACACAGTTGTTGTTGTTTTTTTTAATTTATATATACCCTCGCTTTTTTATATTCACAAAGTACATGCCAATCACTAAAACTGTAATCGTATATTGCAAGTAGTAAAAATATTTGGCAGATTCTATCTCTAATTCAATAATGTTGTTATCAACCTTTTAAATTATTAATAATAAGTAACTACGAATATAATTGGTCAAGCCGGAATAAAAAAAAAAGTCAACCCTAAAGCTCTTCTTCCTCCCCTTAATATACACAAGAGACAATCTTTCTTCTTCGTGTCTCTCTAAGCTTTCTCAACATGTCTGGAGCGATAACATGCTCTGCGACCGATCTCTCCGCCCTGCTCGGCCCCAACGCCACGGCGGCGGCTGATTACATCTGCGGCCAATTAGGCACCGTTAACAACAAGTTCACCGATGCAGCCTACGCCATAGACAACACTTACCTCCTCTTCTCTGCCTATCTCGTCTTCGCGATGCAGCTTGGCTTTGCTATGCTCTGTGCTGGCTCCGTTAGAGCCAAGAATACGATGAACATCATGCTTACTAATGTCCTTGATGCTGCAGCCGGAGGACTCTTTTACTACCTTTTTGGCTACGCCTTTGCTTTTGGCGAATCCTCGGGCGGATTCATAGGAGGACACAACTTTGGTCTTAAAGACTTCCCGACTCCTACCTTGGACTACTCCTTCTTCCTATACCAGTGGGCTTTCGCAATCGCAGCCGCTGGAATCACTAGCGGTTCGATTGCTGAGAGGACTCAGTTCGTGGCGTACTTGATCTACTCTTCTTTTTTGACCGGGTTTGTTTACCCTGTAGTCGCTCACTGGTTCTGGTCACTGGACGGATGGGCTAGTCCCTTCCGTTCAGCAGACCGTTTGTTTGGCACCGGAGCCATTGATTTCGCGGGCTCTGGTGTTGTTCACATGGTTGGTGGTATTGCCGGATTATGGGGTGCCCTTATTGAAGGTCCTCGGATTGGCCGATTCGAGGAAGGGGGTCGTGCTATTGCTCTGCGCGGACACTCTGCCTCGCTCGTCGTCCTAGGAACCTTCCTCCTCTGGTTCGGTTGGTATGGTTTCAACCCCGGTTCTTTCACCAAGATCTTCGTTCCCTACGAATCTGGTTCCAGCTACGGCCAATGGAGCGGAATTGGTCGGACAGCAGTTACAACCACGCTCTCGGGATGCACAGCAGCTCTAACCACACTCTTCGGAAAACGCCTCCTATCAGGCCACTGGAACGTAACTGACGTTTGCAACGGGTTACTCAGTGGGTTTGCGGCCATAACCGCAGGTTGCTCTGTGGTAGAGCCATGGGCAGCGATCGTCTGCGGCTTCGTGGCTTCCCTCGTCCTTATCGGATGCAACAAGCTCGCAGAGCTCCTCAAATACGATGATCCGCTCGAGGCTGCGCAACTACATGGAGGGTGCGGTGCGTGGGGGTTGATATTCGTAGGACTATTTGCAAATGAGAAGTTTGTAAACGAGGTTTACGGCGCTAGACCGGGAAGGCACTACGGGCTATTGATGGGTGGAGGAGGGAAGCTATTGGGAGCACAATTGGTTCAAATACTTGTTATTGTAGGATGGGTTAGTGCCACAATGGGAACACTCTTCTTCATCCTCAAAAAGCTCAATTTGCTTAGAATATCGGAGCAGGATGAGATGAGAGGAATGGATATAGCACGTCACGGTGGTTTTGCTTATATCTATCATGATAACGATGACGACTCCATTCAGTTTCCAAGATTGAGCCCTGGATCTCCTGTACCTCGCCTTCCTAATCATTCAGCTGTTTAACTTTTAAGCTTTTTGTAATTTTATTATTCCCCTTAAATATTTGTTGGGGTTTTCCATTTGAAATACAAATCTTGTTTGTATTTGTTTTGAGTGATCTATGTTTGTGTTTATGTGTATCTTCTTCTGATTCTATATTTCCGAATTCTATTATTACTTGACTCGTTTAGTGTCTATAGCTTAGTCGTATAGTAGGAGAACTTACAAAAATGAAAAGAGTGAGTCTCAACTCTCAATCTCAACATGAAGTTTTTGACTAAATTTACTTGTTCAGGTTTACAAAATTGAAAGACTTGGATATTCGTTGTGAAGAGTTCAGAGTAGGCGCTTTTTGCTGCTTTGACTATATAAATTCAGAAGACGTATTATATAAGTAGCACATAGTTTCTATGTTATGTGTCTTTGTCATGCATTTTGTCATACGTCATTTGGATATTTTTCTCTAACTTATTCCATTAAAATATATAGTATTAGCTGGAACCATAGTTTTCATGTGGTGCTATAGTTAGAATCCAGGAGCTTCTTCAAGATCCGCAAGCAATGCAAAGTCAATCTCTCTTGACTTTTGTTTTGCCCAAAAATGTTAATTTGAGATTTTTGTTTCAGACTAATTCCAAGACTGAACAGGAGTTTCGTGCAACTGCAAGCGCACCACAGGTAATGCATCCGGACCGGAACCTAGAAGTTCAAGTGGCCCAACAACAACAAAATTGTTCATAGGGAAAATCAAACATAAAAATTTGAAAATACATATTTTAGATAAGAAGACATACATAAGGTTTATGTTTGTTACATCAAATTACCAAATAATAAGCAAATAGCAAGACGTACAAGAGAAAGAAAATTGATACATCAAATTCATCTTCATATCTTGATAATCTGAAAAAGAGAAAGAAAATTGTTACTAAAAAGCATGAACAAAATGTAACAAAATGAAATGTACCAAGACAGTTCTCTCCTTCTCTCCTTCTCTCTGTTAGCTCTCTCTCTCTCTCTCTCTCAAAGAAAGTAGAGCGAGCAACAGCGGCTAAACCTAATCGGAGACAAAGTTCTCTGAAACTTTGAGACAAAAGGATGAAATGGACATATGGGCTTATGGCTTATGGGCTTAATATGTTTAGTAAATGTTTTATAAACCCATATACAAAAATCTAAAAAACTCACACGTTAACAGCTCACCGGATGTGCGGAGCTCCGGCAGCGACTTATTTTACCATCCGCCTCCGTCTCCGCCTCTGGCCAGATCCGTAAAATCATTATCCGCCTCCGCCTCCGCCCATACCGGATATCATATTTTCCGGAGCGGAGCGGATGCCGGAGCAGAGCGGATGCCGGAACGGAGCGGAGCGGATGCCGGAACGGAGCGGAGCGGATGACAGAGCGGATGCCGGAGCGGATGCTGGATGCCGGATCCCGGATATGAAGTCTCAGGGCTATGTAAAAGTTCTCCCCGAAACACAAAGCACGAATGAGTTATTTGGTGCGACTCTAAAAGCAAGGAAACGAATTATACAAACCGGTCCCATATTGTACGGTAATCGTCTGTCCTTACATGTAGTCTATTAACCAATATTTCTTACGTATATTACATTTGAACGTATCATATTTATCTCTTTAACCACCATACATTCATTTTCTGTTTTTCTTCTTTCAGAAATGCCATTTATTCTTTTGGTTAAAGTTATGATGTATGATCAGAGACTTAAATCCCTTATTGGTATAAAGGAGACCCGTGATTTCTATTTAATTTTAGTTGAAAGAAGACCCTTGGTTACAACTAGAAACTTAGCTTTGTGGTTTAAAATATTACTATCGATTTTAATTTATATATATTGACAAACTACATGCTAATCACTAAATCAACAAAACAGGATTAGGATCGTAGATTGCAAGTCGTTAAGAAATTTGGCAGATGTCACCCCTAATTCAATAATGTTTTTGTCTCACATAATTTAATTTCTCTCCCTAATTTAATTGTGTTGATCCCGGGGATCACTAAGTATGTTTAAAGAGTGATTAGGAGATGAGAGGTGAGATTTTCGTTAATTAGAGCAACTTAACCACTATTAAAGCAGGCCGGGAGAAAGATGAGTAGGCCGGGGGCCGTGTTTCTTTTTATTGATGGTGAAAGAAATGAACAATTTAGAATTACGAACTGGTTCCGAAGGACGTCCAGTTCGGCGTTCTAAACTGTTGTCTTGTTACAAAGAGAGAGAGAGAGATCGGGTGACTTGTCCTAAGTCAAAATGGCTGAAATCAAAAGTCCCCCTCATTAATGACATTGATGGGTATATATAGTCGGGGTCGGCTTCCTGCTCCCCGGGATCTCGGGGCCACGTGGCGTCTTCGGCCTCTTTCGCGGGTAAGGTGGCCTAGGAGGCGTGTTCCGGCTTTCGGGGAGAGAGGTCATGATGAGCTCGGCGTGGCGTGTTGCAGAGCAGTGCACTGTTTAACCAACTCTCCTCCACGTGTCTTCCTCTCCTTTGTCAAGTCTGCAAGGTTGGTGAGATGTCGAGTTCAGCCCATACTCCTGCTCAGACAATACACTGTTCGACCAACTCTTACCTGCCTTCTGCTCTTCTGACATTCCTGCCCTGGGTGAAGTGTCAGGTCGGCGACCGAGCTGAAGAGGGGCCTTTTAGGTCGGCGTCGCTTTCAGGTCGGCGACCGAGCTGAAGAGGGGCCTTGCAGGTCGACGCTGCTTTCAGGTCGGCGACCGAGCTGAAGAGGGTCCTTTCCTAAGATGGGCCTAACTAATTGGGGGTGCTAGGCCCACCTCCAACAATAGGCCCTCCCCCAGTTCGGTATCGCGAGGCGAAGTGAGCATGCCAAAGTTGATCTGATGTTAGTTCGGCACATCTTAGGACGGTCTCTCCGTGCTCGTACGTGTCGTCCCTTCCGGAGATCCGCAGATGGTCAGCGCGTACTCACCACGCGGGAGGATAAAAGGGACGCCTCGTTTTTCGCGTGAGCTGCCCACGCGCGGCGTGCGAAAGACGCTTCGCGTTTATCGAGGCGTCCTTTGCTTTTTTGGCGTGGGGATAGCGAAGAGGCGTCATCATTAGGTTTCTGGGCGGCCGTGCTTCTTTTGACACGTGTCCAGGCGTCGCTTCACTGTCTCCCTTCTTCTATTTAACCCCCTTTTCTTCCTCCTGTTAAAACCTTCTGCGCATAACCCTAAGGTAACCTCTTCTCTCCGATTTCCTCCTTTCCCTTCTTGCTTTCTTTCTGTATTATTCGATTTCCTCCTCTCCGTGCAATGGCGCCGATGTTAGACGGTATTAGGGCTGAGTCGAGCGAAGAATCGGCGTCCCGTGGTGGCGGTAGCGATTCTCCGAGTTCTTCCTCCGACGGTTCCGGCCGTGCCTCCTCTCCGTGTCGAGGCGCAGACAGTGGGGAACAGTCTGCTCCTTCGACTTCGGGGGCCGCCCCGCTGCTCCCGGGGACCCATCTCCGGAAGAAGACGGTGGTTAGATCTTCCTCTAGCGGTCGCGGCGTTGGCCAAGCTGGGGGTAGAACCGGGCATCTGGGCGACCGCGGTGGTCGTCAGGGAGGGCGCGGAGGCGGAGTTCGAGTGGCCAGGGTGAGGTCTCCCCTGGTTCCCTACGTGCAGGGAGGGTCACCGACCTGGAGCACAGCGGAATCGGTGACTCTCCTGAGGGATTTGTGCGACTTTCCTGCTGGCGTCGAGCTCAGGCTACCCAGTGCGGAGGAGCGCCCGTGGACTCCTCGGCCGGGCTTCGTCTGCCTGTATGAGTCGTTCTTCCAGAAGTGCGGCTTGCGCCTTCCTCTCCCCGAGCTGTTCGTCCAGTATTGCCGGGCGCGGGGCTTGGCCTTCTCGCAGGTCTGCCCGTCCACGATCCAGGGGATGATCGTGCTGCTGACCTTGGGGCACGAATGCGACGTGGAGGTGACGGTGCCTATGTTCGAGGCGCTCACCCAGCAGAAGGCAAACCCTGGGATTCCTGGGACCTTCTATGCCGCCTTCAAGCCCGCGGCGAACGTCCTGGAGGCACCCAGCTCGGGGTCTAAGGCGAGCAAGCTGTCGAAGGTCGAGGACTGGTCTCGCAGCTACTTCTACATCCGGGCTACTGACGTGGTTGGGCTCGACCCGTCGGCGAGATACACCCGGGATTGGAACTTTTCCCCGGGTAGGGATTTGCAGGTCGAGCTGACTTCTCTTCTTCGGTTTTGTCTGACTGATGCTGTTTGCTTTGCTTTCAGGTCCTCACTCTTCTAGGTTCAAGCTGCCGGACTACGCGGGTATCGTTGCCGTGCTCAGGTCAGTGCGTAGAAGAGAGTGGAGGTCATTCACTGCGGCGAGAATAGCAGAAGCAATGGCCGGAGGTCGGTCGGTCAAATTTTTTTTTTTTTTTTTTTTTTTTTTACCGAATTGATGGGTGCCTCTTGTAGGTAGAGCAAGGTTCGCCAGTCCGCTGTACGCGGACTCGTTTGTAGCGCCGCCACCGCCGATAGTCGAGGTGCCGGTCCGGCAAGATCCGGCGCCGCGGACTGGGGGGGAGTCCTCCGAGGCGGCTCTCTCGAAGAAGAGGGCGGCCGACGCTGCCGGTGCTAGGGCCGGCAAAAAGAAGAAGAGGACCGAAGTCGGAGGGTCCTCGACTTCAGGTCGGGAGTCTGGCCGGCCTGAAGAGGCTGGTTGCGAGCCCGAGGGCTCCCGAGGCGCTCTTGTCGGGGAGGCCGAGGCACCTGTGGCCGAGGTGCCTGCGGGGGAGGTCGAAGGGGCCCGGACCCTGGCGATTGAAGAGGTCGCTGGTCAGGCGACGGAGGGTGGCGATGCAGCCGTCGTTGTGGAAGAAGGGCGGGAGGTCGCCGGTGACCGAAGTGGTGGGGCTTCGGAGGGTTCCGAGGACGGGCCTCGGGACTATAGCTTCTATTTCTGCCACGAAGATGGCAATACCCAGATCATCGTGGACCCGGATGAGTGCGCCGAGCTGGCGCAGGCCATGATGTTTGGGCAGAAGCATCCGCACTTCGTCCCACTGGAGATGGCGGAGTCGGACACCTTTCGTAAGGTGGCGCGATCCGCAGCGCGGGTAAGCCTTTGTTCTGATCTAACTGTTTTTAGCTGGACTTGTTGTGCGTCTTTGCTAACAACTGGTTTGATGCAGACGATGGCCCTTTCTGCCTTTCTGGCGGAAGGCCTATGAGAAGCGACTCGCCGAGAAAGACGTGTCGCTCAGATTCCTGCAGGGGCGCCAGGACGCCAGCGCGCAGATCCAGTCCGCTCTTACTCGCGGGCTGGAGAAGGACATAAGGGAGGAGAAGGCCCGGTCTGCGGCGCTGGAAGAAGAGGCGGCGCGGGTGCGAGCCCGGGCTGTAGAGGTGGGCAGTCTTCAGGCCGAGCTGGAGGCTGAGCGGGGCCGGTCTGCCGCTGAGCGGGCTCGGGCGGCTGCCCTGGAGGAGGAGGTCGGGCTCCTGAAGGGGGAGCGGGAGACACTCCGCTCTAGGGTGAAGGGGCTGGAGTCCGCCATAGGCCGGGCGAAGGTGGCCGTGGCTGCGGAGAGCGACCGGGTGACGGCCGTGGTTGGGGAAGAGAGGTCCGAGCAGCCCTTCCTTGGTGAGTATGGCACCAATGCGAGGATGGTGGACCGATGCGCCATCCGGTGGGGCCGTGGTTGGGGAAGAGAGGTCCGAGCAGCCCTTCCTTGGTGAGTATGGCACCAATGCGAGGATGGTGGACCCGGGTGATTTAGATGGTACCCGTGCTGACGGGGGCGAAGACCGACCGGCCGATGCGGCCTTGTAGAAACTTCTTTTTTTTTTGTAGTTTTTTCCTTTTTGTTTTCTTCTCTTTTGTAAAGACCGGGCCGTAGGCCGTTTATGTAAGGACCAGGCCGTTGGCCCCTCTTTTTATGATAACAAGGCCGTTGGCCCTTTTTCTCTTCTCTTTTTTTTTGTAAGTGCCGTTTCGAGGCTTTTGTAATGACTAGGCCGTGGGCCCTTTTTATAATAACGAGGCCGTTGGCCCTTTTGTGATAATCGAGGCCGTTGGCCCTTTTTTTTTGTAAGTGCCGTTTCGAGGCTTTTGTAATGACTAGGCCGTGGGCCCTTTTTATAATAACGAGGCCGTTGGCCCTTTTGTGATAATCGAGGCCGTTGGCCCTCTCCTTTTTTGTAAGTGCCGTTTCGAGGCTTTTTTGATCGGTAGAGTAGGTCGTAGACCGTACCCTGTCATGTATGCAGGTCGTGGACCGTGCTCTTGTATTGGGTGCGAGGTACGACTCGGCTTGAGATACTTATTGCTTGTGTATCTTTAATATTTTTAGTGGGTGCGAGGTGATCTCGGCTTAAGGTACTTATTGCTTGTGTACCTTGTTTTTTTGGTGCGGGTAGCGAGCCCGGCTTAGAGACACTTAATGCTTGTGTGTCTAGTAGAGGTGCGAGCCCTGGGGCCCGGCTTTAGTACTTATTGCTTGTGTACTATGGGAGTGCGAGCATTGGAGCTCGGCTTTGGCACTTATAACTTGTGTGCCGGGGAGAGCGAGCACCGGAGCTCGGTCCCCTTTTTTTTTTGTAGTGCGAGCGTTTGGAGCTCGGCTTTCTTTTTTTTTTTGTAGTGCGAGCGTTTGGAGCTCGGCTTTTTCTCTTTTTTTTTTGTAGTGCGAGCGTTTGGAGCTCGGGTTTTTTTTTTTTTTTGTTGTGCGAGCGTTTGGAGCTCGGCTTTTTCTCTTTTTTTTTTTTTTGTAGTGCGAGCGTTTGGAGCTCGGCTTTCTCTTTTTTTTTTTTTTGTAGTGCGAGCGTTTGGAGCTCGGCTTTTTCTCCTTTTTTTTTTGTAGTGCGAGCGTTTGTTGCTCAGCTTTTTTTTTTTTTTTTTTTTTTTTTTTTTTTTTGTAGAGCGAGCGTTGGAGCTCGGCTTTTGTGCACAGGTCGGGGACCTTATTCCTTTGTCAAAAAGGTTTTATTAGATTAATAGCTGAGCCCTGGTTAGGGGTTGCCTACGTACCCTTTAGTAGAAGGGATCAAGCCAATCGTAGTTCGTTTATTTACAAAGGCGGAGAGCGGAATGGAGCCCGGGGGCTTAGTAGTAAAACCGTTTGAGGTTGATCGAATTCCATGAGCGCGGGATTGCGTCGCCGGTCATCGTGACTAGCTCGTAGACGCCGGGCTTCACGACCTTGGAGATAAGGTAAGGGCCCTCCCAATGTGCACCGAGCTTGCCTGCGTTTAGCTCGGCGGTGTTTTCGAAGACTTTGCGGAGGACCAGGTCGCCTTCGGTAAAGAACCTGCCTCGAACCCTCTTGTTGTAGTACTTGGAGGCGAGCTGCTGGTAATTTTGGATTCGGAGGAGGGAATGGTCCCGTTGTTCCTCAAGGAAATCCAGCTCGCTGAGTAGGACGGTGTCGTTCAGGGCGGGCTGCTGGGTGAGCATAGCGCGGCGAGGAGTGGGGAGCCCGACCTCGGAGGGGGCCATTGCTTCCATTCCGTGAGAGAGGCTGAACGGTGTGCGTCCTGTCGACGTCTTCGGCGTTGTGCGATGGGACCAGAGGACTCCATCGAGCTCGTCCGCCCAGGACCCCTTCTTGTCGTCTAGTCGCTTTTTGAGGCCGTCGAGGATGGTTTTGTTGGTGGCTTCGGCTTGTCCGTTCCCTTGTGGATATCTCGGGGTGGACTTACTCAGCCTGATTTTCCAATTCGCGCAGAAGTCTTCGAAGAGGGCCGACGTGAACTGGGCACCGTTGTCGGTCACGATTTCATAGGGCAGCCTGTGCCGGCAGATGATGAACTTCCAGACGAATTTTCGCACGTCCTCTGCCGTGATCTTGGCGTAAGCTTCGGCCTCGACCCATTTGGTGAAGTAGTCGGTCATGACCAAGAGGAAGCGCTTTTGGCGAGATCGGGGAAGGGGCCCGACTATGTCCATGGCCCATCGCATGAAGGGGTAGGGCGCGACCGCAGTGGTGAGGAGCTCGGTAGGACAATGAATGAGCGGGCCGTGACGCTGGCACTTCTCGCACCGGGCTGCGAATCTTTCGCCGTCCTGCAGCATCGTTGGCCAGTAGTGTCCTTGGTTCCGTATTCTCAGGGCGAGAGCCCGGCCGCTGGAGTGGTTTCCGTCAGCGCCCTCATGCATTTCCTTCATCACGTCAATGGTTTCCTCCCCGTGGAGGCAGCCGAGCAGGGTTCCCGAGGCGCTCCACCGGAATAGATTGCCGTCCAGCATCGTGTATCGGGCACACTTCTTTCTTAACCATCGGGCGGCCCACCGGTCTGGGGGATGAATGCCGTCTGCGATGTACAGCAGTAGATCGATTCGCCAGTCCGGCAGTTCGGGCTCGGCCGGGGGTGGCGGTAGAACTTCGGGAGGTGGCGTGTCTTCGTCATGGTCCGCGGCCTGGGGGTTGATCAAGTAGACCCCTTTTGGCAGCTCGATGCTAGGGAGGTCGATGCTCTCGACCGGGATCACCCGTCGTTGGGCTGGGGCCGAGGTGGAGGCTAGTGCGGCGAGGGCGTCTGCGGAAGTGTTATTGCCTCGGGGAATCTTCGTCAGGGTGAACTTGAAAAGTCTGCGGCCAAGCCTTGAGTCACCTTGAGGTAAGCGTCCATGCGATCGTTCTTGGCCTCGTACTCTCCGCTGAATTGATTGGCGACGAGCTGGGAGTCACAGTAAGCTCGGATTTTCTTCGCGCCGACCTCCTTTGCTAGGCGCAGGCTGGCAATCAGAGCTTCGTACTCAGCCTCGTTGTTTGACGCTGGGAAGGCCAGACGGAAAGACTGTTCGAGGATCTCCTTGGTCGGGGACTCGAGGCGTATGCCAACGCCGGACCCGTGCTTGGAAGCCGATCCGTCGACATGCAGAGTCCACACTTCGGGCACTTCGCTGACTGCCAGCTCGGGTGCCAACTCAACTAGGAAATCAGCGAGGACCTGAGATTTGATCGCGGTCCGGCCTCGGTACTCGATTTCATACTCGCTCAGCTCAACAGCCCACTTCATTATCCGGCCCGATCGGCTCGGGCTGTGGAGGATGGTTCTGAGGGGGTAGGTGCTTAGGACGGCAATCACATGGGATTGAAAGTAAGGCCGGAGCTTTCTAGCTGCGACGACCACCGCCAAGGCGAGCTTCTCCAGAGTCGGGTACCTGCTCTCCGCGTCGTCAAGGGATTTTCTGATGTAGGAGATGGGTCTTTGGTCGCCCCGGTCTTCCCGTACCAGCACTCCGCTGACCGCTGACGCGGAGATGGCGATATAGAGGTAGAGGATTTCGCCTTCTTCTGGCTTGGACAGGACGGGAGGAGTGGATATGTACTCCTTGAGCTGCTGGAGGGCTTCCTCGCACTTGTCGTCCCATTCGAACCGCTTGTTAGCTCGGAGCAGTTGGTAGAACGGGAGGCATCTATCGGTAGAGCGGGAGATGAACCGGTTCAGCGCGGTGATTCTCCCGGTGAGTCGCTGCACTTGACGCGTGCTCTCCGGGGATTTGAGCTCGGTGATAGCTTGGATCTGCTTGGGATTAGCCTCGATCCCGCGCTGTGTGATGATGTATCCGAGGAACTCTCCCGACGTGACGCCGAAAGAACACTTGGCTGGGTTCAGCTTCATGTTATATTCGTTCAACGTCCGGAAGCAGGACCGGAGATGAGTGACGTGGTCGGCCGCCACCAGAGACTTCACCAACATGTCGTCTATGTAAACTTCCATAGTTCGGCCTATTTGGTCGGCGAACATCCGGTTGACGAGCCGTTGGTAGGTGGCCCCGGCTTTCTTGAGTCCGAAGGGCATTACCTTGTAGCAGTAAATGCCTCGGTCCGTGATGAACGCAGTTTTCTCCTGATCATCGGGGTGCATGGGGATCTGGTTATACCCCGAGAAAGCATCCATGAAGGAGAGTAGCTCGTTCCCCGCGGTGGCTTCGACGACTTGGTCGATTCGAGGGAGGGGAAAGCTGTCCTTTGGGCACGCCTTATTGAGGTCGGTGAAATCCACGCAGACCCTCCATTTCCCGCTCTTCTTCTTGACCACCACCGGGTTGGCCAACCAGTCCGGGTATTTGACCTCGGTGATCGATCCGGCCGCGGTGAGCCTTTCGACCTCGTCATTGACTGCCTGGGCGCGCTCCGGACCCAGCTTTCGTCGCTTTTGCTTGACCGGTCTGCAGGTCGGATCCACGTTGAGCTCGTGGCTGCACGTGTTTGGGTCAATGCCGGGCATGTCGCCGGTTGACCAGGCGAAGGTGGAGACGTTCTGCCCTAGGAACTTGACCAGCTCTCGCTTGATGCCCTCGTCGAGATCGGTGCCGACGCCAACGCAGCGGGCGGGGTCGCGCGGATCGATGTTGACCTGGGCGACAAGGTCCCGCCCTGGGAGGTCCTGGGCGTCGGGCTCTCCGGGCTGAAGCGCGTTGATGGCCAAACAGGCCGGCGCGGCGCGGCGCAGCTTATGCTCGATGGCGTAGCAGGCGCGTGAGACCCTTTGGTTACTCCTAAGAGTATACGTGCCGGCCTGGTTGGGGAACTTGAGGCACTGGTGGTACGTCGACGTGACTGCCTTCATCGAGTGCAGCCAAGGGGTTCCAAGGATGATATTGTAGATCGGGGTGGTATCGAAGACCACGAACTTGACGATTTTCGTCACCCGACCTACGTAGACCGGCAATTCGATGGTGCCGAATCCGTTGACGGTGTCCCCGGCGAAGCCGGTTAGCGGCATGGAGTGCGGCTTGATTTTGACCCCGTTTAGATTCATCCTGGCCAGGGTATCCTTGAAGATGAGATCGACCGAGCTGCCCGTGTCGACGAGGACTCGGTTAACGTCGCAGTCGGCTACGCGGACTTGTACGACGAGGGGGTCGTTGTGGGGCTGGTGGACCCCGGCCGCGTCGCTCTCGGTGAAACATATCCCCCTCTTTCTCGTGTCTTGAGCGTCGATCTCCGGTCCGGAGTGCCACTTCAGGGAGGCGTCGGTCTTCCTCTCATGACGCTTGATGGACCGCACTGAGTCGTTGCACGAGAGGAGGCCTCCCATGATCATCCCTATCAGAGTCCGGGCCGGGGGAGGCGATCTGCCCGTTTCCCGGTCTCGCGAAGGAGATCGTCGCCGCCGGTCGTCGTTTTGGGCGCGGTTGTAAGGCCTAGCCCGGTTATCCTCGCGACCTCGGTTATCGCGGGGTTGCACTCGATCGCCGTCCCGGGCATGCGGACGCAGCCGCTCTGGTACGCTGATTTCTCCCCGTTGGAATTGGTTCAGCAGGACCTCTTGGAGGGCGCGGCAGTGAGAGGTCGGGTGCCCCTTTCGCCGGTGGAAGTCGCAGAAGGCCGACCTGTCGTACGGCTCCTCTGGTCGGGACTCCCTATCGCTCGGCTCGTCGGGACGCCGATCCTGCTGGTGGGGATCCCGTACGTACTTGTTCCAAGGCAACCCTGGCGCGGGGCTGGGGGGAAGTACGGGATCGTGCAGACGGAGGCCGGAGGGCGGTCCGTTGACAAGGAATGCAGCGGCCTGCTTTCCCTTGCTGCGCTGGTACTCGTCATCGTAGTGTTGACGAGGCTCCTGATATCTTTCCTGGGGCCGCTCCTTCGGGACCGGGGCCTTGTGAGAGGCGCTGTTTCTCGACTCAACCGCCTTCTCCTCCTCGAGCTCGACGAAGAGTCCAGCGCGGTGCAAGGCGTCTTCCAGCGAGCGCGGCCTGTTGAGCTTCATATCGTCCTTGAAGGCCGAATCGGCCCGCAGTCCCTTTCTTAGAGCGGGGAGTGCTGACTCGTCCGTCACGTTGCTTTGGGAGGCCGTGGCCTTGAAGCGCTCTATGAAGGACCTGAGCGACTCCTTTGCTCCTTGGTTCATCGCCCAGAGGTCCGCGCTGGATGCGGACTGCCGGATGTAGATGGAGTAGTGCTCGAGGAAGGTGGTCGACAGGTCTCTGAAGCTGTCTATGGAGTGCGTCTTCAGCCGAGAGAACCACGTGAGAGCCGGGCCGGTGAGGTTCTCTACGAAGAGCTGGCAGTGGGCGGCTTCGCGCTCATCTGGTGAGAAGTGGGCGCGGCCCATGGCGATGGTGAACGCCGTAAGATACTGGGCCGGGTCGGTGGTGCCCGCGTAGGGCTGGAGCTTGAGCTTCCCGAGGTGCTGGAGCGGGACGGAGGCGATCCGGGGGGTGAACGGCGTGTTTTGCGTCTCTCTGAGGACGCGATCGATTTCCGGGGCCGCGCTGGTGGCCTGATGGATTTTGGAGGACATCGCGCGGATAGTCTCCTTCATAGCTTTGAACTCGGCGTCCCTTGAGCGCTCCGCGCTGGATCGGAGGTGGTGGGCTTCGTCGCCCGGGTGGCTTCCTACGGCCGGGGCGAAACGTCCGTCCGGCCCTTCGGATCCTGACGGTGAGTCGCCAGGTCGGCTTGTCCGGATGCGGGGGGTTTCTTCCCGAGAGGCCGGCTCTCTGAGATGGACATCGGGGGACCCGGTATTGTCCGACCGGTCACGGGAGGCCCCTAGCATGGCGAACCGTTGGTCGGTGGCTCGCGTCAGCTCGTCTATCCTGGCGAGCAGGGTCTGCATCACGGCGGACAGCGTGGGCTGATCTTCCGACACCCGGGACGCGTTGTGGGCGGCGGAGCCGTCGGAATGAGCGGGTGCCGAAGCCGGGGGCGGGGCCCTGAAGAACTGCTCTCGAGGAATCGTCTGGTTGGCAGCTGCTTGGGCTGACGACGGGATGGTCGCCGTCGTTCGAGTCGTCTGCGGGGCCGTTGTCGGGGCCTGGGCCGTTGTTTGGGCCGGGGTTTCCTGGTCTGACAACACTCTTGGGGGCGGAATTGCCATCGTTGCTGCGGTTGCGGTGGTGGTTGAACTGCTCCTTGCGTATAGAAGAATCTCCCCCCTCCTTCTAGCGCCAATTGTTGATCCCGGGGATCACTAAGTATGTTTAAAGAGTGATTAGGAGATGAGAGGTGAGATTTTCGTTAATTAGAGCAACTTAACCACTATTAAAGCAGGCCGGGAGAAAGATGAGTAGGCCGGGGGCCGTGTTTCTTTTTATTGATGGTGAAAGAAATGAACAATTTAGAATTACGAACTGGTTCCGAATGACGTCCAGTTCGGCGTTCTAAACTGTTGTCTTGTTACAAAGAGAGAGAGAGAGATCGGGTGACTTGTCCTAAGTCAAAATGGCCGAAATCAAAAGTCCCCCTCAATAATGACATTGAGGGGTATATATAGTCGGGGTCGGCTTCCTGCTCCCCGGGATCTCGGGGCCACGTGGCGTCTTCGGCCTCTTTCGCGGGTAAGGTGGCCTAGGAGGCGTGTTCCGGCTTTCGGGGAGAGAGGTCATGATGAGCTCGGCGTGGCGTGTTGCAGAGCAGTGCACTGTTTAACCAACTCTCCTCCACGTGTCTTCCTCTCCTTTGTCAAGTCTGCAAGGTTGGTGAGATGTCGAGTTCAGCCCATACTCCTGCTCAGACAATACACTGTTCGACCAACTCCTACCTGCCTTCTGCTCTTCTGACATTCCTGCCCTGGGTGAAGTGTCAGGTCGGCGACCGAGCTGAAGAGGGGCCTTTTAGGTCGGCGTCGCTTTCAGGTCGGCGACCGAGCTGAAGAGGGGCCTTGCAGGTCGACGCTGCTTTCAGGTCGGCGACCGAGCTGAAGAGGGTCCTTTCCTAAGATGGGCCTAACTAATTGGGGGTGCTAGGCCCACCTCCAACAAATTGGCCATGTTGGAATCAAAAGTCAACCATACACACACCTTCCTCCTTTTAATAGACACACAAGAGACGGTCTTTCTTCTTCGTGTCTCTCTTTCTCAACTCTGTCAACATGTCAGGAGCTCTAACTTGCTCTGCGGCAGATCTCTCCGCCCTGCTCGGTCCCAACGCCACTGCGGCGGCCGACTACATATGCAGCCAATTAGGCACCGTTAACAACAAGTTCACCGATGCAGCGTACGCCATAGACAACACTTACCTCCTCTTCTCTGCTTACCTCGTCTTTGCAATGCAGCTCGGCTTTGCGATGCTCTGTGCTGGCTCCGTTAGAGCCAAGAATACGATGAACATCATGCTCACCAATGTCCTTGACGCTGCAGCCGGAGGGCTCTTTTACTATCTCTTTGGTTACGCCTTTGCCTTTGGGGGATCCTCTGAAGGATTCATTGGAAGACACAACTTTGCTCTTAGAGACTTCCCGACTCTCACCTCCGATTACTCGTTCTTCCTTTACCAATGGGCGTTCGCAATAGCGGCCGCTGGAATAACTAGTGGTTCCATCGCGGAGAGGACACAATTCGTGGCTTACTTGATCTACTCTTCCTTTTTAACGGGATTTGTTTACCCGGTCGTCTCTCACTGGTTCTGGTCCCCGGACGGATGGGCCAGTCCTTTCCGTTCAGCGGAAGACCGTTTGTTTAGCAGCGGAGCCATCGATTTTTCTGGCTCCGGTGTTGTTCACATGGTTGGTGGCATAGCAGGATTATGGGGTGCTCTAATCGAAGGTCCTCGACGTGGCCGGTTCGAGAAAGGTGGTCGTGCTATTGCTCTACGTGGCCACTCTGCTTCGCTTGTTGTCTTAGGGACCTTCCTCCTATGGTTCGGTTGGTATGGTTTCAACCCCGGTTCTTTCACTAAGATCCTCATTCCATACATTTCTGGTACCAACTACGGCCAATGGAGCGGGATTGGCCGGACAGCGGTTACAACCACGCTGGCAGGATCCACGGCGGCTCTAACCACACTCTTCGGAAAACGTCTCCTCTCAGGCCATTGGAACGTAACTGACGTTTGCAACGGGCTACTTGGAGGGTTTGCGGCCATAACCGCAGGTTGCTCCGTGGTGGAGCCAGGGGCAGCAATCGTATGCGGCTTCGTGGCTGCCCTTGTCCTTTTCGGATGCAACAAGCTCGCAGAGATGGTACAGTACGACGATCCGCTAGAGGCGGCGCAACTACACGGAGGGTGCGGCGCGTGGGGGCTGATATTCGTAGGACTTTTTGCAAAGGAGAAGTATCTAAACGAGGTTTACGGAGCGACCCCGGGAAGGCCGTACGGACTTTTAATGGGTGGAGGAGGGAAGCTATTGGGAGCACAGTTGGTTCAAATACTTGTGGTTGCAGGATGGGTTAGTGCCACAATGGGAACACTCTTCTTCATCCTCAAAAAGCTCAATTTGCTTAGGATCTCGGAGAAGGATGAGATGGCCGGTATGGATATGACACGTCACGGTGGTTTTGCATATATCTACTATGATAATGATGATGAGTCTCACAGGGCCACTCATCTTCAAAGACTAGACCATGGATCTCCTTTCCCTCGTGTTTAATTGCTTTATGTAATTTTATTACTGTTGGGTTACGCTTTTGAAATACAAATCTTGTTTGGATATTTTTTGTATGTTTTGAGTTAAATTTTATCTCTTATTTCTATTCAATTTTGCAGAATTTTTAATTTTACATGCTTCGCTTAATATTTTTGCTTGTTTTTTTTAACCTAATAATGATTCTCAAATGGAGTGAATCTCAATCACATGCTTAATATTTTTTAACCTAATAATGATTCTAAAAAAATAACAATCGATGTGAAGTAAACCCTAAAAAGTATTATTTTGCGTGAAACTCTATCAAAACAGAGTGAAAGGAGGAACAGAGCATCTCTTATTACAACAGAGAAACTAATATGTCAATTACGTTTGAAATGAGAGACCTTCTACTCTTAAAAAGAGATTCTCCTCCGAAAAACATGGAAGCTCTGTCGTCCAGAAATGTATCGAAACACATCAACAACACAATCCAACAAAGAACTTGCAGAACTCTCTGAATGTTTCTACTTTTCATTCCTTTTCCACCTCAACTCTTATGGATTCTGAAGAACAAAAGAATAGAGCTAGAGAATGATGTTTGGGGAATCAGTGTGCTCATGATCACATACTTGGCCAATGCATAGAGGAGCGCAAAGAATCTCACTGTAAAGTTCGATAAGAGCCAATAAACATATAGGAAAGCATATGACTTGTCTTTTCTTTTAGCATATGAAATACATATAGGAAGAAAAATACATACTGTGAAGAAAGAAAAATAAGAAACTCACTGCTTCTTCCTTCTTTTTCTCTCAAGTTCAACTTTTTTTTTTTCTCAGCCATTTTTGGCTTTGTGTCTTGTTGTGGATAACACTGGTTGTGTGCCTTACGTGTGTTGTTTTCTGAGTCTGGATCTTACTGATCTTACTCCAACCCTTGCTAAATCTTGTTGTGAATAACACTGGTTGTGTGCCTTACGAGATAGCCAAATGAAGTGAAGATGCCTGTTCTTTGTTATTGTGATGTTTAGGTACCGGAACCCATTTAGTTGCATCGAATAGAAACCCTAATTCTGGAGTCCCCTCCATAGTAAATTTAAGGGTTTGTTTTGTAAATAATTATAAATTTAAGGGACACCGTTTCAGACCCAATGGAGTTCTTAGTTATTTTTTTATTATTAAATTTGAGGGGAAAAAAAAGAAGATAGAGGAGGAGAGAGAAATTGTTTGGGGAAGAAAGAATAAAGAAAAAGAGAGAGAAAGAAACAAAAATTTCTCTCTAATATTTTCTCTACTCACCAAAAGACATGTGTACCTAAGACACGTTTTTTAAAGTCCTTAATAAGAAACGTTTCTTATGAAAAGTTAGTCATCTGATTAAATTTAATGCAAAATAAACATAAGAACCTGCCTTAATAGACCCCAATAAAAATGCTCTTAGACGGAACATACTCATAGACTCTGGAACCTCTGCCCGGTAGCTACTGCAACCAAGTGAAGGAGGCAGTGGAAAACGTCGTGACAGCGGAACGAGTAACTTACTGGCCCGACATGTTTTGCTACAAATCGACGACCATAGATATCTTTCCGGTGATCACAATGCATTTCTCGGGCGATGCGGATCTTGTCTTGGATAAGTACAATATGTATATAGATACGGGAGGCGAAGTCTTTTGTCTGGCGATTATGTGCGCTCCGACGACACCAATTCCTGAAGCCGCTATTTTTGGTAACAGAGCACATAACAATTTGTTGGTTGGTTATGATTCTTCTTCTTTGCTAGTTTCTTTTAAGCCCACCGATTGTTATGCATTGCGGAGTTAGAGAAACCAAACCAAGAGAGTCTCTTTCTACATTATTGTTATTTGTTTCAGTTTTACCTTGGATTTGTTTTAATAAGCAATTTACGAATGAGTTGCACAACCTTAAACCGAACCAAAACATTGCGAGAATTAACCAGAATTCAAATCAAAGGTGGTAAAAAAAAAGCACAATCTACTCCGATCTCAAGTTTTCTAGAGCTATGCCAACCTTCGAATCACAATAATGCTCCAATCTCTCAGTATTATCAAATGCTTCTTATTTATAAAGATGACCAATGGGAATCACTAAAATTGCAACAAAAAAAAACTCAGAATTTTGCCTTAAAAAGAAAGCCCAATGGAAAGCTGTGTTTTAGTTTAGCCTCTCACAGCTTGAACTGTTGCAATCATGTGAGCCATGATGAGGGCGTATCGAACAGCGGTGTGCTGTGGAGTGTAGCTGTCTGCAAGTCCAAACTCCCCAAAGTTAAGCTCTATGTTCACAAACTTACCCGGCAACAACCTTTTAGACAGAGCTTCATGCCATATCTCCAAGAACTCCTCCATCACTTTCCTTGCCTTTTCCATTGATGATATAGGAAGATACTCCACCTGAATAGAATAGATAGACACACACAGCCATTAGTTACACAGAACTCCAAATTGAGATTACAAGAAACAAAGACAATCTGGATTTCATCTTCTAAATGCATCAACATTGATCAAAAGCTCATCATCTATCTAAACATCGTAAATAGCGTCAAGGATCATCACCAAAATGTGAATAGCTCCGTACCCTTTTGGTGATATTAAAATTGAGATTACAAGAAACAAAGACAATCTGGATTTGCATCATCAACACTGTTCAATCTTCATCAGCTGTTTTAACATGGTAAATAGCATCAAGGATCCTCCCCATCAACAATCTCAATTGTTGTAAATAGCATAAACCAAGATAAAAAGCAATTAGCTTCATACCTCCATAACTATTCCTCGAACATTCTCGGAGTGAGTGGGAACAACTTTACCAACTCTCAAGCGAAAATCACCAAGCTGATACTGAAACCCATCAATGTAAAGAGCGACCTTGGATTTGTAAGACTGAAGCTTCTCCATTATCAACTGAATCGACGAATCTGCTTCCAGGACGATCCTCTGCGACCTGATGATGAAATAGTACTTACTCGGCTGATCCGCTAGCGAAATCCCTAGAAAATCACGCGGGAAATCCGCTTGATTCGCCTGGTCTGCTCGAAATCTCAAGGTTAAACCCGACGCAAAGCTGAAGAAGAAGGATGAGAAATCATCGGAACCTAACCTCGCACCATGGGTTTGTAAAAGGTGAGAGCGGCTTTCCATCTCCCTTCTTTGACGCCATTGATGCTCTCTACGCACTGTGTAGCTTCGTTGAGGATTTGGCTGCTTACTGTCGATCCTTGATTAGGTTGCCAATACAAAACCCTACAAAAACGCCATTGATGATTAACGAGTGAAAATTAAAGGTATGAAGAATGATTCTTCAGAGTTTTTTTCTTCTGCAAATCATCAAAACGTACCACTTGACGGGCATTGTTGTTGAGTGAGAGGGAGAAAGCAAATTGCGGAGGAGCAAGCAACCACCGACCCAACAAAAAAAATGTTTATCCGGTTTGTTCGGTTCTCAGTTTAAGGATAATATATTTTGGGGTATATTTTCGGGGTTTTCGGTTGGGCATTTAGGTATTTGGTTTGGTTCCGGGTATTTTAGGTAAAGAGGTTTGAGATCCATATAGGTACCGAAATGATTTCAGTTCGGTTCTTGGTATTTTGGGTAGAGAGGTTTAAGAATCGAAAAATACCTAATAATATATCTGAAATACCAATAATATATCCAAAAATCTGAAATTATATTCGAAAATCCAAAAATATACCCGAAAACCTAAAAAAAAAACTAAAGATTATATAATACTGAAAATATATTCTAAGATGATATATATTTAATATTTTGGATATATAATTATATTTCAGATTTTTGGATCGGTTCGGTTTGGTTTGGTTCGGTTCGGTTCGGTTTGGTTCTAATATTACCCAATATTTACGGGTATCAATGAGTAGGATTCAATGGATATTTTGACAATTTCAGATCGATTCTGATTTGGTTGTTTCGGTTCGGTTCCGATTCGGTTTGGTTCTAATATTACCCAATATTTACGGGTATCAATGAGTAGGATTCAATGGGTATTTTGACAATTTCAGATCGATTCTGATTTGGTTGTTTCGGTTCGGTTCCGATTCGGATATTTCAGTTCCGGTTTTTTTATGTCGAGGGCTAGTTGGGGCTTGGGCAAAATCTCGCCTACATAAACAAAATTTCTATTCGGTTGGGTTCGAATGTCGATTTATCCGGTTCAATTTTTATTGGTTTAGTTCTTCGGTTATTTGGAGTCGGTTTAGAATCATATTTATCAAAAAAAAAAACTGAAAATATATTATTTTTAAAAAGAAAAAAATGAAAAACCGATATGTTGGAAGGAACCGAACCAAACCAATAACCAAAACCATCTTGCAAAGTTTCAATTTGACGGCGTCACCAAGTTTGCTCCTCTTCAACGCCGGCCACAGACACCGCAACCGCACGCGATCTATATCGTTGTCTCGCCGTTGTGATTGTGAGTCAAATCGCTTTTTTCCTCAATTTGGATTTACGATCTCTAATCTAATGTCAGTTTTAGAATCCAATTTTTAAAAAAATTCTCAAAGTAAGCCAATATGGTATATGTTTTGTTCTTGCTTGGATTGTTCACCACATGTTCGATAAAATGCTTCTTCGAACTTTGGCTTCCCCAAAGATTATGTTTTTTTCTTTCTTATTTATGCATTTCAGAGTTGGTGTCCATGAAAATTTGATCTTTTTGTATGTTTTTCAATTTCTGAGTAAAAACCAACATAAAAAATGGTTGCTTTGATCGGAAAAATTGTGGCTTTGTACCAACTTGGGACTTGAATTGTAAGTGGGAAGATTCGTAAGTGTGACTGTGTTGCTTTCTTGAGTAGAGTTAGAAAAAAGTGTAATCCAAGTCAAAACTTTGGCTTTGATGTGGCAACAAAGTTGGAAAAAACTCAAAAAGGTCAAAACTTTTTGTCCTACAATCCAAGTCAACACTAGTTTCTTCTGTTTCGTTGCTTTAGGAAATGATTTTAATAAGTGTAATAGAAAAACGCAGGTGGGTGAAGTGGGAGAGCTATCAGAGATATTCCAATGGATAGCTATGCGTTTCCAATGGATAACTTGTTTCCCAAAGATAATGTTTTTTTTCTTTCTTATTTATGAGTTTCAGAGATAAACCCCAAAAATTATGTTCTTTTTTTACTTTCGATTTTAACGATTAGAACAAGCAGTTGCTAATGGGTATCAGTAGCTCATTGAGTGTGTCTCTGCAAATTTGTGTCCTTTTTAGATTTTAAGTACTTCTACTACCAACGATTTGGATTTTGTCTAGACTTGTTTTCCTTTTTCCTTTGGGGTTTAATTTGAAGTGGTTTTTTTGTGTATATGATGACTTTGGATACTTTTGGCTAAATGGTATTTTGAATGTTGGAAAAACTTTTAGCAGGCTTTATGAAACACTCGATACTTGAGACAACTTGCATTGAATTAAAAGGTTGCCACACTCTTGATGGCAATTGCATTGAATTAAAAGGTTGCCACACTCTTGATGGCAATTGCATTGAATTAAAAGGTTGCCACACTCTTTATGGCAATTGCTTTTGTTCGTAGTCTTCAAAGAGCTTCATCTCGTCTTAGATCTTCATATCCACTTCTCATTTCTTCCATGTTTGTATATCTAAGACCATTGCAACATGGTTAGTATGTTATATACGAAATGTGATTATACATATTCTTGTAATATTTTCCCACTAGGTTGCTTCCGCAAAGCCAAGAGCTTTCTTATTCAACATGGACATTCTTTCCACCGACCATCTCAACGATTTCAAGGCCGATATGTAGAAACTTTAGCCATGGTACCGTGAACCTAGTGATATCAGAAGGGAAACCCAAGTTTGAAACTCGGGAACTTGATCCTCCCAAGAAATGGAAGTGGTTAACTAAAAAGAGGCTCAAGTTGAAAAGAAAGAAAGAAAGAGAGGAAAGGAATGCAGCCAACAGGAAAGACCCACGTCGACTTACTGTCAAGGGGAAGAAAAGAAAGTTTGCTAATCCAGAGGAAAGAATAAAACACAAGCTTGAAAAGGTCTAATTTCATTAGTAAATCTATGAGTTTGATGAATTGAAGTTTTACTCGGTGTGTATTTTTGGTGCTGTTCTTGTATCAGGCAAAGATCAAAGAAGCATTGTTGATTGAGAAACTCAAACGGTACGAAGTTGCTAAAGTGCAGGGACCTGAGGTTCAACCCCATGAGATTACCGGGGAAGAACGTTTCTACCTGAAGAAAATGGGCCAGAAAAGATCTAACTATGTACCGATTGGGAGAAGAGGAGTATTTGGCGGTGTTATTCTAAACATGCATCTACATTGGAAAAAACATGAAACCGTTAAGGTTATTTGCAATAATAGTAAGCCAGGCCAGCTGCAACAGTACGCGGAGGAGCTTGCTAAACTGAGTGGTGGCGTGCCTGTTAACATAATCGGCGATGATACAATCATATTTTATAGAGGGAAGGGTTATGTTCAGCCGCAAGTTATGTCTCCAATCGACACATTGTCAAAGAAAAGGGTAAGTCTTCAAATTGTTGTTAGTTTTGCATCATATTGTACATGAATGAGAGGTATAGCCCTTACATGCTTAACATTGCATCTACGGTTTGTGCATTTCGAAACTTTACCATTGTTGAAACAGGATTTGCACTCAAATAACCTGCCTAAAAGAAACCAGAGGATGAATCTGTTTTTCCAATCGGTTTTGGCTATTAGAAGTCTACTGTTTTTTGTTAGGGGTTATGTTTGGTTTGCTAGTTCTTAACATGGTCTTGTTTCTTTTGCAGGCATATACAAAATCAAAGTACGAACAATCTCTTGAGTCGGTGAAACATTTTATAGCGATCGCAGAGAAGGAACTTGAACTATATTACAGGCATGTTGCTCTTTACGATGACCCGAAAAACAGAAATCCTCTTTCGATCTTGGATGATTCTCCATCAGAATCATCACGTAATCACCATTGGAATGAGCTTCATCTGAGTTGTTCGGACACTGAAACTGATTCTGAAGATGAAGATGAAAATGAAGAGAGCTCTATGAATTTAGATAATGGTTCTTCTTCTTCTGCAAAGGAAGAATTGTCTGAAACCGAAACTGGTAGGGGATTGGACTTTGGTGGGCTTATAGAACTTGTAAGTTGTAATAAAACTCTATTATAAATTGGTATAAGCCCAAAATTATAATGGGTTGATCCAAAGAGACTAAAAGTTTTCAAACACCAAGGCCGATTGTTTGACCAGTGGTGTTAGGATATCGGTTTGGTTAACCGGGTCGGTATAATTTTTTTTAGTATTTATTCCTTAAACTTATAAAGAATAGAATCAAGTTTTTTCTAAATAGAAATTTCAAAATATCAAAAAGTAGAAAGAAGTTTTCTGTTTAAAAATTATTACTATATGAATGAACTTAAACCTCACAGAAAATCAAGAGATTTTGGTCGGGTGATTCTTTTGTCGTTGGAAGAGTCACCATATTAGTTTAGGACAGAGATCGACTCTCAAGGATAATGAATCTATGATTTACAACTTTTGGCTATTGGGATTTTCACATGGTCTTTTATGGGCCCTAGGATTAGTCAGTGTTGAGAGATAATACATGGATCCTCGGTGCGATAGGACTAAACACCATAAATCGATCGGAGTCAGCGGTCCCTAATTCAGCCGGATCACCTGAGTTATCAAAAAAAAAAAGACCTCACATAACTTATGTGATCACAGCAATGATCATGGATTAGGTAAATAATTTGCATACTATTGACATGGTATTAAAATAAAATATTAAACATAAATAATAAAATAAATCCTGATTTTTTATATTCTTCTCTTTCTTAACAATTCTTTTCTTTTATTTGGGGTTAATAAATCCTCATTCGTTTTTGGTTGGTAACAGAAAAATCATAAAAGATGACCAACAAAATATAACAACCCTGTTTATTGCATATCTAACCACTTTTTTGGGTGCATATACAAGTAATTTAAATAATAGAAATTTCGATGATGTTTCGGGTTTTTCGTCATTTTTGGAAAACAATCCACCTACACAAGAAAGAACGCGTTGAGTGCTCGGAAAACATGATTGGAAGGTGTTTTCTGAAAACCTTCCGACGTTCAAGTCAATAAACAAGAGATATAAATGCCACGATTATGGCGTCGGGTCCGGAAAGAGTCGGAAAACGGGATAGAACGTTTAAGTGACTTTGGATCTGGAAAAAGATTGGATCCACAAAGTATCTGGATTGGGTGAGGCTATTTTTGGTGAAGAATAAGGGAGAGATGAGAAGTTTTCGGGGTGATTCCGATCAAGGATCGGTCGGAGACAGAGTATAGGATCGATAGGGATATCCCAAAAGGGTTAAGTGTTTGAAAGAAAAAGTTCTCCTTGTGAATTGTAGAGGGTTTTAGGTTAAAAGTATGTCCCCTTGTCTCTGGGGAGCGCATGAGACTTTTATATAGTATACATGTCTCGGGTCGTATTCCCTTAGGCCGGATCGGGTCATGGATAGTGGAAGATGGCTCCTTGGTACGACGTAGTTTAGTGTTTTTTCTTGCGTTTAGTCCCGCCAGCGAACGACTCTATCCCACGCAGAGTCGTCCTTGCTCTGTGTTTATGCGGGTTTGGCGATGCGAGGTCTGCTCTTACCATGCTGCGCACCTCTATAGATGTGTCACGTCGCTTTCGTACGCTTTTGATCTTGAAACTGCGTAGCGTGAATCTTCCGCCAAGCATTTGGCGAGAGTATTTTGAATCACAAAGTGTTATCTATGGAGGGAAAATAAGAAAGAACTTGTGTGTGCTAAGTCTCTTTTACCTTTTCAATAGCTTGGTAAAAGATATCAGTTTTTCCTTACCTTCTCGGGTATCGCTATCCGGTTATAAGTGATTTTACCTTCCCGGGCGTTGCTGTCCGGTTTATGTTGGTGTAGTCAGGGAGCTAACTTGTACCTGTCTGGATCACTCATCTCCCTACTACCGCATCCTCTAGATAATGTAGCACGAGTTGGCGGGTTCATGAAAAGGTTACTCCTTATCACTTCGGGACCACTCATCTCATTACTTCCCACTCTCGCTAGCTATTCGAGAACAATTTTGGGAGAAGGTGGTGAGACATAACCAGTCCTAACATGTTCTAAGGTTTGATCACCTAGCCTCGTAACCGCATCCGCTCAAAATGGCACGCTTTTAGGTCAAGCAACCGTCTAATCTATGACAACATGTTCATACATCATGTCCTAACCTGCCTTATGGTACGATCATCTAACCCCGTAACTGTACCCTTTCAAAGTAGTGCGCTTTTAAGATAATGATCGTCTAGTCTATTATAACATGTGTCACCCTCTGATTTGCCAATCTCATGAAAAATTATTTATCCTCAACAGATGATAATGAGTTAGTAGTTTGTGTTAATAAAACTAGACTAGGCATATATGTATAATATTTTATAACCAGTAAATAAAAACTAAAACTAACAAAATGGAAAAAATATGATTATCAATGGAAAAAAATAAGATAAAAGACATCTGCGCAAAACCCAAAAAAACTTAACCATTCTTTATTTATTTATTTTGATTTTCTTTCTAATGTTTGATTTTCAATAAATTTATAATTTCTATTTTTTTGTTTAACTTTTTAGGATTAGGAAAATAGTTATAAAATTTTCTGAATTTTTTTTTTGTTAACTTTGGTTTTATATAATAAGATAATTTACAATTTTATGTTTTATGTAATTTGCAATAATCGCCAGATACATAAACTAATGGGCCTTTATATATTGAGCCGGAAGTTAACCCTAGCTCTCTCTCTCTCTCTATAAGTAAAACCAATCTCTCTTCAACCGTCTTGTTGATTTCACGCAAAGGGAAGCGATGGATACAGATTTGATTAGAGGGATGATGAGGCCGACGATGCACCGTGACTTTTTGGCTGAGATGAATTGTTCAGAATCTTCCTCCATTGCGATGCCGATGGACGTCGATGATGAAAGTGATAAATCCATGGAGATGTTCGGCGGCGATCTAGGAGGACCTTACACCTTCGTGAGGAAGCCCCATGACACAAATTTCTTCAACAGCTTCGAGGATGATTTTGACGATTCCGATATCAACTGATTCTCCTCCCATCCTTAATTCACCTTATTCTCTTAGGGTTTTTCGATTGTGGAAGAGTCGAGAATTAGTGTTTTAGGGTTTGATGGTCTTTGTATTCAACATTTGAGATCAGTTAATTACATGTGTATTGATTGCTTTTAGAATTGGTTGGCTTTATCATCACTCTCTTGATCACTTCCGATTCCAAGTAATCTCTCTGTGCCACAAGAAAATTTGGGTAGCAAAAGAGAACCTAAAAAAGGCAAAAGATTACACTCATCGAATCCAAAGAATCATTAAGTTACCAAAATGCCGTCTTCTCCGTCTTGCTGAAATAGAGTTTCGAATCATTAAGTTATCAATGTCCTTGAAGATAGTGGGAGGAGGTATATGCTTTGAAGATTGTCTTTTCCGTCTTCTGAAATTCCTTGTTTTTCTTTTTCTTTCTCAAGTAACCAATGTAAATGGGATCTTTTGTATTCCAAACTCATTCATGAATATGAAAAATTACGGTTTAGTAAAAAAAAAGAAAATTTGGGAGTCTACTTTTTTTTTCTTTCTTTAAACAGATTATAGGCTGTGGTTTTTTGGTTGTAGATTTTTTTGCTGTAGGATTTTTGCTGTAGGGTTTTGGCTGTAGCAATTTTAAAAAGTGAATGCCTGATTGATAAATATCAAGTGGGGTGAAACCCACCTCCAACCGTTGTGGTTTTTTAAAAACTGAAAGTCTAATTGATAAATATCAGCTATATTTTGTAAATTAATATTTTTTTTGTTTATATTACAAAATATTTAATATTAATAAACAAGAAAATAGAACTTATAACAATTAACATGCTATTTTTCAATTAAAATAATAAATATATCAATAATTTGTAAAAATATAAATAATATAATTTAAACATATGATAATTTTTAAGATGTTCATTTATTTATATGTTACTATTTAATAATAAAATATAAATACATATATATATATATAATATGTGTGCGAAATCATGCATAAGATGTATTAGGTTCCATTTAATTAGAACTATGTATGTTATTAAAATTTATAGTTATTTGTTGGAAAAATAAATTATGAGAGACGTGACCAAGAAAAAAAAAATTATGAGAGAAGAATTATTCTCAAAGCACTAAAAAGTGTGCTGTGGAAAAATTTCATTTGAGAGTCAAAAAGTGTTACAGAAACTGTGAGTTTCAAAAATGAAACCAAAGCTTGATTGCTTTGATTTCAGTGCTGTAGAGTGTAAAAGTGCTGCACACAGTCCTCAAAGCACTTACCAATCACCCCCTATATATATGTTCATGAAATTTGTAGTCCGTTTTCAATGACATCATGTGTTTTTTTTGTTTCCCTATGGTATTTTTTCATGTATGAGAAAATTAATGTTTTTTCACTCTAAAATATAGTTTTGTTTCGTATTGTCTCGTATTTTGTAAAATCTTCAAAAAGAAAAACTTCTTTTTCATTCTCTTGACAAAAATCACAGCTTCATGTTTATTCGATTTTCTTCTTCTGTTTCTTCATTCCGACTATTAGGTCATTTCATGTTTCTTCTATGTTTAAGTATTTTCAGTGTGTTTTTACATATCCATTGTCTCCAACATATTAGGCGTTATACTATATAGGCTTTCACCGTTGGATCATCCAGTGTGTTTTGTTTTTTTTTAATGATTATATATTAATTACGAATGGATTTAGAGGAAATCCTTTTTTTGTGTGTAATAGCTGTTGTAAGAAACACTATTGAAAATAATGTTTTAGTGGAAAAAAATTGTTCTCAATTATTAATGTTTTCAATTTTCAACCCAAAATAATCAGTTTTTTTGTTTTTATTGTTTTTGACCATTTATATTATTTATATTGTTTTATTATTGGTTGAATTGTGTTTAAATTGATAATAAATAATGTTTTAATATATATTTTTAAAGTAAATACTTTTTAATTTATGTGCAAAAACTTTAAACATCGTTTATAAAAAAATCAAGAAAGTAGTTAAACATCTTAATTAATAAATTTGACATGTAGCAATTTAGCATTGATCTTCATTCAAAGAAAAGAAGGTTCTAGTCCCTGTCAGAGATCGATAATCCAATCAGCTTTTTATCATAAAAGTGTCCAAAAAAAACGATTTGACGAGCAACGATTTGGTTCAATCTCAGCCGTTGGTTTAGAACAATCAATCAGGAAAAGTCATCCCGAGGAGGTGGGAACTCGTCGTCACGCAGAGAACCAAATAATGAGGACCACATAACCGAGGCACGTGTTACGATTACAAAAGAAACTTCACTAATGCTCCACCATTCAATATACGTGTGCATGCAACTTTTTAATTTTGTTGGAAACTTGGAATGCTATTTTGTACGATCACTGTTTCTTTTTTTATTCAAATCTATTTTCTTCTTATTGGAATATGATCTATTTTCTTCTATATGTTTAAAAGTATTAATCAAAAAAAAGTTCTTACATTTTTTACTTGATTGAAAATAAAATGAATTATATATTATTTTGAGACAAATATAAAACTGATATAAATTTAGAGGATTAGCACTGCATAACTCAAGCTAATAAAACGATTTTTGTAAAGATAATATTTGAATCGAATTGATCTTGCACCTCCAAAATTCTTCATTAAAAGAGATTAATGTTTACAAACACAAGCTCATGTGTTTTTCCTTCATCCGTAAGTCCTTTCAAGGAACTGTTCATTGGATTATGATTTTTTTTTTTTTTTAGATTAAGGCATTCTTTGTGTTGATCGGTCTTAGATTGTAGTGACGGTACTTTGCGTTTACGTTTCATTTTCTTTCAGATGATTGGATATTTAAAATCATAGTATCGTATATAGTCGACAACAACAAAAAATATATTTAAAAAAAAAACTGTATTATATTGCTTCTCTTTTGTTTTTACTTAAAGAGATTATTTAGAGTACAAATTGGAGATGATTTAGGATATAAAACAAAGAGATAGAAAACAGCAAAGAAAAAGAGATAACTCATTACAGTAACAATCATAAACTCAAGATATCATCAAGTAGATTAATGGAGGTGATCATCAATCATATATAAACCCAATTCTGTAGACAGAAAAAGTATATATATAGAATTTTTTCATTGAGCTATCGTGAATAAACTACAAGAAAAAAATTCAAGTGATGACGAACATCTTCTTGTTGGTTAATTCATCCCCTTTAAAACACTAGTTTTCTAAAAAGTAATTGGTTTTTATAGATCAACTGTCTTTCTCCTGTTTCTTTTTCTTGTATCGTTTTGGTTTTCTAACAAGATCTATATCTAGTCGCGCGTATGTTTTGCTGATTTGAATGTTGGAATCCAGTTTGAAGTGTCAATGTGTCATCAATAAAGATTAAGTCGGTGTTTAAATTTTACATGTTTTAGGCTTTGAATAGGAGACGTAAAAAAGATGGTTCATTGACGATACGGGTGAACCATATATTTATCTCCCATTCAACACTTTTAATTTAAGTAAAATGAGTTTCTTAATTTAAATATTAAAAAATAAATGAATCGTTAGTGGTTTTTTTATTGATCTTTTGCTTCTTGGTCTTGTCTTTGATCGTTAGTGTTTCTTTTATATTTTGAGATCGTGTTTAACGTTACCGTTTACTCCGCTTAATCCGTCATGAATGGTCTTTAATGTCGGCGCTCCGGCCGTTACATTCAAGCACCTTAATTCACCGATTTGAAAGAGTATTTGGTTTCGTTGGGGTTGACTAACGGTTTTGCATATAATCCCTTTTGACTGTAAACGTTCACTCCGGTGGACCTTTCAATCTGGCATATGATAGTAGGATTTTTATTATATGTCAATTACTCAAATCCCACTCATGTCATTGTAGTATTTGAGATATCGAACCACGGAAGTTAAGATTGAAACATTAGGAATACATGAATCTTCCTAAGCTAGAGAAAATCTTTTTGGGTTTTTCTGTTTATGAAAAAGAAAACAAATGCAAGAAGGAAAACAAAACACAAAGACACAAGACAAAAGTGTTGGATCATGAACTAAGCTATCAATGATATGGGTAACAATCAAACAATGAATCATTTGGAATCATTAATCACTATCTTAGAACATGGAACTCACAAATATGACTAATCCATTTCCATGGCACTAATCATTTTGTTAATTATCTAATCAAGAACAAATTTCTATTTGTGATTAAATAATCAACAAGCATTAAGAAACAATTCCAATTAGTTCACTAGCACCCTAAACATCAACTTCCATTGGCTAGGATATGCATAGCTCACAAAAGGTTCAGGTCAAGCAATTCATTTAAACTCAGGTCATGAGTGAAATGCCTAAGATCTAGAAACGAATGAACAATCCTAATCTATTACTAACACCGCTTACTCGAATCTATCCCTAATGCATGGGATGAGACCAAAAATCTAACTAATCTAAGGTGTAGTACTAGGTTTCGGTTTATCATGATCCATAATCATTAAGCATTAGTCCATACAAGTCAAGAATTCACCTTAATCATCAATTTTCATTGGCTAAGAATTGAATTGCATGCTTAGAAGTTTTCTAGATATTTCATCGAACACCTTCCGGGCGAGAAATGTCTTAAGTTCTAGAAATGAGTTGTCAATTTGATTCTAGCATTAAGATCCCTCGTAACATGAGTACAAATGTTTATCTAGTCCTAAGCATCAACAATCAACCATCAAACATCCAAATCAAGAAAAATCCAAAATCCAACAAAAAGGTCAACTCATAAGAACATGAACAACACAAGAGAAAAAGACATAGAAATGAAGAACAAGAATCAAATAAACATAATATAAAGATAGGTTGAAGAATTGATAATGAACTTTTTACGGTTCGCACAATTAACCCATTGTGCACAATACCACAATCTAATGGTATGTCATTGTAGCACTTAGGGATCGAATCCACAAGGAGGCACGAGAACAACACACAGAGAATGCGAGACACTTCTTAATCTAAGCTAATCGAATAAAGGTTTTCTAATGATCCTAATCAATTTAAAGACATGATAATAAACAACCCAGCATATAACAAATGTAGTTAAAAGACTAACAAGTTTTGCACTAAAACGTAACGAAAACGATTTAAACAAGAATAAGCAAACGAACTTCGGATAATGGTAATCGACTTGGACATTCTCTAGCTAAACCATGATACTCAAACAATGCTAATCCTTAGGCCTTAGATCACTAATTTAGACTAATCCACTTCCATGAAAATAATCACTTCACTAATCACTTAATTGAGAACAGACTTCCATTTGCAATTAAATGATCAACAAGCATTAATCTCAAGTCTAAATAACCATTAAACACCCTAGACATCCATTTCCATAGGCTAGGAATGTAAAACACTTGCTAAGTTTGGTTGAGGAATTTCATCGAACACCTTCCGGGCATGAAATTCCTTAAGTTCTAAATCAACTTTGTCAAGGCTAATCTAGCAGTAATCACACCTAACAAGTAAGGATTCTTCATAAACTAAGTCCTAAGCATCATGATTTAGCAAGAAAACATCTTAATCTACCATACCCAAAGTTCTAAAGAAACTACTCACAAACCATGATAATCGCAACAAATCCTATGTAGGAGGTGTTTAGATTCATGGTTAGATGATTAGAAATAGATAGATAGATGAAAAGAAACAAGAACTTTCATAAAAACACTAAGAATCTCTTAAAATCTCCAAACTCTCTCTAAGAAGAGTGTTTATACAAGTTAAAAATGAGATATCCCACAAATAACAAGTTTTTTGGCCTAAATAGCAAAGTGGGTCGCAGGAATCACATCGGTCTCCTGCTCCCGATACATCCGGCCGATGTGAATTTCTGGTTTTGCTCCGTTTGCAGGTCAGACGGACATGCGCTTGATAAAATGTCGTATCTCTTTAACCACTGGTCAGAATGACCTGAAACCACTCCCATTGGAAATCTAGCTCAATTTCCTATAACTTTCATGAAGATCTCCAAAGCTAAATCCAAATGGAAAGTCTTCTTCTGACACGATCTTTCAGTCCCCTCGGACGGACTCTGCATTTTGCTCAGGAGGAAACCATATCGGTCGGCCTCTGCCCGATACAACGCACCGATGTGAGACTCTGATTTTTCTCCTGTTTTCCAGCTTCCATATCGGTCGGTTGTATCGGTCGGATGCACACCGATGGACTTCTGCCATTAGTCCAAATCGATGCCAGACGGACCTGTCTCACTAAATGTGTCGTATCTTTTGAAAGGCTGCTCCGAGTGACTTGAAAACACCTCCATTAGAAAGGTATCTCGATTATCTACGACTTTTATGAAGATTCTCGAAGCTAAATCGGAGCTCAAGATCTTTGTCTGAGCCGATCTTTAGAGCACGTCAGATGGCCTCTGCATTTTCCTTGATATTTGGGCATAGCTCTTGCTCCAAACAGGTTTATTTTGCCCCATGATCTTCCTCCAAGCTCCAAAATGCTTCCATAAGCTCCAAATGGTACCTAAAAGACTCCATAGCACACAAACATATGCAAGAACTAACCTAAGACTCACTAACTCTAAAATGGATGCAAACTACACCAAAAACAATGAAATGAATGCAATAAGTCACAAAATGCTAACTAAAATGTATGCTAAAATGGGCTAAATTATGTAACTATCAACTCCCCCGAACTTGTCTTTTGCTTGTCCGCAAGCAAACAAACAAGAACAAGTCGAAGAAGAGGTTGGTATGCGGGATATCATATCCGAGAATATTAACAAAAGAATTCAATTCAATGCCCTTGGGAGTAGTTATGTGATGCAAGAACAACCTCTACTTCAAAAGATTTAGCCATACTCGTCGCTACACAAATTGGGTCTAAACCTTAGCATCTACAAGTAATCATATTCTCTAACTCTTTAACATTCATTAATTACAATGGTGAATCATGCTTAATAAAAATCAAGTGAACTCATTTGGCTTAGGGAAAAGGTTTTGAGATGAAAATAATCTCAATCATGTGGGTATTCCAATGCAATGGGATCTCTCACGAAAGAATGAACTTTGGCAAAATGCTAAGAGTAAAGAACAATTGATGCGTACAAGGATGACATCCGTATACCCAATGCCCCAATATGAACTCCACTCCTATTTCTAAACCCATCAATATTCATTCTAAACTACCCATATCACAAGGCATTTTGCCTTCTTAGACCACATTTCTTTTCTAACTTAGGGGATTCGTTTCTTCTTCTCTTTCAACAAATGGATTGGCTCTTCATCTTTTCCTTTTAGCTCTTTTTCACTTTCATAACTAGTCTCTCAATCATCATTTAGATGCCTTAGCCATATATATATATATATATTTTTTTTTTTGGCTTTTTCTTTCTTCTACACACATAGAGACTTATACTTTCAACACCTAGAGCTATTCCACATTTTCATGCCAACCAATCCAAACTTTTTACTTTCCCCTATCCTTTTTCTCAATCTTTTCCTTTCTCCACACTTTCTTTTCTTTACATCAACACCCAAATCACCAACCTATCTATCAACTCCTTGTCGTTCCAAACTCAACACTTTTTGCTAAGTTCATTCAAAATTAGGCCTCACGACACACACAAGAGATGAAGGCTTGAAGGAAAGGCTTAGTTAAGGGTGTGGTTAACCGTTCCAAATATGGGAATCAGCTATTTGAGCTAACAAGAGAGTGGTAAAAAGGGGTAAGATAGCTCAAATATGTATATGACATCCATGAATTCAACTTTTCAATGTACAAGCATGATAATTTCAAGTCAAGATTAGAGTTCATGTAGATAGAATTAGATTCAATTCAAAGCATGCTTCAACCAAGACAAAAACATTCAAACCGCAAGATCAAAGCATGGATCATCCTTAACTTCGTGATCGCTCAAATGCATCAAAGAACTCCTAACGAGGGCATTAATTCAAGCTCTTAAGTTTATATTCTAAATGGATAATTCTCCCAATGCAAGTGAATGCAAACCTATATGCATCTAGACTCAATCTTAAACATGCAAAATGCAACTAAATATATTTTTTTATGGTTTTTATATGCACTTATATGAATGAATGAGACTCAAATATGCGAAAAGAAAAATAAGATCACAAAACACAATATCAAAAGACACAAATCCTTCCCCCGAACTTGAATTGCAACGTCTCGGTGCAACACAAATCAAAGAGAAGGTAAAAATATGCAAAAGTATGTACAATGAAATGGAGTTTGGATCATACCTTTGGATTGGAGAGGAGTGTGACGTGCTGTAGCTCTACCCATTCATGCATTAAGCACCATGACCTTGGACCCAAGAAAACTATAAACATCAAACAAAAACATCAAAAGGAACAAGAACGAAAGAAAATATATACAAAGATAGTCATGGGAATGCCTCCCAAGAGCGCTTGTTTTACGTCGCTACGCTTGACGTTTCAAACCGTTTTAGGCTTGGAGAGAAGGAGTAGTGGAACTCCATGGCGGGTCTTCGAGCTTGAGTGTGAGAACCTTGCTCATGATCTCTTGAATTCCCGTTGGAGCTTTTTCTTTGAGCTCGGGTGTGATGATTGCTCTAACCATGGCAAAAGGTTTTGATCTTCCCTGACACTTGATCTTGTACTCAACCACACCATCTTCATATCTCCACGGTGTCAAGGTCATAGTGGTGAGTTTGGGAAAAAATGATCTAACCTCATTAGGCTTGCTCGTCATGCCTTTGACAAGGGTGGGAGGGTGTTTATCATTGGGTTTCTTCTTTTTGGCCTTAGTGTCCTTACCCTTCTTTTGAACCTTTATACTCTCAACCTCATTTTCCATAGCGGTATGGAAAAGATATTCCAAGCAAACACCATCCAGCGCTAAGGCTTCTTCAACATTACCATAACCCAAAGCTTTCTCTTCATGAGAATTTTTCTTCTTTTTACAAGCTTTTGGGGGTGAAACCAAATTCATCTTCTCACAACTTCCCACATACTCAACCTTTTTAACTTCTGCTTCATCATCCTTACAAACAATGGTGCCACAAAGCTTAGTGGAGGAGGGCTTCATGGAATAGAAGACTTTTTCATTCACGTTCTTGAGAACGACCTTCTTGTTTTGGAAGTTCATGCTTGCATCGGTGGTATTGAGGAATGGAGTTCCAAGGAGGAGGGGGAGTTTGCTGGTTTGCTTCATCTTCATAACTATGAAGTCGGTTGGAATGAGACAATTTCCGATCTTGAGAGGATAATCTTCAACAATGCCAAGTGGTTGCTTAGAAGAAGAATCTCCAAAAGTGATGTGTGATGGGTGGTGCTTCATGCTCTTGATTCCAAGACTCTTCACCAATTCAAGTGACATCACATTCACGCTTGATCCCGAATCACACATGGCGTCATCAACATTCAAATCACCAAGGGAGCAAGAGATGACAAATTTACCCGGATTTCCAAGCTTGGGAATCGATTTAGGCTCATGTTGAGGAGGTTCAATGCAAGAAGTCTCTTTCCTCACAACTGTCTTGGCCTCCACATCTCTTTTCTCAACTACTTTGTTGCTAGAAACCACTACGACTTCGTCTTTGGATTCATGGAGAACTCTCTTGATCTCTCGTATAGCTTCTTCAATCTCGTCACTTGAGAGGATAACATTACAATACTCCATTGGGTTTGCATCGATTTTGCCCTTTAGTTTCTCCATGGGTCTACTAGAATCGGAATCTCCTTGAGTGCGTTGTTGATCCAAGTGTTTGATTATAGAGGATAGATCTTCAAATTTTGCGTTGAGATCGTTGTATGAGCAATCCACCTTAGTGTGAATCTCGGCCATCTTCTTATTCAACTCATTTGCTCCATGAGCTTGGCCCGTCGCGAGTTGTTGAAGCATACCCTTCATTTCGACATCTTGTTGTGTCGAGTTGCTTCCTTGCTCTTGTTGAAGTTGAAGTGCAAAAGATGGTTTGTTTGGGTAACCACCTTGGTTTCCTTGGAATTGGTTTCGAGGAACAAACCCTTGTTGCGGGAAGTTGGAGTTGAAGTCTTTGTTGTAACCGCCTTGGTTTCCTACAAAGTGAACTTCCTCTTGGTAACCTTTGCAATCCCTTACATAGTTCACTCGCCTTTGTGTGGCTTCCAAGACCTTGTCTAACTTCTCATTTAGGGATTTCATCTCCCTTCTTGTTCGGTCCTCATATTCTCCACTTCCTCTCAAAGCTATATCATAATCCTCACCATAATTCTCATTGATTTGGGCAAGATTCTCAACAAGCTCCAACCCATCATCAACTTCTTTTCCCAAGAAGTTGCCATTGCTTGCGGTATCAAGGAGCATCCTAAACTTGGGGAAAACTCCTCGGTATAGAGTGCTTAAGAGCGATTCTTCGGAGAAGCCATGGTGTGGGCATTGCATTGTGTAGCCTTTGAATCGTTCCCACGCTTCACAAAAGCTCTCATTCCCTTTTTGAGTGAAGCTCGAGATCTCGTTTCTCAACCTTGACGTTCTTGTAGAAGAGAAGAACTTGGCTAGAAAGGCTTTCTTACATTGATCCCAAGAAGTGATGGATCTTTGAGGTAGGTTCTTCTCCCATTGGTGGGCTTTGTCTCCAAGAGAGAATGGAAATAATCGAAGCTTGAACCCATCCTCGGAAATTCCGTTGATCTTGACCATTCCACAAATTCGATCGAATTGATCCAAGTGGTCTAAGGGATCCTCCACCGGTAAACCGTGGAACTTGTTTCCTTGCACCATGGAAATGAGACTCGCCTTGATCTCAAAATTATTACTCTCCACCGGTGGTGGATGTATACCGGCGCGATTTTCATGGGCGTTGTTGGGAGCATCACCCGCTCCAATCAACCTCGGTGCTCTAACCCTTTGAGCAACCTCTTCTCGATTCTCATTTGCATCTCTAACAAGTGGTGCTTGATCCATATTCATACCTCGCCTTTGAAAGTTCATGCACCTATAGAGATAAGAGCAAACAAGGTGGAAAGATTAGTAAACAAAGAAAAATAAAACTTAGTCTCAAAAAGAGTCCTAATCCCTATGGCTATTGCTAAACCTCCCCGGCAACGGCGCCAAATTGATAATGAACTTTTTACGGTTCGCACAATTAACCCATTGTGCACAATACCACAATCTAATGGTATGTCATTGTAGCACTTAGGGATCGAATCCACAAGGAGGCACGAGAACAACACACAGAGAATGCGAGACACTTCTTAATCTAAGCTAATCGAATAAAGGTTTTCTAATGATCCTAATCAATTTAAAGACATGATAATAAACAACCCAGCATATAACAAATGTAGTTAAAAGACTAACAAGTTTTGCACTAAAACGTAACGAAAACGATTTAAACAAGAATAAGCAAACGAACTTCGGATAATGGTAATCGACTTGGACATTCTCTAGCTAAACCATGATACTCAAACAATGCTAATCCTTAGGCCTTAGATCACTAATTTAGACTAATCCACTTCCATGAAAATAATCACTTCACTAATCACTTAATTGAGAACAGACTTCCATTTGCAATTAAATGATCAACAAGCATTAATCTCAAGTCTAAATAACCATTAAACACCCTAGACATCCATTTCCATAGGCTAGGAATGTAAAACACTTGCTAAGTTTGGTTGAGGAATTTCATCGAACACCTTCCGGGCATGAAATTCCTTAAGTTCTAAATCAACTTTGTCAAGGCTAATCTAACATTAATCACACCTAACAAGTAAGGATTCTTCATAAACTAAGTCCTAAGCATCATGATTTAGCAAGAAAATATCTTAATCTACCATACCCAAAGTTCTAAAGAAACTACTCACAAACCATGATAATCTCAACAAATCCTATGTAGGAGGTGTTTAGATTCATGGTTAGATGATTAGAAATAGATAGATAGATGAAAAGAAACAAGAACTTTCATAAAAACATTAAGAATCTCTTAAAATCTCCAAACTCTCTCTAAGAAGAGTGTTTATACAAGTTAAAAATGAGATATCCCACAAATAACAAGTTTTTTGGCCTAAATAGCAAAGTGGGTCGCAGGAATCACATCGGTCTCCTGCTCCCGATACATCCGGCCGATGTGAATTTCTGGTTTTGCTCCGTTTGCAGGTCAGACGGACATGCGCTTGATAAAATGTCGTATCTCTTTAACCACTGGTCAGAATGACCTGAAACCACTCCCATTGGAAATCTAGCTCAATTTCCTATAACTTTCATGAAGATCTCCAAAGCTAAATCCAAATGGAAAGTCTTCTTCTGACACGATCTTTCAGTCCCCTCGGACGGACTCTGCATTTTGCTCCGGAGGAAACCATATCGGTCGGCCTCTGCCCGATACAACGCACCGATGTGAGACTCTGATTTTTCTCCTGTTTTCCAGCTTCCATATCGGTCGGTTGTATCGGTCGGATGCACACCGATGGACTTCTGCCATTAGTCCAAATCGATGCCAGACGGACCTGTCTCACTAAATGTGTCGTATCTTTTGAACGGCTGCTCCGAGTGACTTGAAAACACCTCCATTAGAAAGGTATCTCGATTATCTACGACTTTTATGAAGATTATCGAAGCTAAATCGGAGCTCAAGATCTTTGTCTGAGCCGATCTTTAGAGCACGTCAGATGGCCTCTGCATTTTCCTTGATATTTGGGCATAGCTCTTGCTCCAAACAGGTTTATTTTGCCCCATGATCTTCCTCCAAGCTCCAAAATGCTTCCATAAGCTCCAAATGGTACCTAAAAGACTCCATAGCACACAAACATATGCAAGAACTAACCTAAGACTCACTAACTCTAAAATGGATGCAAACTACACCAAAAACAATGAAATGAATGCAATAAGTCACAAAATGCTAACTAAAATGTATGCTAAAATGGGCTAAATTATGTAACTATCAAGAATCATTCACTAGAGTGGCATGAATGATGAAGATCCATCCAAAATTATCATAAGAAGAGTTTGGGAGAAAACCCAACTCTAGATAAAAGGAAACTTGCATCTAAAAATTAGGTTTTTCACTATTTAAACAATTTTGGGTCTTTAACAGGTCCCATCGGTCGGCCACAACCCGATGCCACGCACCGATGCACTCTCAGATTCGCAGAACTTCCATCGGTCACTTGCATCGGTGTCTGGCGTACCGATGCCATTCTTGTCGTCGATTGTGAGCTTCCCATCGGTCGACCACAGCCCGATACCACGCACCGATGCACTCTCAGATTCGCAGCATTTCCATCGGACAGGCAGAGACGTCTTCAGTAAATCCGCGATAACTCCTCAACCAAATGTCCAAATGGCCTAAATCCAACTCCTGTAGACAGATGACTCACTCCTATACAACTCCTATGAAGACCGTTGAGGCTGATTCATAAGGGAGGGCCTACGTCCAGCTATATCTTTCCGGCGTCTTGGATGGGCTTTGCATTCCTCTTATGCTCCATAACTCCAAACATCATCAATTGTCTCCAAGACACCTAGAAACACTCCAAATGTATGAAAAACTCACTAAGACCTAATGCAAACACCTATTACTCTAAATGAGAACTAAATGCAAGACAAGACCATGATCATGCATGCGAATTATATAAAAACTCTAAATGAAATGCATGCTAAAACATGCAATATATGAGTATATCAGCATATCACCTCGTTACCTCGTCTAACTTCTTTGACTTCATCAAACATTTTTATCATTGATTTATTGGTTTAAATTTACGGGATCAAAATTTTAACCCCACAATTATTAAAGGGGGAATTGCTGAAAATAACATAAAATTTGGTTTTTTTCAGCAAAACTAGACCCCTTATTTGAGTTAAAGCAAAAGTAACGTGTAGGGGTAGTGAAATTACAGTTACCTCCTCAATGACTAAACAAAAACCTTGTACGTGTTTTTATGATTATAACCCTGAGACGCAGGTAGACTTCATATAGAAGTCTACATGAAGTCTGCTCTATAATTAAATTTTATATTTAAATAATAAAAAGAAATAATATTATATTATAAAATTATGAGGTTTTAAAATTTTATTATACTCAATTATGATGTTTTAAACATAAAAAAATCATAAAATTTGATCAGATTAACCAAAAAAATAATTTATAGGTTATAGTTGAATTATGAGGAGACTTCATGAGAAGTCTACATGTAGACTTCTCATGAAGTCTGCTCTGTACTTTAACTTTATATTTAAATAAAAAAAAATATTATGTTATAAAATTATGAGGTTTTAAAAATTTATTATACTAAGTTATGATGTTTTAAATATCAAAAATTCATAAAATTTGATCAGATTAACCAAGGAAATAATTTATAGGTTATAATTGAATTATGAGTAGACTTCATATAGAAGTCTGCTAAACCGAAATCTATTGAAATAAATTTACCTAACCGGGAATTTTACTCCATCATATATAAAGGAAGTAACCCTAATTATGTAAAAAAATCTTGCCTCTCTCAAACGGCGGTCTCCCTCTCTCCCTCGTCTCTCTGTGCTCTCTCTCTCTCTCTCTCGCCTCTCTCTCTCTTGTTTAGATCTAACGTTCTTCCTTTTATCTGGGTAACTAAATGACTATTGTTTCTATTTTTTTTGTAGGAGAAGGAGTTGATCTCTTTAAAACGTGGATTTTGCTCTTTTTCCAGATTCATAGAGTTTGCTCTTTTTCAGATTTGTGGATTTTGCTCTTTTTTTCAGATTCGTGGATTTTTGTTTGTTAGTTAGATTTGATTTTCCTGATGTTTGATCTTTGCTGCATCTCTCTGATTTTTTTGTTTGTCGTTTGTTAGTTATATTTTATTTGATTTGTTAGATAGATTAGATTTGATTTTTTTGTTAGTTAGATTTGATTTTTTTTTCAGATTTTGTGGTTTGTCTTTTCAAATGTAAAATTTTTTTTGATTTTTCCGGTAATTTGTTTTTCATATTTTTGGGTTTTCTAATTTTTGTTCATATTTCTAGGTTTTGTAATTTCGTTTTTCAGACTTCGTTTTCAGACTTTGTTTACAGACTTTATTTCCAGACTTCGTTTTCCAGACTTCTTTTTCTAAACTTCGTTTTCCAAACTTCGTTTTTCAGACTTCGATTCCATACTTCGATTCCAGACTTCGTTTCCAGACTTCGTTTCCAGACTTCGTTTCCAGACTTCGTTTCCAGACTTCGTTTCCAGACTTCGTTTTTAGACTTCGATTTCAGACTTCAAATTCACAGATTTCTCATTCATATTTATTTAATGACTGCAGACTTCACTTCCCATCATAAATGACATGCACTTGGAATGACATTACGATCGACCTTGTGTGATGCCAACATCAAACCGGAACTTGACAAAATGATGTAACATTGTTCTGAAACAGGTGTTTGTAATGACTAAGATATTATTGTGAGATATTTTTTTGTGACTATTAATAGGGCTGAAAGTTTTTGTAACCTATCAATGGAACTTGACAAAATGATGTAACATTGTTCTAAGGCAGGTGTTTTGTAATGACTATGATTTAACATCATAACAACAAAAACAAAAGAAACAAGTTAAAGTGCTTAAATGCATAACAAATAAAAATTGGTTCAGAGTGCATAACAAATAGAAATTGGTTCAGAGTGCATAACAAATAGAAACTGGTTCAGAGTGCTTAATCGCATAACAAATTAAAACAACTTCAGAGTGCATAACAAATAGAAACTGGTTCAGAGTGCTTAATCGCATTACATGAATGAATCTGGTAATGAATAAGTTAACTCCACCAACTCAATTTTCTTGTCTAGCATATAATCATGTGTGTACAACCATTACTCAAAAAGAACATTCTCCCTCTGCGATTATCCACCACAAAATGCCACGACCAATCTTTAAACATCCATTCTCCTTAAACAACAGGTAGGTTAATATATTCCGTAAACAACATGTAGGTTAACCATTTCATGTAAGAAAAACAAGAACAAACCCCATTAGCATTCGTGATTACAAACCATAATTCAATGAAATAGTACGTAGTAGATTTCTACCGAAAGTCTTTTATTATGAGCTTAATGTCTAGTCAATCAAAAAAAATAATTCACTCAATATTATCGATTTAAAACACACCAGACTCATACAACAGCAAAAACACTAGTAAAAATACATAGTAGAACAAAAAATGTCAAAGATTCGTTAAAAATATGCTCTAAATGAGTTTTTTAAAAAAACGTTACACAGTAGACTTCTATGAGAAGTTGACAAAGAAGACTTCCAAATGAAGTCTTCTATTACGAGCTAAATTCCTAATCAATCAACAAATTTGATTCACCCATAATTATCTAGTTAAAACACATAAAATTCATACAACAGCAAAAAGACTAGTAAAAATACATATTATAACAAAAAATCTCAAAGATTCGTTATAAATATGCTCTAAATGAGTTTTTTTTAAAACGTTACACAGTAGACTTCTATGAGAAGTTGACAAAGAAGACTTCATTTGAAGTCTACATAAATTCTTAGAAGTATGCGTGTGAAGTCTACTGTGGAACAGGTTATTTTTGCATTTGACCAAACTGCTGACTTTATAAAAGTAGACTTCTTCATGAAGTCTGTGAAAAATAGGTTAATTTTTCATTTGACCAGAATCTCATCAGTGTTTGACTTTTAAAGTAGACTTCATTTGAAGTCTACGCTGTTAAAGAAGACTTCTAATGAAGTCTACGTCGTTAGAGAAGACTTCAGACTGAAGTCTACTGAAAATGGGTCACTTTTGCAATTCAAAAACTGAAAGTAGACGAAAAATAAGGTTAGTTTTGAGTTTGACCAAAAATATTCATTGCAGACTTCGTTACGAAGTCTACTTCAGGTTTTGAAAAAAATAGACTTCTTTTTTAAGTCTACTCTAAATTTGTAGACGTCATATGAAGTTTACTCAAAAAAGTTTTTTTTTTTTTAAGTTTGAAATTTTTGTCAAACGCAAAACTAACTTTCATAAAAAGTCAAAATTTTGGTCAAATACCAAACTGACTTAAAAGAAGACTTCTCTTGAAGACTTCTCTTGAAGACTTCTCCAGAAGACTTCAGATGAAGTCTGCCATATAAAAGTCAAAGTTTGGTCAACTACAAAAGTAGCCTCTCTTTTTCGGAGACTTCATATGAAGTCTACGGGTGATTTTTTTTTTCAAATGATAACTCACAGACTTCACCTGAAGTCTCATTACAAAAACGAAAAAAATAATCAATTGCAAAACTAACCTATGGTTGACTAGGAGACTTCAAATGAAGTCTACGATGAAGAGTATACTTCAAATGAAGTCTACTATCGCAAAACAGATCTGAAAATTAACGAAAATGAAGTGAATAATTACCTAGATCCGGTTTGAGGTTGTTTTGAGCTTCGTCGAGTGCCCAGAACACTGTGATTAACCAATATCAAAGAAGTCCAGTCCTTCTTATGCAATAGCTACCGAAACAAGCAAGATCTAAGAATTTGTAAATTTTGAAAACGAAAATGAGAGAGTTTTTTGGATGAAAATGGAAAAGAAATGGAAGATTATGAGGTTATGAGCATAAATATGAGGAGTTAGAGCCAAATAAATTGGTTGGAGAAGCATTTAGAGTTCGAAATTGGTTGTTCATAGTGGTTGAGAAAATTGAAGAAGATGGCATTTTCGTAAATAAGTGGATATCCAAAGGTGTTTTGTGTATTTTTCAGAATGTAGCAGATTTCAAAAGACTTCAAAAGAAATCTACTCATTTTCTCAGAATAACATTTTCGTGAATATCGCAAGTTGGAGGGGTGTAATGTACACAAAATAGCATTTGTTGAGAAATAAGAAAAAAAAAAGTTATAATTGGATTTGACCTCAAAGTTTATGTCATTTTTGAAGTGTCTCATTATTATACAAGTATCCTTATATTAATCACAACATAATTGAATATACACTTATGTTGAGAAATCTGGAAAACCTCTATAAATCTTCCAAGACTCTTACTAATCACCTATATATATATTTTTTGGTTTTCAACAAAAAAGTCAATAGATTATAGATCCAGTAAAAGAAAAAATGCTCGTCTCAAATAGATTATATATTTTTTAAACTTATGTCAGACTTTAACAACTAGTATTCATATTTGTTCTATTAATGATTAATCTACTCATATATAGTAATATTTAGTTAAAGTCAGAAGCAACCAATATGAAACGTAAACGTTATATATAATAACTCTATCCCCGTTTTCTTTTAAGAAAAAAAGGCTTTTCTCATCGATATAAACCGTGAAAGAAATAAAAAAGTAATGTAATTTTAACAATAAAAGAAATAAATTCAACAATAAAATCTTTATTTTTGGTCCCCAATGTATATAAATAAATCTTTCACCACAAAAATATTTCTGAGGTTATAAATAAGAGCGTCTGATGGAAAGTTCACGATAACTGTTCACATCACCGTCCACTCTGACACAAATCCAGAGATCTCAAAACCGTGTCTTTATCCACATCGTACGTTTATACACGTGTCGTTCGATTAGCTATTCAATCAAAATATTATTTTAATCTTATCGTTTTATGCTTCCCTATAAATACCTTCCATTTTCTTCTTCCTCCTCTCCAGATCTCTCCTCCTTCACACAAAACTCAAAAATCTCAAAAACAGAGAAAACCAATTTGCTCTTGTAGAGAGGAAGGAATAAATATTCAAACGATCGGGAAATGGCGCTAAATTTATCTCATCAGCTCGGAGCACTCGCCGGAACTCCGATTATAACCGGCGAAATGACGGCACCGTCGGGGGAACCGTCGTTATCGGTTTCACCACCGTCGGCGTGGATGACTAAAGCCGTGAATCTGAATTACAAGGCTCACGGAATGGATACGAATATAAACGTATCGCCGCCGATGAGTCCGGTATTGGGGTCGACGCGAGCGGATCTGTCGGTGGCGTGTAAGGCTTTCGCGGTGGAGACTATGGAGGAAGAGAGAACGTACAAAGAAGGAGGGATTACGGGGAAAAAGGAGAACGGAGGAGTTCCTGTTTTTGTTATGATGCCGCTTGATAGCGTGACGATGGGGAACACGGTGAATCGGAGGAAAGCGATGAAAGCGAGTCTTCAGGCGTTGAAGAGTGCTGGTGTGGAAGGAATCATGATCGATGTTTGGTGGGGTTTGGTGGAGAGGGAATCGCCTGGAGCTTACAATTGGGGAGGTTACAATGAGCTTCTCGAGATGGCGAAGAAGCTTGGACTCAAGGTTCAGGCTGTTATGTCTTTTCATCAGTGCGGTGGCAACGTCGGCGACTCTGTCACGTACGTACTTCTCTTCCTCTTATCTCTTAAAATCGTTTAATAATCTGTGTATTGTAAAGCATTTTGATACCTTTTGATTGGATTTACAGAGATTCTATGGATGTTTAGTTTGATTAGGAAGAGTCTTTACTACAGTTTTGAGGAATTTCAGAAGTAGGGTTAAGAAATTGCAGAAGTAGGATCGATTTGGAATTTTGGGTAGGCAAAATTGTTCAACTTTGCATTGATCAACGTTAGTAACGTGCACGGGAATGGTGTTGACACGTGACGACACAATGTTCTAGAGGAAAGTGATAGGTTCAAGAGTCTAAGAGCTACACATCTTCTTCTTTGTTTATTGCGTGAGCGTCTCTAACTAAAGATTATGTTACTTTGTTTAGTCCATTTTTTGTATTCTTGTCTCTTTCAAGATTGATTACAGAATATGGATTCTGTAGTCAAAGACGTTTCTTTTGGATGGACCATTGTGATTATTTGTTGTCTTCAGTATAGACTTAAAAGTTCATGAAGTCACTTTCTTATCATTCACTAATGAGATTTGGCGTTGTTCTAATTGGGAAATCTCTTTTTCTTCTACAGTATTCCTCTGCCTAAGTGGGTTATTGAAGAGGTTGATAATGACCCGGACCTTGCATACACTGATCAGTGGGGAAGAAGGAACCACGAGTACATATCACTTGGTGCTGATACACTCCCAGTTCTAAAAGGTAGAACACCCGTGCAATGCTATTCGGATTTCATGCGAGCTTTCAGAGACAACTTCAAGCATCTTCTTGGAGACACCATTGTGGTACATATCGTGTTCCATATCAGAACTTGCCACTTTGACTTTCTGTTTCTCTACAATGTTTGGTTGTATGATTGAGTTTGGATTGAATTCATTTTTTTTTTCTTTCCAGGAAATTCAAGTGGGTATGGGACCAGCAGGAGAGTTGCGTTACCCTTCGTACCCCGAGCAGAACGGGACATGGAAGTTCCCAGGGATTGGAGCCTTCCAGTGCTATGACAAGGTAATTACCACAAATCACATGTCGATAGCCTCTGATTCGTTAGAAAGTAATACTAAATTGTTTTACTTTCTATGATTGATGCAGTACTCGTTAAGCAGCTTGAAAGCAGCAGCTGAGGCTTATGGGAAGCCAGAGTGGGGCGGTACTGGCCCAACCGATGCTGGTCACTACAATAACTGGCCAGAAGACACTCAGTTCTTCAAAAAAGAAGACGGTGGTTGGAACACAGAGTATGGAGAGTTCTTCCTCACATGGTACTCCCAGATGCTGCTGGATCACGGCGAGCGGATCCTATCCTCAGCTAAATCGATCTTCGAAAACACGGGTGTCAAAATATCTGTCAAAATCGCTGGAATCCACTGGCACTACGGAACCCGCTCTCACGCCCCTGAGCTCACGGCAGGATACTACAACACAAGGTTCAGAGACGGATACCTACCCATCGCCCAAATGTTAGCCAGACACAACGCTATATTCAACTTCACGTGTATCGAAATGAGAGACCACGAGCAGCCTCAAGACGCGCTTTGTGCACCAGAGAAGCTAGTGAACCAGGTGGCTCTAGCCACACTAGCCGCAGAAGTTCCTCTAGCTGGTGAAAACGCATTGCCTAGGTACGATGACTACGCGCACGAGCAGATACTCAAGGCGTCCGCGCTGAGCTTTGATCAGAACAACGAGGGAGAAAACAGAGAGATGTGCGCGTTTACTTACCTGAGGATGAATCCGGAGTTGTTTCAGGCGGATAATTGGGGGAAGTTTGTAGGGTTCTTGAAGAAAATGGGTGAAGGGAGAGATTCACATAAGTGTTGGGAAGAAGTGGAGCGTGAAGCTGAGCATTTTGTGCATGTTACTCAGCCGCTGGTTAAAGAAGCTGCAGCTGCTCTCACTCACTAGAGAGAGAGATGGACAAAGAGAGATTATGGCATTGTTCGTTGTTTATGTTTGTATGCGATATAATGAAATGATTATTTGATGATGCCGAAAAGGTGCTTAGGCTAAGTTTGTGTATGTATGGTTTGTAAAAAATGAGATGTGCCACAGCTCTAGGGTTTTTTTGGTCAGGTTGTGGCATTGTTATTTGTACTAATGTTGATCAATATAGCATGAAGAAGACGATGTAAAAATGATTTCAAGCATTTCTTTAATAATACAGAATATTATGAATGTATAAAATGATTGATGAATGTGGCACTGTGCGTTGATGCGTAAAAGTTACTACATAACAATACTTGCAAAAATATGCCTTACTAAATTTGCATTAATGTGTGCTTTTGCAGTGTTTGTATAATTTGTTAAGTGAATTGTAAAATAGCTGTGGTTCCGAGTTCAATTCTATCGTGTAATAAACATTATGTGCGAGTCATTTCGGTTGTGCACTTAGGCTTTGGTCCGAACGCTTTGAACCGTGGTGAGTTTGTCAAAAAATTCTTGCTAAAGAAATAGTATGATGATTCAACAAAATATAAAGCATTTCTTCACATTCTGAAGAAATTACTGGCCAAAAAACACAAAACCAACACCTTAATCTCCTACGTTTACTGTGTAATTAAAAGTAAACTAGGGATTGACCCGCTTCGCGCGGATTTATTTTACATTTATGTTTTATAAATTTGTTTTATAAATTTGTTTCATAAATTTGTTTTATTAATTCATGTTTTTTTTTAATTTCGAATTAGTTTAATAGTCGGTTTATGTTTATAGTTGCATTGTGTGTATATGCGTGTGTTTTGTTTTTTTCTCCTTATTAGTGTTTGTATATAACAACGATTTTTTCTTTTAATTATGTTGTTTACTTATGTTGAAATATTATTTCTTTTTTCATGTGTTTATATGTATTATTTGACTACTGTGTGATTCTAATTATAGTTATATATTTATTTTCTTAACACCATTTCAAATCTCTCATAAGTTACATATTTAGTTGAACGTATAATATTATATTTCTGTTCCGGAATCTATAGTTTATATTGAGGTCAATTATAACATCATCAGCCCATGTACACATTAACTAAACAAACCACTTACATTTGATTATAAATGATTTTAGTACATATTTGAGAGTTTAAAATTATCTCTTTATGTATGTATAGTTTTAAGTTGTTTTTAGTTACGCCCTCTAATAGAGATTTTTTCTAATGTTTTGGCATTTATGCTAATAGATATTTTGGCTCAAGTATTGCTTTCTCCGTGAAAGACCGCTGAAAAAAGATCTGTGATTTTTCCTTGTTCCCCATCTCCGTAGAACATATCCTCTCTCGGTTCTAAAAATCCAACAAATCCCGCTCACATAGATGATCCTTGATGGCCGCTGTGACTTTCAACGCCTTCGGTAGCCATGATTCCGCTTCTCACATCTGTTTCCGCCATTTTTACTCATTCATCGAAGCTCGCACCTACCTCAAGGTTTGATTTCAGAATTCGAAATTTTAGGTATCTTATCATTACCAGATTCGGGTGTTCAAAATTTGAAATCTTGCGTGTTGTTTTGGATTTATAATAAGGAAAAGATTGTGATATATGCGGCGTTGTGATTGCATATGGAGCTGATGCGATCAACGAACAATTTTTCAAAAGAAACACATCGTTTGTTCTGGGTAATGAGGTAAAAATCAATCAAATTTTCACAAAATCTTAGAGTTTTAGCAACTTTGTGAAGTTAGAATAACGATCATTTTTCATGATCTTTAGTCCATTTCATCTGTGAACAATGAGGGAAGAAGTAGATTAATAGGAACCTCAATGGTTTCAAAGATAATTCTTAGGACACCAGAACTTGGAGTGAAGTTATTGCAAGAGTTGGTTTAACTTCTCCATCTTTCTTATTTCAAGAATATGTGAACGATTCTCAGAGTCTATTATATTGGCTTCAATGGTACTTAGTCTCTTTCATTAACAAAAATTGGGTAATAAGCATTTCAAGATGTATGACGATCATTTAGTAAATGGCTAAGTTTTGGCTTTGAAAATCCTCGATATATTTATTTGTCCGAGAAACCAATTCGGGTCCGAAAAAAATGTATTGATTTGTCGAGATATTAATTTATCAAGTATCAATTTATAGATGTTATACTTTTAATTATGATAATAAATTCATTTTATATGTACTTTCCGTTGAATTGTAGTTGGTTATCTATAAATTAAGTAGTTTATCTTAATATTTTATTTTCAAATATGAACTTACTATATGGTCATTTTTCACATATTTCATTTCATTTTTTTCCAAACTTATGCATTCGCATATACTAATTTTGTTAATAGCCGGTTCAAATTTTAAATCATGATTAATATTATATATTTTTCTCGTTAGTTGGTGTAATTGTGTGTTTTGGAGTTGTATAGTAATAATTATACTTATGTTGAAGTTTTAATTAGTACATATTAGAGTTTTACATAAGTGATGTCCATTAATAGAGGATTGTAGTGATGATGTGGATAATTTATATTGAGAGAAAACTCTCCTATTATATAATAGATTCTATTTTATATATATAATAAGATGCTTATTTTCTCTACTATCATTTATCTATAATTTATTTTTTTTGTTCTTATCTTTGTCATATTTTACATATTCCCGACTTTGTTAAATTAATTGTAAAAACTTATATTTAACAAAAAATTATAGTATTTTTGTGACTCTCAAATGATGTAAATTTTATTATATAAAATTATATATTCTCGGAGGAAAATTGAATAAATTTTTTTTTTTCATTATATGTAGTAAAATCTATTTTACATTCTTAATTTCATAATCACATTCTAACATTTTAAATAGGATAAATATTAAATTAAAGTTTTTGGTTGAAAATCTAACAATATATCATTTTCAATAAAATATTTTATTTTATTTTTTATTCAGTTAGTATTACAATATTTTTTAATTCTTAATATCGAATTATCACTTTTCTATTTTATTACACAAAGTTTTGTATTTTTGTAATTTGTATTAAATAAAAATAATGAATAAATATAATAGACATGTATTAAATGAATGTTTTAAATATATTTTAATGTTATAAACTTTTGTGTAAATGAGGTGAAGAGGTGGACATCCTAGATTGAGAGAAAACTCTCCTATTATATAATAGATTTAAGATAATCCAAAATTCGACAAGCTATTAGTATCTTTTTTTTTCCAAGTTCAATCAATGTTTTCAGCAAAGGAACGACTATAAGTAGGGAGACAAAATAATTAGTACTAATTAATGATTCTTCTAATTAATGGAAAAGATTAGAGAGCCTGTATAAAATGGGAATAATTAAAGACAGAGAGACGTATTAATAGGGAAGTTCACGTGAAGGGATAGCTTAAACCAGCCAAACAAAGATACTAAATTCTCATTCTCACAAACAAAAATCATGGGACCAACCTAATCGTTTAATTGATTATGTGGCTGTAAATCAAAAAATCTCATAAACTATTCATATGAATAAGGTTGTGATTAGACAACAGTCTAACTTTTGTCTCTTCCTCGAAATTATTAAGTTGACCCTTGAGCCACTCAAAAACAGGCCTAATGTGAGATCTACACATAAATTGTCTCTTTTTTTTTGTTTTGTTTGCAGACTTGTGACTATGGAAACTGATTAGTAATATGAAGAGAAGACTTATAGAGTATATAGAGAGAGGGATGGGTGCAAATAGTTGAAGGTGGACCATGTGAAAGAACAAAGAAAGCCCACAACATTAATTGGTAAATAGATGAGAATATAGTGTTGTAGTTTTCCATGTCCTTAAACCTAATTTCCACCTTCCTTTCTGACATCTCCCATCACTCTCCCTTCATAATTTATTCCATTCCACCAATTTTCAATTTAACTTTTTTTTAACTGTAGTGTTGTTACACATGTGAGAGAAAAGAAAGCTAGAGAAGTTACTGTTGTGAGATGCTTTTTTTTTGGAGGCCTTATATAAATATGGTAGAGTAGTACTAGTGGAGCTTCTTCACTCACAATTATAACTTCTCTTCATTGAATGAAGAGGGAGCCTCTCTACATCAAGAGAAACACATATTCCAGAGAGAGAGAGAGACTCCTCCATTAACATTCTTGTCCTTGTCCTAAGAAGAAACATCCATAAGATTTAGACATGGGTGGTTGCACAAGCAAGCAAGAGAGAAAAAGTATGAAAAGTGTCAAGGAGACTTCAACTGAAAAAAGCAGAGGAAGAAGACCCATGAGAAGAGAGATGGATGAGAGAGAGAGAGTGATGTTTGATCAACTTAGAGAGGCAGAGAGAGAGTGGAGGAAAGAGAGGAAGAAGCTTAGAGAGGAAGTGAAGAGGCTAAGGAAGAAAGTGGAGGAGAGAGAGGAAACAAAGACAACGACGACAGAGGAGAGAGAGTACTGGAAATGGTTGGTTGAGGAGATGTGTGTAGAGAGAGCTGTGAGAGATGAAGCCGTTGAGAAATGGAAACAACTCTACTTAGCTATCAAGAATGAGCTTGATCATCTCATCATCCACACAACTTCTTCCTCTGGTAAAAATTCAACTTAAATACAAGTTTTGATAATTTTGATAAAGTATGAATCTTTGAGAGTGGGTTTTTGTAGGAGAGGCAATAACGCAAAGGAAACTTGAGGAAGAAGAAGAAGAAGAAGCAATTAAGACAATGGAAGAATTGAGAGATGAAGTTAGAGTTAAGGAAGGTACAATTGAGACATTAAAAGAGAAAATAGCTTTGATGGATAGACAAAAGTATGAGAAGGAAAGAGATATTGATTTACTGAGACAGAGTCTAAGAATTCTCGGAAGCAAGAAGAATAAGAAGAAAGGAGCATCATTTGCATCAATGAATCTGCTGATTTTGAAGACCAAATGTGTCGAATGTACATAACACTTATAGTCAAATAAATAGTCTTCTGCAACAATTATGATATCTCACTCATCAGAGAATCTTTGATCCACAATGTCATCTTTTTTATTTATTTTTATCTTTTGGCTTGTTTACTTTTTTTTTTTTTTTTGGAAATAGCAAATTATAGCACTATGAGTTTAAAAAGCACATGACGACACATAAAAGATTTTCATAAATCATTTTTTGTTTTGTTTATGTAAGATACTCACTCCTGAAACAATTCATGAAGACATTAACCATTTCGTTTTGCATATAAAGCACCTTTGCTTTTCTCTTAATCTGCTCATACTACTATTAAATCCCGAACCGGTTTTCGGTTTAATATTTTATATTTTAGTATTTTGGTTTAAATGATAATTTTTTTTTTAACATTCTTGCATCATCATCATCAGAAATAATTGATTTAATCTTATTACAATGACTCTACGATGCAGATTTTCCCACAACATACACGGATCCACGACGAATGATTTTTTTTCCAGACGATTCTATCTGCACCACATCTGTTGGAGGTGGGCCTAGCACTCCCAATTAGTTAGGCCCGTCTTAGGAAAAGCCCCTCTTCAGCTCGGTCGCCGGCCTGAAAGCACCGACCCGCAAGGCCCCTCTTCAGCTCGGTCGCCGACCTGAAAGCGACGCACCTCGGGCCCGGGCTGACACTTCACCAAAGCAGGAATGTCAGAAGAGCGGAAGGCAAGTGGGAGTTGGTCGAACAGTGTATTGTCTGAGCAGGAGTATGGGCTGACCTCGACATCTCACCAACCCTGCAGAGCTGACGAAGGAGGAAAGGACACGTGGAGAAGAGTTGGCGAAACAGTGCGCTGCCCTGCAACACGCCACGCCGAGCTCATCATGACCTCCCTCCTCGAAAGCCGGAACACGCCTCCTAGGCCACCTTACCCGCGAAAGAGGCCGAAGACGCCACGTGGCCCCGAGATCCCGGGGAGCAGGAAGCCAACCCCGACTATATATACCCCTCGATGTCATTAATGAGAGGGACTTTTGATTTCGGCCATTTTGACCTACGACAAGTTACCCGATCTCTCTCTCTCTCTCTCTTTGTAACAAGGCAACAATTTAGAACGCCGAACTGGACGTCCTTCGGAACCAGTTCGTAATTCTAAATAGTTCATTTCTCTCACCATCAATAAAAAGAAACACGGCCCCCGGCCTACTCATCTTTCTCCCGGCCTGCTTTAATAGTGGTTAAATTGCTCTAATTAACGAAAATCTCACCTCTCGTTCCGTAATCAATCTCTTAAACATCTTTAGTGATCCCCGGGATCAACAATTGGCGCTAGAAGGAGGGGCTTTGAGGATTTTTCTACACGCAAAGAGTAGCTCGGCAAATGTCGGGAACATCGTCCTCATCTCCGAACAGCTCAATACAGTTGCAGGTTAACATATACCGAGCTAAGACTTGTTTCGTCCGCCGACTTCGACACTCATTCGCCGAACTTGGGGGAGGGCTATTGTGGGTGTGGTGATGAGCACACCCCGGAGATCGGGACCGGGACTCTCCGACCCTAAAAAAAAAAAAAAAAAAAAAAAAAAAAAAATTTGGCTCGACGCCACTCCTCACCGTTCGAAATTTCCGGAGCTCCGTCACCATCGCCGCACCTGCAATAAATCAAGCCGACGATGGTCCAGATTCAGACCCAACGTGATGCATAAATCGAAGCCCAATCTCCTCCTTCCTCATGACCATCTCTTGGCGGTGAATCCGAGCAGATCCGATCTACTCAAATCCAGCGAACCACCGGCGAAGACCTGCATCTTCCGCTGCAACGCCGCATCTCCGACCAGAGTCGTCTCCACCTTCGGCGCCGAAGCCCACACCTTCTCCTCTCTATCCACTCTCCGACTTCGCAGCCCACGTTCGCTGCTCAACTTCTCCGTCACAAGGACCGTTCAATCGAGACTCAAATCACGAATCCGCCGACTCACCGTCACCAGCCTCGACAACCAATCAGCTCGCGGATTTAATACGAGCTCGTCAAGCTCAGCCTTCGCCGCCATCAAGCCACCTCCGTCCGCGACATCCTTCGCCGACCACCATCTCGGATCTATTCCCTTGCTCTGATCTCGACATCACTCATCATCACACGTCGGATATCTGCCGTCGCTCAAGCCTCCCGGAGCTCCGCCATGGCCGCCGCCGCTTTTCTCCGCCATCACCGACCTACGCGACGCGAAGGAGGAAGTCAGTTTCCAAAATTGGGCTAGAGCACATATTTGGCCCAATAGATAATGGCACAAAAAAAGGTAATGGGCCTAAAGCCCATTAGGAAGAAAACGTAGAAGAAAGAAGGAAATTGGTTGGTTTAATCCAAAAACCAAGCGAGACGGAGTTCAATTGATTCGCTAACCGATACCAATATCACAATTCGTCTACCGAACTTTCTAAAATCAGCCGAACTCCAAGAAAAGCAGTGCGTGGTCGTAGTTCGTCGATCTGACAGTGAGGCAGTTCGGGGTCGCAGCTCGTCGGTCTAACAGTTAGGTAGCTCGGTCGCAGCTCGCTCATCGCGCAGTCGCAGTTCGCCGACCTCAACAGCTCCGCCTAACTAACGACCTCAACAGCTCGCCGACCTCCTACTCGCCAAGCTCATGATCGCAGTTCTCCGACCGTGCGACTCGCTGACCTTGTGGTACGCTAAGTAACTAACCGATTTTAGAAATTAAACGACTCGGAATCATAGCTCGCCGGCCTCGCGCCTAACTAACAAACGCCGAGCTCAGCCTCAAGCGCAATCTCGTATCTTTAGCCATTTTTTGCAGGTCGTAGCTCGTCGATCTGACAGTGAGGCAGTTCGGAGTCGCAGCTCGTCGGTCTAACAGTTAGGCAGCTCGGTCGCAGCTTGCTCATCGCGTAGTCACAGCTCGCCGATCCCGCAGCTCCGCCTAACTAACGACCACAGCTCGCCGACCTCCTACTCGCCAAACTCACGATCAGTCTTCTGACTGCACAACCCGCGGCTCACCGACCACGCAGCTCGCTAACTTCGCGGTCTAGCAATTCACACACGTCCGTCTATTGCTCCCGCCTAACGAGACCCAGCAGTCAATCCTAAGATCTTGGAGAGACCGTCCTAAGATGTGCCGAACTAACATCAGATCAACTTCGGCATGCTCGCTTCGCCTCGCGATACCGAACTGGGGGAGGGCCTATTGTTGGAGGTGGGCCTAGCACCCCCAATTAGTTAGGCCCATCTTAGGAAAGGCCCCTCTTCAGCTCGGTCGCCGGCCTGAAAGCACCGACCCGCAAGGCCCCTCTTCAGCTCGGTCGCCGACCTGAAAGCGACGCACCTCGGGCCCGGGCTGACACTTCACCAAGGCAGGAATGTCAGAAGAGCAGAAGGCAAGTGGGAGTTGGTCGAACAGTGTATTGTCTGAGCAGGAGTATGGGCTGACCTCGACATCTCACCAACCCTGCAGAGCTGACGAAGGAGGAAAGGACACGTGGAGAAGAGTTGGCGAAACAGTGCGCTGCCCTGCAACACGCCACGCCGAGCTCATCATGACCTCCCTCCTCGAAAGCCGGAACACGCCTCCTAGGCCACCTTACCCGCGAAAGAGGCCGAAGACGCCACGTGGCCCCGAGATCCCGGGGAGCAGGAAGCCAACCCCGACTATATATACCCCTCAATGTCATTAATGAGAGGAACTTTTGATTTCGGCCATTTTGACCTACGACAAGTTACCCGATCTCTCTATCTCTCTCTCTTTGTAACAAGGCAACAGTTTAGAACGCCGAACTGGACGTCCTTCGGAACCAGTTCGTAATTCTAAATTGTTCATTTCTCTCACCATCAATAAAAAGAAACACGGCCCCCGGCCTACTCATCTTTCTCCCGGCCTGCTTTAATAGTGGTTAAATTGCTCTAATTAACGAAAATCTCACCTCTCGTTCCGTAATCAATCTCTTAAATATCTTTAGTGATCCCCGGGATCAACAACATCCACAATGGATAATTCTCCAAGCAACATATAAAATCACAACGAACAATTATACATGCAGCATTCAGGAATTTTCGATAAGTTTTTGCATCCACTAATCTACAAAACCTGCATTTTATGGAAATTAAACTTCAAACGTGGCGTATAAACTTTTAAACTCTTTAGCCACTAAACCAAATATTTTCACGGTTTAGAAGTTGATTACCAACCCAAAAAACATAACAACGACTCAGTTTCAGACTCAGTTCAATTACGGTGATTTATATGAACCAAAACGATATAAAATCGGTTCTTTTTCAATACAATTTTAATTTTGGTACGAATCATCTAAACCGGATCAAACACTCGAATTAACCGATTTTTGTCTTTTTCTTCCTGGTTATGATAAAACGGCAGCGTTTTAAGAAAACCACCAAAAAACCCTACTTTCTGTGTCTATCTGAATTTTGACACTAATCCCTTCTCCATTCTTTCCATCACCACGTTTCATTCTCTCACTCACTCTCTCTCTCTCTCTCTCTCTCTCTCTCTCTCTCTCTCTCTCTCTCTCTCTCTCTCTCTCTCTCTCTCTCTCTCAGACTTTCAAACTTTGTAAACGTGCCGCCCTCCACGCACTCCGCCGCAAAAACCCATTCTCAAGTTTCAAACTTTCAACATTCCTTAATTTGATCAAATCTTCTCCACGCGCCGCAATGCACCCCACAATCTTCTCACCACGCGCCACTCTCTTCCCCTGTAAACCTCTCTTCCCTTCCCGCAATGACAATTCTCGCCGCCGTTCAACCTTCTCCTGCTCCGTCCAGCCCGTAACCGCCGATCCATCCCCTCCTCCCACTGATTCCAAGAAGCTCAACAAGTACAGCTCCAGAATCACCGAGCCCAAATCCCAAGGTGGGTCACAAGCGATCCTACACGGCGTGGGCTTGTCCGACGACGATTTGCTGAAACCCCAGATCGGGATTTCGTCGGTTTGGTATGAAGGCAACACCTGCAACATGCATTTGCTTCAGTTGTCGGAGGCAGTTAAAGAGGGAGTGGAGAAAGCCGGAATGGTAGGGTTTAGATTCAATACGATTGGTGTGAGTGATGCTATCTCGATGGGAACGAGAGGGATGTGTTTCAGTCTGCAATCTAGGGATTTGATTGCTGATAGTATCGAGACTGTGATGAGCGCTCAATGGTATGATGGCAACATCTCTATTCCTGGTTGTGATAAAAATGTGAGCTTTTTTTTGTTTTTCTTCATAATCCCTCTCTTTTGTGATTGATTGTGTTGTACGGTGTTTCTCAGCTTCATGTTTATGTTATTTATGTGGCAATTTTCAGATGCCTGGAACAATTATGGCCATGGGAAGGCTTAACAGACCAGGCATTATGGTTTATGGTGGAACCATCAAGGTACTATACTCATCAAGTTTCCTAAACCCTAAACCCTTTTGACTAGTTGGATCGATTTATTCACCCTTGTGGCTTTGATTTTAATGCAGCCTGGCCATTTTCAAGAGAAGACATATGACATAGTATCTGCTTTCCAGGTATCTTTTTCCTCTTTCTTGCTTCTATTTTTGAGTGTGATTTATGTTACATTTGATCTTAAGCGCTTACAGTTATGGGATTAAGTAACAACAAAAATTTGTGAGTTTGGTGTCAAATCGCTCCAGTACTTATTTGTTTCTTCCTGTTTTAAATCTTTCCAATTTTATATTTTCAGTCTTATGGTGAATTTGTTGGTGGCTCTATAAGTGATGAACAGAGAAAGACTGTCCTTCATAATGCGTGTCCTGGAGCTGGAGCCTGTGGTGGCATGTACACAGCTAATACAATGGCTTCTGCAATCGAAGCTATGGGAATGTCCCTTCCTTACAGGTTAGGCTTTCAACACTACAGACCATATAATAAGATCATACATTCTCCCAGAATTTATGCTTAATAGGAAATCTTAATCTGTATATGGATTATATATTTACTAGAAATTTTATGTGGTTCCTTTTGTTTTATGAAGCTCTTCGATACCCGCTGAAGACCCGTTGAAACTGGACGAGTGCCGGTTAGCTGGAAAATATCTTCTAGAATTGCTAAAGATGGACATGAAGCCCCGCGACATTATCACTCCAAAATCACTTCGTAATGCGATGGTGACTGTCATGGCTCTTGGGGGATCAACCAATGCTGTATTGCATCTAATTGCCATTGCGAGGTAATATGTTAATATGGTTTGCTTATTATTATCATGGAAAACAATAGACAGGGGATAAACGAAAGTTATTTCAGGTCTGTTGGTTTGGAGTTGACCCTTGACGACTTCCAGAAGGTCAGCGACGCGATTCCATTTCTAGCAGACCTTAAACCCAGTGGGAAATATGTTATGGAAGATATACATAAGGTACGGCTTTGGCAATATCGTTTTGCTTATTAGTTATTTGTTTTCTATTCATCATTTTGTATATCTGTTGTTGTTTGATCTACAGATAGGTGGTACGCCAGCAGTTCTTCGCTATCTATTAGATGCTGGATTTATGGATGGGGATTGTATCACAGGTATAAATGCTCAAACCTTTTAGAAACCCATATTAACATTTTCGGTTGATGTGAATTGCTTATAAAACTGATTACATAACTATTCGTTTGCGTCTCTTACCAGTCACAGGGCAGACTTTGGCTCAAAATTTAGAAAATGTCCCTCGCTTACCAGAAGGCCAGGTCGGTTTATGTATAATGTTATTGGTTCTCTCATCAGAATCTACCGGCTGTTTCTTCTTGATTATGATGGATGTTATTTATACAATTGTCTAATTAAAATTTTAACAATGTCCCAGGATATAATTAGACCTGTGTCAAACCCAATCAAGGAGACTGGACACATCCAAATTTTGAGAGGAGACCTTGCACCAGAGGGTTCTGTAGCAAAAATTACAGGCAAAGAGGGCTTATATTTTTCTGGTAATGTTGGCTCACTCTTATGCCTCCTTTAAAGTTAACACTTCTCAAATTTTAGAGCTTATATAATGGAACTATTTATTTGTTTTAGGTCCCGCACTTGTATTTGAAGGAGAGGAATCTATGTTGGCTGCTATATCAGCAGACCCGATGAGTTTTAAGGTAATTGCCTTTCTGATATGAAGTTCATCTCAAGAGCTGGTTAACTCGGCTATCTGCTGAGATGTATCGTGTTACAGGGAACAGTGGTTGTTATCAGAGGAGAGGGCCCTAAAGGAGGTCCAGGCATGCCTGAGATGTTGACGCCGACAAGTGCGATAATGGGTGCTGGTCTTGGAAAGGTATGACCACTATGACTGGGTTAGCAGACCTTTTTACTTAGTCTGATCCATTTTTATCGTAGTGACCTGATACTTTTTATCTTGCTATTGGGTGCTGCAGGAATGTGCATTACTGACTGATGGTAGGTTCTCGGGTGGGTCACACGGTTTTGTTGTTGGCCACATCTGCCCTGAAGCCCAGGTCTGTTTCTCTCTCTCCACCGCCTCTGCTTTTCTAATCTTTCAAATACTAAAACAGGTATTAATGTGAAGACGGTAATGTTGAAAGCTTTCCTGGTGTGTATTTATATATGCAGGAGGGTGGTCCAATCGGTCTGATAGAGAATGGAGACATAATCACAATTGACATAGGAAAGAAGAGAATAGACACGCGGGTCTCTCCCGAAGAAATGAATGAGCGTAGAAAGAAATGGACTGCTCCTGCATACAAGGTTAACCGCGGAGTTCTATACAAGGTAAAGTAATGAAATCACAACTTGTATCACATGTAATGTATCTCTCTCTGTGTTGTTTGTTCGATAAGTTGCTAAAACGATGGTTGGATGATTGATAAATTCTAAAACAGTACATCAAGAACGTGCAATCGGCTTCAGCTGGATGCGTGACTGATGAGTAAGCGAGAGATCTCAAGAGCGGTTTTGTGAATGAGCAGCAGAAAGCAATGTGTGCTCATGAGGAGGATTCTACGGCTTTTATTTTCTTCTGTAGTATTATTATTGTTATCATTTGGATAATTTTGCTCTGTTCTGGTCTTTTGACTCATCATTAAGCTATTTGCAGGATTCGATCTAAGATTTTGTTGTCAAAATAAATAAAAACTTTTGATTGCGAATAAAGACAGATTTGCCGAAATCCAAAAATCCTATGTACAATACCATGTGTTTACTTTTACCAATAATCAGGTTAGAACTTTTAAGTTCGGTTCGGTTTAGATGGTCAAATCGACTGGTATAAAATTTTATAAGACTGAAACTGTAAACCGGATTTTCCGGTTCTTAAATGGTTTAGCCATTATTTTTTTTTGGTCGGAAATGAATTAGCCATTTTTACATGGATTACTCAAACTATCCGAGAAACTTAAACAATTATCTCAATTATTATTATTTGTTTTTTATAAACAGGGATAATCCGGATTTTTTTACAACCTGACTAATCTCTTTGGATGAGTGATACCGTCGACTACTCTGCTCATCAGATTTTTAAATAGGCCTAAAGCGTGGCACCATCTTCGACTGGCCAAATGAGAGTGATTAGATAATTTCGGGCTTGCGAGAAATCGATTCCTGACCTATACCAATATGACAACCCGTTCACAAGTGAGAACCTTTAGCCCACCATCACTCGGTTTATCGGAAATATTATAATTTTTTGTTTATCCAACTCCGTTTCATTTCGGTTGTGTATGTTTTGATACTTTTTTCTAGGACTGTGCAAAAAATCCAGATCTGAAATTCCGAACCGGTACCAAACCAAAAATATCCAAACCGAAAGTGTTTCAGATCCATCCAAATACCCAAACGGATCCTAAATTCCTATACGCGAATAACCGAACCCGAACCGATACCGAACCGAGAACCGAATGGGTACCCGAAATACATGAAGTGTAATTATATACCCAAATATATTAATTATATTTAGACTTGATATAACCCAAATACCCAAAATTACAACTACAAACCCGAATATATTAATTATTTTTTGAGTATTTAGGGTATTTTAGGTATATTTTTGATATTATGGGTATATTGAATACACTTATTTTTTTTTCCAAGATTTTTCGGGTATTTTGGATACTTTTGGTTTGAAAGTATATTGGTTTTATTGAAATAAATATTCATATTTTTGTGTTTTGTCTCGGATTTCGGATTCTTCGGGTATTGTGGATACTTTTGGATACTTTCGGATCCGAATCATATCAGAAAAAAATTCGGTTCTTAAAGAAAATACCCTAACCGAACCCGAACCCAATCCAAATTTTTAAAATACCCGATCGGTACCTAAATTCTTAAACCCGAAACCCGAAATACCCGATCCGAACCCGATCCGAATACCCACCCCTACTTTTTTTCTTTAATATCTCAACTATTTTTTTATCCAAATTAGTTTTTTATTCAACTATATTTGAAATTAAAGCGTTATGACAAAGGATCACCACTGCTAACCAATGTTCAAAAAATCGCTAGGCGTTAGTCGGGCGGTCGGGTTCCGCCTAGCGCCTAACCCAAAAATCAGCGATTAGTTTTTAATATTATTTTATTTTATTTATATTAAAAATTAATATATAATGTTAAATATGCATTATTATGTGGAGAAACATGTATTAATAATACTAATATATTGTATTTTTAAATTATTTTATTTAATTTATATTGAAAATTAAATATATGATATTAAATATAATTATAAAATTGAAATGGATCCAAATCCAACATAAACTCAATATTTAACATCATATATTATTTTTTTAATATAAATTAAATAAAATAATCAGTGATTAATCGCCGATTTTTTTTAAAAACGTTGACTTTTGGTAAAAACGGTTGACCGCCGAATTACCCGCACATGCACTAATCGGAACGGTAAATCTCCGACTTGCGACTAGACGGCCGCCTAGGCGACTAGGTGGCCGCTTTTTAGAACATGGCTGCTAACATATCATTTTGGGCAAAATATTACACTACTTTATTACTTCTCATGACAAAATCTTGCAAAAAAAAAAAACACAAAATGCAAACTTTATTACACAATTAATTAGAAAAAGGCAAAAAATGTTTCTGAAACTTAAGAGAATTCCAAATAAATCAAATATATTGACTTCTCATTTCTTCTCATTGATGCCGAGAGTGTTCTTGACACCATCAACAGCACCCTGAGCCATGTTATTCACTGACTCTCCAGTCTAACATTATAAACATTAGTATAGAGTTAACACAAAGTTTATATGCTTATCAATTCTTATTATCTATATAGAATTAGCAATGGTTAAGCATTAATTAAAATTAGAATTACTTGTTGGATGAAACCAGAGGCTTGTTGTTGGCCGTGTTGGGCAGATTCTTTAGTGGATTGAGCCGCGTTAGCAGTCTTGTCGCGAGCGCGGTGTGCAGTTTCCTTGGCAGATTCAGTCCATTGCTCGGCCTTCTCCTGCATATTACCAAATTACATATACATTTTTACATAACCAAATTCATCTTATTTACATAAACTAATAAAACAAGAAATTGGATGAGAGAAGAAGAGACGTTAGCTTGGCCCTTGGTCTGCCCAGCATTGTACGATTGCTGCAAGTTCGACATGATTTTATCAACTTTAGCTTATTTCAAGTGTGGTGTTTTTTTTGGTCGATTAATATTTTTTTGTTGTTGTTGTGAAGTGTATTTATAGTATTCTTTTTTTATTTTGATAATCCGGATCATTGATTTTGTGGTGAAGAAAAATGAGTAAAGTTCGGTGGAGAGATGTATGGATGGCCATTTATGTTAGTTGACTTCTTTTTTTGGGGTTAAAAGTTCAACAAATTCTTTTTATTTATTTTCTTGTTGTTGATAAAAAAAAAATCACAAATCCAATTAGGGATGTCAATCGGATTAGCCTGACCCGGTCCGAAAAAAATCGGACTTATATTTCAAAGCTCGCCCCCCACCCCCGGACAGGGCTCTAGGGCTTTTCAGGCTTTTTTGGGTTTTTATTTACAAACACAAAAATTCACAATCTTCAGATGAATAATTAAAACAAAATATTTATCAAAATAAATATAAATTGAAATGTATTATATCAAATCCAATTAAATTTAAAAACAAAAGTTTGACAAAAAAAAAACAAATAAAATTCAAATAAATTGTATTACCAAATAAAAGATAAAATCAAAAGACTTCAAATATAGGTAGTAGAGTTTAGATTAGAATCTCCTTCACCGTCTTCTAAATCCTCATCGTCATCAAGAGGTACAAATAAAAAAAAGTAAAATAATATTAAGTTTTTACATGTATAAATCATATAGAAATGTTATTGAAAGTCTATAGATAATGATTTTATAAATATGAAGTAAATATGGATGAATGATAATAGTACATGGATCACGAAATGTATAGAAAATATGTCATTATTATTTTTAGAAAGATAAATATTTAAATAAAATCTCTAACTAATTAAAATGTAAAGTTCTGGGCTTTTCGGGCTTATCCCGACCGGCACACTAGCCCGAATGGACTTTAACCCGAAATGCCCGATTTTTTCGGGCTTATATTTCTAGATCCGAGCCCGCTGTTTTTCAGGGCCGGACCGGCTCGAACTTTGGCCCTAATTGACACCCCTAAATCCAATGCATCAAAGATCAAAGAAAAAATAGATTAAGTCATTTATAGGAGAAAAATCCTTGTTTTCAAGTTTTTGTAAAGTTTTAACCCAAAAAAAAAAAAAATCAAATAACATAAATGGCCCGATAGTTCTGTGATTCCTTCAAATCCTCTAATTTTTTTATTTTGAGGCCAGCCCCATTAAGCCCATCATAGAATGGGGTTACAGTTTATGTCATAGAAGAAAATCCTTGTTTTCAAGTTTCTTACGATCCAAGTCTATAACTGAATTAGGTTAGGGTTTTTTTTTTAAAGATTTTTCTCACGGGCAATCTGAGTCTGAGCAAACCAACGGCGATGTCGTCACCAAAGAGGAAGAGGACGACGACGGAGAACCCGTCGCTGGTACTCCCACCGACGCCGGAATCGAATCAAAACCCGTCACTTCCTGATGACCTAATGTTGAGCTGCTTGGCACGCGTGCCGAGATCGTATTACCCATATCTCTCCCTCGTCTCCAAGAGCTTTCGTTCTCTCCTCGCTTCACCGGAGCTATACGAAACCCGATCCCTCTTACGCCGCACCGAGAGTTGTCTCTATGTGTCTTTACAGCTCCCTACTGACCCTCACCATCGCTTGTTCACTCTCTACCGGAAACCTGATCGAACCCTAGATAATCACATCAGTAAGAATAAGAAAAAGAGTAAGAAGAATAAGTCAAAGTGGCAATCTTCTGGTCCCAATCCCATCTCCATGTTGTCATATTACCAGCTGGTCCTGTTTCGTGGCGGTTGGTTCAAATATCTACAAGATCGGAGGACCCGTCGACGAGGATCTGTGTCTGCCTTCGACTAGCGTCTTGGTCATAGACTGTTGGTCTCACACGTGGCGTGAGGCTCCCAGCTTGCTGGTGTAGAGGAGGTTCGATCCAAAGGAAAGTCGATGGGACATGGGTGAAGGAGAGATTGATTGGCATGGGCTTTTGTCTCCTCCATATCTTAAGCCTTGGCATTATTGCTGGATAGAGAATGTTTTTTACTGTTATTTTTATGAAGTAGGACAGTTCAAATGGTATGACACTAAGGTGAGGATGTGGAAAAAGTTGAAGGGTCTGGTAGGACTACCCGTGTTTGCTCGTCTTGCTGGTGTTAGTTTGGCTGATTACGGTGGGAAAATGGCGGTTTTGTGGGACAAGGGTTCGCTTTCTCTCGGCTATAAGAAGACGATTTGGTGTGCGGAGATTTCGCTTGAGAGGCGCGGCGGAGATGATGATGAGATTTGGGGGAAGGTTGAGTGGCTTGATGGTGTGCTTCCAGTCCCTGACTCTTATAAGGTAGTGAATCTTCTTGCTGCTACACTTTGAAGAACAAGACTTGAATAAAGGCTGATCAATCTTTAGTGATTGCATGTGGCTACTATAACATTATGTTGGATGATTAATTGTGTCTTTTTTTTTTTTTAACTGAATGTTATAAACATCATCATTTCACTTCCAAATTTTTGATGGATATTAACTTATATTCTGTGCTGCTGTGAAACGCTGTTCCGATTGAATAGAAAGGTTAATCTATTTGTCTCTTTGAACCACTTTTCTTTGAACTGCTATACTGATAAAATCTCTTTGAACCACTTTTCTTTTGTTGTAAGAAGAAGCTCCAAGTTTGATTTTGTAGTGGAAACCGCAACGCTGGTGACTGAGGGTTGGTTCTCAATGTTCAGAATGGTTCTGATACCTAATCGAAACACATGTGCGCCATCTTCTTCGGTCTCTTGTGAGTACTAAACACATGTGCGCGCAGGTTAAACAAAACCAGACCTTTCTCGCGCCTGCTCCACAGGTAAATGATCTTGGAGTTCAAAGGATGCATCACCACGGGGAAATAACCGATACCAGAATTGGTCAAAGACACCAGCTTAAGATCCCAACACAGTTCCCAAGCGTCAAGACCATCTATCTGTGTACTTGACAGTTTGTGTGGTTTTGTTTCATGTAGGAGTATATAAGAGAATACAAAATAAATAAACAAACAATAAATCTAGTTTATATATTTGCTTAATTGGGTCTTAAATCTAAAACGGAAACAGTGAAAAGATAATATCCAAAACCAATACCGGAATTTTTTTTTCTTTTGTTTGGTAATTAGTATATTGCTTGGAACAATTTAACCTCTCTATAATAATGAACAATTACAAAAAAATTCAGTCAGAAACAACAAAAACGCACTCATATATAAACCTTCACTGTTCAAACTTTCGTGTCTCTCCATTTGGAACTCCTCAAGGGTTGTCTGTCTCACTATACCCATTTCTGCTGTCTTCTTTATTTGATCAATCCAATGAAACCCAAATTTTTTGGATCAAATAACCAGTTCAATTCTTCCAAAACAAAAGGAGAAGACGCGATAGGGGGCTCCATGGCTTGTGCTCGGATTTACAGATTGGCAAGAAGGAATAAGAAGCCATGGGATTTAGAGAAGCTTGCTTGTCCTTCTTTTCGACGGCCCTCCTGGGAACATCTTCATGATCCATCCTAGAACCCTTTCTACCACCTAGAGAGAGAGAGATATGATTAATGTGTGGTCTTTTTGTGAGCAGAGAGAGAGAGAGAGAGAGAGAGAGAGAGAGTACCTCATCGCCCTCATCTGCAATCGGTGCTCTCTCTTGAACAGCCTGAGAATCCGGCTGCTTTGCAGGTGAAACATTGTCTATAGCCATACTCTGTGCTGTTAGAAGCTCTAACCTTTGCGTCTGCACTTCAAGTTTTCTGGACAACTCTTTGTTCAGCTCCTATGATTAAGAAACATGAGAAATATAAAGGCTTGAGGAAACACGAGAACACACAAAAACATTAAAACGCTACTTATATAACATCCAGTGAAAATATTGAGCGCAGGGACCAATTTATTAAAAAAGGGAAGCAGAGCTGGCGTGAGATTTTGAGGCTCCGATGACTAAATATAATCTCATGGAACCATATTGAAAGCATGTTGTTAGACAGAACTACTCTTACTCTTGAAACAAAAACTCTTGCTGGAAGTCAAACAAGACATGTTTTCAGTCCATGCTAGACCACGCATTTCATGACCTTTCAGTTTCTATTAACATACCTTTACCCGCGCACTTTGAGATAACTCGGACGACAATGCTTGCACCAGTTCTTCTTTTTCAATTGCCAACTGAATCCAAAGAAGTAAAATAAACGTCAGATTATTATCCAGATTGAGAAATGATGGTAGCTTGAGAATTGAAAAATATTGATTCTCACAGCTAGAGAAAACATAAAAAAACGAGACAACATCACATAAATAATCCATGAAAACTACCTCAGCAATCATCATATTGATGTTATGAATCAGTCTCATCTGATCATCTGGGACGCTCAATGAAAAGCCTTCAAGAGTTAACTGTCCAGTTTCAGGAATGATAGCTGTATTAGATGAACCACTTTCGAGCAGAGCAGTAGAATCTGTTTCTTGGTTGGAGCTCCCTGGTACAGTATCTGAAATTGCTGCACCACAAAAACAAAGTGGAGAAAAGGATAATAAAATATTGAACTTCATACTAGTATTCAGGTTTAGAAGAAGACTACACAGCCCATCAATTAGAGTCTTCATAGGCATGGTGAGCAGTCAAAGATTAAACTTAAGACTTTTTTTCTAAAGGGATGCAAATGTATGTTTAGACATCCAAAATATGCTTCGGCTTTCTATAATAGTCCGCTACTACTATGATTTCATAGAAGGACCATTACCGAGACCTTCTGTAGAGGTTGATGCGTTTTTCCTGCTAGTAGAGCTTTTACTGAGATCAGTGGATTTCCCACCAGAGGAAGCTTTCTGCAGCATAGTCTGTAGGATCTTCTTCTCTGAAAAGGAAGTTACAGCAGAATATAAGATATATACAGAATTTATAGAATCACATTAGTGTTTAGAGGAACAGATCTCAATGTGCATACCTTCCTGAAGAGCTTTAATAGTAGACTGTAAGTCTTGACGATCTTTCTCTAGGCTCTGTAGTTTTTTCCTATAAAAGTTGATGGGTAAGATGAAATAAATCCAAGAAAGCCATATAAGTTACAGATTAAATCCTTAGGGGGTTTTCCAATCAAGTAATGGTGAAGACACGGACAGGTACATAATAACAATACAGTAAAGAGCATACTTGTAAGATGACATTTCAGCTTGTGCATTTTCCAGTTCTCTCTCTAGCTTTAACTCATTAGATCTGAGTCTGAGTGCCTAAAATATGTTCCAAGAAAAAGTTAACAAATGAATATGAGCATCTGAAGGTAGAGTAAACAGATATCTTACAACTTTAAAATCCAAAAACTAAACTAAAAATGTCAGTGCACACTTTTGCAGGTAAGCGAGTTGAAAATGCTAGCTCTTTCCAAAAGACTAATGTGATAGTAAGAACAAACATCCAAAGCTTATTACCTTATCTTCCAAACTGATGACTTCAGCAGCCAGTATTTGAGAACGCTCATCTGCAGCATTACATTCTAGCTGCGCATTTGCATACTCAATCCTGAAAGATTCAAGTTCCCCCTGTAAGGAAACAGTGTTAAATCAAGTAACAGCTTTTGGAATAATCTAAGACAATAACTCCAGCGGATGAAAGAACATGACATAGAGATACTCATCCAGAATCATACTCAGGCATACTCAAATTTTGAGTCTCAGAAGTAAACATCAAGCAAATTGATAACATATTAATGCAGCAAAATGCAATATCATGCTTCACTAAAAAATACTGTTAGAGAACATACAGCTGGAATTTGTTGAGTATGGGTGTTAATACTAACCATTTGTGCTTGGATCTGTTGATTTAGCTTCTCCATGTCATCTTTTAGTTGGTTGACAATACTTCTCTGGACGAGATAGAAGCGAGAACAGTATTACACAAATCATTGAGAGCATTTGGAACTATTATAAAGGTCAATCATTCTCAACAACAAATAGCAAATGCCAATTACGTAGACATCCTGAAGAGCCTTCTCCAAATTCTTTGTTTTAACAACTTTCTCCGTCTGACTTGTGATGCAGCAATGATTTCATAGTCTAAAAATGGTTTAATCAAGAGCATGACACTTGAAAGTTTAAACACGATACTCAATCCACATCCATCCAAATCATGAATAATAAGTATTCTAATATTTGCATCTTCAATGGATCCCAAAACCACAGGAAATTCTGGCGAACAAAAGCGATAAAATGCTAATAATTAGTCAACTACTATATATGGTCAAGATTGTTTACTTAGTATGCTAAGCACTATCCAACTAGGGTGGCATAAGTCTTCGTGTACCTGCTGGTTATAAGTGTCTGTCATCGACGAATTTTCAGATGCTAAGGATTCAGTCAGAGCACGTGAAGCATCAAGATCCCTTTGCAGTGAAAACTTTTCTTGTGTTAAATCCTCAATATGCTACAATAGGAAATATGAAACAATAGCTCAGAAAATGCAAAGGACAAAGGGTGTACAAAGAGGAACAATGAAAGCTAGCCTCCTAGAGTAAAATAAAAGAGCAATGCACGACAATGTAAAAGAATATGAACCGCCAGCGAGGGGCATCAATCCAAAATCTCCGACAATTTGCTCATCTTCATAAATTATGTGAACAACTCCCCACTAAATTCTTCTAAATGAGAAGACCATGCCGGATCTCTAGCTCATTCAAATCTCAAAACTAATCAAACATAACCTTCCAACTATTACGTAGCATATCGACAATACATTAACAAAACAACAGATGGTGCAAGAAGTCAGTATCTTACCTGTTCCAGAGCAGTAAAATCATCATTTTGTTTTGGCATGGAGAAATCAGTGAAGCTTGGCATTACTCCATTGGCAGCAGGAAACAAAGAACTCCGGTAATTTTCAAATGGTTTAGGAGAATCAGATGCTCCGCTTGTCAACGATGGTCCATTACTCTCTCTTCTCCCTGATATATATTGGAGTGAAGATGTCCCATAACCATCACTGCTAGTTTGTCGGGAACCACTGGACGTAACCAAATCCGCCTCAATCTCAGAGTGTTGATATTGAGTCTCTGGAGCTCTTGAAATATTAAGGGAATCAAGGAACGACGGACGAGATCTCTTCACAGTTGCTTCATTTTTAGCTGAGTGAAACGGCAAGGGGCTTGTGATATCTACACTGAAATCTGAAGATTCGGAAGGTCGAGATGATGTGTCCGGAGAATTAAACAAATAACTGCTAGACAGAGTTGGCTTCTGCACAATGCTACCTCCTCTTATTTCACCACTTCCCTGTTGGTTTTTGGCAACTTCGTGAATAGACCCTGCCATCCTGGTAGTAGGTTGTAGAGAGTCTAGCAACAAAAGCCGTAAAGATTGATTAGTCCCTTTAAGGAACTGAAAAGAAGAAGGGGTGGGAAAAACTACATTACTTCATCGATCTCATATGATAACCACGTACCTTTTCTGGATGAGATTAATCCACTGCCGTGAATGAAACCGTCCATTTGCATTGAGGTTGATAGCAGAGTGCTTCCAGAGAAAGGAGATGAGCCTTTAGGAAAACCATCACTTTCTCTTAGAGTAGAAGCACGATCGAAATTATCACTTGATAGCTTGTCTAAATTGCTATAAGGTACAACTTCAGGCCTATTATTCACTGTTAAGTCATTTGAGGAACCTCTCAACTCTAAGCTACTAGAAAAAACGACTGTGCCCACAGATTCCTGACCGTCATCTTTCTGGCTTCTTTCTTTGCTTCCATCATTTGAAAACGATGAATTATATACATCCCCAGAAAATGAGGATTTGGAATGGGTTTCATTCGAGGAAACTTGATGAGTCTCAGCACGAGGTCCATTAGACATAGATGCAGCAACATCTCCATCTGAATCTGCGACAATTCGCTGGCCGTTATCAACAGGCTGTGTGCTGCTACTCTCTGATGCCTTTTTGGCTCGTTCTGCTGCTTTTTGCTTCCGGAACTGCTCAAGCTGAATCCAGAAATTACACAGAATTTTAGATAATTTATTCATAAGCATACGCGTAAGAAACCACAGATATCGATTCTGATTGCATGCGTTGGAAGATCAATCTCAAAATTAATGAAAAATGGCGACCAATGATGAGATAAAACCCAGACAAAAATGAATCAAAATGACAAATTTTCGGAGGCAAGGTTCGATTTAGAAGAAATTAAAAGTAATGAAGGAATCAAGGGGATGATCTATCTACCTTACGCCGTCCAGCTTCAGCGACCTCCTGCCTCCGCGAACTAGGCTTAACCTGAGCTGATGCCATTGGAAAAATACTCGAAATCTAGCAGAGGGGGAGAAATGCCCCCGACTTCTTCAAATCAATGCCTTTTTTATTTACCATTTGAATCCATTGATCCAAGCCATTTCCGAAATCGCCCGTTGTTTAAGGAACTCGAAACCAGGAGCCAGATCCTGACGCCAAGATCGAGAAGATATTTGTTGTGGTGGGGGAACACAAGGAGATCTCGAAAAAAAAACAGTTCAAAAATCGAGGGAATTGTAATCAAAGGGTACCTCAAAACAAAGAAGAAAAAATTAGGGTTTTCGATCTGGTGATGCAGAGAGATGAAGAAGAGGAGAAAAGTTTGTTCGTCAGAGTTATAAAAATTTGGTTTCCTTCTTCGTCCAGATCTCTCTTTCTGATGATAATAACATTCCTTCCTTTTTTTTCCCTTCGTTGCTTTGAACGTTTTTGTTTCCTTTTTGTTGTTCGGTTTTGTTTACTCATTGGTTTTTTTTTTCCAAAGAAAATGAACGTTTGGTAAAATTAGATTCATTTTTTTACCAAACTAAAAAAAAATGTATTGACAAAAGAAATATACCGTCGACTAGGTTTCCGGGGTTGCATTTACCGCCGGATATTATAATATTATATGTTAAAATCATTGCTAGTTTGTGGCGTTTGATGGTTTACATACAAGTTTCGTAGACTTAACATCAGCATCTCTTCCAGAGAGAGTACAATGTGATCCACTTAAAGTTCCTTGCTTTTGCTTGGAACATAGACGAGTCGGTCAATGATTATTTTGGGTTGAATCTTAACTTTTTTGAGTCTTTATTGTTAGGCTTTGATGCTAATTATCTTGTAATTTTCCATGTACTTGAAGTTCCATCAATAAAACATTTAGACGATTAAAAAAAAAACAAAAGAAATATACAAAACAAAAAGAAGTATGAGTGTGTGTTTGTGTTTGTTCATTACATTTTTCAAAACGTTGTTTTATTTGATCAGTCGAATTAGTGTCATGTTTAAAACTTACCAAAATATCCAATAAATAAACTATTCAACGGTTACATGATTACTCGGATAGTAAAAATCTATTGTCTATATCACTCTAATTGTAAATAAAAAAAAATATTGAGCTTGTAATAAAATTAAGGGAAATTAAGTGGCAGAACACCTTTTGGGCTAATATCATATATAATAAAAGCGAAGTGATTTTTGGCTTTCGAGGCCTTTCATTCACTCTCACATAGTTAATCGTTGGTACCCTTTTATGTCTTAATCTTGTGTTTCGTCTATGAATTGGCGGAATTATCCTTAATGAATCTAAATCGCAATTAGGCTGTTATTTGGATGTTCGAATTTTCGTTGTGGGCTATATCTTAATTTCGAAATATTAACCCTATAAATTAGATCATGTTCGTTTGGCCCACTAATTATAAAAACCCTAGACTACTTTTTTTTTGGTCGTGATTAATCGGCTACGTATCATGTTAAAAATGTAAAAATTCATATTTTTGACGATTTACGTATCTAATATTTGTACTTATCTTATACGTATATATTAAAAATGTAAAAATGCATATTTTCGGCGATTTGCGTATCTAATATTTGTAATTATCTTAATTAAAGAAACTAAGAAAACCCTAGAGCGTGTAGGGGCTATAAATACCACGTCTTCTTACTCTTTTTTTCGTTATTCGTATACTGTTTTCTTTAGGTTTATTCGTTGTTTCTTTTGTCTTTGAATGTTTGCTATTATAAATTTATTTTTGGGGGTCGATCTTCTTTTGATTTCCGTATATTCATGTTTAATTGTCTCCATGCAACTGATTGTTCGTTTTTTCTGTCTTATTGTGTGTAGGTACCTTTTGGTGTGTGTTCGTCGTGGCATCGGAGTGTTCGTCGTGGCATCGGAGTGGTGTATGCATCGTTCCTTTGTGTTCGAGGTATATGTTTCATGTGAATTGCGTTTGCCTAATTTTTGTTTTGTTTTTGATCCTTTCTGTTATCGTTTCCGAGTTTTAGTATCCGTTCTCGCTTTAGTTTGTGATTTCGGTTGTGTTTTGGTTATGTTTTGTGGATTTTATCATTTTTTTGGGAGGTTTCCATTGTTTTGTTTTCCTTTTGCTTTTCTCCTTGGTTATGGTTGTTCTTCGTTATTAATTTTCCATTGCCTATTGATTAATTGGTTTGTTTTCGTGATTGTAGGTTGATAAATTTTCGATGATATTAAGAACGGTGTGCGTGTGTCTCTGTTGCATGTTCTAACGAGGTATCTCTCTTTGCCTCTGTTTTCGTGTTCCGAAGATACGATACAAAAGAGTCATGTCGATTAAAAAAGTAGTTTTCATCTCTAGATTCATATCTTTGTATTTTATAATGCTTTGTATCATGTTTTTCCTTTATGTTTTTTTTTCTTTTTGCATGATGATCGATTTTTTTGTTGTACTTTTTTAATCATTAGGTGTGTGAAATAAACAAAGAGAGAAAATATTAATTAGAATCTAGACTTTTATATTTTGTTTAATCTTTATGAGTTTTCGGTAGATTTAATTGGACATATTACGGATATTGGGAGCTTTAGATCTCTGAATCGATCATTTGATCATCGGATGGATTGGGGCAATGTCTATGTTGAACTACATAACGAGTCGTACATTCTTTTATTATTAAATTGTTAGCGCTATTTGTTTTATTTGTGTTTGATTAATGTTTTGACCTTCTTTTTTTTATATATAGAAACATACGCTTACAAGTTCTCTTGCGTAGGGATTATGCATTGGAGTTGATGGCTTCTTTGTCTCAGAGTGGACATGAAGTCAACATTTGTGTTATTAGATTTGATAGGATCGTTGACTTTGGGAATTTATGGGGAGCTATGACAACGCACAATTTTACTCGGATATTATTGAATCTTTCTTTTCCTGAAGTCCATCACATGCGTGACTCGATTCTTTGATCCAAGTGTTTTAGTCCGTGATCCCCATCTTGGTCCAATGAATTATTTTGGATTTATCTTTTATGATTTGAGGGTTTTGTTCGTTTGGAACCTTATTTTATGTGTTTTTCTGTATTTTGGGTGTTTGTGTCGAATTTTTTAATTTTCTTTTTGGAGTAATTGTAGTTTGGATCTTTACTTTGCTGTTGTTTTTTCAGGTTTTAAACAAAAATATCGATAAAGAATTTAATTATTTGGTGTTAGTAGTGTTATTATCTACCTCTTATATTATGATAACTATATGTTGGATAATATGAATTCATCTTGATTTTATCATTTGTTTAAAGGTGATGAACATAGTATTGTTCTTAATTTTATGAAAAATCGTAAGATCGTGTTTATTGGTAAAATCGCTTCTGGATTAATAAATATGGTCGTTATCTAATAGATACGAATTATATTGCCATTTTCTCATTATCAGTATTATTATGTTTACTTTTTATATAATTTATTGTGTGATCATGATATACTTTTTAACGATAATATTTCAAAACGAATCTTATTGTTAAATTAGAGTTTATCTACGACCATTCTTGGTAAGAATAACACTTTGGATAATATGAAAGTTAACATTTTCGTGAAATTTAATTACGGAAGTTATACATTTTTATTTATTTTTCATAGGAAAGTTTCTTATATATATAGTTGTATGACTTATAACCTCGCCTACTAATCCAATATCATCTTCTATCATTTGTTAAATTCCTGGGTATCGGGATGAGTTATTTAACTTTTGATCAGCTCATCATGTAAAGTTCTTATCGTTATACGATAGTTCGTCTACTCTGAAAGTGGGGATCGACTACTGGATCCAAAAGGAGCGGTTTCTTCGGGCATAATTTTCTCTTGATTGATGCTAAGGTTCTTTAGTTTTATTATGTTTAAGTTCTGCGTTGTGTGGTTTATTGAATTTGTTGATATTTGGCTACTTTTTAAAGATAAATTTTGGTTTTTTTGTCTTTAGAAAAATACTATTCAAGATTCCGTTCATCCATCTCTTCTCAAAGTTTATGGCGATGATTTTTTGGAAAGGAACTTAATAGAGATTTCTAATTTCAACGTCCGACTCAACAATATGAGCTACAAGGTTTCTGATAACAAGTATATTATTGTGCTGACCGAGAGGACGAGGGTCTCGTCCGTTGGACATGGGTTTCGTTGGATTCCGCGTGAGAAATTTTGTTTTGTGGATTATGGTTATTTTTCAAGGTGAAACGGCTTGGTAACTAATCTATATGGTATGATCACTTCTTTATTTTATTTTGAAAAAAATATATATGTGTTTATGCATGTGCTTATTGTTGCTTTATTTGTAGATATAGTTGCTTATATCAAAAATGTGGATAAAACCGACGCACGTGTTCAAGGCCAGACGGTTGTTAGGAGGGTGGTTATAACATTGTTGCTTGAGTGGTATGTATCGCGGTTCTCTGTGCTGTTGGCGTGCTATTAATTATGTCTCGGTATGTTTATTGTTTTGATCTCTTTTTTGTTTTACGTTTTCGTTTCAGTTCTGTTGACGGTGTTGCCAAAGAACTTGAGACGGAATTGGTTTTGTTTTGTGGGGGGGGGGGGGGGGGAGCAGGCTGAATATTTTGAGGATAGATTTCGAGTGTTTGCTAACACCAATGTTGTTATGATAGTTACAAGTCTAATGTCCAAGGTTTCTCATTTCGTTGTCGGGTTCTCTAGCAACTAAATTCTATTTGAATAATGGTTTTGTCTCTATGGCTGCGTTTAGAACAATGTGTATATACTTTTTCTATGTTTCTATTTTTTTAATTCATTTGGTATATATTATTATTATTATTTTTCTTTATATTACTTTAATAAGGTTGCGTTACGATGAGAATTGTTATGTGCATCTGGGTCGCTTGGTGGAGGGAGATTGTCTCCAAAGTGATGAGTCCTTTGGCTTTGTGTTATCTACAATTAACCCTTCTGGCGACTCAAAATCAAATCTTCGGCGTTCGTCCAAGAGAAAGTCTATGTAGTAACTTTTTTTTGGACTTCCGTTTTCGCGTGTTGAATTCGATATTGGGCTTTATGATATAATTTTTTAATATATACTCTATCTATTGGTTTTCTTCGTTGTTTCTGTTGTCGTTGTTGCTTTATGCGTGTTATGATTTGGAATATTTAAGATTTGTTTAAAATGATTTACAATATGATTTACAATATTTTATGTTGGTTCGGAATTTGAACTAACACGATTTACGATATTTTATGTTGGTTTAAAATATGGGTTTATTAGATATCTTTAAACCAAATAGTCGATAATACCATTGAACAATCAGATATATGGTAATTTGGTTTTTAAAACCAAACCAAGATATTTCAAATTAGCACGGGTTAGATGTTCGAAATTCAATGTGTATATCGTTACATTTATTTGTTGATATCTGGATGGATGGGTTCGATGTATAATGTTAGCGGTTTAACTTATATATCGGTTAGATGTGCCTTTTCAGTCCGGATAGGTGTAAAAGTAACCGCCAAATACGTAATATATATATATATCGATTCTTTATTGAGCCGGATCAGTTGCTTCTAGGTTCTTTATTGTTCGGGTGTTATATTCGTTCCTTGATTATCGATTCGACTTACATTATGGTTGAGTCTGTTAAACTTTCTAACTTGGGTTCTCGCACTAGGAGGTGTCAGATTTGCGTGAAGGTGCTGGGAATTTGGAAGGACGTTTGTTTCTTCGGTGAAACTCTTGAGATGATTCTTTCTGATGAGGAGGTATTTGTTTCGTTTGGTTTTTGTTATTTATTGGTCGTATTTTGTTGTTCATCGTTTATCCTTTTTTGCTTTGATACTATTTCTAGGGCACACGTATTTCAGCTACTGTTATGTCTGATGAAGTGCCTACATACGAGGATACTTTATGACAAGACTTTTGGTTTGCTATCTATGGATTCAAGGTTAAAATTGCTTCTGGTCCGGTTCGTGTAAGATTGTTGGCGATTTAATGATCCATGGGCCATGTGGTGAGGCCAATCCAACAAACGTCTGTATGAGCGATAGGAGGTGTACTAAATTTTATCCAAAGTCGTATAGTACAGTTACAAAGATCGATGATGCTGGATTTCCTATTTATACACGCCAAGACAATTCGCGAACTGTGCTGAAGAAAGGTTTCGAGTGTGACAATAGATATGTTGTACCTTACAATGAAAATCTTATGATTCGTTATCGCGCTCACATTAATGTCGAGTGGTGCAATCAGACGAGGTCAATCAAGTACCTGTTTAAATATATAAACAAGGGTCCAGATTATGTTAGGGCATTTATTGAAGATGAGGATGGTAACCCCGTTATCTCCGAAGATGAGGTTTAGAATTATTATAATTGCTGGTGTTTTTCTCAAATTCTTTATGTTGATGCTCACCACGTTTTCAAAAATTATTCTATATTTGTTTTCTCCGGTGTGACGATTGTGTTGTTGGGATTGTAGGTATATTTCAGTTTGTGAAGCCACCTGGAGGATTTTTGCTTTTCCTACGCACTATCGAACTACTCCGGTTGTTAAACTTTCATTTCATCTTCCTGGTCAGCAATTACTTATATATCACGAAGATGATAATGTTGATGACGTTCTGAATAGACCATCGGTAGATCAGTCTAAGTTCTTAGCTTGGATGGAAGCCAAATGAGAATATGCATTGGCACGTACATTAACTTACACAGATTTTCCGACAATGTTCGTCTGGGTTACCAAATCAGGGTATGGAAAGTTCGTCAGCAAGGTTTTGCCATAGGCAGGCTTACATATGTACCACCGTCTTTGACAGACGCATATCACCTGAGGATTCTGCTAAACGTCGTCAAAGGGCCTAGAAGTTTGGATGAGCTTAAAACGGTTAAAGGTGTTCTATATGCTACATTCCGGGAAGCATGCTATGCCCTTGGTTTGTTAGACGATGATAAAGAATACATTGATGGTATTAAAAAAGCAAGTTTTTGGGGTTCAGGAAAGTTCTTACGTAAATTATTTGCCATTATGCTACTTTCGAGTAGTGTGGCAGTTCCTATCAACGTCTGGAATGCTACTTGGGAATTATTAACCGAAGATTTCCTATACATTCTAAGGCGCAAAGAGAACAATAATAATATGATCATTTTTAACCCCTTCTTTATTTTTTATTTTTGTTTTTAATTTTGTATCTAACTTTCGTTTTAAACAGGTTTGGTAATAAGCGAAGCCCATTTGAAGAATCTTGATTTATCAAAGATTGAAAAGTATATGCGGAGGAACGGTCATTCTTTGTCTAATTATAAAGGATCGATGCCTGTCCCGGACGATATTGCTCGGTATAAGAACATTAAACATTTTTTACTTGATGAGCAGAACTATGATTGTGATAAAATGGCTGCTAATCATGCGAGGTTGTTCTCTACAATCACCGATGAGCAAAGACGTGTTTACGATGAGATAATGTACGCGGTTAATGGTGATACCGCTGGGTTTTTTTTTGTTTATGGTTATGGTGGAACAGGAAAAACGTATTTGTGGAGTGTTTTGGGTTCTGCACTCCGGTCTAAAAGCCGTATAGTCCTTAATGTTGCATTTAGTGGGATAGCTGCATTGTTGCTGCAGGGGGGGGGGGGTCGAACGGCTCATTCTAGATTTGGGATACCGATCGTTGTCAATGAGTATACCTTGTGCTCGATAAGTGTTGGGTCACACCAAGCTAATAAGAACTCCCTTGAATCGCCACTCTAAGCTGGGTAAAAGTAACCGGATAATCCTTGCAAGCGGTGAAGTTTCAAGGCACGGGGAAGACGAAGGGTCACACAAAGGATTGCGGAAGTCCTTTGATATACCGTCGATTTACTTTTGGATATAACGCACCAAAAGAAAGACCGAGATCTCTGGATGTTACACACCAGATTTCGGAGAAGAGAATCACACTCTTACGCCAAAGGAGAAGAAACGTTTTTTTTTGATAAAAATGAAAAGGTGCTGTCGAAAATGAGCAGCAACTAGGGTTTATAGTTTTGCAACAAAGAAACACAACTGGGCCAAAACAAATGGGCCTAAATAAAAGAAAGACATATTTCAAAAATGAGACTGAAATGGGCCTTAGAGAATTCGCCAATGGGCTGAGCTGGGCAAGGCTGCAAGTTGGTGAGTGAGAAAAGGGGAAGTGATCTAGTTTTGCCTCGTTAAAAACCTATCTCCGTAAAACCCAGTGAGACAAAAACGGGGATAGGGAAAAATAGCACAAAACTAGACCACAATCTCACTAACCTTCTTGAGCTTGGATCATAACTAGTGTAGCTCCATTTCCCGCTTGATTCAAGTAGAACGGTTGCTTCTAGATTTGATGAAGTACTCCCGTAACAGCTTCCTTGAGCTTCTTAGACATGGAACGCGTCATTGGTCCTGTCGGAATGATCAAAGCTTCCTCGGAGATGTTTCCCTCGGATCCCTCGGCTACTAGTCGGTCCATGATCACATCATCCCCCTCTTCTTGAAAAGGATTTGACCTCAAATCTGGATCATCTGCAAGAAAAGGAACTAAGTCAGAAACTTTGAAACTGTTACTAATATTGTACTTACCTTGAAGATCCAGCTTGTAAGCGTTGTCACTGATCTTCCTCGTGATTCGGAAAGGGCCATCGACTCTAGGCATTAGTTTGGACTTTCTTTGATCTGGAAATCGCTCCTTCCTCAAGTGCACCCAAACGAGGTCTCCTTCCTCGAAAACCATCTTGCGTCTGCTCTTGTTGGCGTGCTTAACGTACTGCCTCGTCTTCTCCTCTATGTTTGCCTTTGCTTTCTCATGAATCTGTTTGACAAGTTCAGCCTTCTATTTTCCATCTAAGCTTAATCTTTCACTCATAGGCAAAGGAGTTAGATCCAACGGGGATAAAGGGTTAAAACCATACACAATCTGAAATGGAGAAAACTTAGAAGCAGAATGCATAGCATGATTATATGCAAATTCCATATGAGGCAGACATTCTTCCCAAGTTTTCAAATTCTTTTTAATCAAAAAAGCAGAAGTGTTCCTAGAGTCCTATTAACAACTTCTGTTTGTCCATTAGTTTGTGGATGACACGTAGTAGAAAATAAAAACTTAGTACCTAGCTTAGACCATAACGTTTTCTAGAAATAACTAAGAAACTTAGTATCACGATCAGAAACGATAGTCCTAGGCATACCATGCAGATGCACAATTTCCTTAAAGAACAAGCTAGCTATATGAGATGCATCATCAGTCATATGGCAAGCAATGAAATGAGACATCTTAGAAAAGCGATCTACAACCACAAATATCGAATCCTTCCCTGTCTTAGTTCTAGGCAGCCCCAAAATGAAATCTATTGAGATATCAGTCCAAGGATGAGAAGGAATAGGGAGAGGAGTGTACAGACCGTTCGGTTGAACCTTAGACTTAGCTTGCTTACACGTTACATGTAACATCCCGGTTTCTTGTATATGCAGAGAGACTTATAAGAATTGATTTGGCTACCTATGTCACCAAAGTGCACTTACCTTTTCCGATCACTTGCCCGAAAGAACTCCAGAGTTAAGGGTGCTTGGGCTGGAGTAGTCTAAGGATGGGTGACCTTCCGGGAAGTGATTCGCGGTAGCGTGTGAGTGAGGACAAAACACGGGAAAATGTCACGTGGTGATTGCAGGGTCAGTAAACAAGTATTACAAGCCTCCCGGACTAACGCACCGCCCGTCGGACGAGGGTGGGGCCCACGGGCCGGGAGATGTCGTTGGGGCCCACAGGTAGGGGCGGTCGGGGCGTTATAAGTGGTACCAGAGCCGAACCCAAACACGTGTGTGGAGTCAGGTGGGCCCACACCGTCTAGGGTGACGATCCTGGTGCGCAACGAGGACGTTGCGCTCTGTGAGTGGGGGTGATTGTAACATCCCGGTTTCTTGTATATGCGGAGAGGCTTATAAGAATTGATTTGGCTACCTATGTCACCAAAGTGCACTTACCTTTTCCGATCACTTGCCCGAAAGAACTCCAGAGTTAAGGGTGCTTGGGCTGGAGTAGTCTAAGGATGGGTGACCTTCCGGGAAGTGATTCGCGGTAGCGTGTGAGTGAGGACAAAACACGGGAAAATGTCACGTGGTGATTGCAGGGTCAGTAAACAAGTATTACAAGCCTCCCGGACTAACGCACCGGCCGTCGGACGAGGGTGGGGCCCACGGGCCGGGAGATGTCGTTGGGGCCCACAGGTAGGGGCGGTCGGGGCGTTATATTACATATCTGCTGCATATTCTCTCCACGTCTCTCTTCATGTGAGGCCAATGGAAGTGATCTTGCATCACTTTCAGCGTTTTAACGATCCCAAAATGACCCATCAAACCTCCACCATGAGCTTCCCTGACAAGTAAATCTCGAATATAGCAGTTAGGAACACATAGACGATTATCATAAAAGTGAAATCCTTCGTTTCGATAGTAATGACCAGTTGCAAATTTCTCACATGATTTGAACACTTCTTGAAAATCAGAATCAGCATTATACAAGTACTTAAGTTGTTCAAATCCCAGCAGCATAGCATCAAGAGTAGAGAGGAGTGTGTACCTTCGAGATAGTGCATCAGCAACTATGTTATCCTTACCTTTCTTATACTTGATAATATACGGGAATGTTTCAATGAATTCAACCCACCTTGCGTGTCTCTTGTTGAGCTTTTGATGACCTTTTAGGTGCTTAAGAGATTCGTGGTCAGTGTGAATGACGAACTCTTTGGGCCACAAGTAGTGCTGCAATGTTTGCAAGGCTCTCACCAAGGCGTACAGCTCATTGTCGTATGTTGGGTAGTTGAGAGTGGCTCCTCCAAGCTTCTCACTGAAGAACGCAACGGGCTTCTTGTCCTGCATTAGAACGGCACCAATACCTACACCAGAAGCGTCACACTCAATTTTAAATGTTTTAACAAAATCTGGTAAAGACAAGAGTGGGGCGTGACTGAGTTTGTCTTTCAAAGCCTGAAATACCTCTTATTGAGCTGCTTCACATCGAAAAACAACATCCCTTTTGATTACTTCAGTAAGCGGAGCAGCTAGAGTACTAAAGTCCCTCACAAAACGTCTATAAAATCCAGCCAGACCGTGAAAACTTCTCACTTCTCCTACTGATTTTGGACTAGGCCAGTCTCTTATCGCTTTGACTTTCTCTTCATCTACCTTGATTCCATCTGCACTTACAACAAAGCCTAAAAAGACCAAGTTATCTGTAAAAAATATGCATTTCTTAATATTGGCAAAAAGTTGTTCCTTTCTAAGCACATATAAAACATATTGAATATGACCTATATGCTCTTCAAGGTTTTTTGCTATAGATCAGAATATCGTCAAAGTAAACAACAACAAAAACACCTATAAATGATCTCAGCACGTGATTCATCAATCTCATGAATGTACTAGGTGCGTTTGTTAGCCCAAATGGCATTACTAACCATTCATGAAGTCCTTGTTTAGTTTTAAACGCAGTTTTCCATTCATCACCTTCTTTCATCCTAATTTGGTGATATCCACTTTTTAAATCGATTTTAGAAAATATGCTAGAGCCATGTAGTTCATCTAACATATCATCAAGTCTAGGAATAGGGTGTCGATACTTCACCGTGATATTATTGATAGCTCGGCAATTGACGCACATACGCCAGCTTCCATCATTCTTAGGCACTAGTAAGACGGGTACGACACATGGACTCATGCTCTCTCGGATGTGTCCTTTCTCCATGAGCTCACTGATTTGTCGTTGTACCTCATTAGTCTCTACAGGATTGGTTCGGTATGCTGGACGGTTCGTGACACGATTCGTCTAAGGACCGGCATACTCCAGATTCGGTGATGATGAAGCGATGGATAGATCCTTGAATTCGAAGAGGTTCACGACGAGAGATGCTAAGGCGTGAGTGAATCACTCGAAAATCCTTAGGCCTAAACGACTATGAATCACGATGAACAAGGGGATGGCTTCGATATTGGGAGAATCCGAGAAGTAGGATGACAAGGCGTGGGAGATGAAATCCCGAAATTCCTTGTGCCCCTAATCCGAGAAGGACTCACACGAACAATGGATCGATGGCTACGTCGAGTGTTGCGGAAAGATACTTCGATAAACGGTGATATTATTGATAGCTCGACAATTGACGCACATACGCCAGCTTCCATCCTTCTTAGGCACTAGTAAGACGGGTACGGCACATGGACTCACGCTCTCTCGGATGTGTCCTTTCTCCATGAGCTCACTGACTTGTCGTTGTAGCTCATTAGTCTCTACAGGATTGGTTCGGTATGCTGGACGGTTCGTGACACGATTCGTCTAAGGACCGGCATACTCCAGATTCGGTGATGATGAAGCGATGGATAGATCCTTGAATTCGAAGAGGTTCACGACGAGAGATGCTAAGGCGTGAGTGAATCACTCGAAAATCCTTAGGCCCAAACGACTATGAATCACGATGAACAAGGGGATGGCTTCGATGTTGGGAGAATCCGAGAAGTACGATGACAAGGCGTGGGAGATGAAATCCCGAAATTTCTTGTGCCCCTAATCCGAGAAGGACTCACACGAACAACGGATCGATGGCTACGTCGAGTGTTGCGGAAAGACACTTTGATAAACCGTAAAATAATTCGATGAATAACCTTCAAAGAATTAGAGAGAAAAGAGTATGAAACTCTGAAAATAAACTTTGATAATATGATAATAGTTTTCGACAATGAGGGAGAAGAAGAAGATAAAAGAAAGCAAAGGAAAGTCAAAGGTCTTCTCGAAAATGAGAGAAAGACCATCTCGAAAATTACAAAGAAATAATTGCAAGTTTGAATGTCTTTTGGGATTCTCCCTCGGTTGAACTCCTTCGGAAGTCCCTCGGACAGTTTCCTCGGAAAGTTCCCCCGCGGAATTCTCAAGAAGTCGGACCGTTAGGCGGTGTAAGCCGGTTGCCTCGTTAAAACCTCTATACGGAAAACCCATTTGTGACAAAACCGTATACAGGAAAAAGAGTACAACGCGACTTACACAAACGGCCAAACCTCATAGAGAATTCTAAGATAATGAGATGAGGACTGGTTGCGTAAGTTGATCCTCCTCGATCCTTGAATCCGTAATTAAGCTCCGCACCGCTCCCGCTAGCTTCCGTGCCTTAGACCGTGTGATAGGTCCTTCGGAAATGACCATTGCGTCTTCTTGAACCTCATCAGAAGCCATCACGTCCATGATCATATCATCCCCCTCCTCTTGAAAAGGATTTGCCCTCAAATCGATTTCATCTGCAACATAAAGAATAATATCAGCAACAATGAAACTTGAGCTTATCGAATACTTACCTTGGAGATCTAGTTTGTAGGAATTGTCATTGATCCTTTCCACCACGGTGAACGGCCCATCAACTCTCGGCAAGAGTTTCGATTTCCTTTCTTCCAGGAACCGTTCTTTCCTTAGATAAATTCATACAAGATCGCCGGGTTCAAAAACCTTATTGTTTCGTCCTTTGTTTGCATGCTTGCGGTATTGCTCCGTCTTATGTTCTATGTTTGCTTTTGCCTTCTCGTGCATCTGTTTGACCATCTCGGCCTGTTTCTTACCATCCATACTCACATGTTCACTCAAAGGTAAATGAATTAAATCAAGAGGAGTAAGCGGATTAAAACCATAAACGAGTTCAAAAGGTGATAACAAAGTCGTAGAATGTTGTGCATGATTATAAGCAAACTCTACGTGGGGTAAACAATCTTCCCACGACTTAAGATTCTTTTTAATCACCGTTCGCAAAAGACTTCCTAAGGTCCTATTGACCACCTCGGTTTGACCATCAGTTTGCGGGTGACAAGTCGTAGAGAAACAAAGCTTAGTTCCTAACTTAGCCCAAATGGTCTTCCAAAAATAACTAAGAAACTTTGTATCTCTATCCGACACTATAGTCCTAGGCATTCCATGCAATCGAATAACTTCCCTAAAGAATAAATCGGCTATGTTTGATGCATCATCAGTTTTATGACATAGAATAAAATGCGCCATCTTAGAGAACCTATCGACAACAACAAATATCGAATCACTACCTTTCCTAGTCTTAGGCAATCCTAAAACAAAATCCATGGAAATATCGGTCCAAGGAGCACTAGGAATAGGTAAAAGAGAATACAGACCTTGGTTTTGGCGTTTAGATTTGGCATACTTACAAGTGGTGCATCGGTTGCAAATCCGTTCCACATCACGTTTCATATGGGGCCAAAACAAATGATCTTGCACGATGTGAAGTGTCTTGGCAACGCCAAAATGTCCCATAAGTCCACCGCCATGTGCTTCACTAATAAGCAAATCTCGCAAAGAATAATTAGGAATACAAAGACGGTTCTCGTAAAATAAGAAACCGTCGCTTCGAAAATACTTTCCAAAAGCGAATTTAGCACAAGATAGAAAAACTTCTTGGAAATCTGAATCGGTTGCGTATGCTTCCTTGATCATCTCAAACCCAAGTATCTTAGAATCAAGTGTCGAGATAAGAGTGTACCTTCGAGACAATGCATCGGCAACGACGTTTTCCTTACCTTTCTTATACCGAATTACGTACGGAAACGTCTCGATAAATTCAACCTAACGTGCATGCCTCTTGTTCAACTTTTGCTGGCTCTTCAAGTGCTTGAGGGATTGATGATCCGTGTGAATAATGAACTCCTTCGGCCATAGGTAATGCTGCAAACGTTTGGAGAGCTCGTACCAATGCATAAATTTCCTTGTCGTATGTTGGATAATTGAGCGTTGCTCCCCCAAGTTTCTCGCTAAAGAAAGCCACGGGTTTCTTCTCTTGCATAAGTACATCATCTATACCAATACCAGAAGCGTCACATTCAATTTCGAAAGCTTTCATAAAATCAGGTAAAACAAGAAGAGGGGCGTGAGTGAGTTTGTTTTTCAGAAGTTGGAACGCGTCCTCTTGAGCTTGTTCCCATCGAAATCCCACGTCCTTCTTGATAACTTCGGTTAGTGGTGCGACAATAGTACTGAAATCACGAACGAATCGTCGATAAAATCCCGCTAAGCCGTGAAAACTCTGGACCTCGCTAACGGTCTTAGGACTCGGCCAATCTCGGATTGCCTTGATCTTGTTCTCATCCACCTGGATGCCCTGAGAACTAACCACAAAACCTAAAAAGACAACGTTATCTGAACAAAAGATCATTTCTTTAAATTTTCAAACAAACGTTCCTTCCTAAGCACGTGTAACACCAATCTCAAATGTTCCACATGTTCGGCTAAGTTCTTACTATAAATCAGAATATCGTCAAAGTAGACAACTACAAAGACGCTTATATATGACCTAAGAACATGGTTCATCAAACTCATAAATGTGCTAGGTGCATTCGTCAAACCAAACGGCATAACTAACCATTCATACAAACCGTATTTGGTTTTGAAAGCAGTTTTCCACTCATCACCTTCCTTCATCCGGATTTGGTGATAACCACTTTTCAAATCGATCTTAGTAAACATGCTAGATCCATAAAGCTCATCTAACATATCGTCTAACCTCAGGATCGGATGACGATACTTTACCGTTATGTTGTTTATCACGCGGTAATCGACACACATCCGCCAAGTGCCGTCCTTCTTAGGCACGAGTAACACGGGCACGGGCTCATACTTTACCTTATGTGACCTTTCGCCTTCAACTCATCTATTTGGCGTTGTAATTCCTTAGTTTCCATGGGATTGGTTCGATATGCCAGCCGGTTCAGAAGTGTAGCGCCGGGGACGAAATCAATTTGATGTTCGATTCCGCGGAGTGGTGGAAAACCACTTGGACCATCTCCCGGGAAAACATCTGAGTATCCCTGCAAAAGAGAAGAAATACTACTCTGAATGTCCGGCTCGGGATTAGTCATACTCGAAAGAGCATCCCTAAAAACTAACAACACAAAAGATTGCCGAGAAACGAGAGCATGTTTTAATTCACCTGGTTTAATAAATAGAGATTCATTTATGAGTGTCCGCTCACATATCTTAGAATCAACACTCTCGGTTTTAACATATTTAGAAGTCGAGGGATCACTTACCTTGCCTTTACCGTGATTCTTTTCAAGCTTAAGTTGATTGAGAAATACCTCGTGCGGCGATAATGGTGCAAGAGTGATATTTCGGCCGTGATGTTCAAAGGAGTGCTTGTTCGCAAATCCGTCATGAACGGCTTTACGGTCGTATTGCGATGGTCTTCCAAGTAGGATATGACCAGCCTCCATAGGTAAAACATAGCACACAATTTTGTCCTCGTATCGGCCAATAGTCAAAGGAACCGAAACTTATCAGGTAACTTTGAGCTGTCTTTGATTGTTCAACCAACTAAGGCTGTAAGGCCGTGAATGCTTCCTGGTCTCCATAACTAGCTTATCCACTAAATTAGTGCTAGCAACATTAGTACAATTTCCACCGTTAATTATAAGGTTACATACCTTGCTTTTAACCATGCAACGGGTATGGAAGAGGTTCTCTCGTTGTTCATTTTCAATGACCGGTTCCTGGGCAAGAAGAACACTTCTTGCCACTAAGATTTCTCCATCAACCGCATGCTCTTCATAATCGTCAAAGATTGGAGCGGTTTTCGTCTCTTCTTCATCGTCGGTCACGATATCGCCGTTTTCTAGCATCATCATGGCTCGGGTGTTTGGACACTTGTTCGCGTAATGTCTCTTGCTTCTGCACTTAAAACATTCAATATCACGATTACGCATAGGATATGAGTCAACCTTACCTTTGTAGTCATGACCGTAAGAAGTCGGCTTAAAATCTGTTTTAGGCTTAAAATCGGTCCGTGGGGGATAAGTTGGTTTCTCTCCTTTGGTGAAGCTCGGCTTTGAGATAGAAGCGTATGGTTGTCGTGACACGCCTTTTATTTTGAGTTGCTGTTCCACCAAAACAGCCTTATGCAACATTTCTTCCAAAGTTGCATACGTTTGCATTTTCATACGGTCTTGTAAATCGCGGTTCATGCCGGCTAAGAACTATGCCATCGTGGCATCACTCGGCTCATCTACATCAGCCTTTAGCATCAACTTTTCCGTCTCCTGGAAATAGTCTTCCACGCCTTTAATTCCTTGACCTAGACGCCTTAATCGTTGGTGAAGTTCCCGGTGGTAATGAAGCGGTACGAACCGTCTCCGTATTAAGACTATCATTTCCGTCCATGTCTCCACGGGATTCTCTCCGTTACGTCTCCTATTTGTCACAATTTGATCCCACCAGTCAATAGCATATTCATGAAATTCAGTAGCGGCTAACATGACTTTCTTATATTCAGAGAAGTTTTGGCAATTGAAAACTAGTTCGATTTTCTTTTTTCACTCGAGGAATGTGTCCGGATCGTTCTTTCCGTAGAACGGGTGAATGCAAAGTTTCATTCCGCCAAGATCATCATTGTTCCGCATACGAGGTTGCGGACGTCTTTCTCGGTTTTCCTCGGACGAGTCTCCTCGATCGTAAAAAGGATTGTCCTCCGGCTCGTATTGTCGCGATTGGTTTCTCCTCGGTCTCGCCGGTGCGTGACAACTTCCTCCCTCACGCTTTGCTCGGATCGCACATCCTCGGCCCTATTACCTCTCGATTCAGCACCTTGGTTTCTCTCATTCCGTCTCGGCGTACGAACCTCAAGCTCGACCACACAGTCCCTCATTTTACGGAGTAATTGCGTAATGCCATCGACCTTTTGGTTCACGCCATCAACTTTTTGATTCATGGCGGTGTCTCGTTCATGTCTTGTCCGTGATGTAGCGGTCTCCCTCTCTTCCGACATGATGTTCTTCGCACAAAAATACACAACAAATCGTGAGAGTATACAAATTCAAAGCACACAAAAATCACAAACTTTTCAAATTCCTTAAAAAAAATCCGAAAACTCTTTTTTTTTTTGAATTTTAAAAATTATAATATTACTTATAAACTACAGATATATATACATATATATATATATATATATATATATATATATTTTTTTTGATAGGGTTCTTATTTAATAAAATAAAATAAAAAACAAAAACAACAAAAATAAAAAAACCAGAAATTCGAAGAAGGTGAAGGGATAGAAATGGATTCACCGATTTTCTAGGGGTATGTGGCTCTGATACCACTTGACATGATTCGTCTAAGGACCGACATACTCCAGATTCGGTGATGATGAAGCGATGGATAGATCCTTGAATTCGAAGAGGTTCACAACGAGAGATGCTAAGGCGTGAGTGAATCACTCTAAAATCCTTAGGCCCAAACGACTATGAATCGCAATGAACAAGGGGATGGCTTCGATGTTGGGAGAATCCGAGAAGTAGGATGACAAGGCATGGGAGATGAAATCCCAAAATTCCTTGTGCCCCTAATCCGAGAAGGACTCACACGAACAATGGATCGATGGCTACGTCGAGTGTTGCGGAAAGACACTTTGATAAACCGTAAAATAATTCGATGAATAACCTTCAAAGAATTAGAGAGAAAAGAGTATGAAACTCTGAAAATAAACTTTGATAATATGATAATGGATTTCGACAATGAGGGAGAAGAAAAAGAAAAAAGAAAGCAAAGGAAAGTCAAAGGTCTTCTCGAAAATGAGAGAAAGACCATCTCGAAAATTACAAAGAAATAATTGCAAGTTTGAATGTCTTTTGGGATTCCCCCTCGGTTGAACTCCCTCGAAAGTCCCTTGGACAGTTTCCTCGTAAAGTTTCCCCGCGGAATTCTCAAGAAGTCGGACCGTTAGGCGGTGTAAGCCGGTTGCCTCGTTAAAACCTCTATACGGAAAACCCATTGGGACAAAACCGTATACAGGAAAAAGAGTACAACGCGACTTACACAAACGACCAAACTTCATAGAGAATTCGAAGATAATGAGGTGAGGACGGGTTGCGTAAGTTGATCCTCCTCGATCCTTGAATCCGTAAGTAAGCTCTGCACCGCTTCCGCTAGCTTTCGTGCCTTAGACCGTGTGATAGGTCCTTCGGGAATGACCATTGCGTCTTCTTGAATCTCATAGGAAGCTGTCACGTCCATGATCATATCAGTTTGGAAGTGAAGCACCAGGCATGAAGTCGATCTGATGTTCGATGCCTCTTATTGGAGGTAATCCCTTGGGATTATCTTCGGGAAACACGTCCTCATATTCATACAATAGAAATTTCATCCCCTCGGTAGCACCGGTTCAATGTTAGTTAGGATGCTAAGAACTTCTTTAAAAACAAACAAGAGTATAGGTTGCTTAGAAACGAAAGCTTGTTTGACCTCACCCGAAGTTGCAAAAAAATTGGATTGTAGGGGAAAGGATCGATCAGTCGATGTCGGGATCGATCGATCGTTATGCCTTCTGGTGGATCGGGATTTCTCGATCGATCGGTCTTGGATGAGATCGGTCGATCTTTTTGTCTTCTGGTTTGATCGGGATTGCTCGATCGATCGGTCATGCACAAGATCGATCGATCCTTTGGCCTTCTGGTGGTCCGTTTCTCCTCGATCGATCGATCGGCTACGGGATCGATCGATCTGTCCCTCAGTTCCTGAATGGATCGATTTTTCCCTTTGTTTTTGAGCTGTAGTTGATCTTGATGAACTTCTCGGGGGGACAGGGGAACAAGCACGGTTTTCCTACCATCAAACTCAAACGAATAACGGTTAGTGAAACCATTATGCATTACCTTTCTATTGGATTGCAAAGGTCTTCCGAGGAGAATATGTCCAGCTTCCATTGGCAAGACATCACACATAACTTGATCTTCGTACTTTCCAATGGCTAGAGGAACCATAACTTGATGATTTACTTTCATTTCTCCATCCCCATTGAGCCACTGAAGTTTCTAAGGTCGCGGATGTATTGTCACACTTAGTCCAAGCTTTTTTACCATCAATTCGCTTGCGACGTTAGTACAGCTACCTTCGTCGATAATGAGACTACACACCTTTCCTTGAACCAGACATCTTGTATGGAACATATTTTCCCTCTGTTCTTGTTCATCATCCTTCGTTTGCAAGCTTAAAGATCTCCTGGTCACACATAATTCTCCACGAGCCGGTAATTCTTCATGCTCAGATAAGGACTCATACTCTAGCTCCTCATTTTCGGATTCTACTTCACCATTATCCAGCATGATCATAACTTTCTTGTTGATGCACTCATTAGCGTAGTGACCTCTGCCTTGACACTTTAAGCATTTGACGTCACGAGACCTTGTTGGATGTTCAGTCCTGCCTTTGTGATCGGGATTTGCTGCATAGGGCTTAGTCTCTGGTTTCGGAGTCATGATTTGCTTTTCTTCACGCTGAAAGACATTAGACCTTTCTTCTCTCTGATAACTCGGTTTTGCTGTAGCTGATCCATTCTCAAAGCTTGGTTTAGATTGAACTGATCTGATTCCATAGCTGGGTTTAGAGCTGCTTCTTCTCTTTAGTTGTTGTTCAACTAGAATAGCTTTGTGAAGCATCTTTTCTAGTTCAACGTAGTGCTGCGTCTCTAGTATATCCTGTATGTCACGATTTAGACCTCCTAGAAATCTTGACATGGTTGCTTCACGATCTTCATAAACATCAGCACGTATTAGGAGAGTTTCAAGCTCTTGATAGTAATCTTCCACACTACGACTTCCTTGAGACAGTTTTCTGAGCTTGTTGTGCAGCTCACGATGGTGATGACTAGGCTCAAACCGTTTCCTCATGATATTCTTCATCTCAGTCCAGCTCTGTACGAGATCTTCACCATTACGTCTTCGAGAAGTGACAAGCTGATCCCACCAGCTTAATGCATAGTCGTAGAACTCCGTAGCACCTACTCTCACTCTGTTGATTTAAGTGTAATGTTGACAGTTGAAGACGAACTCAATTTTCTTTTTTCACTCCAGATACGCATCGGGGTCATTCTTTCCATGGAAAGGAGGGATTCAGAGCTTAAGTCCTCCAAGACTGTCTCGTTGCTGAGCTCTTCCTTCTCTAGCATGTCTGTTTCGACGTTGACTGTCTTGAGTTGATTCATTGTCCCGGCTGTAGTAACTTGCGGTCTCATCATCTCTGCGTTGCCTAGGTCATTCAGCTTCTCTTCTAGGTGCTCTATGATGAGTTCGTCTCTGCTGGTTATCACTGTGAACTTGCTCTACATTAGGCTATAGTTCTTGACGCAGAGCGTCCATCTTGTTATTCATCATATGCTCCATACGATTCATCATAACTTCCATCAGCAGTTTGTTGTTTTGCATGACACTAGTTTCTGGTTCATCCACAGCCATCTCGACCTGACGAACAACACAAAACAAAAGCTAGTAACTAGTTCTTCATGAAAGCAAAGATTCGACACATACACAGGTTGTTAAACATCAACAAGAGATCAAAACACACACTACTGCTTCTAAAAACGAATTTGTGATACTAGCAGACTCTATAGACTCGATCTAACAAAAAACTAAAGCAATTCTAACTCCTAACACTCGACACACACACATGAACAAGAAGAGACAATGATCGACAATCACAAGCAACAAAACAGACTCGAAAATCACAGCAAACAAACCTAACTAGACTCGACACACTCACAAGTACTTGAAAATTCACGAAAACACCTAAAACCGCAAGGACTTATGCGACAACGAGCATGGAAGATGAACAGACACAAAACTCAACGAAAGCTAAGAACAGATTTGCAAAGAGAGGTAGGAACTAGATTACCCAGAGTATAGAGCGTACGCCCTGATACCACTTAATAAGAACTCCCTTGAATCGCCACTCTAAGCTGAGTAAAAGTAACCGGATAATCATTGCAAGCGGTGAAGTTTCAAGGCACGGGGAAGACGAAGGGTCACACAAAGGATTGCAGAAGTCCTTTGATATACCGTCGATCTACTTCTAGATATTACGCACCAAAAGAAAGACCGAGATCTCTAGATATTACACACCAGATTTCGGAGAAGAGAATCACACTCTTACGCCAAAGAAGAAGAAACGTTTTTTTGATAAAAATGAAAAAGTGCTGTCGAAAATGAGCATCAACTAGGGTTTATAGTTTTGCAACAAAGAAACACAACTGGGCCAAAACAAATGGGCATAAATAAAAGAAAGACATATTTCGAAAATGAGACTGAAATGGGCCTTAGAGAATTCGCCAATGGGCTGAGCTGGGCAAGGCTGCAAGTTGGCGAGTGAGAAAAGGGGAAGTGATCTAGTTTTGCCTCGTTAAAAACCTATCTCCGTAAAACCCAGTGGGACAAAAACGGGGATAGGGAAAAAGAGCACAAAACTAGACCACAAGCTCACTAACCTTCTTAAGCTTGGATCATAACTAGTGTAGCTCCATTTCCCACTTGATTCAAGTAGAACAGTTGCTTCTGGATTTGATGAAGTACTCCCGCAACAGCTTCCTTGAGCTTCTTAGACATGGAACGCGTCATTGGTCCTGTCGGAATGGTCAAAGCTTCCTCGGAGACGTTTCCTTCGGATCCCTCGGCTACTAGTCCGTCCATGATCACATCACAAGCAGAATTACTTGAAGCAGCTAGCCTAATTATTTGGGATGAAGCTCCGATGATGACCAAACATTGTTTTGAGAAGCTCGACCGGACTATGCGTGATATATTAAAGTATAATAAGGTATTTGGTGGTAAATTGGTTGTTTTGGGCGGAGATTTTAGGCAGATTTTACCTGTTATTGTCGGCGGTAATAGCTCGGAAACTATACTGGCGACTGTGAATTCTTCTCCTATTTGGTCTGATTGTAAGGTTTTGGAGCTAAAAACGAATATGAGACTTCTTCGTGGCACTGGTAGTGTTGTCGATCAAGAGTTAAGAGAATTTGCAAAGTGGATATTGGATATCGGTGATGGAAAAATTAATGAGCCCAATACCAGAGAAGTTGAGATCGATATCCCATCAGATTTATTGATAACTGAAGATGGTGAGCCCGTGAAAAATATTGTAACGGAGATTTACGGTGGAATGTATGCAAGGACACGTGACCCTAATTTTTTTAAGAAAGGGCTATTCTGAGTCCTCCTAATCAAGATGTTGATGTTATAAATGATTTTATGTTGTCACAGCTCGCATGTAATTTTAGTGTGTTTTTGTGAATATTTATGACTTTTGGATTCCATTAGATATTTATTAAATTTTGAATCCAGGTGATGAGCATGAATATCTTAGTTCTGATAGCATTGATACTTCGGACACAAGCAAGATCGATGATATGGTTTATACTCAGGAATATCTAAACATTATCAAAGTGTCTGGTCTACCAAATCACTGTTTAAAGTTGAAGATTGGTGCCCCGGTCATGTTGCTTAGGAACATTGACCCTCGAGACGGTTTATGTAATGGGACAAGATTGCTTATTACTCAGTTGGCAAAACATGTTATCGAAGCTAACCTTATAAGCGGTGATAAAATAGGCAAAAAGGTACTCATACCTAGAATGTTTGTTTCGCCTCCGGAAGCAAGGTTTCCCTTTAGAATGCGGCGTAGACAATTTCTCATTGCTATAGCGATTGCTATGATGATAAATAAAAGTCATGGTCAAACTCTGAAAAAGTTGGGTTGTACTTAGCTAGGCATGTGTTTTGTCATGGTCAGCTTTAGGTTGTTGTCTCTAGAGTTATGTCAAGGGAAGGATTGAAAATTCTAATTACCGATTCGAATGGTAAACCACAACGTAAGACAATGAATGTTGTCTACAAAGACGTGTTTCAGAATATCTATAAGAACTCGCGTTTGTCGTAGTTTTGTTTTGTTTGTGACTTTTACACACTTCATTGGTTTTGGTTTTTGTGTTTTTAGTTCATTGATTGATATTGGTTATTTGTTGTTGCTCTATTTTCAATTTGTTGATCTCAATACATATTTTATTTTTATTTAATTTTAGATAGTTAATCTTTGTGTTGTTTTTATTCGGTTTTGAGATATTGACTCGCGTCTTAAGACGCGGGTTAGACACCTAGTTTATTATAATGGGTGAGAAATTACCCACCACCCCATCGTCTACTATAAACCATATAACACAGTTAACTACCATAGCAGTCGAATTTTTTTGCCTAATCAAACGACAGTGTCTACCAAACAAAAGTCAAAAACAGAAAAAAAAGAAGAGAAGCTGCAATAGATCACTTTCTTATTTTTTTTGCCTCTATATCATTACGAGTGCTAATGGGTCATCTTGATTCTTGATGTTAAGAAAAGAAAAAAACTTTATGGATGATCCTCAAATTTCGAATGGGATTATTATATAATAAAGCTTTATAAATAGTGAAGAGGTGAATCCTATTAACAAATCATATCAACTTATTTGATCAAGTGATAGACAAAGTCTATAAATGAAAAGAGATTTGCTAATGTCATTCTAGGGTCGAGTGCTAATGGGTCACACACAAATCATGTTCTAAATCGATTTGTCTATCACTATTTATAAACCATTTTCGGGAAGTTCCTCCTGTCTTGATTCACCTCTTCACTCTCAGATAACATCTATTAGTTGGATTTGAACCAAACTTGGAACATAACTGAAAATAATAGATGGGAGCGATGATACCTGTGTAGTTCCTACAAAAGGGAATTCTGTGTAATATTTATCAATAACGTAGTCCATCTGCTTGCTCATTGTCTTAGAACTTGCATTACAGCACACAACCACTTTCTTCTCCTCGTCGATCAAAAAACTTGTGGGAAGACAATAAGAATATCTGTGAATAGGCATTTCCACTGTAAAGGATTTGCTCCACAATGCGACATCAGTATCAATTTTATTAGTCATCCATATGTCCACCTTTGATATACTGAGAGTTGTTCTTCTCTAACAACTGATAGAGCCGTCCAACCATGATTCTGAAACGCTGGAAGACACAGACGTCTAAATCTCTCTCTTGTAAAATCAAAACTTAGTAAGAACTCTTCAGAGTGGCCTGTTTTATGATAAGCAACCCAGTATGTATTTCCCTTCAAAGACACACCCTTTGATGCTTCTATTAAGAAGTCGACATCAACGACATCAAGAAGTACCCTCCATGAATCAGAGCTAAAATCATAAATTTCAGACCCAGCAAGTTTGTAATTTTGTTGGTCACACCTCAAAATTTTGTAGCTAAGGCAAAAGTTGTTGTTTCGTAACCTAGAGCATCTCTTGTAATCAGTTTTGAGTTGGATACATCTGGTTTCCCCCAAACACGGATTCCAAACCACGAGTCTATCGTCATAGCTAGGTGGTGAATAACAATAAACCGCCACATTGAAAAACTTAGAATATATCGTCTGGTTCAAGTGGAACCTTAGACTCTATAGATGGATCAGCCATGTTGAGACTATCGCTCATTGAGCAAGTTCTAAAATCCTTCAACATGAGAACAAGAGACTGCTTTGAAGCTTTACGAAATTTCTTCTCAATGAATCCTCGATCTTTGAGTAAAACGTTCCATTGTTTGCATGTAGATCGTAATCGTACCAGAGATGTGGTTGGAACCCTAGAGAGTATTTCTTCTACCAAATCCTGCGGAAGATTGAACATTATAATTGTGATCTTACAAGGAAGAAGGAAACGACTCGGGGGCGAACCTAGGTTTTTGTTTTGTTTTTGGCCTTGAACCAATCTTGACCTATATATAGACAAACAAGAAACGATTTCTCCTTACTACTCTTACCTTTTCGTATGTGGATTTGTTTATTAGTTTTCCCTTTTTTTCATTCAAAGTTACTTTTTTGTTTTTTGTCTGAAATCTTTTATTACAGATTAGAAGAATTATTACAAAAATAATTTTTCAACTAACAATCGATCCGTTCCACAAGAATCCATGCAGACTGGGATCACAACGAACGACTTTCCTTGCACCACACTGAAATTTTCCTTATAAACTCACCTCCATTAATAACCTGCATAAATCTTTTCTTCCGGAAATTAAAACTCATACCTCATGGATGACAAAAAAAAAAAAACTCATACATCATGGTACATTAATTAAACTTTTGGTCAACGACTGGACTAAGGGTTTCCACATTCGAATTTACTTTGAAAAAGGAAACGAATCATATGTGATATGTCTAGATTAATTAATACTTTAATCATCCAAGATTTTCAAATATAACCTATAGTCATTGTTATTGTTGAAAAGCTCTTGGAGCAAGATAAAAGGCGTGGCAAGCTCTTGGAGCAAGATAAAAGCAGATGAGACTATTTATTAGGTTACTAAATTATCTTAACTTAAAAAATGAGCTCCTGTTTTTCGGTCTTTGCCTTAGTTGCAAAGGACATGACTAAGAACATTTTAGTACAACAAAAAAAGTCATGACAAAAGAAAGAAAAAACAAGTAAATATGCAAGAAATGGATTATAGGTCACTACAAGAATACAGCCGATTTTCGACGGTTATATCCGTCGGGAATCCGTCAGAAAATGGTTTTTCCAACTAATTTTCGATTGATTTGACCCGTCGGAACTATCGCATCGGAAATCAAAATTCGTTGGAAATTGGTCGAGAATTTTCGATCGAATTCTTACGGATATCATTCGTCGAAAATTTTCCGCCCGATTCCCGACAAACATATATCCCGACTGATTTCCGACGGATATCATTCGTCGGAATTTTTTCGACCAATTCCCAACGGGCATATATCCCGACTGATTTCTGACGGAAGTTTTCCCGACTGATTTCCGACAGGCATTTAAAAAACTGTGATTAAAAAATCTGAAAATAGTGATTTTTATTATAATTAAATTAAATTAATAATTTGAAAATTTAAATTAATAATTCAAAAATAAAAATTAAAAATTAATTTGTGCATAAATATAATAATTATTTTGAAATTAAATAAAATTGTTTTCAAATTACAAAAATATAAAATTAATGTCCCGATCCCGTTCCCAAAGTTCCCGTTCCCGAAGTTCCCGTTCCCGTTCTCCTTCCCCATTACCCTTCATGTTCCTGTTCCCCTTCCATCTTGTTGAAGTCGTTGTTGCGGCCCTCGAGATGAACCATCGTTATGTTGACATGGTTACGTCCCTCGAGACAAACCACAACGGCGAGCATGGTAACCCTCGTACGACTTCGAAAAATAAAAACGCAAAACATTAATGTTTTTTTAAAACTCACTTGTAAAATATAAACAAAAAATTATAATATTCTAAAAATTTAAAAAATCATTTGTAAAATGCCAAAAAATATTCTAATATTCTAAAAATTAAAAAAATCACTTGTACAATTCTAAAGAGATTCTAATATTCTACAAAAAAATAAAATTACTTGTAAAGTGCTAAAAATTATTCTAAAATGTTCTAAAATTATTACAAATTCACAAAATTGTATATAAAAATATATTTAACAAATTTACATTTTTACATTTTTAATTGTCCAAAATCGGGACTATATTATAAAAAAACATATTCTACAAAATTTTCATATTATTAATTTTATATCCAAAAAAATTATAACAAAATTATATAAATTTCAAAAACTAATTTCTATTCACAAAATATGAAAACACATAATTATTCTACCTAAATCTATTAAACTAAAATTTAGTAAATATCATAAACAAAAAATTTCAACATAAATCAAAATACTAAACAACTAATCTAACAACCAAATCTATAGACAACCTAACAATCTAACAAAAATTTCATCCACTAACAATTTAAATCGTAATCTAAACCAAGAGAAAAAAAACTTACATGGTTAAGAGAAGAGAAGTGAGGAAAAGAGGAAGAGGAAGGAAGAGGAAAGAAGAGGAAGGGATGCAAAGCGGCGGCGGAGGGCAAGGACGGTGGTGGCGAGCAACGGCGGCGGAGGGTCAGAGTCGTCAATTTTTGGAGAAGAGGGTCGAAGAAGAGAAATGAGGAGGAGAAGAAGAAGATCTGATATTTAATTAGACATTTCCGACGGACATATCCGTCCGGAATCCGTCGGAAATGAAAATTAAATAACCGCCCAAATTTCACGAAATTTCTAAATTTCCCGGTTTAAATCTAGATCCGTCGGAAAATTTAGTAACGGTCGGAAATCCGTCGGAAATTTCCGAACGATTTTCGACCTCTTCTATTTAACGAATAACTTAATAGATCAACATAAACCAAAGTATATTGTGTTTTTGGGTCATTAACGCATCTTGACCCAAAAACGAGATTAACCTTTCATAAAGAAACATAGAATTTATACAAACATTTTTTGGTTTGTTATAGGGTTTTGATTAAAAGATCAAAAAGAGAGATTTTTAAAATATATCAACATTCAACTATTTCAAAACATCTTATCTAACTCTAACACACATAAACATAATCAATTTTTTGCTATTTGAGGTTTCGAAACCCCAAATGGTCGGAAATCCATCGAAAATTCCCGACCGATTACCGACTGTGCTAAAAACAAATGTTACAAATATATATCAACATGTTTATTAAATGTTTGTAATATCAACATGTTAATTACCGACCGAATCGGATTCTTTTCCAAAAAAATATAAAAAAATAGAAATGTGACTTAGAAAATAATACTATATGCTTCATTAAATAGACCCTATAAAAATGTACAATTAATTAATTCATATAAAACATGTACAATCGATAAAAAAATCTGTACAATTAATTAATGCATATGAAAATTGGTAATAAATTTCCGACCATATATGAAGATTTTTCGAAAAATGCTAAGTATAAAATGCTAAGTGTAAAAATATCATTTATAAATTCCGTCGGAAATTGGTCGGATTTGCCGACCAATTTCCGACCATATATGAAAATTTTTCGAAAAATGCCAAGTGTAAAAATATCATTTATAAATCCATATATGAAGATTTTTTGAAAAATACTAAATGTAAAATGCTAAGTGTAAAAGTATCATTTATAAATCCCGTCGGAAATTGGTCGGGATTTCCGACCAATTTCCGACCATATATGAAGATTTTTCGAAAAATGCTAAGTGTAAAATGCTAAGTGTAAAAATATCATTTATAAATACCGTCGGAATTTGGTCGGGATTTCCTACCACTTTCCGACTATATAGGGTTTAGGTATGCAATACTAAATTTAAAAACCATATAGGGTTTAAGAAAAATCTACTAATCTTATTTTCTAACAACTAACTTAATAGGTAAACATAAAATGGATCATATGACGATTTATATGAATCGATTCGAGAACGAGTGTAATCTTTCATAACGATACATATAACTAATACTCATACTTATTGGTTTCTTGTCAGGTTTTGATTAAAATCTCAAAAAAAAAACTGATTATTAAGATATTTTAACATTGAATTCTTTCAATATATCATATCTAACCCTAGCAATCATAAACGTAATCAAATTTTTACCATTTGAGGTTTTGAAACCACAAATGCCCGACCGATTACCGACGGGGTGAGAACACATGTTTTAAATGTATAGCAACACATTTATTTTCTGTTTGTAAAAAATATTAAATCGGAATTACATACCGATTTTTTTTTTCGGTATTTCATCGGAAATCGGTCGGGAATTTCCGACCAATTTTTTCTGTCGGGAATCGGTATGTTTTCTTGTAGTGGGTGGACTAATTAAATTGCACTAAACTTGGAACATAAGAGCACATAAGAACACCTTGTTGTTCCACAACACTGCGTTGGGCTCAATTATTAGTCATAACCCAGATCTCCATCTTTAATGTATCACATGGCGCGCTGCAATAAAACTGCAAACTAGATAGACTCACAGTTTCTTCAGGAATAGGCTCAAACGGCAGAGGCAAACGGTCTAAATCTCTCTCTTGTGAAATCAAAACAGACTAAGAAACAATCATCAAATTCTCTTTTTTCTGAATACTTCTCCGTAGTAAGTACGTATTTCCCTTGAGAGACTCGCCACGTTTATAGAAAAATATATCTTCCAGTCTAGAGTGAGATCAAGAACCTCCATGAATCAGAGTGAAAGTCAACAAAAGCGGAGCGAGTAAAATCAATAAATATCAAGATTTTGTTTTCTCTTTTTGTCACGTTCTTGAACAAGACTATTTAGACAATATATATTAATTTGTTTCTCATCCTTCCTTTTGTTCACCATATTTTGACTTCGTTTTACTGCCATGGGTTGGATTCATGGCAAAAGTTTGTTTATTTTTTTTCTTGCAAATAGACGGATCTATTGTACTGATCTATGTAGAACAGAGCAGGGCTGCATTCTTTCCTAATCAGTTTTACAGTGTGCAAGTGGAGATACAAACCGGTGAAAGTATATTGTTGACTGATATTTAGAATGTTGCTGGAGCAGAACGTGACACAGATGCTGAGACATAAATCAACAAAGACAATCGACACAGTTGCTGAGATAGAAGCTGTCACATATGCTGAGACAGAGCAGAAGTGTGACATGGTGGTAAAGTGAAAAAGAAAGAAGGTAGGACTTTGAAGAAAAGGAAAGAAAGTAGGACTTTGAAGAAAAGGAAAAGAAAAAAAGAATATTGGTGTTTTCCTAGTTTGTGTAGAATTAGGAAAATAGATTTGATTTATCTTATAAATACCAATGTGTGGTCTCATAAAGATTGGACGCGCCTAGAGTATTATTGACAAAAGCACATGTGTGTTTTCCTAGTTTGTGTAGAATTAGAAAAATAGATTTGATTTATCATTATATATACCAATGTGTGGTCTCATAAAGATTGGACGCGCCTAGGGTATTATTGACAGAGGCACATGTTTGTGTGACGTCGTCCCACCATACGAGATTTGTAGATTTGTTGGTGGTTATGGTCAATGAATTCTGCAGCCGTTGAGAAGACGGTGTTGCACCGGTGCTGCCGGGTGGTAGTCAAGTCATGCGTGCCTTGATACCGTTTTCATAGATTGTCCATCTAGAAAAGAATGATAGGCATTGTAGTGCTGGATATCATACGCAATTGTAATTGCAGTATTGTTCTAGTGGATTTGTTCTGTACTAGGTCCCGGGGATGTAGGAAACCCGAACCTCATTAGGAAAATGGATTTGATTTATCATTATAAATACCAAGGTGTGGTCTCATAAAGATTGGTCGCGCCTAGGGTATTATTGACAGAGACACGTGTGTGTGTGGCGTCATCCCGTACCATACGAGATTTGTAGATTCGTTGGTGGTTATGGTCTATGAATTTTACAACCGTTGAGAAGACGGTGTTGCACCGGTGCTGTTGGGTGGTAGTCAAGTCATGAGTGGTTTGATACTGTTTTCATACATTGTCCATCTAGAAAAGAATGATAGGCATTGTAATGATGTATATCATACGCAATTGTAATTACAATCTTGTTCTAGTGGATTTGTTCTGGAGTAGATCTCGGGGATATAGGAAAACCAAACTTCGTGAAAAAACTCTGTGTTCTTTATTTTACGCACTTACATACTCGTTACGCTTTCCTATCACTCGAACGTATAGATCTAGCCGCAAATATGAACTTTCAATCGGTTCCATACATTCAGCAATCAAGTTGGCGTCAAAGGTGGTTTGGGAGGAGGGAAATCATTGTGAGAGATACAAACCGGTTCCGCCATTTTTAGATTCTTAGGGATGGTAGTTGCTCTTGCAAGAGCCACTAAGTTCTGTTTATTTAACTCACCTTAATGACTTGAGAAAACAGATACGTTTCTTTTATAACGTCCAACACTTGGCAATTTAATAAGAGCAGTAGCATCAAAGTTTTCTAAGGCATCATTTGAGTTTGCTTTGATTGAATGGCTTCTTAGTTCCTGAATTGGTGGATATGATTAGCTCGGTTACCTTTGTCAACAAAAAAAAAAAGCTAAAAACAAAGCACAATCCATCGCATTATCCAATGGCAACGGTTTAACGGCTTACAACGAATTTGATATATATATATTAGGCCGTTTCAACGAAACACGAGCATCTTCAAGCTAATTAATACGGATTCGAGCAGATTGTGAGCCTTAGAAATTGCAGACGGACAATTTAGAATGTGTATGTATGGGTCTAGTGAATGAATATCCAGCGTGCTACATTAAAAGTTACAAACTGGCTGTGGCTGTTGTTTTAGTTAAAAAATTGAATGTAATGCAAAGAAGAAATGACTCAAAAAAACTTATCTGTATCTCTTTCTCAGTGTTGTTCATTTTGTCTTTGTCCTTGGCACCCAAACAAACTTTTACTGTTTCCAGCAGTCTCAAGCAAAGTTGTGAGACTTTCTCATTCATCTGCACATCATCAAATCGGCATGCCACCAACGCAGTTAAGTTTAATAATTTTATTTTTTTCAGGAATGAGAAAGAAAAAAAAAGTCTTGATTCAGTTTGTACAAAAAGTCCAAAAGATGCAATGGACCATGGTAGTAGGGCGAAAGAATAGGGGTCGTGGGGCCATCTCTAGAGCATCTTCTCCTCTCTTTAGATTTCTGCTTTGTTGAAAAATATACTTACGTAACTGATATGAGCCAAAGATTTAGGTTTAACTTGTGTAATCGGACCGGTATAATCTGGCGTTATTGTGAAAGTAAGAAGAGAGAATTAAACGTAAGGTTCTTCTCAATCCTAATTCTCTCTTGGAGATTAAGGTTAATTGTTAGAAGTTGATTTCTTATTGATCAATAAAGACCCTTATAGAAACACGAGTGTTGTTGTTATTACGCTCTCTGCTGACGTGGCAGAGTGATTCTAAAAACGATTTAGGGTTTCTGTTGCGTACGCCGCACATCAAGCCTCCGGCTGCTGGCCACCGGCGCTTTCCATGTCGGAGCCGAAGAAGACGCCGGCTGAACTCGCTCAGCACAACTCACGGCCCCTTCGAAACCAATGTGGTCAGCTATTGTTCAAAACAAGCAAACTCTGTCAAAACACGATTTCAATGTCTCGATCATCGACGGATCACCAGCTATGGAGATTCCTGATACGATAATCGAAGGCTCAACACCACTGTGGGAAGATATCCTTATAGGGAAATTCCTATCAACAGCCCCTCATGTGGCGAAGGTCCATGTGATAGTCAATAAGATCTGGACCCTGGGAGACAAATCGTTGAAGATCGACGCATTCGTGGTGAATCCAACCACAATCAAATTCAGAATACGGAATAGCGCAGTCAGAGCTCGGATACTAAGGCGAGGAATGTGGAACATCGCAGAGGTTCCAATGATTATGTCTAAGTGGACACCGGTGATTGAAGAAGCCCAGCCAGAAATAAAATCCATTCCGATGTGGATCACCATCAAGAACGTCCCGCATAAGTTGTTTCATGGGAAAGGTCTCGAGTTTCTCGCTAGTGCTGTAGGAAAACCTAAGAGACTGCACCCCGATACAGTTTTATGCAAAAGTTTTGATGAGGCAAAAGTATTTGTGGAAGCAGACTTAACAAAGGAGTTGCCTAGATCGCACCGGTTCCGATCAAAGATGGGGGTGGGTGCAATTGTGGAATACAAATACCCATGGCTTCCTCCTCGATGCATGAAGTGTTCAAAATGGGGGCATATGACGGAAACATGTCTGGTGGATGCGGGAGATAAAACACTGCTAGTGAGATCAAAAGGGGAAAGAAATTCTTCGCACATAAGCTCTGCTCTGAAATTGATCACTCAAGAAGAAATTGATGCTGGACTGTGTGAGGTAGAAGGTGTATGTTCAGAAAAGGAGGATCACACCTCAATTCTTTCAAGCCGAGAGTTAGTAGTCGCTGAAGGAAAGCTCACGAACCCCCAAAAATCGGAAGAGGGTACGGAGGAGAAACAGTCAGAGGTCGAGGAGGGGACTTGGAGCCAAGTTTCTCCGGGAAAAATCGGACGATTTGTAGGAAAAAGGGGAGGAGAAAAATCGAAAACCCCTGCCTCACCATCACGCTTTTCAGTACATGAAGTAGGAGAGGAGAATGATGAAGGGAAAGATGATGATGATAAGGAAACGGAGGGGGAAACATCTGATACAATCACCAACTCCCTAGTCAAAATGGATGAGGGTCTCGAAGAGGGGGAACTGCAAATTCAGCAACCAATATTGGAATATACGACAATGGAAAAACACGAAGATCATGGACCACGTATTCCACCTCCTAGAGCTTCTAAGTCCTCTCACAAAGTCTTGGCCAAATCTACTGCTCCAAATACATCGGACAAGATCCCCTGTATTTCGAGTAAAAAGGTTTCCAAGAAAAAACACTAACACATGTCGGGTTTCTGCTGGAATGTGCGTGGGTTCAACAAAATTTCAAAACATTCTATGGTCCGTGATTGGGTACAAAACGACTCAATGCAATTTGGGTGCTTGTTGGAGACAAGAGTTAAGGAAAACAAAGCATCTCAGATTGTTTCTTCAGTTTTTCAAGGTTGTTCTTTTCTCTCAAATTATGAACATCATCGTCTTGGTCGGATTTGGGTGCTTTGGAAGGAAGAAACAAGAATCACACCTGTCTTTAAAAGCGATCAAGTTATCACATGCTCAGTGTTATTGAAGGGTCGCGAAGAAGAATTCTTTTGCTCATTTGTATACGCATCAAACTTTATCGAGGACAAAAAGAGATTATGGGATTATTTGAGGAACCACAACGATTCGCCAATGTTTCGTAATAATCCGTGGCTAATCAGTGGGGATTTCAATGAAATTTTGGAGGGGGAGGAGCATTCAACTTTTCACGACTCGCTAAACATTCCGTCGGGTATGAGGGATTTCTAAGATACCGTCAGGGATTGCTCGCTTCTTGATCTGGGTTATCACGACCCACTTTTCACATGGTGTAATAAGCGAGAAGATGGATTGATTTGCAAGAAATTGGACATAATATTGGTGAATAATACGTGGATGAGTTCGTACCCGCAATCTTATGGAGTATTTGAAGCAGGGGGTTGCTCAGATCATTTGAGGGGAAGATTCAGATTACAGGCTGATTTGGTGAGAGGAAGAAGACCATTTAAATTCTCCAACGTGCTCGCAACACTACCACAATTTGAAGAAGTGGTCAGTGGTCACTGGGGTAATACAGACCCGTTATTTGTTTCTACATCTTCGATGCATAGATTTTCAAAAAACTGAAATCTCTCAAACCCGCTCTTCGAGCTTTGGGTAAAGAAAAGCTAGGGGATCTCCCGCGTTGAACTCGCGAAGCCCACAAGGATCTCTGCATTAAATAGACATCAACACTACGCGATCCGTCACCACATACAATAGAGGAGGAAGTGTCGGCCTTTGCGAAATGGCAACACCTAGCAGATCTAGAGGAAAGATTTCTCCAACAAAGAGCAAAAATTCATTGGCTCAACTTCGGAGATAGAAACAATACATGCTATCACAAATCTGTCATGATCAGAAAGATGAGAAATACTATTGGAGAGGTAACGAATTTGGATGGTGAGAGGCTCACGGATGGGGAGGATATCAAAACAGAGGCTGAAAGATTTTTTTGGGACTTCCTCACTCATCGACCAAGTGATTTCGTGGGGATGACGGTGGAACAGCTCCGTGGAAACCTTGACTTCAGATGCTTGGGATTAGATCAAGATATGTTGGGTAAAGAAGTCACCGCAGAGGAAATCAAGAACACTCTCTTTTCTATGCCGAGCAACAAATCCCCGGGACCCGATGGATATACAAGCGAGTTTTTTTGGGCAGCTTGGTCGATAATTGGCAACGACTTCACTGCAGCTGTCCAATCCTTTTTTGAAAACGGGTTCTTGCCGAAGGGAGTAAACTCCACGATTTTGGCGCTCATACCGAAAAAGGAAGTGGCATTGGAGATGCGAGATTACCGGCCAATCTCCTGCTGTAATGTACTTTACAAGGTGATTTCGAAGATCTTAGCCAATAGACTAAAGGTACTACTCCCAAAATTCATTGGACTTAACCAATCTGCTTTTGTCAAGGAGAGACTCTTGATGGAGAATGTGTTGTTGGCCACGGAATTGGTAAAAGATTACCATAAGGAGAATATCTCTCCCCGTTGTGCGGTAAAGATTGATATCTCTAAAGCATTTGACTCAGTAGAATGGAGCTTTCTACTAAATACTCAACAGGCGCTGAATTTCCCGGAGAAATATATCCGTTGGATTAATCTTTGTATCTCAACAGCTTCATTGTCGGTCCAAGTTAATGGGGAGTTAGCGGGTTTTTTCAGAAGTGAACACGGTCTTAGGCAGGATTGCTCTCTCTCTCCGTACTTATTTGTCATCTGTATGAATGTTTTATCAAGGATGATCGACAAAGCGGCGGTTCAGAGAAGCATAGGATACCACCCGAAATGCAAACTAATTCAGCTAACTCATCTATGCTTTGTCGATGATTTAATGGTATTTGTTGACGGAAAACGAAGCTCCATTGAGGCGATTCTCAGTATTTTCGATGAGTTTGCAACACTCTCGGGACTTAAAATAAGCCTCGAAAAGTCGACATTATATCTGGCTGGATTCTCGGAGACTAACAGAGCGGCAATGGCCGCGCAATTCCAGCTCACTACGGGACAGCTCCTTGTACGTTATTTAGGCTTGCCTTTATTAACGAAAAGGATGACAATGACGGACTATACACCTCTACTAGAAACTATCCGAGGCCAGATTAGCTCCTGGAGAGCTCGATATTTATCCTACGCAGGAAGATTACAATTACTCAATTCCGTTATTGGGAGCCTTACAAACTTCTGGATTCAAGCTTTCCGTTTACCGAATGGCTGCATCGGATAAGGCTCATACGGTGGCTGAGTTCAATATGCTTTACGAGGCGTTTAAGCAGAGATTTCCTTCAGCGGCGAAGTATGTGGAGGAAACCACCGTGCCAGAAAAATGGGCTAGATGTTTATCTTCGGTCGCTAGATACAACCTCGACACTAGCAACTCCGTGGAATCTCTAAACAAAACTTTTATGGATGCCAGCAAGTACTCCTTAATACCCATGCTTGATACGATAGTTTGAAAGTTTTCTGATTGGTTTAACGAGCATAGGAATGAGTCCGTGTTAGGAACGAGTGCGAACAAACTGGTTCCTTTGGTTGAGAACTTCTTGAACAGCATTTGGCCTGATGCTAAGAAATTATCTGTGAGGGAGGTAAACGGTTATAAGCTTGAATACGAGGTAATTTCAAAAGGCGAAAAGCTATATTTGGTGAGCTTGGCAAACAAAACTTGCACTTGCAGGTTCTATGATATTCATAAGTATCCTTGCCTCCACGCACTATCCGCTTTCATCTCCTTCAATAAAAATGGAAGGCGTGATATCCGCATAGAGCTTCATGAGTTATGTTCGAAATACTATTTGACGGAGATGTGGACATTGGCTTATACCAGGTCGATCTATGTAGTGCACGATATGTCTTCGTGGATTTTCCCGGATTACATCATGGAGAAGCAGATAATACCTCCGGATCCCGTCATAAAGAAAGGTCAGCGGAAAGAAAAAAGATTTCCATCAATTGGAGAGAGGCGCCGAAAGGGAAGGACACAGAACAAAACCAAGCGTGGAAGGACACTACCATGGTTGTTATATGGAGAAGACTATGCCCCATGTAGAACTTTTATGCTTTTGTTATGTAAAACTTGTTTTCGCTTAATTTGTACCATGTTATGATTTCTGGGTAATACTGGTATAACTATGCATTATTGGTATTAGTTGACTTTTAAAATTAATTATGTTTTGTTATTTGAAAACCTAATCACCTGATGAAATCAGCTAATTTTGTTAAAAATACATCTTATATGTTATACAAACGTAAAAATGAACAAAACATGAACTTTCATAGACAAAGTAGAAATATATTTGACCAACAATCCCTTATATTTTAAGAAACACATTCTAATGTATTTCCAAGTTGTTAAGTGAAAGGTACAAAAATACCGTATTCAAAGTTATTATTGCATAAAACACTGAGATTCGTATGGAAAACCAATAAAATCTACTGTAATACTAGAAAATATACGTTTTTGTTGGTGTAATACTAATTTAATTGAAAATCAAAATTTTCAAGTTTTTGTAAAACTAACAACCTGGTATAACTATGTGCATTTTTTTAAAACAGGCCCAGAGTCAAAAACGCGGGGGACTGCTGACTAAGTCCAAAAAATCGGCGAGAAAATGAATTTTTCGGCGCCGAATTCAAAATTTTCAAAAAATCAAAAAATCAAATTTTAATTTTATGTTTTTAGATCTCCCAAAGATTTCCTCCAATCATTGTCAACAAACTCTCTCTCTCTATACCACTTTCGACGAATTCTCTCTCTCTCTCTAAAGTTCGACGATTTCTTTCTCTCTCTCTCCTTTTCTATTTCTTCCTTCACGATTTCTTCACGAGATCCATAGATTCTAGCTACCACTGAACTGACAATTTCGGTGTTGAACCTTACGAGGAGGAGAAAAGGCGCGGCAAGGAAATGAAGAAGCTGAAGGAGCATTACGACATGCTCGAATTCGTTGACGCCGCCGAATACGGGATTCCCAAAAAATGCCCATGTGGTGGAGACATCAAACACGATGTCTCTCCAACTCCAAAGTTTAAACGTGATCGAGATACTTTACCAGGAAGTAGGTACGTCACCTGCACCAAATTTAAGGTAAAATCTAATTTCTCGATTTTTTCTGGGTAATACTAGTAAATTAGGTAAAACTACTTGGATGTTATTCGTATGTATAACTGGAATACTAGGTAAAACTACTTAGATGTTCTTCGGATGTATAACTGGGTAAAACTATAACAGATGTGGCTGTTTTTTTTTTCTAGGATGATGGACTCCACTTTCGTCAGCCATGAGTTTTCGGTGTCGAAGAAGAGATTTCGAAACTATTTCGGAAGGTTGGAGAGTAGAGCAAGACGATTGAAGAAATGCGAAAAGAGATTCAAACCCATACCGAAAAGATAGCCAAGCTCAAGTAGACTTTTGTATTTCTTTGTTTAGTATTCCCTAGTATTATGTTTAAGGCTATTGTTGTTCAAGGCTTATGTTTAAGGCTATTGTTACTTAGTATTTCTTTGTTTAGTATTCCCTAGTATTACTAGTTTTACTTAGTATACCTTTGTTTAGTATTACCTAGTATTACTAGTTTTACTTAGTATTCCTTTCTTTAGTAGTACCTAGTATTACCATGAATTCAATGATTCAAATTAAAAACAAAATTCAACTGACATCCAAAATAAAAACAACGTACTGATTCCAAATAAAATCTTAGTTCTACCAAATACCAATAAAAACATTGTTCAAGAGCCAATTTAAATGAAACATGCTTCTCCTTCCGCTCAAACACATTACCCTTCCGAGCCTTCACATACTCTTCAACTGTCTTCATCCTATCCTCAAGATCTCCGACCTTCTCTAATATCATACCCAGCTGATATGTCAAGGTATGCATCGCGTCCACCACATCCCCGAGAGACGCTTTCGTAGCTCGGCCTCCAGTCGCTGCTCTTTCCTCCTACTTTTTTGCTCGCCCTTTCACATCTTCATTCTTCATATCTTCTAACTCAACGGTGAATCCATTGTAAATCCGCTTGTCCCAACTCTCCACAACAGGATCGTGCTCATCAACATCGTCCTCCTTTTCCATGATCGAATCTAAGATCTCCTTCTCCTCATCCGAAGCTATCAACAGACTGTCCATGTCCAATCAAGTTAAACATATTTAAACAACCAGTGTTACTAAGTTTTCCTAGTTTTACTAAATCTACTAGTATTACCAAGTTTTCCTAGTTTTACCAAATCTACTAGTATTACCAAGTTTTCCTAATTTTACCAAATCTACTAGTATTACCAAGTTTTCCTAATTTTACCAATATCTGCATAGTGTTACCAAGTTTTCTAGTTTTACTAAAATCTGCAAATACTACTAACCTTAGTAGTTCCGAGTTTTTCATACACAGTCTCAAGAGGCCAGCCTCTCATGTCGCATTTCTTCCACTTATACCTGCACATCCTTCGACAATCGTCCTTAGGAGCTCGAACAGGTTCTCGGAAGCTACTTCTCAGTGCCGGAATGGCCTCCAACGCCAAAAGCTACAAACAAACGCATATAATTATACTTCGCAAAAAAAGGACCAACCTAGTCAAGTTGTACAATTTACCTCCAAAGGAAGACAAAAACCATGAATCGACCAGGCGCCCTCCACCTCCCCGTTATAGTGGCTCATCGTACTCTCAATGGACTCTAACATGTGATCAAAAGAGAATCTGCCCCAAGGAAATGTCTTACACAAATCCAGATCAGCGACGTATCTTACAAATATGTCGAGCACGGGTTTTGATTTTGCTCCGGTTTTGGTGGGACAGTAGACGATGTTGCTCAAGAAATACAGCACCGCCATCTTGAGCCTATCTCCACTATCATCCGGTCTCATTTCCTTGAGCCGATCCCTCACGTCTTCCCTTAATATCTTCTTTTTATTCGAATCATCAAAATACTTTTTCTTGAAGGAGGAGGACCCTTTTCGCTGTCAGTTGAGAGGATAGTTGCGGCAGTTGAATCCTGAGATCATAGCATGCTCTCGTAACCCATATCGTATGGAAATGCCATTCACCACAAACCATGCCTCCTTTTTTCTTTGGATCACAGCAGTACGCAACAACAGCATCCACATGGGTTGAACCATATGATTGCTCTTCGGCATGTGGAGAATGTGGCAGAAGTGCGGATGCTTCTCAAACCAATCTCTTTTCGTCGGACTGAGATCCACTTCTTTAAACGTCTCCAAAACGTCTTCGACGAAGCACCGGGTTGATAGTTTTATGCTCTTGCTATACTGCTCAGGCTGAAAGTACATTCTAAGTGCTTTCATGGCTTCCGTCTCCGCCACCGCCTCCCTCTTCGCCGCAGTATCCACCGCCGTCTCCTCCGTGTTTCTCGTCTCAGCCATCGGATCAACAGCCGCTTGTCCCGCCGTTTATGCTTCAACATTCGGAGGAGGAGCCGAAACCGATGCCGCCGACGATTCTCCCGGCCCACTCTCCGCCGGTGATTCTCCCGGCCCACTCTCCGCCGACGATTCTCCCGGCACACTCTCCGCCGATGATTCTCCCGGCGCAGTCTTCTTATTCTTCGCATCCCTCTTCTCCGACTTCTCCGACGCAGGAGTCCTCGGTCTAGTCTTCCTCGCACGCCTCGTTTCCACCATCTTCAATCAATTTCACGCGGCAAAAGAAAGAATTGAAAGGAGAGAGTGAGATTGCGGTAAGAAAGGAGAAGAGAAGGTAAGAAATCGATAGAAATTTCTCAAATTAGGGATTTAGGTGATTTAGGTAAGTTTTTTTTTATTCTTCTAATATCTCGGGTATAACCCGACTAGGTCTGGTAGGATCCATTATTTTCGGGTTAGCCCGGATACAAGCCGTAAATTTGAGGAATGTCGTCTGGTTTTTCCGTAAATTCTTTTTTTCCAATTAAAAGAAATTCAAAACTAAATTCCAGTTATAAGAGGGACATTTGAGCTCAAGTTTTCAGCGAGAGGGACTTTTCAGACGATTACGCGTTAAGAAGTTGATCGTTGGCAATGTAAGATTTAGGCTTTGGGATTCGACAGTAAGTGACAAGCGGTTATAGAAGTGGAATACAGTTTTAGTATAATGCGGTTGAAAGAAATGCATCATGTGGGACAAATGCGTTAGTGTGTAACAAGTAGTGCATGACAATATATAAATGTGAAAAAATAATATGCGGTGTGGTATAAATATTTGAATGGTGAAAATATAAAAAAGGTGCGGGATTTATATTTTAGATAAATATTTTACAAATAAAAATGGGTTAATAATACTAATATAATTATAAACTAAAATAACTATTGATTACTTTGATTTTCTCATAACATATTTGCAATATACAATTTTAACAACCTACTTATTTGTGTCATATGTTCTTCATCAGCTATCTCTGCTACTTCCATGTCACTTAAATCAGACTCACAATCTATGTTCTCTATTCTGGTCTCTGAGAAATGTGAAATTTTGATAAAATTATGTAATCTCATTGTAGCCATTACCACTCTCTTTTGTATCTGAATATTATATCTTGGAAATTCACAAATATCATATTCGCGTGGATACACATGCGTATCCATATAGTTGCATACACGAATCCTTATTAAACCAATATGGGATAATGAAATTCCACCAGATTTATTTATCACTAGATAAGTACCCGCATATATGCGGGTTTGTAATATAATATTTATAACCGTGAAAAAAAAATTAAAGACAAAAATGGAAAAAAAATTAGAATTAGATTACTCGTGAAAAGATATAATACATAAATTTAGAAATAAAATTTACAATGAAAGAAAAATTTGGTGAAGGGATGTAGTAAACAACTTTGGATACAATAATTGGAATTTTCATTTTTTTTACTGTGTAATTCATATACTACTAAATTATGGTTTATATGGAGGTGAGAAATTAGAATTATTTTCCGTTTATGATTAATTTTCTTAATCTAAATGGAAAAACTAAAGAATGTTTTTTTTGTTTTTTATATTAATTTTTCTTTTTAGGATAATTTTATTTTTAATAACTTTAACTTTTAAAATTATGAATCAGAATTTTAAAGTTTTTCTTATTAATTGATTTTAAATTTTTCAACTTTGACTTGACACATGTCACGATCAGGTGAAATAACAACTTTAAAACATTCAGTTTTATATAATAAGATTTACTTATTCTAAACTGAAATATGGTTTTTCTTTTCTTTTTTGGTTTTTATTCATTTTCTTTTTATGATTGTTATCTATTATTTAATTTCATTATTCTAATCTGAAATATTATTTTTCCGTTTTTTGTGAACTTTAGTTTTTATTTATAGTTTTTGTTTAATTTCCTCAATCTAAACATAACTACTATTTTGTTCCTTTTACATTTTAGGATTAGGAATCGATTATAAATTTTAATTTTATTGTTAATATTATGTGTTAAAATATAATTGAAAATTTATTAAACATATGTCAAAATATAATTAGAAGTTCTTTTTACATATATCAAAATCTGGTCGATTGACTTGACATATATCGCAATCATGCGAATTACTAAGTACTTTGAAACATTTGGATTTAGCAAAATCCTCGTAATTTCAAAGTCAAAATTTTTCAAGAAGCATTTGACAAAATTGTATCCCCAGATAGACTATTTTTGTTCTTTCGGTTAATCTTATCATAAATTTATGATGATAGACTTTGCGGTTCTTATTGCACTCTTGCACATTGAAATTGCAAATTTCAATAAGATTTCTTTCACATAATTGACCTCCAAACTTTCCAAACTTTTCAAGAAGGGAATGGTGAACAAAATCTTGAATAATATTTTCATGTATTCAAAAATAATTAGATTAGAGTTATATAATAAGTTTATAAAATTAGGATAATATATTTGTTAAAAAATTTACAAATATACTAACCTTCTCGTCAAGTAAGAGGAAATTCATTCCTATTAGCTCTTTTTCAAATTTCTTGCCTCTCATTTTCTTATAAGATGAACTACAGTACGACAATAGGAGTGCTTTTTATTTAAGTTTTTTTTGTTGTAAAATTGAGAAGCTATCAAATTGCATTCCTTTTTTCTAATTTATGTAATCTAAAATGGAAACTTTTTATTTCCTTTTTTAAACTTTAGCTTTTAGGATAGTTTTCGGTTTAATTTTTCTTTGTTTACTTTCCTTTTTAGGATGTTAATCTATTGTTTAATTGTTTTATTATAAACAAGAAAATTATTATTTTATCCTTTTTTAAAAAAAAAACTTCAGTCTTTAAGATAAATTTCGTTAATTTAAAAACAAAATTTTTTTTTGCTAACTTTACTTTTTGTATTAAGTCTAGATTAATTTTTTTTCATGTGTCCAAATCTAATTGATAATTTTTTACACGTGTCAAAATCTGATTGATTAACTCGACACGTGTCGCGATCTGGCGACTTATTTTGAAACATTATCCTTTATATATATAGATTAGGGTGTGATCCGCGTTACGCGCGGGCGTTGTAAACAGTTTTTCTAAACAGGTTTTGATTGTCTAATGTTATTTTATTTTTTGAATGTGGTAGTTAATTGAATTGTCTCTATCAGCTTAAAATATCTGTATTTTTTAATTTTGGTTTATTTTCATAATTTTTTAAATTTATGATCTTATATGTATTTGTTTAGTGGATATTACATTTTTTTTTTTTTTTTGTTGGTCAATTTTATGCAATTACTTGGTTTTTTCTAAGGGAAGTTCTTAACAATTTAAAATTTTCTTTGCATATTTTTTATTTTTTTGTTTTTTTTCATAGAAAGCCTAGGGGTGTCAAAATGGGTTATGGGTCGATCCAATTTGACCATGACTCATGACCCTAATGGGTCAAATTTTTTGACCATGATGGGTCAAATGGGTCATGGGTCAAATAGGTCAATTTGTAATGGGTTATGGGTCAAATTGGTGACCCGTTTGATCCATCATCATGACATCATCATACATAATTATGACATCATCAGACATTAATTATTATGACATCATCAAAACATTAATATGACATCATAACAATATTACCTATAATATCATCATTTTTTCTCAAAAATCAATAATCCATCATTTTCCCTACGGATGTCAATCGGGCTAGCCCGGCCCGGCCTGAAACCCGTAAAACCCGCATATATTTGAGTCCGGCCCGGCCCGAAAAATTCGGGCCTATATTCCAAAGTCCGGTCCGGCCGGGACAGGGCTCTAGGCCTTTTCGGATTTTTTTGGGCTTTTTCGTTCTTTTCTTTACAAATACAGAAATTCACAATTCTAAGATGAATAATTAAAACAAAATAAATCTAAATTGAAATGTATTATATCAAATCCAATTAAATTTAAAAGCAAAAGTTTGACAAAAAAACAAATAAAATTCAAATAAATTGTATCACCAAATAAAACATAAAATCAAAACACATCAAATCTAGGTAGTAGAGTTTAGATTAGAATCTCCTTTATCGTCTTCTAAATCCTCATCACTATCAAGAGGTACTGATAAAAAAAGTAAAATAATATTAAGTTTTGACATGTATAAATCATATAGAAATGTCATTGAAAGTCTATAGATAATGATTTTAAAAATATGAAGTAAATATGGATGAATGATAATGGTACATGGATCACGAAATATATAGAAAATATGTCAAATTATTATTTTTAGAAAAATAAATGTTTTAAAAAAATCTCTAACTAATTAAAATGTAAAGTTTCGGGCTTTTCGGACTAAGCCCGAAAACACACTAGCCCAAATGGGCTTTAGCCCGAAATGCCCGATTTTTTCAGGCTTATATTTCTAGGCCCGAGCCCGCTGTTTTTCAGGGTCGGGCCGGGCCAGCCCTCGGACTTTTGGCCCTAATTGACACCACTAATTTTCCCGCCAAAAACGCGATTTCACATTTTCCCGCCAAAAACTCGATCCCGCATTTTCCCGCCAAAAACTCGATCAGCATTTTTCCGCCAAAAACTCGATCCTGCATTTTCCAACCAAAAACGCGACTTCACATTTTCCTGCCAAAAGCACGATTTCACATTTTCCCGCCAAAAACGTGATTCCGTATTTTCCCGCCAAAAACACGACTTCACATTTTACCGCCAAAAACGCGATTTCGTATTTTCCAGCCAAAAACGCGATTCTGGGTTTTCCCGTCAAAAACATGATTTCGAGTTTTCCCGCCAAAAACGTAATTTCGCGTTTTCCCGCCAAAAACGCGATTCCGGGTTTTCCCGCAAAAAACGTGATTTCGAGTTTTCCCGCCAAAAACATGATTTCGTGTTTTACCGCCAAAAACGTAATTCCGCGTTTTCCCGCCAAAACGTGATTTCGCGTTTTTCCGTAAAAAACGCGATTTCGTGTTTTCCCGCCAAAACGCAATTTCACATTTTCCCGCCAAAAACGCGATTTCGGGTTTTACCTCCAAAAACACGTTTACAGGTTTTTCCGCCAAAACCGTGATTCTGTGTTTTTCCGACAAAACCATGATTTTGTGTTTTTCCGCCAAAAAATCGATTTCGCGTTTTCTCGCCAAGAACGCGATTCCAGGTTTTCCCGCCAAAAAATGTGATTTCGTGTTTTCCCGCCAAAAATGTGATTCCGCATTTTCCCGCTAAAAACGCGATTCCGGGTTTTCTCGCCAAAAACGTGATTACGCTTTTTCCCGCCAAAAACGTGATTCTCCGTTTTCCCACCAAAAACGTGATTCCGTGTTTTCTCGCCAAAAACGCGATTCCTTGTTTTCCTGCCAAAAACATGATTCCGTGTTTTTATGTCAAAACCACTGTGTTTTCCCGCCAAAAACGCATTTCCGCGTTTTCCCGCCAAAAACGTATTTCCGCGTTTTCCCGCCAAAAACGCAATTCTGTATTTTTCCGCCAAAAAATGGTTCCACGAATTCATTAACAATTTACAATAATTAAAGAAAATTTATCAATTCATAATATAATTATATTATAATATTATTTACAATTTTTAATTTTCTTATTTTTTAAAATTATTAATAATATTTATTTAAATAAAATTTTATTTTTTATGGATCACCCATTTGACCTATGACCCATGTAATTAGATGGGTCATGGGTGACCCATGACCCATTTATATATGACCCATTAGGGTTATGGGTCACCTATTTAACCCATTTTGACACCCCTAATAAAACCTATTTGTTGAACCCCTTGTAGAATATGTTTCCCTTTAATATTAAAGAATTTAGGAATTTGTGATACTTTTAAAAAATTTAGTTTTAAGATAATTTTTTTTTAAATATGTTGAATATATAGATACTATGCGCGGGTGTGGGCCACATTTTTTTAATTTTGTTTTAATCGTATAATATTATTTTATTTTCTTGGTTTTAGAGTTAATGAAATTGTTTCTAACATTTTAATATTGAATGATTCCTTATTTTATTTTATTTTCCATTTTTATATTATTTTTAATCAATTTTCTTAACATCGTTCTTTTAATCGTGTTTCATGTTTGATTATAATCCTCTTTATTACGTGTTTCTTAACTATCTTATTTTTAAATTTTTGCAACACCAATTTTTTAAAACATTGACGACAGTCGGAGACTTCTCTCGCAGACATTTTGGTAGGACAGCTAAAAAGAATGGAACTCGACAGATAAGACTTGCTTAGGTCTATTTTCAAATCAGAAACGGAAGTAAATGTCCCAAATTCTGAGAGCTTCAATCATTCCAAGGGTAGCATAAACTCACCTACATCTGCTTCCAAGGTTGCACTGTTGAGGTCAGAGACAAGCTTGGCGATGGAGTCCTTTATGTGATGTCATTGCATGGAAAAGTCATAATATTAAAAGTCCCGATGTACGGAGACCAATAAAAAGCAAACTAAGAAGCAAACAAGAGAAACAATTTATGTCAACAGACATATCAATGTCTTCTCATGAACAGATTCTATAGAAAAGTAGTCCCAAGTTCGAGGCGGGCCAGAACAAGGTACACATATGTATCTCTACTCTACAGTTTTTGTCAATAGACATATCAATGTCTTCTTATGAACAGGTTCTATAGAAAAGTAGTCCCAAGTTCGAGGCGGACCACAACAAGGTACACATATTTATCTCTACTCTACAGTTTTTGACAGATTAAACAGGTTTTGCCAGTAAGCAACAAAAATTGGCTGCATAGAACATATATAAAAAGGCTGAGACTTTTTTACCCGAAGCAGGAGACTTGTGCCATGACAGCGTCTGGGAATTGTTCAGAGGGGAACCTTCTGATGATACAAATGCAGATTCGGATTTGACATCGGAGCCATCGTTACGACTAATCCCATCAGATAACCAACTTAGAGAGGTATCTTCACCTGCCACTCGCCCTCTATTATCCCACCGGAAACTCCAGTTTGGAGAATACCTCGCATTGTTTCTTTGCAAATTCTCGACTGTTGATGTATTAGGCACTACCATTTTGTCTCGAGCAGCAACACAACAAGCATTCCCCATAACTACTAACTAAAGCACCGCACAAAGACACTCTGGTTAGATCTTTTGGCGCATGAAACCCCAATAGAACACCTCAAAACCTTTAAGAAACAAAAAATCAAAATTTCAGAAACTCAATCAGAATCACTATAAGTCCTTAAAAATCACTATAACATCAACGACTGGTAAAACCAGAAAATCAATCACAGCGTCAGTCCAAACCGAACAACAAGTTGCCAAACTTGCAAAGTCACAAGCTTACCAATCATCTACTCAAAAACTTAAACTGGCCATTGCCATGGCCAAAAGAAAGGAAGATCGAAGTAGCAGCCATAGAAAACTAGCAACTAAGGGAATAATCAATACAAAGTTGGAATCAGATAAGAGAGAATCAAATCGAGCAATTCGCTGCCCACTAATTTTAAGGTCAGTGACATTAACATGATCCGGATCAGACTAAAAAGAAATACAAATCTCCCATTGACCAGACGATCCCTCCCCCGTATTCCTCCTCCTCTGCTTCTTCCTCTGCTCCTTGTCCTTCTTCCAAAGATGAGTGTTAGAGCCACCTGTCTGGAGCAAAACATCTTGCCTCCAAGGCCACCAATGGTGGGCAGAAGGAAAAAGCGTGACTGCATTAGAACCTTCCGCCAATTTTCTCTCTTCGTAGATCACGACTATTTTGTGCCCCCGATCTCTTAATCTTCCCAGAAGAGGAGCAAAGCCCTTGTCTGTGGTCATAAGGACCACATTCTGAGGGGGCAGACGCAGTTTGAGCCAATCTATTACCAATCTTTGGATTTCATAGTCGGCAACTTGGTCCTCTAATTGCCGCGTCGGTCCTACCCGTCCTGAAAGTATACAATATATAGTCCTGAAAGCCCCAGTAGTCCTGCAAGCCCCAATTTCTGGATTTGATTTTAGAGTAATCAGATTTCAGATTATTTTGTTTAACCGGGTACTTCTTATTGTACTTCTTATGATCCTGACAACTTCAATGCGGTAGGAAGATCTTCGTCCCTCAATACTGTAGTCGATATTTAATGGTTTTTTCTTGAGATTCAATGTTGGTTTGTTTTCCAGATCATTCATATTTGGTGGGATGTCGATAATGTCGATATTCCACGTGATGTACCAAACGGTCAAGTCCGTCGGCTTATGCTCCAAAAATTTAGGAGGGAAGGATTTCTCGGGGAAGTAGATACCTTTACCGGCGTGGTAGCGTATCCAAACGACAATATACCGGAGGGCATGGGAGCGGGTATCTCCTTTCATCGTGCAAACCCCAGCACCATTCGTAAGTCAAAACCCCAATTTCTGGATATGATTTTAGAGTAATCGAATTTCAGATTATTTTGTTTAACCCGGTACTTCTTATTGAAAGAATACATGGTAAAAACGGATATATTGTCGTTTGCACGATGTCCATATCCAAAACGTGAGCTCGTAAAAGATTGGGTATTATTTCTTCCGTTTTTCTCTTCATACAAAAATAAAATGTTATCATATGCAAGACAAAAGGGATAAAAAAAAAAAAAGAGGGGACAGCTTCTGCCCAGCCCAATCTGATCAGGGCTTATCCGTTTAGCAAAATGGGTTGCAGTTTCCAGTTTAGATTTTTCTGTAGAACCACTGGTTAGAGCCGGCCTCGATAATGTTTTTGACTCCTAAACACAAAAATATGTTTTGGCCCATTAGTTATTGACTTTTTGTAAAAGAGAAGAGAAAAACAAATTTACGAGTGGGAGAATCGAAATCATTCGAAGAACACATATCTACTTAGTTATTTCAAAGCCTGAATAAAATGTATACCGAAGTATTGATAAATTCAATCAAATATGATGTTAGAAATGTCGAAGTTAACTTATATATAATCAGATAAAATATAATTAACAACAAGGGTTTCCAGCCTCTTCATCAAGAGCTGCGGCTCAAGAGAGTTACATCATCACTTGGTTTAGGTACATCCAAATCTTGTTTCATCCCATGATACTAAATATTGTTTCACTTGAGTTTCTAGTTCTAAATTCTTGTATGTATTAGATAGTCTAAATTCATCTATGTGTTCAAGTTTGTAAATTCAGGAAAGAAAAAAAGAACAAGGGTTTCTAAGAACATTCTAACAAATATTTTTTAGAGAAAGTTGGATTATATATACAGACCTCACAAATTTCGCTTTGTCAACAACTTCGCATGATAATAAACAACAACTTAATATCTTATTACTTATATGTGGGGTTTTTTTATTGGTCAGAAATATATTGTTTTAAAAGACATAAGTTCTTAGAGCATCCCATCAAGTAGTTTTCAAATGGTATCTCACCAATAAAATAATATTAAAAAAGAAAAAGGAAAAGAGAGATGAGTATCGGTTCTCATTTGAGAATTTTTGAGATACCCATGAGAACCTCTCTTTACACTTGTCTCTTTTTTATTGGTTTATTTCTTTTTTTTTAAATTAAAATTTAATTACATAATTCAACCACAATAAAATAGTCATATTTTATTGTTGAGATACCCAAATGGGTATCTAAACCAATGGAGATGCTCTTAGAAACCGAATTGGTGGTCAACTTTTAGATAAGCCAATCGTTAGATCGAGAAGCCAAAAACAAAGAGACAAAGGAAATTGTGGTGTATACGATGTATTCACAAGTTGAGACAAACACTTCATCAGATTCCATATTTATTAGTGAAGATCCTAAATGAAGTTCTCATCTTACATTTCTCAAACATGTCTTTTTTCGAAAACATCGCAGACGGTGTGGTATCTGTTGCAAACGATGCTGCGAGAATTGTTGTAGAAGAAGTAGTAAATCTGACGGTATCTGTTGCAAACGATGCTGCGAGAATTGTTGCAGAAGAAGTGATAAATCCGGCGGTAGCGTTCGTCGAAAGCAGATCCAGCGGCCACGGGACGTCGTTGAGCAACAACAAATCCTAGACAATCTCCAAGCATCCAATGGTTCGCGTTTCCCTGGCGACGACTACCATTCGCCCGACCGGAAAAACTGGATGGCCCATATCTCTGCGGAGAAACTTCCTCTTAACAAGATCGTGTGGCCAGGAACGCACGACTCAGCCACCAACGGAATCAGGGACCCTATGGTCGGTTTCGTCGGTCGGTTTTTGGGTGAATGCCAAACGCTCTCCATCTTCGACCAGCTCTCCCTTTGGACACGTGTCCTTGATATCCGTGTGCAAGAGGATCGCAAAATCTGCCACGGGATTTTGACGTCATACAACGTTGATTTCGTCCTCAATGACGTCATCAGATTCGTGTCGGAGACCCAATCTGAGATCATAATCCTGGAGATAAGGACCGAGTACTGACACAACGACCCTCCAGGGTTCGAAACTTACTTGGTGGGCAAGTTAGGTCAATTCTTGATACATCAAGACGATAACTTGTTCGACAAGTTGGTATCCGAGATCTTGCAGAAGAGGATTATTTGCATCTGGAAGCCGAGAGGCTCTCCGAAGCCGGTCCGTGGTGGCCCCCTCTGGAACTCAGATTATCTCAAAGATAATTGGACCGATACGGATCTTACATGGACGAAATTTCAAAGCAATAAGGACCATTTGAAAGAGCAACCACCGATATCTTCTAGAAGATTCTTTTACCATGTTAAACAAAACCTGAAATCCCAATTTTACCATAATTATGTGTCATTTGCTTATTTCCAGTCATAGTACAGATTGTTGGTACTTACAACAACAAAGCAATAACCATAGTTGAAAAAATTCATGAAACTCACTATTTCATCAAAGATTTGCTGAAAAAACCTTATACACTACGGTAATGTCATATGTTTCTCCTTTTCTAATGATTCAAATTAATTCAACAAAAACACCCAATAATTATTTGTCATTTGCTTATTTTTAGTCATAGTGCAGATTTTGGGCACTTTTCCATCCATTCTTTTGGACATATGATAATAAAATTTTTTAGTGTTGGCTAGTACGCAATTTCAGGATGTTACACCTCTTCCCCCTCCTTCAAGTGCTTCTCTCTTTCCCTTTTGAAAGAATACATTTATTAATACAATAAGAAGTACACGGTTAAACAAAATAATCTGAAATCCGATTACTCTAAAATCATATCCAGAAATTGGGGCTTTGACTTACGAATGGTGCTGGGATTTGCACGATGAAAGGAGATACCCGCTCCCATGCCCTCCGGTATATTGTCGTTGCATACGCTACCACGCCTGTAAAGGTATCTACTTCCCCGAGAAATCCTTCCCTCCTAAATTTTTGGAGCATAAGCCGACGGACTTGACCGTTTGGTACATCACGTGGAATATCGACATTGTCGACATCCCACCAAATACGAATGGTCTGGAAAACAAACCAACATTGAATCTCAAGAAAAAACCATTAAATATCGACTACATTATTGAGGGACGAAGATCTTCCTACCGCATTGAAGGTGTCAGGATCATCATTTCCCCTTCTTCTCTTTGACGGACGAAGATCTTCCTCAGCATTTCCCATATTAAGTGGATCAGTTAGCCATCAAAAATGGAATTCAAACAGCAGAATATACTAGAAATAAAAAGGGAATTAAAAACCTTTGAAGACAAGCTTGGCCTCCCTCAGATGAACCGCCGCTGTTTCCCGGAATGGGAAGTCCATCTCCCGGAATGGGAAATCGAATGGGAAGTCCGCCGGGTCAAGACACATCGCCAGCCCTGACATGCCCTGAGTCGATGAGCTCAACATAGAATTCGACGGTATCCCCGACGGCAAGGTTACCCATTCCCGACGGAATTCACTGAGATGATCTGATAAAGGATTGGTGAAAGAAGAGGTTGTCACCACCATCTTCGGGTTCGATAAACCCGAACCCCCTATCGGCGTGAAGTTTCTTCATGGTCCCCTTGTGTCTCTCGGCGTGAAGTCTCTTCACGGTCTCCTTGCGTCTCTCGGTGTGAAGTTTCTTCACGGTCCCCTTGCGTCTCTTTTCACCGCAAGTCATCTTCTCATTGCGCCTCTTTTCACCGCCAGTCATCTTCTCTGTTTCTCTTTCTCTCTCGGGAAGAAGAAAATGAAGTAGGGTTTCGATGGAATCGCGACGGTCTCCGACCAAAGAAGAGACGGGTTATAGCCATCGAGTTCGTTGCTCAGGGAGTAAGGCACGAAGACGACGAACAAAGAAAAGGGGGAAAAAGATGGATTTCGAGGATTTAAGGTTTTTTCAGAATAGAAATAAGAAAGAATTTGTAATTAAAAATAAAAAATCAAGCAAATAATGTAATATCCGACCCGATAATATCGGATCTCGATTTTACCCGATCCAATAGGTGGTTGGGTCAGTAATTATAGAGACTTTGGTTGGTTTTTTTGATTTTTTTTTTAAAAAATGTAAAGAAATTATTTTTTTCAAGAGTATTATTGCATAAATTCAGCATTCTAGCATTAAGTCCGATCTTTCTCTCTATCGCCGAATATATTATTATTGTGTGTTAAATTTACATGGTGACTGTACAGTTTTTATATTACGAACTACTATTACTTATGCTTGATTCAACCTCTTCTTCCGAAGAGTCAGAGAAACCAATCTCCTCATCGGAAATGGTTTCATCCAACGGCTGAGAATCCTCAGAGTCAAGACCAGCTTCGATTCTCTCTCTTCTCTCCACTTTATCTCTCACTCTCCTCTCAAATTCTTCATCAGTACAAGCCAACATGGACCTGAGCTTGAAGTTAACTCTGTTCTCAACCATAATGGTGTGCCTTGGGATTATCCGACGTTCAGTGAGTAGCTAAAGAATCTGTGAAAGCAATATATAACTTCATGATTACTTTTTAAAGCTAAATTTGAAAGGTATTGTATGTAAAGTTTCTTAATGTTACCTGGGAAACTCAATGAGATCTTGAAGCGGACGGATCATTGTTCTTCGCAAGTAACGGTAGTTTGGACGCAGAATATCAACATTATATCGGAGCAGCATCGGGAAATCAGCAATCATTTCGCCTAGTTGATGAACTTGGATTCCCAATGATACATAGTATCTCATGTTTGGTTCTAGCTTCGTCCCTATGCTGCATCCAAGGAGAGCAGGATCCAATGCAATAACTTTACCGATATCCTTCTGGCTTACCCCGGCTCTGGTTAACAGAAAAATCACCTGCACGACCAACTTACACGGTATGAGAAGTACTTTCTGGAATCATCAGATGCTATGACTAACACTAACATAACATTTTATGGATCATGTTTGGTTCATAAAAGAAGTAGCACTAACCACAGGTCGGATTTTCTTGTAGAGACTGTTTGTCAGTAAAGAAGGAAACTTTACTATCATGTTTCCAATGGCCTCATTAGGGATACCCATGTCCTGGAAAAATCTTACCTTTAAAAACACAATAGAAACTGAGTTAATGGAATCTGCTGGTTGTATTATAGGGAGGGGAGTTCATAGTGTATATAACGAAGTTCAAATACCTTTGGTGCGATTGTCTTCTCCAAATCAGTACAGTAACGGATCGGTTTCACGACAAGGATTCTTTTCATTCCTTCTTTGGAGATTCCAAGGTAGTAGAAGTATTTGACCAGAGGCTTCCATCTTTCTTCGATACTGCATCCCATGAGGTGTGGCTTGAAAGCCAATAGTCTCCCAACATCTTCTGTGCTAAGCCCAAACTCTTTCAGGTAACTGATCTGATTTAAGGCAAGCAACACATTTATGAACTCAAAAGGCAATTCCTAACAAATGGTGGATCGACATATACATATAGCTTTCAATACCTTTTTCTCCATCTCTTGGAACGAAAAGAACCCTGAGTATTTTTGGATAATCGAACACCATAGTGCCAAAGTCATGCTGATTCATACCCATGTTCAAGAAAAAATCAACACGGCTTTTGATTTCTTCCATGCTGAAAGACAGCAGCTCTGGACATCGGCCAATCACATATCCCATCGAATCCCTCCTCACACCATTTCTCTCTAGATACTCAACAATCTCGTCTAGTTCTTCACGGCTACGTTGCAAGATGTTGTCCCCGGATCTCAAGAACGCAACTCCAATGAATTCACCCTTCACATGAATGGTTTTGAGCCACTCGAACATGATTCTAATGGAGTCAAGATTTCCTTTCGACATGCATATGATCTTCCCAATTCTATTATACGAAAACTCATGGTGCTTCAACCACCAGCATGGTTTAGAATCACAATGAAAAACTACTACTTTTAAAAACTCCTAAAATAAAGCCAACGATATTGTACCACTAAATTCAACTCGCAAGAACCCAATAACTTGACCTCGCTGCACAAATGATGAACAATTGTGACATAAGGGTCCAAATCATTTCATTTTTCGAGTTTACTCTGAAGTTCAAGTTTCGATATTCACAATCATAGAGAAAGTCAAAGTTTTTATCAAAGAGACCAATCATCGAACACCTTATGGGCACTAATGAATACTGCTACTAAGAAGCACGTAAAAGAAGCTATGGAAGTAGGAGCTTGACCTTACAAGAGGCACGAAATTGGAATCTTCTATGACCTTCCTGGCACGAAGGTTGAACCTCGACTCTGAATATTCCGGCAGCCGCTTCAACGCCGCAGCTTCGATCATCACATGATCAACGAAATCACCCACACGATCGGTCACATTACGTGATCCCAAATCGACCTTACCTCACCAAAGACTCTTTGACAAGCTCCTTGGTCACTTTCTGCCTGATCTCCAGCGCCTCTCTTCTGGTGACGAGTGAGAGCTCGAGTAGCTTCGACCGGTATAAACCGTCTACATCTCGCCGCGGGGGGACGAAGGCTTCGGGGGGTTCGTTTGGGGTTTTATTCTGCTTAAGGTATCGATTGTGGCGGATAAACAGAGAAAGTGATCTCGCATCGTGCCGGCGGCGGATTACAGTATCTTGCGATTCGTCGGGATGGTCCTGACGGCGGAGAGAGGAGGAGACAAGGGAAAACGTATAGGTATAGCTTACGTTGCAGTGGAGAAGCATGGAGGAAGGAGTGATTGTGGAGCCAAATTGAGCAGCTCGGAGAATTTGAGAAAGTCTTACAGAGAACGGAGAAGAAAATTAAAGAGAGAGGTAGAGCAACGGCTTGGAGATAACAAAAATAATGAATAAGTCTTTAGTTAAAGCAAAGTAGGGAAGAATTAAAAAAATGGTTCGGGAGATATTAGTCTCGGTGACCAAAGGGAAATGAACTGGGTCTTTGTGTTTCTCACCTGCAAATATGTGAGCTGAGCTGATAATGTAGTAGCTTCGGTCTGCACATCGAATTTCTTCCCCTGAGGAGGCCTTCTCCTGGCTCTTCCTTCACCAGAGTAGACCAATCCGATACCTCTCCGCCGGAGATGGATCTCTCTAAAGACCTCGCGGGGATCAAAGGAGGCGACTTCTGACTCTGACCCATCATCGAACTAAACCCAAACGTAACATCGCTATTCGAACGCCGATGAGACTTTCTCGGCGGTAGGTTCTCGCCATCGCCGGCCATCCTAGAGCTGGAATGACACATCGTGAACGGCGACGGGGGAATCGAAGGGCTGAATCCGGCGCCGGTTCTCTCCTCCACCGACACCGAGATCGGCGGAGAAGGAATGGCGGCAAGGAATCAAAGGAGAAGAAGGACGACGGTTGCGACAGAGACCGGGAATGTCTGAGTTGTAAGGTCTCCGGGATCTGAGAGTAGGGAGAAACGGGAGGAATCGGCGGCGGAGCTTCGACTCTATTTCCGGCGGCGCCACCTAAAGGCTGTCGGAACTGCGGAAATTGCTGGGAGCGGATAAGAGCAGGACTCAAGTGCTGATTTAAAGGCACCGACTGTTTTGGGATCGAAGAAGACGAAGTAGCAGACGAAGAATTAGCTCTGTGCATCATATTGGTATCCGTATCACCCATTTGTCTTGGGTTTTCTGAGAAAGGAAATGCTCGTCGGGTTTAAAAGGCATTTTCTCGATCCTGCTCATCAGTTCTTTGAAACAACCGGCACGGCCTAGTAGATCTATCAGACAAGCGTAATGTTCTTGGTCGGGAACGACCCCATGCTCAACAGTCATTGACTAAAACCACCTGACTCCTTCCTCTACCAGACCTGAGTGACTGCAGGCACTGAGAATCACAACCAGAGTCGTCCGATTTGGATGGACTCTGATTTTGATCATGTCATCAAGCATGCGCAAGGCCTTGTGGCCAAACCCGTGCTGTGCCAATGCAGAAATCATCGTATTCCACAAAACGCAGTCTTGCTTGTCACCGCAAAGATTGAAAACCCGCTCGCTGGCTTCTAAACTCCCTGATTTGGAGTACATATCGATCAAAGAACTGATAACAATCACATTGGGACTAACATTAGTGCGGAACATGTAGCCATGAATTTGCTTCCCGTATCTAAGAGACGCAATGCTCGCAGAGGCACATAGACAGCTGCTGAAAGTAAATTGCTCTGGTTTAACCCTCAAAGCAATCATTTTTCTGAACAAGTCGAGCGCTTGGTCCCCTGAACCTTGCCTAACATATCCAGCAATCAATGCCGTCCAAGAGACTGGATTTTTCTCTGGCATCTCACAGAATAGCTTGTCAGCGGCTTCCATATCCCCAAGCTTGGCATATCCGGAGATGAGAGTGGTCCAAATATGAATATCCTTGACTGACATCTCATCAAAACATCTTTTAGCGCTCTCCATCTGCCCACATTTTTCATACGCATCGATGATTGAGCAAGAAAGCACAACATTTGACAGAAACCCAGCAACCAGGACCTGCCCGTGAGCTTGCCGATTGAGCTGGAGCTCCCTCGATTTCACGCATGCCGTCAAAATCCTCGCGAAGCTGAACTCGTTGAACTTGATCCCAGATCTCCTCAACTCTCTGTAAAACCACAGGGCCTCGTGTAGATTCCCGTTCTGAGCGTAGCCAATCACCATCGTGTTCCAGGACACGACATCCCTCTCGGGCATACTATCGAACACGACTCGTGCACGAACCAACATCCCTGATTTGACATACCCAGAGATCATATTGTTCCACGAATACAAGTTCCTGAAATGCATTTTATCAAACACTTTACACGCATCGATGGGTTTACCGCATTTCATGTACATTCCGATCAAATGATTGGACAAAAGCGTGTTGGGTCTCTTGAATCCAGTTGTTATCTTCAAGTGACGATGAATCCATTTGCCTTGTTTCAAAGACCTCGTATCTCCACAACGCTGTAGCAGCGACGCTAGGACCTCAAAGGGTAAGCGAATCCCTGCTTCTGTCAAGGACTCGAGACGAGACACCGCCTGAGAGAGCTCTTCTTTGCTTGCGTGCCTGCTGAGAAACGATCGAGCGACACAGATTTGCCGTTTCCTAGGGTTACTGATGGGCATTGGAGGGAGAAACCACCATGGGAGGAGGAGACTTCACTCCTTGAATTCCTGCTGCTCCCGGCGAAAACAAGTCTGAAAGGTTTAACGCCGGCGAGATTCGCCGGTAAAAAATCATACGACACAATTTGTTCCGCCGTCGGATCGGTTAGTAAAACCGGATCTGGTTTTGGTAGTGGATCATACAAAACAAAAGACAATCCCTCTTAGCTTTTGGGCCTACTTTAGCCCACGGGCCTTTTTTCTAATCGTTTGAATTTTTAATTTTTTGTTTGTTTGCAACTGCTATTTGACTTTGTAAAAGTGATAGTGTATTACTCCCTCCGTTCCACTAAGATATATGTTTTAAAAAAAAAATTTGTTTCATAAAGATACAGTTTTTGTGTTTTCAATATAAAATTTATGGTCATTTACCTATTTTACCCTTATTAAAGTTTTGCTTTTTTGTTTTTTTTTCAAGTTCATTCAATACTAATAATATTATTGTGAGGTTAAAACTGGTATTATTAATTATTTCTTAAAGTGTGTGAAAATGGTAAAACATACATCTTAGTGGAACGGAGGAAGTGTTATTTATCTCGTCGTCGAGAGAAAGTCTCCAATTACATGTAGACATCGTTAAAAACATCGCCGTATAAAATGAAACAAAGCCTTAATCTCTAGTTTTTGTGGCAAGACGAATCTGTCACAAGCTAGCAGCATGGTACTATGGACCTTTTGAGGTACTTGAAAGGATTGGTAAGACAGCATATCATTTGTTGTTACCGGTGGGATCAAAAATTCATCCAGTCTTTCATGTTTCACAATTAAAAGCTGTGATGGGAAATGATCATCAGATTGTACCACTACCATTGACAATCTCGATGAATGAGGAGTTGCTGATTGCCCCAGAGAAAATATTGGAGTCACGCTATGATGCTACAGGAAACTTGGAAGTTTTGATTATGTGGAAGGATCTTCCTTCACATGAATCAACATGGATGTTGGCTAAGGAGGTTATGGAGCAATATCCTACTTTTAAGCTTGAGGACAAGCTCAATCTCGAAGGGGTGAGTAATGTAGGCCACTAAAGGTATATGTGAGACAGAAGCTGAAGAATAAAAGAGAGATCGAGAAGACGAGCGCGTGAAAGAAGGTGAACGCGTGAGAGAGATTGGGGGCGTTATCATAGTATAAATAAACAATTACTGTTTGTAGAGATGATATGTTGAATGTTGTAATCTCAAGCGTAATGAGCTTGTTGACTTTTTGTTACACTGTTATGAGGTTGTAAAGAGAAGTCTGTTGATCCCGAGGATCACTAATGTTGTTTAGGGGTTGATTACGGAGTGAGAGGTGAGATTTTCGTTAATTAGAGCGAGTCAACCACAATTTATGGCAGTTCGGGGACAGTGAGGAACAGGTCGGGGACCGTATTCTTTGTATTGATTACGAAAAGAGACGGATAATTTAGATTTACGAACTGCTTCCGACGGGAATCCAGTTCGGTGTTCTAAACCGTGGTGTCTTGTTACAAGGGGGAAAGAAAAAGAGAGAGAGGTCGGGCCTAGTTTTGTAGAGAGTAATCGAGTTTCTTTTCAAAAGTCCCTTACTTCATGCACAACGAATGGTATATATAGCGAGGGCGGCTCCCTGTTCCCGCGGGTTCCGGGGCCACGTGTCACCCTCAGCCTGCTTCACGGGTAAGGGGCTCTAGGAGGCGTGTCCCGGTTCTCAAGGCGAGAAGCAATGATGAGCTCGGCGCCATGCTTTTGTAAGATAGCACACTGTTCGGCCAACTCCCTTCCACGTGTCCTTTCCTCCTTCGTTTGCTCTGCAGGGTTGGTGGGACGTCGAGGTCAGACCATGCCCCCATTCAGATAGTACACTGTTCGACCAACTTCCACGTGCCTTCTTCTCTTTCGACATCCCAATCATGGCGAAGTGTCAGCGCGGACCCGGAGTGCTCCTCTCAGGAGCTCGGGACTCTCAGATGAGGCTGAGCGCGGGACTCCAGGTCGGCGACATCTGGTCAAAGGTCGATTCTATGTTGACCGAATCGGGATGGGCTCTTGCTAAGATGGGCCTAACTAAATGGGGGTGCTAGGCCCACCTCCAACAATAGCCCCCCCCCCCCCCCAGTTCGGTGGCATGAGGTGAGGCGAATACACCGAAATTGGTCTGATGTTAGTTCGGCGCATCTTAGGACGGTCCTTTGAGATTCGAGTGGATGAGAGCGGCGTCTTGCAGCCCAGATTTGAGCCCGCGCTCGTACGTGTCGTCGTTTCCGAAGATCCGGAGATCGTTGGTGCGTACCCATCACGAGGGGGAAGTGAAACGACGCTTCCCCTTTCTGCGCGTATTGCCCACGCGCGGCGTATGGGAGACGCTTCGCATTTATCGAGGAGTCTCCTGCTTTTGGCGTGGGAAAAACGAAGAAGCGCCATCATTAGGTTTTTGGGAGGCCGTGCTCTTTTCGACACGTGTCCAGGCGTCGCTTCGTCGTCCCCTTCCTCTATTTAACCCCTCTCTCATTCTTCGGTTAAAACTTTCTGCGCATACTCTCAAGGTAACCTTCTTCTTCTCCTTCTTCTCTCTGTGTGTTTTTTTTGTCCTTTCGACTTCGCTTCCGTCTTCGGACATCGAGATTTCTTCCTCTTCCCTAAGCGATGGCGCCAATGCTAGACGGAATTAGGGCCGAGTCGAGTGATGAGTCGGCGTCTCACGACTACCGCGACGATTCTCCGGAGGAAAGCTCTTCCCCCGGTGGTTCTGAGCACGCTTCTTCTCCGAATCGAGGCGAGGAGGGCGAGGAAAGGCCTGCTTCTTCTACTTCGGGGGCCGTTCCACCGCTTCCCGGGACCCATCACAGGAAGAAGGCGGTGATAAGGTCCTCCTCTGGGGGTCATGGCGCTGGCCGGGACGGAGAAGGAACCGGGCGTGCGGGCGATCGTGGCAGACGCCTGGGTGGTCATGGTGGAGGAGTACGAGCGGCCAAGGCGAGGAAGTCTCCCCTGGTCCCTTATGAGCAAGGCGGGTCGTCGACCTGGAGCACGCCGGGGTCGCTTGCCCTGTTGAGGGAGCTGTGCGACTTCCCTGCCGCCGCCGAGCTCCGCCTGCCCAGACCGGACGAGCGTCCGTGGAACCCTCCGGCGGGCTTTGTCTGCCTGTACGAGGGCTTCTTCCTGAAGTGCGGGTTGCGTCTTCCTCTTCCCGAGCTGCTCGTCCAGTACTGCCGGGCGCGGGGGTTGGCCTTCTCGCAGGTCTGCCCGTCCACGATCCAAGGGATGATCGTGCTGCTGACCCTGGGGCATGAGTGCGACGTGGAGGTGACAGTGCCCATGTTCGAGGCTCTCACCCAGCAGAAGGCGAATCCTGGGATTCCTGGGACTTACTACGCTGCTTTCAAGCCCGCGGCGAACATCCTTGAGGTCAGCAGCTCGGGGTCTAAGGCCAGCAAGTTGTCCAAGGTCAAGGACTGGTCTCGCAGCTACTTCTACGTCCGGGCTACCGAAGTGGTTGGACTCGACCCGTCAGCGAGATACACCCGGGATTGGAATTTTTCCCCGGTAGGGGTTTGTAGACCGAGCTGCATTTCTTTCCTTTAGTTTTGTTCTGACTAATGCTGTTTGTTTTGCTTTCAGATCCTCATTCTTCCAGATTCAAGCTACCGGACTACGCGGGTATCCTTGCTGTGTTCAGGACGGTGCGCGAAAGAGATTGGAAGTCCTTCACCTCGGGGAGAGTTGCAGCTGCTATGGCCGGAGGTCGGGTTTTTTTTTTTTTTTTTTTTTGTCTTATTTTTTTTGTTACCGACCTGACGGCTGACGTTATTACAGGTAGATCAAGGTTCTCCAGTCCGCTTTATGCGGATTCGTTTGTGGCGCCGCCTCCGCCGATTGTTATGGTGCCGGTCCGGGGAGAGCCGGCGCCGCGGGCTGGAGGTGAGGGGTCCGAAGCTGCGCCTTCGAAGAAGAGGGCGGCCATAACGGCCGGCGGGAGGGCTGGCAAGAAGAAGAAGATGACCGAGGTGAGAGGGTCCTCGGTTTCAGGCCGGGACGATATCCGGCCTGAACAGCCCGGTAGCGAGCCCGAGGGCTCCCGGGTCCTGCTTGCAGGGGAGGCCGAGGTACCTGCCACCGAGGTGCCAGCCAGTGGTGAGGTCGGAGCGACCCGGGTCCTGTCGGACGAGGAGGTCGCTGTCCAGGCGGCGGAGGGCGGTGATTCGATCGTCGTCGTGGAGGAGGGGCGGGATCCTGCTGCTATGCAGGGTGCCGAGGACCGGAGCAGTGGGGCTTCAGAGGGTTCCGATGCTGATCCTCGGGACTACAGTTTCTACTTCTGCCATGAGGACGGGAGTAGCCAGGTCATCGTGGACCAAGATGAATGCGCCGAGCTGGCGCAGGCGATGATGTTCGGGCAGAACCATCCCCACTTCCGGCCGATGGAGATGGTGGAGTCCAATGCCTTTCGCGCAGCGGCGCGGTCCGCAGCTCGGGTAAGCTTTCGTTATGACTATAGCTTGTAGATTTATCAGGATTCACGCATGTTGTTGCTAACATCCGATTTGATGCAGACGATGGCCCTTACTGCCTTTCTCGGGGAGGCCTACGAGAAGCGACTCGCCGAGAATGACGCGTCGCTCAACTACTTGAAGGCGCGCCAGGAGGCCAGCACGCAAACCCAGTCCATTCTCCTCCGTGGTCTTGAGAAGGATCTTAGGGAGGAGAAAGCCTGATCTTCCGCGATGGAGCAGGAGGCGGCGCGGGTACGAGCCTGGGATCTAGAGGCGGACAGCGTTCTGGCCGAGCTGGAGGCGGAGAGGGCCCGGTCTGCCGTGGAAAGGGCTCGGTCGGCTGCCTTGGAGGAGGAGCTCGGGATTCTGAAGGGGGAGAGGGAGACACTCCGCTCCAGGGTGAAGGGGCTGGAGGGCGCCATTGACCGGGTGAAGGCGGCCGTGGCTGCGGAGAGCGATCGGGTCACGGCCAGGTGGGAGGGTCGGAACCGGAGATGGACCGCGAAGATGGAGAAGATTCGCGCCCATCTCGACGGTCGCAACCGGGCTTTGGAGCCTCACCTGCTGTTCAACCAGGTGGTCGGCATAAAGGCGTGCCTCAAGAGTATGGAGGCCGAGGACGGGATGTCGGTGCCGTGGTACCGGTATCAGAAGTTGGATGAGGACGAAGCGGCGTTCGGAGCCCAATTGGATGACATCGATTTCCCGGACCTGACCCCGGAAGATTTGGACATCCCTCTCGACCGCACATCCGGCCTCCAGCTCGAGCGGCTTATGCCCGTCGGCCCTTCCGAAACGCCCGTTGTGGACCTGACCTCGGACGTTCGCTCACCAGCTGCTGAGGCTGTCCAAGTGGACCTGCCAGCACAAGACCCGGCCCCGGGAGCTGTTGAGGCCGGCCATGACGCGCTGCCTGCTGAGGCCGTGGTTGAGGAAGAGCGGACCGAGCAACCCTTTCTTGGTGAGCATGGCACCAATGTGAGGATGGTGGGCTCGGATGACCCGGATGGTACCCGTGCTGACAGGGGTGAAGATTTACCGGCCGATGCGGCCTTGTAAAAACTTGTTTTTGTTGTTTTTTCTTCTTTTTTCTCTCTTCTTTTTTTGTAAGGACTAGGCCGTTGGCCCTTTATGTAAGTGCCGTATGAGGCTATTTTTTTGAAATGAAAATGGTGTTTCTGAATTTTTTGCGAATGTCTGGTAGAGTAGGTCGTAGACCGTACCCTGTGGATCAACGTTGCGTGCGCAGGTCGTAGACCGTGCCCTTGTATTTGGTGCGAGGTACGGCTCGGCTGTAGATACTTAATGCTTGTGTATCTTTATATTTTTTTGTTTTTGCGAGGTGTAGCTCGGCTTAATGTACTTAAAGCTTGTGTACCTTTTTTTTGGTGCGAGTAGCAAGCTCGGCTTTGAGACACTTAGAGCTTGTGTGTCTAGTAGAGGTGCGAGCCTTGGGCTCGGCCTTAGTACTTATAGCTTGTGTACTATGTGAGTGCGAGCATTGGAGCTCGGCTTTAGCACTTATAGTTTGTGTGCTGGGGAGAGCGAGCGTTGGAGCTCGGTCCCCGTTTCTTCTTTCTTGCTTGCGAGTGCGAGCATTTGGAGCTCGGCTTCGGCACTTATAGTTTGTGTGCTGGGGTGTGCGAGCGTTGGAGCTCGGTTTTTTTTTTTTTTTTTTTTTTTTGAACAGGTCGGGGGCCGTATTCTTCTTTTTTTTTTTTTGAAATGGCTTTATTAGATTAATTGCTGAGCCCTGGTTAGGGGTTGCCTACGTACCCTTTAGTATAAGGGATCAAGTCAATCGTAGTTCGTTTGATTACAAGGATAGACAGCGGAGTGGAGCCCGGGGGCCCAATAGTAGAAGCGTTTTAGGTTTATCGAGTTCCAGGAGCGCGGGATTGCGTCGCCGTTCATCGTGACTAGCTCGTAGACGCCGGGCTTCACGATCTTGGAGATGAGGTAAGGACCTTCCCAATTTGCACCGAGCTTGCCTGCGTTTAGCTCGGCCGTGTTTTCGAAAACCTTGCGCAGGACCAGGTCGCCTTCGGCAAAGAACATGCCTCGAACCTTCTTGTTGTAATATTTGGAGGCGAGCTGTTGGTAGTTCTGGATCCGTAGGAGGGAGTGGTCCCGTTGTTCCACGAGAAAATCCAGCTCGCTTAATAGGACGGCGTTGTTCAGGTCGGCCTGCTGGGTGAGCATAGCGCGGCGAGGAGTGGGGAGGCCGACTTCGGATGGGGCCATCGCTTCCATGCCGTGAGAGAGGCTGAATGGTGTGCGACATGTGGATGTCCTTGGCGTTGTGCGGTGGGACCAGAGGACTCCGTCTAGCTCGTCGGCCCAGGAGCCTTTCTTGTCGTTTAGTCGCTTTTTGAGGCCGTCAAGAATGGTCTTGTTGGTGGCCTCGGCTTGTCCGTTTCCTTAGGGGTATCTCGGGGTGGACTTACTCAGTCTGATCTTCCACTTTGAAGTCTTCAAAGAGGACCGACGTGAACTGGGCGCCGTTGTCGGTCACGATCTCATAAGGCAGCCCGTGCCGGCAGATGATGAACCTCCAGACGAATTTTTGGACGTCCTTTGCCGTGATCTTGGCGTAAGCTTCGGCTTCGACCCATTTGGTGAAGAAGTCGGTCATCACCAGGATGAAACGCTTTTGACGAGATCGGGGGAGAGGCCCGACTATATCCATGGCCCACCGCATGAATGGGTAGGGCGCCACCGCAGTGGTGAGCAGCTCGGTTGAGCAACGAATGAGTGGGCCGTGGCGTTGACATTTCTCGCATCGGGACGCGAACTTTTCGCAATCCTGAATCATCGTTGGCCAGTAGTGTCCTTGGTTTCGTATTCTCAGGGCGAGAGCCCGGCCGCTGGAGTGGTTCCCGTCGGCGCCTTCGTATATCTCTTTCATCACGTCGATGGTTTCTTGTCCGTGGAGACAGCTGAGCAGGGTCCCCGAGGCACTCCATCGGAACAGGTTGCCTCCAACATCGTGTACCGGGCGCATTTTTTTCTCAGCCGGCGGGTTGACCACTGGTCTTGGGGGTGGATGTCGTCTGCTATGTACAGCAGTATGTAGACTCGCCAGTCTGGCAGTTCGGGTTCGGCTGGAGGTGGCGGTAGGTCTTCTGGAGGTGGGACGTCCTCGTCGGGATCCGCGATCTGGGGATCGATCAGGTAGGCCCCTTTTGGCAGTTCGATGTTAGGGAAGTCTATACTTTCAACCGAGATTACCCGTCGGTGAGCTGGGGCCGAAGTGGAGGCCAGTGCTGCGAGGGCGTCCGCGGAAGTATTATCACCTCGGGGGATCTTCGTCAGGGTGAATTCGGAGAAATCTGCGGCCAAACCTTGGGTCACCTTGAGGTAGGCATCCATGCGATCATTCTTGGCCTCGTACTCCCCGCTGAATTGATTAGCGACGAGCTGGGAGTCGCAGTAGGCTCGGATTTTCTTCGCGCCGACCACCTTTGCCAGGCGCAGGCCGGCGATCAGAGCTTCGTACTCGGCTTCGTTGTTTGACGCTGGGAAGGCCAGGCGGAAAGATTGTTCGAGGATCTCCTTGGTCGGGGATTCGAGGCGTATGCCGATGCCGGAGCCGTGTTTGGAGGCCGACCCGTCGACATGCAGGCTCCACACCTCGGGGGCTTCGTCGGCTGCTAGCTCGGGCACCAACTCAACTAGGAAATCGGCCAGCACTTGAGATTTGACCGCGGTCCGTCCTCGGTAGTCGATCTCATACTCGCTCAGCTCGACTGCCCACTTCATTGTTCGGCCAGATCGGCCCGGGCTGTGGAGGATGGTTCTGAGGGGGTAGGTGCTGAGGACGTCGATCGTGTGGGATTGGAAATAAGGCCGGAGGTTTCTGGCCGCGACGACTACCGCCAGGGCGAGCTTCTCCAACGTCGGGTACCTGCTTTCCGTGTCGTCCAGAGATTTGCTGATGTAAGAGATGGGCCTTTGGTCGCCCCGGTCTTCCCGCACTAGTACCCCGCTGACAGCCGACGTGGACACAGCGATATAAAGGTAGAGGGTCTCGCCTTCTTCCGGCTTAGACAGGACGGGAGGAGTGGATATGTACTCCTTCAGCTGCTGGAGGACTTGCTCGCACTTGTCATCCCATTCGAATCATTTGTTAGCTCGGAGCAACTGGTAGAACGGTAGACATCTGTCGGTTGAGCGGGAAATAAACCAGTTAAGCGCGGCGATTCTCCCGGTGAGTCGCTGTACCTGACGCGTGCTCGTCGATGATTTCAGTTCGGTGATGGCTCGGATCTGCTTGGGGTCAGCTTTGATCCCGCGCTGGGTGATGATATACCCGAGGAACTCGCCCGACGTGACGCCGAAGGAACACTTGGCTGGATTCAGCTTCATGTTGTATTTGTTCAGCGTCCGGAAACAGGATCGGAGATGAGTGACGTGGTCGGTCGCTACCAGGGACTTCACCAGCATGTCATCTATGTAGACCTCCATAGTGCGGCTGATTTGATCGGCGAACATCTGGTTGACGAGCCGCTGGTAGGTGGCCCCGGCATTTTTGAGCCCGAAGGGCATCACCTTGTAGCAGTAGATCCCTCGGTCCGTGATGAACGCGGTTTTCTCCCGGTCGTCGGGGTGCATGGGGATCTGGTTGTACCCTGAGAAGGCGTCCATGAAAGAAAGCAGCTCGTTCCCGGCGGTGGCTTCGACGACTTGGTCGATTCGGAGGAGGGGAAAACTGTCCTTTGGGCACGCCTTGTTGAGATCGGAGAAATCCACGCAGACCCTCCATTTCCCACTCTTTTTCTTGACTACCACCGGTTTGGCTAGCCAGGCCGGGTACTTGACCTTGGTGATCGACCCGGCCGCGGTCGGCCTTTCTACCTCGTCGTTGACTGCCTGTGCTCGCTCGGGGCCCAGCTTTCGCCGCTTCTGCTTGATTGGCCTGAAGGTCGGGTCCACGTTGAGCTCATGGCTGCACGTCGCCGGGTCTATGCCGGGCATATCGCCGGTTGACCAGGCGAAGGTGGAGACGTTTTTCCCCAGGAACTCGACCAGCTCTCGCTTAATGCTCTCGTCGAGGTCGGTGCCGATGCCAACGCAACGGGCGGGGTCGCTCGGATCGATGTTGACCTGGGCGACGAGGTCCCGACCTGGAAGATCATGGGCGTGTGGCTCGCCGGGCTGATGCGCATTGATGGTTAAGCACGCCGGCGCGGCGTGACGCAGTTTATGCTCAATGGCGAAGCAGGCGCGAGAGACCCTCTGGTTGCTCCTAAGAGTATACGTGCCGGCCTGGTTGGTGAACTTGAGGCACTGATGGTACGTCAAAGTGACTGCCTTCATCGAGTGCAGCCAGGGGATTCCGAGAATGATGTTGTAGATCGGGGTGGTATCGAAGACCACGAACTTGACGATTTTGGTGACCCGGCCTACGTAGACCGGTAACTCGATGGTGCCGATATCGTTGACAGTATCCCCGGCGAAGCCGGTTAGCGGGATGGAGTGCGGTTTGATTGCGGCTCGGTGGACCCCGGCCGCGTCGGCCTCGGTGAAACATATCCCCCTTTTGCTCGTGTCCTGCGCGTCAATCTCCGGCCCGGAGTGCCACTTCAGGGAGGCGTCGGTCTTCCTTTCATGACGCTTGATGGACCGCACTGAATCATTGCACGAGAGGAGGCCTCCCATGATCATCCCTATCAAAGTCCGCGCCGGGGGAGGCGACCTGCCCCTTTCCTTGTCTCGCGAGGGGGATCTCCAGCGACGATCATCGTTTTGAGCGCGGTTATCAGGCCTAGCCCGGCTGTTTTCGCGGCCTCGATTGTCGCGGGGTTGTACTCGATCGCTGTCCCGGGCATGCGGACGCAGCCGCTCTGGGACGTGGATTTCCCCCCTTTGGAATTGGTTCAGCAGGACTTCGTGGAGTGCGCGGCACTGCGAGGTCGGATGCCCCTTTCTCTGGTGAAAGTCGCAGAAGGCCGACCTGTCGTACTGCTCATCTGGTCGGGGCTCCCTGTCGTTTGGCTCGTCGGGACGCCGATCCTGCTGGTGGGGCGGCGGGGTTGTGGAGAATAGCGGGGTCGCGCAGACGGAGGACGGCGGGCGATTTGTTGACGCGGAATGCGGCGGCCTGCTTTTCTTTGCTGCATTGGTACTCATCATCGTAGTGCTGACGAGGCTCTTGATACCTTTCATGGGGTCGCTCCTTTGGGACCGGAGCCTTGTGCGAGGCGCTGTTCTTTGACTCAACAGCCTTTTCCTCCTCGAGCTCGACGAAGAGTCCGGCGCGGTGTAAGGCGTCTTCCAGCGAGCGCGGTTTGTTGAGCTTCATGTCGTCTTTGAAGGCCGAATCGGCCCGCAGGCCCTTTCTTAGAGCGGGGAGTGCTGACTCGTCTGTGACGTTGCTTTGTGAGGCTGTGGCCTTGAAGCGCTCTATGAAGGACATGAGCGACTCCTTCGCTCCTTGGTTCATCGCCTAGAGATCTGCGCTAAAAGCGGACTGTCTGATGTAGATGGAGTAGTGCTCGAGGAAGGTAGTCGAGAGATCTCTGAAGCTGTCTATGGAGTGCGTCTTCAGCCGAGAGAACCATGTGAGGGCCGGGCCGGTGAGATTCTCTACGAAGAGCTGGCAGTGGGCGGCTTCGCGCTCGTCCTGGGAGAAGTGGGCGCGGCCCATGGCGATGGTGAACGCCGTCAGATACTGGGCCGGGTCGATGTTGCCCGCGTAGGGCTGCAGTTTGTGCTTCCCGAAGTGCTGGAGCGGGACGGAGGCGATCCGGCGAGTGAACGGCGTGTTTTGCGTCTCTCTGAGGACGCGATCTATTTCTGGAACCGCGCTGGTGGCCTGATGGATTTTGGAGGACATCGCGCGGATAGTTTCCTTCATGGCCTCGAACTTGGCGTCTCTGACGCGCTCCGAGCTGGATCGCTGAAGGTGAGCTTCGTCATCCGGGGAGCTTCCTACTGCCGGGGCGAAACGTCCGCCCAGGCCTTCGGATCCTGACGGGGAGTCGCTGGGCCGGTTTCTTCGGGCGCGCGGGGTTTCTCCCCGAAGAGCGGGTTCTCTGAGGTGGACGTCGGGGGATCCGGTGTTGTCCGACCGGTCGCGGGAGGCTGCTAGTGCGGCAAACCGTTGATCAGTAGCTCGCGTAAGCTCGTCCATTCTGGCGAGCATGGTCTGCATTATGGCGGACAGAGTGGGCTGTTCTTCCGGCGTTCGGGGCGCGCCGTGGGTGGCGGAGCCGCCTAACGGGATGGGCACCGGAGCCGGGGGCGGTGCTCTGAAGGGCTGCTCTCGGGGGATCGATTGGTCGGTTGCCGCCTGGGCTGACGTTGCGGCGGCCGCTGCTGTTGCTTGAGTCGACGGCGAGGCCGTTGTCTAGGCCGGGGCCGTTGCTTGGACCGGGGTCTCCTGCTCCGACAACACTCTTGGGGGTGGAATCGCCATTGCTGCTGCGGCTGGTGTCGTGGTTGAACTCCTCCTTGCGTATAGAAAAGTCTCTCCCCCTCCCTCTAGCGCCAATTGTTGATCCCGAGGATCACTAATGTTGTTTAGGGGTTGATTACGGAGTGAGAGGTGAGATTTTCGTTAATTAGAGCGAGTCAACCACAATTTATGGCAGTTCGGGGACAGTGAGGAACAGGTCGGGGACCGTATTCTTTGTATTGATTACGAAAAGAGACGGACAATTTAGATTTACGAACTGCTTCCGACGGGAATCCAGTTCGGTGTTCTAAACCGTGGTGTCTTGTTACAAGGGGGAAAGAAAAAGAGAGAGAGGTCGGGCCTAGTTTTGTAGAGAGTAATCGGGTTTCTTTTCAAAATTCACTTCCTTCATGCACAACGAAGGGTATATATAGCGAGGGCGGCTCACTGTTCCCGCGGGTTCCGGGGCCACGTTTCACCCTCAGCCTGCTTCACGGGTAAGGGGCTCTAGGAGGCGTGTCCCGGTTCTCAAGGCGAGAAGCAATGATGAGCTCGGCGCCATGCTTTTGTAAGATAGCACACTGTTCGGCCAACTCTCTTCCACGTGTCCTATCCTCCTTCGTTTGCTCTGCAGGGTTGGTTGGACGTCGAGGTCAGACCATGCCCCCATTCAGATAGTACACTGTTCGACCAACTTCCACGTGCCTTCTTCTCTTTCGACATCCCAATCATGGCGAAGTGTCAGCGCGGACCCGGGGTGCTCCTCTCAGGAGCTCGGGACTCTCAGATGAGGCTGAGCGCGGGACTCCAGGTCGGCGACCTCTGGTCAAAGGTCGATTCTATGTTGACCGAATCGGGATGTGCTCTTGCTAAGATGGGCCTAACTAAATGGGGGTGCTAGACCCACCTCCAACAAAGTCTAGAGAAAGAATTCAAAATTCATCATCTTCTTCGTTTCTTTCATATAAAAATACAGAGATTACAGAGGTACAAAGAGTTACAAGTAAAGATCTTATCAAAAACCCGATTCTCAACCAATCCCAATATATTCAGGAACCACCTGTTTTTCTGCTAGCTTTATGTGACATTGTCCATGACTAAACAACTTTAGTCAGTTATCTTTTCTAGGTGCCGCAATTGAAAAAAGTATCAGATGTGAATGTAAAATATTTTAATCACTCTTTGTGTAAATAGTCACCGTGCTACTGCAGAAGAAGCATTGAATGACATTTTGGAGAAATAGAAACCAAAAAACAAGAGTTTTTATTCAAATTACTATATGATCATCATCGCTTGACTCGCCTTCTCCAGGTTTCACCACCACTTTCAACAAGCTTCCGGGGACTTCATCCTATTCGAGATACAATCTTCAGAGCATCAAACTAAATAATCTACTCACAAAACCCAACTAAAAATCGACTAAATCAGCATAGATTTTCCAAAGGAAATAGAAACATATGAACCTCCTTTCGTCTCTGTTTTAGTTTTCTTCTACTTCAAAAAGTAATTATGCTTTGTCGCATCCGGAGTTCCGCGGCGATTTTGAATTTTGTGCAAGGCATATCGATCTACAACTTGAAAATCAAAGCATGAAGCAAAAAATATCCCCACAAAGACGGAATCCCAAAGATGGCCTACGCAGAGCCGGGCTTGAGATTTGTCTGGCTAGAAGCGGATTTTTTTTTATAACAATTTGGCCCCTAAATACACAGAGCCGTGTTTGAACTCATCAGCTGTTTAATGAATCTCCACCTTCTAAACCGCCAGAGATAACTAATCATTTAACAATTTGGCCTCGAACTTGAGATATTGTTTACTAGTACACATAATCCCACTAAATTTTAGCCATATGAACTACTAGTAATATTGAAAATTGGCCCCAAATAAATTCATAAATCCACCGGCCCCAAGCCCAAGCTTGTTCAGCTTGTGGTTAAGCCCAAGCTTGGTCAGCTTGTGGTCAAGCCCGACTATGGGCCTACGATCGCAATAACAATGAAATCGAAGGCGAGAGGACTGGATGAGATTTATATCGTATAATTCTACCGCAATACACGAAATCCGAGAAAGCAGATGACCAAATCGATTTCCATTCGCCGGAGAAGGATGTTGAACCTTATTGATCGGGAGAAGGATTTCACTGAAATTCGTTGGAGAAGGATTTCACTGAAAATATTGATCGGAGAAAGCCAAACAACGATATTAGATTTATGAGTTAGGGTTACACTCTGTAATTCATTAAGGGCAAAAAGGTAAAAGTTTTATTAAAATTGTGGTAGTTTTGAAATACAATTCACTTGGTTGTATTTTTGAAAAAAGTATGTCAAAAAGTTGCATCTTTTAAAATTTCTCAATGTTATAAAAGTAATATAATTTATCGTAAAGATAAATATTAATAAAGACAAAAATATTATACCCGGTGGGATAGTGAGACACTGATATTAGAAGAGAGAGAAAAGAGAATATCTTATAGATGTTATTAATTGAAGGTGTGTTTACAATCGAACGAATTCGTTCGTTTATATAGAGAAAATTTTAAGTTACTGTGCGTTGCATAGTGACGGTGGGCTCCACACATAATATTATTTATACAAACAATTTACCGAACTTTTGCCTAATTTTGTAGACTTTCGTAACACTCCCTCTTGGAGACCAGTGTCACCACTGGCGCCTTGCGTTATGTTTTTGTTGCCTCGTTAAAATTATTTCCAGGAAAACCCAATGGAAAAAACCATAGTAAGGTAAAAAGAGTACAACTACGCAAGCTCCCCCTCGAATGATCAGGATGTCATCTTATAGGTCACGTTGATGACGCATTCCAATGTTATGGACATGTTTCTTGAACATAGAGGTGGGTAAAGATTTTGTGAAGAGATCTGCTGCATTTTCACATGATTGGACATATCTCACTTCAATTTCTTTATTATTCTCGAGTTCTTGAGTGTATGAGAAGAACTTCGGAGGGATATGTTTGGTTCTATCACTTTTGATATATCCTTATTTTGTCTGAGCAACACATGCAGCGTTGTCTTCATATAATATAGTTGGCTCTGTATCTACGTGAATTCCACTGCTTGATAGGATGTGGTGACTAATTGATCTCAGCCACACACACTATCTACTTGCTTCATGGAGTGCGATGATTTCAGCATGATTTGAAGAAGTGGCCACTAGCGTTTGTTTCTGAGAACGCCAAGATATAGCAGTGCCTCCGATTGTGAACACATACCCTGTTTGTGATCGGGCTTTATGTGGATCCGACAAATATCCTGCATCTGCAAAACCAATCAATTGACTTTTTGAATGTTTATGATAAAACAAACCTAAATCAATAGTCCCTTGAAGATAACGAAAGACATGTTTAATCCCATTCCAATGCCTTTTTGTAGGGGACGAGCTGAATCTTGCCAAAAGATTAACATCAAATGATATATCAGGTCTTGTACAATTTGCAAAATACATAAGAGCTCCAATTGCACTTAGATATGGTACTTCAAGACCAAGTATCTCTTCATTTTCCTCATGCGGTCGGAATGAGTCATTCTCAACCTTAAGTGATCTAACGACAATAGGAGTACTTAGAGGGGTTGCCTTATCCATATTAAAGTGTTTTAACACTCTTTTGGTATATGTGGATTGATGCGCAAATATACCATTTTGAGAATGCTCAATTTGTAAGCCAAGACAATACTTTGTCTGTCCGAGATCTTTCATCTCAAATTCTCCTTTTAAATATTCAGATGATTTTTGTATCTCCCCTTGAGTTCCGATAATGTTTAGATCATCAACATATACCGCGATAATAACAAATCTGGATGTTGTTTTCTTGATGAAAACACATGGGCATATAGGATTATTCACATATCCTTCTTTCGTTAAATGCTCACTGAGACGATTGTACCACATACGTCCAGATTGCTTTAGCCCATATAATGTTCTCTACAACTTTATTGCACATAATTCTTTGGGTTTAAATTTCAATGCTTCTGTCATTTTAAACCCATCGGAAATTCTCATATAGATATCAGTATCTAATGATCCATATAGATATGCTGTAACGACATCCATGAGACGCATCTCTAGATTCTCGTCAGCCGCTAAACTCATTAAGAATCTAAACGTGATTGCATCCATAACAGGAGAATACGTTTCCTCGTAATCAATCCCGGGCCATTGAGAAAAACTTTGAGCCACGAGGCGAGCTTTGTATCTCATAATCTCGTTTTTCTCATTTCGTTTTCGAATGAAAACCCATTTGTATCCAACAGGTCTCACATCTTTAGGTGTGAGTATAATAGGCCCGAATACATCTCGTTTATTAAGCGAATCAAGTTCGACTTGTATAGCATCTTTCCATTTCAACTAGTCTTGCCTCTTTTGGCATTCATATACAGACCTTGGTTCTGGATCTTCGTTTTCATCGTCTATTTCTCTAGACACTAAGTATGAGAAAACGTCATCAACATCATCCATTTCATTTCGATTCCATATCTTTCCATTATGGATGTAGTTGATAGAATTTTCATGATTTCCTTCAGGTTCATGATGCTCTATATTATCATTAGTCTCATGATTTGCTTCTTCCAAAATGCTTTCTGCTATTTTGGGAATATCATGCTTTTCAGATTCCTTTCGTTTTCTAGTATTTTTATCCTTAGATCCAACAGGTCTACCACGCTTTAAGCGTGTTCTTGACTCATGTGTATCATCTGCTCTTTCACTTTCTTGTGGTATTTCAATACGAGCAGGGGCATTTGCAGCTGGTATATGTGATTTAGTTACCGTTTTAGTATCTGCAAATGCATCAGGTAGCTGATTTGCTATACTCTGTAAATGCATGATTCGTCGAACTTCTAGTTCTGACTGTTTTGTGGAGGATCAAGGTGTAACAGAGATGGCACACTCCATTTTATATCCTTTCCCACTTGTTTGTATTCTCTCTCTAGAACCGGGAATACTTTCTCATCAAAATGAGAATCGGTAAAACGTGCCGTAAAGACGTCACCAGTCTGTGGTTCTAGGTATCGTATAATTGATGGCGAATCACATCCAATATATATATTCCCAACCTTCTTTGTGGCCCCATCTTTGTACGTTGTGGTGGTGCTACAAGCACATAAACCGCATAACCAAAACATTTTAGATGGGAAATATTTGGTTCTCGACCAAATGCTAACTGCAGTGGGGAATACTTATGGTACGCACTTGGTCTTATCCGAATGAGTGCTTCTGCATGCAAAATAGCATGTCCCCATACAGAGGTTGGAAGTTTTGATCTCATGATTAATGGTCTTGCAATCAGTTGCAGACGCTTAATTAATGATTCAGCCAAACCATTTTGTGTATGAACATGTGCCACAGAATGTTAAACTTTGATTCCCATTACCATGCAATAATCATTGAATGTTTGGGGAGTGAATTCACCAGCGTTGTCTAATCTAACTCTTTTAATGGACTTTGACTCGATAGAACAATTGAAAGAAACATTAAAACAAGCGTTAGAAAGTGGTAAAAACCAAGCATATCAGTCACCAAAGTGCACTTATCTTTTCGGTCACTTGTCCAGAGAGAACTCCAGAGTTAAGAGTGTTTGAGCTGGAAAAATTTAAGGATGGGTGACCTACCGAGATGTGATTCGCGGTACTGTGCGAGTGAAGACAAAACAAAGGGAAATATCATGTGGTGATTGTAGGGTCAGTAAACAAGTTTTACGAGCCTCCCAAACTAGCGCATCGACCGTCGGATGAGGGTGGAGCCCACGAGCCAAGAGAGGGCATTGGGGCCCACGAACGGTGGCGGTCGGGGCGTTATATAAAGGGAGAAAATAAAAGCTGATCACGCTGATGGCTTGGCATTGCCTATTTATATTATGTGCTCTTATAAACTTTTGAAAAAACCCTTACAAATGCTATATCTAAATTTTGCTGGACCTCCCAAAAAAAAACGATAAAGGATTACATTGGAAAGTTTGGGATAAAATGTGTATCCGGAAGGAAGAGGACATACAACAGAGTAGGTTTCCGAGCTTTAATTTAATGCAAGGAAGAAAGGACTAATAAAGTAACAGTGTTGTTCATTTTGTCTTTGATTTTCTACTCAAACAAAATAGACAAACAAAGATGAAGACAATCCACAAACCAAACTGGCTCTTGTTTCAGTTATCAACTTGAATGTAATGCAAAGATCGAAGAAAGGAACCATACTATATAGATCTGTTCATTAAAGTAATCAAACGACAATTAATGTCTACAAGAAAAGTCAAAAACAGAAACGAAGAAAAAAGAGGAGCTGCAATATAATCACTTTCTTATTCTATCGACTAGTTTCTTTCTTTATTTTGTTCTTCCTCTACTTGCTGGATTTGAGCCAAACTTGGAACATAACTGAAAATAGATGGGAATTCTGATATGTGTGTAGTTTCTACATAATGAGATTCTGTGTAATATTTTTCAATAATGTATACCAACTTCACGCTAATTGGCTCAAAACTTGCATTACAGCACACAACCACTTTCTTCTCCTCGTCGATCAAAAAAGTACTTGTGGGAATATATTCGTCATTAGGTGTATTCACTGTAAAGGATTTGCTCCACAACGCGGCTTCAGTATCAATTTTATTAGTCACCCACATGTCAATCTTTGATGTACCATAGCTCCGATGTAACACTAAGAGTTTTTCTTCTCTAGCAACTGATAGAACCGTCCAACCACGATTCTGAATCGTTGGAAGACGCAGACATCTAAATCTCTCTCTTGTAAAATCAAAACTTAGTAAGGATTTAGAGTACGTTTTATCAAAAGCAAGCCAGTAAGCATTTCCCTTCACACACACACCATTTGATAATGGTGTTATGAAGCAGTCGAGAGCAACGACATCAAGAAGTACCCTCCATGAATCAGAGCTAAAATCATAAATTTCAGACCCAACAAGTTTGTCTTCTTGGTGGTAATACCTCAAAATTTTGTAGCTATGGCCAAATTTGTTGTTTTCGTAACCTAGAGAAAAACCACTCTCATAGCCTGTCTCGTAATCAGTTTTGATTTGGATCCATCTAGTTTCGCCCAAACACGGATTCCAAACCACGAGTCTATCACCCTTAGTGGTGAATAACAATAAACCGCCACAGTGAAAAGCTTCGACTATATCGACTTGTTCTAAATTAGAATGAAAATCCTTTGGGTCAAGTGGAACCTTAAACTCTATAGATGAATCAGCGACGTTGAGAGTCTTGAGACTGTCGCTCATTGAGAAAGTTCTAAATTTCTTCAACATGAGAAGAACCAGGGACTGCTTTGCAGCTTTACGAAAGTGCTTTTTAGTGAATCTTCTGTCTTTGAATAAAGCATTCCATCTTTTGCAAGTAGATCCTAATCGTTTCAGAGTTGTGGTTGGAACCCTACTAAGTACTTCTTCTTCCAAATCCGACGGCAGATCGGACATTATCATTGTGATCTTGCAAGGAAGAAGGAAACGACTCCGTAAGTAGAAAATTAGGGTTTTTTTTTGTTTTCACGTTTGCCTTGAACCAAATCTTGTCTTATATAGACAAAACAATAAACGATTTCTCCTTACTACTTTCCTATGTGGATTTGTTTTTTACTTTCTTTTTTTTTTTCCTTTCCAATTTACTTCGAAAAAGGAAACGAAGCATATGTGATAATGTTGTCTAAATAAAAAAAAAAGAGATTTGACTATCAAATAACATTTTCAATCTCCTTTTAACCGGCCATAAAACTAATGAAACTCACACTTAAAACCATCTATGTGTTTTTCGAATCAACTCGGAGTTACAAGTTGAACAAAGCCTTCTTCCACTTTTCGTGCTATGTGTTTCCGTCGCAGAGCATCGGTTTCTCCTTCGCTATCTCCGCTAACGCCGAATCCCTCTCTAATCGCAATTACTTGTTTTCCCATTTCAGTTCGAATCGGAACTTGAGTTTGCTTCCCATATCTTGTTTCCCATATGTTTTATATTTGTTAACAAGTGTTGACATCGACTCTGGGAATGAAAATGAAAGTGTTCACAAAATTAACAGCAAAAAATTGTTGACATCATTCTTTTGTTCCTTAGGTTTTTCACCTAATCAAACTTTGTTCATTATGAAAAAGAGAAGAAGAAACTTTTTTTTTAGTTTTAAAAAAAAAAAAAAATCATTATGTAAAGTAATTAAATAATAATTTAATTTAATTTTATATATTAAAAAAAAAATAAAGCCACATCATTATTTTTTAACGGCAAATGAAATCTCCGTTAAAAAATTTGGCGGCGCAAAGTCGAGAGCTACTCTCTTTTTTTTGGTCAAAAGTTTAGAGCTACTTTGATGGTTTTAAGTGTGTATTTTATTAGTTTGGTGGTTTAAAAGGGGTGACCAATCTAAGTTTTGGATGGGGTATATTAGGTTTTGAGTTAGTTTGGGTTATTTGGTTTGAGAATTATTTGACCAAATTCGATATACATAAAATTTGGATCAAATTTTTTAGGTTTTAGATCATGTTTAAGTTGTTTTGATCGTAAATAATTTGACCAAAATAAACCTATATCTAATTTTATTTGGATTGTTTAGATCTTGTATTGGGTTTTGTTATTGAATATTTATACAATATTATAAGGTATCAAATCAAATCAAATAGTTATAAATATCTGAAACCCGAACGGGTACCCAAAATATACGAAATATAATTATATATATCTAAAAATATTATGTATATTTAGTTTTGAAATAACTAAAATACTAAAAATTACAAATATTTTTTTTAACACTGAGTGATACTTAATTAAGAAAATAAAAAAAAAAACCCAAAAGGTTTACAGCAACTAAAATAAAAAATAAAAAAAAGATTCATCAATATTCGAATATATTAGTTATGTGTACACAGAAATAACCAAAATACTCGAAATATTCAAAAATCTTTAATTATATTTATCAAAATTAAATATTTTTTGCAAAAATTAACCAAATTTTATTTAAATTAAACAATTTTTTTTTTGTTTTTTCGAGAATTTGGATAAATTCCGAGTACTCGAAATCCGAGCTAAACCCGGATGGAAACGAAACGAACCTAATCTGAAAAAGGAAAAATCTAAATGGGTCATAGACTTCTAAAATTGAGGTACCTGAAACCTTAAAGAGCCGACCCGAACCCGAAACTCGAATGCCCATGCTTAGTTTTCAACAACAAAATAAACGGAATTGAATTCGTTTGCAATCTTTTTATATAATTGCCATATTTTCTAACCAATAAAAAAAAACTAAACGCCTAATAACGTTAATAAAAACGAGTATATATAAGAGTAGTCGCGTGTGTAACAAGTAAGAAAAAAGAAAAGCTTGAAGACGATGCTAGAGTTATGGAGTACCATCAAGGAGAGACTAAGTCCGAAGGATTTCACACCGATCAACTCCTTGTTGCTAGATTTTACGCACGGCAGAATCGAAAAGACCCAACTCATTTCATCTGCTCTGCCTCTGTTCAAGAAAGACGACTTTCTTCATCGACGCTTCACAGACTTTCTCAGCGGGAATAATTCTCAAGAAAATGAAGAAGACGGAGAGACCCGATACGATGAAGCTACCGAAATGGAAGAAGGTGAAATTCGAGAAGACCATCTTCGTGATCCAGAGATTGAAGACGAGGCGAATCATCTTGAGATTGGGGTTGAAGTAGATGAGAACCCGAAAGAAGATCCTCTTCACGGTGATCAAAAGATTGAAGAGAACGCGGAAGAAGATTCCTTCGCCAAGATAGAAGAGATCGGTTTGGAGGGAAAGAGGAGGAAGAGAGGAATCTTGCACGGAAATGACTCGAAGAGCAAGATTGAGAGATCTCCGAAGGAAACGAGAAAGTCTAAGCGGTTAGAGCAAGTGACACCTAGCTATAAGCATATCCTCAAGGAAGAACAGTCTCCGGTCTCAAAAAAGGTACTGAACAACAAGTTCAAATTAGTGGGTCAGAGGAAAGGGGATGTGTGGAACCACAAGAAACTAACCGATTATGAAGTAGTAATGGCGAGATGCGAAGATGATATGTTTGAGGCTGATATGTTGATGGAAGCTTTGAGAAACGCAATTGAGAGTGCGGAGAAAGTCATGAGCGGAGAGATGAGAATGGAAGATGTTGGAGTAAAGTTCTACATATGCATCGACCAGTTATATGGCGGCCTAGATATGGCTGAAACAGTGAGAGAAAACCAGCAAAAGGCTTTACCTTTGATCGTACGTCGCTTGAAGCAGAAGATGGATGAGGTCACAGTTGCTCGAGAAAGATGGATTCCTCTCTGGAAGCAAGTCTTTGAAGAAAACTCTGCAAAGCAAAGAGATTCTACTGCACAAGGCCGCAAGAAAAAGTGACAGTTTAATTAGAGCTTGAGTTGTGACACAGCAAATGTTTCTTCTTTATGTTTTGCTTGCCCATCAAGATTTTATCTCCACATAGCATAGCATCAAATTTATGTTTACGTCTCTATTATTTTTTTAGAAAAAAATTGTTAGAGAAACTAATTTGACTTGTTTGGAGAGGTCAAGTTTTGTTCTCTGTGTAGTTTTATCCTTAAGATGAATCAGCAATTCATGGATCAATTCAGATGGCTCAGTAGTATGTACAAGTTTGTGCTGTCCAAGCAAGCCATCTAGTTTTGGAATATATGTTGGCAGTTAATGAAGTTTCCATCTGATTACATGTTATTACAAGTGAGAAATGTCCAACCAATACCGAAAGATCAAGTTCCTACAATAATCAGTTTTCACATACGATGGTGTATCCACAACTTTCAGTGCCACAGAGACTAAGATTGTCTCTCATGTCGTTGTGTTGCTACAAAACAGTGTTGATATGTGATAGGGATGTTTCAAGGGATTGTTCAATCTGAGTCACCATTTCGTGTCAATGATACTGTTTTCTTCATCTATGTGGATGCACCACTAAAATTTCAGGCTGTTACAGAGGCAAAAGGGTCATATCAACTATTTGGTACTGTTGCAGCAGAAAAGACTACATAGTTGCAAGAAAGGAGAGCAAGTGTTCTAAATTTTGGCATTTCAAATCCATAATAAAAGCAGTTTCAGTAACATATGATGCGAGACTTGATGCTTTTTCTGTCTAGGTAACAAATGGAATGACGAACTGAGAACTGAAGCGAGGCTGAAGATATACTCTTTTCCGGATGTAGAACTGTTCACAAGACCAAGAAACTGCAATACACTGGGCTAAAACAAGTGTTTAAGCAATTCATGAGGCTCAACTTCAGGTTCCATCAACGGATTTCAGCATTTGTGTTTTAGATAGCAACGCTGCATTATATACTACATGGAGCTCCTGCGTTTGTTTCACGCGGAGAAGCTCGAATTACAGAAAGGAGATCATTGCTTTTCTATGGAAGGGAGGCTAGTATGTTCTGGAGAGCACAATGAACGGTATTGCTAAGCTTCCAACACATTTTTTTTCTTTGCAGCTTGAGGGCAAGCTGGTTCTTCGAAAGAGGGGTATTGATAGGCCAGGAGTTAGTGCTGAGCTGGCCTCTACAAAGGAATAAGAAGAGAAGAAGAATTAGCAAGACTCGATTAAAGTGTTGTAGAGGAAGAGAGAAACAGTATAAATAGGATGAGAGGAGTATTGAGAGAGTTTATGCATTTTGTGAGAGAGAGAGGGACTATAGGAGAGAGAGGGACTCTTGAATAAACCCTAGGATCTTGATTGTAATTCTCATTGTTGATCAATAAAGAAGCGTGTTCTTATACAAAAACTCAAGCACCTTCAAGCCTGTCAATGCGTCCTCAACTTTTTCTGCAGCATCAAACCTCAAGGTAGAAAAGTGAAGAACCCAAATAAAGACAGGGCAGGATGTAAATCTGAAAGCACCTTTAAATTAATTACCTTTTACATACAGAGTCAAGATCTTCCAATGACTTGAGAATCATCCTTTTCTCCTCAATCTGATTCTCAAGTTCAAACATCTGAAAATAATGTGAAAAAGGGTGTATAAAAAAACTATGCAGAGAAGTGGTACTGTGGTAGAGCTCTAATATTTTTCTATTAAAACCGAAAATGAACAAATATCTGCACAACATAAAACAACATGAAGACAAGCAGTAGCAAGGAGAGAAAGTAAGCACAGAAAAAAACTTATGGAAAATTAAGGAGGCAATAGATGTCTTTTTGATTTTAAGTCTTAACCACTAGGAAGTTATTCAGGGAAAGGGAAACTAGAATTGAAAAGGACAGTATATGATCTTTTACCTTTGAGTACTCGGAAAAAGTAGTTTAGTACTTTCTGCCACATTAGATCTAATCAATCAGGCCAAGCAAGAGATGGAATGACTGGAAGATTATATTTTAAAAGATGAAATTTTTGTATGTTCACACACACACCCAAGCTTTTTCTCCTAGAAACAAAACTTCAAAACATCGCACCTTAAATTTGTCATCATCATTCACATCAATCAAAGTGGACGCATCACATATTTCCATTGAGCTGCTAGATGGTGGATTCTCTTTTGATTTCTGCACTTCCTAAAATGAGAATCACATAATCTTCCTTTTTACTATATATATATATATATATCAAATATTATATTTGTGCGTATGTAACAAAAGCAAAAGCGAGAGAAAGCGATGGATCACGACGAGGATGAGATGACCACTGTCTGTAATTTCGTCAGTGAGAGACTGCATCCGTCGCTGACGCCAAAGTTAATTTCCTTGATTCAAGACTTTGATAAGAACAGAACCAGTCGCAGCGAATTCACTACATCTATTCAACTTTTGTTCTCCAAAAAAGGTCAAGAAGATGATGAAGACGTTGAAGATACCGAACTTGAAGAAGGTGAGATCCGACAAGACCATCTTCATGGTGAGTCGAAAAAACATCCTAGTATTCACATTAGGGTTAAAGCAGAAGATGTTTCTGACAAGCGAGAGCCGGAGAAACACGTTACCAATGTTGTGTTCAATTTGGAGGGAAAGAAGAGAAGAATCTTGCAGCCGGACCCGATTGAGAGGATTGAGAGGTCTCTCAAGAAAACGAGGACGTCTAAGCGGTTATTAGAAGAGCGACTCACACCTAGCTATAGGCTTATTCCCGAGGAGGAACAGTCTCCGGTCTCTGACACGGTACTGAACAACAACAAGTGCTGTCTGATTAAATTTAATGATGCTTGGGGACATAAGGAACTAACCGATTATGAAGTAGCAATGGCGAGATGCGAAGATGATATGTTTGAGGCTGATATGTTGATGGAAGCTTTGAGAAATTAGGGTTTTTTTTTTCAACGTTTGCCTTAAAACAAATCTCGTCTTATATAACAATGATAATGTCCGATGAAATTCTTAGCTCAAGCTCAGGTTAACTTTGTGAAACAAAAGAGCTAAAGAAACATTATCCCATGGCGACAGCTTACATAGAAGTTGACTTTTTAAAGCTTGAAATCATCGGCCTTTCCTGCTCTTCTTGACCGTAGCACACCCCGGACAGTACCATTTCCCCTTGGGTTGTTCTTTCAGACCCACACAGCCAAAATGGAACCACTCAATCTTGCACTGTGATGAATTTATCATTCAGTCTCAAGAGTTGTAGTAAATGAGAAAGAGACGACGTTAGTTTATAGAAACTACACCTCATTGTTATCACAGGCAATCATCTCGCCATAGCTAACTTGGTTGCAGGTGCAGTAAGTTGGTTCGTTTGGATCCACAGGCAGATCCAAATCCATCCCAGTTGAACTCGTCCCAGTTGTTGCTGCTGCTGTTGACGCTGCCGTTGCTAGCCTTGTCCTGCCACAACATTAAATGGATGGTTTCATTGGACCCAACCTCAGTTTTTACAACGATATGTTCATTGTATGGTTTCATTAGACCTAAAGTTCATGTTGCTGAGGTTTAGGCAATGTAATAGATTGAGCAAAGTATGTTATGATATAAAAGATAAGGCTGAAAACCACCTACTTCTTTCGCCCTCCTCTTCTACCTTCACCCGCCTTCCCTGCTTCCGCGCTGCTCTCGAGGTTTGATGCAGCAGCATTTTCTTTCTCTGATAGAAACCACACCGTCTTACGTTTATTACCAAATATTATAAGAGAGAAGCTCAAGCTTTATAAAAAAACCGTGAGACATAAGAATAAACAGCAAGCGAAAAAAATGACCTCGGCGCATCTCCTCATCGGATTTTTTCATATACTGGTCAAGTTGCTGAACATGCATATCCACCTGAAGCAATATATCATCTGAAAAGTAATGACTTTTAAGGAATATTGAATAATCCACGAGGTTTAAACCGAGCTGCAAACTTAAGCCATAACAGTGAAGTCAAGGAATGAGAGATTTCAGAAGCATATACCAGATCATATGCCTGCATAGCCAATGCGACTTTCTCATCAGCAATCCTGACGCTGTGTTTCTGTTCATCAAGTGCTTCCTCTGAGAACTGTGTAAGAGAGGTATTGGGTATGACATTTCCAGTTCTGCCTCTTCTTATATCCTCTATTTCTTTTTCACACCTTTGTTCGTTTTGTCTTTGATTTTCTACTCAAAACACAAAAAGACACAAACATCGATGAAAGACAATCCGCAAAACCGACAAACACAGAGCATATATATATAGATGCTTAACAAAGTCTTACTGTATACTAAAACACAGCAAACAACTCATCTATAACATAACTCATCCAAAAAACAACAAGCAATGCAGGGCATGAATTTCTCAAAGGAATGGGTTTAGTGAAATTTCTAAAAGATCATGTGTGAGGTACCCTACTCAATGTGGGATATAAAACTGAGAATTAAAGAAGGATGAGTTTTAATCTGATGACAACAATGATGCTTTAATCTGTTGTTACCTTGCAAACTTTTGTCCAAATCACGCAGGAGTGCATATTTCTTCTGCAAAACATGGGCCAGCGAAACAAGATCTGCGCCGAGATATCAAGAAAAAGTTTGCTTAGTTATTATGGAAGAACAGATTACAAGAGGTCATATATCGAAAGGAAGAAGAAACCACGCAAGAGATCCAAACAAACACTTTTGTTTTTCTTTACTATGTAAAACAAGAAGGGAAAACGAGCTATTTCCCCACGAAAATGTACTTATCTAGCCAAATCCCCACGGAACTATTGACACGGTTTACTTCCCCACAATATCAAAGTTGCAGATTTATTTCTCCCCGAAAAACAAGTTTAAGAGTTATTTCCCCACAAATATTGGTTTCCACGGTTTTTGAGCTTAACCCGAACCTAAACCATTTAACCGCGAAACCAAACAAAAAAAAAAACCGAACCAAGCGTCTACAACCCGACTCGCGTAAAAATCACACCCGTATTTTTTTTGCAAAATCCCAAAATTCCCAGATATCCCCAAAACGCAAAATTGAAAATCTAAGAACCCTAGAAACGTTTTCGCAAATTCGTCCACGAAAAGATGTCTGGATCGTCGAGTAATGTATCGAGTGGATCGGTTCATCCCAGAACTGGAAGAACCGTGGGTGTTCCTACGAGGTGTTGGTGCGGTCAACAAATCTTGGGATTGATATCGAAATCGGAGCACAACCCTTATCGGAGGTACTATCGGTGTGCTTATGCTGTCTCAAATAAGGTAATCTCTCGCTAGTGAATTGGTGAATTGGTGAGTTGTAGCTTTGAATCGTGAATTGGTGAGACATTGCCGTGAATCTTGAATTGGTTCTTATAGTTGGTGAATTGGTGAATTGTAGCTTTCGAATGATCCTCACATCTTCAAATGGGTTGACGAGGCACTGTTAGATGAGATTGAGACATTGCAAATCAAAAATTTGAGACTTGAGGAAGTGCAAATGAAACTCGAAAAGGACATTTTGGATAGGGTTGAAGACGTGTTGGTTGAAGCGAAATCCGGTATGAAGAAGATGATGATGCTACTGGTCATTGGTTGTATGATCGTGGTTGGGATTATGGCACTAGTAGGTTAGATGTGTCTTTGGTTGTATGTGTGTTGTATGTGTGTCGGATTGTAGTGATCTTTGATTTATATTGGGTTTGTCTCAAATTGTCATCTCAACTTTTTCTTTGTGTGCAATGTGATCTGTGCTTTGTTTCTTGTATTTGTAAGATGCACGTGTAATTGGCTGAATCAATAAGTAAACAAATAAGCAATGAAGACATTCAAAAACAGCGTCAATAACAAAAGAGTGGTCAAAAGTATATCCGACAATCTCATATTCGAAAGTCACAACTTGTTTAAACAAAAGGTACACAAAAAACTGACCCACTTCAACCCGACAATCTCACATTGAGGTACACAAAAAACTGACCCAAAAACATTAAAATAACCCGACAACAGCTTGAAAAAAACAGACCCACTTCAACTTCATCTTGAAAAACAGACCCACTTCAACCCAATCTGAGAAGCCTGATTTGTATACCTTGCGAATTTTCTTGAACACCAACCTGAGAATCCTGCGGTTGAGAAGTAGCTTTAGAAGCAACTTGAGAAGCCTCTCCTAGAGAAGCTTGAGAAGCAGCTTGAGAAGCCTCTCCTAGAGTAGCTTGAGAAGTAGCTTGAGTAGTTTTTTTGTGAAACCTAGCGTTGTGATCGGCTGAAGCACATATTCCACAATGCATTATTCTCTTCTTCACTTTGTCTTTCTTCTTTGTTGGAGACTCGTTCACACCTTTCTTCCTCTTTTTATCTGCCTTAGTGATCTTCTTCCTCCCAGTTTGTGGCGGCTCAGGCGGAATGTGTACATCAAGAGCATTTGTTAAAGGCCAGAACGGAGCACCTCTCACTGGAACAAGTCCATCCGTGTAGTTCATCTTCCACTTAGATGTACGGAACCAGTGACAGACGAAGTCTTCAGGGACTTTCTTCTTATGATTAATCACTCCATAAGCATGCTCACAAGGGATGCCACAAATCTGAAACTTCATGCAGCTGCAATTCCTCTTCTCCAAATTCACCTGGTAAGAACAGCCACTCAACTTTGCTTCGTATTGACCATTTGTGCTTGTAGTCACTCTACAGTCATCAGCTTTGTCCTTCAATTCTGCTAGAAACGTAGTAACATATGGTGTACAAATCCCTGAAAAACAGACATTAAAACCAGAAATTAAAACCAAAAATTTAAAAATCAGCAACACTAAAACACAATGCATAAACATTAAAACCACAACACTAAAATCTCACAATCTAAAGCCTCTCACAAGCACAATGCATAAACCAGCAACACTAAAACATTAAAACCAGCAACACTAAAACATTAAAACCAGAACCTAAAACAAACCTTGGTGATCGTGAGATATAGCAGATCTCTTGGCAATACGTGCCATAGCAAGTCTTCTGACCATCTCTAGCATCGCCACAAATGGCTTCTCCCTTGCCTTTCTAATCGTGTTGTTGAAAGACTCAGTGGAGTTGTTTTCCACATCTTCACAGTAGTTTCCCAACTTGTAGTACGCTCTAACTGGACAGCCGCAATCAAGCCCTGAAACACAAACACAAGTTAAAGTAAACTGGCGACAGCAAAAAGAAAGACAGAAAACATCAACAAGTTACATTACCTTTTGTCTATCCGAGATCATGATAAATCCATCACCATCATTAAGACCTAAGTCAGCCTTTAACAACTTCACAAACCAGCACCAATTATCTGTATTTTCTGCTTGAACAACAGCCCATGCTATTGGATATATACGATTATCTGCATCTCTTCCTAATGCAACCAATAACTGTCCCTTGATCTTGTGTTTGAGGAAGGTGCCATCAACTCCTATCAATGGCCTACATGTCTCTTTCCAAGTTTGTTTGATGACATTAAAGCACACGTAGAACCTGTTAAACTCCTCTTTACCTTCTGCATTTGTCAATGTATCAATCACCACGGTCGAGTCCTTGTTTGACTCAACTAACTCAGCCGCATAATCTCTTAAACGGGAAAACTGATGATCGTATTCACACTCAACCCACCTCAATGCCTTCTTCCTAGCAGCCTGACATTGAGGCCTAGAGACAACGATTCCCCATTTCTGTAGCACAGTTTCTTCAATCTTCTGAGGCATATACTCTTCCGGGTCTTCACGGATTTTATCTAGAAACAACCTAGCTATATGCGGCACCTTAAGCATCTCACAATCTCCATTAGGCACACAACAATGTTTATCTTCATAGATCCTAACCTTCCACAGAGGATCTTTAGGTAGACTTGAAGCATAAATCTTCCATGGACAACCAACACCTTCACGGTCACCACCAACACACTTAAATACTATCTTATCCTTATCATACCTGTCTTGCTTCAAATTTCGACATGTTCTCAATGCATAGTCCAGAACGCACTCCTTGAAAGCAACGCCGTTGAAGAAAGTTTGGTGCTTGTACAATCTCCCGTCACCACGTCTGAAGTTGGGATTTGTTGTCGGCGTCTTCTGTGATTTCTCTCCCTCTTCATCGCTCTCTGGAAGCATGCCGTGGTGGATCGAAGGCTCATCGACAAATGCTTCCACCATCCGCTCGATTTCGTCATCATCTCTAGCCCCTGCTTCTTCATCGAAGTCATTCTCGCCAAATTCTCGACTGACTCGAGTGACTAGAGCCATTGATGTCGACTTCAATATACTCTGTTGGCGATGATTTCGTTTTTTTTTTCTAGGGTTCTTCGAAATTTGGGAATTTCGATTTGGGGGAAATGTGATTTAGGGTTTGTAAATTTTCCCGTTTGGGGTTTTCTGTTTTCGCAAAAAAAATAAGAATTCGGGTCTAATTTTTGGTTTACTCATCTTAATCGGGTCTGTATCGGTCAAGCATATGTTTTTAGATTGTTAACAATCATTACAAAACCATAAACCGTCTTAAACCGAGCTATATAGGGAAATAAATCTCGAACTTCTTTTCTGTGGGGAAATAACTCTTAAACTTGTTTTTCGGGGGGAAATAAATCTGCAACTTTGATATTGTGGGGAAGTAAACCGTGTCAATAGTTCCGTGGGGATTTGGCTAGATAAGTACATTTTCGTGGGGAAATAGCTCGTTTTCCCAAACAAGAACAAGAAAAACTCGTACAAGAACAAAAATCCTAAGCTTCAATAACTTGCACAGGATTAGCGAAACCACTCTCTCATCATACACAACTCAAACTGCCCCAATATTGCAACAAAAGATTGATCAATCTTACAACATATTCTGTCGTAAAATGATTTCTGATTCTTCAAAATTCAAATTCAGCTGCATCCTCACATCATTCGACTAAACCATACATAATAACGGACGTTAATGCCATTTCGCTTATCATCATCACTCTCGACCAACTCAAGAACAAGACAACAATCAATCCTCCGATTTCTCAAATCGCAATTTCGTTGCTATTATCTTTTTATTAACAAACTAAACTCGAGAGCAATTTCACAAAATTGGAAAATTCGTCGAATCACAAGAAAGAAATGAAAAGCGATTCGAGAAAGATACGATTGCTTACTAGCTTCAAACTCATCGGCGAAGGACATTTGGGTATTTAGGGTTTCGCAAGATGCTGCATATGTTGGAGAGTTTTATTAATTGGCGCACAAACTAAATCCGTTTATTAATTTTTCATTTTCATATACACAAAAGGTTTCGACTTTTTGATTTTATCATTTTAGTAATGTTTAGTTTTTCATTTTCTTGCACTGAACCATGTACTAATTCCTAATTATTCAACCTAAACCACCAAAATTAAGCTACAAGTAGTATAATTTTAATGGAAAAACATATATGAGTATTATATTCTTTCTTTTTTTTGGATTTTCACAATTTTTTATGAAGAAAACAAATTATATCTCAAGATAACACAGCTATAAAGAACTTAATTCAACAACTACACAAAATCATAAATCGTAACAACTTCACAATCACCACCTCTCTATTTAAACACCATTTGCACACATCTCACATATTCATCAAACAATCTTAAATCAGTTCAAAATCTTCTTTCCAACACAAAAAAAAAACAGATAAACAACATTCTCCATGATGATGATTGTTCAATCACCATTCTTGCTTTTAACAGCAATCTTGTTCACAGTTGCTGTTTTTGCATCAGCGCTTGATCCTGCACCTGAAGACCCCATTTTCGAACTCTACATGCACGATTTACTTGGAGGAAGCAGTCCCACGGCGAGGCCAATCACTGGTTTGCTCGGGAACATTTACAACGGTCAAGTTCCGTTTGCTAAGCAGATTGGTTTCACTCCTCCTGAAAACGGTATTGCCATACCCAATGCAAACGGCGCCCTCCCGACGGTTAACGGCATCAACGGTGTACCTCTTGGGACAGGCTTGTCTGGTACAGCTTACTCTGGTCAGAACCTGAACGGGATTCAGACTCAGTTGGGTCCTGATGGTCTGAGTCTCGGGTTTGGCACAATCACCGTGATCGATGACATACTCACATCTGGTCCTGACTTGGGTTCGCAGCCGCTTGGCAAGGCTCAAGGAGTTTATGTTGCAAGTTCTGCAGATGGAAGCACACAGATGATGGCTTTCACAGCTATGCTTGAAGGTGGAGAGTACAATGACAACCTCAACTTCTATGGAATTTATAGGATCGGAAGCGCCATGTCGCATCTGTCCGTGACTGGAGGAACAGGTAGGTTCAAGAGTGCTTGTGGCTTCGCAGAGGTCAGGCCATTGATTCCATCGGGTCAGCATGAAGTGGACGGAGCAGAGTCGCTGCTGAGGATCATTGTCCATCTCAAGTACTAAAAGAGCCAAAAGGAGCCTTCCCAAAAGATTTTAAATTTGTGCATGTGTGCGTGTGAATGTTCTTTTTTTTATTGTAACAGTTATATTGAATCACAGAAAGCCCTGAAAATTTCTAAGATTGTTAAAGCGTATTATGAACATTGCTCTAAAGCCTAAGATTGTGACCACAAAAGAATTCTGCCACCGCGGAATCAATACAATCTACTCTCAAGGTTTTGACACAAATTGTACTCTAATCCGAGGAATAATAAAATTCAGGCAAAAGTATATAACTATGAGACGATTGCACAGAGATCTCCAGAAACTTTATTCCAAGAAGAAGATTCTTGTTTACATCAACCCAGCCTAGTGATATTCACACGGCTAAGCACCGTAGTTTCATCTAAACCGTAAAGAGAGTCTATCAAATGCATTCTCAACGAACCTGGACCTTTCGCCAATGCTTCACCCAACTCACCTGCGATGCCAAAGACAGACATAGCAGAAACCGTAGCTTCCAGTGGCCGTAATTGATCGATAGCAAGAAACGCCGCAATCAGACCACTTAGAGAACATCCAGTTGCAGTGATCTTTTGCATCATCTTTGTCCCGTTGTGGACACTGATAACCTGTTCCCCATCTGTAACGATATCAACAGCTCCTGATACTGCAACTACAGCACCACTTGACAAAGCTAATGACTTTGCAGCTTCTATGGCGTCTGTAGATTCATGAGAGCTATCAGCACCCTAACAAAAAAGAGAAAAACAACTCATACATTCGCAAAACTTCTTGATTCCTGAAATTCCGATGAACAAACTTCGAATGAATTGAACAAAAGAACAAAGAATTGCAGAGTTCGCTACTATAATTCACTTCAATTTCTTCAGCCACCTACACTACACAGTCATCAAAATCTCCAATAACGAAACTCTTGAATCTTTGTGAATCTCAATACTATTTAGAGATACCTTAGTTTGACCCGGTGAAGCTGAGGAGAGAGCAATAATCTCAGAGCCGTTCCCTTTGATTACAGTAGGTTTAAGCCCGACGAGCTCCAGACACGCCTTTAACCGGAACCCGGAGCAACTCACGGCGGCGGGATCGAGAACCCAGGGCTTTCCGAGTTTAGAAGCAAGTTCGGCGGCAGCTTTCATGGAAGGAAGCCAGTCAGGTGTAAGCGTCCCAACGTTGACGCAGAGCGCGTGAATGTGAGGCGTGAAATCAGGAATCTCAACGACGGAATGAACCATCGCCGGAGATGCGCCAGCGGATAAAAGCGTGTTGGCCACGAGATCCATCGAGACGAAGTTGGTGATGCACTGAACCAGTGGCGATCCTCGCCGGACGGCGGTGACGTGGGCCCACACGCCGGAGCTCCATTCGTTTGGCTCTGATTTTAATTCCATTCTGCTTAACCAACCGTCAATCACGATTCAAATATATAAGAAATACGGTTTGGCTTTAATTTACTAAAAACCGGGATTTAATACCGGTTAAGACTTAAACCAAATAAATCAATTGAACCGAGTCCTTACATTTCCGAGTTTAAATGACAACAAAAAAGAAAAGCTGAGAGAGAGCCTGAGATGTTTTCTTTTACAACAATGTATCAAACAATCTCAAACTCACAAGATTACAAGTGAAATTGGAGCTCTCTAAAGATACAAAATGTGTAAATTACCGTTATCTTCTTCGTGGCCAACTATATACTCTATGGAAGTGCGGTGAGGATCATTCGGATATGCATTGGTGCGATTTGAACCAATCATTTGACAGTAACTGAACAATCCGGCTCTCAAGCCTATCGGAACCAGAACCGGGCCTTAGAATACCCGAGTCACCCCAGACAGAACATAAGCTGCTGTTGTTACCTGAATCTCCCAAACACCAACCACCAGGCACAACTTCACCAGGTATGAGTCCCAGAAGCTCATGATCGATGCGATCAAGGACAGGATCATCGTACCTGAATCCTCTAGCAAATGCTGCTCCGGATTCAACCATTTCCGTGAACTCTTCGGAATCAAGCCGGTGGTATCTTTCTTTAGAAGTGTCGTTAGAAGCTAGGTAGAGTAAGTTGTTGTTGATAATGGTCTTTTTGAAGAGATTCGAGTTGCAGAGGATAGTCGGGAAGTAGTTGGAGAGGGAAGCAGGTGTGTTGGACAAGTACATGAGTAGTGTCCGAGGGAAGTTGTCAGTGCCCAAGACACAGTGCTCCATGAAATTGCGGCTTAAGATGGAGAAAGATGGGCCTACCAAAAAGAGATAATCGCAGTTAGTTTAATCATCAATGACATAACGTTATCTCAGACCTTATTTTCAGCTACATCAGTTCTTTTAACTAGTTATAATTGCCCGCATAGATATTACATGCCAAAGAAGTTCCCTAGTTCAAGCAACGACCTTTTACATGTCATCCAAAATTTGATTCACATCCATAAGTCCACAGTTCACATTCGGATGGGAAATGTCATTTGTTAACAATCAACAAACTTATAGCAATGAGATACATTGCAAGTGATTCCTAGACTTTGGCTTCATTTCCTCGATTCTCTGCTTAAGCAGCTAATAGCAGTACCGATAAACGAGACATTGTGTAGTCTTTTTTTTCTTCAAAGCAGCAGCAGTTATGGTTATAAAGGTTTCGTAGTTGTCAACGGTTTTTACCATCTACCTTCACAAATCTACCTACGGAATTTTGAAACGTTGCAAACAAATTGCTAACCCTCCAAAAAAGAGAAGGGATTTAGCTCCTATTGAACAGCATAATTAGTAAAAAGTCTTGGCAGGTTTTATTCCTCGCAGTTTCATCACATCGCTCGAGATTCATATATGTCAGTTCTTTTAGCTAGTCATAATTTCCTGCAAAGACATTGCATACTAAAGAAGTTTCCTAGTTCAAGCAATCTGAAAAACTGATCACATTCGAAGGAGACATATTTGATAACAACCAACAAAAGAACCATAGTAAGCGATACCTAGACTCTAGCTTCCCTTTTTGCACTGATCTGCTTAAGCATCTAATACCACTACCAACAAACGAGACATCATATAGTCTATTTTTCTTCCAACCAACAGCAGTCTCAACTACTGTTACCCAATACTTTTACAAATCTACCTACCATATAATGAAATGTCACAAACAAACTGTTTCAGAGCAAAAAAATTGCTAACCTTGTGAACATATGGACTTAGTACCTACTAAACAGCACAGCTAGTAAAAAGAACTCTTCCAGAACATTTCTACTCAAACAAAACTTCATGAATGACTTCTATTTGAAGTTTGAGCCTCGGTCAAACATGTCAATACTAAGCAATTCAATTTATTGCACCACCACACACACATTTGCAAAGAAAACAAGGTGATTGTTTATCAATTATCCACCAAGAAATGCAGGAAACAGAAAATAGGAAACGGAAGACGAAATGTAACATAGCTTGGGAAAGAGGAGCATACTTGAGAATAACTTAAAAGCCTTAGGCAACACTCATTTCTGTGAAGCAAAGAACATATCGGTTTTCTCAACAAGATAGAGCCCTGGGTCAACAATCACAGGCTTCAACCTCCTGGACCTACGAGAAACCAAGAGAAAATGCTCAAAAATCCCCAACTAAATTGATCCTCAAGAACATTGAAATCTTGGCTCTGTGGAATCGAATCTAAGTGGAGCACAATAAGCTTCAAATCTCAGCGGAATCAATGTGCATAGAGAGAATCAGAGTCTTACTCTTTCCAGCCAATGTAGCTGGTGTGGTTCACAAAGTTCAACTCCTTAGGCAAATGCGACAAAATGTGAAGAAGCTCTGCACAATCCAAGTCAAAAACCTTGAAAATTCGAAGAGAATCATCACACACACACAAAAAAAATCAAAGAAATGGCAAGGAGGAAGCAAAATCCAACCATCTTGAGTAACGAGAGGGTAATCGTCAACGCTGAGATTGACAAACCAATCCCAAGCCCCCGACAATCTGAGAAGAATCGAAGCACCGTGAAGCGTGGATGCCATCGGAGACGATCCTCTCTGATACGCGAAATCGGGTTTTCCAACAACGTCAACATTCCGTGCAGCTCGGAAAATCGGTACGTCTTGTACCGTCACAGCGAGCCGATCTCGCTCCGATTGCGTCGCCAAGCTATCGAGATGGAGGAGATATCGGTTTCTAGGATGGTAAGTAGCGTAGAGAAGACGGAGGATCCGACGCGAATCACCGGAAGATCCAGATATAAGGTAAGCGATGGAAGGAGGAGCTGTGTCGGCGGCGATCTTGGAGGAGGAAGGAAAGAGTCTCGGGTCGGGTCGTAGGTTATCGGGTCCGGTGTAGGAAGATGAAGAGTGAGAGGAAGAGAAAGAGAGGAGGAAGCAAAGAGAGAGAAAAGCGGTAGTGAGGATTATGTAGAGAGTGAATCTCGGTTGCTCTTTTGCAACCGTTAATCCGTTCGGCATTTTTTTCTTCACGGCGGCGCGATTTCTCAACTTCTGGAGAAGCTGCAGCATGTAATGGTCACACAGTCGCCTCAGACTCCGAAGATAGGATTTTTTTTGTTTTTTTTACACTTTAATGCTAACGACAATGTTTAATGTCCAAAAGATTCCGGTTTTTTTTTTATCGAATATAAAATTTATTCAAAAAAAAAAAGTGTTTTATAATAGATGCTATATTTTATTTGAAAGATTTGTAAGAAAAAATCTTTATGCTTTCTTTTGATTGAAGACCATGGGTGTTACGGTGGTCTTGTGGCAAACTAGTGGATCATTGCTTGTCATATGAGTAATCGCCTGCATTTTGTATGCAGCTAATACGATTTCTCACATTCTTATCAATGATCTTTGTGATGCGTGAAAGCTGGTAACAAGCGTGAACATAGGGATCCGATCATGGCTTGAAGTTTGTAGTTGTTGAATTAGGTGACGCCAATCAGTTGAGTAGTCACTACCGAAAATTCGTCGAGTTAGATTATTCCACACTTCCGCTAAGTATCGATATTCAAAGAATAGATGATTCATCGATTCCTCTTCGCTTCCGTATAGAACGCACTCTAAGTTTTCCTTCTTCGTTTTATCCCATGTTGATAATCTATTCTTCATCGCTAACCAAACAAGAAATGAGTATTTCAGAGTTGATTTGGAAAACCACACCCCTTTATACCATTCCATTACCAATTGTGTTCCTTTTGTTAGATTTGGTTTTTTTTTCCGAATACGATTAGAATTTCTAAGTTAGTTTAAAATATTGAATTTGATTCCATTACATCATTACATATTTTACATTCACACCATAAACCATATTATGATGAACAAATGAAAAGTACTTAACAAATGAACCTGAGATAAACATAGATCTTAAAAGAATGAGTTAGCATCATCACAATTATCAGATTTAAAAACCAAAAAAATAAAATAAAGACTGCTTCTCTTTTCTTACCTGGCTAGCTATGAAAGATCACTTATCTACCAGAGTTAGGATGCGTAGTTGGGGGAATGGTCAATCTAGTCTTTTGTGTGGCGAACCCGACAAAACTAAAAATCACTTATTTTTTGCGTATTCATATTCCTTCACGGTTTGGTTGACATCAGTTGAGACTTATTAGGAGTAGCATCCAACCCTGATTGGGAAGAAACGCTCCAACATTTGATCTCCCATCGGTTTGATAGACTTGACTCCATCTTGATTCGGTTAGCATAGCCTTCTAAACGACGATTTATTACCTTTGGAAAGAGAGGAACGAGAGACGTACTTACCAACCTACAACACATCTTATACGAGTCATTGAAAACACGATACGAAACAGAGTCAACTCACTTTGCTACTACGACTTGCCGCGACTACAAAACATTTCTTCAAAGATGTCTTTAATCCATGAAATTTAGATATAAAGCAACATATGAACACGTATCAAATTCACAGGAACTTATCAAAACTTACAAGGTGGAGACGTGGTTTTCTTGAGCTGTTTGTACAAGGCAACAGATCAATCATAGACAGCAATCGAAGTTTCCATCTCCAAGTTACAATTGCTTTTGTAGCAATATGTCCGACGAAACGGCATCGTTTCGTGCCATGCCCAAAGTTCGCGTCTTTTAATGCGAGTCGTTACATATGAATTTATTTACTTATTTAGAGTTTGTATTAACTGGTTTCAATTAGTTGTAATTAGAATCTTAGTTATCATTTCCTTTAAAACACAATTAAATTGACCGAATCAATTCAATTTTTATAGAGGGACAAACAAAGAAGTCATGGATTTTTCAAGATTGTTTGACTAGGATATCTTCTTAAGATGTATTCAAATCTAATTTTTTTACTAATATAATTAATTAAAAAAAAAATCCAATGTTGTAAGAAAATTTGGGAAGATTGTTTATTTGATTATTTAAAATATTTTAAAGGTTAAAAAAACAAAAAGAGAGATATCACTTAATTTAAAACCATAATGGCGTAATTGTTACGATAAACTTGTCACATTAAAACATATATTATTCACACCTTTTAATTTTGTTTTTTTTTTAGTAAGTAAATGAATCACTTTAGCTTTCAAATAAAAACATCATAGTGTGGTGCGCTACCCCGCAAGTTGCGGTGGCATTTTATACAAAAGTCAAAAAAAGTAATTAACACGTGTTTAATTATCATTCGTCCAACACTCACGGATTTGAAATCTTATTGGTTGATATGCATCACTCAAATTATATTATCACCCCTCAACTTTAACAGTAATCACGTGAATGCCATTTATAGTAACAGTCCTCATTTCTTTTTATTTTTGGGAAATCTAATGAAAAAAAGGCTCTATCATAAGTACGGTCGATCTTCCCCTTCCATTTTATGGGGTCCACAGTGTTAAATGACAAAACAACGACACGCTTTTGTTAATATTACATAAATACCATTCGATCTCACCGTTGATCTTAGTTTCCTCGATATATTGTGTGGGCCGCGTCGCAGTTGATTGTGGCTTGAGTATACGTTATAGGGAAATTTCATTTTTCGTGTCATCCCCTTCCCCACTTCCAACTAAAAATTAATCAAAATAAAGAAAACCCTAAACGCCGTTGTGTGATATTTGGAGAGAGAGAGAGATTAAAAACTTCTCTGTTTCTCTTTTTCAACATTTTCTCTCTCTCTCTCTCTTTAAACGAAAACTTGGACGAAGCGATTTTTTTCTTTTTTTCTCGGTTTTTAATCTTTGATTATGGAAATGGAATCGTTCATGGACGACCTATTGAACTTCTCTGTACCGGAGGAGGAAGAAGACGGTGACGAAGGAGAGGATGCTCGTTCGCCGAGGAATATAACTCGCCGGAAAACAGGATTACGGCAAACGGATTCCTTCGGTCTCTTCAATCCCGATGACCCTGTAAGTTCTTCCCAAAGAAAATAAAAAATAAAAAGAACCCTTGTAAACATTTATTGGTATGGAAACACCGAGTTGACTCGCCGTCGGAGGTTAAATCGGGTCACGGCGGTGGGGCGGTTGACTCAGTCGTGTCAAAAGTCGGAAAACGCGTTTTCCTTTAAATTTAAAGTCCATTAAACGTGCACGTCATGTGGGGACGTTTGCCGTATCGTGTAAGAAGACGAGAATACCCTTTGGTTTTTGAAAACCCATGCGCTTTGGTTCGGGAGTTTGTTGGAGGGTATTTTCGGGAATATACTTTATCTTTAGGGTCATTGTTTCGTGAGCTGTTTCCTCACATGATGGTTAGCTACCCACAATTAAAATTTTCCAACCATTTTATTCGAATTTTGTTTGTCACACAACCTTTTTTTATTATAATAATTCGATGCATCTCAATTATTATTATTTTTTGACAATTATTATCGGGATAATACACGAAATTACATAATTACCCTTCCTTTTTCTTTTTCTTTTTCTTCTTCTTCTTCACCCACCCATTATCTTTTTCTTTCCTCCTTTTTTGAAAAACGTGGAGAGAGTCGACTCAGTCGAGTTAACGAGTTCGCTCGGTCTAATAATTTTTTAAAATCTTTTGCAGGGAGTGGTTGTGGAAGAGGATTTGGAATGGATATCGAACAAAGATGCTTTCCCTGTGATCGAAACATTCGTCGGCGTGTTACCGTCGGAACATTTCCGCATATCGTCGCCGGAGCGAGAGGCGACTGAAGGGAAACAGCTGAGTCCGGTTTCAGTACTCGAAACGAGTAGCCATAATAGCTCTATAACGACGACGACGACCTCAAACAGCAGCGGCGGAAGTAACGGAAGCACGGCTGCGGCGGCCGTCGCTAGCACCACGACGATGATGAGCTGCTGCGTAGGTTTAAACGTGCCGGGTAAGGCGAGAAGCAAGCGCCGCCGCACGGGACGGCGAGATTTGAAAGTTCTGTGGACGGGGAACAACGAGGAAGGACCACAGAAGAAGAAGAAGACGCCGTCGGTTGCGGCGGCGGTTTCCATGGGAAGGAAGTGTCAACACTGTGGAGCGGAGAAGACGCCGCAATGGAGGGCGGGACGGTCGGGACCGAAGACGCTGTGTAACGCGTGTGGCGTGAGGTACAAGTCAGGGAGACTTGTTCCGGAGTATCGCCCGGCTAATAGCCCGACTTTCTCGGCGGAATTACATTCAAATTCTCACCGGAAGATTGTAGAGATGAGGAAGCAGTTTCAGTCCGGTGATGGTGACCGGACAGATTGTGGATAAAAGTTGTTAGGATCATTTTTCTCTTCTTTTTTTTTTTTTGGAGAAACTTTTTTTCCCCCCGTTAATCTCTCTTTTTAAGTTTGTTTTAGGGTTTTGCAGTTGGAATTTAGGGTTTTTGTTTTTACTTTTTTATTTGTGAAATTAGGGGTAATTACTATTTTAGGAATATTATGGTCAGTGAATGGAAGATAACTTTCTCATTTTATGATGCGGTAATATTAAAAATAGAACAAAAAATAAAATCTTGTAAGTAAGTCTTCTCATTTCATAAATTGAGCCCTTTTGGTCCCAACCAAATATATAGTTTCTATGAGCGAAATTGGAAATGTGAAGTCAATTTTGGGTTTTTTCTGTATGTCTTGATTCAGTGATTCACTGATTCTACTTTTGCCTTTACTGACATATTCTCTAAATTAACATACAGAATATGTTTTTGAAAATGTACTGAAAAGTCATGAAGGGTTATTAGGTGCAAAATGTGATTGTCAAAAGCAGAGATAGTAACCACAACTATTAAAATAGTTCTGTTTCTATAAAGTAGAGAATGCAATAAGATCAAGCAAAGAATTTTATTTGTATTTTATCACTAATAAAGAAATTCAGATTGATTGTTTATGGGTGAGAGCAAACAAAATATACAGAAACAAAAAAAAATTGGCAACCACTTATCAACTAACAAACTAACAACCAAACCTATTAAAGCTTTGAGCGAAACAAAATGTACAACTCTATTTTAGTGGTTATAAAATAAAATAATAAATTATTTTTGTTTCAATTTATCAAATATATTTTTGTATAATTGTTATTTTTTAATACTTTTAACCATATTAGTCTATTAAAAACCAAGTTGTTAGTGATCGGGTGGTTCCCTTCATGTGGTAAGTGTCGGCCCTGTTAGTCTATGCCAGGTATCGATTTTCCGCGGGAGCGAAATTACCAGGTTTTAGAACTTTGCCAAATGGGACATTATAAATGGGTTGTGTCACTCCCAACCGAGAGATTAGTCTGGGCCTTTGGGCTTAGGATTACTACTGAAAACCAAAAAAGCATCCAAAAAAAAAAATAAAAAAAATATTAGTCTATTATATTTGATTTGTTTATATAAGAAATAAGACGGTTACCTTCTTCTTTTTTTGACGTCATAAGACGGTTACTTAAAAGTCGTGACCTAGTGATAAGTGATAACACAAGTGGGTTGATTTTTGAGTGTCCCGGGTTTAATCCACCTTTGAAATAGAGTTATTCTTTAAATCCATCATTTCTACGGTTTATCTACAAAAAATAAAATAATAAGATGGTCTATTACATATTGAATTTCGTCCATTCTAATACGAAAAGTGATTAATTTTGATTACAATGTCTCGTGACAATAAAAGGTTACAATGTCAATAATAAGTAATTTAACATCATCATCTCTAGAGACAATGTTAGGTACATTAGTTGATAGAACCATATGAGACATTAAGAAGCTTCCGGTTTAAGAGCTTGGAGTAAACCAACACAGAAACCAGGAGATTGTTTCTGGTGAGTGAAAGAGTTTCTGGTGAGTGAAAGAGTGTTTTGGAGTTTTTTTGGTGAGAATGACGATGGTTGTATGGTGATTCTTAGTGAATTATGAGGAGTCTTCGGCCAGACGTATAGAGTCGCGGTTTGCGTCTGAACAGGATAAATCTCTTTTATCTTTATTTTTTGCTATTTTTTGTTTGTCATCATTTTGGACTACAACATGCCGGTTCAATAGACAAATACTACCATATATGAAGAACAGATGTAGTCAAACTCGACACCTATAAAATGACAACAGATATGTGGCAACCGCTGATCCACTTGTTCCATATTTATTTTTCGCTATTTCTTATCTCATTCTCTCAATTTTAAAGTGTTGGATCAAAAAGCGGAAGAAACACCATTCACGGTTAATCGCAACAGACAAAAACTGATGTTGGATCGGAGGCGTATTGACCAAATAATTAGATTAGATGTAACATTTTCCTAATTTGAATAATTTAATGTGATTATAATGGAATTAAAAAAAAAAAAAGATTAGACTAGTAATGTATGATTGAGGAGTCAGTGTGTGAAGTAGTAGTCACATGGGAGATTTGATAATATCATTGCACATGCCTTTACTCTTCTTCCTCCCAATTCCACCAACTCCATTGTCTCCACTACGCCATGAATCATACCATCAATTTTTCTATAATATCCAGTAAATATAAATGTATTACAGTATTATCTTTTTATATTTCTATACAAATCTATTTAATATATTTTTTAAGAAATTGTTTTAAAATTTAAGAAACATTGCTTTTAACTGAAATTTATAATATTTTTAACTAATGATTATATATAGAATTGTCAAACCAGAATAATTTATCTATTTAATCCGTTTTATATTGCACTAAATTATTATTCGGTCTAACCCGCAAAAACCTATAATCTTGAAAACTTAACTCTAATATGCACCGTTTAATAACTGGTGTTTGTGATTAGTCGACGAACTCTTATAAAAATCAATTTTCTTGTCTAACTTTTTATCAAATTAGTAAAATATTTTTCAGCTTTTCAAATAAAATATAATAAATTATAGTAAAAAATATAGCAAAATTTCAAATAGATTTTTTTCTTTGAATATATATTGATTGATTATCATTTAAAAATATATAATATTAAAAATAATTATAATAAATAACATCTTTAATGGCAACAAATACTTTCCATATTTTCTTCAATAGTTTTAAAAGACAATTATATCCTTTTCTATTTCAAATATATTTTATTATTTGTAATGGCATAATATGTAATAACTTATAAAATATAGTTTATTTTCCTAAATATCTTCTTAAATAATATTATAAAGATATGTATATGTTTTGTTACTATTTGAACCGCTCCGCACTTATTCCGCTCCGCACCGCATGCTCACCATTCAAAGCCTTAATTACCGAGCTTCTATAAACCCATTTAGGAATGGAAATGAGATTTATTCCCATTAAGAGCAGTGACAGTAATCATTTTCAGCCCATTGTTTCAATTGAATCAAGAGTTAATTGTATGTATTGTCACTTAATTTAATTTTTATTAGTATTTTAACATTTTTTTAAAGTGTTAAAAATATTTGTGATTTTTTTGAGTGAAAAGACGATTTTATTTCTCTTATTGCTACATCGTGTATCGTCCATCATCGTACACGTCGTACTGTACAAAGGTAAATTTGGGTTGAACAGTGAAATAAGTGCTATTTTCTACTACATTTTCAAAAAGTCACAAAAACTAATAAAATATTAAAAAAGTGACAATTCTTGCAAAATCTCCTTGAATTAAGTTACAAAGCAGTTTTGCAAGAATGAATGGATTTTATTCTTGGGGATTTAAATTACATGTTTTTTTTGGCTTAGAATATATATATTTATCCTTTTTTAGATAATTCTTTCTATTTCCAACAAGTATAGTGATATGAATTAGTATTTGATCTCCGGTTTGCGCTAATGTCAAACTACGTACGTACATCTGCAGATGAGTATAGATCTTTTCTCCAAACTAGTTTTCATAAATCAATGGCAAAGATCTATATAGATGGGTTTATATTAGTCGGGCTTTAGAGAAGTTTGTCCACGTCTATCAAAATTATATATAAAAAAAAAAAACATAACAAGCTTAATTATAACCAAGAAAAATCCTTGGTCCAACAAAGCTCATCACTACTAAAGTAAAACCCATCTTCTCTAACGGACCAAGAACACTTGTTGGTAAATCCACATCTATTGATGTCCCTAGAAATCTTAAACGCCTCGAACCTCTTCCTCTTCGATTCCCACTTCATTGTACATGTGTATTCTGCTCTCCACGACCACAACTCGATCCTGGCCGTCCATCTGAAGTCGTCTCCCTCTTGAAGCGCACGACCACCAATATCTCCTTGCGGCGAGGTGCACCAGATCACTAGAGGGAGAGACGAGTTGTCTCTGAAGCTGTTGATTACACGCACGTCGTATTCCTTTCCCAATAGCATAGTTTGCGGCTGAAGCATCGACGTGAAGATGATCGTTAAGGAGATGATGATAAGTATAAAAAGTATTTGTATTAGAGTTTTCATGTTTTTTTTTATTTCTCTTCTAAATGATACAAAGGTGCAGTTTTTACATATATTTTTTTTTTTTGGTTTTCTGAGGAGAGAGGTGTTTGAAGTGGATCTTGTTTCATATCCGAGAGAGTTTAATTTACGATAGAGAGTTACATATATTTTTTTACTTTAGTTCTGAGATCTCACAATAATTAACTAGATTTTCATATGCATTGAATTATATTTTTGCAGAACTAGTTCAATTAAATAGAAATAAATTATATTTTCTATTTCTTATTAAGAAAAAATGAAAATGAAATATTGTGCACATAAATGAAAAAAAATATAAACCGTGATTTCTAACGTTCGTAATGATGTTTAAAAACCGTCTTTCTCTTTCTTTCGCAATGGCGATGAGAATGGCGATTATGCTTTCTCATTTTTAACTGCTTTTTTTTTCTTTTTCGGGATGAATATTACTGGATTTCGGTGCTTTCTCCAAGGTGTTACATCAAATCTTCTCTTCGCTTCCTTGTAAATTTGTAATGGATAAGGCGATTCCAAAACGGTTTTTAAACCGTGATTTCTTCATTACATGGGTGATGATTATCATGTATTTTGGCAGTAATGTGGTGAATTTCATTGGAATTGATCATAATTCACAGTGAGTTATCTCCAACGTGATGTCGGTTTTTCGAAACCGGTTTCTCTCTCATAGTAGAGTCTCTATTTTCTGGTGGCGATCTCGTCTCCGATGTAGCGCTGTAACTTCCTTGCAAATGGTGTTTTGGTCAAAGAATCTGGGATCCCGGAAAATCATATGTTTATGTTGCTTCTAGTTCGATTTTTTTCGGGGATTTTACTTTGCTGAATATGGCATTAACACCATGGAAACCACCATGGAGGGTAGAACGGTTTGGAGCGGAAGATGCACTCTTGTTGTATGGCGACATTCGTACAGTCGTTGAAAATTGGCAGTCTCAAATCTTATTTCGATCGAAAGAATCAGTAAATTGGGTTCTTTTTCGACGAACATTTTTAGATCTTAATTGGGAATGGGTCAATGTAATACAACATGGGAAAACATGGATAATAGCCAAAGATGAACATCGCATCAGATTGAATGCGAATTTGAGGAAAGGAATGATGGACACTCTCTATGCGAGTAAAATTTTTCGGAGAAAAGAATCGCCAAAATTTATTTTAGTTCTTTTATCGCTTTGTATTGTTTATATTTTATGTATTTTTTGATATAACTTAATTTTTATATAAATAAAGATTAGATGAAAAAAAAATTGAAAAAAAATATATATATAATGTACAAAATATAAGGCATGATCATGATAAAGGAAACAAATTTCGAAAACCAACTTGAAAATCTTTGTATATACAGATATCATCATATTATATATACCGTAAATAAGAATTCATATGATAGATTTTGACCCCAAGTTTCTTAGATAAACTATTTTTTTTATTCTAACTTTAAACATAATCGTCATTATTTTCATATATATCTTTTACGAATTCGAACAATATTGAAACGATTTTAAAAAGTCAGATACCTATGTTTTGTAACAAGAACTTTATATATATAGTGGCAATTTCAACTAGAAATCATAATTTTGATGGAAAAAAAACAATGAACATAGTATTATAAATATTAACAAACAAGAGTATTATCATTATCTAGCCCTACATAATATGAAATTAAGTATTTATCAATTATATTTTAAAAATTAGTTAAATTAGAAAGAAAAATAATTTTTCTCTATTTTGCCCCTTTCTACAAGAGAAAAATCAATGTTATCCTTATCACCACCACCGTCAATACTGTTCATCTACTACCACCGCCGATACTATTCATCTACCACCACTGCCGACACTGTTCTCTTAAATCTTTTTATTCTCTTAAATCATTTTCCGACCCAGAACGATCTTGTAATTTTCGCAGAGTTCGATATCAATAAACGAAATTCCGATCAATAAGTTACTGTTTTACTTTTTATGTGATTTTCATAATCAACAATCGTTTTTTATATAAACTGTAAAACCTCGTACTAGTAAAAAAAGAAGGAAAAAGAGTAAAACCTCAAACATTGACCAAATAGAAAATAAATACAACTTGTAAATAGAAAAAGCTGAAACAATGTGAAAAAAATGAAAAAGCTGAACCGGGTTTCATTGGTTTTGTCCTTATTAACCGTTTCCGGTTCTTCCCATGGGTGAATAATAATAGAGAAAATTACCCAGAATAACATTAATCTTTCATGTAATAACTAGATTAACACTTTCAGAACCGACTTGACTAGAATAATACAAATCTTTTGTCAAAAGACAGAAAACCCTTACTTGAGTTACTTATTCATAAAAATGCAATTTTGATTTATTTTTCTCAAAAACAAAAAAACTGCTTTTGGATTGAAAACAAAAAGAAAAACAGTTTTCTTTTTCTAAAATATTTCACTTCCTCCTCTTCCCTAGAAACGAAAAAAAATTGTTCCTCTCCCACACGATTTTTCGCCGTCGCCTTCAACGTTTTTCGCTGTCGCCGTCATCGTTTTTCGTTGTCGTCGTCATCGTGTTCGTCCTCCTCGCCATCGTCGTTGTCGTCATCCTCTCGTCGTCGCCATCTTCACCGTTGGCTTTTCTTCATCCTCGCCGTCCTCCTCTCTTCTTCATCGTTCATCCTCGCCGTCATCTTCTCTTTCATCGCCGCTGTCGAGGAACCCTATTACCTAACCACTTCTCTTTTATCGCAGATGCAGACTTGTTTTCATGTGTTGCAGACTTGTTTTCATGTGTTGCAGACTTGTTTTTAGATGCTTAAAACCGCCGCGCTGCCCTCGCGTCTCTTCATCTTCCTCACAGATGCAGACTTGTTTTCATTTGTTGCAGACTTGTTTCATTTATCGCAGACTTGTTTCATTTGTAGCAGACTTGTTTCATTTGTTGCAGACTTTGTTGTTATTGTTGCATATTTGTTTATCGCAGACTTGTTTCACTTGTTGCAGAAACGTAAAAACTGCTTTTCTCTTTCTCCCACACGGTTTTTCGCTGTCGCCGTCGCCTTCATCGTTTTTTGCCGTCGCCGTCATCGTTTTTCGCCGTCGCTGTCATCGTTTTTCGTCGTCGCCGTCATCGTGTTCGTCCTCCTCGCCGTCGTCATCTTCTTCATCGTCGTTGTCATCATCCTCTCGTCGTCGTCATCTTCACTGTTGGCTTTTTCTATTCTTCATCCTCGCCGTCCTCCTCTCTTCTTCATCGTTCATCCTCGCCGTCATCTTCTCTTTCATCGCCGCCGTCGAGAAACCCTAAAACCTAGCCGCTATCTCTTTCATCGCAGATGCAGACTTGTTTTCATGTGTTGCAGACTTGTTTCATGTGTTGCAGACTTGTTTAGATGCTTAAAACCGCCGCGCTGCCCTCGCGTCTCTTCATCTTCCTCACAGATGCAGACTTGTTTTCATTTGTTGCAGACTTGTTTCATTTATCGCAGACTTGTGTCATTTGTCGCAGACTTGTTTCATTTGTTGCAGACTTTGTTGTTAATGTTGCATATTTGTTTATCGCAGACTTGTTTCACTTGTTGCAGACCTTTTTTATTTGTTGGAGACATGTGTCGCAGACTTGTTTCATTTGTTTCAAACTTGTTTTTAAATGTTTAAAACTCTAGCCTGAATCGTCCTCTAAGCTCAATTTTAATTTCTGTTTCGGTTTTTATTAAGTTACACTTTTAAACATTGAAATAAAATCACATCTTCGTTAGTTCCAAATGGATTTTTGATCAACCTAAGTACATCTCCAAGACATGACTCTAATTTTCCTAATTTGAACAAATCCCATCTATCAATTCACACAGTTCAGAGACAAAAGCAATCACTGGACATGGAAATTAAAGGTTTTGCTGTGTCGGGGATATATGAAAAGACAAGCTCTAAAATGGTTAAGTAGCGGAGAACAAATAAGTCTGCGACAAATGACAAAGAAAACAAAACGTATAAGTGTACGATAAAGGAAAACAAAACTGCAACACACATAATAAGTATGCGACAAAGAAAAAAGAAATGTAACAAAACAAATAAGTCTGCGACAAATGACAAAGGAAAAACAACAATAGCATTTGCAACATGATTGCCACAGAGAACGGGATCGCTGACGGCAAGTAAATTTGCAACATTATCGGTGATAGGCGGCGACGATGGAGAACGAGATCGGCGGCGACGATAGACAACGAGATCGGGGCGGCGACGACGATAGACAGCGAGATCGGCGGAGTTAGATAAAGTTTTTAAATTTGAGAATGGCGGAGATAGATTATCGGTGACAATGGAGAACGAGATCGGCCGCCGTACATAACCCTAATGGTGCAATGGCATTTTTCGTAAATTTGTTACTTATAAGGGACATATTAAGCCTGCAACACATTGAATAAGTCTGCAACACATTGGATAAGTCTGCAACGACCAACACATTGAATAAGTTTGCAACGCATTCAATAAGTCTGCATAACATAACAAGTCTGCGACAAACAAAGTGTTATTCTAGTCAGAAAACAAATATGCAGCACAGTCTAATAAGTCTGCAGTTTTTAATGCTACGTAAGCAATTTACAAATAAGTCTGCGACGTTAAGCAATAAATCTGCGACAAGCGATGTTATTTCAGTAAGACCTTTCAAGTGTTGCAGACTTAGTCTCTTTGTCGCAGATTTTCCAAAAGTCTGCAACAAAGCATTTAAGTCTGCAACAAACAACTGCAGATTTTTTTATAAGTCTGCATAATAGGTCTGCAAATGAACATAAATCTGCGATAAAGGGAATAAATCTGCGTAATAAGTCTGCAATCAAAACAAGTCTGCGCAGACTTAATAAGTCTGCAACAAAGCATAATAAGTCTGCGTCGAAAAGTCTGCAACACGCATAATAAATCTGCAGATGTGCGCAGACTTAATAAATCTGCAACATTAAAAAATAAATCTGCAGATTAAGTCTGCATAACAAGTCTGCAGATTAAGTCTGCATAATAAGTCTGTGCAGACTTATCGATTTATTAAGTTTGCAACAAAGGTCCGCAGACTTATTCTGAAAACTGCAGTGGTATTTTTGTAAATAACTCAAACGTTTGCGTATGTGAAAATAATTTCGTAATGGCAGTTTCGTAATAATGTTTTTCCTAACAAAAACAAATAAGGCTATAATAGGCTTAAAACAGATTTTCTCCTTATGTTAATGTAGTGCTTAGCCAATTTATTTGTGTAGTTCTAGTTTTTTCCCATAATAATATTCCCCTCTTTTCCTCCCTCTCTTTCACAATCATCGCTCTTCGACGGAGAATTTTGGTCGCGACGTCAACGGCTTGTTAAGAAGTGATTTCATCTGTCTTCGATCAAAGAGTGAAGAGCTTCAGTTCAGAAATCTCCCGAGACTCTCTTCCCCGGTTCGATTTCCTTTTCAAGCTAGGCGTTGATCTCGCTTTTTTCTCAGGTAGGATTGAGCTACATAACAATATAACACCATGTCTTACAGGATAAAGTTTATTTGGATTTTCAAGTGTTCTCGCGTTTTTGTGTATTTTCAGTATTAATTTATTCTTACTTATTATCGGAATCTGTGGATTGATTCGTTTGATCCATTAATGGTTTTTTTTTGTTTTCTTCCCGAAATTCGGAAGCATGCAAATTTACAGGTTGTTTGTTCGTCTTCTTATCTATAGTGAGTGAGGATCCTAAACAAAATGATGTTTGTCAGTTTCTGGGTTTGTCCTGGAATTTCGATTTTCTTCATAAAAGTTGTTTTTCTGCGGGATTTTGATTGTTTGTCAACAAGGGTTAGACAACTGAACTTGGTTTAAATGGTGTTTGATTTACAACGTGAATCTAGTAAGATCTAGAGTCTAGTGTACTTGATGTGTCTGTTGTATGAACGAAAGAGCTAGCTTCTTTTTTGTTGTTGTTGTTGGATTAATCTAGCTAAGAACGAAAGAGATAGCTTTTTGTTGTTGTTATTGTTGGATTAATCTATTTTCAATCAATGCGAAGCTTTATTATCTTCATATTGCTCTCTTGCGTATTTACTAGTTGATTCACACTATATTTTGTCGAATTAGTCAAATCTCTTATGTTTAGATTGAAATTATAGTTTGATAAAGCATACTTGTGATACTGTGAAGCTGAAACTGTGGATGATTTTAGATTGTGAATGATTATGATTTGTTCTAAGTTGCGGCTGGGACAAAATTGAAAGCTTGAAACAACATGAGATGAAACTTGCTTTAATCTGAAACGAGAGATGAAACTTGCTTTAATTGGAGAGGGAGTGTAGTTGCTTGTACGAGGTATTAGATGCTCCTTGATTGTGATTCATTTTGCTGATGTTTGGTCTCTGATGGTAGTGCTTACTCTTAGTCTTAGCTCCTTGAGATTGCAGCATCCATTATATACTCTAGAATCAATTTACTGTCTTTTTTTTTTCTAGAAAGAAGTGGAAATGCAATCACTGTCATTGATTAGGACACTGATCTCTTTATGGAAAATTCATGGTTTTGAACTTTATCACTCCACTGCTCCTGTTTGTCTTCATATGACCTGGATTTCAAAATCATATTTTTTTTTCCACTCATGATATTTCTCAGATCTATCCCATGTGTTTGCCTCGGTGAACAGAAATGTCAATTTCATTGATCACACTAGTGACCTAATGAACTACAATAGCTTAGAAGATTACCATGCCATTTTTGAACTACAGTAAGGTGCCATTTTTGAAGATTGCAAACGAACAGGGCCTAACTTGACTATGTTCAAAGTGAGGCTTTAAGTTTTCCATTTGAGGAATAGTATGAATAAAGGGTGAAGCTTCTATTTGTAAGATAAATTTAGTTGTTCTTCGAGCATCTTGGTTTTGGCACCATTCTTTGCTGCGTCGTTTACATATGGATCGTTTAAGATGATAAATGTTAACTAGTTAGTACTGTTAAGGTGTGTGTAGAACTAACTTTTCATTATGAAACGATGGAGTAGTTGATATGTTTCGCATCCTTTTCCTTTAAGGTAGCAGAGGATATTGGAAGGAGGAATCCGAAATGGTTGAACTTCCGGGTCAAATAAGACGTATGGGCGGTGGGATTAGTCAACTTCTTGAGCAGATATGCGGGTTTTCAAGAAGATGTTTGTTCCGGGTCATATCTATGGGTCCTTTGCCCATTCATCTTGCATTTATCATGGATGGAAACCGGAGGTATGCAAAGAAGTGCGGTCTAGAAGACGGGTCTGGTCATAAAGCTGGGTTTTCTGCACTTATGTCAATGCTACAATACTGCTACGAGCTGGGTATCAAGTATGTAACGATATACGCATTTAGCATAGATAATTTTAAAAGACAACCTGAAGAGGTTCAGTCTCTGATGGATTTGATGCTGGAAAAGATCAAGTCTTTGCTTGAGAAAGAGAGTATCGTGCATGAATATGGGATACGTGTATATTTTATCGGTAACTTGGGGCTTCTAAGTGACCAAGTGAGAGCTGCTGCAGAAGAAGTCATGAAGGCCACAGTTAAGAATAGTCGTGTAGTGCTTATTGTCAGCGTTGCCTATAACTCGACATATGAGATCGTACAAGCTGTCAAGAAATCTTGTATGAACAAGTCAGATGATATTGAAGCATCTGGTAATCACAAACACTCGAATGTTGTTTCCGAGGTTGAGGATACAGATAGGGATATAGAGAGAATACAGTTGGTGGATATCGAGGAGAATATGGAGATGAGCGTGGCGCCGGATCCTGATATACTGATCCGGAGTTCAGGAGAGACGAGGCTGAGCAACTTTCTTCTATGGCAAACAGGTAGTACTCAGCTCTTTTCTCCGGATGCTCTGTGGCCTGAGATTGGCCTGAGGCATTTGGTCTGGGCTATATTGAACTTCCAGAGAAGCCATTCGTACTTGGAGAAGAAGAAGAAACAGTTGTGATTGTCCTGATCTTTCCTTTTGGCTTTTTCATTAATGTGATGTTCTTGTGGTATACTATCAAAACGAAACTTGGGATTACATAGAACAAGCAATGTATTTTACACACGAGTAAGTGCTCTTTTGAGATTTTTCGTTCAGACAGGTGTTCCATGATTTTCTTCTCCATGGAGATCAAGAGCTTGAAGTTCAATTTGGTAGAATTTTTTAAAAATCGAATTGCCCATGAACCGAACTAAACCGTAATTTTGTTCCATTTATTTCGGTGGAATTAACCGAGAACCGAGAAACCAAAATAAGTTAAGTTCGGTTAACCAGAATTCCTAGGCCTAGCTTGAACATTATACCAAGCAGACATAATAAAGTCAGAATACAATGTTTTAGTTAACCATGAAAGAGGATAAACACAACCAAGAAAATAAATGTTATTATAAGGATCTTTTCGAGTTAATGTATATGCTGCTTCATTTAAAATTCTTTTAATATGAAGGAAAATTAGACGAGGAAATCTATTTTTCCACATTTTAATATTGTTTATCAGATTTGACATTGAGATATCGTCTTTTGATCTATGCAATATTTCGACTAACACCTGGCAATTTCCTTCGAATTGAACGTTATTAAAACATATGCTCCATACATTTTGCAATGCCGATAGCAAAGCTTTACCTTTTGCTTCCAGACTCGAGGAGGTGGCGAAACCTAATAACGCAGCGCCCCAACACTTTGCAAATCTCATGTGATCTCGTAATATCCATCCTCCAACGACTCTTCTAGAATTCGGATCATAAGCCGTATCATAGTTGCATTTAAGTGTTCCCACACTAGGTCGAATCCATGTTGAGACCCTAGAGTCTCGGAAGGTTGATGTTGGATGAAAATTAATGTCGTTTCTTTTGGTGGTAGCTGAAATCCATTCTTGAACATCCGCGATTGCAAGCTCCACATCTCTTTGGGGGTTAACAACTCTCTTATTAAAAATTAAATTGTTTCTAACTTTTCAGATACACCACATTAACCAAAACGGAAGTAATTTATGCTCCTTGGACAAACCTTGTACTCCTTGAAGGTTAATATTTTTTTATATATTTTCCACAACATTCTGTGATGGGGAAAACAACACCGGAAAATGTAATTTTGAGAGCCTCCAAGTTGTAACCGAAACAAGGCAGGTAAAGAGCATGTGGTTAATGGTTTTCGCCTCCGCGCAGCAACGTTGACAAGTTGTATCCATTCGGATACCTCTAGTCGTTACTCTAGTAGCTGTACCAATGGCCTTTGTTAAAATTCGCCATACATAATGTTTGATTTTAGGCATGATATTCAGTTTCAAAACTCGTGCTTTTAATTATGGATCTCCATAAAGTACTTGTAGTGACGGGAAATTCATGTATCATGGACTCATAGAGACAGGAGACATGGACTCATGGGTGCCAAAACATGCGTTCTTCCTCTAGATTTTGGCAAAATATAAACTTTTAACCCGTGATAGACTCCTAAGGTGGGGTCTAAATATATACTGAACGTCTGCTTTCTTTGTGATTCATCTCCGGAAAGTAGCTACCATATGTTCTTCCAATGTGACTATGCAAAAGAAGTATGGACAACGCTATTCTCTCTGAGCAACATTTCGCCTCCTATGGACATCCTCAACATATCATTGTTTGGATTAAAGCTCCAACTAATGATGTGAAACTCAATGTTATTTGTAAACTACTCCTTCATGGCACCGTGTATGAGCTGTGGAGACAGAGAAACTCTCGGCTGCACTCCTCAGGCGGGAACAGTCCAACATGAACATGTCCCTGACGAGACGCTCTGCTGATTCGTATCTCATCCATTGGTTCATGTCCTTTCATCCTACCCAAACACTTAATTCACTGCTCTGTTTGTTGTTGATCATTTGGATTACTTCATATGGTCATCGTTTGTTTTGCTTGATATGGGTTAAAATTTTCATTATTTTCTTTATAGTAAGAAGCTCTCTAAGTTATTTCTCTCCTTGTAAAAGCTCCATAGGAATCAATTAATCACCTCATTTTTGAATGTCCCCCGGCCTTACAAGTTTGGACGTTATCGGACTTCCCGTGCCTTCCGGGCTACTTCCCGAGTACTTCTATTTACCAAAATATGAGCTTCCTATTTTGGAAAGCAAAAGAGTTAGGTATGCCAGAACCACAAAAGGATATATATCTTTGGATAATATGATACATTTGGAAAGCAAGAAACAACAAAGTTTTCAACGGGAAAGGGATTTCTCCGAAAGACACCCTTCAACATGCGACCCTGGAAGCAGAAAGTTGGAGGATCACAAATCAAAAGGAAGACGAAGAGGAGGTTGATGCTCCACAAGAACCTTTAGCTGATAGAACTCCTTCCCTGGCCCTCCGAATCCCGACCTGTCAGATAGATGCCTCTTGGATCGATCATGGATTGGTTAGTGGAATAGGATGGTGCTTTAAGGAAAATAATGAATACGAGGTTTTTGGACAACATGGTTGTCGCAGAAGCGTCTCGGCCTTACATGCTGAGATGGATGGTCTTATCTGAGCTATGACATATATAAGAGAAAGACAAATTTCTTCGATGCACTTTGAGACTGATTGCTCGGATTTGGTGAGCATGATCGAGACTCCAGCGGATTGGCCAACTTTTCTGTCAGAACTAGATTATTTCTGTCTCCTTTGAGTATCTTTCGTAGCCTTTAGTTTATCCTTTATTCCCCGTGTTTTAAACGTCCGCGCCGATACTCTTGCAAAAAGGGCTCGAACACGAGGCTTTTTATTTTTTTATATAGGTCATAACGAGCCAGTAGAGAATGTTCCACGGAATTATCCTTCTACTAGCCACATGTGATGTAACAGTTGGGTATACGACAAAAAAAAAAAAAAATCCTCCAAGTGTTGCCTCTTAAAGAGGAGTGTCCCGAAAAGGGTTGAAAAATAAAGAAAATTTTGTTTGGTGTATTACAAAAAAACATCAGAGTCTATGAGGGGGTTATTGGTTCTTGCATTTTAATAGATTTGGAAATCCAAACCAAATCAAGTGTTATTGGTTCTATAATTTTGAAATCCATATTCAAATCTTGTGTTATTGGTTCTATGATTTTAAAATCCATGTTAAAATCAAATGTTATTCAATAGTAAGGATTTTCATAAGGATTTGATTTTAATTTGGATTTGAATGGATTTACAAGTGTTTTTAAGAGTAAAATACAAAAAACAAATATTGAGTAAAACCTTGTTATTTGGTTGGATTTGTATTTACAAGTGTTTTTTTTTTCAAGATGAAACTACTAAGTAGAATTAAAAATAGAAATACACCTTTCAATTAATGTATAGAGGAACATCGATGGAGTTATTGCTTGAGGAACATCGATGGAGTTAGGTCTGGAAATACCTAGGAATAGGAAATGCCACTGTGGAGCATTAACAATTGTGTTGAAATCTACAACAAAACAGAACCCCGGCAGAAATTTTTATTGATGTGGTGACAATTTCTGGTCCAAACCAAAGACAAATTGAACCCGTTGCAACAACAAAATCCCAAAAAACAATATGGTTTATATACGTACTGTTTACACAATTTGAATTATAAGTTTTTTTTAATGATATTTAACAATTTCAATTAATAGTTTAAAAGCAATATGGTTTATATACTGTTTAGACAATTTGAATTAATAGTTTTTTTAATGATATAAATTTCAAAAAAGCAATTTCAGGTCCAAACTTATACTCTCTCTGTTTCAAAATATAGGTCGTTCTAGTTTTTTTCACACATATTAAGAAAACTTGTAATTTGACCATAATAACCTTGCTAATATAATTTATTTACAGTTTTATTCTAATTATTGATCATAATTATTTTATTCTATTGACTTAATCTTCCATAAATGTTACGATAGTCTCTTAGCATTCTTCACAATCTCATGCATAATTAACAATTTTTAATGAATTAAATATTGGCAAATGAAAGGTTATTATACAATTTCAGATATATAACTAATTTAATTATTAAATATTTTATCAGTTTAATTTGAGGTTAAAATAGGCATTTTTTTGCAAAAGTTACATTGAAAACGACTTATATTTTGAAACGGAGGGAGTATACTTATAATGATATTTAACAATTGTTTTTTTAAATGTTCTTATAATACTAAAATTCTTATAAATCTATTTTGTTGATTTACAATAATCCATTTATTTGATTTTGAAATCCAATTATTTAACTTTGAAATCCACTTCTCTGATTTTAAAATCAATGGATTCATTACGATTTCTAAATCTGAGAAATCCATTAGGAGGGGTTATTGGTTATTGCATTTTAATAGATTTGGAAATCCAAACCAAATCAACTGTTATTGGTTCTATAATTTTGAAATCCATATTCAAATCTTGTGTTATTGGTTCTATGATTTTAAAATCCATGTTAAAATCAAGTGTTATTCAATAGTAAGGATTTACATAAGGATTTGATTTTAATTTGGATTTGAATGGATTTACAAGTGTTTTTAAGAGTAAAATACAAAAGAGCAATTATCGAGTGAAACCTTGTTATTTGGTTGGATTTGGATTTACATGTGTTTTTTTTTTCAAGATGAAACACGAAACAAAAAAAAACTCAACAATAACGGAAAAAACAAATCTAGTTGAAGCTACTAACGTGTGTCGTTAATGTTGGTTCAATGATTTTGTTTTTTCAAACAAAATCCAACATCTCACGGGCTGTCAACATTAACGACACAACCACCGCCGATACGGCCATGCACATGGCTCTTAACACAACAATTGCCACGTAGTTGCGTCTGCCGCCGTGACGGTTGTCCTCACCGTAAGTAGTGGCTGTGGTGACCACATCGTGGATATCAAGCTTCGTCTCTACTGCATAATGAAACGTTGAGAACGAATCTTTGGTATATTCAAATTTCGATTCTTAATTTTTAAGTATGTGCCTCCTTTTCCTTATAAGACACAGACATAAATTGTACGTGCATGTGCTGGTTTACATAATTTTCTTCGAAAGCACTGTCGAACAGATAGTTATCCTGAAGAAACAAATTCTGATGAAAAAGATCTTGAAGAAGTTAATAACAATGATGAAGAAATTTTTAGAACTCAAGATCAATAAAGAGAACATGCCAATCAATTGAGAGCAATAATTGCAACAAATATGTGGACATATTCTATACTTTAGGAGAATAATATATTATTAATGAAAGAAAAAGAACGAAAAATCTTTTTTATTTTTTATTTATTTTAATTTTATTTATTATAATATTAAAATTATTGTAAATTTATTTGGTTGATTTATAATAATCCATTTATTTGATTTTAAAATCCACTTATTTCATTTTAAAATTAATAAATTTATTATAATTTTTAAATATGAAAAATCCATTAAAATGCAATTAGCAAGTCCTACATCTTCCAATATAAATACTCATCGATCATCATTTTCTAGGGCTAATCCTGATTCCCATTTTCGAAGATCGGTGCGATTCCGATAGTCTGATTAAGCGTCTTTTCGCCGGCGGCTATGGCTTTGAACAATCGGCGAAGATTGCCGAGACATCTCGCTTTAGGTTTGGCCGATCCTCAAATCGTCGTCCCAGGAACCGCTTACGCTGAAGCCAGTGAAACCAATCGTCGAAGCTTGGTTGGTCGAGTTCTTGGCCCTAGAAGACCAGATCTCTACTCGGTGATCCAGACTCTCCCTCATGAGTGGAACGCCGACGGATCTCGATTGCGCGGCCGCATTATCGGGGGAGGGAAGTTTCAGTTCGTGTTCGAGAGGGAGCGAGATCTGGAGATGGTTCTTTGGTCCGGTCCTTATACTCATAACGGATGGCTCGTCGTGTTGCAGCAGTGGGAGGACGAACCAGCTCCTGATTTTCTGCAATCGGTGCCTATGTGGGTGAGGATTCGTGGGATCCCGATTCGGTATCTCTGTGAAGGGACGATTCGTGAGATTGTTTCGTCTATAGGTGAGGTAATGGAGATTGATTTAGATGATAAAACCGTTGATTTGCGTTCCGTGCGTGTTCGTGTGAACGTTTCTGTGGATACGAGGCTGTGTTTCAAGAAAGTAGTTAGGTTTGAATCGGGAGAGACTAAGATTGTGAGGCTGCGTTATGAGGACATTGCTTGGAACGCAACGAGGTTCAAATTCTGTCGTAATTGTGGGGCTATGAATCATCTCGCCAAGTCTTGTTCACATGTTTGGGTTGATGTTCCTGACCCTTACGAACGCTCTCTTTCCCCACCGCCTCCTGACGCTAGCTGTGATGGCTCTGCTGAGAACAATGGTGAAAGTGGAACTCCTTCGGGTACCTTGGAGAAGCTCGAACCTGATGGGGATGGTGAGCAGCAACAAGGTCTTGATGGCGTTGAGGGATCTGAAATGGCTGGAACTTCTTCATCTGAAGGGTCCAAAAGGAAGTTTGAAGCAGTGGAGGAGGCTGATGATATTCCAGAAAAGCGGATTCGAGGAAGCTTTGATGCAACAGAGGGTTTGGGGGTTAACCTCAAACCACTTGGAGAAGAATGATCTTATGTAGGTTAGAATTGTCAGGGCTCTACGTCATAGAAATTTTCTTTCCTGGCAGTTTTTTTTCCAGTAGAAGCGAATGGTACAGAACAGTATGTACAGAAAAGGGTACCACGTAGGTTTGGGGATGGCTAGTGGAATCGCTCGTGGTCGTTTAGCCGAATGATCATGAAGATGAGATCTTAAATGTGGGAAATGCTCGGGTTAGTGTTTCATTTTGAAACATTTATGGTCTGGTCTTACTGTTTATCTAAAGTGCTCTTATGACTTAGCCTTTTTACTTGATGTAGTAAACAATATTTAAGTAGTTTCCTTTTTTTGAAGTTATGACTGTTTAAATATCACCATTTAGAATCGGAATCATGACTATCAAGTGTAATGAGAAAGTTTACAAATTCTTAAGATTCTGATCTTTTGCTGTCTTAGTACGCAATATATTTCAATTGGAGTTTCTGATGATTTATAACATATATCAAAGGGATAAAACAGAGAGACAAAAGCATATCAAAGGGTTGCGAAATAAAAGTAGTTCCAAAAGAAGTCAAAACTAGGATTTTGAGATTAAACAAAACATGAAAATTCGATGAAGAATAAATGAGAGTGTAAAAGGACCCTTTTTTTTTATCTTTGCTTCATTCATTTTTTTTTTAATTTGCCTTGCCATAAGCAACCATTCTGTTAGGAGGAAGCTTCTTCTCTGCTAGACGCCTTCTTCTCTTTGCCTTTCTCGATAGTTTACTCGTCTCAGCCTCGCCTTCCTCATCTGCTTTCTCTGCTGGCTTCTTCTTCTTCTCTTCAACCTCCTTTCTCTTCTTGCTTCTCTTTTTCTCATCATGATTATCATCAATCCTCTGCCACAACTCACTGACCTTAAGTTTCTGCTCCTTGACCTTATATCTATTCACCTCCCAATCCTTTTCCATGTAAGGTGCCATCTTCTTCAATGGTACGTACTGGTTCAGCTCTGTGTCTTCTAAGAAGAGTATCTCTTCCGGCTCCAGCCCGTAGCTGTTTGGTTGAACTTTCGCAAACTTGAACCTTGTTTTCAAATCTCCAATTGTATCCTCATAGTCGAGCTTGTAGTACTCCTCCATCAAAGCTTCCTTGGCTCTTTGTACAAGAGATGTTTTCCGCTTTCTCTTCCTCTTACCCTCTTCTTCTTCTTCTTCTTCTTCTTCCTCTTCTTCTTCTTCACCAGCGGCATTCTCCTTATGCTTCAAAACCTTTTCTCTAGCGGCTATAAAACCGTCGCCACCTTGAATCACATCCCAATCCTTTGGAAGTCCAAGCAATTCATCTTCTTTGTCAAAGTCTGGTTTCTCGTTATCATCATCCTCATCACTGCACAAACCTTCGTCCTCCGCACCATAGTAATTGTCATCAAACGCAGCTTTCATCATCTTATCATACTCCTCGGGATCAAACTCATCGTCAAGGTCTTTGGCATCTAACGGGCATTCCTCTCCTTCCTTGAAACCAGCAACGGAGAGCACCTTCTTCATCTTCTCCTTCATCTCCTTCTTCTTGACATTCTTCAGCCGCTTCAGCTCCTCTTGCCTCTCCATCTCAGCAATCTTCATTCTATCCTCTTTGTTTTTCCTCTGTGCCTTCCTAGAATTATCCTTCTTCCTCACCGAGCCTTCCACAATCCTAGACTGACCCATAACTGTCTCCCCTGCATTCTCCTCGTGCCTATACTTACTCTCATAGTCTTCTTGCATCTCAACAGCTTCCTCATCTTCATCCAGCTGGTCCAACTCTTGTTCGTCGATCATATCCGTCTTGCTCTGTCCATCTTTCTCCTTCCACAGCTGCTTCAGTAGGTAATCTCTCAAGAACTTCTTGCCCTCATCAAGTTCAGCTTCTTCACCAAAGTACTCATCCGCTTTCTTCTTCAGCTCCTCGTCTTCTTCCTCCGACTCGTCTCCTTCCTTTACTCTCAACAGATCGTCAGCATCATCGTCACTCTCGCTCCCTCCAGTCTCCATAGCATCGCATACAGCTCGTCTCAATTCCTCATTCTGGTCAGCGTAAGTCTGAATCCCCCTCTCCTCATTTTCCTCAACAGAATCTGGACCTTCCTCAAGCAGTTGCCTTGCCTGAACGTCTTTCAGATACATCTTCTTCTCCTTCTTCTTCTTCTTATTTCGATCCTCCTTATTAACCCCATCGCTCAAGCCGGACGCCCTAAACAAAGGGTCCCGTGTCTTAACCTTAACCAACGAATCGATAAACTCTCCGATATCATCATCTGGCTCAGACACTTCTTCGGATTCTGATTCGTCGTCGTCATCGTCGACGATTTCACCTCTCTTCTTCTCCTCCTCGTATCGCCGGAGATCATCGCGCTCCCTGTTGTGAATCAACTTACGACCGTAATCCTCATTGATCTCGAGCGTAACGGTGTCTTTGTTCGGCGGAGAGTCGTCATCGTCGTCATCATACAGCTTTGACTTCATTTTGGTTCGATCTTCTGGGGGGCGACTCGACTGCTGCCTGCTAGGGTTTTTGTTGCCGTCGTTTTTATATATTTATACAGACTATACCAGACCGGTTAAACTTTACGATTGAAATTATTTCATTAGACCATAAAAATTCCTGCTTAATTGAAACCAACCCTCAATGGACTGGACCGGTTTATCCGGCAACTCATCATCCATCAAATTTTATCTATCAAATTAAGGCTATATAACAAAACAAAAAAAACACATTTATTCTTCCCATTAATATTAAAAATATTTCAATTTTTTCTTTGTTTTTTTAACAGTTACAGACAAATTATGAAAACAAGTAATTCTCTCTAATCCATAAAATTTTACTACCACGATTTTATACTACAGAATTTTTGTTATAAGTTTGTTTCCATTAATCAATCAAAATCGCATTATATGGAAGGAGTCAATGCTCATACTTCTTTATATAGAAACATTAATAAATCCTTTAGACAACCATTAAACTGTAGAAACTTCCCGGCTTTTATTTTTCTTTGTTATGCCTAGAAACAATATATATGGTCAACGTTATCAGGAGACTTATCAAACTCGACGGGATTAATTTTTTATCACTGTTGTTGACCAAACATCTGTTTTTCTTAGCAAAATCAAATTCTGAGATTAACAAAATAATCGGAATTTTTTATTTTAAACAAATTTGGAACTCAAATGGGCGGGTCTTTTCATATAGTGTATGAGTTTAAACTTGGTTTTATGTCAAATATAAATATATAAACTAAAAAAAGAACTTGAAAGAAAATTTAGTTCGGTTTTAGTTTCCACTTGTCAGACTCAAAAGGTAAAAAGGCAAACGATTGGCTTAAGCATAAAGAAAACTATACAAACTAAAGAGTAATTTCTTCTTCGCTCTCTACTGAGTGGTTACACTCTTCGCTAGATTCCTCGGCTGATCAACGTTGTGACCTCTCAGAACAGTCAGATGATAAGCCAATAATTGTCCCACAATAAAACAAAACACCATCACTTATTTACGCGTCAAAAACCCAAGAAACAGATTAGATTGATGTTAGAGATTATAATATCTAACCTGTAAGGGTACTATATTAACAACAGGTTGTAAGCAATCTTCCACTTGAGGAACTTCGATTGCTCGACAAGATCCGCTCGAGCTCACAGACGCAGCATCGCCTTTTGAGCACATCACTATTAATCTCCCTTTGCGCGCGTTAAGCTGCTGAATCACGGATTGTTGTTTGCTGAAACAAGCATCGCGAGTGGCGATCACAGCGATGGGGAGATTCTCATCGACCAAAGCTAAAGGCCCGTGTTTCATTTCTCCTGCAAGTATTCCTTCGCTGTGCATAAGCGATACTTCTTTTACTTTCAATGCTCCTTCTAAAGCTGTTGCGTAGTTGTATCCTCTCCCAAACACTAGCAGTGACTGCTCGTCTATCAACAGTTGCGCAAGATCCTTCATTTCCTCGTCTAGCTTTAGTACTTCCCTAAATTTATCTGCAATCAATTATGATATATACATTTGCTTAGAAACACTCTTAAGAAGAAGCACCATTGTTGACATTTTTACTCGGCAAATCAAGCAGCCCATCAATTATAGCTTCCCGTTTAGTTTGGCTGGAGATTGTGTCACTTCCGATTGCTAAAGCTAGCATTACCATTACCACAATCTGACTCGTGTATGCCTGATAAATGTTTGGGAAAGCACAAGTTGTTTTTAAAACTTCAATTCTGGAAAGATAAATAATATATTCAGAGATATCATGAAATTTCTCTGAAAGCTATCTATTACCTTTGTACTTGCCACACCAATCTCAGCTCCTGCGTTAATATGGACACCACAGTGTGTTTTTCTAGCTATCGAGCTCCCAACGGTGTTAGTTATGCCGACACATAATGCACCATTTTCGCTAGCATAATCCAAAGCAAGTAATGTGTCTGCAGTTTCACCAGACTGACTCACGAATACCGCGGTATCCTCTCTGTATATTGGACCTTGCCGGTCCCAGAGATCACTAGCAATCTCCATGCTGACTGGTATACCTATGGAAAGACCAAAAGTTAGCAGAGTCAATCCGTAATTAAGATAACACATGATTATAGTAGAGCAATTACCAGAGAGTTCTTCAAGGATAGGTCTTGATGCAAGAGCGGCATTGTAGCTTGTCCCACACCCGATAAAAACTATACGCCGGCTGCGTCTTATGGTCTTTAGGTGATCTTTCAACCCACCTAGGAGGACTGTTTTCGGTTTGCGTGAACCACCGCGTATAAGGCGGCCTCTCATTGTAGTCGTCAAAGATTCCGGCTGCTCGTGGATTTCTTTTTGCATGTAGTGATCATATTTTCCCTTGTTTATTTGCTCCACCTTCATCTCTAGAACAGATAACGCACGTTCCACTGAAGCAGGTCTAGATAAACCATTACGCCTTCCCCTCTCGTTTTCAAACTTAAGTATTGACACGCCTCCATCCTGTTAATCAAAGTAGAAGTGGTGAGCACATATCTAGTGAATCTGCATAGTTTACATAATAATGAACCACTTCATATCTCCTATAGGACAAATATTCCTCCAAATTGGACAATATTAATAACATATGGTTATAATAGGCCATGATTTTTATTACATGTTTCAGTTGCTACTTGTGAATGTTGCACATATTCTTAGTGATCAGTCAATCAGATTCGTTAGTCATATGCTAGAATTCAACATTCATACTTAAAATTTGGCAGGGAATGAATACACACTGAATAAAATAAAACTGAATGATTGTTATACCTTGAGATGAACAACTTCGCCATCTTCAATCACCAAAACTTTCTTTGTATGCTCAACAAGAGCGTGCGGGTCACTTGATAGGAAAAAATTCCTTTGGATGCTCATTCTTGGAAAGAAAGTGGGCATCCTTGAAAACATGATTGTTGTTCTTGTCTTGATCTAGCTCCTACGAAAGCACGCAAAGTGAGGTATACCGCAGTTGCTTAGGTAATTGAACTACTCGGAAATATTTTGCTTCTGTCGATGGAAAAGGGGGTGAAAAGACAAAAACTATCATTAATATTGTTATCTAGTTTGAATCTTATGTATGCAAAACTAGGACCCAGGTGAAGCAACTCTGCTCCTATGTGCTAAGAGAAGAATACCCTCGGAACAGAGATATGAGATTCTGCCTTTGTATACACAACAAAGACAAGAAAAACTTTCATAAGTTTATATCTCCCTTGCATATTAGATTTCCATGTTTCTCCTACAAGCTGTTCTTATGTTACAGAGCTTGATACATACTATCTAAGAGAAAAGCCCAAGCTACATTTCGATCAAGAAAAATGAAACAGCCTCATGATTCTAGTGGCTGAGAGTTACTTACTTTAACGCCTAAAAGCAATGGGCTGCCACGCTTGCACGCAATCAACTCATTCGGATAATGCCAGCTTTTAAATATAAGAGCATAAGCTCCCTCGAGATGTCTCATCACTTCAATGACAACTTCACAAAAACTTACGGTCTGTTCACCTACAAAGCATAGGAAACAGATGTACCGGTGAAAATGTGCATGCTAGCTAAATAAAAACAAAACTACTTGAAATCATCTCACTAGATCTAACATCTCCCAAAAACATTTAACCAAACTTCTTTCAGCTTCATATAATTTCATATACAGTATGGCATAGCAGTAGGAAAAAACCTATAAGCAATTCTCACCTACAGAAGCATTACCTTCTTCATTTGCTATGTCAAAAACAAATTTTGCAAGCTTGGGAATGACTTCAGTGTCAGTATCCGATTCAAAAGTAAATCCATGCCTGACTAACGTTTCTTTAAGCACCTAACCCGAGAAGATAAAGAATCAAAGCAAGAGCATATAAAAATGAGATTTTTTTTTAACTCTCTTATACATAAAAGAACAGAAGAAGAAACGTCATAGTTAGTGATAACGCCATTGTGAACAACCAAAAAATCATCTCCAGGACCAGAAGACTGAGGATGACTGTTCCTCGGAGCTGGTTCACCATGAGTAGCCCACCTGGTGTGTGCAATCCCAGCATGTAAATAGAAAACCTCGTCCAGGTTCAAATCAATATTAGTAATCTCTGCAATTTGAAAGAGAACACACAAATCATCACAAGGACGACGATTCCCTTCGAGAGGTCGAAAACTGGAAATGGAAAAATCGAAGATCCAGAGAAGAGAGAGAGGGAAAGTGACCTTCGTTGACGGAATTGACGAGTGATTCGATGTTCCCAGCCTGAAGAAACACGAGCGGAGGAGAAGAGCTAGGGCACTTTTGGTTTGGGTGGCGAGAGAGCGAATCGTCGATGGCGATTCCAGCAGAATCGTAGCCTCTGTACTCGAGACGACGGAGGCCATTGAAGAGAACCTCGAGAATGTATCGTCTCTCTTTGTTCGCGTGGAAATTCAGATACGCGAAGATTCCACACATTCTTGTAGAAGAATGAGAGGGAAGAAGAAGAAGAAAGAAAAGGAACGATGAGATTTTACTTTTTCTCAGATTTGGGTTTGACTTGTAAATACGACGGGACGGACCATCCTCTCATATACCACTTTTCTCCAAATTTAATCACAAATCTCTCTCGGTAGAGACCATCGTCTAGTATACCACTATTCCCATAGTTTAATCACAAATCACAAATCACAAATCATCGTCTTGTAAATATCGATTTTACCCTTAATGAATAGTTGTAGAGGTTAAATAAAATTAAATTGGTAAGAGAACAACGAAAAACACGGAAGTACGAGTTGGATCATCGTCTAGTATACCACTATCCCCATAGTTTAATCACAAATCACAAATCACAAATCATCGTCTTGTAAATATCGATTTTACCCTTAATGAATAGTTGTAGAGGTTAAATAAAATTAAATTGGTAAGAGGACAACGAAAAACACGGAAGCTCAGTGGTTGCGAATTCCACGTGCGTCACCTGCGTGCGCGCGACCGAGGTTCGAATCCCCTTTACGTGGTAATACTCCATAATAATATGGGGAATACTGACGGTGATATTTCATTTAAAACAGTTTAAGGGTATTTTCGTCGTTTCACTTAAAGAAAGGGATATTGTGATTAAATTAGGGTAGTGATGGTTATAAAATTCCATATAGTGGTATTCTTTGGATATTTTTGTCTATCTAACTTGTGTCAGAAATAATGACGTGGCTATATCTGATTGGATAGAGAGCCAGTCTAGGCCTGGCTCGTGGCGGTGCGCCGCTGGTCACGTGTGCTGTTTAGGAGGATTTAATAGTTTGTATATTTTTTTATTTTTTAACTTATAAAATACGTTAAAGATAGAGAAAAATTATAGAAAATTTTATATAATTTCTAATTTTAATTATTATTTATTAAAAAATGGAGTTTCTAATTAAATTTGGTCAAAAAGTCCTGGTACCTATAAAAAAGTGTAGTTAAAAAAAAACAGTGTATTTTTCAAATTCAAAATCCTAAATAGTATTTTGTCAATTATCCCAGATAGATATCTCTTTTTCATATTTTTGTTGAAAAATTGGCCTTGATTAATGTCAAAAAAATAAAATTTTGGCCTTGATTTATGGAGAATTAGGCTTCACACAAGATATAATTAAATCGAAGTTGTGATTCTAATATTATATTGTATGTGTTTAAAAAAAAAACTTTATACCATGAATCATACGATGTTTATCATGTCATGTTTTGAAGTTAAAAAAGAACATAAATTACTCAAAAATTGGATAAGTGAATCAAAATAAATATGTGTTTATTCTATTTGACATATAAATATATATATAATGAAATGTAAATTATGCAATTGACAAGCAAGTAATTAAGAAATCGATCGACATCTATTTGAACTATGAGCTATAAAAAATACGAAGAAGGAATGGAAGCATGATTTGCTTCAAGATGACATTGATCTATTTTCTGTTTACTTTCTTTCAAATTTAGGATAAATTATCCAAATACTCTCAAAAGAAAGTAACATTCTTGTAAAAACGGTTTTTTGGTTTGGATAAATTTGTGCAATTGTGTTTTATATAGAACAATATATTCTTAGTTTAATGCATATCTATTAAAAATAAATTATTTCCGTTTTAAAAAAAATCAAAATATGCCATATGCAGAAAAAGAATCTATATTTAAAATCTGTGAGTTTGAATCTTTTTTTTTTTTTTAAAGATTGAAAGCAATTTAGAGGAAATGGGTTAATATATATATAACAATAAAAGAAAAGAAAAGAAAAAGTAAATAAGAAGTCATCTACTCTTTTTATTAGACACGTGTAAAACATATTAGCATATATTACATAAAATATATAGAATAGCATAGCCAATTTCTTTTCTTGTCATTTACTTAATTTCCACCACTTTTTTTTATCATTTCACATAAGTGGCTTCTCATAAGGAAAAAAAAAAAGAAAAAAAAAGGAGATGGCCACAAACTCTCTGTCGGATCCGATGGTAAGAGATCAATTACAACACTTTTGTTGACATAAAAACACATTTTAATTTTGGTGTTTTTTTTTGGGGGGGTTCGTTGATGCAATTGCAGGTGGGAATCGGTGTTCTACTCTCTACTGGTTCATGCCTTAATCATCACGGCAACTGTGGTATTGCCGTTAAGATATGTGGTTGGTACTAAGCACGGCCTACCACCACTATTTTTCCTAGTCTATCTACTCAGTTTTCTGTACGTGAGCTTCGTCATATACTACACCAAAACAGCGTTTTTCCTACTGCAAAAACAGTCGGGAATCAGTAGCAAAACACCCTTTTACGACTGATTTCTGCGGTAGGTAAAGGTCTAGTCGCAAAAAAAATCAGTCACAAAATGGCTACTGATTTACGACTGATATCAGGCAGTCACTATTCAGTCGCTAATCAGTTGCAAACGTTTACGACTGATTAGTGACTGAATAGTGATTGAATGTTGCTACTACTACACTTGTAGTCGGTACTCAGTCGTAAAAATATACGACCGATTAGTGACTGAATAGCGACTGTAGGTTGCTACTACTTACGGTCATCGGTAATCAGTCGTTAAATATGACGACTGCGTTACGACTGAGTATCTACTAATTTTGCTACTTATTAACGACTGAAATGAGCATCGGTTTTGTATATCTTGGCATATTACCGACTGTTTACCGACTGTTTATTTAATTTTTTGGCTACTGAAAACCTACGAGTTCTTAATTTGTTTACCAGTTAAATTGGGTTGGCAATAAAACTTGAAACTCTAAACTCTAAACAGAAGTGAAACAATCTGATAAACATAAACATCAACATCAAATATTATACACCAAGCTACGAATTCATACAACAAAATAACATAACTTTCATGTTCTAAACCAAAATGGAAAAACAAGTTCTTTCCATTTCCAAAAGATAACATAAGTTTGATGTTTAAAGTTTCAAAGGAGAAAGAAGTTAGCTAAATCAGTGGAGAGGAGAGTATGGACCTTCAGCATCTGTTTCTTGGGCAAGGAAAGCGAGGAATCGGTTGTCCGTTTTCAAGAACTTGTTCACAATCGCAAGCTCGGCGGTGTGGGCCTTTTGAGCAGCTGCAAGTCGAGCATTATCTGATTCTTGCTGGGAGATATGAGCAGCTTGTTCCTCCAATTTCCTTTGAGCCGCTTCAAGCTGTTGTTGCATATGCTGGAAAGAAGCAGAGGTTTCATGGTTGTTTCCCTTTCCCTTGAGCTGATTCTTGAGGCTTCCAATGCCAAAGAGGTCTCCTCTATCGTTTGTGAACGTAGACTACGAAAAGAAAAGAAATAAAATTAATACCAAACACTATCATCAATCAAAATCAAAAACATAACAACTTAGGGAAGGAAGCAGTTAACCTGAATAAAAAGCTCGTTATCCTCTTCAATGGATAGTTGTGGATGACGACCATCAGAAATCTCTGTGGTCCCAGACTCGAGGTTAGACATCTTCTCTTGCTTTTTCTGCATATAGAGCCCAGCAACTTGCTCTGCTTTTTTATCTGCAAAGGTCCCATCCTTCTTCGTATTAGCCCTGATGAAAACCTCACCGAAACTCACTGGTCTGCATAATTCCTCAACCTGACATGGAAATCAATCAGATTTAAACTTGAAGTGTTCATCATGCATAATAGTCTTACACTTGCAAGACCATTAGCAACCACTGTAAAGAACTCGAGAAAGAACTCAATCAGATTTAAACCTGAATAGCTAGATCACCAATAGCCAATCGAGAAAGAACTCAGTGAACTTGAAATACCGCATAACAAAATCACAGATTGAAATATAACAAAATATCACAGATTGAAAGAACTCCACAAGATACAGTTCTGAACAATATTGATTGACAAGAGCAATGAATACTCAAAGGTTTCTAAGGAAATAATTCATCTTAATACACTAAAACATGGTAACTTATGATTGTAACTTTGAAGTGTTGCTCATGCATAATAGTCTTACACTTGCAAGACCATTAGCAACCACTGTAATCAAGCCTCAAAGATGTCTAATGATTTTTCAAAAAATAAAGATAAACCTCAATATCCAGCCTCAAGAAATAACAACATCACATATTGAAATATCACAAAATAGTTTCAAGTGACTTACCATTTCTTGTTCGATTTGGCGGTAAGACTTCTGTCCAGAGGCATGTTTGTGAGGCCCGAGACCTTTACGGTCAGACATCCGAGCTGCTGAGGTTGTTGTACTCTTTGTTATTTGTTCATCAGTCCTCCAATGTGCTTTCATTTCTTCCCATATCTTATCAGCGATCCATCTAGGTTGGTCATCATTACTCCTTGCAGAGCTCACCATGTCTTTCAAGCGAACTTGAAGTATGGCTTCGAAATGCCCTTGAACCAAACCTGTTAAAGAAGGATCCCATCTGTGTTTTTTCTACAAACAAAAAAGAAAGATTGGTGTTAGTCTATATAAAACACATACATGTATTAAACAGAAGTTAGTGTTTAGTGTGAAAGAATGTTACCGCGAATTCAACGAACCATCGTTCTACTCTTTCCCTAGGCACAGAGGATAAACTGTAGTAGGGGCCATCAAACTTATTAGTGAAACACTTTGTAACCTGCCTGGTCAGTGAGGATCGATCAAAACCAAACCTACAAAAACCAAAGCACACAGTATCATGTAGGGTTGAGTCCGAATGATGACACAGCATCGATACTATCACAAAGCATTAGAATATATATCTTGAACAATTATCGACAACCAAAACATACTAATCTCTTAAACCTATAAAAATACAATTGTTTTCGTAGTTAAACCTATAAAAATACAATTGTTTCTCTGTAATTGATAAACCTATAAAAAGAAAGCAAGAAATTACCATGTTGAATTAGGCTGGACGAGGTCGGGATCGAGAATGGTGATTATCTTCGGCCTTGGCGCAAGTAGCAGCGAGTTCAGAGCCTCCATCTGGTCTTGGGAGAGATTAGGCTCTATCGGAGATTCGACATTAGGGAAACCTCCATCTTCTTCTACTGTGTTGTGGGAATTTTGGGCTTGAGAACTGTGATGAGATTGAGATGCTAGATATGGAGGCGATTGAGATGGTTGAACTTGAGGCGCTGCAGATGGATGTTGGTGACTCGATTGAGCTGGGCGTAGCGGATCTTCAACCGTTGGAGCTGCTCGAGTCGCGGAATAAACAGGTGCTGGAGTGTGAACCGTTGGAGATGCTCCAGAAGGTGGAGCGTGTGGATTTGCAGACGATGCACGCAGTGGAGGTTGAGCAGAATGAGATGATCTAGACGGACTAGTTGACGTCGGAAAGAGCTTCCTCGGTGGAGGGTAATCTTTGACAGACGGACGATTGTTGTTGGGGAGAACCGGCGGGACAGTTTCTGATGGAGGTTTTGGAGAGAAATCATACCGAGTGGGTAGATTGGCCGGTCTGGCTCTCGATGCTGTTGGTTTCACAAGAAGAACATTCTTCCTCTTTCCACCCATCGCAGAGTGAGAGAGACAGAATCGAGGAAGACGAAGAGAGACAGATCGAGGAAGACGAAGAGAGACAAACTCGAGGAAGGAGGAAGGAGGAAGACGATTAGGGTTTCAAATCGCAGAGAGAGGGTTTCGATAATGTCGAAGGAGGAAGACGATTAAGGGTTACAACTCGCAAATACGAAGAGATTTGGGCCAAAAATTGTCGCGGGTGAAACCAAATTTGGGCCCAAAATTTTGGAGGGTTAATTTCCCGGGTGAATGATCCGAAATTTTTGTTTTTTTTGGCCCAATCAGTCGGTAATCAGTAGGTAATTAGTAGCAAAAGTTTTTTAATGTTTTATAAATTTTTCATGGTTTGAGAATAACCAAACATTAACAAATTTAAGACCCGATTAGGATCCGATTCTAGACCCGATTAAAATAAAAAATGGGTTTGAGAATAACCCCGCACCACGAGACTCGAACCTTGGTCTTATGTGTGGTGCGCGTTACCGCTAGGCTAGGTAACTCATTCGGGATTTATTTAACAACGCCTTTATTTAGCTAACGCTTTACCTTTGTCTTCATTAATTCGCGAAACCCTGAATTATCTTTCTCGTAAAATCCCTTTGTCTTAATTTCCCCAAATCGAAGCAAGTTAAGAACCCTAAATCGCAAAACCATGAAAGTAGCAGCTCCATAAATCTTGTTTTCGTAGAGAGTGGAAGCAAGGTAACATAACTAAATCGCAAAACCAGAGTCTTAACACAAGTAAAAACTAAATTAAGTTCAAACACATAACATACACATAACATAAGTTCAAACACATAACAGAAGTTCAAAGTAAAAACCAGAGTCCAGGCATTCTCTAATCGGCAGCATGCTCCAGAGTCCAGGAAAGCGCTCTAGATTCAAAAACCGCCCTATCCTCTGTGTAGAGCCTGGCAACCTCCTTCTCCACATGGTCGTCTTCACTTATCAATGGCTCAGCCAACATCTCGTAAATGCAAGTGAGAAGCTGTTTACCACAAAAATTAACATTATCAAGTGATTACTCTATAGTTTATTTTTCAATACACAAGTAATCGTAAGGCTTTTCTTACACGGGGGATGGTATAGAAAGGATTGTAATGGTCAATCGTCAACAGTTTGTGGAAGATGTGCCCATAGTCATCAACGTTTGGATGAAACACCTTGGTCTTGAAAAGGATCTGTAAAACCATACAAGTAAATCGAAATATTTTATGAACACGCACTACAAGAAAACACAGTTTTTGCGACCACCAAAAGAGTCACAAAATGGTCGCAAATGACTCATTTGCGACTATTTTGTGACCAAAAAAAGTAGTCGCAAATATTTGGTCGCAAAATAAAGTGGTCGTAAAACGGTCGCAAATTTGAGACTAATATGTGACTATAATATCAGTCCTAATTTAGAGACTGATTTTGTGACTACTTATAAAAAGAATATTAAAAAAAAAACAAAAACCAAAATTCAAAAAAAAATTTTATTTATTAAATTAATTAATTAATTACAAAAAATGAAAAAAATTAAAAAATTAAAAAATAAAAATAAATGAAAAAGAAGATCGAAGATCGCAGATCTTCTTCCCCTCGCCGGCGCCGTTCTTCGATCTTCTTCTCCCTCGCCGGCACCGACCTTCGCTCTTCTTCTCCCTCCTTGGCCAGGATCTGCTCCGGTGGTGAACCAGTCCCGTGATATCGCCGGCACCGACCTTTGATCTTCTTCTCCCTCTTTCTCTTTCTCTTTCTCTTCCGCCTGGATCTTCTTCTCCCTCGTCGCGCCGATCTACTCCTCCCCCATCTTCGCCGGCGCTGTCGTCCCTGGATCTGGAAAAAAAAAAGATGGATTGTTCTTTAATCACAACAATGGAAGAGAAAAGATCTGGAAAAAAAACAAGGAAGGAAGAAGAAGAAAAAAGAATCGTAGGAAGGACAGAGAAAAAGAGAAGGAAGAAGAAGAAACAATAAAAAAAAAATAAAAAAAAATCAGTTTAAATCATCCACCGTTGGATTAAACCAATCAACGGTGGAGATCTCAATCCTCGTCTCAATAAAGTAACCAATGAGACGCTTTCATTTTTTTGTCATTTGGTCGCAAATTAGTCGCAAATTTGTGACTATTTTGTGACTCCAATTAAAAAATTCGTCTGGAGTTGCAAATCAGTCACAAATTTGGAACTATTTTGTGACTACTTATACATGTTATGAGTAGAATCAAAAATCTTTATCCTAAATCCTAAACTTTAAGACCCTATAAGGTTTGAATATCACTTTACAATGATTATGTGTATATAGATGTTCAAAAATATGTTAAAACTTAAAAAGAAAAAAATTTTGAAAAAAAATCTATTTTTCAAAATCATTCCTTATAAAACACATGTAACACTTAGTAGATGTTATGATTAGATTGAAAATTTTGTAAGTATTATATTTTTTGTTTATTATTTGATGTTTATGTGTAAGATCTATTTATAATTTAAGATTTATAGTTTATGATTAAGGGTTAGAGGTTTATGGTTTAGAATTTAGGATTTATAAAATGGATTATAAATGATCATATTAAAAAAAATTGTAAGTTTTGAATTTTTTGTATATTATTTGATGTTGTGTAAGATTTAGCTTAAAATTTAAGATTTAGATCAAATTTATGATGAAGGGTTAGAGGTTTAGGGTTTAGGGCTAAGGGTTTGTGGTTTGAGTTTAGAATTTATTGATTTCTATAAAAAAAATCAAGTGGAGTTGCAAATTAGTCTCAAATTTGAGACTATTTTGTGACTATTATTAAAAAGTAGTCGCAAATTTGAGACTACTTTGTGACTTCTATTAAAAAAAATCGTGTGGAGTCGCTAAAGAGTCCCAAATTTGAGACCAATTTGTGACAATCAAAAACATTTAACATAAACCCTAAACTTTAAGAACCTATAAGGTTTGAATATGATATTACAATGATTTTTTGTATATCTAGCATTTCAAAAATTTGTTAAAACTTAAAATAAGTAAATTTTGAGAGAATTTTTATCTTTCAAAATTTTTTCTTATAAAACACATGTAACACTTAGTAGATTTAGAATTTATGATTAAGGGTTAGAGGTTTATGATTTAAGATATAGAGTTTATGATTGAGAGTTAGATGTTTATGATTTAAGATTTATAGTTTATGATTTAAGATTTAGGGTTTGCAACTGAGTGTACATGTTACCCTAAACCCTAAAATGATTATATTTTAAAAAAATTGTAAGTGTTGAATATTTTGTATATTATTTGATGTTTATGTGTAAGATTTAGTTTACAATTTAATATTTTGTATATTATTTATGTTTATGTGTAATATATATTTTACAATTTAAGATTTAGAGTTTATGATTAAGGGTTAGAGGTTTAGGGTTTAGAATTTAGGATTTATAAATGATTATATTTTTAAAAATAGTAAGTTTGAATTTTTTTTATTATTATTTGAATTTTTGTATATTATTTGATGGTTTAGGGTTTAGAATTTAGAGTTTATATATTAAAATATTATTTGATGTTTATTTAAAAAAATCGAGTGGAGTTGCTAAACCGAAGCAAATCAGTTACAAATTTGGGACTACTTTTGCAAGTCCTTAAACAGTCGCAAATAAGCAACTCTTTTCTGACCAATTTTTTTAGTCGGTAATTTGGGACTCTTTTGCCACTGCAATACCAGTGGTCGCAAATCCGTTGCAAAGTGGTCACACTTTCGTCCCAATTTTTTGCGACCAAAAAAAGAGTCACAAAAAGTGGTCGCAAAAACTGTTTTTTCTTGTAGTGACGGTTCACCATATAAGTTTCTTGATTAAGACATGAGACATACTAAGAAACAGAACATGCGAATGTACAAATTGCAATGACTAAAGCTAATGAAGTCACAAGAGTCAGGAACTGGATGAAGCTGAAACTAAGTATCGGTGAGAAATAAATAGTTGTCTCTGAAAAGACAGAGCAAGTTTGATTGAGTATCCACTTTCAGGTACGATTAAGAAACATCAGGAATCAAAATCAAAAATAAAGCAAAATTTCAGACTACTTACCTTCGGAGGTCTGATAGGATATTCTGGACTGAAGAAAATATCGAGTTTGAAGACTCCTCCTTCATAAGGTGTGTCTTCAGGCCCCCTGAGAATTGCTTCCCAATGGTGATCGTCATCACCACATGGTCCTAGGCAAAAATGGAACAAAAACATTACTATAAATGGGAAAACAATTGTTAAATCGTTCTACCAAATCCAGACTACTTACCTGCGGTGAAAAACGGCGATGGATTCCGGCGGATTGCTTTGAGTTGCATCGATATTGCCTGAGAAGCCATTTTTGAAGTTGAAATTAAAAGGAAAGTTACGATTTTGATTTGCTTAGCAGGAAGTTCAAAGGAAACTGCTACAAGCAGGAAGTTATGATTTTGTTTTGCTTAATGAAACCGAAAAGGAAAAGAAAAGATATTGATGTCGATTGTGTCACGAGAAGGTGTTTGTTATTTTCAAGTTATTTTATTATGAGAACCTTGACCGACTGACGATTCAGAGTTGAAAAGAAAGCGAATCGTTTTTTCTTCTCTTACACAGTCGTGACTCGTCACACCTTTACATTATGAGAACCTTGACCGACTGACGATTACTCATCCTTTACATTACACAGTCGTGACTCGTGTCCAACCCCGATTAAAAAAAATTGGGTTTGAGAATAACCCCGCACCACGAGACTCGAACCCTGGTCTGATGTGTGGTGCGCGTTACACATAAGAGTATGAATAGCAAGTAGCCAGCAAAACTGTGAATCCTTCAACAGGAAGGGATAAGTCTCCCACTTCCAGCGAGACAGTGCTCGGATATCATCAAGAATTAGGTAAAGGAAAACACTCAAACTTGGCCCCTTCAATTCGTTATTACAGACGATCGTTAGAAAATAGGTCAGAGAGAAGAAAACTCACGGCAGAGTTGACAATCCCGCCATTCGCCAGAACATCTTTCCAGCTCGAGATAACGTCGAATTGCCCCCGCGTCCACAGAGATTGGGATCTCCGAAACCCTAACAAGACAAAGGGAAATTTCGCCCAGAAATAGAAGGAGGAAGACTCGATGGCGAAGCTAATCCGAAACTTAAATGATTGTAAAAACTTATTTATTAGCCAAAGTTGTAAAAACATATTTATTATCCAAATTTGTAAAAACTTGTAACATAATTAGAGCAAACTTGTAATAAAAACCACCAATACAAATTACAAAACTTAAGATATCACATAACATAATTAGTACGGTGCTACACCTTCTACATCTTCATCATCAGAATCGAATAAGTTACACTGGAATTCGTCATCTGGTTCCGCATCGCCAACATCGTAATCGAGATTTACTGGATTTACTCGTTGTTGTGAATTCTCGACTACGAGATCTTCAATTGTAGTCAGCATTACATGATCATCCGTTTCTTGTTGTAAAAGAGTAGGTTCCGCGTCTACATATTCTCCTGAAATATTTTCCCTCGGGTTAACTTTAACAACATTGTGCCACACATTCTTTGGTTTCTTCTTGTATTTTTAGTCACTAAATCCCTACTGATGTGCGACTGTTTGAAAATAGTCGCAAATCAGTCGGAAATCAGTAGCGAAACAGTCGGTAAATTTACCGACTGCCTAATCGGTAGCAACAATCAGTCGGAAAAACGATGTTTTGGTGTAGTGATATTGACATATGCATTTGCCTAATCGGAGCAAAAGTCGACGAAGTTGAATACCGACACATGTATTTATTTGCTGGTTTGTTTATTGGACGCGTGAACCATATCATCGGCAGTTCCATACCAATCCTCATGGTCTATCTTTTTGTTTCTCTATCCCTTTCTCTCACTCTTGCTATGATATGTGTTCTTTGGTTCGGCTACGTTATAACTCTCGTTCAGAAAAATCCACCCACACCGACATCCACATCGACATTGAAAGTAGAAGCAAGGCTTCTCCTTTATGAAAAATTCAAATTTTATTGATATTTTTCACTGCTACATTACAGAAAATATAAAATGGTTTAAATAGCAGATTCATACAAAACCCTAAAAAGAATGAAGCCAAAATAGTCACACTGTGACAGCACACATTTCCAGAGCTGCAAAACGGTTGCATAGTTGGAGATTTGAAGCTGGATTCTCCGTACAACGACCTGCTTTTGACTGTGGATAAGATCCTCTGAAGTTGCCGCTGCAGAGAAGAGCTTGATGATGTATTGTTATGGGCTTCACTTTGTGTTGCAGGCTCACATTCACTTTTGTCTTTAAATCCTTTGTGTGGGCTTCGTTTATTGTTTCTGGCCAAACATTCAACGGCAGAGTTTTGTTGATATAGTCAATACACCCCCTCAAACTTGTGTCAGGAGGAAGATCGACACCAAGTTTGAAGCGTAGATCATGGAAAGGTTCTTGAGCTAGAGATTTGGTAAAGATGTCTGCTAATTGAAGCGTTCTTGGAACATGCTTCACTACCAGAGCTCCATGGGCAACCCTCTCTCGGACATAGTGAAAGTCGACATCAAAATGCTTTGATCTTGAATGCATAGCTGGATTCGCAGTGAGATATACTGCTGACAAGTTATCACAGTATAGTTCCGGGATATCAGATTGAGGATGACCAATAGCTTGAAGTAATGAACTGATCCATTTCAACTCTGTGGCTGCAATTGATAAAGATCGGTATTCAGCTTCCGTAGAAGATCGTGAGACAGTTGGATGACGCTTGGCTGACCATGAGATGATATTGGAGCCAAGAAAAGTGCACAATCCACCTGTAGACCGTCTGGTTTCTTTACAACCTGCCCAATCACTGTCACTGTATGCACGCAGAGTTGAATTCGTGTTTGAGCATAGATTAGTACCCATCTGAACCGTTCCTTTTAAGTAACGAAGGATCCTCTTGAGAAGACTGAAGTCTGCATCAGTTGGTGCATGCATCTTTTGGCATACAAGGTTGACTGCAAATTGAATGTCAGGTCTTGTTAAGGTTAGGTACTGTAGTTTACCTGCCAAGGTCCTGAAATATGTAGGATCCGAGAACAGCTGGTGTTGTCCAGAGACTTTGTCAAGTTGTAGAGGCAGAGGAGTGGGCATAGATGCACAGTCTGCCATACCTGCTGTGACTAGTAGATCTACAGTGTACTTTTATTGACATAAGAATAAGCCATCTTTATGAAAGTGAGCCTGTATTCCTAAAAAATAATGTAAAGGCCCCATATCTTTCATTCTGAACTCTGTACTAAGATCATGAAGCAACTTTTCCATCAATTCATTGTTGTTTCCTGTTAACAACATATCATCCACATACAGTAATAGTAGCATCACATTCTGACCTTGTATGTAGACAAACAATGATGGATCAGGAATGCTGCAGACAAATCCGAATTGAATGAGAAAATTACTAAATCTGTCAAACTAGGCACGTGGAGCCTGTTTGAGCCCGTATAGTGCCTTATTGAGTGTGAAAATGTAATCTGGTCTGTCTGGATCTTCAAATCCAGGAGGTTGCACCATATAGACTGTTTCCTTTAAGTCCCCATGAATGAATGCATTCTGAACATCTATCTGTTTGATATTCCAGTGTTGAGTAACTGCAACATGTAGCACATATCTGATAGTGGCTGTTCTTACTACAGGGCTAAAAGTTTCAAGAAAATCAATCCCTTCTTCCTGATCATAACCCTTTGCCACCAATCGAGCTTTCAGCTTATCAAGAGTCTCATCTGATTTGAGCTTAGTTTTGAAAATCCAGCGGCAACCTAAGACATTTTCAGCCAAGTCAGGAGGAACTAAGTCCCAAGTATTGGTTTCCTGTAGTGTTCCATGTTCAACTCCCATTGCAGCAGTCCACTTAGGGTCCTTGAGAGCCGATTTCACAATTTTTGGTTCAGGATACTGTTCTTTGACTGTAAACAGAACATACTTTGGATTTGGTTTCACAATTCCATATTTACCTCTAGTTATCATGGAATGATTATTGTTGACAATATGAGCAATTGGATGTTGCGCTGATGTAGAAGAAGAGATATTTGTTTCAGAATGGACGTCTGGATTATGAACATGACCTGAATTTGATGAAGTTCCTGCATTGTTGTTGTGAACTGTTTCATCACCGTTTGTGTGTTTGTGATTCACTTGATGATCCTGTCCTGCCTGATGTAGTAAGAAGACTGTTACCTATAGGATCAGATTCCATGTCTGCCGTACACTCAGAACCTTCTACTACAACAGGAGTAGTCATCACATGTGACACAGACTGTGGATGATCTGAGACTGACTGAGTATTTATGAAAACTTCATCTGATGCAGATGTTGAAGCAAGTTGCATAGCTGGTGGAGACTGAGAAAAGCTGGTCTTCCAAGCAGAGAGTAGTGGTGTGTGAGAAGCCTGCTGAAAGCTCTTATACTTATCTACATAAGGAAAGTTTGTTTCATCAAACATAACATGTCTGCTAATATAAACCTTACCAGTAGGAGGGTAGTAGCATCTATAACCCTTGTATTTTTCATTGTAGCCAAGAAAGACACATTGCAGGGACTTTGGATCAAATTTGTTGTTTGCATATGGCCTGATAAACGGGTAGCATGAGCATCCAAAGACTCGTAGAGAGGTGTAAACTGGGGGTTTTCCATGTAATTTCTCATACGAACTTTGATGATCATCTTTACAAGTAGATGGCAACAGATTTCCCAAAAAACTAGCTGTAAAGAGAGCTTCTACCCATGATTTATGAGGAACCTTATTGTGAAACATCATCGAGAGACCTAGTTCCGTTATGTGCCTATGTTTACGTTCAGCCAATCCATTCTGCTGTGGTGTGTGTGGGCAAGACAGTAATTGTTTGATCCCACAATTGATGAGGTGACTGATAAACTGTGTACTTGTATATTCACCCCCTCCATCACTCTGAAACATTTGAATCTTTTGGTGTAGTTGATTTTCAACTAGAGCCTGAAACTTAAGAAACACTGAGTAAAAGTCTGACTTTCGTTTGAGTGGATAGAACCAGGTGAACCGAGAGAAGTTGTCAACAAAAATAACATAGTATTGAAAACCCTGAGCTGAAGCAATAGGTGATGGACCCCATAAGTCATTGTGAACACATTCGAGAGGTCTAGAAGCTACAAACTCAGAAGAAAGAAAAGGAAGTCTACTGAATTTCCCCATTTGACAAGCCTCACATAGTCGAGAGGCTGCTTTATTCACTACTATTAAACTACTTTTGGCCAGATGCTGTAGAATCTCTTTATTAGGATGGCCAAGCCGCTGATGCCACACTTCAGAGCTTGTGCCTTGTTGTCTAGTTGAATAGAAAGCCAGGAATTATGGATTCTCCAGCATATATAGGTCTTTATGTCTGCTTCCTTGAGTTACCACCTGCTTTGTCCTCTTGTGCTTTACAACCACAGAACCAGAATCAAAGGTGAATTCACATGGGAAGTCTGAAGTCAGTTTGGATACAGATAATAAAGACTTTGTGATTCCAGGGCAAACCAATACATCTACTAAAGGCAAAGTACCTTGAGGTGTAGATAAGTGCGTTGATCCAATGTGAGTAATAGGCAAAAATCACCATTACCCACAACAAATGAGTCCTCACCAGCGTACGATTGGACTTGTTGAAGTTGAGAGGTTGAGTTAGTGATGTGAACTGTTGCCCCTGTATCTGGATACCATTCATTGCCAGAATTTGAATCACCCTCAGACAGCTTCATAATAGCCAGTGCATTGTGAACCTCAGGAGTTTCATAGTGTTCATCAAAACGATTCCAGCATTTAAAAGCAGAGTGACCATATCTCCCACATATCTGACATGTTGGTCTGGTGTCATTACCTTAAGCAGAAGGAAATTACTGTTGAAAACCACGTCCTCTTGTAGTGAAGGAACCGCGACCACGAAAACCCCCTCTGTTCTAACCTTTACCACGAAAACCTCCTCTGTTGTTGTTGTCATAGCCAAATTTCTCAGTGTGAAAAGCAAGATGTGGTGAGACTGCAACAGTGGTGGCTAAATAGCTCTGAAACTTATCATCAAAACCAGTCAGCTTGTGAACCACATTATCAAAGGTAAGACCAAACTGTGAATCCATTGAGTTCTCAATAACAGTGGAGATAGCCTCATATTCTCTACCTAGACCATTTAAGACCCCATAGACTTTTTCTTGATCTGAGATTGGAGCTCCTATAGAATCTAACTGATCACAAAGATCTTTAACCTCATATAGATATGTAGCTAGAGGTTTATTCCTCTTAATAGTTGTTTGAATCCTCCTTTGGATATCTAGCTTTCTAGTGGTTGAGACACGATTATATTTCTGAGCTAAATAAAACCATACCTCCTGAGCTGAGCGTAGACCATAGAGAGATCTCAGAGCATCTTCAGAGAGAGCGCCAAACAGCCATGCCAACACTGTCTGATCATTATGGATCCATACGAGCAGATCTGGATTAGGAACCTCAGAGAGCATGTTTCCAAACTGGACAGTTGTTGTTGCAGATGGTCGAGGTGTGCCGCCGGTGACATGACCTACAAGCTTCTGGCTTGAGAGCCAACACTCGAACTGAGACTTCCAGATGAGATAGTTTGAAGCTGAAAGTTTGAGGGTGACACATTGAGAGATGTTTAGAGGTGTCGAGACAGCAACTGGAGAAAACGTTGACATCGGCAGATTGAACGTTGGAACTCAAAAAAGTGGCGGAGCTGGCGGGTCTGGCGCAGTCGGAACTCGATCTGGAGGCGCAGGAGCTCGAGTCTGGCCAAGTGGAGCTCTCGCAGGAGCTGCCAGAGTCTGGTTTGGTGTGTGTCCCAGAGTGTGTGCAGGGGTTGATTGAAGCGACGATGAGCCATCCATGGCTCTGATACCATGAAAGTAGAAGCAAGGCTTCTCCTTTATGAAAGATTCAAACTTTATTGATATTTCTCACTGCTACATTACAGAGAATATGAAATGGTTTAAATAGCAGATTCATACAAAACCCTAGAGAGAATGAAGCCAAAATAGTCACACTGTGATAGCACACATTTCCAGAGCTGCAAAACGGTTGCATAGTTGGAGATTTGCAGCTGGATTATCCGTACAACGACCTGCTTTTGACTGTGAATAAAATCCTCTGAAGTTACCGTTGCAGAGAAAAGCTTGATGATGTATTGCTATGGGCTTCACTTTGTGTTGCAGGCTCACATTCACTTTTATCTTTAAATTTTTTGTGTGGGCTTCGTTTATTGTTTTTAGCCCAACATTCAACGACAGAGTTTTGTTGATATAGTCAATAGACATCGTCTGTTTAGGAGTTTATTGCTCATATTTCAGAACTTTTTTTTAGGTTTCTATCGGTTTTTTCTATTTATTTTATTTATAATATGGTTCTCACTATTTTCCCCCCACCCCCACCCCACCCACTTCCAAATATCTTAGTATAGTATGAGAGGGGCGAATCTAGGGTATAAATAGGGGTGCATGTGCACCGATAATATTTTTTAAGAAATTAATGTATTTTTAGCTAATTTTGTATGTGTACGCACATTTGATATTTATTAACTTAATATTAGTGTGGCGGGTAAAATAATTGTTTGGATCCGTCCCGGATAGTATCGTGAAGCAACTAAGCAAGTATGTTCCCATTTATTCATGTTGCTAATATAATGTAGTTTAGATGTTGATAAATTTGAATAGCTATAATCACGGGCAGATCCAGAAATTTATTTAGTATGGGGTACAAATTCTTTTATAATAACATAAATAAAAGATTACGACCAAACGAACAAGAAACATAAAAATAAATGTCATGCGACGAAGGATTGGGGAAAACTAAAACTAGATAAATAAAATATAATCTTTTTGTGAAGTTTTAGATTACAATTTTGGGTTTAATACTATATTTTATTTTTAATTGAGATGAAACACTTTCTTATTTTAACGTTGAGTTAATAGATTTTAGTAAATTTTATATAAACTAATAAAAAGAGTATGTGGCACTGACCCATCTACACATACGTCCGCCCCAGGCTAGAAATCCATTATTAATAATCAATGATAAAAAAAAAGTTAGTGTATTCCCCTTTCTCAATAGAATATCAAATAAATATTATATCTATTGATGAAGAGAATTGGTTAATTTGTTTTTTCTAAAAAACTGATTATGAGTCTAAATAGTAAATAATGAATAACTTTACGGGATTATCATGTCTCGATGGATAAAAATACTCATAAGCTTCAATGTGTAAAACTTATATATTGAATTTATCTTCAATGATATACTGTTATGAACCCTAGATCAAATCTGAGAGTACATCACTCTAAATCTTGATCTCCAATAACAAACACATATAGTTTGTTGTAACATTTCACAACAAAGCATAAACTCCAAATGAAAGCCACACACATTTATATATACTAAACTCCAATAGCCAACGTTTCCTTACGATTTGCTTCTTTGTTTCAGCAAATCCAACTGTGCCAACAAAGCAACTTTAACTTCCAGCTCAACAACGACTACTCTGGCTTCTTCTTCAGCTACCTATGATGTATCAAATACCAACAATGATATTATACATGTCTTTCTAATTGGCTATTTCTTACTCTCTAGACTCTAGTTAACACCAAATGATATTTTCTATAATTCTTGACTAGATTGCATCATTTTCCCTGAACACAGATGCTTAGTCGATGAGTTGAATTGTCGCATGCTTCTCTGCTCTCCCATTCCTTCTCAATGTGCTCCTAATGTTGCTGATGAGGACAAAAAAAGTATTTACAAAACTCATCGTATTTGTTCCAAACGTATATTTGTATTAATTCACTTGTTTTACAGAAAAACATGAATTTAAAATGACCAATAGTAGCTAAATATTGCATACATGACACATGTGCTTTTTTCTCTAGCTACCTAATCAAATCCAAATGTGAAACAAAATATATAAACGTTTATGAAACTGATTTGGAAGCCTATAGGCGATCCTGAGTTTTAGAATGCAGTAAATTAAAAAAAATTGGGATGTTTTACAATATTAAGTTTCGAATTCATGACTTTTTAAAAGAAGTTTTTTAAAATTTACCACTAAATTAAATAAATTTTTGAAATTTAAAAGCCAAAATTGTTTTATAAAAAAAATGACCTCTGCTTGGGCTCAAGACCAAATATGCCCTTGAATCATCTTTGTACTCTGATCGAAGGCATCCTTATTAGTTATGCAAAATTTCAGATTTAAGTAAAATGATTAATCTGGTTGCTTAAAAAAAGAAAGTAATATGGTTAGTATTGCGGAAACACTTGGTAACTTTTGACTGAATGATGGTATTTGGTAGCGTTACGTTTGAACCACTGATGTGTGTTATACCTTCTATAATAGCAAATTAGATAGTTGACCAACATTGTGCGCAAACATTATATTTTGACTGAGAACATTCAATTAGAATATGTAATTAATGATATTTTCAATAGTATCTTACAAATTAAATTGAAGTTTATCTATATAGTTTTCATAACTATGAGCAATAAAAATATAATCTACACTTCTTTTCCTTGCGACACGTAAGAAAAATAATTTTGGCATCTGATTTATTATATGGGATATTATTGGTTATAAATAGATTCAACATTGACATCCAAATACATCAACAAAAAAAAAATTAAGAAAAGAAAATGGCTAAGTTCATTGCCGTCATTATTGTATTTAACTTTTTGTTTGCTATTCAATTTTCCAATGTAAGATTGCAAAAAAGATAACTGTTTCCCTTAGATTAATTTGTGAATCAATTAGATTCATATAGTTTTATAATTTTTTTCAGGCAAAGGAATGTTGGAACGGGTATGAGCACGTCTCCTACAAATCAATTTGTATCGGGGAGGTTCGGAGATTTTCTGTTAAGTTAGAGCCGGTTGCGTTCCGGTCGGCAAATGAGGAGGAGGAGGTGATTTATAGATGTGCCCGGAGGGCTGCCTACGTACTCCGGATTAGGGATCAAGCCATTCGTAGTTCGTTGCTGAGGCGGGTAGGAGAGAACTGGAGAGCTGAGAGCTGGTCAGGTCGACTGTCAGGTCAGGTCGTCGGTCGACGGTCGACCGTCAGGTCGGGTCGTCGGTCGTCGGTCGACTGTTAGGTCGTCGGTCGCTGGTCGACCGTCAGGTCGGGTCGTCGGTCGACTGTCAGGTCGACTGTCAGGTCGGCCGTCAGGTCGGGTCGTCGGTTGGCCGTCAGGTCGGCCGTCAGGTCGGGTCGCCAGGTCGCCGGTCGACCGTCAGGTCGGGTCGTCGGTCGACTGTCAGGTCGGGTCGTCGGGTCGGGTCGTCGGTCGGCCGTCAGGTCGGGTCGCCAGGTCGGGTCGCCGGTCGTCGGTCGACCGTCAGGTCGGGTCGTCAGGTCGGGTCGACTGTTAGGTCGGGTCGCCGGGCCGTCAGGTCGGGTCGCCAGGTCGGCCATCAGGTCGGGTCGTCGGTCGGCCGTCAGGTCGTCGGTCGTCGGTCGTCGGTCGACTGTCAGGTCGGGTCGTCGGTCGACTGTCAGGTCGGGTCGCCAGGTCGTCCGTCAGGTCGTGTCGTCGGTCGGCCGTCAGGTCATCGGTCGTCGGTCGACTGTCAGGTCGGGTCGTCGGTCGACTGTCAGGTCGGGTCGCCAGGTCGGCCGTCAGGTCGTGTCGTCAGTCGGCCGTCAGGAGAGCTGGGAGCTCATCACAGCTGCGGAGGGCTGGGGAGAGCTGCCGAGAGCTGGGGAGAGCTGCCGAGAGCTGGGAGAGCTTGGAGAGAGCTTCTTTTTTAGAGAGGGAAAGTTATTTAGAGAGAGAGACAATGAGAGTTTTTCTGTGTCCTTTTTGGGCCTCCCTTGACAATGAACTCCAAGCGGGTATTTATAGTGGGAGTCGAGCAGACAGCTCTCCGGTTTTTGGGGACGACGTGATGGTTCGTGAACAGTAATCGGCACGTCGTGAACAGTTCCCGTCACATCGTGAACAGTGCTCGACACGTCATGAACAGTACCCGGCAGGTCGTGAACAGTACCCAGCACGTCGTGAACAGTGCGGAGCAGGTCGGGAACAGTAACCGGCACGTCCTGAACAGTACCCGGCACGTCGTGAACAGTGCGGAGCAGGTCGGGAACAGTATCCGGCATGTCGTGAACAGTACCGTATCTGCATAGTGGATGCTGGGCTTTTGGTGTTGGGCCTTTTGCTTTGGACTGGGCTAAAAAATGGGGTGTGCTCATCACCACACCCACAATAGCCCTCCCCCAAGTTCGGCGAGTGAGTGTCGAAGTCGGCGGACGAAACAAGTCCTACCTCGATATATTTTAACCTGCAAGTAAGGTTGAACTTTATTAGAGTTTAAAATCTTATGAACGAGACTAGGCTCGGCACTTGTTGATCGTGACTACTGCGAGATGAGCTCGGCTTTTGGGTTCGACCCGAGGTGCGAGGCGAGAGCTCGGCTTATCCTTTGCGAGCCGGAGCTCGGCTTTTGGGTTCGACACGAGGTGCGAGGCGAGAGCTCGGCTTATCCTTTGCGAGCCGGAGCTCGGCTTTTGGGTTTGACCCGAGGTGCGAGGCGAGAGCTCGGCTTATCCTTTGTGAGCCGGAGCTCGGCTTTTGGGTTTGACCCGAGGTGCGAGGCGATAGCTCGGCTTATCCTTTGCGAGCCGGAGCTCGGCTTTTGGGTTTGACCCGAGGTGCGAGGCGAGAGCTCGGCTTATCCTTTGCGAGCCGGAGCTCGGCTTTTGGGTTTGACCCGAGGTGCGAGGCGAGAGCTCGGCTTATCCTTTGCGAGCCGGAGCTCGGCTTTTGGGTTTGACCCGAGGTGCGAGGCGAGAGCTCGGCTTATCCCTTGCGAGCCGGAGCTCGGCTTTTGGGTTTGACCCGAGGTGCGAGGCGAGAGCTCGGCTTCTCCTTTGCGAGCCGGAGCTCGGCTTTTGGGTTTGACCCGAGGTGCGAGGCGAGAGCTCGGCTTATCCTTTGCGAGCCGGAGCTCGGCTTTTGGGTTTGACCCGAGGTGCGAGGCGAGAGCTCGGCTTATCCTTTGCGAGCCGGAGCTCGGCTTTTGGGTTTGACCCGAGGTGCGAGGCGAGAGCTCGGCTTATCCTTGGCGAGCCGGAGCTCGGCTTTTGGGTTTGACCCGAGGTGCGAGGCGAGAGCTCGGCTTTTGGGTTTGACCCGAGGTGCGAGGCGAGAGCTCGGCTTATCCTTTGCGAGCCGGAGCTCGGCTTTTGAGGAGAAAGAAAAGAGTAAAAAATGAAATAAGCTTGGCACTTATCTGTATGCAGCCGTTCGGAGATGAGGGCGATGTTCCCGACATTTGCCGAGCTACTCTTTGCGTGTAGAAAAATCCTCAAATCCCCTCCTTCTAGCGCCAATTGTTGGAACGGGTATGAGCACGTCTCCTACAAATCAATTTGTATCGGTGAGGTTCGGGGATTTTCTGTTAAGATAGAGCCGGTTGCGTTCCGGTCGGCAAATGAGGAGGAGGAGGTGATTTATAGCTGTGCCCGGAGGGCTGCCTACGTACCCCGGATTGGGAATCAAGCCATTCGTAGTTCGTTGCTGAGGAGGGTATGAGAGAGCTGGAGAGCTAAGAGCTGGTCAGGTCGACTGTCAGGTCGGGTCGTCGGTCGACGGTCGACCGTCAGGCCGGGTCGTCGGTCGCTGGTCGACCGTCAGGTCGGGTCGTCGGTCGACTGTCAGGTCGACTGTCAGGTCGGCCGTCAGGTCGGGTCATCGGTTGGCCGTCAGGTCGGCCGTCAGGTCGGGTCGCCACGTCGCCGGTCGACCGTCAGGTCGGGTCGTCGGTCGACTGTCAGGTCGGGTCGTCGGGTCGGGTCGTCGGTCGGCCGTCAGGTCGGGTCGCCAGGTCGGGTCGCCGGTCGTCGGTCGACCGTCAGGTCGGGTCGTCGGTCGGCCGTCAGGTCGTCGGTCGACTGTCAGGTCGTGTCGTCGGTCGACTGTCAGGTCGGGTCGCCAGGTCGGCCGTCAGGTCGTGTCGTCGGTCGGCCGTCAGGTCGTCGGTCGTCGGTCGACTGTCAGGTCGGGTCGTCGGTCGACTGTCATGTCGGGTCGCCAGGTCGGCCGTCAGGTCGTGTCGTCGGTCGGCCGTCAGGTCGGGTCGTCGGAAGAGCTGGGAGCTCATCAGAGCTGCGGAGGGCTGGGGAGAGCTGCCGAGAACTGGGGAGAGCTGCCGAGAGCTGGGAGAGATCGGAGAGAGCTCCTTTTTTAGAGAGGGAAAGTTATTTAGAGAGAGAGAGAGAATGAGAGTTTTTCTGTGTCCTTTTTGGGCCTCCCTTGACAATGAACTCCAAGGGGGTATTTATAGTGGGAGTCGAGCAGACATCTCTCCGGTTTTTGGGGACGACGTGATGGTTCGTGAACAGTACTCGGCACGTCGTGAACAGTGTCCGTCACATCGTGAACAGTACATGGCACGTCGTGAACAGTGCCGAGTAGGTCGGGAACAGTAACCGGCAGGTCGTGAACAGTACCCAGCATGTCGTGAACAGTGCCGAGCAGGTCGGGAACAGTAACCGGCATGTCGTGAACAGTACCCGGCACGTCGTGAACAGTGCGGAGCAGGTCGGGAACAGTATCCGGCATGTCGTGAACAGCACCGTATCTGCATAGTAGATGTTGAGCTTTTGGTGTTGGACCTTTTGCTTTGGACTGGGCTAAAAAATGGAGTGTGCTCATCACCGCACCCGCAAGGAATTAGAAAATCCATCAGAACCAATCCACAAGGTATTCATAAAATTTTTAAAATCAATAGAAAACAAATAATATATTAGAAATAAGAGGAATATATTCATATATTTATCATTTGTTTGTAGGAAGGAGGAGAGGGTTCACTTCGTATTGGAGGTAATATTCCCTGATCAAACTGATAAGTATCGAGCAAAGTATTAACGTTCTTTTTTTTTTATCCATTTAACAATGTTGTATATTTTTTGCGAAGAGTGTCCGGCGGCATGTAATTTTCGATGTTCAGCAACATCTCACAAGAGTGCATGTTTGATGTATTGTAACCAATGTTGCAAGAAATGTTTGTGTGTACCATCGGGAACATATGGTAACAAAGAAGAATGTCCTTGCTACAACAATTGGAAGAATAACGAAGGTGGACCAAAATGTCCTTGATACTCAAAATATAAACTAGAAAAAATGTCTTTCTTTTTTGTTTTTTTTTATGAAGTTTATGGATACGGGCCTTATGGTGATTTTAATAGTTAAAATAAAAAAGAGTTTTAATTTTATTTTAGAAAATAACATAGATCTCTATACAGGCAAACAAATTATTTGAAAATTTGATAAAAACAAAAAAAAACAAGAAAGATAATTGACAAATATTATGTTGAAAACCCAAGGATAAAAAGTGTTTAAAAAAGTGGTCAAAATGTTTAAATTTTTTACACCAAGTTTGGGGTTCGATTTCTAGAAAATACATGTTTTGTAAATTAATGGATGCAAAGCTCATCGGATGTTCCAAAATATTGTATGTATAGTAGTTCGTCGTGATCTCGTGTGTTGCGTATGTAGAATTGTTCGTCATCGTAGGTGTAGTGTATGTAGAATTGTTCGTCATTGATTTGTGTGTTGCCAGAAAATCAGCATCGTGGAGTCTTTGTTTGTGATAGGTATAGATCAATTATCTTTGGTGATGATGTAACAATGACATGTTTTACTGTTGTAAAAAGCATTAAGAGAAATACCTTTTGAAGCTTTCCAATATAACCGAACAAATTCAAAATCACATTAGAAAAGAACAAGAAATTACCTAACAGAAGTTACATCAAACCAAACTGAAATCATATTTAGATCTCAGTTCGGTGTCAATAATGCAACTCAACCTGAATTTTAAACACAACCCAAATTTAAACTAATTTCCTTCAAACTGAAAAAAAAAACCAAAATATTTCGAAATAACCGAACCAAACCGATAAAGAATCCAGAAATTACGATTATGGAAAAACTCATATATTCCAGCAATCTTCTTCCTTCTCTGGCTTTGGCTTCTCACTACAAGAAAACAGGCAATTTGCAACGATTTTTTGCGACGATTTTATTTCTTTGCAAATTGCCATCGGTTTTGCGACGAATTTACGACGATTCTAAAAGACGTCGTAAAATCGTCGCAAACTTGGGACGAAAAGTTTCGTTGTAAAATCGTCGCGAATTAGCGACGATTATACAACGATTACCGACGACCTTACGACGATAATCAAAATCGTCGTAAAGTCGTTGTAATTTAGCGACGATTTACCGAGGTTTGTATAAAACGTTGCAATATCGTCGTAAAATTACCCACGAATTAGCAATGATTATTATAAGTTGAATTTTACATCGATTTCCCAACGATTAATAAGTTAGGTGAGCACGTTTTAAGCTCACGGTGTTCGGTTAGGTAAAAATGTTTAATATCGTTGTAAAGTCGATGTAAACATTTTTAAATTCGTTGTAAAATCGATGTGAAATCGATGTAAAATCATAGGTAATTCGATGGTAATGAAAATAAAAATCTATATATAGTGGCCAACTTCATAATAAAAATTTCATATTCAAAAACATTTACTTCTTTCTGACCAACAAAAAATGTCAATATACGAAATTAGAAGATTGATGTATAATCGTCTTGATTCAGAGGGATCGCTAACAAAGGAGTTCAGTGATGGGGTGGAGGTATTCATGCATCAGGCAGGAAGTATACATAATACGATTATCAGTGGTAAGATGTACTGTCCTTGTGCCAGATGCTTGAATAGGAAATTTATCATTATCTCGAAGGTGTGGTCGCATATATTAAATAGAGGGTTTATGCCGCATTACTATATATGGTATTATCATGGAGAGGGTCATGGGGGAAATGCAGCTAGTAGTAGTAGCAATTATCAAGCATCGAATATTGATGAGTCAAATAATTTTAATCAATTTGATGATCATGCGGAGCAGCATGGTGAAGATAATGATAGGATTCATGACATGGTTACAGATACATTTCATGAAACCGTAAGTACATTTGCACATGATCATCATGATGAGGAACCAAATCTAGATGCAAAATTTTTTTATGATATGCTAGATGCTGCAAATCAGCCACTCTACGATGGATGTAGAGAAGGACATTCTAAATTGTCGTTGGCGGCTAGGATGATGACTATTAAAACTGATCATAACTTAGCTGAGGTTTGCATGGATGATTGGGCTGATTTGATTAAAGAGTATTTGCCAGAGGATAATTTAGCTGCTGAAACTTACTATGAGATACAGAAGCTGGTTTATAGTCTTGGGTTGCCTTCTGAGATGATAGATGTCTGTGTTGACAATTGCATGATTTTTTGGAAAGATGATGATAAGTTGCTGGAATGTCGATTTTGCCATAAGCCAAGATATAAGCCGCAAGGTACTGGTCGGAGTAAGGTACCGTTCCAGCGGATGTGCTACCTTCCTATAACTGATAGATTAAAAAGAATGTATCAGTCTGAGAGGACAGCTGCATCGATGAGATGGCATGCAGATCATTTGCAAACAGATGAGGAGGTTACTCATCCTTCAGATGCAAAAGCGTGGAAACACTTTAAGACGGTACATCCAGACTTTGCTAGAGAGAAACGTAATGTGTATCTTGGTCTTTGCACAGATGGATTTAGTCCGTTTGGTATGTCTGGTAGACAATATTCTTTATGGCCAATAATCCTAACGCCTTACAACCTACCCCCAGATATGTGCATGCAAAGGGAATTTTTATTCATGAGTATTTTAATACCAGGTCCGAAGCATCCGAAGCGTTCCCTTGATGTGCTTTTGCAGCCTCTGATACAGGAATTGGAGCAGTTGTGGTATACCGGGGTTCGGACATATGATTTTGCAAGGAAATTTTTTTTTACAATGCGTGCGGTGCTTATGTGGACAATAAGCGACTTCCCTGCGTACGGGATGTTATCAGGTTGGACTACGCATGGGCGATTGTCTTGTCCATATTGTCTCAATCGGACAGATGCGTTTCAATTGAAACATGGTCGGAAAACAAGTTGGTTTGATTGTCACCGCCGATTTCTACCGATTCATCATGCATATCGAAGAAATAAGCGGTTGTTTAGAAAGAACAAAACTGTTCGTGTTCCTCCTCCTGTTTATATTTCCGGGGAAGATCTAGAAGCAGAAATTGATCATTATGGTGCATTGGAAACAGTCAATCGTGGTGGAAATTGGCACACTCCAGCTAATATGCCGGATGGATATGGGGAGCATCACAATTGGCATAAAAAAAGCATATTCTGGAAGCTTCCGTATTGGAAGGATCATTTGCTTAGACACAATTTGGATGTCATGCACATTGAGAAAAACTTTTTTGATAACATCATGCATACATTGTTAAACGTGCGTGGAAGGACTAAAGACAGCGGTAAGTCAAGGTTAGACTTGCCTGATCTTTGTTGTCGGAATGAGTTACATATTACAAGCAATGAGAAAGCACCTGTCCCCATATTTCGAGTGGGTGCGGAAGAAAAGTCAGCTTTGTTCAAATGGGCGACATCTGATGTGAAGTTCCCGGACGGGTACGTATCTAATTTAGCTAAATGTGTTGAGAATGGCCAAAAGTTTTCCGGGATGAAGAGTCATGTCTGTCACGTCTTTATGCAACGACTACTTCCTTTTGCATTTGCTGAACTTCTACCAGGAAATGTACACGAAGCAATTGCAGGCATTGGAGGGTTTTTTCGGGATCTTTGTACCCGTACTTTGTCAGAAGATGTTATTGCACAACTTGATGCTAGTATTCCTATTTTGTTGTGCAACATGGAGAAAATATTTCCCCCAGCCTTTTTTGATGTTATGGAACATCTATCTATTCATCTACCTCACGAAGCAGAACTTGGGGGACCTGTGCAGTATCGATGGATGTACCCATTCGAGCGATTCATGGGACATTTGAAGCGGAAGGCTAAAAATCTAGCCAAAGTTGAAGGCTCAATAGTAGCAGGAAGTTTAACAGAAGAAACTTCTCACTTCACGGGGTACTATTTTGGCTCGAAGGTTCGCACACGGAAAAGGGCAGCACGGCGATATGATGATGGAGGTGTAGGCCGAACATATGCTAATGAAGGTGTCCCAGATATCTTTTCTTCAATCGGTCGATTATGTGGAAGAGTGAAGTCAGTTTGGTTTGCCAATGAAAAAGACCATCATAGTGCACAAACGTATATCCTCTTAAATTGCGAAGAAGTTAGTCAATTTGAGACGTAAGTGTATAAACATACGTCTTATATATATGGCTAAATTATATATATGCTAGCTTTATACCAATTACAAATACTTTTGTATGCAGTGAATTTGTTAGACAAGTCCGAGAAGTCATTGAAGGAATCTCAGACGATGAAATCAACAAGCGTAAAGATCAACATTTTGCCCCGTGGTTGAAGACGCAAGTACGTAAAATTTTAAGTACTAACTTGGACAATTAACCTAATACATATTTGATTACTTTTTTAATTAAATTAATTAATGAAATATAGGTCGAGTATGGGGATACCGCATATCCACTCTGGTTTTATGAGTTAATAAAAGGCCCCATATCGAAGATAACGAGTGCACCTATGTATTGCACACGCGGATATATATTTCATACATTCAAATACGGAAATCAAAGAGCTACTGCCAACTACGGGGTATGTGTGCGGGGTGAAATAGATTTTTATGGAGTGTTGCAAGACATAATTGAAGTTGAGTACCCTGGTTGCTTAGGTTTGAAATGCGTTCTGTTCAAATGCGACTGGTTCGATCCAACAGTTGATCGAGGCGTCCGTAATAACAAATTTGGGGCAGTAGATGTCAACCAATCACGACGTTACAATAAGTATGAGCCATTTATCCTAGCATCACAAGCAGAACAAGTCAGCTTTGTTCCATATCCGCGAGTTCGCACCACCCGTATCTCATGGTTATCAGTTATAAAAGTTTCTCCGAGGGGTCGAATTGTGGGGGTTGATGAGGAACTACCAATGCAGCAAGATCATTGCTCTGATATGCCAGAACTAAATGAGAGCAATGAAGACATCCTTTTGATAGATCCTCAAAACAGGCAAGTTGAATATCTCCCAGACGATACAGAGGAAGAAGATGAGGAAGATGAGTTCGAAGAAAGTGATGAACCAGATGATCAAGAAACGGATGTGTACTACGATTCGTCCGAAAATGAATCAGAGTGACCGCGCTAGCTAGTAATTATTGTGAATTTAATGTATTAATATAATATTGTGATCGAGTAGTTATTGTGAAATTTAAGTGATATGATTTCTATGAAATCCCTTAAACCCCAAACTAAATTCCATCTCCGATCTCCACTCATTTTCCGCCGTAGGTGCGGCGATTTATAAATTACGAGACATATGTGTCATGTAATTTATTAATTGCCCCAACAACGGTGGGAAATGAGTGGTGATCGGAAATGGGATTTAGTTTGGGGTTTAAGGGATTTCAAAGACATCGTCGCTAAATCGTCGCTAAATGTGATAGTCACTAATTCGATGCAAATTGGCGACGATTTAGCAACGAATATTGACAAATCGTGGCTAAATCGTCGCAAACACTGAATGTCACAAAATCGATGCCAATTCACGACGATTTAGCAACGATTTGTCATAAACCCTAAACCCTAAACCCTTTGCCCTAAACCCTAAACCCTAACATATTATCATCTCATTGTATTATGCATCTTTCACTGAAATTGATCGTGACTTTAGAGAATTGTCCGGAAATGAAAACTCGGTCAATCACAGTAATATCCACAAACTGAATCATTGTATTAATAATCTCTAACATATACGCAAACTATATGATTTACTTATTTTTCAATATCGATGAACTTATTGATAATTTCATGAATTTGGATTTACAGTAAACATGTCAAGTTGTTTATGGAACGTTGTATTCGACGGTACAATTTTGTACCTATACCCTAAACCCTAAAACCGATTTTACAAATATCCTCACAAAATCGATGCAAATTGGCGACGATTTAGCAACGAATATTGACAAATCGTGGCTAAATCGTCGCAAACACTGAATGTCACAAAATCGATGCAAAGTTGCGACGATTTGGCAACGATTTGTCATAAACCCTAAACCCTTTGCCCTAAACCCTAAACCCTAACGTATTACCATCTCATTGTATTATGCATCTTTCACTGAAATTGATCGTGACTTTAGAGAATTGTCCGAAAATGAAAACTCGGTCAATCACAGTAATATCCACAAACTGAATCATTGTATTAATAATCTCTAACATATACGCAAACTATATGATTTACTTATTTTTCAATATCGATGGACTTATTGATAATTTCATGAATTTGGATTTACAGTAAACATGTCAAGCTGTTTATGGAACGTTGTATTCGACGGTACAATTTTGTACCTATACCCTAAACCCTAAAACCGATTTTACAAATATCCTCACAAAATCGATGCAAATTGGCGACGATTTAGAAACGAATATTGACAAATCGTGGCTAAATCGTCGCAAACACTGAATGTCACAAAATCGATGCAAAGTTGCGACGATTTGGCAACGATTTGTCATAAACCCTAAACCCTAAATCGTTGCAAAGTTAGCGACGAATTAGCTACGGTTTAATTGCCTCGATACAGCGAAGATTCTTCGCAAAATCGTCGCTAAGTAGCGACGATTTTGCGACGACACGTAATCTTATATATACACGCGAGTTTCTTGCAAATTCATTTACAAACAAATAAAAAAAAAACTGATCCTAACTTCTTTCCGAATTCCTTGCGAAAAAGGTAAATTTTTTTTTCCAATGTTTTTAATTAATTAGTATTAATAAAAATTAAACAATTTAGGTCGGTAGAAACGGTATCAAATTAGAAAAAATAGCAGACTGCCCGGATGTTTATAGATAGTAATTGTTTTTCATTTTTATGCAGATGGGCCAGCGTCGTGCACATTACGCTCAGTTTTTGCGAGATATTGGTGATGCTTCGGGTACTGGGTTGCCTCCGTCTTCTGAGGCTACAGAGACGGATTTTGTCCCGGTGACGCAACCTCCGCCGCCTCCACAACCACCTCAGATTCCGCAACCTGGAGGCCATGCCCCGGCCCCGTATGCACACATGACGGTTCATGATTTGCTTGCACAGCCGGGGTGTCATAGGCTTAAAAGATTAGATCCAGATCATACTGACGGGTCGGAATGGTAATATATATAAATATATATTTTTTACATTTATTTCTAACAATTCAAAATTTTACAATTTTTTTGTTTCAGGTTTGGAGTTGAATCCAAAGTTGGACGCACCGTTTCCGACATCATCAAGTCTTATTTTATCGAGCCGCATACCAATTTTACCCAGCTTCCTCTACACGTCAAGGAGACATGGTTCAAGATGTTTGCGGTACGTATGGAAAAAATATTTTTTTATCCTTTAATTATTTTAATTATATTTAAATATATATTTAATTTAATTTTATAAAATATGTAATTATTTTTGTTTCTCATGCAGCAAAAATATCACTGGGATCTTTCGCTTCATGGCGAGGTCGAAACTTTATTTCTTGAGAGGGTGAAGTTTCGTATCCAAGGCGTGGTTGGTGAGTGGAAGAAAGCATGGAAGAAGGATGGCGACGAAGCAAAGCCCCTGCACATGGATAAAGCCGTTTGGGACGGCTTGGTGCGGTATTGGATGGATCCGAAGTCTATCACGACTACTGAGAAGTGTTCGGCTTCCCGCAACACCGTTGATTCGGACGGGAGACTCAAGGCTATGCCTCATACAGCTGGACAAACACCTTTTGCGGGTGTTCGTCTACATATGGTAATTAAATTTATTTAAATTAATTAATTTATTTAATTTACTTCGTCAATAACATAGTTTTTTTCTTTAGGCCGCCGAAGACGGAGGTGTACTCCCTCCGATGACAAGGGTTTTTGAGCGGACGCACCTGAAGAAGGATGGTTCCTTTGTTTCCGAAGCTGCCGAGCACATCTTCAATGAGGTGACTTCCAAAGTCACCGAACGAGAGACACATCTCTCTCAACAGCTATCTCCCGGTGGTTCGTCGGTCATGTCTGGAGGGTTGACCACACCCGATATTGACCGGATCTTCGAGCAGGTATATAGAATAGTTAGTACTTATTAATTTTTAGTTTTTGATTTTATAAAGTTTTCTAATTGTAAATTTAAATATAGGTTGCCCCTAAGAGAAAGGGGAAGGTTGTCGGGATGGGATCTATTCGAGATGTCTCGGCTGCTTCTTCATATGCTCCGCGACGACGATCGCCAGAAGATGATCCAGTCGTGTTACGTGCCACGATTACGAGTCTTCAGGAGCGGGTTGAGACCGAGTCTCATGCATATCAGGCGAGGATTGCGAGTCTTCAACGCCGGGTTGAACAGGATGCTACGCAGAATGACGAACTCTTCGACATCTTGGCAACAGGAAACCCGACAATGCAGGCCATGCTACGGGAAAAACGAAGACTCCGAGCAGAGGCAGATGAAGCGGCAGCGGCATAGGCAGCGGCAGGACCATCCAGTTCGTCGAGACGTCCCGAAGACGGTGTAAATCTCGACGATTACGATATAATTATATAGATTTAGGATTTCGATTTCTAATTTTGCTTTTTTTTTTGTAACAAATTATAATATTTTTTTTATAAAATATTATTATATATTATTTTTATAATTTTTATTTTATAATTTCGAATTTAATAAAATTTTAAAAATAATTTAAAAAATCATATATATAAAAATCGTCGTTAATTCGATGGCTATAATCGTGGCTAATTTACATCGAGTATACGACGATTTATTACCAACGACTATACGACGATTATTAGCAACGATTTTGCGACGAATTATTAGCAACGATTATACGACGATTTATGCGCAACGATTTTGCGACGATTCATTAGCAACGATTTGGCGACTATTATTTAGCAACGATTTTATGACGATTTATTAACAACGAATTAACGACGAAAATATTTTCCCATCGAATTAACAATGAAATATTTGCCATCGAATTTCCATCGTTTTTACGACGTATTTATATTCGTCGTAATTTCAATGTAATATTTACGACGATTTAGCGACGAACATTTACCGAAGATTTAGCGACGAATTTGTTTCCCTCGCACTTTCCCGACGAATTTACGACGATTTGTGGTTTGCGACGATCAGTTAACGACGATCTAAAATTCGTCGCAAATTCGATGCAAATCCTCTTTTGCAACGATTTTACAACGATTTCGTTCGCTGCATCGGATCTGCTATGCGGATTTCTCTGCTAAGCTCACCATGACTCATATCCTTGTCGATTCGTTTGAATTTCTGTTGTTCTAATTCGTTTCTTACCTCTCGATTGATTTTTGTTTCTTTTGTAAGCTCTGGATTGTTCAATTGCGCAAACTATATGCATTGGAAAGGTTTTGCGTGTTCTACAAGGATGAAAACGCCTATAATTTTTAGGGTTTTGTTTTGGATCAGCAATTGTTTATTGATTTCTCCGTGTGAATTGCCTTGAATCTTATGAGGGTCTGTTCTGTTTTTGTTTAATTTATTAATTTCTATTATCAAATTTTTTTGAAGTTGTACAAGACGGAAGCTTTTTAATTGCCCACTTTCTCAAGTTCTGATTTTGAGGGTGATGATACTTTCAAGGGTTTGATGATTTTATGTGTTTTATCGATTTGATCGTCTTTTTCATGAGAACCAAATTAGTTTGTTTTCTTTGATTCTGGCTTTTGTTTTTGATTGGAAAAGTTTGCACGAGGAAGTCAGAGAGAGAGCGTGACCGTGAAATGGCTCAAGTTCATACCAACGGTAAAGGAAAGAACAAAGACGACATATTAACTCCGGAGCAACGACGTGAGAGGTAATTGCTCTTGAATCCGATTTCATTGTACTCTCTGGAGGATTAATCTTTGTAACGATTTAGGGATTTCAAAGCATTACAAGAGAAAGCGGCAAAGAAAGCTGCTCAAGCAGCAGGGGCAACTATATCCGGAGGAGGAGGATGAGGCAAAGGAAACAATAATAAGAAATAATAATCTGAGATGATTCGAATGTTTTTGTTGTAATACTTCTTTCTTTTGAAAATTGCTGTTGCTTCTATGTGGAACTTTGCTTTTGAATGTGAAAGTTTGCTGTTTGTGGTGAATGTTTTGCTTTATGTTCAATAATGACTCTTTGAGCATCCATGTTGTGTTTATCTTGGGGATAAAACATTAGAGACACTACAAGAAAACACCCATTTTGCAACGAATGAAATCGTTGTAAAATCGTTGCAAAAGAGGATTTGCATCGAATTTGCGACGAATTTTAGATCGTCGTTAACTGATCGTCGCAAACCACAAATCGTCGTAAATTCGTCGGGAAAGTGCGAGGGAAACAAATTCGTCGCTAAATCGTCGGTAAATGTTCGTCGCTAAATCGTCGTAAATATTACATTGAAATTACGACGAATATAAATACGTCGTAAAAACGATGGAAATTCGATGGCAAATATTTCATTGTTAATTCGATGGGAAAATATTTTCGTCGTTAATTCGTTGTTGATAAATCGTCATAAAATCGTTGCTAAATAATAGTCGCCAAATCGTTGCTAATGAATCGTCGCAAAATCGTTGCTCATAAATCGTCGTATAATCGTTGCTAATAATTCGTCGCAAAATCGTTGCTAATAATCGTCGTATAGTCGTTGGTAATAAATCGCCGTATACTCGATGTAAATTAGCCACGATTATAGCCATCGAATTAACGACGATTTTTATATATATGATTTTTTAAATTATTTTTTAAATTTTATTAAATTCGAAATTATAAAATAAAAATTATAAAAATAATATATAATAATATTTTATAAAAAAAATATTATAATTTGTTACAAAAAAAAAAGCAAAATTAGAAATCGAAATCCTAAATCTATATAATTATATCGTAATCGTCGAGATTTACATCGTCTTCGGGACGTCTCGACGAACTGGATGGTCCTGCCGCTGCCTCTGCCGCTGCCGCTTCATCTGCCTCTGCTCGGAGTCTTTGTTTTTCCCGTAGCATGGCCTGCATTGTCGGGTTTCCTGTTGCCAAGATGTCGAAGAGTTCGTCATTCTGCGTAGCATCCTGTTCAACCCGGCGCTGAAGACTCGCAATCCTCGCCTGATATGCATGAGACTCGGTCTCAACCCGCTCCTGAAGACTCGTAATCGTGGCACGTAACACGACTGGATTATCTTCTGGCGATCGTCGTCGCGGAGCATATGAAGAAGCAGCCGAGACATCTCGAATAGATCCCATCCCGACAACCTTCCCCTTTCTCTTAGGGGCAACCTATATTTAAATTTACAATTAGAAAACTTTATAAAATCAAAAACTAAAAATTAATAAGTACTAACTATTCTATATACCTGCTCGAAGATCCGGTCAATATCGGGTGTGGTCAACCCTCCAGACATGACCGACGAACCACCGGGAGATAGCTGTTGAGAGAGCTGTGTCTCTCGTTCGGTGACTTTGGAAGTCACCTCATTGAAGATGTGCTCGGCAGCTTCGGAAACAAAGGGACCATCCTTCTTCCGGTGCGTCCGCTCAAAAACCCTTGTCATCGGAGGGAGTACACCTCCGTCTTCGGCGGCCTAAAGAAAAAAACTATGTTATTGACGAAGTAAATTAAATAAATTAATTAATTTAAATAAATTTAATTACCATCTGTAGACGAACACCCGCAAAAGGTGTTTGTCCAGCTGTATGAGGCATAGCCTTGAGTCTCCCGTCCGAATCAACGGTGTTACGGGAAGCCGAACACTTCTCAGCAGTCGTGATAGACTTCGGATCCATCCAATACCGCACCAAGCCGTCCCAAACGGCTTTATCCATGTGCAGGGGCTTTGCTTCGTCGCCATCCTTCTTCCACTCACAACCACGCCTTGGATACGAAACTTCACCCTCTCGAGAAATAAAGTTTCGACCTCGCCATGAAGCGAAAGATCCCAGTGATATTTTTGCTGCATGAGAAACAAAAATAATTACATATTTTATAAAATTAAATTAAATATATATTTAAATATAATTAAAATAATTAAAGGATAAAAAAAAAAATTTCCATACGTACCGCAAACATCTTGAACCATGTCTCCTTGACGTGTAGAGGAAGCTGGGTAAAATTGGTATGCGGCTCGATAAAATAAGACTTGATGATGTCGGAAACGGTGCGTCCAACTTTAGATTCAACTCCAAACCTGAAACAAAAAAATTGTAAAATTTTGAATTGTTAGAAATAAATGTAAAAAATATATATTTATATATATTACCATTCCGACCCGTCAGTATGATCTGGATCTAATCTTTTAAGCCTATGACGCCCCGACTGTGCAAGCAAATCATGAACCGTCATGTGTGCATACGGGGCCGGGGCATGGCCTCCAGGTTGCGGAATCTGAGGTGGTTGTGGAGGCGGCGGAGGTTGCGTCACCGGGACAAAATCCGTCTCTGTAGCCTCAGAAGACGGAGGCAACCCAGTACCCGAAGCATCACCAATATCTCGCAAAAACTGAGCGTAATGTGCACGACGCTGGCCCATCTGCATAAAAATGAAAAACAATTACTATCTATAAACATCCGGGCAGTCTGCTATTTTTTCTAATTTGATACCGTTTCTACCGACCTAAATTGTTTAATTTTTATCTATACTAATTAATTAAAAACATTGGAAAAAAAATTTACCTTTTTTCGCAAGGAATTCGGAAAGAAGTTAGGATCAGTTTTTTTTTGATTTGTTTGTAAATGAATTTGCAAGGAACTCGCGTGTATATATAAGATTACGTGTCGTCGCAAAATCGTCGCTACTTAGCGACGATTTTGCGACGAATCGTCGCTGTATCGAGGCAATTAAACCGTAGCTAATTCGTCGCTAACTTTGCAACGATTTTGTGACATTCATACACGCGGGAGTTTAATTGACCGACACGCGGTATATTTAATGACAAATCGTCGCTAAACCGTCGCAACCTTGCATCGATTTTGTGACATTCAGTGTTTGCGACGATTTAGCCACGATTAGTTCAATTCGTTGCTAAATCGTCGCCAATTTGCATCGATTTTGTGAGGATATTTGTAAAATCGGTTTTAGGGTTTAGGGTATAGGTACAAAATTGTACCGTCGAATAAAACGTTCCATAAACAACTTGACATGTTTACTGTAAATCCAAATTCATGAAATTATCAATAAGTTCATCGATATTGAAAAATAAGTAAATCATATAGTTTGCGTATATGTTAGAGATTATTAATACAATGATTCAGTTTGTGAATATTACTGTGATTGACCGAGTTTTCATTTTCGGACAATTCTCTAAAGTCACGATCATTTTCAGTGAAAGATGCATAATACAATGAGATGGTAATACGTTAGGGTTTAGGGTTTATGACAAATCGTTGCCAAATCGTCGCAACCTTGCATCGATTTTGTGACATTCAGTGTTTGCGACGATTTATCCACGATTAGTTCAATTCGTTGCTAAATCGTCGCCAATTTGCATCGATTTTGTGAGGATATTTGTAAAATCGGTTTTAGGGTTTAGGGTATAGGTACAAAATTGTACCGTCGAATACAACGTTCCATAAACAACTTGACATGTTTACTGTAAATCCAAATTCATGAAATTATCAATAAGTTCATCGATATTGAAAAATAAGTAAATCACATAGTTTGCGTATATGTTAGAGATTATTAATACAATGATTCAGTTTGTGGAAATTTTTTTGATTGACCGAGTTTTCATTTCCGGACAATTCTCTAAAGTCACGATCAATTTCAGTGAAAGATGCATAATACAATGAGATGATAATATGTTAGGGTTTAGGGTTTAGGGCAAAGGGTTTAAGGTTTAGGGTTTATGACAAATCGTTGCTAAATCGTCGTGAATTGGCATCGATTTTGCGACATTCAGTGTTTGCGACGATTTAGCCACGATTAGTTCAATTCGTTGCTAAATCTTCGCCAATTTGCATCGAATTAGTGACTATCACATTTAGCGACGATTTAGCGACGATGTCTTTGAAATCCCTTAAACCCCAAACTAAATCCCATTTCCGATCACCACTCATTTCCCACCGTTGTTGGGGCAATTAATAAATTACATGACACATATGTCTCGTAATTTATAAATCGCCGCACCTACGGCGGAAAATGAGTGGAGATCGGAGATGGAATTTAGTTTGGGGTTTAAGGGATTTCATAGAAATCATATCACTTAAATTTCACAATAACTACTCGATCACAATATTATATTAATACATTAAATTCACAATAATTACTAGCTAGCGCGGTCACTCTGATTCATTTTCGGACGAATCGTAGTACACATCCGTTTCTTGATCATCTGGTTCATCACTTTCTTCGAACTCATCTTCCTCATCTTCTTCCTCTGTATCGTCTGGGAGATATTCAACTTGCCTGTTTTGAGGATCTATCAAAAGGATGTCTTCATTGCTCTCATTTAGTTCTGGCATATCAGAGCAATGATCTTGCTGCATTGGTAGTTCCTCATCAACCCCCACAATTCGACCCCTCGGAGAAACTTTTATAACTGATAACCATGAGATACGGGTGGTGCGAACTCGCGGATATGGAACAAAGCTGACTTGTTCTGCTTGTGATGCTAGGATAAATGGCTCATACTTATTGTAACGTCGTGATTGGTTGACATCTACTGCCCCAAATTTGTTATTACGGACGCCTCGATCAACTGTTGGATCGAACCAGTCGCATTTGAACAGAACGCATTTCAAACCTAAGCAACCAGGGTACTCAACTTCAATTATGTCTTGCAACACTCCATAAAAATCTATTTCACCCCGCACACATACCCCGTAGTTGGCAGTAGCTCTTTGATTTCCGTATTTGAATGTATGAAATATATATCCGCGTGTGCAATACATAGGTGCACTCGTTATCTTCGATATGGGGCCTTTTATTAACTCATGGAACCAGAGTGGATATGCGGTATCCCCATACTCGACCTATATTTCATTAATTAATTTAATTAAAAAAGTAATCAAATATGTATTAGGTTAATTGTCCAAGTTAGTACTTAAAATTTTACGTACTTGCGTCTTCAACCACGGGGCAAAATGTTGATCTTTACGCTTGTTGATTTCATCGTCTGAGATTCCTTCAATGACTTCTCGGACTTGTCTAACAAATTCACTGCATACAAAAGTATTTGTAATTGGTATAAAGCTAGCATATATATAATTTAGCCATATATATAAGACGTATGTTTATACACTTACGTCTCAAATTGACTAACTTCTTCGCAATTTAAGAGGATATACGTTTGTGCACTATGATGGTCTTTTTCATTGGCAAACCAAACTGACTTCACTCTTCCACATAATCGACCGATTGAAGAAAAGATATCTAGGACACCTTCATTAGCATATGTTCGGCCTACACCTCCATCATCATATCGCCGTGCTGCCCTTTTCCGTGTGCGAACCTTCGAGCCAAAATAGTACCCCGTGAAGTGAGAAGTTTCTTCTGTTAAACTTCCTGCTACTATTGAGCCTTCAACTTTGGCTAGATTTTTAGCCTTCCGCTTCAAATGTCCCATGAATCGCTCGAATGGGTACATCCATCGATACTGCACAGGTCCCCCAAGTTCTGCTTCGTGAGGTAGATGAATAGGTAGATGTTCCATAACATCAAAAAAGGCTGGGGGAAATATTTTCTCCATGTTACACAACAAAATAGGAATACTAGCATCAAGTTGTGCAATAACATCTTCTGAAAAAGTACGGGTACAAAGATCCCGAAAAAACCCTCCAATGCCTGCAATTGCTTCGTGTACATTTCCTGGTAGAAGTTCAGCAAATGCAAAAGGAAGTAGTCGTTGCATAAAGACGTGACAGTCATGACTTTTCATCCCGGAAAACTTTTGGCCATTCTCAACACATTTAGCTAAATTAGATACGTACCCGTCCGGGAACTTCACATCAGATGTCGCCCATTTGAACAAAGCTGACTTTTCTTCCGCACCCACTCGAAATATGGGGACAGGTGCTTTCCCATTGCTTGTAATATGTAACTCATTCCGACAACAAAGATCAGGCAAGTCTAACCTTGACTTACCGCTGTCTTTAGTCCTTCCACGCACGTTTAACAATGTATGCATGATGTTATCAAAAAAGTTTTTCTCAATGTGCATGACATCCAAATTGTGTCTAAGCAAATGATCCTTCCAATACGGAAGCTTCCAGAATATGCTTTTCTTATGCCAATTGTGATGCTCCCCATATCCATCCGGCATATTAGCTGGAGTGTGCCAATTTCCACCACGATTGACTGTTTCCAATGCACCATAATGATTAATTTCTGCTTCTAGATCTTCCCCGGAAATATAAACAGGAGGAGGAACACGAACAGTTTTGTTCTTTCTAAACAACCGCTTATTTCTTCGATATGCATGATGAATCGGTAGAAATCGGCGGTGACAATCAAACCAACTTGTTTTCCGACCATGTTTCAATTGAAACGCATCTGTCCGATTGAGACAATATGGACAAGACAATCGCCCATGCGTAGTCCAACCTGATAACATCCCGTACGCAGGGAAGTCACTTATTGTCCACATAAGCACCGCACGCATTGTAAAAAAAATTTTCCTTGCAAAATCATATGTCCGAACCCCGGTATACCACAACTGCTCCAATTCCTGTATCAGAGGCTGCAAAAACACATCAAGGGAACGCTTCGGATGCTTCGGACCTGGTATTAAAATACTCATGAATAAAAATTCCCTTTGCATGCACATATCTGGGGGTAGGTTGTAAGGCGTTAGGATTATTGGCCATAAAGAATATTGTCTACCAGACATACCAAACGGACTAAATCCATCTGTGCAAAGACCAAGATACACATTATGTTTCTCTCTAGCAAAGTCTGGATGTACCGTCTTAAAGTGTTTCCACGCTTTTGCATCTGAAGGATGAGTAACCTCCTCATCTGTTTGCAAATGATCTGCATGCCATCTCATCGATGCAGCTGTCCTCTCAGACTGATACATTCTTTTTAATCTATCAGTTATAGGAAGGTACCACATCCGCTGGAACGGTACCTTACTCCGACCAGTACCTTGCGGCTTATATCTTGGCTTATGGCAAAATCGACATTCCAGCAACTTATCATCATCTTTCCAAAAAAGCATGCAATTGTCAACACAGACATCTATCATCTCAGAAGGCAACCCAAGACTATAAACCAGCTTCTGTATCTCATAGTAAGTTTCAGCAGCTAAATTGTCCTCTGGCAAATACTCTTTAATCAAATCAGCCCAATCATCCATGCAAACCTCAGCTAAGTTATGATCAGTTTTAATAGTCATCATCCTAGCCGCCAACGACAATTTAGAATGTCCTTCTCTACATCCATCGTAAAGTGGCTGATTTGCAGCATCTAGCATATCATAAAAAAATTTTGCATCTAGATTGGGTTCCTCATCATGATGATCATGTGCAAATGTACTTACGGTTTCATGAAATGCATCCGTAACCATGTCATGAATCCTATCATTATCTTCACCATGCTGCTCCGCATGATCATCAAATTGATTAAAATTATTTGACTCATCAATATTCGATGCTTGATAATTGCTACTACTACTAGCTGCATTTCCCCCATGACCCTCTCCATGATAATACCATATATAGTAATGCGGCATAAACCCTCTATTTAATATATGCGACCACACCTTCGAGATAATGATAAATTTCCTATTCAAGCATCTGGCACAAGGACAGTACATCTTACCACTGATAATCGTATTATGTATACTTCCTGCCTGATGCATGAATCCCTCCACCCCATCACTGAACTCCTTTGTTAGCGATCCCTCTGAATCAAGACGATTATACATCCATCTTCTAATTTCGTATATTGACATTTTTTGTTGGTCAGAAAGAATTAAGTAAATGTTTTTGAATATGAAATTTTTATTATGAAGTTGGCCACTATATATAGATTTTTATTTTCATTACCATCGAATTACCTACGATTTTACATCGATTTCACATCGATTTTACAACGAATTTAAAATGTTTACATCGACTTTACAACGATATTAAACATGTTTACCTAACCGACCACCGTGAGCTTAAAACGTGCTCACCTAACTTATTAATCGTTGGGAAATCGATGTAAAATTCAACTTATAATAATCATTGCTAATTCGTGGGTAATTTTACGACGATATTGCAACGTTTTATACAAACCTCGGTAAATCGTCGCTAAATTACAACGACTTTACGACGATTTTGATTATCGTCGTAAGGTCGTCGGTAATCGTTGTATAATCGTCGCTAATTCGCGACGATTTTACAACAAAACTTTTCGTCCCAAGTTTGCGACGATTTTACGACGTTTTTTAGAATCGTCGTAAATTCGTCGCAAAACCGATGGCAATTTGCAACGAAATAAAATCGTCGCAAAAAATCGTTGCAAATTGCCTGTTTTCTTGTAGTGAGAGTAGATCAGAAGTATATTTGTTATTGATTGAGATTTGAGACACATCTGGCTTCTTGACTTCTTTCATATTGTGTTTGTAGAAGCAGAGCCGGCTGATACAAGGATTTTACCTATGTCAATTAGTCATAATGCCTATGTAGCATAAGAGGATCGAATTCAATGGGTAGAGTTTCAAGCACTAGGAATACATACAACTTTGTGAGTTAAGCAAATAAAGGTGGTTTTAGTTTTCTAGCAATCTAAATGATTCAAATTGAAAGCAAGTAAGCAAGTAACAAAGCACAAAAACGTGTTTAGCAAGAAGATAAAGGCAATCCCTTGGATGAGGCTATTGATTTCGGGTGATCTAGAACTAATCCATGATGCCAATATACTCAACCAATGCTAATCATTAGGTTTTGACCACTAATCAAGACTAATCCACTTCCATGGCATTAATCACTTGCTAATTACCCAATTAAGAACAAACTTCCATTTGTAGTTAAGCAATCATCAAGCATTAAACACAATGTCTAACAACCAATAAACACCTTGGACAACTATTTCCATAGGCCAAGAGTGTAAATCCCTTAAAAAGTTCATTGGGGAATTTCATCGAACACCTTCCGGGCGAGAAATTCCCTATAATCTAAATCAACTTGATTAAGGCTAATCTAGCTTTAGGAACACTTATTAAGGAAGAAAATCAAACAATCTAAACCCCTAACATCATGGATCAATCCCAAATCACCCTAATCTATCTCACCCAAAGACCCTAAGAGACTACTCACTAGTCATGTTAATCCCAACAAAACCCATGTTAAGTTTGCTAAGATTCATGATTGGGAGAATGCAAGAAAGAAAGATTAAGATGAAAGAACAAGAAATTGCATTAAAATACAAGGTAACTCTCTTACAAATCCCAAGCTTCTCAAAAAGGAAGGTATTTTGAAAGAGAAAACAAGATGATCATTAAAATTAGGTTTTCTTGGTATTTAAAGGTGAGAGGGTCGAACCGGGTCAACCCGGAACAAACCGGGTATTGACCCGGTCGAATTGGGTCTTCAACAGGTCCCATCGGTCGGCCACAGCCCGATGCCACGCATCGATGCACTCTCAGATTCGCAGCATTTCCATCGGACGGTTGCATCGGTGTCTGGCGTACCGATGCCATTCTTGTCGTCGATCTTGTGAGCTTCCCATCGGGCTTCCACAGCCCAATGCCACGCATCGATGCACTCTCAGATTCGCAGTATTTGCATCGGACGGTTGCATCGGTGTCTGGAGTACCGATGCCATTCTTGTCGTCGATCTTGTGAGCTTCCCATCAGTCTGTCACAGCCCGATGCCACGCATCGATGCACTCTCAGACTTTCAGTAGTTCCATCGGTCACTTGCATCGGTGCAGTGCACGCCGATGGATTTCTGCCGTCGCTTCTTCGTTCTACATCGGCCAGGCAGAGGCGTCTTCAGTAAATCCGCGATAACTCCTCAACCAAATGTCCAAATAGCCCGAATCTAACTCATGTAGACAGATGACTCACTCCTATACAACTCCTACGAATACCGTTGAGGCTGATTCATAACGGAGGGCCTTCGTCCAGCTACATATTTCCGGTGTCTCGGATGGGCTTTGCATTCCTCTTATGCTCCATAACTCCAAACATCATCAATTGTCTCCAAGACACCTAGAAACACTCCAAATGTATGCAAAACTCACTAAGACCTAATGCAAACACCTATTACTCTAAATAAGACCTAAATACAAGACAAGACCATGATCATGCATGCGAATTACAAAAAACTCTAAATGAAATGCATGCTAAAACATGCAATATATGAGTATATCAATTCCCCCAAACTTATTCATTTGATTGTCCTCAAGCAAACAAGAATAAAGAAAGGGAGAAGACTAAAAATGGGAGCTCAAATCCAAAAGTGTCATAAAAAGAATTCAACTCAATGTCCAAGTTACTAGCTCTAAGATGCGATCAAACAAGTCTACTCAAAAAGAGCTAGCCATATCCTTCCCTATACGAATCAAATTCAAGCCTCAACTTACACAAGTATTCATGTCATCCAATCCTTTAACATTCATTAATCGTTTCAAGTGAATCATGCTTATGCAAGGCAAGTGAATCCATTTGGCTAGGGTGAAGGTCTTGAGATAAAGATGATCTCAAATGTATGGGATTACTCAAATGCAAGGGATCTCTCAATGAATGAGCAAGCTTTAGCAAAATGCTAAGAGTAAAAGGCAATCTATGCATACAAGGATACACTCACATCTACCCAATGCCTAAATCATCTATAACCCTAGCATATCTACCAATGAAGTCTTCATCTAAAGCTACCCTTTTTTCACTTGGCCTTTTTTCCGTCATGTCCCATACTTGAACTTCTTCTTCCACTTCATCTTATCTCACTTGGGGAATTTATTCTTCTTCATTGAATCTTGTGGTTTCGTGCTTCTTTCTGTTGTTTCTTTAGCTCTTCTTTCTTTATTTTTCTTTGCCTTGCCTCATCATTTACCAATCGATGCCTTAACCAATTTTTGGCTTTTTTCTTTGTTTCTACGAGGCTATAACTATCACTAAGAGCTATTCTTGATAACTTGCACTAACCACATCACAATATTGCATTCTCCTTTCACCTTCACTTTCTCCCTTTTGAACCCACTTCCTTCCTATCCACAATTCCATTAGTCACACATTTTCGTTCACACCAAACCCAAAACTTCCCTTTCCCACGAGCCTAGCCTAGTATAGCCTTTGATATTCGGCTAGATCTACATGAAATCCTATCCTTGTCTCCCTAAACTCAACACTTTTTGCCAAGCTTACTCGAAAAATTAGGTCTCACAAAGTTTGGAGTATTACCTTGGAAATGAATAGAGGGAACGAGAGTGATCACCTCAATCCTACACACCTTTGTCCTTAAATCCATGACCATTAGACCATCAAGAACCTACTCACACTAAGCAAACCCATCAAAAAGACAAGAAAACATAGAGAAACATAAAAAGAAAGTATGTACAATGATAAGCTTGGGGTGTCTCCCAAGAGCACTTTGTTTAAAGTCACTAAGTTTGACTTTGGTTACCCTTTTAGGCGGGTGAGAGAGGAGTGTGAGCACTCCATGGTGGATCATTGAGATCGAGCTTGAGCACCTTACTCATGACTTCCTCAAGACCGGCTTCCCCTTTCTCCTTGAGCTCGAGAGTGAGAATTTCTTTGACCGAGGCAAAGGGCTTGGATCGACCTTTGCACTTGATCTTGTACTCAATCACTTCATCATTGTGCTTCCAAGGAGTGAGAGTCATCATAGAAGCTTGGCTTTGCTCGGATCTAAACCCATGAAGCGTGCTTGATCTTGTTCCCGTTTTAGCCTTGGCCTTTGCCTTTTTCTTTGCACCCTTACTACCCTCAATTTCATTCTCCATTGTGGTGGGAGAAAGTGGTTCCAAGCAAGTGATCATGTCAACTTCCGAAGCATCCTTGTCATTACCATAACCCAAATCATTTCTCTCAAGAGACTTCTCTTCCTCTTCATAGACCATTGGGGGTGGAGCTTCTTCAACCATCATACAACTACCCACATACCTAACTTTTTCCTCAAAAAACTCATTATCTTTCATGGTGATTGTACCACAAAGCTTCTTGGAAGAAGTCCTCATTTGGTAGAACACATTATCATCCACATTCAAGAGAACTACCATTTGCTCTTTAAAGTCCATTCTAGCACCGGTAGTGAGTAGGAACGGGGTTCCAAGGAGAAGAGGGAGCTTGTTGGTTTTTCTTATCTCCATGACCACAAAGTCCGTTGGGACTATGCAATTCCCAACCTTGAGTGGATAGTCTTCGAGGAGACCAAGTGTCTTCCTTGAAGAAGCATCTCCAAAGGTGATAGGTGATGGATGATAAGCGAGAGTTCTTATACCCAGACTCTTGAGCATCTCGTGGGACATGACGTTCACACTTGACCCGGAATCATACAAAGCATCCTCAATCTCCAAATCTCCAAGAGAGCAAGCTATAGAGAATTTACCAGGATTACCAAGCTTGGGGAGAGACTTAGGCTCGATCCTAGTTGAGCTTGGTGAGTCTTTGCATTCAACCAATATCACTTTCTCATTCTTCTCAAGGGTCACTCCCCCACCTTGTTCCTCAATGTCCTCATTGAGCTTCAAGGGAGCTTGAGATACATAGAGTAGAAGCTCAATCTCATTAGTGGTGGCTTCATGATCTTCAATGGGACGTGACTCCTTTGAGAAGATGGCATTGCAATACTCCTTTGCTTTCCCATTTGAAGAGCTTTGTTGTACTTTGTCTCCATTGTTTCCCTTGGTCTCCATTTCTTGCACTTTGGAACTCAATGCCTCAAGCTTCTTGTGGAGATCATTGTATGAGCAAGCTACCTTGGTATTTATTTCCTCCATCTTCTAGCTTATATCCAATGCTCCACTTGCTTGGCCTTGGAGAAGTTGTTGAAGAACATTGTTCACATCAAGGTCTTGGGGCATGGAGTTAGTGCCTTGAGATTGTGGGACAAAGATTTATTGATAACCACCTTGGTTTGGTTGGAAGTTGTTTTTGGGAGTATATCTTTGTTGGTGATTAAGAGGGGCTTGACTTTGGTTGTCATAGGTATTGTTGAAACCTCTTTGATAACCACCATTGTTCCCAATGTAATGCACTTCTTCGGTGTTGCTCAAATCTACCATTTCTTCACCAACGAAGTGAACCGGTTTAGTGGAAGCATTGAAAAACTTGTCCATCATGGTAGCTTGCTTCTCCATTATGGATGATTGCTTATCTAACCTCTCATGGAGAGCCATTATGGCTTTGGTTTTTTTTTGCTCCTCAAAGTCACTTGTGGCTCTTGTAGACCGGTCATAGTCATCACCATAAGTGCCATCACTCAATGCAAGGTTCTCTACCAACTCCATTGCTTCATTCACTTCTTTGCCCAAGAATCTTCCATTAGAGGCGGTATCAAGCAACATGCGGATCTTGGGCAATGTTCCACGGTATAGAGTGCTTAGGAGTGAAGCATCCGAAAATCCATGATGAGGGCATTACGATGTATAGCTCCTAAACCGCTCTCATGCTTCATTGAAGCTCTCATTCCCTCTTTGAATGAAGCTTGATATCTCGTTCCTTAGCTTGGCCGTTCTTGAGTGGGAGAAGAACTTGGCAAGGAAGGTGGTTTTGCATTGATTCCAAGAGGTGATGGAACCTTGGGGGAGGTTCTTTTCCCATTGTTTTGCCTTGTCTCCAAGAGAAAAAGGAAACAACCTTAGCTTGAAGCTATCCTCCGACACTCCATTCATCTTTATCAAGTTACAAATACGGTCAAAGTGATCCAAATGATCAAGAGGGTCTTCTACCGCAAGGCCATGAAACTTGTTACTTTGCTCCATGTTGATGAAGCTTGCTTTGACCTCAAAGTCATTGCATTCAACCGGTGGTGCATGAATCCCTTGCCGGTTGACATGAGCATTTGCCGCATCACCCGCTCCAATAACGTTTTGAGCTCTAGCATTATGGGCGGGTGGGTGGTGGTTTCCATTACCACCATATTCTCCTTGATGTGGAGCTTGGTCCACGTTTTCATTCTCTATATCCATACCCAACCTCTCAATGTGTTGAGCACGCCTTCTTTCTCTCTTTTTTCTAACCCCACAGTCCAAGAGGTGTATGGTGTCGATTGGTTCAACAAGGTTGTGTACACCTCTAGCTCTTGTGTTCATGTACCTACAAGAGAGAGCTTGGAAGAAAGATTAGTAACCAAAAGATAAGAAAAAGGCTTAATCTCAAAAAGAAGTAAAATTCTAATGTTGAAAGCTAGACCCAATTGGCAACGGCGCCAAATTGATACAAGGATTTTACCTATGTCAATTACTCATAATGCCTATGTAGCATAAGAGGATCGAATCCAATGGGTAGAGTTTCAAGCACTAGGAATGCATACAACTTTGTGAGTTAAGCAAATAAAGGTGGTTTTAGTTTTCTAGCAACCTAAATGATTCAAATTGAAAGCAAGTAAGCAAGTAACAAAGCACAAAAACATGTTTAGCAAGAAGATAAAGGCAAGCCCTTGGATGAGGTTATTGATTTCGGGTGATCTCGAACTAATCCATGATGCCAATATACTCAACCAATGCTAATCCTTAGGTTTAGACCACTAATCAAGACTAATCCACTTCCATAGCATTAATCACTTGCTAATTACCCAATTAAGAACAAATTTCCATTTGTAATTAAGCAATCATCAAGCATTAAACACAAGGTCTAACAACCAATAAACACCTTGGACAACTATTTCCATAGGCCAAGAGTGTAAATCCCTTAAAAAGTTCATTGGGGAATTTCATCGAACACCTTCCGGGCGAGAAATTTCCTATGATCTAAATCAACTTGATTAAGGCTAATATAGCTTTAGGAACACTTATTAAGGAAGGAAATCAAACAATCTAAACCCCTAACATCATGGATCAACCTCAAATCACCCTAATCTATCTCACCCAAAGACCCTAAGAGACTACTCACTAGTCATGTTAATCCCAACAAAACCCATGTTAAGTTTGCTAAGATTCATGATTGAGAGAATGCAAGAAAGAAAGACTAAGATGAAAGAATAAGAAATTGCATTAAAATCCAAGGTAACTCTCTTACAAATCCCAAGCTCCTCAAAAAGGAAGGTATTTTGAAAGAGAAAACAAGATGATCATTAAACTTAGGTTTTTTTGGTATTTAAAGGTGAGAGGGTCGAACCGGGTCAACCCGGGACAAACCGGGTATTGACCCGGTCGAATTGGGTCTTCAACAGGTCCCATCGGTCGGCCACAGCCCGATGCCACGCATCGATGCACTCTCAGATTCGCAGCATTTCCATCGGACGGTTGCATCGGTGTCTGGCGTACCGATGCCATTCTTGTCGTCGATCTTGTGAGCTTCCCATCGGTCTGCCACAGCCCGATGCCACGCATCGATGCACTCTCAGATTCGCAGCATTTCCATCGGGCGGTTGCATCGGTGTCTGGCGTACCGATGTCATTCTTGTCGTCGATCTTGTGAGCTTCCCATCGGTCTGCCATAGCCCGATTTCACGCATCGATGCACTCTCAGACTTTCAGTAGTTCCATCGGTCACTTGCATCAGTGCAGTGCACGCCGATGGACTTCTGTCGTCGCTTCTTCATTCTACATCGGTCAGGCAGAGACGTCTTCAGTAAATCCGCGATAACTCCCCAACCAAATGTCCAAATTGCTCGAATCCAACTCCTGTAGACAGATGACTCATTCCTTTACAACTCCTATGAAGACCATTGAGGCTGATTCATAACGGAGGGCCTTCGTCCAGCTACATATTTCCGGCGTCTCGGATGGGCTTTGCATTCCTCTTATGCTCCATAACTCCAAACATCATCAATTGTCTCCAAGACACCTAGAAACACTCCAAATGTATGCAAAACTCACTAAGACCTAATGCAAACACCTATTACTCTAAATGAGACCTAAATTCAAGACAAGACCATGATCATGCATGCGAATTACACAAAACTCTAAATGAAATGCATGCTAAAACATGCAATATATGAGTATATCACCGGCTCTGAGTTATAAGGAGCTGCAAGCTAAAGAAAAAAATGAAATGTTTTATACATTTTTTTATAATAACGCTTTGAGCTTAAAAAAGAAGTCATGAATGTTTTAAACTAAAAGTATAAAAACTTTAAAACAGAATAAATCAATACATTATTCTTGAAATATGATCCTACTTGCATTTTTATATGCAAACTCATTTATCAAATTTGTATAGTCAAGTTTTTCAGCCATGCTCATTTCAATCGACAACATCGATAATCCATTTAGTCTTTCTTGTGACATAGTCAACCGTAGATAAGATTTTATGAGCTTTAACTTTGAAAAACTTATTTCGGCGGAAGCAGTTGAAACTGGAATCGTCATCATTATGCGGAATGCAGTCCATGTATTTGGATAACAACTTTCCATCTTTTTCAGATAATCCAGTATCTCGACTACCTTCTTAATCTCTTTTGGTAAAGCTCCTCTTAAAAGATTTAGCTCCAAAAATAAATCATTACCATCAATATCAGAATTATTACCATGTTTAAGAAAAACTTCAAGGTTGGCACAAGAATTCATCAACTTGTCATCGTTTGCTAACTTCAGCTTCTTCGAGTCAAATAAATATCCAAAAGTCTTTTCATTTCATAACTTTGAAGTTGATCAAACCTTGTCTCAAGAGAAACCAAACTTTGATCCACTATTTTGATGAAGTAGTTGATTTTGATAATTTCTTTCGCTGTTAATATCACATCTTCCCCGTTTTTTTCAGGCTCTTCATCATGATATCGTTTCCTTTTACTAAGACGTTTTTCTTTGACAGAGAATACAAGTTCAATTTCTATCTTAATAGCAATCCGTTCAGCTTCTACTTGTGATGCTTCAAAACCTATCTCTCTATAGTCTAAAAAAAAATAGTTCTTCCAGTTGAGCAATATCAATATCCATATCTTCTCATTGCATTATCTGCTTACCTTGTTCACAACAAACAAAAGTTCATACCAAATAATCATTCCAAACAAAAACTCAAAACTCTTAATTCCATGGATCTCACTCATTGCAAGATCTCATCATCGCTTCTTGTTCTCGGATTATCACTGTTTTTGGCTAAATGAAACAAAGCATCTCGTTTATGAAGATCTTGAAATCGTATTGCTTTGATGCTTTTGATGCGGCTCTCCCAACGAGTTTGTGATAATGGCTTGACTGTAATACCATAAACTCTCTGAAAATTTCACAACTGTTTGTAGAATAGGCAAACAAACAGTAGATGCGCTGAATAATTTCAAAAAATGATACTGCTATCGTCGATGAAGAAGCGATATCTGAACGTAAAAGATTCAAACTATGACAACCACATGGCGTGTAAACCGCCCTTGAATTAATTTCAAGCAATCTCTTTTGTACTCCTTTATTTTGTTCTTTTCATGTTTGACCCATTATCATAACCATGCCCTCGAATGTCATGAATACTCAACCCAAAATTAAGCAGTACATATTGAAGGGTATCAAAAAGCCATTCTCCGGTTTTGTCTATGGCTTCTAAAAATGACAAAAAAAATTATTCAATCTTTGGTGAGGTGTTAGAAATATCCACATATCATATAACTAGGGACATTTGTTCCTGATGACTGATATCAAGAGTAGTATCAAGAATAATTAAAAAATACTTTGTACATCGAATATTATCTAAGATCATTTTTGTAACCTTATCCCCAAACATCTCTATCAACTCATTCTGACATCTGTGACTCAGATAATGATAATGATAATGAGTTTCACATTTCTTAATTTGTCTAATGTGTTCTTTCATCACTGGATCAAAATATGCAAATACCTCAATCATGCCAAAAAAATTACAATCCTCACGAATCTTATCATTGCTTCCACGAAATATTATATTCTTTTTACCAAGATCCTTTACCAATACAATTATCCTCAACAACACATCTCTCCAATATTTGTTCTCTTTGTTAATCTCTTCCTGAATATGCTAATCAATAGTCTGATTCGGCCGTAGTCTCACTTCTAGATTCATCCACTGAGTCATGTATATGATATGCTTATGATTTTTTTCATATTCCATAAGCATTTGTGAAATATTTCTCTAATCATTGTATCCATTATTTGCAAACTAATAAACACTTTTTCTTGCAAAGTCATCGTCTCCGAGCTACTAATTTTGTCTCACTACTTTCTTTTCAATCTCCAATAACTTCTCTTCCTTGCAACTTTCTAGAGTCTTTTCCTCAACTTCTTGAACTTTCTCCACCCAATCATATTGTTAGGAACATCCCTTCTTTCACCAAAAACGAGTGGGTAAAGAACGATAAAACCCTAGTAAAATACCCCTCCACAAGATACGCAAACTATTTGATGAGCACCACCAAGATTAAACGATGAAGCTGCCTATATATATCCTCCATAGAGAATACACTCAACTCAACTTTCATGACCTCAAACATAGGCTTAAGTCTGGTTCCTTGCACCGTATGATTGAGTCTAAATTTCAGTGGATCTCAATCTCAAGTTGACAAAAAATAATCAAACTCGATCGACAAAGCTAAGAATCACGTGGAAGAGAACTGTGTGAGCATTAGAGGGGTCAAAGTTTGATGGAAAGATGAAAATAGAATGGGGAGAAGTAGTGATCAAGAAACAAACTAGCTAGAAATATGTTGATAAGGAAGTGATGGTGTCTGAAGCAAATGGTGTGAAGTTGGACTTAAGGAAGTTGGATCGGACACAAGACTGGTCCAAAATTATGAGACAAAAAGGTTGTTTTTGACGTTTCTTATATAACAACTATATATCATATATATGTTATGTTTAGATAGATATTTTTTGGCAACTTTCTCATATGATCAATTAAACAGAAGTAATGAATTAAACAAGCTTACAGAATCATCTTCATCATAGATTAATACATAATAAGATATGGTTTCTAAAGGTGAATATTTGTGCAACTCTTGATTTAAGTTATTTTTTAGCTTCTCATATAATCATCTGCATCATCAAGATCCACCCAACTAATAAAAGCAAATAGAAACTCTCTAAAACCCACTTTCCCTTTTCTTCCCCAATCCATTTCTTCTGCACCACAAAAAAAACCAGAGGATAGATAGATTCCAATGAGTAATCAATCCATTTCATCTGAATAAACGCATAGAGAACAAAAGAAAAAATGAGAAGAAGAGACTGGACGATTTATATATACTGAATCTCATGTTGGTGACATGTGAAGGAGATTTCTGTAGCGGATAGTTTTCGTTATTCAATGTCTTTATCACATCAGCCTTGTTCAGTTTCCCTTTACCATCTTTGTCCAAAAACAAGAACACTTCCACTATCAGATCAAATATAGATACAACCAACTTCGGACCCATCTCTCTCGATTCCTATAAGAAACACACAACAAATTTTAGTTTCTTTCAATAGCTAAAACATTCAATCTATTTATCATTATTACCACGTTTGATTCAGAGGAAGGTTTTGCCAGAAGATAAATGAGACAAAGAAGGACTATAAACTCATTGAAATGTATCCCTTTGCTTCCATCAACATCACACCATCCATATAAACCTTTCACTTCTTCATCGGACAAACTCATCTTTAGTTCCCCTAAACATTTCTTCAGCTCCTCCATATCGATTGTTCTATTTCCATCTTTATCTGTGGATTCACCATAATCAAATTGTTTAGAAACTAAAACTGGTGGAATCTTGAAAGCTAAAAAAAGCTCAAGAAAACGTTACCGTAGGATTCAAAAACGCTTCTGATGTTTCTCAATCCTTCTTTTAGCGTAGGAAACTTCATGATTATTGAATCCATGGACTTTAAACTCCAGTGTCCCGGATAATTTCTCCGGCTCTCCACCATTTTCCGTTCAAGCTTCGCGTCCAGCTCAACATATTTCTTGTTCTTCTCCAAGTTAACACAGCAGCAGAACATGCTCCCTACGTGGTTTTTGTGTTTCGAAACTTAAGTATTAAACCAAAGAAACAAGGAAAATTTTGATAGAAATCACGAAAATAAGAAATATTTTTTTTATGGCACTTTCATCATAAAGAATCATTAAGAAAGGCATTATGAATGAGAGGAACAAGACGTAGCGGATTAAGTAAATAATCATGAAGAAAAGCATTACGAATAGTAGCAAAGTGAAAGGCTCAAATTTTGGTGGCACTTTCATCATTTTAATGCTTTTTAATAATTATTATTGTCTATATCTTTTTTTCTTTATTGGTTATGCCTTCAACTGCTTTCAGCTGAATCCAAGAAATAATAAGGCAAAGTTAAAGTATTAACATCAAATACATAAGTAGGGTAAGATGAAATTTTGATGACAAGTTTTGTATCTTTTAAGGATTTAAACTTTAATCATATCCCAAATCTTTCCTTTTAAAAGTCTTCTTAGTCTAGTAGTAAAGTGCTTGCGACCCTAGTTTTTATATAAAATTTTCGGCCTTCAAATTTTTAAAAGTTTTCTTAGTCTAATAGTAAAATGTATGTGCTTAGTACTACATGTTCATGAATTAAATTCTCATGAAACATTTATTTTTTCTTCAATAAACCAACTAAAACCAAAACTTATTAAACATAAACCAATATAAATTACAAACCAAGGCAATCCAATTAAATAATTAATATAACTTAAAGAATTCTTAATTAAAACGTAAATTCCTAAATCATAAATCCTAAATCCTAATCACCGTCTTCTCCGACTACGACACGGCTTCATGAAGACGACACCATCACTTCTTCTTCTCTCAGTCTTTGGCCTTCTTTTGTTTCTTCTTCCTGGTATGTCGATTCTCAATTTCTTACTTCTTATTTTTCTCCATAAATTTCGTTTTTAAATGATTTGAGTGATTGATTTTGTTTGATTGAAGTTATGGATTTATACAATCAATTAAATTCTGGGTTCTTATCTTATTAGATTAAAATAATAGAATTCAATTGTTATTTAGAGTCTGGGTTATTGCCATGGTAATTAGAGTCTATTTTTTTAATTGTGTTGTATCAATTTATCAAACTCCACTGTTGCTCTTCAAATTGGCATTGTGTGGTATCTAACCATCGTTTGACTCATCTACTAATCATGTTTACTTTTTCAACTTGTTTATTCATTGTGACTTGTGACTCATATATTTAACAATTATTTTAATTGCACATAAATATGTCTTCGAAACGAATAAAAAAGTGGAGGGTGGTGCAAAAAAATAAAGGGACATGAAAAGACAAGAATAACTGACAAAATCTTTAGCTAATTCGATGTTGAGGTAGTAACAAGATCTGAAACTCCTAAAATTGATGAAGTTTTAGAAGATGAGATCGACGGATGTGAAGAGAATGAGAATGAGAATGTGAATGAAAGCGAGGATGTGAATGAAAATGAAGATGACTTCTTTTTAAAAAAAATATTATAAAACAACCCATTTTTTCTCTAGCTTGCGGCCCTTAAAAACTTAGGGTCGGCTTTGCTTTTTTTTTTTTAATGGGTGATTTACACAATAAGTCACTTTGTGATTTTTCTTACAAAAAAGCCACATTTGACTATTGGTATACTTATTACAATGTTCATTTTTTGTAAATCTGAAATTGCTCCGCATGGTCAAGATCGTGGATGGTCAAGAATCTGATAAAAAAAATTATTACACACTTGATTTGTTTTCTATTTTTTTAGAATGTGAAAGACATAAAATAATCTTTTTGGTAACAATAAATGATAATTCTATTTTCCCAACATTTTAAAATGCATTTTGCTATAGTTTTGATTTGAAACAAGAAATCTAAAAAAAAAAACCAAAAAATCTAAACATATGAAATCAAGATCGATGTGGACATGAAAACATGGAAAACTATGTGTGGATAGATGGAAATCTCGTATTATTAGTGTGGATGGTCATGTGTGGATATAGGAATCTCGTATTGATACTATAATATTTGCAAGTAAATTAGTTATGAGTGGTATATGACTTTGGAAACTTTTATGGTATTTGTAAACTTTTCACAATGTTAAGTTGTAATGCAATCAATGAGAAGAAACAGAGATATTGTGGATGCGTTATGAATTCAGATCGACATGGACATGATAGTGTGGCCAAGTTTTCATTGACATATCGACGTGGATGAACACAAAATCTCGAATCACTTCCATTATTAGTTTAATTTTGATTCTTGGATAAAATTTCAGCCTAATTGGACCTTTTCGACTTGGTAGTGGAATACCATGGTGGCTAATTGGAAGGCATCGATCGAGTATTTCATTGTATAATTTATCAACAGATTTTGATTGTTTTAGCTTTTACAAATATATTCAAGAATATGCAAATGATAACTATTACAAGTGTATGTCCACGATTCACTGAATTTAGTTAGTTAATCTAGAAGTAGAGATTTAGACGAGATATTGAGTAAGTCGTTGCTTGGACATGATAGCGTGTACTCGTTTGCTGTGAATTTAGTTAGTTAATCTAGAGGTAGAGATTTAGATGAGCTTTTGAGTAAATTTAGTTAGTAGATCGTTGTTTACGTAAACTTTTAAAGCAAAACTTGATAAAATGTGAACACTATAAATTTGTTGAATTCCAATACGGTCATCCACACATGTTCATTTATAAAAGGGAAATTTCGATTTTTTACATACCAAAAATATACCAATAATCAAAAATAGTTTATTGTGTAATAAAAAAGACAAAAATAGTTTATTGTGTAATTGTTTTTTTTATTTATCTATATTATTCTCATTTCTCCAACTCTTTAGGACAACTTCAGACTTCTCATCTTCACTTGCTGGTCAATGAATTTTTATCAGTAACTCAAAGTCATCTTCTGCACGCACGTGGCTCGAGACGTTTTTCGTTGTCCAAAATGATATGATTTGGTTGAAGCGTATAAAATACTTTAGAATCAAATTTTTTTATAAACACTATTTTATTATAATGTATATTATTTATTTTAAATATGATTTTTCTTATATTTACTTATATGTAAAAATCAATAAAAATGGTTTTATTTACTAATTTTAGTTTTTTCAAAACTCAAAAATAAAAATATATTATGTATTTTTTATTTTTGATATTTTTAATTGTATTAAAAAAATTATTTGAACCTCATACAAAAAAAGTTATTGGATCCGCCCCTGGTTGTAAATCTCTCTCTCACATTGATGGAGTAGCGGAAGCTAATAAACAAACACGAAGCGTAAGAATGATTAGGTCTTTAGCATTGAGTTCAGGTCTTGACGGAATCGAAGGTATTCGATAACGTCAATAGGTTTTGAGAGTTCTCTTCTCATGACTTTGTACAAGAAAGCTCTTTGGAAAATTTGAGTTTTATTTTTGGTTTTTTTTTATAGATTTATCAAAAACAAAGTTGAATGAAAAAACAAAGCCATGAATCTTTTATATATATAGCTTCTAACATTAACCTAAGGGTACTAGGAATCCTATCAAGAAAAAGGAAACTTAACACCCACGGAAATACAGTAGAAACTCTATAAATTAATACTCTATAAATTAATAAACACCATAAATTATTTTTTTTCCGATCCTGAATTGAGCCGGTTTAGAATATGAAACAATTCGATAAGAGAATAAAATAATAATATTAACAAAACCCCTATGTATATATATGGTCCCATTAATATCATAAATTAATAATGTTTATATAAAAACTTATACAAAGATATAATTAAGATAAAACACTAAAATATAAATCTAATGTTGTTTGTTTTTTCTTAAAAATGAAATCTGTTTGGAATTCATCTTTATTTTTTCTTATTGCATCGAAAACTATTGGTGTTGTCGTCTCGAACTGTATCTAAAATTGTGAATAGTACTAAATGAAATAAATGTTTTTTTACGCGTAATTGCTTCCAAATGGATCATATCATCTTCAATATCATCATCAACATGGTTAGTGGCCACAATTTCTTCTAAAATGGAAAAATTTGGTGATATTTCTATTGAAAGAAAACTTCTTATTTCAAATCAAAAGAAGTTTTAAGAGATTATGAACTTTTAAAAATAGTTTAAAATTAATAATTATTCTATAATTTTTTAGTCGAAACCGATAATTAATAACTCTATAAATTAATAAAATATCAAAGCTCCAACATTACTAATTTATAGAGTTTTTACTGTAAAAAAAAATTGAAGGAAAAGACATAACTTAGAAAACACGTTAAAACATCCGCAGACCTAGAATTTCTTTTTTAATGGGGTCAATACATGAATTTATATTTGGATCAAAAAAAAAAATTAAAACAATATCCTTAATATAAATATAGAACATCATCAAATTAAAAAACATCGAAATTAAAATTATGACTTAAAATATGTACTTACTTGATTGAAGATAGACGAACAAATAAAAAAAAAAGTGAAGAGGGTTTATAATTTGTTTTGTGAGGTCAAAATATGGGAAGAGACCCAATTACAATATGGGGAGAGGTTTATAATTTGTTTTGTGAGGTCAAAATAAACAAATTAATTGAATTTATTTTATGGGGTCAATGTAAAATTTGGACCGTTGTCATTGTTAACAAATCCAAAGACATTGCAAGGAAATTTCAGTTTTATTGGTTGTCATATGAACCTTATCTCTCTTACTAGGTCCGCCATTGAAAACACCAACACCAATGACGTGTTCTTAGTAATTAGATAAGGATGCTCTGCATCACACGTCAAGCTTAAACAAATCCTATTGCATTTCTGATCTCTTTCTTCCACTTGGTAAGATTTGTACAGTGGGTTTAGGTTTGAGATGGAATGTTCTGAAGCACGTCTAGATACAATCGAGTCTCAGAGTTTAGATGTGTTTCATGACCATAGGCGACAAAGAAGCTTTCCTATGAATCTGATTAACAAAGCCGCAAGAAGATTGAGTTCAAGAAGTTCCTCTCAAAGCGGAGGAGAAAGCACAACGCCATCTAATGGAGAAATCGAACTTGTGCCAGACACCGAATCTGTGCCAGAGTTCCTTACCAATCTCAGATTGTTGGATCTTTTCAATCTCCCTGGTGGATATGTCCAGATGAATCCGGAGACTTTTTGCGGAGTGAGTGATGGGAACAAAGAATGTCTGGAGAAGTTTGGAAGCCATGAAACGGCATGTCTCGAGAGCCATAGTGGAGACTCTGTTCTTCATCTTGCTTCTACATGGGGTCATCTAGAATTAGTGAAGAGCATTGTCTCTAAGTGTCCATGCCTTATATTGGTGCCAAACTCGAAATATCAGCTTCCCCTTCATGTTGCGGCTTATGCCGGCCATTCAGATGTTGTCGATGCTCTTGTTGCGACAATAACTTTTGTTTCAGGTAAACTGTCTGAAGAAGAGAAGGAGAGACTGAATCTATATGCTGTCAAGGACAAAGATGGAGATACTCCTCTGCATTTGGCGTTGAAAGGACGCTATATGAAGATAGCTTCCTCCCTGGTGAAGGTGAACAACCAAGCTTCGTTTCTTGCAAATAACGAGGGAATATCTCCCTTGTATATGGCCGTAGAAACTGGAGATTTATCCCTGGTGGAAGCAATTTTAGGCACTACGGACGACGATGGCCTTCAAGGGGAGAAGTGTAACTTAGATTCAAAGTTGGGAGGGAGAAAATATCTTGCACACGCTGCTTTGAAGGCCAAAAGTACAGGTTTGTTTTTGGCTTTTACCATTTTTGTTTGTTCAAATTTCTATACTTCCTCTCTCCTAATATAAGATGTTTTAGAAACTTTATTTTGTTTCAAAATATTAGATGTTTACACATTTCTATGCAAACTTTATATTTACTAGGTTTTGCATCCATGTTACGCGAAGTAGTTTTTAATTTTATTTTGATAAAAATCATATGCGACTAATTATATTTATTAAGATATTACTTTATGTATATTGATGATTGTAATAATATATATATAAATATTTCAGTTTTAATCTCAGAAATTAAATATAGTTTGTGAGATTTTGACGGTTTTGTTTTGAATCTATACATATCCCGTTTGAAAAACGTATTATTTGGTCGAACACTTATAAATTAGTTTACTAAAGCCAACTTAAAGTGAAACAAAATAATCAAATGCTATTTAATAAACATAGAATTGACACGAAGATAAAATATTATACATCACTTCTTTAAATAAAAAAAATAACATTTTCATCATTTTCATTTTCACCATCGTTATATATGTTTTCTATCAAAAACAAAAAGTAATAAAGTTTAAAGTTATTCTCTTTCCTTAGCTAATTTGACCAATACAAATTTCTGATTTAATATACTAAATTGAAAACCAAACTAATAAACACAACTCTAATCTATATATGTTCCGTATGAAAAACGTATTATTTGTTCGAACACTTATAAATTAGTTTACTAAAGCCAACTTAAAGTGTAATAAAATAATCAAATGTTATTTAATAGACATAGTATTGACACGAAAATAAAATATTATACATCACTTTTTCAAATCAAAGAAAAACAAAATTTCATCAATTTCAATTTCACTCTCGTTATATATTTTTTCTATCAAAACAAAAATATAATACAGTTAAATTGTATTCACTTTCCTTAGCTAATTTAAACAATACAAATTTCTGATTTAATTTACTAAATTGAAAACTAAATAAGAAACACAACTCTTACTTTCAGATTCATGATAAATTTAATTTTGAAACCAAGACAATAGATGAATATGAAATGAATTTTGAAACTAATTAAAAATCACAAAAGATGTACAAATTAAATATATTTTTTGTCAAATTTATCTCGAAGGGGTCAAAACCAGATTTTTGTCTAGTCGTATATTGGTTGTGGTAACTTTTAAATGGTTCTTCGATGATATGATAAACATAAGCGATGAGGATTTAATTCTCATACTTAGGGGTCATTGCAAAAAATATTGAAATAACAAACATTATTTTATATCTGAGAAAATTGGTTTACACAGTCATTTTTCCTTGATTGTAGTCGTCTTTCTCAATCCATTGGTGAATTATTTTTCATGTCATTCTTTTTTTTTAATATACCATTAGAGCATAGTTTTGATCAAAGAGACAATTAAGTAGGCAAAATCAATACTACTTAATACAAAAAAATTAGAAAATGATGAATATCAAATAGGAAAAGTCTAAACAAAGAACTCCTACATTGATCTATGGGAATCGCAAGCCGAATATAAAAATGGGATCTCTTCAATCTTTTCTGCACTATCTATCTCTATAATCTCTATAATATTATTTAAAAAGACATTTTTAAAAATAAATTTTATGTGGTAAGTTATTACATAAAATGTCATTACAAATAACAAAAAATCATTAAAATAGGAAATGATAAAATTATCTTTTACAATTAGTGATTAGAATATGGAAAGTATTTATTTTGCCTTAAAAATGTTATCTACTATATATTTTTAAATAATATTCAATCCATATATATTCAAAAAAAAAAAATCTATTCGAAATATTAATATATTTTTCACTATAGTTTATTATATTTTATTTGAATTTATATCAAAATAAAAGTTGAAAAATATTTTACTAATTTTATAAAAAGTTAGACACAAGAAAATTGTTTTTTTAAGAGTTCGTGAACTAACTACAAAACTATAGTCATTAAACGGTGCATAATAGAGTTATGTTTTCAAGATTATAGGTTTTACGGGTTAGCTCGAATAATATTTTAGTCCACTGCAAAACGGGTTAAAAAAAAATTATTCCGTTTGACAACTCTATTTATAATCATGAGTTAAACATATTATAAAATTCAAATAAAAGTAATTTTTCTTAAATCTCAAAATTATTAAAAAATTTTACCCTGCACTAAGTATAGTATGGGTTAAATCCTAGTTTTATACGATCGTGTGCAAAGTTCTTATGGACATATGGAAAAAATTAGATGCTAATGTCTTACATTAGCATCTCTTTACATGTGTGTAATTGAGAGCACTATTGTATTTATATTTTTTAGTTATTTATATAATTGAGATCACTATTTTAAATTAAGAAATTTTCCTAATTTAATATTATGTTTTTTTTTGGTTTTGTGTTGTTAATGGAAGTTTTATACATAATTTTCTTATCTTTTATATTTTTTATTATCATTATTAGAATTTGGAAATTTTTTTAATTTTGAATGTTGAACTGGACCAATAATATTGATTGTTTAAAATCCTATGTGAACACATTTAGATGCATATAACATCAACTTTTATTTATTAGTATTAGTAATAATAGAATAGATTGGATATTGTGTGACCAATTATGTCTTACAGTATTTTTCATGATTGGATGAATTGAATATAATAAATGATCATTTTTACAGAAAAATAATTTTCTTAATCTCCACAAATTTAACTCAACATTTTATATTATGAAACAGATGAAATATTAGTACTTAGACGGATGTTCATAGATGTACTAGTAATTTATGTTCCCCAATTGCTTGAGCAGGTATCCTTGATTTTATTCTCAAAAAATATCCAAGTCTTGAGGATGAGCAAGATGAAAAAGGAAGGACTTGTCTTTCGTTTGGAGCATCCATAGGTTATTATAGAGGAGTATGCAAACTCTTAGACCGATCAACAAAGAATGTTTATGTGTGTGATGATGATGGTTCATTTCCAATCCATTTGGCTGTAGAGAAAGGCAGTATTTTGATCGTTTACGAGTTTCTAAAACGTTGTCCAGATTCAAAACACTTGCTTAACAAGCGTGGTCAGAACATACTCCATATTGCAGCAAAGATGGGGCACAATTTATTACCATATGATGTGAAACTTCTGGGTTTTGGGCAAGATGTGGATGGGAACACGCCTTTGCACCTTGCCACCATAAATTGGTGCTCTGAACTCATTCTTTTCCTTGCTTTGGATGAAAGGGTACTGCAACTACGGAACAATGACGGGTTAAGAGCTCTGGATATTGCCGAGTCAGAGGTGAAACCATACTACATCTTTCAGGAGGTATGTCCGATATATAATAGAACGCATTAATGATATATTTAGCAGCTTGACCATTGTTTTTGGGATTACAGAGGTTGACATTGGCACTCTTAAAACACGCAACTCACAAACAAAAGGGTTATGAAAAGATAAGGTCGATAAGAAGAGCAGCAAAGCCACTGGACGATGACAAAAACAGGGATTACGTCAACACTCTTCTACTGGTGGCAGCTCTTGTAGCCACCATGACGTTTGCTGCAGGTTTTACAATACCAGGTGGCTTTAACAGCTCCAAACCGCATTTTGGAAGAGCAGCTTTGGCCACTAACCCAACTCTCATACTTTTTCTGCTATTTGACACTTTAGCATTGGAAAGCTCGGTTGCAACAATAGCTATACTTATTTGGGCTCAATTGGGTGATCCAGCACTCCTTCGTGCATCCATAGACGTGGTCTTGCCCTTAATGCAATATTCTCTACTATTCATGCCCATGGCATTCTTTTTTGGCGTCATTACTGCGGTTGGGCAAGTGAAATGGCTCGTTGTCATCGCTTCCATTAATGCTTTTGCCTGCTTCTGTTGGGTGCTTTTTCTCATTGGCCCTCACGTCCTGCTACAGCGGTCAAACTCTCCTGCCGAGGATCATGGTACCCTTATCTGGTTGATGATGGAGTTTAGAAGTCTGTTTCTTCACATGCCTGATGATGCGCATGTGAAGATGAGGGATCGTCTGGCACGGATAAAGTCCCATTATTGAGTAAAACAGACAATATCCAAGCTTCCAGTGGAATTCGATGAGATGCCGACTGAACTGATTTGCTGGCACTTTCATCATTTCAATGCTTTGGTGGTATTCTCGAATAGTAGCCAAGTTAAAGGCTCAAACTTTGGTGGCACTTTTATCATTTCAATGTTTTCAATTGAATACAAGAAATAATAAGGCAACAAGGTTACGGCTTTAACATCAAATATATACATGAGAGTAGGCTAAGATGATATTTTGATGACAAGTTTTGTATCAAACAATACAGTCTCCCCCCAAAGCAAAGTAAAGAAGAGTTAATCTTATCTCTACTTTTCCCAAATTGATTTCTTCTTTCCACCTATTTCTTTATCCAATGGTTCTAGGCATAATCCAGCTTGCTTCATACACAACGCCCACATTGTCTCCACGATGCCGCTTCTTCATGGGTGCAGCAGAAACCGAGCTCCCGTTGGTGGCGGAAGTCAGAGAGCTTTCTACTGAACAGTTGGTTGTGATGTTGTTTTTGTGGTCTATTGCTACTGCAAGCTCGGACAAAGATGGCATCATCATCATCTTTGTTGCATCGAAGAATGGGACTGTAGTTCCTTGCGAGATATTGGAGACTTTGATGGCCAGCTCCGATAGCTCTTCCCTAGCTGCCTCAAGCCCAGCAAAAGCAGCAGCTTGCTCGTCAAAGGCCTTGCAAGCTTTCTCGAGAATCGATTGCAGGTACTTCCCTTGTGCCTCTATCCTCAGCTGAAGTCTCCGTTGTACCTGCCCATACTAAAAGACCAATCAAATGTTTGCACTTTAACAGCATAGCATGTTGCAGAAACTCCTACAAAAGTTATGACCATTGTTTCAGTCTCAAGGGCACATATGTTCAATCTTATTAGGTAGAGATACAGAGCAGATGGAAACAGGGTAGTGGTTGGTAACAACATCTTAATTATTGGATTGGACATCGGTTAGGCATTTACGATAACGGTTCTACTACAATTTGCAACAATTTGAGTCAAATATTTCACAAACAGAGTGGTTTCACTGGTTTGTATCCTCAAGAATAACAGCAAGAGAAACAAGGAAAAACTAACCTCCAATTGCTCATGTAGTCTTCTTTGGACTTCCATCTGAGAGCGTAGAGCTTCAGTGACTTGGTTACCCCTGGTTCGCATACAAATAAGGAGGGTTCATACAAATGTAATCACTAACCCAGTAGTAGCAGAAAACTGCAAGGGAAAATAAAATGTAAACCATACTCGTTCTGTTCCTGCGCTGCCATTCTCAATGATGATGATGAAGATGAACCTGTGTCCTGACTCTCCCCAACACAAGAAGCTGCAGCATCAATTACACTGAATTAGTGGAAGTCACGGGATATCAATTTGCAACGAATTTATAAAAAACCAGGCTCACTAGATGTAAATTGTTTCTATTTTTTTGTTTCCTTTTCGAAATTGGGTTTCTGTTTGATAGTCGGTTATAGGACCACGAGTTGTTTACTAACAACACCGGTTAGAAAACAACAGGTTCCTGTGGGTCTCCCACATGTATAGGTCTACGAAGTATCTTAACAAAAAGCCATATGGATAGAGTGTAGAACAAAGAGGCATTAAAAACAGAGATATAGACCCAAAAAAAGGTCAATTGAATAAATACCATCCTTGGAGTTCTCAGTTGATTCTTTGCAAGCTTGCCTCCCTAGGCGGAATTTCTGTCGAGCAAAACACATACAAAAGAGAGAAACATAACACCATCAAACACCCATAAATCTTTGGATTATTGCTCCTATAACAAGTCGAACCTGAGAAGCTACAACAGCAACATAACTATTAAAAACTCTATCAAATCTCAGAATCTAAGGGGTTATCTCATTAACCAAATAGCTCTGGGAACGGTTGATTAGAAGCCATAACTCTGGTATCACTTCGTTTACGGTAAAACGAGCAAGTAAAACAGACAAACCTGAAGATGTGATTTGAGATGGTATAGGGTGAGGCCTTTCACTCCCATTGTTCTCATGATAGTTTTGGGAGTTGCTTCTGTAAGATGAATCAGACAGAGTCAGAAGGATCTCCATTAACAAGTGTGAGGAAAAAGACAAAACTTGCGTAAGATGTTTAACAACAGGCAAATCACAAGCTTCGAATTTTCAGAGACTATACTGACACTCCTTAATTACTCTTGAATATAATTTTAAAAAGGGAAATAAATTTTTAGTCTTTAGCATATCTTTCTATTCTGGGACGCACAGAGAATGTAAAAGATCTCCTAAGAACGTGATTCAAGTCTCAAGAACAATAAAACTTACATGTAATAATAAACTTCACCGAATCAAGTTAGCTACTACAGTAGTAACGAAACATATTCTTCACAAATCTGAAAAAAAATAGCTAAACTCTGAGGGAAAAATCCATCTAATTCACAGCAGTGAAGATGCCACAAACCCTTAAAAAAAGTGCAAAATTTGAAGAAATTTGAGCAATAAACTCAGCTAGGACAATTGTTCCCACAGTCAAGAGATCCAGAAATTTGAACAAGACAGTAAGAAATAAGAGAGACAACCGAAAGGTAATCAATGAATAAGTAGACAAGAACTCACTGTCGGGACCGCCGAGCTGCGTGACGGCGTCAACGAACCTCTCATGGAGCTCGGACGTCCACCGGAGACGAGGCTTTGGGTCAGTGGTTAAGACCAAACAGGCGTCGCCGGGAAGATTGGTTCCGTCAAGAGGTCCATGGTAGTCACCGGGGTGCCCACCATCGAGAGGAAGCGAGCGAATCGCCGAGTACATTTTCCAATTTTCGTCGCCTGTTTTCCCGGGAAAGTGAAAGAAAAAAAGTTTCAGGGGAAAGAAAATTTGGGTGGTATGCAGATTGTGGGAGTTTCGGATCCGGGTCAAACCGGGTCAGGCTCCGGTTTTTCTTTTTTAAGACAGCGAAGAGACGGGTGGATAGATTTGGACGTACCCTCTCTCTTTCTCTCTCTGATATGCGTGAACATAGAGGGAACATGTTGTGTAGTAATCTTTTATTAATTTGTCCGCATAGGTACATTGATTAGAGTATTATTTAATCTAATCATCATATTTAGTATTTATTAATTATATTAAGATGATATTATTAGCTTTATAATAAAGAATAGATAGCCCAAGAAAAACAAACTTGGAGAAACGATTAAGAGGTAGTAGTTAGGAACTATGAACTTTTTTTTTCAGGGAAAAAAAGCGTTTTAAACTCAATAATTCATTATCTTAACAACAATGATAGACTAAAAGAGTTGGTTCATGTGGTTCTATCTCAGTATGGAATGACTTATGGATACTATCTTCTTCTCCGAGGTAAACAACATGCAAAGGGTAAAATTACTACTCAAATCTCATGGTCAATCATCTGATTGATCAAATGACACAAATATAATGTGGAATATGGGGTTGATTAATGCAATTATTGATCCGGCTGATACGGAAATTATTCGAAGTATACCTATAAATAGTACTTATGATATGATTCTGGAAAGCATCAAGGAGGAGCAGCGTGAACCAGAACTTCATCAAACATACCACACAAACCGCATAGGAGTCAACAAGGACATATGTGCCTTTCTTGGAGTATACGGAATCAACCACGAAGATTCAAAGCATGAGACCACTTGGAAAACATTCTCAGCTCACACAGGGCACACTACGAAGTGGAATCAGTCCATTTGGAGCTCAAACGAAGGAGTTATTGAATTTACAAATCGGGTGATTCCCCACTTACCCGATTTGGACATACTAGCCTTAATTGGAGGTTTCCAGGAACACCAGGACGAGTTAAGCTACGAATCAAATTGTTCTACAATCTTGATCCATCAGAGGCTCATGGCAAAGTGGAATCAAGTCAAGACCAGTTTTCATTTGGAAGATATGCAATTTCTAAGTCAACGAATCCTCGACTTGTTTCATTTGGAGGCTTCAACTTCTCAACGGGTTAAGGAGGATCAACTTACGCACCCCGTCTTCACCTCACTATCTTCGAATTCTTCTTGAGGTTTGGCCGTTTGTGTAAGTTGTGTTGTACTCTTTTTCCTGTATACGGTTTTGTCCCAATGGGTTTTCCGTATAGAGGTTTTAACGAGGCAACCGGCTTACACCGTCTAACGGTCCGACTTCTCGAGAATTCCGCGGGGGGAATTTTCCGAGGGATTTATTTCCGAGGGACTTTCCCGGGGGAACTTTCCCGGGGGGATTTTCTGTGGGAATTCTCGGTGGGAATTTCTAAGGTCATTCAAACTTGTTTTAATTATTGCTGTAATTTTCAAGGTGGTCTTCTCTCATTTTCGAGATTGACCATTGACTATCTTTTTGTTTTCTTTTCTTTATATATCCCTTGTAAGGCAGCCACGAAATTCAATCATTAATCAAATCTTTTATCAAATATTTTCTGAGTTTTCAACTCTTGTTCTTAGATTTCTTTGATGGTTAGTCATTGAAATTCTTTTCGGTTTATCGAGTGTATTCCGCAACACTTCGACGCAGCCTTCGATCCGTTTTCTTGTTCGATTCTTCTTGTGACAAAGGGCTTAGAGATTTTCGGGATTCATCTCCCACGCTCTAACATCTCTGTTCTCGAATCCCTCAAGACAACGCAGCCACCCCCTCGTTTCAAAAGTTCATAGTCGGATTTGGGCCTAAGGATTTTCGGGAATTCTCCCACGCCTTAGCATCTCTTCCCGTGGATTCTTTGAAGTCGTGGATCTATCCCTCTCAACCGTACTAGAGCAAGCGATCCTCAGTCAAATCGTGTCAACTTATAAACCAGATACTCTTGGTTGGCATTATACAAAGAAAGGGAAAATATACGGTTAAGTCAGATCGAACACCAAAAACCAGATACTCTTGGCTGGCATCAGATCGAACACCAAAAACCAAACAACGGCTTGAATTGTTTCTACGGCCCGGATGTGATGAAGACATTACATGCACATACATGAAAATTAAAATGCTCACCGAAATTACGACATTTCATTTGGCAAAGCCATTTCGGGATGTCTCTCGGTTTCAGCGAATTTACGCGCTAGATGAATTAATTGTGATACACAATGTGCACGGTGTGGAGCGGAAGAGGAAACGATAAACCACATTCTTTTTGAATGTTCTCCGGCGTTACAAAAATGGGCACTCTCTCAGATACCATCGCCCTCGGGGGTCTTCCCAATGTCTTTGGTCTTCTCTAATTTTGATCATTTCTTCTAGAGTCTTCCAAAAAAAAAAAATAATACAATTTTCTCTTGGATTGTGTGGTATATTTGGAAAGCGCAGAATGATAAGGTCTACTCAAATGTGGATAAAAATCCATAGGAAATATTGAGGATTGCATAAACTGAGGCAACAACTTGGGAACGACACAACGTAGAGATCCAACAATGGTTTCTCAACAAATTGGCCCTATTCCGGTGATGGCTCAATACGTTGGATACGATGTAGGGAGGTGTTATATTGATGGCTCTTGGAAGGAAACTGACAACTTTTTGGATTAGGATGACACTGTTTTCAGGAGGGCGTCGAAGTAATTATAATGGGAGCAAGAAATATGAGAAGAAGTATCTCCCCCCTGCACGCAAAATTTGAAGCACTTATTTGGGCAATGCAATGCATGATTGCAAATCTGAAGACATTGATAGTTTTTTCAAAAGACTGCTCCGAGCTGGTGAAGACGGTGTCTACACCCAAGGAGTGGGCGGCCTTTACATTACACTTGGAGGAATTCGTGAGGAGTAAGGAGGAGTTTACTTTTTTCTCTATCTCACACATCTCACGCGCAAACAACACATAGGGAGACAAGTTAGCACGGGGTGCTCGTGTCTACCCATCAGATTTCATTTATGTAAACTCGGTACCCCGGTTTGGATTACTGAACCGCTATAGGTATTTAGGCTGTTGACAAACAAAAAAAAACACTGATAGATCGTAGTAGATTAAAAAATTCACTGCTTAACAAATCATTCTACAGTAAATTTGTTTCTATTACCAAATGTCAATCGTCCAATTAAAAAATCAGTTATGATAAAACCTAGAGGTTACATAATTGAGTGGTGCTTAGAATAGGTTAATATAACATGCTATGGTCCTAGACCTAAGGAATGTACAAGCCTTAGTCCAAAACCTCTTAATCTTAGAAAATATATATATATATATATATATATATATATATATATATATATATATTTATATTATGAATCAAAATTTAAATACTTTTGAGAGGGTTTTTCAAGTTTGTTAAACTTTTATTGAAGATTTTTTTTTTTATATAAATTTTGGAAGTTCCAAACCTTTGGTCCATAATCTCCTCCGTGTCCAGAACCAGCCTTTGATAATACCACATATAAAATATAAATCACTCTTTCTAAGTGGAATTGAACTACTGATTTTGGAAACTCCCAAATACCACTAGACCATCAAAAGAATTCTTTTGTTCTTGCTCATTTCTTAAAGACCTTATTTTCTATAAGGTAGGTCCATGTTTTACTTCGTTGATAAAAAATTCTCAACATCAACATAGATTAACTGGTTGACTGACATCGTTTAAGTTAACGTAGGAGTCGGCTTAACTAGTATATAGTTCATGATGGAATCAGTGTTAAACTTTAATTTTAGTTTGTGTAGCAATCGACATGGCAACATAATTTGTGTATAAATCATGATGATGAAAATAGTTCGGACCGAAATCAGCCCTTTTCGCACGATATCTATTTTGTTAAACAACTATTTCAGATTTATAGAATTGTATAGTTGGGATGTCACTGTTTCCTAATATAGTTATTTCTTAACCTCGCTGATCTGATCAATTTGTTTTTGTATGCTTTATTTTGTCCTTAATCATTTTGAGAGTTAGTCAACGTTAGTTTCCTGGAATAGAAAATATTATACTGTCTAGAATTTAATACAAACTTTTGAAGAAATGACAAATGATACGGTATGACTTTTATGTAAGCTTGAGTCAAATTAGTTTTTACTTAAATATTAAAATTATTTATAATTTTTTTCTCCAGAAAAGCAACTGCGTATAATATTTTAATTCGAAATGTATAAAGAAAGAAAGAGTTATAAATCATAGGTGGTTGAAACGAAGAATTATAATTAACTACTATTTTTTTAAAAACTATCTCTATCCACCAACCCGTTTTCGTTAAAATAATTATTGTGAAGCATGCGTTCATACTCCATAGTCCATAGTAACATGGCTAAAGACTCTTAAATTGCTTTTGTCTTAAAAATGAGGTAATTTAATTTGTTTTTTTTGTTTAGAACAAAAATGACGTGATATTGCAAATAAAGGCATATATGTTCATTTCGTAATTGTAAGTCTGAAAACAAATTTATGCTCAACTAGGGTTAAACGTTTTCATTTTTATAATCTTAATTAAAGTAGTTATTAAGGTTCAAAAATAAAAATAGTAGTTATTGCTAAAATATGAATTCAAAAATAGTTTTGTTTATTAATAATCAATTAATCATTTATGTGTTTTTATAATATAATTATGTTCTCAAATGGTAAATTTGAAAGCAAAAAAAAAAAAATATAAGAAAATTGATTTACCAACCCTTCGATTTTTTTGTTAATTATACATGTCTTGATAATAAAAAAGTACAATATAACAAAACCATAGAAGAAGAAGTTATTCTCTATGATTATACTTAACAAGTTGGAGTCAAACACATGGCTTCGGAGTATTTATTTATATTGATGTGTCTACCAACTTCGCCGATTTGTACATGTTTATTATTTTTTTCTGGTATATCAGATTATTATTTTCTTTTGTCGTCGGTATATTATTAGGAGTAATAGTTAATTACTTAATACATATGTCTGACGTCGACGACAAAGAAAAAAAAAAGGGGACTGTATGTTTACAAAAATAAAAGGGTTGTTTCATGCTCTTTCATAATATATTTTTATAATTATTTATTTCATCTAAATTATTATCTATTATAAATTATAAAATTAATATATAAAGATTTACAAGAGAAATTTTACTTATCTTTTAACATACGGAACTACGACAAATACTCTACTTATCCTATACTGGAAATCTCATATAAGGTTGCCACTATTAATTTATAATAAATCACATTTTCTAAGAATTGAACTTCATACCGTTTAGTGTAAAAACACTAATAAACTATGATCAATTATTAATGCAAGGAATCAAGTTGTTGGTGGTCGGGTGGTTTCCTTCTTGCGGTGAGTGTCGGCCCTGTTGGTCTAGGTCAGGGATCGATTCCTCGGGGGAGCGGAATTACTAGGACAAACACTTGATCAAGTGGGATATTATAAGTAGGCTGTGTCACTCCTATCCGAGAGATTAGTCTGGGCCCGTTTGGACTCGAGATTACTCCCGGGGCCGAAATGCATCAAAAAAAAAAAATTATTAATGAAAGGAGTTTCTACTTTGTCATACATTTAACAACTAATAATTAAAACTAGTTGTATAATAATACATTTAAAGTTATGGGCAATGACCCAATAAAAAATGAAGGTAGAAATTTAAATGATATGATCAAACATAAGTGTCGAACGTTGGTGAATGGAGTCAAAAGGAATGGTTTTGATCAAATCAGCCACTAACACATAAACTAAAACTAGAGAAAGCAATATTGATTATCTAAATTTAACTGGTCTCATTTAAACCCCATCCATTTTATGTTGGTCCGCCACTGACTGCTAACATGATTAATATGAATCTTATACTATCAATAAGAATCATCCATTCAATATCTCTTACAATAAGTACATGTTTCATAAGTCCACTAAAAATCGGCACCACCTTATTTGGGATCGAGTTCCCTTCCCTATAATAAGAATAACTTGGGTTAATAGACCGGTTTGTTGTAATCCAAAAAAGAAGAAGTTAAAATATTGATAGGTGTGTTAGAGACACGAAGATATTACAGAAGGGTAACACATCAAATTTTAAGTCACTAAACACAATTTTGTTTAAAAAAAATTTGGTATAATATTATTTTAGTTTTATTAGTATGATTGTTAATGGATTTGTCTCTATTAGGTTAAGAAATGTGGAATGTTTTATTCTTAAATTTTTTTTTTCCTTTTTTAATTTTATGTTTATTAATGTATTTGTTTAGTGAGTGATCCACAATTTGATTTTTTGTTGTTGACTATTTATTCAATTAGTTGGTTTTTAAAAGTTAAGTTTTTGTCATTTTAAAGTTTAGAAAATTGTATAATTTTTAACCCAACTGAATACTAATAAAAAAAATACTTCGAAATAGGGTTAGTTTTGTATAGTCCGAAAGTTATTTCGAATACTAATAAAAGGAAAGTTAGTTTTGTGAATTTAAAATTCTCCGAACTTTAAAAAAAAAAATATTTGGAAATAAGTCACTGTATTTTTATCTATTTTTACCTAAAACTGAATACTAATAAAATGTTCAGAATTTACTATTATTCATTTTCGATGATCCAGTGTTGGCGACTACAAAATGAATCAAATTTTATTTGAAAAACGATTTAATTTCTATCACTAATTTACTATCAAAATCATCGTATAGATGTATAGGTTAATGAGAATATTTTAGATAATATGGGCCGATTTGGAAAAATATAAGAAATATGGGGTCGAGCGTCGATTCAAATATTTAGAGAGAGAGAGAGAGAGAGAGAGAGAGAGAGAGAGAGAGAGAGAGAGAGAGAGAGAGAGAGAGAGAGAGAGAGAGAGAGAGAGAGAGTTCTTGTGAATAAGATTATCCTGTAAAAAAACATTACCCACTGCACTAAAACCCTCGTATTCTCCGATATCTTTCCCTATCGCCGGTGAAATTTTACTTTCAATTTCAATCACAAATGGTGTGATCCGCGCGGACATGGTAAATAATTTTTTTAATCTAATGGTATTTTATTTTATTTGGTCTCGTAGTTCATTTAATTATCTCTTTCAGCTTAAGATCTGTGTATTTGTTTTTGTTTTTTTTTAATTTATGATCATCTATGTGTTTATTTATTGGATGGTACACATTTTTACCTCTCTTTTTATTTGGTGATCAATTTTATGCAATTAGTTGAGTTTTTTAAAAGGAAGATATTTACATTTTAAAGGGAAGATATTTACATTTTAAAGTTGCATAATATTTTTTTTTAATTTTGTTTCATGTGAAATTATTATTTTTGGAGTGTTTCATGTATGATTTTAACCCTATTTATGTGTGCAATATGTTTGTGATTCCTAAATCTATTTTTCTTTTATTTTTGTTGAAAAAAATTTCCATATATAACTGATTGTTTGAAGTCACAACATTTGTTTGATTTTATTTAGAATAAATCTAATCCATAATTTATAAAACTAAATTCTATAGTTTTTCTAAACTATATAAATAAACTAATAAAAGTAAATGATTAAATTGAAATTTCTTTGGATTAATTCAATATAATCTATCTTCTATTAAGTAAATATCTTTTCAAATTCTAGGGAAAACTATTGTATTAATGGATGGTAATTATTATGAGAATTAAAATATATTTACATCACATGATATATATTTTGCATATACAAAACTTTTATTTTCTTCTCCTGTTGTAGTTACATTTATTTTTATTTTATTTGTTAAAAATAATATCACAAAACACAACGATCTTAAATTTTCAAACTTAATTTATATTTTTGTGTAAATACTTTTAATATGTTTCTTAATTTTTTTGGCTCTTATTCTCTTTTTCATAGTTATGTATAATTACAATTATTATGTTAAGTATACCTAAATTTTATTTATTTGTCTCTTTATTAGATGTAAAACTTGCCAACTTATATTTTGCTTTATGAATTTAGTTACATATATAACTTATTTGTTTAATTGTTGTTTGATATTTTAGTTTTTTTTATAATATTTGCGATACAACTTAACCTAATTAAATATTTATAAAAATTGAAATATATTATGATAACCAAATTTATTAAACCTGTTAATATTTCAAAGAACTATATTCATATAAGTTTATTATTTTCTGCTTTAATTTAGAATATGAATAATGCATTTTCAAAGTCTTTTCATAATGTTAAAACTAAATTTATAATTAATATATGTATTTAGTATGTGTATTAAATTTTTAGGATGCTGAGGTGGCAGCATGAGAAGAGAGAAAATATTACTTTATATATAGATTCTGAAGTAGGAAACAATTAATTAGTTTGAAGATTTGAACTACATGTCGATGTCATATGTTGAGACAAATGTGATGTTGTTGAATGCTTTGCTGAACTAAGCCAATTGTGTGAACAAAAAAAAACAAAAAACAGTGTTTTGATCCCATACTTTCAACCTCTAAATTCTCAATTTTAGCTTGACTTGATTTTAAGAAACAATAGAAAGCCATCTTCGTTCATTCACTCATTAATGGAGATACATATAGGCGTTAAGATGGTCTTCCTGTTTAGCTTGAGTTCAACCAACTGACGTTTTTGTATTGGTATTGTTCATATATGCAATATAATAAGATTTTAGACATTTCAATCCATATATATTTGCACATTTCTGCATTCGACAAATCTTGGCAATGTAATTTTTTTTGCATTTGCATTTGGAGAAAAAGTGAATGATTTTTTGCTTGTCTTTCTTAAGACTCGGAATCATGATCACACCAAACAAATATTTCATCTCTATGCTTAATTTTGGATCAAGCTTAATTTTGGGGTTATGATGTAATAATACTAAGTTTGACCAAACCCAAAATTAGGTCCAAATTCTAGAAGTTTTCTAAAAACATTCAAGAAGGTTGATCACCTCCTTAAAGTGTTCTAGAGAAATCTTTAAGTAAAATATCTAGATAATAGTATATAAACATCTAGATAATTTGTGATAAAAATATTTATATATTATGTAAAATACTCTAAAGATTAGAAAAATATCGAAGAACTATGAAGGTTAAATTATAAGTATCTAGATCATTTGTAACATAAATGTCGGAGGCTATAAATACCTATCACTTCTCTCATTTATAAGCAATGAAGAAAAGTTGAACAAGTGAAATAAAAGTGTCTTTCTATGTATAAGTTTTTTTATTCTCTCTAAAAGTCTTTCAAATATTTTTATTCTCTCTAAAAGTCTTTCAAATATTTTTTAAATGTTCTTCCATATTTTTCTTCATACTTAAAGTGTTTATTCTCTTGGTTTCTTTTGGGTTTTTCGGATATTATTATGGTTTTTGGTTAGTGCTAAGCACTATCAGCGGTTTCTCTACAGTTATATATGTGTTTTTTAGATATATATATATATATATATATATATATATATATATATATATATATATATATATGTGTGTGCTTTTTAATGTCTGGAGGTTTATTATGGTTTTTGGCTAGTGCTAAGCACTATCAGCGGTTTATCTACCGTTATATATGTGTTTTTTAGATATATATATATATATATATATATATATATATATGTGCTTTTTAATGTCTGGAGGTTTATTAAAAAGCAAATGAGAATAAAGTTTCAGTGAAACGAAAAACAGAGCATACACTCTTAGCAAAACAACATCAAATTCCTAAACGATAAAGAAAACTAAATGTTGCCAATTGCCTCTCTTCGAAGCTGTTCGTGCAACCATGATGGTACACCGCGAGATAAGTATGATTGAAATCGACCATCCCTTGTGACACTTTTGGAAATCTCTCAAGCAATGATGTTGGACTTCGGATTTTATCCTTCTATTTCACAACTCACGAAACTGTGCCTCAACCTATTGATGTAATCTATGAAAGATCTGTAACGAGGCCAGGATGATGGTTTAAAGATTGCTTCCACCACTGCATTGTAGTCCGAGGCTATAATGATTTTAGGTAAGCGTAAGTCTCTCAGACACTGTAGGGTCCAAATGATGCACCGAAATTCTGCAATTAAGCTATTCGGGGAGTGTGTGAATGCCTCACGAGAGTGGAACAACACATACCCTGAATGATCTCTAACAATATAACAATAACAAGCTCGTTGAAATGTTTTATGTTTAGAATGCTAAATGAAAGAACAAATAATTACGCCACTCAAACTAAAAATTGGGAATGATCAATAAGAGATCTGACCAAACAAAAAAAAACAAAAAACAGAAGCAATGAGAAATCAGATAGGAATGGGCAAATCTTGAAGCCATCCACCAATATTAATGAAGTTGAGATCAATCAAACTTTGAACGACGGATACACTAAGCTTCTTAACCCAGCTCACACGTCTTTCTGTATTTGATCCACTTCCAAAGCAACCATATTCTGCAAACGTCAGCTGGTATTCGCGCCCCACGTATTGCCATGCGTCCCAACCTTCCGGGACAATTACGTTTGTCAGGTTTGTATTGTAGAAGATCACTCGAGCGTAACCGCGCCACGGCCTTCCCAAGAAAGCCTTGCCCGTCCCGTGAACGAGGCTGTCGATGAACACGAACCCGTTCGCGTCGTATGGGTTGGTCCGTCCTTGAGCCGTTATGTAACCAGCTGTCCCCGGTTGTAGCAGCGTTCCTAGCATTTGTATCACACATTTCTACAAACCCAGTACAACTTTATTTAGTCAAACTAGACCACGGTCGATAGTGGATTTTTAGTTCTATAATGGGACATTCATATGTGAAAACCAAAGGGTTTGGTTTGGGTTATTTAGTTTTTCGGGTTTTTGAAATCAGAATCAAATCTAATATATAAATCGTTTTGGTATAGTTTTGGTTCAGATTCAATTTTTACTTCTCAAAGAAAATTAAATTCCATTTTGATTTTTTTGTTCTATTCGATTTTTTAGATATAGAAAAGGTAAAAAAAAAACAAACATTCTAATCAATCAGTTTTTTTTTTGTCCCGATTTTGATTCGGTTAGGACGATTTATCTGGATTGAGCATCTCCACTATCTAAAGAGCTATAGTTTTGGCCCATTCGTAGCCACTACAAACACAAGTCTAGGGCTCTATCTAAAAGTTTCAGGATTAAATTTGGATTTACATAGCAACAAAAAAAGGGGGATTAATTTGGATTTCGATTTAATATCATCATCCATGTTAGGTTAATAAAAACTGACATTATATATTATGTGAAGAATGTAACGGATCACCTTGTAAATAGACTGGCCGTTACCAAAGATGAAATCAACGGCGCCTTGGATAGTGCAGCGGTGAAAGTAGTGTCGACCTTTCAAATCCCACAAGGTATCTTGAACTCCGGCAAACCCTACCGAGTAAAAAGCCGACTTATCACCGCCGATCATCGCCGCCACCGCCGGAGCCCTAGGGTTTTTGTTCACTTTCCCGTTTTTTGGGAAATTATAGGTATTCTATGAAAATACCCAAAAAAAAAACAAAATCCACGATTAAAAAACAAAAACCCTTTTCATATTTTTAATCAAAGAGAATCAAATCAACAGAAATTCATTAAAAAAAAAACAAAAATCAACGTACCACGAAAGTGAGGCTTTTAACGACGGTGTAATTAGCTTCAGTAGCAAAAGTAGGGCTTTGTTCAACCGAGTAATGGTCGTCCCATTCAACTCTCGTTTTCCTCTTTCCAGCTCCAGCTATTACTATGAACGGTTTATCATACGGTATTTTTAGTTTCTCCCTAATTAGGCATAAGAGAAAACGTTACTTATCATTTTTTTCTCGCTATATATATGTATAACCTTCATGATTTGAAGTCAATTGCTACAAACTGACCAGTAAATACCGGCTCCAACGTTGATGAAGAACCAATGAAGATTGTTGGTCGGAACCGAATCGATAGCTTTTTGTATTTTCGTGAAATTTCCATGGCCCGATTGATCCACGAACACTTGTTGGTGGTACACTCCGTATGGTTTAGCTTCGATGAGATAAGGTAGACAAGAACAACAAAAAACAACGAGACCGATGATGAAAAGCCGATGAGTTCCCATCAGATGATATAGCAAAACGTAAGAGTTTAAGAATTAAGAGTGGAGGAAATGAGAGAGTAGTGGAGGAAATGCATTATTTAACAAGGCTGCGGAATTTAATGCTTTTTTCTTTTCTTTTTTTGGTCAGAATATTTTTTTAATTTTTTGTTAAATATTTTAATGAAGATTTATTACTATGTTTGCTTTTGATTACGTACGGAATAAAAGTAGAATCTAAATGAAATTGGGCAAGTTTAGCTTTGTTTCTAGATTTGGTGATCATCAATCTTGGTTTTGGGTGAGACATAAACCGAAAAAGGAAGTTGTGATCTTTGTGATTGTGGTAACTGTAAAGTTAGTGGTCGAAACTTTATATTCATTTGGAAAGTTTTACAAGAATTAAGGAAAACTACATTGAGATAGGTAGGAAACTTGGAATTAGTCATACAGTACTATATCCATATATGTGATCCTCCATGATATAAAATCTAAATAGAGGATAATTATATAAATAAGTATTAGGCTGGAAATAGAAAATATCAAATTATTCACCCCCGGTAAATATTTAGTGCTTGAATGGAATTTTTTATAATATAAAAAAAAATCTTCTATTTCTCAAGGCTTTGAAATAGTTGTTTTATGAGTTTTTGCTTTTCTAACTTTTATAATTGGACTCTAAACCATATAATGTTCCATAATTTAACCTTTTCTTCATTGTGTGATCTCTCATTACCGTTTGCCCACGAGGGATCGACTTAGAAGATACTGACTCAGAACAGAAGTCGCATCTCTTCTTTGATTGTTCATTCTCATCACAGGTTTGGGAATCATTCTTCACTCATCATTCACTATATCCCATCCATCTTGCTTGGATGACATAGTTGATTGGGTACACTCTCCTTCTCAAAAATCTAAGCTCAACATTATTTGCAAGTTCATCCTTCAAGCATGTTTGTACGAAATTTGGAAAGAGCGGAACTCAAAGCTGCATGGATCGATGTCCCAGTCATCGTTTCAGGTAGCTCGTGAAACTCGCTTTCTCATTCGTGCCAAATTAGTGGGTTTAGATAGGACATCTATAGCTAGAAGAAATCAAGCAAACGCAACAGAGGACTCATTTTTGACCACTTGGTTTGGGTTTGTTCAACTTTAGCTTATTTATCTTCAGTCCTTGCTCTCTACTCTCTTTATACTAGCTCTTGTTGTATTGTTAGTGTTTCGTATTAGTAATCGCTTCCATTCCGTGACCAGCCATCTTCTGCTTGTAGAGATGTGCTATGTTTGTAGTTCAAAATGATCTCTCATTTTGGGAGCACCAAAAAGGAAATAAAGTATTTAAAAAAAAAAAACTAGTGGAAAAATATTAGAACTATAACTAAACTTTAAGTCAAGAATAATTTCTGGAGCATGTGGATTGTACTATGATTTTTCTATGTCAAATATTTTATAGTGGCCAACCTTGATTAAAATCAAACTTTACATGTACTATATAAACGCCTATGATTATAAAAGTAAGGAATTAACACTTGCCTTGACTTTGAAGGAGTAGAAAACGGTTTGTGACTTTGTTCCATGGTAGTGATGTTAGTGTGGAGAATAGATAGATCAAGATGTAAGAATATTTATTCTTATATGTGATTTATGTGTCTCGATTTAATATTAAAGATCAAGTTCATATTAAACTTAGAGAAATTCTAATATAAAAGACGAACACCGTGATGGATCGGTTTCGATAACAGTATTAGAATTTGGGTGTATTGATAACCCTCTTCCTTACCTTATGATATTAAAATCTTTCATTAATGATCATATGAAGTAATGAATGGATAGTTATGAAATTACTTAGCTATGAAATAACGAATGGATAGCTCTGAAGTTACTTAGCTATGAAGTAACGAATGGATAGCTATGAAGTAAGCTACTTATCTATGAAGTAACGAATCGATAGATATGAAGTTACTTAGCTATGAAATAACGAATGGATAGTTCTGAAGTTACTTAGCTATGAAGTAACGAATGGATAACTATGAAGTAAATTACTTAGCTATGAAGTAACGAATGGATAACTATGAAGTTACTTAGTTATGAAGTAACGAATGGATAGCTATGAAGTGAATTACTTAGCTATGAAGTAATGGATGGACGGTTAAGATTAAGTCTTAGCTATGAAGTAAATTACTTAGCTAATAAGTAATCTCCTACTATATATAGATGCTTTAGCATCATTATTGAAAAACATTAGAAACGAAAAGTTTATTTCAGAGAGAAACGAAAGTCAGAAAGATTCATATCTCTTCTCCATCAAAAGAGATCATAAAAGTGAAAGGTTAAGGCAAGAAGAAATCAATTCATAACAAACCTAATCAAAGCATGGATCAAGGTTAGTGTTTCTTCTTTTATAGCAAAAAGATTGTGGTAGGATTAAATCGCAATGATAATTCTGAAAAGTGGTTGATCGCTTCGAAAGAAGAAATAAATTCCATGAATGATAATAAAGTATGAGACTTAATAGAGTTGCCTAACGGTTTCAAGACCGTTGGTTCTAAGGGGGTCTTTAAGACTAAACGCGACTCGAAAGGTAACATTGAAAGGTACAAGGCTAGCCTTGTTGCTAAAGGTTTCACCCAAAAGGACGGTATCAACTACAAAGAGACCTTCTCTCCAGTTTCAAAGAAGGATTCTCTAAGAATTATTTTGGCTTTGGTGGCTCAGTATGATCTTGAGCTTCACCAAATGGATGTGAAAACCGCCTTTCTGAATGGTGAGCTTGAGGAAGAAGTGTATATGGACCAACCTGAAGGATTTGTGGCCACAGAAAAAGAACACCTGGTATGTAAGCTGAGAAAGTCGATATATGGACTAAAAAAAGCTTCCAGACAATGGTATCTTAAATTTAATGATACCATCATGTCATATGGTTTTGTAGAGATCATCGTTGATCAGTGTATCTACAATAAGGTTAGTGGGAGTGTGATTTTAGTCTTATATGTTGATGATATTTTGCTTGTTGAAAATGACATGGGCATGCTACATGATGTAAAGAAGTATCTCTCTAATAACTTTGAAATGAAAGATATGGGTGAGGCATCCTATGTGATCGGAATAGAAATACTTAGAGATAGATCACAAGGATTGTTAACTTTGTCTCATAAAGGATATATTAATAAAATCTTACAGAGATATAAAATGAAAAAATGCTCCGCAGGGATAGCTCCAATTCAAAAAGGGGACAAGTTCAGTAAAATGCAATGTCCTAAAAATGAATTGGAGCGTAAAGAAATGGAAAGAATTCCTTATGCATCGGTGGTTGGGAGTTTGAACTATGTTCAGACATGTACTCGACCAGATATCAACTTTGATGTTGGTATGTTGGGTCGATATCAAAGTAATACCGGAATGGACCACTGGAAAGTTGCAAAGAAAGTCCTCAGGTACTTGCAAGGCACCAAAGAGTACATGCTTACATAAAGGAGATTCAATCATCTAGAGATCATTGGATATTCAGATTCAGATTACGCCAGATGCGTCGATAGCAGGAAATCAACGTTTGGCTATTTGTTCCTATTAGTTGGAGGAGCAGTATCATGGAAAAGTGGAAAGCAGTCTGTCATTGCTACTTCCACTATGGAGGCTGAATTCGTGGCATGCTTTGAGGCCACAATTCACGCATTGTGGTTGCGGAACTTTATCTCAGGGTTTCAGATTGTCGACAGTATAAAGAGGCCGCTGAGAATTTATTGTGATAATTCCGCAACTGTCTTCTTTTCAAAGAATGACAAGTACTCAAAGGGTGCTAAGCACATGGAGTTAAAGTACTTGTCTGTCAAAGAAGAAGTGCAGAAACGTAAAGTGTCCTTTGAGCATATAAAAACGGATATGATGGTAGCGGATCCGTTAACTAAAGGATCACCACCCAAAGTGTTTATTGGCCATGCAGAAGGTATGTGTATTATAGATAAAGCCTTGCTATTTTAGTTATAGTTTGCTCATTATAGGTGTGACACTTTGAATTCACTTAAGGTTATGTTTCTGGTTCATAAAGTATGTTATCATTAAAGTGTGTACACGTAAGGTTCGTAGATAACATACAGTTGGTTTGAGAATAAAAGTTATTCTCAACGTAAGGTTGGTTTGAGAATAAAGGTTCTTCTCAACTTAAGATTAGTTTGAGAATAAATGTTCTTCTCAACATAAGGCTAGCTTGAGAATTAAAGTTTTTCTCAACATAAAAGAAGCTATATATATAATTAAGATTGGTTGTGATACATGGAAGGAATCATGTCAATTAAATGACTTGTGACCGCCATGATTCGATCTATTCTGATTTTATTGTTATAGTTAAAAGTTAAGTGGACTTGATATAAAAGTGCGCAGTACAGTTAATTAAATCATCAAGTCAACACAAATGCCAAGTGGGAGAATGTAAGAATATTTATTCTTATATGTGACATATGTGTCTCGATTTAATATTAAAGATCAAGTTCCTATTAAACTTAGAGAAATTCTAATATAAAAGACGAACACCGTGATGGATCGGTTTCGATAACAGTATTAGAATTTGGGTGTATTGATAACCCTCTTCCTTACCTTATGATATTAAAGTCTTTCATTAATGATCATCTGAAATAATGAATGGATAGCTATGAAATTACTTAGCTATGAAGTAACGAATGGATAGCTATGAAGTAAGTTACTTAGCTATGAAGTAACGAATGGATATCTATGAAGTAAGTTACTTAGCTATGAAATAACGAATGGATAACTATGAAGTTACGTAGCTATGAAGTAACGAATGGATAGCTATGAAGTGAATTACTTAGCTATGAAGTAATGGATGGACGGTTAAGATTAAATCTTAGCTATGAAGTCAATTATTTAGCTATGAAGTAATCTCCTGCTATATATAGATGCTTTAGAATCATTATTGAAAAACATTAGAAACGAAAAGTTTACTTCAGAGAGAAACGAAAGTCAGAAAGATTCAGATCTCTTCTCCATCAAAAGAGATCATAAAAGTGAAAGGTTAAGGTAAGAAGAAATCAATTCATAACAAACCTAATCAAAGCATGGATCAAGGTTAGTGTTTCTTCTTTTATAGCAAAAAGATTGTGGTATGATTAAATCGAATCTAGCTCATCTTGGGATTGATTTCATGAACTGAAATCAGAAAAGTCATTTACATTTGGTATCAGAGCATCCTAGATTTGTTTAATTCACCATGCATGTAATTGTTATAATTTAAGAGAGCACCATTAAAGACAAAACTAGAACCGTCGGTTTGGTTTTGTATGGTTGGTGTCTCGTATGGTTTAAGAGCACGCTTAAATTTGTTTTGGTATTATAATAGAATAAAATGCTTCCGCTGTACATTTTAATAAAGGAAAATTTGTGTTATGAAATATTAGCACAATATAAGGTTATTTGCCCATTGAAGTTTTAATGTTTATATTGTAATATAACATGTTAGTCACCAAAGTGGCCTTGTTATATTACACATATATACATTGAGAGAATAATATAATTTATCAATTGATCATGATTAAAGAGATGCTATAAATGACATAAAAGTTTTGATTGATCAATTGTTTTACTATCTATGTTCTAGGAGATCACCCAAAGGTGGATCATTGAATATAGTTAGTAATATGAAAAGGATTAATCATTTCTTACTATAATCAATAGTATGTATACCCAAAGGTAGCATGCTTATATGATTCGTGTATGATTTGATTAGTTGTAAAAGTATAAATTTAGCATCGATGAAAGTGCATGTATTTAAGTATTGCCCAAAGGTTGCTTAAATTCATGCTTTGAAGGATATATTACAGTCTTTGAATATGTATTAAAGTCTCAAAGCACTAATAGGTAAGCATGTATAAATATTGCAGCTTCATTAAATATGTTTGCATATGCTAACTCTGTCGTAAAGTTCACTGGGCTCAATTATGGAGAGTGGTCCGAACAGATCCGGTTTACACTGGATGTTATGGCATTGGACTCATACATACTAACTGAATAGGTACCCTCAACCATTACAGAAGAGAGCTCCGAATCTGAAAAGTCTCGGTATGAGAGATGGGAGCGATCTAACAGGTTGAGCTTAAACCTTATGAGAATGACGATGGCGGAAAGCATTAAGCCATCTATGCCTAAGACAGAGAAGGCGAGGGAATTCTTACAGAAAATTAAGGAGTGTTCACAGTCGGAATTTGGCTGATAAGTCAATTGTAGGAAGCTTAATGAATGATCTTACTACAAGAAAGTTTGACTGTTCTCAGCCAATCCATGATCATGTGACGCACATGTCTAATTTGGCAGCAAAGTTAACGACCTTAGGAATGGAGGTTCGTGAACAGTTCTTGGTCCAGTTCATCATGAACTCTCTTCCTTTTGAGTTTAGCCAGTTCCAGGTGAATTACAGCCCCATTAAAGAAAAGTGGAATTTTAAGGAATTAAAGGCTATACTGGTACAAGAGGAAGGGATATTAAAGCAGATAAGGGATCAAGTTGCGAATCTCGTAGGTTTTGGAAGTGCCAGCAGCAGTAAAGGAAAACCAAGTAGAAAGGACAAAGTAAAGGATAAAACTTTCGTTAAAGAAACCTGAAAGTAAAATCCGTAAGGAAATGAAGTGTTTCTTTTGCAAGTAAAAGGGACACTTCAAGAAAGATTGTCCAAAAAGAAAGGCATGCTTCGAAAAGAGAGGTAAACATAATATTTTTGTTTGCTCTGAATTGAACCTTATAGAAGTGCCTAATAAGACTTGGTGGTTAGATTATGATGCTACTACTCATGTGTCTCATACTTGAAAGTCAAGGCGTTAAGCGTAGTGCATCTGATGAAAGTTCTGCTTTCTTGTGGCATTAAAGATTAGGTCACATTTCCAAAGAAAGGATTATGAGGTTGGTAAAGAATGAGATTCTTCCTCCATTGGATTTTAGTGACCTAAATGTATGTGTAGACTGCATTAAAGGAAAGCAGACTAAACATATTGTAAGGCTATATAACCCACATGAAAAGAAACTTGATGCTAGGACTGTCAGTGGATTTTTCATTGGCTATCCTGAAAAGTCAAAGGGGTATACTTTTTACTGTCCTAACCATAGTACGAGAATAGTTGAGACAGGAAATTCTCGGTTCATTGAGAATGGTGAAACTAGTGGGAGTGAACCACGGAAAGTTGACATTAAAGAAATAAAAGTTGGACTTTCTTCACCTGGTATTGCACCTAAGGTAGTTGTTCCTATTGTTGCATCACAGTCCAATGACGCAATAGAACAACATAATGGTGTGCAAAACCCACTAGCTGAAAGTACAGTTGATGAACATGTCACAATTCAGGAAGGGAATAGTGTACCACAAGAACCATTAAGGCGATCTGAAAGGGAAAGAAGATCTGCCATTTCAAATTACTATGTGGTTTACACTATTGAAAATGAATATGACTTAAGTATTGATGAAGACCCGAAATAATTCCAAAAATCCATGGAAAGTGACAATTCTGAAAAGTGGTTGATCGCTTCGAAAGAAGAAATAAATTCCATGAATGATAATAAAGTATGAGACTTAATAGAGTTGCCTAACGGTTTCAAGACCGTTGGTTCTAAGGGGGTCTTTAAGACTAAACGCGACTCGAAAGGTAACATTGAAAGGTACAAGGCTAGCCTTGTTGCTAAAGGTTTCACCCAAAAGGACGGTATCAACTACAAAGAGACCTTCTCTCCAGTTTCAAAGAAGGATTCTCTAAGAATTGTTTTGGCTTTGGTGGCTCAGTATGATCTTGAGCTTCACCAAATGGATGTGAAAACCGCCTTTCTGAATGGTGAGCTTGAGGAAGAAGTGTATATGGACCAACCTGAAGGATTTGTGGCCACAGAAAAAGAACACCTGGTATGTAAGCTGAGAAAGTCGATATATGGACTAAAAAAAGCTTCCAGACAATGGTATCTTAAATTTAATGATACCATCATGTCATATGGTTTTGTAGAGATCATCGTTGATCAGTGTATCTACAATAAGGTTAGTGGGAGTGTGATTTTAGTCTTATATGTTGATGATATTTTGCTTGTTGAAAATGACATGGGCATGCTACATGATGTAAAGAAGTATCTCTCTAATAACTTTGAAATGAAAGATATGGGTGAGGCATCCTATGTGATCGGAATAGAAATACTTAGAGATAGATCACAAGGATTGTTAACTTTGTCTCATAAAGGATATATTAATAAAATCTTACAGAGATATAAAATGAAAAAATGCTCCGCAGGGATAGCTCCAATTCAAAAAGGGGACAAGTTCAGTAAAATGCAATGTCCTAAAAATGAATTGGAGCGTAAAGAAATGGAAAGAATTCCTTATGCATCGGTGGTTGGGAGTTTGAACTATGTTCAGACATGTACTCGACCAGATATCAACTTTGATGTTGGTATGTTGGGTCGATATCAAAGTAATACCGGAATGGACCACTGGAAAGTTGCAAAGAAAGTCCTCAGGTACTTGCAAGGCACCAAAGAGTACATGCTTACATAAAGGAGATTCAATCATCTAGAGATCATTGGATATTCAGATTCAGATTACGCCAGATGCGTCGATAGCAGGAAATCAACGTTTGGCTATTTGTTCCTATTAGTTGGAGGAGCAGTATCATGGAAAAGTGGAAAGCAGTCTGTCATTGCTACTTCCACTATGGAGGCTGAATTCGTGGCATGCTTTGAGGCCACAATTCACGCATTGTGGTTGCGGAACTTTATCTCAGGGTTTCAGATTGTCGACAGTATAAAGAGGCCGCTGAGAATTTATTGTGATAATTCCGCAACTGTCTTCTTTTCAAAGAATGACAAGTACTCAAAGGGTGCTAAGCACATGGAGTTAAAGTACTTGTCTGTCAAAGAAGAAGTGCAGAAACGTAAAGTGTCCTTTGAGCATATAAAAACGGATATGATGGTAGCGGATCCGTTAACTAAAGGATCACCACCCAAAGTGTTTATTGGCCATGCAGAAGGTATGTGTATTATAGATAAAGCCTTGCTATTTTAGTTATAGTTTGCTCATTATGGGTGTGACACTTTGAATTCACTTAAGGTTATGTTTCTGGTTCATAAAGTATGTTATCATTAAAGTGTGTAAACGTAAGGTTCGTAGATAACATACAGTTGGTTTGAGAATAAAAGTTATTCTCAACGTAAGGTTGGTTTGAGAATAAAGGTTCTTCTCAACTTAAGATTAGTTTGAGAATAAATGTTCTTCTCAACATAAGGCTAGCTTGAGAATTAAAGTTTTTCTCAACATAAAAGAAGCTATATATATAATTAAGATTGGTTGTGATACATGGAAGGAATCATGTCAATTAAATGACTTGTGACCGCCATGATTCGATCTATTCTGATTTTATTGTTATAGTTAAAAGTTAAGTGGACTTGATATAAAAGTGCGCAGTACAGTTAATTAAATCATCAAGTCAACACAAATGCCAAGTGGGAGAATGTAAGAATATTTATTCTTATATGTGACCTATGTGTCTCGATTTAATATTAAAGATCAAGTTTCTATTAAACTTAGAGAAATTCTAATATAAAAGACGAACACCGTGATGGATCGGTTTCGATAACAGTATTAGAATTTGGGTGTATTGATAACCCTCTTCCTTACCTTATGATATTAAAGTCTTTCATTAATGATCATCTGAAATAATGAATGGATAGCTATAAAATTACTTAGCTATGAAGTAACGAATGGATAGCTATGAAGTAAGTTACTTAGCTATGAAGTAACGAATGGATATCTATGAAGTAAGTTACTTAGCTATGAAATAACGAATGGATAACTATGAAGTTACGTAGCTATGAAGTAACGAATGGATAGCTATGAAGTGAATTACTTAGCTATGAAGTAATAGATGGACAGTTAAGATTAAATCTTAGCTATGAAGTAAATTATTTAGCTATGAAGTAATCTCCTGCTATATATAGATGCTTTAGCATCATTATTGAAAAACATTAGAAACGAAAAGTTTACTTCAGAGAGAAACGAAAGTCAGAAAGATTCAGATCTCTTCTCCATCAAAAGAGATCATAAAAGTGAAAGGTTAAGGTAAGAAGAAATCAATTCATAACAAACCTAATCAAAGCATGGATCAAGGTTAGTGTTTCTTCTTTTATAGCAAAAAGATTGTGGTATGATTAAATCGAATCTAGCTCATCTTGGGATTGATTTCATGAACTGAAATCAGAAAAGTCATTTACATTTGGTATCAGAGCATCCTAGATTTGTTTAATTCACCATGCATGTAATTGTTATAATTTAAGAGAGCACCATTAAAGACGAAACTAGAACCGTCGATTTGGTTTTGTATGGTTGGTGTCTCGTATGGTTTAAGAGCACGCTTAAATTTGTTTTGGTATTATAATAGAATAAAATGCTTCCGCTGTACATTTTAATAAAGGAAAATTTGTGTTATGAAATATTAGCACAATATAAAGTTATTTGCCCATTGAAGTTTTAATGTTTATATTGTAATATAACATGTTAGTCACCAAAGTGGCCTTGTTATATTACACATATATACATTGAGAGAATAATATAATTTATCAATTGATCATGATTAAAGAGATGCTATAAATGACATAAAAGTTTTGATTGATCAATTGTTTTACTATCTATGTTCTAGGAGATCACCCAAAGGTGGATCATTGAATATAGTTAGTAATATGAAAAGGATTAATCATTTCTTACTATAATCAATAGTATGTATACCCAAAGGTAGCATGCTTATATGATTCGTGTATGATTTGATTAGTTGTAAAAGTATAAATTTAGCATCGATGAAAGTGCATGTATTTAAGTATTGCTCAAAGGTTGCTTAAATTCATGCTTTGAATGATATATTACAGTCTTTGAATATGTATTAAAGTCTCAAAGCACTAATAGGTAAGCATGTATAAATATTGCAGCTTCATTAAATATGTTTGCATATGCTAACTCTGTCGTAAAGTTCATTGGGCTCAATTATGGAGAGTGGTCCGAACAGATCCGGTTTACACTGGATGTTATGGCATTGGACTCATACATACTAACTGAATAGGTACCCTCAACCATTACAGAAGAGAGCTCCGAATCTGAAAAGTCTCGGTATGAGAGATGGGAGCGATCTAACAGGTTGAGCTTAAACCTTATGAGAATGACGATGGCGGAAAGCATTAAGCCATCTATGCCTAAGACAGAGAAGGCGAGGGAATTCTTACAGAAAATTAAGGAGTGTTCACAGTCGGAATTTGGCTGATAAGTCAATTGTAGGAAGCTTAATGAATGATCTTACTACAAGAAAGTTTGACTGGTCTCAGCCAATCCATGATCATGTGACGCACATGTCTAATTTGGCAGCAAAGTTAACGACCTTAGGAATGGAGGTTCGTGAACAGTTCTTGGTCCAGTTCATCATGAACTCTCTTCCTTTTGAGTTTAGCCAGTTCCAGGTGAATTACAGCCCCATTAAAGAAAAGTGGAATTTTAAGGAATTAAAGGCTATACTGGTACAAGAGGAAGGGATATTAAAGCAGATAAGGGATCAAGTTGCGAATCTCGTAGGTTTTGGAAGTGCCAGCAGCAGTAAAGGAAAACCAAGTAGAAAGGACAAAGTAAAGGATAAAACTTTCGTTAAAGAAACCTGAAAGTAAAATCCGTAAGGAAATGAAGTGTTTCTTTTGCAAGTAAAAGGGACACTTCAAGAAAGATTGTCCAAAAAGAAAGGCATGCTTCGAAAAGAGAGGTAAACATAATATTTTTGTTTGCTCTGAATTGAACCTTATAGAAGTGCCTAATAAGACTTGGTGGTTAGATTATGATGCTACTACTCATGTGTCTCATACTTGAAAGTCAAGGCGTTAAGCGTAGTGCATCTGATGAAAGTTCTGCTTTCTTGTGGCATTAAAGATTAGGTCACATTTCCAAAGAAAGGATTATGAGGTTGGTAAAGAATGAGATTCTTCCTCCATTGGATTTTAGTGACCTAAATGTATGTGTAGACTGCATTAAAGGAAAGCAGACTAAACATATTGTAAGGCTATATAACCCACATGAAAAGAAACTTGATGCTAGGACTGTCAGTGGATTTTTCATTGGCTATCCTGAAAAGTCAAAGGGGTATACTTTTTACTGTCCTAACCATAGTACGAGAATAGTTGAGACAGGAAATTCTCGGTTCATTGAGAATGGTGAAACTAGTGGGAGTGAACCACGGAAAGTTGACATTAAAGAAATAAAAGTTGGACTTTCTTCACCTGGTATTGCACCTAAGGTAGTTGTTCCTATTGTTGCATCACAGTCCAATGACGCAATAGAACAACATAATGGTGTGCAAAACCCACTAGCTGAAAGTACAGTTGATGAACATGTCACAATTCAGGAAGGGAATAGTGTACCACAAGAACCATTAAGGCGATCTGAAAGGGAAAGAAGATCTGCCATTTCAAATTACTATGTGGTTTACACTATTGAAAATGAATATGACTTAAGTATTGATGAAGACCCGAAATAATTCCAAAAATCCATGGAAAGTGACAATTCTGAAAAGTGGTTGATCGCTTCGAAAGAAGAAATAAATTCCATGAATGATAATAAAGTATGAGACTTAATAGAGTTGCCTAACGGTTTCAAGACCGTTGGTTCTAAGGGGGTCTTTAAGACTAAACGCGACTCGAAAGGTAACATTGAAAGGTACAAGGCTAGCCTTGTTGCTAAAGGTTTCACCCAAAAGGACGGTATCAACTACAAAGAGACCTTCTCTCCAGTTTCAAAGAAGGATTCTCTAAGAATTGTTTTGGCTTTGGTGGCTCAGTATGATCTTGAGCTTCACCAAATGGATGTGAAAACCGCCTTTCTGAATGGTGAGCTTGAGGAAGAAGTGTATATGGACCAACCTGAAGGATTTGTGGCCACAGAAAAAGAACACCTGGTATGTAAGCTGAGAAAGTCGATATATGGACTAAAAAAAGCTTCCAGACAATGGTATCTTAAATTTAATGATACCATCATGTCATATGGTTTTGTAGAGATCATCGTTGATCAGTGTATCTACAATAAGGTTAGTGGGAGTGTGATTTTAGTCTTATATGTTGATGATATTTTGCTTGTTGAAAATGACATGGGCATGCTACATGATGTAAAGAAGTATCTCTCTAATAACTTTGAAATGAAAGATATGGGTGAGGCATCCTATGTGATCGGAATAGAAATACTTAGAGATAGATCACAAGGATTGTTAACTTTGTCTCATAAAGGATATATTAATAAAATCTTACAGAGATATAAAATGGAAAAATGCTCCGCAGGGATAGCTCCAATTCAAAAAGGGGACAAGTTCAGTAAAATGCAATGTCCTAAAAATGAATTGGAGCGTAAAGAAATGGAAAGAATTCCTTATGCATCGGTGGTTGGGAGTTTGAACTATGTTCAGACATGTACTCGACCAGATATCAACTTTGATGTTGGTATGTTGGGTCGATATCAAAGTAATACCGGAATGGACCACTGGAAAGTTGCAAAGAAAGTCCTCAGGTACTTGCAAGGCACCAAAGAGTACATGCTTACATAAAGGAGATTCAATCATCTAGAGATCATTGGATATTCAGATTCAGATTACGCCAGATGCGTCGATAGCAGGAAATCAATGTTTGGCTATTTGTTCCTATTAGTTGGAGGAGCAGTATCATGGAAAAGTGGAAAGCAGTCTGTCATTGCTACTTCCACTATGGAGGCTGAATTCGTGGCATGCTTTGAGGCCACAATTCACGCATTGTGGTTGCGGAACTTTATCTCAGGGTTTCAGATTGTCGACAGTATAAAGAGGCCGCTGAGAATTTATTGTGATAATTCCGCAACTGTCTTCTTTTCAAAGAATGACAAGTACTCAAAGGGTGCTAAGCACATGGAGTTAAAGTACTTGTCTGTCAAAGAAGAAGTGCAGAAACGTAAAGTGTCATTTGAGCATATAAAAACGGATATGATGGTAGCGGATCCGTTAACTAAAGGATCACCACCCAAAGTGTTTATTGGCCATGCAGAAGGTATGTGTATTATAGATAAAGCCTTGCTATTTTAGTTATAGTTTGCTCATTATGGGTGTGACACTTTGAATTCACTTAAGGTTATGTTTCTGGTTCATAAAGTATGTTATCATTAAAGTGTGTACACGTAAGGTTCGTAGATAACATACAGTTGGTTTGAGAATAAAAGTTATTCTCAACGTAAGGTTGGTTTGAGAATAAAGGTTCTTCTCAACTTAAGATTAGTTTGAGAATAAATGTTCTTCTCAACATAAGGCTAGCTTGAGAATTAAAGTTTTTCTCAACATAAAAGAAGCTATATATATAATTAAGATTGGTTGTGATACATGGAAGGAATCATGTCAATTAAATGACTTGTGACCGCCATGATTCGATCTATTCTGATTTTATTGTTATAGTTAAAAGTTAAGTGGACTTGATATAAAAGTGCGCAGTACAGTTAATTAAATCATCAAGTCAACACAAATGCCAAGTGGGAGAATGTAAGAATATTTATTCTTATATGTGACCTATGTGTCTCGATTTAATATTAAAGATCAAGTTCCTATTAAACTTAGAGAAATTCTAATATAAAAGACGAACACCGTGATGGATCGGTTTCGATAACAGTATTAGAATTTGGGTGTATTGATAACCATCTTCCTTACCTTATGATATTAAAGTCTTTCATTAATGATCATCTGAAATAATGAATGGATAGCTATGAAATTACTTAGCTATGAAGTAACGAATGGATAGCTATGAAGTAAGTTACTTAGCTATGAAGTAAAGAATGGATATCTATGAAGTAAGTTACTTAGCTATGAAATAACGAATGGATAACTATGAAGTTACGTAGCTATGAAGTAAAGAATGGATAGCTATGAAGTAAAGAATGGATAGCTATGAAGTGAATTACTTAGCTATGAAGTAATAGATGGACGGTTAAGATTAAATCTTAGCTATGAAGTAAATTATTTAGCTATGAAGTAATCTCCTGCTATATATAGATGCTTTAGCATCATTATTGAAAAACATTAGAAACGAAAAGTTTACTTCAGAGAGAAACGAAAGTCAGAAAGATTCAGATCTCTTCTCCATCAAAAGAGATCATAAAAGTGAAAGGTTAAGGTAAGAAGAAATCAATTCATAACAAACCTAATCAAAGCATGGATCAAGGTTAGTGTTTCTTCTTTTATAGCAAAAAGATTGTGGTAGGATTAAATCGAATCTAGTTCATCTTGGGATTGATTTCATGAAATGAAATCAGAAAAGTAATTTACACAAGATCCTCTGAAGCTGTCAAGCAGCTAGCTATAGTCTTAATCAATTCTCCGGGTCTTCTTCTTGAAACTATCTTGATCATGGCGTCAAATCCTAACAGCTTCACCTCCACGTCGGCCAAGCACGACTTGTTCTTCGCTGTCTCCTCTCGATATTGAAGCCCTTATCCGCCCTCTAATTCGGTTACATTTCCCGTAATAATTAATCAGCGGGTTAATTAGCAACCGAAGTTATGGAGGAAGAAGAAGAAGTTGTTGTCATGTTCATGTCCCCGATTTGCGTAGGACCGGTTTTTCCCAGGATTCTCCGACGCTTTTGTGATTCCAGAAACTGTAGGAGTTGCTCGATCTCTCTCACAAACTCTATTGCTCCTCCTATGATCAACGCTTGGTCTCCTTATTACATACATTATACTTATCTTACGAGTACAATAACGACAATGAACATATGTCCTTAATAAAAAAACATAGTCGGATCGATGCATCACGTATGTTGTTCGAGGCTAGATATGTGAATATTTAAATTAGTCTATGGAAACATTTCCGCTCTGATTGAGATCCAAACATTGATCTCTTTGCTTTGAAACTGCATATGTGTGAACTCTTATTTTGATGGACACTTTCATTTTCATCACTTATTCCTTGGAATTGCTTGTGTTCTACGTTTCTGTTTCTTTCTTAGAATTTGATTCCCACAACCGAATACTGAGTTATTTACTTCCTATAGATGTGAGATCATTTGAAAGAGACGGTCTGGTATGAGTAGTCACCGAGTTAAAAACAGAGAAAACAGGGGACTCTACCTGAAAACAAGAAATTTATTTCACGACATCAAACATTCGAGAAACAAAATGTGGCTTTTCAAAGCCTCAATGCATTTTCTTGACAGCATTTAAGAAGTTAATAAGGATATTTCTTGGTCTGCAATTCTTGAGGCTGGTGATGGGAATTATGGTAAAGCCAATAATGGATGAAGTTTGTGATGAGATTTGATCTCGTTAACTTGGGAAATTTGAGTGGGTTTGTGTAAGCAACACGGTTTTATAACAAGAACTAACGTCAAAGGCTTCCCTAATGAAAATTGATAATAATAAAAAAAAAACTAACGGCAAAGGAAAAAATCAAGTAAAACAAGACTTATTTACACCAAAAGTCATTTTTCAACTTTTCTTTAGTTTTTTGTCACTTATGTTTTTTTTGTATTGAAATGACCATTTTACCTCTACCCTTACAGCTCCGTGTACGGTACACGATCTTACACGACGTACTGTATATGGATGAAATTGTCATAAACAGTAAAATAAGTGTTACTTTCCTAATTAAATTAAAAAATGCTAAAAAAATTTAGAAAGTTTAAGAAAATTATAAAATCTGCAAACCTCACCTAAAACAATATGAAACTAAACAATAGGTTTCTACAGTAAATGAGATAACGATAAACATGTTAGTATAAAATAACAAAATATTTTTAGTTTTAAATTCCAACAAGGTCTTTTAAACAAATATATTTTATAAAATGGGCCCTTAATTTTTTCTTTAAAAGGGAGGCCATAGGGCTTTTTCTACAGCACGGCCCTGATTACAAAGTCATGTGGAAAACCTTCTTTTTTTCTGAACCCTAACCCTTTGTTCGTCTTTATCTTCTTTAATCATTTGTTCGTCTTTATCTTCTTTAATCCTTGCCCTTTCAACGATCTTAATTTTTCGGAAATAAACTTGAGTACATTTTGGGATTTGAAGTTCTGTCATCATCATGGTTCAATTGGTGGTTGCATCTTATTAGACTCATAATCATGCAAACATAATCTCTATGAGCAAGAACAAGAAAAGAAAATGTCATAAACAGTATCTTGGGTGACAAGTAATTCACACAGGTCATGTTAGAAAATGAGATATTTGCATCTATGGTCACTTTTTGAAAACTTTTTTACGGTTTTAGCACTTTCATTTTTTTGTCTTTTTTGTCCCAAATGATCATTTTGCCCCTACTTTTTATTGGTTCATATACTATACACTGTTGAATTGCGCAATATTTTACATGGGTAAAATTAGAATTAAAATCAACGCGTGTACAGTACAAAAAATGTTTGTTTTGCACAAATTTTTAAAGTGTTAAAATACTAAATAAAATCTTAAAAATTGACTAAACATGCAAGATCCCCTTAGAAAATTTCATTCATTGTATTAATTATAAAGCTACTTGAATTTTAGAAGTTCAGAAACCAAAAGCTGAATTTTAAACGAATATTACAATGTTTTTAAGGGAGAAATAGTAAACTATATGAATCTTTTACTATTCTTGGCAAAATATTTTGACAAATTTGCATAAAAATCACTTTTTCAAAGTTTCCTTAGTTTTTCTTGTTACTTTCCAAAAATGCTAAAAGTTTTTTTCTTTTTTGAATGAAAAGACGATTATATTCTCTGAGTCTACATCGTGTACCATATACGAACGTACACACATGAACAAAATGGTAATAAACAATACACAAAATGCTAAATATTGCTAAGACTTTAGAAAAGTGACAAAAAAACTATGAAAACTTTGAAAAAGTGATAATTTTTGCAAAACTCTCGGATATCTTAAAATTCTAATGATATGCAAACTATACAAATTTTGGTGTAAAATAAGTAACCACTGTAATTATTGACCAACAAAAATTAACCATTGTAATTTTTGTGATTTAGAAAAAACTAATTGAAAAAATGTCGCTTCAACCTTAAAATTTAAGGAATTATGATCTTATTTCTTATTAAAAAATATTTCTAATTGAAAAAGATGATATATATTTTATTTTTTTGCCAATGAGGCCTTTCACGCATTTTTTTGCCAATGATATCATTTTTAAGTAATTTTGAAGCCATCAGAAAAAGGGAAGTGGCGCTCAGTTTCACGTTTGCTTGGACGCCATTTGGATCAGAAACGTAGTGACAAAAAAACTGATATACAAGTATCTCCATCTCGATTCACAATTTTGGAAGGGGTAGAAGAAGGAAACAGAGGGGAGAAAACAGGAATCGAAGATGCAGAGGAAGGTGAAATCATAAGCACACATAAGGATTTTATAGGTAACAGTGATTCGATAATCAGAGCAGGGCATTCGACCATCTCTTCCACGAGCATCGAAATCAACAATCAAGGCCATTCCAGAATTCAGTACTCAACACATGAAGGATAAAGCTCCTAATGTCTTGAACAAAAGGATTTATAAGAAAAAAACATTAATGTCGAGTTTCTTTTGGAACATGAGAGGTTTTAATCAAATTTCAAAGCATTCAGTTATCAAAAGTTGGGTAAATAGTTGTCAGTCACTGCAGTTCGGGTGTTTGTTGGAGACGAGGGTCAAGGAGAACAAAGCACACATAATATTTTCAACAGTTTTTCAAGATTGGCCGTTCCTTTTGAATTATTAGTATAACAGATTGGGACGAAATTGGGTTGTTTGGAAAGGAAACACAAGGCTAACCCCAGTGTTTAAAAATAGTCAACTGATCACTTGTTGGGTTCTTCTGGAGGGAGAAGAAGAAGAGTTCCTTTGTTCCTTTGTCTACGCATCAAATTTTCTAGAGGAAAGAAGAGAATTATGGGAGGATATGCGAAATCATCAGGATTCTCCTCTGTTTTGAAGCAAACCATGGCTAATATGTGGCGACTTTAATGAAATTTTAAGTAAAGATGAGCACTCAAACCACGAGATTTCTTCGATAGTCTCTCCTGGGATGAGTGATTTTTAACTCGCAGCTAGATACTGCTCTCTTGTCGATCTTAAGTATCATGGCCCGAAATACACATGGTGCAACAAGAGAGAAGCTGAGGTGATTTGCAAAAAACTGGACAGAGTCTTGATAAATGATCAATGGCTGCACAAATACCTACTATCTTATAGTGTTTTCGATTCGGGAGGGTGCTCCGATCATGCAAGGGGAAGAATCCAAATGCAGGCAGAGACAGCTCGAGCGAGAAAACCGTTCAAATTCACCAATGTTCTCGCAACGCTACCTCAATTTCAGGAGTTAGTGGGCAGCTACTGGGAGCAGACAGATCCCCTGTTTGTTTCGACATCTGCACTTTTTAGGCTGTCAAAGAAGTTAAAAATGTTGAAACCAGCTTTGCGAACTTTGGAAAAGGAGAAGTTTGGAGACCTACCAAAAAGAACACGAGAGGCACACGATCTGCTATGCTCAAAACAACAAGAAAAATTTGACAAATCTCTCACTTACAGCGATGGAGGAAGAAAATCAAGCTTATAAAGCATGGCATTTTTGGCCGACTTGCAAGAGGAATTCATTAAGCAAACATCGAAGATCCATTGGCTTAATGTGGGAGACCAAAATGATAAATTCTTTCACAAGACGGCACAGATCAGGAAGATGAGAAATTCGATTAGAGAAATATGAAATCCAGTTGGCGAAGTATTGAAAAATCAGGAAGACATCAAAGAGGAAGCCGAGAGGTTCTTTAAAGATTTCTTATCCCATAAACCGCAGGATTTCCAAGGTATGACTGTTGAAAATCTGGAAAAACTAATGGAATTCAGATGTGCGGAAACTGATAAAACACAGCTCGCCCGAGAAGTCACAGTGGATGAAATCCGAAAGGTGTTGTTCTCCATGCCGAATAACAAATCACCGGGTCATGATGGTTACACAAGAGAGTTTTTCAAAGTGTCTTGGCCTATCCTTGGAAGTGATGTGATTGCAGCTATTCAATCTTTTTTTGAGAAGGGATTTCTCCCCAAATGACTGAATTCGACGATCTTAGCGCTAATACCGAAAAAGATATAGTCGAAGAGATGAAAGATTATAGGCCAATATCGTGTTGCAATGTGCTTTATAAAGTGATATCGAAGATCATAGCAAACCGCCTTAAGAGTCTAGTACCGAAATTCATTGCTTCAAATCAATCGGCTTTTGTGAAGGATCGACTACTCATGGAGAATGTGCTGCTTGCAACGGAACTCGTCAAAGATTATCATAATGACTCAGTATCTCCACGATGTGCTATGAAGATAGATATTTTGAAGGCTTTTGACTCAGTTCAATGGGTTTTTTTACTTAACGTATTAACGGCTATGAAGTTTCCCAAAATATTCATACACTGGATCCGTACGACGGCATCTTTTTCGGTTCAAGTTAATGGAGAACTTGCGGGATTTTTCAGGAGTGAAAGAGGACTTCGACAGGGATGTTCACTCTCCCCATACATGTTCGTAATCTGTATGAATGTCCTCTCGAAGCTGATAGACAAAGCAGCGCAAGAATGAAGAATCGGCTATCACCCAAAATGTAAGAACATCCAATTGACACATTTATGTTTCGCGGATGATCTCATGGTATTCGTGGATGGACAGAAACGATCAGTTGAGGGTATCATACGTGTATTTGACGAGTTCGCCATGTTATCTGGTCTGAAAATAAGTGTGGAGAAATCTACTCTCTATTTGGCAGGACTAACGGAATCAAAGCAAGCAGAGATATTACAGAGTTTTTCGTTTGCGATGGGTAATCTACCAGTGCGTTATTTGGGTCTACCACTTCTCACGAAACAGATGACTGCGACAGATTACAAACCGCTACTTGATAGGATTCGAGCTCGGATCAGTTTATGGAGGGCCAGGTACCTCTCATATGCTGGACGACTACAGCTTTTAAGCTCATTCATCGCAAGTATAAACAATTTCTGGATCTCAGCCAATCGACTTCCAAGCCGTTGCATCGACAAGATTGACAAACTGTGTTCTGCATTCCTCTGGTCAGGTCCATATTTAAATCCGAGAAAAGCAAAGGTGTCTTGGTCAGAGGTGTGTAGGCCGAAACAAGAAGGTGGATAACTGATCCCAATATGATACACCAATTGCTCTGCTACACGACACAAGATACGATCGGCTACACCAATTTATATTTCGGTACGTCTTTCAAACAACTCTCTATCACCTTTGGCGGGAACGAAATGGGTGACGACATGGAGAAACGGCAATTCCAGCACTTAGTCTCGTGAAGACTATCGACAAGTGTATGAGAAATCGCTTCAACTCAATCCGAATTCGAGGGGACTACTCCTATGCCGATGGTCTCCAGCTCTGGTTTGCCACTCGCACTACATAACCGATTCTTCATCCGGAAACAAGATTTCTAATCCATTTTTTTCAGCTTTCAGTTGTAAACAGCTTACGCAGTAACATGCATTGTAAACAACGTTTTTTGGGTTGAATAAATTTTACATTCATTAAAAAAAAATTGTTTCTAACATGTACACTTTAAAAACAAATGTTACTAGTTTGTGTTCTAACACTTTACAAAAATTGTAAAAAAAAGTAACATTTCATGTATTGTATAGGCTGACTTTTCAGCCATATCTATGTACAGTATTACGTGTATTAATAGTGTACAGTACACAGATCAATAATAAGCAAAGACAAAATCGTTTTTTCAATAGAGAAAATGTTACTTATATTTACAAATTTTAAAAAGTGTTAGAACACAAAATATGTTTTGATAAAATGACGATAAATGCAAATATCTATATATTATACTCCATTAATTATATCTTGGTGATTAGATGCACCATATCTAACACTAAAAGAAAATCATGACATCTTTTTTCTTCTTTTTTTTACGGCAAAAAATAATGACATCTAAAAGGTAAAAAAAATAAAGACATATAAATTGTATAAAATAGAACCAACATAAACTTTTGTTTTTAAGCCACCAACATACACTTATGAAAAGTACCCTTTAATGGAAATAACAAGAGAAATATATAAATCATTACATGGTGGTATTTGCGTGAATAAAACCAAATATCTCCTGAATGGAACTTGCAATATCTTCTGCCGTAAACCTTGTCTCACTTGTAATCTGCACATGTTTTACATCACATCATGTTAGCTTTTTATCAGTTGCTACATATACTTTATAACAATACTAGTCCATAATACATGCGTCTTTGTACGTAACTCCTTTATTATTTTTCTCTTTTGTGCGTAGAGGGAAACAAAATCTGTAACTGCATGTTGCTGTAAAGCTCATTCCTTTTAATTTTTGTACAGCCCTAAGTTTTATTTATAAAATCAGAACTTATACCTTAAACATAAGATATCTTCTTATATATTTGTAATTGTAAATGTGTTTTATATGACTGTTGTCTATTTAGTAAAATCGAGTACCAAAGTTTAGATTAATCTTAGAACATGTAATCGCCATTAAGAGATCATCTTCCATCAAATAAAAAATAATAAACTATCCCAAATTAATATGCAAAACCTATACAGCGCCAGATAATTTTTTAATGGAACACATCTATATTAATGGCGATCCATGATTAAAATCGCAATGGACTATTATTTTTCCCCTTATGGATTAGTAAAATATATTTAGGTATATGAAAGCAATCCTAATCAAGAAACTTTATATGTATTATATATCTAAACGCATATGATTATAATGTAAGCAAGTGAAACTTGCCTTGACATTGAAGGAGTAGAGGACGGTTTGTTCCATGGTAGTGATGTTAGTGTGAAGAATAGAGAGATGAAGATCCTCCAAAGCAGCTATAGTCTTGATCAGTTGTCCTGGTCTTCTTCTTGAAAGTATCTTGATCATGGCGTCAAACCCTAGTAGCTTCACCTCCACGTCAGCCAAACACGACTTGTTCTCCGCCGTTTCCTCCCGGAGCCCTCCCCCTCCACCCTCTAATTCGGTTACACTTCCGGTAATAATCAGCGGGTTAGTAACCGAAGTTATGGGTGAAGAAGAAGTCGTTGTCGTGGTCATGTCCACAATTTGCCTAATACCAGTTTCTCCCAGGATTCTCCGACGCTTCTGTGATTCCAGACATTGTAGTAGTTGCTCCAGCTCTCTTACAAACTCTATTGCTCCTCCTATGATCGATGCTTGATCTCCCTATTATATACATTAATTAATATTTTCTAAGAAACATATAGTTTGAGACAGTCTAATCAAATATATACGTATGAACACAATCACAAAAAAAGAAGAAGAGTATATGCGTAATCATACCCTTTGAACGTAGGATCCAGGCATGAGAGACCTGAGGACGCGAAGATGCTCGTTCATTTGCTTCCTACGGTTCCTCTCGACTGCGATATGAGTCATTCTTTGGCTTTCCACTTCCTCGCTGGTCTTGCTTGTTCTAGCTCTCTTCCTCTTGCTCTTCACCTCCTTTGTTGTAACATTCTTGTTCTCTCTATCTTCTTCTTCTTCTTCTTCTCCGATAAAACGGAGTTGCACGGAGTTGTTATCGTTTTCGTCGTCTTGATTCTCCTTTTCTTCAAGAAACACGTTGCCTATGTTTCCTTCACACTCACCTCCTTCTTGAGACATGAGATGATGGGTTTGGTTATGGTCCTCTATCTTATCGTTCAAGACTGGGAACTTCAAGAAATAAACCGGGTCCATCCCGGTTTCTTGATCGTCTTGGTTTATTGTTTTGTTCAACGCCAGTTTCGGACCGAAGTCGGCGAACTGCATCACGTCTGCAAAGCTCATTTTATCAAAAGTAGGCGTTGCTCCAAATCCTGAAGGAGAAAGTTGTTGCTGCTGTGGCATCGATTGCTTTTGTTGTTGAAGGTTTCTGTTGAACATATAGTCTATCATACCGGAGTTGTTATCATCGTTACCGCCTGAGGATTCACCTAAGAAGTTCGGTGCCTGAAAGAAACCGGAATAGCAGAATCAAGTTGATATCAAAAGTAACATAAACTGACTAATGTACAAATATTTAGGAGAAGAAAATAATGATCAAGATATGGAGAAAACGTACGTACCGAGTAATCTTTATCCATTGCTAGCTCTTCGTACTTGATTATAAACGTCTTAAAGTCTAGTTAAGGTTTAGCTTCTTGACTCCAACACGACCTAATTAACGACAATAATCCATGAGCTTCAGAGTCAGTTGATCATGAACCAAAAAACACACGTAGAACAAGTTAAGACCATATGCCTTATAAAAAATGTTTTTTCAAGATGAATTATGAAAAATAATTAAGAGATTATGACACCAAAACACGTTAGAACTTGTTTAGTATATGGAGTTGATGAAATAAAAGGAGGGATGACCTTGTATGATTGACTAGGGTTTACGAGAGATGTAAATAAAAGAACATGCAAGAGTAGCAAAAGATAGATAAAGAGATAAATATATTGAGAAGTCACAAATGAGCTAGCAACCACTACCAAGCTCCCATATATATATACACAGGCATATATATACATAATATACATAGAGAAAGAGAGGGAGACATGCAAATGTGTACATGAGGTATAGCAAGGGGCATCAAAGTTCTTAAATGTAGGTATATTCTTAATAGTTAATTTGTTTGAATAATTAAACCAAAAAAAAATTGTTTGTTTTAAGAGTAACTAAGGAATTAATCATTATAAATAGAAATATACATATATATATTTATTTAATTTATATTATCTTCACACAATGATTGAAAATATTTTCGTTCAATTAGATATATTAATCTTTACTATTATTATTTTTTTTTTGTAAAAGAAATAGTTGATTCATATTTTTTCTTTAAACTACTTGATGCTTGGTATAGTAGTAGATACTAGATAGTCTATTGATAGAAAACACTTTACAAAAATGTTTAGTTAACCTATTATTATTATTAATCTTTACTATTATTATTGTAATCTAATTTCCTCTATCTTTAAAGATGACACACATTACAGTATTTTTCCCCCCTCTAATTAACCTACTTATTAACTAATTAAGTCCATTAACCAAGAAAAAAATTCTAGACCTTGGCTTTTGTGTGTGTTGTTATATACTAGTAAGAAATAATAAATAAAAAGGTGATGGGTTGTGGTTATTTTTTGAATTGGAGACATACAGAACTTTTTAAAATATTTTATTTTTTGTTCAGAGTCAAATTCGAATTGGAGATCTATATCTCTTAAAAATTCAAGTTCAATCGAATTAATTACCGAGATTGAGTCAAATGAATGATTATTGAATTTTCCAAACCATATCTTGTTTTTGTAATAAATACTATATTTTTTCTTTTTAGTCTGTTTTTTTTTTCCCGAGCGAGGAGGAGCCACAAAACAAAGAAAAAGGAGTATAACGTGAAAACGCACGTGTATCACCTCTCTCTATCTTTGCAACCATTAAAGAGTAGATAAGTTTCAGAGTTCACAAGCAAGCCAAACCGCTCTTCTTTTTTCTACCGCTTTTCGTGAACTTAATCAAATCTCCTTCCGCGTCTCCTCTTTTAGTTTCTATCGTTTTTTTTTTTTTTTTTTTTTTTTTTTTTTTTTATAACCTAGGCTGTCCGGTCGACATCCTACCGGAGAGATGGGGACTGGCTACCACATGCCAAACCAGTAAGACTTCGCGCCTTCCGACTATTGCCTAGAGTGAGTTGGCCCAACTGACAAAGCCTCCTCACGGGTTTTCAACTGGGCCGAAGCCCAGTGCCAGCTTCCACACATGGTCGTGATTAATGTTTCGAGCACCAGCGCAGAGGGGGAATCGAACCCGGGTTCCCCGTTGGTGGAACAATCCCTCCTCCCCACTACCACTCGACCACGGCCATGTGGGCTTACTTATATTTCATATTGAATTTACTTATATTTAAAATTTTTTTACTTATATTATGTGTTGTCAAGTATTACGATTTTTTTCTTCTTCACGAAAATGACCTATGCTATATGTGTGTGTTGTGGAGACATGTGAATTTTTTTCATTTTATTTTTTGTCGTTAGGCATGTGAATTTTTAATAAGGACAAAGTTATATATATATATATATATATATATATATATATATATATATATATATATATAATAACTTTAATAAGGATCTATGCGTAAAGTCTTTGTTCAAATAGTATTTTTAGACTTTTAGTCATCTAATAATTGTAAAATATTTTGGAATTTTTTTTTATTTCTTTGTATGCACAATTCATATAATTTGTATTATTGTCAAAACTTTTAATACTTTTTGAAAATTTGTAAAAATTATTTAATTTTGTTTTGAAATTTCTCATTTATAGTTTATTGTTAACAGAAATTATATTATATATATTTTTTTTATCAGAGAAATGGTGCATAGTACAAGGGGTTGGTTCCTTTATGCTCCGGTTTCAAATCCTTTTGAAACGAAATATTATTTTTTAAATCGGAATATCTAAAAGATGATTCCATGTATTGATGGAAATCATGAGCCGAAGGCTCGAAACTCCCACAGTTCATTAAAAAAAAATTATTTATAACAATTGTTTGTTGCTGTTTATAACTTGTAGACGTTTGGTTCGACCAAAAATTCAATTATTAAACCATAATACATACAAGTTAATCCGTCATATATAAAGGTGTTAGAGACAAAAACTGAAATACGATTCATGAGTAAACAAAAATAATTGACAGATTTGTCTTCATGAAATTGAGAATTTTTTATTATTATTATATATTGTATTTAACTAGTAATATATATATATATATTCGAAAACAAAAAACTAGTAATATATATATTTTTATTAATTTTATCATCTACGAAAGTATTTATTGTTTTTTTAAACATCTTTTGGACTAACAAAATCCAATCACAATTTCTATATTATTATTTAAAGAATCATTTTGTAAATTATTACATATTTTGTCATTACAAATAACAAAATATAACTAAAATAGAAAAATATATAATTATCTTTTAAAATTATTGAAGAGAATATGTAAAATATTTATTTTCAATTTAAGAAATTATTTATTATTTAGTTTTTTTAATAATTACGATATTAAAAATATTGTATATTTTAAAATAATAATCAATACATATATATTCAAAGAAAACTCTGTCCGGTTGCAGCAACGTTTATTTACGCCGAAGTGCGTAATGAAGTTTCTGTTTCATTCTGGTTTGATAGGTGGCTACCCAGCGGAAGAATTCTTGATATCACGTGTATGACGGGACCAGATATATTTGAGATTCCTATTGATGCTTCGGTTATGGAGGCGGTGAGGCCGAATGGATGTCATATTCACAGAACGAGACTCCGCCATCTTGACCCGTTACTGGAGCAGATCCGTGCTCAACATGTTCCTCACCCCGATGCTGGGGCTGATACTTATCTTTGGAGTCAAAATTCGGGGGAGAACAAGGTTTGGTTTTCAACGTATCAGACATGAAATCATATTAGAGAGCAAAGCCCACTTGTTAATTGGTGGAGAACAATTTGGACTAGTCATAGCATTCTGCAATGCAGGTTTATAGCTTGGCTGACAATCCGAAATAGACTCTCGACGGGAGACAGAATGAGAAAATGGGGCGCACAACAAGCATGTGTGCTTTGTGGAAAGCCATATGAGACTCACTACAAGAAAACACCCTTTTTGCAACGAACGATATCGTTGTAAAATCGTTGCAAAAGAGGGTTTGAATCGAATTTGCGACGAAAAAGAGATCGTCGTTAACTGATCGTCGCAAACCACAAATCGTCGTAAATTCGTCGGGAAAGTACGAGGGACAAAAATTCGTCGCTAAATCGTCGGTAAATTTTCGTAGTAAAATCGTCGTAAATATTGCATCGAAATTACGACGAATATAAATACGTCGTAAAAACGATGGAAATTCGATGGCAGATATTTCATTGTTAATTCGATGGCAAAAAATTATCGTCGTTAATTCGTTGCTAATAAATCTTCATAAAATCGTTGCTAAATAATCGTCGCAACATCGTTGCTAATAAATCATCGTAGAATCGTTGTAAATTAGCCACGATTTTATGACGATTAATTTAGCAACGAAACAACGAGGATTATTGTTTACCATCGAATTAACGACGATTCTATATATGATTTTTATTATTATTTTTAAAATTTTATTAATTTCGAAATTATAAAATGAAAATTTTAAAAATAATATATAATAATATTTTATTAGAAAAAAATATTATAATCTGTTACAAAAAAAAAAACCAAAATTAGAATTCGAAATCATAAATCTAAATAACTATATCGTACTCGTCGAGATTCACATCGTCTTCGGGACGTCTCGACGAACCGGATGGGCCTGCCGCTGCCTCTGCTGTTGCCTCTGCCGCTGCCGCTGCATCTGCCTCTGCTCAGAGTCTTCACTTTTCCCGTAGCATGGCCTGCATTGTCGGGTTCCCTGTTGCCAAGATGTCGAAGAGTTCGTCATTCTGCGTAGCATCCAGTTCAACCCGCTGCTGAAGACTCGCAATTTTCGCCTGATATGCCTGAGACCGAGTAGCCTCGGTCTCAACCCGCTCCTGAAGACTCGTAATCGTGGCACGTAACACGACTGGATCATCTTCTGGCGATCGTCGTCGCGGAGCATATGAAGAAGCAGCCGAGACATCTCGAATAGATCCCATCCCGACAACCTTCCCCTTTCTCTTAGGGGCAACCTATATTTAAATTTACAATTAGAAATTTTTAAAAAATCAAAAACTAAAAATTAATAAGTACTAGCTATTCTATATACCTGCTCGAAGATCCGGTCAATATCGGGTGTGGTCAACCCTCCAGACATGACCGACGAACCACCTGGAGATAGCTATTGAGAGAGCTGTGTCTCTCGTTCGGTGACTTTGGAAGTCACCTCATTGAAGATGTGCTCGGCAGTCTCGGAAACAAAGGAACCATCCTTCTTCCGGTGCGTCCGCTCAAAAACCTTGGTCATCGGAGGGAGTACACCTCCGTCTTCGGCGGCATAAAAAAAAAACTATGTTATTGACGAAGTAAATTAAATAAATTAATTAATTTAAATAAATTTAATTACCATCTGTAGACGAACACCCGCAAAAGGTGTTTGCCCAGCTGTATGAGGCAGAGCCTTGAGTTTCCCGTCCGAATAAACGGTGTTGCGGGAAGCCGAACACTTCTCAGCAGTTATGATGGACTTCAGATCCATCCAATACCGCACCAAGCCGTCCCAAACGGCTTTATCCATGTGCAGGGGCTTTGCTAAATCCCCAGAAATCTTCCATGCTTTCTTCCACTCACCAACCACGCCTTGGATACGAAACTTCACCCTCTCGAGAAATAAAGTTTCAACCTCGCCATGAATCGAAAGATCCCAATGATATTTTTGCTGCATGAGAAACAAAAATAATCACATATTTTATAAAATTAAATTAAATATATATTTAAATATAATTAAAATAATTATGGGAGAAAAAAATATTTTTTCTATACGTACCGCAAACATCTTGGACCATGTCTCCTTGACGTGTGGAGGAAGCTGGGTAAAATTGGTATGAGGCTCGATAAAATAGGACTTGATGATGTCGGAAACGGTGCGTCCAACTTTGGATTCAACTCCAAACCTGAAACAAAAAATTGTAAAATTTTGAATTGTTAGAAATAAATATAAATATGTAATAATAAATGTAAAAAATATATATTTATATATATTACGATTCCGACCCGTCAGTATGATCCGGATCTAATCTTTTAAGCCTATGACGCCCCGGCTGTGCAAGCAAATCAAGAATCGTCATGTGTGCATATGGGGCCGGGGCATGGCCTCCAGGTTGCGGAATCTGAGGTGGTTGTGGAGGCGGCGTTACAGGGACGAAATCCGTCTATGTAGCCTCAGAAGACACGGGCAACCCGGTACCCGAAGTATCACCAATATCTCTCAAAAACTGAGCGTAATGTGCCCGACGCTGGCCCATCTGCATAAAAATGAAAAAAAATTTCTATCTATAAACATCCGGGCAGTCTGCTATTTTTTCTAATTTGATTCCGTTTCTACCGACCTAAATTGTTCCATTTTTATCTATACTAATTAATTAAAAACATTATAAAAAAAATTTACCTTTTTTCGCAAGGAAGTTATGATAAGTTTTTTTGTGATTTGTTTGTAATTGAATGAAGGAATTCTGAGCGTGTATATATAAGATTAGTTGTCGTCGCTTAATCGACGCTAATTAGCGATGATTTAGCGACGAATCGTTGCTATATCGAGGCAATCAAACCGTAGCTAATTCGTCGCTAACTTTGCAACGATTTTGCGACATTCATACACGCGAGAGTTTAATTGACCGACACGCGGTAAATTTTATGACAATGCGTTGCTAAATCGTCGCAAATTAGCATCGATTTTGTGACATTCTTAGTTTGAAACGATTTAGCCACGATTAATATCAATTCGTTGCTAATTCGTCGCAACTTTGCATCGATTTTGTGAAAATCATAGTTTGCGACGATTTAGCCACGATTAGTGTCAATTCGCTGCTAAATCGTCGCAAATTTGCATCGATTTTGTAACATTTTATGTTGCAACGAATTAGTGAGGATATCTGTAAAATCTGTTTTAGGGTTTAGGGTATAGGTACAAAATTGTAACGTCGATTGCAACATTCCAGAAACAACTTTACATGTTTACCGTAAATCAAAATTCATGAAATTATCAATAAGTTCATCGAGATTGAAAAATAAGTAAAACATATAGTTTGCGTATATGTTAGATTATTAATCCAATGATTCAGTTTGTGGATATTACTGTGATTGACCGAGTTTTCATTTTCGGACAATTCTCTAAATTCACGATCAATTTCATTTAAAGATGCATAATACAATGAGATGGTAATATGTTAGGGTTTAGGGTTTAGGGTTTAGGGTTTAGGGTTTATGACAATTCGTTGCTAAATCGTCGCAACTTTGCATCGATTTTGTGACATTTATAGTTTGCGACGATTTAGCCACGATTCGTCCATATTCGTTGCCAAATCGTCGCTAATGTTGCAACGAATTAGTGAGGAAATTTGTAAAATCTGTTTTATGGTTTAGGGTATAGGTACAAAATTGTAACGTCGATTGCAACATTCCAGAAACAACTTTACATGTTTACCGTAAATCCAAATTCATGAAATTATCAATAAGTTCATCGAGATTGAAAAATAAGTAAAACATATAGTTTGCGTATATGTTAGATATTTATTAATACAATGATTCAGTTTGTGGATATTACTTTGATTGACCGAGTTTTCATTTTCGGACAATTCTCTAAAGTCACGATCAATTTTATTGAAAGATGCATAATACAATGAGATGGTAATATGTTAGGGTTTAGGGTTTAGGGCAAAGGGTTTAGGGTTTATGACAATTCATTGCTAAATCGTCGCAACTTTGCATCGATTTTGTGACATTTATAGTTTGCGACGATTTAGCCACGATTCGTCCATATTCGTTGCCAAATCGTCGCTAATGTTGCAACGAATTAGTGAAGAAACTTGTAAAATCTGTTTTAGGGTTTAGGGTATAGGTACAAAATTGTAACGTCGATTTCAACATTCCAGAAACAACTTTACATGTTTACCGTAAATCCAAATTAATGAAATTATCAATAAGTTCATCGAGATTGAAAAATAAGTAAAACATATAGTTTGCGTATATGTTAGATATTTATTAATACAATGATTCAGTTTGTGGATATTACTGTGATTGACCGAGTTTTCATTTTCGGACAATTCTCTAAAGTCACGATCAATTTCATTGAAAGATGCATAATACAATGAGATGGTAATATGTTAGGGTTTAGGGTTTAGGGTTTATGACAATTCGTTGCTAAATCGTCGCAACTTTGCATCGATTTTGTGACATTTATAGTTTGCGACGATTTAGCCACGATTCGTCCATATTCGTTGCTAAATCGTCGCAAATATTGCAACTATTTTGTGACAATCACAAATTGCGACGATTTAGCGACGATTCCTTTGAAATCCCCTAAACCCCAAACTAAATCCCATTTTCGATCACCACTCATTTTCCGCCGTTGTTGAGGCAATTAATAAATTACATGACACATAGACACATATGTCTCGTAATTTATTAATCGCCGCACCTACGGCGGAAAATGACTGGAGATCGGAGATGGAATTTAGTTTGGAGTTTAGGGGATTTCATAGAAATCATATCACTTAAATTTCACAATAATTACTCGATCACAATATTATATTAATACATTAAATTCACAATAATTATTAGCTAGCGCGGTCACTCTGATTCATTTTCGGACGAAGAGTAGTACACATCCGTTTCTTGATCATCTGGTTCATCACTTTCTTTGAACTCATCTTCCTCATCTTCTTCCTCTGTATCGTCTGGGAGATATTTAACTTGCCTGTTTTGAGGATCTATCAAAAGGATGTCTTCATTGCTCTCATTTAGTTCTGGCATATCAGAGCAATGATCTTGCTGCATTGGTAGTTCCTCATCAACCCCCACAATTCGACCCCTCGGAGAAACTTTTATAACTGATAACCATGAGATACGGGTGGTGCGAACTCGCGGATATGAAACAAAGCTGACTTGTTCTGCTTGTGATGCTAGGATAAATGGCTCATACTTATTGTAACGTCGTGATTGGTTGACATCTACTGCCCCAAATTTGTTTTTACGGACGCCTCGATCAACTGTTGGATCGAACCAGTCGCATTTGAACAGAACGCATTTCAAACCTAAGCAACCAGGGTACTCAACTTCAATTATGTCTTGCAACACTCCATAAAAATCTATTTCGCCCCGCACACATACCCCGTAGTTGGCAGTAGCTCTTTGATTTCCGTATTTGAATGTATGAAATATATATCCGCGTGTGCAATACATGGGTGCACTTGTTATCTTCGATATGGGGCCTTTTATTAACTCATGGAACCAGAGTGGATATGCGGTATCCCCATACTCGACCTATATCATTAATTAATTTAATTAAAAAAGTAATCAAAATCTGTATTAGGTTAATTGTCCAAGTTAGTAATTAATCAGATCACTTAAAATTTTACGTACTTGCGTCTTCAACCACGGGGCAAAATGTTGATCTTTACGCTTGTTGATTTCATCGTCTGAGATTCCTTCAATGACTTCTCGGACTTGTCTAACAAATTCACTGCATACAAAAGTATTTGTAATTGGTATAAAACTAGCATATATATAATTTAGCCATATATATAAGACTTATGTTTATACACTTACGTCTCAAATTGACTAACTTCTTCGCAATTTAAGAGGATATACGTTTGTGGACTATGATGGTCTTTTTCATTGGCAAACCAAACTGACTTCACTCTTCCACATAATCGATCGATTGAAGAAAAGATATTTGGGACACCTTCATTAGCATATGTTCGCCCTACACCTCCATCATCATATCGCCATGCTGCCCTTTTCCATGTGCGAACCTTCGAGCCAAAATAGTACCCCGTGAAGTGAGAAGTTTCTTCTGTTAAACTTCCTGCTACTATTGAGCCTTCAACTTTGGCTAGATTTTTAGCCTTCCGCTTCAAATGTCCCATGAATCGCTCGAATGGGTACATCCATCGATACTGCACAGGTCCCCCAAGTTCTGCTTCGTGAGGTAGATGAATAGGTAGATGTTCCATAACATCAAAAAAGGCTGGGGAAAATATTTTCTCCATGTTGCACAACAAAATAGGAATACTAGCATCAAGTTGTGCAATAACATCTTCTGACAAAGTACGGGTACAAAGATCCCGAAAAAACCCTCCAATGCCTACAATAACAATCACATGGTATATAAGGTAATAATGTTAATTTTCCATTTCATATATATATATATACATATATATATATATATATATATATATACATATATATATATATATATGTGATTAGTTTAAATTTATATACCTGCAATTGTTTCGTGTACATTTCCTGGTAGAAGTTCAGCAAATGCTAAAGGAAGTAGTCGTTGCATAAAGACGTTACAGTCATGACTCTTCATCCCGGAAAACTTTTGGCCATTCTCAACACATTTAGCTAAATTAGATACGTACCCGTCCGGGAACTTCACATCAGATGTCGCCAATTTGAACAAAGCTGACTTTTCTTCCGCACCCACTCGAAATATGGGGACAGGTGCTTTCCCATTGCTTGTAATATGTAACTCATTCCGACAACAAAGATCAGGCAAGTCTAACCTTGACTTACCGCTGTCTTTAGTCCTTCCACGCACGTTTAACAATGTATGCATGATGTTATCAAAAACGTTTTTCTCAATGTGCATGACATCCAAATTGTGTCTAAGCAAATGATCCTTCCAATACGGAAGCTTCCAGAATATGCTTTTCTTATGCCAATTGTGATGCTCCCCATATCCATCCGGCATATTAGCTAGAGTGTGCCAATTTCCACCACGATTGACTGTTTCCAATGCACCATAATGATCAATTTCTGCTTCTATATCTTCCCCGGAAATATAAACAGGAGGGGGAACACGAACAGTTTTTTTCTTTCTAAACAACCGCTTATTTCTTCGATATGCATGATGAATCGGTAGAAATCAGCGGTGACAATCAAACCAACTTGTTTTCCGATCATGTTTCAATTGAAACGCATCTGTCCGATTGAGACAATATGGACAAGACAATCGCCCATGCGTAGTCCAACCTGATAACATCCCGTAAGCAGGGAAGTCGCTTATTGTCCACATAAGCACCGCACGCATTGTAAAATTTTTTTTCCTTGCAAAATCATATGTCCGAACCCCGGTATACCACAACTGCTCCAATTCCTGTATCAGAGGCTGCAAAAACACATCAAGGGAACGCTTCAGATGCTTTGGACCTGGTACTAAAATACTCAAGAATAAAAATTCCCTTTGCATGCACATATCTGGGGGAAGGTTGTAAGGCGTTAGGATTACTGGCCATAAAGAATATTGCCTAACAGACATACCAAATGGACTAAATCCATCTGTGCAAAGACCAAAATACACATTACGTTTCTCTCTAGCAAAGTCTGGATGTACCGTCTTAAAGTGTTTCCACGCTTTTGCATCTGAAGGATGAGTAACCTCCTCATCTGTTTGCAAATGATCTGCATGCCATCTCATCGATGCAGCTGTCCTCTCAGACTGATACATTCTTTTTAATCTATCAGTTATAGGAAGGTACCACATCCGCTGGAACGGTACCTTACTCCGACCAGTACCTTGCGGCTTATATCTTGGCTTATGGCAAAATCGACATTCCAGCAACTTATCATCATCTTTCCAAAAAAGCATGCAATTGTCAACACAGACATCTATCATATCAGAAGGCAACCCAAGACTATATACCAGCTTCTGTATCTCATAGTAAGTTTCAGCAGCTAAATTGTCCTCTGGCAAATACTCTTTAATCAAATCAGCCCAATCATCCATGCAAACCTCAGCTAAGTTATGATCAGTTTTAATAGTCATCATCCTAGCTGCCAACGACAATTTAGAATGTCCTTCTCTACATCCATCGTAGAGTGGCTGATTTGCAGCATCTAGCATATCATAACAAAAATTTGCATCTAGATTGGGTTCCTCATCATCATGATCATGTGCAAATGTACTTACGGTTTCATGAAATGCATCCGTAACCATGTCATGAATCCTATCATTATCTTCACCATGCTGCTCCGCATGATCATCAAATTGATTAAAATTATTTGACTCATCAAAATTCGATGCTTGATAATTGCTACTACTACTAGCTGCATTTCCCCCATGACCCTCTCCATGATAATACCATATATAGTAATGCGGCATAAACCCTCTATTTAATATATGCGACCACACCTTCGAGATAATGATAAATTTCCTATTCAAGCATCTGGCACAAGGACAGTACATCTTACCACTGATAATCGTATTATGTATACTTCCTGCCTGATGCATGAATCCCTCCACCCCATCACTGAACTCCTTTGTTAGCGATCCCTCTGAATCAAAACGATTATACATCCATCTTCTAATTTCGTATATTGACATTTTTTGTTGGTCAGAAAGAAGTAAATATTGTTTTTGAATATGAAATTTTTATTATGAAGTTGGCCACTATATATAGATTTTTATTTTCATTACCATCGAATTACCTACGATTTTACATCGATTTCACATCGATTTTACAACGAATCTAAAAATGTTTACATCGACTTTACAACGATATTAAACATGTTTACCTAACCGAACACCGTGAACTTAAAACGTGCTCACCTAACTGATTAATCGTTGGGAAATCGATGTAAAGTTCAAATTATAATAATCATTGCTAATTCGTGGGTAATTTTACGACGATATTACAACGTTTTATATAAACCTCGGTAAATCTTCGCTAAGTTACAACGATTTTACGACGATTTTGATAATCGTCGTAATGTCGTCGGTAATCGTCGCTAATTAGCGACAATTTTACAACGAATATTTTCGTCCCAATTTTGCGACGATTTTACGACGTTTTTAAGAATCGTCGTAAAGTCGTCGCAAAAACGATTGCAATTTGCAACGAAATAAAATCGTCGCAAAAATCGTTGCAAAATGCCTGTTTTCTTGTAGTGACTCGGGATCATCTTTTCTTCGCATGTCCATTTTGTTTTACTGTGTGGTCTGAGGTAACGGGGAAGCTGGTGGGACATCGTCTAGACCCCGACTGAATCGATACTCTACAAGGTATTGTTACTTTCACGGGAGATCGATACCACGTCATCCTCATTCGCCTTGTGTTTCAAATAACGATATATTGCATTTGGAGGGAACGTAATTCGCGAATCCATGGAACTGGTCATAATTCCGTGCTGCAGGTCTTTAGGCAAATTGATAAGTTACTCGGAATAGGATAACATTTTTTGGCTATGCAACCAACCCGAGACTACAAGACCTTCTTCAAAAGTGGTTCTGATTCTCTGTCTTTTTGATACGCGACTGCCGCCGCTTTTCAAGTTCTGATATTTAAATTTACGGTTTCATACCTTTTGTAAATATTTACTACATGATCAATGAATTTCACATTTAAAAAAAAAACAGATTAGTCCGTTTTGACAACTAATTATTAATTAGACATATTATAAAATTTATTAGCAAAAAATAACTCAAATTTATATTCGATAGATGTAAAATTTGGTTGTGTGATGTTAATATATATATATATATATATATATATATACTTATATACATAACAAAAAATTTAAAGTTAACCAACAAAATTAAATTAATTATCAAAACAATTTTTTTTTAAAGTTATCCTGCGATGTGCGCAGGTTAAAACCTAGTGCGATAGTAATTCACAAACCTAGTAAAGCCGCAGATGTGGTCAGTATGACCACTTTTGTCTTGACTATCAAGCACATTCCCAGTAAAATATTTATTGTTATGTCATCACCTATAACCGTTTTTACTTTTTTTACTTTTCTGGAGAATTATTCTTATTATTATTATTTTTTTTTTTTTTTAGTCCTTTGTGTCTTTTTTTCATTTCTTGAAATTTCTTTATTGCATATGCTTTATGGCCTTTAAGTATTACACAATTCTAAATTTTAGAATTGATGATATTACAACAACGTATATAAAACCGACATTTAAAACTACAAATAACGTAGATATATTTATGTAAATTTAATCAAACTTTGTACTATAGTGTAAGCTATTAAACAATATTATCAACATACTTAGTCAGTTTCATTACAATTTTCTTCTTTTTACTTGACTACATATACTAAGAAAAATGTTTAAAGATGGTTTTAATTTTGAAAAAATTTTGAGTATATTAAGAAGAAAAAAAAATACTTGACTATATTTAGTCAGATTCATTACAATGTTTAAATATGGTTTTAAATTTTATAGATTTTTTTTTGAAAAAGATCACACTTTATGTTTTGTTTTTAGAATTATCACCAAAATTATTACAAACTTTAGGTTTATGAAAATTTTATAAATATTTAGTACTAAATGATTGAGGATGTTTTTTCTCAACCTCCAATTATGGTATTTTGGTCACAAATTCAAAATTATGGTATTTTTATATTGGTGTCTCAATTATTATTTATTAGTATTATATGAGCATAATTATATGGAAGATTTTACAGCGGACAATTCTATCCGCATACAAGGATCTATGACAGACGGTTTTACCTGCACTACGCTTACGGTGAACAATTTTAATATGACACTGAACAACTTTAATCTGACACGTAGAACCGTGACGAATGGCTCTACTTGTACTATGTTCATGATGGAAAACTTTACCCTTAACATGCGGAACCACGACGAACGGCTCTACTTGTAATACGCTGAAAATTCTTGTAAACTTCCGTCCTTTGATATAGCATTCTCCGGTAATCTAATTTTATATATTCTGGTATAAAAGTATTAACTAACCCTTAGTTAACCAGTTAACCGAAACGACCACAATTTATGTTATTTATAAAAGTGAAATTTGGTTTTGTGATTTTTATGATATTTTGTCTATTTTATTGATACAAATTTTTAATTTGCGTTTTCGTGATGGTATTTTTTTTTTTGTATGTTTAACATAATGCACAATGTATATTTTCTGAAATCATCTAATCGTTTCACTACTAACAAAATATGTATTACCTTTTATGTATATGAGATTTTAATTAACTTTGTACATTTTAAATTATAACCGAACAAAACCATGGTGTTAAATTTCTTTTAGATGATTTTTATACAAAAAACTTAGATAAGATATCTAATTTATATAAATATGTAAAAATTGATAAACCAGAATATTTGGAGGTATAAACTTTAAATCTGAATTATTACATTAAAACATAAATTTCTTAACATGTTAGACCAATTAAGTTTTAGAAGATAATATTTTTTTTAAATATATTGATTTTATTAATTAGATTCAATTTTAAATTATATAAGATTCAAAATTTGTTATACGAACCTCCTTATTTATTTATAGGAATTTTTTATGGTTAATATAAATCAATTTTGATTTGTTTTTAATTGAAAATTACAAAACGTAATTTTTGTATAACTAAACGAGGGTTTTAATTTAAAATCTAATCGTACGGATTATAATTATGCGAATTATCAATTTAAATTCTAAACTTTTTATATTTTATTTTGCGTATCACGCGAAACCTAATATAATATATTTATATATTTAAATATATTTTATAATAAATATATCATATGTAATGAACAATGTCACCGACATTTTTTTACTGCACATTATATTTCTTTTGCTTTAAGATGGCTGTATAATTTTTTCTAAAAAAAAATGGCTGTAAACAAAAAAAAAGGACGTATTTTTTCCTTTTATTTCCTTTTAGTTTTCTTAATGGTGACTTTGTCTGTCGCCCTTTCTCCTTTTTTTTTTTCCTTTGTTACTTTTACTTTCCTTCTTTTATTCTTTATGTATAAATAATATTATATACATAAAACATATAATTGGAGTAATAAGCAAATTTGTTTATGGATTAATCCATCGCTATGCACTGCTTGTTTTTTTGTAGTGATAAATTTATTATATAATAATAGAGTTTTCTCTCAATCTAAGTTATATACATCATCACTACAATTATTTATTAATGAACGCCACTTATGTAAAATTCTTATATGTATTAATTAAATCTTCAACATAAATATAATTATTACTATACAATTTCAAAACACACAATTATACCAATATTATGATTTAAAATATATAATATTAATTATGATTTAAAATTTGAACTGACTATTAACAAAATTAGTATCTGCGAATACATAAGTTTGGAAAAAAAAATGAAAATGAAATAAGTGAAAAATGACCATATAGTAAGTTCATATTTGAAAAAATAAATATTAAGATAAACTACATAATTTATAGATAACCAACTCCAATTCAATGACGCTAATACATTTTTGAACAAGAGCTGAAGAAAACCTTTTATCTGTGTATTTTTTTAGAAATTAAATAAAAAACCATCTATATTTTTTTAATAAATTTTATATATGTTTTGATAAATATCTTTTTACAATATACATGAATGACTCTACAAAAAATTATTATGTTATTCTAACTTTTCAATTTTATATGCAATATTTTATATAGTTTTCTACTTAATATACTATATTACATATTATTGCGTTGCAAATGTCATTTTCCAGAAATATTATTAGGTTTACATTTTTATGCTCTTAATTATTTCGCTATATGCTATAAGTTAATTTAAAACTATGTATCTTTATAAAATTTAAATTTTTATTTAAGAAAAATTGTAATGACATAATTCATTTTTAAATACGGATTTAAAATTATATAGGACGCAAATGGTGGTGAGTACGAGGAATAATGATAAATGGAAAAAGATGAGTGGAATTCTACGTTTTTCTCTCTTCTTTTATAGAGGAACAATTTCTAATGGAATTATGTTTATTTTTTACCTTTTTGGTAGGATCCAATGTAATTTGGAAGATTGCAAATTTAACCTAAATGATTGATTTTGACAGGAATCCAAAAGAATAATCAATTTCACTTAACTTTTAATTGCAAAATATATTACTTATTAATAACAAAATTAACTCCTCTTTTTTTATACTGTACCAGATCTACTATTCATATCAAAAAGTCCAACTCACTTCTATACTTTTTAACTAATTACATGTTACATTTTATCTTTCATGAATACTATTCACGACATAGAAGAACGGAGGAGAAGAAAAAGAAAAAGAAAAGAAGAAGAAAGAAGAAGAAGAATAAGAAAGAAGAAGACGAAGATGAAGAAGAAAAACGAAAGAAAAAAAGAAAAAAAAGAAGAAAGAAGAAGAAGAAGACGACGATGACGGAAAAGATTGCGACGGTGAATATGGCGGTGACGGTGGTGACGGTGGTGACGGTGATGACGGCGGTGACTGCAGTGACGGCGGTGACGGCGGTGACGGCGGTGACAGCAGTGACGGTGGTGACAGCGGTGAAGATAACAAAGTTATCTAATAGATTATCAGTATACTTTTGTTACGATAACAAAATTAGATAATCAGTAATACATAGTTTCTATGATATGATAATCGAGTTATCACGATAATTTTTATATTTTCATATTTCACATATTTTTATAAAATGATAACTGGATTAACACGATAATTTATAATATGATAACTGGTTTAACATGACAATGTTAACGATACTAACTATATGTTAACGATGCTAACAATGAGTTAACTATGCTTACAATGATTACAATGATAATCAGGTTAACATGACAATGTTAACGATGCTAACAATATGTTTTCTGACGATGAACAGTGGTCGTCGAGTTTTGATGAACAGTAACTCCGATCATTGATGCACAATGTCGCCGGATTATTCTGTCAGAAAATGAGTTTTCAGATCAATGACATTTCTATAATTATTAAAAAAGCATAGGATATTTTGGTTTTAATCATTTTTTCTCTTTCCTACTTACCTAATTTACAAATTATTATTAATACTTACCTAATTTATCAATCAACCATTCATATTCACTTGAATCACCATTTTTCTTACCTCTTATAGAACCCATAATTTGAACTTTCAAAGTTGAATAAAAATAAATCCACATGTCTTTTGGAGATATAGAGAGAATAAATATTATTATATATGTTGAATAAATTATTGTAATAATGAGTGTGTTAAATAAGTTATTGTAATGATAAGTGTGTTGAATAAATTGTAAAATATCTTATAAAATATTTATTAGTACTATAAATATCAAGGTTTTGGAGGAGTAAGGACCAAAACCAAGTGAATGAGTCGAGTATGAGTGTTCTATTAAATTTTTATAATCTTTTGAGTGTTCATCATAATAAAAGTTTCCCCCTATTAAATACCTTTATAATACTTATTTGATCATAATAAATCTTCTTCTTGGTTGTATCTACTATGTAACTGTCAATCCTAAATAAGGGAAAATGGATGTGTTTATTTTAATCAATTTGTGTAGTTTTGGCTATCCATTCAATCGATAATCCAAAACATTTAATATATATAAAAACGTTTTTCATTGTTGTACTGCCCGATAAGAAAGGGAAACTCCAATACGATTTTGTACTCATTTGCGGTGGAGAAGTCTGGAATCTTGGTTAAAAAACATAAAATTCTTATAACAAAAAGAAAAACATATGATTCGTGCTTAATTAAGCAACACTATCGAAATGAGGGAGAAAGAAAGTTGATATTTAAAATAAAATAAAAAGAAGGTTGATATTTGATTGTGATAGGTGTCACGGTAATCTTACGGTTAGGTGGGTACGTAGCATCTCCAAAAAATCATGCATTTTTTAACGTTCTTTTGAAGTTTTTTTTTTTTTTGTTGGTAACATGTTCTTTTGAAGTTTTCAAATATATAAGCTCCTTTCAGTTTATTGCTTCACGAGTGTGCAATACTTTTTTTTGTTTTTCTTTTTGAAATATACCCTATTCTCATGTTGGATTACTCTCAGGTTCAATGATTTAACGAATACCATGAATTTCAAGCTGAACTCAGGTCAACGGGTCATGAAATTCCATGGGCCACTACTCCGTATATTCCGAATTTGGAATATCTTCCGGCTAGTGTCAGGAGTAGCCGAATCACCTTTTACCGGACTACCAGATAAAATGCATGAGTTTTTAGCCAAATCCAGACTTTCCAATATGAATGTTTTTTTGTTTTGAGAGAGATTCGAACCTGGAGGAAGCGCTATTAACGCATTTCCAAGTCTCCTTGACCACTCGACCACAGTTGTGCGAGCCAATACTTTTTTTTTAAGGATAATTTTTGGTTTTATTTAAAAAAAAAGTTTCTTATTGAACTGGTATAAATGGTTTACATCAACCATAATTTTTTTTTTTTTATGAACCCGAATTTTGTTTTTAGTTTCGGGGCTCCTAAAAATCTTGAGCCACATGAATGCTAATAGGATGGTGAGATAGATCAATATCATATTTTTACGACGTACCTTAAAAAGGCAAAAAATCCAAATTTTTGGTTGTTTATATTTAAGTATAAGAAGACAGTGATAGATACGACAACTAGAACATTAGGTTTGGGCCACAAAGTCATCATATTTTTTTTTTCTTGGGTCTGAAATGACCCAAATAACACTTGTACATAACAAGACATTGAACCTGTGAATGAAAAACAAACTGAAGGACCATGCATAAGAAAAGATGGTATAAGTGGGCGACGGTAACAGCGAGACATTCACGCTGCAATGACAATGTTTTTTTGTTCTTAATTTTATTCAAATTTTTTATTTTTTTTTGTTAAATCCTGGAGTGATCCTAGGCCCTTTGAGCCCAGACTAATCTCCAGGAGGCCTCACATCCGGGTTCACGCAATTGTTTAAGAAATTACACAGTTAGGTGGCCAAAATGACTCGAAGCCGGATGGGGGGAGTCCACATAGACATTTCTTACCATCAGTCCAAAACGAATTGGTTAATTTTATTCAAATGAGGCCAAAGGGTTTTTAGTATTGAGAAAAACGTTATATATTACATTACCAACCACACCAAATGGCCTGTGAATAGCTCATCGTTCGGCGTTGTTTAATTTCGTCGACCGGGACACTAGAAAAATGACCGGATTTAACTAGACAATGACAAAATGATTCTAAATAGTAGATAAGAATGGACATTGTAAAAATGTTAGGAATTAAATCATACGTAAATATATGATTTTTTTATCTCTGAATTCACTCAATACATACGCTCACAGTAACAATCATACGTTCATTTCTATCATCATACGTTCACCTACACCAGCATAAGTTCACCTACACTCATAATTTATGTATATTTAATATTGTCCTAGATACATAAAACTATATTTTAAAACATAAGAACTAACCCATGCAATTAGATAACTCCAATATCTATATATATACTAGATAAGTATCCGCATATATGCGGGTTTGTAATTTAATATTTTATAACCCATGAAAAAAATTAAAAACAAAAAAATAGAAAAAATAGATTACCCTTGAAAATATATATTGCATAAATTTTAAAACAAAGTTTACGTTGAAATAAATCTATATATTGAAAAAACAATTTGGTGAAGAGATTACCCGTGAAAATATATAATACATAAATTTAAAAACAAAGTTTACGATGAAATAAATATATATATTGAAAAACAATTTGGTGAAGAGATGCAGTAAATAGTTTTGGATATGATTATTGGACTTTTAAAATTTTGGTGTGTAAAAAAATTAGATTATCCGTGAATATATATAATAAATAAATTTTAAAACAAAGTTTACGATGAAATAAATATATACATTGAAAGAAAAATTTGGTGAAGAGATTACCCGTGAAAATATATAATACATAAATTTAAAAACAAAGTTTAGGATGAAATAAATATATACTACCATTATTGGTGAAGAGATGCAGTAAATAGTTTTGGATACGATTATTGGACTTTTAAATTTTTGGTGTGTAATTGACATACTACCAAATTGTGGTTTATATAAAGGTGAGAAATTAGAATTATATACCTTTTGTGATTAATTTCTTTAATCTAAATAGAAAAACTAAAGAATATTTTTTATTTTTTATATTAATTTTCTTTTTAGGATAAATTTTATTTGTAATTTTATTTTTAGTAACTTTACCTTTTAAGAATTACAAATAAAATTTAAAATTTTTATATTAATTTAAAAGGTAAAGTTAATATAAAGTTTTTTAAATCTTAAAAGGTAAAGTTACTAAAAATAAAATTACAAATAAAATTTCCGACGGATTTAAAAGTTTTTTAATAAAATTTCCGACGGATTTAAAAGAATTTAAAAGTTTTTTTTATTAATCGATTTTAAATTTTTTCAACTTTGACTTGACACATGTCGCGATCAGTTGAATTATCAACTTTGAAACATTCACTTTTATATAATAGGATTTCTTTATTCTAAACTGAAATATAGTTTTTTTTTAATTGCTTTTATTCATTTTCTTTTAATGATTGTGTTTAATTTCCTTATTCTAATCTCAAATATGATTTTTTCTTCTTCTTTTTTAACATTGATTTTTATTTATAGTTTTTGTTTAATTTCCTTAATCTAAACATAACTACCTTTTAGGATTATATTTCGATTATAAATTTTACTTCTATTGTTATTATTATGTCTTAATATATAATTGGAAATTTATTAAACATGTATCAAAATATAATTGTAAATTTATTAAACACATGTCAAAATCTAATCGATTAACTTAACACGTGTCGCGATCTTGCAAGTTACTAATTTTGAGACATTCTACTTTATATAATAAGATATATATATATAAAATTGGTTAATATTTATAAAATTATAAGAATTGACAATACAATGACAAAGTACTTTCAAGATTCTTACGTTTCTCAATCTATTATGACAAAATTTGACGATTCAATGACAAATTGAATCCAAATTCTTACATTTCTCAACACATAAACTTCCAAGATTCTCAGACTTCTCAATGATCATCTCTATAAATACCATTAGTTTTCCATATTCTTGATTTTCCTATTTGTGCTATGTGTGTTCTTATTCATATAATAAAATTTTAATTTCTATAAAATCGTAATTTTATTGAAATATTATTCACTCTTATCTCCCCCATTTCTTTTGATGTTTCTTCTGATTTTCATATATATTTGGGCTGCTTATGAGCCTTCTCCTATGGATCGGATTTTGAGTGTGGACTCACTTGGATCTATTAATAGATTTCATGATTTATGTTTAATATATGCTTCTCTTAACTTTCCATGAAATACGTTTACACGTATGTTACAGCTCTGATTTAGAGATTCATGGTGTTGGGTGTTCCTAGTTTGGGCTTGGTGCATGTATCTAGTCTCTAATGAGAGTTATGACTTGCTGTAAATTGGTATGATGAATTGGCTTTAGAATTTTGGGCTTATGGTTTCTTAATTCATTCTCTTAATTAATTGATCATCTAAAGCATGTTTTAGTACTCTAATGAGCTCACCAATGCATTTACTTAATTATGGTTTGGTGAAGTCTCTTGAGATGGTTTGGTGATTTGGGCATAATGCTTGCTTGAGAGTAATTAATGAATGCATGATTTGTTGAATTTTGCATCGCATAGACATATGGATGTGCATTTAGATTCTAAGATCAGTGAATATAGGGTGTGAACCCAATCAAGAGATTAAGGGATGATGAATCATTCTAAGAACATTGTTCCACTATTTTTTGGACTTTTTGACAAAGTCGGACCTCAATAGATGCATACGTTTCGAGATTTAATAGTCTTTATCAGTTTAAGGGACCAATTTCTAAGGAAAATATCCATTGGCTTTGGTGGTACCAGATTATAACAAAGTACATGTAGTGGGTTCAAAACCAAATTAATTAGTATTTTTTATATAATTAAATTACCACCCGCTAACCATTGTTTAGGTTTAGCTCAATGTATACATTGACCGACTAATGTAGATACTTCTTTTTTTGTGGAATCTGAAAAAGCAAAAGCTATAGAGACAAATGATGCAACAGATATTGGCACATTAATTCCTCACCAAAAAAAAGTAAAAGCATTATATCGAACCATCTTTTCTTGTTCTTGAGGACAAGCTCTACCAGAAAAATATTTTTTCTTCATCCAGACTTGATTTTTCCACCCATTCTATGTAAATTTTCTGTCTCCAGAGACTATTTATTCTGTTAAGAAACATGTAGCAGTGAGCTTTGATATGTCCATATTTTCCACAGTTAAAGCAACTTGGATTTCTCATATGTTGAAATAGTTTAGTCTGAAGATTTATTTTTCCATAAGATTTTTCTTCACATCATCCTGAAGTTTTCTACCACTCACAAACACAATTTTATCTTGATAGTTTGATCCTTGATATCCCAAACCTCTGTAGGATTTTTCTGTTCTTCCCATGGTCAGAATCTTGTCAAACTGTTTTGTTCCAGAATTCAGTATTCTGATATGTCTGAGTTTTTCATCCAATTCTGACTGTAATTGCAGTGAATTACTTTTTTCTTTATTTAGTTCAGCCTCCAAATTTTCAATCTTGACCTTGAGACATGATTTTTCTTTGATTAAAACCAGTGTGTCACAGATCTCTTTGTACTCATGTTTTTAACTCAGCATCATACTCGTCATTTGTTGACTCATAATCATATTCTTCACTTTCTTCCTTAGGATTAGGCTTTCTTCCCTCATTTTTCTCTGATGACTCATGATTGGAGAGACTATCTTCTTCTTCAAACTCATCACCTTCACTAATGAAGGCCAAAAATTTCTCAAATCTTCTTCATCCTCATATTCACTTTCCTCCAACCCTATTAGTGAGTGTTCTTCTCTAGCCTTCTGATCACTTGGACATTCCATCTGAGTATGACTAAAGCCTTTTCATTTGAAACACTTGAACCCCTTTCTCTTACACTACAAGAAAGCAGCATGTTTCGGACGGCCAAATCCGACGGAATTTAGCCGTCGGTTCTATCTCGTCGGAAAAGGAAATCCGTCGGAAATCCCTCGAAAATTTCCGACGGATTTCCGAGGCCGAATTTACCGACGGCTTTCCGAGGCATAATCCGTCGGGATAATTTCGACGGATTTCTGAGGACTAGTCCGTCCGGATAGACGATCGATCGATCTAAAATGTGATCGATCGATCCTCAATCTGTCGGAAATCCCTCAAAAATTTCCGACGGATTTCCGAAGGACTGAGGATCGATCAATCACATTTTTAGATCGATCGATCCTCAATCTGTCGGAAATCCTTCGGAAATTTCCGAGGGATTTCCGACGGAATTATTTTTTTTTTATTTAATAATTATTTATTTATTAAATTAAATTATTTATTTATTTATTAAATTAAATAATTTTAAAAAACGAAAATGGAAAATTAATTATATAATTAAAAATCTTACAAAATAACATAATTTTTAAAAGTTTTTGAAAGTTGAAAAATTACACACAAAAAAACGAAATCAAAACGTCGGGAAATCATCGAACTTCGATTTGAACCACTCGTTCATCTTATCGCTCTTCGTTTTCTGAGTCGAGAGCTCGTCTCCCCATAGTCGAGAGCTCGCCCTTCAAAGCCGTGACCTTCTCCTTGAGCTCTTTGTTTTGTCGGATAAGGTTTGGATCCATCGAGAAACCGTAAGACCTACAAAAAAAAACGGGATCATTTTAAAAATTATGTAAATGATCGTAAATATTTTGCAAAAAAAATCAATACATGTTAAAAAAAAACCTTACATAAAAAATATTTTTTAACATTACATCTATATTTTAAAAAATGTTTTTAATATATACATATATATGAAACATTTTTAAAAATACATATATATATAAAACGTTTTTTATATATGTATATATTAAAAAACGTTTTTTAAAGTACATATTTTAAAACATTTATTTATAAAAACGTTTTAAAAAAATATATTTATCAAAAACGTGTAAAAATTATATTTATCAAAAACGTTTTTAAAATTTATATTTATAAAAAACGTTTTTTATAATTATATGTATTAAAAACACTTTTTAAATTTATTTAGTAAAATCATTTTACAAAAACGTTTTTATAAAATTGTATTTATAAATATATTTTACAAAAACGTTTTTCATAAATTAAATTTACAAAAACATTTTTATAAATTTATAAATAATTAACCTAATCTAATTCCACAATAATAACAATCTAACAAATAAAATCTAACAACCTAATCTAAAATCTAACAACCTAATCTTACAACTCTTTCTAATTAAATCTAACAACCTAATTAAATCTAACAACCTACTCTAATTTCCCAACTTTTTCTAATTAAATCTAACCAAAAAAAAAAAGACTTACATTTGTATGTAGACGGCGGCGGCGTGGAGGGACGGCAGCGGCGTGGAGGGACGGCGGTGGCGTGAAGGGACATCGGCGGCGTGGAGGGACGGCGGCGGTGTGGAGAGACGGCAACGACGTGGAGAGGAGAGGAAGGAGGGGGGAGAGGAGGAGAGGAGGAGAGGAGAGAAGGAGGAGAGGAGGAGAAGAAGGAGAGGAAAAAGGAGAGAAGAAAATGAAAGAAAAGAAGAGAATCGAATTGATATGATTAAAGGTTTCCGACGGACCCATTCCCTCGGGAATCCGTCGGAAACCAAATTTAATTAACCGCCTAAGTTTGAATCAATTTTCGTTTCGCGGATTATATTCCTGGGTAAAATTTCAAGATTCGTCGGAAATTTCGGAGGGATTTCCGAACCTTGATATTTTGATGTTATATACTTGATATTTTTTCGGGTGTAAAACACGTAAATATCGCAGTCCGTCGGAAATCCCTCGGAAATTTCCAACGGATTTCCGACGGGTTTAGGGTTTAGGGTTTAGATTATAAAATTTTCATTAAATTTAGTGTTAAATAACCATTATTGATACATACTAATAAGAAAAAAAAATTAAACCAAACAAAACTAGTTATTTTGGATTTCGTAACAATCGATCGATGAACGAGTTCAAGTTTTCATCAAAACACATAGAACAAATAAGGACACTTACGTGTCTGACTAGGGTTTCAATTAAAAACTTAAAAATGTTTGATTCTTAATTACATTTCACAAAAAATAGTTTTCATTTGGTACTTCTACATTTATCAAGACCAAACATGTTAAAAATCCGGAAAATTCGAGGTTTATTACCCTAACCCCTCGGAAATCCCTCGGAAATTTTCGAGGGATTTCCGACGGATTTAAGGTTTATCATATCAGTTTTAGCCGAGGGGAATGAGATTGTCTCGGCTAAAACTGAAAATGCATAATCCGTCGGACAATTTAAGGTTTTAGCCGGGGTTCGGAAATTGTCTTGGCTAAAACTTAAAATGCATAATCCGTCGGAAATCTCTCGGAAATTTATGAGGGACGGATTATGCATTTTCAGAGAATTTTAAAACTGACATGTCTTTACTAATTCGGTCATAACTCTTTAACCATGGCTCGGAATGAGATGAATCAAATTCTCAAGTGAAGCTAACTAAATTGTCTATCTTGTGACCAAATTTAAGATTAAACTGGATAGGGGAAGGATTCTATCTTATATGATCTTTCAGCCACTTTAGATTGTAGTTGCATTTTCCGGTAATGACATGTCTTCAGTAAATCAAACGCATCTCTTAAACTGCTAATGGTAATGACCTAAAACAGCTTCCACTTGACAGATAGCTCAATTTCTTATAAGTTTCATGAAGAGATCCCAAGCTAAATCAAAAGGCAAGGCGGTCATCCGACTGTATCTTTAAATAGCCGTTGGAAATCCCTCAGAAATTTCCGAGGGATTTCCGACGGATTATGCATTTTCTGAGAATTTTAAAACTGACATGTCTTTACTAATTCGGTCATACCTCTTTAACCATTGCTCGGAATGAGATGAATAAAATTCTCAAGTGAAGCTAACTCAAATATCTATCTTTTGACCAAATTTAAGATTAAACTGGGAAGGGAAAGATTTCCATCTGACATGATCTTTCAGCCACTTTGGATTATAACTGCATTTTCCGCTAATGACATGTCTTCAGTAAATCAAACGCATCTCTTGAAATGCTGATGGGAATGACCTGAAACGACTTCCACTTGACAGATAGCTCAATTTAGTAGACGTTTCATGAAAAGATCCCAGGCTAAATCAAAAGGCAAGGCGGTCATCCGACTGAATCTTTAAATAGTCGTCGGAAATCCCTCGAAATTTCTGTGGGATTTCCGAGGGATTTTTAATTTTTTTTAAAACTTTTAAAACTGACATGTCTTCACTAATTAGGCCATAGGTCTTTAACCATGGCTCGGAATGAGACGAATCCACTTCTCAAGTGAAGCTAACTCAATTGTATATATTGTGCCCAAATTTGAGATTAAACTGTGCAGGCAAAGGATTCCATCTGACATGATCTTTCATCCGCTTCGGATTGTATCAATGATGTTTTACACCAAAAACAAATAAAAAATATAGAATCTCAAACGTCAGAACCAAATTTTATAAGGCAAGCAAAAATAACAAAAAAATTCTATTTCCCGGGAAAAGGTTTATTAAAATACCAAGTACATTAAAATTGAAAAACCTTGTTATTTTATTGTTTTACACTCGAAAAATGCTAAGTTTAAAACATCAAAATATCAAGATCTGTCAGAAATCCCTCGGAAATTACCCACCGATTTCCGACGACCATGAAACGGTCAGAATATTCCGACGGATTTCCGAGGGAATACCGGTTCGTCGACATTCCCTCGGAAATCCGTCGGAATATTCCGATCGATTTCCGAGGAAATTCAATCCGTCGGAAATATTCTGACCGATTTCCGAGAACGTTTAAACCTTCGAACTTCCCTCGGTATTCCCTCGGTATTCCGTCGGAAATTTCTGACGGTTTGAAGTCCGTCGGAAACGCCGTCGGAAATGCGGATGTTTTCTTGTAGTATTAGTTGTTGGAAATTTTGTCTTTAAATGTCATATCCTTTGCATTCATAGCACTGAAAATCAGATTTTATGTTGCTTTTCTGATTCAGCTGATTTTGTGTTGGATATGAACTAATTGTTTCCTTGATCTTTCCTAAATCCTTGAGTGAATTTTTTTACTAACAGCTCTACTGTTTCTTCTAAGTCATTTTGTTTTCTTTCTTCTGTAATAGCAAGAGCAATTCATGTTTGCTTCTTATGTTTTTCAGCAGCTAATTCCATCTTATATGCTTCAATCATCCCAACTGTTTCTTCGAACTTAAGAGTATCCGTGTTCATAGAAACTCTCATGGGCATCTTTTGTGCTGAAAATTTTGGTGGTAAACACCTCATAAGCTTATTTACTAATTTTTTGTCATTGAATTTTTTTTCCCAAGTGCCTCTGCTTCATTCGCAATTTCACACATCTTAGCACTGAAATCTTCAACTGATTCATGTTCATTCATTCTTAAGTTTTCAAACCTTGATGCAAGCATATCAAGACAACTTCTCTTGACATTGTATGTTACTTCGTACACACACTGCAGAGTCTCCCATGGAACCTTAGCAAATTTACAACTCTAAATCAGCTCAAACTTTTTTACTTCCACAAATATGAAAATTTCACTCAGAGCTTTGGAATTCCACTTAGCCAAAATCTTATCGTCCTCAGTCCATTATGCTTTAGGTTTTGGGACAACTTTCCATTCTTTGTCTTTCTTAGTTGGTGGTTTCCAACCATCTTCAACCGTAGTCCACGCGTCTTCATCAATACTCTTGATTGTTATCGTCATCTTTGATTTCCACCAGCCGTACGTAGTCTTGGTCAGAATAATAGGATTCACGAGTGTCTTATAGATAGGGGTGTCAATTATGGCCAAAGCCCGAGGGCTAGCCCGGTACCATTATCATTCATCTATATTTACTTTATATTTTTAAAATCATTATCTATAGACTTTCAATGACATTTTTATATAATTTATACATGTCAAAGCTTAATATTATTTTACTCTTTTTTTTATCTGTAGCTCTTGATGGTGATGAGGATTTAGAAGATGATGAATGAGATTATAATCTAAACTCTACTACCTAGATTTGAAGTGTTTAAATTTTATGTTTTATTTGGTAATACAATTTATTTGAATTTTATTTGTTTTTTGTCAAACTTTTGCTTTTAAATTTAATTTGATTTGATATAATACATTTCAATTTAGATTTATTTTGATAAATATTTTGTTTTAATTAACCATAGATCCCTGTCCGGGCTGGGCTTTGGAATATAGGCCCAATTTTGTTCAGGGCGGGCCAGGCTCAAATATATGCGGACTTTACGGGTTTCGAGCTGAGCCGGGCCAGCCCGATTGACATCCCTACTTATAGCTCGCCATATTTTATGCAGGATCACACATGTGTTCGAGGAAAAAATCGCTCGGTTAGGTGTCCCTCTCTGATACCAATTGAAAAAACAATGGCTATAGAGACAGATGATGCAACGGATACTAGCACATGATGATGCAACAGATATTGACACATGAATTCCTCACAAAAATAATTCATTAGATTATCTTTTAATGGTAAATTATAAGTCTACCAAACCAGAGAACTTACAAGGTAACTCCTAGAAAATCTAGTCTCTCACAAGCTCCTCAAAACCATACAAGTCTTGAAAGCTTCTCTCTTGATTTCCTTACAAGAAACCCTAAAACCATTTTTTCCTTAGAAACTCTTAGCACTACGATGCATAGGTTTCTAAATATGTAAACAAACCTATAATTAAAATGACAGGTCCAAACCGTTTTCCTAATTCTACCCCAACTAGGAAAAGACCAATTTTCTTATTTCTAAAAACTTTTTCCTTTTTTCTTTGATGTCGTCCTTCTTCCTTTGATATATTTAGGTAGGCAATTGTAAACTTTGATTTCATCTTGGACAAACTTTTCCAGCTCAGCTACAAGTCTCCACGCCAGCTTTCGTCTCCACGTTAGCATTCCCTTAGCTTTTAAAATCATGTGATACGTCATGTGACTATGTGCTGTTGTGGCAGAAACTTATGTTAGAAGAATCTATGCAGTTTTAGGATCAACTTCTAAATACTACCGCAACATAATTATGGTTGTGAATGTTTGTAATGTTTTTCCAAAACACCATGTGCGGTGCAGTTTAAGTCATCAATCAATAAGATTTTAACATAGTGCGGTGTGGTTTTCATTTTTTAATTAAAAAGTAAATAGTAAAGGTGCGGTTCAATTTTTGTAAAACAAAAAACCGCACCGCACTCAACAGTAGTTACGCTAGGTTTTTGATGTATTTTTATATATATATAAAAATTGAAAACATTATACAGACTTACGTACTAACGCAACGAGAGTTAAAACTAAATTATGGAAATTGATAAAAACTAAAATTATGAATTAAAACTTGAACTTTAAAAATAATTCGATTATATTATATTATTTTATTTGGTTTTTTTTAGATGCATTTTTTAATTTGATTTAAGCAATAAATATATTATTGTAAAATGCCAAACAAATTTATTAAAATTTTAATAATTATTTAGTTATGGTTCGTAATTGATTTATGAAAAAGATTTGATCATTAACAAATTAATAATTTTAATTTATTATCATATAAATATTATTAATATATTCTTATTTATAAAATATTTATCTAAAATATATATTTCGCACAACTTTTTACATTTTCACCATTCACACATTTAGACCGCACCACATGTTGTTTTTTTCACCATTCATATATTGTCGTGCACCGCTTGTTCCGCAGTAACCGCACTTGTTCTGCATGATGCGTTTCTTCCAACCGCACCGCACTAAAACCGCACCGCACCTCCTAAACTGCTTGTCCCGCACCGCTCAAATCACTGTCACCATTCAAAGCCTATGTAGTTTTTTTTGCCACGAAGTTCGAACCCAGACCTTAGTTTTTATAGACACGATGTAACCTTTAAGCTATTCCCTTATGTGATATCCCTTTTTCAAGTGGCCTTGAATTATGAGTTTCCTTTATAAAAAAATCCACTTGCACTAATAAGTTTGAAAAGCCTAACAATTGGTATCAGAATCTTGATTTAGAAAAGATGGACTTGGAAAGGTAGGTGTGGGCTGCATGTTCGTTGTGGGAAAGGAACCTCAAGGTGATTTCGTGATTAAAGAGCGCGGGTTCATGTTGTCGAAAATACTTTGTGTCAAAAGTCTCCCTAATGGTATCAAGAAGATTAGGTAAAGAGTTATGTTGGTGATTACGACGGTACAAGATGGGTGTCATGTTTCATTGGAAGGGAGGTCAAGAGTTTATTATAGTTCTTGATTTAAGGGAAGGATTATTAAGATATCAATTCAAATCGCACATCAAAAATTTAGACAAAAATATATTTAATATATAAGTTAAGTCAAACTTTAATTAATCTGAAATTTTTTAGAAAGAAGCCAAAAAAATCAGTACGAACTTTGGCTTTTGGGTCAAATCAAACAATATCATAAATTGGACATAGGTTTGAAAATCTAAAGAAAAAGGAAATTAAATTGATATTTATGTTAACTATATGAAAAATTAACATAAAAAGCTTAACAAACAAAAAAGAAAAAGGAAATTATATGTCAAAATAAAATCTATTACTAATAAAAGTTGATGTTATATGCCTTTAAGGGTATTGATTTTGTGTACTTAATTATCTTCTTGATCAAAATTATGCTCTGATGGAATAAAAAAATGGCAAGAGAAAGAATTCACCCATGTATTGAGAAATACGACTATATTGAAGGAAAAAAGACTATGTGTAAGCCAATGTTCTCAGATATAAAATAATGTGTGTTACTTCAATATTATTTGCAATGGCCCCTAAGTATGAGAATTAAATCCCCATCGCGTAGGTTTATGATCTCATCGAAGAACCATTGAAAAGTTATCATAACCAATATGTCATCAGACAAAATTTCTGCTTCAATCTCTCCAATGTAAAATTTACAAAAAGTATATTTACTTTGTCGGTTTTTTATTATTATAAATTTGTTTCAAAGTTCATACCATATTCATATATTTTTTAGGTTTCAAAATTGATTTTTTCATAGATATGAGAGCAAGAGTTGTGTTGATTTTTGATTTGTAGATTAAATTAAAATTTTGTACTGATTAAAATAGTTAAGGAAGGAAAATAATTTTTGACTTTTTTGCTTTTTTGTTGTTTTTATAGAAAACATATATAATTAACGAGAATGCAAATGAATATGATGAAAAAAATTATTCACTCTGATTGGAAGAAGTAAGGTACAATCATTGAAAAATCATTTAAAAGTTACCACAACCAATATGCTACCAGACAAAAGTCCGGTCTTTACATCTTCTAGATAAAACTGACAAAAAATTGTCGATCTTTTTTTATTTTAAATTAGTTTCAAAATTCATTTCATATTCATCTTTTGTCTTAGTTTCAAAATTAAAGTTGTCATGAATGTGAAAGCAAGAGTTGTGTTTATTAGTTTTTTTTCAATTTAGTAGATTAAATTAGAAATTTGTATTGGTTAAATTAACTAAGGAAAGAGAATAACTTTAAAACTTTTTTGTTGTATGGCGACATTCGTACAGTCGTTGAAAATTGGCAATTTCCAGGCTTTTTTCTATCGGAAGAATCAATAAATTGGGTTCTTTTTTGAAGAATATCTTTAGTTCTTATTTGGAAATGTGTCAATGACTTACACCATGAGAAAGAATGGGTCATAGTCAAAGAAAATCGTATCCGATCAAATGCGATTATGAGGAAAAGAAGGATGGATGTTTTCTCAGCGAAGAAAATTCGGAAAAAGAATTTTCAAAATCCAATTTTACTGTTTTATTGCTTTGTATGTTTATTTTTATGTATTATTGTTTTTAAGTTCCTCCAATATGGGTTGTAAATTATTTGTATTTCTCTTTAACAGTTTGAGTTAATATAATCATTTGACAAAAAAAAATCGAAGATGAAACTGGAAATGATTAAAATACTTATTTTCTTGATTTAAAGAAATGATGTATAATATTTTATCTTCGTGTCAATACAATGGTTATTAAATAGAATTTGATTACTTTGTTATACTTTTAGTTGGTTTTGATATACTAACTTATAAATGTTCGACCATATAATACGTTTTTCAAACGAGACATATATAGATTCAAAACAACACCGTTGAAACCTCAAAAACTATATTCACAAACTATATATAATTACTGAGATTAAAACAACAATATTTTTAATATATATTATTATTATCAACATCATACGTAAAATAATATCTCAATAAATATAATTGCTCGCATATGATTTTTATCAAAATAGTATTAAGAACAATACCTACGCGTAGCATGGGTGCAAAACCTAGTCAATACTATAAAAACTCTTGTGCTTCTCCAAGAGATGACACTTCACCATTTTATGTGATTTTGGTGTTTGACACCTCATTTAAAAGCTCAACCAATCAGATTAAAGTGTAATCAATACTATTAAAACTTTTGTGCCTCTCCACGAGATGACACCTCAGCATTTTCTGTGATTTTGGTGTTTGACACCTCATTTAAAATCTCAACCAGTCAGATTAAAACAAATAATACACATGTCACTTATTTTTTTCTCATACCAATTAAAACATGACACATAATAATTCATTTAACCTCTTGAAAAACCGCATCTAATTACTTCAATCAAACAAAAAAAAAGATTCGGCAAAAATCGCTTCTATCGAAGCGTCTCCTCCAAGCCACTTGAGATTCAAAAAAGTTTATAAAGTACGTAAAATCCAGAGCCAAGTGAAGAAGATGGCTATTCTGGTATCCGACAAATATCTACGTCTCCGGCTAGGGCAGGTCCAATTTCCATGCTAGCTTCTCCATCACCATAAGCTCCTCCGTCTCCATCTTCATCCAACGTTCCAGTCCGGAAAAAGATAGTAAAATTCTCATATTTCACTCAATTCGCTTTCTTCTTCATATCTATATATCTTCTGCTTAATAGACTAAAATATGTTTGTTTCTCGAAAAATCTTGGGCCAAAACAGAAGCCTCTCCCGCCAAAGTCTCTGGCTGCAGCGTAAGACGAAGCCAAAATCAAGATCGCGAAGGTATTTGAACGGAATGATGAGGCAGCCTCATGGAACATTTAAAGAATAAGTCGTCGGGAATGTTTCTTGTGGGATTGGTGATAATCACCTTCTGTGAAACCAATGGTAAAAGTGAAGCCCATATTATCTTCGCCGATCTTCAACTTTGCAGATTTCTCCTGACTCTTCTAATGTGTCGGCGATCTGTTACTTATCTCGAGTTCTCTCCGTTTATGATGATATGTTAAGTCTGACATTTATGCTTACTTTTTAATGTTCCATTGTTGCGACTTTGAAAAGGAATATGTCACGACGAGAAAATTCAAATCATCAGCTTTTGGAACCAGTCGTTCGATTGTTCGGATCTGATTACAGTCCAATGAAATAGAATAGTGAGAATTTAGGACATGGAGGTGATGAAGTCTATTTTATATAATAACATATGAAAGGGAAAACTAAAGATGTTGTGAAGTATGTTGAGGAGATGATGAAATTGGAGCCTCATAGAGTTGAGTTGAAGCTTTTAGAAGCGTTTTGCTATGATACGATGGGACAATGGTACAATTGAGCAAGACTAAGAAACTGTGCAATGATATTCTCATGGAAAAATATGTTTTTGGTCATAGCTTTGCACATAGTGTGTTCTCACCTTTTTATGGCTCTTTAAAATTGATCTTTAACGAAAATGAGATTTAGACGGATGGAGAGTAGAAATGATGTTTTATTTTATTTTGAACATGATATTTGAATATTAATAATGTGAGGAATGAAATGCTAACATATGTCGGTTACATACAAAACCTCTCTCAATAAGGAATCAGGAAGATTACGTGACTGTGGAAGTGGTTATAGCATATGGAGAAGCATATTACTTAGAGGCTTTCCTAGGAGCATGCTATGGTTGGGATGGAAATAGGGAAGGCGGACAAGTTTATAGTATTAGATGAGAGAACTTCTCTTTTGTAATCATGTTGTCTCAGAGATTTTTATTTGGACTTTTATTTGGATTTAGGTTGTGGCTTGTCCATGTGCCCTTGGGTTGGCTACGCTACGCCAACTGCAATGCTGGTAATTTTTCTATTGAGTACATATTTTTCTACTACGAATCAGACATATTAAGATGTTGAAGAAAATGATGTATTCTTTAGGTGGTACATCAGTAGAAGAAATAAGATGATTACTTCTTCGTGGTGGTGATATTTTTGAAAAGATTTCCTCCGTTGATACTGTTGTTTTTGAAAAAACTGAAACACCGACAAAGGAACACCCTGGTGTGACTGAAGTTATTATTATTTATGAAGATCCAATTTGGTTGGTTAACTATCTGTATTATCCTTTTACTGTTTAATATATATTAGAAGTTAAAAAAAATAAAATACAAAATAAAAATCTATTCAAAATCTTGATATATTTTTCACTATAGTTTATTATATTTTATTTAAAAATATATCAAAATAAAAGTTAAAAAATATTTTACTAATTTTATAAAAAGTTAGACACAAGAAAATTGATTTTTTTAAGAGTTCGTGAACTAACCACAAAACTAGAGTCATTAAACGATGCATAATAGAGTTATGTTTTCAAAATTATAGGTTTTGCAGGTTAGCCCAAATAATATTTTAGTCCACTGCAAAACGGATTAAATAGATTAATTATTTTCTTTGACAACTCTATCTAGACTATAATCATGAGTTAGACATATTATAAAATTCAAATAAAATCAATTTTTCTTAAATTTTAAAACAATTTCATAAAACAATTACCCCACACTATAATTAGCGCAGTTTTAGTTTTTTATTGGTTGTGGGTAGGCATGACCACGGTTACGGTTAATATGGTTAAGGTTTTTTAACCACCGGTTACGGTTAGAATTTTTTTTAACCGTAACCTTAACCATTTAATATACGGTTAAAACGGTTACGGTTAAATATGTATCCGGTTAATACGGTTACGATTAGACACGGTTACGGTTACTTAATAACAATAAACGGTTAATATAACAATTTATAATTAAATAATTATATATTCTTATAAACTATAATAATATAAAATAAAAACTATCTATTTTGATGATGACCACTACGTTTTATCATTTTAAAACACGTTTGAATTTATTTTTATTTGGCTTCATTATGAGATTTGGTTCTATAAGTTTTTTTGTATATATGTGAACATTATATTTGAAAAAAACATTTTGGCTCCAAATTTTTTGTTTGTCTCCAAAATTTTGTTATAGTCGATATATATCTTTAGCCATTAAAATATAGTTATATACATGAAAGAATATTAAGAGACTCACTAAATATTAAAAAATAGTTAGCGTAAAAAAATACGATTTGTTTATATGTCTTGCTTGACAAACTGGCTAGGTTGTGTGTTTTATCCCACGATGACACGTTTTTAAAAAAAATATTTGTTTCATTATAAAACAGTTTTGCTTGAAAATTAGTTATATTTGTTAGAAAAAAATATCAAATCGTTTAACACATTCCAATTTTAGTTTTAATTAATCTAATTTGTTAATTAGATTTGAAATTGGTGTTTGATAATTAATCTCATTTTATTTTTACAGACTAATTATAATTATTAGTATATATAATTTTATTTTTAAAACGGTTACGGTTAAGGGTTTAACCTTGCGGTTAACCAACGGTTTTAATACGGTTACGGTTAAAGGTTACGGTTAATAATTTTTTTAACCATAACTAATATATTTTTACGGTTAACGGTTATGGTTTTTAACCGTCTTACACGGTTACGGTCTGATTACGGTTTAAAAACGGTACGGTTACGGTCCGAAATATGGTTACGGTTCCATTTTGGTCATGCCTAGTTGTAGGTCAAATAAGCATACTAAACAAAAGTCTAAATATATAATTAATCACTTAATTATGTGTATCCTTAAAACCGAAAGTACATTACATTTACAAAATGACATTAGCCCATAAATGACAAAAAGAAAGAAAAAGAGGAATATTTGAGGTCACTTTTTGAAAACTCTTTTAGTTTTCTAACACTATGTGTACTGTCCAAAAAGGATTTAACACTTTCTTTTGCAAAATAATCATTTTACCTCCTGTTGAAACACGCATGTACAATACACCTCTTGCTTTCGCGCGGTACTGTACAGGGGTTTGACTGGAAATTTAAAAGGTGTACAGTACACAAAATGTTAGATCCTTAAGCAGTTTTTAAAAAATATTAAAAAACTAAGAAAGTTTTGAAAAAATGACAAATTAGCAAATAATCCCAAAAAAAATCAGGGCGCTATTGACACTAATAAGTCTAACACTAATAAGTCTAAACATAATTTTTTTCTAACACACATTGAAGATGGAAAAGTGCTAAAGAGATTGAACTTTTTCTTTTGTTAGTACAGTCTTTTTACTCAAACCATTGTTGTTAAAGAGATTTTGTACAAACAAAAGCCAAAGTGGTGAAGATACTTTCATCCATATTCAAGTATTCATGTTAACAGAGCAACCTCAGTTTATTTTAGGTTCGATGCAGTGTAGATTAGTAATCGATCTTGCTGGACTAGTAGTAGAGTCAATAATATTAGGCTTTTACAAGATTTGAGTAAAAAGCTAAGCCAATCCTAGAGGGAGTCTCCACAAAATGTTTTGTGCTTTTTAACTCTCGAATCTGAATTCTGACCTTCATAATTTGAAAACCAATCAAACACATCATTCTTCTTCACCTCAGAGAATAAACACAACTCTTCTTGGTTTCTTCCTCGGTAAGCCCGACTACACCCGACATCTATTCTTGTAGAGGGTGGTTCTGAAGATATACCAAGCCTTAAGGATAAATCACACAGCCTCTCTGTTGCTTCTTCTGGGGCCTTTATACCGATAGGCATGCCAATGATTATGGGCGTTTCAGGGACTCTAAAAGACATGTCCACTTGCTGAGTCTGATTATTACCTCCTCCATAATACAAAGGATAGACCGAACCCAAGTTGATTGGAGCTGGAGAAGTGCTAGTCCCTAGTTTTCTTGCCAATGGCTTCTGATGCATCTGCATGGATTCATGTAGAAATGGGTAACCGCGAGGAGCAGCTACGCACTTGTTGCTGTCATCAAGTACATCCACTGGGATCGCAGCTTGACCGGTATGGTTTGATTTGGTGGGGTTTTGAGCTTGATGATGATATTCATGATGGTATGACGGCTCATTAGGGGACGCAGAAACCGGTTCCTGGATTTTTGGACCGAGGTAAGTCCTTATGTTACTATGTCGTTGGCTTCTTGAAGCTCTTACAGCAATGCATCCCAGGTTAAGAGCAGCTAGCCACAGCAACAAGAAAAAAGAAAAAACAACAATTTAAACACAATAAACAGTAGAAAGCACACAACTTTTAATCAAGTTTGTTCAATCCCAAACCTCACTACCTTTTTGAAACAGTTGAATAGGCAACACACAAAAAAAAGAAGAAGCAAATTACCTTCAACACAAGGAGGCAAAAGAGGGCCAGTTTCTGTGCTCTCATCTCTTCTAATAATGGTGTCAATCGCATCATTTACCCTATTCCACATAGTATCAGCATCTGTATACTCTTCCTAATGAAAAACCGAAATCCAAAGTCAGGAATAACAATAGATTTCGTGAGAACGAGAAGAAGGAAAAACCCATAAAAGAGAAGAGAAAAAAACCTCGGAATTGGCTTTAGAGTACATGATTTCCTCGGCTTTCAAGACAACTACAGGCAGCTTCTCCTGCCATTCTTTGTTCTTCCTCGTAGCCGCACTGTGTGCTTCCATGGCTAGCCTGATTCCAAAGCAAAACACTCCAAATTAAGAAACAAACTTAGAAACCCTAGAGAGTACGGAGTTGAGAAAAGGCGAGTGGGAACCTGAAAATCTGGCGGATAACGGAACCTCTAATGGGATGGTGACGATCGCTATGCCAAGCTCGTTTCACACACTCGTAAGGTCTAGGACCAGGCCTCGGCATTTTGTTTTCTCTCTTCAGCTTCTTAAAACTCGGATGCTTCCTAAGTCGCTATGGAGTGACACTCAGATAGAAATCAAAGAAATGAGTCAATCATCCGACTAATCGTTCGATTTCCGGCGTACGAGTCGGAACAATGGTGTTTTGCAGCTTAAGACCGATCCAACAAGGACTACGAAGAGGGGGAAGAAAAACTGGAAAACAGATCTGAAGCTTTGAAGCTCTGAGCCTTTTTTTTTGGAAATTTCATCCGCATGGATGCATCACATCTCCATCTTCGCGTAATCTCCGTTGTCACTACGTCTCCATCGTCGCCGTCACAGCTTCTTCTGGAAAAATGGTGTGTGATCTCTAAAACCGAACCAGTTTTATGATTTGACTATTTTGCCCCTCATCTTATAAACTGTCTTTCTTTCTTAATTAGCGGCAGGTTCGAACCCGCGTCATGAACAGTTAGCCAAATTTCAATTTAAACCAAATCCGAATTAGTACAATCAAACCTACAAAATTCGTTGCAAAACCAAACCAAACCGAAAAAAAAAAAATATGAACATCCAAAACCGACAAAATTGAGTGAATAATCCAGATTCCAACTACAAATTGACCAAAACCGTGTACAAACGAACCGAACGATGTCGTAACACTAGGGGTGGCCATTTCGGTTTGGGTTTGGGTTTGGGTTTGGGTTCAGATCGATTTGGTTAAATCAGATTTAATAAAAATCCAACTGAACTCAACTAAAATCAATTTGGTTCGGTTTGTGTTCGCTTTTGTTTATATTCAGTTTGTATTTGATTTGATTTGGTTTGATTTTACTTCTGTTTAAAAACAAAAATATAAATTCAATAATTCAAATCAAACACTTAAAAACCATGAAAAAAGCTAAAAACTCAATCGTAACAAAACCAAACTTAATCTGTCTATATATATAAAATTAGTTTTACTCTCTTCTCATGATATCACCTCATCATCTACATATCAAATTTTAATTGGTCATTTTTAACATCATTTTAATTTTTTTTTACAATTGGTTTTAATTACATAACTAAGATCATTAATGAATAAATTTTATTTATACATATAAAACAAAAAGCATACTGATAAATAGTTTCAACAAAAATTAAAATCTATTGATATCTACCACATTTTTAATATTTAATTTATAAAAAACATCCTCAAAATAAGCTTAAATATCAAAATATGATAATTTATTTCAACGCTCACATTTTGATAGACACAACAAAATTACAACTAAATACAAATACAAATTAAACACCACATAAAACAAAACTTAGAATCTAATAAAATTATTAAATAAACATCGAGGACAAAAAATCCACACCAAAACAGCAATCCGAATGAAATCAAATAAATCTTCTCTATGAAGATACAGCAAAATTACTCAGCTACTACATGACACAAGCATGACCGGCTCACTAATAAAGTGGACCATGTGCATATCATAAAAAAAATTCTAATTTTAGGCATATAAACAATTTTTTTATAAAGAACCCTTAAATATTTACAAATGAAACCTTCAAATATGACAAAATTTTACAAAAATCAAGTGGTCACTATGCATTTGCACCTTCAACACTTGCCTAGAGCCGGACCTGGACACAAAATACAAATGAAAAATATGTGAAAATCATAATAAATCAAGACTTGGATATGTATGTTATATTATCATATTTATCTATACTTGAAGACTTATTACTTAAAAATTGGAAACAAAAAGGCTTAAGAATTAGAAACATATTTTACACAATAATGAGGATTAGAATCGTACATCAACAATATTGGAAATAATACTAAAAATAAAACAAAAAAATATAAAACGAAAAACACAATATTACTTGAGGAAGACAAGAGCCACGAACCTAAAATTCGGTGCAACTAGCTCCATCCCAAAGCACAATATCTAATTCTAAGTAAGGATAAACCCAACATCCGCCACATATGCTTCAGAACCGAACTCTCAACCTCCTTCCGCAATAACTCTAAAACAAAACAACTTCTTTTAGTGTATTTTTATCTCTTTGGTGCATTCATTACGCTTTAATGTAACTACTTCAAAGATAAATTTTGCGACATCAATTAACATATAATTAATACACTCTAATTGATATAAATTAAAATAAAAAATGCATTATTAGAGATTCCTAATGTTTTCTATTATAAAAACGTAAAATAACAAATTTTTTAAAAAAAAATAAATTGCATAAATTGACAACAAACGTAAAAGATAAAAAATGTACAAACACTTTCTATTTTTATAAGAAAAAACAATATTGAAAATAATATATGTAACACACAAAGATAAAGTATTAAACTATCAAAAACAAAATATATAAAGAAAAAAAGTTAACACGTTCGCGCGTAGCGTGGATCACATTCTAGTTATAGAATAAAAATAAAAAAATCTAACACCGATCACAATATATTTTCTTTGATATCATCACTCATCAAGATAAACATGCGACAAATCAATAATTTTCATATAAGTTATATATAAAAACTAACCCATACTTATTCATCTCTTCAATATAAACCAAACGAAAACAAAAAAAACAACAACACCAAAATAATAATATATTAAGATCATATATATATATATATATATATATGTGATTTTTAATTAATTGATCTATAGAAAAAGGAAAAAAGAATCAAACGTGAGATTTATAATTACATTTGAGTTAATATAATTAATTAAATATTATATTAAACATATTGGTTTATCGGTTTAGTTTGATTTTAAATCAAACCAAATCATTCGGGCTGAGAAAAAATAAAGCTAAATGGTTAGATATTAACTTTGATTTTATTTGGGTCAATTCGAAACCGATATTTGGACCGCATAGAATACGACATCGTATGGTGTCAAGGTGTGTCGACCACTTCGACCCCGAAATCTGGCTCGTCTCCTCCATTAAACTTCTCGCCAGATAAACTCCGATCTCTCTCTCTCTCTCTCTCTCTCTCTCTCTCTTTGCCTGTCGACTCTCTCTCTAAAGATGCAAGCTTTCTACATATTCGTCGTCTCTTTGCTTCTCACCCTTAATTCGAGGGTTCGTTTCCTTCTTCAAATCGTGCACTCGTTTTTTCTTTTGTTTCTTACGGAATTGCGTTTATAAATCTACGACTTATGGATCTGACTTTTCTTGTTATGAAATTGGATCGGTGTTTGTGATAGGGAGAAGCCAGTGGTTCTGTTTTCTTCATTGATGGATCCAACAACCAATATCTTCGTCCACGATCAGAGGTAATCATTGTCACTTATCTAAGAGATCGTCGCTGGAATATGTTATGTTTCCTTCGACATTGGTTTTTGTTAGAAAATCTCTTCTTTCGTTTGGTCGTAGATCAGGTCAATGTATTAGGCGGAGACACGGTTTCATTGAAGCAATACAATAAGATCCATTTTTTTTTGTCTAAGTGGCACCAATCTGAAGTTTTCTTGTTTGCTTTTGTTTTTTTTTGCTCATCACGACGCAAATTCATGTTTGAATAGTACTCAAGTTTGTGACTTGATAGTTCTTTTGTATGAATTTCTCTATCTACCAACACATGAATCTCTTTTGGGCTAGAATCAAGTGGTGGTTGCTGATTTTTTTTTTCCAAGGGGTATTGGGTGATTATCTTTTATATTGTGGCACTTTGTTTCTCTAATGTCCTTGATAATGTAAATGCTACTAAAAAAATGAAATCTTTCTTTGAAATGAAATCCACAGGCGCTTCCCATGTCTCTCTCTGAAATATCTGCGGCAGTGTCTGCCTTGTTGGGTTTTGCACCTCCAGCTACTTTGACAGCTGATGGCTCATCCAAGGTTTTTGAATTTTCTAGTGAAGTTTGCTTTTTTATATATATTTTTAGTTAAAAGTCCTGTACTTGATCATCTATTTTTTTTTTTGTGTGATGTTATAGCTGAACAGGGTTCTAAAGCCTAATCCATTTCAGAGGCCTCGTGCTGCTTTTGTGCTAGAAATCGCTGGAGCTGGTACACAAATAATTCACTGAAAAGCTTTAATGTTCTGACATGAACCAATTTTTAAAAAAATCGTAAGACATTCAAGTGTTTATTTGGTAACTGCAGATGCGCTTGTGGAAACCCACACTAGTCATTCTTTCTTGGGCAATGCCATAAGGGGCAGTATTAATTCTGATTCTTACAAAGCAGATATTGAACTTCCAGGTGCCCTGATAGCTTGAATAGCAGAACTATCTGATAAGCATGACTAGTTTCTAGTTTTCTTCATTTGGGTTATAAGTCTTCCTTTGGATATGTTCTGTTAATTTTTTAAAAATTCTGCAGAAAGTGAAGTAGCTGTTGTGTCTGTCAATGAACACTCATCTGATGCGAATGACAAAGACATGAATGACTTTGTAAGCTAATAATATCTGTCATTCTATGTGCAAACACTATTGTTTGTCTTTTTCATTTTTATGTGACCACTAGTTAATGGTCTGGTTATATTATCTGTAGGCATCTTGGTTGGGTGGATCATATGTCGCTGGCTCTTCTGAACCATTGACTGGATTGTTGAGTATTCCTTTGGCTGGTGGTGCTAATGTGGAGTTCAATTTGGAAAAGGTGATATTCTTAATTCCATGAAATTGTTTGATCTCCAACGATGAGGTTTCGGATTGCTTCTGACTTTTGTTACCGTGGGCAGGAAGCAGAGAGGAAATTTGCGTTGAACCTTTTGGATCTATATAAGAATATCAGACGTGCAGTCAACCTTCATGAGGATTTATCTCATGGTATTGAGAGACCTGCTGAATTAACAGTTGGACGCTTTGGCGGCATCGATGTAAGGGCGTTTATCTGTCATTTGTTCTGTTTCTTTTCCTTTCCTTTCCTCACTGTTTTAGTCTCTATCTATGAATTGGAGAGTGGAGATCAATGCGTAAGTAAATACATCTCCTTTAATCTCTTAAAAACTTATGACATTCTGTTGACCCCTTAATGGTTGTTGCTTGTGCACTCTTTTCGGGCTACCCCTGCTTCGCTGTTTTAAGAATAATAGAGCATTTGAAGCTAAAGGAATCATGATAAAATTTCACGGAATTGGAATTTTTTTGAGTTGGATGTAGTCGTTAAAGCTACCTTTCTCCTTGTTTGTATCCAAAGGATCGCAGGAGTAGTAAGGACCGTGTGATGAGTTCATCTCTTGTGCTGCCTTCCAGTATTTTATTCTCAGATTTACGTGATGAAAACATCAATAAATATGACACCTTGTAGACTTTACTGCTGTTTAAATTCATATTTTCATTGAAAATGTGTAGTATCATTTATTCTCTCTGGATATTACAGGCTTTAGCACAGGAGTATGGGCAAGGTATGGCTAAGCAAGGGATGGATGTATTGCTTGCCACACTATCAAAGCTATTCGATCTGTTGGAGACATCTCATAAAGGTGAATTGTCTCTGTGATTTGATAAAATCATTTCCAAAGATGTGTCTTAGAAATTAGTTCAAGATGGTGGACACTTCGACTGAAAACTCCACAACAGAAATATTATTTACTTAATCCTCTTGGATTTTTTTCTTTTCGTTTTCTTTACTGTGTCTATGTAAGCTGAGAAATATTTGGGCTCTTGCAGGCCAAATTGTTGGGGTGATCGTCCTTGATGAGAGAGTAAATCAAGAATCTGCAAATCTGCTGAGAGTTGGGCCTTATTCTCGTTCATCTGCACGCTCGATGGCTGAGGTAGAGGGAATTCCAAGTGCAGCCATTATTGCTCAAGTTATACTTGTTAGGCTGACACTTGCATGGTTGACTGGAATAATCCTGCTCATTGCCACTATCCTTGGGGTAAGATCACATATTTTCTTATCCTCTCTTAAATCAATGAACTATCAAGCAGATTATTCTGGCAATGTAAAGTTGAATCATACCACTGAAGTGTCCTGCTAGAGAATCATCGTAGTTTGTATAAAAAATTTGTAGCTGAATATTGAACGTATAAGTCGTTAAAGCTGATAGTCGTGCTTTCTCATGGTCGTTGCAGGTGTACTTCCTCATTAACATGCCTTTGACGAAGGACACGCTCCTATATTCAAACGTGAAGCTCGATTAAGACATAAAATAGAGCTTAAAACGATGAATCTTCAGGTTGATCGGTTACATCTTTTTGTGTGTATCAAGCCGTGTTTCTCAGCTGGCCGCATTTGAAACCAGTCTTATTTGAATGTTTTAAGAGAAGGATGACATCATTTGTGGTCAGACCAGTGGATGTGTTATGTGTATATTGCCATAAGGTTGCATTCTCGATTTATAATTAATTTCTTCTTACATACATGTGAGTCTCAGTGCTAATAATAAAGAACGATTTGGACACTTTCATGTAATCGTCTGTTACGTGTAAGAGCATCATGAAATCTGAATTGATGATTATTGCAATTTCTTTAGAATTTCTAAACTCATTCATCAAGAATCGAAAAAATCTCCACCAATAGCATTTGGGTCGTTTATACATCAATTTGGTCTCTTCTGGGGGAAAATGATAGAAAATGTCTCCTTCGACATTTTTGGTCTACTTTGATCCAATTTAGTTTGAAACGTCTCTAGTTAAATGCGAGCACAAGAGGTTGGTCGTTGCATCACTGAGACAAAACTTACCAAACCAGTTGAAGTAAAATTATATGACCAAAAGATAGGGAGTTTTAATCAAAGATGATGCATATATTTAGTGATAAAGTTCCCCACTAAAATTAATAAAAGAAGAAGAAATTGTGTGTTTCTCAAGTTTAGTAGTGGTGAAGAGAAACATCAACAAACAAACAAAAATTACAAATCATTTATTGGGACATGATGAGTATGAGGAAACTCATGTTTCTGTCTGATTCTCTGATCAAACTAAGTGTACCGAGTTTTCCCGCAATTGTCTTTTTAGATTTTGGCGGTTCATAGACTAGTCTTAGGTTTGGGTTTGCAGGCAATGCGTCTGGTCACACTACGCATTGTCACGAATTCCTCTGCAGAAGACGGGTGTATCCCGACCTGTGTTTTGTTCACAATGTTAAATTTAATCTTTAGTTAGAGAAACATCAAACTGTTGAAAGTAAAAGCCAAAATGTTCTGACTTACCGTGCTGTCAAATTTTGCTTTGGTTGCTCCACACTTGAGCGCAATTGCAATCCCCTGCATTAAGCAATACAAAACACATATACTAAAAAGCATGAGACACCACCAGAATCAAACTCTAATCGATTTACAAGATTGAGTTCTGATTTAAAAACTATAGAAACTAGCTGAGAAAAAAACAACTACAAGTAGAAGCTAATATTTAGGAAAACTTGCCTGCATGATCTCAGCTGCATCTGGACCGCACATGGATGCTCCAATAACCTTATCACTCTTCTCATCAACTATAAGCTTCATTAATGTCTTTTCCTGCCGTCTATCACCAAAAGAATGATGTGATTAGATCAAAGAGGAGGTTAGATTCCTCAAACAGTGATCAGGTGCAAAAGGCATGTTGAAGAACTAAGAGAAGTTTCTACAAAATGAAATCAAGAACTGTCTTGGCGGATATAAGGATTTTTCTATGAATGAGAACTTTGAATGCTTGCATACCCAGAAATGGTGTTCTTCATAGGATTAAAGCCAGAGGTGAAAACCAGAATATCCCCAGTAGCTTGTTCTACTGCCTCTTCTTCGCTGAGACCCACCACAGCTAGTGGTGGTATGCTGGCAGACAGAAGAGAAAAATGTAAAATGGAAAAAGGTAAAACCTCTATGAATGCTTCAGATTGAATTGGTATACCACTGTGAAAACATATGTCAGAATAGGAGAGAAGAATGCTTACCAAAATACAGCACATGCTACATTGTTGTAGTCTGCTTTAGTAGGCTTCCCACCAAAAAGAGTGTTCTGCAAGCATCAAAACAACCCCACTTAAAAAATGGATTATAAGAGTAGACATTCACAAACACAAAAGTTGAAAGATTTGGTGGTGGAAAATACTCCTCAAAAGTTTAGTGTAAATTATAAGTGCAAAATCAGAGGCACGTACCGCAAAGCAGGTGGCCTCCATTAACGCAACAGGTGTAAGGTTAATTCGGTTTGTAGCATCTCCCACAGCCCATATGCTAGGTATATTAGTGCGTGAGTACTCATCAACCTGAAGATAATGTACAAAATTAGTATAGTTTTTCCTTAGAAAGTAAAAGAAAACTTTTCTTGAGGATAACATATAACATCTGCGGCAATATGAAAATGATTACAACCTTCACTGCTCCAGCCTTATCAAGTTCAACACCAACAGCTTCTAAATTCAGTCTCTTGGTATTAGGATTTCTGCCTGTAGTAGATATAAGCAAAAGATGCATCCTTAGACAGCTCCATTAAAATAACAAGTACATCCCTTATAAATAAAGTTCAAGGGAGGAAGCAAAAACGCACAAACATACAGGTATAAGAAAAACAATGACCGAAAACTACTGTTATATAAACCCAAAAGCCGCACAGATGTAAATGTATTAGAGTAGATTAGAACGGGAGAGAATTACTCTAATATACACAAACAGAAATTTGAAAATCACATAACTATTCATAGATAGAAAAGTTACCAGTAGCAAATAGTACAACATCTGCCACGAATTCTTCCCCATGAGACGATATTACTTTTATCCCATTGTCTGTTTTTATCAACTAAATTGAAAGATACAGTATGTTCAGTGAAGGATTAACTGATGAAACGAGTGAAAACTGAAAAGAACTGTAAATAGTAATGAGACATGAAAACTATCAATCATACTCAGATACCTGAGTCAAACTTGTTTGTGGATGCAGATTAACACCCCTTCCTTCAAGATTTCTAGCCACTAGTGCCCTCATTTCGTCATCAAATCCCCTGAAAAAGTAGAATTTTAGAGAGAAAAGAAGCCCAAGAAAAACGGGATGGAGTTCAGTAAAAAGATTGGCAAGACAGGAAAAATAAAACAGAAGCTGGTGCCGCACCTTAGTGGAAGTTCCTTCCTGAAGAATAAATCTACAGTACCACCCATTCCACGCCATATTGATGCAAACTCCACAGCAATGTACCTAATTAAGAAGTAAATAGTAACGGGGATTGAACCATTGATACGACTGACATGCTAGGTACATCAGGAGGAAAACATTGAGGAAGACATTACCCTCCTCCAAGTACTACAGCACGCTTAGGAAACTCTTCCAAGCTTAAAGCTTCATCAGATGTAATAGCCAGCTCCTGTCAAAGACAAATATGTACAAAAATCAGTGGTGTTTCCCTGCATAGCAGTTTATATCAGAAGTTCGTATTGCAAACATACAAATGGTTCTGTTATTCCTACTAAAATCTTTCAAAAGTTACTTCGATGAAAAGGATTTCATAAATATCAAATGCATCACACTCGTTGCTATTGAAGATAAAAAAAAAACATCGACACAGAAACTTACATGTCCAGGAATATTGGGCTTTTGTGCCCGACTACCAGTGGCAATCAATATGTGCTTTGCGGTATAGCTTATTTTTGTGCCATCTATCTGTCTCACCTCCACCTCATTGGGACCAACTATTCTTCCTTCACCTTCATACAATTTCACCGCAGCATTCGCCAACAACCGCTTGTAAATATTGTTCAGTCTTAGTATCTCATCAGTCTGCACATAGGGAATTAAAGCCTGTTAACTGATTATTTCTGTACGAGTTTGTAACAGCACCAAGACATCCAATCTATGGAAGTATACTAGGCACAGAGGAGGTCAAAATCATTTCCACCATTTAACATTCATGCTTGACCAAACAATAACATCAGTATCTTATAGGTTGTGAAAAAGTATTAATGCTTGTATATCCCAGAGTTTTAGAAGTTTCTCTTTGTGAGGGATCCAACACGCTATACTGCTATTAACACCAAACCATCCAAAAGGTTAACCCTCGAAATCACTTGTCTTCAAATATTTTTCATCATATTCTCTTCACAATTCCAGTGTTTACAAAGAGAAAGTGGCAATGCTAATGTTTTAACAATCAGCTAACTTCATTGGCATGAGTTGGAGAAACTAGTGCAAGTGTATCATGAAATCAAACCCTAGTAAAATATTGACTTAATTAATGACAAATTAGAACGCATAAGGAATTAAAGTAATTCCTGCGTACCTTCTTTTGCAAAAGCTTCTTCCACGTGAAGTCGACATTCTCATTTAGTTCCCACCCATAATTTCTAGCATCCTGCCAGCAAAATAACCACAACATACATCATCAAGCACAAGTTTCTCTCAGTTGACATGCCAAGGATAATTTTGGAACAGAAATACAATCGTGCAAATAATGCTTGGGCAAATGACTAATTAAGAACTTTGCTCTAACAGCTAAAAGAAAGACATTCAAATAATGATAAAAAGGCAAAAAAATGCTTCTTACCTCAAGTTCACCACCGTAAGTTGCCCCATAGACCAGAATCTTTTTGGGAACACAACCACGAATAACACAGCTGGAAACAAACAATTGTATAAGATCACCTGAGTTATCAAAAAAAAAAGTACAAGATCTCTAAGACATTAATAAACATCTTTCTTGTTTCTAGTAGTTTTCACCCCAATGCTGAGGAACAGCAATATTCCATATGTTTAAAGATTCAAAAGATCTCGTCTTTACGAAAAATAAAAATGAAAAGCAACAACTTACGTTCCACCAACTCCTCCAATCTCCTCTGAGCTAATGGGGTGAAATGGAAGCTCACAAATACCAACCTAGAACATTGAATCAGAACAACACCATGTTTCTATTAGGCATTACTATTATCGACAAGAAACAAAAGACATCACTTACAAAAAAACACACAAAAACGAAATTAAAAAAATATCCCTTTAAATCAAAGGGAAATCCGCAGAATAAAAATTCACCTTAGCGCCATTGTTAGCCGAAAACCTAGCTGCACGAACACCGCCACTCCCGGCGCCGATGACAAACAAATCAAAATCATAGTGAGGCGCGTTTGCTTCCTCAGCCGCCGCCGCCTTATCAATCTCTCCATCAACAAGCATCTTCCTCGCCATGATTGTGCAGAATCAGAAATTCCAAACTGAAAGAAAAACAATAACATAACCCAAAACGATGATCAATCATCAACCACTAGGCAAAAGAGAAATTCAAAATCGAAAATCAAACCAACGGAACGGCGAATCTCGAATCAGTAAACAAAACCCAATCAGAATATATATAAAAAAAAAAAGATCCGTGGAGAAGGGGAAGAGAAGTGTACCAAGAACAGTAAGATCCAGAGAAGAGACACAGATACGGGGGAAATAAACAAATGATTGTGTGGGTATGAAATCGAAATCGGATCTCTCTCAAGGATGATTGATCACGACGAAATCATTTTATACTGGTTTAAGCTCTCTTTTTTCTAGAGAAATAGCAATTACAAAATTAATTGGGTAAGTTTGACCACTTTTTACACTGTGTTTCACTTTCATCAAAGAAAACTACGTTTTAACCCTTTTAATTTGTTTTTTCTTAAAACTAATTTTTTCATTTATCTGCTCTTTCTTCGATGAAACCATCTCCTCTCTCTCTCTATATATATATATCTGCAATTGTTGATCTACGAAAAAGATGGTTTGCTTTGTCTCTTCTTCCTCCCGATATTTTACAAGAGGAAAAAGCTGATGGTGAAAGTTGTTAGAACAGAAGAAAATTGTTTACAAGAGGAAAAAGCTGTTAGAACAGAAGAAAATTGTTGAAAGGGTTGTTGTTGTTGGAATTGGTGATGGTGAAGTTGGGCAAGCGCATCATTTAAGGGAGGTGAAGAAAGCGAAGACGGTGAAGGAACTAATCCATGTGGCCACATGATTCAGCTTCACCCGAGAAATCACACTGGATCATGTGGCCACATGGGCTAGTTCCTCCGCCGTCTCCGTTTTCTTCACTTCCCTTAAACCAGATCGGAGTTTAAATACACCTTAGAGAATGGTTGGTTAATGTCTAATTTCATGGATAAGTGATTAATTTACACATCATTTCCTCCTATTATTTATAAGCATAAATAATAATTATAATTATACTTATAATCACATTATATATATATTAGTACGTTATATGTATCAAATATTATTGTTATCACGTTACAAATAGCGGATATTATTTTTATCGGTATCAAAGCACGTGTAATTAGTTGTTAATATAGTTATCATAACACATGTAATTTTCTATTGTTATTGTTATCGGTATAATTCTATATATCTTAATATCTTATTTGTTATTTTGTTAATTTCATCATTATTATTGATGAATATTCTGTATAAATTATATGTTAATATAAATATTATATGTTTTTCATATGTAACTGTATCTAAAAACAAAACTTTAGGTCTAGCCGTCGGGGTTACTTTGCGATTTTCGACTTACCTCTCCGGTGTCCGGTGCTCCTCGCCGGCGCCGTGAGAGGGCTTCTCTTCTGGTTGTCAGTTCGATCTCGTCGTTGGTCTTGTCTCCTCGGTTGCGGCTCTTAGGCGGAGGCTTTGGATGGCGTTCAGAATCTCGTCGACGGTTTGGGTTGGGGTGCCTCGCAGCGGCTTCTGGAGGGTGGCTTCTAGAAGCTTCACGGTGGTCCGATTTCCTCTCGGTCCCAGTCTGCTGGAGGGCGGTTTTCTAGCGATTGTATTTTTGGATCTGTGGCTCTCCTCGTCGGCCGATTATGCTGCTCGCAGTGGTTTTCGGGAACGGAGGTTGCATCTGGTCTTCAGCGGCTCAGCGTGGTTGCGTTGTCCGGTGATGGTGTTCGTGGCTAGGTTCTGAGCGTTGGATGGCGGAGACTGTTCTTCTGGATTTGTTGTGGGGTTAGCTTTGTTTTTTCTTTTGTTAGGTCATTGGTTTGTGTAGTGGTCATTTTTAGTTTTTGGCTATGTTTTCGGGATTTCTTGTTCGCTGGCTATGTTTCCGGGGTTTCATACCCCGCCGGCTATGTTTCCGGTGGTTTATTTTCTCGCCGGCTATTGCAATTTTGTATGTTAAATCGTTGCTGCTTTGTGGCTTCGGACAAGGTTCGTAGACTGGGCATCTGCCTGGTTGCTTGAGAGATTACAACGTGATGCACGGAAGCGGCTATAAGTTTCATGATTGAAACATAGACGAGTCGCTCTTTACAATAAGTGTTTCATTTGGGTTCATCTGGGTTGAATTTTAACATCTCTTAGACTTTATTATTAGGTTTTGATGTTAGTTATCCTTGTAATCATATGTATTTCTCAAAATGCTTTAAGCTTATATCAATAACAGCAAGACGATTAAAAAAAAAATTATATGTTTATTGTTATTTGTTATGTTATTGTTATCAATATAATTATGTATAAGTTATTATTGTTATCATATTAACGTCGTTAATATAAATATTATATATTTATTGTAATTTGTTATATGTTATTGTTATCAATAGGATCTTAATTTAAAGTCTAATTCTACGGATCATAATTACGTAGATTATCAATTTTAAAATTGAAATATTTTATTTATTTTTATAATTATGTATAATATGTTATTATTACTTTTATCAATTTAACGTCGTTTAAATAAATATTATCTCTTTATCTTTATTGTTATTTGTTATTAGAACTTTTATTGGTATAATTCTATTGTTAGCACGTTTGTTAACACGTTAACATGCTATATAATATGTTAGTATTTTAACCAAATAGTCCACTAAATGTTAATTTGTTATCCAAATATTGGCAACATATCAACAGTAACATCAGTGATGAACAGTGTCCATCGACAAATGAACAGTAACATTGGAGGCAGATAAACAGTATTACCAACATACCAATGACCATTGACGAGAAATTTTATTATAGTGACATTTGTGTAATTAGATAAAAGAAGAAAAACATTAATGGTTTAATTTTTTCTCTTTAATATTTTTCTAATTTTCAAAATAACACTACTATACACCTAATAAATTAGTCAATCATGTATATTGACCTCAATCACTGTTTTTTTAGATATCTCAAGGAAATAGTAAGAGGTCAAACAAAAAAGAAGAAAAATATCAACCATTGATTTAATTCATACCTTATGATGACGTGGATTTAATATCGGTAATCTGATACCAACTTACTGCTCCTAGGAAAACATATGCGAATTTTATATTATTTGATTAGAAAGCGACTTCCTAACGAAGATATGAAAATTCTCAAGGTCTAAATTTGAACACTATAAAGCGTAGGTGTTGTCATAATTTTATTTGACGTGAAGTTTTTTTATTAGTAAGAGAGCCAAAGAAGAAACAAACACAGATTGTTTTTCATTATTTTATTTTCTTTCCGTCTAGAATTTTATTGATTAAACTTGATAAGCAAAAACTATTATTACCTTTCAATTTTTTTTTGCAGATTCTAAAGATGATTTGACGACGATTGATTCGGATAAGTTCAACCGTATCATTAACGAGGTTGAGAATTTGCATCAGAAAGGTAATAGTTTTTGTTTATCAAGTTTTCTCTTCTCCCGATTTCAGTAGATTTGACTTGGATTTTTTTATTTTTTTTTATTTTGTTTTTCTAATCTGTTAGCTATGAAATTAATTATGGTCCCTCTTCAAAACAAAATAGAATTGTTTGTAAGAACAATTGAGATATGTTTCTTTTTTTCTTAATTTTTCTTTTATACTTCATTCCATAATTAACAATGTTTAAATATACAAAGAAATAAACTAACTACTATGAAACGTAAAACGTGGGCAAGAACACATCTCTTAATTAAGGAAACACATTCCCACTACTTAATGAAAAACCCTACGTAATTGATTTGGTCTTCTTGGACATGGCCATGTCATCTTCTTCCTCACTCTGTATCTCATCAATACTCCTATCCCCAAAATGAAGCTTGTCCTCAAGGTTCGACACAAAATCCGTTGACCCAACGAGCTTCGTTACTTGAATCTGGACAAAACCATAGATACACATTCTTACGCAAAAGAGAAAGCTTAGCAACAGAGGAGTTATTAGATCGACGACTCTCACACACACACGATCATGATTTCACGGTGGTGGCGGAGCAAATTGGAGCAGCTAGCGTCGACAGTGGACACGAGAGCAGAAGATACAGTGGTTGCTTGCGATGTAAGTAACCTCTTAGGTCTGCCCTAGAACGCGTCTCCTCGGCTCGGCCGTGTAGCGGTGGATCTCCGACGATAGTGGTATCATTTCTAGTGTAAAGAGGCTGCTCGGAAGCGATGAACGGAGACGGTGGTGAGGTGCGGCTCACACCTCCCCTGCACGGCCAGAGACAAAATGGAAAAGAGGAAGAGAGAGAACTCTTATCACGTAATGGTGGTGGTTTACCCGGAACTGGTTCTTCTTCGCCGAGCTTCATTGGTGTTGTGGTCAGTGGTTCATGGTTTTGGATTGGATGCGTCTGAGCCGAATTAATGAGCCAATATGGTTTGTGAGTGACACTTCGGATCCAAAGCCGTGTGATAATGGCTACAACATGAGACACGTCGATGAATTCTTTGAATGATGAAGTTATAGATTCCGTTGGAATCTCCACCGTGGCTATCTCCTCGATCCTTTTGGCCAACCGGCTTGGCTTCTTCTTCACCTCTTCGTGTAGCTCACCTCGAAGAGCAACAAACTCCTCCTTCATGGCTACATGAAGAACCGCCATTGACGGCTCTTCGTTGTCATAAACATCAAAGATTGGATCTCTATAATCGATGGATTGATCATCGACATAAACATCGAAGATTGGCTCTTCGTCCGTCATCGATTCTGAGGTTTTTTCGTGAATCGTTTCAACGGAAGGAAGCGGTGCCTTCTCCTTTTGAATATTAGCGGCATCTATTTGTTCTTTGTTCTGGCGACATTGCTCCAAGAATCGTTTATTGTTGTCTCGCAATCTGATCTTCTCCAGATCGTTGTCGTCACTAAACCTCAACAACAAAGCGTTCTTCAATGCGTCCCAGTTGCGGAAAGGTAAAAAACGTTGTCGACGGTAAAACCAGACGATAGCTTCTCTTTCGATTACTGCATGTGCGAGATTAAGTTTCTCCAAATCCGTGAAACCGTACCGGAGGAACTCATACTCCATCGAATCAAGCCACTGTCGCAAATCATCACCTCCATCACCTGTAAAAATTGGGAACTCTACACGCCCGATAGCAATTTTTTTTTTTGATTGGGGAAAGAGATAGATCGAACTGCTTTGATACCAATTGTTAGCTATGAAGCTAATTATGGTCCCTCTTCAAAGCAAAAGAGAATTGTTTCTAAGAACAATTGAGATACGTTTCTTTCTTTCTTAATTTTTCTTTCATACTTCATTCCATAATTAACAATGCTTAAATACACAAAGAAATAAACTAACTAATATGGAACGTAAAACGTGGGCAAGAACACATCCCCTAATTAAGGAAACACATTCCCACTACTTAATGAAAAACACTAATTGATTTGGTCTTCTTGGACATGGCCACGCCATCTTCTTTCTCACTCTGTATCTCATCATAATCTTCCTGCATTTAAGTAAATTTGACAATTTTTTTGCAGTTCAGAAGCCTAGAGAGCAAATTGCGGATGCTGAGGCGCTTCTTGACTCAGCGAATACTTTGGTTTCATCAGTTAAATTCCACTCTGCTAATGGCGTTTCTCAAGCTGGGTTTGTTAATGCCTTGATCTGTGGCTTTGGGGAGACTTCTTTAGGGATTGATGCTGATGAAAATACGTCGATGAAGTGGAAGGACATTGGGTTTGATGTCTGCTATGCTGTCATGGTTTCATGTGGTTGTTCAACAATGTGAGTTCTCTCCCATTACTAGTGCTTTGAGCATATTCTTTTTAAAATGAAGGTTTTGTTTACCTTTAGGATATGAACTTGTTCGCCTGATTTGGAAACTTTGAAATGTTTGTCTGTTTATGTTATGCATCTTTTTCAGGATAGGTCCTATGGATACTGAATTGAAACAGAGGAAAAGATCAGCGGGCTACAGAAAACGTACAAAGCCTGGTGCAGGTGTTAAGCCAGAGGAGGTGAGAATTGTTTTGCATACCCCATTAATCTTTAGTTTGCGACTGTTTCTGCATGGGGAGTGTGTATATATGTCCCAAACCGCTGCATCTCTAGATTTACTCTGCGTGAAACGGTCTCTTTTTACAAAATCAGTGGTAGTTTAGCATCATAGAAATTGTAATGGCATGTTTGATATGGATTAGTTTGCAATTGATGTATTGCAAGTAGAACTTTCTCAATTGTTACTATGATTGAATGTGATTTACTAATTAGAAAGGAAACTGATTTGGATACTTGTCATATCCTCCAGGTTGATGGTACAAACAATAACATGGCGATAATGTTTAACATCTTGCAGAAAAACAAACGTGTCAAGATTGAAAATTTTGTGATCAACAGGAGATCATTTGCACAAACAGTAGAGAATCTCTTTGCAATATCATTCTTGCTGAAAGATGGACGAGTTGAGATAATTATCGATGAAAAAAATGGTTCTCATTTTGCCTGTAAGATATACCTCTACTCCCTTATGTTTGGTTTTGGTTTTTGACTTCATCCTCTAACCCCAAAAAACTGGTATCTCACTTTCCTCATCTGTCCTCAGTGCCAAGGAATGCACCTGCAGCAAACTTGGTGATGTACTTAGATATGATCGTTTGCAACCATTTCGTACTTAGATATGATCAAAAAGATTGGAAGGTACAAATTACTGTTTCCTTGGTTACAATAATTCGCCAAATGGTATATTGATTTTGGGATTTCGGTGATTACCGCATAGCCGATGAAAGAAATGGTGGCAGTGGGAGAAGAGCTGATGCCACACAGGGAAACTGAAGTTGCTTCATCTGCGTGTGACTTGGCATCAAAACAAGTCTCACAAGATTCTCAGACAACACCAATAAGGAAGCTATCGAGGAACAAAGGTTCGGTGATACAAGAGGAAAAAGCTGTAGAAGATTCTCCTGACATCGAAGGTAACAATGAAGATCGTAAATATGGTGGAATACGCCAGAAAAGCAAGCTCAGGCAACTCACTAGTGAAGATGGTTTGTGAATTGCTTAATTCTTTTCTTTTTCTGACTAATCCTTTTGGTGTACATAAGCAGCATTTTTTTATATAAGCTATGGTTTTTGGTAGTAAGCATGTTTTATGAGGTTATCTAATGGATTGTCTCTGGTTAGAATTTTTATTTTGGTTGATGGCAGTTTTAGAAGTTAAGAGTTTTCTCTTCTCTTTTCTTTTTCTTTTTAAACTCAGAATCTTAAAGCATCTGCATTGGGATGAGACATTCACCAATAAAAAAAAATAAAAATGAAAAGAGAAACTGAGATAAAGAGAGGTAGAATCGTAGAAGGGAAAAATAGTTGATACATCCTCTTGCTTACGTGTCACGTTTTGATAGATCCAACTTTTTTTTTAATTTAATTATTTAACTAAAAAAATATGTTTTTATTTTTATTTTGAGAGGATGCTCTTAAGGTGCTACATAAGAAAATTGTGTTCATATGTCGCCACTTTATTTGTTTATGAAAAAAATATTTGTTATACTGATAGAAAAAAAGGCACACCGTTTTTCTATTACTCTTAATTCAACATCATATTTTATGTTCATTTAAGCAAAAATAAGCTTTAAAAAAAAACAAAAAAAAACTGAATTCTTTGCAACAATATAAAATGATATTATCATTTATTTATGTTAAAAAAAAAACATTTCTCGCTAATACCAATGTAACTGGTTTTGCGGTTACATCTACTACTTGCTTGTCCGACTAGATACTTATCATTAGACCATCTCCGGTAGGAAAGCAAATTTCTCATCCTATATTCCATCCACATCACTTTATTCTCTTTCCACATCATTTCAAATTTTTAATTCACACCCAACTCCACAATAGGAAGGCAAATCATTTTCTCTTTCCTCCAACTCATTTTCTCTTTCCTCCACATCACTCCATCATATATAATTCATTTTATATTTATTTTATTTTATTTTTATTATTTTATATATGTTATACATTTTATAAATACTATTACTATTAAGGATGTTGAAAATTGAAAAATTGATCCATAAGGATGTTGAAAATGAATCCATAAGGATGTTGAAAATTGAAAAAAAAACACCAAAGAGAGTGATAATGTAGGAGAAGAAATAAAAAGAGTGTTAAAACTTGAGATTTGTTTTGGTGTCCAAATGTTATAAACATAAGTTTTATTTATAGATGTTCAAAAATAAAAAATAATTGTGTAAATTTTTTTTTTTTATTGTGATCAATTATTGGATAAAAGTAGCATTTAAAAAAAATGGGAAAAAGAAAAGAAAGAAAATAAAGAAAAGAAGAAAAGAAGAAAAGAAAAAACAGCTAACGAATTATAAATTGCCACGTCATCATTGTGTCAGAATTTCATGCTAGACAAATTTTGCCTTCCTCCGATGACATGTCATTTTGCCTTTGATAATTCTCTACCTTTTGGATCTAATAAGACCCCATTTCCTTAGCTATTGCGTTTGGTCGTAGGCAACAACTTGAACACAGACAAAGAAAACCATTAGACCAAACTCAATAGCTAGGGAAATGGGGTGTTATTAGATCCAATAGGTAGGGAATTATCAAAGGCAAAATGACATGTCATCGGAGGAAGGCAAAATTTGCCTAGCATGAAATTATGACACAATGATGACGTGGCAAGTTATAATTCGTTAGCTGTTTTTTCTTTTCTTCTTCTCTTCTTTTCTTTCTTTTCTTTTTCCCATTTTTCTGAAATGCTATTTTTATCCAATAATTTATCACAATAAAAAAAATGTACACAATTATTTTTTTAACATCTATAAATAGAGTTTATGTTTATAACATTTGGACACCCAAAAAAATCACAAGTTTTAACACTCTTTTTATTTCTTCTCCTACATTATCACTCTCTTTGGTGCATTTTTTTTCAATTTTCAACATCTTTATGGATCCATCTCGCAATTACAATTTCCTACCAAATTACAGTTTTCCAAACCCTCAAAATCCAAACATTCAACCACCAAATCCAAATACACAACTCCCAGAAAATCCTATAAATTCGGGAATGCATCCAAATTTTCAAATGCCATATATGATGCCACCAAATTTTGGCATGCAATACTCGTACAATCATCCATATATGCCATATGGCTACCCACCAGTTCCGGGAAACACCAATGTTTCACATAATATGAACTACCCTAACAGTCAACCCATTAACGAGCCAACCGGTTTTAGTAGTGGATCGACTGATACTTCACAATTTTGCACCCAAATCTCTTTGGGAGATGCTGGCGGGGATACTCCTATTCTTCAACCAACCCAACAATCAGCAAAGAAGAAGGCAAGTTACACTACTTGGAGTTTTGAAGACAACAAAGCGCTACTAAATGGTTATTTCCACTTCAGTACTGATAGTGAATTGGGGAATAATCAAAAAGGTGATACTTTCTGGGGTAAAATTGCTAAGTACGTGAACGAGAGCACCGACAGCAGAAAAATATTCACCGCAACAAAATGCCAAAGTCACTTTCGTGACATAAACAAGAAAATTTGCACCTTTGTTGGTTGTTACAGTACTGCAACCAGGGAGAGGCGTAGTGGTTTTTCCGATGATGACTACATAACCAATGCTCTTGGTTTGTATGAAGCAAAAGAAGGCTGTGTGTTTGCTTATGTGGATGAATGGAAATTGGTTCGCCATCAGCCCAAATATTTCAGTCTTTTGTTCGTCCAGCAGGTAGGGAGGCAACGAAGAAGAAAGCTATGGTTTCTTCCAGTAAATCATCTACTACCAGAAAATCTAAGCATGCCATTGAAGAAGAGTTGTCCAATTTAGCCTCTATTCATGAAAACCTTCAACAAAACAGGACAAATACTCTTTCAGCTATCTTAGAGTTGTCTGCTGGCCAGAAGGAAGTTGCACGTTCTAAGAACATGGAGTTGTGGATCCAACTGCATAACAAATATCGTGATGATGCAGAACAAGAAGCCTACATGATGTTGACAAATACTTTGTTTGACCGTTAGTTTTAATATGTTGTGTTCTAAATTTATAATTGTGTGTTTGTCAAAATAATTTGTGGCTGTTAGTTTTAATATGTTATGTTCTAAATTTATAATTGTGTGTTTTTCAGAATAATTTGTGGCTGATAAGAGTGTTTGTACCTTCAATAATTATGTTTTAATAAAAGTGTTGTGTTTGAATAATTGATCATATCCACTACTTCTGACAAGATGTGACTCTACTCAATGCAAATTTTGAATAATTGATCATACCCACTACTTCCGACAAGATGTGACTCTACTCAATGCAATTTTGAATAATTGATCATACCCACTACTTCCGACAAGATGTGACTCTACTCAATGCAATTTTGAATAATTGATCATACCCACTACTTCCGACAAGATGTGACTCTACTCAATGCAAATTTTGAATAATTGATCAGGCCCACTACTTCCGACAAGATATGACTACTCACTGCAAATATTAATTCAAATATTGAATAATTGATAAGACCCATGAGGATAATAATTCATCATACCCCCAAGACTTATCTACATATTCAATTTAGTTAAGTAAAATTGTAGCTCATTTATTATAAAAATGGTAGCTCACATCATATCAACATAACTCATTCCAAACATTAATACTTTTTTCTTCTTATCATTCAATGGATGTACCACCAAATTTGTTTAACTTCGAAGAGTTCGAAAAACAGTGGAAGTTATAAGAATCTCTGATTCAAAGGCAACAAGAACTTCTTGAGGAACTGCAAAGAAGAAACGAAAGATCCTATTCCAAAAATTTTATCTATAGAGATCATGTAGCTGCCCATCAAAGGCTCATGGCCGACTACTTTGACGAGTCATGCACTTACACCGACATGCAGTTCCGAAGAAGATATCGAATGAAAAGGCCATTGTTTCTACGAATTGTAGAATCTTTATCAAATTACGACGTCTACTTCACTCAAAGATGAAATAATTCCGGGAAGCCTGGTCTTTCCCCTGTCCAGAAGTGCACAGCTGCCCTCCGCATGCTCGCATATGGCTGCCCAGCTGATGCTTGTGACGAGTATGTGAAGATTGAAGAAAGCACGGCGCTCGAGTGTACTAAAAATTTTTTTGAAGGGATAATTAACTTGTTTCAAGATGAATATTTATGAAGACCAAATGTGACAGATTTGGAGAGGTTACTCCAAGTTGGTCAGGATCGTGGTTTCCCCGGAATGATTGGTAGTATTGATTGCATGCACTGAAAGTGGAAGAATTGTCCCAAGGCTTGGCATGGACAGTTCACTAGTGGACACAAAGGCTCGACAACAGTTATTCTTGAGGCTATGGCGTCATATGATTTGTGGATATGACATGCTTTCTTTGGGTTGCCTGGTACATTGAATGACATTAATGTACTCGATAGGTCACCGGTGTTTGACGACATCATTTCCAGTGAAGCCCCGGAAGTGAACTTCATCGTAAATGGTCGACAATACAATCGGGCATACTATCTTGGCGATGGAATCTATCCTAAATGGCCTGTCTTCGTTCAGTCAATTCAAGTTCCTGTAGGCGACAAAGCACAATTGTTTGCCAAACAACAAGAATCATGTAGGAAGGACGTGGAACGAGCATTCGGTGTTCTCCAAGCACGATTTGCTATTGTTCGGCAACCATCTAGAATGTGGGATATCGAGGTATTAGGTAAAATAATGCGGGCCTGCATTATTTTACATAACATGATAGTAGAGGATGAACGTGATACATATTCGCGAAACTGAGAAAATATCAACTTCAAACCTTTAAACAATTGTGCATCAAGCTCCTCGATCAACGTCGACACCCAAATATTACCACAATTTGAAGTCCATGTGCAAGGCCGGCCAGAATCAGATATTCATGTTAGAGCCAATTTACGTGATAGGGATCAACATATTCAATTGAAGAAGGATCTCGTCGAGCATATTTGGCAAAGATTCGGAGCAACCCTCGATTAGAAATATCAAAATTTATTTCTAAGTTTATTAATGTTTGGTGTTTGTTTTGTTGTAAGATTTTAATGAATTATGTATGTTTGGTTTGTCTTTATTAATAATAACGAGTGTTGTTTATTTATTTAGAAAATGGGTATTTTATTTGAATCATTAAAATAATATATTTTTATATATTAATCAATTCTAATTAAAAAACAAATTATATATTAGTTATTATTTTTTTACATTATAAAAATTATTTTGTGTGATTATAAATATATTAGTGTAAATATATTAATAGTAATAGTATTTATAAAATGTATAACATATATAAAATAATAAAAATAAAATAAATAAATATAAAATGAATTATATATGATGGAGTGATGTGGAGGAAAGAGAAAATGATTTGCCTTCTTATTGTGGAGTTGGGTATGAATTAAAAAATTGAAATGATATGGAAGGAGAATAAAATGATGTGGAGGGAATATAGGATGAGAAATTTGCTTTCCTACTGAAGATGATCTTACATTGGTTAGAAGAAAAATTTCCCTTTTTTAGTAAAAGTACAAAGTCATTGTTTTAACTTTTAAAGTTGTAACATCACTAGATTTTGAATTTATTTATTTCTATACATAACCAGCATTTATCAACCAAAATTTATAACATGTATGATAGATGTATAATTTTAACCGTGCAAACCTTTTGTAATTCTTTCGTTTTAAAAATGGTAAGAAGAGGCTAGACTTTTGTTTAGTTTTGTCAATCCTCTTTATCTTTAAGTTTTTAGTTTTCTTGAGCTTTTGGTAAATTAAGTTAAACCTTAATTTTTTTCCTCTAATCTTTTTCTTTTGTGTAATATTGTAATGTTCTTTTTAAAATTAATGAAAACCTTTTAACAAAAAAAAATGGTAAGAAGAGAAAAAATCACTGCAATAATATTTGGAGAAAATAAAAATAAGATTTCTGGATTTTTTTTTCTACCAGAACGACTAACATAAATTTCCTTTTTTCTAATATCCCAATGTTTTAATGACTTATGACCATATATGTATTTATCACTACAAGTAATTTATTATCAAACTGAAATCTGATTAAAGTAGATGACCGATATGATATTTTATGCAAATTTTGTGTTCGACGAATTACTATTGACTTTTTTTTTTTCAAATAACATGAATGTTATTTTATACTAGTATTCCATAATTAAATATAAAAGTGAGAATTTCCCAACTTGGACATGTTTTAAGAATCTTTGAATAATAAGATAAATATTTTTAGATAGTTTTTGTTTTTTGTTTTTATAGAAAATTAATACGTGTTCAAATTTCTCTTGGGAAAAACGGTTTTTCTTTTTCAACGAATAGATTGCTTTTCTTCAATTGGTTGGCGATCTTTAACCACTTGTTCATTGGACTTGGTTTCCAGTAAAAAATGTACCATCTTTATTGTATGGCGATATTCGTATAATCGTTGAAAATTGATATTAATTCTCAAACTTAATTTTTTCGGAAAACATCTCTAGATCTAAATTGGGAATCAGCCAATGTCATATAACATGAGAAAATGGAGTTACACGTTCTCCGAATATGAGAACAAATAAGAGTTTTTCCCGAAAAAAACATCTTCATATATATATTTCTTTTGTTTTATTGTTTCTCAAGATTTGTAAATAATCGACCTATCATTAGAATTTTCTTGAATCTCCAAAATTTAGCTTTCCTCTCTCACAAAGCTTAATCAGAGACATAGATATGCCTAATTAACAACATTCATTTTCTCTCTTATTTATTTATTTATTTTATTTAATCAAATATAAATACAAATACAAATACAACCCAGGCACGTCCATCTTTATTGGAAATGAATAAATAAAGGGTGAACAAATCTCACCAAAAATTTCTCTCCCAGGCACGTGTTTCGAAGATTACCGTTTTTATATCAGATCTACTTTAATCAAATCCTATATACTTTTCTTTACTCAAAATAGTAATCTTCCCCCCATCTTCACCGTTCTTGACCGTATCTCACCGGGTTCCACCCCCGACACCATGTCGGAGGGCCCTCTCCCCACCGGTAAGGACGTATCCTCCTCCCCCTGCACCTCCCTCAACTCGACATGGTCTGGTTTCCCTCTGTCCGGCTTATCCAAGAACGTTGTGGTGAAGAATTTTCCTCTGTTTCCGGCTCTCCTCAACTCGAACTCTTAGGGCTTCTCGACTCAGTTTGGATCTAGCCGTTGGAGCAGTCCCCTTTTTGGTGGTGGTTCCCCGGCTCACACCTCTGGAGTCCCCCCCCCCCCCCCCCCCCCCGTGAGGTTCTAGGAAGGCAGGAAACTAAGAATCTCGCCACTTCGCAGTAACCCACAAATTTCACAACTTCTCTGCTTCTTAAAGTTTTTGCTTCAAAATGTCTAGAAGATTTTTCTCCGCTGAGAAAGGAAAAAGCGTGGCCCCCTTCAAACCCCCACCACGAACAGCTCGAGTAAAGGTCCCACCTTTCGACAACTCTGCTCTTCTCCAGATGCATACACTCACCCTCATGGGTAGGGTCACAAACCCCAAAATACAAAAGATTTGGTCGCTCATCCCCTTCATGGCGGATCTCTGGAAGACTTCTGCCCGTCCAGTCGGAGCAGATCTGGGAAATGGACTTTTCCAGTTTCAGTTTCAAAATGAAGAAGATCTTCAAAGAGTTCTGGATAATAGACCGTACCATTTCGCACATTGGATGGTTATCCTACAGCGTTGGGAACCCACAATCTCTCCATCTCTTCCGTCTCTGATTCCTTTTTGGATAAACGTTCAATGCATCCCAGTGCATCTGTGGTCGGAGGCCACTCTCATGAGCATTGCTGAGGATATAGGCTTCTTCAAAACCATGGAAATCACGGCTACATCAGCAAGGATGAGAGTCTTTGTAGATGGACTAAAGCCTCTGATTATGTCTACTATGGTGGAATTTGACAATGGGGATGAAGTAAAGGCAAAGCTGGTGTATGAAAAGTTGGAACGCCATTGTAAAATTTGCTTCTATTTGGACAATGAAGACAAGGATTGCCCGACTGAAAAACTTCTGAGCATAGGGAAGGAAGCTCAACCCCAAGAAAGTAGACACGAGTCTCACCGGCAAGGACAAGACCAAGACCGAAAGGAGGAAAGACAGAGAACCAGAGACCCTCCTCCTCACAGGTATCATGAAGATAGGAGAGAATCTTCTCAGCTCTCCACCCACTCAAGAAACTACTCCCACCGAGAGAAGAGCAATCTTACTGTCCACCGAGAAAGATCGAGAGACTCCAGAGAGGATTGGGAGAGAAGATCAAGAGATTCCCGGGACCCGAGACCCCCTTTAGGGAACAGGAGAAGAGAGCGAGACAGGCCCTCTCAATCTCAATCTCACTCTCACCACTCGCAGTCCTCTCACTCTCACGGAAATGCAGGAAGAACTGACTACCGAACTGACTACCGACTTTTAAGCCAGAGAACTTGGGACCCTAATGCAAGAGATATTGAATGGCAGAAAACTAGACCTCCTCAACCATCTAGGGACGGAGAAGAATCCTCTAGGCAGAGACAGTCCACTCCGACACCGTCTAACAGAGCTCTGCCTGAACCATTGCCTCAGGCCATCCCCCGAGAAGCTATGGAGGAAGCTATGGGAGAACTCAGAGAAGTTATGATCCAATATTCGAGTTGTGCTGATCCGTCTGAAAGCGCAGCTAGAAAGGAGAGGATGTGCCAGGTTGAAGCTGCGGGACAAGTGGAAGAAACGGCAGAACAAATGGCGAGAGCGTCGATGGCTCAAAAAGCAAACTTATCTGAAACTCCTCTTCTTCTGGTAGCTGAACAGTCCCCCACAGTGCCAGAACGGATTCCAGTAGCTCAGCGACTAGGACCTCAAGTACTTGCAGGAAATTCATCAAAATATCAGAAGAAGAAAGCACAGGTGAAACGAAAACCAGGAAGACCTCCCCTGAAGAAGAAGGTTCAAGGAAGCCCAAAAGAAATGCTAGGAACAAGCTCTCGTAAAAGGAAAGCAGCTCATCTTACTAGTTCACCCAAGAGAAATCTGAAGGTGGGAAATCATATTGCTTCATCTTCGAAGAGAGGCTCCACCTCTCGGGTAAATTTCCCTCAAGCAAATGAGGAGAACCTTTTATCCGCAAGCCAACCTACGAGTACAATCATCCCGGCAATATCACGAAGGAAGATGGATTTTCAGAATCCATCCAATCCTCTTCCTTAAAAGTGGTGAGTTGGAACTATCAAGGGTTGGGGAATCCCTGGACGGTTCGACGAATGAGAGAAATCTATGAAAAGATCTCTCCTGACATATTTTTCCTCTCGGAAACGAAGAATTCCGATGAATTTGTCCTCAAAACTTTGGAATGGATGGTTTACGACAATCATGCTCTAATCTCTCCGCAAGGTCACGGTGGAGGAGGACTTGCGCTATTTTGGAAACAAGAGATAAATTTGGAAATTGTATCTTCATGTACCAACTACTTTGATACGCATATCAATTACGAAGGAAATCTTTCTTATGCTTCCTTTATTTATGGAGATACAAATAAAGCTAAGAGGAAACAATTGTGGGATCGTCTTTCTCAGGTGGCCGTGACCCGAAGCAATCCTTGGTTCCTCACAGGAGACTTCAACGATATCATCCACAACTCTGAGAAACAAGGAGGCCCTGTCAGGGCAGAGGGAACTTTCATCGACTTTAGGACCTTTCTCTCGGAGAATGATCTATTTGACATGCCTCATTCCGGAGACCCGTTGTCATGGAGAGGCGTAAGACACACCTACACTGTCAGATGCCGCTTAGATCGCGCAATCACAAACAGCTCATGGACGGAACTATTCCCAGCCGGCAGATGCGAGTATCTAAGGTTTGAGGGATCAGATCATAAACCAATCGTCTCTTACTTTGACCCTACAAGAAAACGCGGAAAAGGTTTATTCAAGTATGATCGTCGACTAAGAGATAACGAAGAAGTTAAAAATCTTATTTCTAAGTGCTGGAATGAAGATGCGGAATTAACAGTGGATAATCGATTATCGAAAGTGAGAAAAGAGATCATCAGATGGACAAAGGACAGACGGGTCAACAGTCAACTGCAAATTGAAAAGAATAAAGAAGCCCTGGAGTTGGCAATTACCAGCCCTCTTAATTTGGATGCACAAATCAAAACCATAAATGAAGAACTGAGACTAGCATACAAAGCTGAAGAGGATTTTTGGAAGCAGAGAAGTAGAGTGCTATGGCTAACCCTCAGAGATAAGAACTCAAGCTTCTTCCATGCGATCTCAAAAGGAAGAACAGCAAGAAATAAATTTTCAGTAATCGAGGATGAGGAAGGAAAAGCGGAATTCACAGAGGAGAGGATAGCAAAGGTGATTACGGAGTATTACCAAAATATGTTTACGTCCCAAGGAATATATGAAGAAAATACAAAGGCTATTGTGGAACATGCTCTACAACCTCGAATCTCGGAGGCGACAAACCTGGATTTGATAGCAACTCCGTTACCAGAAGAGATACGGAGAACAGCCTTCTCAATTCACGCGGATAAAGCTCCTGGACCCGATGGTTTCTCAGCAAGTTTTTTTCAAACAAATTGGAACACGGTTGGTGAGGAGATTGTAAAGGAGATCCAAGAGTTCTTTGAATCTGGCACAATGCCAAGAAATCTAAATGATACTCACATCCGATTGATCCCCAAGATCCACTCCCCAAGAAAGGTGGCTGACTATAGACCAATTGCGTTGTGTAGCGTCTACTACAAAATCATCTCAAAATTACTGTCTAGAAGACTCCAGCCGATTCTTAACGACATTATCTCCGAGATTCAGTCCGCATTCGTACCGGGAAGAGCGATTTCAGATAACGTTCTTATCACACATGAGACACTCCACTTTCTCAAGACATCTATGGCGACAAAGCATTGCTCAATGGTGGTGAAGACGGATATGAGCAAAGCATACGATCATGGAATGGATTTTTATTCGGTTAGTTCTTCAACGATTAGGATTTCATGAAAACTTTATCTCTTGGATCTTGTGCTGTGTGGAATCTGTTTCGTATGATTTCCTCATCAATGGCTCACCAAAAGGATTGGTTAAACCGAGCCGCGGAATCAGGCAAGGAGACCCGCTGTCTCCGTATATCTTCATCCTTTGCAGTGAAGTGCTATCGGGATTGTGCACTCGGGCTCAAAATGAAGGATCTCTTCCAGGAATCAAAGTTGCTCGTGGTATCCCAAAAGTGAATCACCTTCTATTTGCGGATGACACAATATTTTTTTGCAAAGCAAACAGTAGGTGTGGGACTATTTTGAAGAACATTCTCTGTCAATACGAAGACGCATCGGGACAAACTATTAACTGTCACAAATCCTCTATCACCTTCTCTAAGAAGACTCCTTCTGACCATAAGGAGATCCTGAAAAGAGAGCTAGGCATCGAGAGTGAGGGTGGAGTTGGTAAGTATTTGGGACTCCCTGAACACTTTGGAAGAAGAAAAAAAGACATGTTCACCGGTATTGTGGATAGAATTAGACAAAAGGCGGTCAATTGGTCTACAAGATTCCTTTCACCGGCTGGAAAGCTAGTAATGCTAAAAAGTGTGCTATCAACAATGCCCACTTATGCAATGTCGTGTTTCCAACTCCCCTCTTCTATTTGTAAACGGATTCAATCTGCTTTAACAAGATTCTTGTGGGATGATAAACCGGATAAAAGAAAGATGTCTTGGGTTGCTTGGGATCGGCTTACAAAAGCAAAAAGAGAGAGAGGATTGGGATGCCGTGACATACAAAGTTTTAAAATAGCTCTATTGGCAAAATTGAGTTGGCGGATCCTCTCTAATCCAGATAGCCTCCTGGCCCGAGTCCTCTTAGGAAAATATTGCCGGGAAAAGTCTCTAATGGAATGCAGCCCGCCAGCTTCCTCTTCACATGGATGGAAGGGAATCCTTCTAGGGCGAGATCTGATTGCAAAGCACTCAGGGTGGGCAGTAGGGAATGGACTATCCATTAGAGTGTGGAACGACAACTGGTTATCATGCTCGTCTCAACTTAGACCGGTTGGACCAGCTCCAGAAGTTTCTCAAGATTTTTCTGTCTCAGATCTCTTTATCCCGGGAACTGATACTTGGGACAGGATGAAGATCCAGCTAGTTTGCCCAGATTGGGAGAAATTTATCCTAAAAATTAAACCAAGTGTGTCAGGTGTACCGGATAGGAGAATCTGGCTGAAGCATGACTCAGAAGACTATAACACAAAGACAGGTTATTTTGCTGCTAGAGAAGAGAAATTTTCCATGGAGGAAGCAGCAACCCCAGATCCATCCATTGGTTATCAGATGTTTGGAGTGTCAACACCTCCCCAAAGCTAAAAATGTTCCTGTGGAAAGCGGCAAAATGAGCTTTACCGGTGAATGAAAGATTGTTCTCTAGAACAGTTCTCCCAAACGCAGCCTGCCCGAGATGCGGCGAAACCGAAACAGTCTCTCACCTGCTGTTTACTGTGATTTCGCACGACAAGTCTGGGTAAGGGCTCCTTTCCAGAACGGGTTTTCGCCACCACAAGACCAGAGTTTCGACAATCTTTTGAGAGAAAGTAGACTCTTGAAGTGCCTACCTCCGATAGGAATTACTAATGGACCACTGGCACCTTGGATTTGCTGGTCCATTTGGGTATCAAGAAACAATCTTCTGTTCAGTGACCGAAAGTTCACACCAGAGGAAACTATCTTGAAAGCAGTGCTAGATGCAAAGGAATGGTTATTGACGCAGTCAGTGAAGACTTCCAATTCTACCTCTTAGACATATGGGATCGCGGCTCCTGCGGACTCTACTTCAGACTTTGTGGTGAACTGTAAAACGGATGCTGCGTGGCGGCAAGACTCTCAAATTGCAGGTTTGGGATGGCATTTCTCAGGTACTTCAACTACTGGGGAATCCAGCCACTCCGGAGCCGAACCCTTTGTAGGCTCAGCCTTGATGGCAGAATGCCTCGCTCTTCGAGCGGCGATTGACCACTCGTTGGTCCTGGGATTCTCTTCGATTGCTTTCCAATCTGACTCCCTTCAGGCTATCCGAGCTATCTCCGCAGGATCTAGTTCTTCGGAGCTTCATGGAATCCTCTCAGATATCTCTTCTAACCTCTATCTATTTGAGTCCTTTTCTTGTAGTTTCATACCACGAGGTGCAAATGTTGTTGCAGACCGGCTCGCAAAAGAAGCTCTGTTTCTTTTCGATGAAAACTTTGTGTGAGAAAGTTTATATATAAGCAGCTGTGTTTCAAAAAAAAAAAAACTACAAATCCAACAATCACTCAATTCCTTTTGGATCTCCTCTCTTCCTCCTTCCTGAACTTTATCCCACAAGCATTGCATAAAGTCTGAAACACGTTTACCAATTAACCATTCGTTTAGTTTAGGTTTAAGCAGCGTCATTAATATTCAAACCTGATTAATAAGTTTAATTTTTTGAGATTAAAAAAGTAACGAAACTAGTACCCTGGGACCAAGAGGACCCCTTCGCCACATAGGAGTGCTAATTGCATAGCCGTTTCTGATTCGCGTTCGCGTCCAAAGCATTTTCAATCGCCAAAGAGTTATTACGATGTGCTCTCCTAGCAGGAACATCAATCAGAACACAGTCACTCCCCGTGTTGATCCCGGGGATCACTAATGAAGATTAAGAGATTGATTAGGGAGAGAGAGGCGAGATTTTCGTTAATTAGAGAGTCAACCACAATTTGAGGCAGGTCGGGAATATTTTGGGCAGGCCGTGGGCCGTGTTCTTTTTATTGATGATGAAGGAAGTGAGGAATTTAGAGTTACGAACTGGTTCCGAAGGACGTCCAGTTCGGCGTTCTAAATCGCTGTCTTGTTACAAAGAGAGAGAGAGAGAATGAGAGAGGTCGGGTCACTTGTGGTCGGTGAGATACAAAATTTCCAGATCAAGATCATTAATGACATCGAGGGGTATTTATACCGGCAGTTGACTTCCTGCTCCCCGGGATCTCGGGGCTACGTGGCGTCTTCGGCCTGTTTCGCGGGTAAGGTGGTCTAGGAGGCGTGTTCCGGTTTTCGAGAAGGGAGGTCATGATGAGCTCTGCGAGGCGTGTTGCAGAGCAGCGCACTGTTTTGCCAACTCTCTTCCACGTGTCCTTTCCTCCTTCGTTGACTCCGCAGGGTTGGTGGGGCGTCCAGTCGAAGCCGTATCTCTACGCGGGTAGGGCACTGTTCTACCAGCTCCCACGTGCCTTCTGCTCTTCTGACAATCCTGCTTTGGTGAAGTGTCAATGCGGACCCGAGGTGCGTCCTCGGGAGCCCGGGTGATACGAGAGCGGTGCCCTCAGGTCGGCGACCGAGCTGAAGAGGGGCATTTCCTAAGATGGGCCTAACTAATTGGGGGTGCTAGGCCCACCTCCAACAATAGGCCCTCCCCCAGTTCGGTGTCGCGAGGCGAGGTGAGCGACCCGAAGTTGATCTGATGTTAGTTCGGCACATCTTAGTACGGTTCCTCGAAATTTGGGCGGAGGAGCGCGGGGTGTTACAGCCCAGATTTGAGCCCGTGCTCGTACGTGTTGACCTTTCCGAAAATCCGTAGGCGGTTGGCGCGTACCCATCACGTGGGAGAACGAAAGGTCACCTCTTTTTCGCGTGAGCTGCCCACGCGCGGCGTGCGACAGACGCTTCGCGTTTATCGAGGCGTTTCCTGCTTTTGGCGTGGGAGAACGAGGAGTCGTCATCATTAGGTTTCTGGGCGGCCGTGCTTCCTTCGACACGTGTCCAGGCGTCGCTTCATTGTCCCCTTCCTCTATTTAACCCCTCTTTCTTCCTCCTGTTAAAACCTTCTGCCCATACTCTCAAGGTAACTCTTTCTCTTTTATTCCCTGCTTCGCTTCCTTTCTTTGTGCTTTTCGATTTCTTCTTCCCCTTTGTGCAATGGCGCCGATGCTAGACGGAATTAGGGTTGAGTCGAGCGAAGAATCGGCGTCCCGTGGTGGCGGTAGCGATTCTCCTAGTTCTTCTTCCGATGGTTCCGGGCGCGCCTCCTCTCCGCGTCGAGGCTCAGACAGTGGGGAACAGCCTGTTCCTTCGACTTCAAGGGCCGCCCCGCTGCTCCCTGGGACCCATCTGCGAAAGAAGGCGGTGATAAGGTCCTCCTCTGGTGGCCGCGGCGTTGGCCAAGTTGGGGGAAGAACCGGGCGTCTGGGCGACCGCGGTGGTCGTCAGGGCGGCCGCGGCGGCGGAGAGCGAGTGACCAAGGCGAGGAGGTCCCCCTTGGTTCCGTACGAGCAGGGCGGGTCACCAACCCGGAGCACAGCGGAATCGGTGACTCTGCTGAGGGATTTGTGCGATTTCCCTGATGGTGTCGAGCTCAGGCTACCCAGGGCGGACGAGCGCTCGTGGACTCCTCGGGCGGGCTTCGTCTGCCTGTATGAATCGTTCTTCCAGAAGTGCGGGTTGCGCCTTCCTCTCCCCGAGCTGTTCGTCCAGTATTGCCGGGCGCGGGGTTTGGCCTTCTCGCAGGTCTGCCCGTCCACGATCCGGGGGATGATCGTGCTGCTGACCTTGGGGCACGAATGCGATGTAGAGGTGACGGTGCCCATGTTCGACGCTCTCACCCAGCAGAAGGCGAATCCTGGGATTCCGGGAACTTATTATGCTGCCTTCAAGCCCGCGGCGAATATCCTAGAGGCCCCCAGCTCGGGGGGTCTAAGGCTAGCAAGCTGTCGAAGGTCGATGACTGGTCTCGCAGCTACTTCTACATCCGGGCTACCGACGTGGTTGGGCTCGATCCGTCGGCGAGATACACCCGGGATTGGAATTTTTCCCCGAGTAGGGATTTGCAGGTCGAGCTGACTTCTCTTCTTCGATTTTGTCTGACTAATGCTGTTTGTTTTGTTTTCAGGTCCTCACACTTCTAGGTTCAAGCTGACGGACTACGCGGGTATCCTTGCTGTGTTCAGGACGGTGCGCGACAGAGAGTGGAAGTCGTTTACCTCGGGTAGAATTGAAGCTGCGATGGCCGGAGGTCGGTAAAACTTTTTTTTTTTTTTTTTTTTTTTTTGCCGAACTGACGGGTGCCTCTATTTCAGGTAGAGCAAGGTTTGCCAGTCCGCTGTATGCGGACTCGTTTGTGGCACCGCCGCCGCCGATGGTTGAGGTGCCGGTCCGGCGAGACCCGGCGCCGCGGGCTGGTGGGGGGTCGGCCGAGGCGGCTCTTTCGAAGAAGAGGGCGGCCGATGCTGCCGGCGCTAGGGCTGGCAAGAAAAGAAGAGGACCGAGGTGGGAGGGTCTTCGACTTCAGGTCGGGAATCTGGCCGGCCTGAAGAGGCTGGTTGCGAGCCCGAGGGCTCCCGAGGCGCTCTTGTCAGGGAGGCCGAGGTACCTGCTGCCGAGGTGCCAGCGGGGGGGTGAGGTCGAAGGGGCCCGGAACCTGGCCGAGAACGAGGTCGCAGTTCGCGCGACGGAGGGTGGCGATGCGGTCGTCGTTGTGGAGGATCCTGCTGCTGTGCAGGAGGCCGAGGATCGGAGCGGAGGGGCTTCGGAGGGTTCCGAGGAGGGGCCTCGGGACTATAGCTTCTATTTCTGCCACGAAGATGGTAACAACCAGGTCATCGTGGACCAGGACGAGTGCGCCGAGCTGGCGCAGGCCATGATGTTCGGGCAGAAGCACCCGCACTTCGTGCCGCTGGAGATGGCGGAGTCCGATGCCTTTCGCGCAGCAGCGCGATCCGCAGCTCGGGTGAGCTTTCGTTGCCGATCTAACTGTTTTTATCAGGACTTGTTGTGCGCCTTTGCTAACAACTGGTTTGATGCAGACGATGGCCCTTACTGCCTATCTGGCGGAGGCCTATGAGAAGCAGCTCGCCGAGAAGGACGCGTCGCTTAACTTTCTGAAGGCGCGCCAGGATGCCAGTACATAGGGCCAATCCCTTCTCCTCCGCGGGCTCGAGAAGGAGCTGAGGAATGAGAGGGCCCGGTCAGCGGGGCTGGAGGAAGAGACGGCGCGGGAGCGAGCCCGGGCTGTAGAGGCGGGCAGTCTTCAGGCCGAGCTGGAGGCTGAGAGGGCCAGATCTGCCGCTGAGCGGGCTCGGGCGGCTGCCCTGGAGGAGGAGGTCGGGCTTCTGAAGGGGGAGCGGCAAACACTCCGCTCCAGGGTCAAGGGGCTGGAGGCCGCTATAGGCCGGGCGAAGGTGGCCGTGGCCGCGGAAAGCGACCGGGTGACGGCCAGGTGGGACGCGCGGAACCGGAAGTGGTCCGCGAAGATGGAGAAGATCCGCGCCCATCTCGACGGTCGCAGCCGGGCCTTAGAGACTCACCTGCTGTACAACCAGGTGGTCGGCGTAAGGGCGTGCCTCAAGAGGATGGAGGCCGAGGACGGGGTGTCCGTACCGTGGTACCGGTATCAGAAGCTGGATGAGGACGAAGCGGCATTCGGTGCCCAGCTGGACGGAATGGATTTTCCGGACTTTTCCCCGGAAGATCTGAATATCCCTCTGGACCGCGCTCTTGGCGTCCAGCTCGAGCGGCTTATGCCGGTGGCTCCAGCCGACACTCCCGTGGTGGATTTGACCTCGGACGCTCCGCCAGCTGCTGAGGCCGTTCAAGCGGATGCGCCTGCGGAAGACCCGGCCCTGGGTGTTGATGAAGCCGGTCCTGCTGAGCCGCCTATTGGGGCCGCTGTCGGGGAAGAGCGGGCCGAGCAACGTGGAAGTGGAGGCGGGGGGCCCGTTGATCTGGATGGTACCCGTGCTGACGGGGGTGAAGATTTACCGGCCGATGTGGCCTTGTAAAAATTTTGTTGCATTTTTCTCTCTCTTTTTTTTTGTAACGATCGGGCCGTGGGCCTCTTTTTTTGTAAGTGCCGTTTCGAGGCCTCTTTTTTTTTGTAATAAAGATGGTATTTCCGATTTCGCATGTGTGGTAGAATAGGTCGTAAACCGTATTCTGTCAATCGATGTCGTGGGCGCAGGTCGTAGACCGGGCCCTTGTGTCTTCGTATAGGGTGCGAGGTACGACTCGGCTTTAGATACTTAATCCTTGTGTATCTTTATTTTTTCGTGGGTGCGAGGTGTTCTCGGCTTAAGGTACTTAAAGGTTGTGTACCTTTTTTTGGTGCGAGTAGCGAGCTCGGCTTTGAGACACTTAATGCTTGTGTGTCTAGTAGAGGTGCGAGCCTTGGGCTCGGCTTTAGTACTTATTGCTTGTGTACTATGTGTGTGTGAGCATTGGAACTCGGCTTTGGCACTTATAACTTGTGTGCCGGGGAGAGCGGGCATTGGAGCTCGGTCCCCTTTTTTTTGTAGTGCGAGCATTGGAGCTCGGCTTCTCTTTTTTTTTTTGTTGAGGTGCGAGCGTTGGAGCTCGGCTTTTTTTTTTTTTTTTTTTAGTGCGGGCGTTGGGGCTCGGCTTTTTTTTTTTTTTTAAAGGTTTTATTAGATTAATAGCTGAGCCCTGGTTAGGGGTTGCCTACGTACCCTTTAGTAGAAGGGATCAAGCCAATCGTAGTTCGTTTGCTTACAGAGGTAGATGGCGGGGCGGAGCCCGGGTGATCAGAAGTAGAAGCGTTTGAGGTTGATCGAGTTCCATGAGTGTGGGATTGCGTCGCCGTTCATCGTGACTAGCTCGTAGACGCCGGGCTTCACGACCTTGGAGATAAGGTAAGGGCCCTCCCAATGTGCACCGAGCTTGCCTGCGTTTAGCTCGGCGGTGTTTTCGAAGACTTTGCGGAGGACCAGGTCGCCTTCGGTAAAGAACCTGCCTCGAACCCTCTTGTTGTAGTACTTGGAGGCGAGCTGCTGGTAGTTATGGATTCGGAGGAGGGAATGGTCCCGCTGTTCCTCAAGGAAATCCAGCTCGCTGAGTAGGACGGCGTTGTTCAGTGCGGGTTGCTGGGTGAGCATAGCGCGGCGAGGGGTGGGGAGCCCGACTTCGGATGGGGCCATTGCTTCCATGCCGTGAGAGAGGCTGAATGGTGTGCGACCTGTCGACGTCTTCTGCGTTGTGCGGTGGGACCAGAGGACTCCATCTAGCTCGTCGGCCCAGGACCCTTTCTTGTCGTCTAGTCGCTTTTTGAGGCCGTCGAGAATGGTCTTGTTTGTGGCCTCGGCCTGTCCATTTCCTTGTGGGTATCTCGGGGTGGACTTACTCAGCCTGATTTTCCACTTTGCGCAGAAGTCTTCGAAGAGGATCGATGTGAACTGGGCACCGTTGTCGGTGACGATCTCGTAAGGCAGCCCGTGCCGGCAGATGATGAACTGACGAACTTTCGGACGTCCTCTGCCGTGATCTTGGCGTAAGCTTCGGCTTCGACCCACTTGGTGAAGAAGTCGGTCATGACCAGGATGAAGCGCTTTTGGCGAGATCGGGGAAGGGGCCCGACTATGTCCATGGCCCATCGCATGAAGGGGTAGGGTGCAACCGCAGTGTTAAGGAGCTCGGTAGAACAGTGAATGAGGGGACCGTGACGCTTGCACTTCTCGCACCGGGCTGCGAATTTTTCGCAGTCTTGAAGCATCGTTGGCCAGTAGTGTCCTTGGTTCCGTATTCTCAGGGAGAGAGCCCGGCCGCTGGAGTGGTTTCCGTCGGCGCCTTCGTGCATTTCCTTCATCACGTCAATGGTTTCCTGCCCGTGGAGGCAGCCGAGCAGGGTTCCCGAGGCGCTCCACCGGAACAGATTGCCGTCCAGCATCGTGTATCGGGCGCACTTCTTCCTTAATCGGCGAGCGGCCCACCGGTTTGGGGGATGAACGCCGTCTGCGATGTACAGAAGTATGTCGATTCGCCAGTCTGGTAGTTCGGGCTCGGCCGGTGGTGGCGGTAGGTCTTCGGGAGGTGGGACGGCTTCGTCAGGGTCCGCGGCCTGGGGGTTGATCAAGTAGGCCCCTTTTGGCAGTTCGATGCTAGGGAAGTCGATACTCTAGACCGGGATCACACGTCGTTGGGCTGGGGCCGAGGTGGAGGCCAGCGCGGCGAGGGCGTCTGCGGAAGTATTATCGCCTCGGGGGATCTTTGTCAAGGTGAACTCGGAGAAGTCTGCGGCTAGGCCTTGGGTCACCTTGAGGTAAGCATCCATACGATCGTTCTTGGCCTCATATTCCCCGCTGAATTGATTGGCGACGAGCTGGGAGTCTTAGTAAGCTCGGATTTTCTTCGCGCCGACCTCCTTGGCCAGGCGCAGGCCGGCAATCAGGGCTTCGTACTCGGCTTCGTTATTTGACGCCGGGAAGGCCAGACGGAAAGACTGCTCGAGGATCTCCTTGGTCGGGGACTCGAGGCGTATGCCGACGCCGGACCCGTGTTTGGAGGCCGATCCGTCGACATGCAGGCTCCACACTTCGGGGACTTCGTCGACTGATAGCTCGGGTACCAACTCAACCAGGAAATCTGTCAGAGCTTGAGATTTGATTGCGGTCCGACCTCGGTACTCAATTTCGTACTCGCTCAGCTCAACAGCCCACTTCATTATCCGGCCAGATCGGCTCGGGCTGTGGAGGATGGTTATGAGGGGGTATGTGCTTAGGACGGCGATCGTGTGGGATTGAAAGTAAGGCCGGAGCTTTCTGGCTGCGACGACTACCGCCAAGGCGAGCTTCTCCAAAGTTGGGTACCTGCTCTCCGCGTCGTCAAGGGATTTGCTGACGTAAGAGATGGGCCTCTGGTCGCCCCGGTCTTCCCGCACTAATACCCCGCTCACCGCCAATGCAGAGATGGCGATGTAGAGGTAGAGGGTTTCGCCTTCTTCTGGTTTAGACAGGACGGGAGGAGTGGATATGTACTCCTTCAGCTGCTGGAGGGCTTCCTCGCACTTGTCGTCCCACTCGAACCGCTTGTTAGCTCGGAGCAGTTGGTAAAACGGGAGGCACCTGTCGGTAGAGCGGGATATGAACCGGTTCAGCGCGGCGATTCTCCCGGTGAGTCGCTGTACTTGACGCGTGCTCTCCGGGGATTTGAGCTCGGTGATAGCCCGGATCTGCTTGGGATTGGCCTCGATCCCGCGCTGGGTGATGATGTACCCGAGGAATTCGCCAGACGTGACGCCGAAAGAACACTTGGCTGGATTCAGCTTCATGTTGTATTAGTTCAACGTCCGGAAGCAGGATCGGAGATGAGCGACGTGGTCGGTTGCCACCAGAGATTTCACCAGCATGTCATCTATATACACTTCCATAGTGCGGCCAATTTGATCGGCGAACATCCGGTTGACGAGCCGTTGGTAGGTGGTTCCGACGTTTTTGAGTCCGAAGGGGATTACCTTGTAGCAGTAGATGCCTCGGTCTGTGATGAACGCGGTCTTCTCCTGGTCGTCGGGGTGCATGGGGATCTGGTTGTACCCCGAGAAGGCATCCATGAAAGAGAGCAGCTCGTTCCCGGCCGTGGCTTCGACGACTTGGTCGATTCGGGGGAGGGGAAAGCTGTCCTTTGGGCATGCCTTGTTGAGGTCAGTGAAATCCACGCAAACCCTCCATTTCCCACTCTTCTTCTTGACTACCACCGGGTTGGCCAGCCAGTCCGGATATCTGACCTCGGTGATCGAGCCGGCTGCGGTGAGCCTTTCCACCTCGTCATTGACTGCCTGCGCGCGCTCGGGGCCCAGCTTTCGCCGCTTCTGCTTGACTGGTCTGCAGGTCGGGTCCAAGTTGAGCTCGTGGCTGCACGTCGCTGGGTCGATGCCGGGCATATCGCCGGTTGACCAGGCGAAGGTGGAGACGTTTTGCCCCAGGAAATCGACCAGCTCTTTCTTAATGTCCTCGTCGAGGTCGGTTCCGATGCCGACGCAACGGGCGGGGTCGCTCGGATCGATGTTGACCTGGGTGATGAGGTCTTCTCCCGGGAGATCCCGAGCGATCGTCTCACCGGGCTGATACGCGCTGACAGCCAAGCAGGCCGGCGCGGCGTGGCGCAGCTTATGTTCAATGGCGAAGCAGGCGCGGGAGACCCTCTGGTTGCTCCTAAGAGTATACGTCCCGGCCTGGTTGGGGAACTTAAGGCATTGATGGTACGTCGAAGTGACCGCCTTCATCGAATGCAGCCAGGGGGTCCCGAGGATGATGTTGTAGATCGGGGTGGTATCGAAGACCACGAACTTGACGATTTTCGTGACCCGACCTACGTAGACCGGCAATTCGATGGTGCCGATTCCGTTGACTGTGTCTCCGGCGAAGCCGGTTAGCGGGATTGAGTGCGGCTTGATCGCGACCCCGTTTAGATTCATCCTGGCAAGGGTATCCTTGAAGATGAGATCGACCGAGCTGCCCGTATCGACGAGGACTCGGTTGACGTCGCAGTCGGCTACGCTGACCTGTACGACGAGGGGGTCGTTGTGGGGCTGGTGGACCCCGATCGCGTCGGCCTCGGAGAAACATATCCCCCTTTTGCTCGTGTCCTGTGCATCGATCTCCGGGCCGGAGTGCCATTTCAGGGACGCGTCGGTCTTCCTCTCATGACGCTTGATGGATCGCACTGAATCGCTACACGAGAGGAGACCTCCCATGATCATTCCTATCAGAGTCCGGGCCGGGGGAGGCGATCTGCCCGTTTCTCGGTCTCGCGAAGGGGATCGTCGCCGACGATCGTCGTTTTGGGCGCGGTTGTAAGGCCTAGCCCGGCTGTCCTCGCGACCTCGGTTATCGCGGTGCTTTGCTCGATCGCTGTCCCAGGCTCGCGGGCGCAGCCGTTCTGGAACGCGGATTTCCCCCCTCTGGAATTGGTTCAGCAGGACTTCTTCGAGTGCGCGGCATTGTGAGGTCGGATGCCCCTTTCTCTGGTGGAAATCGTAGAAGGCCGACATGTCGTACTGCTCGTCTGGTCGGGGGTCCCTGTCGTTTGGTTCGTCGGGGCGCCGATCCTGCTGGTCGGGATCTCGCACGTACTTGTTCCAGGGCAGCTTTGGCGTGGGGTTGGGGGGAAAAACGGGGTCGCGCAGACGGAGGCCGGCGGGCGGTCCGTTGACGAGGAATGCGGCGGCCTGCTTTCCATTGCTGCGCTGATACTCGTCATCGTAGTGTTGACAAGGCTCTTGACATCTTTCTTGGGGCCGCTCCTTCGGGACCGGGGCCCTGTGCGAGTCGCTGTTTCTCGACTCAGCCGCCTTTTCCTCCTCGAGCTCGACGAAGAGTCCAGCGCGGTGTAGGGCGTCTTCCAACGAGCGCGGCTTGTTGAGCTGCATGTCGTCCTTGAAGGCCGAATCAGCCCGTAGGCCCTTTCTCAGAGCGGGAAGCGCTGACTCGTCCGTCACGTTGCTTTGCGAGGCCGTGGCTTTGAAGCGCTCTACGAAGGACCTGAGCGACTCCTTCGCTCCCTGGTTCATCGCCCAGAGGTCCACGCTGGATGCGGACTGCCTGATGTAGATGGAGTAGTGCTCGAGGAAGGTAGTCGAGAGGTCTCTGAAGCTGTCTATGGAGTGTGTCTTCAGCCGAGAGAACCATGTGAGGGCCGGGCCGGTGAGGTTCTCGACGAAGAGCTGGCAGTGGGCAGCTTCGCGCTCGTCTGGAGAGAAGTGAGCGCGGCCCATGGCGATGGTGAACGCCGTAAGATACTGGGCCGGGTCGGTGGTGCCCGCGTAGGGCTGGAGTTTGAGCTTCCCGAGGTGCTGGAGCGGTACGGAGGCGATCCGGCGGGTGAACGGCGTGTTTTGCGTCTCTCTGAGGACGCGATCTATTTCTGGGGACGCGCTGGTGGCCTGATGGATTTTGGAGGACATCGCGCGGATTGTCTCCTTCATAGCTCCGAACTCGGCGTCCCTGGAGCGCTCCGAGCTGGATCGGAGATGGTGGGCTTCGTCGCCCGGGTGGCTTCCTACGGCCGGGGCGAAACGTCCGCCCGGGCCTTCGGATCCTGACGGTGAGTCGCCGGGTCGGCTTATCCGGATGCGCGGGGTTTCTTCCCGAGAGGCCGGCTCTCTGAGATGGACGTCGGGGGATCTGGTGTTGTCCGACCGGTCACGGGAGGTTCCTAGCGTGGCGAACCGTTGATCGGTAGCTCGCGTCAGCTCGTCTATTCTGGCGAGCAGGGTCTGCATTACGGCAGACAGCGTGGGCTGGTCTTCCGGTGCTCGGGGTGCGTTGTGGGCAGCGGAGCCGTCGGAGGGAGTGGGCGTCGGAGCCGGGGGCGGAGCCCTGAAGAACTGCTCTCGGGGAATCGGTTGGTTGGTAGCCGCCTGGGCTGACGGTGGGGCGGTCGCTGTTGTATGAGTCGTCGGCGGGGCCGTTGTTTGGGCCGGGGTCTCCTGGTCTGACAACACTCTTGGGGGCGGAACTGCCATCGTTGCTGCGGTTACGGTTGTGGTTGAACTGCTCCTTGCGTATAGAAGAATCTCCCCCCTCCTTCTAGCGCCAATTGTTGATCCCGGGGATCACTAATGAAGATTAAGAGATTGATTAGGGAGAGAGAGGCGAGATTTTTGTTAATTAGAGAGTCAACCACAATTTGAGGCAGGTCGGGAATATTTTGGGCAGGCCGTGGGCCGTGTTCTTTTTATTGATGATGAAGGAAGTGAGCAATTTAGAGTTACGAACTGGTTCCGAAGGACGTCCAGTTCGGCGTTCTAAATCGCTGTCTTGTTACAAAGAGAGAGAGATAGAAGGAGAGAGGTCGGGTCACTTGTGGTCGGTGAGATACAAAATTTCCAGATCAAGATCATTAATGACATCGAGGGGTATTTATACCGGCAGTTGACTTCCTGCTCCCCGGGATCTCGGGGCTACGTGGCGTCTTCGGCCTGTTTCGCGGGTAAGGTGGTCTAGGAGGCGTGTTCCGGTTTTCGAGGAGGGAGGTCATGATGAGCTCGGCGAGGCGTGTTGCAGAGCAGCATACTGTTTTGCCAACTCTCTTCCACGTGTCCTTTCCTCCTTCGTTGACTCCGCAGGGTTGGTGGGGCGTCCAGTCGAAGCCGTATCTCTACGCGGGTAGGGCACTGTTCTACCAGCTCCCACGTGCCTTCTGCTCTTCTGACAATCCTGCTTTGGTGAAGTGTCAGTGCGGACCCGAGGTGCGTCCTCGGGAGCCCGGGTGATACGAGAGCGGTGCCCTCAGGTCGGCGACCGAGCTGAAGAGGGGCATTTCCTAAGATAGGCCTAACTAATTGGGGGTGCTAGGCCCACCTCCAACACCCCGTATGACTATGAGTCGCCGGCGCCGGAACCGAAGTCGAAGACGAAGGCATCGGATAAGGATTTAAATTCAAGGTCTCGCCGATGCCGGCAAAGTGGTTGAAGATTAAATTGTAGTAACTGATATGGACGTTGACGTCCTCACCCTGTTTTGGTTTAATTTAAAATTGTAATTAAGTAGCATTTAATGCATATTTATGTAATAGTTGTCCTTATGTAACGCTGTTATAATGGGAATTAACTGTAAAAAGGTAATGATGATAACGATTTAATGTGTTTTTTCAATAATAGTTCAATGGATTTAGATTAAAGAAAAACAGAAACTTTGTGATTTATGATAAACATGAAATTAGCCATGTATATATATTTTTTTCTTCAAATGTTATCAAGTATAATCAATACTCCTGGTGATTAATTGGTGTCAATAAATATCTACTATGTAAGATTTTCCATATTTATTCATGAACAAAAAAAAAGAAATATATAAAATTTAATGAAACAAAAACCTGATCAGTGGTGAGAGTGTTTAAGCTCAGATGTGTCTCAACAATCGGATTCGGCAGACTCAACCTCAGTGTTAAATCCAATTCGTTCTCCATTTTCTCTATAAAAAAATTTGAAGAAAATCAATAACAACAATACATATAACTGTTAGAAAATATTCATATATGAATTTTACAATTTATTTTCACATAAACAAACATAAACAACTGAAAATGGGCATGCACGATATGTGTTAATACACTTACAGAGATGATTATGCAAATCGATCCACAAGTTTTAGTTTTTATTTTTTTTTCAGATCTGAAACTAATCGATCCACTAATCTTGTAGAGATCGTGTGTTGCTTTGGTGCATTTATATATACACATAGACAAATATATATGTGCGTTTATATGCATATATACATACGCACGTATTTAGAGAGTAACAATAAGGCATGAGAAATGTGATTATCGACAAATCATGATTGCTACATGACAAATTGAGCTTAATTTCGAAAAAAACGCATTAAATTTTAAAAACGGTAAAATTTCTTAAAGATCAACCATGGAAATATCATGAGAAGACTGAAGAGAGAGATCTGAACATACAACAAGAGACTCTTTTTCCTTTTATAATCTAAAACAAAAACAAAAAACTTTGTAGGTAATTAATTTGATGAGAAGAAATGGATTGATTTATAGATGTGGTAGGATTTTTCTCAAATGGAATTATAGATTAATTCCTTCATTTCTTATCACAAAATAATTTTATTTATTTTAATTTATATCTGGAGCTTTCTGTCAATTCGATATTCTTTATTTAGACTTCAAATTATTATTTTTCCAGTCGTCGCTCATTAATAGAAATTAAATCTTTACTAAAGTTAAATTACATTGATTTAGACCAAGATCGGTGGAATTGGTACAAAAGTCGTATTTCTAAAGAGCAACAACTTAAAGCTATATATTTTTGGTTGTCCGAACGCTAGTAAAAATATCTCACATGACCACGATTTAGCTACGAAAGTGTCGTGACTATAGCATCGCGACCAATTTTTGTGTGTGGCTAAATCGTGGCTATAGTCACGAAATTTAACGTGCCAATACAAGATATTTCTACCGGTGGAAACCGATTAGGGATCCATCGAACAATTTATTTTGTTAGTCAGAGAATGTCTTCTTCGATGAGCATGGGTGACTCTGACACTGGGGGTGGGATTCGATTCCGCTCGCAGGTTTCCGAAAGGTTGGCAAAGTGCTCTTGAGAAAATAACACGTAAGCTTATAATGCCTTTAATATTAAGTGTGAAGTGTGTATTCGATTTTGCATCACTTTCTTGTTCTCTCCATCCATTCCCCTAGATCTCACTCGAAGTAGTGGGAGGGTCTATTTATAAGAAAAAGTAAATGAGTTAGGTCATGGGACTGGGTTTTGAATAGTTAGGTCGAGTCGTTATAATCGTAGGACGTTATGTAACCGAGTGCAGTGTGAGTTCAACGGATCATCATGCAAAGTGTCACATATATATATGTTGGGAGAATATGCCTGGCGTAGCCGAAATGAGCGTGCTTATCCATAAAATCCATGGTCGACTATATATTAGAGTCAAATGCTCTAGACAAAGCTTTGTAGAAAAGCATTTGGAGAACTGGAATGCTAAATACACATTCGTTTATGCTTTACGTAGTGACCACAATTGTAATATCAAAAGAAATCTTACAAGCTCTTTCGAAATTGTTTGCAATCAAATCCTTATTTTTTACCTTTATTGTATGTTATTAGCTGTGTCTCGTTTGTTTTTCTTTTCTATTTTGTAATGTAAAACTTTATTCACCAACAAAAAAAAACTGGTTTACATAAGGACTGCTTCTATTTTTTGAAAGATTAAAAAGGATAGAACATAATATCCAAGTTTTGCTACTTTATAATTTGTTCCCAAGCGATACGTACCAAGTTTTTTTTTCCTTTCCCTATGCGGTTATAAATGTGAGAGAAGTTATCTCTTATTAAACGATCATTATAATTCAGTTGAAGAATTTCAGTTTTAAACTCGCCATATTACGTATTGCTAAAGTCACGAGATGTCCTCCCAGCAAGTTCTCCAAAAATGTAAGTATTTGTCAATACACATAAGTCATATATAAGATGTAGATGTTGAATTTTGCGTTTGAGTGTAGTATAAAATCCAACATAACCAAAAGGATCAAATAGTGTTTTTGGTTTAGCTAAGCCATAAAAAACATATATTCAATTCAGTTTGTGTTTTGCGGTTCTAGTTTTTGTTACCAAATCTTGAAACCATTTATATGTAACCAAGTGCTCTTGGCCTAGTGGTAGTAGCCAAATTAGCTGGAATGAGTATGTGTCCTTCTCCCTGGATTCGAGTGCGTTTGGCCACCTGAGAACATCTTAAATGGCAAGAAAACGTAGAGCGTCCGCGGGCCTCGTGGGATTAGTCTTTGGGCCTAGCAAACCTTTGGGATCCCCATGGATATCCAAAAAAAAAAAAAAAAACCATTTAGATGTATTTGTTTTTTTTCTCATAAATTTATACATACATCGTCTGAAAAGTTTAATGGTCATTCGGAAAATACACATGTATTATATAAGAGCATTTATATATTTTAAATTTCCTAAATATTTGTACATACAATGTTTGATATGGTTTTTATAATTTTCTAGGTCCCTAGAGGCCAATTAAGAACAAGCTCCACCATGAAAAGCTCTCCCTCAAACCTAAGACTTGATGTTACTGCAACATGATGAAGAAAAGTCATGCTTGAAAAGAAACAGGTCGTTGGGAATTTTCAAGGATTAGCTTCATTCGCAACTTGAAAACAGGAGTTACGTGCTTAAGAAGAAACGACTTCTTGCAACTCCGCCGCAGAAACTTTTATTTTATTTTTACAGGCCCCACAAGCCCAAGAAGAAGCCCACAATAGAAGTGGGTAGAAGTGAAACGTCCAGTGGTAACCATACAGCTAAATTACAGGCCACCCAAGCCCAATACGAAGCCCACAATAGAAGCATGTTAGATGTGACGTCGCGAGAGGCCTTGAAACTCCTCATCTCCGACCCTTTAAACCCTAATTTCTCTGAAAGCTCAAGTCTGCTTTAGAGATGAAGAAAAATATTCCGGAGGAGGTGGTGGTGGAGATACTGTCTAGGGTTCCGGCGGTATCTCTGGCGCGATTTCGATCGGTATCCAAAGGATGGAACGCTCGGATCAAAGATGGGGGATTTTTGAAGAAGCACTCTGCTAATGGACCGAGTCAGTCTCTGGTTATCTTGCTTATTGATGGTAGGGTTTATTCACTGAGGTTTGATCTCCGTGGAATCGACGACAAGAGCAACGTTGTTCCAACTGCAAAGGTAACAGGTCAATTCAGCCTCAAAGACCCTATTTCTGTCCATATACGCGATGTGTTTCACTGTGACAGCTTATTGCTATGCTCCACCGAGGACAATAGACTCGTTGTTTGCAACCCGTGTTCAGGTGAAACCAGATGGCAAATCCACCGTGTCAGGGTCGTGGCATACATGTGAAGGGAGTTGCTTACTGGTTTGCATTCACTCTAAACAGGGATCTTACTGTAAACAGGGAAACTGCTGGCTTACTAAGTTATGATTTTTCAATAAACTGGTTCCGAAATCTGTCTCTTCCGGCGGGTGATTCTCGTCTTTATGCTCATGTGGCTTTATCAGTGACTAGAGATGAGCAACAACTTTGTTTGTTATCTAGACGTGCCGCTGACGCTTTGGAAACAGATTTATGGATGGCAACTAGGACTGAGAGTACCGGAGCCTTGTCGTGGACCAAATACCTTACACTGTCGGGAACCGATCTCCGCTATCAGTATCGGTTTAATAATGGGATTAGTTTCTTGGTCGACCAGGAGAACAGGGTTGTACTGTCTAGTAATAGACCTATGGTGGTCTCCGAGAACATCATTCACATTGTTGGAGAGGATAAATACCTGGAAGTGGATCATCATGGTGCAAAACCTACACAGAGAGCTCCTACCCCAATTCTCCTCAGTTATGTTCCAAGTTTATCCAACAAGATATCTAGTTCTTAGAGGAGGTCTTAGAAAAGGTAAGTACAAGAAATCTAGTGATTTTACGCATTGTTTATTTAAATGCTGAATGTCTTAATCATCACATTCTTCTGGTTAATTTCTTTTATGATTGTGAACACTATTAGATCCCATTATTGAATTTGCTTGGAGAGTGGTTAACAACTCCATTTTAATGGGTTTAGGCATCAAAGAGCAGCATCTTGAAAACACAAGGATGGACATCGTTGTTGGCTTGGCGAAACCCGATGGACTGCATGCTTAGACCTCTCCAATTAGTTATTTTCTAAAAAAAGGAAGTTTTGTTGCCCAGCTTAGATACTCAAAAAACAAGTTTTATATCTATCTATCTATTTTCAGTGTTAGGGGATATATGTATGGTTACTTGTGTCTTGTAAGTGTTTGACACAATCTTTTAAGTGAACATTTTAAGTGAGACAAAATATCAGCTTTCTGACAAAGAAGATTTTAAAATCTAACAAGGCATACATGATTAAAACCATAGATTGTGTACAACAAGACAAGACCACCATTATTGCAGGCTTCTCGACTAGAGCCTTTTAACTCTAAAAAGGTATAGGTCCCTATAGGGACAAGAACAAGCTTCACCATGAAAACTTAAGACTTGATGCTACTGTAATATGATGAAGACCGTCAACATGAGACCCAAACCTCTTCACTGAGTGCGCTGCCGCTGAATAACCAGAGTATCGGATGAGAGTTCATCCGTGCGTTACCAAACGTCAAACTGTGGGTTTAGAATCTTGCTCACGACATCGTTGCACTTGATGAACATCAGCTCCACTGGTTACTTTTCTCGACCATTGATGTATTCAAGAAGACGTTGGCTCGTGGAATAAGGATTCATACTGTAATTTCCACTATAAGTAGTGTTACGATCGTTCAACTTAAGAATAACATGACTTGTAATGTTTATATTAGACAAGAAAGGATAAGGATTAAGTGCTTCATCATTATCATGAAATAATTTTGAAAATGAAAAAAAAATGCTCGGTTTTTTTGTTTTCCAGTGACGATTTACAATGCATCAATGTACAAACATGATCTGAAACAAGTCAATTAAGCCTCAAAGATCCTCAATGAAGCAGGATCTAAATGCTTACTTCTCCTCAGTTATGTTCCAACTTCCGTTCAAACCCAACAAGGTTCTTTGGCCTAGGGGCAAGGAAAGCACCAAACACGTGACTTGTAATTGTCACACCTGATTTGGTTTTGTTTCTTTAATAAGTATTTGGTGAAAAGAAAGATAAAAAAAAAAGTAAAGAGAAGGCATATACTGATTTACGGGTTAAATAAAATATGGGCCGGCATGAAAACCCACTAGACACATTCCCTCTTTTGTAAGTGACGACCCATTAGCTACTATGAATACATGAATGGAAATTGGGAAAACTCAGGTGTATTATTAAGTAAGTTATACTTTTAAGTTGGGTTTAACACGGAAAAAAATGATTATTTTTAACCATTTTGCATATGCGAGTTTACGTCTTGAGATATTCTCTCGAATGATGAAGCTCCCTAATGATACTATTGGTAGTAAAAATGAAGAAAAATGATGATTTCGTTGGTACGTATTTGCGTATTTTTAGTGTATGAGATTATAGTTTTTGTCCTTCCTAGTCGTCTAAGATCTCTTAGGCAAATTCTCTTAGAATTGGGGATTTTGGATTGTAATTAATTGGTGTTTACATCAACTTCCAAGTATTTTGAAAAAAAGTTGAAAGTTTGTTTTTTCTTTTAACGTTTTTACTAACCGAGGTTAAGTCTTTTGGGTCTTTGACATTACTACTGTTGTGATCAAAGATATACAGTTTACTATACCATTACCACTTTATAATTCAAATTATATAAAGTATGTCAAGATAAAATATATATATGTCAAGATATGATTGATATCATATCTCCTTAGATCCAGCACATAGTTCCCTTCTTAGTTCTTACCCAATCATATATTTTTGCACATTTATTTCTGTATTCTCCTCTTTCCTAATTTCTTCATATATCTTTCCTAATTTATCAAATACAAATCCAAGCTTTTATGCTTCTCGCACAGTATGTATGACACTAAGTAAAAAAAATAGAATTACGGATGTCAAATCCAAAAAAAGTAAAGATTTATATATTAGAAATTGAAAATGCTCGTAAACCACCCTCTAATTTAAATTTGAGAAATTTTAGTATTTATATTTTGAACCGACGTTAAATCTTATACCTTTAGTATATTAGAAATTGAAATTGCTCGTAAACCACTTGCTCTTTCAGCTTCATTTCATTTATATGATCAACAAATTTACAAAGTCTTGGCAAGTGTTGATCCCGGGGATCACTAAAGATGTTTAAGAGATTGATTACGGAATGAGAGGTGAGATTTTCGTTAATTAGAGCAATTTAACCACTACTAAAGCAAGCCGGGAGAAAGATGAGTAGGCCGGGGGCCGAGTTTCCTTTTATTGATGGTGAGAGAAATGAACAATTTAGAATTACGAACTGGTTCCGAAGGACGTCCATTTCGGCGTTCTAAACTGTTGCCTTGTTACAAAGAGAGAGAGAGAGAGAGAGAGAGATCGGGTAATTTCGTAGGTCAAAATGGCCGAAATCAAAAGTCCCCCTCATTAATGACATTGAGGGGTATATATAGTCGAGGTTGGCTTCCTGCTCCCCGGGATCTCGGGGCCACGTGGCGTCTTCGGCCTCTTTCGCGGGTAAGGTGGCCTAGGAGGCGTGTTCCGGCTTTCGAGGAGGGAGGTCATGATGAGCTCGGCGTGGCGTGTTGCAGGGCAGCGCACTGTTTCGCCAACTCTTCTCCACGTGTCCTTTCCTCCTTCGTCAGCTCTGCAGGGTTGGTGGGACGTCGAGTCGAAGCCGTATCCCTACGCAGGCAGGGCACTGCTCTACCAGCTCCCACGTGCCTTCTGCTCTTCTGACACTCCTGCTTTGGTGAAGTGTCAGGTCGGACCCGAGGTGCATCCTTGGGAGCTCGGGGGCTCGGGTGATACGAGCGCGGTGCCTACAGGTCGGCGACCGAGCTGAAGAGAGTTTTCCTAAGATGGTCCTAACTAATTGGGGGTACTAGGCCCACCTCCAACAATAGGCCCTCCCCCAGTTCGGTGTCACGAGGCGAGGTGAGTGATCCGAAGTTGATCTGGTGTTAGTTCTGCGCATCTTAGGACGGTCCTCCTCGCTTATACGTGTCGTCCCTTCCGAAAATCCGCAGACGGTTGGCGCGTACTCACCACGCGGGAGGACAAAAAGGCGCCTCGTTTTTCGCATGAGCTGCCCACGCGCGGCGTGCGAAAGACGCTTCGCGTTTATCGAGGCGTCCTTTGCTTTTTTGGCGTGGGGATAGCGAAGAGGCGTCATCATTAGGTTTCTGGGCGGCCGTGCTTCTTTCGACACGTGTCCAGGCGTCGCTTCATTGTCCCCCTTCTTCTATTTAACCCCCCTTTCTTCCTTCTGTTAAAACCTTCTGCGCATACTCTCAAGGTAACTCCTTCTCCCTGACCTCTTCGATTCCTCCTTCCTTTCTCTGCGTTTTTCGATTCTTCTTCCTCTTCTTTGCAATGGCACCGATGCTAGATGGAATCAGGGCCGAGTCGAACGATGAGTCGGCATCTCGTGATAACCGTGGTGACTCTCCGAGCTCTTCTTCCGGTGGTTCTGAGTAGGGCTCCTCTCCGTGTCGAGGCGCCGACAGTGGAGAGCAGTCTGTCCCTTCGACTTCGATGGATGCCCCGCTGCCCCCCGAGACCCATCTTCGAAAAAAGGCGGTGATACGGTCCTCCGGCGGTCGCGGTGCTAGCCAGGTTGGGAGAGGAACCGGGGGTCCGGGCGACCGAGGTGGTCGTCAGGGCGGTCGCGGCGGCGGAGTACGAGTGGCCAGGGTGAAGTCTCCCCTGGTTCCTTACGAGCAGGGCGGGTCGCCGACCTGGAGTGCAGCGGAATCGGTAACCCTGCTGAAGGAGTTATGCGACTTCCCCGCTGGCGTCGAGCTCAGGATACCTAGGGCGGATGAGCTCCCGTGGACTCCTCCGGCGGGCTTCGTCTGCATGTACGAAGGGTTCTTCCAGAAGTGCGGGCTGCGCCTTCCTCTCCCCAAGCTATTCGTTCAGTACTGCCGGGCGCGGGGTTTGGCCTTCTCGCAGGTCTGCCCGTCCACGATCCAAGGGATGATCGTGATGCTGACTTTGGGGCACGAATGCGACGTGGAGGTGACGGTGCCTATGCTCGAGGCCCTCACCCAGCAGAAGGCGAATCCTGGCATCCCGGGGACCTACTATGCTGCCTTCAAGCCCGCGGCGAATATCCTGGAGGCGCCCAGCTCGGGGTCTAAGGCTAGCAAGCTGTCGAAGGTCGTGGACTGGTCTCGCAGCTACTTCTACGTCCGAGCCACCAAAGTGGTTGGGCTCGACCCGTTAGCGCGATACACCCGGGATTGGAATTTATCCCCGGGTAGGGGTTTGCAGATCGGACTGTCCTTCTTTTACCTTAGACTTGGTCTGACTGATGTTGTTTGCTCTGTTTTCAGGTCCTCACTCTTCCAGGTTCAAGCTGCCGGACTACGCGGGTATTATTGCAGTGCTCAGGTCGGTGCGCAAAAGAGAGTGGAAGTCATTCACTGCGGCGAGAATAGCAGAAGCAATGGCCGGAGGTCGGTCGGTCATAAATCTTTTTTTTTTTTTTTTTTTTTTTTTTACCGAACTGATGGGTGCCTCTTGTAGGTAGAGCAAGGTTTTCCAGTCCGCTGTACGCGGACTCGTTTGTGGCGCCGCCACCGCCGATAGTCGAGGTGCAGGTCCGGCAAGATCCGTCACCGCGGGCTGGGGGGGAGTCGTCCGGGGCGGCTTCTTCGAAGAAGAGGGCTGCTGAGGTTGCCGGTGGTAAGGCCGGCAAGAAGAAGAAGAGGACCGAGGTGGGGGGGGTCCTCTGCCGCGGGTCGGGATGAAGTCCGGCCGGAACTGCCTGGGAACAGGCCCGAGGTACCTGCGGCCGGGGCGCCGGCAGGGGAGGTCGAGGAGACCCGGTCCCAGGGGGACGAAGAGGTCGCAGTTCCGGCGGCCGAGGGCGGCGATACGATCGTCGTGGTGGAGAAGGGACGGGGCCCTGCCGATGCGGAGGGGAAGGGGGACCGAAGCGCTGATGGGGGCGGCGCTTCGGAGGGTTCCGATGCTGAGCCGCGGGACTACAGCTTCTACTTCTGCCATGAGGACGGCAACAGCCAGATCATGGTGGACCAGGACGAGTGCGCCGAACTGGCGCAGGCAATGATGTCCGGGCAGAAGCACCCGCACTTCGTGCCGCTAGAGATGGCTGAGTCTGATGCCTTTTGTCAGGCGGCGCGGTCTGCAGCTCGGGTGAGGTTTTATTTTGTATACTGCTGTTTCATCAGGATTTGTTGTATGTCTTTGCTAACAGCTGGTTTTGACGCAGACGATGGCCCTTACCGCCTATCTGGCGGAGGCCTATGAGAAGCGGCTCGCCGAGCAGAACGCGTCGCTCAACTTCCTGAAGGCGTGCCGGGAGTCCAGCACGCAGGCCCAGGCCCTCCGTCTCCGCGGGCTCGAGAAGGAGCTGAGGGATGAGAAGGCCCGGTCTGCGGTGATGGAGCAGGAGGCGGCGCGGGTACGTACCCGGGCTGCAGAGGTGGGCAGTCTTCAGGCATAGCTGGAGGCTGAGAGGGCCCGATCTGCCGCTGAGCGGTCTCGGGCGGCTGCCTTGGAGGAGGAGGTCGGGCTCCTGAAGGGGGAGCGGGAGACACTCCGCTCTAGGGTGAAGGGGCTGGAGTCCGCCATAGGCCGGGCGAAGGTGGCCGTGGCTGCGGAGAGTGACCGGGTGACCGCCCGGTGGGACGCGCGGAACCGGAAGTGGTCCGCGAAGATGGAGAAGATCCGCGCCCATCTCGACGGGCGCAGCCGGGCCTTAGAGCCTCACCAGCTTTACAACCAGGTGGTCGGCGTCAGGGCGTGCCTCAAGAGGATGGAGGCCGAGGACGGGGTGTCGGTACCGTTCTACCGATACCAGAAGCTGGATGAGGATGAGGCGGCATTCGGTGCCGTGCTGGATGGAATGGACTTTCCGGACTTGACCCCGGAGGATCTTGACATCCCTCTGGACCGCACTCATGGCGTCCAGCTCGAGCGGCTCATGCCCGTCGCTCCTTCGGAGGCGCCCTTCGTGGATCTGACTGCAGACGCTCCCTCCTCGGCTGCGGAGGTCGTCCAAGCGGACCTGCCAGCACAGGACTCGGCCCCGTGTGCTGACGAGGCCGGCACCGACGCGCCATCGGGTGAGGCCGTGGTTGAGGAAGAGAGGTCCGAGCAGCCCTTCCTTGGTGAGCATGGCACCAATGCGAGGATGGTGGACCCGGGCGATTTAGATGGTACCCGTGCTGACGGGGGCGAAGACCGACCGGCCGATGCGGCCTTGTAAAAACTTCTCTTCTCTTTTTTTTTTTTTTTTTGTAGTTTTTCCTTTTTGTTTTCTTCTCTCTTTTGTAAAGACCGGGCCGTAGGCCGTTTATGTAAGGACCAGGCCGTTGGCCCCTCTTCTTATGACAACAAGGCCGTTGGCCCTTTCTCTCTTTTTTTTTTTGTAAACGCCGTTTCGAGGCTTTTGTAATGACTAGGCCGTGGGCCCTTTTAATAATAACGAGGCCGTTGGCCCTTTTGTGATAATCGAGGCCGTTGGCCCTCCTTTTTTTTTTTTTGTAAGTGCCGTTTCGAGGCTTTTGTAATGACTAGGCCGTGGGCCCTTTTTATAATAACGAGGCCGTTGGCCCTTTTGTGATAATCGAGGCCGTTGGCCCTCTCTTTTTTTTTTTTGTAAGTGCCGTTTCGAGGCTTTTTTGATCGGTAGAGTAGGTCGTAGACCGTACCCTGTCATGTATGCAGGTCGTGGACCGTGCTCTTGTATTGGGTGCGAGGTACGACTCGGCTTGAGATACTTATTGCTTGTGTATCTTTAATATTTTTAGTGGGTGCGAGGTGATCTCGGCTTAAGGTACTTATTGCTTGTGTACCTTGTTTTTTTGGTGCGGGTAGCGAGCCCGGCTTTAAGACACTTAATGCTTGTGTGTCTAGTAGAGGTGCGAGCCCTGGGGTCCGGCTTTAGTACTTATAGCTTGTGTACTAGGTGAGTGCGAGCATTGGAACTCGGCTTTAGCACTTATAACTTGTGTGCTGGGGAGAGCGAGCACCGGAGCTCGGTCCCCTTTTTTTTGTGGGGTGAGCGTTTGGAGCTCGGCTTTTTTTTTTTTTTGTAGTGCGAGCGTTTGGAGCTCGGCTTCTTTTTTTTTTTGTAGTGCGAGCGTTTGGAGCTCGGTTCTTTTTTTTTTTTTTTTGTAGTGCGAGCGTTTGGAGCTCGTCTTCTTTTTTTTTTTTTTTTTGTAGTGCGAGCGTTTGAAGCTCGGCTTTTTTTTTTTTTTTTGCGCGAGCATTTGGAGCTCGGCTTTTTTTTTTTTTTTTTTTTTTTGTTTGTAGTGCGAGCGTTTGGAGCTCGGCTTCTTTTTTTTTTTTTTTTTTTGTAGTGCGAGCGTTTGGAGCTCGGCTTCTTTTTTTTTTTTTTTTTTTTTTTTGTAGTGCGAGCGTTTGGAGCTCGGCTTCTTTTTTTTTTTGTAGTGCGAGCGTTGGAGCTCGGCTTATTATTATTATTTTTTTTGATGAGCGAGCGTTGGAGCTCGGCTTTTTGTGCACAGGTCGGGGACCGTATTCCTTTGTCAAAAGGGTTTTATTAGATTAATATATGAGCCCTGGTTAGGGGTTGCCTACGTACCTTTCAGTAGAAGGGATCAAGCCAATCGTAGTTCGTTTGTTTACAGAGGTAGATGGCGGGGCGGGGCCCGGGTGATCAGTAGTAGAAGCGTTTGAGGTTGATCGAGTTCCATGAGCGCGGGATTGCGTCGCCGTTCATCGTGACTAGCTCGTAGACGCCGGGCTTCACGACCTTGGAGATAAGGTAAGGGCCCTCCCAATGTGCACCGAGCTTGCCTGCGTTTAGCTCGGCGGTGTTTTCGAAGACTTTGCGGAGGAGCAGGTCGCCTTCGGTAAAGAACCTGCCTCGAACCCTCTTGTTGTAGTACTTGGAGGCGAGCTGCTGGTAGTTCTGGATTCGGAGGAGGGACTGGTCCCGCTGCTCCTCAAGGAAATCCAGCTCGCTGAGTAGGACGGCGTTGTTTAGTGCGGGATGAAGGGTGAGCATAGCGCGGCGAGGAGTGGGGAGCCCGACTTCGGATGGGGCCATTGCTTCCATGCCGTGAGAGAGGCTGAACGGTGTGCGACCTGTCGATGTCTTCGGCGTCGTGCGATGGGACCAGAGGACTCCATCCAGCTCGTCGGCCCAGGACCCTTTCTTGTCATCTAGTCGCTTTTTAAGGCCGTCGAGGATGGTCTTGTTGGTGGCCTCGGCCTGCCCATTTCCTTGTGGATATCGCGGGGTGGATTTACTCAGCCTGATTTTGCACTTCGCGCAGAAATCTTCGAAGAGGGTTGATGTGAACTGGGCACCGTTGTCGGTCACGATCTCGTAGGGCAGCCCGTGCCAGTAGATGATGAACTTCCAGACGAACTTTCGGACGTCTTCTGCCGTGATCTTGGCGTAGGCTTCGGCCTCGACCCATTTGGTGAAGTAATCGGTCATGACCAAGAGGAAGCGTTTTTGGCGGGATCAGGGAAGCGGACCGACTATGTCCATGGCCCATCGCATGAAGGGGTAGGGCGCAACCGCAGTGGTGAGGAGCTCGGTAGGACAATGAATGAGCGGGCCGTGACGCTGGCACTTCTCGCACCGGGCTGCAAATCTTTCGCAGTCCTGCAGCATCGTTGGCCAGTAGTGTCCCTGGTTCCGTATTCTCAGGGCGAGAGCCCGGCCGCTGGAGTGGTTTCCGTCGGCTCCCTCATGCATTTCTTTCATCACGTCGACGGTTTCTTGCCCGTGGAGGCAGCCGAGCAAGGTTCCCGAGGCGCTCCACCGGAACAGATTGCCGTCCAGCATCGTGTATCGGGCACACTTCTTCCTTAGCCGTCGGGCGTCCCACCGATCTGGGGGTTGAATGCCATCTGCGATGTACAGCAGTAGGTCGACTCGCCAGTCCGGTAGCTCGGGCTCGGCCGGAGGTGGCGGTAGAACTTCGGGAGGTAGGACGTCTTCGTCGGGGTCCGCGGCCTGGGGGTTGATCAAGTAAACCCCTTTAGGCAGGTCGATGCTGGGGTAGTCGATACTCTCGACCGGGATCACCCTTCGTTGGGCTGGGGCCGAGGTGGAGGCTAGCGCGGCGAGGGCGTCTGCGGAAATGTTATCGCCTCGGGGGATCTTCGTCAGGGTGAACTCGGAGAATTCTGCGTCCAAGCCTTGGGTCACCTTGAGGTAAGCATCCATGCGATCGCTCTTGGCATCGTACTCCCTGCTGAATTGATTGGCGACGAGCTGGGAGTCGCAGTAAGCTTGGATTTTCTTCGCGCCGACCTCCTTGGCCAGACGCAGGCCGGCAATCAGAGCTTCGTACGCTGCCTCGTTATTTGACGCCGGGAAGGCCAGACGGAAAGACTGCTCGAGGATCTCCTTGGTCGGGGACTCGAGGCGTATGCCGACGCCGGACCCGTGCTTGGAGGCCGATCCGTCGACATGCAGGCTCCATACTTCGGGGACTTCGCTGACTGCCAGCTCGGGCGCCAACTCAACTAGGAAATCAGCCAGGACCTGAGATTTGATCGCGGTCCGACCTCGGTACTCGATTTCATACTCGCTCAGCTCAACAGCCCACTTCATTATCCGGCCCGATCGGCTCGGGCTGTGGAGGATGGCTCTGAGGGGGTAGGTGCTTAGGACGGCAATCGCATGGGATTGAAAGTAAGGCCGGAGCTTTCTAGCTGCGACGACCACCGCCAAGGCGAGCTTCTCCAGAGTCGGGTACCTGCTCTCCGCGTCGTCAAGGGATTTGCTGATGTAGGAGATGGGTCTTTGGTCGCCCCGGTCTTCCCGCACCAGCACTCCGCTGACCGCTGACGCGGAGATGGCGATATAGAGGTAGAGGATTTCGCCTTCTTCTGGCTTGGACAGGACGCGAGGAGTGGATATGTACTCCTTCAGCTGTCGGAGGGCATCCTCGCATTTGTCGTCCCATTCGAACCGCTTGTTAGCCCGGAGCAGCTGGTAGAACGGGAGGCACTTGTCGGTAGAGCGGGAGATGAATCGGTTCAGCGCGGCGATTCTCCCGGTGAGTCGTTGTACTTGACGCGTGCTCTCCGGGGATTTGAGCTCGATGATGGCTCAGATCTGCTTGGGGTCGGCCTCGATCCCGCGCCGGGTGATGATGTACCCGAGGAATTCGCCCGATGTGACGCCGAAGGAACACTTGGCCGGGTTCAGCTTCATGTTGTATTCGTTCAACGTCCGGAAACAGGACCGGAGGTGAGTTACGTGGTCGGCCGCCACCAGAGACTTCACCAGCATGTCGTCTATGTATACTTCCATAGTGCGGCCTATTTGGTCGGCGAACATCCGGTTGACGAGCCGTTGGTAGGTGGCCCAAGCGTTCTTGAGTCCGAAGGGCATTACCTTGTAGCAGTAAATGCCTCGGTCCGTGATGAACGCGGTTTTCTCCTGATCATCGGGGTGCATGGGGATCTGATTATACCCCGAGAAGGCATCCATGAAGGAGAGTAGCTCGTTCCCCGCGGTGGCTTCGACGACTTGGTCGATTCGAGGGAGGGGAAAGCTGTCCTTTGGGCACGCCTTATTGAGGTCGGTGAAATCCACGCAGACCCTCCATTTCCCGCTCTTCTTCTTGACCACCACCGGGTTGGCCAACCAGTCCGGGTATTTGACCTCGGTGATCGAACCGGCCGCGGTGAGCCTGTCGACCTCGTCATTGACTGCCTGGGCGTGCTCCGGACCCAGCTTTTGCCGCTTTTGCTTGACCGGTCTGCAGGTCGGATCCACGTTGATCTCGTGGCTGCACGTGTTTGGGTCAATGCCGGGCATGTCGCCGGTTGACCAGGCGAATGTGGAGACGTTCTGCCCTAGGAACTCGACCAGCTCTCGCTTGATGCTCTCGTCGAGATCGGTGCCGATGCCAACGCAGCGGGCGGGGTCGCGCGGATCGATGTTGACCTGGGCGACAAGGTCCCGCCCTGGGAGATCCTGGGCGTCGGGCTCGCCGGGCTGAAGCGCGTTGATGGCCAAGCAGGCCGGCGCGGCGCGGCGCAGCTTATGCTCGATGGCGAAGCAGGCGCGAGAGACCCTTTGGTTACTCCTAAGAGTATACGTGCCGGCCTGGTTGGGAAACTTGAGGCACTGGTGGTACGTTGACGTGACTGCCTTCATCGAGTGCAGCCAAGGGGTTCCAAGGATGATATTGTAAATCGGGGTGGTATCGAAGACCACGAACTTGACGATTTTCGTCACCCGACCTACGTAGACCGGTAATTCGATGTTGCCGATTCCGTTGACGGTGTCCCCGGCGAAGCCGGTTAGCGGGATGGAGTGCGGCTTGATTTCGACCCCGTTTAGATTCATCCTGGCCAGGGTATCCTTGAAGATGAGATCGACCGAGCTGCCCGTATCGACGAGGACTCGGCTAACGTCGCAGTCGGCTACGCGGACTTGTACGACGAGGGGGTCGTTGTGGGGCTGGTGGACCCCGGCCGCGTCGGCCTCGGTGAAACATATCCCCCTCTTGCTCGTGTCCTGAGCGTCGATCTCCGGCCCGGAGTGCCACTTCAGGGAGGCGTCGGTCTTCCTCTCATGACGCTTGATGGACCGTACTGAGTCATTGCACGAGAGGAGGCCTCCCATGATCATCCCTATCAGAGTCCGGGCCGGGGGAGGCGATCTGCCCGTTTTCCGGTCTCGCGAAGGAGATCGTCGCCGCCGGTCGTCGTTTTGGGCGATGTTGTAAGGCCTAGCCCGGTTATCCTCGCGACCTCGGTTGTCGCGGGGTTGCACACGATCGCCGTCCCGGGCGTGCGGACGCAGCCGCTCTGGTACGCTGATTTCTCCCCGTTGAAATTGGTTCAGCAGGACCTCTTGGAGGGCGCGGCAGTGAGAGGTCGGGTGCCCCTTTCGCCGGTGGAAGTCGCAGAAGGCCGACCTGTCGTACGGCTCGTCTGGCCGGGACTCCCTATCGCTCGGCTCGTCGGGACGCCGATCCTGCTGGTGGGGATCCCGTACGTACTTGTTCCAAGGCAACCCTGGCGCGGGGCTGGGGGGAAGTACGGGATCGTGCAGACGGAGGCCAGAGGGCGGTCCGTTGACAAGGAATGCAGCGGCCTGCTTTCCCTTGATGCGTTGGTACTCGTCATCGTAGTGTTGACGAGGCTCCTGATATCTTTCCTAGGGCCGCTCCTTCGGGACCGGGGCCTTGTGAGAGGCGCTGTTTCTCGACTCAGCCGCCTTCTCCTCCTCGAGCTCGACGAAGAGTCCAGCGCGGTGCAAGGCGTCTTCCAGCGAGCGCGGCCTGTTGAGCTTCATATCGTCCTTGAAGGCCGAATCGGCCCGCAGTCCCTTTCTTAGAGCGGGGAGCGCTGACTCGTCCGTCACGTTGCTTTGGGAGGCTGTGGCCTTGAAGCGCTCTATGAAGGACCTGAGCGACTCCTTTGCTCCTTGGTTCATCGCCCAGAGGTCCGCGCTGGATGCGGACTGCCGGATGTAGATGGAGTAGTGCTCGAGGAAGGTGGTCGACAGGTCTCTGAAGCTGTCTATGGAGTGCGTTTTCAGCCGAGAGAACAATGTGAGGGCCGGGCCGGTGAGGTTCTCTACTAAGAGTTGGCAGTGGGCGGCCTCACGCTCATCCGGGGAGAAGTGGGCGCGACCCATGGCGATGGTGAACGTCGTAAGATACTGGGCTGGGTCGGTGGTGCCCGCGTAGGGCTGGAGTTTTAGCTTCCCGTGATGCTGGAGCGGCACGGAGGCGATCCGGCGGGTGAACGGCGTGTTTTGCGTCTCTCTGAGGACACGATCTATTTCCGGGGCCGCGCTGGTGGCCTGATGGATTTTGGAGGACATCACGCAGATTGTCTCCTTCATGGCCTCGAATTCGGCATCCCTGGCACGCTCCGAGCTGGATCGGGGATGGTGGGCTTCGTCGCCCGGGTGGCTGCCTACGGCCGGGGCGAAACGTCCGCCCGGGCCTTCGGATCCTGACGGTGAGTCGCCGGGCCGGCTTATCCGGATGCGCGGGGTTTCTTCCCGAGAGGCCGGCTCTCTGAGGTGGACGTCCGGGGAGCCGGTGTTGTCTGACCGGTCACGGGAGTCCCCTAGCGTGGCGAACCGTTGATTGGTGGCTCGCGTCAGCTCGTCTATTCTGGCGAGCAGGGTCTGCATCACGGCGGACAGCGTGGGCTGATCTTCCGACGCTCGGGGCGCGTTGTGGGCGGCGGAGCCGTCAGAATGAGCGGGTGCCGAAACCGGGAGCGGGGCCCTGAAGAACTGCTCTCGAGGAATCGTCTGGTTGGCAGCTGCTTGGGCTGTCGGCGGGATGGTCGCCGTCGTTTGAGTCGTCGGCGGGGCCGTTGTTTGGGCCGGGGTTTCCTGGTCTGACAACACTCTTGGGGGCGGAATTGCCATCGTTGCTGCGGTTGCGGTGGTGGTTGAACTGCTCCTTGCGTATAGAAGAATCTCCCCCCTCCTTCTAGCGCCAATTGTTGATCCCGGGGATCACTAAAAATGTTTAAGAGATTGATTACGGAACGAGAGGTGAGATTTTCGTTAATTAGAGCAATTTAACCACTACTAAAGCAGGCCGGGAGAAAAATGAGTAGGCCGGGGCCCGTGTTTCCTTTTATTGATGGTGAGAGAAATGAACAATTTAGAATTACGAACTGGTTCCGAAGGACGTCCAGTTCGGCGTTCTAAACTGTTGCCTTGTTACTAAGAGAGAGAGAGAGAGATCGGGTAATTTCGTAGGTCAAAATGGCCGAAATCAAAAGTCCCCCTCATTAATGACATTGAGGGGTATATATAGTCGAGGTTGGCTTCCTGCTCCCCGGGATCTTGGGGCCACGTGGCGTCTTCGGCCTCTTTCGCGGGTAAGGTGGCCTAGGAGGCGTGTTCCGGCTTTCGAGGAGGGAGGTCATGATGAGCTCGGGGTGGCGTGTTGCAGGGCAGCGCACTGTTTCGCCAACTCTTCTCCACGTGTCCTTTCCTCCTTCGTCAGCTCTGCAGGGTTGGTGGGACGTCGAGTCGAAGCCGTATCCCTACGCGGGCAGGGCACTGCTCTACCAGCTCCCACGTGCCTTCTGCTCTTCTGACACTCCTGCTTTGGTGAAGTGTCAGGTCGGACCCGAGGTGCATCCTTGGGAGCTCGGGGGCTCGGGTGATACGAGCGCGGTGCCTACAGGTCGGAGACCGAGCTGAAGAGAGTTTTCTTAAGATGGGCCTAACTAATTGGGGGTGCTAGGCCCACCTCCAACAGCAAGTTAGAGCAATGGAATGTGGAACCCATCTCCCTTTGCTAATCCTTCTTTTGTTCCCCTCCCGTTTCTAACATGTAATCGTTAGTAAATGTTTTTCTGAAAAAAAAAAATACTCCAATTATAGAATAAAGACATTTATTAGTGAGAATTAGAAACTATACATTTATTTTTGTGAAAATTAAAGGAAAAAAAAAAAAAACAAAAACACATAGGAAGCTGAAGACGTATCATGTGACGACGCTATATAACCGTAACCTAATAAGTAACATATATGGGCAAGCGTGAAAGGTTAAAACGCTAATTTCAATTTTGAAATGTCGACAATGAACTAGTTCCTGGGATTTGGTAGAAGAGATACACTCTAGGGCTCCAATGCAAACGATGGGATGCTTTATCCAACGATAAGATTTTATGTAAAGCAAAAGCAAGTTAATTAATGGGTTCATTATGAATTCGAAGTATAGGCTTTGTTCAATGAGATTCAATCTCCATGGAATCTTCAACGAAGAAGTTGATCAAGAATTCGTGGATCCATCTATAAAGAATATAGGTAATCAAGTCGAGATATCTAAAGTCTTTCATTGCAATGGCTTATTGTTATGCGTCACCAAGGAGGACATAACTAGACTACTCATATAGTTTGGAATCCATATTTGGGACAGAAGTAATGCTAAAATCAGTTCTAACCTCCATACCATCTTATATGATGTCATGTTTTAAGCTCCTAATGTCTCTTTGCAAACAACTTCAGTCTATTCTGAGTTGTTTCTGGTGGGACACTAAAACAGACCAAAGGAAGATCGCTTGGGTCGTGTGGGATAAGATGACCGAACCAAAAAGTGCAGGTGGGTTAGGTTTTCGCAATGTGGAAGCGTTCAATGATGCTCTCCTTGCTAAACTTTCATGGAGAATCATCACTTTCCCCGACTCTCTGATGGCACGAGTACTGACAGGGAAATATTGCCCAGACTCTCTATTTTTGGAATGTAAACCGAAAACAAATATCTCACATGGCTGGCGCGGTATACTCGTGGAAAAAACCCTCATCGAAAAGGCGGTGGAATGGATTGTAGGCGACGGAGAAAGCATTGACCTTTAGACAGACCCATGGCTATCCTCTACTATTGCTCAAAGACCAATGGGTCCTCCTCCCCTAGCTCTCCAAGACCTGAAGGTCTCAACACTTCTCCACCCAGACTTGTGCGATTGGAATTGGGAAACTGTCCGAGCCACTATTCCTCACTGTGAGGATTTAATTCGTAACCTGCGTTTATCCTCTGTCCGTAAACCATACAAGTTGATGTGGCTACCGAATAAGCATGGTCGTTTCACCACCAAGTCAGGTTATGCTCTTGCACGCCTCGAATCCCCCGTCGAATACACGGCATGCACCTAATTCTCCTGTTGATTTCGATTGGAATGCAAATATTTGGAGAACCAAGGCATCACCAAAAGTCAAAAGCTTCCTTTGGAAATCAGCAATAGGAGCTCTACCTGTGGGCACTCAACTACTTCGCAGAGGAATCCCTACGGACGCGAAATGCTGACACTGTGATGAGGAAGAGAACATTGCTCACCTCCTTTACACCTGCCCCTTTTCTCAAAGTTGCTGGAATTCAGCCCCGATAATCAGACCACGAATCCCTCCCAACCCCTCTACTTGGGATCGTCTGCGAGAAGGGAGAAAGTGGACCTCCCTTCCCCCCACGGGAGTTGAATTTCCTCTCTTCCCTTGGATTTGTTGGTCACTTTGGACTGCTAGAAACCAACTTCTCTTTGAAGCCAGAACCTTCCAACCGGCAGAAGTTCTCTCGAAAGCGATCTCATTAGCTTAGGAATGGAAAGCGGCCCAGGAATGTCGCACTAAGAAACGAGGCCCTCCAACACCACTGATTCCCCCTGACCTCCCGATGACTGGTATCCTCTCTTTTATTGATGCAGCATGGAAAGAATCCATAGGGGATTGCGGTTTAGGGGTTGTTTATCGATCAATTCCTGCTGCGACATCGGAAGAGGTGCTTGATCATAAACAAAAAATTAGATCAGCTCTGGAGGCAGAGGCATGGGCGTTGCGCACATCATTATCTCAAGCAGTGGCCATAGACTACACGGAAATCCATATCCTCTCTGATTGCAAAAAGTTGATCGATATCCTTCAATCTTCGGATGATCAAACCGAGCTCCATGGAGTTCTTCATGTTATTAGGCTCTTAGCTTCTTTGTTCCCTACGATTTCATATTGTTTTATCCCTCGAGAAACCAATGTTGAGGCTTACTCGATCGCTAAAAGAGCCCTTATAGCTCTTGAAAACTATGTTATTTCTTCGTAAGTTTGATGGAAATTTGCTTGACCCAAGAAAAAAAAATGAGGTCTAGGGAAAAATACCCTGAACCTAAAAACCGAATCAAAACCAAATCGAATTATCATAAATACCCAAATGATTTTTTTTATTAAATATTTTGAGTACCCATACTGAACTGAACTGAACCGAAACCCTAATAGGTATCCGAAATATACGAAAAATAATTATATATCTAAAAATATTATGTATATTTACACTTGAAATAAAAAAATACCCAAAATTACAATTATAAACCGAATATATTAGTTATGTTTATACCAAAATAACCAAAGTACCTGAAATATATAAAAAAATTTAGCTATATTTGTCAAAATTAATTGTTTTTTGCAAAATTTAACCAAATATCATTTAAATTGAACTATTTTTTTAGTTTTTTTGTGTATTTGTGATAAATTTCGGGTATCCGGAATCCATATGAACCCGGACGGAACTGAATCGAACCCAAACAGATACCCGAATGCCCAAGCCATTAAACTTTGACCAATACAAAACCAATTGTGAAAGAGTTAAAAAAAAACCACGGAAAAAGAGATATTTGTAACAAACTCTCTCCTTTGTGGTCAAATGGGATATGAGACTAATGTGTAGGCCCTATTTGCAAACCCAGATGTACGCTTAACCCGTTGGTAGTACATCCCCAGAGGATTAGTCTGGGCCTCTCCATGGATCTGTGATTTACCATTGAGTCATCAAAAAAAAAAAGATATTTGTGGAGTTAAAAGCCCAAAAGAGGGAAACATGCATGACATGACACATCGAGGAAAGACGATATTAAAATCTTAAAAAGACAAAGCAATTTTCTGTAAGTCAATAGATAACCCAAGAGAAGTCGAATCTAAAAACTACGTCTAATGAAGAAATAACTCTCGCCCAATGTGATGGTTAAAAGAGAGACGAGCTGAAACCTATTATATTGTTATAGCGACGGTAACTGAACAAATTGCTGAGCCACGAGTTACCAATTCTGCAACACCAGGAGAAAGATCCATGCCACTGGTCCCAAACAATCGTCGGAAATCTGCCAAACTTACGCCACTACACAGTCTCAAATCTATGAGCACAAGAAAACATGCTAAAATACCATAGAAATATTGGTGAGAAATTGGTGGGAAAAACCCATTTCCGATAATTTTCCCTAGAACAAAATGGTAGGACATTGATTATTGCAAATTCAAAAATTGTGGAAAAATGGTAGGAAATTTTCCACCAAAATATCCATCACAAAAATGGTCGAAAATATCGGTGGTAAATTGGTCAGGAATGTTCCAACGATTTCTCCACCACAATTTTTCACCGTTTACCCACCACATATTCCCACGGTTTTCCAACCACTTTTTAAATAATATCCAATCGAATTCCGACGGAATAGAAAAAAAATATTAAAAAAATATATCGGAATAAAAAAATAAAAATACAACAGAACTAAAAAAAAATCAGCGAAATACAGAAAGAAAATACAAAAAATCAACGTTTGTGCTCTTTCGGTGATGTATTTTCGGTGAAGCCGGAGAATTCACCGCCGGTCGGGATCTGTTCATTTCTGGCGCCGGAAGGACGGGTAAGAGAAAACATGGCGACCCACGCTGATGGAGAGGAGCAGACCGGAGAACCTTGTCGTCAAAGCCGTTGCCGGACCACGGAGATAAGATTCCGGTGTTGAGAAACTCAATCGCAAGGGAAGCTTTGAGCAAATATGAAGATATGTCGAGCCTTGCCGGTTAACGCACCGCCTCTCTCTGCTACTCCAGCTTCTTCCCCCTTCGTGGCGAATATCGAGGAAGAGAAAGAAAAAAGTTTTCTTCTTCTCTCAGATTCCGACAAGCGAATAAGAACAAAAAAATCGAAACTTAGAATTAATAACTATGAATCGAAACTCAAAATTAGCTTGCGGGAATGGCAGATTCATTTCTCTATCTCTCTCTCTCTCACTCTCTTGAAGTCGATGGAAGCGTCTGGGTTTTTTTTCGATGGATGCGACGATAATGAAGTTTAGAGAGTAGTAGGCCATTAATTACCATAAAACACGTTTATAACTTACAAAATAATTAAATTCATTATTTGTTTTTATTTTTTTGGGCAGAAATCGATTATTTTTAAGTTACGTTTAAAGAAAAATATTTAGGATACAAATTAAATATAAAACCAAAAAAATAACCCACGATTTTCCACCGAAATTTTGGTTGGGAAAATAACTCACCGATTTCCCACCAACATACCACAATTTAGTGAAATGGTGGGAAATTTGTTGCTTATTTGCAACCAAATATATCGATCGAGATTCCGTGGAAAATTTGCGACTGATTTCCCACAAATTTCTCAACGGTTTTTATTTGGTTGGTAATCGGTCGCAAATTTCTTACGGAATCTCGATCGATATATTCGGTCGCAAATAAGCAATAATTTTCTCACCGAATTACTAAACCGTGGTATATTGGTGTGAAATCAGTGGATTATTTTCTCAACCAACATTTCAGTGAGAAATTATGTGATATTTTGACATGTTTTCTTGTAATGGAGACAGCTAGAACCGAACTCATGGCTAGGCACCGCCGCTTTATGCCACGCCAAACAACATCGATCATATGCAGGTACGTCACCATCTGCAAGAGAAAAATGAAAAACCAGATCCAAAAACCATTTCTAGATCTATAAGTTTAGATCTAATCTCGCAGTTCCTTCAACAAGAGAGGGATCGAACTAATAGAAAAATGTAAGACAAACAAAAGCAAAGAAAATCAAACTAAGAGAAAAAGGTAAGACAAAGCATAATTCCGACGCTATATAAGTCGCCAGAGCTGAAGATCGGCATAAACTTGTTTGAGGAGAGAAAGTGGTACAATTTAGTTAGTTAAATCACAAACTTATGATCTTCATGCAAAACATAAACTCTTTCTCACCAAATTCTAGGAATGTTTCATTTCTTTTTCATTATCATATGACTTGAAAACATCAAGAGGCCTCTGGTATTAACCTATTTAGCTCGCAAGATGATTTCAACTTTATATTACACTAGAGTAGGTTCCGCGTGATATGCAAAAAAAGAATAAAATATTTAAATTTTAAAATTGATAACCCGCATAATTATTATCCATAGAATTAGATTCAAAATTAAGATCCGTTAAATTATTCACAAATAACATTTTATGATTTGTAATTAAAAAAATATAAATCGATCAATATTATCCACAAATCTGATATACAATCACTCTAAATATATGATTGGGTTCCAAAAACATAATTTCCATTATATTGTAGTTTATTTTTTTATCTCTTACTTTACTTTTTTCTATATTAATAATTTCAATTTAAATAAACATAATTTAATTTTTTTTTTTGATATAAGAATAGAAAATATTATATTGTTACATTGACACATGTTACGATCTAAATTAATAATTACACATATCATGATCTGGTAAATTATAATTATCTAACGTTTCACGTTCGCGTTAAACGATTCAACTTTATATAATAAGATTATTGATGTTCAACAAAACTTAACTAGTATCTTAAAAAGGTAGAAACCCCAATGAGTAAAAAAGACATATACGGTGTATATTGATGTCCACCACTAAAATGAAAATAGTCTGGATTTTGTTTATTCTTTTTTTTTGCAATTTTCCTCACTAATTTTGAAAATGACAATGGTTTAGTTTGGTCACCTCAATTCTCGTTCAATTTATTTTTGTTTGCTGATTCAAGATTCACAGAGGGGTGGTGGCGCAGTTGGCTAGCGCGTAGGTCTCATAGCTATCTGAGTAATCCTGAGGTCGAGAGTTCGAGCCTCTCTCACCCCATTTTTTTCCAACATATAATGTCTGGACAAAATATTCGGAACCAAAAAACCGAACCGAATAGTTATAAATACTCGAATGGTTCCTCTTATAAAATATTTTGGATATTCGAACCAGAACCTATCCGAAACCTGATACGAAATACAATTATATATCTAAAAATATTATGTATCTTTAGTTTTGAAATAACCAAAAGAGAAATTGATCAAAATAGCACTTTTTGAAAATTTTCTCATCAAACTAGCACCCTAATAAAAAAGCCTCATTTTTAGCATTCATTAAAGAGATAAAAGACTATTTTACCCATGATAAGATTCTCAAATCCAATTAAAGAAGTATTCATCCCACATCCAATTAAAAAATTAATTTTTTTTCCAAAATTCTCTCTTCCTTCTTCCTCGTCTGCGAAACCAAAGACAACATCTTCGCTCGCTTCGACGGAGACGGAAGCCTCACACAGCTCGAGCTCGCCGCTCTCCTCTGTTCCCTCGGGATCAAACCTCACGGCGATCAGATCTCTCTCCTCCTCAATCAAATCGACCGTAACGGTAACGGATCCGTCGAATTTGACAAGCTCGTAGTCGCGATTCTGCCGGATCTCAACGAGGAGGTTCTCATTAACCAGGAGCAGCTCATGGAGGTTTTCCGTTCCATCGTGACGGTAACGGTCATATCACGGCTGCGGAACTTGCTGGGTCAATGGCTAAGATGGGATATCCGTTGACTTACCGTGAGTTGACGAAAATGATGACGGAGGCTGATTCTAACGGTGACGGCGTTACTGAGTTCGTTGCCCGTCTTCCAGCTGCTTTCCGGCGAAGATAAGCCTCTGCTGATCCGGTGGGATTCCCTCCTTATCCATGATCTTTGCTTTAACGTTGTCGATTGTGTCAGAGCTTTCCACCTCGAGGGTGATTGTCTTTCCGGTGAGAGTCTTAACGAAGATTTGAATCTGAATTTCAGAAGAAAAAAATCTATGATCAATTGGAAAAATAAACAGCAAAAAAATCGATTCGATATACTAAAGCCCGATCCCACAAACACGAACAATATCCGATCAAAGAAATTGATCCCATATCTGGTTTGGAAGTAAATCAAAGATCGAAGCTTAACAACGCAGACGTAGAAATAATACAAACCCCAATAAAAAAATGCTAATCGAAGAAAACCCATATCGGAAATCAGAAAGCTACCTTGATGGTAATTTGCGATTAAGAGAGAATTGAGAATTGAACACTAAAGCACAAAGTTTATGCCACTGCTGGTGATGGACTTTAGTAAAGGTTTTAAGCTTTTTGGAAATGAGTTCGATGCTTTTAGACCCTTAAAAGTCTTTCCTACGTTGAGTGGATTATCAAAAATTTGCTCCTTTGTTATTTTGCTATGCAAATTTTGGTTATACTTTATGCTTTCGACTGATGATGGTTGCCTTGGATACGATTTTAAGATTTGGGCATGAAATTGTGTGTTGCATAGATTTCTTAAATTAGTTATATATATTCCTAAATGGTTCATATATACGTTTCATTTCAAGGAAATGATCATTTCTCATCATTTGTATCTTTATTTCTTTGTGTAGGCAAACAAAAGCACATGTTCTGATGCTTCATTTACGCATGAAAATGAACAGTTAATATAGTCTTTTAGAGTTTTTCTTGTTTCTTGTTCATTTACGAATGCTTTCCTAAATTAGTTATATAAGTTCCTAAATGGTTCCTAAATACGTTTCATTTCAAGGAAATGATCATTTTTAATCATTTGTATATTTCTTTCTTTATGTAGGCAAACAACAACACATGTTTTGATGTTTCATTTACGCATGAAAATCAACAGTTAATATAGTCTTTTATAGTTTTTCATGTTTCTTGTTCATTTACGAATGCTTTCCTAAATTAGTTATATAAGTTCCTAAATAGTTCCTAAATACGTTTCATTTTTAGGAACCATTTGTATCTTTCTTTCTTTACGTAGCCAAACAACAACACATGTTATGATGCTTCATTTATGCATGATAATAAACAGTTAATATAGTCTTTTAGAGTTTTTCTTGTTTCTTGTTCATTTACGAAGACTTTCCTAAATTAGTTATATAAGTTCCTAAATGGTTCCTAAATACGTTTCATTTCAAGGAAATGATCATTTTTCATCATTTGTATCTTTGTTTCTTTGTGTAGGCAAACAAAAGCACATGTTCTGATGCTTCAATTACGCATGAAAATCAACAGTTAATATAGTCTTTTAGAGTTTTTCTTGTTTCTTGTTTCTTGTTCATTTACGAATGTTTTCTTAAATTAGTTATATATGTTCCTAAATGGTTCCTATATATGATAATAAACAGTTAATATAGTCTTTTAGAGTTTTTCTTGTTTCTTGTTCATTTACGAAGACTTTCCTAAATTAGTTATATAAGTTCCTAAATGGTTCCTAAATACGTTTCATTTCAAGGAAATGATCATTTTTCATCATTTGTATCTTTCTTTCTTTGTGTAGGCAAACAAAAGCACATGTTCTGATGCTTCAATTACGCATGAAAATCAACAGTTAATATAGTCTTTTAGAGTTTTTCTTGTTTCTTGTTTCTTGTTCATTTACGAATGCTTTCTTAAATTAGTTATATATGTTCCTAAATGGTTCCTATATACGTTTCATTTCAAGGAAATGATCATTTTTCGTCATTTGTATCTTTCTTTCTTTGCGTAGCCAAACAGCAACATATGTTCTAATGTTTCATTTACGCATGAAAATCAACAGTTAATATAGTCTTTTACAGTTTTTCATGTTTCTTGTTAATTTACGAAAGCTTTCCTAAATTAGTTATATAGTTTCCGAAATGGTTCATATATACGTTTCATTTCAAGGAAATGATCATTTTTCATCATTTGTATCTTTCTTTCTAAATACGTTTAGGAAGGCTTTCCTAAATACATTATATATGTTCCTAAATGGTTCCTAAATACGTTTCATTTCCAGAAAGGATCATTTTTTATCATTTGTATCTTTCTTTCTTTATGTAGGCAAACAACAACACATGTTATGATGCTTCATTTACGCATGAAAATCAACATTTAATATAGTCTTTTATAGTTTTCTGTTTCTTGTTCATTTAGGAAGACTTTCCGAAATACGTTATATATGTTCCTAAATACGTTTCATTTTCAAGAAAGTATCAGTTTTCATCATTTGAATCTTTCTTTATTTCTTTGTGTAGACAAAACAACAACACATATGTTCTGATGCTTCATTTACGCATGGAAATCAACAAGAAATATCGTTTTCTGTTTTTGTTCATTTCGGAAGACTTTCTGAAATACGTTATATATGTTCCTTAATACGTTTCATTTTCAAAAAATGATCAGTTTTCATCATTTGAATCTTTCTTTGTTTCTTTGTGTAGACAAAACAACAACACATGATGCTTCATTTACGCATGAAAATCAACAGGAAATATCGTTTTATGTTTTTGTTCATTTCAGAAGACTTTCCGAAATACGTTATATATGTTCCTAAATACGTTTCATTTTCAAGAAAGGATCAGTTTTCATCATTTGTTCATTTAGGAAGTCTTTCCGAAATACGTTATATATGTTCCTAAATACGTTTCATTTTCAAGAAAGGATCAGTTTTCATCATTTTTCATCATTTAGGAAAGCTTTCCTAAATACGTTATATATGTTCCTAAATACGATTCATTTTCAAGAAAGGATCAGTTTTCATCATTTTTCATCATTTAGGAAAGCTTTCCTAAATACGTTATATATGTTCCTAAATACGATTCATTTTCAAGAAAGGATCAGTTTTCATCATTTGTTCATTTAGGAAGTCTTTCCGAAATATGTTATATATGTTCTTAAATACGATTCATTTTCAAGAAAGGATCAGTTTTCATCATTTGTTCATTTAGGAAGTCTTTCCGAAATATGTTATATATGTTCGTAAATACGTTTCATTTTCAAGAAAGTATCAGTTTTCATCATTTTTCATCATTTAGGAAAGCTTTCCTAAATACGTTATATATGTTCCTAAATACGATTCATTTTCAAGAAAGGATCAGTTTTCATCATTTGTTCATTTAGGAAGTCTTTCCGAAATATGTTATATATGTTCCTAAATACGTTTCATTTTCAAGAAAGGATCAGTTTTCATCATTTTTCATCATTTAGGAAAGCTTTCCTAAATACGTTATATATGTTCCTAAATACGATTCATTTTCAAGAAAGGATCAGTTTTCATCATTTGTTCATTTAGGAAGTCTTTCCGAAATATGTTATATATGTTCGTAAATACGTTTCATTTTCAAGAAAGGATCAGTTTTCATCATTTTTCATCATTTAGGAATCATTTAGGAAAGCTTTCCTAAATACGTTATATATGTTCCTAAATACGTTTCATTTCCATAAAGTATCATTTTTATCATTTAGGAAGACTTTCCTAAATACGTTATACATGTTCCTAAATGGTTACTAAATACGTTTCATTTCCAGAAAGGATCATTTTTCATCATTTAGGAAGTCTTTTCGAAATACGTTATATATGTTCCTAAATACGATTCATTTTCAAGAAAGGATCAGTTTTCATCATTTGTTCATTTAGGAAATCTTTCCGAAATATGTTATATATGTTCCTAAATACGTTTCATTTTCAAGAAAGTATCAGTTTTCATCATTTTTCATCATTTAGGAAAGCTTTCCTAAATACGTTATATATGTTCCTAAATACGATTCATTTTCAAGAAAGGATCAGTTTTCATCATTTGTTCATTTAGGAAGTCTTTCCGAAATATGTTATATATGTTCCTAAATACGTTTCATTTTCAAGAAAGTATCAGTTTTCATCATTTTTCATCATTTAGGAAAGCTTTCCTAAATACGTTATATATGTTCCTAAATACGATTCATTTTCAAGAAAGGATCAGTTTTCATCATTTGTTCATTTAGGAAGTCTTTCCGAAATATGTTATATATGTTCCTTAATACGTTTCATTTTCAAGAAATGATCAGTTTTCATCATTTGAATCTTTCTTTGTTTCTTTGTGTAGACAAAACAACAACACATGATGCTTCATTTACGCATGAAAATCAACAGGAAATATCGTTTTATGTTTTTGTTCATTTCAGAAGACTTTCCGAAATACGTTATATATGTTCCTAAATACGTTTCATTTCCAAGAAAGGATCAGTTTTCATCATTTGTTCATTTAGGAAGTCTTTCCGAAATACGTTATATATGTTCCTAAATACGTTTCATTTTCAAGAAAGGATCAGTTTTCATCATTTTTCATCATTTAGGAAAGCTTTCCTAAATACGTTATATATGTTCCTAAATACGATTCATTTTCAAGAAAGGATCAGTTTTCATCATTTTTCATCATTTAGGAAAGCTTTCCTAAATACGTTATATATGTTCCTAAATACGATTCATTTTCAAGAAAGGATCAGTTTTCATCATTTGTTCATTTAGGAAGTCTTTCCGAAATATGTTATATATGTTCTTAAATACGATTCATTTTCAAGAAAGGATCAGTTTTCATCATTTGTTCATTTAGGAAGTCTTTCCGAAATATGTTATATATGTTCGTAAATACGTTTCATTTTCAAGAAAGTATCAGTTTTCATCATTTTTCATCATTTAGGAAAGCTTTCCTAAATACGTTATATATGTTCCTAAATACGATTCATTTTCAAGAAAGGATCAGTTTTCATCATTTGTTCATTTAGGAAGTCTTTCCGAAATATGTTATATATGTTCCTAAATACGTTTCATTTTCAAGAAAGGATCAGTTTTCATCATTTTTCATCATTTAGGAAAGCTTTCCTAAATACGTTATATATGTTCCTAAATACGATTCATTTTCAAGAAAGGATCAGTTTTCATCATTTGTTCATTTAGGAAGTCTTTCCGAAATATGTTATATATGTTCGTAAATACGTTTCATTTTCAAGAAATGATCAGTTTTCATCATTTTTCATCATTTAGGAATCATTTAGGAAAGCTTTCCTAAATACGTTATATATGTTCCTAAATACGTTTCATTTCCATAAAGTATCATTTTTATCATTTAGGAAAACTTTCCTAAATACGTTATACATGTTCCTAAATGGTTACTAAATACGTTTCATTTCCAGAAAGGATCATTTTTCATCATTTAGGAAGTCTTTTCGAAATACGTTATATATGTTCCTAAATACGATTCATTTTCAAGAAAGGATCAGTTTTCATCATTTGTTCATTTAGGAAATCTTTCCGAAATATGTTATATATGTTCCTAAATACGTTTCATTTTCAAGAAAGTATCAGTTTTCATCATTTTTCATCATTTAGGAAAGCTTTCCTAAATACGTTATATATGTTCCTAAATACGATTCATTTTCAAGAAAGGATCAGTTTTCATCATTTGTTCATTTAGGAAGTCTTTCCGAAATATGTTATATATGTTCCTAAATACGTTTCATTTTCAAGAAAGTATCAGTTTTCATCATTTTTCATCATTTAGGAAAGCTTTCCTAAATACGTTATATATGTTCCTAAATACGATTCATTTTCAAGAAAGGATCAGTTTTCATCATTTGTTCATTTAGGAAGTCTTTCCGAAATATGTTATATATGTTCCTAAATACGTTTCATTTTCAAGAAAGTATCAGTTTTCATCATTTTTCATCATTTAGGAAAGCTTTCCTAAATACGTTATATATGTTCCTAAATACGATTCATTTTCAAGAAAGGATCAGTTTTCATCATTTAGGAAAGCTTTCCTAAATACGTTATATATGTTCCTAAATACGATTCATTTTCAAGAAAGGATCAGTTTTCATCATTTGTTTATTTAGGAAGTCTTTCCGAAATATGTTATATATGTTCCTAAATACGTTTCATTTTCAAGAAAGGATTAGTTTTTATCATTTGAATCTTTCTTTATTTTTTTGTGTAGACAAAACAACAACACATCTGTTCTGATACTTCATTTACGCATAAAAATCAATATGTTTGGAAAGACTTCCTAAATGAACAAAAGATAAATACGTTATATATGTTCCTAAATGCGTTGCATTTCCAGAAAGGATCATTTCAACATTTGTATATTTCTTTCTTTGTATAGGCAAACAACAACACATGTTCGGATTTACGCATGAAAATCAATATGTAATATAGCCTTTTATAGTTTGTCTTTGCATGACTTATGTGAAATCATACTTTTTCTGTTTCTTGTTGATTTCGGAAGACTTTCCTAAATACGTTATATATGTTCCTAAATGGTTCCTAAATACGTTGCATTTCCAGAAAAGATCATTTCAACATTTGTCTAAATTCATAAAACATTGAAATATGAAAATGTGTTGGGTCATCTCCGTTCTTCGTGCCCTCCAGATTCTTAATCAGAAACAATATGTCATATGCAGGAGGACTTGTCCCTTTGAGGCGCAAAGTAAGTCTATGAGCAAACAAGTAGGATAAAAACGGGTAATACTCATCATTTTCCATAGATCCGAGAGGAAACAGATTTTCATGAGAATCTGCAAGTGGTGGAGCCCTTTCATAAGTGATGTTGTGGGGTCCACTCAGCTTTGAACCGTTCGTAGTTTCATTTTCTAATTTTAGTTTGTACAAGAGAATTGTCTGGCATACAGTCAAAGAGCGGTCTAGTTCAAGCCCTTCCAGACGAAACAAAAGTCTAGGTAGCACATCCTCCTTTTCAGATGAGGAAGTATTCTCTTCTCCTGAACCATTACATAGCCCTGGAAGCTGCTCCTGTTCTTCCTCTTGAGATCCCTTGACACAAAAAAAAAAAAAAAAATCCACACGCAAAAGATAAATTTACTGCAATAACCAAAAAAAAAGCTTGGAGAAAAGGAAAGATACCAAGGAAGTCAACTTCTTCTTGAGTAAACCAACAACCAAAACACTACCTAAAGCTCATCTTGAATTAAGAAGACTGCTACTTGTGGAAATCATGAAAAATAACGTTTATGATGCAAAGGTAAGATGTTAGTGGATTACCAACCAATCTAAAGTATCTACCAAAGCTTCTAATGATATACATCCATATCTCTAAGATTCCCAATACGAAACACTTCAAACTATGGCTCTTCCAACTATAAACAAATTCAATAGCTCGTGCTGGAACTCCTATCCCGCGAGCAGAAACCGCAACACATGCAGTTAAAACTCTAGGAAAAGTAAATTGATTCGATTGATTTTCTTCTCTGTTCATATCCCTAAAACACTCGATTGCCTTGTAAGCAAAACCATTTTTAGAGTACACAGGGAGCATCGAAATCCATGTGACATTATTTCTCTCACCTAGCATTGTCCCAAAGAGGTATTCAGCTTCAGAGATGCTTTTGCATTGTGCATATATAGCGAGAAGTCCATTAACCACATTAACATCCAAATCAAACCCGGTTTTTATTGTACGCCCATGAATCTGTTCACCTCTCAGAAGTAAACCAAGCGAAGCACACATCCTAAGAACATTACCCAAAGTGTACTCGTTAGGGTTTCTTCCATCAAACTGCATTTCCCAAAACAAAGCGAAAGCTTCATCTTCACTTACATACTTGCAATACCAGAGATAAGAGCATTCCAGGAGATTGTATTATTCACTGGGTTTCTAAGAAAAAGTTTTTTTGCATGAGCCAGTCGCCTTGAACCAGAGTAAGCAACGATCATAGTGTTCCAAGTAAACTCATCCATCTCTGGCATTCTATCAAACAACTGGCGGGCTTCCTCGACCCGACCGGATTTAGACAAACCTCCCAACACCAGGTTCGACTGAAGCTTCGCCCCTGATACCAGAAATCACAGCAAGCTCACATACACCAAGACCAAACACACCGAAAAATCGAATTTGAATGAAGATTTGAAAATCAATCGATGAGAATAAACGAGTAAAAGCTTACCGTTCGGCAACGAAAAGCTTCATGCGATACTAAATCTCTGATGTCAACGATTCCGGCGAATCAGAGGATCGTCGGCGATGACACTTCGAGATTAGCCACGATTCCGGCAAACTTTTTTTTTCCTCGATTGATAGTAAAATATAAGTGAGGGTAGTTTAGTCTATTTCCCTTTTAATGAATGCTAGATTTGTGACTTTCAACCTTGTGTGCTAAATGTTTGAACTTTTAGTTTTTTGGTGCTATTTTGTAGAATTGCCCTAACCAAAATACTAAAAATTACAATTATAAACCGAATATATTAATTATGTTTAGACTAAAATATTTAGTTATATTTGTCAAAATTAAATAATTTTTGTAAAATTTAACAAAATTTTATTTAAATTAAACAATTTTTTTTCGAGAATTGGAATAAATTCCGAATACCCAAATGAGTCTTTTCTAAAATTTAGATACCCAAAACCCAAAAAAACCGATCCAAACTCAAACAGATAGCCGGATTCCCATGCATAGTCCTATCTAGCCTTGGGCGTTCGGATATCCGATCGGATTAGGTTCGGATCCATTCGGATTTTTGGGTTTAAGATTAATTATCCGTTCGGATATTTTATAATTTCGGTTCGGATTCGGTTCGGTTTCGGATATCCGAAAAATCATAAAAATAAAATAAAAATTGGTTAAATTTAAATAAAAGTTAGACAAAACTTAACAAATATAACTAAAAACTTCGTATATTTTGGGATTCTCAATCATTTTGGTATAAAAATAACTCATATATTCGGATTTATAATTATAATTTTGGGTTATCAAATCTAAATATAATTAATATTTTGGATATATAATTGTATTTTAGATATTTCGGGTATCTATTGGGTTTACGGTTTGGTTTCTTCAGGTATAGGAATCTAGGATCCGTTCGGATATTTTAATGGTTTCGATTTGGGTTCGGTTCTTCTTTTTTGATTGGTTTCGGTTATTTTTTTTGGATCCGAATATTATGCCGAGGGCTAGTCCCATCGTTGCACCGTAGAATCTGTAAGCCTCAATTAAAGGAAAATGCCAAAATGGAAACAAAAATAATCAAAATCTAACAGAGAAATTTCTTATGCACTTGGTTTTGCCACGTGGTCCCTCCATTGCCGTTACCTTCCGGTGAAATACCATTACCAAAAACTTTCCCACTTCAGAGAGGTAGAGCCACTGCTTCTTCTTCTTCTTCTTCTTTATCAACCACAACCAAACTCAAAATCTCTCTCTCTCCCTCTCCAATCCATGGAAGCAGCAGTGCCAAGGCTCGTCTACTGTGGACCGGAGCCAATCCGCTTCTCCGTCTCCTCCCGCCGCTCCTTCGTCTCCGGGATTCCTCACCGTCATCGCTCTCGACGGATTCTAGCCGTCGCTACTGATCCCAAACCTACACAGACTAGGCCACCAAATTCCACCACCGTAAACGGATCTTCTTCGTCGTCTGCGTCAAAAGGAGTCGACAACAATGTTTCCACGGTTAAGACTCTACTTCTTTACAACCCCGATTTCGTGGTTGGATTGAGCAATTCGTTGTGTAAAATCTATGAATTCTGACCCCCAAATTTGGCTTTATGGCAAATTGTCAACAGAGAATTAGCGATGTATCGAAAGAGATTAAAAGAGTGAGGGCTCAAATGGAAGAAGACGAACAGTTGTCTGTGTTAATGAGAGGACTTCGTGGACAGAATTTGAAGGATTCAGTCTTCGCCGATGATAATATTCAGCTAAGGCTTGTCGAGGTAAAACCCTTCGGCAAAATTCAGCTAGATGTTGTTTTTGTAGTATTGACTTAGCATTGTGTGATGTTTCATTGCTTCTTCGCTGGGCTCTTTGCAGACTGGTGAAAGCAGTGAGTTCTTACCTTTGGTATATGATCCGGCCACCATTTCTGCTTACTGGGGGAAACGGCCCCGTGCCGTTGCTAGTCGAGTTATCCAATTACTTTCAGTCGCGGGCGGGTTTCTATCGCGTCTTGCAGGAGATGTAATAAACAAGAAAGTCAAAGAGGTAATCTTCTGGTTACTGCTTTTATCATATATGGAAGCTATAGCAGAATATTTAGTTTTTGGCCTTGTGGCTTGCAGTTTCTACTGATCTATCTACTCCTTTAGGTAGCATTGAGTGAATGAACAGTAGGAAAATGTAATGTCCTATCTTTCAGTTTCTCTTCCTCGTCCCAAACATGGAGTCCATGATGTGAAATGTTTGCAGAGTCTATATGTGATCAACATAACTTTGTTTAGTTCCGTATGCATTCCACCGATAGATATTTCCCCAAATCGTTAAAAAAACATCTAGTACACAGTTGCAGTACTTTATTCGATTTTGGTGTAAAGATTTTTGTTCAAGTTTCAATTTTTGTTTTCTTTTTCTTTTTGCAAGTATGTTGTATGCCGCTTGAGTCTCATTTTTCGCATGTCATCATTTTCAGAATGAGGTTTCTAGGGCAATTGAATTGAGGGAAATTGTTACTTCCTTGGGTCCAGCGTATATTAAACTTGGTCAAGCTTTGAGTATTCGACCAGATATCTTGTCCCCTGCTGCAATGACAGAACTGCAGAAGCTTTGTGACAAGGTATAATGCAGCAATTTCGTCGTTCCCTTCATTCGTTGTCATATAATCTGAATTTCTCCTATAACGGTTTTCTGTCTACGCATGGCTAAATGTGGGTGTTTTCTGTTTATGTGAAGGTCCCTTCATATCCTGATGATGTAGCAATGGCTCTTATCGAGGAGGAGCTTGGGAAGCCATGGTATGACGTTTACTCAGAGCTCTCTCCTTCCCCAATTGCTGCTGGTAAATTTTGACCATGTTGTTCTTATGCCCAACTTATCATTTTTAGTAGACTTATGTTCGGATGATTTATTGTTATTTTCTTTTTTCAGCATCCCTGGGACAAGTGTACAAGGGAAGATTAAAGGAAAACGGGGATCTAGTGGCAGTGAAAGTACAGAGGCCTTTTGTTCTTGAGACTGTGACTGTTGACTTGTTTGTGATACGGAATTTGGGTCTATTTCTACGGAAGTTCCCTCAGGCAAGGTTTCGTCTGACGGCTCAGCTTATGCATTTAATGTTCTCTTTCACCATTCATCTCAATGACTTTCGACTTTCTCGTTCTTTTGGGAATTTCCGTGCAGGTGTCAGTTGATGTTGTTGGACTGGTTGATGAATGGGCTGCTCGCTTTTTTGAGGAGCTGGATTATGTTAACGAGGGAGAAAATGGTACATATTTTGCAGAAATGATGAAGAAAGATCTTCCACAAGTACGCATCCGTCATACCTTTTCTCGTCTATATATGAGGCGGCCCATCATAAGTCTGTATTTGACAAGTACCTATGTGGGTTGACATTCGTGGAATGGTTCCTAATCGTGCAACAATTGATGGTTTCAGGTTGTCGTGCCAAAAACCTACCAAAAGTACACGTCAAGGAAGGTTCTTACAACACAATGGATTGATGGAGAAAAACTATCACAAAGTATTGAGAGCGACGTTGGTGAACTTGTGAATGTTGGTGTTATTTGTTACCTAAAGCAGGTAACACTTCCTGCATACTTGTTGCGGAGAAATAGTATTTGTTACCTACAGCAGGTAACAAGGTAATGTGCATTTATATTCTTGTTAACACTGGTACTGTTTTGTGCTTCAGTTGCTTGATACTGGGTTTTTCCATGCCGACCCTCATCCTGGAAATATGATTCGTACCCCAGACGGAAAGCTTGCCATCCTCGATTTTGGTAATGGTTCTAGTTCTAATTAGTATTATCATTTATTCTAAAAATATGCATTTGGTTACACTGTTACAGTCAATGTGGTGTGTGAGAAAAGCCCTTTGTTGACATGTTATGTTTGTCTGTTCATTGACAGGTCTTGTTACGAAATTGACTGATGATCAGAAGTACGGAATGATTGAAGCCATCGCACACTTAATTCACCGAGATTATGATGCCATAGTAAAAGATTTTGTCAAACTCGGTTTCATCCCTGATGGTGTCAATCTGGCACCTATATTACCTGTCCTGGCCAAGGTTTTTGACCAGGCACTTGAAGGTGGCGGAGCAAAAAACATCAACTTTCAGGAGTTGGCAGCAGATTTGGCGCAAATAACTTTTGACTATCCTTTCAGAATCCCCCCTTATTTCGCACTTATAATTAGGGCAATTGGTGTGCTCGAAGGGATAGCTCTAGTGGGGAATCCTGAATTTGCTATTGTGGACGAGGCTTATCCTTATATCGCTCAGGTATTTTAGACGAACTCTATTTCATTTTTCCAGTACTTAGACCAAAGTTTGTCCTTCTGGTTAATGTCTTCAGATGATTACCTTAAATTTAGCGGCTCCTGACGGATGAATCACCTCGTCTGAGGGAGGCTTTACGATACACAATATATGGGAAAACCGGTGTTTTTGATGCTGAAAGATTCATCGATGTGATGCAAGCCTTTGAGACTTTCATTACAGCAGCCAAAAGTGGAGGAGGGGAAGATATGAATGGAGGCATGGCTGAGCTGGCTCTTCTGCAAAACCAGACAAGCAGTCTGGTTCCTATGTTTCCAGCCAGTGCATCCCAACCGAACCAGCCAGCTCAAACGAGAGTCGCTTTGTCTTTTCTGCTTTCCGAGAAAGGGAACTTCTTCCGCGAGTTTCTACTGGATGAGGTACTAATCACCATCTAACCAACTTTTTTCGGCTCGTCACACAAATACTCCGAGTCCGAACTAACACATGATGAAGGAGAATTTGGACAATAACTATGTAGACGTTACTTAATCTCTTAACCGTGTTTGTTCATGGCATCCTGAGTTCTGAAAATTGTTGTGGTCACTTAAAACAGATAGTCAAAGGCATCGATGCAATCACAAGAGAACAGCTGGTGCAAGCTATGGCGGTCTTCGAATTCAGAAATGCGACACCAATCTTCGGCATGGTACCAACATTGGGACCCTTCAAGCCTGCAGCACTTCTTCCATCGGTGACTGAAGAAGACAAGGTCATATTGAACAACGTTCAGAAAGTAATCGAGTTCCTTACCGCAAGAAGCTCCATGTCGAATAATCCCGATCAGGTTAGATTCATAAATCTCTCTGGACTTTCTCATCATCAAGAAATAAAACTTGTGGAATGCCCCAAGTTTTGAACGTATCTGTGGTAAAAATCGTAAAACAGGTCGTCGATGTATCTCAAGTGGTTTGGGAACTGCTTTCTGTGTTGCCTGGAATCTCTGCCACAGTACTGCCAGAGATTATGAGCCGGCTTGGGTCACGAGTAATGGCGAGGATAGTTCGGGATACATTTTTGTAAATATAGTGAGCTTTGTACAATTGTGCATATAAGTTGCAATTATAGTACCTATGAAAGAAATATATAGCTGATTAAGATTATTTGTTCGCCATTAACACCTATACTTGCTGTAATAGTAACACAGATGGAATGAAACAATGACCTTGTTTTGCCAATGTGGCCGTGTCCGACATCTAAATTTGATGCACAATATTATTCACATTGTAACGTGTTTCAATATATCGGAAAATGCAAGATTTTATTGACTGAGATATAAAATTCTAAAATACACGGTCACATTACATAAACAGGCTTATTTGAAGCTGTTTTCAGTCACCATTAAATATCTATAAGGCAAAAGAAGAGATGATTCAGAGTCTTTGATACCGAGGCGGTCAATCTCTCTCTGATCAGAGACTAGCGTTCTCAATAAAAGAGTGGCAAAGACTGCTCTCCTGAAGCATACGATATGATACGCTTTTTAAGCGGCGAAATGTAGTGAGCCCCGTGAAACGCAGCCGCTCTGAATGCATTCAGGGGTCCGAAATTCACTGAGTACATCTTCTGGATTCCGTCTAAAACCGCCATCATTGCTATATTTGCAGGTTTTCTCTCCGCCTCATATCGTTTGAGCAGATTCGTCTACAATAAAACGGTTCAACCAATCATCAATAGGAAGTAAAATTGGTTTAGACTTTTAACCAAAATACAAATGGTTTAGACTAAGAATCTGAGCTTACCTCGCCTATATCAGTGCCAAGAGCAATACCCTCAGCGAGGGCTTTGGACAGAGCAGACGCATCTGCAAATCCTAGATTAACTCCTTGACCAGCCAACGGGTGAACAGTATGAGCTGAGTCACCGACGAGAGCCACACGCTTTGCCACATAGTCTTTTGCATGCCTTAAAGACAAAGGAAACATCATTCTTTCTGAAGAAAGCTTCACAACCTTGGGTGGAGTTTCGAACCTCTCCTTGGCGGATATGGTCACATCTCCTGTAAGCCAAGAGAGACTCCCCCGCGAACTCGTTGTCTCTGGATGTGGACCATATCCATAATCCAGAGCGTCGTTTACAGCTTTGATGAAGTCATCCTCGCTCATCGATTTGCGATCTGACGCCTCTGTTGGATCCATAGTCCATACTATATTGCTAAACTTGTCACCAATGGGAAGAAGCGCGATGGGGCCATTGGGTAAAAACCGTTGCCACGCTGTGAAGTTTTCGGCAGTGTGCTCAACTGTACAAATAATAGCGTTCTGTGAGTAGTTCCACCCAGTTGTTTTGATCCCTGCCAATTCCCTCACCCGCGACTTAGACCCATCGGCACCTACCTGCACAAAAATTGTTAGACAACGCAAAATTGATGAGATTCAGAAATGGTTTTCACTCAAATCTAGCAAACCGAGAAACACCTACCACCAGTTTTGCATAGACGCTATTTCCATCGCTTAGCTCCAGCTTAGCAAGGCGCCCTCGCATAAAAAAATCTGTTGTGGATGGAACTTCACCAAGACCAGTCAACGAAGAGCTAGGTAGCATATCCATCGAGTTCAACTGCGCGGGGTAAACAGTCTTCTGGAGATCTGATTCCTGAAAATATCAAGCTCTCTCATTTAAGAAAGTAAAAACATGCCAAACTGATAACTCTTTAAAGTCAGATAATCTGACTAAGAAGTTGAAGAATGTAGTAAATGGTTGTAGACTAATAAGCAATTAGCACCGACTCCTCAAAATCACAGCGATCTTTCTAAAACTTGCGCACAGTGTGTTCAGATGAAGACCGGTCTAGCAATATGGATAAGCTTTTTGGAGTTGATTTTTTAGCTATGCTTTCATTTGTCGAAAAATCAAATTAAAAGGACATGCAAGAGGCGAGTTACAAGCATGGGCTCAAATAATATATCCTTAGAGAAACCTGAAAGTTTGCATAAAGATGATGAATAAAACTTGGATGGACCCAAGAAAGCAAAATACCTGTACACAAGATAGCTGAGAACTCTGAAGAACTTTATTCTCCACAACACACCTGGATAATGTCAAGAATGTGTACACGGCTATTATCATCATCAAGGATGCAGATGTATACAGCAATATACTTACCCCAAGATATCTTGGTCGACATCTTTAGCATTGTATCTTGTATATCCAAGGCCCGTGTAGTCCCAGACCTAAAACCACAAAAAATAATGACATATGACTTTGTTTACGTCTAGCAAATTATTATCAGTATATGCAGATCCTTCACAGAGTAGATCATACCTAGATCTGATTATAGTTTTACTTTTAAGGTTACCCTCAAACAAAGGAAGAGATACTATACTATCATAAGAGGCAAGCGGCAGTAAAATCAAACCAATGATGAGCCAAGATAAAGAAATATGTTCCACCAAAATTATAGACACAAACCTTAGTGATCTATATGAGCTCACGCAGAGACAACCAATCCCTTAGGGTTTTTAATTGATGCAGTTAAAAGATTTCAGCAACCATCATATAAAAGCTTCGTAAGGAATGTAAGAAGCTAACAATCATTACCTGCATTGTATCAAAATATGCATGTCGCTGTTCTTCAATGTATTTCCAGGCACCAATATCTGCATAATATCAACCAAATACAAGCTAATTTACCAAACACATGATTCCAAAGTAATAACTAAAAAGGATATCCATGGACTGAATAAGGACAAAGACTAGCTCAAATCTGGGTTCAAAGTAGCAAAATCAGTATCTTAAACTTAAATGGACCATTTGGAAGCTCTTCTGTCAGCCAATTCTAAAAAATTCACCCCATCTTGAAAGAACAATGAGCAAAAATGTGAGAAGAAACGAGAAATTGCAGAAACGTAGTGTTACATACCTTTGAGGAAGGATATTGTGGCAGGTGTGACTGTACTGACTCTGGGATCCGGTGGGTGCCCTTTCTCTATTATATTCTTTCTCCCCAAAAGAGGATTATTGTCAATAATAGCGACACTCAAGTGCTTTGTCAATGGCTTGCTTGCTGAAAGAAAAACAAACATGTCGTATAACGAACAACTATCTATTTGTTGGCTGAACATAGATCACTGGTTAATCGAGAGACGTTCAAGACTAGCGACCATTGCTTACCCAATGAAGCAGCTAAAGCGATTCCAACCATTCCACCACCAACAATTGCAATGTCATGTTGCGAACTATCTTCAATGGAATTCCTTTTCGCATTGCTCCCCTAGATCATTTAGTAATTGCGACTTTAAATTCTACAAGATTAGACTTCAACATCCCATTTTAGAGATGCTTAAATATAAAATAAAGGATTTTGATGTCCCAAACATGATAAACTACACAACATGACCACAGTGACAACTGACAAGAGAAGACTTTGGATGTAAATGTCCACACAACAGCTGCAAAGAGCTTTAGATATCGTACTACAAACAACAATATGCAAAATACGAGTTTCTTTCCTGATACTTCCAAGACAAGATATGAAAATTCACAAGAGCAAAAGAAGGAATCTTACATTAAAACCAGAACTAGAGAATTTGTGTGTCACATCAGTTGAACAAGTCCTCTGCAAAATCTTTGTTCCACAGACATTTGCCCTAAGTTTCCTTGCAAGCACCCTGTCCTAGAGGCCAATTACATCAGACAGAGACAAATAATCTTCTCTATTATCCAAGTAAGCTGGATCATAATAAACAAATCGAAGCCAAAGAGACGAACCCTAATCTGAACAAAACACAAGTAATCTAACAGGAAACCCAATTATTTTCAACACAGTTAAGAGATTGCTAAATTTAACAGGAAACCTGTTCATGGTATTGGCAGCTTGAGACAGAAATGATAACGTATGTGGACAAAGCTCTCAGCAACTCGACAAACAAAAACGAGAAATCCGGTCGAACCGAGAAACCCTCGTCAACCTTCGCCGTTTGTAGTTCTCGGCTCTTATCAGCAACATGAAATCACGGAGAAAAGCAGCGTCTTTGTGGCTAGAGAGCAAGTCGGAGAGAGAGTTTCGCCGGCAAGTTTAATTTAGGGATTTCGGTCACCGAATCCGGGTCGAGTTTAGGTTCTTGGTTTGGGTCATGGGCATTAATTATGGTTATTTGGTTTTAAATCGAAATCCGGTTTACTATTGGACCGGTCCAAATGCCACAGTTACCAAATTTTCCCATTTCATAAGAGAGGAAGAAGAAACAAATTGGAAAAACACTCAAAACAAGAACCATTGCAAATTTATGAGTTATGTTACAAAAGAATGATGAAAAAGGAAGAATCAAAGTTGAATCAAATCACATCCCCATCAGAAATTTTATGCCTTTCTCTTTTGCAGATTGCAAAAGAAGCAAAAAAGCATAACCCTTTCTTCAATGTCTTTTCATGACCAATCTGTGTAGGTTTAGTATTAAAGTGTTTCAAGAACTTGGCGTGATTTTTAGCTAACTTGCTCTGCCTTTTTACCTCTTTTGGGTTTCTGTTTCTCTTGTTTCCTTTTCTTTGATTCAACATTGACCCAAGTATAGCCTGCGGGGATAGCAAAAGGGTCTTGGGATTTACTGCTCGAACCATCTTTGTTTGATCTAGACCGACGAAACCACGAGGACGATGAGTTGGTGAAGTCAGTTGCAGCAGCTGGACTCTCATAGCCAGAAGAAGAAGCAGTCGGGCTCGAAGGAGGCGTCTTAAACTCATCTGCAGGCTCAAGTTCTTCAAACTTTGTGAAAGTAACAAGCACCTTTATCGTCGGTACCACTGGAATAGCAACCTACAGTTTACAAACAGTTTCAATAAAAGTGATCTTGAAGAACATCAGATAATTTAGCTCTTAAACATTAAACGACAACATACCTTGACTGGAAATGTTCCTGTGGGTAGTTTTGTGGTAAGAAGCTCTCTAAGACGACGAATTGCCTTGACTTTGTTTGCGAGTATGTCAAGCAAAGGAAGCAGCTCTTCTGTTTGTAATGGGAAGTTTGGAGATAGCCAGAGAACAGGACGTAAACCTTTCTTGTATTCGCTCTCGTGGAGAGTCGTCTTACTCGATACCGATGCTCTCGGCTTCCTAGTATGCTCATTATCTACCGAGTGTCTTCCTGGTTTTATCTGATTAGAGTCTCCCAGAAGATTGCTTACTTTCTCATTCACACAAAGAGAGCTTCTCGAAGGCGCATACTGAATCTGCTTCTCCTGTTTAGTCGTCTCTTTTCTTCTCCAACCTCCTAACCACCCTTTCTTCTCCGGTTTCTTGTTGGACTGACCAAAACCCAGATCAGGAGCCTCGATAGGACCGTGCTGATGATCAATGAAGCCATTCTCACCAATGACGTTTGGGAATTCTGGCAAATCCAGCTTAAGAGCAGCCTCTAGTTGCTTTTGCTCTTCATCCGTTAGAACATCACAGAGATCATCATCGCCTCCTTCTGCACCACCGTTCTCTTTATCAGCCGATGAACCAGGAACCTTTCTAGACTTAATGCTAACAACCACATTGTGCATCTCATAGACCTTAGCTTTCCAAGGACCAACCATCTCACTCTTCTCCTGCCTCCTCCAATTCGTCTGCGGATTTAGAACGGCTTGCGTCACATCGATCCCGGGTCTAAAGATATTGCTTTTACACATCCCAGCCACTTCTTTCCTAACCTCTTCTTCCGACGCAACTCCACACGCACCGTCCAACGCATTCATCACTTCTTTATCCTTATGATTTACCATGTAAAGCGATCCACGAGCAATTTCACCATCCTCAGACCCATCACCAAGAAACAGTATACTCTGATCAGACCGCTGAATCTTGAACCCGTCGAAACCAGCCATAGTCATATCCGCTCTCAGATTCGATCCCACTTTCCAAACCTTGTAAGTATCAGACGGCGCAACCTTGGAGACAAAAGGCACAACAGAGCTCTCAAAGTGAAAACTCATCTCCAAGTAGAAATCTTTCATCCTACTCATAGTTGCTATCAAACGAGGTAGCCTCCTACACCATTTAGCCCAGGCAAGAGGCTGATAATGCCGCACGATTATCATCGCGATCGGCTCTTGCCTGCTGCAAACAGCTTCCTGCAACGCGTTCCATCCATCTTCGTTCTGCAAAGTCCAATCAGCTCCAGCCACCATCAGCATCTCAGCTGCGTTCGCATCACAGAGCTTCACAGCTAAATGGAGCGGCGTGTCGCGGCTGGGAACGTCTCTCCTGTCGATTACAGCCGAAATGGCGTCGGATTTTGCTTCCTCGGCTAGAGAAGCTGCTTCTGATTGAATCTCAGAAGGATCTCGCGGCTTTGGGAGAGAAGAGAGTATTGACCTGAGGCTAGCGTAATCTCTTGAAGCAACGGCTTTGTGCACAGAGCTGTGTATGTACTTGGAAACATCAAGGTCCTCCATCCCGAGATCGGAACCGAAAAATCTCGAATTTCGAGGCCGACGAATCAGAAATTGGATCAAGATATCGATTTGAAGTTGCGGATTCACATCAGTACAAGTCAAACTAAGAACGATTCAGTCAAAATCTCCCCTGGAGAAACAGTTAAACCCTAATTGGAATTTGAACCAAAAATCGATGGAATGAAAAGAGAATCCGAGTTTATATAAGAAGAAAATTTGTGGGTCCAAATCCAGAAATCGAAAGATCCAAGAAAGTTCTAACCTTTTTTCTTAAAGTTTCTAACTTTCTCCGCAAGAAAGAAGAAAATGACGTCTTTACTCCATAGCTTGCAGCATTTTTCTCTTTTACTTACTCTCTCCTGTTTTATCGCATTATCGTCATCTCTATGCCTTATTCTCTTCTGTCTTGTTTCCCTAAGAGGGAGAGAGAGAGAGATTCTTGTGATCTAATCCAGATCAGAGAACACGAGAAAGACGCATGTGGGCGCGTGAAAAGGAAACAAAAAAAAAACACAGAGAGGAATTTAAAAGTGGTGAGAAACGAAAAAATCAATCTCGAGATTGTGTCTTGAGAAAAATGAATAAAGAAAAGAGCGATTGGGTCAAGTAGAAATAGGAAAGAAAAGGGAGAGAAAGGAAATAGGAATCAGTCGTGAATATGGATGGAATGTGCTTAACTGCTTTAGAGACACATTCACATTGAGATTTATTTTAATTTTTCAAGTATTTATATCCATATATATGAATAAGAAAATATCAAGTGAAATAAGAAAAAAATATGGTATAAATAAATAATAAACATAAAAACAATTTTTAAAAAAAAAAAAAAAGATAAATAAGATTGAATTGATCAACTCAATAATAAAAATATATATATTATACAACCCGAACTCTTCAATTAAAGAAAAAAATCGGTATTTTTTATCCCTTCATCATAATAATAAAATTGATAGTTTTCAACGATTTTTACAGTTTTGAATTATGTGACGACTATGGAAATGTCGTAATGAATTGCTTTTCAACAAAGTGAACATTGAGATACGCAAAACAGTTAATTGGATTGTTACTGATACAAGAAAATGGCTATCAATTATGTTGGAAGAGAACAACGAAGCAACTGAAAATCCTCAACAACGATTATCTTGTTCGAGGCAATGGAAGAAACCACCACAAGGTTGGGTGAAATGTAGCTATGATACTTCATACCATGAAGGGAACACTAACTCTAGTTTAGGATGGATTATACGAAATTATAATGGGGTTTTCCTAGATTGTGAGATGGGGAAATATTAGGGTCGTATATCAGCGATGGAGGTAGAATTTTCTTTTTTACTTTGGGCATTGCAAGTGACATGGGTTTTAGGCTACGAACATGTGAAATTTGAAGGTGACAACCTCAATATCTCAAATCTTATAAATGACCATGGAAACAATCTAAGGCTTCAACACTACCTAGATGCGATTCACGATTAGAGATCAATGTTCACATAAGTTAGTTTCACATTTCGACACAAAAAAACTAATATTTATGTTGATATATTGGAAAAGAAAACTATTCAATGTAACACTCAATGGTTTTTGTATTATATTTGGATCATATTTGTAAACAATGATATAATTTTCGAAAATTAATAAAAGTGATTTAGACCGAAAAAAAGAATAATACATAAATATGGAAACTGAGCGGCAAACACAACAGTGAGATGTGACTTACGGTATTTAAGGGAAAAAATAGGAAATGAGAATCGATATTGGAAAACAGACAATAGTGTAATGTATATACTATTTTTTGTATATATATTATGAATAAGTATCTAAACATATCAAGATCAATACAAGAAATTTTTTTTTAAAAAAAATCGTCTGAATAACTTTTGTATTGATCAAAGCTGTGTTACACTTATCCAACATGATACAAATTAGAAAGGATCATGTTGATCCCGGGGATCACTAAGTGTGTTTAAAGAATGATTAGGAGACGGGAGGTGAGATTTTCGTTAATAGAGCAATTTAACCACGATTAAGACAGGTCGGGAGAAATATGAGCAGGCCGGGGGCCGTGTTTCGTTTTATTGATGAGAGAGAAGTAAACGCTTTAGAATTACGAACTGGTTCCGAAGGACGTCCAGTTCGGCGTTCTAAAGTGTTGTCTTGTTACAAAGAGAGAGAGGTCGGGTAACTTGTGGTAGGTGAGAGAGTAAAAATCCGAGTCCCCCTCATTAATGACATATGAGGGGTATATATAGTCGGGGTCGGCTTCCTGCTCCCCGGGATCTCGGGCCACGTGTCGTCTGCGGCCTCTTTCGCGGGTAAGGTGGCCTAGGAGGCGTGTCCCGGCTTTCGAGGAGAGAGGTCATGATGAGCTCGGCGTGGCGTGTTGCAGAGCAGTGCACTGTTTTACCAACTCTGCTCCACCTGCTCCTTCCTGCCCTTGTCAGCTCTGTAGGGTTGGTGGGACGTCGGGTCGAAGGCACATCCCTACGCGGGTAGGGTACTGCCTTACCAACTCCCACGCGCCTATTCTTCTGACACTCCCTGCTCTGGCGGGGCATCAGCGCGGGCCCGGGGTGCGTCGCTTTCAGGTCGGCTACCGAGCTGAAGAGTGGTCTTGCAGGTCGGTGAAATTAAGTCCGGTGACCGTACCGAAGAACGGCCTTTCCTAAGATGGGCCTAACTAATTGGGGGTGCTAGGCCCACCTCCAACAATAGGCCCTCCCCCAGTTCGGTATCGCGAGGCGAAGTGAGCGTGCCGAAGTTGATCTAATGTTAGTTCGGCGCATCTTAGGACGGTCTTTCCGGGCTCAACTGTGTTTGCCTTTTCCGAAAAACCCGTAGGAGGTTGGCGCGTGCTCACCACGTGGGACGACAAAGGACGCTTCGTTTTTCGCGTGGACTGCCCACGCGCGGCGTGTAAAAGACGCTTCGCGTTTATCGAGGCGTCCTTTGCTTTTTGGCGTGGGGAAACGAAGAGACGTCATCATTACGTTTCTGGGCGGCAGTGCTTCTTTTGACACGTGTCCAGGCGTCGCTTCACTGTCTCCCTTCTTCTATTTAAACCCCCTTTCTTCCTCCTGTGAAAACCTTCTACGCATAACCCTAAGGTAACCCCTTCTCTCTGACCACCTCCTCTCCAATTGTTACTTTATGTATTTTTCGACTTCCCATTCTTCGTGCAATGGCACCGATGTTGGACGGTATTAGGGCTGAGTCGAGTGAAGACTCGGCGTCTCGCGGTGGCGGCAGCGATTCTCCAAGCTCTTCCTCCGACGGTTCCGAACGTGCTTCCCCTCCGTGTCGAGGCGCAGACAGTGGGGAACAGTCTGCTCCTTCGTCTTCGAGGGCCGCCCCGTTGCTCCCGGGGACCCATCTCCGGCCGAAGACGGTGGTTAGATCCTCTGGCGGTCGCGGTGTTGGCCAAGCTGAGGGTAGAACCGGGCATCTGGGCGACCGCGGTGGTCGTCAGGGCGGCCGTGGAGGCGGAGCTCGAGTGGCCAGGGTGAGGTCCCCCCTGGTCCCCTACGAGCAGGGAGGGTCACCGACCTGGAGCACAGCGGAGTCGGTGACTCTCCTGGGGGATCTGTGTGGCTTTCCCGCCGGCGTTGAGCTCAGGGTTCCCAGGGCGGAGGAGCGCCCGTGGACTCCTCGACCGGGTTTCGTCTGCTTGTACGAGTCGTCCTTCCAGAAGTGCGGCTTGCGCCTTCCTCTCCCCGAGCTGTTCGTCCAGTATTGCCGGGCGCGGGGCTTGGACTTCTCGCAGGTCTGCCCGTCCACGATCCAGGGGTTGATCGTGCTGCTGACCTTGGGGCACGAATGCGACGTGGAGGTGACGTTGCCTATGTTCGAGGCGCTCACCCAGCAGAAGGCAAACCCTGGGATTCCTGGGACCTTCTATGCCGCCTTCAAGCCCGCGACGAACGTCCTGGAGGCGCCCAGCTCGGGGTCCAAGGCGAGCAAGCTGTCGAAGGTCGAGGACTGGTCTCGCAGTTACTTCTACATCCGGGCTACCGACGTGGCTGGGCTCAACCCGTCTGCGAGATACACCCGGGATTGGAACTTTTCCCCGGGTAGGGATTTGCAGGTCGGGCTGACTTCTCCTCTCTGGCTCTGTCTGACTGTTTTTGTTTGCTTCGCTTTCAGGTCCTCATTCTTCTAGGTTCAAGCTACCGGAGTACGCAGGTATCGTCGCAGTGCTCAGGTCGGTGCGTAGGAGAGAGTGGAGGTCATTCACTGCGGAGAGAATAGCAGCAGCAATGGCCGGAGGTCGGTGAAATTTCCTTTTCCTTCTTCTTTTTTTTTTTTTTTTTGCTGATGAGTGGCCCTATCGCAGGAAGAGCACGGTTCACCAGTCCGCGGTACGCGGACTCGTTTGTTGCACCGCCGCCGCCGATACCCGAGGTGCCGGTCAGGCGAGACCCGGCACCACGGGTTGCGGGGGAGTCCTCCGCGGCGACTCCCTCGAAGAGGAGGGAAGACCGGGCTGCTGGTGGGGAGACCGGCAGAAAGAAGAGGAGGACGGGAGAGTCCTCTTCCGCAGGTCGGGAGGTCATCCGGCCTACACTGCCCGGGGCGGAGCCCCAGGTGCCTGCGGCCGACGTGCCGGCAGGGGGGGTCGATGAGACCCGGGCCCAAGGGGGCGATGAGGTCGGCGAGGCGATCGTCGTCGTGGAGGATCCTGCTGCGGTGCAGGAGGCCGAGGATCGCAGCGCCGAAGTGGGCGGCGCCTCGGGAGGTTCCGACGATGGGCCTCGGGACTACAGCTTCTCCTTCACCCACGAGGATGGAAGCAACCAGATAATCGTCGATCAGGACGAGTGCGCCGAGTTGGCGCAGGCCATGATGTTCGGGCAGAGGTACCCGCACTTCGTCCCGCTGGAGATGGCGGAGTCCGACACCTTCTGTCAGATGGCGCGATCCGCAGCTCGGGTAAGCTTCTGCTCTGGTCTAACTGCTTTTAGCTAGACTTGTTGCGCGTCTTTGTTAACAATTTGTTTAATGCAGACGATGGCCCTTAGTGCCTTTCTGGCGGAGGCCTACGAGAAGAGGCTCGCCGAGCAGGCCGCCTCGATTAACTTCCTCCGGGAGTGCCGGGAGTCCAGCTCGCAGATCCAGTCTACCCGTCTCCACGGGCTCGAGAAGGAGCTGAGAGATGAGAAGGCCCGATCTGCGGCGCTGGAAGAGGAGGCGGTGCGGTTAAGAGCCCGGGCGGTCGAGGTGGCCAGTCTGCAGTCTGCACTAGAGGCCGAGAGGGACCGTGCTGCAGCTGGGTGGGATCGGGCGTCGGGGCTCGAGGAGGAGAACGGGCTCCTTAAGGGGGAGCGGGAGACACTCCGCTCCAGGGTGAAGGGGCTGGAATCCGCCATAGGCCGGGCCAAGGTGGCCGTGGCTGCGGAGAGCGATCGGGTGTCAGCCCGATGGGAAGCGCGGAACCGGAAGTGGTCCGCGAAGATGGAGAAGATCCGCGCCCACCTGGACGGGCGCCGCCGGGCCTTAGAGCCTCACCTTCTGTACAGCCAGGTGACCGGCGTAAAGGCCTGCCTCAAGAGGATGGAAGCAGAGGACGGGGTGTCGATACCGTTCTACCGGTATCAGAAGCTGGACGAGGACGAGGCGGCATTCGGTGCCGTACTGGATGGGATGGACTTTCCGGATTTGACCCCGGAGGATCTGGAAATCCCTCTGGACCGTGCTCACGGCGTTCTGCTTGAGCACATTATACCTGTCGCTCCCTCTAGCACCCCCGTGGTGGATCTGACCTTGGAGGCTCCGCTGGCTGCTGAGGACGTTCTTGCGGTCGCTGAGACCGTCCAAGCAGATCCCTCGATCCCGTCTGCTGACGAGGGAGTCCCCGAAGCTGCTGGGATTGTGCAAGCAGATCCCTCGGTCCTGTCTGCCGTTGAGGCCGGTACGGACGCGCCGTCCGGTGAGACCGGAACCGACGTGCCACCTGGTGGAGTCGTGGTTGGGGAAAAGGGGTCTGGGCAGCCCTTCCTTGGTGAGTACGGGACCAACGCGAGGATGGTGGCCCCGGCTGATTTAGATGGTACCCGTGCTGACGGGAGGGAAGACCGACCGGCCGATGCGGCCTTGTAAAAACTTTTTTCCTTTTTGTTTTCTTCTTTTTGTAGACTGGGCCGTAGGCCGTTTCTTTTTGTAAGGACTGGGCCGTAGGCCGTTTATGCAAAGAGCAGGCCGTTGGCCCCTCTCTCTTTTTTGTAAGTGCCGTTTCGAGGCGTTTGTAACGACTAGGCCGTGGGCCATTTTTATAACAGACGAGGCCGTTGGCCCTTTTGTGATAATCGAGGCCGTTGGCCCTTTCTTCTACTTTTTTTTTTTTTTTTTTTTTTTTTTTTTGTAAGTGCCGTTTCGAGGCTGTTGTAATCATTAGGCCGTGGGCCCTTTTTGTAATAAACGAGGCCGTTGGCCCTTTTGTATAATGAAAGAGGCCGTTGGCCCCTTTTTTTGTGTAAATGCCATTTCGAGGCTTTTTTGATCGGTAGAGTAGGTCGTAAACCGTACTCTGTCAAGTAAGCAGGTCGTGGACCGTGCTCTTGTATTGGGTGCGAGGTAATCTCGGCTTAAGGCACTTATTGCTTGTGTACCTTGTTTTTTTGGTGCGGGTAGCGAGCCCGGCTTAGAGACACTTAATGCTTGTGTGTCTAGTAGAGGTGCGAGCCCTGGGGCCCGGCTTTGGCACTTATAACTTGTGTGCCGGGGAGAGCGAGCACCGGAGCTCGGTCCCCTTTTTTTTGTAGTGCGAGCGTTTGGAGCTCGGCTTTTTTTTTTTTTTTTTTTTTTTTTTTTTTTTTTGTAGTGCGGGCGTTTGGAACTCGGCTTTTTTTTTTTTTTGTAGTGCGAGCGTTTGGAGCTCGGCTTTTTTTTTTTTTTTTTTTGTAGTGCGAGCGTTTGGAGCTCGGCTATTATTTTTTTTTTTTTTTTTTTTTTTTTTTTTTTTTTTTGGCGTGCGAGCGTTTGGAGCTCGGCTTTTCTCTTTTTTTTTTGTAGTGCGAGCGTTTGGAGCTCGGCTTTTTTTTTTTTTTTTGGCGTGCGAGCGTTTGGAGCTCTGCTTTTCTCTTTTTTTTTGTAGTGCGAGCGTTTGGAGCTCGGGAGCGTTTGGAGCTCGGGAGCGTTTGGAGCTCGGGAGCGTTTGGAGCTCGGGAGCGTTTGGAGCTCGGGAGCGTTTTCCTTTGTCTAAAAGGTTTTATTAGATTAATAGCTGAGCCCTGGTTAGGGGTTGCCTACGTACCCTTTAGTAGAAGGGATCAAGCCAATCGTAGTTCGTTTGTTTACAAAGGCGGAGAGCGGATTGGAGCCCGGGGGCTTAATAGTAGAACCGTTTGAGGTTGATCGAATTCCATGAGCGCGGGACTGCGTCGCCGGCCATCGTGACTAGCTCGTATACGCCGGGCTTGACGACCTTGGAGATAAGGTAAGGGCCCTCCCAATGTGCACCGAGCTTGCCCGCGTTCAGCTCGGCGGTGTTTTCGAAGACTTTGCGGAGGACCAGGTCTCCTTCGGTAAAGAACCTGCCTCGAACCCTCTTGTTGTAGTACTTGGAGGCGAGCTGCTGGTAGTTTTGGATTCGGAGGAGGGAATGGTCCCGTTGTTCCTCAAGGAAGTCCAGCTCGCTGAGGAGGACGGTGTCGTTCAGGGCGGGCTGATGGGTGAGCATAGCGCGGCGAGGAGTGGGGAGCCCGACCTCAGAGGGGGCCATTGCCTCCATTCCGTGAGAGAGGCTGAACGGTGTGCGTCCTGTCGACGTCTTCGGCGTTGTGCGATGGGACCAGAGGACTCCGTCGAGCTCATCGGCCCAGGACCCCTTCTTGTCGTCTAGCCGCTTTTTGAGGCCGTCGAGGATGGTCTTATTGGTGGCTTCGGCTTGTCCATTCCCTTGTGGATATCTCGGGGTGGACTTGCTCAGCCTGATTTTCCACTTCGCGCAGAAGCCTTCGAAGAGGGCCGACGTGAACTGGGCACCGTTGTCGGTCACGATCTCGTAGGGCAGTCCGTGCCGGCAGATGACGAACTTCCAGACGAATTTCCGGACGTCTTCTGCCGTGATTTTGGCGTAAGCTTCGTCTTCGACCCACTTGGTGAAGTAGTCGGTCATGACCAGAATGAAGCGCTTTTGCCGAGATCGGGGTAGGGGTCCGACTATGTCCATGGCCCATCGCATGAAGGGGTAGGGTGCTACCGCAGTGGTGAGGAGCTCGGTAGGGCAGTGAATGAGTGTGCCGTGACGCTGGCACTTCTCGCACCGGGCTACGAATTTGTCACAATCCTGCAGCATTGTTGGCCAGTAGTGCCCTTGGTTCCGGATTCGCAGGGCGAGAGCCCGGCCGCTGGAGTGGTTTCCGTCGGCACCTTCGTGCATTTCTTTCATTACGTCGAAGGTTTCCTGCCCGTGGAGGCACCCGAGCAAGATTCCCGAGGCGCTCCACCGGAACAGATTGCCGTCCAGCATCGTGTATCGGGCACACTTTTTTCTTAGCCGTCGGGCGGTCCACCGATCTGTGGGAAGGACGCCGTCTGCGATATATAGCAGCAGGTCGATTCGCCAGTCCGGCAGTTCGGGCTCGGCCGGGGGCGGTGGTAGGTTCTCGGGAGGTTGGGCGTCTTCGTCAGGGTCCGCGACCTGGGGACCGATCAGATAGGCTCCCTTTGGCAGCTCGATGCTGGGGAGGTCGATACTTTCCACCGGGATTACCCGTCGTTGCTCTGGAGCCGAGGTGGAGGCTAGTGCTGCGAGGGCGTCTGCGGAAGTGTTATCGCCTCGGGGGATCTTTGTCAGGGTGAACTCGGAGAAGTCTGCGGCCATGCCTTGAGTCACCTTGAGGTAGGCGTCCATGCGATCATTCTTGGCCTCGTACTCCCCGCTGAATTGATTGGCAACGAGCTGGGAGTCGCAGTAAGCTCGGATTTTCTTTGCGCCGACCTCTTTGGCCAGGCGCAGGCCGGCAATCAAAGCTTCGTACTCGGCCTCGTTGTTCGATGCCGGGAAGGCTAGGCGGAAGGACTGCTCGAGGATCTCCTTGGTCGGGGATTCGAGGCGTATGCCGACGCCGGACCCGTGCTTGGAGGCCGATCCGTCGACGTGCAGAGTCCACACTTCGGACACCTTGCTGACTGCCAGCTCGGGTGCCAACTCAACTAGGAAGTCGGCCAGCGCTTGAGATTTGATCGCGGTCCGACCCCGGTACTCGATGTCGTACTCGCTCAGCTCGACAGCCCACTTCATTATCCGGCCGGACCGGCTCGGGCTGTGGAGGATGGTCCTGAGGGGGTACGTACTTAGGACGGCTATCGTATGGGATTGGAAGTAAGGCCGGAGCTTCCTAGCTGCGACGACCACTGCCAAGGCGAGCTTCTCCAGAGTCGGATACCTGCTCTCCGCGTCGTCTAAGGACTTGCTGATGTAGGAGATAGGTCTCTGGTCGCCGCGGTCTTCCCGCACTAGTACCCCGCTGACTGCCGACGTAGAGATGGCGATGTAGAGGCAGAGGGTTTCCCCTTCCTCTGGTTTGGACAGGACGGGAGGAGTAGATATGTATTCCTTCAGCTGCTGGAGGGCTTCCTCGCACTTCTCCCGGTAAGCCGCTGTACTTGGCGCGTGCTCTCAGGGGATTTGAGCTCGGTGATCGCCCGGATCTGCTTTGGGTTGGCTTCGATCCCGCGCTGGGTGATGATATAGCCGAGGAATTCGCCCGAGGTGACGCCGAAAGAACACTTGGCCGGGTTCAGCTTCATGTTATATTCGTTCAGCGTCCGGAAGCAAGAGCGGAGATGGGCGACGTGGTCGGCGGCGACTAGAGATTTTACCAGCATGTCGTCTATGTACACCTCCATAGTGCGGCCTATTTGGTCGGCGAACATCCGGTTGACGAGCCGCTGGTAGGTGGCCCCGGCGTTCTTGAGTCCGAAAGGCATTACCTTGTAGCAGTAGATGCCTCGGTCTGTGATGAACGCGGTCTTCTCCTGGTCGTCGGGGTGCATGGGGATTTGGTTATACCCCGAGAAGGCGTCCATGAAGGAGAGCAGCTCGTTCCCCGCGGTGGCTTCGACGACTTGGTCGATCCGAGGGAGGGGAAAGCTGTCCTTTGGGCACGCCTTATTGAGGTCGGTAAAATCCACACAGACCCTCCATTTTCCGCTCTTCTTCTTGACCACCACCGGGTTGGCCAACCAGTCCGGGTATCTGACCTCGGTGATCGAGCCGGCCGCGGTGAGCCTTTCGACCTCGTCGTTGACTGCCTGGGCGCGCTCCGGGCCCAATTTTCGGCGCTTTTGCTTGACTGGTCGGCAGGTCGGATCCACGTTGAGCTCGTGGCTACACGTCGCGGGGTCTATGCCGGGCATGTCGGCGGTTGACCAGGCGAAGGTGGAGACGTTCTCTCCCAGAAAATTGACCAGCTCCTTCTTGATGGTCTCGTCGAGGTCGGTTCCGATGCCGACGCAACGGGCGGAGTTGCTCGGATCGATGTTGACCTGGGTGACGAGGTCTTCCCCCGGGAGGTCCCGAGCGACTGTCTCGCCGGGCTGATACGTGCTGACGGCTAGGCAGGCCGGCGCGGCGCGGCGCAGCTTGTGCTCAATGGCGAAGCAGGCGCGAGAAACCCTCTGGTTGCTTCTGAGAGTGTACGTCCCGGCCTGGTTGGGGAACTTGAGGCACTGGTGGTACGTCGACGTGACTGCCTTCATCGAGTGCAGCCAAGGAGTTCCAAGGATGATATTGTAGATCGGGGTGGTATCGAAGACCACGAACTTGACGATTTTCATCACCCGACCTACGTAGACTGGCAATTCGATGGTGCCGATTCCGTTGACGGTATCCCCGGCGAAACCGGTTAGCGGGATGGAGTGCGGCTTGATCTCGACCCCGTTTAGATTCATCCTGGCGAGGGTGTCCTTGAAGATGTGGTCGACCGAGCTGCCCGTATCGACGAGGACTCGGTTAACGTCGCAGTCGGCTACGCGGACTTGCACGACGAGGGGATCGTTGTGGGGCTGGTGGACCCCGGCCGCATCGGCCTCGGTGAAACATATCCCCCTTTTGCTCGTGTCCTGAGCGTCGATCTCCGGCCAGGAGTGCCACTTCAGGGAGACGTCGGTCTTCCTCTCATGGCGCTTGATGGACCGCACTGAGTCGTTGCACGAGAGGAGGCCTCCCATGATCATCCCTATCAGAGTCCGGGCCGGGGGAGGCGATCTGCCCGTTTCCCGGTCTCGCGAGGGAGATCGTCGCCGCCGGTCGTCGTTTTGGGCGCGGTGATAAGGCCTAGCCCGGTTATCCTCGCGACCTCGGTTGTCACGGGGTTGCACTCGATCGCCATTCCGGGGATGTGGGCGCAGCCGCTCCGGTACGTCGATTTCGCCCCGTTGAAACTGGTTCAGCAGGGCCTCTTGGAGGGCGCGGCAGTAAGAGGTCGGGTGCCCCTTTCGCCGGTGGAAGTCGCAGTAGGCCGACCTGTCGTACGGCTCGTCTGGTCGGGACTCCCTATCGCTCGGGCCGTCGGGACGCCGGTCCTGCTGGTGGGGGTCCCGTACGTACTTGTTCCAAGGCAACCCCGGTGCGGGGCCGGGAGGAGGTACGGGATCGCGCATACGGGGTCCTGAGGTCGGTCCGTTAACAAGGAACGCAGCGGCCTGCTTTCCCTTGCTGCGCTGGTACTCGTCATCATAGTGTTGACGAGGCTCCTGGTATCTCTCCTGGGGCCGCTCCTTCGCGGCCGGGGCCTTGTGAGAGGCGCTGTTTCTCGATTCAGCCGCCTTCTCCTCCTCGAGCTCGACGAAGAGTCCAGCGCGGTGCAAGGCGTCCTCCAGCGAGCGCGGCCTGTTGAGCTTCATGTCGTCCTTGAAGGCCGAATTGGCCCGTAGCCCCTTTCTTAGAGCAGGCAGCGCGGACTCATCCGTCACATTGCTTTGGGAGGCCGTGGCCTTGAAGCGTTCTATGAAGGACCTGAGCGACTCCTTTGCTCCCTGGTTCATCGCCCAGAGGTCCGCGCTGGATGCGGACTGCCGGATATAGATGGAGTAGTGCTCGAGAAAGGTGGTTGACAGGTCTCTGAAGCTGTCTATGGAGTGCGTCTTCAGCCGAGAGAACCACGTGAGAGCCGGGCCGGTGAGGTTCTCTACGAAGAGTTGGCAGTGGGCGGCTTCCCGCTCATCTGGTGAGAAGTGGGCGCGGCCCATGGCGATGGTGAACGCCGTGAGATACTGGGCCGGGTCGGTGGTTCCCGCGTAGGGCTGGAGTTTGAGCTTCCCGAGGTGCTGGAGCGGGACGGAGGAGATCCGGCGGGTGAACGGCGTGTTTTGCGTCTCTCAGAGGACGCGATCTATTTCCGGGGCCGCACTGGTGGCCTGATGGATCTTAGAGGACATCACGCGGAGTGTCTCCTTCATAGCTTCGAACTCGGCGTCCCTGGCGCGTTCGGAGCTGGATCGGAGATGATGGGCTTCGTCGCCCGGGGAGCTCCCTACGGCTGGGGCGAAACGTCCGCCCGGGCCTTCGGAGCCTGACGGCGAGTCGCCGGGCTGGCCCCTTCGGATACGAGGGGTTTCTTCCCGAGAGGCCGGCTCTCTGAAATGGACGTCGGGGGATCCGGTGTTGTCCGACCGGTCCCGGGAGGCTGCTAGCGTGGCGAACCGTTGGTCGGTCGCACGCGTCAGCTCGTCTATTCTGGTGAGTAGGGCCTGCATTACGGCGGACAGCGTGGGCTGGTCCTCCGGGGGGTGAGGCGCGTTGTGCGCGGCGTGGCCGCCGGAAGGAGTGGGCGCTGGGGCCGGTGGCGGAGCCCTGAAGGACTCCTGGGGAGTCATCCGGTCGGTGGCTGCCTGGGCTGATGGCCGGGCTGTCGTCGTCGCTGCTTGAGTTGGTGGCGGGGCCGTTGTCTGGGCCTGGGCCGTTGCTTGGGCCGGGGTCTCTAGGCCTGATAATACTCTTGGGGGCGGAATAGCCATCGTTGCTGCGGTTGCGGCGGTGGTTGAACTGCTCCTTGCGTATAGAAGAATCTCTAAACACCCTCCTTCTAGCGCCAATTGTTGATCCCGGGGATCACTAAGTGTGTTTAAATAATGATTAGGAGACGGGAGGTGAGATTTTCGTTAATAGAGCAATTTAACCACGATTAAGACAGGTCGGGAGAAATATGAGCAGGCCGGGGCCGTGTTTCGTTTTATTGATGAGAGAGAAGTAAACGCTTTAGAATTACGAACTGGTTCCGAAGGACGTCCAGTTCGGCGTTCTAAAGTGTTGTCTTGTTACAAAGAGAGAGAGGTCGGGTAACTTGTGGTAGGTGAGAGAGTAAAAATCCGAGTCCCCCTCATTAATGACATATGAGGGGTATATATAGTCGGGGTCGGCTTCCTGCTCCCCGGGATCTCGGGCCACGTGTCGTCTGCGGCCTCTTTCGCGGGTAAGGTGGCCTAGGAGGCGTGTCCCGGCTTTCGAGGAGAGAGGTCATGATGAGCTCGGCGTGGCGTGTTGCAGAGCAGTGCATTGTTTTACCAACTCTGCTCCACCTGCTCCTTCCTGCCCTTGTCAGCTCTGTAGGGTTGGTGGGACGTCGGGTCGAAGGCACATCCCTACGCGGGTAGGGTACTGCCTTACCAACTCCCACGCGCCTATTCTTCTGACACTCCCTGCTCTGGCGGGGCATCAGCGCGGGCCCGGGGTGCGTCGCTTTCAGGTCGGCTACCGAGCTGAAGAGTGGTCTTGCAGGTCGGTGAAATTAAGTCCGGTGACCGTACCGAAGAACGGCCTTTCCTAAGATGGGCCTAACTAATTGGGGGTGCTAGGCCCACCTCCAACAGATCACATGAAATCAAACCATAGATGCACACCTGTATATGAGTATATCCAACTGTCGGAGAGCAAATTACCTTCTTACTAGAGACACATGGAAGCCGGAATAACAACGATGAAATGTTTTTTGAAAACTGTTTAATGTTTACGTCGGTATATAATAATACGAAACCTAAGTAACATGTGGTCTTATCTATCAAATTATTCATGTATTTATAGGATCGGGCCCAAATTTTGTAGACCTAGCCTAAAGGGCCAGAAATAAGTTAAAGAAACATAGTGATAATTAAGCAGTTTGTCTAATCTATAATATATGTGAAGCTAACACTACAAGAAAAACATGCTATTTTGGACGGTCAAAACCGTCATATTACAACATTACCAAAGGATTTTCGATGGATTACAGCTGTCTGTAAGATCTATCACGTCGAGAACAAAAATCTGTCGGAAATCCCTCATAAATTCCGACATTTTTGAAATACCAATATAAGTCTGCGAGTCAGCAGAACAGACTCATGGAGTGGAGAGTTCATTGCCCATGTTATTCTTTTGTCCAAGTTCTTCTGCACGACAAACATTGTGCATAGGCTGTCGCGGACATTCATCACACGAGTTGTGCAAAAATCTTTCTCTTAGCAGGCGATCATTTTGATTGGGTTTTTGCGGGTAATCTTAGTAAAGCAGATTCTACAAAACAAAATAAAAAGCACAAACAAAAATGGCGTAAGAGCAAATGGCATGAAAACCTAAGAAGAGGCGTAAGCGTCTGTGGTATGAGGGAGTGGCTAAAAGGACGTAAAAGCGTGTGGCGTGAGACTGTGAGAGTCGATGACATGAGAGCTTGAACATACGTAAAAGCATGTGGTGTGTGAGCATTCAACAAGATTAAAGACTTTCTTCTTCTTTTTTGCCGTATTCACACCCAACAGTCAGATTCCTTGTCTAGATCAGTCAAGATTAACCAACCACACATCATTAGATATCGAACATCCGATCAAATTAATGGTGGAGCCTCCCTCTCTTCACCAACATTCAAATTCAACGAATCATTCCATTGATGAAGATCACGTACGGCTTAACTCCAATGACCACATTTCCCTTTTGGACACAGTAAAAACCACCCAAGAACCATTTGCATTAGTTTTGATCAATTGGAGTGGCCAACCAGTAGCGGATCTAGAACATATTTTCACTCGGAGCAATGGTACATAAAATCATATACCAAAAAAGACAAAAAAAAAACTTTAAACAATTACACCCAAAATTTTTTTATGGTGGGCAACTGCCCCTGGAAATCTTCACCTGCCTTCGCCCCCGTGGCCAACCATGAACAAAGAGTGATCGAGTTCCAACAAATTTGCATTAAGTTCTAATTTTATTTTGTTTCCAAGGCAAAATTCTTATAGTAATGTGAAGCAATGTGATTTTCTCTTTTTTTTCTGTTCGGTTTTATAACCTAACGTTGTTTCCTTTCTGTTTCACAGTAATAAAGAATATCCACTAAGTTTCCCTCCCAAAAAAAAAAAAAAAAAATATCCACTATCAAAAAAAAAAAAAAAAAAAAAAATCTTAGTGTATACACTCTTAAAGATTTTTTTTTTGTTTTTGTAGGAGGGTTACGTAAACTCTTGGCCATCATTTATTTCAAACACCTTTGATTTTGAATAAAATAATTCTTTTAAAAAGTGAAAATATAAAAACAATACAAAAATTAGTAGCATGCATTATGCATATTGATAAACAAAAATATATAAAAACAACAACAAACATACAACGGTAGGAGAAACATGGCACTAATTATGTTATGTGGCCTCGATTTTTCATTAATAATAGGTGCCTTCTGCAAGGACCGAACCTGCGTGTGAAGATAGCTCATATATGTGTGGTGTTTATCTACCTTCGAACCACCCACGTTTATTAAGGGTTCCCAGCGAGTTAGCTTTTTAAGTCTGTCGGATCCGACTCATCATGATCTCGGCCAACTTGGATTGTTCATTGATCAACCTTGATTTTTTTAGCCCACAGAATAGCTTGGCCGGGTCATATATATATTAAACAACGTACGTATAAGCAGGGGCGGATCCATACATTTATTTAGTATAGAGCACTTAGTGTAATTAATATTAAGATTAAAAACATTGAAATAAATTTTGCACTAATAATTTAAGGAAAACAAAAACAGTGTGGGGCACATGCCACACCCTTTCCTTACATGCATCCGCCCCTGCGTATAAGTAGCATTAATCATGAATACATTACTACTATATAGATCTTTGCATGCACATATATTTGATAGTACAAATAAAAAGAACATGTTAATCTTCTAAACCTCACTAAAATCCAAATATAGTAACTTATCTATCGTATTGGGAAGATGGAACTAATTAAAAAGCCATTGGCATTTGTGGTACATGAACAAAGCACTCATGACCCGACCATTAGTTAATTATAGATAGCTCAAACTAGTCCAAAATAGGCTACGCGTTAGCATTTTAATGTCCATATATTATTTGAAAAAATAGTTTGACGCCGTGAGACTGTTTCCCTCTCGGGGGCTTTACGATATATATATTTTTTTGGATGATAGTCTTATGATATTTTCAGGAAGTCATGTTTACCTTTTGGTGGGGTTAAGTATATATACGTGTTGTGATATTTTCAGGAAGTTTGTTTCCGGCCCTGGTGGGGTTTAAGTGTCTTATAATACTTTCAGGAAACTCGTAACGCCAAGTGTTGGTCATTGGTTAAGCGGTCGAAGAGACTATACACGTAACATCGTACCACGTGAAGGCATATCAAAGTCGCGTGATACAACGTTATAAAATCCGAAAAGATTTGTCATCAGATGTAAATTAAGGATTTTGTCATCATCTTCTTCTTCTTTTTTTGGTTTCATCACTTATATGAACTTTTTTAGGGTTTAATCGAAGTTTGATGATATTTAATTTAAGTAAAAAAAAGGGCTCCAAAAGGAAAATCAAATTTCGCTTTGATCCACTTTTAGAGTAAGACATATCTTACGATAATTAAGGCGGTCTAGTAGCAGAGTTGGTGTTGGTATTGGTATTGATCACTCACATACCCTTCGATTTGGGTTTTCTGTATTATAAAACATATAGATTGAAAAATAAACTCAAGGTATGCCATGAAAAAGACTTTTCATTAGTGACACTATTACATTTGAGTAGAGATACGAAACTTTGAAAGTCAAGAGTATACGTTCAATGATCTGAGGCTTGAAGATACGACTGCTTGGAGCGCAGTCTTGATAGCAAAATTTTCCGCTCATATTACCGATGCCACAAAGCGACGGTATGTTTACTATATTTGATTAGAACAACTAGTAATTTTAACTAATAATCAACGTTAATCTAGTTATATATAAGTTATTCTTTTAATGATAAAGAGTTTTGACACTTGAACTCTAAGTTATAACTAGGATCGAGTCCAACTAATCGCAGACAGGCAGCTCATAAATAAAGTATATTACTTATGATTGATGAACAAAAAAAGAAATCATCAAAATGTCAACATTTTGTATTAAGAATTTAGCATATATAATTGTTGATCCCACGGATCACTAAGTGTGTTTAAAGAATGATTAGGAGACGGGAGGTGAGATTTTCGTTAATAGAGCAATTTAACCACAATTAAGACAGGTCGGGAGAAATATGAGTAGGCCGGGGGCCGTGTTTCGTTTTATTGATGAAAGAGAAGTAAACGCTTTTGAATTACGAACTGGTTCCGAAGGACGTCCAGTTCGGCGTTCTAAAGTGTTGTCTCGTTACAAAGATAGAGAGGTCGGGTAACTTGTGGTAGGTGAGAGAGTAAAAATCAGACCCCTTCTCATTGATGACATATGAGGGGTATATATAGTCGGGGTCGGCTTCCTGCTCCCCGGGATCTCGGGCCACGTGTCGTCTACGGCCTCTTTTGCGGGTAAGGTGGCCTAGGAGGCGTGTCCCGGCTTTCGAGGAGAGAGGTCATGATGAGCTCGGCGTGGCGTGTTGCAGAGCAATGCACTGTTTTACCAACTCTGCTCCACCTGCTCCCTCCTGCCCTTGTCAGCTCTGCAGGGTTGGTGGGACGTCGGGTCGAAGGCACGTCCCTACGCGGGTAGGGTATTTCCTTACCAACTCCCACGCGCCTACTCTTCTGACACTTCCTGCTCTGGCGGGGCATCAGCGCGGGCCCGGGGTACGTTGCTTTCAGGTCGGCTACCGAGCTGAAGAGTGGTCTTGCAGGTCGGTGATATTAAGTCCGGTGACCGCACCGAAGAACGGCCTTTCCTAAGATGGGCCTAACTAATTGGGGGTGCTAGGCCCACCTCCAACAATAGGCCCTCCCCCAGTTCGGTGTCGCGAGGCGAAGTGAGCATGCCGAAGTTGATCTAATGTTAGTTCGGCGCATCTTAGGACGGTTTTTCCGTGCTCAACTGTGTTTGCCTTTTCCTAAAAATCCGTAGGAGGTTGGCGCGTATCCGCCACGCGGGGGATCGAAAGGTTGCCTCGTTTTTCGCGCGAGATGTCCACGCGCGGCGTGTGACAGACGCTTCGTGGTTATCGAGGCACCCCCTGCTTTTTGGCGTGGGAGATCGAGGAGTCGTCATCATTAGGTTTTTTGGGCAGCCGTGCTTCTTTTGACACGCGTCCAGGCGTCGCTTCACTGTCCCCCTTCCTCTATTTAAACCTTCTTCCTCCTACTGTTAAAACCTTCTGCGCATACTCTTAAGGTAACCTCCTTTCTCCGATTTCCTCCTTCTCTTCCTACTTTCTTCCTGTCTTTTCGATTTCCTCCTCTCCGTGCAATGGCTCCGATGTTAGACGGTATCAGAGTTGAGTCGAGCGAAGAATCGGCGTCCCGTGGTGGCGGTAACGATTCTCCGAGTTCCTCCTCCGGTGATTCCGAACATGCCTCTTCTCCGCGACGAGGGGCAGACAGTGGGGAACAGTTGGCCCCCTCGACTTCGGGGGCCGCCCCGTTGCTCCCGGGGACCCATCTCCGGCCGAAGACGGTGGTTAGATCCTCTGGCGGTCGCGGTGTTGGCCAAGCTGAGGGTAGAACCGGGCATCTGGGCGACCGTGGTGGTCGTCAGGGCGGCCGTGGAGGCGGAGCTCGAGTGGCCAGGGTGAGGTCCCCCCTGGTCCCCTACGAGCAGGGAGGGTCACCGACCTGGAGCACAGCGGAGTCGGTGACCCTCCTGGGGAATCTGTGTGGTTTTTCCGCCGGCGTTGAGCTCAGGGTACCCAGGGCGGAGGAGCGCCCGTGGACTCCTCGGCCGGGCTTCGTCTGCTTGTACGAGTCGTTCTTCCAGAAGTGCGGCTTGCGCCTTCCTCTCCCCGAGCTGTTCGTCCAGTATTGCCGGGCGCGGGGCTTGGCCTTCTCGTAGGTCTGCCCGTCCACGGTCCAGGGGATGATCGTGCTGCTGACCTTGGGGCACGAATGCGACATGGAGGTGACGTTGCCTATGTTCGAGGCGTTCACCCAGCAGAAGTCAAACCCCGGGATTCCTGGGACCTTCTATGCCGCTTTCAAGCCCGCGGCGAACGTTCTGGAGGCACCCAGCTCGGGGTCTAGGGCGAGCAAGCTGTCGAAGGTCGAGGACTGGTCTCGCAGCTACTTCTACGTCCGGACAACCGCCGTGGCTGGGCTCGATCCGTTGGCGAGATACACCCGGGATTGGAATTTTTCCCCGGGTAGGGATTTGCAGGTCGAGCTGACTTCTCCTCTTTGGTTGTCTGACTGATGATTTTTTTTTTGTCTTGCTCTTCAGGCCCTCACTCCTCCAGATTCAAGCTACCGGACTACGCAGGTCTACTTGCCGTGCTCAGGACAGTGCGTCGGAGAGAGTGGAAGTCCTTCACCGCTGCGAGAATCGAAGCTGCAATGACCGGAGGTGGTTTTTTTTTTTTTTTTTTTTTTTTTTTTTTTTTTTGCCGAACTAACGGTTCTTCCTTCGCAGGTAGAGCAAGGTTTGCCAATCCGCAGTACGCGGACTCGTTTGTTGCACCGCCGCCGCCGATACCCGAGGTGCCGGTCAGGCGAGACCCGGCACCACGGGTTGCGGGGGATTCCTCCGCGGCGACTCCCTTGAAGAGGAGGGAAGACCGGGCTGCTGGTGGGGAGACCGGCAGAAAGAAGAGGAGGACGGGAGAGTCCTCTTCCGGAGGTCGGGAGGTCATCCGGCCTACACTGCCCGGGCCGGAGCCCGAGGTGCCAGTGGCCGTCGTGCCGGCAGGGGGGGTCGATGAGACCCGGGCCCAAGGGGGCGATGGGGTCGGCGAGACGATCGTCGTCGTGGAGGATCCTGCTGCTGTGCAGGAGGCCGAGGGTCGCAGCGCCGAAGTGGGCGGCGCCTCGGGAGGTTCCGACGATGGGCCTCGGGACTACAGCTTCTCCTTTACCCACGAGGATGGAAGCAACCAGGTAATCGTTGATCAGGACGAGTGCGCCGAGCTGGCGCAGGCCATGATGTTCGGGCAGAGGTACCCGCACTTCGTCCCGCTGGAGATGGCGGAGTCCGACACCTTCCGTCAGGTGGCGCGATCCGCAGCTCGGGTAAGCTTCTGCTCTGGTCTAACTGCTTTTAGCTAGACTTGTTGCGCGTCTTTGTTAACAACTTGTTTAATGCAGACGATGGCCCTTAGTGCCTTTCTGGCGGAGGCCTATGAGAAGAGGCTCGCCGAGCAGGCCGCCTCGATTAACTTCCTCCAGGGGTGCCGGGAGTCCAGCTCGCAGATCCAGTCTACCCGTCTCCACGGGCTCGAGAAGGAGCTGAGAGATGAGAAGGCCCGATCTGCGGCGCTGGAAGAGGAGGCGGTGGGGTTAAGAGCCCGGGCGGTCGAGGTGGCCAGTCTGCAGTCTGCACTAGAGGCCGAAAGGGACCGTGCTGCAGCTGGGTGGGATCGGGCGTCGGGGCTCGAGGAGGAGAACGGGCTCCTGAAGGGGGAGCGGGAGACACTCCGCTCCAGGGTGAAGGGGCTGGAATCCGCCTTAGGCCGGGCCAAGGTGGCCGTGGCTGCGGAGAGCGATCGGGTGTCAGCCCGGTGGGACGCGCGGAACCGGAAATGGTCCGCGAAGATGGAAAAGATCCGCGCCCACCTGGACGGGCGCCGCCGGGCCTTAGAGCCTCACCTTCTGTACAGCCAGGTGACCGGCGTAAAGGCCTGCCTCAAGAGGATGGAAGCAGAGGACGGGGTGTCGGTACCGTTCTACCGGTATCAGAAGCTGGACGAGGACGAGGCGGCATTCGGTGCCGTACTGGACGGGATGGACTTTTCGGATTTGACCCCGGAGGATCTGGAAATCCCTCTGGACCGTGCTCACGGCGTTCTGCTTGAGCACATTATACCCGTCGCTCCCTCTAGCACCCCCGTGGTGGATCTGACCCTGGAGGCTCCGCCGGCTGCTGAGGACGTTCTTGCGGTCGCTGAGACCGTCCAAGCAGATCCCTCGATCCCGTCTGCTGACGAGGGAGTCCCCGAAGCTGCTGGGATTGTGCAAGCAGATCCCTCGGTCCTGTCTGCCGTTGAGGCCGGTACGGACGCGCCGTCCGGTGGAGCCGTGGTTGGGGAAGAGGGGTCTGGGCAGCCCTTCCTTGGTGTGTACGGGACCAACGCGAGGATGGTGGCCCCGGCTGATTTAGATGGTACCCGTGCTGACGGGAGTGAAGACCGACCGGCCGATGCGGCCTTGTAAAAACTTTTTCCTTTTTGTTTTCTTCTTTTTGTAGAGACTGGGCCGTAGGCCGTTTCTTTTTGTAAGGACTGGGCCGTAGGCCGTTTATGTAATGACTAGGCCGTGGGCCCTTTTAATGATGACAAGGCCGTTGGCCCTTTCTTTCTTCTTTGTAAGTGCCGTTTCGAGGCTGTTGTAATGACTAGGACGTGGGCCCTTTTTAATAATATCGAGGCCGTTGGCCCTCTTTTTTTTTTTTGTATAAGTGCCATTTCGAGGCTTTTTTGATTGGTAGAGTAGGTCGTAGACCGTACTCTGTCAAGTAAGCAGGTCGTGGACCGTGCTCTTGTATTGGGTGCGAGGTAATCTCGGCTTAAGGCACTTATTGCTTGTGTACCTTGTTTTTTTGGTGCGGGTAGCGAGCCCGGCTTTAGAGACACTTAATGCTTGTGTGTCTAGTAGAGGTGCGGGCCCTGGGGCCCGGCTTTGGCACTTATAACTTGTGTGCCGGGGAGAGCGAGCACCGGAGCTCGGTCCCCTTTTTTTTGTAGTGCGAGCATTTGGAGCCCGGTTTTTTTTTTTTGTAGTGCGAGCGTTTGGAGCTCGGCTTGTTTTTTTTTTTTTTTGTAGTGCGAGCGTTTGGGGTTCGGCTTCTTTCCTTTTTTTTTTTTTTTTTTTTTTTTTTTTTTTTTTGTAGTGCGAGCGTTTGGAGCTCGGCTTGTTTTTTTTTTTTGTAGTGCGAGCGTTTGGAGCTCGGGAGCGTCTTCCTTTGTAAAAAAGGTTTTATTAGGTTGATAGCTGAGCCCTGGTTAGGGGTTGCCTACGTACCCTTTAGTATAAGGGATCAAGCCAGTCGTAGTTCGATTGTTTATAAAAGCGGAGAGCGGAATGGAGCCCGGGGGTTTAATAGTAGAAGCGCTTGAGGTTGATCGAGTTCCATGAGCGCGGGATGGCGTCGCCGTTCATCGTGACTAGCTCGTAGACGCCGGGTTTTACGACCTTGGAGATAAGGTAGGGGCCCTCCCAATTGGCACCGAGCTTGCCTGCGTTTAGCTCGGCGGTGTTTTCGAAGACCTTGCGGAGGACCAGGTCGCCCTCGGCGAAGAACCGGCCTCGAACCTTCTTGTTGTAATATTTGGAGGCGAGCTGCTGGTAGTTCTGGATTCGGAGTAGGGAATGGTCCCGCTGCTCTTCAAGGAAATCCAGCTCGCTGAGTAGGATGGCGTTGTTCAGTGCGGGTTGCTGGGTGAGCATAGCGCGGCGAGGAGTGGGGAGCCCGACTTCGGATGGGGCCATTGCTTCCATGCCGTGGGAGAGGTTGAACGGTGTTCGGCCAGTCGATGTCTTTGGTGTTGTGCGGTGGGACCAGAGGACTCCATCGAGCTCGTCGGCCCAGGACCCTTTCTTGTTATCTAGTCGCTTTTTCAGGCCGTCGAGGATGGTCTTGTTGGTGGCCTCGGCTTGTCCGTTCCCCTGGGGGTACCTCGGAGTGGACTTACTTAGTCTGATTTTCCGCTTCGCGCAGAAGTCTTCGAAGAGGGCCGATGTGAACTGGGCACCGTTGTCGGTGACGATCTCGTACGGGAGCCCGTGCCGGCAGATGATGAACTTCCAGACGAACTTTCGGACGTCCTCTGCCTTGATCTTGGCGTATGATTCGGCCTCGACCCATTTGGTGAAGTAGTCGGTCATGACTAAGAGGAAGCGCTTTTGGCGAGATCGGGGAATGGGCCCGACTATGTCCATGGCCCATCGCATGAAGGGGTAGGGTGCCACCGCAGTGGCGAGGAGCTCGGTTGGACAGTGAATGAGGGGACCGTGGCGCTGGCACTTCTCGCACCGGGCTGCGAATTTTTCGCAGTCTTGGAGCATTGTCGGCCAGTAGTGGCCTTGGTTCCGTATTCTCAGGGCGAGAGCCCGGCCACCGGAATGGTTTCCGTCGGCGCCTTCGTGCATTTCCTTCATCACGTCGATGGTTTCCTGCCCGTGGAGGCAGGCGAGCAGGGTTCCCGAAGCGCTCCATCGGAACAGATTGCCGTCCAGCATCGTATATTGGGCACACTTCTTTCTTAGCCGCCGGGCGGCCCACCAGTCTGGCAGTTCAGGCTCGACCGGGGGTGGTGGTAGAACTCTGGGAGGTGGTGCTCCTTCGTCCGCAGCCTGGGGGTTGATCAAGTAGGCCCCCTTTGGCAGCTCGATGCTGGGGAAATCGATGCTATCGACCGGGATCACTCGTCGTTGGGCCGGGGCCGAGGTGGATGCTAGCGCGGCGAGGGCATCTGCGGAAGTGTTATCGCCTCGGGGGATCTTTGTCAGGGTGAACTCGGCAAAGTCTGCGGCCAAGCCTTGGGTCACCGTGAGGTAGGCATCCATGCGATCGTTCTTGGTCTCGTACTCCCCGCTGAACTGATTGCCGACGAGCTGGGAGTCGCAGTAAGCCCGGATTTTCTTCGCACCGACCTCCTTTGCTAGGCGCAGACCGGCGATCAGAGCTTCGTACTCGGCCTCGTTGTTTGATGCCGGGAAGGCCAGGCGGAAAGACTGCTCGAGGATCTCCTTGGTCGGGGATTCGAGGCGTATGCCGACGCCGGACCCGTGTTTGGAGGCCGATCCGTCGACATGCAGAGTCCATACTTCGGGCACTTCGCTGACTGTCAGCTCGGGTGTCAACTCGACTAGGAAATCGGCCAGGGCCTGAGATTTGATCGCGGTCCGACCTCGGTACTCGATTTCATATTCGCTCAGCTCAACGGCCCACTTCATTATCCGGCCTGATCGGCTCGGGCTGTGGAGGATGTTTCTGAGGGGGTAGGTGCTTAGGACGGCAATCGCGTGGGATTGAAAGTAAAGCCGGAGCTCCCTAGCTGCGACGACCACTACCAGGGCGAGCTTCTCCAGAGTCAGGTACCTGCTTTCCGCGTCGTCGAGCGACTTGCTGATGTAGGAGATGGGTTTTTGGTCACCCCGGTCTTCCCGCACTAGCACGCCGCTGACTGCTGACGTGGAGATGGCGACGTAGAGGTAGAGGATTTCGCCTTCTTCTGGCTTGGACAGGACGGGGGGAGTGGATATGTACTCCTTCAGCTGTCGGAGGGCGTCCTCGCATTTGTCGTCCCACTCAAACCGCTTGTTAGCCCGGAGCAGTTGGTAGAACGGGAGACACTTGTCGGTAGAGCGGGAGATGAATCGATTTAGTGCGGCGATTCTCCCGGTGAGTCGTTGTACTTGACGCGTGCTCTCCGGGGATTTGAGCTCGATGATAGCTCGGATCTGCTTGGGGTCGGCCTCGATCCCGCGCTGGGTGATGATGTACCCGAGGAATTCGCCCGATGTGACGCCGAAGGAACACTTGGCCGGGTTCAGCTTCATGTTGTATTCGTTCAGCGTTCGGAAGCAGGACCGGAGGTGAGTGACGTGGTCGGTTGCCACCAGAGACTTCACCAGCATGTCATCTATGTATACCTCCATAGTGCGGCCTATTTGGTCGGCGAACATCCGGTTGACGAGCCGTTGGTAGGTGGCCCCGGCGTTTTTTAGTCCGAAGGACATTACCTTGTAGCAGTAAATGCCTCGGTCCGTGATGAACGCGGTCTTCTCCTGATCATCGGGGTGCATGGGGATTTGGTTATACCCCGAGAAGGCATCCATGAAGGAGAGTAGCTCGTTTCCCGCGGTGGCTTCGACGACCTGGTCGATTCGGGGGAGGGGGAAGCTGTCCTTAGGGCATGCCTTATTGAGGTCGGTGAAATCCACGCAGACCCTCCATTTTCCGCTCTTCTTCTTGACTACCACTGGGTTGGCTAACCAGTCCGGGTATCTCACCTCGGTGATCGAGCCGGCCGCGGTGAGCCTCTCTACCTCATCATTGACCGCTTGGGCGCGCTCCGGGCCAAGCTTCCGCCGCTTCTGCTTGACCGGCCTGCAGGTTGGATCCACGTTGAGCTCGTGGCTGCACGTGTTCGGGTCAATGCCGGGCATGTCGCCAGTTGACCAGGCGAAGGTGGAGACGTTCTGCCCTAGGAACTCGACCAGCTCTTGCTTGATGCTCTCGTCGAGGTCGGTGCCGATGCCGACGCAGCGGGCGGGGTCGCGTGGGTCGATGTTGACCTGGGTGACAAGGTCCCGCCCGGGGAGGTCCTGGGCGCCGAGCTCGCCGGGCTGAAGCGCATTGATGGCCAAGCAGGCCGGCGCGGCGCGGCGCAGCTTGTGCTCGATGGCGAAGCAGGCGCGGGAGACCCTCTGGTTACTCCTAAGAGTGTATGAGCCGGCCTGGTTGGGGAACTTGAGGCACTGATGGTACGTCGACGTGACCGCCTTCATCGAGTGCAGCCAGGGGGTTCCAAGGATGATGTTGTAGATCGGGGTGGTGTCGAAGACCACGAACTTGACGATTTTCGTCACCCGACCTACGTAGACCGGCAATTCGATGGTGCCGATTCCGTTGACGGTGTCCCCGGCGAAGCCGGTTAGCGGGATGGAGTGCGGCTTGATCTCGACCCCGTTCAGGTTCATCCTGGCGAGGGTATCCTTGAAGATGAGGTCGACCGAGCTGCCCGTATCGACGAGGACTCGGTTAACGTCGCAGTCGGCTACGCGGACTTGTACGACGAGGGGGTCGTTGTGGGGCTGGTGGACCCCGGCCGCATCGGCCTCAGTGAAACATATCCCCCTCTTGCTCGTGTCCTGGGCGTCGATCTCCGGCCCGGAGTGCCACTTCAGGGATGCGTCGGTCCTCCTCTCGTGACGCTTGATGGACCGCACTGAGTCGTTACACGAGAGGAGGCCTCCCATGATCATCCCTATCAGAGTGCGGGCCGGGGGAGGCGATCTACCTGTTTCCCGGTCTCGCGAGGGAGATCGTCGCCGCCGGTCGTCGTTCTGGGCGCGGTGGTAGGGCCTAGCCCGGTTATCCTCGCGACCTTGGTTGTCGCGGGGTTGATCGTGATCGCCGTCCCGAGCATGCGGTCGCAGCCGCTCTGGGACGCTGATTTCTCCCCGCTGAAATTGTTTCAGCAGGACCTCTTGGAGGGCGCGGCAGTGAGAGGTCGGATGCCCCTTTCGCCGGTGGAAGTCGCAGAAGGCCGTCCTGTCGTATGGCTCATCTGGTCGGAACTCCCTATCGCTCGGCTCGTCGGGACGCCGATCCTGCTGGTGGGGATCCCGTACGTATTTGTTCCAAGGCAACCCTGGCGCGGGGCCGGTGGGAAATATGGGACCGCGCAGACGGGGGCCGGAGGGCGGTCCGCTGACCAGGAATGCGGCGGCCTGCTTTCCCTTGCTGCGCTGGTACTCGTCATCGTAGTGTTGACGAGGCTCCTGGTACCTTTCCTGAGGCCGCTCCTTTGGGACCGGGGCCTTGTGAGGGGTGCTGTTTCTCGACTCAGCCGCCTTCTCCTCCTCGAGCTCGACGAAGAGTCCAGCGCGGTGCAAGGCGTCTTCCAGCGAGCGCGGCCTGTTAAGCTTCATGTCGTCTTTGAAGGCCGAATCGGCCCGCAGTCCCTTTCTCAGAGCGGGGAGCGCTGACTCGTCAGTCACGTTGCTCTGGGAGGCCGTGGCCTTGAAGCGCTCGATGAAGGACCTGAGCGACTCCTTTGCTCCCTGGTTCATTGCCCAGAGGTCCGCGCTGGATGCGGACTGGCGGATGTAGATGGAGTAATGCTCGAGGAAGGTGGTCGACAGGTCCCTGAAGCTGTCGATGGAGTGCGTCTTTAGCCGAGAGAACCACGTGAGGGCCGGGCCGGTGAGGTTCTCCACGAAAAGCTGGCAGTGAGCGGCTTCGCGCTCGTCTGGTGAGAAGTGGGCGCGGCCCATGGCGATGGTGAACGCCGTAAGATACTGGGCCGGGTCGGTGGTGCCCGCGTAGGGCTGTAGTTTGAGCTTTCCGAGGTGCTGGAGTGGGACGGAGGCGATCCGGCGGGTGAACGGCGTGTTCTGCGTCTCTCTGAGGACGCGATCGATTTCCGGGGCCGCGCTGGTGGCTTGGTGGATTTTGGAGGACATCGCACGGATGGTCTCCTTCATAGCCTCGAACTCCGCGTCTCTTGAGCGCTCCGCGCTGGATCGGAGATGGTGGGCTTCGTCGCCCGGGTGGCTTCCTACGGCCGGGACGAAACGTCCGTCCGGCCCTTCAGATCCAGACGGCGAGTCGCTCGGTCGGCTTGTCCGGAAGCGGGGGGTTTCTTCCCGAGAGACCGGTTCTCTGGGATGGACGTCGGGGTACCCGACATTGTCCGACCGGTCACGGGAGGCCCCTAACGTGGCGAACCGTTGGTCGGTGGCTCGCGTTAGCTCATCGATCCGGGCGAGCAGGGTCTGCATCACGACGGACGGCGTGGGCTGGTCTTCCGATGCTCGTGGCGCGTTGTGGGCGGCGGAGCCGTCGGAATGAGCGGGTGCTGAAGCCGGGGGCGGGGCCCTGGAGAATTGCTCTCGAGGAATCGCCTGGTTGGCAGCTGCTCGGGCTGACGACGGAATGGTCGCCGTCGTTCGAGTCGTTGGCGGGGCCGTTGTCGGGGCCTGGGCCGTTGTTTGGGCCGGAGTGTCCTGGTCTGACAACACTCTTGGGGTCGGAATTGCCATCTTGGGGGCGGTGGTGGTTGAACTGCTCCTTGCGTATAGAAGAATCTCTTCCCCCTCTCTCTAGCGCCAATTGTTGATCCCACGGATCACTAAGTGTGTTTAAAGAATGATTAGGAGACGGGAGGTGAGATTTTCGTTAATAGAGCAATTTAACCACAATTAAGACAGGTCGGGAGAAATATGAGTAGGCCGGGGGCCGTGTTTCGTTTTATTGATGAAAGAGAAGTAAACGCTTTTGAATTACGAACTGGTTCCGAAGGACGTCCAGTTCGGCGTTCTAAAGTGTTGTCTCGTTACAAAGATAGAGAGGTCGGGTAACTTGTGGTAGGTGAGAGAGTAAAAATCAGACCCCTTCTCATTGATGACATATGAGGGGTATATATAGTCGGGGTCGGCTTCCTGCTCCCCGGGATCTCGGGCCACGTGTCGTCTACGGCCTCTTTTGCGGGTAAGGTGGCCTAGGAGGCGTGTCCCGGCTTTCGAGGAGAGAGGTCATGATGAGCTCGGCGTGGCGTGTTGCAGAGCAATGCACTGTTTTACCAACTCTGCTCCACCTGCTCCCTCCTGCCCTTGTCAGCTCTGCAGGGTTGGTGGGACGTCGGGTCGAAGGCACGTCCCTACGCGGGTAGGGTATTTCCTTACCAACTCCCACGCGCCTACTCTTCTGACACTTCCTGCTCTGGCGGGGCATCAGCGCGGGCCCGGGGTACGTTGCTTTCAGGTCGGCTACCGAGCTGAAGAGTGGTCTTGCAGGTCGGTGATATTAAGTCTGGTGACCGCACCGAAGAACGGCCTTTCCTAAGATGGGCCTAACTAATTGGGGGTGCTAGGCCCACCTCCAACAATAATGTCAACATTTTGTATTAAGCAATTAAGAAATGCGTACTAACTCTTATTCCGACTACACAAAATACTTAAATACCGACTGACAAAAATAAATATTAAGTTGCATAAGTCTTAACGGTTGCGTTGAAACCACCAAGCCTAAGCTCAATTCTATGGCCAAAGACTCGACACACACACATATAGTTTTATTTTTGGTTATCTATATCGGAAAGAAACTATTCAGTTAAATAAAAGCAATTGCATATCTCTTTATTCCCAAATTTATGAAATATAAATGTAAGAGAAGATAAAGACAAAAGTTAGAATACCCACTAGTACTTATTATTATTATTTTGTTGGCTAGTACTTACTATTTTTGTTTTGTCGTTTTTTTTTTGTCGTCGGCTAGTACTTACTATTTAGGATAGTGTTTTGATCCAAATTTTCTTTTAGCATTTATTTCATTATTTTATGCAGTAAAAAAAGAAGACAAACATACTGTATTTTGTATTTACTATGTTATTTTAATTAGGTCTAAAATGTAAACCGTGGGCGAAATTATAATATCAACACCATTCATTTCTGACTAGACCGGTCTGATCAACCAATTCGGTATAAGAAACCAACCGTGAGTCAAACTAAATCAGCACCATTTTTTTGTGATCAGACCGGTCTGAGTAACAATTCGGTATAAGAAACCAGGACACTAACCGATCCTAACAAACGGTCATCTCTTTAGTTTTTTTTTTTTTTGGGACAAACAAACGGTCATCTCTTTAAAAGCATATTCTTCATTCGTCATTTCACTCATCAAGCCTCCACTACCATATCCCCAATGTATTCCAAATTATCCATGGCACATATTACAATTATTGATTTTAACTTTTGAGACATACATTTAGATATATTATCCTTATTAGTAATAAACGTTGAAGTTCTATCACACACCACATGAATTTTACGTTAGTGTTAAAACACAAGCACCTACACCTACAAAGTCATACCAGTTAATTATAGTATATACATTTTCATTTATATCTTTAGTTTTTTGTTGCTCCATAATCTTGAACATGAGACTATAATACATTTTTATTTCTTTAATTTGGTTTTCCAAAACAAAATCTCAGTCGTCACTCTACACTTTTGATTAATATTTGGATCTTTTATATATCAAACATGTTTTTCTTGATAAATCGGCATGTGTCATATATATTAGACGACTTTTCTGTTATAAATATGTAAATAACTTGTAAGAATACATTTGTGTCTCAAGCAAAGATAACAACAGAAAACCAAAAATTCAGAAGCCAGTGCTTCAGACCAAGTATTATAGTCCATATATACTAGAGCTTTATTGACCGTGTCTGAGATTGTTTCTGTCTATCTCCACTATATATTAAGATCCATAATAGACGAGATGTTTTGGTGGATTGAGTTTCTTAATAGTTGATCATCTGGCAAATGTGCAAGAGGGTGCAAGCTCCCAAATTTCTCTACAATTTTAGCAGATGACTAACACTTTCTTGACTTTCACCACATAAATGACATGTGCTATCAATCCAATGTTTCCTTCGACTTAGGGTTTTCTGAAACATGATGGGCGTTATCAAAGATCCTCCACCTAAAGAAAGATTTTCTATTAAATTGTTGTCATCGAAGAACTACTTTAATTTCAAATCATATAAATACGTCGTTAGTAATACATTTTATATATAAAAAAATTTCAACATAAATTCTTAATTTTTGGAAATTAATTTATATCAGATCAGGTTGAAATTAGGTTAGATGTTAGTCGAGTTAATTCTAATTTAGTCAGATTTAAGTGGATTTTATCAAAAATTAACGCTACAAATTTATAATTCGATGGTTATAATATTAACAATATATATATTTAAAATTGGATTGTGTAGTCATTTGACAGATAATATTTAGTGTAGCTGTCAATTATTTTTAAAAAATATACTGTTTGCCACATGTCACCTTTAAATAGCATGTTGAGAAAGAAAATAAAAAAACCAAAAAAATCTCAAAAACATTATACTTATAAAACGTGATAAAAACTCCATTATGTTTATTATTCAAAAAGATCCTTCACTCCACTTTCCTTCTTCTCACAGCCATGCAACACTCTCTCCGCTCCGATCTTCTTCCGCCGGAAACTTCCTCTCGTTTCCATTTACTCCCACAAACCAAACATGCAAAAAATACTAAATGCCAACTTCTCATTAATAACCCTTTCAAAAGAACAACAAAACTTCTCGATTTCCCTCCTCTCCTCACTTCTCCGGCGACGTCACCTCCGTCTCCGGTGAAGCTCAAGCCAACGCATCCCAACTTAAACCCTCTCCAGAAGCTAGCGGCTTCGATGCTGGACAAAATTGAATCCTCCATCGTTGTGCCAATGGAACAAAACCAACCACTTTCTAAACCGACCGATCCAGCGGTTCAATTATCCGGTAATTTCGCTCCGGTTAATGAGTGTCCGGTTCAAAATGGTTTACAAGTCGTTGGTCACATACCTCCTTGTCTACGAGGAGTCTACATCCGTAACGGCGCTAACCCTATGTTTCCGCCGTTAGCCGGACACCATCTGTTTGACGGTGACGGAATGATTCACGCCGTTAGCATCGGTTCAGATAATCTGGTTAGTTACAGCTGCCGGTACACTAAAACAAACCGGCTTGTTCAGGAAGCAGAGCTGGGACGACCGGTTTTCCCTAAACCGATCGGCGAGCTTCACGGCCACTCGGGCTTGGCTCGACTAGCTTTATTCGCGGCTCGAGCTGAGGTCGGCCTTGTTGACGCGACACGTGGCATGGGTGTAGCTAACGCCGGCGTCGTATACTTTAACGGAAGGTTATTAGCCATGTCAGAGGATGATCTCCCTTACCACGTGAAGATCAACGGCCAAGGAGATCTTGAGACGATCGGACGGTTCGGGTTCGACGAGCAGATCGATTGTCCGGTGATAGCGCATCCTAAAGTGGACCCTACCACAGGAGATCTCCACACGCTGAGCTACAACGTTTTGAGGAAACCTCATCTCAGATATCTTAGATTCGACACGTGCGGGAAAAAGACACGTGACGTAGACATCACTCTCGAGCAACCCACGATGATCCACGATTTCGCGATAACCGAAAATTTCGTCGTGATCCCAGATCAGCAGTTGGTATTCAAATTATCCGAAATGATTCGGGGCGGGTCACCGGTTAACTACGATAGTGAGAAAGTGTCGAGATTCGGAGTTTTGTCCACGCAGGATCCGACCGGGTCGGATATAAGTTGGATCGACGTACCCGATTGCTTTTGTTTCCATTTATGGAACGCGTGGGAAGAGAGGACCGAAGATGGAGACCCGGTTATTGTCGTAATCGGGTCGTGCATGAACCCGCCCGACACGATTTTCAGCGAATCAGGAGAACCGACTCGGATCGAATTAACTGAGGTACGGTTAAACCTGCGGACAAAAGAATCGAACCGGAGGGTTATCGTAACCGGGATTAATTTAGAAGCGGGTCAAGTAAACCAGAGTTTCCTGGGCCGAAAATCCCGGTTCGTTTACTTAGCTATTGCTGATCCTTGGCCCAGATGCAGTGGCATCGCGAAGGTGGATTTGGAAAACGGCACCGTTTCAGAGTTCAAATACGGACCGGGCCGGTTCGGAGGTGAACCGTGTTTCGTACCGGAGAAAGAAGGAGAAGACGAAGGGTATGTGATGGGGTTTGTAAGGGACGAGGAGAGAGATGAGTCGGAGTTCGTGGTGGTTGACGCATCGGAGATGAAGCTAGTCGCGGCGGTGCGTCTGCCGGAGAGAGTACCGTACGGTTTCCACGGGACGTTCGTGAGCGAGAATCAGTTGAAGGAACAAGTTTTCTGACTTAGGGGTATATTCGTAATTTTCTAATCTCTCCTTTTAGTTTGATTCTTATTTTTTTTTATTTTTTTTTGGGTTACATTGTTGATACATTTGTGTATAAGAATTAATATGGGAAACAAAAAAAACGCTTGCGAAGAAGGCTGCTTCCTTTCCTATTTACTCTGCTTTTCTAGATTGTTGTACCCCTCCATGGTTAATACCATTGGTGGAGAATGAGAAACTTCATGTAAGTTCTGCAGTATTTTAATAAATTCAGTATGTTTGAGTTAATGGTGGTTGGTTCACTGACATTATATCTGTTTGGTTTGGTTTTTTCAACATTTGGGCTCATTGTCTCGCCATCTTCCTCTCTACTCTCTCAAATCGTGAAGAAGAAGGAAAAATCCTAATTTTGATTTGGGTATCGACATTTTTTTTAAAAAAGTATATATTAAATTAATTTAATTTTATTATAAATTAATGAATTTAATTAAATAAAAATATTAAAAAATTATTAATTTAAATTAAGTTAAATTTAAATTCGAAATACATAAATACTGTTTTAAAATAAAACACAAAAAATACCAACTTTAACTCAGTTGGTAGAACGAAAGACTGTAGTAGTTGCTGTAATATTTAGACGTCAAAAAAAAACACAAATAAAAATTATTTTAGAAATCTAAACCGAAATTATTTAAATAGATCCTAAAATTTCGCCTTTATAATTAGTTTCATAGAGTTCATCTCCTCGCGGGTTTTGTTGTGTGCGCTCTCCAATTCTTCATGATTTTTGGACATTTCCTCGACCTTCGCATCAAGTTCCTTAACCTCTCGGTTAAATATATCGATCTCGGTTTTGTACTCCAGATTCGAATACCGATAACCCGAAGAAGAAGACTCTTGGCTCGGAAATCCGCCTAACTCAACAATCTGGTCTTTGACTTGTCAAGTTTCCTGCGAAAAATTATTAGAAAAATAACAAAATAAAGAAAAAAGAATAAAAACAAATAACAACTTAGCGCAAGAACATTTTTGTTGATATTTTCCCGGATAATTCGTTCGAAGACGTCGATCCATCAAGAGTGAGATGCGAGAGTTGCGTCAACTTATCCATCTTCTTCTTCTTGCAGGTCTCAACAACCTCATGCACCCATGCACCCCCACATCCTAGATTTCACCAGTTTGTTTTGTTCTTGTGTCTCTCCTCCGTTACTGTAAGGTAATCTGGACGGAGCCCACCAGCTTCTTTTGTCTATGAAGATTCAATAAACTAAAAAATAATTGAAAATGGTTAAACTTGTAAAAAATTGTAAATTTAATTACCATTTTCTCCGTTTGACGTTCGATTTTCTTTGCGTCCCCGTTGTGAATATATATCATTTCCCCTCCTCGGTTACTCTTCCGGTTCTTCAAGTTTTTTGCGGAGAACTTCTTCATCGCATGCCGACTCCAATACTCGCAGAAACTCTTCCACACCTCGTCATCGAGGTCTTTTAGTTTATCCTTCTTTTCCAAGAACTTATGCTTCCACTCGTACATGTGTCTCGAGTATTGGATGGCAGTGTATCGGTCGAATGTTTTCAGCGCATCTATCGTCTTTCCATGGTGCCAACTGATGGTATATTTTTACGAAATGCATCGTTGATCACCATATGAATATTACCTACAGTTTCTACTTCTGTTGCAGGTTCTTCTAAGCTATCTCCAATAGGTTGTTTACTAGTACTAGCATAATCTACCATTGTATCATTTTCTTCATGATAATACCAAATTTTGTAACCAGACACAAACCCATTGATAAATAGGTGTGACCATACTTCGTCTATCACCATAAATCTACTATTCCGACAATTAGTACATGGACAATAGATTTTACCGGATTTTCTAGTTTTCTTCTGTGTAGTCGCAAATTCCATGAATTGTTGGAGACCTTGTTTGTACTCTTCCATAATTAGGCTCGTCTCTGGAATTTGATGAGGCTTATCCATCTATGACCGAAAATAATTATATGGATCTGAAGAAGATATTTTATAAGGTTTTTAGATGAGAGTGTTTTTGGCTTTGGTAATTGAAGTAAATGAGAGAGGGTGGAGACGTTTTTATAGGGAAATTATGCGTTGATTTCGACGGAGACTGACAATACTCAACGGCTAGTAGCGGTTATATTATTATTCAAACGGCTATGAATTCCGTCTAAATTCAGTCGGAAATATGTCGGAATTGTTTTGGATTATCGATTGGTTAGAGTTTCCGATGACTTTTTTCGTTTAAAAAGGGTTGAAAATCCGTCAAAAATTTCTGATAATTGTAAGTCCGTCGGAATTAGTCCCATTTTCTTGTAGTGTTATTTCCAATTGGATTCAGATGTTGATTTCTAAACCGTCGTTAAAACTGCTAACGGAGACATTCTAATTTTGGTTTATTGCCTTTAACACGCTAAGGACTCTTTATAATTATTGGTTAGAACTTATAAGCGACACACAAATCAATGTCACACGTGAGCCAGAAGCCAAAAAACTAAACACCCACTAGTTAATGTGTTAATTTGATAGTGGTAAAATAGCATTAAGGTAGAAGTGGTCCACTTTCATCAAACGTTAACTATTTATGTAAGAATAAGATGAGCAGAAATATAATGTGCAGACAATAAAGATTGTAAGTAGAGCGATGAATGATAAACATTCACTTACTTACTTAATTAGTGACTATATATAGTATGCATAATTAATGACTATATATAGTATGCCATGGTTAATTGTTTTGTTTGGGATGGAATATTAGCACAGTAGTTTATCTATCACTGAAATGTTGTTCAGCCATCCACATAATTACAATCAAAATTTATCCATTATTAGATCGTTGGAATCTATGATAAATTTTTGTGTAAAAAATGGAATATGGGCACAGTAGTTTAGATATCACTGAAATGTTGTTCACCCATCCGCATAATTACAATCATAATTTATCCATAATTAGATCGTTGGAATCTATGACAAATTTTTGTGTAAAAAAAAACAAACTGTTTGCTTGGCTGAGCTATAAATGTTTTATAGAACAAGTCTATAGGTGTCGATAAAAATGATTGATGCAACAAATCAATTTCAATTTTAATACTATTAAGACAAATGTTATGAGAAAAATCTATTTTATTATATAAAGTTGAATCTCTCAACGTGAGCGTCACACATAAGATAGTTCTTATTCACGAGATTGTAACATGTGTCGTTGTTAATTAAGATCGTGACATGTGCCAAATAATAATATAAACTTTTTTATTGGTAGTTATTTATTTTTTAAAAATAAAAAATAACAAAAAAAAGAATTGTGTTTTATATATTGAAAACTAATAACATTGAAAAATTAAATAAGAGAAAAAAATAAAAACTACAAAATAAAAATAACAAAAAAGGAAAAAGAATTGTGTTTTATATCATGGAAACTAATAATATCGAAAAAGTAAAGTAAGAGAAAAAAAAAACTACCAAATAAAAAGTGTTAAATATATGTAAAAATATATACGATTCATAATATATAAAATTAGAAAGAATATTTTTTGTTATCGTGTGTTTGATAATTCTGAAACCCTCTAATTCATTTAAAGAGATTGTTTATCAGATTTATGAGTAATATGAATCAATTTTGAATTTTCTTAAAGACGAATTACTAAACGTAATTCATTGATAACTAAACGGATAGTAATTTATAATCTAACTATACATGTCATAATTAAACATATTATCAATTTTAAAATCTAAATCTTTTATTTTTTATCCGCGTATTACATGGGACCTAATCTAGTCTATTACTAATAAAAGTTAATGATATAGATCTAAGGATATCCACATAGAATTTTAAACAATTAATTTTATTGGTCCACATCAATATTCAAAATTAAAAAAATTCCAAATTCTAATATTATATTTAATAAAAAAATATAAAAGATAAGAAAATTATGTATAAAATTTCCATTTACAACAAAAAAACTAACATGATATTAAATTATGATTCGTAATTTAAAATAGTAGCTTCAATTATATAAATAGCTAAAAATAAATATAATAGTAATTTTTAACATGTATATATACACACTCGTTTAGAAAGCACTTTGTTTATTATGATTGAATAATTTTACAACCATTTTTGTTACAATAATGATTTATTATCTCTAAAAACATATATATGTTAGTTATAAAAAGTTGAAGTTACTTGATTCTAAAGCTTTCCATAGAGAATTTTAATTAACCAATAATTATAGCATCAACTATTATTAGTAATAGATTATCATCTAAATTTTTACTTCATCATGTTCATAAAAAATTTCCACACGATCGCATGGAATAGATAGTGCGGAAATGACCAAATAAATTACATTTTTATACTCGGCTTGGGATTGTCATAGATCAATGTAGGAGTTCTTTGTTTTGAGTTGTTCTATTTGTTTTTCATTTTCTAAATTGTCTTCTTGATCAAAGCTGCTCTGATTGAATATAAAAAGAATAAAGAACTGCATGATAAAGAATTCACATATGGATTAAGAAAACCGACTACAGTGAATGAAAAATGACCATGTGTAAACCAATTTTTTCAGATATAAAATAATGTATGTTACCTCAATATTCTTTGCAATGATCCCTAAGTATGAGAATTAAATTCTCATCGTTTAGGTTTATGATCTCATCAAAAAATCATTGAAAAGTTACCATAACCAATATGTCACCATACCAAATTTTGACTTCTATTTCTTGAATGTAAAATTTACAAAAAGTATATTTACTTTGTTGGTTTTTTGTTATTATAAATCTGTTTCAAAGTTCATTACATATTCATATATTTTCTTGGTTTCAAAATCAAATTTTTCATAGATAAGAGAGCAAGAGTTGTGCTTATTAGTTTGCTTTACGATTTGTAGATTAAATTAAAAATTTGTATTGATTAAATTAGCTAAGGAAGGAAAATAATTTTTGACTTTCTTGTTTTTGTTGTTGTTTTCATAGAAAACAAATATAACGAGAATGAAACTGAATAAGATGAAAAATTTATTCACTCTGATTAGAAGAAGTGAGGTATAATCATTTAAAAGTTACCACAACCAACCAAACTATGCTACCAGACAACGTCCGATCTTTACCTCTTCAAAATAAAACTGACAAAAATATATATTTAATTCTTCGATCTTTTATGATTAAATTATTTTCAAAATTCATTTAATATTCATCTATTGTCTTAGTTTCAAAATTAAAGTTGTCATGAATTTGAAAGCAAGAGTTGTGTTTATTTTTCAATTTAGTAGATAAAATCAGAAATTTGTATTGGTTTAACTAGCTAAGGAAAGATAATAACTTTTAACTTTTTTACCTTTTTGTTGTTTTCAAACACATATAATGAGGATAAAAATTGTTAATGATGAAAACACTTATTTTCTTAATTCGAAGAAGTGATGTATAATATTTTATCTTCGTGTTAATACTATGTTTATTAAATATCATTTGATTACGTTACAATTTTAGTTGGGTTTGGTATACTAAGTTATAAGTATTTGACCAAATAATATATTTTTCAAACGGGACATATACATATTCAAAACAAGATCGTTGAAACCTCACAAACTAGATATAATTTTTGAGATTAAAACTGCAATATTTTTTATATATATTATTAAAATCACCAATATACACAAATTAATATCTCAATAAATATAATTCGTCGCATATAATTTTTATCAAAATAATATTAAAAAGAATAACCGGGCGTAGTATGGATACAAAACCTAGTAATCCAACTATAATATCTTATTATATAAAGCTAAATCGTTGAATGTGAACGTGACACGTAGGATAATTATAACTCATCATATCGTGACATGTATCATTGTTGATTTAGATTGTAACATGTGTTAATTTAATAATATAAACTTTCTTATTTTTAGTTATTTCAAAAAAGGAAAAAGAGAATTATATTTTTCTAAATGGAAGTTACTAAAATAGGAAAACGCAAAATAAGAGAAATTACAGAAACTACAATATAATGGAAATTATGTTTTTGGAACCAATATAAATCAATTTATAATTTCTTAATTGTGAATCATAAAACATAATTTGTGGATAATTTAACGAGATCTTAATTTAGAATCTATTTAAATGGATCAAATTTATACGAGGATTATCAATTTTAAAATAAAAATATTTAATTCTTTTTCTGCGTATCACGCGGGGCCTAATCTAATACGTTTATATGCCATAATTTATTATAAATTCATTGATTGTTTAAAAGCAATAAATCTTAATAAGTTTTTAAATGTGCAAAAATGTCGTTCTTTAATACTCCCTCCGTTCTTAAAAAGTGATGTTTTAAGGTTTTTTTGTTGTTTTCAAATAAATGATGTTTTCAGTTTTTTAATACATAATTAAATAACGTTTTATTGTTTTTGACTATTTGTATTATGCAGATTGTTTTCTTATTGGTTGAATTGTGTTTAAATGGATAATAAATGATGTTTTTATTATGAAAAAATAAAAATTAAATGAATCATTAATCTGTATGCAAAAATCTTAAATATCACTTATATTAGAAGAGAAGGAGTAATAATTTTTTTTTTTGGTTGATCGAGGAGTTATGAGCCGAAACTCATTTATATTTCTATTAGAATTTAAAAATAAATTCATCCCAAACAAAATTCTAACTTGGTTTCTAGAACTTCCCTCATTTAGAAGTAACAAAACAATTTCTTGATAAAAATATCTTATCCATTGCATTAAGTCCACCAAATATTAATTTGGATAAGATGCAATTTGATTTTGGATTGAGCTAAAATTGATGAACAATTAGGATAATGAGATGTGGTTACATTAAAGATAATCACCATTTTAGAACATTGACATTGATAGTTTACTTACCCAACAACTTGTTATGTATGTGTTAGTTAGTTTTAAAATATCTACTAAAAAGAAGAAAATAAAAATAAAAATTCAACAACATAGAGAAGAAAAAGCTTAATCTACGTGATAATACATAAGCATAACATCAACCCCAAGAAAAGGTCCAATGACTTATCAACCAATGTTCTAACTTCTAACAAAACATTTGATAGTCTTGGACCGATATTGACTGTGCACTCGACACGACAAGCGCCGATAAAACATATTCATCACTTTCCATTACAAGTAAAAATAGTGGACCAATATAGGACGTTTTTATTTTTCAAGAAATTAAAACATTTATCTGTTGGGGTTTGGGATGAGGTATTTATCCACAATCTACATGACTACATTGATAGTGGTTTCATATGCTAAGTGTTTTTTAAGAAGGTTTATTATGGTGAAAAATGGTTTCATAAGCGCAGTATTTGTTTAGAATGACGATGCTAGCAAAAAGAACAAAACAAAGGAATATTATATATGTTCCAAAGTTCAAAGGTAATTGACATAAAGCACCTTACATGCAAATCAACAAATATAATGAATCTAACCTAAGCTAAACATTTGTGACTGAGAGGAGTAATTAAGCCTCATGGCAATCTCGTTCTATATGCACATATATAATCTCACAATTGTAAACATGTGAATGTTTCTTATTCACTATTTTTTCTCGCTTTTATGAGATTAGAGTTTCAATATCTTGAAACAGTCAAGTCCGTAAACATAGTTCTAAGAATTTAACACATAGTGCAAACAAGCCAAAGTCTAATAAGTTGATGTTTAAAAGGTCAGAATTACGCGAGTCTAAACAGATATATTTTTTGAAATTGAGCTTGTATAAACGAGTATATTATATATATAGGGTCGGTTCTGAGAATTTAGGGGACCAAAATAATTTAATAAAAAATTTAATAATATTTTATATATGGGAAGACGACATATTTCCCTTTCTCAGAAGTATCACATATTAATAGATCCATCCCAAAATTTCGAACTCGTCCTAGATCTTCCTATTTCGAGAGTTAAAAACATGTGTCCCAATTGGAAACTTCGAAACATATGGCTTATGCTTTTCCCACACGACTTAGTTTCTTGATGTTCACGCGACACGACTTCGAAACATATCGCTTATACGTGGGCGTTTAGTTGAGTTAATTAGACCTGGGCTTCATTGTGCTGAATTTGGGCTTTTGATTACTGGTCTGATTGATTTTTGTCTTGTGAAAATGTTAAATACAAGTCTTGTGACAACCGTATTTACGACGTCGTTTAGATATCATCGTCCCGCTGTAAACAACGTCGTCGCCGTTTTAGCCATTAACGATATAAATCAGAGAACTTCGAATTCTTCATCGATTTATCCCAAGAAATTGACAGCCGAAACGAGATCTTAGATCTTCGTTTCTCTTCTCCTTCTTCACAATCTTCTTCCGTTGATTTCTCTCGTCCGAGCTCATCGTTCTCTTCGGAGTTGAAGGTTTCAGAGCCGATTTTTTGTTGTTCCTCTCTCTGTTTTCTTGTCTTTTATTGCACACCACATGTTCGACGAAATGACTAAACGATGTACTCGTTTTCACTTCTTCCTTTCAAATCCTCACATGTTTCCCTTAAATGTTGCAGGGCTCGGCGAAAGTTGTCATTTTTTTTTGCTTAGTTCTTTGCGTCAAGTCCTCGCAAATCACCATGCTTCTGGTTTCGCCTCCTTGTACTAGAGGTAATTCACCACTCTCCCCTTTGAGCTCTGTATCTAGCTTTTCTGATAACACATGATTGTACACAGTCTCTCATTCTGGCTAATCGTTATTCTCCTACCTAGGTGTTTATCCTCAGACCATAGATCCCAAGCCAGTTGATTTTTCTGCTAGAGGCTCTTATGCACTTTGCTTTCAGGTTTCCCATTTACATCTCCTGTAACTTTGATCTTGGTGATGACTCCTGAGGTTGTAAAACATGATGCTTTACTAAATTCAGGATTTTTCTTTTTATATGTAGATTCCTCGTGTGATCCCTAAAAGGCAGTGTTCGATGAGGTTAGGAACCTTCGTTTGTTTCAATAAGAAGCCTACACAGCAGACAACCTTCAAGAAACGTCATGTGTTTACACAGAATGTGGATCTTCCTCATATTTTGCCAAAGAACAAGAAAAAACCTTATCCTATTCCTTTTAAGCAAATTCAAGAAGAGGCTAAGAAAGATAAGAAACTTGCCCAGATGGGCATAGAGAAACACTTGGACCCTCCGAAAAACGGATTGCTTGTCCCCAGTCTTGTTCCTGTGGCCTATGAAGTGATAGATAACTGGAAGTTGCTGATCAAGGGTTTAGCACAGCTTCTCCATGTTGTTCCCATCTTTGCCTGCAGGTAAACAAGCTGTCCTTTTCTCCTGTTGGGAGTGAATTATGCTGTCATGTCAATTTTATGTTGTGAGCTTTGAGAAATATAAGCAAACGCATTTGTTTTCATAAATGCTGCTGCAAGTTTTCACTTACTTTATCGTAGTATTTTTGCAGTGAATGCGGGGCGGTTCATGTGGCTAGTGCTGGTCACAATATTAAGGATTGCAATGGTTCAACAAATTCACAGCGACGTGGTTCCCATTTATGGGTCAAGGGCACCATCAATGATGTTCTGAGTCCTGTTGAGTCTTACCACATGTATGACCCTTTCGGGCGGCGCATAAAGCACGAAACCCGGTTTGACTATGAAAGAATCCCAGCAGTTGTTGAGCTATGCGTCCAAGCTGGAGTTGAGATCCCAGAGTATCCTTGTCGCAGAAGGACACAACCAATCCGAATGATCGGGAAGAGAGTGATCGATCGAGGTGGATATGTTAAAGAGCCTAATAAGCCTTGCAGTTCGACATCATCATCTCCACTATCCGATCTTGACACACTTGGTGCTTGTGAAAGGTATCCACCTCCCACACCAGAGGAGATACCTAAGATAGCACAGGAAACAATGGATGCTTACGAAAAAGTGAGATGGGGAGTGACGAAATTGATGAGGGAATTCACGGTGAAAGCATGTGGATATTGCTCTGAGGTGCATGTAGGACCATGGGGACATAGTGTGAAGCTGTGCGGAGAGTTCAAACACCAATGGAGAGACGGGAAGCACGGATGGCAAGATGCTCTTGTGGGCGAGCTCTTTCCTCCAAACTATGTATGGCATGTGAGAGACCTTAAGGGAAATCCGCTTACCGGAAATCTCAGGAGGTTCTATGGTAAATCCCCTGCTTGTGTTGAGATTTGTATGCACAGCGGAGCTCGGTTTCCTCAATGCTACAAGGCGATGATGAGGCTTGACATCATTGTTCCTGATTCACAGGAAGCCGACATGGTCGCATAGATCTCTGGACTTGTTCACAGTTGAACACCATTGCGTAGGTTCAAAATATGGTTGATGATAGAATGAGCTCACAAGCAAGGATCTTTCTTCATAGTATGCCTATGTACAAAAACGCTTTTATTTCAATATAGTTTTACATTAAGATATATATAAATGAAGTGATGTGAATCGTTGAGAAATTCTAAATGGATCCACCATTCAACCTATTTAGATTGTGAAAAATCATCGATAAGTGTTTTAAGTTTGTGTAAAACTTATTTTTCAGTTTATCTAAATAATCTATAATGATTATAGAGCATGATAATTTGACATAATTTATTTATCTCCTTGTTCCAAAAGGAAAAAGATGTTGGAGACAACTCCTAAATAAAAAGATGGATGATCGTTTTCTTCGAAAGAGAAAGAAAAGTTAGAAGTCGGTTTGAAAAACCAATCAAAACCTCGTTAAATCGTGTTTCATCTTTTATAAAAGTTATTAACCATTTGGATACTTAGAACACCGTTTTTAACATTACAACTTAGTACTAATAAGAAAACTTAAAACCCTGTACAATTGCACCTAGCCACATGCTACGAAAAAAATGCTCTAATCAATATATACATACACATGCAAAAATGCAACACACTATCGTCTGCACAAAATCTAACTAACAATAATGTTTTACTGCCTAACTGTATAGTGTCTGTATTTGTCAGCTTTTGGTTGTATAGCCCCTTAGTCTACGTAGAATTTGCTTCGTTAAAATTAAACTCTTTGTCTTTTACCATCTTGGCTTACATGTGCTTCCACGAAATAAACTAATACCAAGCAAATTCTTGAAATGCCTATCTCATTGATGATGATGGTTTGTTTTGTTTTTATAAACATGTGAAATAATAGTAATTGCTTAGTTTCATGAATAAAATATTGGAAAGTCGAGAAATTGAAAGAAAAAGAGGGATGGTGCATGTGAAGTTAAAAATGAGGAGAATCCTTTTTTGGAAAAAAAATTAAATGCATTTGATTGATTTTGAAAGTGGCTAGTTCGTAGTAGTAGGAGATAGCAAGCAAGCATGGGTTCCATTTTCACCTTTTCACTTACTTTTAAAGTCACACTTCCAAAATGATTTACACTTTTCATGTGCTTTGTTTCAAAGGTTCTCCAATATATACTCTCTTCTTCACATAGTAAAACACATGTATTGTACATATGAGAACTCTTAAAGAACTGAATACATCCATTTTTCTTAGTAAATTAAGTTTTTCGTTTATAATGAAGGTTATTAATTTCTTATGTAATGGACATGACTTAGCTAGATATTTTATGATCGGATTGGTCTGGTCTGAACCGATCATGTAGTTCTGAAAGTTAGTATATGTGATTAGTTGGAAATTACACTGCAAAATTTAACTATGTCCAAGATTTGAAAACCCACGCTCTCGACTGATCTTAATAGGATAGGTCACATCGGTCTACAAATTTATGGTTCACCAGAAAACATTTCTAAACCTAATATGCCATGAGTCTGTTCAAATCTCTTAAGGGTCCAATTCATTCCTCCAGTTCTCCTACAAAATAGTAGATGAAATGTTTTCCTCCCAAATTTGTTCATTCTTTCAGTTTTTTTCAATGAAAATAGTGAATTATTTTTCCACATTTTTCAATCCAAATGGGGAAAATTTAATAGAATGCTTAATTCCATCAAATTTTATTCAACTTAAATGGTAAAAATTTAGAGGAATGCTTAATCCCACAAAATTTTGTTCCTCTAAATGTACAACCATTTGCATCCAAAAAAATTGATGTTGCTTTTAGAGGGAAATCGTGATAATGTATGTATGTTGTTGACTAAAAAAATATTTAACAACATTTTTATAATTATATGGGATTTTTTTTCATTTATGTCACATGACTCAAAAAAAGTTTAAAACTAAAAGATAACCAAAAAATCATGATTTTTGTTTTTGTCAAAGAATCAAGAATTTTTTTTACAGATTATTATTATTTTTAGCCTGATTTATCATTGATTTGAAAATGTTACATTTGTAGCTAATTGTTAATAAACAAAACCATGTATGTCGCTGATATAGTTGGCAAAATTCTAAAACATATTTCGAATAAAATTAAGAAAAAATTAAAAACGACAAATAAATATTAAAAATTTGGCTTTATACATATATAGTATTTTAAGAAAATTTTCTTACTGTGTTTTTTATTTTCGTAAATATACTTAAAATAAAAATAAATGATCCACATAATGCATGTTGTTAAAATAAAATTTGACAACTCGATGTTTTTGTTTTCGAAAATTTAACGATGGCATTTGGAGATTGTAAACTTGCCCCTTAGATTGGTAACAATTGTGGGGGTTAAAATCTCGGCCCAGTAAATTGAGCCTAATAAATCTATGGTAAAAAGGCACTGCGAAGTCAAAGAAGTCAGACGATGTCAAATGAGTAAACAAAGTGACGAGCTGAGCTGAAAAACCCACCAGAATAAATATCTACGGTCAAATGGGATTAAATACAAAATCGTTAATCAACCCCAACAAGACCGAATGATCATTCAAATCGGTGAATTAAAGATCATTCATGGCATATCCAACCGAATAAATGACAACATTAATGATGAAAATATTTGAAGATATTTCACCATTAATTTAGTGGTTAATTAACCAATTAATGGCTGAGAATGGGGCATTAAAGGAGGAAAAGACATTACACAATGAGGAAAGAAGAACAGTATAAAAAGGGGAAAATCATTGGAAAGAAACTTCTCCACGAAGAACACACTAATACTAAATACTTTCTATTTGCAGCTCATGTTATATAGGAGAAGTGAAGTTATCTTCTTCCTAAGAGAACCTCGAGCGAATATCCTCTCTTTTGTAAGAAGGATCATTGTACTAAGTCGAACTACGTTATAGCTTGATCCCGCAACAGGTACGTAGGCAACTCGATCTTCGAATGCAGCTATCGCTATTATAAACACCTTTTTCATCTTATTTCTTCATTTCAGGATAAATTCATGTATTCATTCTCGATTGTATTTCACTATGGGATCACACTCTAATTCTCTCATATTCTCTATCTAGATCTACTCTCAATCCGCTCATTTCGAACTCTGATTTCAAATCTTTGTTTATTGCTAAAAAAGCCTTTCAATCCTATGCTATTTAAATATAAATCAAATATTTCGATCATTTCTTATTTACAAATTTTGACGATTGTATTTCTAACTACAACAACCATAAATTACTAAAATTACGATGGACAAGTAAGTGGTCATAAATCTATTACAAATCTACGTCCGTGGTGAATCGTAAATGTTTTCTCTTGGACCTCATTCATATATATAATAGCAGAAATGTTTGGGTTTTGTTCATAAATAAAAACTAGTTATTGTATTCAATTATAACTGTTCGGCTTTACTGTTACAATAAATGTGTCCACAGGCTCACTTAATGAGGCTGAAGCTTATGAATCTTCAAATCAAAGACATAATGAATAACCCTTTTTCATAGCGGAACGTGATAAAGAGAAACATGCATAATTTCTACATAATTACCTAATTATTTTTCAACTAAGATATGATTGTAATTAGATACATGCTTCATTTTATTTGTTTTTTTATGCACCGTAGCTTGTATATAAATTATATCCACTCTAATTCTTTTTGCCCCTTTTATCAAACGTCGCTATTTATAACAGTCGAACTTTTGCTTTCCTTCATATTATATCCCCATCAAACAAACAAACAATTTTGGATCAAAATATAAAATGAAGATCAAGGGTTTGATATTGGCATCTTCTCTCCTGATTCTTGCCTTCCTTCATCACTCAGAATCAGCTTCCATGTGGAGTTTGCTGATGAAGAATAAATCGTACAAAGAAGAAGCACAAGTTCTAAAGTATGACTCCGTAGAAACGATCACTAACTCTACAGCTTTGGACTCAAAACGGATAATTCCCACGGGTCCAAATCCACTTCACAACAGGTAACTTTGATAATTCAAGAACAAGATATGTAATGTGTATGTATCTTCTTTTTTGTTGTTATAATTAAGTATCTATCTTATTGTGTAATGTAATGATGAATATATAAGACATTTTTTAGTTAACCTTAATTATTCTATATTATTTGCCTTTTTACACATCTTTGTTTGATGCTTGTTTGAAAGTGATTTAAGGAAATCGTATGAAACCCTTACCGGAACCAAAAATACTCTATGGTTGGCTAAATAAAAGAAAGAATTTAGAAATCCAGCTATGGAGGTGAAGAAGTGGAAAGTGATTATCTCACTTGTTCCCTTCTATCCAAACTTCACATGAATTCGATCTTTAAATACTCACTCCGTCCAATTTTTTGTTTGTACAAAATGTTTTCGTGATTATTTTTGGTTTCATATTATTTTATGTGTATATTTTCAATGCAGAAGTGAAATTCACTTTCCAAATTTTTCTATACAATATCCTCTTATCATTTTTTAACACTAATTATAAAGTAGGGGTATTAATTATTTTACAATTCTTTTTCATATATGCATTCAACGAAAAACATCATATGATTTGGAACTTAGAGAGTATATTGAATCTTTTGAACAAAAAAGAAGTATATTGCATCTTGAGGGAAAAAAAGAGAGTATATTGCATGGTTGGTATGTGGATCATACGAGATCATGTAGTTGAGCCATATATATTACAAAAAAATTATTATATGTATTTAATTTTGTGTGTATATGTATGTATACCTGGTTATGATGTAGAATAAATTATTTCAATTAATCTTATGAATTTGTGTTCTGTATATATATGTTGGATTTTATGTTTTTCTTGGGCAGAAGTTTCTGAAAATGAAATTGAATTCACTTATGTCAGAAGAAACTCACTTTATAGTTAATACTTAGTGTCTCCCAACTCCCATCTTGTCTACCTTTCCTTCTCTCTCTCTCTCTCTCCCTCTCTGCTACAAATATTGGATTAAGGAAATCTTGCAAGTGTTTTGTCTCTAACAACATTCTTTAGATCATCTTTCATATTTTGATTAAACTTCTTCTCCAAGAAACTCTGATGTGTTTTGTCCTTAAAATGTTTCATTTTGACTCAATTTAATCATGCATGGGAGTCCTATTTGTTTGTTCATCTTTTTTTTAACTATCCGGTAACCTAGAGATACCCTAATTTGGTTTAACGGCCCTACCGAACTCAAACCTTAACAAAAAAGACGAACCAGAAACCGATCGAACTAAACGTTAACTAAAAATGTTGTTCAGTTTTACCTTTTCCATATACAATATGTTAACTCAAACCTTACTTTTTCAGTTTTAATTTACTAAAAGCTAGAAAATTAAATTCAAACTGAAAGTATTATATACAACAATATCTTTCAGTTTAGTTCTTATATATGTTTTCTTTACAAAGACCAGAAAATAAAAAAACCTAACCAATACTGACTTGTAGCTTTGTTTAATGTTTTCAAATGAAGGGATTAATTAGTATGCAACAGATTTTGATTAATCATACAACGTCTCCCACCTCCCTCCTAAGAACAACTCTTTCTTAAAGCTAAAAGAACATGAGCATTAGGTCACTAAATATTTAATAACTTTATGGGCCACAATTTTGGGAATTTTGACATAGCTGATATGATTCCTATAGAAACTTGGGCAAAATTTGCATACTAAGGCTTCTTATGATATATAGGAATTTCAGAAATGTCGACATAACTGATATTTTATAACCCTGTTTACTCATTTTATTTACGGAATTAACGTTATGTTTTTTTTTTTTACCGAATCAACGAAATTTTATGATTTAAATTTAAAGTCAACCAAATATAGTGATTTAAATCATTCACGCGATAATTCGTCATTTTAATTATCAAAATTTGAAAATTCATGTTTTTTAAGACATTTTTTCTATATCAATTTGGTTTCAATTTATATGCCAATTATTTATCGGAACAACAATCGTTGGGCCTCTACACAACTTACCCAATAGAAAAGCTGCTGGGCCACTAACATGAATTAAATAACTATTCAGTTCCTATTGTTATTAGTTTGTCTTGATCATTTAATATCAACTAGATTTTTTATTTTACAGCATATCAACATTCGCGTATCTAAAAAAATAAATATTTAGTTTTTGAAATTAATAATCTGCTCAATTATCTATATATATAAAGTTAGTTTTTTTCTTTTTTCATGCTGCCACTTCAGCATCCACATGTCAAATTTTAATTGATCATTTTTAACATCATTTTAATTATTATTTTTTAACAATTGATTTTAATTACATAACTAAGATCATTAATGAATAAATTTTATTTATACATATAAAAAGCATACTGATAATTAGTTTCAACAAAAATTAAAATTTATTGATATCTACCACATTTTAAATATTTAATTTATAAAAAACATCCTCAAAATAAGCTTAAATATCAAAATACGATAATTTATTTCAACTTTCACATTTTGATAGACACAACAAAATTACAACTAAATACAAATACAAATTAAACACCACATAAAACAAAACTTAGAATCTAATAAAATTATTAAATAAACATCGAGGACAAAAAATCCACACCAAAACAGCAATCCGAATGAAATCATAGAAATATTCTCTATGAAAATGCAGCAAAATTACTCAGTTACTACATGACACAAGCAGGACCGGCTCACTAATAAAGTGGACCCTGTGCATATTATAAAAAAAAATCTAATTTTAGGCATATAAACAACTTTTTTATAAAGAACCTTTAAATATTTATAAATAAAACCTTCAAACATAAAACTTTTTTGCAAAAATCAGGTGGCCACTATGCATTTGCACCTTCAGCACTTGCCTAGAGCCGGGCCCGGACACAAGATACAAATGAAAAATATGTGAAAAATCATAATAAATCAAGACTTAGATATGTCTGTTATATTATAATATTTATCTACACTTGAAGACTTATTACTTAAAAATTGAAAACAAAAAGGCTTAAGAATTAGAAACATATTTTACACAATAATGAGGATTAGAATCATACATCAACAATATTGGAAATAATACTAAAAATAAAACAAAAAACATATATAACAAAAAAACACAATATTACTTGAGGAAGACAAGAGCCACGAACCTAAAATTCGGTGCAACTAGCTCCATCCCAAAGCACAATATCTAATTCTAAGTAAGGATAAACTCAACATCCGCCACATATGCTTCAGAACCGAACTCTCAACCTCCTTCCGCAATAACTCTAAAATAAAACAACTCCTTTAGTGTATTTTTATCTCTTTGGTGCTTTCATTACGCTTTAATGTAACTACTTCAAAGATGAACTTTATGACAGCAATTAACATATAATTAATACACTCTAATTGATATAAATTAAAATAAAAAGGCATTATTAGAGATTCATAATGTTTTCTACTATAAAAACGCAAAATAACAAACTTTAAAAAAAAAATTAATTGCATAAATTGACAACAAACGTAAAAGATAAAAAAATGTACAAACACCTTCTATTTTTATAAGAAACAATAATATTGAAAATAATATATGTAACAAACAAAGATAAAGTATTAAACTATTAAAAACAAAATATATAAAAAAAAAAGTTAACACGCCTGCGCGTAGCGCGGATCACATTCTAGTAACCCATATAGTTAGACTCTATATTAAGACCTGCTTTTAGTTATATAATTATTGTGTTTTGTAAACCATTATTAAAAAAAATGAAATTGATCCAAATTACCTTTAAACTCAAAGAATGAGAAATTTTCAAAAACAATTTGTTATCGTTTGATAATCTATATATATAAAGAAACATTTTCTCTCTTCTCATGCTGCCACCTCAGCATCTACATGTCAAATTTTAATTGGTCATTTTTAACATCATTTTAATTTTTTTTTTTAACAATTGGTTTTAATTACATAACTAAGATAATTAATGAGTAAATTTTATTTATACATATAAAACAAAAAGCATACTGATAATTAGTTTCAACAAAAAATAAAATCTATTGATATCTTTTAAATATTTAATTTATAAAAAATATCTTCAAAATAAACTTAAATATCAAAATATGATAATTTATTTCAACTCTCACATTTTGATAGACCCAACAAAATTACAACTAAATACAAATACAAATTAAACACCACATAAAACAAAACTTAGAATCTAATAAAATTATTAAATAAACATCGAGGAAAAAAAAAATCCACACCAAAACAACAATCCGAATGAAATCATAGAAATCTTCTCTATGAAGATGCATCAACATTACTCGGCTACTTGATATATCATAGTTTTTACCCTATTTAAGCCATGATATAAGTCCGTTTTATCGAGTCTTTATTCTATTAAAGAGTCTTTTAGAGTCTTTTACAGGTTTTAGCACATTTGGAGCATTGTTGGAGATATTGGAGTTTTATGGAGCGTTATGGAGCAAAACTGAAGTCTGGTGACTAAATGTCTGATCGAAGCGTCAAGCATCGATCGATACCCCCTGGTATCGATCGACACCCATCGAGCAGATCACGACACCCGACTTTTAATGAAGTTTGAAGAATTGCAGAACTTGCCCAGAAGACTTTAATATTTACAAGAAGACCCCAATTCGTGTTTAGACTATTTAATTAGGTTTTACAGCCACTTTGTTGGCTATGCTTTGTTCTAGGCTTTCATTATTCTTGATTCTATTTTGGTTTTTGGAGAGACAACTCTAAACTCCTGTTTTTATTGATTTCTTTGATGATCTATTCAATCATGTTGTTTTCATTCTCCATGTTTGGGTAGATCCACTTTAGGTTCAGGGTTCTCATAAGGGTTTTCTCTGAATGCTAGGTTGATTAGTTTATTAGGATTCACCATCTGAATTAGTTCTTCACTTTAGGTTGTGTTCAAAGCCTGTTATAGATTAGCTACCTAGAACATAGATCTTAGGATAATTGATTAGGCACGACAGTGCGATTAATTACCTGATATAACCTTAGGTGAGCAAAATAACGATTCGCAAAAAGATTTGGTTTAGTTGTTTTGTGAACAAATCAAACCTGATCTAAAAGCTTATTTAGACTTTAGGATTCGCAAAGAGATTTGGAATTCCTAGGATTTAGATTTAGATAATTCTCGCAACGACAGTTGGTTAATTATAGCTTAGTGATTTGAGTTCAAGAACCGCGCTAAATCTGAATCATGTTAGTTAGTTTACCTGCATTCATTGAATTCCTGAGAAATACCCTGAGCCTATCTTTCTCCCAATCGAATTACAACTCATTTAATGCTTATTGATTTTTTACTTTCATCTGAATTGCTTAGCTTAATTATCACATCTTTAATCTATTGTGTGTTTCTGTGAGTCCTTGTGTTCGCCCCCTAGCTATACTATAACTACTGCTTTAGTATCTAAATAGGGTATTAATTTGAGCATATCAAATTTGGCGCCGTTACCGGGGACTAAATTCGCCATTAGATTTTAGTCTGAGAATTTCAACTAAGCTCGTCGGTATCGATCGATACTACCTAGTATCGGTCGATACTCGTCGTCTTCTTTTGTTGATATCGATCGATACCACCCAGTGCTGATCGATATTCAACGTGTTTTTTTGTTACTTACGTGCTTTGCCTACTGTGTTTCAGGTGTGAATTTGAAACGTGAAAACAGGAAAGCAAAGAAGCCAGCAGAGATGAACAACACGATGATTCTGATTCAGGATGCTGCTGGAGCTTTGAGAGACCAAGAGGGTCAGTTGTGCAACGAGAGAGGACAACGTCTAGATGGAGAGGGGAATATCATTCCACTTGCTCCTGTTGTCGCTGGAAATATCGTTGTCCCTGCAATTGCTGTGAATGCAGGGAATGCTGTGGCTGCTCGCGGTAGAACGATTGGTGAATACAACAGGCCTGATCAGTTCTATGCCAATCGATCAGCGATTCGCCTTCCTGCTTTTCTAATTTTAGGCATATAAAAGAACCCTTAAATATTTACAAATAAAACCTTCATACATGACAAAATTTTGCAAAAATCCGGTGGTCACTGTACAATTGCACCTTCAGCACTTGCCTAGAATCGGGCCTAGACACAAGATACAAATGAAAAATATGTGAAAAATCATAATAAATCAAGACTTGGATATGTATGTTATATTATCATATTTCTACACTTGGCCATAAATCAAGACTTATTACTTAAAAATTGGAAACAAAAAGACGTAAGAATTAGAAACATATTTTACACAATAATGAGGATTAGAATCGTACATCAACAATATTGGAAATAATACTAAAAATAAAACAAAAAATATAAATCGAAAAAATACAATATTACTCGAGGAAGACAAGAGCCACAAACCTAAAATTCGGTGCAACTAGCTCCATCCCAAAGCACAATATCTAATTCTAAGTAAAGATAAACCCAACATCCGCTACATATGCTTCAGAACCGAACTCTCAACTTCCTTCCGCAATAACTCTAAAACAAAACAACTCCTTTAATGTATTTTTATCTCTTTGGTGCCTTCATTACGCTTAAATGTAACTACTTCAAAGATGAAATTTGCGACAACAATTAACATATAATTAATACACTCTAATTGATATAAATTAAAATAAAAATGCATTATTAGAGATTCCTAATGTTTTCTACTATAAAAACGCAAAATAACAAATTTTTAAATAAAAAAATAATTGCATAAATTGATTGATTATGTATGAAGTAAGTTTTTCTCACTTTTCATGAAGACACATCATCATACACATGTATGTCACATCATTTTGATATTTAATTTTCATAATTTAATTAGTTAAAATCTATATATATATAAAGTAAGGTTTTCTCACTTTTCATGAAGACACATCATCATACACATGTATGCCATATCATTTTGATATATAATTTTCATAATTTAATTAGTTAAAATTTTGATATATATATTAACTATATATTTTATTAAATTATACAAGGAATTTGAAAGGTCATTTACATATTTATATCATGAAAACGTTAAAAAAATCAACAAAATTTATTGAAAGAATAATGGATTTAAAATTTTCAGTTTTACTAATATATTACACACTTTATTATAGTTACAAAGTTAAAGTTTTATATCGAAAAGATATTTAGTGAATGGATATTATTTGATCCAAACTAATAGTAAACATTTTTTCATAATTTAATTATTTAAAACTTTGATATACATATCAACTATACATTTTATTAAATTATGCAAGGAATTTGAAAGGTTATTTTCATATTTATATCATGAAAATTTTAAAAAAATCAACAAAATTAATTGAATGAATAATAGATTTAAAATTTTAGTTTTACTAATATATTACACGCTTTATTATAGTTACAAGATTAAAATTTTATATCAAAAAAATGTTTAGTGAATAAATATTATTTGATCCAAACTAATAGTATACAATATATACAATATTAATTTAATATTTCACAAATATATATAAAAAGTAAACTCAGTATTTTTTAATAATGCATATTATAGTAACTTTGTTAAATAAATTATATATAAAAAATTGATTTTTTTATAAAAAAGTACATAATTTAAAATAATAAAAATGAAACTTTCAGTAATTTAGATATTTGGATAACATGATTTATTTGGGTTTTAAATATAGATAAGATATGAAAGTTTCAAACAAACATGGTTATTTATAAATAATATAGAAGTGATTGACCATAGATATTGAAGTGATTGACTATCACTTACATTTTTATTTTAATGGAAGTGAAAATAAGAGAAACAATTAGTTAAGTTTCAAATAAAATATTAGGCTTATAATCTACAAACAATAGTTTGTTTTACTAAAAATGAATAAACAAAATTCTCATAAATAAATTAAACTTTAATAAAACTTAAAAAACAAAAACTAGCAGGTCACACACTTTTTTCTTATATAAAGTTGAATCTCACCGGGCTTACCCCTTATCAATAGCCTTATGTGTTAGCTAAATTTTCATTATTGTTGTAATTAAATTCATTATTTTATCAAAATACATAATCTAACACATTGTCTTGAATAAGCAAATTATAAAACAATTAAATTTGAATTTGTGTGACATGCAATACATGAATAGATTTAAAATCAACAAAAGTTGATCAATTGTTAATTCTATTATTGCTGTAATGAGCTTACCCCTTATCAATAGCATTCTGTGTTGGCTAAATTTTCATCTTTCTCTCCAGTTATATATGGAAATCGTTTTCAAAATAATAACAGAAAAATAGACTTAGAAATCACAAACATATTGCACACATAAATAGGGTTAAACTCATATATGAAACACTCCAAAAATAATAACTTCACATGAAACAAAATAAAAAAAATTATGCAATTTTAAAATGTAAATATCTTCCTCTTAAAAAACCCAACTAATTGCATAAAATTGATCACTACAGAAAAAGAGGTAAAAATGCGTACCATCCAATAAATAAACACATACATGATCATAATATAAATAAAAAACAAAAAACAGATCTTAAACTGATAGAGATAATTAAATTAACTACGAGACCAAATAAAATAAAATACCATTAGATTAAAAAATTGTTTACCACGTCCGCGCGGATCACACCAATTATGATTGAAATTGATAGTGAAATCTCACCGGCGATGAGGGAAGATATCGGAGAAGACAAGGGTTTTAGAGGAGTGAGTAATGTTTTTTACAGGATACTCCTATTCACAAGAAGTCTCTCTCTCTCTCACACTCTCTCTCTCTCACTCTCTCTCTTGAAATGTTTAGATCGACGCTCGATCCCATATTTCTTATACTTTTCTAAATCGGCCCATATTATCTCAAATGTTCTCATTAACCCATACATCTACGATGACTTTGATAGTAAATAAGCGATATAAATTAAATCATTTTTAAATAAAATTAGATTCATTTTGTAGTCACCAACACTGGATCATCGAAGAGGAATAATAGTAAATTCTGAACATTTTATTAGTATTCGGTTTTAGGTAAAAATAGATAAAAATACAGGGACCTATTTCGAAGTATTTTTTTAATAAGTTCGGAGAATTCTAAATTCACAAAACTAACTTTCATTTTATTAGTATTCGAAGTAACTTTCGTAGTATACAAAACTAACACAATTTCAAATTATTTATTTTATTAGTATTAATTTGGGTTAAGAAAAATATACAATTCCCTAAACTTTAAAATGACAAAAACTTAACTTTTAAAAACCAACTAATTGAATAAATAGTCAACCAAAGAAAAAAAATATTGTGAATCACCCGCTAAACAAATACATAAATAAACATAAAAGAAAAAAAGAAAAAAAATTTAAGAATAAATAATCCATATTTCTTAACCTAATAGAGACAAATCCATTAATAATCATACTAATAAAACTAAAATAATATTATACCAATTTTTTTTGTTTTGAATTGTGTTCACGTCCGCGCGTAGCGCGGATCACACACTAGTTTTTTTATAAAATAACAAAAGAATCCACCAAAAAAAAAAGAGATTGGTCAATACAAAATCGCAAGAGAATTCAAAGATAGAAAAGAAGATCCCTATCTCTGAAAGCCTTATCAGACTTCCGATCCATCCCTAGTTTGCCTTGGCAGGCTAGACTGATTTCAGACCTTTTGATGTGCCTCTTTCGGTTGCTTTCTAACTTTACCGAATGCTCGTTGAGACCTATTCTCTTTCCGCTTTCAGACAAGTAGCTAAGTCGTCTTAATCCAGCGGCGTAACAACTCTTTCTTCCCTTTTGTCAGCTCAATTCTTTTTTTTTATAGACTATATCTATAGCCTCACACTCGCCAGCTGAGTTCGTTGGCTAGTTTTGATCACCCCGAATTCTATTTCTCATGCGAGACAGAGGTAGACAAGATAAAGGTCAATCGCGGGTTAACTACTTATTTGATTTGAAAGACCAGGCTATTCCGCTTGCTCTCAGGAGCTTGAGTAGACCGTTCGTTCAACTCGACTAGACTTCCTTAAAAAGAAAAACTCGCTTGGCTCCATTCGCACTCGTTTACCGATTGCTCTTCTTATTCATGATTATACCGTTCGCAGGCATTCCTGGTCAAACTGACTGGCTTGGGGCCTGGGGGGAAGAATATTAGTTCAATAGCCAAAGCGGACCAGAGAAGGTTAGTTTAGTGACCCGCAGAAATAGACCAAAGAAAGACCGAGGCGCGAAGCGAAGGGAAAGTCAGGCTTGATTGGCTAAGGGTCATAGGTAAGGAAAGGTATGCTAGTTAGCTAGGCTAGCGCTCATTCCTTCTTTCTGATTGATTTGTGAGGGTAGTGATTCACGCATTGGCTAGAACGAATATGCTGAATCTTCCACATAGAGAGATTTCTTGTTGACAAGACTAGTCTCAACTTACTTAGACAGAATCTCAGTCATTTCTATGGTGTGGGGGGGAATGAGTCCTCCATCGTTCGTACCTATTTGGCCCCGTGACACTCCATTGAATTCTTTTCTTCCTTGCTTTCGTCACAAATCCCATCTGTCTAGTCTGTAGGAGTGTCCCTAACGAACCTGATCGGCTCGAAATTAGATCAGAGGGAATGAATTTGAATCGATTACCAAGCCATGTGCCCTCATGCTATATGAGACTGAACTCTCAGTTTGTATATGTGGAAAGAGACCTAAGAGAACTGAAACTGACTTCTAACCTAGGGGCCATAGAATAGGGATGAAGAGGAGAGGTGAGTCGCAGACTGACGAAGCGAAGCATTGAGAACATAGAGCCAAAAAAAGGAGGACTCTTGCTTATGTATCCATACCCCCGATAGCTAGTTCATCTATCCATACCCCCGATTGCTAGTTCATCACTCTCCCAACTCAATTCACAAGGACTTGGAGGATCAAAATCTATGTTGATGGACGTGATTTCTCAGCTAATTGTGGTGAGCAAGATATGAGGTGATCAGTCTCCCTGATTCTTGAACTGTATACCGAATCTAGTGAAAATCCCGTGTCAAATGCTTCTTCCTGAGGTTGATTCATCGAGATCTTGTGCTTCTTTTTACAAGACATGGAGATTGAGAGAAATATTCAGATCAGTAAGGAGACCGACTAAGTCACTTGCGGTGGCGGACATGGACCCATACTCTAACTCTCCTATTTTGACTTCTTTCCTTCTTTGCTTTTTTACACTCTGATTTGCAGCGAATCAAGCGTCTCCCCAGTGAGTTTTCTTTCCCGCTTTCTTTCTCTGTATTATAGAATAGAAAGAAATTCATCCCTTACCGGAAGTTTGTTCGATAGGACAAGTACACCCGAAGGAAGAGGGTTCTACGCTACTTTTACGATATTTCCTTTCAAAAACGCTCCTAAATTCAAGCCTTTTTTTTTCTTATATAAGAAACCGCCAGTGGACAGCGAACAAAAAGATGCCACACTAAGAAAGCAATCCAATCAGGAACAAGGGCGAAGCGGGACATGCGGACTAACTGCTCTGACATTCCTTTTTTTTTAATGAATCTTCGGGCCTTCTGAAACAGGTGGGCCTCCCTTCTCCTAGACATTCCTCGGGGGCAGAGGCAGACCACACTACCTCGGAAACAAACAAACAGCACATGCAGCAACAGAGACAGGCGTTCATCGCTCACTTACCTGCATACATCATGACAACTTGTTCCCATCTCACCATGCAGAGGCGCGTAGCGAGTAACAATCCGGTCCATGTGCTGGCTTGGCATGGAAGGCAACCCTTTCTTTTTCGCAGCGCTACGCGCCTCCACATCCAGTGAAGAGATCCCGGACAGGGAAGTCAGAAGGTCTGCAAGCCTCGTCTTCGCCCATGCTTTAGCTGCACTTGGTGCGTAAGAGGGAGACCCGGTCGCTCAGATACAGACAACAGCTCATTTTACGCTTAAACACATCCCAAGGGAATTAAAGGAATACGGGCTCCGCCTAGCTACCTGATCCCATCATGAATAGGAAGTACCAGTGAACCAAGAGAGATAGATTCAACAGAGGCAACGCGAAGCGGTGGCGTGCTTTAGTGACACCTTCAAGACATTAACGAGTGATCTAGACGAGGTGGGACATGCCGGCTAGAGTACATGCTTCAACTGGAACATCGCTTCGCTACTCTTCCCCCCTACCCCTACGGTCGTACACTCTGTTGATAGTTCGCCAATGGCTCACAACCAGACAATCATAGTATGTTCGTTCGTTCACTTCGTTCTCTCTCTCCCCTTCCCCCGTTAGCTTGTTCCCCTCCTCCCTTCCCATACCTACGCCGTTCACTCAGACCTTCCTTCGGTTTACGTTTAGAACACCGTTCTTATAAACCATCGCGTTTCAACCTAAATGATTGGGGGGGGGGGAGTAAGCGGGCGGTGGAACTCTTTCAAAAGGAGGAGTTCTGCTCAATCTTTCTAAAGGAAGAATTCTGTCATTTCAGATGGGATGCTAATATCTATGTTAGCTGAATTCCTGTGAAGCAGGTTTCTAGTTCTTATTCTTGGCAGTAAGATTCCAGGGAGTTCTGGCTTAGCTGTATTCCTATATTCTTGTGATAGGCGAACACACTCCTAGCGCAGCAATTTCTCTGTTTCCTCTGTTTCATCTGTACTCCTTAGTCTTTTATGTATATCCCTCACTTCTCTCAGTTTATAATTAGTATTGGTTGGGTGAGGGAATATCTTGTTAGCAGTTAGTACATCCCTTAGTGTTCCCTGTATACCCCTCACTCCTTTTCTCACTCTTCTCAGTTGAATCTTTCTTTCTTTGTTCTTGAGTAATAGTACTAGAGAAGTCTAAATCCAGCACACTAAAGTGAGTTCTTCCATCCAGCACACCAATGTGCTAGGGAGGTTCCGTGCCCGGGCATTTCAGTTTAGAATCTGAATTCCTGGGTTGTCAGTTCCTTTCCTAGCTAGGACCTGAGAGGAATCCCATCACACCGCAGTAAGCCCTGATAAAGTAGGAGAAGTAGCTTATGGAAAGATACGAAGATAGAAATAGACGAGCAGAAGGAATTGAAAACTTTCATCTCATATAGGGGCAAAACCTACCAACCCAATTTGACTTAGTAAGAGCCCATCCGGAAGAAAAAAGTGCATCTCCATATGGGTCAAAACCTACCAACCCAATTTCCCTTCGTAAGAGGCCATCTACATCGAAAAATTCCTTCTCCACATGGTGAAAAGTAAGCAAACCTTTTTTAGCTCGTAGGAGCCATCTTTTTTGGAAAAATGCCTTCTCCACATGGTGAAAAGTAAGCAAATCTAGGAAATACAGCAGGGTGTGCTCATGTTGGGTAGGTAGCAGGGCCATACAATCCCTTGACTTCCGCGAAACAAAAACGTACTATTAATAGTTAGGAGTAGGAGTTAGGAGTCAACCAGCACAGAGAGGAAAGGAAAGGAAGAAGCAGGAGTATGCTGAAAAAGCAAAGCAGAGGAGTGTGCTAACTTCAAGCAAAGCATCGGACAGCACAGAGGATTAGCTAGTCTCGGGTGAACCTTAGGAACAAGAAAAGTACGAGGATTAGCTACTCAACCAACTATTAGTCCTACATTCCCACCCAGGGATGTGCTGAACAGGGAAAGTATCAGCTTCTGTTGACTTGGTGTGGGATTCCAGGTATTGGCAAAAGTGTACTATTATCGCACGCTAAAGAGTTGCTGAAAAGGTAATAGTTGGTTAACTCCCTGGTCCCAATACTTGCTAAATTGCCATGGTTCCGCTGCATCACAAGGATAAATTGTGAGGAATAACCATTTTAGAACAATCATTTTCAAAGCAAAGGTTCCTTCATTGACTGCTCTGCTCCCCCCACCAAAAAAAGAGAGACTGATTATGACTCTCCCAATTAAGGAAGACGGAAATGGCTGGTGCCGGTTGGTCCAACCAAGAAAAAAGAGATGGGAATTTTGGGCGTAAGAATCTTCTTCTTCTTACAATATTTTGAGTTAGATGAACAGATCACTCTCCTAAAAGCAGCAGTCTTCTTATATACGAAACCAACATCCTTATAATACTACTAGGCCGCACCACACTGAATTATGAACTTTGCGCCTCCAGGGGGGTCAAGGCAGAATTCCATTCCTATCTCCTTCGTCTGGTCGAGAAGGGACTCTGACTCTTCTATTACAGTACATAGGATTAGTCCCATTTTCGTCACGATCGATCCATGCCCGGGCTTAGAAAGCTAGCTTACTAAGGCGAAGGACCGCTTTTATTGATTGCACGAGCTAAGAACAGATCCACAATCTATTATCTAATTCATATGAATTAGATAGCTAATTTTCCTTTGCCTAGCTGCCCATTGCTAGAACTTCCAGTGCTAAGGTGGTTGGTGTGGTAAGGCAAGCAACTCCTCTTTCCGACGCTAAGCGCAAAAGGCACTCGAAGGAGTACTGGGACTAACCATCACTACCATAGGGTTATAGTGGTAAATCCTGCCACCTCAGACTCCTATTTTCCCTCACGTGTCAACAAGCAAGTTGGGTGCTCTCCCTTAACGTGCTAGGACTCTGTTTCAGGTCTTGACGTTGGCCTTATTAAAAAAGGCATCCTGGTCGCAGCAAAGCCCGTGTACAATGCTAAAAAAAACGGAGTCAAAAACGAGACTTTCACAGGAATAACACATCTTTCTAAACAACAACGGGTTCTAATAAATTAAGCCTTGTCATGGCTGGTTGGGGTTAGAATTCATAAAGGTGGGTAGAGAAGGCCGTATTAGATTCTTCCGACCGAGTCCCAGTGGCAGAGTCTTGAGGCACGAATCCAACGGCAAGGGAATCAGCGGCTGATCGCGATTCATCAGTCGCAATTCTCCCAGCAGCTATCCATTTTAGTTCGCCAGTCCATTACTGAGCTGTGATTGCATAGGCGTTCCTCGAGCTTCCATCTTTATCTTTATTAAGCTGGAAAATAGAAAGCCGGGGCTCCAGTCCAGAGATTGGATCATCTCTACGTTCATTTTTAGGAAGTAGGGTACATCTAAGGTAAGGTCTGAAGCCGATGTTCATTGGCCTTCCGCGCCTATGATTTATTGAATTTCCACGCAGGTCAAGCGGCTGAACTCTTTTTATCTTTCAATTTGACATTATCAGATATGTATGATACTGTATCAATACATACCACAACCCCTCTTTGTTTTCTCCATCTTTCCTTGATAAATTTCATATAATTTTTCAATTCATGTTTCACTTCAGGAGTTCCCTTATTATTGACCAATACCATGAGATGGGATATCTCTATCACACGGGTTAGATTTCTTTCGTATGATTCGGATTCGTAATGAATAAGGTTATTCATAAGAAATAGCATAACAATTTTGTTAAGGTTTCCCATATTACAGAATGTATTTGTGTACTCAGTGGGAACAGAGAAAGCTCTTTTACCATTAAATCTATCTACCATATTAGCGTAATAAGGAGACGTTATGAAATTATCGTGTACAGTGTATATGGATGCTTGATCAAATCTATCTTGTAAACCTGCTACAACAAGCATAGCAATATATGCATCTCTCTGATGAATGAAGTTCACGCAGGTGGACACTTGACTCTTTCGTATATCCCGCTCAGTCGTAGGGACTTTGAGGGACACCCTATGCCTTTTCTTTGTTTTACGGTCATAGATTGAAATTTGAGCCTTCTCACTTTTTGTATAAAACTGATGAGTAGTATAAAAAATATGTCCATAGACGACAGCCATATTCATATGTGACTTAAACCAACCAACAAGGTTCAGCATTTTCATGAAATTGACAATATCATGAAACTTATTCTTCCAAAAATCATTGCAATCTTTAGCAATCTGAAAGTGCGCTTTGTAGGGCAGTTTCATTCCACTATGTTGCTTGATATCATCACTCATGGTCATGACCGTTTTTCCATATATTAAAGGCATGAAGAGTTGTTTCACAAGTTTACGATCTATCTGAGTTTTCACAAAATTGTGACATTGTGGATTATCACTACATTTCGTACTGATTAAGTAGAAACATATTTCATCTTTCAAAGAGGAATACAGATCTTGGATCTTATCCTCTTCTGGAATAGGTATCATATTAGTACTCTTTCCCATATCTTTATTTGCTAAGAGATAGCTCATTAGTTGGTAAGCACTAGCTGAAGCATCCTGACTCACAGGAATTTGATTCAATTGAAACCTCAAATCAGATTCATAAAAATCACCTCTATTAAACTATTCATATACATTGATTAAAAACATAGCCTTAGATAGGAACTGGAATGGATCATCTGCTTTACGTGCATACTCGAGGATATCCTCCTTATTTGGAAGAAATTCATTTACGACGCAGTCATAGGATTCATTATAGTTTGAGAACTTTTGATATTTGAAACCTGTAGCGTATATAAAGTTATCGATACCTTTATTTATGGTTTCTTTACTAAAATTGATGATTCGTTTGATGTCATCCTCATTGTTTGAAAAGAGTATCAAACTCTTAGCCAAATCTCGTTCGTGAAAATGTAAAACACCAGAGCGGTAGATTCTACCACGGAAGTCAAGGAACGCCGGAAGATAGAAAGGATAATCAGCATAAGCATGAGCAAGCTGGAAAACGAATTCCTCATACCTAGCTCTCTGCATCCTCTTATTCAGATCCTCTTTCAACTCATCTAACCTAAAGAAACCTTTGATATTCACTTTACCATCATCGCGGTAGAACATCTCACTCAATAGATCGTACGCAGCACCAATAGAAATATTTGCAAGGCATCGATCAACAAGAAGACCCACTTCTTCTAAGGCTGAACGATTCTCTTTGATATAGTTCAACAATGATTTGTTGATTACAAATTCTTGTAATTGTAGACTTGTTAATATTGACAACAATTTATTAGGATTCTCATTGAAAGAAAGATAGAATTGATCAATATTCTTAGATGTCAATAATTTAAATCGATTGTAGAATTCACCCGTGGCACTAACTAAGTAACCCCCCCCCCCTAATTTCACTCATATACTTTGGAAAGATAGCATCCTTATCCTTATCCTCATCCTTATACATATCATTATGAAATAGATCCTTATCATTATCATTATTCTTATCATTAGCCTTATTATCATTATCATTCTTCTTCTTCTTCTTAATCACACCATGCCAAGGAGTTGGAGGACACACCATAGGAAGATTAAGTTTAATAGGAAGTAAGTTGATGTCAAAAGCACATTCTACAAATAACTGATTGTCTTTATACCCAGTTGTCTTGTAATTAACATTCTCATTACCCTTATTTAGGATTTTAAGAACACCTTTGTCTGTCATGTACTCAACCAATTTCTTACCTAGAAGGTAATTTCTGACTTTCTTAGTTACTTTTGACTTACCATCACTTTCTTTTCCCTTACCTTTGAATTTTTTTATCTTCCACCAGATTGAACCTGATATAATCATCCAATGTCAGATACTTCATTTCTAAAGGGTAAACATACTTTTCTTTATTAGTTCTTTGATTTTTCATCCTATCTAATAAGACCAATTGCGTCACCAGATGCATTTCAAGATGATCTATCAAAGTAGACAACCTTACTTGAGATATATCATTCAAGTGATGGAAAAGAGTACCTAGTACATGGATGATACAGCATTCGATAATATACTCATCGAACTCGCTTATAGCTTCAATGCATTCCTCAGGAAGATGATCCTTTAAATAATCCCTTGCACCATTCTTATTTTCTTTGGTAAGAAGTTCCACCAAAGTCATTGAACTTTTGAAAATAGTCTCTTTATCAAACTGAACTGTTTGTTTTTCAATCTTCAATTCTAATTCTTTTAAAGCGTTTTCTTTTTGTTTTGGACAAATACCCTCTCTGAAAATCTCATTCTTTGAACTTTCTAGAAGTTCATAGATTGCTTGATTATAATGACTCACCTTATATGTTTTTTGATTCAAACATCTTTCTTTGATGGTAGATTCGAAGTCCTTCCAGAAATCTTTCAATAGAACTTGACGATTAGAATCATACTTTTGAATTAAATGCTCTTTTTGATCATCCTTATCTAATTCATTTTCAGAATCAATATCACTTGAATAACTGCTAAAAAGCAAGTAAGTCTGATTTAATGATGTACTCCTATTCAAGAATAGATTTTGAGTCGAAAGAGAACGTTGTGGAACAGGAACAGGAACAAAGGTTATAAAAGAAACAGATACATATACCATAGCATTGAATATCATTTCGAATTGATTCGTGTTACATAACGTTAATTGGTTTAAGCCTTACCTAATGTCCATATTTCTGAAGCTTGGACGTTCTACAAATTTCGCTTCAAGAATAGACATCTCTCGAAGTGTTGAAGAACAACAGGCCATAGCAATGAGGTTCCCCCCAGCTGCTACGTAGGATTTGATCCACCAAAAAACTTGTTTTATGTCTATAGGCTGACATGATCTACTATGTATAGTGTGAAGTGCGAGGTCAGCCAAAGGGAAAGAAGAAAGAGTGAGCGAGAAAGCAAAGCGGTGAGCTTACTCTTTAAGAATTGATTACCGTTGATGGCGGGGAGCGGAAACCTTTCCCTTTCTAGTTGTGAATTCCGTATTTTTGAAAAAAAGTGCATAATATTGGATTCAAACCGACGGCCCACCCTTTCTTTGAACCTTGTCAATGATCGAACTTAAAGATATGAACTGAGTGCCATTTCATGAGTAACTGAGAACAAAGGAGAGGGGTATAGCAAGGATGAAGTAATGAAAAAGGAAGTATATAATACTGCGGATCACACACTAGTATTATATACGGAAAATCATCTAAGATTCGTAAGCTTTGACATTTTTACTGGACTGGTCAAAGTTCTTGCATGTTCTTTAATTAGCCTGAAAATCTACCATTAGTTCTTGACTCCATTTCTTGATAGAAAATCTACTCTCTTTGGTATATTTTGTAAACATTTGTTTTTTTTTTGTGGTCCGTGATATCTTACCATTGTTCCTTACTATATATCTAGACGAATCTCAATTCAGTCTTTATTAGTTTCCAAAATGATTACGGAGATAATCACTTGATATCGACAATTTTTGAAAGTAAATTAAAGAAAAACATTTCCCGCTCGCATTCAACCAAAATTTTATTGAAAGATGAAAAATAAAAATGCTTAAAACCAAAGAAATGCTTAAAATTATGATTAGTAGGACCAACGTTACAAATAAAATGGGATCACATTAGTAGGAGTCTTGCCTTTTTGGGTATTGCTATCCGGTTTATTTTTCCATTGGCTAAGAGTCAATTTGTACATGTTCGGGTTGCTCATCTCCCTACTTCCGTGCTCTCAAGGTAACTTGGCATGAGCTGACGAGTTCAGGAAAAGGCAACCCTCTTTCCATTCCGGAACCACTCAACTCTTTACTTCCCGCTTCCACTACTTAAGAATAGTTTTAGGAGAAGGTAGTGGTTCATTTCCCTGTTCTAACTTATCATGTGGTTCTATCACCTAATCTCGTAATCGCTCCCTCTCGAGGTGGTGCACTTTTAGGTTATGTGACAATCTAATCTATGGTGACATGTCATACAACCTACCATAACATGTCATATGGTTCGATTATCTAGCCACGTAACCACACCCTCTCGAGGTGGTGCGCTTTTAGATTAAGTGACCATCTAGTCTAACATGATACGTGTCACCCTCTACTTTGTCGATCCAAGGGAGAATTATTTATCCCCAACAACATGTATTTTTACATAATCATTTGTGCTATTTTCAGAATTTTAAATTTGATGTTCTTGATTTGGAACAAAAAAATATTTTTTGTGTTATTTTAGGTACTAGGTAGGTAGCCCGCGCCTTGCGCGGGCCGAGGGGTCTCAAAAACGTAATACAAAACTTTATGTTATAAACCGAAGAAATTTAGAACTACCACTTGAGATATACATGATCAAAATAAAGTTAATCCAAAAAAGTAAACACTATACAAAACTAAAAACTCACAAACCAATATTAAATAAGTGTATGAAACCCACAAACCAATTGAATTAAGACAAACGCGAGTTATTCGTCTTCACATAATCGTTCTTCGTCATTTGTTTCCCTCTTATTTATCCTTTGGTTTTTCTTCTTTATCGTCTTTTTTTAATATTCTTCATCATCGTCTTCCACCTTTATCTCTCTTTCTTCTCTCACGTCTTTTTCTTCGTTTTCTTTCATTTTGTTTTTGTTTTCTTCTTCCGTTTTTTCTTTGTCACTCATGTTTTCCACATCTTTTCCTTGTTCTTCCTCATTGTCTTCGACTTCTACTTCTTCTTCCTCTTATACATCTTTCGATTTTCTTATTCCTCACCATTTTCTTTCATCTTCATCATCGTCTTCGACTTCAATTTCTTGTTCCTCTTCTATTATGTCTTCATCTTCTTCTTCTTCCGGGTTATATTATTCTCTTTCTTCTTCTTCTTCTTTTTCTCCTTCTTCATCACCTTCGTCTTCTTTGTTCTCTTCGACTTCCTATTCGTCTACTATGTATTGGTTTTATTCTCCGGCTTTTCTGACTTCTTCTTCTGATTACTTTTCTCCCTTCTCCAAATTCGTCATTTCATTCTTCTTTGTTCACCATCTTCGTCTTCTCCGACTATTTTTCTTTTCTTCATTGTCTTCATTGACTTCGTCTTTTTCTTCTCCCTCTTCTTTATCTTTTAGTTTTTCATAATATTCGTCTTTTCCTTCTTATCCTCCATCGTTTTCAACTGCTACTTCTTCTTCTTTATCGTCTTCGTCTTAGTTGTCTTCTCTTTTTTTTCGGTTTTCTTCATTTTCTTCGTTTTATTCTTTTGATTTTTTTTATGCCTCATCTTCTCCATTTTCTTCTATCGTCTTTGTATTCTCCTGCTTCTTATTCTTCTACATCTTCTACTTCTTCTTCCTTTTATTTGACTTTCAATTTTTCGTCTTCCTCGTATTTTCCTTCTTCTAATTATTTTTTTGGAATTTTTTTGGTATATATTTTCACATTCTTTATGGGCTTGGCTAACATGGACACATATTATCCGACCGTTCTAACCTGAACCCTCCTCTTGAAACTAAGGGGAAATATAGGTTGAAATCTGAATCAAAGTCACAATGTCTAATTGAAACACAATACACAATGATCGTAGGATTCAAATTTCTTCATTACAACCGTTTGTACCAAGTATATGCCACAACCGCTGAAGCAGCAACGCATACAACATGAAGAGCGGCATATATATGTATCTTATCGCTCCCAGCTCTCTAACCATGTTGGTATTCCGCAGATCTTAAGTGTCACTATTTATTCAAAATAAAGTCTTTTCCGCAATTTATCTTCTAGAATTTCGGTGTAAGCTTTTTAATGTTGTTATCACTTTTAAGTTGATAATCTTCCGAGGTGTCCAAAGATAATATCTAATTAATATCACCATAAGATTGTCAATGTGACTTATTCTCAAAGATTATATATGGTTTTTCTTCTCCAAATTCATCATCCTCTTCCCCTTCTTATTCTTCAACATTTTTGTCTTGTCCTAATTTTTCATATTCTGATTTTTATTTTTCTTTTCTTCGGTCTTCTCGCTCTCGTCTTTTCCTTCTTCTTCTTCACGACTTCGTCCTTCTCTTCTCCCTCCTATTCAACTTTCGGATTTTCTTCTTCCTCGTCCTTTCCTTCTTCTTTTGCACTGTCTTCGGCTTCTTCTTCTTCATTGTCTTCTTCTTCCTCTTATTTGTCTTTCGATTTTCTTATTCCTCTTCTTCATCGTCTTCAACTTCTATTTCTTCTCCATCTAATGATTTGTCTTCTTTTTCTTCCTCTTCAGCTTTGTTCTACTCTTCTTCCTATTCCTTATCTTTTGGTTTTGTTCTTCTTCGTATTTTCCTTATTCTTTTTTTTCGGTTATTATTCGTCTTCCTCTTCATTCTCCAATTTTAAAGCTTTTGTCATTTTCTCATCTTTTTCTTATTCTTCTTCATCGTCTTTGACTTCTACTTCTTCTTCTTCCTCTTATATATCTTTTGATTTTCTTATTCCTCACCCTTTTCTTTCAACTTCATCATCGTCTTCGACTTCTACTTCTTCTTACTATTCTATTGTGTCTTCTTTTTCTTCCTCTTTTGGTTTTTTTCTTCCTCATATTTTCCTACTTCTTTGACTTCTTCTTCATCATCTTTGTATTCTCTCAGTTCTTCTTCTTCTTTTTCGATTTTTATTAGCCTTCTTCATTCTCTGCTTCTTATTCCTCCTTGGTCTTCTTTGTCTTATCAAAACTCTTCTTCTTATGATTTTTCTTCGTCTCTTTCTCATCTTTACATTCGTCTACTTTGTATTATTCATCTTCTGGTTTTCTTCTCTTTCTTTATTCTTTTTTTTCTTCCACGTATTTTTATTTATTATTTTTTTTTCTTCTCCAAATTCGTCATTTCATTCTTCTTTGTTCACCATCTTCGTCTTCTCCGACTATTTTTCTTTTCTTCATTGTCTTCATTGGCTTCGTCTTTTCTTCTACCTCTTCTTTATCTTTTAGTTTTTCATATTCTTCGTTTTTTTTTTCTTATCCTCCATCGTATTCAACTCCTACTTCTTCTTCTTTATCGTCTTCGTCTTCTTTGACTTTTTTTTTTCATTCGGTTTTTCTTCGTTTTCTTCTTCTGGATTTTTTGTTTTATTCTTCTGATTTTTCTTATGCCTCATCTTCTCCGTTTTCTTCTATCGTCTTTGTATTCTGTAGCTTCTTATTCTTCCACATCTTCTACTTCTTCTTCTTTCTTTTATTTGACTTTCGATTTTTCGTCTTCCTCGTATTTTTCTTCTTCTAATTATTTTTTTGGAATTTTTGTATTTTTTGGACGTATATTTTCACATACTTTATGGGCTTGGCTATCTTTACACAAACGATCAGTTTCAAAAAATCTTATGAAGTAAAACCACATAGATAACACGGACACATATTATCCGACCGTTCTTGAAAGGACCGCATTTTTTTTTTTTTTTTGCAAAGAAAATAAACATATAATTAACATTAACAATATTAAACAAACAGTACAACGCAAGTACTACAGCTTAAACAAGCTAACGGTTTATAGAACAACAACTGGTATCGATCGATACTCCCCTAGTGTCGATCGATACCCAAACAACAAAAGCAAGCCCCGGGTCCTAATCATCCCCTCTTCACCGCCTTGATTCCACGATCACGCCTTATCTTTACCTGCATCGACAAAAGTGATGCATCAACATTTGGCTAACCAAATGCTGAGTGAGATTGATCATCCCAACAACAGGCTACCAATAAGCACAATATAACAATATCCACAACTATACAAGAATTAATTATCCACAACTAAACTGTCACAAAACAACCGGTATCGATCGATACCCCCCCATGGTATCGATCGATGCCCAACAACACACAAGTCCCGACAAGGGACAGATATCGATCGACACCCAAACACAACACTTGGTATCGATCGACACAACACGGTTCAAGTCTATCACCTCGATACACTACAATTCGAGACCACCGCCTATGGTCTGGTATCGATCGATACACACATGGTATCGATCGATGCCCACGAGACCTAAACACAGGAATCGCCATACAAGCCATAAAAGCATCAATCAAGCTTTAACAATGCACCACGCAAGCTCACTTGCTAACCTTTGGTCACAACTCACCTTAACACGAGGGATCGAGCTCTAAAACGACCTTACCAAGCTCAAGAAGATCTCCCTCTCTTCTCACAAGCTCACGTCGAACCCAAGCTCTTCCAACCTCTCCTTCAAGCTTCTCTCAAGCTTAACTCTTTTGATCTCGCAAGATCTAAGCTTCAACAAGCTTTCCTTCTCTCTCTCTCTCGCTCGCTCTTTCTTTCTCTCTTTCGCGACCAACCTCCGTCTTATCCTCAAAGGATATGCTTTTTATACTCGAAGAAGATAAGAGAAGAAGATAACCCCGAGAAAAACCCGGCTGGTATCGATCGATGCCTGCCAGTATCGATCGATACCGCCCCCCGGAACAACCCGAATTAATTATTCCTCCACAATAATTAACTCTTCCGGAACACGGGCGTTACAATTCTCCCCCACTAACTTAGATTCGTCCTCGAATCTTCGTTACCGTTCATCTCCCATGAACCGTCCATCTCCAATGAACCCTAATCGTCGCAACGATTACACAACCCTTGGCCAACCCGGCCAACGCAATACTCACACGAGGTCCAAAACTAACCTCCGAGGTTTCCCACTCAGTCTCTATGCTTATGACACCGCGGCATCATATGTACTTATTGCTCAAACACACGCCAACCCCATCACTCAAGACACCGCAGCATCTCCGAGTTCCGAGCATCAGCCATATCCCGCAGGATATCAACCATACCACATCACCCAAGACACCGCAGCATCTCCGAGTTCTGGGTATCTGCCGTACCACTCCACTCAAGAATATAACCTACAAGAGTCTCGATACCCCATACCACTCAATTCTAGGGAATATATCATACGTCTACGATATACTCCTTACGAATCCACGGTATCACGTATTACTCTAGGCTATAAACCTCCCGAGTCTGGGTACATCGCCACTCACACTCTCAAGACACACAGTCCTGCGAGCTATCGGCACCAGAGGAACCAGTCCTCTCAACGAGCAATAAGTCACATATCACTAAGCATTTCGACTGAACTACCTCTCGTGATCCGTGTAAATCCTCGCAAGGCAACACCGGCATCACCCATATTCCATACCCGGAATATCTGCCGTGCATGACCAATAACCCGGTCATCGCACCGCCCAAAACAGCAATAAGAACATCCATCTTATCACTCACTTGCATTAACGCTTTTACCCCAAACGCAATGCGACACCGTGACTCCCAAAGTCACCAATAATAAGAAATACTCATCTTATTACACATCATAATGTAACATCGTTCTACACAACGGAAATACAAAATGAAATACACATAGCATACAGCTATAACCGAAACTGGAACCTCTCGATGGAACTCAAGCCGCAGCTTGCTTCTGGAACCACTTCTGGAACCTCGCTTCCATCCTAGCCTCTGGCTCCCAAGTTTCCTCCTGCACCCCGTCACAGTCCCACAGAACTCGCATCATCGGAATCCTCTTCCGACGAAGCTCCTTGACCCTCCGCTCGAGAACTCTCAAAGGTCTCGCCTCAACGGTCAAATTGGGCTGGAGATCTGACGGAATCTCAGCCAATACCTCGTCACCCCTATGCAAACACTTCTTCAGCATCGACACATGGAAGACCTTATGAAATGCTTGCATAACCGCGGGTAACTCCAACCGATACGCTACCGGTCCAACACGCTCCACAATCCGAAACGGCCCCATATACCTCGGACTCAACTTAGTCGCAACAATGGACCTGTTCGGACCTCTCAGTAGAGCCATCTTGAGATACACACTATCTCCCACCTCAAACACAAGCTCTTTCCGCCTCCTATCGGCATAACTCTTTTGCCGATCTTGGGCCTCTTTCATGTTCAGCTTCAAAACCCGGATCTTCTCCGTAGTTTCCTGAACAAAACTCGCACCCAAAGTGCTCCTCTCCCCCACTTGTGTCCAACACAAAGGGGTACGACATGGCCTCCCATACATAGCCTCATATGGAGCCATCCCAATACTCGCATGGTAGCTATTGTTATACGCAAACTCCACCAAGCTCAAGTGATCCACCCAGTGACCACCCCAATCCAGCACGCACATCCTCAACAAATCCTCCAAAGTCTGGATGGTCCTCTCTGACTGCCCATCTGTCTGAGGATGATACGCCGTGCTCAAGTGCACTTTCGTGCCCATCTCTGCCTGAAACGCATTCCAGAACTCCGATGTGAACTTAGGATCCCGGTCTGAAACAATACTCACCGGTACTCCATACAGTCTCACAATCTCCTGCACGTACCTCCTAGCCAAAACTGCCGCCCCATCGGACTTCTTAATGGCCAGAAAACGCGCACACTTGGTCAATCGATCAACGATGACCCAAACAGCATCCTTGGTCCGAGAAACTGGTAACCCCACCACGAAATCCATCGTGATCATATCCCACTTCCACTTTGGAATGGGTAGGCTCCGCAACAAACCACTCGGGACCTGGTGCTCCGCCTTCACTAATTGGCACACGTTGCACGACGCAACCCAATTAGCCACATCCTTCTTCATCCCGACCCAATGATAGTAGCGCTTGATATCACGATACATCTTAGTCGCTCCTGGATGAATCGAAAACATACTGGAATGAGCCTCACTCAGGATCTCTCGCCGCAAATCCTCATCCAAAGGTACGCATACCCTCCCATTAACAAGGATAGTGCCGTTCGCAGATACCTGATACTCAGAACCCTCTGCTCTCGCAGCCTTAACCAGAACCTCATCTTTTCCCTGAGCCAACCGAACTCTGCTCAAAAGATCCGCCTGGTTAGCCGCCTCTAAGCCCAAAGGTTCCTGAGATACAACACATAAACGCAATGTGCTAATCTCGCTCACCAAGGACTCAACCTCGCGTTCCCGAGCCAAAGCCACCCGCTTCCGACTCAACGCATCCGCAACCAGATTAGCCTTACCAGGATGGTAAGCTATCTCCAGATCATAATCGGCCACTAGCTCCATCCAGCGCCTTTGCCTCAAATTCAACTCAGGCTGAGTGAAAATGTACTTCAGGCTCTTATGATCTGTGAACACCTGAACCTTTCCGCCATAAAGATAGGATCTCCAAATCTTCAAAGCGAAAACCACTGCAGCCATCTCCAGATCATGGGTAGGGTAGTTGCCCTCATGCTTCCGCAGCTGCCGCGAAGCATAGGCAATAACCTTCCCCTGCTGCATCAACACACAACCAAGGCCCATCCCCGACGCATCGGTGTAAACCACGTAAGGCTCGCCCGACACTGGCAACGCCAATACTGGAGTACTAGTCAACATGACCTTCAGTTTCGTCAAACTCTCAACTGATCCAACAACTCATCAATCCGAGGAAGAGGATACCTATCCTTCACTGTGACTCGGTTAAGTCCCCGGTAATCTATACACAACCGAAAACTCCCGTCCTTCTTCTTCACGAACAACACCGGTGCTCCCCACGGTGAAGAACTCGGACGAATGAACCCTTTGTTCAACAACTCCGCCAGCTGCCTCTTCAGCTCGGCCATTTCTGCTGGAGCCATCCTATAAGGAGTCCTGGATATCGGTGCCGTCCCTGGTTCCAACTCGATCGTGAAGGGATCCGACCTAGACGGTGGCAACCCCTGCAACGACTGGAACACATCCTGGAACTCACTAACCACCCGAATATCCTGCACCCTGGCCTCTCCGACGGCCTCCGGCAAGGAAATCGTAGCTAAATACGCCTCGCAACCTTTCTCGATCAGACGCTCCGCGTGCACAACCGAGATCACGAGACTCCCGGAAGTCGGTCTCACACCCTGATACACCCACTTCCCTTCTCCTCGGTCGAACTCGACCCGCCCTCGGTGACAGTCCAGATGCGCTCTGAACTTCCCGAGCCAATCCATGCCCAAGATGACATCGTACAGCTCCACGGAGCAGATAATCAAATCGGCAGCCATGGACTCTCCTGCTACCTGAACATCCACGTCCCGCACACGACCGTGAATCCTCAGGAGCTTCCCTCCGGCAACCTCCACGAAACCCAAACTCACACCGGGCTCGCTCCGTAAATTAGCCTTCTCGGCCAACTCCGGGGAAACGAAGCAATGCGATGCTCCCGTGTCAAACAACACATGACACTCTACACCTCCAACACACAAGGTCCCTGCACATATACATGTGCCGAGAACCTTAACACCCCGACAAGCACGACGTTCCCCAACACAGAATTAAACTTAGATGCGTCTAAGAAAATACCTGTGATCGGCCTGGAACTCGGCTCTCCGGACTCGGCGATGGAGTACACTCGAGGCGCTGATGCCACCTGCCTGACGGGCTGCACCACCGTGGTCTCACTCTGCCGCAACTGGGGACACTGAGGCCTGAGGTGACCCGGCTCCTTGCAGTGATAGCACACTCGAGAATCCACCCGCACCCCGCCCTTCTGAGGACAGTTCGCCACTCGGTGATCCATGCTCCCACACCCGAAGCAACCCGGACCACCCCGACTACCTCTCGAAGCGCCTTCTCGCTTCCGCTTCTGTCCTTGCATCGGCTTACTGCTTCTGCTTGGACCGGACTGCTGCTGCACAGATCTTGCCTGAAAGCTCGGTGTAACCGCTACCACCTCGTCCTTCAGACCCTCCTCAAGCAAGGCCGCAGTCTCAACCAACTCATCAACCGTGCAAAAAGCCCTCACCATGCAACGGTTCCTCAAGTCGACCCGAAGACCCATCAGAAACCTCTGAACACGGTCCGACTCACTCTCAGCCGCTCGCCTAACATAAGACCCGAGCCGGTTGAACTCCACCTCATACTCGCGTACCGACCGATCCCCCTGAGTCAAACTCGCAAGCCTCGACTGGATCCGGTGGAACGCCTCCTGAGGGAAATACTTGGAGTTAAACTCCTCCACAAAATCCGCCCAAGACATCGCGGCCTGAACTCTCCGTGATGCCACACCCCTCCACCAGAGATGCGCGTCACCTTCCAGATAATGGACCGCAATGTCCACCTGGTATCCCGCGGGACACCTACTTGAGAGGAAATTCCTCTCCACCCTTCTCAACCACGCATCAGCGTCCTCAGGATTAGCACCTCCAGAGAAGAACCCCGTGCCAATCCTCTGCATCTGCTCCACCATCCTAAGGTAGGACGGGAGCTCCTCAGCAACCGCAGCTGCCACCTGAGGTTGAACCTCCACAACTACCGGAACTACAGGAGCCTGAACCGGCACTCTCTCTGGTAACCGCTCCAACAACCTCGACAACAGATCCGCTATGCGATCATCTCGGGCCCGAGCATCACCCGCTGCTACCTCCGCAGCACCCGCTGGAACACCTGCCACACTGGCGCTCACGCCAGCCCCAACGGCACTCACACCGACCGCACCCTCAGACCCAATCTGACTCGCACGCGAATCCTCGACCTGCTCCTCCGGCACACGGCCACGACCTCTACCACGGCCACGACCTCTACCACGTCCTCTAGCCATCTGCACACGTGCAGAAGCACAGGCTCAGAGAACGAAAATCAATCATCACAATAAAGATACTTACCGTGGAATCTCACAAGGCTCAAGAGGATGATTCTACGACCCCACACAACACCCAATCTATTCTAGAACCACCTAGGCTCCTAGAACCGTATGGGCTCTGATACCATAATTGAAAGGACCGCATTTTTTTTTTTTTTTTGCAAAGAAAATAAACATATAATTAACATTAACAATATTAAACAAACAGTACAACGCAAGTACTACAGCTTAAACAAGCTAACGGTTTATAGAACAACAACTGGTATCGATCGATACTCCCCTAGTGTCGATCGATACCCAAACAACAAAAGCAAGCCCCGGGTCCTAATCATCCCCTCTTCACCGCCTTGATTCCACGATCACGCCTTATCTTTACCTGCATCGACAAAAGTGATGCATCAACATTTGGCTAACCAAATGCTGAGTGAGATTGATCATCCCAACAACAGGCTACCAATAAGCACAATATAACAATATCCACAACTATACAAGAATTAATTATCCACAACTAAACTGTCACAAAACAACCGGTATCGATCGATACCCCCCCATGGTATCGATCGATGCCCAACAACACACAAGTCCCGACAAGGGACAGATATCGATCGACACCCAAACACAACACTTGGTATCGATCGACACAACACGGTTCAAGTCTATCACCTCGATACACTACAATTCGAGACCACCGCCTATGGTCTGGTATCGATCGATACACACATGGTATCGATCGATGCCCACGAGACCTAAACACAGGAATCGCCATACAAGCCATAAAAGCATCAATCAAGCTTTAACAATGCACCACGCAAGCTCACTTGCTAACCTTTGGTCACAACTCACCTTAACACGAGGGATCGAGCTCTAAAACGACCTTACCAAGCTCAAGAAGATCTCCCTCTCTTCTCACAAGCTCACGTCGAACCCAAGCTCTTCCAACCTCTCCTTCAAGCTTCTCTCAAGCTTAACTCTTTTGATCTCGCAAGATCTAAGCTTCAACAAGCTTTCCTTCTCTCTCTCTCTCGCTCGCTCTTTCTTTCTCTCTTTCGCGACCAACCTCCGTCTTATCCTCAAAGGATATGCTTTTTATACTCGAAGAAGATAAGAGAAGAAGATAACCCCGAGAAAAACCCGGCTGGTATCGATCGATGCCTGCCAGTATCGATCGATACCGCCCCCCGGAACAACCCGAATTAATTATTCCTCCACAATAATTAACTCTTCCGGAACACGGGCGTTACAGTTCTAACATGAACCCTCCTCTTGAAACGAAGGGAAAATATAATAAAAAAAGGAAGATGTAATAACGTAACAATCATCAGTCATGAAAAGTGAAATCCAAAGACATTCCATGAAAATTATTTTGTTTGTCGAATGATAAGAACCCAAAATGCTAACAAAACCTCTACGGACAAAAAGACGGAAATACTCTGTTATATAAGTAGTGTCATAGAGAATCCTTTCATCCTTTGAGAGAAAATTTAACAATGGCCTCTTCCCATGTAAATCAAAAGTCCTTTTAAGTTTAGTATAGTAACAATCGATTTGCTCCATTTATCAATTTGGAAGTTAATATTTAAACTCGTGCAAAATCGAATATATCATACGATTGAGACAATAGGACAAATGTATTCAGGGGTTCGAAGACTCATTTCTCTCATGATATCCTTATCGATTCGAAATGAAGTGTTTTCTGCAACGTCATTAATAAGACTCGAAAATGTTCATGCAACATCAATGAAATTCTCGCTTATCTAAAACCTTTTTTTTCACACACACTCAATCCTTGTCCTCCTTTATATATAATTGTGTAGTGTTTCTCATAAGTGGTCGAAAAACCGAGGAAACGAAATTCACAAAGCTCGATAATATAATGAATAATGTTTCTTTGACACACACATTGTAATTACGAACGATTTTCTTCCTCCCTCGTTGGAACTCTTCCTAAACTATGTTTCTTCATCATCTTTGTGTTCTTCTTTTTCATCATCTCAGTCTTCTTCTTCTGCTTATCGTCTTCATCTTCTCGGCATCCTATTACTCCGGTTTTTCTTTGTCTTCTACTTCTTCAGCTTTATTTTCTTCTTCTTTATATTATGGTTTTTCTTCTTCCTGACATTTTCCTTATTTTTTAATCATTTTGGGCTTCTTCTTTTTCATAATCTTTGACTTCTTCTTATTCTTTTTCTTCCGTTTTTATTCGCATTCCTCTTCTTCTTCCTTCTCCTAATTCATCGCATTTGTCTTCTTTGGTTTCTTATTCCTCAAAGTTTTCTTAGCCTCCTTCCCCATCTTCAGCTTCTTATACTTTGTCATCTTCCAGTCATTCCTTATCTTAAACATATGTGTCTTTGTATTTTCTGAGTTCTTCTTAATCAGCTTCGTCTTTTTCTTCCTCCTCTTCTTCTTCTTTCATCTTCCTCATCTTTTCCTTCTACATCTTGTCTTCGACTTCTACTTCTACTCCTTTATCGACTTTGTCTTCTCCGAAATCTGCTTCTTCTTTTTCTTTTGGTTTTTCTTCGTCTTATTTCTTCTATTTTTTCATTTTTTCTATTATTCTTACTTATCTCGTATGCTTCCTCTTCTTATCTTCCTCCTCATATTTCTCTTCTTCTTTTTTATCGTCTTTAACTTCTTTTTCACCATATTCGTATTCTCCGACTTCTTTTCCACTTTTTTTAACTCCTCCTCTTCTTCCTCTTGTTCTTCATATTCTTTGTCTTATTTGAATTCTTATTATTTTTGTTTTTCTTCATCGCTTTCATCATCTTCACCTTTTTCAACTTCTTCTACATAATCTTTGGGTTTTCCTCTTTTACTACTTCGTTTTCTTCATCTTCCGGTTTTCTTCTTTTTCGTCTTCTCTAACTTTTCCGATGACTTATTCATGTTCTTCCGGTTTCGTTCTTCTTCTTCAACTTTTTCATCTTCTTATCCTTATGCTTCTTCATTATTTTGTGTTATCCATGTCTTTATTTTTCTTCCGGATTTAATTGATATCAATTTGTCTTCGTCTTCTTCCTCATCTTTTTCGATTTTTTTTTGGATTTTTTTTTGTCATTTTCAATCAAAATCAAAAGCTGATGAAACACATTTACAATATACACATTTTCAAATACGACACCTCGTTGCTCCCATTTGCCATTACACAATTACAAATGCGATGAAATGATCAAAACAAAGTCGGGCAACTTTAAATGTTATGAGTACGAACATAACTTAAGTTAAGTTTTTGTGCTTATGGATTTATTATCATCTTTATCAAGTCTATAAAAATAGTAAGTAGGATCTTCATCTCAATAACTACTAATCTACAACTATAACTAAGACCTGGCTCAACTCTGAGACTATAATTACACAGTTACACTGTAAGAAAAACACAATATATACCCAATGGCAATACATAGACGATAAAAACAGAATATGTACCTCCAAGTTCTTCGTCATCCTCCATTTCTTCATACGCTTTCTTTGTCTGCTTGCGAAATCTAAGCATTCCTCGCCAGTCGCCATCTCTAGTTTGTTGGTGTCTAACGATTCTACAAAAAAAAAATCATGATCTAGACGCATTGTCCAGCCTTTTCGAAGCATTAAAAAAACTGGTGGAAAACTTAACAAATCTTATTAGTGGTGTTCCTGTCTTTTAAATAACAAAGACATGGTAGCAAAGAGACATAAGACAGTGAATGTTCTGACCAGAAGAACTCGTTCAGGTCATCATAGTTTCTCCACATAGAATGATCTGCATTTCCATTCTTGTTCTTCTCAAATTAAACTTTTTTCACGTGAAAATGATGACAAATTCGCAACGTAACCAAAAGCTAACGGTTCCATTCACAACCAGAATCAGTCTCACTATTATCTCCACCTTCACTGATAATGCTCAACATCCTTATGGCTATATCAACCGCCGTTTCCTCCGCCTCTTTGACTTTCATGCACCTCTTTGACTTTCATGCCCTTACGAACCTGAAGCCAATCAACGCCGTCTCTTCCTCCGCTTTTGTCGTAGATCCTTCTCGTGATCTCTAGCTCCGATTGTTCACTCCACACGTATCCAGTGACCATGTTCCATAGAAAAAGATTATAGACAGGGTCACACGCAATAGGGGTGTTGACGAAAGAATGGATCAATCATAATTGTTTACAGAACTGTAAGAAAGAGGATTATTGATAAATGATAGAATCAACAAAAAGTCATCGGTAAAAAATTACACTCAAAGTCGTTTATATTTTTTTCTTCTGGTTGTCGATTTAGGATAAAAGGTTATAGGATATGTAGTATTCAGTGTAAAATTGACTATGATTTTTAATTAAAAATCTTAAACAATTTTGACTATGATTTTCAGTTTTATTAAACATAATGGTAAGTAAATAACTAATTTAAAGTTAGTTAACAATCAATTTAGAATCACTTTTATAAAATAGCAATTATGTAGTATTAAAAATATTATGATAAAAATATTTTATTTAATTAATAAAATTTAAGAAAAGTTATATTAATTATTTTTCAATATTTTCGGTTATGATAGGTAATTTTCTCTTCTTCTTTTTTTTTATCTTTTAAATTTCATTGTATTCGCTAGTAGGTTGCTCATCTTTGTTTTAACTCCTAAAAATTAATGGATGAAGCTATTTGTCCTTTGGAATAATTTTCTTTGCTTACGGTTGCAACTTGATATGAGCAAAATCTTTAAAATTATTTGTAATTTTTTTTTGTCGGATCCTTAAAACATTATAAACATTGGATCAAACCCAGCACTGAACCACTACCGCGAAGATTCTGGAGCTATCAATGATTTGCAGATTTTGAACAATAGAGTCAACAACATCTTATTAACTGTTACAATGTTTTAACACAAGGTTTGGAATCAATTTAGTATTGTCTAATTCAATATCTCTAAATACATCAATATGTTTTGTGGTCCGTTGCCATTTTTTTCCTCGAGCAATGTTTGTTTTTCTAAATATTCTGTTATTTCAAGTACTTTCCTTATTAACACAAAACATAATAGTTAATATTACAAACCCAAGCAAATAAAATAGATATGTTATGAAGTCATGATCGATGATGTGCCAAACCGCATAATAGTGAGTCTACCGATTAAAGAATAAAATAGAAATACATACAGACGTAAGAAGTTTACATTAGAATAAAATAAAGAAAAATGGAAATACATACAAAGGTAAAAAGTAAGACCATCTTTATCAAAAAAAAAACTACATCGCTGAAGGCTTTAACTTCTTTATTTACCAGATTAAGAAAAAAATTTAAGAACACAGAAGACACGAACTAACGGGGATAGAATATCGATCAATTACATATCCATAAAAGCCTTACGTTATCTCTCTCTCTATCTCTCTCTCTCTCTCTCTCTCTCTCTCTATCTATCTATCTCTCTCTCGATTCTTAAGTTAGATCTCGCTTAGTTCTTTCTCGAGAATCTCCAGTATGTTTTTTTTTTGTATCCTTCATGAAAGATAAATTCTACAATAGATATGTTTAGTCTTGTCTCCTTCAGCTAAACATTTAATTTGGGTTTATAAAAATCATGAGCCATTTACACTCAATAACCGTTTTTAGATTAATAGACTGGAGTGATGCTATAGAATCTATATACATTTAAATAGAACAATCATATGGTCTCTTTGCTTTGTGTTTCCTTGTTATAATATTTGGCACGTGCTTACATAAAACCAAATAAATCTAACTTTCTTTCCTAAATTTTGTGTGTTTATAGGTCCAAAGATGTGTGTCTTTCCTAAATTTTGTATGTTTATAGATCTAAAGATGTGTAGAAGACACGTCCTTACTAATCACATCCTATGAAGGAACACAACCATCCTCTTACACTTCAGTTGCGGCCTACATGGTCCTCTCCGGCTCCTTCTCATGATGACCTAGATTTTTAAAGAAAGTATAGATTTGATTAATCCTAATACATGATCATAAAACCTTAAAACTCCCAAAACCAAAACACGGTACTAACACAAGTCTAGCTATATAAATCAACTCGCACTCGACCGCCAATACAACTGATGCGGTGGGAAACATCATTGACACCATTAATTCTTGAACAACTCTTTTCTCATAAAGAAAGAGGAAAAAGGTTGACCTATTTACATTGAATAAACTGTATCTCTAACTTGGGCTAACTAATATTAATTCTTTCTTCTTTTTAGATCATCTTTCCTTAGCACATAAGTCACATTGATGAAGGTATCTTCAGGACAAGGGATCGTTTTGCCAGCTACCCATCAGACGATAGAACCCAAACTCTTCTTTTCGGATTTACTGAGCAGAGCTTGAAACGAAGGCTAGCTCTAATTTGAGACATGAACTATATATATATATCTTCTTCCGGATCTGGTCATCACCAACATACACTGCAAAGAAACCCTTTATGCGTTGTACAGAACGGCTAAAGAATCTTCTTTGCACCCAATAAACCCTCCCACTTCAACTTTCTTGTTATTCGAACAGAATCAGTAGAGCAGATATTTGGCCAAGCCCCTAAATTATGATACAAAAGGATTAAAACTTCTATAAAGAAGGAAGATTTAGTCCATAAGGACTTAATTACCACCATCGTGTCCCATATAAGGTGCACCCCTCCTCAAGTCCTAAGCATATGGACATATTTTAAGTATTACATGAATAAATCAAGAAAGAGAAGCAATGATAACAAAAAGTAAGAACCAGTCAAGCCAGCTATTACCGTCAACACCATTAGAATTTTTGCGGAAATCATCAAGCCCTGAAACCGAAAGTCCAATGATCAGTTCCTAGGATCTGCAGAGAAATACCAAGAAAAAGAGGAAAAAAATGTTCAAAAGATATCAACATTTCTATCCTATGTAGCTGCTATCATATCAAAATCATCAATAATTATAAAACCCCATCATCATTCATTGGCAGCAAAATTAGAATCAGAACTAAAAAGCAAGAAAATCAGTCTTTGATTAAGAGGAAAAATTAACGAAATTGGAGACTTAGTGAATCAAAATACGGATAGTAAAATTGATGATTCTTACTGTATTTGGTTCCATTGAATTCTACAAAGAACTCTTGCATACCATCCTTGATCGAGTCTACTTTATATTCACTCATCAGCCTGAAAAATATCAAATTAGTCAAAAAAAAAAAAAACTCAAAATCAAGATTAACTTTTTGCAAACAAGAAGAAACCGAAAGAAACGACGAACCAAGAATAGCGAGAAAGTAATAAGAAATTGACATAGAAACAAATACCTTCGTGTGCTTCGATAAAAAGAAAAACAAATACCTCCATGTGCTGCTCTTCATCTTCCATCTAGTCATATCCCTGCGAACCTATGTTTAAGTAGTATTTAAGCAGTAAAGAAATTCAGAGCAAATTAAATAATACAGATCAAACAAAAACGTAATACAACCTAAGAAAATATTATGTTACTGTGTTGTTTATATTCTTCGATCGAGTTATTACCTTTTTCTTCCACCTTCTCTTGAGTTCGTGATTTTAAATAATACAAAACAGAGAATGATTGAATTAAAGACACAGGTGTTTCACGTACTAACAGAAAAATCTAGTCGGATCAAAGAGACGATGGCAATGAATGAGTTTCACAAAAATTATAAACGTGGGATATATATCAAGTAAAAAAATTAGGGTTTTCCGAAAATCGCAATCCAATTTCCGAAAATCGCAAAAGAGGATCGCAAGAAAATCACAAAAAGAAATCGCAACCCAACTAAATAAATAAAAAAACGGCCAGAGAATATCTATTCCGATATTACGTAGGGTTATCCGAAAACTGAAACCCCAAAATTGATAATCGGTACGACAAAAAACTTAAATCAAACCGATATAAAAAGGATTAACCGATTTTTACGGTTTAGAGTGAATGAGAGAGCTCCATTTCGAATGTAAAAAGGATGTACCGGTAGACAAATCGGTAGAATGTAATTATTTTATAAACTTAATTTAGACCGAAAACTTAATTTAGACCGATCAAAAGGGTATTGAAGTCTTTTTGGTGAGGGATAAGAGGATAATTAACCACCCCTAGAATGAATGAGAGAGCTCGAAAGCTAAAACTCACTTTGCTTATAAATTGATAATCGGTACGACAAAAAACTTAAATCAAACCGATATAAAAAGGATTAACCGATTTTTACGGTTTAGAGTGAATGAGAGAGCTCCATTTCGAATGTAAAAAGGATGTACCGGTAGACAAATCGGTAGAATGTAATTATTTTATAAACTTAATTTAGACCGAAAACTTAATTTAGACCGATCAAAAGGGTATTGAAGTCTTTTTGGTGAGGGATAAGAGGATAATTAACCACCCCTAGAATGAATGAGAGAGCTCGAAAGCTAAAACTCACTTTGCTTATAAATTGATAATCGGTACGACAAAAAACTTAAATCAAACCGATATAAAAAGGATTAACCGATTTTTACGGTTTAGAGTGAATGAGAGAGCTCCATTTCGAATGTAAAAAGGATGTACCGGTAGACAAATCGGTAGAATGTAATTATTTTATAAACTTAATTTAGACCGAAAACTTAATTTAGACCGATCAAAAGGGTATTGAAGTCTTTTTGGTGAGGGATAAGAGGATAATTAACCACCCCTAGAATGAATGAGAGAGCTCGAAAGCTAAAACTCACTTTGCTTATAAATTGATAATCGGTACGACAAAAAACTTAAATCAAACCGATATAAAAAGGATTAACCGATTTTTACGGTTTAGAGTGAATGAGAGAGCTCCATTTCGAATGTAAAAAGGATGTACCGGTAGACAAATCGGTAGAATGTAATTATTTTATAAACTTAATTTAGACCGAAAACTTAATTTAGACCGATCAAAAGGGTATTGAAGTCTTTTTGGTGAGGGATAAGAGGATAATTAACCACCCCTAGAATGAATGAGAGAGCTCGAAAGCTAAAACTCACTTTGCTTATATTATATATGATTTCTCTAGTTTCAACTTTCTACTTTTAGAAGATTTTAATAAGAGTAAATTGGGTCAATAACTAAGATTTATTGCGAAATTAGTAAAATAACAAAGGTGACTTAGTTACTATTGGCGTGGTTATTAGAAATGTCGATTTTGGCCCTGGGTGATAATTACGTAGGTTATTGTAGGATTTGATAGGATCTTGTAGGTTAATATAGCAATCTTATGTAAATATTCGAATGCAATTTACAACCACAAAATCTTTTTTCATGGAACCCACTTTTTAAGCATTAAATGTTCAGTACTTGGAAGTTTGGTTGGCATATATACATATATTGTATGTATGTAACTATAAGTATATGTTATTAAAATTTATTGGCGACTATATAATTTGTTAGCAGAGTTATATGGTTATGTACCATGTTAAACTATTTATTATACCATTTAAATATATAGATTTAGCTGTAATTTTTTGTTTACTGCAGTAAGTAAATTATTACTGATACATAATTTGTTATCGGTTATTACACATGTTGTATATAGATAATACTTTAGGTTCATGCATGTGTAATTGTTTATTTAGTGCGGTAATTCAATTGTTTACAAGTTACATTTCGGAAATGGGTGTGAATGACAGTTTTGTCCTTCTGTTGATGCTACGTCGTCCGCTTAACAAGTTGCAAGAGGATTAGATCAAATTCAAGTAGGATTTCGTAGCAAAAGATCTATCACATTTCTCTTTCTTCTCTTTTGTTTTCTTCTCTTTCTCCTCTTTCTTTCTCTTTATTCTCTTTATTTGGTTATGGTGAAGATAGAAGAATAGGTGTCTACGGAGGTCGAAGTTGATTTGGATTTGTGTTTATAGTGAGGTTTATAGGTATTTTCGGCGGTGAATTAGTTTTTTTTTCCAATTTGGATTTGTGTTTATAGTGAGGTTTAGGTGTGGAGTTTCTGGGTATTTTTGGTGATTTACTGTTCATACGTTGGGGTTTCTAGTGCTTGAAGATGAAATGTAGAATCAATATTTTTCTCACGCATATAGATACGCTAATCTGAAAGTTAAGATACAACAATTTAGTTACCCGTTAAATAAAAGGTTAGAAATATATCTACATGTTAAATTATGTAATGTAGCGTGTTAACATTTTTGTTAACACGCTAACGTAATTATTGTCTGTTTAACTTACATGTTGTTCTCAATATAAACGTAAACTTTCTTCTATAATGTAGTAATTTCATAACAAGTTATATGTAATTGTAACTTGTTAAATTATTTATTGTACCATACAAACATGTAGATTTACCTCTAACTTATTGTTTAGATTTGTAACTCATTTATTATACCATATAAAAATGTAAGTTTACGCATAACTTTTTGTTTTATTGGATAATTCAAACATTGACTGTTAATTTTTATGTTAAGGTGTCTGGGGGTGTAAGAGGAAATATGTATCACTCGAACAAAACTATTGACGAACCCATTAACACATAGAGAATCACAGAACCTCCATCAAAGAAATTATTAAACTCTCTGTCTTTCACGGCATACACCATGAACAATACCCAACCAAATGCAAAGAGAATCAAACAGAGAATTATGTATATGTAATATATTACAAACTCTAACATATACATTACTTGTATACATATTGTATTATCCGACTAACATAACCCATACCGTTTTTGGAACAATAACACAACATTATTACCCGTGTACATTTTTTGTTATCCTGATATGTTAAGTAGTAGAGTATATACCATCATAATTACTCGTGCACATATGTTATTATCCGACTAACATAAATCATATAGTATCTTCTACCCACCAACCGTAGTACCCGTGGTGTTTTCCTGTTAGAATACTTTTGCCATTCAACTGGTGTTTTTCGGAGAATACGAGAGAGTTGGCAGAGACGAACCGAGTCCAACTCGCGATGACTCAATTGATAATAATCCAGATCTCGATAGGGTTTATAAGGTGGAGGCGGTAGAGGAGAATTGGAAGCGAGCCACTCACGCGAGTTAGGCGAGTCGGGGACATCACGAAGAAAGTGGAGAGTAAACCACAATTGTTGACAAGGAAGCTCTACCTCACTCCTTCCTGATAAGCTCAAATTAATACCCTAAAATTACTAAAGCTTTGTCGATTGTAATACTTAGGGATAGAATCCACAGAGACTCAAGGAAACACACAAAAGATTATATAGATAAAAATTAAGCTAAGTGATCAATGCAATTGAAAGAAATGCGTAAATTAAACTGTTGTGAACTCAATTGGAGAAAGATAGGTTCAGGAAATTTCTCAGGAAATCAATGAATGCAGATAAACTAACTAATCAGGGTTCAGGTTATGCACGGTTCTTGAACTCAAATCACTAAAGTATAATTAACCAACTCTCGTTGCGAGAATTATCTAAGTCTAAATCCTAGAATTCCAAATCTCTTTGCGAATCCTAAAGTCTAAACCAGCTTTTAGTTCAAGTTTGATTTGTTCACAAAACAACTAAACCAAATCTCTTTGCGAATAGTTATTTTGCTCACCCTAAGTTCTATCAGATTTCTCAATTGCACTCTCGTTCCTAATCGATTAACCTAAGATCTAAGTTCTAGGTGATCAATCCAGAATTAGCTATGAGAACAACCTATGGTGAAGAACTAATTCGGATTATGAACCCTAAACAACTAATCAACCTAGCATTCAAAGAGATCCCTTATGAGAATCCCTAAACCTAACAGGAGATCTACTCAGACATGGAAATTGAAACAATAAACATTACTGAATAAATACTTGAATATATAAGAAAGAGTAACAAGAGGGTTCGAAATCTTCTCTCGGACGAACAGAGTTTCAGACTTGTCTCCCTTCCAAAGCTCTCTCACAAAACCAAAGTAAAATAAAGCATAGCCATCAAAAGTGGCTGTAAATCCTAATAAATAACCTAAATCACGTTTTGGGACTTCTTGTAAATAATAAAGTTTTCTGGGCAATTTTGCAATTCTTCAACTCTTCCTAAAAGTCGCGACTCGTGTCTTGCTGCAGTCAGTATAGATCGATACCGAAGCTTCAAATCGGGTACTCAGCTACACGAACTTCTGCTTTGCTCCAAAATGCTCCAGAAAGCTCCAATATTTCCAATTATGCTCCAAACGTGCTAAAACCTGTGAAAGACTCTAAAACACTAAAAATAGTAGAAAAACTCTATAAAACGGACTTATATCATGGCTTAAAAGGGGTAAAAACCATGATATATCAACTCCCCCAGACTTAGCTTTTGCTTGCCCTCAAGCAAATCGACGACTAAACCAGAGAAAGAGGTTTGAAAACACGGAGACTCAACTGTTCATGAAACATTGCAATGACCCTTTTCCCAAGCACCCAAATGTTACCTAGCCAGTTCCAAAACCAACCACCATGTACTTCTCCTCAGACATTCGCAGCTTCCCCAGACTACACACATTATCTCACAACATCGTTCAATTAAACCCATCATCGCTAGTTTCATCGCTGTGATTAATACCAAGAACCTTCTAAATTCTTTCCCATACAATATCATGATAAGGAACCACCCTTTTTCACACTTTTGGTATCATTTTCTCTCCCCCAGACTTATTTCTTATGATGTTCTCTTCTTTTTTTTTTAGATCTGCACATACACATCAAGGTATGAGACGCGAGTATTGATGGTGTTTGCCACCTAATCCCCGGTTCTTCCCTCTCAATGTATCACATCGATGAAAATCCTAGCCTCGCTTTCAATCCTTTGTGTGATCATTCCTCACCAAGTAGAATAATGGGATCGCTGGAAACATTCCTAACTCTCTACTCAAGAGAAAATCATCTCATCTTTTCATGCACTTATTTTTTTTCAACTTATAACAGGGGAGAGAGATACTATAACTTTAAACACTTGGGTTCCTTTGTCAGATACGAATGAGGAATCAAGCTCTATGGCAATCAATCACATCAATGAAGTGCAAAAATTTGGCTCAGACTTTAAAGAACTTTGCTGGAAACATGAGTGTCTTCTAGTTAACTGGTCACCTTTGGGTTTTTCAATAGTCGGTCTAATACTGATTCTGTAACAATGGTCACTTAAAAGCAAAGTCAGAACAATAGAGTCAAGAAAAAATCACAGTCTCCAACATATTTTGACTCAATAAAACAACGAATGACTCAAAAACGACTGACTCTAAGAAAAACAAAAACAATGTCAGCGACTACCTCCCCCAGACTTAAACAACATTGTCCCCAGTGTTATCTAGCCTAGAGTTAGTAAAAGAAATCAAATGGACGAAGTTGGAATTATGGAAAAAGAAAAATCTACTGTGATGGAACGAGGAGTGTCGACCGACACACAGCCTGGTATTGAGCGATACCAGGCTTAGGTCGATATAGAAACTTCTTCTCATCGTCATTGATGCATGTGGTGTCGATCGATACCAGGTAGTATCGGTCGATATCGATCCTCTGTAACTGATTCACGCAAGACACAAGACACGAAACATAAAACGAAAACCAAAACCAAAAACAAAAACAAAAGACTTATATACAGACTTACCAGTGGGTTGCCTCCCACGAAGCGCTTGTTTTAAGTCAGTAGCTTGACTCTGGCTCAGGTTATCAGTCAGGAGAAGATTGAGAACTTACTCCCAGGCAAGTTCTACAACTAGACACTTTCAGCTTCTGAGTTCTGCTCAACATGCTCTCCACAACCTCCTTTCTCTTTCAGCTCCGAAGTAAGAATGACTCTAGCCTTAGAGAATGGTTTTGAGGTTCCATTGCACTTCACCTTGTATTAAATCGAATCCCCATCACACTTCTGAGGGATTAAAGTCATAGAAACAACACCCTTCACTCCTTTGCTCTTCACTTTCTTCTTTGCCTTAGATGTTTTGACGTCTTTCTTGGTGATGACAGAAGGACTATCTAGAAGGTCTATGACAGTTGGCTCGTCAGGAGGCTCTTCCAAAAGATCAACTACCAACGTCTCTCCTGTAACAATGGTGATGCAAGAGATATGTGTGGGAGTTCCTCTAGTAGGAATGGCTTTGTAGTACACCTCCTCGAGAACGAGATTATCTTGCTTGGTGTATCTATAATGGCACCAACCGTAGCCATGAACGGTCTTCCAAGAATGAACTGCGTACTAGATCTTGCACTCATCTCCACAACCTGAAAATCAGTAGGAACCAGGCAATCTCCTACGTTAACCAACAAATCAGGGATTGTACCATATGGAAATGAGGTGGAACAGTTCGCCAATGTGATAGATGTCTTGGGAGATCAAATATCAGCTCTCAATCTCTCTGCAATTGCCCTTGACATGACATTGACGCTAGCCCCCGAGTCAACGAGAGACTCTTTGAATTCAACAACAGAGATAAAACATGGAACTGAGAATATTCCTGGTCTTCCCTCTTAGTCAGCTGCTTCAGTGGGGTGGTGTACTTCTGGCCTTGATGAAGAGTGCCTTAATCTCTTCCTCAGTTTCTCTGTAATTTTGGAAGTAACACTCCAAAGGACGGTTTTAAAAAGGTTCTTCCAAAGATATAGTGTGGGGAATCCTCCTGACCATCTTCTCAAAAGCTAGCAACTTCTCCGTAGTAATAGGTTTCATGAGATGTCTAGGTGGTCAAGGGTATGGTATCTTAGGCTTGTAAACACGTTCCTCAGTCATCCTTGGTGTTTTCGCAATTTATGGGTCGGTCTGCGAGGAGTATCGATCGATACTAGGTTGGTGTCGGTCGATACTGGGTTTTTATGTCGCTTCTGCAGACTGGTATCGATCGATAAAGGGTGAGTGTCGATAGATACTAGGTGAGTGTCCGTCGATACTAGTGGTGGATACGAACACAGCCACCTCAGGATCAAAATCATCTTCAATCTCTGCGAATTTTTCCTCATTTAGACCCTTTTTCACCACTGGAATGACCTCTTTAGCACTCCTTACAGTGATTACATTGACGTATTCATTTTGTGGATGAACCATCTTTCCCTTGACAGTTGCTGAAGTCTGAGCTATATGAGTTTCCAGCATCTTCTGATGAATACTGAGAGCCTCGATCTTTCCACTCAGATCTGTGTACATAGCATCCATCTTCCCATTGAAGTCCACTGTTATCTTCTGCTGTCCTTGAACAAGTTGTTCAAACATAGACTCAATCTTGCTCTCTGGGGTTTTAGCAGGCAGAGGTTGATAAGACGAACTCCCATAGTTCCTGGTATAGCCACTGCTCTGGAATAGTTTATGGACAAACTGATTCGACCCAAAACCAGCTCCACCAATATAGTTAACATCCTCCACTTCATCTTCAGCAGCAAAGTGGACCGCTTTTTGGTTATTTCCCATCAACAGATTGTGCACTGAATCTAACTTAGCATTCACCTCAGCAATCTGACTGCCATCCAAGTTACCATCTTGCTTCTTGCGCTCCATGTCTGCATTCTTGGTACTATTGCTAGAAGCCAAGTTCTCAATAAGCACATAAGCATCGTCGGAATACCTGGTGTTGAAGTTCCCATTACTCGCAGCATCCAAAGCCATCTGGTATCTCCAATCAATCCCTCTGTAGAAAATACCCAGCAACTGAACCTGAGTGAACCCATGGTGCGGACAATCTCTATGATATGACCTGAAACGAATCCAAGCAGTCTTGAGTGCTGATATGCTCAATTTAATACCCTAAAGTACTAAAGCAGTTGTAATAGTATAGCTAGGGGTCGAACCACAGAAGACTCACAGAAACGCACAATAGATTCTATAGTGTCGAATTACGCTAAGCCAAACAGTTGTAATTAAAAGCAGTGCAGAAATTAAAGGAGTTGTAAATCAATTGAGAAATATAGGCTCAGGGTTTTTCTCAGGAAATCAGTGAATGCAGACTAACTAACTAACAGGATTCAGATTTAGCGCAGTTCTTGAACTCAAATCACTAAAATATAGCTAACCAACTCTCGTTGCGAAAACTATCTAAATCTAAATCCCGAGAATTCCAAATCTCTTTGCGAATCCTAAATTCTAAATCAGCTTTAATATCAGGTTTGATATGTTCACAAATCAATTAAACCAAATCTCTTTGCGAATAATCAATTTGCTCACCTAGGTTCTATCAGGTAATTAATCGCACTCTCGTGCCTAATCAATTATCCTAAGATCTAAGTTCCAGATTCGTCAACCTAGAATTAGCTATGAACACAACCTAAGGTGAAGAACTAATTCAAATGGTGAATCCTAAACAGATAATTAACCTAGCATTCAAAGAAATCCTTTATGAGAAAACCCTAAACCTAAAGTGGATCTACTCAGACATGGCAATTAAATCAAAAGACATGTTTGAATAAATCATCAATAGAATAGAAAGAAGGGTTTAGAGATCTGATCTCGGACGAAGGGAGATTCAGACTTGTCTCTCTAAAACCAAAGTAAAATCAAACTATAAAATAAAGCATAAAAAGGCATAAAAAGGCATAGCCTAAACAGGTGGCTGAAAACTCCTATTTATAACCTAAAACTCGATCTAGGGTCTTCTTGTAATTATTAAAGACTTCTGGGCACTTTTGCAATTCCTCAAGTCTTGGAAAACTCGCGGGTTGTGTCTTGCTGCGCTGAGTGTCGATCGATACCAAGGGGTATCGATCGATGCTCGACGTGAATTCAGGTTCTCAGCGACACGATCTTTAGCTCTGCTACAAACTGCTCCAGAAAGATCCAATACTTCCAATAATCCTCCAAACGTGCTATGACCTGTAAAAGACTCTAAAAAGACTCCAAAATACTATAAAGACTCTATAAAAAGGACTTATATCATGGCTTAAGTAGGGTAAAAACCATGATATATCAACTCCCCCAGACTTAGCCTTTTGCTTGCCCTCAAGCAAATAGAAGACTAAACCAGAAAAAGAGGTTTGAAAACGTAGAGACTCACCTGTTCTTGAACCATCGAAAAGACCCTTTTCCCAAGTACCCAAATGTCACCTGATCAGCTTTCGATCTAACCACCATATACTTCTCCGTAGACATTTGCAGCTTTTCCAGACTCCACACAAAATCCCACAGCATTGTTCAAGTAAAGCCCTCATCGCCAGTTTCATCTCTGCAGCTAATATTTAAGAACCTTCTAGACTCTTTACCAGACAATATCTTGACAAAGGAACCACCATTTTTCTCACTTCTTGTATGAATTTCTCTCCCCCAGACTTATTTCTTATTATATCCTTATTATTATTATTTTTTTTTATTTTCAGCTTAGCATATACATATCAAGGTAGGAGACGCGAGTATTGATGGTGTTTGCCACCAAATCCCCGGTTCTTCCCTCTCTATGTATCAAAGGATGTAGGCGAATAATGGCATCATAGGAAAATCCTAGCCTCGCTTCCAATCCTTTGTGTGATCATCCCCTCTTAAGTAGAATAATGGGATCGCTGGAAATTTTCCTAACCCTCTACTCAGAAGAAAATCATTTCAATCTTTTATGCTCTTAATCTATCAACTTATTTCAGGGGAGAGAGATACCATAATTCTAAACACACGGGTTCCTTTATCAGATATGAATGATGAATCAAGCTCTATGAATACTAACCACATCGATGAAATGCAAAAATTGGCTCAGGCTTCAGAAGAACTCTGCTGGAGACATGAATGTTTTCTAGTCAACTGGTCAGTCTTTGGATTTTTCATTAGTCGATCTAGAACTGATCCTGTAACACTGTGCACTCAAAAACAAAATCAAATCAATAGGTTCAAGCACAGGATCATCATCTCCAACAACTTTTGACTCAATAAAACAGTTTTGACTCGATAAAACGACTGACACTAAGAAAAACGAAAACAATGTCAGCAGACACCTCCCCCAGACTTGAACAACACTGTCCTCAGTGTTATCTAGCCTAGAGCCAGTGAAAGAAACAAAGAAAAAGGATAGAACGAAGAGAAACAAGAATTTACCGTTCTGGAACAGTCGGTGTCGATCGACACACGGCATGGTATCGATCGATACCATGCTTAGGTCGACTTTGTGAATTTTCATCCGCGATTGGTGTCGATCGATACCATAGGGGTATCGATCGATGCTTAGGCGATTTCGAGTTGCTCCTTGTTCATCCTGACACAGACTCAAAACAAACGAAAATAAAAATAAAAACGAATCAAAAACATACTCACCAGTGGGTTGCCTCCCACCAAGCGCTCGTTTAACGTCAATAGCTTGACTGTAACGCCCTTCAGGCTGGATAAGAGTGAGAGCTTGCACCAAAACAGGCTCCATCACTTGACATTACTAGCTTCAAAGTTCTGCTTAGCATGCTGTCCACAAACTCCTGCCCTTTCTCTTTCAGCTCAGAAGTAAGAAGGACTCTTGCCTTAGAGAATGGCTTCAAGGCTCCTTTGCATTTGACCTTGTAATCAATCGAACTCCCATCACACTTCTGAGGAATCAGAGTGACATGGGGATTCTCGACCTTTTTGTTCTTGGCCTTCTTCTTCTTTGTTGCCTTAGTCTTCTTCTTGGGGATGTTGGGCGGTTCAGCTGGAACGTCTGTGACAGTAGGCTCATCAGGAGGCTCTTCCAGAAGATCAATTGCTAGCGACTCTCCTGTGATAACCTTGATGCTAGAGGCACGTGTGGGAATACTCCTAGGTGGAATGACATCATAGTAGACATCACCGTCAATGTAAGAGAAAGATAGTCTCTTATTAGGTGTGTCTATGATCGCGCCTGCAGTAGCCATGAACGGTCGTCCCAGGAGTATAGGCATACGAGATATCGCACCCATCTCCACAACCTGAAAATCAGTAGGCACCAGACAGTCTCCTACTTGGACTAGCAAACCAGCGATTTCACCATATGGAAGTGAGGTGGAATCGTTTGCAAACGTGATAGATGTCTTAGGAGATAGAATAGTAGCCCCCAACTGCTCTGCAATTGCCTTTGAGATGACATTGACACTAGCCCCTGAGTCGACAAGAGACTCTTTGAAATCAACTCCTGAGATGGAGCTTGGTACTGCGAATTTCCCTGGGTCTTCCCTCTGTGTCAATTTCCGTGGTTGTAGTGAATTGCGAACTCTTTCTCCTATCACCCCACGTGATTTCTTGGCTTCTGGTTCTTTCTGCGAGGGGTATCGATCGATACCAGGTAGGGTATCGATCGACGCCATGCGATTTGAATCGTTTCTGACAGGTACATCTTCATCAGAAAGAAGCTCCACGTTCGGGTTATCCAGCATATACTGTAGTCTAGCAATCTCCCATTCCTCCCTTGTCAGCTTAGGAACCATAGGATAAGGCATCCTGGTTACATACACTCGTTCTGCAACGACCTTAGGCACCACAGTCGAAGTTTCAACTGTTTCCTCAGAAATCGCCCCGGTATCGACCGATACCAATGGGGTATCGATCGATACACGGGTTTTCGAATCCATTCGAGCAGATGTCTGGGCTGGTATCGATCGATACTGGGGAGTATCGATCGATGCTTGTGCGATTTCAGGAATGGCTTCGAGATTTTCTGCACGTAAGCTGATGGCATTGACGTGTGCATTGTGTGATTGAACCGCCTTTCCCTTGGAATTTGCTGCAGTCTGAGCTACTTGCGTCTCCAGCATTCTGTGGCTCGTATTTAGTGCCTCGATCCTTCCACTCAAATCGGTGTACATGGTGTCCATCTTACCATTGAAGGTGGCCGTCATCTTCTCCTGCCCTTGAACCAGGTGTTCAAGCATAGCCTCAATCTTACTCTCAGGAGCTTTGGGTGGTGGGGATTGGTACCCTCCTTGCTGAGCATTGTTGGTGAAGTTTCGATTGGAGTTGTATCCGAATCGCTGACCCTGAAAACCAGAACCACCAATGTAGTTAACATCTTCCACTTCATTCTCAGCAGCGAAGTGGACGACCTTTGTTGTCTTTCCCAGCAGAAGACTGTGCATAGAATCCAGCTGAGCCTTCACTTCAGCGATCTGCGACCCATCCTGATTACCAGCCAGCCTCTTGCGCTCGAAATCTGCGCTCTTGGTGCTACTACTAGAGGCAAAGTTCTCGATCAACACAATAGCATCCTCAGGATATCTGGTGTTGAAATTACCATTGCTGGAAGAGTCCAGACCCATCTGATATCTCCAATCTACTCCTCTGAAGAAGATACCCAGCAGTTGCACATCAGAGTATCCATGGTGTGGACAATCTCTCTGATACGATCTGAATCTTGTCCAAGCAGCCTTGAACGCCTCAGTAGGTCCTTGAGAAAATTGGGAGATTTTATTTCTCAGATCTTCAGATCTTCCATCATCGTAGAAGTTAATCAGGAAGGCTCTCTTGGTGTCCTCCCAATTAGTTAGCGATCCAGGAGATAGCTGCCTCAGCCAGTAAGTAGCTTCTCCACCCAGAGAGTAGGGGAAGAGCTTGCAGAAGAGGTAGTCGTAGGACACTCCATTGCTTTTGATGGTAGTGACCAAGTCCTCGAACTTCTCTACATGGTCCATTGGATGTTCATGAGGAAGACCATGGAAGAGATGTTGTCCTACTAGAGTGTAGTAAGCAGGTTTCAGCTCGAAGTCATTCCTCTCATAAGCAGGAGGACGAATCGCTGACCGATTGGCGAAAAATTGCTCTGGCCTGTTGTACTCACCAATCGTTCTTCCACGATTAACCACAGCATTCCCTGCGTTGGCGCGCCCAGCTGGCGCGATAATCTCAACAACCGCAGCAGGGACAACGATGTTACCAGCTTCATCAAGTCGCTGCCCTCTCTCATTACACACGTGACCCTCTTGGTCTCTCAGAATTCCAGCTTCATCAGCTCTTAAAACCACTGGGTTGTTCATCCCTGATGTTTGCTTGGTCTTTCTGTTTGTGCGTTCCACAAACGCTAGCTGTTCCAATGACAGTTCAACTAGCTGTGTGCTCTTGTTGCTTCTGGTTTCACGAACAGGCATACACCTGCAAACAAAACACTAGGCAAAGCACGTAAGTAACCAGAAAAATACGTTGAGTATCGATCGATACCAAGTGGTGTCGATCGATACCAACGAAAGAAGACGACGAGTATCGACCGATACTACAGAGTATCGATCGATACCGACGAACTTAGTCGAAATTCTAAACTAAAATCTAATGGCAAATTGAGTCCCCGGCAACGGCGCCAAAATTGATATGCTCAATTTAATACCCTAAAGTACTAAAGCAGTTGTAATAGTATAGCTAGGGGTCGAACCACAGAAGACTCACAGAAACGCACAATAGATTCTATAGTGTCGAATTACGCTAAGCCAAACAGTTGTAATTAAAAGCAGTGCAGAAATTAAAGGAGTTGTAAATCAATTGAGAAATATAGGCTCAGGGTTTTTCTCAGGAAATCAGTGAATGCAGACTAACTAACTAACAGGATTCAGATTTAGCGCAGTTCTTGAACTCAAATCACTAAAATATAGCTAACCAACTCTCGTTGCGAAAACTATCTAAATCTAAATCCCGAGAATTCCAAATCTCTTTGCGAATCCTAAATTCTAAATCAGCTTTAATATCAGGTTTGATATGTTCACAAATCAATTAAACCAAATCTCTTTGCGAATAATCAATTTGCTCACCTAGGTTCTATCAGGTAATTAATCGCACTCTCGTGCCTAATCAATTATCCTAAGATCTAAGTTCCAGATTCGTCAACCTAGAATTAGCTATGAACACAACCTAAGGTGAAGAACTAATTCAAATGGTGAATCCTAAACAGATAATTAACCTAGCATTCAAAGAAATCCTTTATGAGAAAACCCTAAACCTAAAGTGGATCTACTCAGACATGGCAATTAAATCAAAAGACATGTTTGAATAAATCATCAATAGAATAGAAAGAAGGGTTTAGAGATCTGATCTCGGACGAAGGGAGATTCAGACTTGTCTCTCTAAAACCAAAGTAAAATCAAACTATAAAATAAAGCATAAAAAGGCATAAAAAGGCATAGCCTAAACAGGTGGCTGAAAACTCCTATTTATAACCTAAAACACGATCTAGGGTCTTCTTGTAATTATTAAAGACTTCTGGGCACTTTTGCAATTCCTCAAGTCTTGGAAAACTCGCGGGTTGTGTCTTGCTGCGCTGAGTGTCGATCGATACCAAGGGGTATCGATCGATGCTCGACGTGAATTCAGGTTCTCAGCGACACGATCTTTAGCTCTGCTACAAACTGCTCCAGAAAGATCCAATACTTCCAATAATCCTCCAAACGTGCTATGACCTGTAAAAGACTCTAAAAAGACTCCAAAATACTATAAAGACTCTATAAAAAGGACTTATATCATGGCTTAAGTAGGGTAAAAACCATGATATATCAAGTGCCTCTGTCGAACCCTGAGAAATCTTGTTCCTGAGCTCTTCGGATCTCGCATCATCATAGAAATTATTCAGGAACGCATTCTTCGTCTCCTCCCATGTAGTCACCGAACCAGGAGACAACTGCTTCAGCCAATAAGCTGCATCCCCACTAAGAAAATATGGGAAATGCTTGCAGAAGAGGAACTCATTGGGCACTCCATTGTACTTCATACCAGTGACCAATTCCTCGAACATCTCGATATGATCCATGGGGTGTTCATGAGATAGACCATGGAAAGGATGCTGACCCACAAGAGCATTGTACGCAGGTTTCAGCTCAAAGTCATTCCTCTGAAAAGTTGGAATGCGAATCGCAGCTCGATTGGCATAGAACTGATCAGGCATGTTGTACTCACCAATCGTTTTAGCACGATTAACCACATCATTCGCAACATTCACAGTAACTGCAGGGACAATGATGTTTCCAGCTTCATCAAGTCGTTGCCCTCTCTCATTGCACAATTAACCCTCTTTGTCTCTCAAAGCTCCAGCATCATCACGAATTAACACCACTGGATTGTTCATCTCTGCTGGCTTCTTTGTTTTCCTGTTTGCACGTTTTAAATTTGCTAGCTCCTTGTTGGAAAGATCAACTAGCTGAGTGCTCTTGTTTCTCCTGGTTTCGCGAGTGGGCATACACCTGAAACACACTAGACAAGGCACGTAAGTAACAAAAAATACGATGAGTATCGACCGACACTGGGTGGTGTCGATCGATACCAACAAACTTAAACGACGACTATCGATCGATACTGGTGAGTATCGATTAATACCTACAAACTTAGTCAAAATTCTCAAACTAAAATCTAATGGCGAATTGAGTCCCCGGCAACGGCGCCAAATTTGATAAGCTCAAATTAATACCCTAAAAGTACTAAAACTTTGTCGATTGTAATACTTAGGGATCGAATCCACAGAGACTCAAAGAAACACTCAATAGATTATATAGATGAAAATTAAGCTAAGTGATCAATGTAATTGAAAGCAATACGTAAATTAAACTGTTGTGAATTCAATTGGAGAAAGATAGGTTCAGGGAATTTTTCAAGAAATCAATGAATGTAGATAAACTAACTAATCAGGGTTCAGGTTATGCACGGTTCTTGAACTCAAATCACTAAAGTATAATTAACCAACTCTCGTTGCGAGAATTATCTAAGTCTATATCCTAGAATTCTAAATCTCTTTGAAAATCCTAAAGTCTAAACCAGATTTTAGTTCAAGTTTGATTTGTTCACAAAACAACTAAACCAAATCTCTTTGCGAATAGTTATTTTGTTCACCCTAAGATCTATCAGGTTTTTCAATTTCACTCTCGTGCCTAATCGATTAACCTAAGATCTAATTTCTACGTGATCAATCCAGAATTAGCTATGAGAACAACCTATGGTGAATAACTAATTCGGATTATGAACCCTAAACAACTAATCAACCTAGTATTCAAAGAGATCCCTTATGAGAATCCCTAAACCTAACAGGAGATCTACTCAGACATGGAAATTGAAACAATAAACATGACTGAATAAATACTTGAATAAATAAGAAAGAATAACAAGAGGGTTCGAAATCTTCTCTCGGACGAACAGAGTTTCAGACTTGTCTCCCTTCCAAAGCTCTCTCACAAAACCAAAGTAAAATAAAGCATAGCCATCAAAGGTGGCTGTAAATCCTAATAAATAACCTAAATCATATTTTGGGGCTTTTTGTAAATAATAAAGTCTTCTGGACAATTTTGCAATTATTCAACTCTTCCTAAAAGTCGCGACTCGTGTCTTGCTGCAGTGAGTATCGACCGATACTAGTCAGTATCGATCGATACCGAATCTTCAAATCGGGTACTCAGCTACACGAACTTCTGCTTTGTTCCAAAATGCTCCAGAAAGCTCCAATATTTCCAATTATACTCCAAACGTGCTAAAACCTATAAAAGACTCTAAAACACTAAAAAATAGTAGAAAGACTCTATAAAACGGACTTATATCATGGCTTAAAAGGGGTAAAAGCCATGATATATCATTTCCTGGCGGTGAAGATTCTTCTCGGTAGTTTCAATGTTGTCATTTGTAAAGAGAGAGAGAGAGAGAGAGAGAGAGAGAGAGAGAGAGAGAGAGAGAGATAGCGAGAAAACAGAAACTCACATCCGAACGAGAGCAGAGACCTCATGGGCAACTTGGTCTGGATCAGCAAATGCGTGTTCATTCAACTCAACGCCTTCAAGTCTGACCACCCAAAGGAAATGACGTAACCAACACACGTTTTATTATATATTACACACACAAAAATTGAACATTTAACAATTTTCACACGCAAGTAATTGATATGCTCAAATTAATACCCTAAAAAGTACTAAACAGTAATTGCAGTATATTAGGGGTCGAACACAAGAACTCACAGAAACACACAGTAGATTATGAAGACGAGAATTAAGCTAAGCAATTCAGATGTAATTGAAAGCAGTGCGTAAATTTAAACGGTTGTAAATTCAATTGGGGAAAGATAGGTTTAAGGTTTTTCTCAGGAAATCAATGAATGCACGTAAACTAACTAACAAGATTCAGATTTAGCGCGGTTCTTGAACTCAAATCACTAAAGTATAGCTAACCAACTCTCGTTGCGAAAACTATCTAAATCTAAATCCTAGGAATTCCAAATCTCTTTGCGAATCCTAAAGTCTAAATCAGCTTTTAAATCAGATTTGATTTGTTCACAAAACAACTAAACCAAATCTCTTTGCGAATAGTTATTTTACTCACCTAAGATTCTATCAGGTAATTAATCGCACTGTCGTGCCTAATCAATTATCCTAAGATCTATGTTCTAGGTAGCTAATCTAGAACAATCTTTGAACACAACCTAAAGTGAAGAACTAATTCAGATGGTGAATCCTAATAAACTAATCAACCTAGCATTCAGAGAAAACCCTTATGAGAACCCTGCACCTAAAGTGGATCTACTCAGACATGGAGAATGAAAACAACATGATTGAATAGATCATCAAAGAGATCAATAAAAACAGGAGTTTATAGTTGTCTCTCCAAAAACCAAAGTAAAATCAAGAATAATGAAAGCCTAGAGCAAAGCATAGCCAACAAAGTGGCTGTAAAACCTAATTAAATAGTCTAAACACGAATTGGGGTCTTCTTGTAAATATTAAAATCTTCTGGGCAAGTTCTGCAATTCTTCAAACTTTATTAAAAGTCGCGGGTCGTGTCTGCTGCGATGGGTATTGATCGATGCTTGACGTAAAAGCCCATAGATAAAATGGACTCGACCAATACCTTTATGAACTTCGGCTTCGCTCCAGAATGCTCCAGAAAGCTCCAATATCTCCAATTATGCTCCAAACGTGCTACAACCTGTAAAGGACTCTAAAACACTACGAAATAATAGAAAGACTCTATAAAACGGACTTATATCATGGTCTAAAAGGGGTAAAAACCATGATATATCAACTCTCCCAGATTTAGCCTTTGCTTGCCCTCAAGAAAATAGAAGACTAAACCAGAGAAAGAGGTTTGAAAACATAGAGACTCACCTGTTCATGAAACATTGCAATGACCATTTTCCTTAGTGCTCCACATATTACCTAACCAGCTTTTTGATCTAACCACCATGTACTCCTCCTTAGACAATCGCAGCTTCCCAGACTACACACATTATTTCGCAGCATTGTTCAATAAAGCCCTCCTCGCCAGTTTCATCGATGTGCTTAATACCAAGAACCTTCTAGATTCTTTCCCATACAATATCATGACAAGAAACCATCCAATCTCACACTTTTTGGTATTATTTCTCTCCCCCAGACTTATTTCTTATATTGTTCTTTTTTTTTTAGATCTGCATATACAAATCAAGGTATGAGGCGCGAGTATTGATGGTGTTTGCCACCTAATCTCCGGTTCTTCCCTCTCAATGTATCAAAGGATGTAGGCGAATAATGGCATCATAGGAAAATCCTAGCCTCGCTTCCAATCCTTTTTGTGATCATTTCCTCTGAAGTAAAATAATGGGATCGTTGGAAATTTTCCTAACCCTCTACTAAGAAGAAAATAATCTCATCTTTTAATGCATCTTATTAATTAACTGGTAACAGGGAGAGAAATACCATACTTCAAACACATGGGTTCCGTTGTCAGATACGAATGAGGAATCAAGCTCTATGGATACCAACCACATCGATGAAGTGCAAAAATTTGGCTCAGGCTTTAAGGAACTTAGCTGGAAATATGAGTGTCTTCTAGTCAACTGGTTAGCCGTTGGATTTTTCATTAGTCGATCTAGAGCTGATTCTGTAACAATGGTCATTTAGACGCAAGGTCAGATCAAAAGATCACAGTCTCAGACAAAGTTTTGACTCAATAAAACAACGAATGACTCAAAAACGACTGACTCTAAGAAAAACAAAAACAAAGTCAGCGACTTCCTCCCCCAGACTTGAACAACACTGTCCCCAGTGTTATCTAGCCTAGAGTAGGTAAAAGAAAACAAAAGACCAGAATAGAACGAAGAGAAACAAGAAGTTACCGTGTTGGAACATCGAGTGTCGACCGACACACGGCCTGGTATCGATCGATACCAGGATTAAGTCGACATGATGAACCTTCTCATTCGCGATTGGTGTCGACCGATACCAATTGGGTATCGATCGACACTCGGGCGATTTCAAGTTTTGCTCCTTGTTCATCCTGACACAAACACAAAATGAAAAATAAAAATAAAAAGACTCAAAGACAGACTCACCAGTGGGTTGCCTCCCACCAAGCGCTTGTTTTACGTCACGAGCTTGACTGTACGGACGATCAGTCAGGAGAAACTTGAGAGCGGACTCCAAAAAAAGCTCCACAATTTGACATCGCCAACTTCAGAGTTCTGCTCATCATGCCCTCCACAAACTCCCTTCCTTTCTCTTTCAGCTCCGAAGTAAGAAGAACTCTAGCCTTAGAAAATGGTTTCGAGGCACCTTTGCACTCCACCTTGTATTCAATCAAATCCCCATCACACTTCTTAGGGATTAAATTCATAGAGGCAGCATCCTTCACTCCTTTGCTTTTCGCCTTATTCTTTCCGTTAGACGTTTTGGCGTCTTTCTTGTTAATGATAGAAGGACTATCTAGGACGTCTGTGACAGTTGGTTCGTCAGGAGGCTCTTCCAAAAGATCGATTACCAACGTCTCATCTGTAACTACATCGATGCAAGAGACACATGTGGGAGTTCCTCTAGGGATAGCTTTGTAGTACACTTCCTTGTCAATGTATAAGAACGAGATTCTCTTGCTGGGTGTGTCCATAATGGCACCAACTGTAGCCATGAACGGTCTTCCAAGGATAAACTGCGTACGAGATTATGCACTCATCTCCACAACATGAAAATCAGCAGGAACCATACAGTCTCCTACATTAACCAGCAAATCAGGGATTACACTATATGGAAGTGAGGTGGAACAATTCACGAATGTGATAGATGACATGGGCGGTCGAATATCAGCTCCCAATCTCTCTGCAATTGCCCTTGACACGACATTGATGCTAGCCCCTGAGTCAACGAGAGACTCTTTGAATGCAACTCCAGAGATGGAGCATGGAACGGAGAATATGCCTGGATCTTCCCTCTTGGTCAACTGCCTCAGCGGTAGTTACTTGTTTCTTGCCTTGATGAAGAGTACTTCGATCTCTTCCAGGGTTTCTCTGCAATCTTTGAAGTGACTTAGCAGAGGCCAGCCCTCTAGAGCTTCTTCAAAAGTGGACGAGTGGGGTATTCTTCGTACCATCTTCTCAAAGTCACACAGCTGCTTTGGAGTGATGGGGGCTCGGAGGTGTTGAGGAATTGATTCAGCTTCTTGGGCTTGCGAAGTCTGTCAACACCCATACGCAGTTCCTTTGCAGTATCTGGGTGAGTATCGATCGATACAGGGATGGTGTCGGTCGATGCTTGCTCTTTCGAGACATCCTTGACAGATTCTTGGATGGGTGTCGATCGATACAAGAGAGTATCGGTCGATACATGAGTGGTGTTTGAATTATCAGCATCAGAGATATCATCAACAAAAGGAAACTCCACAACTAACTTATCCAACATAGCTTTGCATCTGGCGTCCTCCCATTCCTTCTTTGTCATCTTAGGAGGCATTGGATAAGGTAATTTGGGTTTGTACACCCTCTCCTTGACAATCTCGGGCTCTTTCTTGATCTGCATCTCAGCATCGATCGATAATGGAGTAGTATCGATCGATACACGGGATTTTGGATCACGTGCAGGTGTATAAGCTGGTATCGATCAACACTGGTCGGTATCGATCGATACACGGAGATTTTCTGTCAACACAAAATTTTCTGCTATTTAAGTTTCCAGCATTTTCTGATGAGTACTGAGAGACTCAAATTTCCCATTCAGATCTGTGTACATAGCGTCCATATTCCCATTGAGGTTTAGTGTCATATTCTGCTGCCCCTGAAGAAGTTGTTCAAGCATGGATTCCATCTTACTCTCAAAAGTTATGGGTGGTGTGGGTGGGCAACGATACCTTTGATCTTGAAATCCATCTCCATCAATATGGTTAACAAATTCCACTCCATCTTTTTTAGCCAAACGAACAGCCTTCTGCTGCTTGTCCATCAACAAATCTAACTTAGCATTCACCTCAGCAATCTGACTGCAATCCAAGTTACCAGCTTGCTTCTTGCGCTCCATGTCTGCATTCTTGGTACTATTGCTAGAAACCAAGTTCTCAATAAGCACATAGGCATCGCCAGGATATCTCGTGTAGAAATTTCCATTGCTCGCAGCATCTAGAGCCATCTGATACCTCCAATCGATTCCTCTGTAGAAAGTACCCAACAGCTGAACTTGAGTGAAACCATGGTGCGGACAATCTCTCTGATATGACTTGAAACGAATCCAAACAGCTTTGAGTGCCTCAGTCGGTCCTTGAGAAAACTGAGAAATCTTGTTCCTGAGATCTTCGGATCGTGCATCATCGTAGAAGTTGTTCAGGAACGCATTCTTCGTCTCATCCCATGTAGTCAGCAAACCAGGAGACAACTGCTTCAACCAGTAAGTTGCATCTCCACCAAGAGAGTATGGGAAGAGCATGCAGAAGAGGTAATCATAGGACACTCCATTGCTCTTGATGCTTGTAATCAGATCCTCAAACCTCTCAATGTGATCCATAGGGTGTTCATAAGGAAACCCATGAAAAAGATGCTGACCCACAAGAGTGTAGTATGCAAGTTTCAGCTCAAAGTCATCTCTCTGAAAAGCCGGAAGGCGAATCGCTGATCGATTGGCATAGAACTGATCAGGCCTGTTGTATTCACCAATCATTCTACCGCGAGCAGCCACAGCATTCCCTGCATTCACAGCAATTGCAGGGACACCGATATTTCCAGCGACAACAGGAGCAGGTGGAATGATGTTCCCCTCTCCATCCAGACGTTGTCCTCTCTCGTTGCACAACTGACCCTCTTGGTCTCTCAAAGCTCCAGCAGCATCCTGAATCAGAATCATCGTGTTGTTCATCTCTGCTGACTTCTTTGCTTTCCTGTTTGCACGTTCCAAATTCACACCTGAAACACACTAGGCAAAGCACGTAAGTAACAAAAAACACGTTGAGTATCGATCAACACTGTGTGGTGTTGATCGATATCAACAAAAGAAGACGACGAGTATCGACCGATACTAGGTAGTATCGATCGATACTGACGAGCTTAGTCGAAATTCAACAGCTAAAATCTAATGGCGAATTGAGTCCCCGGCAACGGAGCTAAATTTGATATGCTTAAATTTGTACCCTAAAAAGTACTAAGCAGTAATTGCAGTATAGTAGGAGTCAAACACAATGACTCACAGAAACACACAGTAGATTATGAAGACGAGAATTAAGCTAAGCAATTCAGATGTAATTGAAAGAAGTGCGTAAATTTAAACGGTTGTAAATTCAATTGGGGAAAGATAGGTTCATGGTTTTTCTCAGGAAATCAATGAATGCAGATAAACTAACTAACAGGATTCAGATTTAGCATGGTTCTTGAACTCAAATCACTAAAGTATAGCTAACCAACTCTCGTTGCGAAAACTATCTAAATCTAAATCCTAGGAATTCCAAATCTCTTTGCGAATCCTAAAGTCTAAATCAGCTTTTAAATCAGGTTTGATTTGTCCACAAAACAACTAAACCAAATCTCTTTGCGAATAGTTATTTTGCTCACCTAAGATTCTATCAGGTAATTAATCGCACTGTCGTGCCTAATCAATTATCCTAAGATCTATGTTCTAGGTAGCTAATCTAGAACAAGCTTTGAACACAACCTAAAGTGAAGAACTAATTCAGATGGTGAATCCTAATAAACTAATCAACCTAGCATTCAGAGAAAACCCTTATGAGAACCCTGAACCTAAAGTGGATCTACTCAGACATGGAGAATGAAAACAACATGATTGAATAGATCATCAAAGAAATCAATAAAAACAGGAATTTAGAGTTGTCTCTCCAAAAACCAAAGTAAAATCAAGAATAATGAAAGCCTAGAACAAAGCATAGCCAACAAAGTGGCTGTAAAACCTAATTAAATAGTCTAAACATGAATTGGGGTCTTCTTGTAAATATTAAAGTCTTCTGGGCAAGTTCTGCAATTCTTCAAACTTCATTAAAAGTCGCGGGTCGTGTCTGCTGCGATTGGTACCGATCGATACCAAGGGGTATCGATCGATGCTTGACGTAAAATCGGGTACTCATCAACACGAACTTCGGCTTCGCTCCATAATACTCCAGAAAACTCCAATATCTCCAATTATGCTCCAAACGTGCTACAACCTATAAAGGACTCTAAAACACTACGAAATAATAGAAAGACTCTATAAAACGGACTTATATCATGGTCTAAAATGGGTAAAAACCATGATATATCAGTAATCAACCATCTCAAGAACAACACAAAATCAGACTACAGAGAAGGTCGTTAATGGAATATGAATTATTACGAATTTACCCTTGTGTGAACCATATTTTATAAATACATTTTTAGTCTGTTTACGGAATATTTACTGACGTGGAATTAATATAAAAATTTCGGGAGATAAAAAAAAGGTAAATTCAGTGGGTTGATTACTTGAGAGTAAACCACAATTATTGACAAGGAAGCTCTACCTCACTCCTTCCTGGCGGTGAAGATTCTTCGTGGTAGTTTCAATATTGTCATCTGTTAAAATCAATGGGTTGCGTCGAATTCGTCGTCTCTACCTTAACTCGCTACTCGTTGGTACCACTCACCATAACTCTTCCGTCTTCTGAAGTTGAGTAAAATTCCGATTTATGTATCGTCTCTCGACAGACACTGAGTCGGAGATATACCTTTTCTCACTCGCCGGATAAATCAGATGAAATTTTTTCACTCTTCCTCTATTATCTGATACCTTCGATAAAGGGATAAAAGCATGAGGAGGAGAAATAGCCGCTTGATATCGTGGTGGACTCCGGCGATGGCGATTAAATACTGTTTTCTGGTTAGGAGGAGTAAGACTATTTCCGGAGATAAAATCACGAAGATGAAAAAAATCATGAGAGAAATGAGAAAATAGAGAGATGAGGGAGAGAGAGAAAGAGACACAGAGAAAGAGACGTAGAGAAAGAAACGTATATAAAGTAATAAATATCGAGCTATTTACGTTTAGAGTATATGGGCATTTTAAGATTAAAATTTGTCAAATAGTGTTTGAAATAGTGAATGGTTAGATTGCTAATTTAGGTATTTTTTTGGTTATCTGTCGCAATTTCTCATTTAATAATGACGAAATTATACACCCGAGAGATAGAATCGAGCGGTTAACAACAGTAAAGAAAGTTTGGTAACAGTAACGCCACGGCGTTAAAATCAGGTTTATCCCTTTGGGACGGCAAAATTGTGACCCTAACCACTTTAACCAGTGGTTACTAACTAGTAACTAACCAGAGTGAAACTCCGTTTAGTAGCGGCGTCAATTAACGACGACGTTTACGTCCGTTTTCGCGTATATATAAACGATGACGGTTTTCTTGGAGCTTGTGCACTCTCTCACTCACTCGTCTCTGCTTATTCTTCTTCTGCCCTCTCTCTCTCTCTTTCTCTCTCCCCGAGAAAATTTTCAAAAGCTAAAGGAGAAGAAGAAGCTTCGGTAATGGCGTCGTCATCTCAGAATCTGACCGGTGCTTGTTTCGTCGTGCTTCTCATCATCATCGTCTACGCTCTCACAGTGACGAATCTCCGGAACAACGAAATCTCTCGATCGAGGTCTCTCTCTCTCTCCCTTCCTCGTTTTTGAGTCTACATTTGAGCTGTATATCTCCATGTTTCGTCAGTAATTTTAGCATTCTCATACTCTGTTTGAAATCGTGAACAGTTCGCTTAAACGATTCGTCTCTTTCCCTTGATTTTTGATTTGTTTTTTAAATTGTTCAGCTGATTTTTTTTTTCCAGATTTCGTAACGAATATTGAAATTAGTCTCGGGATTTTAAATGCATTTTTTAGCTATGGATTCTCTACTGACTTGTTCTTTCTCTGTAACTTCTCTTTTTCTTTTCCAGGAAGCTGAAAACAGAGGATTCGCAGAGCTTTAACAGTTCAACAATGGCGATTAGGTAAAACAAAACTCATCCCGTCGATTTCGAAACGCCAGACGCGTTTTAAACCGTTAGATTAACGAATTTTACCAGCGGTTGAGATCTGAAATGCCTCGGATCCGTATAATAGTTTGTTTCCGTTAACGGTTCTGCTTTTTCATTGGCTACTCACACATGCTCTGTCTTCACCTTTTTTTTCCCCCGAAATTTTTATATTAATTCCACGTCAGTAAATATTCCAAATTTATTTATAAAATATGGTCCACACAAGGGTAATTTCGTAATAATTCATATTCCATTAACGACTCTCTTTGTAGTCTGATTCTGTGTTGTTCATGAGTAACGCACACACACCCTCTCAGAAATGGTTGATTACTTGCGTGTGAAAATTGTTAAATGTTCAATTTTTTTTGTTTTGTGTGTAATATATAATAAAACGTGTGTTGGTTGCATCATTTCCTTTGGGTGGTCAGACTTGAAGGCGTTGAGTTGAATGAACACGCAGTTGCTGATCCAGACCAAATTGCCCATGAGGTCTCTGCTCTCGTTCGGATGTGAGTTTCTAGTTTCTCGCTTTCTCTCTCTCTCTTTCACTCTACATGCAACTTTTGTGTCAATGCATTTATTTCAATTCCTTAGGGATGTTTTTCCCTGAATTAGTATAACTAGAAGTCTTGAAACTCTACAATTGTTCATAAGTCGTAAAGTAATAGAACTTAAAGTTTACTAGTAGTAGTACTAATTACTAAAGGTTCAAAATTTGAATTATGTGATTGGTTGGAATCATGGTTCAATGGGTTTGTGATGTTAGTAAAGCATTATGTGCTTATTTACTAAATTTTGTTTTTTCATAAGAAAAGATACATTTTTTGGTATTTCTCTTTTCTGTCACCGACTTTCTCTCTCTCGCACGTTTGTATTTGTCACCGTCCCAAACCGCACGAAACGGTTTTGGCAGCTGCTTTTAGGATCCTAGCTGTTTTAGTGTTTATTAGGTGAAGGTTAAAGGAATTTTTATGGAACTAAAACACAGCAACCACTTTGTTGTCACTATAAACAAATGAAAGCTATGTTAGGTAGGAACGAAACGAAATGTTAAATCAATGGGCTGTATTCGGTAAAAGAAAAGAAGCCCTTTTACAAAAATGGAACTATTTTTAGTCATTCAATGTATGTGAATGTGATATGAGCAGAGGAGAAAGTTAAAAGATAATTTGCAAACTATTGAATCTACAGGAGTGAACAGAACATCACCGCAAGGAGGAAGCTTGGTTTCTTTTCATGTGGGAACGGGAATCCAATAGACGACTGTTGGCGTTGTGACCGTAACTGGCACAAGAACCGTAAACGCCTCGCGGATTGTGGGATTGGTTTTGGGCGTAACGCGATTGGTGGTCGTGATGGGCGTTTCTATGTCGTCACTGACCCGACCGATGAAGACGTTGTGCATCCCAAGCCCGGAACTTTACGCCACGCAGTGATCCAAGACGAGCCACTGTGGATCGTCTTCAAAAGAGACATGGTGATAGAGCTTAAACAAGAGCTGCTCATGAACAGTTTCAAGACCATTGATGCTCGTGGTGCTAACGTTCACATCGCAAATGGTGCTTGCATCACCATCCAGGGAAGAACGAACGTCATCATTCATGGCCTGCACATTCACGATTGCAAAAAAACTGGGAACGCAAAGGTCATAAGCTCGCCGTCTTACGCTGGGCCGAGGGGAATGGCTGATGGTGATGCTGTCTCAATAATTGCGTCAAGTCATGTCTGGATCGACCACAACTCTCTCTCTAGCTGCGCCGATGGTCTTGTTGATGTTATCATGGGCTCCACTGCCATTACCATTTCCAATAACCATTTCACACACCACAACGAGGTCAATCTAAAACCTTCTCCTTTTCTTTTTTTTTATGTTATAAAGCTCTGATTTTCTTTATCATGACATTGTGATGCATGGCAGGTTATGTTGCTAGGCCACTCTGATTCGCACACACAAGATAAGCTGATGCAAGTGACCATTGCGTACAACCATTTTGGAGAGGGGCTTATTCAGAGAATGCCAAGGTAAAATCTACAATGTCTCATTCTGTACTGAGTAGATGTATACGATTAGGTGAGATTCCATGTGGTTATTGCAGGTGCAGGCATGGATATTTTCATGTGGTTAACAACGATTACACACACTGGGAAATGTATGCCATTGGAGGAAGCGCAAACCCAACTATAAACAGCCAAGGCAATAGATATGCTGCTCCTAAAAACCGCTCGGCCAAGGAGGTTAAACTCGTTGATGCCCTCTCTCTTGTCTATTGCTTGAACGGAGAACATGAGTTTTTTTATAATTTCAAAATACGAAACTGGACAGGTGACAAAAAGGGTGAAGACAGAAACAAGTGAGTGGAAGAAGTGGAATTGGAGATCAGAAGGAGACATGCTAGTGAATGGGGCGTTTTTCATACCATCAGGGGAAGGAGCATCAGCAAGCTATGCACGTGCCTCGAGCTTAACGGCTAAACCAGCCTCAATGGTCGACTCAATCACTTCTACTGCAGGTGCACTTGGTTGCCGCAGAGGCAAACCTTGCTAATAATATCACACTCTCTCTCTCCGTGTCTCCTTCTCTCATACTATTAGCAGTTTCAGTACACAACAAAGCCTAACCCCTTTTCACACGTATTACCAAGTGTGCAAAGCTTTTTTCTTTTTCTTTTTCCATGGCTTGCTTCCCCTTCACAAGAGAAGTAATTAAGGACAAGACGCGTTGATCAATTCTCCACTCCTACCTTTTTTGTTTTGGGATTTACGGGGTCTTCTTTTTAATCGATCACCCCCCTTCTGGTTCTAGTTAATGACTGTAGTAAGAATACATTTGCTATGAAAAGGCAGTTAAATGCTTATGGTATGCAGATCTAAATATAGTAGTTGATTTGTTCCATGTCTTATACATATTCACAAATGTTGCTGCTATGTGTTTTGTGAGATGAGGAAGTCGTAAATGAAGAATTGTTCTGTTATTGTTGTTGGTGTACATGCTAACATAAGCTCAGTTTAATGGGTTTTCTTCACTATGAAACATGGGATAGATAATTATTAATCCACAAAGTTGAGACAGTAATGGTTAGAAACTGAAGTTGAATTGGTAGTGAGACTTGTGAATCAGTTTGCTGCTCTTTGAGAAACGACTTGGTTCTATACACAATCAAGTAATCAACCATTATAAGACAACAGCTTTAATCTGCCTATACTTGCTATAGTTTCCTATCTCTGATGATATAATCTGCCATCCCTTTCCACTAACGATCTCATAGTAGCAAGACACAAGCCTTCTCTTACCAGAGATCCTCAGCCACAGCAAAATTCAAAGTGCCCACCAAAAATTTATAACAAAAAAGAAGTACTATATACAAGAAGATACAAATTTTAAAGATTTCCACCACCACTTACAATTCTTTTGCCTCTGCTTTGTGTTCTCTACTCTGTTTTGAATTTTGATAATGGGTTGTATCTCATAGTCTCAAGATAAACATTACCTATTAACGCAACTAAAAAATTAACAAAAAAAAAAAACATAAAATCAGAGGGAACCCAAAAGTTTGAGAGACTTAAAAAGGAACTAGACTTCCGAACCGTCTCTACTTCTTGCATTTTTCAATACTGATTGTTTACATTTGAACCCTTTGTCCAACCAAGGCGTGTAAAATTAATGGGCCTAGAGCCCTTCTAATATGGGCCTATCATTAGCCCATTTTATTTTTGTCGTTACTCGTAGGGTCCCCTAATGAGAATAACCTTCTCTTACAATAAACTACACGCATTTGTAGTCATGGGCGTTCGGATGTCCATTCAGGTTCGATTCGATTTATTCGGTTGTTCGGTTATTCGGTTGTATAGATGTAGTGTCCATTCGAATATTATTGATGTTCGGTTCGGGTTCGGATGTGTTCGGGTTCGGTTCGGTTTCCTGAGTGTATGTAAAATCCGAATGTAACCGAAATATTAATGGATTCGGTTTCGGTTCGGTTTTTTTTTCCAACCGAAGTACTTGTTTGGTAATAAAAATTCATGATTCCAAATCCAAACAACCTCAAAGATCATAACCTAAAGAGATAGAACATAAAAGAGAGAAGGAAAATCCAAAACAAATGCAACCCAAGATAGAAAACAAAATCTGTTCAAAGGAGATAGAATATAAAACAAATGCAACCACAATCAAACTCTTTGCTTATTAGCAGTCCATAAACTCTTTGCTTATTGGCCAAGATCCAAACCATGATAGAAATAAAAGTCTGCTTGCACTAGGACTCACCATCATGGTCGAAAACCACCTGCATGGACACAGTTATTTATGTCAGTAGGCTACCCAACATTAAGTAGTAAGGAAATGTGGAAAGCGAGAATTACAAGAACTTCATCGGATTATCATTTATCACAGAGAAAAAGAAATGAGAAAAAGAAATGAGAGAGAATATGGAAAGTGGTACATACCGCTACATGGGATGGGAGAAATTTCAGAACATCAATTATCTGCAAATGAAACACACAATGCAGAAAAGGTAAGAAGTCAGAATCCTAAAGTTAGAACAGTAAACAATAAAGAGATACTTAAGCCTTCAGTTGAGAAACACAATTCTAAGAAACCATGATAGAAATAAAAGTCTATAACAATTAACAAGTGATAAATCTGAAAGTTAAAACCAAACATACCTTGAATCTGAGACTATAAGTCTATGACTGCATAGTGACGTCTTCATTATCCATTGCCAATGATTCAAACTCTATAAAAAAAAAACCTTAGAGATTCTTACTCAAGCTGAGCAAATATATAAGAGAAGAATTTATACCTTTCTCAAGCTTATCTTCATACTCATACTCAGCAATTATTTCTTGATTTGTAAGCAACTTATCTTCAAAATAAATGTCTTGTTTCATCCACTGCTATGTACACATAAGCACTTCAACCATATAGTGAGTTAGACAACTCCTATATGGGTCAATGATTCTATCACTTGTGCTAAATGCACTCTCAGAAGCAACAGAGGTCACTTGCATTGCGAGAACATCACGAGCAATCTCAGCTAGAATCGGAAACTTGCCACTGTTGAGTTTCCAATACGAGAGTACATCATACTCGATTCCAGCCATCAAGTTTGGATTCGCAACACCTTCCTTCATATATGTATCCAACTCATCTCTTGTTTCTTGAACTCCTATATCATGTAGCATCTCATCATATTGGAAATCAATGTTCTTATAACCCAAAATTGGTTCCTATACTGAGTTATCTTGAGTAGACTGAGATGACTGACCCATTTCCTGAGATCGAGACTGAGAATTAGGCTGAGACTGTGACTGAGGCTGCGACTGTCGAGCATTTAAATCCTTATTGTACCTGCCACTGTACTCTGTAAACATCGCACGAAGAAGATCATTGACTGATCCACATAATGCCTTGCTCTCTAAAGAATCTTTCCCATACAGCTCATCAAAACACATCTTAGCATACTGCATCTTCTTCCTAGGATCAAACACAGTGGCCACAATCAACATCTTATTGATGTTCTTCATACCATCCCAATATTTTTCAAGCTTGTCTAACATATCAGCTGCCTTAACCTTCATCTCAGACTTAAAACTGTAAGTCAGATCTTTCAAATTGGTTGCTATGGTCACTATCTGACCATAGCACTTGTATGCATTCAGAGAAGATGAAGCCGAGACTACCAATGTTGCGTTATAGAAGATGATAAGAAACCTTGTCAATCTTTCAACGGCATTCCAATCACTCGATGTAGGAGGCCCAACCCTTTTATGTCCACTTAATTCATACTCATTAAAGTGATCATTGTACAGCTTGTCTTCTATCTCCATCCTACCAAATGCTGCCTTGTACTTGAGAGCCTTGGTTAACATCAAGTAGGTTGAATTCCACCTAGTTTTAATATCCAATGGCAAGCTTCCTCTTGTAATTTTAGCAGCATCAACCTTCTGTTCAAATGAATTCAGCCTATTTGTCTTGGATCTAACATATAAGACAGCATTACGAATAGCATTCACATTCTCATTCACCTTATCTAATCCTTCATTCGCAATCAAATTGATAATATGAGCACAACATCTGACATGCATATAGCTCCCATCTAACACAAAGGAGTCAGGCGAGAGTAAGGAGAATTCAACACTAAAATTCCTCAACGCATAACCATTTGCTGTAGCATTATCAACAGTCACACAAAATAATTTTTCTATTCCCCACTCAGCTAAGCACTCTTGAAGCACATTAGATATTGTCAAACCTTTGTGATCCGAGACATACCTAAAGCCAATGATCAACTTCTTCAACTGCCAATATACGTCAATAAAATGTGCTGTGATGACCATATAACTAGCACCTGCGGATATCAAATTGTAAAAATAAGTTGTTGTAGAAATGATTAAGTTCTTTACTAAAATTCAAATTTAACACAAATGATTAAGAACATAACCTGTAGAAGTAAAAATAAGTTCTTTACTAAAATTCAAATTTAACACAAATGATTAAGAACATAACCTGTTGTAGAAGCAGTCCATATGTCAGTATTTAGTGAAACTCTTTGCTTATTGGCCATAAACCATTCCCTCAAAGCTGCTTTCCTTGATACATACATTTTAACAATGTCTCTTGTTGCTGTCCTTCTTGAGTGAGGCTTGTACAAGTTTACCTTCAAGTGAAATCATATTAAACAGAATCAGAAACCACAAATAAATAGCAAAATAGACGTTTAAACAAGGGAAAAAATTAACAAACCTTCTTGCAGAAATGTTTCCAAGCCACGCTTTCAATGAAAGTCAATGGCAACTCTCCTATCACAAGCATCTCATTTGATGCATCTCTGAATACCTCCTCGGTCACTTTTGCATTCTGCATGTTTCCATCTTCATTAATAATAGGTTGAATGTTGGCTTCACCTTCTACCCAGGCCTTGTAATGCTTGCAGATTTGAAGATGATTTAACAGGTTTGAAGTCCCTGACTTGCTATTACACGGATACTCTTTCTTGCAGTAGTGGCATATACACTTGTTATGGTTATTCAAAAGCCTTGTATAATGCGACCTTGTGGGGAGAGTCCTCTTACTAGGCTGAGAAGTTACTCCACTAGCACCAGTTTCATGATGTACTTTTCGTTTCCCTCGATCAACCTCTTGTTGATTATTGTTATTTTGGAATGAAGGCGATGACGAATCCATCTCAAAACAGTACATGAAAACAGAGACATAATATAAGTTAGAACATAGAAAAAATTGCTAACAAAATCAGAATGATTCAAGAATCAAATCGATTCATAAACAAGATAAACATTAAACAAGATAATCGTTTAACATACATGAACAAGACAAACTTAGATGCTAACAGAATGATTCAAGCTAGAGAAGTATAAACTCAGAAGTAGAGAGAGATGAAAAGTCAAATAAGAAGATGCACATACCTGAGACTGAGATCGATTTCTGGAATTTTCAGAAACAGAAGGATGGTAAGGGAAAGTCGAAGAAGTTGAAGTAGCCAGAGTTGCTGTCTTTGAGCTTTCTTATAGCTAGGGTTTTCGATTTGGGGAAAAGGAGAAATCACTGAGAATCTCAATCGTTTCCAGATTGATTGCATATCGCCGTAAATCTGCAAAGCCGAGACACGAGATATCATACATAATTATGAAACCTAGACATAAGTATCACGCTTCGGTTATACTTCGGATTTCGGTTAATAACCGATCCGAAACCAAAACCGAAGAAACATGAAATCAAAAATCGATCAGTTATTTGGATATATCCGAAGCCTAAATAGTTCGGTTAGATCGACTCGGGTTCGGATTTTGGGTATAGATTTTATGCCCAGACCTATGCATTTGGATCCAAAGTTTGATTGATTCCTTTAAAAGTTAATTAGTACGTGTCGTTTTTCAAAATAACTAAAAACAGTTTATATAATCTGTAATTGCTTTATTCAACTTAATTTAAACTTGGGGAGTAAGTGGTAACGTTAAAAAGAAAAGAACATTTTGGGAAAATAAACAAAAACATGGAGAGATTCCACAGAAGAGTCTCCCGAGGCAAAGACCCTTGAAACAAGGCACCAACACCACTTCTCATTTCTTTATTTCTAAAACTGCGCCGTTTAACTTTTTTTCTTTCCTTATTCTTCGCCCCTTAGGGTCTTTCTCTCCTCTTTTTTCTTTGTTTACTTGTTATAATGGCTCATGGTGCGCTAATTATTTATGCACTTGTCCTAATTTATTTGATCTTTTCAAAAGTATACTAATAGAGAAAAGACTTAAATATCTGTCATGTGCCGGTTAATAAAACATATTTTACCCCTCTACGCTAAACAAACCATAGTTCACACAATCACACTAGTTTCACACTTCGCAATTTCGCATATGCTTTTTAGCAACAAAAAAAAATTCGCATATAATACATTTTTTGGAAAGTAAATACAGGTATAGCTAAGCTATTAACAAAATTAATACAAAAATATATAATAAGACCAAAAAAAATTAGAAATGATAATAGAAAGAAAACAATGTTCATCAATTAGGAGGTAAAGCATCGATGGAGAAGTGACGAAGAAGTTTTTGCGCTTTGATAGCTTTGTTCTTAAAGGAGCTAGTAAGGCTGTTGAGTCGTGTTTGGTTGAGCTTTTGCCGACCTCGGATTATGATCTTGGAAAAGTGAGTGACCACTTCAAGACTCTTCTAGTGTGTAGTTCCTCTTTGTTCTCGTAGTAGTCTGGATGGACTTCGGTTAACTAACGATGAGGACGGTTATTTGATCGTTGGTTTTTTAAAGCTTCTTAGAGTGACGAATCCGTTTTCGGGCTGCCTTTGAAAGTTCTTCCGTTATGCGAAGCTAGCATCTATCCATATTTTTCTAGTGGTTTCTTCATTTTTGGCTTTTCTTCGGTAGATCACATATTTAAATACTTTTTATAGATGCACTGATGTTTCAAAATTGTTTCTGTTTCCATGTTTTTTTATTATTTTTTTGTCGTAGAACCAATACCATTTAGATGGATATTATAATCTCGTAAAACCATGACGTTTTTATTTTTAATGAAATATTTTCATTCTTAGGAAAAAATAAATGTTCAACGGGTGTAATAAAATAATTGCAAACAAATAATTTGGCATGAGAAAATGTTAATATGAGAGATAAAAAAGGTAAAATGTTAATAATAATTTTTTATTTACAATAGTAAAGTTAAATGGGAGTTAAAAAAAAGATTAAAAGTAAAATAAAAGTAATAATAATGAGAGAGGAATTAGGGTTTAGGTGAGAATGAGTGAGGCTCGTTGTGGTCACGTGAGGTATCCTCAAAATCAGGGATTGTTGTTTTGTCCTCTCCACCCTTAAACCTAAACCCACCCATCATTTGCTTTTCTTTCCATTTCTTTATTAACCCACAAGTCTTATTATTAATTCCGTTAATGAAGATGCTAATCTCATTATCTTTTAAAAATGAGAAATGATGCTGAGGTCCTTATTCATTTTCCCCATTTTAATTATGAAAAGGGATGCATGCCACACTCACTCTTAATTTCTTGCTTATATACAACTTGCGTAATCTATCTATTCTCTTCATATGATTTGTATATCCTTCTTTATTTTGGTTTATATATTTACATACATTTTTTACTTATTATTTTTGTAATCTTCTTTTAGTACGTTATCTTTCATAACTCTTTTTATTTTTGCATACCCTTTTTGGTCAATACTTTATATGTATACGCTTTAAAAATAGCTACTATTTATTTTAAATATATTAATGGAACGTAACAAAAAGATGATAGAAACTCAGAACGAAAACAGAATTAACACGATATTTTAGGGATTTTATTTCTCATTTGTATTTGTATTTGTATATGTATAGTTTTCAGGATCAATTATATGCCCTTATATATATATATATATATAAATAACCAATTAACTTTTAGAAATGGCAAAAAAAAATGCATTGGATCTAGCAAAATGTTCAAGTCTAGTCCTCTTATTTCAGATGTTTATTTAAATTACTTGAACTAAAGCAGTTGTGACTCTTGAGCACACAATGAACAAGAACAACTAAAAAAAAAATCAAACATTACGTCATTACATAATCTAGATTTTAGATGTGCCGTGTGCGTAATATGGAGTGACGTTATAGTCAGTTTTTGTTTTTGTTTTTGGCTTGGAGTGACTTGATAGTCTCTTCAATCTATATAATGAACCAAATAAATATACTATATTTTAGTAGATTATACCACAAATTCAAAGTTAAATTTTTTGTACAGTAACTAATGATCTTAAGACGACTGTACATGTGTTTGTGTGTGTGATATTCTGTATAGTAAGAGAAGGAGTGAATACTTTTTCTATATCATAATTTGTAGAACAACCTTTGTTCTTAAGATTACATTTCGGTTCATTATATTCTAGTTTTTTTTTATTTGCAGTCAAAGGGATAACACAATTATAGAAAGAAACCAGTAAGCTACTATAGATATTAAAATATCAAATAAAATATACTCATTATACTCAAGTAAAAACAAAGGGAATACAAATGAATCACCGACTCAACCACTTGCTTGGGGTTTGAGCAAACGCACTCGTTTACTGAAATTGGATTAAAAAAGGAAGAAAAAAACATCTTTAGTAACTCCACAGTAAATTTGTTTAAAAAAAAAACACTTATCTACCCATACCAAAACATGATCATATGGGGCTATGGGGTAATGATACTCTTTTTGTTTTAATTAATTATTAGATGTTATATTAAAAAATACGGAGGTAAATGATGCTTAAAGTTTTTGTACACAGATTTATTTAATTTTTATTTTTTATAATAAAAACATCATTTAAATACAATTCAACCAATAAGAAAATAATATGCAGAATACAAATATTCAAAAACAATAAAAAATTATTTATTTTTATATTAAAAACATCATTTATAGAACAAAAAAAAATATTAAAACATCGCTTTTTAAAAATCGGAGGGAATACAATTATATATTTTGTTTATTATATTAGAAAAATCCTATAATATCTAATTAAATATATTAACCAATAATAAAAATACTATAAAATACAATAACTACAAAATATTAAAATAAATTCAAATTTTGCATAGAATTTTGAATAAAAATCTGAGAAAATATAACAGAAGAAAACCTCCAACTAAACATCTTATCGTATATAACCTTATTAATAAAATAATGTTGACAAAAATGAAATAAATAAATAATAGTATTAAAATAGTAAAGAAGAGATAGGGCATAATAATAGATTAAATAGGTGAGGTGGGGTGGTGCAGTTTTGTTGATCTCAAGGCATTGTGTTTCCCTATTTTTTCCTTTGTACTCTTTCTCCTCTCTTATTTTCTTATTTTTCCAAAGATAAAACACACAAAAACAGAACTTAAACCCTCTGTGTTATCTTCGTAAGCTTGAGTTTAAATCAAGCAAGAAACAGATTTCGAGAGAGAGAGAGAGATAGAGGCACCAAACCCTAAATGGGTCTAAGCCCGAGATTTTAAACTTCTTTTCGGATTTTGAGGCAAATGTCTCTTCATTCCTTAATCTCTTCTTCTTCTTCTTCTTTCTCATTTCTCTTCTCTTTCTTCTTCATCCTCTGTTTCTCTCTCTCTGATGCAGAGCAAAACCCGGAAGCTTCTATCCTCTACTCATGGCTCCACTCTTCATCCCCTACACCTTCATCTCTTTCTCTCTTCAACTGGAACTCCATCGACAACACTCCCTGCAACAACTGGACTTTCATTACATGCTCTCCTCAAGGTTTCGTCACCGAAATCGACATTCAGTCTGTTCAAATCGAGCTCTCCTTGCCGAAGAATCTCCCGGAACTTCGTTCTCTCCAGAAACTCACCATCTCCGGCGCTAATGTCACTGGCACTTTGCCGGAGAGTCTCAGCGACTGCCTCGGTCTCACGGTTCTCGACCTTAGCTCCAACGGTCTAGTGGGTGAGATTCCTTGGAGTTTAAGCAAGCTTCGTAACCTAGAAACTCTAATCCTCAACTCTAACCAGCTCACCGGAAAAATCCCACCGGAAATCAGCAAGTGTTCGAACCTCAAGAATCTAATCCTCTTCGACAATCTTCTCACCGGAAGTATCCCGCCGGAGCTAGGGAAGCTCTCTGGTCTTGAAGTGATAAGAATCGGAGGAAACAAAGAGATCTCCGGCAAAATCCCACCGGAGATCGGAGATTGTTCCAATCTAACCGTTCTTGGTTTAGCCGAAACTAGCGTCTCCGGTAATCTACCTTCTTCTTTAGGTAAGCTCAAGAAGCTACAAACACTCTCGATTTACACTACAATGATAAGCGGAGAGATTCCTTCAGATTTAGGGAATTGCTCTGAGCTTGTGGATGTCTTCTTGTACGAGAATAGCTTGTCTGGTTCAATCCCTCGAGAAATCGGAAAGCTCACTAAACTCGAACAGCTGTTTCTCTGGCAGAACAGTCTCGTTGGTGGTATCCCTGAAGAAATCGGAAACTGCAGCAATCTCAAAATGATAGATTTGTCTCTAAATCTGCTCTCTGGTTCGGTCCCAATCTCCATAGGTCGTTTGTCTTTGCTTGAAGAGTTTATGATCAGCGACAACAAAATCTCCGGTTCGATACCAACCATGATCTCGAATTGTTCGAGTCTTGTCCAGTTACAGCTCGATAAGAACCAGATTTCCGGTTTGATACCATCCGAGCTCGGAACACTCACAAAGCTTACTCTGTTCTTCGCTTGGTCTAATCAGCTAGAAGGAAGCATTCCTCCCGGTTTAGCAGACTGTACCGATCTCCAAGCATTGGATTTATCGCGTAATTCGCTTACCGGAACAGTCCCTTCCGGTTTGTTTATGCTAAGGAACCTCACGAAGCTCCTCTTGATCTCAAACTCTCTCTCTGGTTTTATACCTCAAGAGATTGGTAATTGCAGCTCTTTGGTGAGATTGAGGCTAGGTTACAACAGGATCACAGGAGAGATCCCTTCGGGTATTGGGTCACTTAAAAAGCTAAACTTTCTTGATCTTTCGAGCAATAGGCTACACGGAATGGTTCCTGATGAAATCGGAAGCTGCTCGGAGTTACAAATGATTGATCTCAGCAATAACTCTCTTGAAGGTTCTTTTCCTAATCCGGTTTCTTCTCTCTCCGGTTTACAAGTTCTTGATGTTTCGGCTAACCAGTTTTCCGGCAAGATTCCGGCGAGTTTGGGACGGCTTATGTCGCTTAACAAACTAATCTTGAGCAAGAATTTGTTCTCGGGATCGATACCGAGTTCTCTAGGCATGTGTGCAGGGCTTCAACTTCTTGATCTCGGAAGCAACGAGCTCTCTGGCGAGATTCCTTCAGAGCTCGGAGATAATGAGAATCTTGAAATCGCGTTAAACCTGAGTAGTAATAGACTCACGGGGAAGATTCCTTCGAAGATTTCGTCTCTCAACAAGCTCTCAATTCTTGATCTCTCCCACAACATGCTCGAAGGAGATCTTGCTCCACTCGCCAATATCGAGAATCTCGTCTCTCTTAACATCTCTTACAACAGCTTCTCTGGTTATCTTCCAGACAACAAGCTTTTCAGACAATTACCTCCTCAAGATCTCGAAGGAAACAAAAAACTTTGTTCTTCTTCAACTCAAGATTCTTGCTTTCTCATCTACGGAAATGGCAATGGATTAGCGGATGATAAGGATTCTTCCCGTACAAGAAATCTCAGGTTAGCACTCGCACTTTTGGTCACCATGACGGTTGTGTTGATGATTCTTGGCGCGGTTGCTGTTATCCGAGCGAGGAGGAACATCGAAAGCGAAAGAGATTCAGAGCTTGGAGAAACATATAAATGGCAGTTCACACCGTTTCAGAAGCTGAATTTCTCAGTAGATCAGATCATAAGATGTTTGGTTGAGCCAAATGTGATTGGTAAGGGATGTTCAGGCGTAGTTTACCGTGCTGACGTGGACAATGGCGAGGTTATAGCCGTGAAGAAGCTTTGGCCAGCGATGGTTAACGGTAGTAACGATGAGAAGAACAATAACGTGAGAGATTCGTTCTCAGCAGAAGTTAAGACACTTGGGACGATCAGACACAAGAATATTGTTCGGTTTCTTGGATGTTGTTGGAACCGAAACACAAGGCTTTTGATGTATGATTACATGCCTAATGGGAGCTTAGGGAGTTTGCTTCACGAGAGACGAGGCTCTTCACTTGATTGGGATCTTAGATACAGGATTTTGCTCGGTGCAGCTCAAGGTTTAGCTTATTTACACCATGATTGTCTCCCACCCATTGTGCATCGCGATATTAAGGCCAACAATATTCTGATTGGCCTCGATTTCGAGCCTTATATTGCGGATTTCGGATTAGCCAAGCTTGTTGATGAAGGCGACATAGGCCGGTGTTCTAATACCGTGGCTGGATCTTATGGTTACATTGCTCCAGGTATGTTCATATATTATTGTATATGAGCATATAGTTCAAGAGCTTTTACTTAGAACTTGGAAGTCTCATATTTTAGTTCTCCATTTTATGATTTTATCTTTAACCGGTTCTTGCGCTTCTACAGAGTATGGTTACAGCATGAAGATTACAGAGAAGAGTGATGTTTACAGCTACGGCGTGGTGGTTCTCGAAGTATTGACTGGGAAACAACCTATAGATCCTACGGTACCAGAAGGGCTTCATTTAGTGGATTGGGTGAGGCAGAATAGAGGCAGCCTCGAAGTTCTTGACTCGAGCTTGAGATCTAGAACCGAATCTGAAGCCGATGAGATGATGCAAGTGTTGGGCACTGCTCTTCTGTGTGTGAACGCGTCTCCTGAAGAAAGACCGGCCATGAAAGACATTGCGGCTATGCTCAAGGAGATCAAGCAAGAGCGTGAAGAGTACGCGAAAGTTGACTTGCTTCTCAAGAAATCTCCTCCGCCAACAACAAAAACGGAGGAAGAAGGTCGTAAGAATGAAGTGACGGCGGCTGCAGCTTCGTATTCTAAAGAGATGAGACGAGAAGAGAGATTAGTGAAGAGTAACAACACGAGTTTCTCTGCTTCTTCTCTGCTTTACTCTTCTTCTTCTTCGATTGAGTGATCTAGGGTTTGAAGGTTACGTGAGAGGAAAGCTTTAATGTGTGTTTGAAAAATGGTTTTTTTTTCACTTTTATTTAATTATCATTTAAATCCTTAGATATGTGATGTAAAAAAGGAAGAAGAACAGAATGAGTCAGTATCTTACGAAATTGTGATTAGCAAAAGGGTGACATGAAATTGTACCTTTGGGTGGTTTGAAATCAATAATTTCTCTAGTTTTCTGTCCAAGTAATTGATTTCGGTTTAGAAGGTATGAGAACCGAATCAAGACTGAATCTAGTTCTATTTTCTTTGAGAACTATAGTTATACCACTGTTAAAATTTTCTTATAGATTCAATTAAAAAAATTGCTTATAGAATAGAACGGTAACTCTAAAGTAAAACATAAGAAACCCTACAATAAATTAAAGGAAAAATCACTAGCAAATGGAAAAACATATTATTACAATTTCTTTTACATTTAAAATTCGAAGAATTACAAAAATTTAAATCCAAAAATCTCTCACATCCTCACAATTCCCAAACTCAAAACACTCGGATTTTCCTATTTTTAGTCTCTTTTAATCTTGCTACCTTTTGTTCTTCTTTGTGTATTTGCCTATTTGGGATGAATTTTTTTAGGGGGAATTGATGAAAATAACCTAAAATTTGGGTTTTCAGCAAAATTAGATCCCTTATTTGAGTTAAAGCAAAAGTAATCTGCATGGATAGTGAAATTACAGTTACTTCCTCAATGACTAAACAAAAACTCAGTACGTGTTTTTACGATTATAACCCTGAGACGCATGTAGACTTCATATAGAAGTCTCATGAAGTCTGCTTTGTGATTAAATTTTATATTTAAATAAAAAAAATATTATGTTATAAAATTATGAGGTTTTAAAAATTTATTATACTCAATTATGATGTTTTAAAAATCAAAAATTCATAAAATTTGATCAGATTAACCAAAGAAATAATTTATAGGTATAGTTGAATTATGGGTAGACTTCATATAGAAGTATGATCTGTAATTAAATTTTATATTTAAATAATAAAAATTAATAATATTATGTTATAAAATTATGAGGTTTTAAAAATTTATTATACTCAATTATGATGTTTTAAAAATCAAAAATTTATAAAATTTGATCAGATTAACCAAGAAAATAATTTATAGGTTATAGTTGAATTTAAAATTTTAACTTTTGAGTAGAAAATATCAGGTTTAGGTTTGGTAGACTTTATGCGAAGTCTGTACCAATTTAGAGACTTCAAGCAAAGTCTTATTAACTTTTGAGATTTTAGGTGAAGTTTACTTAGAATTTAGGGTTTTAGCAAACTTTGGACAAAATCTATTTAGAGTTCAGGGTTAAGGAGAAGACTTCATATCTAAACCAAAAATAATTTATCTAACCGGAAATTTTACCCTTTATATAAAAGAAATAACCCTAATTTTGTCTAAAAAAACCCCTCGCCTCTCTCTCACCTCTCTCAAAGATCCAGTCCTAAAATCCCCACTTCACTAAAAACCCATCTTCCCCCTCTCTCAGATCTGCGCCGTTGGTCGATTCGAGAGCTTCTCCTGCGGTCGCACGGCCTAATCCCGCCTCTGCTTCGGTGGGAAACTTTGCTGTAGCGAACCTCTCCTCCCAGGAGATGTTCCCTCCGCTGACCGTCTCGGTTAAAATCGCGACTCGGAGAAAATCGCGACTCGGACTCCTCTGTTTCACCGGTCTCTGCTCCGACTCAGACCAAACCATAAGCGGCGACTCACGCCTCTGCAAAGAAGAACTCATGGAGTTCGCTCGCTCAGGAGTCTAACATAAAGATGTCGAAGAAAGGTGAGCCCTTGTTCTCGAATCCGGTGAGATTTGGGTGAATCTTTGTTTGTTGTGTAATTTGAATTTGCATTTCTCCTATTTGTTTGATTTGTGTTCTTTTCAAATTCTGATTTTTTGTTTGTTTGTACGAATATTAGTTTGGTTTTTCTCTTTTGAGGTCTAGAATTGTTTTTGGGTTAATTACCTTATAGGCTTAAGAAAAGTTACTGCAGTTTCAAATGGGGAAATTTAATTTGATTTTTCGATGCTCAGGTGATGCCTTGAGCTATCTCAAAGCTGTGAAGGATTTGCTCTTTTTATTGACTCTAAGCATATCCTATCTTTTGCAAACAACCACAATATCATGATTTTGATTCTGAGAGTGTGTTGTTCTTGTTCAGGTGCCTTTGCTTGGTGGAGCTCTCTGCGCATGCACATGACATTTAGTTTACAAGAAGATGTTTTTGATCCAGGTTTGTTGCTTTTGCTTATCATAGAAAAACTCTGGATTTTGTTTTTTTTTATTTGTTGGTAATCTTGATTTTAACTATGTGATTTTTGTGGTTTCTCCAGGGTGTTTTTATACAAGGGACTTCTCTCCGATGAGGAATGCGATCATTTTATAAACTTGGTAGAATCAAACATCTTCTTGACTTTTTCTCCATAAGTTTTTTTGTCTTCAAAAATTTAATATTTTTTTTTTAGTTTTGAGAACTATTGATGATCATGGAATATTTTGGGACTGTGTGACTGAATTGAGAAACTTTGTTTTGATTTTGACATTGCTTTTAGGCAAAAGGAAAGCTTGAGAAGTCAATTTACAGACCTGTAATGATTGCGGTAATGATTGCATTTCATTATTAACATCTAAGGGACTGAGTTCTTCCCAATTTTCATTGTTTTTTTAATGTTAGTGGCTTTTACATGTTATAAAGATTCATCCTTTGAATAATTTTTCATGTGAAGCTTGTTGTGAATGTATTAGCCTACATCGAATTTAGTTTCCCTTGCTATCCTGTTTGTCAATTTCGATGATGTTACTTAGGACGTCGGGGAACAATATTGTCTTTTGGAAATTTTGCTGTCTTTTTTTAATTTGTTAACAATTGGATCAAATGAAGAACACTTTGCCAAGTTGTTGAATACTCGGAAGATTTCTGAGTATTATGATTCAATCACTTGTATAGGAAGATCTGATGATTTCATTTTCGATATCTCGATACTAGTATTGTCTTTTTGAGAAGCCGATGATGATTAGATTGAATGGTTGCTGAAATTTCAGTGTTGAAAAGCATCTGACTTGACTAGGACGGTCTGAGGCTTTCTCTATATTCTTGTAGAAACTTTAGTTTGTCTTTTGTTTTGTTTTGTTTTTGGAGGAGTTGAGTATGTTGTGATAGTGGATGATGAGAAACAAAAATCAAAATACAGTTATCTCTGGCTTAGGCTTTAAAAGTCGTTGCTCAGTCTTTTGTAATCTGACTCAATCACAACGATGTTCACTTTTATCTAAATTTGTTCAATTGTTCTTAATTTGATGATTTGTTTGTTGCTCGTTTGCTATCTTCTGATATTAATTTCAGATATTTGGAGAACCGAGGGCCTTCATGGACTGTTCAAAGGAAATGGCACCAACTGCTGGATCATGGATCATGGATCATGGATCAATGCTTCTATTGCTGGACGAGAGCTAGAGAAAGCTAGAAATGAGAATATTGAGGCAAGCATGTACAATTGGGTCGTTAGTTTGGTCATGAACTCTTTTTGTGTAATGTTCATCAATTGTAATGATCATGAACTAATGGTCATGAACTCGTTTTGTATCTTTATCAAGTGTAATGGTGATGCTATTTTACCACGAATAGCCAACAAATATTCAACCCCTCGAGTATTGGGTATTCGGATTCATTTTTGGAGAATTTTTTCCGGTAAAGAATAGGTTAAAACCGCAAATTTAGTCTTGTCCATATCATAATCATCTTGTGCCATCTCAACGAGTTTCTCGTGCGTACAACCATCACTTGAAAAGAACATTTTTCCTCTCTTGACTTTATCAATCGCAAATTCCCATGTCGAGTCTTTAAACATCCATTCTCCGTAAACAACAGGTAGGTTAACCATTTCCTGTAAGAAAAACAAGAACAAACCCCATTAGCATTCGTGATTACAAATTCAATGAAATAGTACGTAGTAGACTTCTACCGAAAGTCTTCTATTATGAGCTTAATGTCTAGTCAATCAAAAAATTTAATTCACTCAATATTATCGATTTAAAACACACCAGACTCATACAATAGCAAAAGCACTAGTAAAAATACATACTAGAACAAAAAAAAGTCAAAAATTTGTTATAAATATGCTCTATATGAGTTTTTTTAAAAACGTTATACTATAGACTTCTATGAGAAGTTGACAAAGAAAACTTCATTTGAAGTCTACATAAACTGTTAGAAGTCTGCGTGTGAAGTCTACTGTGGAACATGTTATTTTTGCATTTGACCAAACTGTTGACTTTATAAAAGTAGACTTCTCATGAAGTCTGCAGGTTAATTTTCCATTTGCCCAGAATCTCATCAGTGTTTGACTTTTAAAGTATACTTCATTTGAAGTCTACGCTGTAAAAGAAGACTTCTAATGAAGTCTACGTCGTTAGAGAAGACTTCAGACTGAAGTCTACTGAAAATGGGTCACTTTTGCAATTCAAATACTGAAAGTAGACTTCGTTTGAAGTCTACGAAAAATAAGGTTAGTTTTGAGTTTGACCAAAATTTTGAATTATATTTCTGGCAGACTTCGTTGGAAGTCTACTGTTAGAGGGGGGATTAGCACCCCCTTGGTTTAACTCGGTTCGAACCGAGATCGGTTCGATCAAGACCGGTTTACGATAGTTCGGATCGAGGGTAAGTCGGCCCAAAAACACTGGGCCGAGCTCGGAATCTCGCTGAAAGCCCACCTCGGCTACCGATCTAGGCCCATCACAAGCCCAGTCCGTTACAACAGATGAAACCGGAATATTTCCTCTTTCCTGCCGATCTCGGAAATGGAAACATTCCTTGCGAATAGACCGCCAAAGAATAAGGAATATATCCTTATCTCGGAGGGGAATCCGGAATATTTCCATTCCCTAATCGAGCAAGGAAAAGGGAATATTCACATTTAGAGCCGCCTCAAGACAATATAAATAGAGGAGAAGGTTCATTCATCAAGAGGAGACACAACTTCCGCAGAGACAGAGAATACAAGAGAGAGCTCATTACCGATCTCAAGTCTTTTGTCTTTGCTTTCTTACTTAAACTCTGTTGTAACCGCCGACTTAGATCAATAAACGAGATTCCGATTAAAAGTACTGTTTTACCCTTTTTGTGTGATTTACGGATCAACAATTGGCGCCGACTGTGGGGACTAATAGAACAGTACTTTCGGATATCGTTTGATTGAAGTTCGGCAATGGTTCTTCCAGTCGATACCACCGCAGCCCTCATCGACAGCTCGGACAACAACGGTCGAAACCCGCCCATTGACGAACCCAATCCAGTCAATACCGAGCTACCAACAGACGAAGGAGGGCTTCCTCCGAACTCACTTATTGAAGGGGATAATCGAACCAACCTCCCGACAACCCTTCCGCCGCCTCCGGCTGCTTCGATATTCACGGATCCGACCGCCTTCATGGAAGCCATGGCGACGCAGTTCGCCGAGATCAATAAAAGGAACGAAGAACGGATCGCCTCACTGATAGCATCCCACTTCGAACGCCGAAATCAGATCGGTATCCTCGAACCAAACCCGATCACCCCCACCAACGAAAACACATTGCGCCGAAATCTCTTATCCGACTTAACCGACGCTCGACCCCCGGGCACAGTTGACCTGCCGACAAGAAGATCCGCGTCCGGTTCGGAAATTAACATCGCAGATCAAGCTGCCATAAATCTGGAATTCGCCAAGGTACAGGCCCAACTGCAAGAAATGCGGACCAAAAGTTCACCAGGCTACAAGTTCGGCACCAGAAATCGACCGGGTAATTCAGGAGTCGCAGAGGACACCATTTACCGATACGATCATCAACACTCCCGTTCGGCGATTGGAGAGAGTCAAGATCACATCATACGAAGGGTTTACCGATCCTAAACGCTTCTTGACCTCGTTTGCCATCTCAATAAACCGATTTCGTTTCGGCTCGGAAACTGAGAAGGACGCAGCCATGTGCCAACTGTTCGTGGAGAACTTATCCGGAGCCGCGCTCGATTGGTTCTCGACACTCGAGCCAAGTTCGGTAAACAGCTATAACGAGCTCACTACCAAATTCCTCAAACGCTTCACCATGTTTGTCAAGCAGAAAACCAAGAACGCCGAACTCTGGGCCCTCGAGCAGAAGCAGGACGAGCCCTTACGCAACTTCATGGAACGTTTCAAAGCAGTTGTATCCCATTGCACGATCGATGACGAAGCCGCAATCGAGGCTCTTTACAAAGCCACCTGGTACGAATCGGACTTTCACAGGGAAATCAAACGCAATAATCCAAAGACATTGGAGGACATCCTGCACAGGGCGCATGTCTTCATCATGGAGGAGGAGGAAAGATCCGAGAAAGATAGGCGACACGCAGTCACGAAACAGCCCGCCACTAAAGAAAGACTGTACCTTCTCCCGAAACAACCCGTCAATACGGTCCAAACTCAGCAATCCTGGTCAAACACTTGGGTTCGGTCGGATGAGCCGAAAGAGTCAAAAGAGTCCGACACCACTGAATCCGCATCGTATTGCAATTTCCATAACCGGTATGGAAATCATTCGACCAAGGAGTGCCGACACCTACAGGAGTTTTTAATGATGAAGTATAAAAAGGGGGAAGTTCCAGTCGAAGGAGCCTTCCAACCCTCAAACAGACCGTACCGTAACGATAACGGTAGGAGACGTACCTGTAGACGCAAACGTAGCCATCCGGAGCATCCCACGGGCGATCAGCGGCCTTCGGGATCTTGAACAACAAATCATTCGGAGCACCGCACCGCTCCAAGGTGATCTGAATTGTCTCTGCGGTAGACCGAGATGGTCCGATGCTGGCTGGTCTTTCAGTCATCCGCTTAGCAGCCAAAATGGGGCCATCGTCCCCCTCATCGGGATGGCACGCTGGAGGAACAGCGCGGTTGTCCAGCTCGGCTGCATCTTCGTCCTCGGCAAGCCGAGCAGCGAACTCGGCATCTGCCCGAACTTGTTCGTTTAAATCAGCAGTCTCTTCTTCGGACAGGTCCTCATCGATGAGATGCGGGACTTCGACCGAAACTCTTGAGCTGCTCGGTCCGGCCGCGGCATGCTGAGAGTTGCGCCTAAACATCTCTCGTTCAACGTCACTCAGTCCGTCCGAACTGGAATCAGAACTGTTGACGAACAGTCCAATATCTGGAAGCTCAGATGAAGGAGCTCGGTTTTCTGCAGAAGGGGAAGAAGTCCTTGAAACCATGCCGATCAAACGAAAGAAGTTGATGAAGAACAGCTTGAAGATCGCCCGGAAAGTTTGAAGATCTTCAAACAGATCGGAGAAATCACGGCGGAGCAGATGGTCGGAGGGAGAGATAAGAGAAAATCCTAGAGAGAAGGGAGAGCGTTTAGAGAGAGAAAATATCTTTTCGAAGAAAATGAGCAGAAGTGAGAAACGAAAGGGACTCCGAGCGATATTTATAAAGAAAAAGGCAATGATGACAGTTCCTCGAAACGCGCATCCAGATAAGACAAATCGACACGCGCCTCTTCGAATTCCGCGGCAAGAGATAACGAATCGACGCACGCCTCTTCGAAATCTGCGGCGAGAGAAGACGAAACGACGCCCCCTTCTCAAGAAAAAAATACCGAACTCGAATGTTCGGGATCGATATCAAAAAAAAAAAAAAAAAAAAAAAAAAAAAAAATCATTACCGAATTCGAAAGTTCGTAAAATCGATTCAACCGTGAGAACTTAATCTAAAAAGGATCCGTCCTCTCAAGCCGAACTCTAAGCAGTTCGCCGAACTCGTACAGTTCGAAACATCAAGCCGAACTCTAAGCAGTTCGCCGAACTCGTACAGTTCGAAACATCAAGCCGAACTCTAAGCAGTTCGCCAAACTCATACAGTTCGAAACATCAAACCGAACTCAAACGGCTCGCATCATCAAGCCGAACTTAAGCAGTTCGCCGAACTCATACAGTTCGAAACATCAAGCCGAACTTAAGCAGTTCGCCGAACTCGAACAGTTCGAAACATCAAGCCGAACTTAAGCAGTTCGCCGAACTCGAATAGTTCGTATCATCCAGCCGAACTTAAGCAGTTCGCCGAACTCGTGCAGTTCGAAACAGAATCTGATCAGATCGTACCGATCTCAGTTTTAACCGAGCTAAAAAATACTTCCTAAAAATTCGCCGAACTCATAAAATCCCTCGCCGAACTGAGGGGGGGACTAATTGTTAGAGGGGGGATTAGCACCCCCTTGGTTTAACTCGGTTCGAACCGAGATCGGTTCGATCAAGACCGGTTTACGATAGTTCGGATCGAGGGTAAGTCGGCCCAAAAACACTGGGCCGAGCTCGGAATCTCGCTGAAAGCCCACCTCGGCTACCGATCTAGGCCCATCACAAGCCCAGTCCGTTACAACAGATGAAACCGGAATATTTCCTCTTTCCTGCCGATCTCGGAAATGGAAACATTCCTTGCGAATAGACCGCCAAAGAATAAGGAATATATCCTTATCTCGGAGGGGAATCCGGAATATTTCCATTCCCTAATCGAGCAAGGAAAAGGGAATATTCACATTTAGAGCCGCCTCAAGACAATATAAATAGAGGAGAAGGTTCATTCATCAAGAGGAGACACAACTTCCGCAGAGACAGAGAATACAAGAGAGAGCTCATTACCGATCTCAAGTCTTTTGTCTTTGCTTTCTTACTTAAACTCTGTTGTAACCGCCGACTTAGATCAATAAACGAGATTCCGATTAAAAGTACTGTTTTACCCTTTTTGTGTGATTTACGGATCAACATCTACTGCATTTTTTCATTTCTGCAGACTTCATTTCGAAGTCTACTCAAAAAACAAATTTTTGGTTAACATTTTAATCCTGAGTCAAACGCACAAATGACCTCGTTAAAAAGTCAAAAATCTGGTCAAATGTAAAACTGACTTACGGAGACTTCTACCTAAGTCTACGTTGAGAAGACTTCATTAGAAGTCTACCCTAAAAAAGTCTAAAGTTTAGTCAAATGCAAAACTAACCTTGCTTTAGAGTAGACATCACATGAAGTCTGCGGTTAATTTTTTTTCTTTTCAAAGGATAAGAGTAGACTTAAAAAACCAAGAAAATAGTCAATTGTAAAACTAGCATAAGGTTGACTGGGAGACTTCATATTAAGTCTACGGATAACCATTAGACTTCTTATGAAGTCTCCTTTCGCGATGCAGTAAATTAGGGAAAATGAAGTGGATAAGTTACCTTATATCAGTTTGGTGTTCGGTTAAAGCCTCCTTAAGCGCCCATAACTTTAAATTTCCACGAGATAGAAAACAAGCGGTCGTGGTTATGCGAAAATCACCGAAATTGTAAAATCCATGAAGTGGAAAATTTGAAAAACATGAATTAGAAAGTTCTGAAGATGAAATAGAAGAGGAAATGGAAAGTTATGAGGTTATGAGATCCATTATTGTGTTATTGAGGCATACAAAAACTTATGAGAAGCATTTAGAGCTTCAAAGTTGGTTGGCAATGGTGGTTGGGGAGTTGAAGAAGATGGCATTGTTGTAAATACCAAGTTGGTGGGGGATGGTTTTGTCTTTTGATTATTCTTTGAAAAATAAAAAAAAACCAAAATATAATGGCATTTTTGTGAATCTTTGTGGATGTGAAGGATAAAAAGGAGAGAAATTGGCAAATTATGAAAGGGTATAAAAAATGGGTTAGTTTTGTATTTTACATCAAATTTTAGGTCATTTTTGCAAGTACCCCAATTTCTTAAGCCTCTCCTATTTATTAGGGGGAATTGCTGAAAATAATCTAAAATTTGGTTTTTTTAGCAAAACTAGACCCCTTATTTGAATTAAAGCAAAAGTAACCTGCAGGAGTACTGAAATTACAGTTACCTCCTCAATGACTAAACAAAAACCCAGTACTTATTTTTACGATTATAACTCTGAAACGCATGTAGACTTCTATATGAAGTCTACTATGTAATTAAATTTTATATTTAAATAAATAAAAAAAATTATGTTATAAAATTATGAGGTTTTAAAAATTTATTATACTAAGTTATGATGTTTTAAAAATAAAAAATTCGTAAAATTTGATCAGATTAACCAAGAAAATAATTTACAGGTTATAGTTGAATTATGAGTAGACTTCATATAGAAGTCTGCTAAACCGAAATCTATTGAAATAAATTTACCTAACCAAAATTGAACCAAAGTATTTAACCTAACCATTGCAATTTTACGGACATAGAAATTCTGTTTTTTCACCGCCAAAATATTTAGTTCGGTAAAAAAGGAGAAAAAACCTAGCGGCGATTGGCGATTTCATCTTTCTCTTGCTCGCCGGCGTATTTTCCGCTTCCTAACTCCGGTAAGCCGTCGTCTCCTTCTCCTCTCTTCGTCGTTCCTCCTTCCTCTCCTACTCCTCCCGTCGTTCTTTCTTTCACCTCTATACCGAGTATCGCCGGACATTTTCGTTCACTTATTGGGTTCACTCTTTCAGATCTGTTGCGGCCTCCGATTTCTACTTCGTCGCAGCCAAGTTTCCTGTTTCCTTCGCCGCGATAAGGTAACCCCTTCTTCCTCTGTCTTTCAGTTGTTTTTCGTATTCCTTTATCTAAAAATTGGGTTTTTTTATATATGTTGCCGTCGCCGTATATTCTACCTTGCCGGCGGATCTCTCGTTGGCAGCCGTTAAGCCGTCGACGCTCTCTGCCGTATGACTGTTGGTAGACTTCGTCTGACACGTAAGGACTTCTTCGTAGACTTCTTTCAAAACTATGTAGACTTCATTGGTAGACTTCTTATTCAAACTGGTGGCTATTCGTAGATTTCTTTCAAAATTCTGTGAACTTCATTAGTAGACTTCTTTAAAAATTCGGTAGACTTCTTATTCAAACCTTGTGGCCATTCGTAGACTTCTTTCAAAATTTTGTAGACTTCATTAGTAGACTTCTTCGTATGCACTAGTTAGCCTCTTCTTATTCAGACCTATTTAATTTTCTAGACGTTTTGTTAATGCTTCTCTATTGTTTTGAAGTTATATCCTATCAGAGAATGGATGCCTCAGAATTTCCACGTCGGTGGTACACTAAAGGCCATGAGCCCATGGCCTTGAAGAGCATAGGCTACTACGCTGATAACACACGGTTGATTCTTGCACTCCACGGAGCACTACAAAAAATGGAGTTTGGGATGAGCTCTATGAGTCGAAATTGGGTGTTATTTTAAAGTTCGATAGACTTGAGTTTGGCTGGGCATCGAGGCTGGTTCACTATATGCTCTCTTTTCAGTTAGTCTGCAAGAAGAAGTACGAGATTTGGAGTCAAGTTCGTGAAAATCCAATCAGGTTTTCATTGCTTGAGTTTGAGAATCTTACATGACTGAACTGCGAGTACGTAGAGGATCTAACATGTCCAAAGGTTGAGGTTACTGATGAGATGCGTGAATTCTGGGAGAAAATGGGAGTGGTTGAAGATGTTGGTCCAAGCACTGATAATATAATAGATGCATGTTCGAATTATTCGGTATGGTCTAGGGAGGATAGGTTGAGGTTGGGATATCTAGGCATCTACGTTGGCTTCATTGTAGCCGTAAAGAGAAGTACACCTACACTGATTGAAATAGCTAGACTAGTGATGGATTTAGAAGCTTTTGAAAACTATCCTTGGGGGAGGGTAGCGTTTAAGAATCTTATAGGGTCTGTGAAAGAGAAAGTGGATATCAACAAGACTATCACCCTCGAAGGGTTTGTGCATGTTCTCCAAGTGTGGATCTACTATGCTCTACCTGATTTCGCTTCTGAGTATGCTTTCCCATTGCCTAATAACCCAACTCCACCACTGCTGGCTTACAAAGGATCAAGAGGGCGAAAACATTTCAAAGAGAATATGCTAAAACATGTAATATTCTTTGTCTAATTAGTCTAACACTATACGTTTTATTTTTGTCATTGTCATTTCTGTGATACATTAGTCTAACACTATAATTTTTGTTTTTCATAGACCCGCGTACAGAATTGCATTGTCAAGACATTTGAGGAGATTTTTTGGAAATGGGATGACGACGAAGAAGATGTAAAGGTTGATAACATTTTGAAAGCCATGTTTGGCCATTTTGGTAATTGGAGGTGGAGTAAAGTTCATTGGCCTGAAACGGGCGTTAAAAAGGTCTCACCCCGCGTGAAGTCAGAGGATACGGGGACCTCAAAAGGAGCTTAGTATCAGAACAAGAAAGCCGTAAGAGGTCTCGTTCAGAGTCCGCCTCTTGTATGGATGAGGATGGGTCGGCTCTGGTGGCCACAATGAAAGCTCACATCAACCTATGCTTTGAAGACCTCTCTACCAAGATGGTTGCTGGCTTCAGTGGCTGTGAAAAAGAGATCAAAGTTTTACGCAAGATGGTAGAAGTAGTTGAGAGAATCATAGATGCGGTGAAAGGTGACATGAAGTTGAAGGTTTTAGATGACCAGCCGGTCAAATCCAACGAAGATTCCAACCCTGCCAACTCCGGCGATGTTAAAAATGGCGCCACCATTCCAGAAGCGAGGGTTAGTTCCAACCCCCCCTCCCAAATCTATGATGAATACAAGGGCAAGATCGAAAAAGAAGAAATCTAAATGAACTTTGATTTCACCTTAATGTTATTTGTGTAGAAGTTGTTTTCATTTGAATTTATTACAATATGTTTTCATTTGAATTTGAATTTATTACATATATTAACAATTTGCACCTAAAAATGCAGAGTCATGCGTTTATGTTATTTGTGTAGAAGGTGTGCAATATGTTTTCATTTGAATTTATTACATATTAACAATTTGCACCTAAAAATGCAGAGTCATGTGTTTAGAGATGGTGATAAAGATAGCAAACATGAGTTTCGGAGTGAGAGTGTCAATGGTGACATAGTACCATCTGTTGAGCTGATAGACAAAAACAACTGTGACATTGATTTTGATGCGATTCAAGAGGAGAAAGACAACCAAAGCAGAGTAGCAGCTCAGGTTGTGGCCCGTGCGAAGAGTGACAGGCAAAGGAAACTGGTTGCTACACAGAAGTATCCGTTTCAAGGTAATAGCACCGCAAAAGGGATCATTCCAAACCAGAGAATGCAAGGTTGTGGATATGATCCCTTTGATGTGAAATGTGTTAGACAGAAGCTGAAAGTGATAGTGGATTTCCTAAAGCTTGACCCGTAAGTTACTATTTCACTATAAGATGTTTGTGTTATTTGTGTGTTTTAAACATGTTTGACAACACAAATGTCGGTTTTCCAGCAAATACAAGAACCCGGTAAAATAGACTTCAGGCCACTGGTATTGGATTCTCCGGACGCCAAAAGAATGGTTAGCAGACTCGGTAAGTCATTTCATCTTCAGTAGCAGACTTCACTAGCAGCGAAATTTTTACTAGTAGACATCACTAGTAGACATCACTAGTAGACTTCACTAGCAGACTTCACTAGCAGACTTCACTAGCAAATAAATTTTCATTTAAGTAACATTGATTATCTCTTCATTGCAGCACATGGAAGCTGCGATTAACCTTCTGAGGCTTCGACAGGCGAAGCATCCAGAGTGGTTTAAGTCGAAACGGATTTGCTTCCTTGATTCCTTGTTTGCAACGGTGTGGAGGTCCAAGTTCGCGGAGTTTGAATCCTCTCCGCCGAATGAGGATGGTTCGGGCAAGAGACTACCTAATGGTTCATATCAGTACTACACTGGTGAAGCACCAGCTTACTGCCGAAATAATAAGACGTGGGCATATGATGTTGATCATTTGTACTCAATGTTGCACGTCAGAGGCGATCATTGGGTAGCTATGTGGGCAGACATTCCAAAGAGACACATAACCATCTGGGATAGTCATGTTAAGTCTCGGCATGCCACATACGCAGATATTGCAGCGGCAGTGAAACCTATATCCGTTTTGGTGCCTTACATTCTTCGTGGGTGTGCTCCCAAGGAAGAGAGGCACAATTTCTCTTACGATGCATTCACTCATGAGCGAATGCAAGACTCGACAATACCTCAAAACAAGCAAAGTGGTGACTGTGGAGTGTATTGTCTGAAGTACATCGAATGTCATGCCTTAGGAATGGCATTTCCTTCCTACTTGCGTGATTCCAACATCAGAGCTATCAGGAATAAGCTAGCGGCGGAGATCTTTGACGAGACTAACTACAATGGCACCAATAAATTTGAGTACCCATTCTTGGAAGATCCTTATGAAGGGGTTTAGGGTTTAAACTATGTAAGTTTCTTTTTTAGATTTTCCCACTTTTGGATTCTTACATGATTTTTGGATGTAAGAAAAAGCCATTTATGTTTTGGCTTCTATTGGGGGATATTTCGGTGTAACAAGTGATATGGTTTAATTCTTTTGTAACCTATCACTGTTAGGTTGACAAGAAACTATAACGTACCTATGGTCTAATTGTAGCTTCTGTCATTTAAATATTATAATTATTAAGTAGACTTCTGATTAAGTAGAAAATGTTAAGGAAAACATAGAGAAACAGAGACAATGGCATTGCATTTTTGCATAACCAACAAAGTTCAGTGCATAGCATAACAAATTTGAAGTCTACATAAATTCTTAGAAGTCTACGTGTGAAGTCTACTGTGGAACCTGTTATTTTTGCATATGACCAAACTGTTGACTTTATAAAAGTAGACTTCTCATGAAGTCTGCGGAAAATAGGTTAATTTTCCATTTGACCAGAATCTCATCAGTGTTTGACTTTTAAAGTAGACTTCATTTGAAGTCTACGCTGTTAAAGAAGACTTCTAATGAATTCTACGTCGTTAGAGAAGACTTCAGACTAAAGTCTACTGAAAATGGGTCACTTTTGCAATTCAAATACTGAAAGTAGACTTCGTCTGAAGTCTACAAAAAATAAGGTTAGTTTTGAGTTTGACCAAAATTTCAAATTATATTTCTGGCAGACTTCGTTGGAATTCTACTCCATTTTTTCATTTCTGCAGACTTCATTTCGAAGTCTACTCAAAAACAAAATTTTGGTCAACATTTTAATCCAGAGTCAAACGCACAAATGACCTCGCTAAAAAGTCAAAAATCTGGTCAAATGTAAAACTGACTTACGGAGACTTCTACCGAAGTCTACGTTGAGAAGACTTCATTAGAAGTCTGCCCTATAAAAGTCTAAAGTTTAGTCAAATGCAAAACTAACATTGCTTTAGAGTAAACATCACATGAAGTCTGCGGTTAATTTTTTTCTTTTCAAAGGATAAGAGTAGACTTCAGATGAAGTCTATTTTAAAAAACCAAGAAAATAATCAATTGTAAAACTAACCTAAGGTTGACTGGGAGACTTCATATTAAGTCTACGGATAACCAGTAGACTTCTTATGAAGTCTCCTTTCGCGATGCAGATCTGTAAATTAGGTAAAATGAAGTGGATAAGTTACCTTATATCAGTTTGGAGTTCGGTTAAAGCCTCCTTAAGCACCTAGAACTTTCAATTCCTCGAGATAGCAAACAAGTGGTCGTGGTTATGCGAAAATCACCGAAATTGTAAAATCCATGAAGTGAAAAATTTGAAAAACATGAATTAGAAAGTTCTGAAGGTGAAGTAGAAGAGGAAATGGAAAGTTATGAGGTTATGAGATCCATTATTGTGTTATTGAGGCATACAAAAACGCATGAGAAGCATTTAGAGCTTTAAAGTTGGTTGGCAATAGTGGTTGGGGAATTGAAGAAGATGACATTGTTGTAAATACCAAGTTGGTGGGTGATGGTTTTGTCTTTTGATTATTCTTTGAAAAATCGAAAAAACCAAAATATAATGGCATTTTTGTGAATCTTTGTGGATGTGAAGGATAAAAAAGAGAGAAATTGGCAAATTATGAAAGGATATAAAAAATGAGTTAGTTTTGTGTTTGACCTCAAATTTTATGTCATTTTTGCAAGTACCCCTATTTATTACTAGCACAAAACATGTACGATAAAGGATATTTCTAGTATTTAACCACTTTGCTTTATTGCTAAAATTGACTTGATATCTGAAAGAATTAGATATACTAGGTGAAACCCGCGCTACGGGATGTTGTAGCACAAAATATTTTTATGTATAATTTCATGTTATTTCGATAAGAAATAAGATTTACATACTGTCTACCGAATATTAAAAGTATATAGTAACCTCCAAGGAAGAGTCACATAAGAAATGAATACTCTTCTAACCAGACATGTCACAGAGGAAGAAGTGTTTGAAGCCCTGCAGCAAATGAATAGAGATAAAGCTCCAGGGTCAGATGGGCTGAATGTAGGCTTCTACAAAGACCATTGGTCGATAATTGGTAAGGGAGTCTTTAAATTCATTCAGGGCTTTTTCGAAAAAGGGCAGCTAGATCCGGTAATAAACCAAACTCATATTTGCTTAATCCCCAAGAAGGAGTCCCCTAATGAAGTCAAGGATTATAGACCAATAAGCCTATGCAATGTAGCTTATAAACTAATATCAAAGATCCTAGCAGAAAGATTAAAACCATGGCTCCATTGATTAAAACCATGGCTCCATTGCATTATTTCTGAAAATCAATCAGCTTTCGTCCCAGGGAGACTCATTACGGATAATGTATTAATTACTCATGAGCTACTGCATTCTCTTAATAGAAAGATGGTCAACCCTTACATGGCATTGAAGCTTGACATTAGTAAGGCTTTTGACAAAGTTGAATGGTCTTATATTGAAGCAGTAATGAGGAAGATGGGATTTGCAGAGAAATGGTGCCAGTGGGTAATGAAATGCATAACAACAGTAACCTACTCGGTCCTCATTAATGGCTCGCCTATAGGGAAGATAACTCCACAAAGAGGTATACGCCAAAGTGATCCTATCTCCCCATATTTATATCTAATATGTACAGAAGGATTATCGAACCTGATTCACAAAGAAATCAAGGAAGGAAATCTGCATGGCTTTAAAGCCAGTAGAAGGGGACCGACCATCTCACATATGTTTTTTGCAGATGACTCCATCATTTTCTGCAAAGAAAAGAAAAATGAATGTCAAGCTCTCCTGCAAATCTTAAAGAAATACGCAGAAACCTCAGGGCAAGAAGTCAATTTTCAGAAATTTGCAATTAAGTTCAGTAAGGGTCTAACCTCTGATCATATGAATCAAATTAAAAGCATGATGGGGATTAAAAAAGGAGATGGCTTTGGTAAATACTTGGGGCTGCCTGAACTTATTGGAAGGAATAAAACTGATGCTTTCTCTTATCTAAAGCAAAGAATTCTTCAAAAACTGGAGAGCTGGTATTCAAAATTTTTATCTCCCGCAGGAAAAGAGATTATGCTGAAAGCAGTAGTGACGGCTCTCCCGGCTTACTCTATGTCCTGCTTCCTGATCCCAAAAAAATATTATCAATGAAATCTCGGCTGCAATGAGGAGGTTCTGGTGGTCTTCAAGCAAAGATAAACAGAAAATCCCGTGGGTTGCTTGGGACAAATTAACTGGTGCAAAAAGAACAGGAGGCCTTGGGTTTAGGGATCTCAGTGGTTTTAACATCGCACTTCTAGCAAAACAGAGCTGGAAAATCCTCCAAGATCCCAACTCACTGGTAGCCAGGGTGTATAAAGCAAAGTACTTCCCAAAAACCGAGTTATTGGAAGCAACACTAGGCTAGTCAAGCCTGGAAGGGTATAATTCAAGGTACCAAGCTTCTATCTAAAGGATTAAACTGGATAGTAGGTGATGGAACGAAAATAAATGTATGGCTAAATAATTGGATACCATCACCACCACCACGCCCAGCAAGAGGAGTTGGTGCTAATCTCTATCCAGATCTAAAAGTCAAAGATTTACTATCCCCAGGAACAAATATATGGGATAGGGATAAGCTAATGCAACTAATATATCAAGAGGATCGATGTTTGATCAATTTAATAAAACCCCGGATTCTGTTACATGGAACCACACCAAGGACGGAACCTACACAGTAAAATCAGGCTATCATCTATGGCCCAATACCAACAACAAAACTCTGAGGAGGATACTACAAGACTGCAACTCTACCAACAAATATGGAGATTAAATGTGGCACCCAAGATCAAACACTTTTGGTGGAGAGTAATACACAATGCCCTCCCTGTGTCCGAAGCACTAAAAAAAAGAGGAATTAAAACAGATAATTGCTGCTATCTGTGTGGAGAGGAGCCAGAAAGTGCAAACCATCTCATATTCCAATGCAAAGTAGCTTCAGAAATATGGCAGATGGTTACTCAGCCAAATCAAGCAGGTAATTGTTTCTCTAGCAATATTATAAGTGATAATGTGAGTGCAATGATCTCTCTAGAGAATAAGCTTGATGGAAAGGCAAGATTTCTGCCTATTATTGGTTGGAGGATCTGGAAAATGAGATTGTTAAGGGATCGTCATCAATAAATCCCACCTTAAATCCTTTGGAAGCAGAAGCAGAAGCAGAAGCCCTTCGCATGGCAGTATTACAAATGAAGCGTCTAGGATTTGTTGAGGTAACCTTTTGTGGAGACGCTGAAATTCTATACAAACCACTCAGCGAAGGTCTAATTAAGCCACAATAAATTAGATAAACTGAAGCATCTCCCTATCTCCACCTACGTAAGGGATATCCAAAAGATTTGCCAGCAAATGAATAAGTTTAAATTCCTACACATTAAGAGAGAATTAAATGTAATAGCAGATGTACTTGCTAGAAATGCTAGAGTCAATTCCCAAAGCTATGTTGTATCATGTACTTAAGTTGTACTTCTTTGACCTTAATGATATTTTGTCGTCAAAAAAAAAAAAAGAAGTATATAGTAACCTAACTCAACTCCAAACCATTCCAAAGCTTTTGTGTATGATCACAAAACTCTTTTCTTTTGGTAGTTCCAGCAACACAACTCTGCCTAAATGGTCATGCAGATCAATATCTCTCATATTCACATTCATACAAAAATCTATCGCCACTTTGACATAATTTATATCAAGCTACCATCTTTGTTAACAAAACAACATAAAAAAAGTTTTTTGGTGTTAGTTCGTTCGTTGAACCAGTGCTTGGTTAATCAACAGCAAAATCGAGGTATGTGAATTAGAATGTGAAGAACAAAAGTGCATATACGGTTTTATTCGACCATCTTTAATGGTAAAAGCAAGATTATCTAATGCAAGACCGATTAAAATCAAAATTTTCGTAACGTGTTACCTGAAATATCTGAAACCATAAGATCGCATACAAAATAGTTGCATTATTAAATTTGAAAGTCCGCAAACTTTGTCACTGCACGAAAATTGTGATTTCATCCACCGTATTCATTCAATATACACTCTCCAATATATAAAGTAAATGATTTTAACCTTATTAAATTTGAATTTTGTTTTCCAATGATGTAAAAAAAAAACAATTTTGTTCTCCAACTATAGTTTTCCATTCGATGTATTTGCGTTAATTGATCAACACTCCTAATCATATAAAAGTCGTTTTTTTATTTTTAAAAATATATATTGTTTTCCGTCTATTGCTAATTATTCGTACTTTTTTTTTCAAAAATTGGAAATTATATCCATTATAAAATAATTTTATCGTCGATCATAATTAGTTTGTAGCAATTGCAAGCAGAAACTATCCTTCTGAAATTCAACTAAAATAATACAAACGATTACTTATCCTTCAAAAAATAGAAACCACACTTACTGAAGCAGAAGCTTCTCCTCTACTCTCACTTACCTCTTCCCTCTTCTTCCCCCCCACCAAAAGGGACTCGATGATATTATCAGTCATACCTTCCAGAAGTGGTAACAAATGTCCTGATCCAGAAATTTCATGGTAACGAATCCATGGAAGCTTTGATGCAATATAACGCTGAAGCTTCACTGGCACAAACTTATCCTCGTCGCCATCCCAAAGGTGAACCGACCAATTGTTGTTCGGGAATGGATCTTGAATGTCTAACGGGTCGAATTCCCAGCTTGACAATCCAACAATCAAATCTTGGTGTATGCTTTCATACCTTGTTCTCTTGTGTATGCCTGAAAAAACAATGAATCAACACATCATTTGATTCCAAATCATTTTTTTTTTTTAAGTGTTGCAGGAAAGTATCAAACTTATGATATGGAAACCGAACAAAACTACATATTTTTTTTGCAAAACCGAAAACAAAAATTGAAAAGCCAAAACAAATCGAACCAAACATCTATAGAAGTGGTTGTACCCTATTTGGTCTGACGAATCCGAGCTTAGACAAGACCTCCATGTCCTGGCGGGAGAAAATCACTGGGTCACTCTTGATCACATTGGAGAATGGGAACCATTTCTGAGTGTTCCACCAATATGTAAGCCAACGAGTATAGTGAGCTACTCGAAGAGCCCATTGATCTGCATGAAACATTAGAGAGAAAGCTTCTCTTGTTATTTTATCCGGTAAGTTTCTCCACCGGTAGTTAATCGTTGGTGCCACCAGTGCCTCTCCTGCTAACCTGTTAATAGAATCCATCAACAAACAAAAAAAGCGCCATCAGATCGCAACTCAGCTATTGTTTCAAAATCAAAGTTAATACGTTTACCGTTATACGGTCCAAGAGATGAACTCAAAGCTCATATTCAATTGAATCAAACACATTACCTGCAGTACATGTGAGGAATGTACTTGGCCATGTGATTTCACCACCCATGAAGAGACCAAAGACATAGAACTTAGGTGACCGATTCGGATCAAGATCACTCTCTCCATAACCAGGACGGTCAAAAGACACTGTATATCCTCAATTCTTCCACATGAGCCTAAAATTATATACAAAGATACCTTTTTTAACTCATTAACTTCACGAAAGACAGATTCTTTGACATTTTTAAAATAGTATTGAGTTTTTTCGAAAAGTTCGAGTTTTTGACATGCTATCGATGATTCGACCAATGGGTGATGAAAGTTTTGGCCGGAAAACTTACTGGTGATAAGAAATAGGGGAAAGGAGAGTCGCACATACAAAAATCGAAGCCATGGATATATATGATCTTGAATTTGGTTTCGTCTCAATAAAATCCCAATTATATGTAAGCCATGTCTCCCGTCTCTCAATTAGATCCTCGGCGCCGTCACGGCGGCTCCGCCAGAAAAGCTAGGATTTACGGCGGTGGTGTTTGGATTGATTAATAAACCCATGCAAAAGCTCTAACGAGCGATACCATGAGAATAATCAAAGAATTTTAGATGATCTCAATTTAAATAAATGATCTTGAAACCCTCAGACTCAGAGGGAAGAGGATTCGTCGGCCTTGATTTTTTTTTTCTTAATAAAACAATGCCACGTGGCACTTTCTCCAGTGCTGACTTGGTAAGCAAAAGTTAACCCTCTTCTATATATATTAGAAGGGATAAATCCACCTTTTTGCTAGTCTAACGTGTTTTTTTTTTGACAAAAAAAATAAGAAAGTCAAATGTGTTTACCTCTAACACTACGAGAGAACAAGCGTTTTCATACGGATTTTCGACAAGAAAAATCCATCGGTTACAGCTCGTCAAAATTTGATTTTGGTCGAAAATCCATTGGAATGTTCCGACGGACAGCAGTCATCGAAAACTGGTCGAAATATTTCCTACGGATGTGTGATCGAAACTACGCGTCGAACGTTGTCGGAAAGCCGTCAAAAATATTTATGACAGGATTCCGTCGGAAATATGTCGAATCCATCTGGTTTCGCCCAAACACGGATTCCAAACCACGAGTATATCACCCTTGATGGTGAATAACAACAACCCGCCACCGTGAAAGGCTTGGACTATATCGACTTGTTCTAAATTAGAATGAGAATCCTTTAGGCCAAGTGGAACCTTAAACTCTATAGATGAATCATCGACGTTGAGACTGTCGCTCATTGAGAAAATTCTAGATTCCTTCAACATGACTGATAGACCCAGGGACTGCTTTGGAGCTTTACAAAAGTGCTTCTCGGTGAATCATCTGTCTTTGAATAAAGCATTCCATCTTTTGCAAGTATATCGTAATCGTTTCACAGATATGGCTGGAACATTAGAGAGTATTTCTTCTACCAAATCATGCGGAAGATCGGACATTATCATTGTGATATTTTCCCTCGCTTCTAAAGTTCTAATGCTGGATTTGAAAGTATTGTTATTGTTGACATTTGTTTATTGCCTTTGTTGCTCAAAATCTGGTTTCAAAATAAATAGCGCTTGCGCAATGTTTAGCATTTTCTTTTGTTTTTAACGAAACACGAGTGTGAGTAGACAACATGAAGATTCAAATCCTCGGCCTTTCTTGCTCTTCTTGAGCGTAGCACAATCCGGGCAATACCATTTCACCTTGGGTTGTTCTTTCATACTGACACAACCAAAATGGAACCAATCAATCTTATATATGAGTTCATATTCATTCTCAAGATCGTGTAGTAATGCGAAAGGAGACCAAAGAGCAAGCCAGAACTGATCAAGATGCATTAACTGCACGGAGTATTCATGGTCGAACAGAGTAACGGGAACTCAAAACTAAGCATGCTTGCTCATTTTAAGTTAAACACATCTTACCTTGTTCTACATCATTGTTTTCTCATATAAGTACATGAATTACGCGTGGTGCTTAGAGGAAATCGCGAAGATCGTTCATGGAGTGTAAGGAAAGCTTTGATCAGGTGGTTTTACAAGTCGTCTGCAAAGTCCCAACATCTGATGTGAAGAATAAGACAGGAACATTTGAACACAGAGTCACAAATCAATTTGGTTGATTTAACTAAGGAAAATTGGAAATATAGGACAAAAAACTCACCTATTATCCATATAATACTTTCTTTTTTTTTGACTTTTTGCCTTTTTTTTTTTTGACTAAACTACCATTAATTAAATGTATTAAATTCAAATTTTTAAAAAAATAAATAAATTTTTTCTAAAAATACAAGAAAGGAAATAAATATTTTTTGAAAAATCGTTTTTGGAAAAATGAAGACTGAAAAAAATATATATATTTGTTCGACGAAATCCAAAATTTGATAGATTATGTGTTATGCTATTTGATATATAATCTACTGAACTTAGATTATATATTTTACCATTTGCTCTATGTTCTACTAAGTAAGTGGTATAATACGTTTTCTTAAATTTTGTTTATATTTTACCAAGTTTTGAATACATATTCTACCTTTATATTCTGTAGAATAGAAATTCACTATAGGAAAAGTGCATATTCGTATCGCACAATATCCGCTATGGTTGAAATTCATAGCGCTTTTACAGACGCTCTGTATACTCCCGTTATAAAAAACACTGCACTTTTTGATAACGTTTTTAAGAAATGCCATTATATCATAGATTTAATATAACGCTCTTCTTTATGCAATAAATATATTTATAATAACGTGTTTTGTTTGTTATAAAAGTTTTATTCATAGCGTTTTTGATTTGCTATTTTATAATTATTTTATTTATAGCATTTTTGTAATTTTATTATAGCATTCAAAATATGTAATTGATTCGTTTAATTATTCCAGTAAATTATATTTAAATTACGATTTACTATGATTTATTTTTGGTTTTTAGATAATTTGACAATTAAAAAAAAAATGACATATTTTATTATATTTATATGAAACCATGATACAAAAAACATATATTACAAAGTAAAAGTACATGATTAAAAGATAAGTTGTGAATATTCCCCTCACTCTTGGACCTCCAATCTATGAAACTTCGTCTTCAATATCATCAACAAATCAGCTTCCTGCAGCCACAAACTTCGTTTTCATAGCCTTAGCAAGTGATTTTGACTTCTAGCTTTGCCTCAAAGTCCTTCAAGAAATTAAGCATCACCTGTCGAAGACCGGGCCTGGTAACTTCGGAAGGCTCTCCACTAGATAATTCTTCCGTTAGTAGCCCAACACATCTCTGCCAGCTTGTATACCACCTGCACTAACTTAAACGTTAAGATACAGCCAAAACTGGGCGAAGGATATAGAGTGAGTAACAACATAAAAAGAGAAACACGCAAAAATCCAAACTCCAGGATGAGTACAAAAATGTATTCATCACCAATAATCTCTGGCAAAAGTCCACAGCGCCATCAACAAAGAAAAACAAAAACTGCAACTAATCAAACAAAACAAAACACATTGTCTGAGACACAGACACCCTCCAGATTTGAACAAGGAAGTGTACAACAATGATCGATCTGATGTCAGACAATTATCATAAAAACTTACATTCAAGGATTAAATGCTACTTCAACAAGAATCTAAAGAGATTTCACAAATCTTCTTGACAAGAACCATTGATTGAAGATCATGCCCAAATCATGAGACAATGAAGAGCCAGAATAAAAGCTTAAAGTCTACAAGTACTAAGAAGCTATATGCAACCAGAGATCGCAATGCATAAGAAATCATTACGAGGAAGACAAGCATGAGACCTGTTCGAGATCACGAAATACAAGTTTCCCTCTTTCAAATTACCCTCCGCTTCGCTAGTCAGCTCCGTCACAATACGTCTCTCCTCCTCTGGACTGAACGGAAAATCACAAACTCCGATTTCCACCATGGATTCAGAATCAGAGACGGTTATCTTATTCGAATCACACTACAATAATAATAAGCGGCTTTGGTAAACTGAGAGTCAATGGCCTCAACCGAGTCAGTATTACTTAGTTTATTATAATTTGATAAACACTAACAAAACCCAGTATACTAGCATATAACTATAATCACAAACTAAACTAAGAATGGCCTCAAGATAAAGGAACAATCAATAGATTCAGTTCACTCACCTTGTCCGAGAGTAAATTTGAAAGGCGTTCCTCTGTCGCGGCTGGAGTCGAACTTTCGTACCATTGGCCGATGGATCTTCTATCGATTTGCAACCACGAACCCATATTTCACTAAAACAACATATTAAATGTGAAACCCAATCAACGAAAGATGTTTCGAAACCCATAAACCCCTAAGAAGAAAACGATTTCTCTAATTAATCTAACGAAACCCTAGACCCCAAACACCATAACCTTCAACGGAGCATGGGTCTGAGAGGCGGCGGGAGCGAATCGAAGTGAGTTTTTCCGGTGAAACATTGCTTCGTCGTTGAAGGAGGCTCGTAGAGGAGAGAAGTGAGACGAAGAAGAGTACTCGTTTTTTTTTTTAAACACGAGCTAGAGTAATCAATTGGAGAGAAAGAATAATAAGAAAGGATCCTAGGCTGTGAGAGTGTGCCACGTCATCGATTCGTAACATCTTTTCCTATAGGTTTTCATCTTCTTAAGTCTCTTATTTTTGTTTCTTATACTCTAAATAAAATCGTTTTTAAAATATTTTATTTATATTAGTGATGGAAAATATTTTATAAACATGAGTTTATGATAAGTTGGTATGTGATACTAAGGGTTAGTAACTTATCATTAGTTTGTAGGATTTGTAAGTTTATAATCATTTTGTAATGATTTTTCAATAATTTGGATTTCTTTTCCAATCATTTTCATTTGTTAATTGGAAACATAACTTAAACCCTAAACCAATATAACCAAAACTATACAATGCCCTAAACCCTAAATCAAGATTTTACTCTAATTTTAATTATTTCTGTAAGACATTATATATTTTATTTATTTCTGTAAAACATTATATACAAAGAAATTATATCATATACCCTAAACCTTAAATCAAAACCAAACCCTTAACCCTAAATCAAAGATTCACTAACTTTTCTTTGTAATTTTGTATGTGTAATAATTTGTTGTATTTTTAATTAAGAAATAGAAAAAATATTTTACAAGTGTGAATCCCTATACCCTAAATCAAACACTCATTATATTTATATTGTTAATAAATCTAGAAAAATATTTCAAACCCTATACCCCAAACTCTAAATCAAAGATTCACTACCTTTCTTTTTTTATTTTACGTTCTTAATATGAAACAATAATTATGTTCTTAATATGAAACAATAAAACTAAAAAATATTTCAAACCCTATACCCTATACCCTAAACTATAAATCAAATTCAAACTCGGTACCTCTGGTTTGGATATCCGAATCGTTCTAGGTACTTAGGCTGTTGACAAAAAAAAAACTATAAATCAAATTCACTAACTTTTGTTTTGTTTTTTTGTATTTTGTAATAGTATATATTTTCTATTTTGTTTTATGTTTTTAGTATTAAACAATATTTTGTTGTATTTTCTTTTTTAATTGAGAAATAAAACAAACTCATTAATCCATAACAAATTAATATTTTTTTTTTATATTGTAAACTTAATTTTTGGTATCGATATATGCAATGATGAAATCATTCACACAACATCCTTTAACATTTCCTATAAGATAAAATCCCAGAATCAGTCATCGGATGGTACAAAAGAAACACATTTATATTCAACTTTTTCGTTTCCAAAACTGATACTGTTAACAAAACCTATCTTCGTCGATGAAGGCAATTCTGAAATGAGATTCTTCACACCCTCGTAATATGCTTTTCAAATCTGATAAAGTCCTACAAATAGTTTAAAAATGAACTTTACAAATAGTTTAAAAACCACATGACTTGTGATCAAATGTGGATGATACGACATATAAAAACATGGGAAAAGTCAATGCTTGTTAGCAACTTGTTGAATCACATAGAAAAAACACTAATAGCTTGATTGGGTGAGTATATGATCGAGAGGTTTCCAAGTTGCTCTTTTGTTAATACTTTCTGCAACTCCTATATCTCCTTGTGATGTAATGGGGTTTTTCATTTCGAAGAAGAGGTAAAGAGTCACCCTGTTTCACAATGAGAAACCAAAATCAGAGATTCAAAACATAAACATGACCAAAAAGATACGTAAGACACTTTCTTTATCATAAAAACTTGAAAAGTTAATCACAATAAAATACAAAACCAACACGGATTGAATAGTTAGGCACCAATGCTAAGATCCTTCTACATATGGAAAAACGAATTGGAAGTCATCAAAGTACTCTTTCATACTTATAGAAAAAAGATAGAACCTACAAACTAAACAAGAGAGGCACAATATTCTCTTCTAATAATACATAACATCAGATCATTAGGTAAAGTCTTAAACCATTAATCCTTTATGGATATGCTTCTCAATTAGTGAAAATAATGTTAACTAATCGAACCCAGACTTTGCTTAGATCAATTATAAATACAAATCTGTCAAAACATAGAGATACAAACCAGAAAAATCAAAGATCAATTTTAAACGATTATTATTAAAGAATCCAAATAATCATAAACCCAGAGAGAATGTTCGCAATCGCATCTGATGAACGATCTTCAGAATCCATGGCCGCTAAAGAAGGATCGTCGCTAGAAAAAGGGAAAGAATAACCAAGAGGTTGTAGTGGGGTGGTTCCCATTCATGGTGAGTTTCGGCCCTGTTGGTCTATGCCGGGGATCGAATACCCCCGGATGCGAAATTATCACATTAACTCTTGGCCAAGTGGGGCATCATAATTGGGCTGTGTCACTTCCGCTCGGGAGATTAGTCTGGGCCCGTCAGAATTACTTCCGAGTCTAATATAAAAAAAAGAGAAAGAAATTGACATTATTAGAGGGTTAAATATCAAACAGTTGAAGCAGAGATTGATGCATCGATTGTTCTCGCTTTTTCGGCATACCTGATTAATCCACGATTTCGACATTTCGTACAAGGGCAGTAAATTTTACCGGTTTTTCTCGCTTTTTCGGCATACCCGCAAATGCCATGAATTCGTGCAGACCTTTTTTTATTTCCTCCGTAACTAGGTTTGTCTGTGGAATTTGATGAAGCTTGTCCATCCATGATCGAAAATAATTATAAGGATCTGAAGAAGACATTTTGGTAAGAGAGAAGAAGAGAGATTTTTTTTTGTAATTGTATTGAATGAGAGAAGGGGTGGAAACGTTTTTATAGAGAAATTGTGCGCGATTTCTGACGGATTTAACTGCTATATTCAAACGGCTACCAATAATTTTCAAACGGCTAAATAACGTCTATATTCTTTCAAACGGATACAACATCCGTCGGAATATTTCGACGGACACAATTCGTCGGAAATCCGTCGGAATTTTCCGACGGATTACCGACGGGCACAGATTTCCGACGAAGTTTAATTTCGTCGGAATTCTGTTAGAAAGCTATCAGAATTTACCGACATAATTATTGCCGTCGGAAATGCCCATATTTTCTTGTAGTGATACTATTATATCTCCTAATTCTCGACTCAACGAAATAGATGCAATTAAACTGTTATGTTCCTAACTTATTACAACTCTAGAGAACTCCTATCCGGAAAGGTAGTAGAAGTGGGGGAAAAAAGTCAAGATTTACAAAAATACAAACCCTCCACTTTACTAATATTTGTATATTTGTGGCGTTTTACAAATTTCTTTTGGGTTTACTTACAACTTTCTTCAAGAGCTATTGAGCTCTGAAAAGTGAAAACTAAGGGGGTTCTCAAATCCATCATTGTTACAAGACACAAAGCCATAAATGGTTGCTAAAATAAAAGAAAAGTTGAAATTGAGAAAAAGAAGAAGAAAGAAGGAAGAGTTTCTTCTTTTTCTTTATTCACTTTCATCATGTAGCTCAAAATGATTCACTCGTATAAAACAAAAAAAAATCATCCATCTCCGATTACCTAAAACCAATTCAACGATGTTTTTCTTTCGACTTTTTCTGTCTTCATCAGAATCGGAGTCTGAAGGTCGTTCTGAATCAGATGACTGACTCATCAAATACATCTGCATTTTTGCTTCCCTTTTCTCTTGCTATCTATTAACCATATTGATCCGGTTTACTTGTATAGTAAATTAAGACTGGTTTAGTGTTATTGTTTAGTCTAACCATGTATATAAATACTTGTATAGATCATCTTCCCCAATTTGGGAAATCAATAACCGAAATCATTTTATCCTTTGATTCTGTTTTGGTAATATGGTATCAGAGCGCGAATCAGCTCATTTCTCCGATTGATCTTCAGATTTCTCCTTTTTTTTTCTTCCATTTTCACTGATTAATCGTAGTTTCAAGCTCCAATTGTTGTTCGATTGACATCGGAAATTTCGTTTTGATATTGCGAACTTCGTCTTTGGTTCAATCGTCTCTCTCTCTGAGCTTCGATCTAAAACAATGGCGAAAAAAGGAAGGAAGTTACGAAATAGATCATCTACTCCGGATGCTAGAGCCTCCGCAACAAAGGAACAATCTGGATCTTCGTTACTAGTTACTGCCGAAGATGTTGCAGCTCCACATCCTCACAACTCAACTAGTCGCGATCGTTCTGGTGTGATTCCGATGAGATTTGATTCCTATGATAACGCACACAGTCCATTTTTCCTTCATTTTGCCGATCATCCAGGTCTCTCTATTGTCTCACATATTCTTGACGGATCAAATTACAATAACTGGTATATTGCGATGAGAATAAGTCTAGATGCAAAGAACAAGCTAGCGTTTGTAGACGGAACTCTCCCTAGACCTGACGTAACTGATAGTATGTTAATGATATGGAGTAGATGCAATAGTATGGTTAAAGATTGGGTGATGAATGTGGTAAACAAGGAGATATATGATAGCATTCTGTATTACGAAGATGCTGCTGAGATGTGGAATGATATGTTTCTACGATTTCGTGTTAGCAATTTGCCACAGAAGTATCAACTAGAGCAGTCAATTTACACTCTTAAGCAAGGTTATACTTACTACACTAAGAAAAAAACTATATGGGAACAACTTGCGAATAGAAAGACTAATGCTGGTAAGAAATGCAACTGTGATCATGTGAAAGAGTTGATAGAAGATGCTAAAACAAGCAAAATCATTCAGTTTCTGATGGGATTAAATGATAGCTTTGCTAACATACGGGGTCAGATCTTAAACATGAGACCAAGGCCTGGTTTGTCTGAGATATACAACATGTTGGATCAGGATGAAAGTCAACGTGTTGTGGGATTTGCTAACAAGGTGCTCACAAATCCAGCTGCCTTTCAAGTTCAAGAATCAAATATTTCTGATCAGTCTCACATTCTCTTGTCTCAAGGAGGTTTTAAGAAACCAAAATGTTCTCATTGCCTGAAGATTGGCCATACTGTTGATAGATGCTACAAGTTACATGGCTTCCCACTTGGTCATCCAAAAGGAAAGCCAATACAAACCGTGGGAACTGCTAATATGGCTGCTGTCAACAACATTTCTTCTACCCCTGTTATGGGACATTCAGAACAGAAGATGAACAATGATTTTGAGAACATGACAAAAGATCAGATTCAGACTATGATCTCCTTCTTTAGCTCCAAGCTTCAAGCCCCTAGTGTTATGTCTTCACCTGAAATTGCTTGTGTTTCAACTTTAACTTCTGCTCCTGTTATCTCATCGGTATCAGGTACATTTTTGAATCTTTATAATCATGCTTATTACGACATGCTTATTTCTTCTATATCTTCAGAACCAGAAGTGTCTCTTAGAGCCTGGGTAATAGATTCCGGGGCAACTCATCATGTTACTCATACTAAAGACCTCTTTGCTAGTTACACAACCCTATATAGAACCTTTGTTACTCTTCCTAATGGTTACACAGTTAAGATAGTGGGCATAGGATTCATCCAATTAACTGATGTTGTCTCTCTACACAATGTTCTTTACATTCCTGAATTCAAATTCAATTTGCTAAGTGTGAGTGTTTTGACTAAAACTCTTCATTCTAAAGTGAGTTTTATGGCTGATGAATGTTTTATTCAGGCAATTACTCAGGAATTGATGATTGGTCAAGGTAGTCAAGTTGGAAACTTATACGTTCTGTATTTCAATAATGCAAATAAAACTGTCTCTTTGTCAGGTATTTCTCCTTCTTGTGCTAGTTTACAAGTGGATCCTGTCACATGGCATAAGAGATTAGGCCATCCATCTCAGTCTAAGATAGATTCTCTTTCTACTGTACTGAACTTGGGAAAGTCTAAATCAAATAAAACTTCTGATGTTTGTCATACCTGTCATTTATCTAAACAAAAGCATCTCCCATTCAAATCTCGAAATAACATGTGTACTAAACCTTTTCAGTTAGTCCACATTGATACATGGGGTCCTTTTTCTATTCCTACTGTCGATGGTTATAAGTATTTCCGTACAATTGTTGATGATTACAGTAAGGCAACTTGGATATATTTGCTTCATGCTAAATGTTGATCCGTAAATCACACAAAAAGGGTAAAACAGTACTTTTAGTCGGAATCTCGTTTATTGATCTAAGTCGGCGATTACAACAGAGTTTAAGTAAGAAGGCAAAGACAAAAGACTTGAGATCGGTAATGAGCTTTCTCTTGTATTCTCTGTCTCTGCGGAAGTTGTGGATCGTCTGAACGAATGAGCCTCCTCCTTTATTTATAGTGTCCTTGAGGCGGTTCAAAGGAAGATTTCCTTTTCCGAGTTCGATTAGGAAAAGGAAATCTTCCGGTTTTCTCTCCGAGATAAGGATAAGTTCCGCATATCTCGTGGAATCGACCAAAGAGAATATTTCCCTTTTCCGAGACCGGTGGGAAAAGGGAAATATTCCGGTCTCATCTGTTGTAACGGACCGGGCTTGTGATGGGCCTAGATCGGTAGCCGAGATGGGCTTTCAACGAGATTCCGAGCTCGGCCCAATGTTTTTGGGCCGGCTTATCCTCGATCCGAACCATCGTAAACCGGTCCTGATTGAACCGATCTCAGTTCAAACCGAGTTAAACCAAGGGGGTGCTAATCCCCCCTCTAACAATTGGTCCCCCCCCCAGTTCGGCGAGGGAGTTTATGAGTTCGGCGAATTTTTAGGGAGTATTCTTTAGCTCGGTTAAAACTGAGATCGGTATGATCTAATCAGATTCTGTTTCGAGTTCGGCTTAATGATACGAACTGTTCGAGTTCGGCGAACTGCTTAAGTTCGGCTTGATGATACGAACTGTTCGAGTTCGGCAACCTGCTTAAGTTCGGATTGATGATACGAACTGTTCGAGTTCGGCGAACTGCTTAAGTTCGGCTTGATGATACGAACTGTTCGAGTTCGGCGAACTGCTTAAGTTCGGCTTGATGGTACGAACTGTTCGAGTTCGGCGAACTGCTTAAGTTCGGCTTGATGATATGAACTGTTCGAGTTCGGCGAACTGCTTAAGTTCGGCTTGAAAGGACGGATCCTCTTTAGATTGGGGTTTCTCGCGGTTGAATTGTTTTATCGAACTTTCGAATTCGGTGAGTTTTCGGTATCGCCCCTGAACGTTCGAGTTCGGTATTTTTTCTTGAGAAGAGGGCGTCGTTTCGTCTTCTCTTTTAGTAGAATTCGAAGAGTCGCGTGTCGATTTATCCTCTCTGGTTGCGCGTTTCGAGGAACCGTCATCATTACCTTTTTCTCTATAAATATCGCTCGGACTCCCTTTCGTTTTTCACTTCTGCTTTGCTTCCGAAAAGAAAAAGGTACTTTCTCTCTCTAAACGCTCTCCCTTCTCTCTAGAATTTATTTTTCTTTCCGTTCGCCGATCATTCCTCCGCCGTGGTTTCTCCGATCTGCTTGAAGATCTTCAAACTTTCCGGGCGATCTTCAACTGTTCTTCGTTAGTTTTCAAGCTGTTCTTCACCGATTCCTTCTTTCGATCAAAATGACCTCTGAAGGTGATTTGATATCTGTTGGTGACCGATCTCCGAATCAAGACTTCCCAGACCTTAGACGTTTTATGGATGATTCTGTTTCGAGCTCGGATATGCAAGATCTACTCAGACAAAACCCGCGTCGTGGTGAAGCGAGCAGTTCCAGGGTTACGATCGAGGTTCCTCAACTTGCTGATGAGGATGAACTTGAAGAAGTCGTTGAGCCAGATGAACAGATTCGGGCAGATCGGGAATTTGCAGTTCGGCTCGCGGAGGGCGATGATGCTGCCTGTCCGGACGATCGCGTTGTATCGCCAGCGGCTCGTCAGGATGATGTTTCCAGGTCGGCTACCGGACGGGTGGTTGAAAAGCCCGCGAATATTGGGCCGTCTCGTTCCAAGGCCGAGACGGTCCAAGTTACTTTGGAAAGATGCAATGCTCCGGATGGCATCCTTGTCAAGATCCCGAAGGAGACCGACCGCCCGTGGGACGCTCCTGACGGTTATCTTTGTGTTTACGAGGAGTATTTCAGGAGCTGCGGTCTTAAGTTTCCCATCCCGGAACTCTTCTATAAGTATTGCAAGAGGCGGCATATCGCGATCTCTCAGTTGATGCCGGCCACGGTAATAAATCTTATGGGTCTTCTCACTCTCGGTGAAGAGTGCGATATCCCTATTACGGCGAAGATTTTTGAAAGGTTATTCCGGGTGAGTCTGTCGAAGGCGAAGCCTTGGTTTTTATCAGCTAGTGCGAAGCCGGAGTGTGACCTCGTCACCGGGAATAAACCGAGCAAGGTTAACAACTGGGATGCTCGGTACTTCTATGTGAAGATCGACGAGTCCTCTGTCGAGCATCCAAACGGGAGTTACCGAACTCAGTGGAGGACGCCTATTGGTAGATATTCGTTCCTGATTCCCTTTAGTGCTTTATTTTGCCTAAGTTATATTTCTTCGTTTCTTTTTCAGATCGTCACATACCGGGCTTCCTTATCACTACGCCGGGATTCACCTTTATCCACGTGAAGAGATTAAGTGCGGCAGGTAAAGCTCGGTGGCCAGAAGCTTACCAGGAAAAGCTTGATTTGAAGGCGAAGAGAGTTCTCAGAGGTATAACTCTGTCATTTTGTAGATCGTCGATACCGAGACTCGTTTTCCGGTGTTTATACCGCTTTTTTCTTTTTGCAGCAAAGTCATCACGTCGTCGGAGAAAAATGAAGTTCGAAGATATCCCTAATCTTTCAGCCGAGATGGACGATGACGAGATGGACGTGGGTGTTCCCCTGCCTGATGACCAAATGAATCCCGGGGCTACGGCTGTTGACGAACAGGCTGGCCAAGAGGAGGTTCCTGCTGGGGATCGGACTCCTTCGGCAACCGAACGGGCAAACCCGGAAGTTCCAACAGAAGAGATTGGCCAAGGAGACATTCCTGCTGGGGAGCACACTTCTCATCCGGCCGAGAAGAAGAAAAAAAGGAAGACAAAGAGGGGGTCTCGACGGGCTGCTGGTTCAACTGCTGGAGTCGGTACCGAGCACGCCGAAGGTGATGAAGGCGACGAGGGGATTACCGAACCCCAACAAGCTGAAGGAGATACAATTGTCCTATCGGACAGTTCTCCAGCGTCGAAGAAGCGTCGGACGTCAGATCCCGAGGTCGATTCTTGGGATTACGTCGAATCGTATCGGCGCTTAAGTTTCGGCCCGGACTTCCTTCCGCCGGTCGACAGCCTTCGCCAATCTGAGGCCTACAAGAAACTGGCCCAGACTACTGCCGAGGTAAAACTCACTTTTTTTTGTTAGCCTCTTTCTTTCGATTGCTTATTTTTGAAGTTCGTTATTTCTGCAGATGGTTGCTCAGACGAACGAGATCGTCGGGTCTTACGACCGCGAGCTCGGAGAATCGCGCCGTAAAGCTTTCGAAGCGAGGGTTCAAGCGGCGGAGCTTCGTAAGGAGCTGCATATATCCGAGGATCGAGTGGAGGCGGGCGATCGTGCGGTAGCCGAGCTGACTCGCGAGATTGCCGCACTTAAGAGATCCAATGCCGAGCTGGGGTTGGAAAGAGACGCTCTCTCGATAAAGCTATTCGCGGAAACTTCACGATTGAGGGCTGGTCGTACCCAGCAGATCTCCAGGAGAAAGGTGGTCACGGAAAAGTGCCAAGTCCGGCTCCAGAAGGTAAAGGATCATTTGTCGGCGGTTGAGCAGGCGAAGAAACCGTTCCTCGTGATCAATCAGGTTCAGGGAGTACTCGATTTCTGTGAGGCCCTCAAGAAGAAGCACGGCATCGTTGTCCCTTTATCTCGTATCGATCGGCTCGAAAAGCTTAAGGCTGAAAAGGTGGAGGAATATGCCGCGATCGACCTCTGTGAGCTGGATGAGGCGGACTTGGTTGTCACGCCTTTTAGTGATCCGGTGCATCCAGAGGTTTCGACGTCGATGGGCAATGAGGTTCCACCGGGCCTCGACGAGTTCGGCTCCAATCAGGCTTCCATGTCGGCTGATCGCGCTGACGCGATGCGGAAGCAAAATGTCTAAGCCTTTTTCGCGACTTGTTTGGATTTCTTTTGCCCGAATGGGCTTATAACTTGACCTCTTGGACCGGAGGGTTTTTAAAGTCCGGTATCCGTTTTGTCGTTTTGCCCGAGGGGCTTTTTATGAATCTTATTTCTATCTGTCTTCTTTCTATTTTGAGTGTTACGCTTTATTTCTCAAGTTATTATTATGCCGAGTTCTGATGTATTTGAAGTCGTACGTAATACGAACCTCTCGAATTTATCGTACACAGTGGTGCCGTAAACTGTACGGTCTTAGCCGGGTGAAGAGGATAAATTCGACTGAACCTGTTCGAGGTCGGCAATCCCTATCGTAGATCGGCTTACTGCTTTGCGATTGTTGAGAAATCGGCTTACTTGTTTTTTGCGACTGTTGAGAAATCGGCTTACTAGTTTTTGCGACTGTTGAGAAGTCGGCTTAGATTTGCGAGGAAGGACGTTCGGCTTGACCCTAGAGTTTAGCTTAAGAGTACGTGAACAGCTCATCTTAATATGCTCTAGGTTTTCTCACATTGAATCCGAGTGTGCAAGACGGGCTCGGCCTATTTGGCTCGGATAATCTGAGAAGTTGGTGCGAGACTGATCTCGGCTTTGAATGTGGAAAGTGTTTTATCCATTGCATCATGAGGATGCGTGCGAGTTAAGCTCGGCTTTATCAGATCGTCTGGCCAGGACGTTGATATGGGACCGTTGGTGGTCAAAAATGCGAACTGTTGTAGTTCGGCAAACTTTTCGCTTGACTTTATAAGGTACAAACTGTTGGAGTTCGGCAAACTGAAAGTTTGACTTTGGAAAATACGAACTGTTGGAGTTCGGCAAACTTTTCGTTTGACTTTATAAGATACAAACTGTTGGAGTTCGGCAAACTGAAAGTTTGACTTTGGAAAATACGAACTGTTGGAGTTCGGCAAACGTAAAGTTTGGCTTAAATAATACGAACTGTTCGAGTTCGGCAAACATAAAGTTTGGCTTTAGAAAATACGAACTGTTGGAGTTCGGCAAACGTAAAGTTTGGCTTAAAAAATAAGAACTGTTCGAGTTCGGCAAACATAAAGTTTGGCTTTTAGAAAATACGAACTGTTGGAGTTCGGCAAACACAAAGTTTGGCTTTGAAGGTACGAACTGTTGGAGTTCGGTAAAATGCCTTGGTAAAATTTTATTAATGTTATAGCTGCGCCTTGTGAGGGCTGCCTACGTACCTTCGAAAGAAGGATCAAGCCATTCGTAGTTCATATTACATATTAGAATCGAGCGTATGGGTAGTAGCTCGGTGATCTTTTTTTTTTTTTTTTTTTTTTTTTTTTTTTTTTTTTTTTTTTTTTTTTTGGCGCTTGAGGGTTGGCCTAAATGTAGTACCGCTTGAGGTTCATGGAATTCCACGAACGGGGAATGGGGGTTCCGTCTAGCTTCATGAGCTCGTAGACGCCTGGTTTGACTACCCTCATGACCTGATACGGTCCTTCCCAGTTTGTGCCGAGCTTGCCGGCATTCTTTTCTTCGGTGCCTTCGAAGACCTTTCTTAAGACGAGGTCGCCGTCGGTGAAGTGACGTCCGCGGACCTTTTTGTTGTAGTAGCGTGCTGCCAAGTTCTGATAATTCTGAATCCGAAGTAAGGCTTGATCGCGTTGTTCCTCGAGATTGTCGAGGTTGTCGAGCATGATTTCGTCGTTAAGATCAGGATTTTGTACGAGCATCGTCCGACGGATAGTCGGGATGGTGAGTTCGGCGGGGCATAGGGCTTCCACGCCATAGGCCATGTAGAAGGGGGATTGCCCCGTTGACGACCTTGGGGTCGTTCGGTAAGACCATAAGACGCCGTCGAGTTTATCTGACCATGTCCCCTTACGAGTATCCAATCGTTTCTTGAGGCCGGCTATGATCGTTTTGTTTGTTGCCTCGGCCTGACCGTTGCTCGGCGGGTATCTTGGTGTGGAAAAACTTAGTCGAATTTTCCACTTGGCGCAGAAGTCGTTGAATAGTGTTGATATGAATTGGGGACCGTTATCGGTGATAATCTCGTACGGAATTCCGTGTCGGCAGATAATGAATTTCCAGACGAATTTCTGGACGTCAGAGGCGAGGATGACGGGATATGCCTCGGCTTCTACCCATTTGGTAAAGTAATCCGTCATGACGAGGATGAACTTTTTCTGCGAAGTGGATCGTCTGAAAGGACCGATGATGTCCATCCCCCATCGCATGAATGGATACGGAGCTGTCGAAGTGGTTAGCAGCTCGGTAGGAAGGTGTATCATTGGGCCATGCCTTTGGCATTTGTCGCACTTTGCGACGAACCTCTCGCAGTCTGCTTGCATACTTGGCCAATAATAGCTTGCTCTCTTGATTTTCAGGGCTAGAGATCGGCCGCCGGAGTGATTGCCGCCGTCGCCTTCGTGTATTTTTCTTATGACTTCCTGAATTTCATCGCCTGAGATGCATGTGAGGAGGATTCCTGCTGCACTCCAACGAAACAGTCCGTCTTTGATAAGTATGTAGCGAGCGGCGCGCATTTTGAGTCGTCGAGCGGCCCATCTATCGGCCGGAATTTCGCCATCGATGATGTACATTTTTATTTCCAATGTGCAATCGGCGGGAGTCTGCTCGTCGGACTGTTCGAGGTCTATTGGTTCATGAAGTCCGTCTGTCTGTTCCTCCGTTTCATTATCTGATCGGGCCGTGTCACCGTCTTGCAACGTGTCGTTGCCTTCGGCGGTATTAGAGTGTTCGGGCTCGGTGTCCTGATCGGGCTCGACGGTTGGAGTCCGTCTCTGTCGACGTGAGACAGGTTCAGTCGCGGGATTTTCCTCGTAATCCCGTCTGCGAGTCGTGACAATGCATTGTTCTGTGCTGCCGATACTAGGTTCTGATATACTTTCCACCGGGATCGTCCGTTTGAGGTGAGGGTCGGAGCTTGACGCCAAGGCAGCGAGTGCGTCGGCTGGAGCGTTTTCGCCCCGCGGAATCTTGGTAAGTTCGAACGAATCGAATTCGGAAGCAAGTTGTTTGACGAGCTTGAGGTATGCGTCCATTCGATCATTCTTGGCATCATACTCCCCGCTGAACTGACTTGCGACGAGCTGTGAGTCGCAGTAGGCGTGAATGCGTGTTACGCCGATGGCTTTGGCCAAACGTAGTCCGGCAATTAGCGCTTCGTATTCTGCCTCGTTGTTAGATGCGTTGAACGTCAGGCGGAAAGATTGCTCCAGGATTTCTCCCGTTGGAGATTTGAGGCGAACGCCTATTCCAGAGCCTCGGTGAGACGACGACCCATCGACGTGAAGGATCCATTGTTCGGCGGTTATGACATCAGTGTTGACGTATTCCGGAGATAGTTCAATGAGGAAATCGGCGAGGACTTGTGACTTGATGCTTGTCCGGCCTTTGTAATCGATGTCGTATTCGCTGAGTTCGATAGCCCATTTAGCCAACCGACCGGACTGGCTTGGGCTATGTAGGATTGTCCGGAGTGGTTGATCGGTTAGCACGGTGACTGAGTGTGATTGGAAATAAGGACGCAATTTCCGAGCTGAAACAACAACGGCGAGGGCCAGTTTTTCGAGAGTCGGATATCGCCCTTCAGCTCCATCTAGTGATTTGCTGATATAGAAGATCGGTTTTTGTTCGCCCCGGTCTTCCCGAACGAGGACCCCGCTGATCGCCGAAGTTGAGATCGCGATGTAGAGATAGAGGGTCTCGCCGTCTTCGGGTTTTGCTAAAACTGGTGGTGTCGATAAGTAATCTTTGAGCTGCTTGAATGCTTCTTCGCACTTATCATCCCACTCAAGTTTTTTGTTTCCGCGCAGCAATTGGTAGAAGGGGAGACACTTATCGGTAGACCGGGAGATAAACCGGTTGAGTGCGGCGATGCGTCCCGTGAGTCTTTGCACTTCCCTTCTCGTTGTTGGAGATGGTAGGTCAAGGATTGCCGAGATCTGCTTAGGGTTGGCTTCGATTCCCCTTTGAGTCACGATATACCCGAGGAATTCTCCGGAGGTAATACCGAATGTGCACTTGGTCGGGTTTAGCTTCATGCCGTACTCGTTCAGGATATCAAAACAGGTGTTGAGATGTCCGGCGTGGTCCTTTGCAACCAGTGATTTGACGAGCATGTCGTCGATGTAAACCTCCATTGTTTTGCCGAGCTGGCTAGCGAACATCCGATTGACGAGGCGTTGGTAAGTAGCACCGGCGTTTTTTAGGCCGAACGGCATCACTTTGTAGCAATAGATACCGCGATCGGTAATGAATGAGGTCTTCTCGCGATCGTCCGGGTGCATGAGTATCTGATTGTAGCCTGAAAAGGCGTCCATGAATGAGAGGAGTTCGTTCCCGGCGGTGGCTTCGACGAGTCTGTCGATATGTGGGAGTGGGAAACTATCCTTTGGGCAGGCTTTGTTTAGGTCGGTAAAGTCGACGCATATCCTCCACTTTCCGTTCTTCTTCTTAACGACAACTGGGTTTGCCAACCAGTCGGGATACCGAACTTCCGTAATCGATCCCGCGCTAAGTAATCTTTCGACTTCATCGTTCACAGCTCGGGCTTTCTCGGGACCGAGCTTGCGTCGTTTCTGTTTGATTGGTTTGAAGGTGGGGTCGATGTTGAGTTCATGGCTTATAATCTTTGGGTTGATTCCGGGCATATCCGTGATTGACCAGGCGAAGGTCGAAACGTTTCTTTTGAGGAGTCGGATCAAATCCTCCTTGATGTCTTTTTCGAGCTCGGCTCCGATTCCTACGCATCTTTCCGGATTGAAATCATCGATGTTGGTTTGGACGATCGTCTCGCGTCGCGGCAGATCGGGATCGTTTGGGGTTTTCTTTTTGTTGATCACGCAGGTGCGGGGAGTGGTCCTTAGTTTACATTCGTTTATGAAACACGTTCGGGACATCACCTGGTCGCCTCTAAGGGTGAAAACTCCGGAAGGTGTCGGGAACTTGACGCACTGATGATACGTCGACACGACTGCTTTCATCGAGAATATCCACGGCGTGCCGAGTATTACGTTGTAGATCGCGGGTTTGTTTAACACCAAGAACTTGACCATTCGACATATTCCCCCGGTATACATAGGGATTTTGACCGTTCCTGCTGTCATGGTTTGCTCGCTTGAGAATCCGGTGAGTGGTTCGATATTCGGTCTGATTTGGTTGTCGGGAAAATCCATATTTTTCAGTGTATCCTTGAAAATCACGTTAACCGAGCTCCCAGTATCAATCAAAATTCGCCCGACTACGACATCACCGATGAGTGCCTCGACGACTAGCGGGTCGTTATGCGGCATATGAAGTCCTTCCGTGTCGGCCTCAGAGAAGGTGATCGGCGTTCCGCAGGGTGTAGTCTGATGTGACTGTTTCGCGGCCACTGCTTCCTTGCTGTATGTCTTCAGAGCTCGGACGGAGTAGTTGCACGTCTCCAATGCACCCATGATCATGTTGACGCGTTTTCGAACCTGCGGAGGTTGTTGAGTTTCCACGTTGTCCTCCCGATCTCGTTTCGGTTGTTCGTCGTCGATTTTATTTTTAGGCTGCTCGGTAGCCTTGTTTGGTCTGGAATTACGTCTCCTACCGTTATCGTTACGGCGTGGTCTGTTCGAGGGTTGGAAGGCTCCTTCGACCGGAACTTCCCCCTTTTTGTACTTCATCATCAGGAACTCCTGTAGATGTCGGCATTCCTCGGTGGAATGATTTCCATACCGGTTATGGAAATTGCAGTACGGTGCGGATTCGGTGGTGTCGGGTTCTTTTGGTTCATCCGACCGAACCCAAGTGTTTGACCAGGATTGCTGAGTTTGGACCGTGTTGACGGGTTGTTTCGGGGGAACGTACAGTTTGTCCTTGGTGGCAGGCTGCTTCGTGATTGCGAATCGCCTGTCTTTCTCGGACCTTTCCTCCTCCTCCATGATGAAGATATGCGCCCTGTGCAGGATGTCCTCCAACGTCTTTGGATTATTGCGTTTGATCTCTCTGTGAAAGTCCGATTCGTACCAGGTGGCTTTGTAAAGAGCCTCGATCGCGGCTTCGTCGTCGATCGTACAATGGGATACAACCGCTTTGAAACGTTCCATGAAGTTGCGTAGGGGCTCGTCCTGCTTCTGCTCGAGGGCCCAGAGTTCGGCGTTCTTTGTTTTCTGCTTGATAAACATGGTGAAGCGTTTGAGGAATTTGGTAGTGAGCTCGTTATAGCTGTTTACCGAACTTGGCTCGAGCGTTGAAAACCAATCGAGCGCGGCCCCGGATAAATTCTCCACGAATAGTTGGCACATGGCTGCGTCCTTCTCAGTTTCCGAGCCGAAACGAAATCGGTTCATCGTGATGACGAACGAAGTCAAGAAGTTTTTAGGATCGGTAAACCCGTCGTATGGTGTGATCTTGACTCTTTCCAATCGTCGGACTGGAGTATTGACGACTTTGTCAGTAAACGGGGTCCTCTGTGACTCTTGAATTACCCGGTCGATCTCCGGCGCTGAACTTGTAGCCTGATGGACTGTGGTCCGCATATCTTGTAGTTGGGCCTGAACCTTGGCGAATTCCAAATTCAGGGCGGCTCGGTCTGTGATGTTGATTTCCGAATCGGTCGCGGAGGATCTTCTTGACGGCGGGTCGATCGTGCCTGGGGGTCGAGCGTCGGTTAGGTCGGACAAGAGATTTCGGCGTAACGTGCTATCGTTGGGGGGGGTGACCGGATTCCGATCGAGGTTACCGATCTGATTTCGGCGCTCGAAATGGGATGCTATGAGAGACGCGATCCGCTCTTCGTTCTTTTTGTTAATTTCGGCGAACTGTGCCGCCATAGCTTCCATGAAGGCGGTCGGATCCGTGAATATCGAAGCGGCCGGAGACTGAGGAAGAGTCCGAGATGGATTGACCTGATTGTCTTCTCCAACAGGTACGGTTGGAGGGGGTCTTCCTCCGGTTGTCTGTAGTTCGGTATCGATAGGATTGAGCTCGTCGAACCGTGGGTTTTGATCATCGGTTTCTGAGCTGTTGACGAGGGCAGCGGTGGTATCGACTGGAAGAGCCATTGCCGAACCTCAATCAAACGATATCCGAAAGTACTGTTCTATCTTTCCCCACAGTCGGCGCCAATTGTTGATCCGTAAATCACACAAAAAGGGTAAAACAGTACTTTTAGTCGGAATCTCGTTTATTGATCTAAGTCGGCGATTACAACAGAGTTTAAGTAAGAAGGCAAAGACAAAAGACTTGAGATCGGTAATGAGCTTTCTCTTGTATTCTCTGTCTCTGCGGAAGTTGTGGATCGTCTGAACGAATGAGCCTCCTCCTTTATTTATAGTGTCCTTGAGGCGGTTCAAAGGAAGATTTCCTTTTCCGAGTTCGATTAGGAAAAGGAAATCTTCCGGTTTTCTCTCCGAGATAAGGATAAGTTCCGCATATCTCGTGGAATCGACCAAAGAGAATATTTCCCTTTTCCGAGACCGGTGGGAAAAGGGAAATATTCCGGTCTCATCTGTTGTAACGGACCGGGCTTGTGATGGGCCTAGATCGGTAGCCGAGATGGGCTTTCAACGAGATTCCGAGCTCGGCCCAATGTTTTTGGGCCGGCTTATCCTCGATCCGAACCATCGTAAACCGGTCCTGATTGAACCGATCTCAGTTCAAACCGAGTTAAACCAAGGGGGTGCTAATCCCCCCTCTAACACTAAATCAGATGTTTTACAAGTATTTCCCACTTTCATTCAAATGGTTGAAACTCAATTTAATACGAAAGTGAAATCTGTTAGGTCTGATAATGCTCATGAATTGAAATTCACTGAACTTTACTTAATGAAAGGAATGGTGGCTTATCACTCTTGTCCTGAAACCCCTAAACAAAACTCAGTTGTAGAGAGAAAGCATCAACACATTTTAAATGTAGCAAGAGCCCTTTTATTTCAGACGCAAGTACCATTAGAGTTCTGGGGGGGGGGGATTGTGTGTTAACAACAATGTTTCTTATAAATAGATTACCTTCTCCGGTTCTAGATAATAAATCTCCTTTTGAGAAACTAACTAGTAAGCTGCCCGATTATCAATTTTTGAAATCCTTTGGATGTTTATGCTATAGCTCTACTTCTCCTAAAAATAGACATACGTTTGAACCTAGAGCAAAGGCATGTGTATTTCTAGGATATCCCACTGGTTATAAAGGGTATAAGCTACTAGATATAGAGACACATTCTGTTTCCATTTCAAGGCATGTTATTTTTCATGAGGATATTTTCTCTTTTGTATCATCTACCATTAAAGATGATACAAAGGATTTCTTTCCTCTATTACACTCTCCTGCTTCCCATGATGTTCCTCTGCCTCTCGTGCAAACATCTTCTAATACACATTCCACATCTGATGTGTCATCTTCTGAGGCTTTGGTTCCTTCTGGATCTAAGTCTCGCATACAAATCACCCTCCCAAAACATTTGCAGGATTATCATTGTTATAATAGTACTTTTACTAAGCTAACTACACCTTATCCTATTACAAATTACATCTCTTATTCATATATATATATGAACCTTTTCAAGCTTTTCTTAACACTATTACCAAAATTCACATACCACAAAAGTTTTCTGAAGCACAATTGTTTGAGGTATGGTGTGATGCTATGGGAGTGGAGATGGGAGCTATGGAACGGTTATGAACATGGAGTGTATGTGATTTACCTGCTGTAAAGGTTGCTATAGGCTGTAAATGGGTCTTTACAATGAAGTATCATGCAGATGGGAGTGTTGAAAGATACAAGGCTCGTTTGGTTGCCAAAGGGTATACTCAACAAGAAGGAATATATTTTTTGGACACATTTTCACCAGTTGCTAAGCTTGCCACAGTGAAACTTCTGTTGGCTCTGGCACTAAAGCTCAAATGGTCTCTTACGCAACTTGATGTTTCAAATGCTTTTCTAAATGGTGAATTAGATGAGGAGATCTATATGAAACTTCCTCCAGGCTATTCAAAACTTAAGGGTGAGACAGTTTCTCCTAAAGCTGTCTGCAGATTGTGGAAATCCATTTATGGTCTCAACAAGCCTCTCGGCAATGGTTTCTCAAATTTTCATCGACTCTTGTTCTTCTGGGATTTAAGAAATGCAATGGAGATCATACATTGTTTGTCAAACAATTTGTTGGGAAGTATCTGGTGGTTTTGGTATATGTCGATGATATCTTAATAGCTAGTACGGATGATAATGCTGTCAATGATTTGAAGACAAAATTGAGTTCTCATTTCAAACTCAGGGATCTTGGTCCTCCAAAATTCTTCCTTGGATTGGAGATTGCAAGATCCAGTGAAGGTATTTCTGTCAACCAGAGGAAATATGTCCTTGATTTGTTAGAATCATGTGGATTTTCAGGTTGCAAACCTTCTTCCATCCCAATGGAACCTAAACAGAAACTCTCAAAGAATGAAGGAGAGGTATTGGCTGATGCAAAGCAATATGGACGTTTAGTTGGAAAGCTGCAATATCTAACTTTCACCAGACCAGAAATCAATTTTGCTGTATCAAAATTGGCCCAGTATTCTTCTAATCCTCGTGTTCCACATCTCCAGGCGGCTCATAAGGTTTTGCGATATCTGAAGGGTACAATTGGTCAAGGGTTGTTCTATGCTGCAGATGATAAATTTGATTTGAGGGGATACTGTGATTCAGATTGGGGAGCTTGTGTAGACACAAGACGATCTGTCACGGGTTATGCCATGTTCATTGGTAATTCTTTGATATCTTGGAAATCTAAGAAACATGATACTGTTTCCGCTAGCACTGATGAAGCAGAATATCGTGATATGCACATGGCTACGAAGGAAATGATTTGGTTATATCGTTTGTTGCAAGATCTTCATGTGCCAACATCACAACCTGCCTATCTCTATTGTGACAATACATATGCTCTGAGTATTGCAAGCAACCCTGTATTTCATGAGCGCACAAAACATCTTGAAATATATTGTCACAAGGTCAGGGAGGCTATTGATTCTGGATTTTTGAAGACAATGTATGTTAAGACTACTCAATAGCTTGCAAATGTCTTGACAAAGACACTTTATCCAGCCACTTTCCGAGAGAATATATCCAAGATGGGTGTTCACAATCTCTTCACACCTTCATCTTGAGGGAGGCTATTAATTATATTGATCCGGTTTACTTGTATAGTAAATTAAGACTGGTTTAGTGTTATGGTTTAGTCAAACCATGTATATAAATATTTGTATAGATCATCTTCCCCAATTTGGGAAATCAATAACAGAAATCATTTTATCCTTTGATTCTGTTTTGGTAATACTATCGGCTTAGACATTTTTCTGTTTATCCATAAGAGTTGATGTTTCTTGCTATTGTGGCCGATGCGCGCTCAACTTGGGTACGGCTCAAACCTTTGGTCAGCAGTGAGTGCTGCAGCCTTGATCTTGCCAGCTGCAACATGTGCTTTCTCTTCCTTTAAATCAGACATATTAGAAGAGATGAGATGAACAGAAAGAAAAATCAAGCTCGATCAAAGATTAAAAAAGTAGATAATCATCCATTTATTAGAAATTTGAAATTCTCGCTCAAAAATATTGATGACATCCATTTTGCTTAGTAAAGCCTTAAACTATGTGGGAAAGAGTGGTTTAGTGAGTTTGTCGGCTGATTGATTCTCGGTTCTCACATGAAGTGTCTTGATCAAATCCATCTTACTGTGCTCTTGAACTTTGTGGCAATCAAGTTCTATATGCCTCGTTCGTAGAAAACTGGATTGTTGGCTATGTGTAAAGCCGCTATGTTATCACAATATAAAGATGTGGCTTCTGAAACATCCACCCAAAGATTTTGTATGTAGCAAATATCCTAACCAAATCATCTCACACACATCATATGACATTTACCGATACTCTGCCTCTGCGGATGATATGGAGACAACATTCTCTTTGTTAGACTTCCATGAGTTCAGAGAAGAACCAACAAACATACAAAATCCAGAAACAAATTTGCGTGTATCAGGGCAAGATGCCCAATCGGAGTCCGCAAATCCTGATAACTTCAAGTTAGAAGATGCAGAATAAAACAATTTGTGACCCACTGTTCCTTTCAAATAATGCAACACTTTGTAGACAGCTTGGAGATGAGGATCATGAGGTGAGAAAGTGTATTGACACAACTTGTGCACTGCAGATGTTATATATGGTCTAGTAAATCAAATGTAAGGTACATCAACTTACCAACCAATCTTCGATATTGCTCTGCATCCTCAAGCAAATCACCTTCATCTTCGGACATTTTCAAATTGGGTTCCAGTGGAGTAGATGAAGACTTGCATCCGATATGACTAGTTTCATCCAGCAATTCTAGAGTGTACTTGTGTTGGCAAAGAGAAATCCCGTCAGAGTTTCTAGCAATTTCAAGACCAAAAAAATAGCTTACGCAAAGCATTTGGAGGCAAACTTACCTATAATCCATGTAACAATGTCTTCGAGAGTAGTTAATTCAATTCTCATAGCATCACACCATTCTTTGATTTCCTTAGCTTGAGCATAAGTCCTCTAAACATAAAAGAGGCTTGAACTATGCAAAAGGCCATTCAGTGAAAGTAAAATTACCAATGCCTTTTCGTTGAAGAGGCAATACAGTTGATGGAAATTTTGTTTGTCTTGGCATATACAAGTAACATGCATGGCATATCGACCAAGAAAGGCTGTTGGAAGCAATCTCAATCTCAAAACCATTCACTTTGATCGTACGGCTATGGCTAGATTTTCATATAAGGATATTTCCCTACTAAACACTCAACCTGTAGAATGGTGTTGCAGTCGGTGCAACCATAGAGATCAAAGTTTTTGTTTAATTACTTTGATTTAGAAAAATATAAGATAAGTGGATGAATGTGATACTTGAATTTTTTCAATAATGATTGCTAATTTGAATCTCAAGTAAAAGGGGAAATCATAACAACGTACCACATGTTAATGGAAAGAATAATTTTTTACTCCACTTGAATAGTGGAAGAAGATGGGCGACAAAATGTGGAGCAATAGTTCTTGATCTTTGAATATTATGTATGTGTGTGCTTCTAGGTGAATCTTCGATTTTATTTTTGTTCTTGATCTTTTGCAAGATAATCGCAAAAAATCAAAAACAGTAAACTTCCTTCACTTCTCTCCAAAGCTCCTCACGAGCATTTCATAGTTTGTTTATTACTTGCTGGACAAGGAAGAGGACGACGGAGTAGGTTTCAGAGCTATATATGAATGTAGTTTTAATGCAAGGAAGAAAGAACTCATAAAGTAACGTTGTTGTTCAATTTGTCTTTGATTCTCTACTCAAAGTCTCAAACAAATTTTGATGCAAGGACAATTTTGGTCTTTCCTTTTGCAGATGTGTGGTTCTTGGTGGTAGCAAAGCAGAAGATAAGCATATTCAATTGGTTCACACAAAGGACCATGTTAATTTAGTTAAGAGTTTAAGCACAAAACAGAAAGATTATCGGAGGAACAAGATTGCTTCACAGTTGAATTCGATATATCTGAATGGAGGTTCATCTGAAGCTGCATATCTTGCAGCTGGATCTGTTGTGGAGGTAAATGACTTGTCTCTTTCACATTGGAGGATAGAAAACTGTTAGAATATGGACTTATGTTTGTTCAACAATGTAGCAGTCGCTGCTAGTTATTTACTAAATGAAAGAGTATGGACTTATATTGACTTTTGTAATGCTATTTTGTGACACAAATAAATTGGCTAAGGACTAGACTAACCTATAATTACTGGGAATGATTAAGTCTATTCTAGATACGAAATCAAAAGGATAGAAATCCACAAAACGATCCACAAGTTGTGTCTTTCGTATCCTTTAACCTTTCGAGGTGTTACCAGAAATCAAAAGGATACGAAAACAACAAAATTTGCCATAGCTACAAAATTTTGAGGTGTTACCACCAAAACGACCAACTTGTTGGGTCTGAAATTTATGATTTTAGCTCTGATTCATGGAGGGTACTTCTTGATGTCGTTTCTCCTGGCGACTTCACATATTCAGCCATGGGTGCTGTGTCTTTGAAGGAAAATGCTTACTGGTATGCTAATTATGAAATAGACCCCTCTAAAGAATACTTACTAAGTTTTGATTTTACAAGAGAGAGATTTAGACGTCTGTGTCTTCCAACGATTCAGACTTGTGGTTGGTCGGTTCTATCAGTTGCTAGAGAAGAAAAACTCTCAGTGATAAATCGGTGCTATGGTACATCAAAGATGGACATATGGGTGACTAATAAAATTGATAGTGAAGCCGCGTTGTGGAGCAAATCCTTTACAGTGGATATACCTATTGGCGAAGATTTACTTGGTTGTCCCACAAGTTTTTTGATTGACGAGGAGAAGAAAATGGTTGTGTGCTGTAATGCATGTTATTGGACAATTAGCGGGAAGCAGGTATACTTTATTGATAAATATTACACAGGATCCTCTCGTGTAGAAACTACACATGTATCATCGCTCCCATCTATTTTCAGTTATGTTCCAAGTTTGGTTCAAATCCAGCAAGTAGAGGCAAAACAATAAAGAAAGAAACTAGTTTGTGATTATATTGCAACTCCTCTTTTTTCTTTGTTTCTGTTTTTGACTTTTGTTTGTAGACATTAATTGTCGTTTAATTAGTTGAATGAATTGATCTATATATTATGATTCCTTTCTTTTTTGCATTACATTATATTCAAGATGATGAATGAAACAAGAGCTCCTCTTTTTTCTTCGTTTCTGTTTTTGACTCTCTTTTTTTTTGTAGACATTGTCTTTTGATTAGTTTAATTAATCGATCTAGTTTGATTCCTTTCTTCTTTGCATTACATTCAAATTGATAAATGAAGCAACAACCAGTTCGTTTTGTGGATTTTCTTCATCTTTGTTTGTGTCTTTTGTGTGTTTGAGACTTTGAGTAGAGAATCAAAGAGAAATTGAACAACAACGTTACTTTATGAGTTAATCAAAGACAAATTGTGTGTTTTTGTCTTTCTTCCTTGCATTAAAAATTGAACAAATTGTCTTCATCTTTGTTTGTGTCTTCTTTGTTTGTGTCTTTTGTGTGTTCTCTTCTTTTCTTACTATCAGAATTTTTTTGACACCTAGATCCGGCTGCATTAAAGAAAGGAGAAAAAACTAGAATGACACAAATAAATTGGCTAAGGACTAGACTAACCTATAATTACTGGGAATGATTAAGTCTGTTTTAAGTCCTTTATACACTTATTTGCTCTTGTTAGGAAAAACGTTATTACGACACTGCCATTACGAAATTATTTCCACGTAAGCAAAAATTTGAGTTATTTACAAAAATGCCACCGCAGTTTTCAGAATAAGTCTGCGGACCTTTGTTGCAAACTTAATAAATCGATAAGTCTGCACAAACTTGTTATGCAGACTTAATCTGCAGACTTGTTATGCAGACTTAATCTGCTGATTTATTTTTCAATATTGCAGATTTATTAAGTCTGCGCACATCTGCAGACTTAATATGCGTGTTGCAGACTTTTCGACGCAGACTTAATATGCTTTGTTGCAGACTTATTAAGTCTGCACAGACTTGTTTTGATTGCAGACTTATTACGCAGATTTATTCCCTCTGTTGCAGACTTATGTTCATTTGCAGACTTATTATGCAGACTTATAAAAAATCTGCATAATAAGTCAAACAGCTGCAGATTTTTTATAAGTCTGCATAATAAGTCTGCAGCTATTTGTTGCAGACTTAAATGCTTTGTTGCAGACTTTTGGAAAGTCTGCGACAAAAAAACTAAGTCTGCGACACTTGAAAGGTCTTACTGAAATAACATCGCTTGTCGTAGATTTATTTACAATGTCACAGATTTAATGCTTAACGTCGCAGACTTATTTGTAAATTGCTTACGTGGCATTAAAAACTGCATACTTATTAGACTGTGCTGCAGACTTGTTTTCTAACTAGAATAACACTTTGTTTGTCGCAGACTTGTTATGTTATGCAGACTTATTGAATGTGTTGCAGACTTAACGAATCTATTTGTCCTAGACTTTCAATGTGTTGGTCGTTTAGACTTATTCAATGTGTTGCAGACTTATTCAATGTGTTGCATAATCATGTCTCTCTATTATTTGATTTTTCCAGGCTTCTTTAGGTGAAGAATCATCTCAGGTTGAATCTTCACAAAGAATTCTCACTCAGCTTTAGAATTGGAGATGTGTTTGCGGCTGCTGGTTTTTTGGACCCGTTTGGTCTCTTTATGGATGCTACTTATCTACTTTGTGGTGTGTTTTATGACTAGTTAATGGTCTATTTTAAGACATGTTTTAAGAGTCTTTTTGAACTTGTTGTAAGACCTTTATTTGGAACCTATTTTCGGACATGTTGTGGTCTGTTTCAATCAAGACAAATGCAAAGTAAGACAATCGTTCCTTCTCGGACTTATTGTCATTTTTGGACTTGTTGTAAGACCTTAAATATGTTTTCCCTTTTTTCTGTCTTTCCTTAAATCTTTGTCTGTTTTCTCATTGCTTGCTTGAATTTTCATGCTTTTTACCTTTAGGTTCATGTGGGATTACTCGAGACCAATCGTCAAAAACACACTCAGCACTTAAAATACAAGTCAAAGACACGAACTACAAACCAAGTTAAAACAAATACAAAGATAGACTCATCACTTAAAATAGAAATCAGAGACAAGAACTACAAACCAAGTTAAAACAAATACAAGACACACTCAACACTTAAACGAGCTTACTACAACCAAGGATGATAACACATCCAATCAATACAAGAAACATCCATTTTTTCAGGGAATATTTTGCTTCCAGTAGAAGTTCTTCCATTTTTTCAAAATTCTGCAAAAATACCAACAAAAGACACAAACAAAGTAGAAGACCAACAAAAAATACTTCCAGTAGAAGTTCTTCCATTTTTTTTGTAGACATTGTCTTTTGATTAGTTTAATTAATCGATCTAGTTTGATTCCTTTCTTCTTTGCATTACATTCAAATTGATAAATGAAGCAACAACCAGTTCGTTTTGTGGATTTTCTTCATCTTTGTTTGTGTCTTTTGTGTGTTTGAGACTTTGAGTAGAGAATCAAAGACAAATTGAACAACAACGTTACTTTATGAGTTAATCAAAGACAAATTGTGTGTTTTTGTCTTTCTTCCTTGCATTAAAAATTGAACAAATTGTCTTCATCTTTGTTTGTGTCTTCTTTGTTTGTGTCTTTTGTGTGTTCTCTTCTTTTCTTACTATCAGAATTTTCTTGACACCTAGATCCGTCTGCATTAAAGAAAAGCAAAAGAGCTTAGGAACAAACACACCAAAGGAATGTAAACAAAGAATTTTGAAAGTAAACGAAAAAATAGCATTACAAAAGTCAATATAAGTCCATACTCTTTCATTTAGTAAATAACTAGCAGCGACTGCTACATTGTTGAACAAACATAAGTCCATATTCTAACAGTTTTCTATCCTCCAATGTGAAAGAGAGAAGTCATTTACCTCCACAACAGATCCAGCTGCAAGATATGCAGCTTCAGATGAACCTCCATTCAGATATATCGAATTCAACTGTGAAGCAATCTTGTTCCTCCGATAATCTTTCTGTTTTGTGCTTAAACTCTTAACTAAATTAACATGGTCCTATGTGTGAACCAATTGAATATGCTTATCTTCTGCTTTGCTACCACCAAGAACCACACATCTGCAAAAGGAAAGACCAAAATTGTCCTTGCATCAAAATTTGTTTGAGACTTTGAGTAGAGAATCAAAGACAAATTGAACAACAACGTTACTTTATGAGTTCTTTCTTCCTTGCATTAAAACTACATTCATATATAGCTCTGAAACCTACTCCGTCGTCCTCTTCCTTGTCCAGCAAGTAATAAACAAACTATGAAATGCTCGTGAGGAGCTTTGGAGAGAAATGAAGGAAGTTTACTGTTTTTTATTTTTTTGCGATTATCTTGCAAAAGATCAAGAATAAAAATAAAATCGAAGATTCACCTAGAAGCACACACATACATAATATTCAAAGATCAAGAACTATTGCTCCACATTTTGTCGCCCATCTTCTTCCACTATTCAATTGGAGTAAAAAATTATTCTTTCCATTAACATGTGGTACGTTGTTATGATTTCCCCTTTTACTTGAGATTGATATATCATGGTTTTTACCCTGTTTAAGCCATGATATAAGTCCGTTTTATAGAGTTTTTCTACTATTTTATAGTGTTTTAGAGTCTTTTACAGGTTTTAGCACGTTTGGAGCATAATTGGAGATATTGGAGTTTTCTGGAGCATTTTGGAGCAAAGCAGACGTTCGTGTAGCTGAGTACCCGATTTGAAGTCTGAGTGTCGATCGATACTGTCTATTATCGGTCGATACTGCCTAGTATCGGTCGATACTCATCGAGGCAGACACGACCCGCGACTTTAATGAAGAGTTGAAGAATTACAAAATTGCCCAGAAGTCTTTGATATTTACAAGAAGCCCCAAAACGTGATTTACGTTATTTAATAGGATTTTAGAGCCACTTTCATGGCTATGCTTATTTTACTTTGGTTTTTGTGAGAGAGCTTTGGAAGGGAGACAAGTCTGAAACTCTGTTCGTCCGAGGGAAGATTTCGAACCCTTTTGTTATTCTTTCTGTTTTATTTGATGATTTATTCAAACATGAATATTGCTTCAATTTCCATGTCTGAGTAGATCTCTTGTTAGGTTCAGGGTTCTCAATAGGGTTTTCTCTGAATGCTATGTTGATTTATTATTAGGATTCACCATCTGAATTAGTTCTTCACCATAGGTTGTTTGCAAAGTTAATTCTAGATTGATCACCTAGAACTTAGATCTTAGGATAATTGATTAGGCGCAAGAGTGCGATTAATTACCTGATAAAGCCTAGGGTGAGCAAAATACCTATTCGCAAAGGAATTTGGTTTAGTTGTTTTGTGAACAAATCAAACCTGATTTAAAAAACTGATTTAGACTTTAGGATTCGCAAAGGAATTTGGAATTCCTAGGATTTAGATTTAGAAAGTTTTCGCAACGGAAGTTGGTTAACTATATCTTAGTGATTTTAGTTCAAGAACCGCGCTAAATCTGAATCATGTTAGTTAGTTTATCTGCATTCAGTGATTCCCTGAGAAATACCTTGAACCTATCTTTCTCCAATTGAATTTACAACTGTTTTAATTTAAGTCTTGTTTTCAATACCATTGATTGCTTAGCGTAATTCTCGTCTATATAATCCATTGTGTGTCTCTGTGAGTCCTTGTGTTCGACCCCTACTTTACTGCAGCTACTTCTTAGTACTTTTAGGGTATTAATTTGATCATATCAAATTTGGCGCCATTGCCGGGGACTCAATTCGCCATTAGATTTACGTTTGAGAATTTCGACTAAGTTCATCGGTATCGATCGATACTATCTAGTGTCGGTCGATACTCGTCGATCTCTTTTTGTTCTTGACTCTTGTTTTCAAGTGCATGCATATTCGCGAAACAAGAAGGAACAAGAACACTCAGCTAGTTGATCTGTCACTCGAGCAGCTAGCACTTTTGGAACGCACGAACATAAAAGCAAAGAAACCAGCAAGGATGAACAACAATCAAGTAGAGTTGGTTCGAGATGAGGCTGGTGCTTACAGAGACCAAGAGGGTCGTTTGTGCAATGAGAGAGGACAACGTCTGGATGGAGAGGGAAACATCATTCCACCTGCTCCTGTTGTCGCTGGGAATGCCGTTGGGAACGCGAACGCAGTGAATGCTGGGAATGATGTGGTTAATCGTGGTAGGACAATTGGTGAGTACAACAGGCCTGATCAGTTCTATGCCAATCGATCAGCGATTCCCCCTCCTGCTTTTCAGAGGGATGACTTTGAGCTGAAACCTACATACTTCACTCTTGTGGGTCAGCATCTTGTTCATGGTCTTTCTCATGAACACCCTATGGATCACATTGAGAGGTTTGAGGATTTGATTACAAGCATCAAGTGCAATGGAGTGTCCTATGATTACCTCTTCTGCAAGCTTTTCCCATACTCTCTTGGTGGAGATGCAACATACTGGCTGAAAGAGTTACCTATTGGGTCGTTGAATACCTGGGAAGAGACGAAGAAGGCATTCCTGAACAACTTCTATGATGATTTACGATCAGATGATCTGAGTAACAAGAATTCTCAGTTTTCTCAGGGTCCGACAGAGGCACTCAAGGCCGCTTGGATTCGTTTCAAGTCATATCAGAGAGATTGTCCGTACCATTGTCACCTGAACTCAAGAACTTCGCGAAGTTGTTTCACCGTCATCCCTACGAAATCGCTTGGTCTGTGAGTAAGGAATTCCCTGAAAAAACGTTCGGCCTCCTTCTTAATGTCTTTACCATCAGTATAATTTTCTCCCTCAGGACCCATCACTTCCAGAATTGTGTTTCGCATCCTCCTTAGCTGAACTGATGTATGAAAAAACTTGTTGTTCCGATCTCCCACAGTAAGCCAATGAATCTTTGCTTTCTGCTGGAGGAAACATTCTTCCAGATCTGCTAGATGTTGCCATTTCGCAAAAGGTGATACTTCCTTTTCTATCGCTTGAGATGATGGGTTTGAGAGAGTTGCTGTCTGTTTGGAACATAGGACTTCATGGGCCTCGCGGGTACGCCGCTGCAGGTCTTCAAGGTTCTCTCTTCCCAGGGCTCGAAGTGCAGGATTAAGTGATTTCAGATTCTTCGAGAATCTATACATCGATGACGTAGAGATAAACAGAGGTTCCGTACTCTCCCAGTGTTCACTCACCACTTCCTCAAATTGTGGGAGAGTGGCTAGCACATTTGAAAACTTAAATGGCCTCCATGTTGTCGTCTCCTTCCTCTATGTTGTCGTCTTTATTATCTGAGACTTTCTCGTTTGGATCGGATATGTCCTCCCCCATTTCTTCAGCTCCTTTCTTCCCCTCCTCGTCTTTTCCACCTTCTGCCTCCTCCCCTATATCCAGGACCGAGTACCGTGATGGAGTGACTGAAATGTCTACCTCTCCTCCCTGCTTTCCCACCAGCCTTCCTATTTTTGAAGGGGAAACATGGTTCCACGCTCCCTCTTCTTCCCCGACTTGTGATTCCATCACAGCTTCTTCTAGAATTTCAGTGACTGAGCTCTTTCCCTCTACAGCCGCGACTGTGTCAACAACAGCCTCGATAGCCGAACTCAGAACAATTAACTGTTCCTATGTTGCCGAGAGTTCTCCAGCCTTTGCTACTGCACAGACCTCCGCGTCTATTTCTTTTGGTGTGATTAATTTTAGCGTTGACTTGTTTTAGTTTACTTCTTCTTATGATTTCACCAGCAGTGTTTTCCCTCCTGGACTCACCAAGCATGTTTCCGTCAGGTGCCCCCATTTTGAGTACTTTGTGCATCGTGGAGGAAGCCACGGGTACTTGAACTCCACCACCGCATCTACCCCCATGTCTGACTTAAACCGATATGACTGTGGCAGCTCCTTTTTTAGATTTGCTTCAACGAAGACCTTCGCCTCATCAAAACTTTTGCATAAAATTGTGTCCGGATGCAGTCTTTTTGGCTCTCCCACTGCACTAGCAAGAAACTCGAGACCTTTTCCATGATACATATTGTGTGGAAAGTTCTTGATGGTGATCCACATCGGGATAGTTTTTATTTCTGGTTGAGCTTCTTCTATCACCGGTGTCCACTTAGATACAATCATAGGGACATCGGCAATATTCCACATTCCTCTCCTTAGTATCCTAGACCTGACAGAACTGTCTCTTATGCGGAATTTTATTGTGGTACAGTTCACCACCAAAGCATCGATCTTCAATGATTTGTCTCCCAGAGTCCAAATTTTATTGACGATCACATGAACTTTCGCCACATGTGGTGCTGTAGACAGAAATTTGCCGATGAGGATATCCTCCCATAATGGTGTTGAGCCTTCAATGATGTCATCCGGAATCTCCACCGTGGGTGATCCGTCGATTATGGAAACGTTGATTTCGTGTTTTGACAGTGCTTGCTTGTTTTGAACGATGGATGGCCATAATGGTTTAGGTGGAGCCAGTGTGTCGTGTTGAGAAGATTGTGACGGCGGAGACGAATCCTTTTCCGTCTCCGCCATGGTGAGCGCCGGCGGCCGACCGCCGTAAGCTTGATGTGCGGCTGAAGCAACTAAACCCTAATCGCTTTTTGAATCCCCTGCCACGTCAGCCCTGTCTTTCCTTTTTTTCTTTCTTTTTTTTAAATAAAAAGAGGGGTGCAACACTGTATTGCCTCTTCAACGATTGGGCATCTTGCCCTGATACACGCAAATTTGTTTCTGGATTTTGTATGTATGTTGGTTCTTCTCTGATCTCATGGAAGTCTAACAAAGAGAATGTTGTCTCCATATCATCCGCAGAGGCAGAGTATCGGTAAATGTCATATGATGTGTGTGAGATGATTTGGTTAGGATAATTGCTACGTACAAGATCTTTGGGTGGATGTTTCAGAAGCCACATATTTATATTGTGATAACATATCGGCTTTACACATAGCCAGCAATCCAGGTTTCTACGAACGAAGCATATAGAACTAGATTGCCACAAAGTTCAAGAGCACAATAAGATGGATTTGATCAAGACACTTCATGTGAGAACCGAGAATCAATCAGCCGACAAACTCACTAAACCAATATTTCCCACATAGTTCAAGGCTTTACTAAGCAAGATGGATGTCATCAATATTTTTGAGCGAGAATTTCAAATTTCTAATAAATGGATGATTATCTACTTTTTTAATCTTTGATCGAGCTTGATTTTTCTTTCTGTTCATCTCATCTCTTCTAATATGTCTGATTTAAAGGAAGAGAAAGCACATGTTGCAGCTGGCAAGATTAAGGCTGCAGCTGACAAGATCAAGGCTGCATCACTCACTGCTGACCAAAGGTTTGAGCTGTACCCAAGCTGAGCGCGAATCGGCCACAATAGCAAGAAACATCAACTCTTATGGATAAACAGAAAAATGTCTAAGCCGATAGCAAGAGAAAAGAGAAGCAAAGATGCAGATGTATTTGATGAGTCAGTCATCTGACTCATCTGATTCAGAATCAGCTTCAGACTTCAATTTTGATGAAGACAGAAAAAGTCGAAAGAAAAACATTGTTGAATTGGTTTTAGGTAATCGGAGATGGATGATTTTTTTTCTTTTATGCGAGTGAATCAATTTGAGCTACATGATGAAAGTGAATAAAGAGAAAGAAGAAACTCTTCCTTCTTCTTCTTCTTCTCAATTTCATCTTTTCTTTTATTTTAGCAACCATTTACGGCTTTGTGTCTTGTAACAATGATGGATTTGAGAACCCCCTTAGTTTTCACTTTTCAGAGCTCAATAGCTCTTGAAGAAAGTTGTAAGTAAACCCAAAAGAAATTTGTAAAACGCCACAAATATACAAATATTAGTAAAGTGGAGGGTTTGTATTTTTGTAAATCTTCACTTTTTTCCCCCACTTCTACTACCTTTCCGGATAGGAGTTCTCTAGAGTTGTAAGTTAGGAACATAACAGTTTAATTGCATCCATTTCGTTGAGACGAGAATTAGGAGATATAATAGTATCACTACACGAAAATATGGGCATTTCCGACGGCAATAATTATGTTGGTAAATTCCGATAGCTTTCTGACGGAATTCCGACGCAATTAAACTTCGTCGGATTACTGACGAATTATGTCCGACGGATTTCTGACGAATTGTGTCCGTCGGAATATTCCGACGGATGTTGTATCCGTTTGAAAGAATATAAACGTTACTTAGCCGTTTGAAAATTATCGGTAGACGTTTAAATATAGCCGTTAAATCCGTCGGAAATCGCACACAATTTCTCTATAAAATTGTTTCGACCCCTTTTCTCATTCATTACAATTACAAAAAAAATCTCTCTTCTTCTCTCTTACCAAAATGTCTTCTTCAGATCCTTAATTATAGTTATTTTCGATCATGGATGGACAAGCTTCATCAAATTCCGGAGACGGGCCTAGTTACAGAGGAATTCAAAACAGTTGTTATCCTCAAGCAATTGTTCTTTAAGGCTTTCACTACTTAAAACAGTTGTTCACTAAATTTGTAATGAGTTTATTCATTAAAGTGACCCAAAGACAAAACACTTGAAAGTTGAATAAAAAGAGACTCATAATAGAACGGATTCTCTGATCGGTTCTACAAGAACTCAAGAGCCAAAAGCTTTAAAAAGAAGAAAAATGGCCAACTTTCCAAATGTGTTTGCATTTGAAATCCTAACAGAATGTGATTTCGTCCTGTATAAAACGTGAAATCCTAAAAATCCAGAATTTTTGTAGACCAGTTTCCTTTCAGGAGACTCCGAACCTTATACTTTGTGACTGTGGGAATAATTGGAATTGCTCCTTTCTTCGTAGTTGTAATGGCTCCACATGCATTCGCAAACCTAAGTACTTCTCTTAGACGAGCTTCGTCCTGTAGTTAAAGACAAAAGAACACGGTCAATAATCGAAGCAAATATTCTGAAATCGCATGACTAATCTGATATGTTAATTTATTGGTATTTTATTGGCAGACGAAGAAGAGAAAAACTGAGAAAAGAAAGAAAAACGTAAAAGAAACTGAAGATGAGAGAAAATAACCTTAGAGAAACGGAGAAGAAAGAAATATTTTTGATGGTTTTTTATTTTTGGAAATTAGGTTAGATCTTGGATTTTCTCATATTTTTTTTTTAACTATTTAGGCAAAAGACAGATTCAACATTCCGTAGAACAAAGAAATAACTGTGGAAGGGTGTATGTGTCTCAGACAATGTGTGTTTTGTTTTATTTGATTAGTTGAAATTTTTGTTTTTCTTTGTCGATGGCTGTGGACTTTTGCTAGAGATTATTGGTGATGAATACATTTTTGTACTCATCATGGAGTTTGGATTTTTGCGTGTTTCTCCCTTTATGTTGTTACTCACTCTATATATCCTTCGCCCAGTTTTGGCTGTATCTTAACGTTTAAGTTAGTGCAGGTGGTATACAAGCTGGCAGAGTGTGTGATGTGATCATGGACACGCATCGTTTGGAGGAGGTTTCGGAGGCAGCATTGGTCGTTCCCGAAGGTCGTATCACACGGTCCAAGTCCAAAAAATTAGCCGGAGTTGTTCGAAGATTGCTTGAAGAAATTCATATCAAGGAAGAAGATCAACATTCACGTGGTACTCTAACTTCCATCTCTTACTTGGATTCTACTTGAAATTGGCCACGAGTTAAGTTGTTGTACTCTTTTTCCTATGCTCGGTTTTGTCCCATTGGGTTTTTCGAGCAAAGGTTTTAATGAGGCAATGACTTAGCTTATATCATTCGGTCCAATTTCATGAGAATACCAAGCCCATTTTCGTATGAAAATAATCAAAAGATCAAGGCAAATTCTCAAGAGTCACACGCAAATGGGAGGCCAAAGATCATCTATCTTTTCTTTAATTTTTGCTTTTATTTCTAAGACTTTAGAAATTATATATAATTCAAATTGTCAAGCTATGTCAATTCACTTTTTATATAATTAATATCTTAATGGGCCTATTTTTGTATATTTTGAAATTTTTGTTTTATGTTTGGGTTTTGTTTTTGGATATTTTATTTTACGTGTGTGTGTTTTAATGTTTGGATCTAGTATGTGATCCGCGCTACGCGTGAACACAAATTTTTTATAAAAAAATTTGCTATAATATTATTACAATGAATTTGTCTCTATTAGCTTCAGAAATGTGGATTATTTATTCTAAAGTTTTTTTTCCTTTCTTAATTTTATGTTTATTTATGTATTTGTTTAGTGGGTGATCCACAATTTGATTTTTTTTTCTTTGGTTGACTATTTATTCAATTAGTTGGTTTTTAAAATATAAGTTTTTGTCATTTTTAAGTTTAGAGAATTGTATATTTTAAAACCCAAGTGAATACTAATAAAATAAATACTTCAAAATTGGGTTAGTTTTGTATACTCTGAAAGTTATTTCGAATACTAATAAAAGGAAAGTTAGTTTTGTGAGTTTAGAATTCTCAGAACTTATTAAAAAAATATACTTCGAAATAGGTCCATGTTTTTTATCTATTTTTACCTAAAACCAAATACTAATAAAATGTTCAGAATTTACTATTATTCATCTTCGATGATCCAGTGTTGCTGACTACAAAATGAATCTAATTTTATTTAAAAAATAATTTAATTTCTATCATTATAATTTACTATCAAAGTCATGTAGATGTATGAGTTAATGGAAAAATTTGAGATAATATGGGCCGATTTGGAAAAGTATAAGAAATATGGGGTCAAGCGTCGATCTAAATATTTTGAGAGAGAGAAAGACTTCTTGTGAATATGATTATCCTGTAAAAATACATTACCAACTCCTCTAAAACCTTCGACTTCTATGATATCTTCCATCATCGCCGGTGAGATTTCACTTTCAATTTCAATCACAAAGGGTGTGATCCGCACGGATGTGGTAAACAATTTTTTTTAATCTAATGGTATTTTATTTTATTTGGTCTCGTAATTAATTTAATTATCTCTATCAGCTTAAGATCTGTGTATTTATTTTTTTAAATATAATTTATGATCATCTATGTGTTTATTTATTGGATGATACACATGTTTACCTATTTTTTTCTTTGGTGATCCATTTTAGGGGTGGGCGTTCGGATCTTCGGATCGGGTTCGGGTTGGGTATTTCGGATATTTCGGGTTTAGCGATTTAGGTACCGATCAGGTATTTTAAAAATTCGGATCGGGTCGGATCGGGTATTTATTTTAAGATCCGAATTTTTTTGGATATGTTTGGATCCGGATCCGAAAGTATCCAAAAGTATCCGAAAGTATCCAAAATGGATATTCATGTTTTTGTGTTTTGTCTCGGATTTCGGGTTATTCGGATTTTTTCGAATATTAATACCCGAAAAAATCCGAATAACCCGAAATCCGAGACAAAACACAAAAACATGAATATCCATTTTACTAAAACCAATATACTTTCAAACCAAAAGTATCCAAAATACCCAAAAATTTCAGAAAAAAATAAAATAGGTGTATTCGATATACACATTATATCGAAAATATACCTAAAACATTTGAAATACCCAAAATATAATTAATATATTTGGGTTTATAGTTGTAATTTTGGATATTTGGGTTATATCAAGTCTAAATATAATTAATATATTTGGGTATATAATTACACTTCGGGTATTTCGGGTACCCATTCGGTTCTCGGTTCGGGTTCGGTTCTTCGGGTATAGGAATTTAGGATCCGATCGGATATTTTAAAATTTTGGATCGAGAATTTTTGGATACGGATAATTTTCTCAGCCCTAATCAATTTTATGCAATTAGTTATATTTTTTAAAAGGAAGATATTTACATTTTAAAGTTGCATAATAATTGTTTTTATTTTGTTTTATGTGAAGTTATTATTTTTGGAGTGTTTCATGTATGATTTTAACTCTATTTATGTGTGCAATATGTTTGTGATTCCTAAGTCTATTTTTTTGTTTTTTTTAAAACGATTTCCATATATAACTGGAAAGAAAGATGAAAATTTAGCCAACATATACGGCTATTGATAAGGGGTGGGCCCATTACAACAATAATAGAATTAACAATTGATCAAATTTTGTTGATTTTAAATCTATTCGTGGATTGCATGTCACACAAATTCATATTTAACCGTTTTAAAATTTGCTTATTCAAGACAATGTGTTAGATTATGTATTTTGATAAAATAATGAATTTAATTACAGCAATAATGAAAATTTAGCCAACACATAAGGTTATTGATAATATGGGTAAGCCCGGTGAGATTCAACTTTATATAAGAAAAAAGTGTGTGACCCTCGAGTTTTTGTTTTTTGAGTTTTATAATAGTTTAACTTTGTAACTATAATAAAATGTGTAATATATTAGTAAAACTCAAATTTTTAAATCTATTATTCTTTCAGTAAATTTTGTTGATTTTTTAAGTTTTCATGATATAAATATGAAAATGATCTTTCAAATTTCTTGCATAATTTAATAAAATGTATAGTTAATATGTATATCAAAATTTTAACTAATTAAATTATGAAAATTAAATATCAATATGATGTGGCATACATGTGTAAGATTATTTGTCTTGTTTTAGTAAATGTTTAGGCTTCTTCTTGTGGGTTTTTTTGGATTTGTTGTGGGCCTACGAAAACTAAAACAAAGAAAGTGAGATTACATAAATCGTAGGTATCCTGTCTAGGGTTTTGGCGGCTGCAGTCTCCGCGAAGCTTTGAGCGTTCTTGTAGAGTTTGAATTAGAGAATGATATTCTGTATGCGGTGATTACATGTAAAGTGACCTTGAAGGGTTTGGGGCGTCTTGCTTTGGAGGAGGTGTACCTTAAAGGTTTTTTTTTTTTCAATTTTGAGAAAGAGGCATAGCTTGAAGGAATTTTTATTGTGTTCTTTATTTTTTTATTAGTTTTTTTATCATGCTAAATGGTGTGGTGATTGCTGAAATGGCAGATGATGTGTCTTCACCAAAAGAGAGAAAAACTTTCTTTATATATATAGATTACTTTGATTTAGAAAAATATAAGAAAAGTGGATGAATGTGATGCTTGAATTTTTTCAATAATGATTGCTAATTTGAATCTCAAGTAAAAGGGGAAATCATAACCACGTACCATATGTTAATGGAAAGAATAATTTTTTACTCCACTTGAATAGTGGAAGAAGATGGGCGACAAAATGTGGAGCAATAGTTCTTGATCTTTGAATATTATGTATGTGTGTGCTTCTAGGTGAATCTTCGATTTTATTTTTGTTCTTGATCTTTTGCAAGATAATCGCAAAAAAAATCAAAAACAGTAAACTTCATTCTCTTCTCTCCAAAGCTCCTCACGAGCATTTCATAGTTTGTTTATTACTTGCTGGACAAGGAAGAGGACGACGGAGTAGGTTTCAGAGCTATACATGAATGTAGTTTTAATGCAAGGAAGAAAGAACTCATAAAGTAACGTTGTTGTTCAATTTGTCTTTGATTCTCTACTCAAAGTCTCAAACACACAAAAGACAAACAAAGATGAAGACAATCCACAAAATGAACTGGTTGTTGCTTCATTTATCAACTTGAATGTAATGCAAAGAAGAAAGGAATCAAACTAGCATTACAAGAAAATTGGACATTGATAGCACATTAAGATAACACAATTTCTATAACTGCTATTATAGGTGGTATCGAAGGTTGGGATACTCTATCATAACATTCGAAAAATGCTAACCCGCAAAAAACTAAAATTTACTTTGGCTCTCATAAAATAACTTGTGACCGCCAACACTTAGCCAAAAATAATGACTTAGCGCCATAAGGTATATGTGGATAAACTAAACACACACAGACAAAAAAATTTGGGAACGTAAAAAAAAATTTCACTTAGGGTTTTGCCATAGTCATCGATCTCCACTTCGCCGGCGAAAATCTCGATTTCTTTCTGAGCTCGGTCTAATTACGAGCTAGATCTCCTTCAACCTCAAGTTCGTTCGACTTCGTCCCTTCCGTTGTTCTCCTCCAGCCTCAAGATTCTTCTTTGTTCCTTGAATCCGTCTAAAAGTTTCAATTTTTATTTACTCTTTCAATCGATTCGTTTCCATTTGGGTCGAAAGTTTAGGGGTTTTGTGTTTGGAGTCTTTTTGTTATCTTCCGATAGGTTGCGTTATTCGAGTTTGAGTGAGTTTGTGGAATTTGCTTACTAGTCTAAACGACGAATGTCCATCTGAGTCGTGAAAAGGGTTTTATCTTCTATTTTTCGCCTTAATTTTAGAGCGACCCAACTGATTTTCAGATCTTAATTGTTTTTGCAGTTACATAAGGGATCGTAGTAGATCAAAAAAATGAGTGGGAGTGGAGAGAAAGTTTTTGGAACCACAAAGACGCCTGCAGATTTCCTCAAATCGATATGTAGGAGACCTGTTGTTGTGAAGCATAATTCTGGTGTTGATTATAGATATTTCCTGCTTCTTCGTAATCTTAAATTTTTTCTAAAAATACAAAAAAGGAAAGAAATATTTTTTGAAAAATCGTTTTTAGAAAAATAAAAATTGAAAAAATATATATATATTTGTTCAACGAAATCCAAAATTTGATAGATTATGTGTTATGCTATTTGATCTATAATCTACTGAACTTAGATTATATATTCTACCATTTACTCTATGTTCTACTAAGTAATTGTTAGAATACTTTTTCTTAAATTTGTTTATATTCTACCAAGTTTTGAATACATATTCTGTAGAATAGAAATTCACTACAGGAAAAGTGCATATTCGTAGTGCACAATATCCGCTATGGTTGAAATCCATAGCGCTTTTACAGACGCTATGTATACTCCCGTTATAAAAAAACACTGCACTTTTGATAACGTTTTTAAGAAATGCAATTATATCGTAAATTTAATATAGGGGAAAATCGTATAAAAAACCTTCAAAGTGACACGTACTAACACTTTAAACCTATGAAGTATTTCACTAACACTTTAAACCTTCAACTTAGAACATTTGACAGAAAAAACTCTCAAAATGGCTTTCGAGTACGTGCCGTCAATTTTTTTAACAGAATAGTAAACTCCGTTAACGGTAAAACTAAAACCGTTTAAAAAAATCTATTATTTTAATTAAAAATTAATTTTAATTATTATTACAATTAAAAAATCAAAAATGAAAAAAAAAAACTGTTTCTTCTTCCTTCTTCTCGAATATCTAATCTCAAGAACACCTTCTTCAATTCAACTAATCGCATCTTCCCCATTAATCTACCTAAACCCTTAATCAAAAAGCTTCCAATCGATATTATATGAGAATTGATTGAGCGTGAAGTACACACGCTCTTATTTCTAGATCTGAGCGAAGGTTGTTTCGTGTTGCCTCCGGCGGCTTGGATTGGTTCATGTGGCGGTTGGGGTCGTTGTTGGCGTTTGGCATTGAGTTCTGTGAATAAGAAGAACAGAGAAGAGGCAAATTCTGTTTCGATGTTGTTGGAGATTAGTGAGAGATATGATTGGGATAATGAAGATAAGGGACAAGCAAATCTGGTCGGATTCCTAGGTTAAGGAAGATTAGAGAAGAAGACGAAGAGAGAGGCGAGATGGTTAGAAGAAGAGACCTTAAGGATGAGGAGGAAGATGGTAATCGATGGAGGAGAAGAGAGGGATGAGGCAGAGAGAAGGTAGAGAGAAGGAGGAAGAAACAATTTCTTTTTGTTTTTTCATTTTTTTCATTTTTTTATTTTTTATTTTTTTTAATTAATAATAACTAAATTAATAGATTTTTTAAACGGTTTTAGTTTTACCGTTAACGGAATTTACTATTCTGTTAAAAAAATTGACGGCACGTACTCGAAAGCCATTCTGAGAGTTTTTCACTCAAATGTTCTAAGTTGAAGGTTTAAAGTGTTAGTGAAATACTTCAGAAGTTTAAAGTGTTAGTACTTCAGAGGAATTCCTAAGAAGGGCACATGAGCCAGCCCCCTAGGGTTCATGCTAACCGGTGATTTGAGTCCAAGAGCGTCGAACTATCGACTCGCCCTCGATGGATCTCCCGGAAATCCAGAAATAGTTACACTGCTCCCACCACTTGTCCTCCCGAGCATTGAACCTAAAGACAGATCGATTCACTTTTGCCGGAAAATAGTAGGTTCCGCGAAGATTCGAGTTTGCCTTGACATTGAAGAGCTGGCTGAATTCCTCAGTGTTAAGTACCACTCCGGTTTCTTTGGACCTCACCCAGAGTGCGACCAAGTTTCTCATTACACTAGCGCTCTTCTTTATGCAATAAATATATTTATAATATCGTGTTTTGTTTGTTATAAAAGTTTTATTCATAGCGTTTTTGAGTTGTTATTTTATAATTGTTTTATTCATAGCATTTTTGTAATTTTACTATAGCATTCGAAATATGTAATTGATTCGTTTAATTATTCTAGTAAATTGTATTTAAATTACGATTTACTAGGATTTATTTTTGGTTTTTGGATAATTTGACAATTAAAAATAAAAATGACATATTTTATTATATTTATATGAAACCATGATACAAAAAACATATATTACAAAGTAAAAGTACATGATTAAAAGATAAGTTGTGAATATTCTCCTCACTCTTGGACCTCCAATCTTTGAAACTTCGTCTTCGATATCATCAACAAATCAGCTTCCTGCTACAACAAACTATCATGGTTTTCACAGCCTTAGCAAGTGATTTTGACTTCTAGCTTTGCCTCAAAGTCCTTCAAGAAATTAAGCATCACATGTCGAGGACCGGGCCTGGTAACTTATGAAGGCTCTCCACTAGATAATTCTTCCGTTAGTAGCCCAACACACTCTGCCAGCTTGTATACCACCTGCACTAACTTAAACGTTAAGATACAACCAAAACTGGGCGAAAGATATATAGAGTGAGTAACAACATAAAGGGAGAAACACGCAAAAATCCAAACTCCAGGATGAGTACAAAAATGTATTCATCACCAATAATCTCTAGCAAAAGTCCACAACCATCGACAAAGCAAAACAAAAATTGCAACTAATCAAATAAAACAAAACACATTGTCTGAGACACAGACACCCTTGCACAGTTATTTCTTTGTTATACGGAATGTTGAATCTGTCTTTTGCCTAAATAGTTAAAAAAAAAAATATGAGAAAATCCAAGATCGATCTAACCTAATTTCCAAAAATAAAAAACCATCGAAAATATTTCTTTATTCTCCGTTTAGGTTATTTTCTCTCCTCTTCAGTTTCTTTTACATTTTTCTTTCTTTTCTCAGTTTTTCTCTTCTTCGTCTGCCAATAAAATACCAATAAATTAACATATCAGATTAGTCATGCGATTTCAGAATCTTTGCTTCGATTATTGACCGTGTTCTTCTGTCTTTAACTACAGGACGAAGCTCGTCTAAGAGAAGTACTTAGGTTTGCGAATGCATGTGGAGCCATTACAACTACGAAGAAAGGAGCAATTCCAATTCTTCCCACAGTCACAGAGTATAAGGTTCGGAGTCTCCTGAAAGGAAACTGGTCTACAAAAATTCTGGATTTTTAGGATTTCACATTTTATACTACTGGCTTTGGCCATTTTTCTTCTTTTTAAAGCTTTTGGCTCTTGAGTTCTTGTAGAACCGATCAGAGAATCCGTTCTGTTATGAGTCTTTTTATTCAACTTTCAAGTGTTTTGTTTTTGGGTCACTTTAATGAATAAACTCATTACAAATTTAGTGAACAACTGTTTTAAGTAGTGAAAGCCTTAAAGAACAATTGCTTGAGGATAACATTCAGATACTTGCAAATCCAATGATCTCCACATGTGTTTGCATTCTTCCCACCTCCCACTCATCCTCTACAGAAATGTTTCAGCCCACACTTCCTTGCTACTTCCCATATTGAGGTCATATGGCACCGAAAAACTGAGAGTCGATTTCCAAAACACACGTTATTTTCATAGAGAGTCTTTCCCGGTGGTACACGTTATTTGTTACCTTGTTAGCTCTTCTAAATAAGAGTCCTTCCCGGTGGTATCGTTCCTGGAAGATCTTTGAGTTAGACATCACAACAGTGAACAGAAAGCTAGAGTTCAAATATACAATAGCTAACCTTTGTACAAGAACTTTGAAGATGAGAATAGATTTAGTTGAGAGGTTGTAGATTGCATCTTCTATGTGATATGTGCCGAATAAATACACAACCGGGAGTCATCTGCAATTAAAATAGAGAGAGATTGGATGTTAAACTGCTTGAACTAAGATAATATATGGTAGATGAATGAAGAGTTAGATTTGAAAATTACCCGTTTAAGGTTAGGATTGTAACCTTAGTGTCTTGTAAACAACAACTAAGATCAATGCATAAAGAAGACCGAGAAGAGTTGACATCATCAAGTGTTGTGGGGGTATCAATATTGATACCATCTAAAGGAAATGTCGAGGAGAATAGCTTCTCAATTGATCTAAGTTGCATCCCTAGATCAATTGCTCCCACCACATAGTCAATCACCACGACTGGTCTCATTCCCGTGCACATGCAATGCAAGAACATCTGGTCTAAGAAACCCGTTTTAGCATCGCTTACAGATTCAAGCATATGGAAAATTGAGATCATACTCTAGAGTCTAGTATTGATATTTGAACTATCTATGAAGCCAAAGTGTCCAATCCGAGGTCCAATCCGAGATTAAATGTCCCTCTATTTTTTTGGTAAAATGTCCCTCTATTTCTTCTGAGTCAATGCATCCAAATATCGGAAAGTGGGAGTTTACAAACTATTTATTTGTAAATATTTACCAGTCATCTAAATTTAATTGGCTTTCTCGTTTTTTCACCTTCCACTTTTTTTAAAAAAAATTGGCGCATTTTCATTTTTCTTCGGTTCTTATATTCGATTGGATGCATGCTATGCCCGTGGAGTTGATTAATAGTTCTACGAAACGTCTTCTTTGGTCATAATTATCAATTCTCAATATCAATGCCAGTTTTTTTGCATTTAACTATTGCAATGCGCATGCTTTATTCAAAATAAAAACTATTGCCATGCATGCCCGACTATTAAGACCATTTCTTAATTATTATGTCTAATTATATAATAATTAAGAAACGTCTTTGCAACGGATGATGAAACAAAGAATCAATAACATTTGATTACTAATACCGTGTTCACAACGAGTCACTCTCGACCAGTTGTTTGAGAAGGCGGACTCAACGATTTTGCAATCAAAAGTGACTTTTGCGTTGTACATACACGTGGCGCAAAATAGGAGATAGTTGCCTTTTTATAAGGTTTCGTGATTTCATACTTTGCGAATTGAGACCATATACATATGTGGTCGACATTCTGAATTCCGTGTGGACCATATACTTTTGCCATAAATTGAAATAAACTATTTTGACAAATATTCCTTCTTACTTACGTATACTAAACAAAACAGTCAAGAATTTTAGTTTTTATATAAGAAAAATTGCTCAACTGAATAACATTATTACTGATAAATTGAACACCATTTTACTAACATTAAACAAATAAACATTTTATAAATTTGATCACACCAATGGCAATATCGTATCCTCCTTCGTTCTCTTACTGGCATCGTCCTCTCTTGGGCCGAACATCATCCATGGCATCATCAAGACTGTCGGAACAGCTTGGTTCGGTCTTCAAACTCAACTGAACCAGATTTGTCTTCTTCAACAACATACAATCATCATCATCATCAGGAACATACACTAAACTCATCCCACATTTTATCACCTCACAAGTTTCTTCTACCTTCTTTGTTTCATCATCCGTTGCATAGAATTCGAATGAAGCCTTTGTGTAACAGCAACTGTTACTCTCTCCATGGAGTGTTCTACGAAACGTCTTCTTTGGTCATTATTATCAATACTCAACATCAATGCCAGTTTTTTGCTTTTAACTATTGCCTTGCATGCTTTATGACAATACATGTTCGACTTTTATGACCATTTCTTAATCATTATGTCTAAATTATACAACCTTTATAATAGCCTAATTGGTTGTTATGGCGGTGGATAATGGAGAGATTATTAAATTCTAATAAAACAAAATAAAGTATTTGATCATCACCAATTTCCAATATTAATACCAGTTTCTTGGTTTTAGCTGTTGCCCATGCATGTTCGACTTTTGAAACAGTTTAATACAGCACCGAAAATGTGATAGTATTAATATGTCTATAGGTCTACCAAGCTATAGAGCCTTTGTTTTGGTTATTAATAACAAACCCTTTTTAACCGGATGTTTTGGCGGTGGTGCTTAATTAATTTCTACCACGAAATGATTTGTATTTGTGCAAGTGGGCGATTGAAATTTCAAAATTAATGTCTTTAGCAAAAAAAAACAAATTTAAAATTCATAAAGTGTTACCCCAGCATATTATTTACCTCCTTCAATTTGTTCGTACAAATTGTTGTGGACAAAAAAATGATTTAGAAAAATTGGGATTTACTTTTATTTATCTAAACTATTACTGTAGTATATAGCACGGGCATTGGCATTTAAAATACTACAATCATCTATAAAATTGATAAAATATAATATTCTGAAATCAAAACAATTTAGCGTGGTGTGAAAATGATAATATAAAAATCATATATATAATTAGAGAGTTATCTCTCCATCTAACTATCTAAAGTGTCCACCTACGCAAAACAATTATTAATTTACTATGTGCAAACTTCAAGCGTTAATGGTATTGTTTAAATCGTGCAATCATGTGTGTGTACGTACGTATTAGTGGACAGTGTGTTGGGCTAGAATATATTTATTCCTCATTGGCTGTCTAAATTAATTGATACTTAATAAACACCGTATCCGAGCTTTTTTCAAGTTTAGAGATATAAAAATTTATGATGTTTCTCAATTTTATTTGATGATAGTTAAGAGAATAATTATAAAAGAAACAAGTGACGTATAAACTCTTCTTCGTATAAACTCTAACGCCTCATAACAGAAGAATCTGATAATACGTCGTCGAATAAAGTAATTGTCATCGAACAACATGGGCCCTATTATGCCAGCTCAGAGGTCTTATTGTTACCACGTGGCTTAAAATTTATTATGTTTCTCAATTTCATTTGATGATAGTTAAAATCTCCTACGTACTAATATATGCATGTAATTTGTTTTTTAAAAAGTTTATGGTTGTATTTCTTTATAGAGACTGAGTTACAATTAGGTTAGGGCATTCGGGTATTCGGTTCGGTTCCGGGTTTTTCAATTCGAAGAATTTTGTACTCATATAAAAACCGATAGGATTTTTTGGGTCTTAATTTTTTGGGATTTTTTTGGATATGGTTCAGTTCCGGTATTTTTTACCCAAAATTTATCCGAAAATCCGAAAATATACACAAAACTCCAAAAAAAACTAAAAAAATATATCCGTAAAACCAAAAATATACCCGAAAAAATTAACTAATATTTATGGGTATATAATTATACTTCGGATATTTCAAATACCCGATCGATTTTCGGTTCGGTTCCAATTATTCAGATATAAGAGTTTAGAATCTATCAGGTATTTTCATAGGTTTCGGTTCCTCTTAATTGGTTCGGTTCCGATTCGGTTTTTTGGTTCCGGGTATTTTATCCAATCCTAGTTACAATATATGATAAATAAATAAAAAAGCAAAGCAAAAAACCTTGGGCCATGAACCATGAAGGCAATACAAGGGAAAAAGAAAGATAAAATTACAAAGGATGATTAGACCTCTGAACCACAAAACAAAAAAAATCATGAAAACTATGGTAATTCCTTTTGAGTTAGGTATGACTCACGAATTCCTTTGTCCATCTTCTTGAAGAGTACCTCCGCGAGGATATGTGAGTTGTTGAAGATGCCGTTGTTGAAGATGCGATCGTTTCTCTGTTTTCATAGTGAATAAATGGTCGTTTGAGCCATTAGAAGCCTCAAATTGTTTTCGGCAGCGTTTGGGTAAACCATCTTTAACCATTTTTGGAAAATCGACCATGTACTAAACCTCATAAACCGGCCAATATATGCATGTAATGAGAGAACTAAGCAGGAAAAAAAATCTCGAACCGTAGTTAACCGGAGTCAACAAAGGTGAACTGAATTCATCCCTATACGATCCAATAATTACGTACAACCCTATCTACAAAAAATTGTATGTACAAATTTTTTTTTTTTTTTCCAATAATGATTGCTAATTTGAATCTCAGGTAAAAGGGGAAATCATAACACCGTGCCACATGATCAAGTGATCCATTTGCAAAATGGAAAGAATAATTTTTGTCTCCACTTGAATAATGGACGTTAAAATGCGGAGCAATAGTTCTTGATCTTTTAATATTATGTATGTGTGTGCCTCGAATTTATTTTTGTTCTTGATCTTTTGCAAGATAACCCCAAAAATTCAATAACAGTAAACATCCTTCTTTTCTCTCCAAAGCTCCTCGTGATCATCTTCCTCTTTTATTTCATAGTTTGTTTGTTACTTGCTGGACAAGGAATCTTTTTTTCTCTCATTGTTCTTTTACACAAATGGGAAGAGGGAAATACCAAATGAGATGGTGATTAATAAAATTATATCAGTTTCGTAAGACCACAATGACTAATAGAATGAGAGAATGTTGGTGGGCTCAATGGATCACAAAAGGAAGCACACTTTGCATACATTTTAAAATCCACATTCTTCTTGACAGCATGTCTCAGCTTCGATACATGAAACGACAAGAAGATCTATGTTCATATTTAGAAACTCTAGATGTTTGTTTCCCCAAAATTAATGTGTGTCCTTTTCTAAGTGTATGAACGCATATTCTACAATAGAGTAAACTGATAAATTTGTAAAGTAAAATACATAAATAAATTGATGATCATAATATTAAAATGATATCGATACAAGAATTTGGGGAAGAACGGATTTGCAGAGGCGGGACACTCTTTCCTTAATTCTGAAAACGTCCAGTAGTGTAACGGTTGCATAGCGTTCTGAATCCCAGGATACAACTGCATTTTTCTTATGATTAGCATCACCCAAAATCATAAGCTTTCGAACCATTTTTCTGTGTTGTACTCTCATGGAGAAAAACCATAAGACAAGAGAAGAAAAAGAAAGTGATGATTCATCTTTTCTTCATATGAGAGATTGTTCATATATATATATATATATATATATATAATGAGAGAGGGGTCACAAGACTTTTGTGGTCTCCATGTTCTAGGAGTAATGCACAATTAATTGCCAAATTAATTTGTGGTAATAAAGGAGAAGAAGATGTTATAGAATTGACCACATCAATTCTCAAATAATGATGATAATTATTCATTATTACTTTTTGACAAAATATATAATTTATGTAGTGATCAATTACATAAATAATAATTTGATACAAAAAATGGGTTATTGGGTCAAGACCCATATACCCGAACAAACACTCAAACCCGAGTCCGAGCTCGACTCACCGCGCGCACGTGCATATGGTTTAGTGTGAATTTTCTCTTCTCTTCACAAAGTGATCCTAAGGTTTTGAACCTTGATAGTACTTCTCCAATATATATAGAAGAGGATTTCACCTCCAACTTCCAATGTGGGATATTTGCTAGTTTTTACACTTAGCCAAATTTTGAAGCATTTCAATCTTTTCAAGTCATCCACTTTGGATCTCCATTTCTCATATAAATCAACTCAGATTTTGACAAGTGAATACACTATGTTATAGTGCTCACGGCATCGATTTCATCGTGCCCGAAATCCGGTCATTCCGACAGACGTCTCGGCTGAAAAATCCACCGGAAAAGTGGTCAACGCCACTTCGTCAAAAACGAGTTCCAACACTAAGTGTGATTGTTTTTAATTATAAAACTCTAGAGCTTTATCTCGCGCTATACATTAGACAAGAGACGTAGCATGCATTATAGTAGTCAGATTGTGTTCCCCATATTCTCATATTTTTATTGGCAGATGATAAACAAATTCTGTAAAACGAGTAGGGATCATGGGGAAAACTAACGGAACAATGGGGAAGCATAGTGTCGAGAAATAAACTTCTCCAAGTATTCGGTTACTTTTGAACACTCGATAAACAAAACCGAGAAATACGATATTAGAAAGCGTAAATAATTCATTAAGAACGCCACATCGGATTTTCGACTTTGCAAATAATAGTATAGATCATTAATACGACGACCATATGATCTAACGACCATATTATATAACAATAAGTTTTGGTTTGGCAAACACTCGCTTCTAAGACTGGAGTTGAAAAAAATCCTTCGATTAAAAATTAATTTTGTCACGATTTGAACATATTATTACAATTCAGTCCCTCGCACAAGCCATTGGTTTTCTGAACCGCCGATATAACCGGATCATGAATAACCGAATCATTCCCTTAACAGATACTTAAAATCAGAAAGGAATAAGAGTTATAAAGTGCTAAACTTTTTTTTTAGCATAGAAGTTATTGAATATATACACTTCTTCATTACCATTAATGCTTGAATATTCTTTACACAGAAAGATTGTGAAATATTTTTTTCAATTGAAGTTGGTAGATCAGTGATTTGGGGCAATGTAGAAAGAGTTACCGCAATTAATGTGAGATTGCATCAAAGGATTCCATCTATCGTATATTATCCGGTAACGACGGAGGTGATTATAAGTTGCAAATGATATATTATAGGAAGAAGAAGAAACAATCCTCGGTAACTAGTCGGAACCGACCTTCAATGCATCTCCGATTTCCGACGATATTCTGACAATTTGTCAGAAATTTCTCGGAAACGAGAGATTCATCGAAGACCGTTTCGTCAAGTTGATGGTGATGTGACTAGACGGTTTGTCGGAACTCTTTATTTTTCCGAGAAAATTCCGACAAATTTGTCGGAAACTCGTCGCTAAGCCCATGTCTTCTCGGAACAGAGTTGGAAAGGCTTGTCGGTATCTCGTCGGAGCCGCGATCTTGTTCCGTGAAATTTCTGAGAAATATCTGCTCTTTATCGAAATCTCCTCAAAATGATTGCATGTGGATTTCGGCGAAACTGTCAATCGGCAAGTGAAACTGGACATCCCGGCTAACCGGAATAAGAGATTCAAGTTTCGATTAATTTCCGAAAACTATGTACAACGTCGTCGGATGCTCGTCGGAAATCTAGATAAGGGTATATATAGAAAACGCTTCCGATGAAGGGTTTTCACGGAATTTTGTCGGAAATATTTCCGACAATTTACCGGCAATATGTCTGACGTGTTTCTGACAAAGGTATACCGTCGAAAATTCCGATAAATGGCGCGATAAATTTCTGACAAAAGGGTTTGGTCGGAATATTCCGACTAAATTTCGAGAAAGTTCCGGCAAATCTCTAAAAAATATTTTCGTCGGAAATTTCCGACAGGATTCCGAGGAATGTTTTGACCACATTCCGAGAGACATGTTTTCGTCAACAATTTCCGACAAAATTCCGAGAAATTTTTCCAGTCATCAGAAGTTTGTCGGAAACTCTTAGGAAGTTTTTCGACCATAATACTCGTCGAAAATTTTCGTTGGAAATCCGGGTGTTTTCTTGTAGTGCAAAAACACAATTCCGCGATTTTTCACCAAAAATGATATTTCACAATTTTCTGCCAAAAACGGATTGAGAATGTCTTAAAATCATTTGTACTTTATTCTAGTTAATGTTGTAATGTCGAAGTTTAACGTTCGTATAATATTAATGTTTTGATAGAGACGCTTATAATCTATGAGCTAAAAGTCTCTTCCTAATATTATACGATCATACATGGTCATATATCTAAGGGAATTGGATCAAAATATATTTGGGTTGAATATATTTTCTATTTATATGTTATATAGAAATAATAAGAAATATATATATATATATATATATATGCATATACATAAACGTGAGTAACTCTATATTTTGCCAGAAAGATTCAAAGACATTAACATTTCTGGCAAAATATAAAAACAAAACAGAAAACCTAAATATGTTACGTCCTTGATTGTCTAATAGACTTCTAAACATAGTTGGTAAAAAAGACAAAGTAAATGCATAAAACAAAAAATGCTAATAATGACAAATTAGAGAGATAAAAAAATGTAACTAAAATACTAAATACAATAAAACTTCTATAAAATAATAATGTCGGGACTTTGAAAATTTATTAATTTATAAAAATAGTAAATAATTGATAAATAAATAAATATTGATTTATAGAACAAATTTGTTTTTCGTCTGTAATATTTTAAAATTGTCATTCAAATGACGTTATATTTAAAAATCTAAAGGAATCTACTTGTAAAAATGATATATATGCCCAAACTTAAAATTATGATTAACAATCTTAACAATTACAATAGAATAGTTGTTAATAACATATTGGATTATCCATGTAAGAATATACATGCTCATAAGATCAAAATGTATAAGAAATTTTGGTTACTAGCTATTTTTATTGTTGATGATGAAATTGAAGACAATATACTACAACACATTTGGAAACAGCTTCACGTAAGAAAATCAATCATCACATCTAGAAATATTCTCAAATTTTTGATGTAGATCGACATAACAATACTAAGAGCTATTGATGTAATAAGTTAAGAGTTGAGCTCCAATGAAATTTTAATTTTAAGTAAAAACAAACAACACTTTAGTCATATTTTAGTATTTTGTAGAACAAAAGGTAAAATATTATGAAAACATAAATTATGTTGCACAAACTTTGCTAAAACAAAAATTTCATCGTAAACTTTAGGTTGTAAATATTTTATTATGGTATCAAATTTAAAGTTAAAACCAATGAAAACTTTGCTCAAAAAGCTGCATAAATAATATAGCATGACAATCCACTTTTAAATTGATCTAACACTTACTTTTAAAACTATTAAAAAGGCAGATTAGGGGAAATTTTTAAACATACCAATTTCTCTCAAATGCATTCCAAGTTAAAACCAATGAAAACTTTGCTCAAGAAGCTGCATAAATAATATAGCATGACAATCCACTTTTAAATTGATCTAACACTTACTTTTAAAACTGTTAAAAAGGCAGATTAGGGGAAATTTTTAAACATACCAATTTCTCTCAAATGCATTCCAAGTTATCATTGAATTCATCAGAACTCCAACAACGTAGGATAATATGTAGAATCATAACATGACTCGATCCATTTCCAAACTGATGTACCAATTACTTTATCAAAATTTTGAAGAGAAAAATTAGTGGAAATTTGTAAATTAATCCATTTCCCTTAAATGCTACTTTTCAAACATTATCTTTTAGCATGGAAGAGATATATTTTCTTAGACATTTCTACTAAAACTTTTACTCTAATGCTTTGTATTAATATCGTTGTTGTATTTATATTTGTAATTGTTGAAAACAAAAACAAAACAAAGCCTACACTACAAGAAAACAGGTGTATTTTCGACGGCAATAATTCCGTCGGAAATTTCTGACGACTTTCCTACGGATTTCCGACTAACTTTTCATCCGTCGGAAATCCGTCGGAATTCCGTCGGAAATATTACCCCGTCGGAAAGCCGTCGATATTTCCGACGGATTTCCGACGACCATAATCCGTCGGACACTTTTCGACAGATTTCCGACGACTTTTTGACGAATTCTGATGTTGCTGACATACTGCCGACGGATTTCCGACGACGTTCATCCGTCAGAATTTTCCGACGGATTTCCGACGGACTTCCGACGGACTTCTGACGGATTACCGACAGATGCCGACATGGTTGCCGACATGGTTGCCGACATGGTTGCCGACATCGATAATATCTACTTTATATCCGTCGGAAATCCGTCGGAAAATGCACAAAATTTTCCTTATAAAAACGTTTCCACGCTTCATTTATAATCACAACAACAAAAAATCTCTGTTATCTAATTCCTTACGAAAATGTCTTCTTCAAATCTTTATAATTATTTTCGATCATGGATGGACAAGCCTCATCAAATTCCGGACACAGGCCTAGTTACGGAGGAATTTAAAAAACGTCTACAGGAATTCATGACATTTGCGGGTATGCAGAAGAAAGCAAAAAAAACCGGTAAAATCTATTGCCCTTGTACCAATTGTGGGAATTGTAGATTTATCGTGATAGATGAAGTATGGTCACACTTGTATTGTCATGGGTTTATGCCGGGTTACAAGATTTGGTATTATCATGGAGAAAATGATACAATGGTGGATAATTATGCTAGTACTAGTGAACATTATATTGGGGATAACACTAGCTTAGAAGAACCCGCAATGGAAGAACAAAGTACTGTAGGTCATGTTCAGATGGTGAACGATGCATTTCGTGAAAGTATACCATCGGTTGCTGAGTATGGAGATAGGGGAGAAGAACCTAATTTAGAAGCTCGGAGATTCTTTGATATGTTAGACGCTGCTAAACATCCGTTATATGATGGGTGTAGAGGTGAACATTCCCCTTTATCAACTGCAACAAGGATGATGGGTATAAAGACGGATTTCAATTTGAGTGAGGAGTGCGTGGATGCAATCGCTGATTTTGTGAAAGAAATTTTGCCAGAAGATAATCTTGCACCGGCATCATACTATGAGATACAGAAACTTGTTCAAGGTCTAGGATTGCCGTATCAGATGATAGATGTATGCATAGACAACTGTATGCTCTACTGGAGAGAGGACGCAGATCGTACGACATGTCGTTTTTGTCGCAAACATCGGTATAAGGAAACAGGTGGAAGAGTGCCAGTGCCATATAAACGGATGTGGTATTTACCGTTAATAGAGAGATTGAAGAGGTTATATCAGTCAGAGCGCACAGCAGGAGCAATGAGATGGCATGCAGAGCATACAACAGATGGACAAATCACCCATCCGTCAGATGCAGGAGCATGGAAACATTTTCAATCCATTTATCCCAGCTTTGCGTTTGAGGCAAGGAACGTATACCTTGGATTATGTACCGATGGTTTCAGCCCTTTTGGGAAGCACGGCAGAAAATATTCTTTGTGGCCAGTAATTGTAACACCTTACAATTTGCCGCCATCTTTGTGCATGCGAAGGGAGTTCTTGTTCCTTAGCATTCTCGTTCCTGGACCAGAGCATCCGAAGAGATCACTTGATGTGTTTTTGCAACCATTGATTTATGAGCTGCGAATGTTATGGGACCAAGGTATTGAAGCGTTTGATGTTTCTTGTCACCAAAATTTCATCATGCGGTCGGTACTTTTGTGGACTATTAGCGATTTTCCAGCATATGGCATGTTATCAGGATGGACAACGCACGGAAGGTTATCGTGCCCGTACTGTCAAGATAACACTGATGCGTTCCAATTGAAGCACGGACGGAAAACGTCTTGGTTTGATTGTCATAGGCGATACCTACCTAGCGATCATCCTTATCGTCGGAGCACCACATTGTTTAGGAAGAACCGGAAAGTATTTGACGGTCCTCCTCCTGAGTTAGATGGTGAGTATTTGTTGACTCAGTTTAGAGATTTTGGTGCAGAGAGGACCGTTGATTGTGGTGGTAACGGACATCATCCTGTTGATGGTTGTGGCAACGTTCATAATTGGCACAAGAGGAGCATTTTCTGGGATTTGCCTTATTGGAAGAACCATCTTTTGAGGCATAATCTCGATGTCATGCACATTGAGAAGAATTTTTTCGACAACATTATGAACACCGTTCTCAATGTCAAAGGGAAGACGAAGGACAATCTGAAGTCTAGATTGGACTTGCCAGACATTTGTTCTCGTAGAGCACTACATGTGACAGGGAACGGGAAGCCTCCGGTCCCGGCTTTTCATTTCGATGAACCTTCAAAGGCCGAGTTTTTTTACTGGATTACCGAAAGTGTTAGATTCCCGGACGGATACGCATCTAACCTTCGGAACTGCGTTGATCATGGAGAAGGGAAGTTTACTGGGATGAAGAGTCATGATTTTCATGTGGTGATGCAGCGCCTCCTTCCATTTGCCTTTGCATGTCTTCTACCACGTAATGTCCACGAAGCAATTGCAGGTACAATCATAAAATTATTTATTTACTACTTTATACAATATATACTTCATTATTTAATTATTCATTTGTTATCCATATATTGCAGGGATTGGTGCCTTTTTCCGAGATATATGTTCTCGCTCTCTTACATCCGACGGTATCCGCAATCTTGGGGCTAATATACCTGTAATCCTTTGCAATTTGGAGAAGATATTTCCTCCTTCATTCTTTGATGTTATGGAACATTTAACAATTCATCTCCCTCGAGAAGCAGAGCTTGGGGGCCCGGTTCAGTACCGTTGGATGTATCCTTTCGAACGGTATATGTTACATCTAAAGAAGAAGGTGAAAATTTTGAGTAGAGTGGAGGGTTCTATCGTCGCACAGACCATCAATGAAGAAACCTCACATTTTGCCGAGTCCTACTTTCCATCACAAGTCAAAACAAAGAGTCGTAGAGCAGCTCGACATGATGACGGAGGCGTCCTACCTTTCTATCCGGTCGATGTACCTCATATATTTTTACAGATTGGACGACTTAGTGGAAAAGGCAAGAAGAGGAGACTTTCACCACAAGAGCGAGAGCATTTGCATATGTATATTCTCACAAACTGCGACGGAGTTGATGAATATGAGAGGTATTATATATTGAACTTAATTTTTAATTACTTATTGGGTTCTTGATTATATATATATGTACTAACGTGATAATTGTTTCAATCTCACAGGATGTATATGGCTTATCAACGTTTTGCATTTCCTGACAAAACAGAGGACGAGCTAATCGAGCTCAAACAAGAAGAGTTCGGACGTTGGTTAAGAGATTATGTAAGTCTTTTAATTGCCTTGTTTTTAGAAATCATCATATGTAATGAAAGATTTAATTATTTGAAGTATTTTTATTTTAATTGTGCAGGTGACGACAGAGAAGGCTAACGGACAAACATTTCCCACGTGGTTAGAAGAAATTGTGAGATTTCCACTAGCAACCGTGCAGTCACATGTGATGTGTAGCACACGGGGGTACGCTTTTATGATTCTTCGGGATGATAGGAGTGCGACAACTTCATATTACGGTGTATCAACTCAGTCAGGTGATCTTGTATACTATGGTGTCGTACATGAGATTTTCGATGTTCAGTACCCGGGAATGATCGGTCTAAGATGTGTTGCATTTTTATGCGACTGGAACGACCCATTAGTAGGAAGCGGTGTGCAACACGACCAATTTGGTGTTACATCATTACATAGCAGAAGAAAACTCCAGAGATACGAGCCAATTGTACTTGCATCACAAGCAGACCAGGTTTGTATTTCTTTTACGTTAATTTTTAATTTAGTTTTGTTGCATTCCCGTGGTTAAATTTGTACATGGTGTAGGTATGCTACATTCCCTATCCGCGGGTGATAAACAAGCAAGACCCGTGGGTTACAGTCACATCGATAAACCCGAGAGGTAAAGTTCATGGGATGTCTGATCATGAACCCCTCCAACAAAGCTCCGTAGGTTTGGGTTCAATCGAGCATTCCCTTGAGGTCGACCTTGTCGTTGATTTCACCATACAGTCAGACGATCGAGTATTTGAGGATTCAGAAGAAGAATTTGACGAATTTGGGGAACCTTCCGATTCAGGAGAATCAGATTACTCATCATCGGATTGACAGTAGTTTTAATTATAAAATTTGCACCGTAAAATATGTACATATATTTGAACTAGAATTGTAATGTGTAATATATCAGTTATGTCGAAATTTTATGAAGTTAGACATTTGATTAAGTGTAACAAAATCAGAATTTTGCCACAAAAAAATTTTGGTTACAAGGTTAACCTATATTATAACTTCTATATAAATTCTATATAACACATTTTCTTGATGTATATACAAGGTTAACCTATTTTATATACATCATACAAGTGTTTGTAAACTTTTGCCACAAAAAAAACCTATACCCTATACCCTAAACAAGATTTTTGAATATCCGTCGGAAATCCGTTGGAAATTTCCGACGGATTCAACTCAATCCGTCGTAAATTTCCGACGGATTCAGCTGCCTCGGCTAAAATATCAATCCCTCGGATATAACCCTGATTCAACTCAATCCGTCGGAAATCCATCGGAAATTTCCGACGGATTCAGCTGCCTCGGCTAAAATATCAATCCCTCGGATATAACCCAGATTCAACTCAATCCGTCGGAAATCCGTCGGAACTTTCCGACGGATTTCCGACGGATTCAACTCAAAATCTTGTTTAGGGTATAGGGTATAGGTTTTTTTTTGTGGCAAAAGATTACAAACACTTGTATGATGTATATAAAATAGGTTAACCTTGTATATACATCAAGAAAATGTGTTATATAGAATTTATAAATTTTGATGGAAGTGTTTGTATAAGTTATAGTATAAGATATAGTTGATTTATGTGAAATGATATGTTTTGATGTTGTATAATTTTTAAACTAATGCAAAGCCTTTAATATTGATGAACTTAATATATATATTCAATGAAACATGTAAATAACATGTCCCTAAATCATATAAAGAAACCCTAAACCCCAAATATACCCTAATTCCGTCGGAAAGCCGTCGGAAATTTCCGACGGATTTCCGACGGATCTGAAAAATTAGACACGTGCTTGTTGACTAACCAATCGACAAACATGCAAGGAATATACCTTATCCGTCGGAAAACCGTCGGAAATTTCCGACGGATTTCCGACGGATCTGAAAAACTAGACACGTGCTTGTTGACTGACTAATCGAAAAACATGCAAGGAATAAACCTTATCTTCTCCAATCTGTCGGAAATCCGACGGATTTCCGACGGACTTTGATATTTTCGAGACCGCGGGAATATCAACCGCGTAAATGAAATTATTTTTCGAAATCCGACGGATTTCCGACGGACTTTGATATTTTCGAGACCGCGGGAAGATCAACCGCGTAAATGAAATTATTTTTCGAAATCCGACGGATTTCCGACGGACATCGAATTATATCGACGAAACATAAGTTTTTTTCCTTATTTCTCTCTTCTTCCTCTCTCTCTTCCGTCGCTTCTTCTCCCTCTTCTCTCTTCTTCTTCCTTACCGAAAATCTCTTATTCTCACTCTTCTCTTCTTCTTCTTCACAATTTCAGTTTTAATCTTCAATTCATCAACTCATTTTCATCAATTCCTCAATTCTTCTCCAACAAAACCATGTAAGTTTAATCAATTCCTTCAAATTTTTTTTATATCATGTTAGTTTTAGGGAATATATTAGTTAGGTTGTTAGAATTCTATTTATGTGAATTGTTAAGTGGTTATAATAGAATTTGTTATTTAGAATAATATTAGTGTTAGGGTTTATGTGTTTAGATTGTTGATTTAGAATTGTTAGATCTAGAAAACAAATTTTTGATCTTGTTTTATTTTCTAAAAATATTAAAATCGTTTTTAGATCTTGTTTTATTTTCTAAAAATATTTTAAAAACGTTTCTAGATATTGTTTGAATTTTTTAAAATATTGTTTAAGTAATAAAAACGTTTAGACAATATTTGTATATATTAAAAACGTTTTTAATATATTTGTTAAGTAATAAAAACGTTTTCATAATATTTGTATATATTAAAATTGTTTTTAAATTTTTTTATAGTAATAAAACCGTTTTTATAATATGTATATATATTAAAATCGTTTATAATATTTTTTAATTAATAAAAACGTTTTTAAAATATTTCTATATATTTAAGTTGATGTTAAAATATTTTTTTAATAATAAAAACGTTTTTATAATATGTGTATATATTAAAATTGTTTATAATATTTTTTAACTAATAAAAACGTTTTTAAAATATTTCTATATATTTAAGTTGATGTTAAAATATTTTTTAATAATAAAAACCTTTTTCAAATATTATTTTAGAAATAAAATCGTTATAAATATTTTTTATAGTAATAAAACGTTTTCTAAATAATTTTATATATTAAAACTGATTTTAAAATATTTGAGAAAATTTTGAAAATTTTTGAAAAATTTGAATTTTAGTAAACTTTGAATTTTTCGGAAAATTTGAATTTTTTGGAAAATTTGAATTTTCCGGAAAATTTGAATTTTTCCTAAATTTGTTTCCTGAAATTTCAAAAATTTTGGTAACTTTTGAATTTTTTGTTAATTTACTAACAATTTTACCGTTTTCCGCAGGGATCACGACGATGTTCTTCAGTTGGGAGGCGGCAACCAAGGACGCCGTTCTCGGGGTTCTCGGTGTACGCCTCCTCCGGGACCAACGAGCTCGGGAACTCACATCCCTGATTCCCAGCAATCCGCTGCTCGGAGCCACATTGAGATCGAGGAGCTAGTCCGGCAGCCTAACCGGGGCCATTGCATTCGACTCGACCCGAAGTTTGAGGACGGCACTTGGTAAGAAAATTTTTGTACATTATTTCAATTTATTTAGATTTTTAAACCTAACATATTTATATCTTTTCATAATGGTTTTATGTTTAAGCTGTCGACTCAGATCACCAAGGCGATATTACGGATGCTCCACAACATGTTGGACAAACCGTACGAGAAGTATTCGGACATGCCTACCGAGGAGAAAGACGTGTGGCACCGGACTTTCGCGGTAAGTTATTTATTGATATATTATTTATTTTGAATTTCATTTTGTCAATTTTTCTTTTTGATATGTAACATATTTTTTTAAAAAATTGTAGCAAGAGTTCACGTGGGACTCTCATCATACGCGCAAAGTCATTGACACATTCGACAAGTATGCCGCAAACTCGTACTCGAAGCACATGTACGAGTGGAAGCAGAAGTGGAAGCACAACAAAGACAAGCCGTAGGACCTTAACGACGACGTCTGGAATGGCTTCTGTGAGTACTGGAGTAGGCCTGCGACGAAAAAGACCTCCGAGCAACAGTTGAAGAACCGAAATAGCCAACGAGGCGGGAAAGGGGTCTACATCCACAACGCGGGCGCAAAGACCATCGAACGGGAAGCGATGGAAATGGTAAGTTTAATTTAATTTTTTTATTGTTAATTCTGTTTTTTATATTTATTTAACTTAACTTCAACTCATCGAGCATAGACACACCAACAAGAAAACCGGTCAGATACAGGACTTGGGGATGCGGGATGTTGTCGAGAAGAGCAAGAAGACGAAGCTGGATCGTGAACTATCAACATCGCAGCTCACTCTCGAAGGATCGACGTCCTCGAACTCTTTATCCCGGGAAGAGATAAACCAGATTGTACTTGAGGTAAGTTTTAATTTCATTTCGTTTTTTTTTATTTTCGTTATTTAATTATTATCGGTTATAATTATTCGCAGCAAACCCGGCAAGTGAAAGGTCGATTCGCTGGGTTAGGCACCCTTCCGACGCAAGAATCTTCTTCCTCGCTTCCTCGTTATCCTTCGGAGTACCGGGTAGAAATCGAGAGGTTCACCCCAACGGTGAAAGACCGTGACCAGCAGGTTGAAGAGCTACGGACGGAGCAACAGACTACCACCAAGAAGCTCTCCTGCTTGGAGAAGATGATGGAGAAATGTTTCCCGCATATGTTTCGGGATAATAATCCCGACGACGGAGATTCTCCAACCGTTTAAATATTTTCTTTTAATGCTTTTTTTTTTAACAATTTATTTTAATGTGTAATGAATTTTTTAATTTTGTTTAATGAATTTATATATTTATTATTTCTATTTTTAATTTCTATTTTTAATTTATATAATTTTAATATATTTATTATTTATATAATTTTAATATATAAATTTCAAAAAATTAAAAAATTAAATAAAATTCAAAATACCAATTCCGTCGGAAAACCGTCGGAAAACCGTCGGAATAAGTTACCGTCGTAAATCCGTCGGAACATATTTCCGACGAAGAACCGACGGACTTCCGATCAAATTATCCGTCGTAACTCCGTCGAAAATAGTTACCGTCGGAAATCCGTCGAAAATATCTTCCGACGGATTTACGACGGACTTCCGACAAATTCATCCGATCACCATCCGTCGGAAATTCTGTCGGTAATATATCCGTCGGAAGTCCGTCGGAAATTACCGACGGATAACCGACGGCATTTCCGACGGCATTTCCGACCGAATATCCGTCGGAGTATCCGTCGGAACGGACGCGGTCGAAAATCCGTCGGAAATGTCTGACGGCTTTTCGACGGCACAAATCCGTCGGAAATTTCCGACGGATTCCGACGGAAACCATATTTCCGACGAACTGTAACCGACAGCTTGAATCCGTCGGAAGTCCGTCGGAAAAGGCTATTTCCGACGGATTTCTGACGGATTTGGCCGTCGGAAATACCCCTGTTTTCTTGTAATGCTAGAGCTTGAACAAGAGAAGAAAAATGATTAGACTTTCATTATTTTCAATCGTTGAGTTTATATCAATTACAATAGAATAGCTGTCAAAAACATATTAAATTATCCATGTAAAAAATTACATCTTCAGAAGTTCAAAATGTTTAAAAAAATTGTGGTTACTATCTTTATTTTTAATGATGAAATTGATAACAATATTAAAACACATTTGAAAACAGTTTTGCGTAAAAAAAACAATTATTACATCTAGAAATATTCTCAAATTTTGGATGTAGATAGGAAAAACAATACTAAAAACTATTGATGTAATAAGTTAAGAGATGAGCTCCAATGAAATTTCAATTTAAAATAAAAACAAACAACACATTAGTCATACTTTTGTATTTTGGAGAACAAAAGGTAAAATATTATGAAAACATAAATTATGTTGCACAAACTTTTCTAAAAAAAAACTTCATCGTAAACTTTAGGTTGTAAATATTTTATTATGGTATCAAATATATATAAAGTTAAAACCAATGAAAACATAAATATACTTTATCTCTATTTAGTGTTTTTATCTTCGACAGATTATTGACTGACAACGACCATAATTTGTTTACTCATAATCTTGTTCTCTGTCTAAACCATTGTGTCTTCTCCTTTGTTGTAGATAAAATGGATTTCAAATTGAAAGAAGTGTCATCAACCCAAAAAAAAAGGAAGAATCTTGAATGGCATATGACAACTTTCATATTGTTCTTCTATAGCCTCAACAATAACATCATTTGTCATCAGTCTCTACAGTTTATCTACACTTTTGTGGATAGCTGGTATGAAGTTCTACTATATTTGGCTGTTGATTTTGTTGCTAGTCTGACCCATCCGCATATGTAGCTATTGTTTGGGAAGAACTGTTGTTTTAGAAAGGAGAAGAGAAGATCCTCGTAACTTTAACATTTACATGTTAAAGAAAAGTCTAGGTCAAGTCCTTACCTTAGCGTTGTTTACTGCTCTGGATGATCACCTAGAAACGAAAGACAGATGGCTCGTAATTACACTTTGCACCAGTATCTATTTGCATATAGTACTGTATATGGTAATCTACAGGGTTGTTGAGGATTTCGATTTGGCGTCTGGTTTCTTAGCAGCCAGTTTTGGGCTGTTTTATCAGTCTGCAGAAGATTGGAAGGAGGTGCTTTGTCTACATATGGTTACTATACTTTTGTGCTCTATAAAAATTGTTCTCATCGGAGGTAAAGGACTGCCTCCAAAGCCTAAACGTTGGTGTAAGGAGAAGCATGAGTAGAACAAGAAGATCCGTGAGCAGAACAAGAAGATCCATGGAACACCTGTCTCCTCAACAGGAAAAAATTGAGCAGAACTTGTTTACTTTCAGATCAAAGTTGTACCTTAACAGGGATGTCCCTGCGGTGGGCGTGACTTTTCCGTTTATGGTCTGTTTGGGGTGCTTACTTAAACTGACACCCGAGCCTGACTTTGGAAAGTGTTATAGAGGCATGATGGTGCTTTGTCTTTGGCCTCTCTGCATTGGGCTCTATTGTATGAACCGACATATTGAGGTAGAACAGAAAACGGACGATCCTGTGAACTACAATATCTACATGCTTATGAAGAGCTTAGGACAAGTGTTGATCTTAGGCTTGTTCAATTTCTTGGATAATCATCTAAAGGCTGCAGACAGATTCCTAGCAATTATACTATGTACTTACTTCTATGTGCATCTTGTCTTTGTCATGTTTATTTTCCAAGTATGTGAGGATTTTGACTTGGCGTTTGGGTTTTAGCGGCTAGCTTTGGGCTGTTCTACAAGTCTACAAAGATGAATTGGAGGTGGTGTATCTAATAGTGATCAAGAAAGGTGCAGTGTGTATGGGTAGAGGGAAATGATTAGTGCGTTCATCAAGTCATAGGCATGAGCCTGCTGATACGGGTAAGAGAAAGTTTAGGCGGATCTGAAGTGAAGCCTTTACGTGGTCCAGAAAAGGGGACCAAACCTGAAGCGTAAGAACTGATTCAAATGCTTTTACTACTACTCTCTGTAGATCATAATGCAAATTTGGGAGCCTTAAGTGCTTGTTTTCTGTAGCTTGGATTCTGTTTTTTGGTCGTCTGCTTGGAACCTGTTGATTCGTAAATCACACAAGGGGAAAAACAGAGAACTTTGATTGGAAACTCGTTTTATTGATTGAATTCGGTGTTACAGCAGAGTTTCAATGAAAAAGGATTAAAGAGACTAAAGAACTTGAGATCGGTGATGATTGTGGATGGTTTCTTCCTCTTTGCCTTCTCCTTATTTATAGGTTTTTAGAGTCGGTTGTATGAGGAGATATTCCCTTTTCCTTGATCAGTTGGGAAAGGAAATTTCCAGGATCTCCTCTGAGATATAAGGAAATCTTCCGTTTATCTCGGAAGTCAGTTTATCTTGTTACGCCGGGCTGGGCCGTTGTTGGGCCGTAGAGTCCGGTAGCGGAAGTGATCTAGCTTGCCTTTTGGGCTTTGTAGAGTTCGGCCAATTAAACCGTAGCCCGTCTCCCCTTCGTCTGAATCGTTGTAAACCAGTACCGGTCTTGGTTCGAACCGAGTTAAATCGGAGGGTGCTAAATCCTCCTCTAACAATTGGCCCCCCCTTCAGTTCGGTGAATGAGTGTTCGAGTTCGGCGGATTTCTTTAGAGAATTCTTTAGCTCGGTTAAAATCGAGATCGGTATGACCCGTCTGATGTTTTGAGTTCGGACAATCTCTTGGGGAATTTTTTGAGTCCGGAACCGTTGTATTTAATTCCGAATTTTCGAGTTCGACGGTTTTTCTTGGGAAGAGGGTGTCGATTCGTCTTCTTCAGTCTCAGATTTTAGAGGAGCCGCGTGTCGATTCGTCTCCTTCAGTTGCGGGTTTCGAGGAGTCGTCATCATTGTTTTTTTTCTTATAAATATCGCTCGAACCTCCTTCTGTTTCTCATTTCTTCCTTGCTTTCAAAAGGTAAACTATTTTCTATCTCTAGCGCTCTCCCTTCTCTGTAGATTTTATTTGCTTTCCTTTCTCCGATCGTCTCTTCCGCCGTGATTTCCCCGGTTTGCTTGAAGATTTTCGAGTTCTTCAATATGTTCTTCATCAATTCCTTCTTTTCAATCGAAATGAATTCAAGAACTTCTTCCTCTTCTGTTAATGACCGAACTCCACCGCCGAAATTCTCCGATCTCGAGTTGTTTATTGACAGCTCCAATTCGAGTTCGGACGGTTTGAGTGATGTTCAGCAGGAGTTGATCAGGCGTAACTCTCAACGTGCTGCTGCCGGGCCGAGCAATCTCAGGGTTGTGATCGAAGTCCCTTATCTTATTGATGAGGATGAGGATGAGCCTGAAGAGGAGGTTGCCGAATCAAGTGACCAAGTCCGGGAGGATCAGGAATTTGCAGCTCGGCTTGCGGAGGGCGACGATGTAGCTCGTCCAGACGGTCGCGCTGTTTCGCCAGACGTTTGTTAAGACGTGGGGACGATGTTCCCATTTCGGCTGCCAGACGGGTAATTGAAAGGCCCGCAAATATAGGACCGTCCCGCTCTAAGGCGGAGACGGTCCAGGTTACCCTGGAGAGGTGTAACGCTCTGAACGACCTGTTTTTCAAGATCCGAAAGGCGGTTGATCGTCCGTGGGACGCACCTGATGGCTATATATGTGTCTACGAAGAGTATTTCAGAAGCTGCGGTCTCCAGTTTCCAATCCCGAAACTCTTATATAAGTACTACAAGAGGCGACACATCGCGATCTCTCAGTGTATGCCAGCCACGATAATAAATATTATGGGCCTCCTTACTCTTGGGGAAGAGTGCGGCATTCCCATTACGGTCAAGATCTTCGAGAGGTTATTCCGGGTGAATTTGTCGAAGGCCAGACCTTGGTTTTTATCGGCTAATGCGAAGCTGGAGTACGATATTGTTACCGGGAACAAGCCGAGCAAGGTCAACAACTGGAATGCTCGGTATTTTTATGTGAAGATTGACGAAACTTCCGTTGAGTATCCGGACGGGAGTTACCGAACTCAGTGGAGGACTCCTATCGGTAGACATCGATTTTTTATTTCTATATATTGCTTTGTTTTGCCTAACTTATTTTTCCTTTTTGTTTTCAAATCGTCACATACCGGGCTTCTTTATCACCACACCAGGATTCACTTTTGCTCACGTGAAGCAGTTAAGCGCGGCTGGGAAAGCTCGGTGGCCTGAAGCTTATCAGGACAAGCTTGATTTGAAAGCTAAAAGAGCTCTTAGAGGTATATGTCGGTAAATTCTCCTTCGTAGTCTGGTGGTTGCTTTTCTGGCGATGTAGTCTGATTTTTTGTTTGTTGTCGTTTTTTTTTGTTTTATATAGCAAATCCTTCTCGCCAACGGAAAATGAAGCTGGATGACATCCCGGATCTGTCCGCTGAGATAGATGTTGAAGAAGGGACTGTTGAAGCCCCGTCCGCTGTGCAGGACAAACAACCTGCAACCGAGGTTGAGGTCGTTGAAGAACAGGCTCCGCGTGAGGAGTCAGCTTCTGCTGAACCACGTGCTTCTTCCGTGGATGCGGCGAAGATGAGGAAAAGGAAGAAGAAGGGTAAGAGGCCAGTGAAGCAAGCTTCAGAGGCCGGTACGGGAAATGCCGAACCTGAAAGGGTTGATCCGGAGACGGTAGTTATATCAGACCGCTCTACTGCATCGAAGAGCAGCGGACCTCTGGGGCCACGGCCCATTCTGTTAGCTTCGGTTACGACAAGGACGAACCAGTGACGAGTGATGCCAGGGCTTGCGCCGAACTATATCGGTAACTGAAATTCAGCTCGGAGGCGCTTCCTCCGGTTGAAGATATTTTCCAGTCCGAAGCTTACGAGAAGCTGGCTCGGACCACTGCTGAGGTAAACGAGCTTCTCGGTTTTAGTTGGTATTGTTCGTTTCTTTTTTGATGTCTTTGTCGTGACATGCTTTTTTTTTTTTTTTTTTTTTTTAGACGGTCGCTCAAACGAACGAACTTGTGGGCACTTACGACCGTGAGCTCCATTCTGCTCGCCGAAAGGCTCTTACGACCAGCGTACAGGTCGTTGAGTTACGCAAAGCGTTGCTCGTTGAGCAGGAAATGACGCGGGCTGGAGATTATGCGGTTAACGAGCTGACGAAGGAGATAGCCGCGTTAAAGGCTTCTAAAGCCGAGCTGGTCAGTGAGAATGATGCCCTTGCTCGCACCCTGTTTCGGGAGACGACCCGTTTGAGAGCTGGCCGGACCCAGCAGATTATGAAAAGGAAGGAAGTCACCGAAAAGTGTCAGGTTCGGCTCCAGAAAGTGAAAGATCATTTGGCGGCCTTGGATCGGATCAAGAAACCATTCCTTGCTATTAATCAAGCTCAAGGGGTGCTCGGATTCTGCGATAGCCTCCAAACGAAGCACGGTATTTTCGTCTCGCCGTCCTGTATCGAGAAAGTTAAAAAAGCTCAAAGCCGCTAAGTTAGCCGAGTATGAGGCGGTCGACCTTTGCGAGCTGGCGGAAGAGGTTCTGGTCGTATCGCCTTTCACCGACCCGATTCACCCGGAGATCTGACTTCCAATGGGTACCGAGGTACCGGTGGGTATTGATATGTTCAGCTCCAATCAGGCTACGATGTCCGGTGACCGAGCCGATCCCATGCGGAATCGGAATGTATAATATCTTTATTTTGTAATCTTTTTATGTTTTTAGCCGATGAGGCTCATAACTCGACCTTTTGGACCGGAGGGTTTTTAAAGTCCGGTATCCGTTAATTTTTGTACGAATCTCTTTATAATATTTATGTTTATTCCTTAATCATTTTGCGAAATATCTGTCGAATCTCGATTTGTTTGAAGTCGTAAATCTATACGAACTTCTCAAATCTGTCGTACACAAAATGGTGTCGTAAACAGTACGGTTTTAGCCGGGGTGAAGAGGATGGACTTGGTTCGATTTATTGGAAATCGGCGGTCTGTTTAATCAGATCGGCTTATACTTTTGCAATTGTTGAGGAATTGGCTTAGATTTTCGCGATTGTTGAGAAATCGGCTTATGATTTTTGCGATTGTTGAGGAATCGGCTTATGTTTTTACGAGAAATGACGTTCGGTTTTACCTGTGAAGCTCGGCAAAAGAGTACGTGAACAGCTCGCCTTAAGATACTTCAAGGTTTTCTCAAATCGAATCCGAGTGTACGAGGCAGGCTCGGTTTACTTAGCTCGAATGGTCTGAAAAATAGGTTAAGTGCGAGACTGGTCTATAGCACCATGTGGATGCGTGCGAGCAATAGCTCGGCTTAGTTTGATTTTATCGATCGTCTGGCCAGGACGTCGATGTGGGAACCGTGATGATTGGTTGGGGAACCTTTAGAATTCGGCGAACTGTTTAAAGTTCGGCTTTTGATGAAATTGAATTTTTAGAATTCGGCGAACTGTTTATAGTTTGGCTTTTGATGAATACAAAGTTTTAGAATTCGGCGAACTGTTTAAAATTCGGCTTTTATGAAAACGAATTTTTTTGAATTCGGCGAACTGTTTGAAGTTCGGTTTTTTTTTTTTTTTGTTTGAAAACGAATTTTTTAGAATTCGGCGAACTGTTTGAAGTTCGGCTTTTGCCTTTAATAAAATTTTATTAAAGTAACAGCTGAACCCGAGGTGGGCTGCTTACGTACCCTCGAAAGAAGGAAGGCTTCTAGTAATAGTAGCGTTTGAGATTCATCGAGTTCCATGATCGCGGGATCGGTGTTCTGTCCAACTTCAAGAGTTCGTACACTCCGGGCTTGACGACCCTCATGATCTGATAGGGTCCTTCCCAGTTAGTGCCGAGTTTTCCTGCGTTCTTCTCTTCGGTGCCTTCGAAGACTTTTCGTAAGACGAGATCGCCATCTTCGAAGTGGCGTCCGCGGACCTTTCTGTAGTAGTAGCGTGCTGCCAGTTTTTGATAGTTTTGGATGCGAAGTAAAGCTTGATCGCGTTGTTCTTCGAGTGCGTCGAGGTTGTCGAGCATGATTTCGTCGTTTAGACCGGGATTTTTCACGAGCATTCTCATGCGTATTGTCGGGATTTTTAATTCGGTGGGACAGATGGCTTCAACGCCATAGGCCAGGTAGAAAGGGGATTGTCCTGTTGATTGTTTTGGAGTGGTGCGGTAAGACCATAAGACTCCGTCAAGTTCGCCGGCCCATCGTCCCTTCCTGGTATCCAAACGTTTTTTGAGTCCGTCGATGATGGTTTTGTTCGTTGATTCGGCCTGGCCGTTGCTTTTGGGGTATCTCGGTGTGGAAAAACTTAGTCGGATTTTCCACTTTGCACAAAAATCGCCAAATAATGTTGAGATAAATTGCGGTCCGTTATCGGTGACGATCTCGTACGGGACTCCGTGTCGGCATATGATGTTTTTCCAGACTAATTTTTTAACATCGACGGCATGGATTTCAGGGTATGACTCGGTTTCAACCTATTTGATGAAGTAGTCTGTCATGACGAGGATGAATTTTTTCTGTGTCGTGGAACGTCGTAGGGGACCGATTATGTAAATTCCCCAGCGCATGAACGGGTATGGGGCTGTTGATGTAGTTAGCAGTTCGGTTGGGAGGTGCATCATTGAGCCGTGCCTTTGACATTTCTCACATTTGGCTACAAATTTATCGCAATATGCTTGCATGGTTGGCCACTAATAGCTCGTCTTTTTTATCTTTAGTACCAAGGAGCGCCCTCCGGCGTGGTTTCCGCCATTGCCTTCGTGTATTATTTTCATGACCTCGTCAATATCGTTGCCGGACACGCATTTGAGAAGGATGCCCGCAGCACTCCATCGGAATAGTCCGTCTTGGATGAGTATGTATCGAGCAGCTCGCATTTTGAGTCGCCGGGCTGCCCATCTGTCGGCGGGGACTGTTCCGTCGAAGATGTATATTTTGATTTCCTGTGTCCAGTCAGTGGGTGTAAGTTCGCTTAAGGGTTCGATGTTTACTGGCGTAAGAAGCCCCTCTGATGGTTCCTCGGTTTCTTCGTCGGGGTGATTTTGTGTTGGTTCGACGATGTGTCCGGCTTCTTCGTTATTTTCAAGCTCGGTGTTGTGTTCATCGTCTGTTATCTGTGTTTGCCATTGTTTTCGCGGGATCGGCTCGGCAGCGGGGTAATCTTCGTAGTTACGTATGCGCGTGGTGATGTTGCATTCTTTTGTTTTTCCAATGCTCGGCTCGAGTATACTTTCGACTGGTATTGACCTTTTGAGATGAGGATCTGAACTTGATGCTAACGCGGCAAGTGCGTCCGCCGGGGAGTTTTCCCCTCTTGGGATTTTGGTGAGATCAAAGTATTCGAATTCGGTGGCGAGTTTTTTCACGAGTTTGAGGTATGCGTCCATTCGATCATTTTTTGCATCGTATTCTCCGATATATACACTGGCGACGAGCTGCGAGTCGCAATAGGCCCGTATGCAATTTGCACCGATGGCTTTGGCTAGTCGAAGTCCGGCGAGTAGTGCTTCGTACTCTGCTTCGTTATTTGATGCGTTAAATGCCAGGCGGAATGATTGTTAGAAAAGTTCTCCGGTTGGAGATTGAAGTCGTATGCCTACTCCCGACCCTCGATGGGATGATGACCCGTCCACGTGGAGGATCCATTGTTCGGTAGCTGTTATGTCAGTATCGATGAACTCTTGTGGTAGCTCGATAAGGAAGTCGGTGAGAACTTGCGATTTGAGGCTTGTCCGACTCTTATAGTTGATATCATATTCGCTGAGCTCAATTGCCCATTTGGCGAGTCGACCGGATTGGCTTGGACTGTGTAAGATCGTTCGGATCGGCTGATCTGTTAAGACGGTGATAGAGTGCGATTGAAAATATGGTCTAAGTTTCCGAGCAGCAGTGATGACGGCGAAAGAAAGTTTCTCGAGTGTTGGATATTGGCTTTCGGCGCCATCAAGTGATTTGCTTACGTAGAAGATCGGCTTTTGTTCGCCTCTGTCTTCCCGAACGAGAACCCCACTGACCGCTGAAGTTGAAATCACGATGTAAAGATAGAGGGTTTCGTCGTCTTCGGGTTTGGATAAGATCGGTGGCGTGGACAGGTATTCCTTGAGCTGTCTGAATGCTTCTTCGCAGTGGTCGTCCCATTTCAGATGCTTGTTTCCGCGTAGCAGTTGATAGAAAGGGAGACACTTATCGGTGGACCGTGAGATGAACCTGTTGAGTGCGACGATGCGGCCAGTCAGCCGTTGAACTTCTCTTTTCATTGTCGATGAGGGTAGATCGAGGATTGCGGAGATCTGTTTAGGATTAGCTTCGATTCCTCTTTGGGTGACGATATACCAGAGGAACTCTCCCGATGTTACTCCAAACGTACATTTAGTTGGATTGAGCTTCATGCCGTACTCGTTTAGTATGTCGAAACATGTGTTGAGATGTCTGATGTGATCTTTAGCAATGAGCGATTTTACGAGCATGTCATCGATATAGACTTCCATAGTTTTGCCGAGCTGGCTTGCGAACATGCGGTTGACAAGTTTTTGGTATGTTGCTCCGGCGTTCTTCAGGCCGAATGGCATGACTTTGTAGCAGTAGATGCCGCGATCGGTAATGAATGAAGTTTTCTCGCGATCGCCGGGGTGCATGAGTATCTGGTTATAACCCGAGAATGCATCCATGAAGGAGAGGAGTTCGTTGCCGGCCGTGGCTTCGACAAGTCTATCGATATGTGGGAGTGGGAAGCTGTCTTTTGGGCATGCTTTGTTGAGGTCGGTGAAGTCGACGCAGATCCTCCACTTTCCGTTTTTCTTTTTAACGACGACTGGATTTGCCTGCCAGTCCGGATATCGAACTTCCGTTATTGATCCTGCTCCCAGTAATCGTTCGACCTCGTCGTTGACAGCCTGGGCTTTCTAGGGTCCGAGCATGCGCTGTTTTTGTTTGACTGGTTTGAAGGTGGAATCGATGTTGAGCTCATGACTTGTGATTTTTGGGTCGATCCCGGGCATGTCGTTGATAGACCAGGCAAAAGTTGACACGTTCTTTTGAGAAAGCGGACTAGATTATATTTGATCTCTTCATCGAGTTCGGCTACGATTCCGATGCATCTGTCGGGGTTAAGTTCGTCGATGTTGACTTGAACAATTGTTTCTCGCCTCGGTAGATCGGGGTCGTTATCGGTTCTTTTCGTGTTTATTACGCATGTTCGGGGTTTTGTTCTCAATTTACACTCGTTGATGTAGCAAGTTCGGGACATCACCTGATCGCCTCCCAGTGTGTAGACTCCGGATGGTGTTGGGAATTTTAAGCATTGATGATAATTCGAGACGACGGCTTTCATCGTGTATATCCACGGTGTTCCAAGTATGACGTTGTAGATGGCAGCTTTATCTAGGACTAGGAATTTGACCATTTGAACGATTCCGCCAACGTAGACGGGGATTTTTACCGTTCTCGCGGTCATGGTCTGCTCGCTTGAAAATCCTGTTAGTGGTTCGATGTTCAGCTTGATCTGAACGTCGGGGAAATCCATGTTTCTGAGTGTTTCTATGAATACTACATTAACCGAACTTCCGGTATCTACGAGGACTCGTCCGACGGCGACCTCTCCGATAAGTACTTCGACGACTAGTGGGTCCTTATGCGGCATGTGAAGTCCTTCCGTATCAGCTTCGGAGAAAGTGATCGGCACCCCGCTTGTTATGGCTCGGTTCTCACGTTGTGCGGCCAATGCTTCTTTAATGTATTCCTTAATTGCCCGGACGGAATAGTTGCAAGACTCCAGTGCTCCCATGATCATGTTGATGCGTTTTTGGACTTGGGGTGTATGTTGGCTGCCCATTTGTTCCTCCCGATCGTGTTTCTGTTGATCTAAGTCGGCAGCGTCTGTTGATTGCTCGGTATTTTTATTCGGCTTATCGCTGTCCCGACGTCGTTTTCCGTTGTTACTGCGGCGGGGTCTGCCTGTAGGTCGGAACGATCCTTCTACCGGGATCTCCCCTTTCTTGTATTTCATCAGTAAGAACTCTTGGAGATGTCGGCAGTCTTCGGTGTTATGGCCCTTCTGATTATGAAAGTGGCAGAACGGTCCGGACTCGTTGTCGGACTCTTTTGAGTCGTTTGACCGGATCCATGTGTTCCAGTTTTGGTGTGCTTGGACAGCGTTAACAGGTTGCCTTGGAGGAGCGTACTGCTTATCCTTTGCGGCTTCCTCTTCTTCCTCGAGGATGTAGATGTGCGATTTGTGCAGGATATCTTCCAAGGATTTCGGCCAGTTTCGTTTGATTTCTTTGTGAAAATCGGACCGATACCAGGTCGCTTTGTACAGGGCCTCTATTGCGGCTTCGTCGTCGATTGTGCAATGAGATACCACTTCTTTGAAGCGGTTCATGAAACTTCGTATATGTTCGTCGCTTTTCTGCTCGAGTGCCCAGAGGTCGACATTTCTTGTTTTTTGTTTCATGAACATGGTGAATCGTTTGAGGAACTTTGTTGTGAGCTCGTTGTAGTTGTTGATGGAGTTCGCATTAAGTTGTGAGAACCAGTCGAGTGCGGTCCCGCACAGGTTTTCCACGAACAGCTGACACATGGCCGCGTCTTTTTCTTCTTTGTTAAAGAAACGGAAACGGTTCATCATGATCACGAACGAGGTCAGGAAGTGACGTGGGTCAGTGTGTCCGTCGTATGCGGTGATCTTAACCCTCTCCAGGCGTCGGACTGGAGTATTGATGATCTGATCCATGAACGGTACTTTTTGTGTTTCTTGGATAACTCGATCGATTTCTGATGCCAAGCTTGTAGCTTGGTGGACCCTGGATCGGATATCTTGAAGTTGGGCTCGGACATCCTCGAACTCCAGGCCGATGGATACTTGATCGGTGATGCGGGCTCCTGGATTGGTAGTCGACCTTATGGTCGGTAGGTCGGCCGTGTTCGGATTTCGGACACCGTCAAGTTCGGGTAAAAGGTTCCGGCGAAGATCGTTCTCGGGGGTGATCAGGTTAGGGTCGAATATTCGATCTGGCTTCTGAGTTTGGCTTGTGAAGTTAGCATAGATTCGAACCGTTCTTCGTTCCTTTTAGAGATTTCCGCGAGCTGGGCCGCCATGGCTTCCAGGAGCGTGGTGGTATCGATTGATTTTGGGGCTGCTGGCGTGTTCGTCTGAGGGTTCGGAGGGTCGTCCTCTCCTGTCGGAAAATTCGGAAGGTTTCCTCCGGTCGGTAACGGATTGGCATTCTGAGGGATGGTCCCGTTACCTACCTGATCGTCGTTGTTCGTGATGACTGTTTGAATGTCTAACGGATTCGTCATTGCCGAACTCAATCAACCAAAATCTGAAAGTTCTGTTTTTGTTCTTAGTCCCCACAGTCGGTGCCAATTGTTGATTCGTAAATCACACAAGGTAAAAACAGAGAACTTTGATCGGAAACTCGTTTTATTGATTGAATTCGGCGTTACAGCAGAGTTTCGATGAAAAAGGATTAAGAAGACTAAAGAACTTGAGATCGGTGCTTGATGAAGCTCTCTCTCTATTCTTCTGTCTCTCAGATGATTGTGGATGGTTTCTTCCTCTTTGCCTCCTCTTTATTTATAGGTTTTTAGAGTCGGTTGTATGAGGAGATTTTCCCTTTTCCTTGATCAGTTGGGAAAGGAAATTTCCCGAATCTCCTCCGAGATATAAGGAAATATTCTGTTTATCTCGGAAGTCGGTTTATCTTGTTACGCCGGGCTGGACCGTTGTTGGGCCGTAGAGTCCGGTAGCGGAAGTGATCGAGCTTGCCTTTTGGACTTTGTAGAGTTCGGCCCGTTAAACCGAAGCCTGTCTCCCCTTCGTCTGAATCGTTATAAACCAGTACCGGTCTTGGTTCGAACCGAGTTAAATCGGAGAGTGCTAAATCTTCCTCTAACAGAACCTTTAAAGTTTTTATCGTCAGTTTGGAGTTTTGAGTTTCAAGGAATATGAATGGAGTGGTAAACACCAATGTGGGCTAATTTTGCAACCGTCAAATAATTGTGGCTAAAAAATGAAATAAACATAAAATACTAGGGTGTTAAAGAGGAAAGTAAAAACAATGAATTCAAATCATAACAGAGAAAATCTTTCCTTCTTCTATGTAATCTATTCCATTCCATGCATGCATGCATTCAAATTAAGACAGAGAACATCTAAACTTAATTTATATCTCTTTTCTAAACAATCGATGGTGCGCAAAATCAAAAGGGCTATGAGGTTCTCATCATCGCTCACCAACCTCGTGCTTCTCTTTGCAGCTACGTTGCTTTTGGTCCACGCAAGTGCTCGCAATTTGCAAGAATCTCAGACTCTGCCTCTCCACGGAGCCACTGCTCCTACCAAAGCTGATCAGTCTCCTACCGTCAATGGCCCTCTCAACGACCGTAAGAATTTCATAGTCGGTGGTGCTGCCGGAATAGGCGGATTCATGGGGATGCCAGGTGGTGGTGGTGGGACCGGTATGACATTGCCACTCCCAACCGGTACGCCGCTTCTTGGTGGGTCCGGTGCGTTTGGTGGTTTAGGCGGTGTAATGGGCTTTCCTGGTAGTGGAGCTAATTAATGGCGGTGGTTCTGTTCCAAGCTCAATAAGTGGTTTGGTGTCTCCGTGAGAAAGAGAATAAGATGATTATTGGTCTGTAGCTTTAAGGCGTCTTTGGTTTCTTTTATGTGTTTGAGTTTTGATCATTGTTCTTGTTTGTTTCTGTGTTTCTCGTCTTTGTTTGATTTTCTCATCATCGATCGGTTTATGGTTAATGGTTTAATGTTGTGTGTGTTTCCTTGCTTTGTTTTCTTTAGTAATTTTCGTTTATTTAAATCGTGTGGTTATACTTTATGGCATATACTATACTAATTAACGTGACCATGATTGATTAAACCAAAAAAACGTGAGCGTATATGAATGTCGGCGAGAGAAAAGAACGGAAGAAAGTGATAAAATGTGTAAAATCTTACTATTTAAAATTTTTAAAATAGGAATAACATTGTTGAATGATTCAATCGTCTCCCACCGTTTAGGTCTCTCGAAAACAGGCGTCGTCATTTCGTGACCGTTGATTTGAAAACTACAGAAATATGTTGATTGAACCGAAATAATTCATTGTTCAATTGTCTTGTTTTCGTAATTTGTTCGTAAATATAATCATGCGTCTATCTTATTATTAAACTAGGACTACAGACAGTGACGGATCTAAAAAATATTTTCAATGGTAGCAAAAATATAAGAGCATCACCATGGTGAACCCCTAACAGAGATTCTTAAGGAGTTTAGAACCTTTTAAGGAGTTCATAAATTTTTAATCCTCCAATATGGTTGAACTTCATTATAGGTTCTTAAAAAAAAAATTTAATATGTAAAGATTTCAATTCATTAATATGTAAAAAAAATGTAGAATTTTAAAGTTGCAGTTAAGAAAAAGTTTTTTTTTTTAAAAGTTAAGAATTTTTTTTTAAAGTTAAAGTTAAGAAAAAGTAAAAACAAAAATATGACAAAAACAAAATTTGGCGAATTAGCTATTGACACGTGGCTAAGAACCCCTCTTATGAACCCGGTTCTAAAAGTTCTTATTTAATAACTGGTTCTTAACTATTACAATTATTTTCTATTTTTTTTTCGGTTAAGAACCACATGTTAGAACCTCCGTTGGAGGTGGTCTAACATAATAAAAATGTAAAAAATACAGTGTCTTGATCCAACCGGCCGACTAGTCGCTATTAAACCGCCTAATTTTATTATAAATTTTTTTATTCTCTATTAGCCCTTGATCCAACAAGGTTGGTTGGGACTAGGCTCAAAATAGAGTCCGTAAATTGTTTCTCCTCTTATCTCTTAAACCAAACATTATTATATACATGATCTTTCGGTCGCTTTTGTTGTGCTTCAACCGATGTGGGACTTTGTTCTTTTTGTTTGATCACTAAATTTTTTCCAAGCTGAGTTTTTTTTGTTTTTGTTTTATTTTTTAAATACACTTCCCATTTCCCAACAAAAATCCATGTGGTGGCAATATTTATTTTTGTAGTGGTGGCATGATTTTGTTTTTTAAAACAAGTATTAATAAAAAAAACAATTTGAGTGGTGGCAACTGCCACCTCCCTAATCAACGTAGATCCGCCCCTGACTATAGAAACTACAGAAATCATGCGTCTATCTTATTATTAAATTAGGACTTAATCCGCGTTATAATTAGCGCGAAATAATTTTTTCAAAGAAATTATTTTAAAATTTTTAAAAATTTGATTTTATTTGAATTTTATAATATGTCTAACTCTTGATTATAGATAAATTTGTCAAACGGAATAATTTGTCTATTTAACCCGTTTTGCAGTTGACTAAAATATTATTCGGGCTAACGTGTAAAACCTATAATTTTGAAAACATAACTCTATTATGCACCGTTTAATGACTATAGTTTTGTGGTTAGTTCACGAACTCTTAAAAAATCAATTTTCTTGTGTTTAACTTTTTATAAAATTAGTAAAATAGTTTTCAATTTTTATTTTGATATAAATTCAAATAAAATATAATAAACTATAGTGAAAAATAAATCAATATTTCGAATAGATTTTTGTTCTTTGAATATATATATATATATGAATTGATTATTATTTAAAAATATATAGTAGATAACATCTTTAATGCAAAATAAATAATTTTCATATTTTTATCACTAATTGTAAAAGACAATTATATCATTTCCTATTTCAATTATTATTTGTTATTTGTGATGACATTTCATATAATAACTTACAAAACAAAGTTCATTTTTATAAATATCTTCTTAAATAATATTATAGAGACTATAAAGTGGACTAGAAAATATGGCAATCCTCTGAAATATATAGTAGATAACATCTTTAATGCAAAATAAATATTTTTCATATTTTTATCACTAATTGTAAAAGACAATTATATCATTTTCTATTTCAATTATTATTTGTTATTTGTGATGACATTTCATGTAATAACTTACAAAACAAAGTTCATTTTTATAAATATCTTCTTAAATAATATTATAGAGACTAGAAAGTAGACTAGAAAATATGGCAATCCTCTGAAATAAGACAATTTATATAAAAAAATCATTGATGCAACATGCAAACTAGAGTAATGGTTTAGTAAAATGTGACGATTGATCAAAATTTATGTGAAAAATTTGTGCATAATCAAAAAAAAATCTTACTTCTAATATTTTAAATTCCACAAGGTTGAGATAGTAATGGTTGTAATTGAAGTTGAATTGCTCTTCAGCAATGGTAGAAAGACTTGTGAATCAGTTTGGTAAATTGAAACTGGTGTATAGCGGCTAGCTTTGGGTAGTTATACAAGTCTACAAAAGATGAATTGGAGGTGGTGTATCTCTAAGGAAGAAAGAAATCTCTAAGGAATTTAAGCTGTTTAGCATAAATGCCATAGAAATCTCTAAGGAAGAAAGAACCATGAGGATTGGGAAGAGCCCTTTAGCAATACCTTTGACGCCTCATCGTTATCAACCATTCTCATGAAGTCTTCAAGCCAGGATTGAGCAAGATCCCTCTGTTTTCTCAGCTCTGCCATTTGTTTTTCCATCTGCATAACATTAAACCTTAAATAAGCATTAACCGACCCCACAGTTACAAAACCAGACAATTGACTCATACCAAACCTGAAAGGAGGCATCGAAGAAGGCAAAATCGTTAAGGCTTCACTTAGTGGATTGGGTGAGGCAGAATAGAGGAAGCCTCGAAGTTCTTAAATCGAATCTGGCTATGATCAAGGAGATAGCGTGAAGAGTACGCGAAAGTTGACTTGCTTCTCAAGAAATCTCCTCCGCCACCAACAACAACGCATGAGAAAGCGTAAGAATGAGATGATGGCGATGGCTTCGTCATCTAAATAGATGAGACGAAAAGAGAGAATAGTGAAGAGTAACAACAAGAGTTTCTCTGCTTATTATCAGATGTACTCTTTTTCTTTTACGATTGAGTGATCTAGGGCTAGAAGGTTACGTGAGATTAAAGCTTTTATGTGTTGTTTGAGAAATGGTTTTTGTTTATCATTTTTTGTTAACTATCATTTTAATTCTTTAGATATGTGGTGTAAAAAAGAAGAATAGAATGAGTCAGTAAAAATCTTATGGAATTGTGATTGGCAAAGGGTGACATGAAATTGTACCTTTCTGTGCGGTTTGAAATCAATGATTTCTATAGTTTTCTCTCCAAAGTGTGGCGTTCGGTTTTGGTAAAAGGACTGAAATTAAATTGAATCTAGTTCTATTTATTTCTCCCTGAACTGTATAATATTGATACTAGCAAAATGTAGAAGATAGTCTTCACGCATGAACTATACAGATTTATCCTGAAAATTATATAAGTCATGTGGTCCTTGGATCAATAAGCCATATGAAAACAAAACTTTGTGTCTTTAGTAACCGTCATTTCCTCGCTGTATAAAATTGGACCATTCAAGAGGTACATGCAACGTTATCTTGCATACCAATTCTGTTGATCTCTAATTTCCTGTTATATTAATGTATGTATTCTTTTGTAGTGTATGGTGATTTTTTTTTCACAATGAAAGCATTTCTTTTACCTTTTGACCTTTCATAAAATTTTACTCCTACTAGAATTGCTTACACCACATTCGTTGATAAAACAAAACAAAAACTCTAGCTCTTGGTGAATGGTGATGAATATACCCACATGACTTTGTCAAAAAGTAGATATATACTAGAGATAAATTCAATATTTTTCTCCATCTAATGTGATTTTACCTCTAATGTTTTCCCTTCTTCGCCGTATGGCTAAATACGTTTTGCTTTGTTGCCTTTCACTATAATTTCACTATAATCACACCATTCTTTGATTTCCTTAGCTTGAGAAACATGCAAACTAGAGTAATGGTTTAGTAAAATGTGACGATTGATCAAAATTTCATGTGAAAAATTTGTGCATAATCAAAAAAAATTCTTACTTCTAATATTTTAAATTCCACAAGGTTGAGACAGTAATTGTTGTAATTGAAGTTGAATTGCTCTTCAGCAAAGGTAGAGAGACTTGTGAATCAGTTTGGTAAATTAGAAGTGGTGTATAGCGGCTAGCTTTGGGTTGTTCTACAAGTCTACAAAAGATGAATTGGAGGTTGTGTATCAATACTGATCACTCTGCTATTATGTTCGTTGAAGAACTTTCTAGTTGGAGGGAAATGTGCAGTGTGTATGGTTAGAGGAAAAGGATTAGTGCGTTCATCAAGTCATAGGCCTGAGCTTTATATGATACGGGTGAGAGGAAGTTTAGGAGGATCTGAAGCAAAGCCTTTGCGTTGTCCAGAAAAGGGAACCAAACCTGAAGCGTAAGAACTGCTTCAAATTCTTTTACTACTACTCTTTGTAGATCATAATGCAAATTTGGGAACATAAAAGTTGGAAGACGAGTCTTGAGATACGGTAAATTTGGGAACAAAAAGTTACCGCTTTTAAGTGTTTGTTTTTTTTTTGTCGTCTACTTGGAACCTTTAAAGTTATAGTTTTTTTTTTGTCGTCAGTTTGGAGTTTTTGGAATATGAATTGAGTGGTAAAACACCAATGTGTGCTAATTTTGCAGCCGTCGAATAAATGTGGCTAAAAATGAAATAAACATAAAATACTAGGGTGTTAAAGAGGAAAGTAAAAACAATGAAGGCCGAAATGGGGAGTTCCAGACTTGAACAGAAAAACATAAGTATGCCGTTTATTTTATTGTATTTTCTTTTACCTTTTGACCTTTCATAAAATTTTACTCCTACTAAAATTGCTTACACCACATTCGTTGATAAAACAAAAAAAACTCTAGCTCTTGGTGAATGGTGATGAATCTACCCACATGACTTTGTCAAAAAGTAGATATATACTAGAGATAAATTCAATATTTTGCTCCATCTAATGTGATTTTACCTCTAATGTTTTCCCTTCTTTGCCGTATGGCTAAATACTTTTTGCTCTGTTGCCTTTCACTATAATTTCACTATGAGAAAACAAACAAAAACTGAAGATTGTTTCCCTCAAAAGACCATCATAAATTTACTTTTGTGTTTTTTACCTGAAAAACCCGCCGTTTGTCTCGGAAGAAGATGGAAAGTGAAAAAAATTGAAAAGTCAGTGAAGGTTAGCAAAGAACGGTTTTACTAACTAATGTTTATCCAATGTGTTATAGACAGTTGTCTATAGACTACTGAAAGTATTGTCTCATTTCAAGTGGCTCAGTCTCTGCTATTCAAACAGAGCGTTTTGGAATTTGGATTAGACCTTTTAAATTAGAGTCAAACAAATAAAAGTGATTTGTTTCAACGTATCAAAAATCATTGTTATTCTCTCGCTAGTTTTAAGTTTTAACAAGTTGTAGACTTCAAAAGGAAAGAGCGAATCCAACGAACAAAATTTGCATCGAGGATACTAAAAATTGAAAAACTTTTTTTTTGTTTAATTGAAAAATTTAAAATACAAGACAACATTTTTTTTTTGATTAGATTCGAAAATAATCCTATGTCTTTAACGAGTCCAGACTAATCTTCCGAACGGGCGGAAATCCGTCCAGTTACATCCCACGTGACCAAAAGTTAGTTTGATAATTCCACATCCGAGTAGATTCGATCTCTGACCTAAATCAACAGAATCGAAACTCACCCCGGATGGGAATCACTCCTTTACAATCTCTTGGTTGACAACAATAATTCCAAAGAAAGGAAAGACTCAAACCCATTAAACTGATTTTTTTTTTGTAGACAATGTCGAAAAAAGGGTCTGATAATTAAAACCTAGAAACTCTGAGGACATTTGAATTAATATTCGGTTCAATGGTTGTTTTAATCTTCATTGTAAAATTTAATTGTGTACAATAGTGAGCAATATTCATTTGACGTAAATTATTCAATTGTATCAAATTGTATAGTTTCTTGTGAATCGATCACAGTCACGAGCTACGAAGCCCCTACACATAACAATTACATTTTCCCATAAAAGAGGACTGTCATTACCAATGATCTTTGACGACAATACATTAAACTGTTTCATCTTCTTTAATTTATGTCTCTAAATCCAATTTATTATCCTCAACTGTAATATGTACCTCTTTCCTTCTTCTATATAATCTATTCCATTCCATGCATGCATGCATTCAAATCAAAACAGTGAACATCTATAAACTTAAATTAGATCTCTTTTCTAAACAATCGATGGTGCGCAAAAACGAAATGGCTATGAGGTTCTCATCATCGCTCACCAACCTCGTGCTTCTCTTTGCAGCTACGTTGCTTTTGGTCCACGCAAGTGCTCGCAATTTGCAAGAATCTCAGACTCTGCCTCTCCACGGAGCCACTGCTCCTACCAAAGCTGATCAGTCTCCTACCGTCAATGGCCCTCTCAACGACCGTAAGAATTTAATAGTCGGTGGTGCTGCCGGAATAGGCGGATTCATGGGGATGCCAGGTGGTGGTGGTGGGACCGGTATGACATTGCCACTCCCAACCGGTACGCCGCTTCTTGGTGGGTCCGGTGCGTTTGGTGGTTTAGGCGGTGCAATGGGCTTTCCTGGTAGTGGAGCTAATGGCGGTGGTTCTGTTCCAAGCTCAGGAAGTGGTTTGGTGTCTCCGTGAGAAAGAGAATAAGATGATTATTGGTCTGTAGCTTTATGTGTTTGGTTTCTTTATGTGTTTGAGTTTCGATCATTGTTCTTGTTTGTTTCTGTGTTTCTCGTCTTTGTTTGATTTTCTCATCATTGGTTTATGGTTTAATGTTGTGTGTATTTCCTTGCTTTGTTTTCTTTAGTAATTTTCGTTTTTATTTAAATCGTGTGGTTATACTTTATGTCATATACTACTAATTAACGTGACCATGATTGATTAAACACAAAAAAACGTGAGCGTATATGAATGTCAGCGAGAGAAAAGAACGGAAGAAAGTGATAAAATGTGTAAAATCTTACTATTTAAAATTTTAAAATAGGAATAACATTGTTGAATGATTCAATCGTCTCCCACCGTTTAGGTCTCTCGAAAACAGGCGTCGTCATTTTGTGATCCCGTTGATTTGAAAACTACAGAAATATATTGATTGAACCGAAATAATTCGTTGTTGAATTGTATTGTTCTCGTAATTTGTTCGTAAATGTTAAAAATATTAAAAAAATTGAAATAATCCGGTTAATCCATCAGTAAAACAGAAAAGAATTGGGCTAAGGCCCAACAGTATAGGCCCAGATAAAAAGAGCCTAAAATCTGGCTAAGGCCCAGTTGACCATAGAGATGGACTTATAAATAAGACCACATTTGAAATCAGAGACGAACAAGAGCGAGCGGAAAAGGGCTGGAGATCGCTTGGGACTCGCCGCAGTTTCTCTTCATCGTGTGGTTGTCGCAAAGGTAACGATCTATAGAAGTCTCGGATCGTGTGGTGGTGGTGGGAGTTTCCGATGTGTTTTATTTGCTCTTGTTCTTTCAGAATCGGATATGGATTGGCTTCCATTTTTCTACAATTTTAATCCTGTCCCATATGTGCTTTGTGGATTTGCGATTTACGGTGGTATTGGTAATGTTGAGATTTTCTGTGCATGTTTTTTTGTTGAGGTTATTCATTTTTGTTGTTGTTAGAGACGAATTACAATTGTCTGATTTATTGTAAATGTGTTCTTCATGCGACTTTGGTGTGGGGAAAAATGCTCATTTACAAATGTGTTCTTCATGCGACTTTGGTGTGGGGAAAAATGCTCATTTAACTTTCCATATTTACAATTGTCTGATTTATTCCCTAATTATTGAGTGCGCAATTTAAAATTTCAAGTTAATATTGACAATATAAATTTAGATATGAGAAAAATCAATGTTAACCAAAATTTACGAAGTCAACGTTAATTTAAAGATTTAAATTGCGCACTAAATAGTTGAGAAATAAATCAGACAATTAAATGAACATTTTCCCTTGTGGTATGTAATAATATTTGCAATAAACGATATAGTAGTTGCTGCTTGCTAGGTTTTTTATTCGGGAAAAATTCTCAATGGAATATGAGAAATCCACACTCCTTTTTAGATATATGATTTCATTTGAGGGGTTCTCACATAAATCCACACATCGATTTTCACATCCATGGAATCATCACCATAGCTTCGACATCTATAGTCTCCGGTGCGGCTGATTCAGGGAATTTTGTAGTCACGCCAAATTAATCCAAGGTTTAAGAGAGAGAAGTGACATTGTAATGAAGTGACTTTTGGGATTCTTCAACATGGAACACAACAAGTCTATAGATATGAGGTTTCCTTTCCTTATTTTTCACTGATTACATTTACTTTCTGTTTTTTTTTTGCTCAAGTGGTTGGAGGGTGCTGTATACGGGGCCGGATCTGAAAATTTGGGGGCTTGAAAAAAAAAACAAAAATGGGGGCCACTAATTCATTTCATACAAAAAAAAATTTCAAATGTAAGAATCGGAGAGAAAAAAAGGGAAGCGTGGTCTTTTTAAAAAAAAATGGAAGCATGATCTTTTTAAAAAAAAAAAAACGTGATCAAAGGTTTTGTTTTTTAGTTTTATAATATTTTTTTATTGATATATTCTATGGGGGCCTGTTAAAAATGGAGGCCAAGACAAATGTTTCATTGGGCTTTGCCCAGATCCGGCCCTGTCTGTATACTACTAATTAGCTGGATCACGTGTCTGCGGTTCAAAAATCTTGCTAAAGCTGCATCTCAATCTCTATTGCTCTGTAACCATATGGGCTGTTCCCACTATTTCAAGCTAACTTCCGCTGAAAGACACTACTACTGTTTCATGTCCGCCCTGGATGCACATCCATATACTGTGTGGAGCTTTCAAGTGTTGACTCTGTGTTTTTTTTGTTTTTCTATGCTTGTATCATGAAAATATACTCCTAGTTGGAGAACTCAAGTTAGTATATTTTGCACACCTTTTGACAGCATAGCTCTTTTTCGTCTATCACAAGGAGTTAAATTCTGCAACTTCATAAATTTTGGCGAAACCTTCATAAATCTTTTTTAGTTGCGATGCTTCACATGCCATCTTAGCTTTAAATACCTCCTGGTACTTTTTTTTCCCTAGATAACTTTTTTGTAATTAAAATTTTCATTATCTTTTTTTTTTCCTTTTCCTAATTTTTCTTTTTTTGATAACTCTGGTAATCCTAGACCTTTGGCACCATATTAATCCCGGGATGAGCCAACTCGTTGGGTATCAGACATCATGTGAAACATCCGGGCCGAAGCCCAGAAGCCAACTGGCCCAACAAGCGAGTGTTAATTTCCAAATGTAGTTTTATCCGAAGCTCGAACCCGGTTTCCTAATCTCTTTGGTTCTTCGTTTGCATATATAGGCCTTAGTTGGAGTGTTGCTATAACATAAAAGGATATGTTGAGGCAGGTCTTCTAACGTCAAAAATAGTCTGCCTTGTTGAACCTCTTCTTGGTTATAGGTCTAGATTTCATGCCCCACTTTTCTTTTCTGCTTATTTTACAATAGATCGGAGTTCGATATGACAATCTGAAATGAAATCAAAGCTTTAATGTTTGATAGTGGTAAAACTCAACACATCTGTTTCTTGCCGTTTGAAACATTGGAGTATAATTTTCCAATTATGTTCCTCTGAATTTGCATTGATACAGCTCCTTGGAGAACATACGCTGCATCATTTTTTGTGGAAAGGGTGATAGCAGCAATTGTTGTGGAATCCCTTTTGGCTGAGATTCTTCCAAACTATAATAACTGGAAAACCAAAAAATTGTTCGAAATTTCAAATCAATTAAAATACTCAAAATCCAATAGACCCTCTTAAATGTGTCAAACTAATTAAAATACTCAAAATCCAGTGGAAGCTCTTTGCTTTGCAGAGTTTTCTTCAAAGACTTGCTTCCAGAGAGGAATCCATCTTTCTCGAGCAACTGTGACCTCATCCATCTTCTGCTTCAACCGACGTACGATCAAAGGTAAAGCCTTTTGCTGGTTTTCTCTCACTGTTTCAGCCATATCTAGGCCGCCATATAACTGGTCGATGCATCTGTAGAACTTTACTCCAACATCTTCCATTCTCATCTCTCCGCTCATGACTTTCTCCGCACTCTCCACTGCACTTCTCAAAGCTTCCATCAACATATCAGCCTCAAACATATCATATTCGCATCTCGCCATTGCTACTTCATAATCGGTTAGTTCCTTATGTCCCCAAGCATCATTAAATTTAATCAGACAGCACTTGTTGTTGTTCAGTACCGTGTCAGAGACCGGAGACTGTTCCTCCTCGGGAATAAGCCTATAGCTAGGTGTGACTCGCACTTCTAATAACCGCTTAGACGTCCTTGAAAGCGCATTTGTGGCTAGATCTATGTGTTTGAGTATACGTATGAGCATAAAGTAAATAACACATAGAGTTTTTTAACGAGGTTCGGTTTCCCTACATCCCCGGGACCTAGTCCAGAACAAATCCACTAGAACAAGATTGCAATTACAATTGCTATGATATACAGCACTACGATGCCTATCATTCTTTTCTAGATGGACGAACTGTGGACACGGTATCTCTACAAAGTCTACCGCTCGGCTACTACCGATACAAGCACCATCTCACAGATGTGCTTGTACTCCAGCAACCATCACCAACGGATCTACAAATCCTGTATGATGGGGCAACGCCACACACACCTGTGTGCATCTCATGATAAACCCTAGACGCGCGCACGTTTCTCTGGCCGTCTCTTGGTATTTATATGGCTAGGGTCGAAACCCTAAGAGCCCACACGATTTCTTCATCATTTTGGGCTTCTGGGCCTTTTCAATAAACCCCTGTATTAGTTCCTGTACTACTTCTTAAACTGGTACAGCAACTGCATCAACTGCATCAATTGTATCAACGCCAGATATACATTCCAGCGATTTCGTCCAGCTCAGCAACTCACTTGCCACGTCAGCTTCTGTGCCACGCCAAGTTCTTGCCTCCTGGTACAACGTCTGATACATCCTCTGATGCATCTCATTATGACTCAGCTCCTGATACATCCTCGAATGCATCCAGCTGCAGTCTTCTTGATTACCACACTGTATTTCCATCATGTGTCGATCACTGAGTATCACTCGCATTAAACATTGCCTTTGCATCTGCTCTACTAGCACCTGCATCAAGTACTGCATCAGCAACTGTGTCAGTTCTTTCCAATGTCTCTGTGAGCTGCTACACCATGTATACCGATTATGTCTTTGTCTAGCATATGTAACATGTTATCCTCAACATCACGCTTTAGCCCCACGTCATCAGTTACTTTGTACTGCTTCCTTGTGTCACTTCGTGTGCTACTTCCAACTGATACATCAACTGCTTCTGTAACACGTCTTGTTCCTACAGCTGTATCATGTTCTGTTCTGACAGCTTCTCAAGTCAGTCAGCACAACACTTTCAATCTCTCCCTTGATGACTGAGTTGTAGAACTCAAGCACATAACCAATACCACATCACTTGATGTATCAAATCATTCGCTTCTTTATAGTTGTGTCACACCCTGTTCCACCACTCTCTAAGCTCAGTCAAACACTACACTAACAATCTCTCCCTTGTTTACTGAGTTGTAGAAACCTTTTCCATTTACACACAGCTTGATGCTCTTCAAACTCTCCATCAATCTTATATCATCGGTTTGTGTTATTTCTCTGAAACACAACCTTGACTTGCTGAGATCAATCAACACTTAGTCATGCTTCTTGTCACACATTCTCATGAATCATCTGATGTATCAACACTTAGCTCATAAGATCTACCATCATCTCTCCCTTTTTAGCTTAGTTTGATACTCAAGCTACTTATGCATCACAAGAGTAATCCAGGTATTCAAATTCACACAACCTTACTCTCCCTGAAACCAAGCTGTGCATTATAAGTATGATTACTCTCATGTATCTCATCAAGACTTCATCTCCCCCTGCTTGAGTGCACAACTAAGTTAAAACCAACCAAAGTCACATATATCTCAACAGAGTTTCATCACAACACTTGGAGATCTTTACCCACATCTTCTTTGACACCCAAGAGAATTGTATTTCTTCTCGAAGAATAGGACAGTCTTCTTGTCATAAGCATGACACTCCACATATGAATCTGATGACCATTAGGTGACTTAGCTTAGAAGCAGCTGACCCAACATCAATAAGTTACTGCTGTCGCCAATAGAAACAAGATCTAAACTTGCCGTACGCACAGAACAGTCTCTTACTGATGTAGTAGCAGTTCTAGAGCAATCACATAGATAGTAGAACACAAACTGTAGCAAAGACTGAAATATACCTTTGATGCACAAAAACTATCTTCAATAAAACGCCCATCTTTCATCCAAACTCCAAATGAGCTCTCCTTTGGCCAGAAAATAGTTCCATATGTCCAGAATGTTCCTGCAAAAATTCAGCTCAAGACGCTATTGTTTCATGATCCAAACCCATTTTCTTGTCAGACTGGTCGCAGCCTTCTCTGTACAGATCTGTCTCAGAAATGCATGAATAAATCTCAAACCAGCCGTTGAAATTACGATCCCACCGTTGATCCTCAAGACAATAGTGCCACGAAGCTTGACACAAAATTTCAGCTCGATCAGACAAGTTTCAAACCTCCAAACGTTACTTTGAAGTTGTTCTAACAGATCTGACTCTTTCTTCTATTTGTTCACTCTGAAATTTTTCAAATCTAGAATCTCTTCGCACATCAGATCCCCAAGTAAACCTTTAAAGATTTATTCACCAGTCCTTCCAGTCTTGAAAGGAACCATGATTCCTCTAGTAAACGATCTAAAATCACTCATAACCATGATTTACTAGAGACTTCCTCTTCTCAACAACCTAGTAATTTATCTGATGACCTCGCGAAGCACTTTCAGCCATGATCATGACTCCTCCTTATGAACCCGTCGCACATCTCGGAATATCTTCTCTGATGTCTTCGACCCTCTTTGAAAATCTCAGAGCTTACGCTTTTAATAAACCATCTCTCCTTTTTCTGGTGATTTCATCCGTTAACTTGAATATAAAGGAGATAATTGCAGTTTCCTTCACTATTCTCCTCTTTTCCATCTTCTGAACGTTTAAGCTTTCCTGTCATCTTCTACTTTTTGAGGTGTTTCAATACGGACATCGATTAATAACCACTACCCGCTTCTTCTTCCTCTTGATCTTTCTATTTTACAATTTCTGATCTTCACTCCAAGTTCAAAGTCAGATTGATTCTCTCGTGTTGCCATCGATTGTTGAATCCTTTGGCTACGGCGCTCTTGATTTCAGGTTTCGCAAAAATCCATACAAAAGGATCAACTTTTTCAGGCCCAAAAAACTTTATTTAAGGCCCACATTCATATTACCTTCATCTTAGGTCCAACCCAAACAAAAAATAATGCAGACCCATGATTCTTCATCGAGGACTTCTTTTCCTTTCACGCCACGGAGATCAACCCAAACCAGAAGTAGTTTCCGATCATGATTCTCAGCGAGATCTTGACCAGAGCCGTCTTCAACACCACACGACTTGACAAGAAATTCTAAATCTTTGAAGCTCCTCTCTATGTCTTTATATTTCCTTTGTCACGTTCCCAAATTGATTTTCTTATACAATCGTGAATCTCTTCATTCGCTTCAAGTACCACCAATCTCAATTTCAGCTCCAATACTCAAAAACCAAACCTCCATCGGATAAGCACAGAACGAAACACGTTTTCTCTCTCATCTCCTCCAAAATTTCTTCTCGTAGCCACAAATCCATGACCTACCCGAAACAAGACTAGGTCTCTATCGGAAACCCTCTCTGATACCAATTGAAAGCGCATTTGTGGCTAGATCTATGTGTTTGAGTATACGTATGAGCATAAAGTAAATAACACATAGAGTTTTTTAACGAGGTTCGGTTTCCCTACATCCCCGGGACCTAGTCCATAACAAATCCACTAGAATAAGATTGCAATTACAATTGCTATGATATACAGCACTACGATGCCTATCATTCTTTTCTAGATGGACGAACTGTGGACACGGTATCTCTACAAAGTCTACCGCTCGGCTACTACCGATACAAGCACCATCTCACAGATGTGCTTGTACTCCAGCAACCATCACCAACGGATCTACAAATCCTGTATGATGGGGCAACGCCACACACACCTGTGTGCATCTCATGATAAACCCTAGACGCGCGCACGTTTCTCTGGCCGTCTCTTGGTATTTATATGGCTAGGGTCGAAACCCTAAGAGCCCACACGATTTCTTCATCATTTTGGGCTTCTGGGCCTTTTCAATAAACCCCTGTATTAGTTCCTGTACTACTTCTTAAACTGGTACAGCAACTGCATCAATTGCATCAATTGTATCAACGCCAGATATACATTCCAGCGATTTCGTCCAGCTCAGCAACTCACTTGCCACGTCAGCTTCTGTGCCACGCCAAGTTCTTGCCTCCTGGTACAACGTCTGATACATCCTCTGATGCATCTCATTATGACTCAGCTCCTGATACATCCTCGAATGCATCCAGCTGCAGTCTTCTTGATTACCACACTGTATTTCCATCATGTGTCGATCACTGAGTATCACTCGCATTAAACATTGCCTTTGCATCTGCTCTACTAGCACCTGCATCAAGTACTGCATCAGCAACTGTGTCAGTTCTTTCCAATGTCTCTGTGAGCTGCTACACCATGTATACCGATTATGTCTTTGTCTAGCATATGTAACATGTTATCCTCAACATCACGCTTTAGCCCCACGTCATCAGTTACTTTGTACTGCTTCCTTGTGTCACTTCGTGTGCTACTTCCAACTGATACATCAACTGCTTCTGTAACACGTCTTGTTCCTACAGCTGTATCATGTTCTGTTCTGACAGCTTCTCAAGTCAGTCAGCACAACACTTTCAGTCCTCGTTTTCTTGAGAGACCTCTCAATCCTCTCAATCGGGTCCGGCTGCAAGATTCTTCTCTTCTTTCCCTCCAAATTGAACACAACATTGGTAACGTGTTTTTCCGGCTCTCGCTTGTCAGAAACATCTTCTGCTTTAACCCTAATGTGAATACTAGGATGTTTTTTCGACTCACCATGAAGATGGTCTTGTCGGATCTCACCTTCTTCAAGTTCGGTATCTTCAACGTCTTCATCATCTTCTTGACCTTTTTTGGCGAACAAAAGTTGAAAAGATGTAGTGAATTCGCTGCGACTGGTTCTGTTCTTATCAAAGTCTTGAATCAAGGAAATTAACTTTGGCGTCAGCGACGGATGCAGTCTCTCAATGACGAAATTACAGACAGTGGTCATCTCATCCTCGTCGTGATCCATCGCTTTCTCTCGCTTTTGCTTTTGTTACATACGCACAAATATATATATAGTAAAAAGGAAGATTTAAGGCTATTCTTTCCTTTTTCTTCTAAAACTCTTTCCTTTTTGTCTCCCAAGTCCTATCTCAGGTGGGATTTTGATTACTCATACAAATTTTGACTTTTTAAAACAAAGAAAAATATATAAAATATAAAGATAATTTTAGATAAATTATGAAATTGGGTGACACAAACAGTCTCTTATTATTAACCTGGAAGTATATTCTTCCCCACTCTTTAACAAATTGAAAATCCATTTGAATCAAATATAATGACTATTTTCTTTTTGTTGAGTAAAATCAAATATAATGACTTAACCAGCTATATCTTTCTCATATAAACTGAATAAATTAAGTCCGGTTCAATCCATAAACTGACCGGTAGTCGATAGCGCCGATGTGATAAACTGAACCGGAATTTCAACAACTCTAATTTTATGGGTCTGATTGCCTCAAAAATAATAATTTGGGGGTTTAATGTTAAGAGAAGTAAAACCTAAGAGCGATTTTTCAAGGTTTTGTTTCTCTTTCGTCAGCTTTCAACTTTCAACTTTCAACTTCACCACTACTCTCTCACTTCTCACAGTAGCGCGAAAGCTCATCCTCAAGCAGAAGCCTCTTGCCATGGAAGATACCCACGACAAATCTCTCGATCTTCAAGAGATTCGCAGGTTTTCTATCTCTCTCTCGTCTCTTCATTCCTCTATTTTTGTTCCTTCATCTATTTGTCCGCATTTTGTCAGCCGCGTGAAAGAGCTCGAGTTCCTTCGCCGGAATTTCAGAGACCAACCTGGAGAATGGTTCCCTTCATCGGATTCCGAGGCTCCGGTCAAAGATTTTGCTCTTCAGCTTGAGGTAACTGCGAACTCTTTTCCCGTTTTCGCACTTGGTGGTTTTGCAGTGAATACATGATCTCGCGATAGATGGCTAATTTATGTTTCGGGTTTCTTCTCTATGTTTATGGAAATTTGCGTAGACAAAGATGAAAGAGATTGTTGAAGATTTATTGGATGTCGAAGATTCAGGTATGCAAGGATGAGATGCTTACTGCTTCCTGGGAAATTGAGACTTAAGATTTCTGTGAGGCAATTAAAAGATGTCAATCTCACAGATGCTTACTTGGAGTACTTGAGAAACGAGCTTCATACTGTGGAGGCTGAAAGTGCCAAGGTTTCTGAAGATATTGAACGTCTTTCTAGCTCTCATGCGCAAGGTTTGATATTTGTTTTCTTCTTCTCACTTCATATATATATATATATATATATAAGTATGGCATCAAAGTCCAATTATAATATGAGTTTTCTTTTATGAATTTGTTAGATTCTACTAGGCTGGATAGGGATCTTGAAGGTCTTCTATTCTCACTGGATTTTCTGTCATCTCAGGTTACTTACTGTTCATTCACAATATATTTATTGGCTTGAATGCATGATTTCCTTCTAATTCCCCAGTAAAAGTTTTTTTTAACCGATTCAAAAGGCTTGTTTTGAGGGTTATGTGATTCTCATTTTAGGAAGTGCAGAAATCAAAAGAGAATCCACCATCTAGCAGCTCAATGGAAATATGTGATGCGTCCACTTTGATTGATGTGAATGATGATGACAAATTTAAGGTGCGATGTTTTGAAGTTTTGTTTCTAGGAGAAAAAGCTTGGGTGTGTGTGTGAACATACAAAAATTTCATCTTTTAAAATATAATCTTCCAGTCATTCCATCTCTTGCTTGGCCTGATTGATTAGATCTAATGTGGCAGAAAGTACTAAACTACTTTTGCCGAGTACTCAAAGGTAAAAGATCATATACTGTCCTTTTCAATTCTAGTTTCCCTTTCCCTGAATAACTTCCTAGTGGTTAAGACTTAAAATCAAAAAGACATCTATTGCCTCCTTAATTTTCCATAAGTTTTTTTCTGTGCTTACTTTCTCTCCTTGCTACTGCTTGTCTTCATGTTGTTTTATGTTGTGCAGATATTTGTTCATTTTCGGTTTTAATAGAAAAATATTAGAGCTCTACCACTTCTCTGCATAGTTTTTTATACACCCTTTTTCACATTATTTTCAGATGTTTGAACTTGAGAATCAGATTGAGGAGAAAAGGATGATTCTCAAGTCATTGGAAGATCTTGATTCTGTATGTAAAAGGTAATTTAAAGGTGCTTTCAGATTTACATTTTTACCCTGTCTTTATTTGCGTTCTTCACTTTTCTACCTTCAGGTTTGATGCTGCAGAACAGGTTGAGGACGCATTGACAGGCTTGAAGGTGCTTCAGTTTGATGGAAACTTCATTAGGCTCCAACTGCAAACATATGTTCCAAAACTAGATGGCTTGCTTGGACAGCACAAACTTGTACACACTACTGAGCCATCTGAATTGATCCATGAATTGCTAATTCATCTTAAGGATACAACTACGGAGATAACAAAACTTGAGGTAAGAACACGCCTCCGAGTTTCACTACTGATTTGTTTATGTTTTAGTTTTGCATGAATCTAGATAAATGTATCTGTTTGTTACTTCCAGTTCCTTTTCGTGAATAATATCGAAATCTACTCTTCTCCCTCAGATTCTTCCAAATGAAGTATATATAGGAGACATCATAGACGCTGCTAATTCTTTCAGGTTTGTGCTCTAGCTTCTTTGTGTTATCCTGAAATTTGTATTACTTATCAATCTCGAATGGTATGGCTACTTAAAGTTATCAGACTAATAAGGAATCAGAGACAATAAGATGTAAATATATATCTATTTATTCTCGTCCTTTGATTTGACAACTTTCTTCTGTCTAACATATTTACCTAAGAAGCCGTAAGATATGTATCTTCATCCAACCTTTAGATCTGATTTTCATTTTTCAATAATTTGAATAAATGTCTAAGCAAAAAATGGTATCCTTTAATGCTGAGTCACATCACCGTCAATTACCAAAGTTATATATATATTTTAATCTTATGGAGTCTGCCATAACATGTCTTAAAACTGCAGGGAGATAAGGTTACACTCTGCGTTTCTAGACACAAGATCTTCATTCCAGTGGCTTGTCGCCAAGGTGCAAGAAAGAATTATTTCGACCACTTTAAGAAAATATATGGCGAGAAGTTCAAAAACAATAAGGTGAGCCTTTCCTTTCCAGTAGCTTTTGAGAGCTGAATATTTTTCCTAGGAAACTCATGTCTTTGAGTGCACTGCATGATCTATGATCCTATGACAGGCACACATTTGAATACTACGACAAAGATGAAACAATTGTGGGTCATATAGTCGGAGGTATTGATGCATTTTTAAAAGTCTCTGTTGGTTGGCCGTTGCTGAGTACTCCATTGAAGCTTGCATCTCTCAAGAACTCTGACTATCAGTCAAATGGAATTTCGCTGAGCCTAATCTGCAAAGTTGAAGTAAGACCGTTTGTTAATCTTCGATTCAATACTTGTCGAGTTTACAATTCCACCATAAGAAAATCGTTGTTTGCTAGGATGTTAGTTTCTTTTCTCTGGTCATCGATTTTAGTCGCATTGAATCTCTTAAATCGAACATTTAAGATATAATCACACCGATTAAGCCATTGTTGTATACCAAATACAATTTGCAACATAGTAAATAGTTTTTTTTTTCTCAATTGACTTGGAGCATGTTTTCTGGTTTTGCTAAGTTTTGCGATTTATCTCTTGATCTAATATTTATCAGGAACTAGCGAATTCCTTGGATTTACAGACCCGACAAAACTTATTAGGCTTCATGGATGCTATTGAGAAAATACTTGTACAGCAAACTCGCGAGGAACTCCATTTCAATGAAATCTCCTAAAAGTGAGTACCAAGAACATCCTCGACTCCATAACTTAGCGTTTCTTGAGAAGTTTGTGCGGTTTTTCTTCAGTTTAGATCTCCATAACGTTATATTCGTTTGTTGTCTGCAACTCTTTGTTTCTTGTAATACTTTGAAATAATTTCTGCCACGGTCCATGATATCTAATGATGGAGCTTGTTGCTTTATGCTTATGAAAGAACAAATATTAACATCATTACTACATTATCTTATCATAATGTATGTAAAAGTACATTATAATTCATACTTTACATTATCCTCATACATGCATCTCTTCTTTTTCCACACCCACTTGCGCATATATTTCTCTATATTCTTCTCTTTTTTATATCAATAAGCTGCAAAGACTATTGGTTGAAGCCAAGAAGCTAGGTTCCTCTGCTCATGCTCATGGAGGAAACCACCACAGAGAGCTTCTTCTCTCCTCCTAATCTTCCTCTTGAAATGATGGAAGAGATTCTCTTAAGACTACCCGTAAAGTCATTGATGCGATTCAAATGCGTTTCCAGCTTGTGGAGATTTTTGATCTCAGAACCTCTGTTTACTCTGAAACACGCTTTGATCTTGGAGGCGTCGAAGGCAACCACTTGTAAGAAGAGCCCATATGGAGTCATCACAACGTCTCGGTACCATCTCAAGTCGTGCTGCGTCCACTCTCTGTATAATGACTCAACGACCAACGTTTTTGAGCATGATGGTGAGCTTTTAGGCAGAGATTACTATCAAGTCGTGGGGACTTGCAACGGATTGGTCTGTTTCCATGTAGATTACAACAAAAGCTTCTACTTGTGGAACCCGACCATCAACAAAGATTGTCTGGTTCGGATCTCGGAACGAGCGATGAGTCTGTTGTAACATATGGGTTTGGTTATGATGAATCTGAAGAGGACTATAGTGGTTGCATTGTTGCAACAAAGACAACAATTGAAGACAGATGCAATGATCTATTCAACGAGACAAAAGCTATGGAGTAGAAGCAGCTACACTTGTTTTCCATCTGGAGTTGTTGTTGCTGACAAACCAAGATCCGGAATCTACATCAACGGGACTCTAAATTGGCCAGCCACTCACTCATCATCATCATTGTCGACCATCATATCATATGATATGTCACGAGATGTGTTCAAGGAGCTTCATGGGCCAGGTTGTTGCAAGAGAGGATGTTTGTGTTATTGCAAAGGTGCAAATGCAGATGTTTGGGTGATGAAGGAGTTTGGAGAAGGAGAATCTTGGTCTAAACTCTTGAGCATTCCCGGTTTGACTGATTTTGTTCGACCGCTTTGGATGTCAAACGATTTAGTGGTTTTGTTGGAGTTTAGATCCGGTTTAGCTCTCTATAACTGTGCCAGTGGAAAGTTTCAGTACCCAGTTTCAGACAGCTTAAGTAGTTGTCGAGACGCCAAAGTTTATGTCCAAGTGATCTTTGACCTTTAAGATTGGTTCCAATTAGTACCAATCAGATTTATACAAAATTTTAGTTTATAACACAATTGTTATACATCTACTTAAAAATCATTTTTTCTAAATTATCTTTAGTCCAAAATTACATTCTCATGTGGGAAAAAAATAAAAAAAAGCAATCAATCAAATATTCCTAACAAATTCCTCAACCATCACCAAAAAACTACATTCATCATTGTGCTTTGAGGCTTTTCTTGCTCGTGTTTTACGTACAGGGAGGAATATGAGCCGTTAGATAAATCGTTCGACGACGAAATATCCGAGGGAGGCTACTTTTCCGAGCTGGAACTCCGACCAGATCCTGAATTAGTGAAGACAGGGGTGTCTCTAGGCATAGAGACAGATCCACCACCACTTACACTTCCACTGTTTCCCATATCTTTCGTCTTGTGAAGTAGAAACGTTCCTGACAAAATTGTCACAAAACCGCACATTTCTGTCGCAATCTTCAATCCGCTCTGCGAAGCCCAATCCTGTAAAAACACATAGAGGAAGCGTTGAGAAGCGAATGGAGTTTGGTTAAGAGAGAAGAAAAGGAATTAGAGAATTTTTTGACCTTGAACATGATCATACTAGCTATGATGGTGAAAGTTGTGAACATAACGTAGTAAACCGGGGAAATAACCGCTGTGTTGAATGTATCCAATGCCTTTGCCAATACAAAAGAAGAAAACTCAGAAACAGATGAGCAAAAGAAAATGAATATGAAGGCGAGAAATCGGTGAATTAATAAGTTTTTTGTTTAACCTTGTTCAAGTAGTTGATCTGCAAAAGGCAACAAATCGCGACTACTAAAATGAAAATCCAAGCGTGGAAGTATTTGAATTGATTCATCCCTGAAAATGTCAGCTTAATGGCAATGGCCACAGCTTTCACACTCATAACCTAAAAAAAAACACAAGACAAGTTTTGAGGAAACATACTTAACAGAGAGAGAGAGCGAGATCAAGAGAAAAAACTTACAGTAAGAGATCCCATTAACGAGCAGATTCCGATATAAACTATCATATGAGTCTTGCCATAACGCGGTTCATAATAGAAGATCAGTACAAGCACCACAATCAAGATCACAGCAGAATACACAAGAAAACCTGATCAAACAGAAAAATTCAAAACTTTTGCATATCATCAGTCTTTGTAAAATCAAATGCATAATCATATTTCATATATATACCTGGTTCAATAGCAAGCTTCCATACTTGCTTGACTGATTCAATTTTCTGCTCGTGCGGGGCGTGTAACACTATCGTTGTAGACCCAACAACACAGAGAACGCAACCAAGCACCCCGAACATATGCAATTTCTCTTTCAAAATAAAATGCGCGAGCACTGCGCTGCATAAAACATGTGTTTTTTTTTCCGTTTTCAAGAAAACCACAAGTCTGTTGATATGATATAATGCAGGTTAAAAACAAAACAAGAATACCTGAATATAATGCTTAGAGCTCCCAAAGGTGTTACTAGAATAGCCGGCGCAAATGCATAGGCCGCAAAATTGGCTACTTCCCCAACAATCACTACATTTAGAGAACCGAAACACAAGTTTTTGTCAATCATATCTCTCAATAACAATTCAAACTGAATCTCTGAGTTTTAAAAAACATTTTGCAGCATTTGACGAAAAGACTTACTTGTTATCATCCCAGCCCACCACCATGGTTCATATAAGTATCCGTGCCCTCCTTCACCTGATCACAAGAAAGCAGTTAACAGTTTATTTAAAACTAATCTTGCAAAATCGGAGTCTCGAAATCAAGAACATATGATATATATAAGGAGCTCAATGATTTCAGAAAAATACCTGCTCGGACTCCGCTTGCACCCGCCTTCTTGAGACCTTTTTTCTTGATGATGAAGCTAGATCCAATAAAAATACTTGAAGAGACTGCTAGAACAAGTCCAGTGATGTTATCAGGTGACATCTGATCCATCTTAGCTTATATATATAATTGTTTATATATATATAAGTAAGATGAATCAGCCTGGAAGATTAAAAAAAACTCCCAGAAGAATTTTGGGGATAAAGATTCCAGATTTTCAAAGAGATTCTTGCATCTGGAGACCAAAACAAATTGTAAACATCATCAAATGAGCTTTTTGATTAGAAAGAGCCAAGATTAGCTCATCAACCAAAAAAACAAAAGAAATCTTAAAAATTCCCAGTTCCTAAAACAATGGCAGAAGAGACAAATAAAGAAACACAGAGAGAAAAAAATAAAAGACAAATCTTTAAACCCAAAATGAAGAAGAAGAGACGAGTTTTTACTCCAAAAATAGAATCAAAATCGATGCTTGTGAGTATAGAATCTACGGTTCTTCAAGTTTTGAAATTTGATAGACTTGTTTCCTCTGATTTAACGTATGAAAACTCAAAACCCTCTCATATACGTTACCTTTAAATCAACATTAACTATTAAATTCTCGAATCAATAAAACAAAAAACAAAAAAAATCTGTCAGTAATTAAAAAAGCAAGTGAAGAACACGCCAAATGACTTAAATCAAATTTCTTCACAAAATCATCAAATTATTCACGCAATTTGCAAACAAACAAGAAACACGATTACGGCGAAAAGAAACAAACGATGAAGCAAGAACCCAAAAAAATATTCTCGAACCTTTTTGTGTTTATAAAGAATATTCGAATTTGAAAGGTACCTCTTTTACTTTGCCACGTTCTGTTCTCAAAAAAAAAACCCAATATTTAAGAAGAAGAAGAAGAAGAAAGACAACTGATTTTTCTAGTTGTTCTTCTGTTGAAACAATTTCTAAAAATTAGGGTTTTTTGTTTTTTTTGCTGTTTTTGATGGAAATTATAAATTGAGAGAGAAAGAGAGAATTTCAGAATCAGCAGCGAATCCAGCGGATATTAGTAACGCAACAGCTCAGAAATTGCTAATGCACATTATTATGTACAATTACAAGCTCGCCACCTTCTATATTTGCCTTTTATTCTTTTCTTTTACTTTTCCATAATCTATGGTTTTTCCAACAACAAAAAAAAATATATAGAAATTTTACTTATGTGATCAAAAACAATCTTTATGTATGGCAAAAAAAAAAAATGTGATTACTTTATCGTAAGTTGGTAACCATGGTCATAGTCTGATTCAAAGATGCTTTTTTTTTTTTTTGCTATTGAGTAATTTTTGTAGACAAGGCAAAAGATTCCCTATATCCGAGTGATTTGGTTTCTGATGATGATAAGATGTGTGATTCTATCAGATTGATGCAACTTCTGAGGGGACAAAAGTTGATATATATTTATGGTTTTTGTGCTTTGTTTATTCTACTTGTTGTGACTGTCTTCTTAGTTTGACTATAAGATTTAAAACTCACTATTGATAACAGAGAAGATTAATCGCATCCAGAGTTGCTTTATTAGATTTTACTTATAATTTTGATGTTTTTTTTTCTGCTTAAAATTACGATTTTATATCTGTTTTTTATTGGTTCGTGTACTATATATGTAGAGCCGTCGTACTGTTGAAAGGTGAAACTAGAAAAATTACGCATATATAGTACCGAAAGTGTTACGTTTGCACAAATTTTCAGAAAATGTTGGAATACTAAATTAAAATGGTATTTGACAAATTGACAAATTAGAGTCGTTATGATGTGACTACTAAAAGATTTTTTTTGTTATCATCTATATTTTATTACGTAAATACAAATTTAGAAAAATATTAATTAAACTTACAATCTCACATATAAAAGATGATAACACAAACATATCCATGATACTTGTTAAAATCAGGAAGAAATTTACAAATAATTATGAAAATATAACATCTATTTTTGTAAAAATATTAGATGTGTGGACATCTATAACCGTTATCAAAACTATCGTGGACATCCACACAATTATGAGAAATTTCAGCAAAATAAATCTTAAACTTTAAACACTAAAAAGATTATAAATGATAAATATTATACCCTAAATACAAAAAGGGAGGACGTCAAAACAAAAACAAAAAATACAAAAAGAGAAATACTAAACCTTTCACGGATACTAACCCATAAAAGGTACTATATACTAAGGGAATACTAAACCGGAAAAGGGATATTAAATCCTAAATGGCAAATAGCGAACCCAAAATGAATAACGTAAAGTATGATAACCATAAATTAAGAACATAATAACAGAAAAAACTAAAACCTAAATAAGAAATAGCGAACCCAAATTGAATAACGTAAAGTATAACAACCATAAATTAAGAACATATGACGGAAAAATCTAAACCCTAAATGTAAAATAGCGAACCTGAATTGAAAAATGTAAAGTATGACAACCATAAAGAACATCTAACAGAAAAACTAATCCTTAAATGAGAAATAGCGAACCCAAATTGAATAACGTAAAGTATGACAACCATAAATTAAGAATATATAACGGATAAATCTAAATCTTAAATCGAAAATAGAGAATATGAAAAATAACGAACCCATATTGAATTTTGTAAAATTTTACAAAATTTTACAAAATTATATAAACATATGAGAGAAAATATTAACTCATGCTTTAGGCAAGTTTAGAATTTAACATGTCAAAACCAAAAATCACTTAGATAAAAAAAATACAATTATGAAAATAAAGCAATAAAAAATTTCATTTAAAACTTTTTTTTTCAACTTATGGGTCCCTAAAAATACCCTCCTGCGTTTTTATTTTTATTTTACAAATTATTATATAAGTTTAATTACAAATTCCAAAAATAATCACATCAACTCTATAAAACTTTTATAATTATCTATAAAACATACATTTGAAATATTACAAGCAATATTAATTAATAAAACATTACATCAAAATATAAAATTACATAACCATAAAATAAAAACATACAATCTAAATTATAAATTACAATAAATACCAAATTACTCAACACAATTATTTCCATAATACTCTCATATATGATCAATCAATCCATTTTGAAGTGCTAAATGACTTTTTTATTTATTTGTAGATTACGAGCTAAAATTTTTTGAAATCGAGCATTTTTATTTATTGTCATTTCAACTGTTGCATTGATATCACGTTCATCTTTAATTATCATGTTATGCATTATAATGCATGATGTCATGATATCATGTAATACCTCTTTTTTCTAATAACGTGTTGATCTGCTATGATAGCAAACTTGGATTGCAAAACTCCAAATGCAGATTCAACATCTTTCCGACATGATTTTTATCTTGATGCAAATAATTTTTTCTTTGGACCTTGGACATTGCTTATAGTTTGAACAATCGTTGACCATTTTACTTTTTTGTGTTATTGTACTTTTTGTGTAATATTTATGTATTCATGTAATTTTACTTTTTTATGTTGTTTTATTTTGTATAAAATTTGCTTAATGTAATATTATTGTTGTGTACTATTTATTTTTAATGATATGTAATATTTCTTCTATATTAATATTTTTATTTTTATTTAAGGTGTTTATTAATCTTTATACAAAAATTAAACTTATAAAGATATATATATATATATATATATATATATATATATATGAAATACTAAAATTATATATATGGATTAAAGTGATAAACAACAAAATTAATTGATTTTTAATGAAAATATATAATTGTAGGGACTAAATAAATAAAAAATATGAAACTTCAAATTTGAAGTATTGAATAGTGATATTTCATATACTTCAAAATTTGAATTATTGAAGTGTCTTGTTGATCCCGGGGATCACTAAGTATGTTTAAAGAGTGATTAGGAGATGAGATGTGAGATTTTCGTTAATTAGAGCAGTTTAACCACTATTAAAGCAGGTCGCAGAGAGAGATGAGTAGGCCGGGGGCCGTGTTTCGTTTTATTGATGGTGAGAGAAATGAACACTTTAGAATTACGAACTGGTTCCGAAGGACGTCCAGTTCGGCGTTCTAAAATGTTGTCTTGTTACAAAGAGAGAAAGAGAGAGGTCGGGTAGCTAGTTACAGGTCGGAAATTGCCCAAATCAGAAGTCCCCCTCATTAATGACATTGAGGGGTATATATAGCCGAGGTTGGCTTCCTGCTCCCCGGGATCTCGGGGCCACGTGGTGTCTTCAGCCTCTTTCGCGGGTAAGGTGGCCTAGGAGGCGTGTTCCGGCTTTCGAGGATAGAGGTCATGATGAGCTCGGCGTGGCGTGTTGCAGAGCAGCGTACTGTTTGACCAACTCTTCCACGTGTCTTCTTCTCCTTTGTCAAGTCTGCAGGGTTGGTGAGACGTCGAGGTCGGCCCATACTCCTGCTCAGACAATACACTGTTCGACCAACTCCCACTTGCCTTCTGCTCTTCTGACATTCCTGCCTTGAAGTGTCAGACCGGGGCCGAGGTGCGTCGCTTTCAGGTCGGCGACCGAACTGGAGAGGGGACTTGCGGGTCGGTGCTTTCAGGTCGGCGACCGAGCTGAAGAGGGGACTTGCAGGTCGGTGCTTTTAGGCCGGCGACCGAGCTGAAGAGGGGTCTTTCCTAAGATGGGCCTAACTAATTGGGGGTGCTAGGCCCACCTCCAACAATAGGCCCTCCCCCAGTTCGGTATCGCGAGGCGAAGTGAGCATGCCGAAGTTGATCTGATGTTAGTTCGGCACATCTTAGGACGGGGAGTCCGTGCTCGTACGTGTTGATCTTCCCGGGAATCCGTAGACGGCTGGCGCGTGCCCATCGCGTGGGAGAGTGAAGGGTCGCCTCGTTTTTCGCGTGGGACGCCCACGCGCGGCGTGTGATAGACGCTTCGCGTTTACCGAGGCGTCCTTTGCTTTTTTGGCGTGGGGATAGCGAAGAGGCGTCATCATTAGGTTTCTGGGCGGCCGTGAATTTTTCGACACGTGGCCGGGCGTCGCTTCACTGTCCCCCTTCTTCTATTTAAACCCTCCTTCCTCCTCCTGTTAAAACCTTCTGCGCATAACCCTAAGGTAACCTCCTTTCTCCGATTTCCTCATTTCCCTTCTTGCTTTCTCTGTATTTTTCGATCTCCTCCTCTCCGTGCAATGGCGCCGGTGTTAGACGGTATTAGGGCTGAGTCGAGCGAAGAATCGGCGTCCCGTGGTGGCGGTAGCGATTCTTCGAGTTCTTCCTCCGGTGGTTCCGACCGTGCCTTCTCTCTGTGTCGAGGCGCAGACAGTGGGGGACAGTCTGCTCCTTCGACTTCGGGGGCCGCCCCGACGCTCCCGGGGACCCATCTCCGGAAGAAGACGGTAGTTAGGTCTTCCTCTGGCGGTCGCGGCGTTGGCCAAGCTGGGGGTAGAACCGGGCATCTGGGCGACCGCGGGGGTCGTCCGGGCGGCCGCGGCGGCGGAGTACGAGTGGCCAGGGTGAGGTCTCCCCTGGTTCCTTTCGAGCAGGGAGGGTCACCGACCTGGAGTACAGCGGAATTGGTGACTCTGCTGAGGGATTTGTGCGACTTCCCTGCTGGCGTCGAGCTCCGGCTTCCTAGGGCGGAGGAGCGCCCGTGGACTCCTCGGCCGGGCTTCGTCTGCCTGTATGAGTCGTTCTTCCATAAGTGCGGCTTGCGCCTTCCTCTCCCCGAGCTGTTCGTCCAGTATTGCCGGGCGCGGGGCTTGGCCTTCTCGCAGGTCTGCCCGTCCACGATCCAGGAGATGATCGTGCTGCTGACCTTGGGGGATGAATGCGACGTGGAGGTGACGGTGCCTATGTTCGAGGCACTCACCCAGCAGAAGGCAAATCCTGGGATTCCTGGGACCTTCTATGCCGCTTTCAAGCCCGCGGCGAACGTCCTGGAGGCACCCAGCTCGGGGTCAAAGGCCAGCAAGCTGTCGAAGGTCAAGGACTGGTCTCGCAGCTACTTCTACGTCCGAGCCACCGAGGTGGCTGGACTCGACCCGTTGGCGCGATACACCCGGGATTGGAATTTTTCCCCGGGTAGGGGTTTGTAGATCGGGCTGCTTTTCTTTTGCTTTAGTTTGGCCTGACTGATGTTGTTTGCTCTTCTTTCAGGTCCTCACTCTTCCAGATTTAAGCTGCCGGACTACGCGGGTATCGTTGCTGTGCTTAGGTCGGTGCACGACAGAGAGTGGAAGTCATTCACCTCGGGGAGAATTGAAGCTGCGATGGCCGGAGGTCGGTTGTTGTTGTTGACCCTTTTTTTTTTTTTTTTTTTTTTTTTTTTATATATACCGGGCTGACGGTTATCTCCAATGTAGGTCGAGCACGGTTTGCCAATCCGCTGTACGCGGACTCCTTTGTGGCGCCGCCGCCGCCGATGCGTGAGGTACCGGTCCGGCGAGACCCGGTGCCGCGGACTGGGGGGGAGGCCTCCGAGGCGGCTCTCTCGAAGAAGAGGGGGGCCGACGCTGCCAGTTCTAGGGCTGGCAGGAAGAAGAAGAGGACCGAGGTTGTGGCTGATAGAGATGCCACAGGAACGCAAGAGGGGTCCTCGACTTCAGGTCGGGAGCCTGTCCGGCCTGAAGAGGCTGGTTGCGAGCCCGAGGGCTCCCGAGGTGCTCCAGTCGGGGAGGCTGAGACACCTGCGGCCGAGGTGCCTGCGGGGGAGGTCGAAGGGGCCCGGCCCCTCGCGATTGAAGATGTCGCTGGTCGGGCGACGGAGGGCGGCGATGCAGCCGTCGTTGTGGAAGAAGGGCGGGAGGCCGCCGGTGACCAGAGTGATGGGGCTCCGGAGGGTTCCGAGGACGGGCCTCGGGACTACAGCTTCAATTTCTGCCACGAAGATGGCAGTACCCAGGTCATCGTGGACCCGGACGAGTGCGCCGAGCTGGCGTAGGCCATGATGTTCGGGCAGAAGCACCCGCACTTTGTCCCGCTGGAGATGGCGGAGGGCAATACCTTTCGCCAGGTGGCGCGATCCGCAGCGAGGGTAGGTTTTGTTCCGACCTTGCCGTTTTTAGCTGGATTTGTTGTGCGTCTTTGCTAACAAATGTTTCGATGCAGACGATGGCCCTTACTGCCTTTCTGGCGGAGGCCTATGAGAAGCGACTCGCCGAGAAGGACGCGTCGCTTGGCTTTCTGCAGGCGACCCGGGAAGCCAGTTCGCAGGGCCAGTCCCTTCTCCTTCGCGGGCTCGAGAAGGAGCTGAAGAATGAGAGGGCCCGGGCAGCGGGGCTGGAGGAGGAGGCGGCGCGGGCCCGGGCTGGAGAGGTGGGCAGGCTTCAGGCCGAGGTGGAGGCTGAGAGGTCCCGGTCTGCCGCTGAGCGGGCCCGGTCGGCTACTCTGGAGGAGGAGGTCGTGCTCCTGAAGGGGAAGAGGGAGACGCTCCGCTCCAAGGTCAAGGGGCTGGAGGAGGTGGAGGCGCGGGCGCGGGCCCGGGCTGACGAGGTGGGCAGACTTCAGGCCGAGCTGGAGGCTGAGAGGGCCCGGTCTGCCGCTGAGCGGGCCCGGCCGGCTGTTCTGGAGGAGGAGGTCGGGCTCCTGAAGGGGGAGAGGGAGACCCTCCGCTCCAGGGTCAAGGGGCTGGAGTCTGCCATAGGCCGGGCGAAGGTGGCCGTGGCCGCGGAAAGCGAGCGGGTAACGGCCCGGTGGGATGCGCGGAACCGGAAGTAGTCCGCCAAGATGGAGAAAATCCGCGCTCACCTCGATGGGCGCCAGAGGGCCTTAGAGCCTCACCTTATGTACAATCAGGTGATCGGCATGAAGGCATGCCTCAGGAGGATGGAGGCCGAGGACAGTCTGGTGGTGCCGTGGTACCGGTACCAGAAGCTGGACGAGGACGAGGAGGCATTCGGTGCCGTGCTGGATGGGATGGATTTTCCGGACTTGACCCCGGAGGATCTGGACATCCCTCTCGATCGCGCTCATAGCGTCCAGCTCGAGCGGCTCATGCCCGTCGCTTCTTCGGAGGCGCCCTATGTGGGTCTGACTGAGGACGCTCCCTCGGCCGTTGAGGCCATCCAAGCAGATCCCTCGGTCCTGTTTGCTGATGAGGCCGGGACCGACGCGCCATCCGGTGAGACCGGAAGCGAAGCGCCATCAGGCGAGGCCGGTACCGAGGCGCCAGCCGGCGAGGCCTGTAAAGAGGCGCCAGCCGGGGAGGCCGGTATTGAAGCGCCGTCCGGGGAGGCCGTGGTTGGGGAAGAGGTGGCTGAGCAGCCCTTCCTTGGTGAGTACGGGACCAATGCGAGGATGGTGGGCCCGGGTGATTTAAATGGTACCCGTGCTGACGGGGGCGAAGACCGACCGGCCGATGCGGCCTTGTAAAAACTTTTTTGTTTTTTCCTTTTTGTTTTCTTCTCTTTGTAAAGACCGGGCCGTAGGCCGTTTATGTAAGGACCAGGCCGTTGGCCCCTCTTTTTATGATAACAAGGCCGTTGGCCCCTTTTTCTTCTCTCTTCTCTTTTTTTTTGTAAGTGCCGCTTCGAGGCATTGTAATGATTAGGCCGTGGGCCCTTTTGTATAATTGAGGCCGTTGGCCCTTGCCGTTTCGAGGCTTTTGTAAGTGACTAGGCCGTGGGCCCTTTTGTATAATCGAGGCCGTTGGCCCTTGCCGTTTCGAGGCTTTTGTAATGACTAGGCCGTGGGCCCTTTTGTGATAATCGAGGCCGTTGGCCCTCTTTTTTTTTTTTTTTTGTAAGTGCCGTTTCGAGGCTTTTTTGATTGGTAGGGTAGGTCGTAGACCGTACCCTGTCATGTATGCAGGTCGTGGACCGTGCTCTTGTATTGGGTGCGAGGTACGACTCGGCTTGAGATACTTATTGCTTGTGTATCTTTAATATTTTTAGTGGGTGGGAGGTGATCTCGGCTTAAGGTACTTATTGCTTGTGTACCTTGTTTTTTTGGTGCGGGTAGCGAGCCCGGCTTAGAGACACTTAATGCTTGTGTGTCTAGTAGAGGTGCGAGCCCTGGGGCCCGGCTTTAGTACTTATTGCTTGTGTACTATGGGGGTGCGAGCATTGGAACTCGGCTTTGGCACTTATAACTTGTGTGCCGGGGAGAGCGAGCACCGGAGCTCGGTCCCCTTTTTTTTTTTTTTTGTAGTGCGAGCGTTTGGAGCTCGGCTTTTTTTTTTTGTAGTGCGATCGTTTGGAGCTCGACTTTCCTTTTTTTTTTGTAGTGCGAGCGTTTGGAGCTCGGCTTTTCTCTTTTTTTTTTTTGTAGTGCAAGCGTTTGGAGCTCGGCTTTTTTTTTTGTAGTGCGAGCGTTTGGAGCTCGGCTTTCCTCTTTTTTTTTGTAGTGCGAGCGTTTGGAGCTCGGCTTTTTTTTTTTGTAGTGCGAGCGTTTGGAGCTCGGCACACATTTTTTTTTTTTTTTTTTTTTTTTTTTTTTGTAGTGCGAGCGCTTGGAGCTCGGCTTTTGTGCACAGGTCGGGGACCTTATTCCTTTGTCAAAAGGGTTTTATTAGATTAATAGCTGAGCCCTGGTTAGGGGTTGCCTACGTACCCTTTAGTAGAAGGGATCAAGCCAATCGTAGTTCGTTTGTTTACAAAGGCGGAGAGCGGAATGGAGCCCGGGGGCTTAGTACGTATCGACGAGGACTCGGTTAACGTCGCAGTCGGCTACGCGGACTTGTATGACGAGGGGGTCGTTGTGGGGCTGGTGGACCCCGACCGCGTCGGCCTCGGTGAAACATATCCCCCTCTTGCTCGTGTCCCGAGCGTCGATCTCCGGCCCGGAGTGCCACTTCAGGGAGGCGTCGGTCTTCCTCTCATGACGCTTGATGGACCGCACCGAGTTGTTGCACGAGAGGAGGCCTCCCATGATCATCCCTATCAGAGTCCGGGCCGGGGGAGGCGATCTGCCCGTATCCCGGTCTCGCGAGGGAGATCGTCGCCGCCGGTCGTCGTTTTGGGCGCGGTTGTAAGGCCTAGCCTGGTTATCCTCGCGACCTCGGTTGTCGCGGGGTTGCACTCAATCGTCGTCCCGGGCATGCGGACGCAGCCGCTCTGGGACGCTGATTTCTCCCCGTTGAAATTGGTTCAGCAGGACCTCCTGGAGGGCGCAGCAGTGAGAGGTCGGGTGCCCCTTTCGCCGGTGGAAGTCGCAGAAGGCCGACCTGTCGTAAGGTTCGTCTGGTCGGGGTTTCCTATCGCTCGGCTCGTCGGGACGCCGATCCTGCTGGCGGGGATCCCGTACGTACTTGTTCCAAGGCAACCCTGGCGCGGGGTTGGAGGGAAGTACGGGGTCGTGCAGACGGAGGCCGGAGGGCGGTCCGTTGACAAGGAATGCAGCGGCCTGCTTTCCCTTGCTGCGCTGGTACTCGTCATCGTAGTGTTGACGAGGCTCTTGATACCTTTCCTGGGGCCGCTCCTTTGGGGTTGGGGCCTTGTGAGAGGCGCTGTTTCTCGACTCAGCCGCCTTCTCCTCCTCGAGTTCGACGAAGAGTCCAGCGCGGTGCAAGGCGTCTTCCAGCGAGCGCGGCCTGTTGAGCTTCATATCGTCCTTGAAGGCAGAATCGGCCCGCAGTCCTTTTCTCAGAGCGGGGAGCGCTGACTCATCGGTCACGTTGCTTTGGGAGGCCGTGGCCTTGAAGCGCTCTATGAAGGACCTGAGCGACTCCTTCGCTCCTTGGTTCATCTCCCAGAGGTCCGCGCTGGATGCGGACTGCCGGATGTAGATGGAGTAGTGCTCGAGGAAGGTGGTCGACAGGTCTCTGAAGCTGTCTATAGAGTGCGTCTTCAGCCGAGAGAACCACGTGAGAGCCGGGCCGGTGAGGTTTTCTACGAAGAGCTGGCAGTGGGCAGCTTCGCGCTCATCCGGTGAGAAGTGGGCGCGGCCCATGGCGATGGTGAACGCCGTAAGATACTGGGCCGGGTCGGTGGTGCCCGCGTAGGGCTAGAGCTTGAGCTTCCCGAGGTGCTGGAGCGGGACGGAGGCGATCCGGGGGGTGAACGGCGTGTTTTGCGTCTCTCTGAGGACGCGATCGGGCCGCGCTGGTGGCCTGATGGATTTTGGAGGACATCGCGCGGATAGTCTCCTTCATGGCCTCGAATTCGGCGTCCCTGGAACGCTCCGCGCTGGATCGGAGATGGTGGGCCTCGTCGCCTGGGTGGCTGCCTACGGCCGGGGCGAAACGTCCGCCCGGCCCTTCTGACCCTGACGGCGAGTCGCCAGGTCGGCTTGTCCGGACACGGGGGGTTTCTTCCCGAGAGGCCGGCTCCCTGAGATGGACGTCGGGGGACCCGGTATTGTCCGACCGGTCACGGGAGGCCACTAGCGTGGCGAACCGTTGGTCGGTGGCTCGCGTCAGCTCGTCTATCCTGGCAAGCAGGGTCTGCATCACGGCGGACAGCGTGGGCTGCTGCTCCGACGCTCGAGGCGCGTTGTGGGCGGCGGAGCCGTCGGGATGAGCAGATGCCGAAGCCGGGGGCGGGGCCCTGAAGAACTGCTCTCGAGGGATTGTCTGGTTGGCAGCTGCTTGGGCTGACGACGGGATGGTCGCCGTTGTTTGAGTCGTTCGCGGGGCCGTTGTCGGGGCCTGGGCCGTTGTTTGGACCGGGGTCTCGTGGTCTGACAACACTCTTGGGGGCGGAATTGCCATCGTTGCTGCGGTTGCGGTGGTGGTTGAACTGCTCCTTGCGTATAGAAGAATCTCTTAAACCCCTCCTTCTAGCGCCAATTGTTGATATCGGGGATCACTAAGTATGTTTAAAGAGTGATTAGGAGATGAGAGGTGAGATTTTCGTTAATTAGAGCAGTTTAACCACTATTAAAGCAGGTCGCAGAGAGAGATGAGTAGGCCGGGGGCCGTGTTTCGTTTTATTGATGGTGAGAGAAATGAACACTTTAGAATTACGAACTGGTTCCGAAGGACGTCCAGTTCGGCGTTCTAAAATGTTGTCTTGTTACAAAGAGAGAAAGAGAGAGGTCGGGTAGCTAGTTACAGGTCGGAAATTGCCCAAATCAGAAGTCCCCCTCATTAATGACATTGAGGGGTATATATAGCCGAGGTTGGCTTCCTGCTCCCCGGGATCTCGGGGCCACGTGGCGTCTTCAGCCTCTTTCGCGGGTAAGGTGGCCTAGGAGGCGTGTTCCGGCTTTCGAGGATAGAGGTCATGATGAGCTCGGCGTGGCGTGTTGCAGAGCAGCGTACTGTTTGACCAACTCTTCCACGTGTCTTCTTCTCCTTTGTCAAGTCTGCAGGGTTGGTGAGACGTCGAGGTCGGCCCATACTCCTGCTCAGACAATACACTGTTCGACCAACTCCCACTTGCCTTCTGCTCTTCTGACATTCCTGCCTTGAAGTGTCAGACTGGGGCCGAGGTGCGTCGCTTTCAGGTCGGCGACCGAGCTGGAGAGGGGACTTGCGGGTCGGTGCTTTCAGGTCGGCGACCGAGCTGAAGAGGGGACTTGCAGGTCGGTGCTTTTAGGCCGGCGACCGAGCTGAAGAGGGATCTTTCCTAAGATGGGCCTAACTAATTGGGGGTGCTAGGCCCACCTCCAACATGTCTCTTGGAAAATAAAATACTTTATATTTGAAGATTTAGAATGTTTCCCTTAGAGCTTCCTCGAACATTGGGTAGAAGTGATCATTTTTTAATATGAAAAACATTAGAAAATGTTCAATTATGTAACTTGTGAGGTTTTAATATGTAAGATTGGCATAAATGAGGACAACAGTGAAAATATAGCAAAAACAGTAAGAGCCTCTCTTCCGAAGAGAGGGATATCGTTTTGCTACGCCCAAAAAGAAAGAAGAAAGGGATCGTCCCACTTGCGGCTTAGATAAAAGATTCGACATTTTCCTCTTTCTCCATCTTCTTCTATTGCGTTTCTCGATTTGCTAGAAACCCTAGAAACCACGGGATCTACCTTCGAGCATTCTACCTGCTCTTTCTAGATTTGGTAATGGAAGCTTAGGCTCTGCTCTTTTCAATCGTTTATTTCCGAATTTGAGATTTATCTCTGCCGAAGAGTGTTCATCTGAGATCGCTACTTTCTCTGATGGCTTCTGGTGCTGGTAAGCCCTTCTGGGTGAAACATGCGGAAGACGCTAAAATCAAGGACCAAGGAGAGAAAGACGCTGCCGCTAAAGCAGCTTTTGAAGCCACATTCAAAGGCGTCGACCAAACTATACCTCTGATCGAAGCAGCTCCTTCCTCTATGGTATCGGAATCTTCACCAGAATCCGACAGCGATTTGGATGATGAGTCTGATTACTTATCAAGGAAACCAATTGGTCCGGTGGTTCCGAGCAAGTCCACGGCTTCTGGAGCTGGGATCGGTGGAGGAACGGCTTGCGTACCTTCTACATTTGTAGTTGTAACTAAGGACTCCGATGGAAGAAAAGTTCCCAATGGTGGAGCTTTGATTAGGGTTAAAGTGTCTCCTGGTGTAGGTGTTGGTGGCACAGATCAAGAAGGAGTCGTTAAAGATGCTGGAGATGGGAGTTATGCTGTTACCTACGTTGTGCCTAAGAGAGGAAACTATATGGTCAACATTGAATGCAATGGGAATCCGATTATGGGAAGTCCTTTCCCTGTCTTCTTCAGCCAAGGTACTGTTCTTATTGTATGAGTCAAATTATTGCAATTAGTGACAGCAATAGAGCTAGGATTTCATTAATGTTTCTCGTATGATGTTTGATGGTAAGGTCTTTGTCTTTATCAAAAATCTTGAAAACAGGCTCTTCTTCGACTGGAATTATTGGTTCTGCTCCAGCTTCATACTCAAACCTTATAAATCAAACAATGCCAAACATGCCGAATTACACTGGCTCGGTTTCGGGTGCTTTCCCGGGGCTATTGGGAATGGTTCCAGGCATTGCACCTGGTCCTTCAGGTGGTGCTATTTTGCCTGGAGTTGGAGCTTCACTTGGGGAAGTCTGCCGGGAATATCTTAATGGTAGATGTGCAAACACTATTTGCAAGTTGAACCACCCTCCCCAGAACTTGCTGATGACTGCTATAGCTGCAACAACAAGCATGGGTAGTCTAAGTCAGGTGCCTATGGCACCTTCCGCCGCAGCAATGGCTGCTGCTCAGGCCATTGTTGCCGCACAGGCCCTTCAAGCCCATGCTTCTCAGATGCAAGCACAGGCTCGATCAAACAAAGGCTCTTTAGGTATTGTGTCCTTTCATTGTTGGTCTCTCTCTCTATATACACTCGGTTTTGTTTTGAGTCCCTAGTTGGTCTCTCTCTAGTTTGCTTCCCTTTTGAGATACTCATGAGTTCAAGTAGCTTCTGATTTAGGTTCCCCAGAAAAAGGAGTAAAGGGAGAGGCATTGAAGAAATTTCTCCAAGTTAGCAACCTGAGTCCACTGCTTACAACTGAACAGCTTAGGCAGCTATTTAGCTTCTGTGGCACAGTAGTTGACTGTACTATAACTGATTCAAAGCATCATGCTTATATAGAATATTCAAAGCCCGAAGAAGCAACAGCGGCTTTGGCATTAAACAATATGGAAGTCTGTGGTAGGCCTTTGAATGTTGAGATTGCGAAATCGCTTCCTCAGAAACCATCTTCGGATAATTCTTCTTCATCCTCATTACCAATGATGATGCAACAGGCCGTCGCGATGCAGCAGATGCAATTCCAACAGGCTATACTGATGCAACAAGCCATGGCTACTCAGCAGGCGGCAAATAGGGCTGCCACCATGAAGTCTGCCACGGAGCTTGCAGCGGCTAGAGCTGCAGAGATAAGTAAAAAATTAAAACCTGATGGAGTTGGAAATGATGAAAAGGTAGCTGAACAGAAATCTAGGTGGGCTTCCAATACAAAACTTATAGACATTTCCCTCCATGACCTATATCTCGCTCCTTTCTCTTTTTGATAACGTTGTCATTTTTTAAGAGCTGAACTGATAGTCACCTCTCTTGTCCAGGTCACCATCTAACTCTCCTACGAGGTTGAGATCGAAGTCAAAATCACCAATTAGTTACAGGCGAAGACGGAGATCTCCATCTTATTCACCACCGTTTCGTCGCCCGAGAAGTCATAGATCAAGATCACCTTTAAGATATCACCGGCGATCAACTTACGAGGGGAGAAGGCGGTCATATAGAGATTCAAGGGATATTTCTGAAAGTAGGAGATACGGTAGATCAGATGAACACCATTCTTCCAGTTCAAGGAGAAGTAGGAGTGTAAGCCCCAAAAAGAGAAAATCCCAGCAGGATGATTCAGAGCTGTCAAGACATCGACGCGATAGCTCATCTCGTGGGGATAAGAAATCATCTCGTGCTGGTTCACGATCCCCAAGGCGACGTAAGGAAACTAAGTCAACACCAAGAGATGATGTAGAAAGCAAACATAAACGCAGAACACGTTCACGATCCAGATCAGTGGAAGATTCTACAGATAAGAAGGATGAAGCTAGAAATGTGGAGTTGAAGCATCACAAAAAGCGATCAAGGTCAAGATCTCGTGAAGATAGGAATAAAATCAGAGACGCATCCCCAAGTTCTGATGATACTAAACAGAAACACAGGGGGAGGTCCAGGTCTAAATCATTGGAAATCAACAATGGCTCTCATGAGAATATTGATGTTGCTGAAGACGATGATCTGAATTCCCGTCACACCAGGCGGAGGTCAAAATCATTGGAAGATGACTATAATATGAAGGAGCAGAGGAGGGGAAGGTCCAGGTCTAGATCAGTGGAAACCAAACACAAGTCTTCTGGGAAAGATGAGCTGGATGAAGATAAAAATGCAGGATCACGTAGAAGGAGGTCCAGGTCAAAATCAGTGGAAGGTAAGCGTAGTAGTTATACCAAGGAGAGTCGGAGCAGGGACAAAAAATCCAAGCATCGTAGTGGAAGATGGTCGAGGTCAGCATCGACTGAGGGTAAGCAAAGGAAAGATATCAGGTCATCCCCTGGATATTCTGATGAAAGGAAATCAAGACATAGGCAACACTCGAGGCCAGGATCCATAGAGAAAAAGAAGAGTTCAAGGGATAAAAGATCAAAACGTCATGAAAGATTGCGGTCATCTTCTCCTGGAGACAACGACAAAGGACGAGGCGATAGATCATCATCTCCTGTTAGCTCAGAAGATCATCTGTAGCAGACCCTTCGGCCTTGGCCAATTGAAACGAGTATTTTTCGAATTTTGTCAATGCCACTTTGGATTAACTGTTAAAACATTATCAAAGTTGTTTTCTGCTTCACCTTCGTTGACTTTACACTTCCATCTTCTTCCAAGAATAACGGTTGGATTTATATCCCTTTTCCTTAATTGCTCTAGTTTTAATCAAAATGCATCTGCATAGACACAAACACGAGATGTTTTGAGCAATTCATAGTCATCATTATAATCATGAAAACATTCGAATAAACATCATTAAAAACCATACGATTTGTTTTTTGCTTATTTCAAATCTACAAAACAAAAACTCGCCATCGTAAGCATAATTAATGATACAAACAAACATTACAACACTCTTAAGTAAAATATCTCATCATCCGTTAATTAACGCCCTGATCAAACCACACTTCTTCAGCTCCCATTTAACCTTCTCCATCACATCCTCCGGCAACGTCACCGTCACAACCCTCTCCTCCATCTCAGCCGCCGGCAAAACCACCACCGCTCCGTCGTCTCCTATCCCCTGAACATTACAATACACCGATTTCGGCGATGTCTCCCTCACTTTCGCCTCGTAGAAATCAACTTCGCTCAGATCCACAAACGTCAATTCCGCTCCGTAGACGATGAAATCCGAAACACCATCATCGCTCTCCCCAATCGCATCGATCCCAGACCTCTCGTCGGTCGCCGCTTCTCCGATAGATTTCACAATCTCCTCCAAATTCGCGTCGGTGACTGAAAAACCGACGCGAACGGAGCTAATCATCTGACTGTTTCTCACCGCTCTAGGCTTCAGTCCATTCGGATCCGATCTGATGATCGTAATCCTAACCGGCTCCGATTCTCCTCTCGCCTTTGCTATGCATTTCCATATGATCCCACTGAGAATCTCGAACGGAGGAGTTTGTTTATCTCCGTTCGCCGGAAAGTGTGATTGTATCTCGTGAACCGTTACGTTGAAGGAGTATGTTGTCATTTTGTTGTTACTCGGAGCGACCCAGAGGTCTCCGACCGGGTCAACCCGTTTGATGGAACCCGGTTCTATACCCGTGGAATTCGGGTTTGGAAACCCTCTTTCTAGCTCAGAGGTTTTATGGCAGTAGATCTCCTCACCAGCTAAGGCCCGAGTCCATAAGTTGAAAAAGTGAGAAAGCGAGAATGGATCTCCCGTGATATGGGCCCAGCTTAAGCCTAATGCTAACCCACCGCACTTAAACCGGGTCATCTACAGTAACAAAACCGAATTAAACCGATGTTTTTCATTTTAATTATACTCTGCGTTGGCTTGAAAATATACTTCTTTCACTTTCATGCCAAGCCAATAATAGACCATGTTAGATATTTGAAATATATATTTTAATTACATGTTAGAAATATTAATTCAAAATTTAGTTCGACCCTAAAACATGTAAATTAATTTTGTTTTGTCACGAATACCATGCAAAAGCACACTTAATGTCTAGAATCGGTCCTGATGGCCAAGACGCGGAAATGTCATCTCCCTTCATATTTACTAGATTCTAATCCGTCCGTTCGCATGATAATTTCTTTTTTGTTTATCAAATTTTGTAGTATAATTTTTTTTTTTTGCATTTAGACATAATTTATTTGTATATATATAACTTTCTAATAAGTGACATATTTATTTTTGTGTTTAGATATAGTTTTTTTTTGTAGATTTAATATTTTCTAGTATTAAATATGACCGTGATTATAAAAACATAATTCTAACCCGTCCGTTCATATTAATCCAAAAATGACCACAATTCTAAAAACATAATTCTAACCCGCCCGTTCATATTACTGTATAATATAAATATTTACTAATTTTAAATATTTAAATTTTTAGGCTGATTGATTATGATAAAAAATATACACTAACATATCATTTATCATTTCCGTCATTATAAAAATATTATTTAAATTTTAATATTTAAATTAAATCTAAATTAATATACGGTTTATTATTTTTGTAAAGATATAATAACAACTGGTTTTTGTGATTTTTGATAATTAATTTAATCTATATTTAAGGAAATTCAAACTAATCTAAATTAAAATTTGAATTTTCAAAGTTATTTTTAAATCTAAATTAAAACATAATTTTTATTAATATTGTACTAAATTGATTTGTTTGGCAACTGGAATAGTAGTTATCCACAAAAAATAGCCTAATATGAAGGTTTTCTTGTTTGGATACAAAAAATATCTCTGTTTTAATAGTATAGATTAATTCTTTTTTTTCATTTAAATCAATTTTCTTATAATTCTTAATTTTGTATAATTGGGTTTAATGATTTTGTTTGTTTCTCTCTTCTTAGAGACGATCAAGCGATCAATAATTGCTCGAAGAAATTGTTCGTTCCGACGGTGATTATGGCCGGTGATCGACACATCTCCGGTGTCGGCAATGTGTTTTTCCATATATTTATATATATATATGTACTTTTATATATATTTATGTCTCGTCTTCCATCCAGTTTCATCATACGTTTATGGTGGTTTGTTCATGCGACGCCGGTAGTCGTGGTTAAGAGTGATCATATGTGTCGAAGTTTATCGGTGGTCTATCTTCGATTCCTTCAAGCGTGGTCGGTTCCGGGTAACCATTTTCTCTCTCTCATATAGTGTTTATTTCCGATTCAATCGGTTTTTGTTTTGGATTGTTGCCAAAACCAATAATCCATCGATCTTTTCGAAGAACATGTTGGTGAATTGTCGGAGAATATGGGATCCTGGAAAACGGAAACCACCATGGAATGGACGATGTTTCGGCGATGAAGATGTATCCTCTTTGTTGTATGACGATATTCGTACAATCGTTGAAAATTGGCAATCTCAAATTTTATTTCTTTCGGAAGAATAGTATATTGGATTCTCAACCAAAGAATATCTATATATCTAATTTGGGAATTGGTCAATGTAATACAACAAGAAAATTTTGTAGATAACCAACGATGAAGTTCGCATCAGATCGTATGCGAAAATGAAAACGAGTAAGACTTTTATTTCAAAAAGCATCGTCATTTTTGTTTCTTTTGTTTTATTGTTTTCTAAACGTTTATACTTTATTATTTTTATACTTTCAATGTAAGCTAGAATTTTATATATAAATAAAGATATATGATTAAAAAATGGGTTTAATGTACCAAAAATCATACTAATTACATGGTTTAAATAAAACGTTAATGAAACAATCAGCGGTATTTCACATAATCGCATCATTCACATGATTTTTGTCTCTCTTTTTTTTTATAATTACTAGAAGGTTTTGGGTCAAGGTCCGTATATCTCCAGGCCCGTACCATAGTATTTAATATAATTTTGTCTTAAGTGTCACTTAATTATGTAACTTCTAAGCTTTGCTGTTGGTACTGTTGATTTTTGTCTCTTCATCAATGTGGAATTTTTGTTTCTTTTTGTTTTTATCTCTTTAATTGTAATTTTTTGTTTCTTTTTGGCACTTTTATGTATCTTACGTAAATTAGTAGAGATATACGTACCTGAATATAGATCAAAGGAGAGTATGCCAACTCCGGTCCAATTGGTTGATGATAAACCAAAGACTCATCAATGGACCGGTCCGGTACACGAAGCCACTCCTCCACTGTGAGATCGCAATGACTTTCCACAAAACGCGTGCCACAATCGTTGCACTTTATGAAAGGACGTCCCGAGTCGTGCCGCCTGAACCTGCCAGTGATCCATGGGATCTGGTCGAACACTGGGAACAAAGGACCTTTCACGTGCATCACGGTCAAGTCACGTGCCGTCTCGGCCGAGTAAATATAGACCGCCTTTAGGTAGTGGAGTTTCATGGCGAGGTCTAAACCGGTGGGTTCGTGGGTCGTACCGGTCCCTGTTGGTCGGGATGCACTCACGGTCGATAACCGGAAACCATGAACCGGACCGCTTCCCTCTTCTTGAAGTCGACCCATGTGTATGAGACAAGAGGAATATATATATATGAGAAATATTGGTAAAAATGATTTTGAGTGATCTCTCGGTCTAGTCTATATAAGTATTATATAGGGGGAATTTAAAATATTTTCTACAGCTTTTTTTTCTCAAAATTTCTCAATGTTTTGCCACGTGTCTCTCTCTCTTTCATCCTTGTTATGTAGATTGTGACTGGAATCTACTCACATTGTTATGTCTAATATTATAAGTAGAAACACTAGTGTTGCGTCACGAGTAGGTGAATCAATGTGACCCCATTCTTAATTGTTTCCCTTATGAGAAGGCTATATATCACCTAAGGCATTGCTGTATATATCTATATATAAGTTATATACTCAGATATGTAAAATATGTATATAAGAGTTGTATTGGGAGTTATATATTTGTTGGAGGTGGGCCTAGCACCCCCAATTAGTTAGGTCCATCTTAGGAAAGACCCCTCTTCAGTTCGGTCGCCGGCCTGAAAGCACCGACCCGCAAGGCCCCTTTTCAGCTCGGTCGCCGGCCTGAAAGCACCGACCCGCAAGTCCCCTCTTCAGCTCGGTCGCCGACCTGAAAGCACCGACCCGCAAGTCCCCTCTTCAGCTCGGTCGCCGACCTGAAAGCGACGTACCTCGGGCCCGGTCTGGCACTTCAAGGCAGGAATGTCAGAAGAGCAGAAGGTAAGTGGGAGTTGGTCGAACAGTGTATTGTCTGAGCAGGAGTATGGGCTGACCTCGACATCGCACCAACCCTGCAGACTTGACAAAGGAGAAGAAGACACGTGGAGGAGTTGGTCAAACAGTACGCTGCTCTGCAACACGCCACGCCGAGCTCATCATGACCTCCACCCTCGAAAGCCGGAACACGCCTCCTAGGCCACCTTACCCGCGAAAGAGGCCGAAGACGCCACGTGGCCCCGAGATCCCGGGGAGCAGGAAGCCAACCTCGGCTATATATACCCCTCAATGTCATTAATGAGGGGGACTTTTGATTTGGGCCATTTTCGACCTATAACTAGCTACCCGACCTCTCTCTTTCTCTCTTTTTAACAAGGCAACGTTTTAGAACGCCGAACTGGAGGTCCTTCGGAAACCAGTTCGCAATCCTAAAGTGTTCATTTCTCTCACCATCAATAAAAAGAAACACGGCCCCCGGCCTACTCATCTTTCTCCCGGCCTGTCTTAATTGTGGTTAAACTGCTATAATTAACGAAAATCTCACCTCTCATCTCCTAATCACCCCGTAAACATACTTAGTGATCCCCGGGATCAACAATTGGCGCTAGAAGGAGGGGCAAAGATTCTTCTATACGCAAGGAGCAGTTCAACCACCACCGCAACCGCAGCAACGATGGCAATTCCGCCCCCAAGAGTGTTGTCAGACCACGAGACCCCGGCCCAAACAACGGCCCAGGCCCCGACAACGGCCCCGCGAATGACTCAAACGACGGCGACCATCCCGTCGTCAGCCCAAGCAGCTGCCAACCAGACGATTCCTCGAGAGCAGTTCTTCAGGGCCCCGCCCCCGGCTTCGGCACCTGCTCATCCCGACGGCTCCGCCGCCCACAACGCGCCCCGAGCATCGGAGGATCAGCCCACGCTGTCCGCCGTGATGCAGACCCTGCTCGCCCGAATAGACGAGCTGACGCGAGCCACCGACCAACGGTTCGCCACGCTAGGGGCCTCCCGTGACCGGTCGGACAACACCGGGTCCCCCGACGTCCATCTCAGGGAGCCAGCCTCTCGGGAAGAAACCCCCCGTATCCGGACAAGCCGACCTGGCGACTCACCGTCAGGGTCAGAAGGGCCGGGCGGACGTTTCGCCCCGGCCGTAGGCAGCCACCCAGGCGACGAAGCCCACCATCTCCGATCCAGCACGGAGCGTTCCAGGGACGCCGAATTCGAGGCCATGAAGGAGACAATCCGCGCGATGTCCTCCAAAATCCATCAGGCCACCAGCGCGGCCCCAGAAATCGATCGCGTCCTCAGAGAGACGCAAAACACGCCGTTCACCAGCCGGATCGCCTCCGTCCCGCTCCAGCACCTCGGGAAGCTCAAGCTCCAGCCCTACACGGGCACCACCGACCCGGCCCAGTATCTTACGGCGTTCACCATCGCCATGGGCCGCGCCCACTTCTCACCAGATGAGCGCGAAGCCGCCCACTGCCAGCTCTTCGTAGAGAACCTCACCGGTCCGGCTCTCACGTGGTTCTCTCGGCTGAAGACGCACTCCATAGACAGCTTCAGAGACCTGTCGACCACCTTCCTCGAGCACTACTCCATCTACATCCGGCAGTCCGCATCCAGCGCGGATCTCTGGGCAATGAACCAAGGAGCAAAGGAGTCGCTCAGGTCCTTCATAGAGCGCTTCAAGGCCACGGCCTCCCAAAGCAACGTGACCGACGAGTCAGCGCTCCCCGCTCTAAGAAAGGGACTGCGGGCCGATTCGGCCTTCAAGGACGATATGAAGCTCAACAGGCCGCGCTCGCTGGAAGATGCCTTGCACCGCGCTGGACTCTTCGTCGAGCTCGAGGAAGAGAAGGCGGCAGAATCGAGAAACAGCGCCTCTCACAAGGCCCCGGTCCCGAAGGAGCGGCCCCAGGAAAGGTATCAGGAGCCTCGTCAACACTACAATGACGAGTACCAGCGCAGCAAGGGAAAGCAGGCCGCTGCATTCCTTGTCAACGGACCGCCCTCCGGCCTCCGTCTGCACGATCCCGTACTTCCCCCCAACCCCGCGCCAGGGTTGCCTTGGAACAAGTACGTACGGGATCCCCGCCAGCAGGATCGGCGTCCCGACGAGCCGAGCGATAGGGAATCCCGACCAGACGAGCCTTACGACAGGACGGCCTTCTGCGACTTCCACCGGCGAAAGGGGCACCCGACCTCGCACTGCCGCGCGCTCCAAGAGGTATTGCTGCACCAATTTCAACGGGGGGAAATCAGCGTGCCGGAGCGGCTGCGTCCGCATACCCGGGACGGCGATCGGGTGCAGCCCGGCGACAACCGAGGTCGCGAGGATAACCGGGCTAGGCCTTACAACCGCGCCCAAAACGACGACCGGCGGCGACGATCTCCCTCGCGAGACCGGGATACGGGCAGATCGCCTCCCCCGGCCCGGACTCTGATAGGGATGATCATGGGAGGCCTCCTCTCGTGCAACGACTCGGTGCGGTCCATCAAGCGTCATGAGAGGAAGACCGACGCCTCCCTGAAGTGGCACTCCGGGCCGGAGATCGACGCTCAGGACACGAGCAAGAGGGGGATATGTTTCACCGAGGCCGACGCGGTCGGGGTCCACCAGCCCCACAACGACCCCCTCGTCGTACAAGTCCGCGTAGCCGACTGCGACGTTAACCGAGTCCTCGTCGATACGGGCAGCTCGGTCGATCTCATCTTCAAGGATACCCTGGCCAGGATGAATCTAAACGGGGTCGAAATCAAGCCGCACTCCATCCCGCTGACCGGCTTCGCCGGGGACACCGTCAACGGAATCGGCACCATCGAACTGCCGGTCTACGTAGGTCGGGTGACGAAAATCGTCAAGTTCGTGGTCTTCGATACCACCCCGATCTACAATATCATCCTTGGAACCCCTTGGCTGCACTCGATGAAGGCAGTCACGTCAACGTACCACCAGTGCCTCAAGTTCCCCAACCAGGCCGGTACGTATACTCTTAGGAGTAACCAGAGGGTCTCTCGCGCCTACTTCGCCATCGAGCATAAGCTGCGACGCGCCGCGCCGGCCTGCTTGGCCATCAACGCGCTTCAGCCCGGCGAGCCCGGCGCCCAGGATCTCCCAGGGCGGGACCTTGTCGCCCAGGTCAACATCGATCCGAGGGACCCCGCCCGCTGCGTTGGCGTCGGCACCGATCTCGACGAGACCATCAAGCGAGAGCTGGTTGAGTTCCTAGGGCAGAACGTCTCCACCTTCGCCTGGTCAACCGGCGACATGCCCGGCATTGACCCGGCCACGTGCAGCCACAAGCTCAACGTGGATCCGACCTGCAGACCGGTCAAGCAAAAACGGCGAAAGCTGGGTCCGGAGCGCGCCCAGGCAGTCAACGACGAGGTCGAAAGGCCCACCGCGGCCGGTTAGATCACCGAGGTCAAATACCCGGACTGGTTGGCCAACCCGGTGGTGGTCAAGAAGAAGAGCGGGAAATGGAGGGTCTGTGTGGATTTCACCGACCTCAACAAGGTGTGCCCAAAGGACAGCTTTCCCCTCCCTCGAATCGACCAAGTCGTCGAAGCCACCGCGGGGAACGAGCTACTCTCCTTCATGGATGCCTTCTCGGGGTATAACCAGATCCCCATGCACCCCGATGATCAGGAGAAAACCGCGTTCATCACGGACCGAGGCATTTACTGCTATAAGGTAATGCCCTTCGGACTCAAGAACGCCGGGGTCACCTACCAGCGCCTCGTTAACCGGATGTTCGCCGACCAAATAGGCCGCACCATGGAGGTATACATAGATGACATGTTGGTGAAGTCTCTAGTGGCGGCCGACCACGTCACTCACCTCCGGTCCTGCTTCCGGACGTTGAACGAATACAACATGAAGCTGAACCCGGCCAAGTGTTCCTTCGGCGTCACGTCGGGCAAATTCCTCGGGTACATCATCACCCAGCGCGGGATCGAGGCCGACCCCAAGCAGATCCGGGCCATCATCGAGCTCAAATCCCCGGAGAGCACGCGTCAAGTACAACGACTCACCGGGAGAATCGCTGCACTGAACCAATTCATCTCCCGCTCTACCGACAAGTGCCTCCCGTTCTTCCAGCTGCTCCGAGCCAACAAGCAGTTCGAATGGGACGACAAATGCGAAGACGCCCTCCGACAGCTGAAGGAGTACATATCCACTCCTCCCGTCCTGTCCAAGCCAGAAGAAGGAGAAATCCTCTACCTCTACGTCGCCATCTCCACGTCCGCGGTCAGCGGAGTGCTGGTACGGGAAGACCGGGGTGACCAAAAACCCATCTCCTACATCAGCAAATCCCTCGATGACGCGGAGAGCAGGTACCCGACCCTGGAGAAGCTCGCCTTGGCTGTGGTCGTCGCAGCCTGAAAGCTCCGGCCTTACTTTCAATCCCATGCGATTGCCGTCCTAAGCACCTACCCCCTCAGAACCATCCTCCACAGCCCGAGCCGATCGGGCCGGATAATGAAATGGGCTGTTGAGCTGAGCGAGTACGAGATCGAGTACCGAGGATGGACCGCGATCAAATCTCAGGCCCTGGCTGATTTCCTAGTTGAGTTGGCGCCCGAGCTGGTAGTCAGCGAGGTCCCCGAAGTATGGAGCCTGCACGTCGACGGATCGGCCTCCAAGCACGGGTCCGGCGTCGGCATACGCCTCGAGTCCCCGACCAAGGTGATCCTCGAGCAGTCTTTCCGTCTGGCCTTCCCGGCGTCAAATAACGAGGCGGAGTACGAAGCTCTGATTGCCGGCCTGCATCTGGCAAGGGAGGTCGGCGCGAAGAAAATCCGAGCTTACTGCGACTCCCAGCTCGTCGCCAATCAATTCAGCGGGGAGTACGAGGCCAAGAATGATCGCATGGACGCCTACCTCAAGGTAGCCCAAGGCTTGGCCGCAGAAATCTCCGAATTCACCCTGACGAAGATCCCCCGAGGCGATAACACTTCCGCAGACGCCCTCGCCGCGCTGGCCTCCACCTCGGCCCCAGCCCAACGACGGGTGATCCCGGTCGAAAGAATCGACTTCCCTAGCATCGAGCTGCCAAAAGGGGCCTACTTGATCAACCCCCAGGCCGCGGACCCTGGCGAAGAGGCGCCACCTCCCGAAGTCCTGCCGCCACCCCCGGCCGAGCCCGAACTGCCGGACTGGCGAATCGACATACTGCTGTACATCGCAGACGGCGTTCATCCCCCAGAACGGTGGGCCGCCCGACGGCTAAGAAAGAAGTGTGCCCGGTACACGATGCTGGACGGCAATCTATTCCGGTGGAGCGCCTCGGGAACCCTGCTCGGCTGCTTCCACGGGCAGGAAACCGTTGATGTGATGAAGGAAATGCACGAGGGCGCTGACGGAAACCACTCCAGCGGCCGGGCTCTCGCCCTGAGAATACAGAACCAGGGACACTACTGGCCAACGATGCTGCAAGACTGCGAAAGATTCGCAGCCCGGTGCGAGAAGTGCCAGCGTCACGGCCCGCGCATTCACTGTCCTACCGAGCTCCTTACCACTGCGGTCGCTCCCTACCCCTTCATGCGATGGGCCATGGACATAGTCGGGCCCCTTCCCCGATCTCGCCAAAAGCGCTTCCTCTTGGTCATGACCGACTACTTCACCAAATGGGTCGAGGCCGAAGCTTACGCCAAGATCACGGCAGAGGACGTCCGAAAATTCGTCTGGAAGTTCATCATCTGCCGGCACGGGCTGCCCTACGAGAAAGTAACTGACAACGGCGCCCAATTCACGTCGGCCCTCTTCGAAGACTTCTGTGCGAAGTGGAAAATCAGGCTGAGTAAGTCCACCCCGAGATATCCACAAGGGAACGGACAAGCTGAGGCCACCAACAAAACCATCCTCGACGGCCTCAAAAAGCGACTAGACGACAAGAAGGGGTCATGGGCCGACGAGCTCGATGGAGTCCTCTGGTCCCATCGCACAACGCCGAAGACGTCGACAGGACGCACACCGTTCAGCCTCTCTCACGGAATGGAAGCAATGGCCCCCTCCGAGGTCGGGCTCCCCACTCCTCGCCGCGCTATGCTCACCCAGCAGCCCGACCTGAACGACACCGTCCTACCCAGCGAGCTGGATTTCCTTGAGGAACAACGGGACCACTCCCTCCTCCGAATCCAGAACTACCAGCAGCTCGCCTCCAAGTACTACAACAAGAGGGTTCGAGGCAGGTTCTTTACCGAAGGCGACCTGGTCCTCCGCAAAGTCTTCGAAAACACCGCCGAGCTAAATGCAGGCAAGCTCGGTGCGCATTGGGAGGGCCCTTACCTTATCTCCAAGGTCGTGAAGCCCGGTGTCTACGAGCTAGTCACGATGACCGGCGACGCAATCCCGCGCTCATGGAATTCGATCAACCTCAAACGGTTCTACTACTAAGCCCCCGGGCTCCATTCCGCTCTCCGCCTTTGTAAACAAACGAACTACGATTGGCTTGATCCCTTCTACTAAATGGTACGTAGGCAACCCCTAACCAGGGCTCAACTATTAATCTAATAAAACCTTTTTGACAAAGGAATAAGGTCCCCGACCTGTGCACAAAAGCCGAGCTCCAAACGCTAGCAATCAAAAAAAAAAAAAAAAAAAAAAAAAAAAAATCCGAGCTCCAAACGCCCGTACTACAAAAAAAAAAGAAAGCCGAGCTCCAAACGCTCGCACTACAAAAAAAAAAAAAAAACCGAGCTCCAAACGCTCGCACTACAAAAAAAAAAAAAAAAAAAAGGCGAGCTCCAAACGCTCGCACTACAAAAACAAAAAGAGAAAAAGCCGAGCTCCAAATGCTCGCACTACAAAAAAAAAGGGGACCGAGCTCCGGTGCTCGCTCTCCCCGGCTCACAAGTTATAAGTGCCAAAGCCGAGTTTCAATGCTCGCACTCCCATAGTACACAAGCAATAAGTACTAAAGCCGGGCCCCAGGGCTCGCACCTCTACTAGACACACAAGCATTAAGTGTCTCTAAGCCGGGCTCGCTACCCGCACCAAAAAAACAAGGTACACAAGCAATAAGTACCTTAAGCCGAGATCACCTCGCACCCACTAAAAATATTAAAGATACACAAGCAATAAGTATCTCAAGCCGAGTCGTACCTCGCACCCAATACAAGAGCACGGTCCACGACCTGCATACATGACAGGGTACGGTCTACGACCTACCCTACCGATCAAAAAAGCCTCGAAACGGCAAGGGCCAACGGCCTCAATTATACAAAAGGGCCCACGGCCTAGTCATTACAAAGCCTCGAAACGGCACTTACAAAAAAAGAAAAAAGGGCCAACGGCCTCGATTATCACAAAAGGGCCCACGGCCTAGTCATTACAAAAGCCTCGAAACGGCAAGGGCCAACGGCCTCGATTATACAAAAGGGCCCACGGCCTAGTCATTACAAAAGCCTCGAAACGGCACTTACAAAAAAAGAGAGAAGAGAAAAAGGGCCAACGGCCTTGTTATCATAAAAAGAGGGGCCAACGGCCTGGTCCTTACATAAACGGCCTACGGCCTGGTCTTTACAAAGAGAGAAGAAAACAAAAAGGAAAAAACTACAAAAAGAAGTTTTTACAAGGCCGCATCGGCCGGTCGGTCTTCACCCCCGTCAGCACGGGTACCATTTAAATAACCCGAGCCCACCATCCTCGCATTGGTGCCGTACTCACCAAGGAAGGGCTGCTCAGCCCCCTCTTCCCCAACCACGGCCTCCCCGGACGGCGCTTCAGTACCGGCCTCCCCGGCTGGCGCCTCGGTACAGGCCTCACCGGCTGGCGCCTCGGTACCGGCCTCACCAGATGGTGCTTCGGTTCCGGTCTCACCGGATGGCGCGTCGGTCCCGGCCTCATCAGCAAACGGGACCGAGGGATCTGCTTGGATGGTCTCAGCAGCCGAGGGAGCGTCCTCAATCAGATCCACATAGGGCGCCTCCGAAGAAGCGACGGGCATGAGCCGCTCGAGCTGGACGCCATGAGCACGATCGAGAGGGATGTCCAGATCCTCCGGGGTCAAGTCCGGAAAATCCATCCCATCCAGCACGGCACCGAATGCCTCCTCGTCCTCGTCCAGCTTCTGGTACCGGTACCACGGCACCACCAGACTGTCCTCGGCCTCCATCCTCCTGAGGCATGCCTTCATGCCGATCACCTGAATGTACATAAGGTGAGGCTCTAAGGCCCTCTGGCGCCCATCGAGGTGAGCGCGGATTTTCTCCATCTTGGCGGACCACTTCCGGTTCCGCGCATCCCACCGGGCCGTTACCCGCTCGCTTTCCGCGGCCACGGCCACCTTCGCCCGGCCTATAGCGGACTCCAGCCCCTTAACCCTGGAGCGGAGCGTCTCCCTCTCCCCCTTCAGGAGCCCGACCTCCTCCTCCAGAACAGCCGGCCGGGCCCGCTCAGCGGCAGACCGGGCCCTCTCAGCCTCTAGCTCGGCCTGAAGCCTGCCCACCTCGTCAGCCCGGGCCCGCGCCCGCGCCTCCTCCTCCTCCAGCCCCTTGACCTTGGAGCGGAGCGTCTCCCTCTCCCCCTACAGGAGCCCGACCTCCTCCTCCAGAGCAGCCGACCGGGCCCGCTCAGCGGCAGACCGGGACCTCTCAGCCTCCAGCTCGGCCTGAAGCCTGCCCACCTCTCCAGCCCGGGCCCGCGCCCGCGCCGCCTCCTCCTCCAGCCCCGCTGCCCGGGCCCTCTCATTCTTCAGCTCCTTCTCGAGCCCGCGGAGGAGAAGGGACTGGCCCTGCGAACTGGCTTCCCGGGTCGCCTTCAGAAAGCCAAGCGACGCGTCCTTCTCGGCGAGTCGCTTCTCATAGGCCTCCGCCAGAAAGGCACTAAGGGCCATCGTCTGCATCGAAACAGTTGTTAGCAAAGACGCACGACAAATCCAGCTAAAAACAGTGAGATCGGAACAAAAACTTACCCGCGCTGCGGATCGCGCCACCTGGCGAAAGGTATCGCCCTCCGCCATCTCCAGCGGGACGAAGTGCGGGTGCTTCTGCCCGAACATCATGGCCTGCGCTAGCTCGGCGCACTCGTCCTGGTCCACGATGATCTGGGAATTGCCATCTTCGTGGCAGAAATAGAAGCAGTAGTCCCGAGGCCCGTCCTCGGAACCCTCCGAAGCCCCACCACTCCGGTCACCGGCGGCCTCCCGCCCTTCTTCCACAACGACGGCTGCATCGCCGCCCTCCGTCGCCCGACCAGCGACATCTTCAACCGCAAGGGTCCGGGCCCCTTCGACCTCCCCCGCAGGCACCTCGGCCGCAGGTGCCTCGGCCTCCCCGGCAAGAGCGCCTCGGGAGCCCTCGGGCTCGCAACCAGCCTCTTCAGGCCGGCCAGACTCCCGACCTGAAGTCGAAGACCCCTCCTGCGTTCCTGTGGCATCTCTATCAGCCCCAACTTTGGTCCTCTTCTTCTTCCTGCCAGCCCTAGCACTGGCAGCGTCGGCCCCCCTCTTCTTCGAGAGAACCGCCTCGGAGGCCTCCCCCCCAGTCCGCGGCACCGGCACCTCAAGTATCGGCTGCGGCGGCGCCACAAAGGAGTCCGCGTATAGCGGATTGGCAAACCGTGCTCGACCTACATTGGTGGCAACCATCAGCTCGGTCAAAAAAAAAAAAAAAAAAAAAAAAAAAAAAAAAAAAAAACTAGGACCGACCTCCGGCCATCGCAGCTTCAATTCTCCCCGAGGTGAATGACTTCCACTCTCTGTCGTGCACCGACCTAAGCACAGCAACGATACCCGCGTAGTCCGGCAGCTTAAATCTGGAAGAGTGAGGACCTGAAAACAAAGCCAACATCATCAGTCAGACAAAACCGAAGAAGAGAAGTCAGCTCGACCTGCAAATCCCTACCCGGGGAAAAGTTCCAATCCCGGGTGTATCTCGCCGACGGGTCGAGCCCAACCACGTCAGTAGCCCGGATGTAGAAGTAGCTGCGAGACCAGTCCTCGACCTTCGACAGCTTGCTCGCCTTAGACCCCGAGCTGGGTGCCTCCAGGACGTTCGCCGCGGGCTTGAAAGCGGCATAGAAGGTCCCAGGAATCCCAGGGTTTGCCTTCTGCTGGGTGAGCGCCTCGAACATAGGCACCGTCACCTCCACGTCGCATTCGTGCCCCAAGGTCAGCAGCACGATCATCCCCTGGATCGTGGACGGGCAGACCTGCGAGAAGGCCAATCCCCGCGCCCGACAATACTTGACGAACAGCTCGGGGAGAGGAAGGCGCAAGCCGCACTTCTGGAAGAACGACTCATACAGGCAGACGAAGCCCGGCCGAGGAGTCCACGGGCGCTCCTCCGCCCTAGGAAGCCGGAGCTCGACGCCAGCAGGAAAGTCGCACAAATCCCTCAGGAGAGTTACCGATTCCGCTGTGCTCCAGGTCGGTGACCCTCCCTGCTCGTAAGGAACCAGGGGAGACCTCACCCTGGCCACTCGAACTCCGCCTCCGCGGCCGGCCTGACGACCACCGCGGTCGCCCAGGTGCCCGAGCCTACCCCCTGCTTGGCCAACGCCGCGACCGCCAGAGGAAGATCTAACCACCGTCTTCTTCCGGAGCTGGGTCCCCGGGAGCATCGGGGCGGCCCCCGAAGTCGAAGGAGCAGACTGTCCCCCACTGTCTGCGCCTCGACACGGAGAGGAGGCACGGCCGGAACCACCGGAGGAAGAACTCGGAGAATCGCTACCGCCACCACGGGACGCCGATTCTTCGCTCGACTAAGCCCTAATACCGTCTAACATCGGCGCCATTGCACGGAGAGGAGGAAATCGAAAAATACAGAGAAAGCAAGAAGGGAAAGGAGGAAATCGGAGAGAAGAGGTTACCTTAGGGTTATGCGCAGAAGGTTTTAACAGGAGGAGGAAGAAGGGTTTAAATAGAAGAAAGGGGACAGTGAAGCGACGCCTGGACACGTGTCGAAAAATACACGGCCGCCCAGGAACCTAATGATGACGCCTCTTCGCTATCCCCACGCCAAAAAAGCAAAGGATGCCTCGGTAAACGTGAAGCGTCTATCGCACGACGCGCGTGGGCATCCCACGCGAAAAACGAGGCGACCTTTCACTCTCTCACGTAATGGGCACGCGCCAACCGTCTACGGATCCTCGGGAAGATCAACACGACCGAGCACGGACTCCCCGTCCTAAGATGTGCCGAACTAACATCAGATCAACTTCGGCATGCTCGCTTCGCCTCGCGATACCGAACTGGGGGAGGGCCTATTGTTGGAGGTGGGCCTAGCACCCCCAATTAGTTAGGCCCATCTTAGGAAAGACCCCTCTTCAGCTCGGTCGCCGGCCTGAAAGCACCGACCCGCAAGGCCCCTCTTCAGCTCGGTCGCCGGCCTGAAAGCACCGACCCGCAAGTCCCCTCTTCAGCTCGGTCGCCGACCTGAAAGCACCGACCCGCAAGTCCCCTCTTCAGCTCGGTCGCCGACCTGAAAGCGACGTACCTCGGGCCCGGTCTGGCACTTCAAGGCATGAATGTCAGAAGAGCAGAAGGTAAGTGGGAGTTGGTCGAACAGTGTATTGTCTGAGCAGGAGTATGGGCTGAACTCGACATCGCACCAACCCTGCAGACTTGACAAAGGAGAAGAAGACACGTGGAGGAGTTGGTCAAACAGTACGCTGCTCTGAAACACGCCACGCCGAGCTCATCATGACCTCCACCCTCGAAAGCCGGAACACGCCTCCTAGGCCACCTTACCCGCGAAAGAGGCCGAAGACGCCACGTGGCCCCGAGATCCCGGGGAGCAGGAAGCCAACCTCGGCTATATATACCCCTCAATGTCATTAATGAGGGGGACTTTTGATTTGGGCCATTTTCGACCTATAACTAGCTACCCGACCTCTCTCTTTCTCTCTTTGTAACAAGGCAACGTTTTAGAACGCCGAACTGGAGGTTTTTCGGAAACCAGTTCGCAATCCTAAAGTGTTCATTTCTCTCACCATCAATAAAAAGAAACACGGCCCCCGGCCTACTCATCTTTCTCCCGGTCTGTCTTAATTGTGGTTAAACTGCTCTAATTAACGAAAATCTCACCTCTCATCTCCTAATCACCCCGTAAACATACTTAGTGATCCCCGGAATCAACAATACTCAGATATGTAAAATATGTATAAGAGTTGTATTGGGATATACATTTGGATATACCATATTTATTGTGCAAAACATTGCTAAATGTCAGCTCTATAAATTTGATATGTAAAAACGGGATTTTAATTATGAGATCTAATCAAGTCATGTCAAGTGACATGTACCAAAAACTTAGTAAAGAGACTTAGTCAATCATTTAAAGCCGACCAGCTATATTTAGTAATTTGATCGATTGTACTTTATAGTTAACCAATGATTGAAAGTATTATAGGTTTAGGGCTTAGATATGCACGTTCGAAAATTAATCACCAAATATATTGGATCTATTTATCTTCAACTTTTTTTAGTTAATATACATATATGAAGTATGAAGCCATTCTTTTAATCAAATACTTTTGAACAATTACAAAATATGTTTTTTTTTTTGGGCTTTTGTATGGACGGTTACTTATTCTAACTTTCATTAGTATGTTAGCATTTTTGAAAACTATAGTAGAAAATAGCACTTTTTAATAATGTTCAACCCAAAAGTGCCAATGAACAATACGGCGTGTACGATAATAGACGGTCCACGATATAGCAATAAAAGATGTGTACGATAATGGACAGTACACAATTTTTTTAAAAATACTACTTTTTACTACACTTTCAAAAAATGTTAATATGTTAATAAAAATTAAAATAAGTGACTATACAACCAATTAAGTTTTTCTTTTTTGGTAACTGATGGTGTTTTTGTGTATTAAAAAAAACCCCATCTGTTACAAAAAATATTTATGAAATGATTTACACTCTCAGTATAATCTTTATAAGTGTGTGTGTATATATATATATATATACACATATATTGGAATAAATAATAATATTTTCTATGTTTTTTTTCTCAGATTTGTCATTGTGCATCCTCGGTATATTGCCTGACATGTTTTTTGTAACTGATGGTGTTTTTTTTTTGTATTGATTTGTCATTGTGCATCCTCGGTAAATAATCATATTTTGTGACTGATGGTGTTTTTTTATGAAAAAAGCCTTTATGTGTATATATATATATATATACATATATATATTGGAATAAATAATGACTATGTCCATATTTTGTAATCATATTTTCTATGTTTTTATTTTGATTGTGGACAAATAATGATCATGTCCATTAAGGATCATGTCCAAATGGATTGTCATATGGATTGTCATTTGGTCAGAATGGAACATATTGTTTAAAAAGTAAATTTCTTTTTACGATTTTAGTAAAAACACAATTTTACGGTTTTGGCGAAAACACAATTTTGATAGAAAAACATGGTTTTGCGGTTTTGGTAAGAAAACATGATTTTACGGTTTTTGTGAAAACGCAATGTTGGCCCAAAACCATGATTTTACGATATTGGCGGAAAAACACGATTTTGCGGATTTGGCGGAAAAACGCGATTTTACGGTTTTGGTGGGAAAACACGATTTCACGATTTTGACGGGAAAACATGATTTCATTATTTCGCGGTTTTGGCGGGAAAACGCGATTTTACGGTTTTGGCAAAAAAACGCAATTTTGGTCGGAAAACACGATTTTACGGGTTTTGCGGGAGAATACGATTTTACGGTTTGGCGGAAAACGTTATTTCAAGATTTTGGTGGGAAAAAAGATTTCACGATTTCACAGTTTTGGCGGGAAAACGTGATTTTACGGTTTTGGAGGGAAAACACGATTTCACGGTTTTGGCAAAAAAACGTGATTTCACGGTTTTTGCAGGAAATCACGATTTTACGGTTTTGGCGGGAAAACACGATTTTACTGTTTTGAGGGAAAGCACGATTTTGCGGTTTGGTTTGGCGGAAAAACACGATATTACAGTTTTGGCGAAGCGGAGCAAATCGATATTAAGAAAATGAGAACGCATTTCAATTTCCCCCAAATCGATTTTAACCTAATTTTTAAGTATTTTGTGCTGACTAATATCCACATTGTCCAACCCGTTTTTGTTCATGGGTAAAATTGATCCTTAAACCCGCTTCGTATATGAGCTTGTACTTGATCGTTCATAATGTTTTGGACGCGGACAACCAATGGATAGCCGTCCATTTTGACAGTACTATTGCCGGTGACTGGCATGCAACGTAATCAGGTTGTTGTGTATTAATATATAGAGACAAGAGTTTAGCGTCACGAGTAGGTGAATGTTACACATTCTTACTTGTTTTTACAGAAAGCATTCCTGCGTATAGCGTGCCTGTACATTAATAGAGGCCCCAAGCAGTTTTTCAATTGAAAATTTTTATAACAAAAAAAAGTTTACAAGTAACAATAGATCGAATTTTGTTTTAACATCTTATTCTAATTTTGTTTTGATATTTCGTTTTCACCTTTAAATGTGTCAAAATTTACAACATGTGCGCACGGCCCTGCGTATATCAAAATATACACTAATACACACGATATATACCTTATATATATATAACGATATACCAACATATCATATGTATTGGGATATCAATCCAAGTCCCACATCGGAAGTTTAGACAAATATTGTTAAATATATAAGTAATATCCAACTCCAGTTAGAATGAGGCATTTTGGGAAGGAGCCCAAAAACAAATCCGTGCGTGCTTTGACACTTAGGCCCATAGCGGACAATATCATACTAATGGGGAGTTGGACATGGGCTTGAAAAAGCTCAACAGTGATATCAGAGCCAGGGTTCAGAAAAAGTGGATATGGAGAAGTGGGTGTGGGTTGTTGCATGTTCGTTGTGGGAGGGAGAGCCCTCAAGGTGATCTCGCGATTAGGGGTGTCGGTGCCTTCTGTCGAAAGTCTTCCTGACGAAGCAGAAGGTCAGGCGGCGGGTTCCGTTGGTGATTACGGCGGTACAAGATGGATGCCATGTTTCGCTGGAGGAATGGCCAAAGGCTTGTGTGGTCCTTGGTTTGAGAGGATGATTGTTGGGATATCAATCCAAGTCCCACATCGGAAGTTTAGACAAATATTGTCTAGTATATAAGTAATGTCCAACTCTAATTAGTATGAGACCTTTTGGGAAGGAACCCAAAAACAAATCCGTGCAAACTTTGCCACTTGGGTCCAAAACGGACAATATCATATTAATAGAGAGTTGGACATGGACTTGAAAAAGCCCAACAATATGTATTGTCAAGACACATTAATTGCTCATGTCAGCTTTATAAGTTTGATCGATAAATATGTTTTTAATAATATGATATGAACTTTTTTAAAAAAAGTTATATTTAACCAGATAAAGGTTTAAATATTTACATCAGGTCCGAATTATTGCACCATATATTTGATATCACATACTTGTAACCATCCTGGTTAATTGTAGATCCTGAATCATTTTGTATTTTTCAGTGGCAAGAGAATTTTAGGGTGAAGAAAAAACGAAAAAAAGGAAATCTGATTTTAGTCCGAATATGAACCTTAAGAAAAAGGAAAAAAGAAATTGATCAAAATAATATTTTTTAAAAAATTTCGGACCAAACTAGCACATACGTTAAGAAGTCCTGTATATAGCATTCATTAAGGGGCTAAAAGACAATTTTAGCCATAGTTTACCCGCACTATTAAAAATAAAAATATATATGCAGCTCTCTCTCTTTCGCGATGCCTTCATCACAAAATCTCACCGGCATAATTTTATTATCTTCTTCCTCCTCCTCCGATGATCTCCAATCCATCATCTACATCAAACCGAGAAGAAGCAGCGCCGTTTTGTCCTGGAAATCGTGTTTTCAGATCGCTAAAAGAATCGCGTATGGGATGTTGTATCTCCATGAGGAATGGGAACAGATCGTGATTCACAGAGACGTGAAACCTAGCAATGTTCTAATTGATGATGACATGAACCCTAGACTGGGAGATTTCGGGCTCGCGAGGCTTCATGAACGCGGATCGCAATCGTACACCACCGTAGTCGTGGGCACGATTGGGTATATGGCGCTGGAGCTCACCCGCAACGGAAACTCTTCGACGGCTTCCGAAGTTTTCGCGTTTGGCATTTTGCTGTTAGAGATCGTCTCCGGAAGAAAACTACGGATTCTGGGAGCTTCTTCTTAGCCGATTGGGTTATGGAGCTACAAGCGAGCGATGAGATCCTCTGTGCGGTCGATCCGAGACTTGGATCTGGTTACGACTACAGAGAGGCAAGACTTGCTCTCGCCGTCGGTTTGCTCTATTGCCACCAAAAAGTGGGATCTCGTCCGCCGATGAGGATGGTGCTTAGGTATCTGAACAGAGACAATGACGTTCCTGAGATTGACGAAAACTGGGGATATTCAGATTCCTCAAGAAGCGATTTAAGACGGAGATTCGGAGGATACGTTTCGTCGGATAGGGCTTCGAGCTCACACACTTGCTCGTCTCTCACCAGGATTTCTTCAAGTTCGTTTATTAGTGGTAGATAGTTCAAGTCTTACTTTCCATTTGGTTACTGACTTGGTGAATCACCGGTAGTTACTTGGTATAGTTGGGTGGATTTGGCCAGTTTGTTTTATCAAAGGCTCGTGTCTACATTTCTATCGTAAATGTCAAACATCCATTTTAACAGCTAACACTATTTTGAAAAAGTTTGTAAATAATTAATCCATGGTGTCGTTATCTCATTAAATAGTTGACTATGTTTTCTTTGATGTGACAAAAAATCTCATGAAAATTGATTAAGCCGGTATCAGCCTGTTACTGTTGCCAAAACTGATTTAGGAAGTCGTATTACGCATTTAGGAAGGTTTTCCTAAAACGTCTAGAATAACCAGACTCTCATCGAATATCTAGTTTACAAAATATTTCTAATGTTTTAGGAAGCTTTTCAGATGTTTTAGGAACTCTTTATAAACTTTTAGGAACGCTTTCCGAAACGTTAGGGAAATCTTATTAAAAAGATTTATAAAGGCTTTTAGGAAGGCTTTTCTATATACGTTATATATGTTCTTAAATGGTTCCTAAATACGTTGCATTTCCAGAAATGATCATTTCAACATTTGTATATTTCTTTCTTTGTGTAGGCAAACAACAATACATGTTCAGATGCTTTATTTATGCATGGAAATCAACATGTAATATAGTCTTTTATAGTTTGTCTCTGCATGACTTAAGTGAAATCATATTTTCTTTGTTTCTTGTTGATTTAGGAAAACTTTCCTAAATACATTATATATGTTCCTAATTGGTTCCTAAATACGTTGCATTTCCAGAAATGATCATTTCAACATTTGTATCTTTCTTTTTTTTGTAGGCAAACAACAACACATGTACGGATACTTCATTTACGCATGAAAATCAACATATAATATAGTCTTTTATAGTTTGTCTCTGCATGACTTAAGTGAAATCATATTTTTCTATTTCTTGTTGATTTAGGAAGGCTTTCCTAAATACGTTATATATGTTCCTAAATGGCTCCTAAATACGTTGCATTTCCAGAATGATCATTTTAACATTTTTATCTTTCTTTCTTTGTGTAGGCAAACAACAACACATGTTCGGATGCTTCATTTACGCATGAAAATCAACAAGTAATATAGTATTTTACAGTTTGTCTCTGCATGACTTAAGTGAAATCATACTTTTTCTGTTTCTTGTTGATTTATGAAGGCTTTCCTAAATACGTTATATATGTTCTTAAATGGTTCCTAAATACGTTTCATTTCCAGAAATGATCATTTCAACATTTGTATCTTTCTTTTGTTTGTAGGCAAACAACAACACATGTACGAATACTTCATTTACGCATGAAAATCAACATATAATACAGTCTTTTATAGTTTGTCTCTGCATGACTTAAGTGAAATCATATTTTTCTATTTCTTGTTGATTTAAGAAGGTTTTCCTAAATACGTTATATATATTTTCCTAAATGGTTCCTAAATACCTTGCATTTCCAGAAATGAAGAGATTTGTGAAGTAGAGAACACCCAACGCACAAACGCGTTGCGAACTGTAAATGGTTATCATCGCAATGCTTCATTTACGCATGGAAATCAACATGTAATATAGTACTTTTATAATTCGTCTATGCATGATATTTTTTCCGTTTCTTGTCGATTTAGGAAGGCTTTCCTAAATGGTTCCTAAATACGTTGCATTTCCAGAAAAGTTCACTTCAATATTTGTATCTTTCTTTCTTTGTGTAGGCAAACAACAACACATGTTTGGATGCTTCATTTATGCATGAAAATCAACATGTAATATAGTGTTTTATAGTTTGTCTTTGCATGACTTAAGTGAAATCATATTTTTTTCTGTTTCTTGTTAATTTATGAAAGCTTTCCTAAATACGTTATATATGTTCCTAAATGGTTCATAAATACATTGCATTTCCAGAAAAGATCATTTTAACATTTGTATATTTCTTTCTTTGTGTAGGCAAACAACAACACATGTTTGGATGATTCATTTACGCATGAAAATCAATAGGTAATATATTATTTTATAGTTTATCTCTGCATAACTTAAGTGAAATCATACTTTTTCCATTTCTTGTTGATTTATGAAAGTTTTCCTAAATACGTTATATATGTTCCTAAATGTTCATAAATATTTGGCAAGTCATGCTTGGTCAGCTTTTGAATTACATAAGTTCGCAAATTCATCATAAATCTGAAGTAGTGCAACCACACAAACTTCTCAAAAGATTATCATCTTGACATAGCTTTACGTGTGTTCCAGTTAAGTGACTACCGTAGAGATGTATAGCTCTCTCACAGGACAAAGACTAGACTTGAAATACTCTTAACAACAACTAAATACAACGATTGTAATTCCAAATTTGTATTTTTTTTAAAAAGAGAGAAACAAAGAAAACTTAAGGTGGCATAAATTCAACTCAATCGGACAATCAAAAATCAAAATTTGATTAGCTATCCCGAATTTTCACAATCTCAAAGTTGATATTGATCCATCACAATAACCTGTCAAGAAAATAAATGCTTTGAGTACATTCACCAAAGAGAAAAAAATAGCATCATATCATGAAGCAGTTTTGGCAAACACTGACCTATATATACTGTATACTCATATGGCATACCAGAGATGCTCTTGTTGTGCTCCATATCAGAAAGAGTGAGCAAGAAATTTCATGGTTCAGAAAGGCTGAAAGACATCAGCTGGATCCCTGGCTCTACATACTTAAACTGGAAATCTGCTACCGGTATGGACAACCCCGTCTCTTTTTCCACCACATCAGCATCAAATTCATAAAATCCAGAAACAAGGTTTCCAAATCGATCTTTCTGGTGTAGCATGATCTCCATTTTGGAAAATATCTGCCATGTGTTTAGCTATGACTTCCATATGCTCACGCAATTGGAAACATAAGGCCCTGCTCAAAACCAACAAAATTAGCAAGGAAAATGCTTAGCTTAATTAAAATACACATTTCTGAAACTGAAAAGTTTATGGAACAAAAGCCAATCACCTGAATTAACCTCGAGAGGTAGAGGAACACCATTCAGGGTTTGGCTCTCCCTCTCAACAAGAAGTAAGAATTTGCCAGCGGCCACAAGAACAAACTCAATGGAAATATAACCAGACTGAATCAATCCGATGTGTGTGATATTAAGACTCCCAACAATTGAACCATTTTCGTTGAGAAGAGACAACGAAAACCCATGCAACTCCGTCTCCTTCCCGGAAAACGATATGTTATTTCCAAATGCATCCTTGGGAAGAATCAAAATCGATGCATTCATCCCGGCCTCAAACAAACTTGTAAAACACATCCAAGAAACAACACAGACAGATGGGTGCATTAACCCTTCACACCAAGTAAGAAAAAAAAACTCATTTTTTCTTGATCATTGATCAATAGATCGGCAGTGGTTTTAAGTCCGATCGGCGGATCTGGGGAAAGGGAATCTCCCGGCGACGGCCGTGAACGAGTCTCGTCATCTTCCTCCATGGATTAGTAAATAAATCTATGGCGAGGATTGTCGGAGGCTCTGAAAAGGAGCAGTGACCAATAAGCGACTACGACGGCGGAGTTCTCCTTCTCTCTCGACACTCTAACCGTAATCACCACCGAATTCTTGCTGAGATTCGGGTCCATTCGTCCGTAATTACAGGCGCATTATCTGGCTGAGATTCGGGTCCATTCGCAGTTACCGGCTCGGAGTCTAATTCCGAGGGCCGAGAAGATCGAATTTCAGAGAACCGGAGGCCTGGAACGATGACCAAATGAGAAAGAGAGAGAGTTTTTTTTTAATTAAAAAACAAAGGTAGTTTGGTTAATTTTCTTTTAATGAATGCTATGTTTGTGATTTTCACCCTTGGGTGCTAAATTATTGAACTTTAAGTTTTTTGGTGCTATTTTGTAGAATTGCCCAAAGGAAAATATCACCACCGGTCTTAATTATCCGGAATTTAGTTAAGCAAATAAAGAATAATCCTAAGCCAAACAAGTGTGAAGTGTACGAACAACTATACGCCCCTTCAAGATGAGAGAGATTACATCAAATAGAATAGGGATTTATTATTTACTAATCTACCCTTTACATATAGATTGTATACGCCCCTTCAAGATGGAGGGACATTTGTCACTCCAATCCTGTTAAATAATTCCAGAAATCGTGGTCGAGATAATGGTTTCGTGAGGCCCATCTAGAATATAATTTTTTTAAAAAAATGATTTTCGAACTTTTTTCTTCGAGGGAGATCTCTTTGATTTGAACCATTCAGGTGAATCCCTCTCTTGGAAGGGGGTTAGGAAAAGAGGCAGTGTGGACTACAATGTTAAATGTCATTTGGATCGATCTATCTCAAATAGTTTGTGTGCCGAGGAGTTCCCATCCGGTAGATGCGAATATCTAAGATTCAAAGGATCTGACCATCGAGTTATAATAACCTTCTTAGATCCGAGTAGAAAGAAAAGGAAAGGCTTCTTTCGCTACGATAGAAAACTAAAAGATAATGATGAGGTAAAGATTATTGTTGCTCAAGCATGGGAAGAGGGCCGAGAGTTTAAAGTGAAGCAAAGAATAGATCACTACCGGCATGCAATTATTCATTGTAATAGGCAGCAACAGAGAAACAGTGAGCTATGATTGAGAACTTAAAGCAGGATTTTGAAGAGGCCATGGTAAGCCCCAAACGATGTGCTTTTACAAAAAAAATAAAGGAGATCTAAAAGAATCTTACATAACTGAGGAAGCTTTTTGGAAACAAAGAAATCGGCAACTGTGGCTAAGTTTAGGAGACAAAATACAAGTTTTTCCATGCCTATACTCGAAAAAGGAAAGCCATCAACAAGTTCTTAGTAATCGAAAATGAAGATGGACATGCTGTTTTTGAGGATGATCAAATAGCCAAAGTCATAACAGCTTACTTTCAAAATATTTTCTCCTCTCAAGCTGTCCACTCTGATCTAAAGGAGAAAATCCTGGATTTGGCTCTCAAACCTATCATCTCGGATGATGTAAATGCTTCTCTCATCAGAGAGCCAACCCTTGAAGAAATAAAAGCAGCACTGTTTTCTATCCATCCCGACTAAGCGCCTGGCCCAGACGGGTTCTCTGCAAGCTTTTTCAATCTAACTGGGATATGGTGGGAAAATAAATCAAAACTTTCTGGCAGATTTCTTCACATCCAGCAGGCTGCCGAGAACGGTCAATGACACCCATATCAGGCTAGTTCCAAAGATTAACATTCCAAAATAGGTTTCCCATAGCTTTATGCAACATGTATTTCATGATCATCTCAAAGCTTCTCTCTCGAATACCGCAACCACATATTGGAATGATCATCTCTGAAAATCAATATGCTTTTTTCCCTAAAAGAACAATTGCAGATAATGTGTTAGTCACTCATGAGGTTCTCCACTTCCTCAAAACATCCAAGACAAAAGTTAAATGTGCAATGGCTGTTAAAACAGATATGAGCAAGGCCTATGACCGCCTTGAATGGGATTTTTTTTGCCTAGTACTAAAAAAACTAGGCTTCCATGATGATATATCATGATTTTTACCCTTTTTTAACTATGATATGTGTCTTATTTATAGAGTCTTTCTAGTATTTTTGGAGTCTTTTTGAGTCTTTACAGGTTTAGGTACGTTTGGAGCTTAATTGGAGATATTGAAGCATTCTGGAGCATTTTGGAGCTAAGGGTCGATTTGAAGCCTTGGTGTCGACCGACACCAGTCTGAAGAGTCGACACAGAAGTTGAGTATCGATCGACACCAGTTATGGTATCGGTCGATACTGATCGTATGAAGAGAAGGATCGCAACTTTCTATAAGTCTGAAGATTCCATACTTTGGTCCAGAAGACTTTAATAATTACAAGAAGCCCCAAAACGTGTTTTAGCATTATAATTAGGTTTTTCAGCCACTTGTTTTGGCGATTTATATAACTTTCTATAAGTCTCCTTTATTATTTATTTCAGAGATTTATTCAATCATGTTATTTGTTTCAATCTCCATGTCTGAGTAGATCTCATGTTAGGTTTAGGGTTCTCAATAAAGGATCTCTTTGAATTTTAGGTTAATTAGTTGGTTAGTGTTCATAATCTGAATTAGTTCTTCACCATAGGTTATTCTTAAAGCTAATTCTAGATTGATCACCTAGAACTTAGATCTTAGGTTAATCGATTATGCACGACAGTGCAATTGATAATCTGATAGAATCTATGGTGAGCAAAATAACTATCTGCAAAGAGATTTGGTTTAATTGTTTTGTGAACAAATCAAACTTGAACTTAATGATGGTTTATACTTTAGAATTTGCAAAGAGATTTGGAATTCTGAGATTTATATTTAGATAATTCTCGCAACGACAGTTGGCTAATTATAGCTTAGTGATTTGAGTTCAAGAACCACGCTTAATCTGAACCCTGACTAATTGGTTTACCTGTATTCTCTGATTTCCTGAGAAATACCCTGAACCTATCTCCTCTCCATTGAATTTACAACCGTTTAGTTGTCGTTACTACTTTCTTATTTCATGTATTACTTAGCTTGATTTGAACCTATAATATATATTGTGTGATTATTGAGTCTCTGTGGATTCGACCCCTAAATACTACAATTGAAAAAGCTGTTGTACTTTAGGGTATTACATTTGAGCCGGAAATTCTTAATTCGCCATTAGATTTTAGTCAAGAATTTCGACTAAGTCCGTTGGTATCGATCGATACTATTAAGGTATCGGTCGATACTCATACTTTCGTTACTTACGTGCCTTGTCTTTGTGTTTCAGGTGTGTGCCTACTCGCGAAACCAGGAGAAACAAATCACTCATCTAGTCAATCTTTCCAACAAAGAGCTAGCTAACTTGGAACGCACAAACAGAAAAACAAAGAAGCCAGCAGAGATGAACAATCCAGTGGTATTGACTCGTGACGATGCTGGAGCTTTGAGAGACCAAGAAGGTCAATTGTGCAATGAGAGAGGGCAACGTCTTGATGGGGATGGAAACATCATTATCCCTGCAGTTGCTGTGAATGTTGGGAATGATGTGGTTGATCGTGGTAGAACGATTGGTGAGTACAACACGCCTGATCAGTTATATGGCAATCGTTCATCGATTCGCCCTCCTGCTTTTCAGAGGAATGACTTTGAGCTGAAACATGCATACTTCACTCTTGTGGGTCAGCACCCTTTTCATGGTCGTTCTCATGAACACCCGATGGATCACATTGAGAGGTTTGAGGACTTGGTTACTAGCATCAAATACAATGGAGTGTCCAATGATTTCCTCTTCTGTAAGCTCTTCCCATACTCTCTTGGTGGAGATGCAGCTTACTGGCTTAAGCAGTTGTCGCCTGGATCATTGACTACCTGGGAGGAGACTAAGAATGCCTTCTTGAATAATTTCTATGATGATGCAAGATCTGAGGAGCTTAGGGATAAGATCTCCCAATTTTCTCAGGGAGAAACTGAGGCATTCAAGGCTGCTTAGACTAGGTTCATATCGTATCAGAGAGATTGCCCACATCACGGGTTCACTATGGTTCAGCTGCTGGGTATCTTCTTCAGAGGGATCGATTGGAGGTACCAGATGGCTTTAGATACTGCGAGCAATGAGAACTTCAACACTAGGTATCCTGACGATGCTTATGTGCTTATTGAGAGCTTGGCATCTAGCAATAGTACCAAGAATGCAGACTTTGAGCGAAGGAAGCAGAATGGGAACATGGATGGATCGCAGATTGCTGAGGTTCAAGCTAAGTTGGATTAAGTGCACAATCTCTTGATGGGAAAGACGATGAAGGCTGTTCACTTTGCTGATGAGGTTGAGACCTTCAATGAGGATGAAGTAGAGGATGTTAACTACATTGGTGGTTCTGGTTTTCAAGGTCAGAGGAATCAATACCACCAGAACAACAACCAAAACTTCACCAGCAATGCTCAGCAAGGAGGGTACAAGTCTGAAGTAAATCAAACTGGTTTTGGGACTAATCAATTTGTCCATAAACCATTCCAGAACAGTGGCTACACTCGCACCTATGGAAACTCTTCTTATCAACCTCTTCATGCTAAAAACCCAGAGAGCAAGGTTGAGTCTATGCTTGAACAACTTCTTCACGGGCAGCAGAAGATGACAGTGGATTTCAATGGGAAGATGGATGCTATATACACATACCTGAATGGAAAAATCGAGGCTCTCAGTATTCATCAGAAGAAGCTGGAAACTCAGGTTGCCCAAACTGCAGGTGCTGTGAAGAGGCAATATGGTTTTCTTCCAGGGAAAACAGAAGATCCAAGGGCACACATCAATGCGATCACCTTGAGGAATGGAAAAAAGATCAATCCAGGAGTGAAAAAGAGCCTAACTGCAGAGAATTTCATCGATCTTGCTGGAGATGACGATGAGGATTTGGAAAATCCCAGGGTATCGATCGACACCAATGAGCATCGATCGACACCTATTCGAATACTTTCTCGAGACGTGTCAAAACCGCGAGTGTCGACCGATACCAATTTGGTATCGATCGACACCCACTCTGAGGTCGAGAAGACATCTGAGTTGATTAAGGAAAGGGTTTACAAACCTAAGATACCTTACCCTAGGCCTGTTGGGAAGACCAAGAAGGAGGATGAAGATTCTAGATGCAAGGCGATAATGGATAAGCTGATTGTCGAGCTTCCTTTTGTTGATGCCATCAAGACTTCTCCAGCCTTTAGGAGGTATGTTAAGGGGATGGTATCAAGCAATGTGAACTTTAAAGAAGGGGTTCTGATGATTACTCATGAGTGCAGCGCCATTCTGCTCAACAAGATCCCAAAGAAATTACCTGACCCAGGGAGATTTTTGTTGGATTGTATGATCTTCACAGAAAGATTTGAGTGTTCTCTTTGTGATCTTGGCTCAAGTGTGAACCTCATGCCATACTCGGTTGCTCAGCGGATGGGAATGACAGACTTCAACTGTACTAGGATCTCACTAATACTTGCTGATCGCTCAGTTCGACTTCCCGAATGACTGCTCGAAGATGTTCCAATTAAGATTGGGAATTGCTTGATCCCAACTGATTTCATTGTCTTGGAGTATGATTCAGAGCCCAAGTATCCTCTTATTCTGGGAAGGCCATTCCTAGCAACAACTGGAGCCTTGATAGACTGCAGGAATGGGAAGATAGCTCTCAACATTGGTGATTTGGTCATGACTTCAACATGGAGAAGATAATGAAGAGACCAACCATTGATGGGCAGACGTACTTTGTCGATACCTTCAGCGATATCGATGCAGAGTATTTTATGGAGATGCATCCTGAGGACCCATTAGAGAGAGCATTGGTATGTTCTGCTGATTCAGAGGCGTATTTGAGCGATGTTGCTGCCGGATATGCTAAGATGCTCGACACAACACGATCAATACGATCAATACTCACCTAGTATCGGTCGATACCGGTCGACACCACCTGCGAGATTGTGAAGAGTTGGCCGAGACTTCTACGAAAGCTGTTGGGCTTAGCGATTGGAGTGAGTAGAAGGCTCTTAAGATCAAACTCAAACCACTCCCAGCCAATTTAAGGTATGTTTTTCTTGGTCTCAATTCCACATACCCAGTGATCAATAATGCTTCTTTAAACAACGCAGAGATCACCTTACTGCTGAGCAAGCTGCGCAAGTATCGCAAAGCTCTTGGATATTCTCTTGATGAGATTTCAGGTATCTCTCCAGATTTGTGCATGCATAAGATTCATCTTGAGGACGAGTCAAAGTCTTCAATTGAGCATCAGAGGAGGCTGAACCCGAACTTGAAAGAAGTGGTTAAGAAGGAGGTGATGAAACTCCTGGAAGCAGGGATTATCTATGCCATCTCAGACAGCTCTTGGGTCAGTCCAGTTCATGTTGTGCCTAAGAAAGGAGGGATAACTGTGGTGAAGAATAAGAAGGACGAGTTGATCCCTACCCGGACAATCACTGGGCATCGAATGTGTATTGACTACATGAAGTTGAATGATGCCACACGGAAAGATCACTTCCCATTACCATTCATTGACCAGATGTTGGAGAGGTTGGCAAGTCATCCATACTATTGTTTTCTCGATGGATACTCAGATTTATTTCAGATTCTGATACATCCGGAGGACCAAGGGAAGACAATCTTTACATGTCCTTATGGCACATTCGCTTACACAAGAATGCCCTTTGGATTATGTAATTCTCCAGCCACTTTTCAGAGGTGCATGCTGTCTATCTTCACAGACATGATTGAGGATTTTATGGAGGTGTTCATGGATGATTTTCTGTGCATGGATCATCATTTAAGAGTTGTCTTGATAACTTGTGCAAGGTGCTACAGAGATGTGAAGAGAATCACTTGGTTGTTAATTGGGAAAAGTGTCACTTTATGGTTCAGGATGACATTGTTCTTGGGCACAAGGTTTCTGAAGCTGGGATAGAAGTTGACAAAGCCAAGATTCATGCCATGACAAGCCTCCAACCACCGAATTCTGTAAAAGACATTCGAAACTTCTTTGGTCAAGCTGGGTTTTACAGAAGATTCATCAAGGATTTCTCAAAACTAGTCCGCCCACTCACCACCATATTATGCAAGGAGGTCAAATTCGACTTCACACCTGATTGTCTTGCAACCTTTGAGGAGATTAAGAAGGCATTGGTAAGTGCTCTTATTGTACAACCTCCAGATTGGATTATACCTTTTGAGATTATGTGCGATGCTAGTGATTTTGCTGTTGGATCAGTTCTGGGTCAGAGGAAAGATAAGAAACTTCATGTTATCTACTATGCCAGAAGAACACTGGATGATGCTCAACGTAACTACAACACCACAGAGAAGAACTACTTGCTGTTGTTTTCTCCTTTGAGAACTTTCGGTCCTACCTGATTGGGAGCAAAGTGATTGTTCATACCGACCATGCTGCTCTCAAATATCTGCTGCATAACAAGGATCTGAAACCTCGTCTTTATCGTTGGGTCCTTTTGCTCCAAAGCTTTGACATTGAAGTTAAGGACAAGAAGGGAATAGAGAATGGGGTTGATGACCATCTTTCGCAGATAATGATCGATGAAGACGTTCCTTCTTCTATATGGTTTTTCTTTTCTTTTCTTTTCTTTTTCTTTCTTTTTCATTTCTTTTGTTCTTTGAGTTGTTTTGTCAGCTGTTTATGATTATTAACTTTGTTGGATTTATGCGATTATGATTTCTTATTGCTCCTAACTTGTGCTTGAGTGATCTAACAGTGTTACAACTTCACGATTGGATCGTTTGTCACAATTCAGAACAACATTGCATCCGAATCGATGACAAGAAGTTTTCTGTATCGACCTACGCCTGGTATCGATCGATACCAGTGCTGTGTGTCGGTCGATACTCTAACACCAATACGGTAACTTCTTCGTTTTTCACACCTCCACTCAGCTCTTTTGATTTCTTTTATCATATCTAGACTAGACAACACTAGGGAAAATGTAGTTTAAGTCTGGGGGAGGTAGTTGCTGACAGTGTTTTTGTTTTTCTTAGAGTCAGCTGTTTTTTAGTCAAAAATCGTTTTATTGAATCGTTTTTGAGTCAAAAATCATTTTATTGAATCGGTTACAGAATCAGTTCTAGATCGGACTAATGAAAAATCCAAAGGCTGACCAGTTAACTAGAAGACGCCCATGTTTCCAGCAGAATCCTTTAAAGCCTGAGCTAATTCTTTGCACTTCATCGATGTGATTGATGTTCACATAGCTTGATTCCTCATTCATATCTGATAAAAGAACCCATGTGTAGAAAAGTGATGATATTCTTCTCCCTTTATTATAAGTTAATAAATAAAAGCATTAAAAGATGAAAGGATTTTCTTCTGAGTAGAGGGTTAGAAAATTTTTCAATGATCCCATTATTCTACTTGGAAGGAATGATCACACAAAGGTTGGAAGCAAGGTTAGGAAAATTTCCTGTGATACTATTATTCGCTTACACCTTTGATACATTTTGAGGAAAGAACCGAGGATTCGGTGGCAAACACCATCAATATTCACGTCTCAATCCTTAATATGTATATGCAAGAAGAGCATATTATGAAATAAGTCTGGGGGAGAGGAAACAATACCAAAAAGTGTGAAGATTGGGTGCTTTTTTGTCATGATATTTTGTGGGAAAGAGTCTAGAACGTTCTTGGCATTGATTACAGCGATGAAACTGGTGATGATGGCTTTATTGAACAATGTGATATTCTCAAATTAATACCCTATTTATATACTAAAGCAGTAGTTATAGTATAGCTAGGGGTCGAACACAAGAACTCACAGAACACACACAATAGATTAAAGATGTGAGAATTAGGCTAAGTGATTAATGGTATTGAAAACATAATGCAAGTTAAAACGGTTGTGAAATCAATTGGAGAAAGATAGGTTCAGGATTCAGATTTAGTACGGTTCTTGAACTCAAATCACTAAGATATAGCTAACCAACTCTCGTTGCGAAAACTATCTAAGTCTAAATCTTAGGAATTCCAAATCTCTTTGCGAATACTAAAGTCTAAACCAGCTTTTATTATAAAGTTTGATTTGTTCACAAAACAACTAAACCAAATCTTTTTGCGAATAGTTATTTTGATCACCCTAGGTTTTGTCAGGTAATTAATCGCACTCTCGCGCCTAATCAATTATCCTAAGATCTAAGTTCTAGGTGATCAATCTAGAATTAGCTTTGCAAACAACCTATGGCGAAGAATCAATTCAGATAGTGAATCCTGATAACAAATCAATCTAGCATTCAGAGAAAAACCTATTGAGAACCTTGAACCTAACAAGAGATCTACTCAGATATGGAAATTGAAACAATCAACATAACTGAATAAATCATCAATAGAATAAATAAGAGTAGAGAATAAAACAGAGGTTCAAAATTTTCTCTCAGACGAACAGAGTTCTGACTTGTCTCCTCTCTCTCAAACTCTCTCAAAAATCCTCAAAATAATCTTAATGAAAAGCACACAGCCAAAGTGGCTGTAAAACCTAATTTAATAGTCTAAACACGAATTGGGGTCTTCTTGTAAATATTAAAGTCTTCTGGGCAAGTTCTGCAATTCTTCAAACTTCATTAAAGTCGCGACTTGTAATATGCTTCGATGGGTGTAGATCGATACCAGGGGGTATCGATCGATGCTTGACGCTTTGATCGGGCACTTAGTCACCAGACTTCAGTTTTTTCTCCAGAATGCTGCATAAAACTCCAATATCTCCAATAATGCTCCAAATGTGCTAAAACATGTGGAAGACTCTAAAAGACACTATAATAGAATAAAGACTCGATAAAACGGACTTATACCATGGCTTAAACAGGGTAAAAATCATGATATATAAACTCCCCCAGACTTAGCTTTTGCTTGCCCTCAAGCAAATAGAAGACTAAACCAGAGAAAGAGGTTTGAAAACGTAGAGACTCACATGTTCATGAAACGTTGCAATGACCCTTTTCCTAAGCACCCAAATGTCACCTAACCAGCTTTTTGATCTAACCACCATGTACTTCTCCGTAGACATTCTCCGCTTCCCAGACTACACACATTATCTCACAGCATTGTTCAATCAAACCATCCTCGCCAGTTTCATCGCTGTGAATTAATATCAAGAACCTTCTAGATTCTTTCCCATACAATATCATGACAAGGAACCACCATTTTTCACACTTTTTGGAATTATTTCTCTCCCCCAGACTTATTTCTTATTATGTTCTCTTTTCTTTAGATCTGCATATACATATCAAGGTATGAGACGCGAGTATTGATGGTGTTTGCCACCGAATCCCCGGTTCTTCCCTCTCAACGTATCAAAGGATGTAGGCGAATAATGGCATCATAGGAAAATCCTAGCCTCGCTTCCAATCCTTTATGTGATCATTCCCTCTAAAGTATAATAATGGGATCGCTGAAAATTTTCCTAACCCTCTAATCAGAAGAAAATCATTTCATCTTTTAATGCACTTATTTATTAATTAACTTTTAACAGGGAGAGAATTATCATTCTTTCAAACACATGGGTTCCTTTGTCAGATACGAAAGAGGAATCAAGCTCTATGAATACTAACCACATCGATGAAGTGAAAAAATTTGGCTCAGGCTTTAAGGGACTTTGCTGGAAACATGAGTGTCTTCTGGTTAACTGGTCAGCCTTTGGATTTTTTCATTAGTCGATCTAGAGCTGATTCTGTAACAATGGTCACTTAGAAGCAAGGTCAGCTCAATAGATTCAAGAAAAAGATCACAGTCTTAGACAAAATTTTGACTCAATAAAACAATGAATGACTCAAAACGGACTGGCTCTAAGAAAAACAAAAACAAAGTCAGCGACTACCTCCCCCAGACTTAAACAACACTGTCCCCAGTGTTGTCTAGCCTAGAGTTGGTGAAAGAAAACAAATGAACTTAATGGATTATGAAAAAGTGTAAACCGTACCTTTACAGGGTATTGATCGATATTGGAGGGTATCGATCGACACCAACCGTATGTCGACACACTGATTTCAAATCAATAGTATCGAGTTGCTTAACCCAGGGAAAGTGATCCAAAGTGTTAAAGGTTAACACTGTTAGGAACACTCAAAAACAGGTTAAAAGCAACATGGTAGATCAAACATAAATTCAAAGAAGTTCAAATGCAAAAACAAATACTTTTATAAGTTCAACAGAAAAGAAAAATAAAAGAAAAAGAAAGAAAAATACACACGTGAAGATAGAGAAGACTAATCATGCGTCTCCTCAGAATCACCATCAGAAACAGAAGCGACAGCGGTGTGTGAAGGTCCAGGCTGGGACGACGGATCGGCATCCGTGTTAGTCATGCAACGGCAGCGAACAGCAGCCCAGATGCTCTTCATGCTAGCTATCATCAGCCTCTGAAATGCAGCTAGCTTCATCGGGACGTCCGTGTCCTCAGGCCATTGTGGCTCAGGAATAGGTGGGCACGTTGCAGCTTGTGTACGTCCTCCCTGACGTGAAGTAGATGGGATGTCAGCAGCAGGTGGACGAACCTGTCGTTTAGTCGCAGCAATCGGAGTCAACAGCTCTGCAGGAGGTTCAAAACAAAGCTAAGCAGGATCCTCAGATATGTCTGTCAGATCCCTGTCAGGTAGCTGCACCAGAAAGCTCCCATCAGATCTACTAAGAATCCACTTCCTCCCAGGTTTCAACCACTTAAGGTTCCTCAGATGAGCCTCATCCATGTACCGACGCGTAGTCACGATTCTGCAGCTCGTAGTACTGATTCTGAGGTGCTGGAAAATAGGCGTCAGAAGACTACCAACTGACTCCTTCTTCGTGCTCTTCCCTGTGAATGGTTTGGTCTTCCGAGAGACCAGATGATGCGCAAAAACAGCCCTAAGGTTAACATCCTCAAGCTCAGGCCAATCAAAATCCTGCTCAGGGATAATGTTCCTGACAGCCAGAAACAAAAGCAGAAGCTTAGATACTCTCAGCTTGTTAGGCTCCATCTTGCACAGGAGAGTAGTGCTCTGGACCCGAACAAAACATCGCAGGACCGGATGTCGTATGTCCATCTGAGTGGATGTCTTAGACTCGTAGACACCGTTCCCAAACCATGTCCAAAATCCACGCATGTCAGGATGGCCAGCTGGAAGGGCAACCCTCCTGCGATCCCTCCGAAACCCATAGAGATCACATAGATCAGGGAACGAAATCCTGTACCTCACTCCGCGAGCCATGAAGGAGAGGCTACCACCCTGTGTATCTCGCAGAACCTCATCTGAATAGCTAATGCGAGCTGTCGCCATAAACTGACGAACCAAGTCTGGGTAGAGGTCATGCTGCTGTGTAGCCATGTGACCAAAACCAATCCGCCCAAGCAGGTGAGCCAAATCTGTGTTGAGGCCCAGCTGATGCAAAGAGAGCCCATCCACAAACCTGGTGGGCTCGATGGTAACATCCAACCACGCGTTATAGAACAGCGTGTCGAAGTCGTCCCACTCCTCAGAAATGGGTCTAAATACGGTGTCATCACTAAAGGCATACGCCTTCTCCTGTCCATTCCAATCGCGGTGACAAGGGATCCTGACTTTTTCATTCAGCTTAGGCCAAGGACCTCTGCGTGGGGCTGCAGTAATATCTGTAGCAGATGGGTTAGAGCTCGATGCATCTGCGGTTCTTGCTCGCTTTGGCCTAGATGTCATCTGCAAACAAAGACACAAAGACACAGCATAAATCCAACATCTCACAGCGAGTCAAGCAAATATGGATCAGCAGACACGGATAGTGTCGATCGATACCAGAGGGTATCGATCGACACCCTACCCAATTTCCAGTTCATCCGATTCCCAAATTCCAAATGACCCAAAAGTCCAAATTAAAGGTAAGTGGATGTAAGGCAAGGTTAGAAACTACTCTAGAGCATCTCAGCAAATGACCATTGTCAAGAAAAACAAGTGCTAAAGAGTAAAATTTTACAAACCACAAACCTAAAAATCGGATGGAAAAGACTGAATTTCGAGTACATACCTTTGCTGATCTGAGAAACAAGTGCTAGAAGGAGATAGAGAGTGAAAATCTAATGAATCTAGGAACTTGAATCACCAAAATCGGTGAAGAAATGGGAAAAATGCGAATTGAGAGGAATATGGTGTCGGTATCGAACGATGAGGGGTTGTGAGGAAGAAGAAAAAACCGTAGGGTTTGTAAGGAAACTTACCTGGCCGTGGAGCATCGATCGATACTTGTCGTTTTTAGTCGACACTGGATGGTGTCGATTGACACCTATAGAAGATTATGCTCCTCTTTTATGACACTTGGTATCGATCGACACTGACTGGTGTCGATCGATACTCTGCGTCAAATCTGCTTCACGCTTAACACAAGACACAAAACCAAAAATTAAAAACAAATGAAAATAAAAACGTATGTACATACTTACCAGTGGTTTGCCTCTCACTCAGCGCTTTTTTAACGTCACGAGCTTGACTGTACGGACGATCAGTCGGAAGGAAGTAGGGAACGCACTCCCATGCAAGTCCCACAACTAGACACTTCCAAACTCAGAGTTTTGCGCAGCATACGCTCAATAACTTCTTGCCCTTTCTCTTTTAGCTCTAGAGTTAGGATGATTTTGGCTTTAGAGAATGGTTTTGAGCGCCCCTTGCACTTCACCTTGTACTCGATCGAATCTCCATCGCACTTCTGAGGGGCTAAAGTGACACATGTGGCACACTCGACTTTTCTGTTCTTCACCTCCGTCTTTGCCTTAGTCTTTTTGATGAATTTCCTGGCGATGATAGGAGGATGATCCAGAGCTTCTATGACAGTTGGCACAGCATCAGGCTCGTCCAAAAGATCAACCATCAATCTTTCTCCTGCACCAAGAGTGATACAAGAAATCCGTTTCGGAGTCCGTCTAGAAGGGATGGCTTCGTAGGAGACCTGTTTGTCAATGTATTAGAATGAAATCCTCCTACTGGGTGTGTCCATAATTGCGCCAGCAGTAGCCATGAACGGTCTCCCAAGAATCAAAGGCGTGCTAGACCTTGCATGCATCTCCACAACCTAAAAATCAGTAGGAACCAGACAGTCTCCTACCTTAACCATCAAGTCAGGGATTGTACCGTACGGGACGGATGTGGTAGAGTTCGCGAATGTGAGAGGCATCTGAGTAGGTCGTATGTCATCGATCTTAAGCTTCTCTGCAAGTGCCTTAGACATGACATTCACGATAGACCCTGAATCAACCAGTGATTCCTTGATTTCGACTCCAGAGATGGAGCATGGAACTGAAAATTTCCCTGGGTCTTCCATCTTAGTCAACCGCTTCAGTGGAGGCGGTGAACTCCTGACTTTGCCAAAAAGTGCCTTAATCTCTTCGTAAGTTTCTCTGCAATCTCGAAAGTGGCTTAGCAGAGGGCGGCATTCTAGGGCTTCTTCAAAAGTGTGTGTGTGGAATTCTTCGTACCATCTTCTCAAAGCCACGCAGCTGCTTTGGGGAAATGGGGTCCCTGAGGTGTCTGGGTAATCGGGGGTATGGAACTTTAGGCTTGTAGACACATTCCTCAATTATCTCCGATTCTTTCACGGTCTCTAGTTCAGATTGCGATGGGTATCGATCGATACCAGGGTGGTGTCGATTGACACAAGGTTCATGTATCGGTTCTTCAGCAGTGGTGTCGATCGATACTGGGATGGTGTCGATCGATACTGACGAATCAGCTTCGAAATCACCTTCTGAAAGGTGTTCGAGATTTCCTGCACTGGGAAAGGTGATGGCATTGACATATTCGTTCTGTGCCTGAGTCGCCTTTGATTTCACAGCTGCTGCAGTTTGAGCCACTTGCGTTTCCAGCATCTTCTGATGGGTATTGAGAGAATCGATCCTTCCGCTTAGATCCTTGTACACCTCATCTATCTTTCCATTGAGATTCACTATGAGCTGCTGTTGTCCTTGAACCAGCTGTTCAAACATAGCCTCGATCCGGCTATCTGGGAGCTTAGCAGGTACAGGCTGATAAGATGAATTCCCATAGTTCCTGACATACCCACTGTTCTGAGATGGTTTCTGGTTAAACTGATTCGACCCTCCTTGCTGATACTAGTGAGTATCGATCGATACCGACGAACTTAGTCAAAATTCACAAACGTAATCTAATGGCGAATTGAGTCCCCGGAAACGGCGCCAAATTTGATATGCTCAAATTAATACCCTATTTAGATACTAAAGCAGTAGTTATAGTATAGCTAGGGGTCGAACACAATGACTCACAGAAACATACAATAAATTAAAGATGTGAGAATTACGCTAAGTGATTAATGGTATTGAAAACAAAATGCAAGTTAAAACGGTTGTGAAATCAATTGGAGAAAGATAGGTTCAGGGTATTTCTCAGGGAATCACTGAATGCAGATAAATTAACTAATAGGATTCAGATTTAGTACGGTTCTTGAACTCAAATCACTAAGATATAGCTAACCAACTCTCGTTGCGAAAACTATCTAAGTCTAAATCCTAGGAATTCCAAATCTCTTTGCGAATCATAAAGTCTAAACCATCTTTTATTATCAAGTTTGATTTGTTCACAAAACAACTAAACTAAATCTCTTTGCGAATAGTTATTTTGCTCACCCTAGGTTCTGTCAGGTAATTAATCTCACTCTCGCGCCTAATCAATTATCCTAAGATCTAAGTTCTAGGTGATCAATCTAGAATTAGCTTTGCAAACAACCTATGGCGAAGAATCAATTCAGATAGTGAATCCTGATAACAAATCAATCTAGCATTCAGAGAAAACCCTATTAAGAACCCTGAACCTAACAAGAGATATACTCAGACATGGAAATTGAAACAATCAACATAACTGAATAAATCATCAATAGAATAAATAAGAGTAGAGAATAAAATAGAGGTTCAAAATCTTCTCTCAGACGAACAGAGTTCTGACTTGTCTCCTCTCTCTCAAACTCTCTCTGGAATCCTCAAAATAATCTTAATGAAAAGCACACAGCCAAAGTGTCTGTAAAACCTAATTTAATAGTATAAACACGAATTAGGGTCTTCTTGTAAATATTAAAGTCTTTTGGGCAAGTTCTGCAATTCTTCAAACTTCATTAAAGTCGCGACTTGTAATCTGCTTCGATGGGTGTCGATCGATACCAGGGGGTATCGATCGATGCTTGACGCTTTGATCGGGCACTTAGTCACCAGACTTCAATTTTTGCTCCAGAATGCTCCATAAAACTCCAATATTTCCAATAATGCTCCAAATGTGCTAAAACCTGTAAAAGACTCTAAAAGACTGTATAATAGAATAAATACTCGATAAAACGGACTTATACCATGGCTTAAACAGGGTAAAAACCATGATATATCACAATGTTGCGAAATTATGTGTGGATTCTGGGGAGCTACGAATGTCTACGGAGAAGTACATGGTGGTTAGATTTGGAACTGGTTAGGTGATATGTGGAGCACTAAGAAGAAATGTCATAGCAATGTTTCAAGAACAGGTGAGTCTCCGTGTTTTTCAAACCTCTTTCTCTTATTTGGTTTTCTGTTTGCTTGAGGGCAAGAAAGGCTAAGTCTGGGAGAGTTGATATATCATGGTTTTTACCCGTTTTTAACCATGATATGTGTCTTATTTATAGAGTCTTTCTAGTATTTTTGGAGTCTTTTGGAGTCTTTACAGATTTAGGTACGTTTGGAGCTTAATTGGAGATATTGAAGCATTTTGGAGCATTTTGGAGCTAAGGGTCGATTTGAAGCCTTGGTGTCGACCGACACCAGTCTGAAGAGTCGACACAAAAGCTGAGTATCGATCGACACCACTTATGGTATTGGTCGATACTGATCGTATGAAGAGAAGGATCGCGACTTTCTACAAGTCTGAAGATTCCACACTTTGGTCCAGAAGACTTTAATAATTACAAGAAGCCCCAAAACGTGTTTTAGCATTATAATTAGGTTTTTCAGCCACTTGTTTTGGCTATGCATTATTTTACTTTGGTTTTTGGTTGAGAGAGCTTTGAGGGAGACAAGTCTGAAACTCTGTTCGTCCGAGAGAAGATTTCGAACCCTTGTTTTCTTTCTCCTTTATTATTTAATTCAAAGATTTATTCAATCATGTTGTTTGTTTCAATCTCCATGTCTGAGTAGATTTCCTGTTAGGTTTAGGGTTCTTAATAAAGGATCTCTTTGAATGTTAGGTTAATTAGTTGGTTAGGGTTCATAATCTGAATTAGTTCTTCACCATAGGTTGTTCTTAAAGCTAATTTTTGATTGATCACCTGGAACTTAGATCTTAGGTTAATCGATTAGGCACGACAGTGCAATTGATAATCTGATTGAATCTAGGGTGAGCAAAATAACTATCTGCAAAGAGATTTGGTTTATTTGTTTTGTGAACAAATCAAACTTGAACTTAATGCTGGTTTAGACTTTAGAATTTGCAAAGAGATTTGGAATTCTGAGATTTAGATTTAGATAAATCTCGCAACGACAGTTGGTTAATTATAGCTTAGTGATTTGAGTTCAAGAACCGCGCTTAATCTGAACCCTGACTAATTGGTTTACCTGCATTCTCTGATTTCCTGAGAAATACCCTGAACCTATCTCCTCTCCATTGAATTTACAACCGTTTAGTTGTCATTACTACTTTCTTATTTCATTGATTACTTAGCTTGATTCGAACCTATAGTATCTATTGTGTGATTCTTGAGTCTATGTGGATTCGTCTCCTAAATACTACAATCGACAAAGCTGTTAGTACTTTAGGGTATTACATTTGAGCTTAGCACATGAACAATGGATTCATTGGATTATGCAATGTGTTACCTCAATTACTTACTATTTCCTTGTAAATGGGTCTCCTAGAGGTTGTGTAAAGCCTATGCGGGGCATCCGACAAGGGAATCCTCTCTCCCCGTATCTTTTCATCCTATGCAGTGAGGTCTTATAAGGTTTTTGTAACCGAGCCCAAGAAAACGGGAAGCTACTTGGTATCAGAGTTGCAAGAGGCTGCCCCCGTATAAATCACCTCTTGTTTGTCGATGATACTATGTTTTTCTACAAGTCAAACAAAAAGAGATGCAAAGAGCTTCTAGATATTTTGTTTAATTAGTCATTGGTCTCTGGACAAATGATTAATTACCATAAATCATCTATATCCTTCTCCCAAAAAGCTTCCCAACCTCAGGAAAACCTCATGAAGCAGCTTCTGAAAATCGATAATGACGGAGTGGCAAAATATCTTGGCTTGCCTAAGCACTTTGGAAGAAATAAGAAAGATCTATTTATCTCCATAGTGGATAAGGTCAAGCATACGACCGTGATCTGGTCCACAAAACTCCTCTATGCTGCAGGGAAGCTTACTTTGCTCAAGAGTGTTCTGGCCTCCATGTCAGCTTATGCAATGACCTATTTTAAACTGACACAATCTTTGTGTAAACACATCGAGTCAGCTCTCACTCGATTTTGGTGGGATTCGTCACCTGACAAGCAAAACGTTAGCTGGGTTACTTGGGAAAAAATGGCTAAGCCAAAGAGTTTGGGTGGCCTTGGTTTTAAGGATATAAACAATTTCAACGATGCATTGCTGGCAAAGCTAAGCTGGAGGCTCCTTAAAAATCCAAATTGCCTACTGGCTCGAGTGCTTTGTGGAAAATACTGCAGCATGTCTCCCTTCTTGGATTTCTCAGCTCCCTCGGTTTCTTCTCATGGCTGGAGAAGCATTATAATTGGCAGAGATTTGCTGGTTAAACAACTAGGATGAGCTGTTGGAGATGAAGCTTCTATAAAATTATGGTATGATTCATGGTTATCTCCTTGTAAAAAGATCCAACCAATGGGACCAGCCCCTGCATTCTCTCAAAATCTGCTCGTGAAAGACCTGCTAAAGCCTCATTCTTTGGAATGGGATTCAAACATCATAGACAGAATCTTACCTCACTTCAAAAACCAAATTCTGTCACTAAAGCCCAGCAGATTGGGAGCTCCAGATAAGAAAATTTAGCTCAGACATTCATCTGGGGAATATACTACAAAGACAGGTTACCTTGTTGCTGATGAAAAACATGATTTCTTTCCCACAATAATAAATCCTCCCGTTGATTGGAATGCACAAGTTTGGAGCTTAAAAACATCACCAACGGTCAAACTTTTCATTTGGAAAGCTCTCCAAGGTGCGGTTCCGGTTGGGGAGCAACTTCTCTAGAGGCAAATCCTCATCAATCCAATCTGCTGCAGGTGCGATGAGGTGGAAACAATAGCACATCTTCTTTTCTAGTGTCGATTTGCACAAGATGTATGGGCGAATACGCCGTGGGGTGTAGATGTTGACTCCTCCCAAGTTTCGGATGTGATCAGCTCAGGCCTGCTTTTGGTTAGGAATCGTTTCTCTCTTCCGCCGGTGGGACTCGAGAAGGGAAGGCTTTACCCTTGGATCTGTTGGACTCTTTGGATAGGTCGAAATCAGAAAATCTTCAATAGAAAAATCTTCTCGACTAACGACAAAATCCTTAGAGCTATCCAAGATGCAAGAGAGTGGAGCTTAGCCCAACCCTTGTCTATATTTTCGAATGTCCTGTGACATGCGATTTTGTCAAAAAAGTCAAAGCTCTTCTGAAGAGAGGACTATTGTATGCTGCATTGATGCGACTTGGAAGGCTGATTCTGAATCGGCAGGCTTAGGTTGGATCTTCAGGAATGACTTTTTGCAAACTTCTGACTTCTCGGTAACCATCTCAAATGTCTCTTCGGTTCTTACGGCGGAGGCTTTGGCGGTGAGGGCTGCCCTTATCCATGCTACTGCTCGGAATTTCAGCCGACTGACCATTAATTCAGATTCGCAACACCTGATAGGATTAATCAAATCAAGCTCGTCTTTTTCAGAACTTCACGGCAACCTCTCTGATATCGCGTTGATAATTCCTCTGTTTTCTTCAATTTCGTTTAACTTTATCCCTAGACAAGCTAATGACAGAGCTGACTCTATAGCCAAACATGCTTTGAGAAATTTATGTGTATCGGTTTAAGTTTTAATGAAGAAAAAGTTGGAAAAAAGAAGATATATTATAAAATTTAAATAAAAATAATTTTTTAAAAATTTCAAAACAATTTTTTTTAATAAAACCAGTTTTAAATCTTAGTAAATATATTACAATATAGTATGCATCACTAGGTTTCGCAATGGACCATTATGTTAGATGGTCTCGTGACTACATGTATGTTTGCATCAATCGCTACGAACATTAGTTGCGCGTAGGTAAGCGTAGATATAGTTATATCCATATACGGATATACCATATTTATACGTAATACGTACATACATACTATTATAAGTTTGTGCATTTCTATAATATTATTTAAGATGATATTTTTAAAAATAAACTTTGTTTTGTAAGTTATTACATAAAATACAATTATAAATAAGAAAATATAACTAAAATAAGAAAAAATATAATTTTTTTTTTAAATTATTAATGAGAATATGGAAAATATTTATTTTCCATTAAGAATGTTATTTATTATTTAGTTTCTTAATTATTATGATACTATTAAATAATAATCAATCCATACATATTCAAATAAAATATATTCGAGATCTTGCAATATTTTTCAGTATGATTATTATATTTTATTTGAATATATATATCAACCCAAAATTTTGAAAAATATTTTACTAATTTTATAAAAAGTTAGACACGAGATTTTTTTTTTTTAAGAGTTTGTGAACTGACCACAAACCCCATAGTCATGAAGCGGTGCATATTAGAGTTATGTTTTCAAGATTATAGGTTTTTGCGGGTTACTCCGAATAATATTTTAATTCATTGCAAAACGGATTAAGTAAATATGTTAGTCCGAATAATTTTGGCTAATTGTTTTTAAAAAATTGTTTTGAAATTTAAGAAAAAATAAATTTATCTGAATTTTATAATATGTCTAACTTAACCTGTTTTAATCTCAGATAAATTTATTTTCCTTAAATTTCAAAACAATTTTTTTTAAAAAATTATCACGTGCTATAAAGCTAACACGGATTGAATCCTAGTATATATGTAAACAATAATCCACTCCACTGTTGGTATATATATGATAACCAATAAATTATGGATATTTGTCCCATAATCTCTCTCTAGGCTAGCCTCTGATAGTATTTGTGCCGGATCTATAAATTAACGTTAATCATCATTTTCTAATTAAATATGCATTTAGAGTTCGAACTCAGGTCATATAACACTGAAATAGCATCTTTAATTCTAACATGTTGAGCCAACCCGGAATTGGGTATGATCGCTTATATATTTCTTCAGCATTGATAATTTTTTTTTTTTTTTTTTTTTTTTTTGATGCCTTTCGGCCCCCGGGAGTAATCCCAAGCCCAAAGGCCCAGACTAATCTCCCGGGTGGGAGTGACACAGCCCACTTATAATGCCCCACTTGGCCAAGTGCTTGTCCTGATAATTCCGCTCCCGCGGGGAGTCGATCCCTGGCCTAGACCAACAGGGCCGACACTCACCGCAGGAAGGGAACCACCCAACCACCAACAACTTGGTTGCATTGATAATTTTTCACATATTTAATCAAACAAATGAGTATTTTAGAGTTGGCTCTGTACATTTTAATTCGTTCCAATATATCATAGTTGATATGTATAGATTGATGAGAATTATTAATGGTCAAAAATATCATTTAGTACAAGCTTGTGACTTGTGAACTGCTTTAGATTATGTTGGTCCAGTAACTATTGATAACTTAAACTGCAATGAATGATACAACCACTTTTCACGTAAGGTGGGTTTGTATGTTGGAGATCACATGAACTTATCGTCGAACATCTATAAGTATAATGAAAAAATCAGAAATTGTGTTATCCATAATTTGAAAAGCTGAAATTAGAGATACAAGAAAACTTCACATCTAAATAGAATTTGTTTTACTTAAGAAATAAAAGAGTTTTTATCCAAAAAAAAAGAAGAAGAAGAGTTCTATATATTGACCCAAAAAAAAAAAAGAAGAGTATAGATTCTACAAAAAGATAAAGAATGAAAATTATAAACCTATATAAGAAGCTTTACAAATTAATAGTATAGATTCTACAAAAAGATAAATAGTCAAAAGTATGGAATACAAAAATTTGATGCTTTTATCTTGTGTTCTATAACGTGTGTTCTAAAACGTGGCCTACACAGTCGTCTCGGGGGTGGTTAAGTGTTTGGCGATTGGGAGCAGTCGAGATTGGCCATAATCAGAAGAAAAAAACATAGATTTTTTTTTAAGTATTAAAAAAAAAAAAAAATTGGATATACCAACAAGAAAAATAAGAAAAAACAATAGATAATGTGAGAAAAATTAATGGCTGCCGACCTATACGATTTTAGAAATCGTGTCTTGAAGGAAAAAAAAAAATATATGTCTTTACTCCACACAAAAAAACCTTTCTACCAATTGGACCAAACTAAACCAACGTTTCAAATGCGCTAAAGTAATCTATAAATGTATTTGTGAATAAAAACCCTAAAATAAATCTCCATTTAATCTCTGATCTTTTTCATTCCAGAGCTCAGACAGCACTTGCTAACGTCACGGGTAATCTCTGATCTATCCTACTTCGAACATCTAAAATTATCACCTAACTTTAAACATTACTTTTAACCAGTAAGTAGAATTTAAACACTCACTTCGTTGTATATTTTTCTGTTTGTACCATGGAGATTTTTTTTTAAGAAAAAAATATGTTCAAATGTAAGAAGAAATTCAAATTACAAAATGATATTGGAGTTAATTATAATTATAATTATATTAGATCCTGTAAATATGATTAAATCAGACTAACCGGGAATATAGATACTTGTATTATAATTTGATTGTAACCAATTCAGTTTGTTAATCAGAAATATAAAGTATGTTTGTTTGTCTGCCGTAGGAGGCTGCGGCAGCTACCTGCGACCAGCGACCAAACGGTGTTTGTTTGCCAGACGCAACTTCATGCGACTAAACGCTACGTCCAGTTGCTGCTATATGCGTCCAAAATTTCTGATCGCTGAATTTCTTCAGCGTTGCGACTGTAACCAGCCGCGCGACTGCAAAACGAACAACAATCAACATCGTTTGGTCGCAGCGTCTGGACGCAGATGGCAGCCGCCGGACTCAGACAAACGAACATACCCATATTTTATCGTTTTCTTTCTCGATCATTGGCGAACTGGATTCTAATATGGTATAAGAGACGAAATCGTTTCGTTTTGCTTCCAATTTCTTGTTATTCATCTCTGAATTTGTTTGTTTATTTGATTCTTAGATTGATTTCTTTAGTTTCGTTCCGATTTTTTGTCCTTGTCGAAGATTCATCCTTTGCGGAGGCTTTTCTTCCTCCAAGTTCTGTTCTGATTGCTCCAAATTCATCTTCTCCGCCAGTTTCACCTCCGACTTCCAATGTTCGATCTAACGCAACAACTTCTTTCTCCGATACGAATTCAAATCCGCTTTATGTGCACAGTGCAGATCACACTGGTATCTCTCTTGTCTCTGATTAATTTACTGGTTTAGGGAACTTCAATTCTTTGCGTAGATCTTTGATTGATGGTGTTGGGTGCTCTTAATAAAGTTGTGTTTGTTAATGGATCGTTTCCTGAGTTGGATGAATCACATCCAGATTACTGTTCTTGGTCTCGTTGTAACAACATCGTTTGTACATGGATTGTGAATTATATGGATAAATCTATTGCGAAAAGCATCATGTATCTTGATACTTCTAGACATATGTGGTTGGACATTCATTATCAATTTAAACAGAGTGATGGACCTCGTACAACTGAGATTAAACAACATATATTCTTTGAAGTTCAAAGTTCACGCAGTGTTAGTGCGTAGTATACAATACTCAAACAGTTTTGAGAAGAACTCATGATGAGGACATCGAACCAGCTAGCCACCAGAGGTGAGCTCAAAGCTCGGACAAGACCAAACCGAGCCGATTATGGAGACTATGATGAACGGTCGGTTTGATGCATTACAAAGCCGACATTGGAAACCCGGAGGACTTTTGGATACTACCAATTCAAAAGAGAATTGTACTGAGCGTACGACAAGTTTAGATCTTGTTTATTGGCGACAACGGTTCTCTTATGGATTTGGGACACTAACTACCAAAGTTACTTCACCGAGTGGAAAGCGAGCAAACGACTTAAAGGATCAATCAACCCTAGAGGAAATCATTAGGAGGAAGAGTCTGGAAAATAGCTTCAACATGTTCAAGGAGAAGCTGAAGCATCTGGAACACGAAGGACTGATCAGGCTTGATCAGTTTGAAGGTTGGAACCTAAACCCGTTGTTGAGCTCCGATTTCAATCGAATGTTCAATCAAGTGTCGCTTCCAAATCACGGCACTTCAGGAAACTATCTATATATGGTTCGAAATATATTTGAGTCTAGTTTTCAGAACATCCAAGATCTCTCCAATCAGCCCAGTCAATCACTCATAAACGGCCCAACAATGGAGACGTATCTAATAGATTCAAGCCTACCCGAAAATGTCAAGTGGAATCTTTTGAAGCCCAAACATGAAAACCCACTTGATCATGGTTTCTATGAGCTTAGGAGACACTTAAGAAGCTTTCTAGAAGCTTCTCTTCAAGACCTAAGGTGCACCACACCTCACTTGATCAAGTCGATCAAGTTTGAGCTACACTTGCCTTGTTTGGAGATTCTCGCCATTAATCTCCAACGGCTCTATTATTTGAAACTTGGCCACGAAGTGAAGCTTTTTCACAGCAACCAGGATGTACCTAGACACTTTACATTCGCCCCTAAATTGTCAAGACTCAAGAAATGCTCCGTTTCTATATTTGGCCGATTCTCGTCATTATGACTCAAGCGGCTAGTTTTAACATTTACTTTGCGATTTCCTTCTTGTTTAATTTCGTATATGAGCAGTATATAAGCTCATCTTAGCCTTCATTTGTAAATTACCTTTCAATCGAATTAATACAGAAGTTTATTGTTTTCTTTCAAAGCGTATTCTTTGAAGAATTGTTCTTTTCTTTAGTTTTAAGTGTGCGATTCACTTAACTCTTTAGAGGCTGCGACTTAGCTTGTTTGTGTGATTCAAACATCCTATTTCGTTCATAGATTGAGAGAGTCAATCACCATCGATTGAGAGAGTCAATCAAAACCATCACCTTCCATCTCACCATCGTCCCCACTTCCATAACAAGGCCTATAATCTCTTGATTATCATGTGTCCGTAAGTTTGGTGGATTCTATCTTACATCATCTGGTATCAGAGCTTTAAAAGCTCTTATCACAGGTTGTGTTCATCCAACCTTTATCCTTTGTGTTTTCTGTTTTGTTATCTACTTTCATGTAAACCGAAAAATCCATAAAAATTGTTTTTGTTTCAATTTTGTTTTCCTTTGTTTTGTTATTTGATTTCTTTCATGAACTCAACACCAAAATAAAAATTGTCTAATTGCTTTGTTTAGTTTCGTTTCATAAAAAGAAAAGCAACAAAAATATTTATCATAGTTGAATTTCCCTTTATTTTCGGTTTTGCATTATTTCCATTTAAAAATCAGAAAACCAACCAAAAATCTCTTGTTTTTGAAATATTCTATTGTTTTATTTAATTCTATAAATCAGAAAATAAAAATAAGATTTTTTTCCCTTTTGTTATTTGCATTTTCGAAATTTTGTTTAAGTCAAAAAAAAAGGGAAGAAACCATCGTTTTAGTTATTTTGCCTTTCTTACTTTCCTTTCTTGTCTAAAAACGAAATTGAATAATCTTTTCTCTGTTCTTTTGCGAGGTACAAACCCTAAGGAGCAGCCGCCATGGGAGATTCATAGGAAGAAGACACTTACCAAGCCTACAAAGATCATTGGAGTCAAGGAGAAGAAGAACAAGTCTTCACCGATGAGGAGACTGACCATGAAGCACCACCGTGGCCAAGAGATAACTACTCAAGTTCTGAATATGGATCATACCCTGATGAAGACGAGCTTGAACCAGAGCCACCTGATTGTAGCTGAGACAACACCGATCAATCGATTCGGTCTAGCGAAGAAGAGACCGACCGGGAGGAGGATATAGGAGATGACCATGAAAGAGAATCATGGCAGGGAGATGCTGACTCTCAATGTAGTCTAGCCAAAGAAGACTACAACAACAAACCTGAATATGGTGAAGAAGAGCAATACCATAAACCGTGGTATGGAGAAACTGACTAATAAAGCGATCTAGGAGAAGATCGTGAAGGAGATGCTTTGTGTGAAGGAACTGATTCTGAAATCAGTTCAAGAGATGGTGACCATGTTAATGACGAGCCTTTGAAACATGAGGCAGAGCCAGAAGATAGTTTTGTAGATGAATCAGAACTTGACGAGGAGGATCAAAACCCATACCAAGCCAGCAGCAACGACACCGCTCTAGACGAGCCATATGATACGCCAACGGATGAAGAAACATATTGTGAACCTCGCCACATTTGTTTTTCAGGTCATAAGCAAGAACCAGAAGCTTACCTACAATGGGAGAACGAAATGGAGCATTGGTTTAGGTCCCACAACATTCCAAAGGAGGATAGACTCACCTACGCCATTAACTCACTTGATGAAGAAGCTTCTACATGGTGGATACAAGAAGAAGCTCTGAACTACTACCATAATCCGGTTAGCACTTGGGGTAATCTCAAGCAGCGTATGTACAGAGAGTTTGTACAAAAGTCCCACAACCGCAGCTACATACCAAAGAGGTCTCTGTTCCAAACAACTACAAGAAGATGGATGTCAACACCAAAACTCCAGCTTGTTTCTAAGTCAAAGAAAGCTTGCTGTCCTGAGCCAAAGAAAGTGTCTCAAAGCACTTTAGAGAAGAAGACAGAGGTTAAGAAGCCAGTGGGAGCAAAAGAAGTTAAACCAGCCTCCAAACAAACCGAAGCATCTCAAACGCATAGCACAAAACCGAAGAATGAGCCACAAGTAAAAACAGAGCAATGTAAGTCTTCTAAAGTTTAAAAAATAAATGACACCATCTGTTATAGATGTCATAAGAGAGGTCATTTTGCTGTTGTATGCCTTGAGAGACAAGAGATTAAAATTTCCAAACCTGAGCCGAAACTGAATTCATTAGATAATTGTCTAGAAAATTCTGGTTTTAAATTTTCGAATTCAGATTTGATGCACTTGTCTTTGCCGAAGGCTACTAATGCAGGTCAAGAACAGAATGTAAAGCATCACAAGGTCACCATGAGTTGTCTTGATGCTGATAAAGATGGAGATGACACTAGTTTCATTCTGATCCAAGAGGAACCACCGGACTATACGATGAATCCAACTACCGTGGCATCCAAGGAAACAGAACTTTCTGAGAGTTCTGCTCAGGTAAGTCCACTTCTTTAGCTTGCTTCTTATGATTCTAACTCTATGATATCTAATTTGATAAGTCCAGAAGAGCCTGAAGAGGATATAGTCTCAAAAGAAACTAATATAGTTCATATTGCTTATCTTAAACCGCACGTCAATGAGAAATTAGATGAAGTAGTCAAAAATGATTATTGTTCTTCTATTTCCAGTAGTTCTATGACTTTTATAACGCACTTGCCTCTTGTCAAAAGTGTAGAGGACATTTCAGGAACCGAAAAGAAGCAACAAGAACATGAACCACCAAAGACTAATGGCGACAAAAATTGTGAAAAACGTGATTTCACTAGGACCATTGCCTTGCTGCCCAAGGACGTCAGCCAACAACCATGGAGAGGAGTTATTGCCTCTTTGCTGATAAAAGAAGAACCACCAGACTCTCATATCAAAGCCCACCTGAACAGCAATGACGATATTGCCTGAGGTAAACTTCTAAACTCGCATTTTTATGAAAATACTAACTTGCTTTATCTATGTGCAGGTAATCAAGTTTTGAGATCAAAACTCAAACAAGGGGGAGGGTGTGATGAGGACATCGAACCAGCTAGCCCACCAGAGGTGAGCTCAAAGCTCGGACAAGACCAAACCGAGCCGATTATGGAGACTATGATAAACGGTCGGTTTGATGCATTACAAAGCCGACATTGGAAATCCGGAGGATTTTTGGATACTACCATATCAAAAGAGAATTTTACTGAGCGTACGACAAGCTTAGATCTTGTTTATTGGCGACAACCGTTCTCTTATGGATTTGGGACAGTAACTCCCAAAGTTACTTCACCGAGTGGAAAGCGAGCAAACGATTTGAAGGATCAATCAACCCTAGAGGAAATCATTAGGACGAAGAGTCTGGAAAATAGCTTCAACATGTTCAAGGAGAAGTTGAAGCATCTGGAACACGAAGGACTGATCAGGCTTGATCAGTTTGAAGGTTGGAACCTAAACCCGTTGTTGAGCTCCGATTTCAATAGAATGTTCAATCAAGTGTCGCTTCCAGATCACGGCACTTCAGGAAACGATCTAAATATGGTTTGAAATATCTTTGAGTCTAGTTTCCAGAACATCCAAGATCTCTCCAATCAGTCCAGCCAATCGCTCATAAACGGCCCAACAGTGGAGACGTATCTAATGGACTCAAGCCTACCCGAAAATGTCAAGTGGAATCTTTTGAAGCCCAAACATGAAAGCCCACTTGAGCATGGTTTCTATGAGCTTAGGAGACACTTAAGAAGCTTTCTAGAAGCTTCTCTTCACGACCTAAGGTGCACCACACCTCACTTGATCAAGTCGATCAAGTTTGAGCTACACTTGCCTTATTTGGAGATTCTCGCCATTAATCTCCAACGGCTCTATTATTTGAAGCTTGGCCACGAAGTGAAACTTTTTCACAGCAACCAGGATGTACCTAGACACTTGAAATTCGCCCCTAAGTTGTCAAGACTCAAGAAAGGCTCTGTTTTCCATATTTGGCCGATTCTCGTCATTATGACTCAAGCGGCTAGTTTTAGCATTTACTTTGCGATTTCCTTCTTATTTAATTTCGTGTATGAGCAGTATATAAGCTCAGCTTAGCCTTCATTTGTAAATTACCTTTCAATCGAATTAATACAGAAGTTTCTTGTTTTCTTTCAAAGCGTATTCTTTGAAGAATTGTTCTTTTCTTTAGTTTTAAGTGTGCGATTCACTTAACTCTTTAGAGGCTGCGACTTAGCTTGTTTGTGTGATTCAAACATTCTATTTCGTTCATAGATTGAGAGAGTCAATCACCATCGATTGAGAGAGTCAACCAAAACCATCACCTTCCATCTCACCATCGTCCCCACTTCCGCAACAAGACCTATAATCTCTTGATTATCATGTGTCCGTAAGTTTGGTGGATTCCATCTTACATCAACTCAAGAGTCATGAAATTCCTTATAGTTGTTGTTGTGGTTGTCCTGATTTTATCTCAAAAGAAAATTAAGCAGAGATGAGCAAGATCATATTCTGAAGTTTCTTATGGGGTTAAATGATTCATTTACTGCTACAAGAGAACATATTCTCATGATGGAACCAAAACCATCTCTCACTAAGGTGTTAAATCTGTTTTCCCAAGAAGATAAGGTGTTGATACTTTTTCACCAATTGCTAAGTTAGGTACTTTCAGAATGCTTCTTGGTCTGGTTGCTATCAAAAATTGATCTATTACACAGCTGGACATTAGTAATGCATTTTAAATGGAGATCTTGATGAAGAAATTTATATGACAATGCCTCATGGTTATTCTCACTTAACAAGTGTTTATTGGCCTAAAAGTTCATTGTGTAAACTACACAAATCTTTATATGGTTTGAAACAAGCATCTCGACAGTAGAATCAAAAACTTACTACTAGTGACATCTTGGCTGAAGGTTTCATACAAGCTCATGCATATCATTCTCTTTTGTGAAATGCACTTCACATATATTTCTGGTCATTCTGGTCTATATTGATGATATACTATTGGTCGGTAATGATGATTCTGCTGTGGATAATTTTAAAATCAATACTATAAAAAGTTTTGTGCCTCTTCAGGAGATGACACTTCACCATTTTCAGTGATTTTGGTGTTGACATCTCATTCAAAATCTCAACCAATCAAATTAAAACAAATAATACACATGTAACTTCTTTTTATCTCATACCAATGAAAACATGACACATAATAATTCGTTTAACCTTTTGAAAAACCGCATTCAATTACTTTGAATTAAAAAAAATGATTCGGCAAAAATTACTATCCACTATAAGAAAACACCGTTTTTGCAACCACTAAAATAGTCATAAAATGGTCGCAAATGAGTTATTTGCGACCATTTTGGGACTAAAAAAAGTGGTCGCAAATATTTCGTCGCTAAATAAAGTGGTCACAAAACAGTCGCTCTTTTGCGACTAATATGTGACACCCATTATCAATCCTAATTTAGACACCGATTTGCGACTACTTGTAAAAAAAAAAAAAAAAAAAAAAATCCAATTTTTTTTATTTATTAAATTTAATTACAAAAAAATAAAAAATAAATAAAATAAAATGAAAAAAAAGAAGATCGAAGATCTTCTTCTTCTCCCTCGCCCGCGCTCAATCTTCTTCTCCCTCGCCGGTGCCGACCTTCGATCTTCTTCTCCCTCCATGGCCAACATCTGCTCCTTCGCCTGCATCCCGAGCTCACCACGAACAACCCTCGCGAGGCACGAACCTCAGCTCGCAACGCACACCCACCGAACCCCTCGGCGACTTCCACCACGAGCTCAGATCGACAATTCCTCTCCGCTCACTGCTTCCTCCTCCTCCGAGACGAAGCTTCTCGTTGACAGCATCAGATCTGAAAAACAAAAGTTAGCTAAACTCAAGGAAGAGAAGGAAGCAGAAGAAATCGTAGGGGAAGTGATGATAAGGAATTGTCGGCTGAGGTTTTCATGTCTATTTTATGTCATGATAGGGGAAGTGATGATAAGAAATCGTATGGTGATTGACTATTTTATGTCTGATCTCTAAATGTTAAAGGTTTTCAATTAAATAAAAAAAATCGTAGGAAGGAAGAAGAAGAATAATATCGAGAGAGAAAGACAAAACTCAATAAAAAAAGAAAAGTAAATTAGATATCCACCGTTGGATTAAACCAATCAACGGTGGAAGATATCGATCTTCGTCACAAGAAACTAGCCAATGAGAAGATTTCATTATTTTTGTTATTTGGTCGCAAATTAGTCGCAAATTAAAACTATTTTGTGACTACTATTAAAAACAAATCGACTCGGGTTGTTAAACGGTCGCAAGTTTGGAACTATTTTGTGACAATCAAAAATCTTTACCCTAAACCCTAAACTTTAAGAACCTAGAAAGTTTGAATATGACTTTACAATGATTTTGTGTATATAGCAGTTCAAAAATATGTTAAAACTTAAAAATAAATAAATTTTGAGATAATTTTTATCTTTCAAAATCATTCCTTATAAAACACATGTAACACTTAGTAGATGTTATGATTAGATTGAAATTTTTGTAAGTGTTATATTTTTTTGTTTATTATTTGATGTTTATGTGTAAGATCTAGTTTACAATTTAAGATTTAGAGTTTATGATTAAGGGTTAGAGGTTTAGGGTTTAGAATTTAGGATTTATAAAATGATCATATTAAAAAAATTTGTAAGTGTTATATTTTTTTGTAAATTATTTGATGTTTATGTGTAAAATTTTGTTTACAATTGAATATTTAGATCAAGTTTATGATTAAGGGTTAGAGGTTTAGGGTTAAGGGTTTGTGGTTTGAGTTTAGAATTTATTGATTTCTATAAAAAAATCAAGTGGGGTTACAAATTAGTCCCAAATTTGGGACTATTTTGTGACTACTATTTCAAATTAGTCTCAAATTAGTCCCAAATTAGTCACAAAACAGGGTTTGCAAATGAGTGTACATGTTACCCTAAACCCTAAACTTTAAGAATATATAAGGTTTGAATATCACTTTACAATGATTTTGGGTATATAGCTGTTCAAAAATATATTTTACAATTTAAGATTTAGAGTTTATGATTAAGGGTTAGAGGTTTAGGGTTTATAATTTAGGATTTAGGATTTATAAAATGATTATATTTTAAAAATTGCAAGTGTTGATTTTTTGTATATTATTTGATGTTTATTTTAAAAAAATCGAGTGGAGTTGCTAAACCGAAGCAAATCAGTCACAAATTTGGGGCTACTTTTGTAAATCCTTAAACAGTCGCAAATTTGAGACCCTTTTGTGACTCCTCTGTTTCGTCGTTAATTTGCGACTATTTTGCCACTGCATTTCGAGTAGTCGCAAAGTGGTCGCAGATTAGTCACATTTTCGTCCCACTTTTTTGTGACAAAAAAAAGAGTCACAAAAGTTGGTCACAAAAACTGTGTTTTCTTGTAGTGATCGTCTCCTCCAAAACTGAAGTGGTTTCAATTGAGATTCAAAGAATTCGGTGTACTCCAAAACCCAGAGAAAAATGAGGAAGATGGTGACACCCGGCAAATATCGACATCTCCAACTAGGGCTAGTCCAATTTCCATGCTAGCTTCTCCGTCACTTTAAGCTCCTCTGTCTCCATCTTCATCCAACATTTCAGTCCGGAAAAAGATAGTCAATTTCTCAGATTTCACTCAATTCGCTTTCTTCTTCATCTCTAGTTATCTTCAGCTTACTAGACTAAATATGTTTGTTTCTCAAAAAATCTTGGGCCAAAACAGAAGCCACTCCCGCCAAAGTCTCCGGCTGCCACGTAAGACGAAGTCGGAATCGAGATTGCAGAAGTATTTGAACGGAATGATGAGGCAGCCAGGGACCATTTAAACATTAAGTCATTGGGAATGATTCTTGTGGGATTGGTGATAATCACCTTATGTGAAACCAATGGTAGAAGTGAATCCCATAATATCTTCGCCGATCTTCAACTTTGCATATTTCTCCTGACTCTTCTAATGTGTCGGCGATCTGTTACTTATCTCGAGTTCTATCCGTTTATGATGATATGTTAAGTATGATATTCATGCTTATTTTTTAATGTTCCATGGTTGTTTCTCTAAAAAAGAAGAGGTCACGACGAGAAAATTCAAATCATCAGTTTTTGGAACCAAGCGTTCGATTGTTCGGATCTGATTAAATTCTAATGAAATGGAATAGTGACAATTTAGAACATGGAGGCAATGAAGGTTATTTTGTATACGAACATATGAAAGAGAAAACTAAAGATGTTGTGAAGTATGTTGAGGAACTGATGAAATTGGAGCCTCATGGAGATGGAGTTGTGAAGCTTTTAGAAGCGTTTTGCTATGATACGATGGTACAATTGAGCAAAGCTAAGAAAATTTACAATGATATTCTCATGAAAAAAATCTGTTTTTGATCATAGCTTTGCACATAGTGTTATCACCTTTTTTATGGCTCTTTAGAATTGATCTTTAACGAAAATGAGATTTAGACAGATGTAGAGTAGAAATGATTTTTTCTTTTCTTTTGTTTGGTAGGTGATAAAATGCCTTTTAAAAAGATAACATTTTTGACCTTATCTTATTCCTAAAAGGTCTTACTATGGTAGCACTAAAAAACTAACTAAGAAGAGAGAGATTCAAGATTGACCAAATGCATATTGTGAAGGTAAAATTGTCATAGATTATTTTATGTCACTCATGTAAATCTCATTTTTGTCATGTTGTAGTTGAACATTGTTGGAACGGGAATGAGCACGTCTCCTACAAATCAATTTGTATCGGGGAGGTTCGGGGATTTTCTGTTAAGATAGAGCCGGTTGCGTTCCGGTCGGCAAATGAGGGGGAGGAGGTGATTTATAGCTGTGCCCGGAGGGCTGCCTACGTACCCCGGATTGGGGATCAAGCCATTCGTAGTTCGTTGCTGAGGCGGGTAGGAGAGAACTGGAGAGCTGAGAGCTAGTCAGGTCGGGTCGTCGGTCGTCGGTCGACTGTCAGGTCGGGTCGTCGGTCGACCGTCAGGTCGAGTCGTCGGTCGACTGTCAGGTCGGGTCGCCAGGTCGGGTCGACCGTCAGGTCGGGTCGTCGGTCGACTGTCAGGTCGAGTCGTCGGTCGACTGTCAGGTCGAGTCGTCGGTCGACTGTCAGGTCGGGTCGCCAGGTCGGGTCGTCGGTCGCCGGTCGACCGTTAGGTCGGGTCGTCGGTCGACTGTCAGGTCGGGTCGTCGGTCGACTGTCAGGTCGGGTCGTCGGGAGAGTTGGGAGCTCATCAGAGCTGCGGAGAGCTGGGAGAGCTGGGGAGAGCTGGGGAGAGCTGGGAGAGCTGCAGAGAGCTGGGGAGAGCTGCACCGAGCTGAGAGAGTTGCGGAGGGCTGGGAGAGCTGCGGAGAGCTGCACCGAGCTGGGAGAGCTGCCGAGAGCTCCTTTTAGAGAGGGAAAGTTATTTAGAGAGAGAGGATCAGAGTTTTTTTTGTATCTTGATAATGAATACCAAAGGAGGTATTTATAGTAGGAGTTGAGCAGACAGCTCTCCGGTTTTTAGGGACGACATGATGGTTCGTGAACAGTACCCGTCACGTCGTGAACAGTGCCGAGCAGGTCGGGAACAATAACCGGCAGGTGGTGAACAGTACCCGGCACGTCGTGAACAGTGAGGAGCAGGTCGGGAACAGTAACCGGTAGGTCGTGAACAGTGCCGGCACGTCATGAACAGTGCGGAGCAGGTCGGGAACAGTAACCGGCAGGTCGTGAACAGTACCCGGCACCGTCGTGAACAGTGCCGAGCAGGTCGGGAACAGTAACCGTATCTGCATAGTGGATGTTGGGCCTTTGTTGTTAGGCCTTTTGCTTTGGAATGAGCTAAAAAAAGGGGTGTGCTCATCACCACACCCACAATAGCCCTCCCCCAAGTTCGGCGAACGAGTGTCGAAGTCGGCGGACGAAACAAGTCTTAGCTCGGTATATGTTAACCTGCAAGTAAGGGTAAACTTGATTAGAGTTAAAACATTTATGTGTTAGTGCGAGACTAGGCTCGGCACTTGTTTATCGTGTTGTTTGCGAGATGAGCTCGTCTTTTTAGGTTCGATCCGAGGTGCGAGGCGAGAGCTCGGCTTATCCTTTGCGAGCCGGAGCTCGGCTTTCGGGTTTGACCCGAGGTGCGAGGCGAGAGCTCGGCTTATCCTTTACGAGCCGGAGCTCGGCTTTTGGGTTCAACCCGAGGTGCGAGGCGAGAGCTCGGCTTACCCTTTGCGAGCCGGAGCTCGGCTTTCGGGTTTGACCCGAGGTGCGAGGCGAGAGCTCGGCTTACCCTTTGCGAGCCGAAGCTCGGCTTTCGGGTTTGACCCGAGGTGCGAGGCGAGAGCTCGTCTTTTGAGTAGAAAGAAAAGAGTAAAAAATGAAATAAGCTTGGAACTTATCTGTATGGAGCTGTTCGGAGATGAGGACGATGTTCCCGACATTTGCCGAGCTACTCTTTGCGTGTAGAAAAATCCTCAAACCCCCTCCTTCTAGCTCCAATTGTTGATCCCGGGGATCACTAAGTGTGTTTACGGGGTGATTAGGAGATGAGAGGTGAGATTTTCGTTAATTAGAGCAGTTTAACCACAATTAAGACAGGCCGGGAGAAAGATGAGTAGGCCGGGGGCCGTGTTTCTTTTTATTGATGGTGAGAGAAATGAACACTTTAGGATTGCGAACTGGTTTCCGAAGGACCTCCAGGTCGGCGTTCTAAAACGTTGCCTTGTTAAAAAGAGAGAAAGAGAGAGGCCGGGTAGCTAGTTATAGGTCGAAAATGGCCCAAATCAAAAGTCCCCCTCATTAATGACATTGAGGGGTATATATAGCCGAGGTTGGCTTCCTGCTCCCCGGGATCTCGGGGCCACGTGGCGTCTTCGGCCTCTTTCGCGGGTAAGGTGGCCTAGGAGGCGTGTTCCGGCTTTCGAGGGTGGAGGTCATGATGAGCTCGGCGTGGCGTGTTGCAGAGCAGCGTACTGTTTGACCAACTCCTCCACGTGTCTTCTTCTCCTTTGTCAAGTCTGCAGGGTTGGTGAGATGTCGAGGTCAGCCCATACTCCTGCTCAGACAATACACTGTTCGACCGGCTCCCACTTGCCTTCTGCTCTTCTGACATTCCCGCCTTGAAGGGTCAGACCGGGCCCGAGGTGCGTCGCTTTCAGGTCGGCGACCGAGCTGAAGAGGGGACTTGCGGCTCGGTGCTTTCAGGCCGGCGACCGATCTGAAGAGGGGCCTTGCGGGTCTGTGCTTTTAGGCCGGCGACCGAGCTGAAGAGGGGTCTTTCCTAAGATGGGCCTAACTAATTGGGGGTGCTAGGCCCACCTCCAACAAACATGATATTTGAATATTAAGAATGTGAGGTAAGAAATGCTAACATTTTTCGGTTATATACAATAATACAAAACCGCTCTCAATCAAGAATCAGAAAGATTCCATTACTTAGAGGCTTTCCTAGGAGCATGCTATGGCTGGGATGAAAATAGGGAGGGCAGACAAGTTTATAGTATTCGATGACAAAACTTCTCTTTTGTAATCATGCTGTCTCACGGACTTTTATTTGGATTTAAGTTATGGCTTGTCCATGTGCATTTGGGTTGGCTATGCTACACCAACAACAATGTTGGTAATTTTTCTACTAAGTACATACTTTTCTGCTATGAATCAGACATAGTAAGATGTTGAAAAACATGATATATTCTTTAGGTGGTACATCATTAGAAAAAAAGGAGAGGATTACTTATTCGTGGTGGTGATATTCTTGAAAAGGTTTGAAATGTCATTTTCATATTTATATCATGAAAACTTAAGAAAATCAACAAAATTTATTGAAAAATAATAGATGAAAAATGTTAGTTTTACTAATATATTACACAGTTTATTATAGTTACAAAGTTAAAGTTTTATATCGAAAAGATGTTTAGTGAATGGATATTATTTGATCCAAACTAATAGTAGACAATATATACAATATTAATGTAACATATATCATCCACATGTATGCCACATCATTTTGATATTTAATTTTAATCATTTAATTAGTTAAAAATTTGATATACATATTAACCGTACAACTTAAAGCAAAATAATATGAATATAGTTCATATTATAAACTTAAACTAGAATATCTAATAAATAAAAAGTAAATTCATTATCGTTTAATAATGCATATTATAGTAACTTTGTTAAATAAATTATATACAAAAAATTTGATTTTAAAAAAATAAGTACATAATTTAAAATAATAAAAATAAAACGCTCAATAATTTAGATATTTGGATAACATGATTTATGTGGTCTTTAAATATAGATAAGATATGAAAGTTCCAAATAAACATGATTATTTGTAAATAATATAGAAGTGATTGACCGTAGATATTGAAGTGATTGACTATTACTTACATTTTCATTTTAATGGAGGTGGAAATAAGAGAAATAATTACTTAAGTTTCAAATAAAATATTAGGCTTACATTCTACAAGCAATTGTTTGTTTTACTAAAAATGAATAAAAAAAGTTTTATAAATAAATTAAACTATTATAAAACTTAAAACAAAAAAAACAAAAAATTCGTGCAACACACGGATCATTTTCTAGATATTGAAGTGATTGACCGTAGTCTGTAGATATTAAAGTGGTGGACTATCACTTAACATTTTCATTATAATGGAGATGGAATAAGAGAAACAATTAGTTATGTTTTAAATAAAATATTTGACTTACAATCTACAATCAATAGTTTGTTTTGCTAAAAACGTTGCTAAAAACAAAAACATAATTTCATAAATAAATTCAACTATTATAAAACTTAAAAAACAAAAATCCGCGCAACAAGCGTGTCATTTTCTAGTAACTTATAGAATAGCATGTGCATTTTTTTTTCTTACCGAAAAGGAAGCAAGGCCCAAAATTTCCATAATAATTAAAATTTGGTGTGTTGCATTTATTGAAATTTTACCAGTTTTAAAAAATAAAAGAAATCTGACCAATTTACTGTCTCTCGAAAATAACTTATCCAGGCGTTTAGAACATCTCCATTTGTTTAGAACTTCATTTGAGTATCTCAACTATAAATTATTAATATTTTAATATTGTTTACTTATACAACTAAATTTTAATCTTAAAACAAAAAAAAATCAAGAAAAATAGACCAGTATCAAATGAGATTCTCTTGGATATCTTAAAAGTTCTCAAATGAAAACCAATTCTCATATCTCTCTCATATATATATTTCATTATTTTAGTGTTGAAATGCTCTTTAAAAATCATTTGATGGCAAGATGCTCTAAAGAGTAAAGTTTTAATTGAATTTTGATTATTTTTTTGTTTAACTCAAGTCAAGCCTCCAATCAAGAAAACCAGCTTTGTCTCATGCATCTGTCTTTCTAGTAGAACATTTTTTTGTCGACTTTAGTAGAACATATAAAACTTGATCTTTGTCTAAAAATTAAAATCCAAAAACTCTACAAAAACTTCATCCCTTCCGGGCCTTAGAATCTTATCCCAAAGAACCAATTGGATTTGTCCAACAGTTTGTTTTTAGCTTTTTGTTGAAAACAACACCAGTTAGGCATGATTTAAAAATTATATATCCAACAAAAACTTTTCTTTCTCTGGCCCACGCAACAATTGTCGATTACTAATAATTTCAAGTTGCTTTAGCTTTTTATTCATATGATAAGATGAAAACATTCTACTTTTCAATATCAATAGTTTTGTTTCAAACATTATGTATGCAATATCAATAGTTTTGTTCTCTTTTAGATAAGTAGCACTCACTATTAAGCCGGCTTAAAGCACAATATATTCATAAGCCCATAAAGGCTTCCCAAATTGAGATCGCAAAAGGATTAAAGCCCATAAGGACCAATATGAAAACTTGTAATAGACGAAAGGGAGACGTAAATAGTGTAGTTTCATTTAGACATCCGATGAAATTTACTTCAATTCTCCAGAGGCTGGAGCATTACGGGTAAGCCGTACTGAGGCTGCACAGTGGGGTGATCCACCGGTGCGTGCTTATACTCGGCGGAGAGGCTAAGTTGGAATCGTTGAAGGATCATGGTGAGCACGGTCTTGGCTTTGATCATGGCAAAGTTTTGGCCAATGCAAACTCTTGGTCCGGTGGAGAACGCGAGGAGAGCGTTTGGATGATTGGCGGCTCTGGAAACGCCGTTTTTGAATCGCATCGGGTTGAATTTGTCGGCGTCTTGTCCCCAAATGGCCTTGTTGCTATGCATCTTCAGAAGCGGGAAAACTACGGTTGTGCCCTTGGGAATTTTTAGGTTTCCGAGCTTCAAATCTTTTGATGCTTCTCGGGACAAAAATGGTGCTGGTCCGTATAGTCGAAGCGACTCCATGAACACCATGTTCATCTGCAAGGCATAAAGAGGTTTCTTCAACCACTAGAAACCCTAACTTTTTCTCAAGAAACCCTTTGCAAAAGGAACATTAATTAAATTACGAGTTTGAGTTTGGAGAAAATGCATGAATCTGGGGTCTTGTCTTTACCACATTCTTTGAAAATCTCTTCCCTGAGTTTCTCCTGCCAATCTTGGTGCAAGCTAAGCAACATCGTTGTCCATGTCAATAGATTCGAAGTAGATTCGTTCCCACCAAAGAAGAAAGTCCTGCATTCATCTATGATCTCTTCAATGCTTAGCTTTCGTTCGTTCCCTTCAGATTTGCATGATTTCAACATGATTCCCAGAAGGGAAGATCATCTCCATAATCTGATTCTGGTTGTAGTCTCGAATCTACGATTTTCTTGACTGAGTTCTTTAGTTTCCTATCCAGCTTCCATATCCGAAAGTTCAAAGGCCTAGGAAGGTACCTTAGAATACAAGAAACAAGACCACTATTCTTCAATAATCTTGTCTGAACAGAGAACCGAAAACAAGAACTGAGCGTTTTTCTTACTGGGCTCCAGGGATGAAGATGTTACTGAAACAAATGGCACAACACTTTTTAAGCTCTTATTGTGATCTAAACACATCGATTCCATCGGCGTAACTACTTCCAAACGCAGCGGTCGCTATAATATCCGCGGTTAATCTCGAAAACTCTCTGTTCATCTCCTTTTTCATCACCAATTTCTCTGTTTTATCATCACTACTCTGGTTTCTCCACTCATCTAACATCCTCAATGTGCAATCCACCATTACCTTCGTCATGACCTGCTGAAAATAATGAATAATCATAATAACAGTCGATTCTTCTATGGATCATTTTCTCAAATCGAGTTGAAATAGAAAGATAAAAGACCTTGACCCTATCGATGGAGAAAGCAGGGTTCAAGATTCTTCTATGGCGAACCCAGTCAACACCTTCGACAAAGATAAGTCCTTTCATGCCGACAAGTTGCTGGAACTCGGGTCTTATCTTTGCTTTAACAAAGAAATCTAACTTGCTCGACAAGACCTGTTTGGCAAATTCAGGATCTGAGATGCATATCCTCGGCTCTGTTCCGTTCCAATAAAGAAACGTCTCTCCTAATAATATACACCAAAGATAACTTGTGTGTTACGCAACCTCCTCAAAAGAATATTCATTTTTTAAATAAGTAAAAAATGAAAAAAGAAAGAGGAAAAGAGATTGAGATGGAGAAAACGGCACCGTATAGAGACATCCATTGTTGATAATGAGGAAAGATGCGAGGAAAAACATCATTGGAGCTTGGATCAAGAATCGAAAGCTGAGATTCTCTCTTCATCTTCTTTATCTCGCCGATGTTTCCGTACAAGATTCTGTATTTTGGGCCTGAGATTCCTTGTTTCTTGAACTTTCTGGTCAACATCAATGGCTGCCAAACAAGGGTCATGAAAGCATCGAATAAACTAAGAACAACAAGGAGCAACACAAGTACTGCCAAGATAGGATTAATCGGGATTATGAGCTCCATTGAAAGAAAATGAAAACGCTTTTTTTGTGTATATAATTGTTGATTTAGTGTTTTAATGTTTACAATATTGTTGGAGGTGGGCCTGGCACCCCTATTTAGTTAGGCCCATCTTAGCAAGAGCCCATCTCGATTCGGTCAGCATAGAGTCAACCTTTGACCAGGGATCACCGACCTGGAGTCCCGCGCTCAGCTTCATCTGAAAGTCCCGAGCTCCTAAGAGGCGCACCCCGGGTCCGCGCTGACACTTCGCCAAAACTAGGATGTCGAAAGGAAAGAAGACACGTGGGAGTTGGTCGAACAGTGTACTATCTGAATAGGGGTATGGTCTGACCTCGACGTCTCACCAACCCTGCAGAGTAAGCAAAGGAGGAAAGGACACGTGGAAGGGAGTTGGCCGAACAGTGTGCTATTTTACAAAAGCATGGCGCCGAGCTCATCATTGCCTCTCGCCTTGAGAACCGGGACACGCCTCCTAGAGCACCTTACCCGTGAAGCAGGCTGAGGGTGACGCGTGGCCCTAGAATCCGCAGAAACGGGGAGCTACCCTCACTATATATACCCCTCGTTACGCATTGAGGAGGGGACTTCTAGGAAAAAACCTGATTACTCTCTATAAGAAATAGGCCCGGTCTCTCTCTCTCTCTCTCTCTATCTCTCTCTCACCTTTGTAACAAGACACCGCGGTTTAGAACGCCGAACTGGATTCCCGTCGGAAGCAGTTCGTAAATCTAAATCGTCCGTCTCTTTTCACCATTAATACAAAGAATACTGTCCCCGGCCTGTTCATCACAGTACCCGACCTGCTATAAATTGTGGTTGACTCGCTCTAATTAACGGAAATCTCACATCTCACTCCGTAATCAACCCTTAAACGACATCAGTGATCCTCGGGATCAACAATTGCCGCTAGAAGGAGGGGAGGAGATTTTTCTATACGCAAGGAGCAGTTCAACCACGACATCGGCCGCAACAGCGATGGGGATCCCACCCCCAAGAGTGTTGTCGGAACAGGAGACCCCGGCCCAAGCAACGGCCCCGGCCCAGACAACGGCCTCGCCGTTGACTCAAGCAACAACAGCGGCCGCCGCAACGTCAGCCCAGGCGGCAACCGACCAATCGATCCCCCGAGAGCAGCCCTTCAGAGCTCCGGCCCCGGCGCCCATCCCGTTTGGCGGCTCTGCCACCCATAACGCGCCCCGAACGCCGGAGGACCAGCCCACTCTGTCCGCCATAATGCAGACCATGCTCGCCAGACTGGACGAGCTTACGCGAGCTACCGATCAACGGTTTGCCGCACTAGCAGCCTCCCGCGACCGGTCGGACAACACCGGATCCCCCGACGTCCACCTCAGAGAACCAGCTCCTCGAGTAGAAACCCCGCGCGCCCGGAGAAACCGGCCCAGCGACTCGCCGTCAGGATCCGAAGGCCTGGGCGGACGTTTCGCCCCGGCAGTAGGAAGCTCCCCGGATGACGAAGCTCAGCTTCAACGATCCAGCTCGGAGCGCGCCAGGGACGCCGAATTCGAGGCCATAAAGGAAACTATCCGTGTGATGTCCTCAAAAATCCATCAGGCCACCAGCTCGGCTCCGGAAATAGATCGCGTCCTCAGAGAGACGCAAAACACGCCGTTCACTCGCCGGATCGCCTCCGTCCCGCTCCAGCACCTCGGAAAGCTCAAACTCCAGCCCTACGCGGGCAACACCGACCCAACCCAGTATCTAACGGCGTTCACCATCGCCATGGGCCGCGCCCACTTCTCCCCGGACGAGCGTGAAGCCGCTCACTGTCAGCTCTTCGTAGAGAACCTCACCGGCCCGGCCCTCACATGGTTCTCTCGGCTGAAGACGCACTCCATAGACAACTTCAGAGATCTTTCGACTACCTTCCTCGAGCATTACTCCATCTACATCAGTCAGTCCGCATCTAGCGCAGATCTCTGGGCGTTGAACCAAGGAGCGAAGGAGTCGCTCAGGTCCTTCATAGAGCGCTTCAAACCAACGGCCTCACAAAGCAACGTCACGGACGAGTCAGCGCTCCCCGCTCTAAGAAAGGGCCTGCGGGCCGATTCGGCCTTCAAGGACGACATGAAGCTCAACAAATCGCGCTCGCTGGAAGACGCCTTACACCGCGCCGGACTCTTCGTCGAGCTCGAGGAGGAAAAGGCGGCTGAGTCAAAGAACAGCGCCTCGCACAAGGCCCCGGTCTCAAAGGAGCGACCCCAAGAAAGGTATCAGGAGCCCCGTCAACACTACGATGATGAGTACCAACGCAGCAAAGGAAAGCAGGCCGCCGCGTTCCTCGTCAACGAATCGCCCGCCGTCCTCCGTCTGCGCGACCCCGCTCTTCTCCACAACCCCGCGCCAAAATTGCCCTGGAACAAGTATGTGCGGGATCCCCACCAGCAGGATCGGCGTCCCGACGAGCCGAACGACAGGGTGCCCCGACCAGATGAGCAGTATGACAGGACGGCCTTCTGCGACTTTCACCAGAGAAAGGGGCATCCGACCTCGCAGTGCCGCGCACTCCACGAAGTCCTGCTGAACTAATTCCAGAGGGGGGAAATCCACGTGCCAGAGCGGCTGCGTCCGCATTCCCGGGACAGCGATCGAATACAACCCCGCGATAATCGAGGCCACAAGAACAGCCGGGCTGGGCCTGATAACCGCGCTCAGAACGACGATCGTCGCCGGAGATCTCCCTCGCGAGACCAGGAAAGGGGCAGGTCGCCTCCCCCGGCGCGGACTTTGATAGGGATGATCATGGGGGGCCTCCTCTCGTGCAATGATTCAGTGCGGTCCATCAAGCGTCATGAGAAGAAGACCGACGCCTCCCTGAAGTGGCACTCTGGACCGGAGATCGACGCGCAGGACACGAGCAAAAGGGGGATATGTTTCACCGAGGCAGACGCGGCCGGAGTCCACCAGCCCCACAATGACCCCTTTGTCGTACAAGTCCGGGTAGCCGACTGCGACGTCAATCGAGTCCTCGTCGATACGGGCAGCTCGGTCGATCTCATCTTCAAGGACACCCTCACTAGGATGAACCTGAACGGAGCCGCAATCAAACCGCACTCCATCCCGCTAACCGGCTTCACCGGGGATACCGTCAACGGTATCGGCACCATCGAGTTACCGGTCTATGTAGGCCGGGTCACAAAAATCGTCAAGTTCGTGGTCTTCGACACCACCCCGATCTACAACATCATTCTCGGAACCCCTTGGCTGCACTCGATGAAGGCAGTCACTTCGACGTACCATCAATGCCTCAAGTTCCCCAATCAGGCCGGGACGTATACTCTTAGGAGCAACCAGAGGGTGTCTCGCGCCTGCTTCGCCATTGAGCATAAACTGTGTCGCGCCGCGCCGGCATGCTTAACCATCAACGCGCATCAGCCCGGGGAGCCAAACGCCCAGGATCTCCCAGGTCGGGACCTCGTCGCCCAGGTCAACATCGATCCGAGCGACCCCGCCCGTTGCGTTGGCATCGGAACCGACCTCGAAGAGAGCATTAAGCGAGAGCTGGTCGAGTTCCTGGGGCAAAACGTCTCCACCTTCGCCTGGTCAACCGGCGACATGCCCGGCATCGACCCGGCGACGTGCAGCCATGAGCTCAACGTGGACCCGACCTTCAGGCCAATCAAGCAGAAGCGGCGAAAGCTGGGCCCCGAGCGAGCACATGCAGTCAACGACGAGGTAGAAAGGCTGACCGCGGCCGGGTCGATCACCGAGGTCAAGTACCCGGACTGGCTAGCCAACCCGGTGGTAGTCAAGAAAAAGGGTGGGAAATGGAGGGTCTGCGTAGATTTCTCCGACCTCAACAAGGCGTGCCCAAAAGACATCTTTCCCCTCCCCCGAATCGACCAAGTCGCCGAAGCCACCGCCGGGAACAAGCTGCTCTCTTTCATGGATGCCTTCTCAGGATACAACCAGATCCCCATGCACCCCGATGACCGGGAGAAAACAGCATTCATCACGGACCGCGGGATCTACTGCTACAAGGTGATGCCCTTCGGACTCAAAAACGCCGGGGCCACCTACCAGCGGCTCGTCAACCAGATGTTCGCCGATCAAATCGGCCGTACTATGGAAGTCTACATAGATGACATGCTGGTAAAGTCCCTGGTAGCAACCGACCACGTCGCTCATCTCCGATCCTGCTTCCGTACGTTGAACTAATACAACATGAAGCTGAATCCGGCCAAGTGTTCTTTCGGCGTCACGTCGGGCGAGTTCCTCGGATATATCATCACCCAGCGCGGGATCGAAGCTGACCCCAAACAGATCCGGGCCATCACCGACCTTAAATCACCAGAGAGCACGCGTCAAGTACAGCGACTCACCGGGAGAATCGCCGCGCTTAACCGGTTTATTTCCCGCTCAACCGACAGATGTCTACCGTTCTATCAGTTGCTCCGAGCTAACAAGCGGTTCAAGTGGGAAGACAAGTGCGAGAAGGCCCTCCAGCAGCTGAAGGAGTACATATCCACTCCTCCCGTCCTGTCTAAGCCGGAAGAAGGCGAGACCCTATACCTTTATATCGCTGTGTCTACGTCGGCTGTCATCGGGGTACTAGTGCGTGATGACCGGGGCGACCAAAGGCCCATCTCTTACATCAGCAAATCTCTAGACGACGCGGAAAGCAGGTACCCGACTTTAGAGAAGCTCGCCCTGGCGGTAGTCGTCGCGGCCAGAAAACTCCGGCCTTATTTTTAATCCCACACGATCGCCGTCCTAAGCACCTACCCCTTCAGAACCATCCTCCACAGCCCGAGCCGGTCTGGCCGAATAATGAGGTGGGCAGTTGAGCTGAGCGAGTATGAGATCGACTACCGAGGACGGACCGCGGTCAAATCTCAATTCCTGGCCGACTTCCTAGTTGAATTGGTGCCCGAGCTAGCAGTCGACGAAGTCCCCGAAGTGTGGAGCCTGCACGTCGACGGGTCGGCCTCCAAACACGGCTCCGGCATCGGCATACGCCTCGAATCCCCGACCAAGGAGATCCTCGAGAAATCCTTCCGTCTGGCCTTCCCAGCGTCAAACAACGAAGCCGAATACGAAGCTCTGATTGCCGGCCTGCGCCTGGCAAAGGTGGTCGGCGCGAAGAAAATCCGAACCTACTGCGACTCCCAGCTCGTCGCTAATCAATTTAGCGGGGAGTACGAGGCCAAGAATGATCGCATGGGTGCCTACCTCAAGGTGACCCAAGGCTTGGCCGAGGATTTCTCCGAGTTCACCCTGACAAAGATCCCCCGAGGTGATAATACTTCCGCGGACGCCCTCGCAGCACTGGCCTCCACTTCGGCCCCTGCTCACCGACGGGTGATCCCGGTCGAAAGTATAGACTTCCCTAGCATCGAGCTGCCAAAAGGGGCCTACCTGATCGGTCCCCAGGTCGCAGACTTCGATGAGGACGTCCCGCCTCCCGAAGATCTACCGCCACCTCCAGCCGAGCCCGAACTACCAGACTTGCGAGTCGACATACTACTGTACATAGCAGACGGCGTCCACCCCCCAGACCGATGGGCCACCCGCCGGCTAAGAAAAAAATGCGCCCGGTGCACGATGTTGGACGGCAACCTGTTCCGATGGAGTGCCTCGGGGACCCTGCTCAGCTGCCTCCACGGACAAGAAACCATCGACGTGATGAAAGAGATGCACGAAGGCGCCGACAGGAACCACTCCAGCTCCCGGGCCCTCGCCCTGAGAATACGAAACCAAGGACATTACTGGCCAACAATGCGTCAGGATTGCGAAAAGTTCGCGTCCCAGTGCGAGAAATGTCAACGCCACGGTCCACTCATTCATTGCCCAACCGAGCTACTTACCACTGCGGTGGCGCCCTACCCATTCATGCGATGGGCCATGGATATAGTCGGGTCTCTCCCCCGATCTCGTCAAAAGCGTTTCATCCTGGTGATGACCGACTTCTTCACCAAGTGGGTCGAAGCCGAAGCTTACGCCAAGATCACGGCGGAGGACGTCCAAAAATTCGTCTGGAGGTTCATTATCTGCCGGCACGGGCTGCCTTATGAGATCGTGACGGACAACGGTGCCCAGTTCACGTCGGTCCTCTTTGAAGACTTCTGCGCAAAGTGGAAGATCAGACTGAGTAAGTCCACCCCGAGATACCCACAAGGAAACGGACAAGCCGAGGCCACCAACAAAACCATTCTTGACGGCTTCAAAAAGCGACTAAACGACAAGAAAGGCTCCTGGGCCGATGAGCTAGACGGAGTCCTCTGGTCCCATCGCACAACGCCGAGGACATCGACAGGCCGCACACCATTCAGACTCTCTCACGGTATGGAAGCAATGGCCCCATCCGAAGTCGGCCTTCCCACTCCTCGCCGCGCCATGCTCACCCAGCAGAGCGACCTGAACGACGCCGTCCTATTGAGCGAGCTGGATTTTATCGAGGAACAACGGGACCATTCCCTCCTCCGGATCCAGAACTACCAACAGCTCGCCTCCAAGTATTACAACAAGAAGGTTCGAGGCAGGTTCTTTGCCGAAGGCGACCTGGTCCTGCGCAAGGTCTTCGAAAACACAGCCGAGCTAAACGCAGGCAAGCTCGGTGCAAATTGGGAAGGCCCTTACCTCATCTCTAAGATCGTGAAGCCCGGCGTCTACGAGCTAGTCACGATGAACGGCGACGTAATCCCGCGCTCCTGGAACTCGATAAACCTAAAGCGCTTCTACTATTAGGCCCCCGGGCCCCGCTCCGCTATCTACCCTTGTAAACAAACGAACTACGATTGGTTTGATCCCTTCTACTAAAGGGTACGTAGGCAACCCCTAACCAGGGCTCAGCTATTAATCTAATAAGGCCTTTTCGACAAAAAAAAAAAAAAGAATACGGTCCCCGACCTGTTCGTCGCCAAAAAAAAAAAAAAAAAAAAAAAAAAAAAAAACCCGAGCTCCAACGCTCGCACTCCCCAGCACACAAACTATAAGTGCTAAAGCCGAGCTCCAATGCTCGCACTCACAAGCAAGCAAGAAGAAACGGGGACAGAGCTCCAACGCTCGCACTCCCCAGCACACAAACTATAAGTGCTAAAGCCGAGCTCCAATGCTCGCACTCACATAGTACACAAGCTATAAGTACTAAAGCCGAGCCCAAGGCTCGCACCTCTACTAGACACACAAGCTTTAAGTGTCTCAAAGCCGAGCTCGCTACTCCCACAAAAAAAAAGGTACACAAACTTTAAGTACCTTAAGCCGAGCTACACCTCGCAAAAAAAAAAAAAAAAAGATACATAAGCATTAAGTATCTCAAGCCGAGCCATACCTCGCACCCAATACAAGGGCACGGTCTACGACCTGCACACACAACGTTGATCAGCAGGGTACGGTCTACGACCTACTCTACCAGACATTCGCAAAAGAAACGAGGAAATTCCAAAAACAATTTCATTTCAAACAAAGCCTCGAACGGCACTTACATAAAGGGCCAACGGCCTAGTCCTTACAAAAAAAAGAGAGAAGGAAAAAAGAAGAAAAACAACAACAAAAACAAAAGTTTTTACAAGGCCACATCGGCCGGTAAATCTTCACCCCCGTCAGCACGGATACCATCCAAGTCATCCAGGCCCACCATCCTCACATTGGTGACGTGCTCACCAAGGAAGGGTTGCTCGGTCCGCTCGTCCTCAACCGCGACCTCAGCAGGCAGCGCGTCAGGGCCGGCCTCAACAGCACCCGGGGCCGGGTCTTGTGCTGGTAGGTCCGCTTGGACGACCTCAGCAGCCGATGAGTGAACGTCTGAGGTCAGGTCCACGACAGGCGTCTCGGAAGGACCGATGGGCATAAGCCGCTCGAGCTAGACGCCAGATGTGCGGTCGAGAGGGATGTCCAAATCTTCCGGGAAGTCGATGTCGTCCAATTGGGCTCCGAACGCCGCTTCGTCCTCGTCCAGCTTCTTATACCGGTACCACGGCACCGACATCCCGTCCTCAGCCTCCATCCTCTTGTGGCATGCCTTTATGCCGACCACCTGGTTGAACAGCAGGTGAGGCTCCAAAGCCCGGTTGCGACCGTCGAGATGGGCGCGGATCTTCTCCACCTTCGCGGTCCACTTCCGGTTCCGGCCCTCCCGCCTGGCCGTGACCCGATCGCTCTCCGCAGCCACGGCCGCCTTCGCCCGGTCAATGGCGCCCTCAATCCCATTCACCCTGGAGCGGAGTGTCTCCCTCTCCCCCTTTAGAAGCCCGAGCTCCTCCTCCAAGGCAGCCGACCGAGCCCTCTCCGCGGCAGATCGGGCCCTCTCCGCCTCCAGCTCGGCCAGAACGTTATCCGCCTCTAGAGCCCGGGCTCGTACCCGCACCGCCTCCTTCTCCATCGCCGCATATCGGGCCTTCTCCTCCCTCAAGTCCTTCTCAATCCCGCGGAGGAGAACGGACTGGGTCTGCGCGCTGGCCTCCTGGCGCATCTTCAGGTAATTGAGCGACGCGTCCTTCTCGGCGAGTCGCTTCTCGTAGGCCTCCCCAAGAAAGGCAGTAAGGGCCATCGTCTGCATCAAACCAAATGTTAGCAACAACATACGTAAATCCTGATAAACCAACAAGCTATACCCATAACAAAAGCTTACCCGAGCTGCGGACCGCGCCGCTGCGCGAAAGGCATCGGACTCCACCATCTCCATCGGCCGGAAGTGCGGATGATTCTGCCCGAACATCATCGCCTGCGCCAGCTCGGCGCACTCATCTTGGTCCACGATGATCTGGCTACTACCGTCCTCGTGGCAGAAGTAGAAGCTGTAGTCCCGAGGCTCAGCATCGGAACCCTCCAAAGCTCCGCCTCCATCGCCGCTTCGGTCCTCGGCACCCTGCACAGCAGCAGGATCCCGCCATTCCTCCACAACGACGATCGCATCGCCGCCCTCCGTCGCCTGAACCGCGACCTCTTCGTCCGTCAAGGTCCGGACCGCTTCAACCCCACCGCCGGCCGGTACCTCGGCGGCAGATACCTCAGCCTCCCCGGCGAGCGGGGCGCAGGAGCCCTCGAGCTCGCAACTAGGCTGTTCAGGCCGGTGATCGTCCCGACCTGAAACCGAGGACCCTCCCGTCTCGGTCCTCCTCTTCTTCTTACCGACCCTCCCGCCGGCAGTTATGGCCGCCCTCTTCTTCGGAGCAGCAGCTTCGGACCCCTCACCTCCAGCCCGCGGCGCCGGCTCTCACCGCACCGGCACCTCAACGATTGGCGGAGGCGGCGCCACAAACGAATCCGCATAAAGCGGACTGGCGAACCTTGATCGACCTGCAATAACGTCAGCCGTCAGGTCGGTAAAAAAAAAAAAAAAAAAAAAAAAAAAAACCCGACCTCCGGCCATGGCAGCTGCAACTCTCCCCGAGGTGAACGACTTCCAATCTCTTTCACCCACCGTCCTGAATACAACAAGGATACCCGCGTAGTCCGGCAACTTGAATCTGGAAGAATGAGGACCTGAAAAAAGCAAAACAGACAGCGTTAGTCAGACCAAAACTGAAGAAAAGAAGTGCAGCTCGGTCTACAAACCCCTACCCGGGGAAAAATTCCAATCCCGGGTGTATCTCGCTGACGGGTCGAGTCCAACCACTTCGGTAGCCTAGATGTAGAAGTAGCTGCGAGACCAGTCCTCGACCTTGGAGAGCTTGCTAGCCTTAGACCCCGAACTGCTGGCCTCAAGGATGTTCGCCGCGGGCTTGAAAGCGGCGTAGTAAGTCCCCGGGATCCCGGGATTCGCCTTCTGCTGGTTGAGAGCCTCGAACATGGGCACCGTCACCTCCACGTCACACTCATGCCCCAGGGTCAGCAGCATGATCATCCCTTGGATCTGCGAGAAGGCCAAACCCCGCGCCCTGCAGTACTGGACGAGCAGCTCGGGGAGAGGAAGACGGAGCCCGCACTTCAGGAAAAACCCCTCGAACAGGCAGACGAAGCCCGCCGGAGGAGTCCACGGACGCTCGTCCGGTCTGGGCAGACGGAGCTCGGCGGCAGCAGGGAAGTCGCACAGCTCCCTCAACAGGGCAAGCGACCCCGGCGTGCTCCAGGTCGACGTCCAGCCTTGCTCGTAAAGGACCAAGGGAGATTTCCTCGCCTTGGCCGCTCGTACTCCTCCACCGCGAACACCCTGGCCGACGCCGCCGCCCCCGGAGGAGGACCTTATCACCGCCTTTTTCCTATGGCGGGTCCCGGAAAGCGGCTGAGCGACCCCCGAAGTAGAAGGAACAGGCCTTTCTTCGCCCTCCTCGCCTCGATTCGGAGAGGAAGCATGCTCGGAACCATCAGGGGAAGAGCTTTCCTCCGGAGAATCGTCGCGGTAGTCGCGAGACGCTGACTCATCACTCGACTCGGCTCTAATTCCATCTAGCATTGGCGCCATCGCTCATAGAAGAGGAAGAAATCTCGATTTCCGAAGCCGGAAGCAAAGTCGAAAGGACAAAAAACACACAGAGAGAAGAAGGAGAAGAAGGAAGTTACCTTGAGAGTATGCGCAGAAAGTTTTAACAGAAGGAAGAAAGAGGGGTTAAATAGAGGAAGGGGACAACGAAGCGACGCCTGGACACGTGTCGAAGGGCGCACGGCCTCCCAAAAACCTAATGATGGCGCCTCTTCGTTTTTCCCACGCCAAAAGCAGGAGACGCCTCGATAAACGCAAAGCGTCTCTCATACGCCGCGCGTGAGCAATACACGCGGAAAGGGAAGCGTCGTTTCATTTCCCCCGCGTGACGGGTACGCGCCAACGATTTCCGGATCTTCGGAAAGGCTGACACGTACGAGCGCGGGCTCAAATCTGAGCTACAACCCGCCGCCCTCATCCACTCGAATCTCAAAGGACCGCCCTAAGATGCGCCGAACTAGGACCAGATCAACTTCGATGTATTCGCCTCACCTCATGCCACCGAACTGAGGGGGGGGCTATTGTTGGAGGTGGGCCTGGCACCCCCATTTAGTTAGGCCCATCTTAGCAAGAGCCCATCTCGATTCGGTCAGCATAGAGTCAACCTTTGACCAGGGATCACCGACCTGGAGTCCCGCGCTCAGCTTCATCTGAAAGTCCCGAGCTCATAAGAGGCGCACCCCGGGTCCGCGCTGACACTTCGCCAAAACTAGGATGTCGAAAGGAAAGAAGACACGTGGGAGTTGGTCGAACAGTGTACTATCTGAATAGGGGTATGGTCTGACCTCGACGTCTCACCAACCCTGCAGAGTAAGCAAAGGAGGAAAGGACACGCGGAAGGGAGTTGGCCGAACCGTGTGCTATCTTACAAAAGCATGGCGCCGAGCTCATCATTGCCTCTCGCCTTGAGAACCGGGACACGCCTCCTAGAGCACTTTACCCGTGAAGCAGGCTGAGGGTGACGCGTGGCCCCGGAATCCGCGGAAACGGGGAGCTACCCTCACTATATATACCCCTCGTTACGCATTGAGGAGGGGACTTCTAGGAAAAAACCTGATTACTCTCTATAAGAAATAGGCCCGGTCTCTCTCTCTCTCTCTCTCTCTCTCACCTTTGTAACAAGACACCGCGGTTTAGAACGCCGAACTGGATTCCCGTCGGAAGCAGTTCGTAAATCTAAATCGTCCGTCTCTTTTCACCATTAATACAAAGAATACGGTCCCCGACCTGTTCATCACAGTACCCGACCTGCTATAAATTGTGGTTGACTCGCTTTAATTAACGGAAATCTCACCTCTCACTCCATAATCAACCCTTAAACGACATCAGTGATCCTCGGGATCAACAAATATATAATGAAAGGAGATGATGGAAAAAAATATAACTCTGTTTCTTACATGTAAGCTTCGAGAAGATAAGCAATGACCTCATCTTTCCTCCAAATTTCATCGATTACCCAATATTTATTTATTTTTTATTTTTTTTAATGCGTTTTGGTGCTTTGAACAAATTATACACTAAATTGATATTTTCCATCACAGACGAATAAACCGACTTTAATTTAGAAATTAAAGTCGGTTTAATAAGCGACGCCAAGCGCCTTCCTCTTTTTTTTTTTTTAGTTTCACGGTTGGTTAATAGACCGTCGTTAGAAAAGGGAAGATGATTAATATCTTCTAGTGTATAAATCTAGATAGATAGATATAACGATTAACAGTTATTTTATGCTAAGTTATTAAATTTATTGTTTTTATCCTAAATTCAATTAATTAAGAAGTTTTGTTTTGTCGCATCTCTTATTACTCTGTATTGTTTCGTCTGTTAGAGCATTTTCAATGGTAGGTTTTTAAAGGGTTCTTAACCCAAAAAAATAAAAAGTTAATGAACAGTGTAAGAACCGGTTCTTAAATAAGAGTTTTAAGAACCGGTTCTTAAGGGGGTTCTTACACTGTTCTTAGCCACGTGTCAATCCCTAATTCGTCGAATTTTTTTTTTCGCCATATTTTTTTTTTACTTTTTCTTAACTTTAACTTAAAAACAAAAAATTCTTAACTTTTTCTTAATTTCAACTTTAAAATTCTAAACTTTTTCTTACATAATAATGAATTAAAATCTTTACATAATAATTTTTTTTTTAAGATTCTAAAATTCTAAACTTCTTATTCCTGAAGCTTCGGCAATATTTTGAATGTTTTAAAATTCATGAAATGCAATATAATTTTGGTTTTACATATATATATGTTTAAATATTATGTTTTTATGTCAACTATGTTTAATTAAAAATATAAATTATATTTAAAATAAAACAAAATTATTAAAAAAACATTTTTTAAGAACCCCTAATGGGGTTCTACAATTGGACCAGAAAAAACATAAATTTCTTAACAGGGATTCTTAACTTAAATTTTATAATTAAATATTACTTAAGAAACCCAAATGAGTTTCTCCCATTGATGTTGCTCTTATGTTGTAAGTGAATTTGGTAAGACTTAACTATCCCCTTTCTTTAACTCTAATCTTGTTCACTGATTTCTGTGGATACGGAATCGCACACCTAGTTTTTTGTATGATTTAGGGAGAAAGATTTGATGGGCTAGTTTCTATCTATGAATCAAACGTAAATATGGATCTAAACTCGACGAATTGGATTTAGTATTAAATCGATAAAGTTGTTTTCCCAGCAGAGAAATCTGAGAGAGATTTTACAAGTAATGTGTTTTTTAACTGAAAAGGAAGTGTCCCCTTTAAACCTAAGCTGCGACCTCTTTTATATCGAGACTCCGATCCGAACTGACTCCGGATATCTCGCCGTCACGTGCACCCCGAATCTAGGAGCGGTTGCTGACGTCGTCTAATCAGGTCGCACGTCAGCCAGACCTTGTCTCGTGTGCACGGTATGGAGTGGGGGCACCTCTCTAGGTTTGAAGGATATATTCGTATTGGGCCTTTAATGGGCCAGACTTCGCAGGCCGCGATCTGGTACCAACAATTGTCTTCCAGCAGATTAAGTTTAGTTTTACTTAATAGGTGGTAAAAATTATGGTCGACGTCTTATCTTCGACAGGGATCTCGATTTTACCGAGATTTTTCAAATCGGACGGCCGAGATTCGAGGAGAGGAACCGGTTCCGCGATTCTCATTATGTTTTTGAGATCGTACGGCTGAGATTTGGGGAGATGAAAGATCTCAGCGATCTCAACGGCTGGGGTTAATCCTCTTTATAAACTTACTTACGTGCCTTCCCAATAAACCACGATCATCGTCCCGACTAAGGTAACTTCTCTCTTCCTTCTTTCTTTTACTATGCGATTTTCTGGGTTTTGTTGGAAAGGGTTCTTTTTTTAAAGAAAAGAAACTTCTCCTTTCTTGGTCTCGGTTTTTGATTCGCCGATAGGATTCTCTCCGATTAGTCGAAACCTAGATTCTTCTTTATTTCGGTTTATGTGTTAAATCCTATGGCCGATCCTTCGAAATTTGCCCCGGCGCATTTAGATGAGCTTTTCGGCCCGCACTGGAAGTCGACGACGACCTGGCAAACTATTACAAACCTCTGGCAAGTCTATAACGTTCCGAAGGACGTCGAACTCGTCGTTCCATCGGAGTTCGAGACGCCGGAGAGGTGTAGGCCGGGGTTTTACTGTACCTATGTGACACTCTTTGAGAAGTGCGGGCTCTCCTTCCCTATTTCTCCCTTCCTGCTCGAACTTCTTGCGGAGGTCCAGCTTTGTTTCTCGCATATGATGCCAAACTTCGTTCGGCATGTCATCGCGTTAGCTGTCAGGGCCTATGAAGAAGGGATTCCTCTTCGCGTGAGAGATGTGCTTCATTTTTACTCGGTGAAGCACAATCCCGGGTTCCCGGGGACATTTTATTTGTCTCCGAGGAATAATTGAAGGGTTATCAATGGGATTATGGGCAAAGATGAATGGCGGGACAAGACGATCTTGTTCCGGATCAACTCGGCCTCGATAGGAGATTTTGACATCTCCAGACTCCCGAGGCGGTGGTCTGCCATAGGTTGTCAGAGACGAGCTCATGGGCTTGCTACCTCTGTTTAGACACTGTTTTGGCGTTCATTTTTGGTTTGTGTACTAACTTCTTCTTTGTATTTTGTAGTTACTCCGGAGAAGCCGCCTTTCACAGACGAGCTCAAGACACTTGTCACGGCGCTGCGATGTGAAAGAACGGAGTGGGACCTATTTACGAGACGCAGGATTGATCGAGCTCTCGGGTCAATTTTATGACCAACTCGCGATACCAAGCCGTCTCAATAGCCTCCCCCATTACGAAGTAAGTATGCTATAGATTTTTGTTTCGGAACTTCGCAGTACGAGTGAATTTTCCCGAGTTCGAAATCAGGGTTTCTTAACGATACTTGTTATTATTTTTATTTTTTTGTCTTTAGTCGAACCAGCCAGGGTTCAGGTGTTTCAGACTCCGGTTATCCAACCTACTCTAGACTCCAGTTCGTCTGCCAACTCCTCGTAACACCTGATTATGTCAAGGAGAGTGAGATACCATAACCGAGCACCCCAACCGCCGAGCACGGGCGCCAGCCGAGTTCGATATGGCGACATTACTGCGGCTCTCAATGATGCTCTGGCCACGCTGGTCCCAGTTGAGAGGCCGGGCCAGCCTATTGTTGCGATGACGGGGGCGTCGCAGGGGGCAGGGAGTAGTGGACCCGAGCAGGCCGCTGGAAGTGTTACGGCGGACCCGCTGATACCCCAATCCCCATCAGCTCGAAATCGAATGGGTCGAGTGCTACCACGACTTCGCGTCGTCCGGAGACGCCGCGGCCTCATGGGGCGCCGCATAACTTGGGATCGTCGTGGCCTCAGGCGAAGAGGCCTAGGAACGAACGTTCGGGGTCCCATGGTTCTGAAGGGCGACAAGGATCCGATTCGGTCAATGGTTCTTCCTCGAGCCGGCCGTTTCATTGGGCGTTTAAACATGCCAAGGATTCCCCAATTACCGAGGATCCAGAGGGGATGGCGACGTTGTTTCGTCATTGTAAGGCGGCTGGATGTCAGCTGCCTTCATTGAGGAACATGTCGGAAAGGGAAGCGTACCTAGACATGTGCGCCGCGAACGGGAAGATATGTTTCTTCGTATTTATCTTTCACTTAGAAACTGTTGGGATTTTTAACTAAGTACGATTTTGACTTTGTTCAGGCCTTGGAAGCTTAGAACAGGGTGGTCGCTTTATTCGAGGAGCGGGTTTAAGATGCGCCGCAGCCCGAGGAGGTAGAGAAAGCGAAGCAACTGGTGGCGAGCTTAAACGCCGAGGCGCAGGCTTTGAGGGCTCAAGATGTTCAGAGAGTTGCCGAGCTAGCAAGGATCCCGGTCCTCGAGGCTCGGAATGCCGACCTTGAGGAGGCTTCGGCCTCGCATGCTTGGAAGATCCAGGCAATGGAGAATCACCTCGCGGTGCTCCGATCTGAGAATTAGTCTGCATTGGAGCAGGCGGCTCGGCTGGCTCGGGAGAATAGGGAGTTGATGGCGGCTCGGAACAAAGAGGTTCGTCAAGCGGTCCGAGCAGCTTAACGGGAGTTGTCTGCGAAGAACGCGGAGGTTCTCGAAGGGATGAAGAAGAAATGGGCTTTGAAGAAAGCGGAGACAAACGCCAAAATAGATCTGCAGGAGGTGATCGCCAACTTCGACCTCCTCAATAAGCTGGACCGGGGAGATATTACTGTGAAAATTGAAATCCCCAAAGTCACTCAGATGATAGGGGAGTTCGAAGAGGTTTTCACGGCGGCCCAATTGTCCGACTTCTCCCTTGGGAAACTCAATCTCCCGGCTGTTTCGGAGGATTCAGTTGCTCTCATAGAGATCGATCCGGTGTCTGAGGCTCCGGTGGGTGTCGATCAGTTCGGGACGAATGTGGAGGCGACGGAGAGCTCGAGGGCCGGACTGGCCGCTGATGAGATCGCGGCGGATGAGTTCGTAGCTGACTAAGCAGATGGGGAGCTGAAGTGACGACTGCCATTTTTCATCCTTGTCTCTTTTTTTTTTTTTTTTTTTGGATATTATACCTTAGCTGGGAGGTTTTAATCCGGCGTTATGTTAGTTTCGGAATATTTTGCTTCAATAAAATTTCTGGTTTTGCTTAAGTAAAAGACTTCGGGGTCTTTTACCTTAGTAAAATTTTTGTCTTGAAACTTCGAGTTTTGCCGCTACTTCGATTAGTTTTGACGAAGTATGTAATCGTGAATTCAAACTTTTAAGTTTCTTTGTGCAGTGATCGAGGCTCGAACGATCGCTTGTTGGCGAGATTTTGCCGAAGTCGGTGTTCGATGTCCTTAAAACGTAAATTGAGTTCGGTGCCCTTACCGGGGGGGGGGGGGGGGTTTACTCCGCCCGTAGGTGCTAAGTCTTTTGCCTTAGCAGGTTTTTGTTTCGAAGCCTGAGTTTCGTCGTTTCTTCGATTCCTTTTGATGAAGTGCGTACTCCAAGGTTCGAATGACTTTAGGGTCGTTCGACGGTGTTATCGACCTTAAGATCTTATCTAGGTCGGGGCTCGCTATTTGAAAGTTAGGTCGTATCGACATGGCCCTTTGACCGCATTCGTTTGAACTTTTATGAGAGCGGATGGTCCGGTGGACTTCGAGGCGCCTTTAGGACGAGGTTTCGCCTTGTGGTTTAGTTCGTGATGCGAGGTCGCGAGGTTTTAGTGATACGAAAGCTAAATAGTGTTTATTTGGGAAAATGTGCGAGAGGAATGTCGTAGCAAGAAGGTTTCTTTATTTATCGAGGACTGGACTTTATTTGGAGTCCGAGCTCGATGTAAGAACCGGGCGAACTCCAACATACAACAATCAAGGTGAATGATAATATGGTTTGGTGGCTGCACTCGTGGGTTGAGCTGCCTACGTACCATGTCAAGGGATCAAACCTTTACGTAGTTCGATTATTATACGTACTCAATCGTGATATCGTTTTAGATTCATCGAATTCCATGACCTCTTTTCTGGTACGCCTTTTTTGACTTTCGCGAGCTTGTAGACGTCATTGCGCACTACTTCGATGACGCGGTAGGAGCCTTCCCAGTTGGTCCCTAGTTTTCCGGTACCTCGCTCTTTGGTATTTTCGTATACCTTTCGCAAGACCAGTTCGCCTACCTCAAAACTCATGTGTTTAACGTTGGAGTTATAGTAGCGAGTGGCGGTTTACTGGTAGTTTTGGATTCTGATCAATGCTAAATCTCGACGTTCGTCGATGAAGTCCAATTGATGTACCAGCATTTCCTTGTTAAATTCGTTGTTCGCGGGGCACAAAGTTCGCCTGGGGATCGGTACCGAGACTTCGGCTGGGACTATTGCCTCCATCCCGTATGCTAATGAAAACGGAGTTTCATGTGTAGCTCGATGGGGAGTGGTGCGACAGGCCCAGAGAACCCCAGGGAGCTCGTCCGCCCATCGTTGTTTCTTTGAGTCAAGTCTTTTCTTGAGGTTACTCAGAATTGTCTTGTTTGTAGCTTCGGCATGACCGTTTCTCTGAGGGTACCTTGGGGTCGAGGTAGTCAGGCGTATTTTCCACTTGGCGCATAAAGCTCTGAATCTTCTAGATATGAACTGGGATACATTGTCGGTTACGATCCCGTGTCGGCATATGATGTTTTTCCAGACGAAGTCTTTTACTTCGACTTGCGTCGTTTGTTGGAAAGCTCCCGCTTCGACCCATTTGGTGAAGAAGTCGATGAGGACAAGTAGGAAGCGGAGTTTCTTTTGTCTTGACTCGACGAGTGGTCCCACGATGTCCATGGACCATCGCATGAATGGGTATGGGGCCGAGACTGACGAGAGCGTTTCGGTTGGTCGGTGGATGATCGGGGCATGTCTTTGGCATTTATTGCATTTCTTCGAGTAGTTTTCGCAGTCGGCGATAATGGTTAGCCATAAATAACCCTTCCGTTTAATTCTCGACGGCGAGGGCGCGACCTCCGGAGTGGCTTCCGCAGTGGCCATCATGCATCTCGCCCATTATTGCAAGGGCTTCTACGCCGTGGACACAGAAGAGGTATGGTTCGGACAGGCTTCGTTTGTAAATCTTGTCGTCTATTACGCAATAATGCGAGTTTTGGGCTTTTAGTTTTCGGGCTTTACATTTCTCGGATGGTACGATCCCATCTTGGATGTATCGGATGATTTGAATTCTCCAGTCTGGTTTCCGGATGTACTAATTAGTTTCCGGATCCCCGGTGGTTGTTGGGGCGACCTCGTCTAGTGAGTCGGGCTCTACCGGTAAGTCGGGGCCGTGTTCGCCTATGTCTTCGGGGTCGCCTTCATCGTCCGGATATTGTGTGGAATCGGGTTCGTGTTCCTCCGCGTCGGAGCAGACTTGATCGGTCTGCATGTCCGTAGGTCCCGCGGTTATTTCGTTTATTGTGAGAGCCTTGAGGGCGATCTCAATGCTTAGTTTCTCTATTCCTTCAACGAGAATTACTCTTTTAACTAACGGATCCGAGGTCGAGGCCAAGGATGCGAGTGCGTCTGTCGAGGTGTTTTCCCCTCTTGGTATTGACTCGTGACGAGCTGGGAGTCACTGAAAGCATTGACTTCCCGAGCTCCGATCCCGAGTGCAAGCCTGAGGCCAGCGATTAGGGCTTCGTATTCCGCTTCGTTATTGGAGGCGACGAAGCCAAGTCTGAATGATTGTTCGATTACTTCGCCAGTCGGGGAGGTTAATTTGATACCAACTCCAGATCCTTGCTTAGATGAGGATCCGTCAACGTGGAGTGCCCACTTTTTAGAGGGGTTCGTTTCGTTGGCCACTTCTGGCGCTAGCTCGATCATAAAATCTGCTAGAACTTGTGTTTTGGTGCACGTGCTAGTGCGATATTCGATATCGCACTCGCTTAATTCGATTGACCACTTGGCGAGACGTCCCGATTGACTCGGGCTATGGAGGATAGTTCTGAGCGGTTGTGATGTCATGACTACGATAGAATGCGACTGAAAGTATGGTCTGAGTTTTCGAGCTGACATCACAATTGCAAGAACTAATTTTTCCTTGGCTGGATATCTAGTTTCGGCATCGATCAATGTCTTACTCACGTAATAGATCGTTTTCTGTTCGTTTTATTCTTCGCGAACTAGGACGTATACTGGGTTATACAAGGCTTCCTGAGATACCGCGATGTATATATACAAGGGTTCTCCCTCTACTGGTTTGGAAAGTATCGGCGGTTTGCTTATATATGCTTTGAGTTGTCGGAATGCATCTTCGCATTGTTCGTCCCAAATGAACTTTTTGTTTCCTTTGAGGAGTTGATAGAAAGAGAGGCCCTTGTCTGTTGATCGGGAGATAAACCTATTCAGCGCGGCTATCCGTCCGGTCAAACGTTGAACCTCTCGAGTTATTTTTTGTGATGGCATTTCTAAGAAAGCCGCGATCTGTTTTGGTTTCGCCTCGATGCCTCTCTCGGTTACTAGGTAGGCGAGAAATTCTCCCGAAGCGACTCCGAATGAGCACTTTGCAGGGTTGAGTTTCATTCCATATTTAATGAGGATAATGAAACATTCTCTAAGTTGGGCCACATGATCGTTTTACCAAGTAGGTCTGCGAACATTTTGTTCACCAGTCGTTGGCAAGTTGCTCCGGCGTTCTTAAGGCCGAAGGGCATCACTCTATAGCAGTACGTGCCTCGATCGGTAATGAATGCCGTTTTCTCTTGGTCTTCCGGGTTCATTTTAATCTGGTTATACCCAGAAAATGCGTCCATGAAGGACAATAGTTCATGACCGGGCGTGGCTTCTACGAGTCGGTCGATGTGGGGTAGTGAAAAGCTGTCTTTAGGGCATGCTTTGTTTAGGTCGGTAAAGTCTATGTAGACTCTCCACTTTCCATTTTTCTTTTTGACGACCACCGGGTTGGCCAATCAATCGGGATATTTCACCTCTCTGATGGAGCCGACCTTGAGTAGTCGGTCTACTTCGTTGTTAACAGTTTTGGCTCTTTCGGGGCCGAGCTTACGACGTTTCTGTTTAATGGGTTTATATGTTGGGTCAACGTTTAGCTCGTGTGACGTTACGTCGGTATCGACTCCGGGCATGTCCGCGGTGGACCAGACGAACGTGGCGACGTTCTATTTCAAGAAAGCGATTAGCTCGCGTCGTATATCGTTGGATATGTCGATTCCTATGCCGACGAAGCGATCTGGGTTATTATCGTCTATGCAAACCTGCGTGACGAGTTCGGTACACGGTTCGCATATTGAGGGATCGTTCGCTCTCTTTATTTGCTGGGTGGCGAGCTCCAACTCTTTATGTAATTGCTATACGGGATTATTCCTAGATTGCTTGTAATTTCCCATGTTGCAATCTGGGGAGGCGGTTTGGCTTCCGAGGAGCGTTTTGGTTCTTTATGGCGAGGGGAATTTCACGCACTGGTGGTACGTCAATGGTACTGATTTCATGGCGTATAGTCAGGGTCTGTCAAGTATGGCGTTAAATGGTGCCGCGGGATCTACTACCACGAATTCGGTTAGTTTCTGGACTCCTTCCGCGTCTACGGGGAGCTCGATCGTTCCTTTTGAATACGTCATATTTCCGGCGAAGCCGGTTAACGACGAGGGTTTTCCTCGCATGGATGAATCTTCGAAGTCCATTCGTTAGAAGGCCTCGTAGAAGAGTACGTCTACCGAACTACTGGTGTCTATCATTATTCTAGATAGCTCGAAGCCGCTGACGTCGAGCTGGATTATGAGAGCGTCGTCGTGCGGTTTATCGAGATGTTGAGTTTCACTTTCTTAGAAAGTGATCATGTGGTTGGGTCCTTGGAGGGGACTTAATTCCAGCGGTCTGGCACTTGCTCGCCGTTGGAACAATTTGATCGAGTTCACCGAGTCTCGGCAGAATTGTGAACCGCCACATATGAAGTCTATTCTTATAGTGGTAGGTGGCTCCACTCCCCCCCTTTCGCAACAACGAGGTTTGCGGGGGCGAGGTGTTTCTGTCTTTTTTGGTGGCGGTGTGATCATTGATTTCATTTATCCGCCGCATAGGCTTACCTCTCAGAATATCAGGTCGATTTGCTTCTTCGGCGCTGGAGGCGGAGTTTCTTGTCCATTGACCTCATTAGTTCGTTCCCTTTTTTCTTGGGGGTTGACTTTTTCCTGTCGGCTTTTGGAACTTGTTCCGCCTCGACGACCTTGTCAGGAGGTCGTTCGGGGTCGCTTTGAGCTGTTAGAAGATGAGCTCGAGTTCGGCATTCCTCGGTGGAGTGCCCTTTTCATTTGTGATGATCACAGTACTTCGACGGATCGATTTCCTTGTTCTTGGATTAGGAGGGGTTTCCGACGACGTACGTATGTTGTCCTTGACTGGGGGGTTCCTTTTTGGGACCCTTCCTCGATGTCGGGGGACAATCGATCGTTTCGTATTTCTTGGTGAAAAAAGCGGTCTCTTCTTCGAACATAGCGAAAGCGGATGCGCGGTGTAGTGCGTCGTCTAAAAATGTCGTAGGTCGAACTGTGAGTTCCTCGCGGAACTTCGACTGGTACCACAGGTTGTTCCTCAAGGCCAGCAGCGCTAATACCTCATTGGGGTTCGCTATTTTGGCTTTGATTTCTTTCAATTTGGTGATATATGTGCGAAGTGAATCCCCTGGACCTTGTACGAGTTTCCATAGGTCGGCTTTGGATACTCTCGCCTCGATGAATACCGAGTATTATTTGAGGAAAGCCGAGATGAGCTGGTTGAAGTTGTCTATTGACTTTTCTTCCAGCGAGGTGAACCATTCTTGGGCCGGTCTGATTAGGTTTTCGGCAAAAAGGCGGCAATAGCCCGCTTCTTTCTCGTGATCGGGGAAATGAACCCTGGCTATTGTTAGGCGGAATGCTCGTATGTGAGCTCGCGGATCATTCTTTCCGGCATATTCTGGGAATTTTATTTTCCCAAATTCTCTTATTTGTGCATTCACAATGCGATTACTGAAGGGAGTTCGGTTGGTCTCCTCGATCACGCGGTCGATGTCCGGTGCCGAACTCGTGGTGAAGTGGACGAGTGAGTTCATTTGCTGTAACTCAGCGTTCGTGTGATCGACGTATCATTGGAATAATTCGAGATCAACAGTGCTCGGGAGATCGACATAGTGTGGATCATGAGTTCGAGTCTGATTTTCAACTTCGTCGCGAGGTAACGGGTTACCTTCATGATTTTGGATATTGGAGGGGGGATCGGGAGCGAACTGTGATTAGTTCGTTCATGCTGGGTTCCCGAACTGGATCCGAAGTCGAAAGTGTTAAATGGCCTCGGATCGCGATTTTCCACGTTCGGACGGGGTGGTAGTCTTGTCGTTGCGTTCCTGTTCGTTTCGTTGCTTAGGTTAGCGGCGAACGATGGCGAGCTGTCGTACGTGAAAGTCGAGCTCGGAGTGGTTCGGATCGGAGTATTGAACTGTCCGATGGTTGTCGGCGAATCGTGGATCGATGAAAAATCCAGGCGGGTTTGTGGGGGCGGACTTCCTTGCGGACGTCTCTCCTGGTTTTCCATCGAGCGGCGTTCTTGTTGTTCTAAACGGGCTTTGAGCGTACGAGTTGAGGTCTCGTAGGCATGTTGCCTGTCCACTAGGATAGATAGCATCCTGCGGATCTCCGCCAGGTCGTCTATGTGCTGCTGTTGCTGCGGCATCAGAGATGGCGAGGTAGATCATCTCCGCCCGGTTTGGGCCTGAGGTGGATCGGTGGATCTAGTCCATACCCAATTAGGGTTTTGGTCCGACGGCGCGTTGGCGTTCGTCGGGATCACAGGGTTTGCGCGTCGCGACGTCGCATTCCGATTTGCAGCAATTGATTCCACTCCGTCCGCTGCGAGGGATTTGTCCCCATAGCGTTCGTCGGGATCGGGATCTGGGGTATAAGTCCCGCGATCGTGTGCTCAGCTGCCGCGTCGGCGGTACTGCTGCCTGTTGAGGGATTGACCCTTGTTGATTCTGAATGGCTTGGATCCATTTCGTCTCTTGTTAGATCGAAGATCTGACTCTTGTGTTTAGAAAGCTATATGCTTTTCCCCACAGACGGCGCCAAATTGTGGATGCGGAATCCCACACCTAGTTTTTTGTATGATTTAGGGAGAAGAATTTGATGGGTTAGTTTCTATCTATGAATCAAACGTAAATATGGATCTAAACTCGACGAATTGGATTTAGTATTGAATCGATAAAGCTGTTTTACCAGCAGAGAAATCACAGAGAGATTTTACAAGTAATGTGTTTTTTAGCTGAAAAGGAAGTGTCTCCTTTAAACCTAAGTTGCGACCTCTTTTATATCGAGACTCCGATCCGAACTGACTCCGAATATCTCGCCGTCACGTACACCCCGAATCTAGGAGCGGTTGCTGACTTCATCTAATCGGTTCGCACGTCGGCCAAACCTTGTCTCGTGTGCACGGTATGGAGTGGGCCACCGGTTTAAAGGATATATTCGTATTGGGAATTTAATGGGCCAGACCTCGCAGGCTGCGATCTGGTACCAACAGTTTCTACATAATTTTGAATTTGGTAAGACACTAAGACTTAGCTATCCAAATTTGGTAAGATTTAACTTTCCAAATTTAGTACGAGAATTTGATTTTAGTCTTGTTCAAATTATCTTGTTCGGTAAATGCAGTAACTAAGACTTAATGGATAGTTAAGTCTTAACTATATGCAATAATTTGGTAAGACTTAATTTGGTACCCTAATTGTCCCCCATGGTTTAATTTTCAAAATTATGTAGAAATCACTGATTTAACTTTAATCTTGTTCAAATTTAATTTTTTTAGTAAATATAGTAACTAATGAAACTAATCATCATTTTTCTATTTCTAAAATATCTAACCACATTAAGATTAACTAAACTAGTTTAAAAGTTATTTGACATATTTAAATATTTTATAACAAGTAATTTAATAAAGTTTTTTTATTCGCTTTAAATCGGTAGACTAATCCCTATGAGATATCAATTTTTTGGAGAATCAGAGACAATTAGGGATTCAAACCTATATAATCTAGTTCTAATATTTATGTAGGATGCAGCCATGTACTAATACAAGATAACTAAAATTTTCAAAATTATCTAGAAATCAGTGAATAATGCGACCCTATGAGAATTTGATTTTTTAGTAAATGCAGTAACTAATGAAACTAATCATCCTTTGTCTATTTCTAAATTACTTGACCACATTAAACCTCTATATTAATGTTAACTAAAATAATTTATAGGTTATTTGGTATCTTTAATTATTTTATAACATGTAATTTAATAAAGTTATTGATTCGCTTTAATTCATTTGACTAATCCCTATGAAATCTCAAATTTTTGGAGAATCAGGGATAATTAGGGACTCAAACCTCTATGATCCAGTTCTAATATTCATGTAGGATGCGACCATGTATTAGTACAAGATAACTAAAATTTTCAAAATTATCCAGAAATCAGTGAACCTACGAGAATTTGATTTTCAAAACCTCTATGATTGATTATTTCATAGTTTTTTTTGTGGACGATTATTTCATAGATTTTATGTTGAATGTTTTCTGCTTTTAATATGGAATTTCTTGACTATTTCATTCGGTTAAAAAAAAACAAGACCAAAATTTAATTACACATAATAGGAAAAAAAATAAGAGTTAAATTATTGAACTGGACTTTTTCCTCTTGGGCTTTTTTTCCTTTCAAAATTTTTGAATTTATAATATGAAGTAGTAAACTAGTGTACTATATAAACGAGGGCTAACTCTCTTCAGTTACATGCTACGTTAGCATTGGAGAGAGCGCCACATATCACTTAAAAAAAAAACAAGTCTGAGGTACCTAATAAACGAATTGTGATTTTTTCATCTACCATTCCAATGGTTAGTGCATTCATAATTATCCATATTTAATTGCAGAGAAAGATCAGTGGCAAAGTTGAATCTTTTTATCTTCTATATTATGGGTTTTTTCCCCAAAAAATCTAAGCTCCCTACATAGAATGATGAAGGGATTGAGCTCAAAGGAGAAGGAATCACCAGATAGATGGAGAGTGTTGTATTCTTCTCAATCGTGTAGGGAGTTAACCAATTATACATGGCTTGTCTCTATCTCCCTCTCTATCGAAATCCTAGGTTTGTAAAAATTGATAAGTCACCCAATTAGATGAGGCGAAGAAAGAAAGAGAATGTGTACGAGGGTTTAGGCCATCCTCCATTGTAATTTTCCCTCTTTGAATCTGATTTCAGTTGAATGATTATTAAGTTATTTGTGGTATTTCAGTTCTAAAGAACGGAACTTTTTTGTGAGGAAAACAATTACTACGACGTCAGTTTCTAGCAGTGGCCCGGTGGTTAGAGACGTCCTATGTTCGCATTCACATTCTCCTTCCCACATATCTTCCTTAAATCCTGAATTAAATTACGGTCTCCACTGAATGTCCTTTAACACGATGTGTGTATGTGTATGCGTGTTTTGCTTATATCATCTGGTCTCTATTGAACGATTTCTAAAATCCAGAGTCTAAAGGCTGTTGCATGATCAAGGATTGCATTTCATAGCTTAATGATTAGTTACAATCAATAATATGGCTCAGGACATCAAAATCAATGAGGTTTGCCAATACAAATATATTCTCGTGTGGTGGTTTTTTTTGGTTTTACATATTGTTATATTCCTAGAATCGGATAGACAAGAGCCATTCATTGATGAAATAGATACACAGGGTAACATTTGTCCTTGATCGAGTTTCCCTTTAACGACATCATGTTTTTTTTTTCTTCATTTGGTATATATCAGTCAGATTAATAAGGCAGCTACTGACTTGAAAACCACCAGTGTGAGGCTCAAATCTCAGTGATAACTGTGACACAGGTGATAACACATACGTTCCCTTTGAGATCGAGATCAAAATCAATTACATTTTTTCTTCGATTCCAGCTAACGTCTAGGCACAACTTCTGCATAGAAATCATCTCCAAACAAGGACCTCACAAAAGAACCAGAGAGTGACCCTCACTTGTTGTCCATGACATTCACTAAAGGTACAAATGGATATTAGCCTCAGTTGAGACATTCACTCAATGACTTTGTTTCTTACTTCTTTCCATTGATGCAATGCAAATTAATCCAGAAAATCATTTCTACTGATTAGAAATTTGTGTTGTTGCTGTTGAAGTTTGTAAAATTAGGAATATTATTGTAAAATGAATTGACTTAATGATAAGCTAACTAATGAAACTGCAATTCAAAAGATATATTAATGTATTTTTAGATATGTTAGCGATATTCATCACCAAAAATCATATACTAACTAACTAACTAACTAACCAGACTATCTACATCTCTTCTCTTTCTATCCATAATCTGTCTTCTTATCCTTCTTTCATTCTGTGATTTTTTGTCTTATTAAATTAGGAACGTCTATGAATTGGTGGTAAAATAAGTGATCACTATGACTATTACTAAATTAGTTACCAAAGGTTTCATGAACACTTTGATCCCTTGCATTGATATTGTATATAGTCTTAGATGGCTGATATAATCATTTGCTTAATGAGAATTATAACTTACGTCTTTTAGAACTTAATTAATGGAGGATTTGAGCTAGACTTGTTTATTGGCTATGATTAGTAAGCTTAGAGCTCTCCATTTTTTGAGGAGTAGGTTAAAAACAAGATGTGAGTAATAGGTTTTCCTTTCTTTTTTTCCGGCAGATGTGAGTAAATAGGTTAAGAACGCTATATTTGTTTTGTAAGGTTGACTAGATTCCGCGCACCCGCGCGGGTAATGTGGTTGATTTGTTACAACAACAAAAATTTGAATCATCTATATTGTCAAAATAAGCATTACGTTATCGTAGAGTATTAACTTTTTAAACTCATTTTCCGGTTTTGAGTTAATACATTTTCAAAAATATCTTAATTTTTCCTGAATCATTATGTCAAGGTTTGTATATATATGACATTTATCCGCACTCCATGATTAGAATACAATATTTTGATTAATATAACCATGGCATAACATATACTTGAAAATCTATATATTCTTATTGATTATGATTCTTCTTTATTTACGTAATATTGGTTTATGAAAAAACAATTGCTGTAAGAAAACTAATTTAGTTAAGAAAATAGCATGTAGATAGAAGCCCGCGCATAACGCGGATATTCATCTCTATTAATTAGAGGAAATACACATTGGAACTCCTTGAAGATGCATGATTACTTGGATGCAAACCTGTTTCAGTTCCCATGGAACCAAATCTTAAACTGTCAGAATCAGATTGTATTTGTCTCATATCACGTATGATGTGCATAAGTTGAGTCAATACATGGCTTCTCCTCGGACAGTGCATCTTCAAGCAGCTAATCAAATTCTCTGGTACCTAAAGAAGGATCTAGGATATGGCTTATTGAACTCTGCTTCTTCTGATATTTATCTCTAAGCTTTTTCTGATGTAGATTAGGCATCATGTCCTGATTCTAAGAAGTTTGTCACAGGGTACTGTATGTTTTTAGGTGATTCTTTGATCTCCTGGTGCTGTAGAAAACAACTTACAATTTCTCGAATCAGCTATGATGTTAAGTATAGAGCCATGGCTGATGCTACATGTGTGCTGGTTTGGTTGAATTGTTTATTTTGTGATAATCAACCAGTTCTACATATTGCCTCCAACTCTGTGTTTCATGAGAGGACGCAAACACATTGAGAACGATTGTCATGTGGTTCGAGAACAGTTGTAAAGTGGATTTCTCAAGACTCTTCTTATGAAATCTGATCATCAGTTGACCGACATCTTTACTAAATTATATTAGGTTCCTGTAAATATGATTAAACCAAACTAATCGGGAATATAAATACTTGTATTAGAACCTAATTGTAACCAATTCAGTTTGTTAATTAGAAATATATTTTATCGTTTTCTCTTTCGATCATTGACGAATTGGATTCTAATAAATGAACATCTTTCAATTTGAAGCCAGCAAAAAAAGAAAGTTGACATCTCCTTACAATTCTTGTTGAAGGACTTTGCTTATCCAACCATATGATGGGCTTGTGGCCCATATGATGGGCTTTTGGTCCATGTTGCTATATGAAGCCGTTCGTTGATGTGATTATGTTAAATAAACAGAAAAGATAAACAAGCCGACGTGGCTACTAAAGAAGAAGAAGTTAGATAAATTAGGGAACTTGATTCTCTACACCAGCTACATTCTATATTCAATACACCACCGTTCTTTCATTTCTACTTTGACTCTGTTACTCTCTCATCTCTTTATTCTATGGTTAAAACTACCGTAGTACAATACACTTAGCCACAGGTGATTAATTTGGGCTAAACAAAAGATATTTTTATAAGAAAAACGAAACCCTACTACACTTTGTCTTCTTCATTCTCTCACTGCCTCCTTTACTCTCAGTCACTGTTACTTCCGCAAAAACCCTAATTTCGCCATTCCCTTTCGCTGAGGTTTGCCTTATCTCTTTAATGTCTTTCATAGCTTTAGGAATGACTAATACGCGCATTTTGTTACCTTGTCATTTGCGCGTTCGAATCTTTGTCTGCTCTTGTAATGGCTCGAGCTTTTTGGATTCTTTGTTGTCGAATTGAAAGGAAATGATGGTTTATAGCTTGTTTGATTATCGTTTTCTATGTTTATCCTGCTCAGACATCTCGAAATTGGAACTGATTGATTAGTAAATGGCTTATTGATTAGGTTTGTAGAAATGGCTTTCTGCAACAAGCTTAGTGGTATTCTGAGGCAAGGGGTTTCTCAGAGCTCAAATGCTCCGGTGACATCTATGCTTGGCTCTCTCCGTTACATGTCCACCAAGCTTTTTGTTGGTGGTAAGTTTATATATCTCCTCTTGCTTTTTACTGGTTTTGTTGCTTTGATTTGATGTGTTTTTGAATGTTTTGTTCATGTACATTTGCTTTCAGGTCTCTCATGGGGAACTGATGACCAGTCCTTAAAGCAAGCTTTCTCTAACTTTGGCGAAGTGACAGAAGGTAAGCCATTGGTTCTGTCTCCTTTTCATTACAATGTCATTTACAAAACAGAAAGTGTTTTCGTTTGGATTCGGTTCTAAATGGCTTTGTGGCTACATGTATATATAATGTTATTCAAGAATGTTTCAATTATTTTAGTCTTATACGCGGTCGATGACGAACGTTTGTGAGATGGTATCAGTTTTTGACTTTGTAGTGCCTAGGGACCTAGTAATGTCGTTGATTATGGTAATGTTCCTCATTCGAATGTTGTGGCTTTGGTTGTGCAGCAACAGTGATTGCAGACAGAGAGACTGGGAGGTCGAGGGGTTTTGGATTTGTCAGCTTCGACAGTGAGGATTCTGCAAACACTGCCGTAACAGAAATGGATGGGAAGGTTAGAAAGAATACTGATGATGCATAGTGTTGTTGATTCTTCTGTTTCTAAAAGTTCGTCTCTTATTAGTTTTGTTTTTGTGGGTTTTGGGTATGATCAGGAGCTGAATGGTAGGAACATCCGTGTGAACCTTGCAAACGAAAGACCAAGTGCCCCAAGATCATCATTTGGTGGTGGTGGTGGTTATGGTGGTGGAGGTAGTGGTGGCTACTAAAACAGCAGAGTGTTTGAGAGAGAGAGTGCCACTAATCTTTCAAGTAGTAGTTAGTTAGCTATCTTTGTTACTGCCACAAACAAAACCTTAATTGGTTTTACTGAATTTTAGTTAACCCTGTGTTTGGTTTGTCTTTCAATGAATATCGTAATGTTGCTCCATTTTCTGCAAATCTATTTTGCATCGATGTTTTACACTTTTCGTTTATCTACTACCATTTGTGGTATTCGACATTATATGTTTGGTGCTTTGGCCTTTGGGTTAATTCTTGCGAGTATATTCAAGAATTGATCGAACAAAAATTTGATAAGCCTTGTATTTGGGAACTTAATGAGCAAAGTCTTACTACTTAAGTTGCGGAATTAAGATAGGGAACGAACGGTAACAGCAAGTTTAGTAATTAACTTAGATATCAAAAGATCTAATTTCACAAGGATAGAACAACTTTATTTATTTTCCAACTCTCCGGTTTTAGATTTTTAACAAAATGAGAAGAGGTTAAAATATTATGATTGCATAAGGTCTGCCTCGAGTAATTTGTGTTCGTTTTAAGCAGTGTTCTAAAATACGATATACGATGGGAAGTCGAACCGGTTTTAGCACTTACAATATGTTATACAGTGGAAGCTAATACGGTCGTATAAAATTATATAATGTGATTTTCTTAATTAATAAACTAAAGGAGTATGGATGAAAATGTAAATTTTATTAAAATTCTATATTGAAAACAGAAAATAAGACTTAAAATAAAACAAAACTTATATTATAAAACGTCACTTATTATGTTGCTAAGCCATCGTGTTTTGAAAAGGGAACATCTCAATAACTGCCCAAGCTTATACTATCTGATTTATAAATCTGTAGACAAAAACAACATAGGCCCTGTTCGTTTGTGAATCTGGGTGCCGCGTCTAGAAACTGCATCTAGACGCAGTATTTGGACGCAGTAGCCAGACGCAGTTCGTTTATGTATTTAGCTTTTGCATCTAGAAATTGCATCTAGAAATTGCATATAGATGCAGTTTTGTTTGTTTGTGTGTTTGCATATTTTATTTTGATGCATTTTTAAACTAAATGACTAAAAAGGACATGTTATATCTTTATAACAATTTGTTTAATCTAAAGTATTTTTACAACTAAATAATTATCAAATTAATACTTAAATAACTTATAAAAGTCGCTTTAATGAATTATTATATTTTTTAAAAAAAATTAAAAATTAAAATAATAATAAATAAAGAAATATTTTTTCAAAAACATCGTTTTTTGCGGTTTTGGCGGAAAACCGCTATTTTACGGTTTTGGCAGGAAACCGTTATTTTAGGGTTTTGGCGGAAAACCGTTATTTTAGGGTTTTGGCGGAAAACCGCTATTTTGCGGTTTTGGGGGAAAACCGTTATTTTACGGTTTTGGCCAAAAACCGTTATTTTGCGGTTTTGGGAGGGAAACAACGTTTTGCGGTATTGGTGGGAAACCGCTATTTTACTTTTTGGCGGGAAACCGCTATTTTGCAGTTTTGGCACGAAACCATTATTTGCGGTTTTGGCAAGAAACCCGCTATTTTGCGGTTTTAGCAGAAAAACCGCTATTTTGCTGTTTTGGCGGGAAATCACTATTTTGCGATTTTTGTGGGAAACTGATTTTTGCGGTTTTGACGTAATTTTTGTTTCTTAAAAAATAATAAAATATAAATATTTTAAGTTTTGATTATAAATGAGGGTATTTTAGACTTTTGTAATTTTGGATGCACTTTGGTGCATCCAAACTCTAGTTTCAAGTGCATCCAAAATATCCAATTATTTTGGATGCATTTCATTTTGCATCCAGTTTTTATATCCAGATGCATTTCTTATTTTGATAAAAACGAACTGCATCTCTTATCTGCATCTAGACGCAGTTGCTAGATGAAAAAAAGAACATGACCATAAAAGAAAAAGAGGAAAACGATAACAAAAATGTGGTCCAATCATCCAATGTCAATGGTTCTCTTTTTGGTGTATTATTACGATTCGGATTAATACAGTTTCTAAGTTATTTTGTCGAAATCAAATCCGATTTTAGGATGAAATAGCAAAGAAGAAAAACATTAAAGAGATTAACAAAAAAAGAGAATATGTTACAGTTGGTATCACATGTTTCATTCCTTGGTTACAAAAATCCAACGGCTAAGATCTGCTCTAAACACTTTCCAGCAAGATCACAACCCAAATCATTTATTACATATATTTCCAATTCTACCCTTTTTCTCTCCCCTTTCACTTTTTATCTATATATCTTTTCTATTATAACATACAGCTGTAACAATTTAATTCCCACAATTTTGATCCCCCTTAAAAAAGGACCACCACAAAAAAAAAAACATTTATGATTTTGTTTTGGCATTTTAAAATAAAAACAGAAAAATACAGAAATCTGTCCCTGTAAATGATTTTTTTTTTTTTTTTTTTTTGCATGTGATGATGATGAAGCGAGAGAGAGAGAAAGATATTAAGCAGAATCATCGGTGTGAGAGTTTTCCTTTTTTACCCTCGGCTGTATCCCATAATAACCAACGTACCACTTGACGAACTTCCTCAGCCCCGCCGCGAGATCCGTCGTTGGTTTATACCCGAAATCTCTATACGCTAAGCTCACATTCGCATGCGTGTAAGGCACGTCACCGTTTCTAGGCATTTTTATCAGATGCTTCTTCGCTTTCGTCCCCAACAATCCTTCCAAGATCGAAACCAATCTCCCGACCGGAACCGGAGAAGTGTTCCCGAGGTTGTAAACACGTAACTGAGCCGGTCCTCGCTTCTTTCCGCCGCTTCCCGTGCTTTTCTCCGCCGTGTCTAACGCACCGACACATCCTTTAACGATATCGTCGATGTAGGTGAAGTCACGCGCCACTTCTTGATTGTCCTGAGTTCTGTAAATGTCGATTGATTTCCCGTGGAGGATGTCTTTAGTGAAGAAGAAGTAAGCCATGTCCGGTCTTCCCCAAGGACCGTAAACCGTGAAGAACCGGAGTCCGGTCAAGGAAAGACCGTAGATGTGATTGTAAGTGTGGGCTATCTCCTCTCCGGCTTTCTTCGTCGCCGCGTAAAGACTCGCCGGCTGATCCGTTCTGTGTTCTTCGGAGAACGGATTCTCGGTGTTGAGCCCGTAAACGGAGCTAGACGAAGCCCAGACGATCGCAGGCTGAGGATTAGCTGCTTTAGCTACTTCGAGGAGGTTGACGAGTCCAGCGATGTTGGAGCTAATGTAAGACTGTGGGTTCTTCATCGCGTAACGAACTCCGGCTTGAGCTGCTAAGTGAAGGACGTGAGTGAAAGGGACGACATCGAAGAGCTTCCGCAAGAGAGGACCGTCGTTGAGATCTCCTTCGACGATGAACACTTGTTGCTTCTCCAGAAGCTGTTGTCTTGCTCTTTTAAGCGACGGATCGTAGTAATCGTTGAAGTTGTCGAATCCGAGGACACCGTCGCCGCGTTTTCTCAACGCGAGTGAGCAGTGGGATCCGACGAATCCGGCGGCTCCGGTGACGAGGACGGAGAGACCGTGTGGTCGTTTCGCGGTCGACGATTGTCTCACGCGCTTCTCCCAGGCGGCTCCTTCGCCGTGAGAGGAGGAGGGGGAAGAGAAGATCCCGGTGGATAAGAAGCTACGGCGGTGGAGATGGTGTGCTGCGGCGGCGCGGCTGTCGGAGAGTGGAGGGTAGTTGATTGCGAAGAGGAGGACGAGGACGAGAGCGACGAGGAGAGTCGCTCGGAAAAGGACTTTGGAAGAAGCGTTGAGAACTTTGGTGCTGTGAATCTTGCGGAGGTAGCTGTTGTATCTCTCCAGCTTCACCGTCTTGCTTGTATCAGTCGTCGCCGACAGGGGCATTTTCGTCTTTTTTTAATAGGAACTCTCACTGGTTTAGATTTGTCTGTCGATTCTTCTTCTCTTTGGATCCAAGGGACTCGAAAAAAAAGACTTGATTCGCAAAATGATTTCTTTTTTTTTTTTGTTTAGAGGGGTTTGAGAGAGTTTTCTTTCTTCGAGCCCTGAAAACTAAGTAAATGAACGATCTCATGTTTATAAAGAGAAAAAGAGAGAAATTTTGCTGGTCGGAAACCACTTTTTTTTTTCTAATAAAGTTATGATATAAATCAAGGGAGTTTTTTTTTTTTTTACGCTAACATAAATTATAAAAACTATTATAAGTTCGTCAACATTAATCTATAAAAATTGTATCAATCACTGAACCAAGAGGGTTTTCCACATCAACGAGTTAATTTTTAAAATATAATTAAAATAAAATAAAAGTACTGTCGTATTTTATCCAAAAACAAAAAAAAGTACTGTTTTAGGTGATGGTGATGTTTTTTTTTTTTTTTTTTTTGTTAACACGAGTGTGTGTGGTTTTACCCGAAATATAAGAAGGATGTGTAAGTTAGGCTTATGCCTGCCACCACATTGGAGAGAGTTAGATTGTTCTCCATTAGTATACTATATGGGAAACTTCTTAACAGAGTTTACTTTTGAGTCTTTTAGTTATTTACTTTTTTTTTAATAGTCAAGATCTGTTTATTAACTCCTAAGTTTTTTTTCTTCTTCATTACTAGTAGATATCAAAGTTTGTCGTTTTCTTTTATCTTTAGAGATACATTATGTTATGATAATAAAAAAAGTTGCAAATTGTACTTGATCAAATTCTCATTTATTATATAATATTTTTTTTTCATAATTATGAAGATGAAAAATTAAATTTCAAGAGATATTGATAAATAAATATGAATAACTTTAACTGAATGAAATTATTTAAAACTAATAAATATGCTACAAATAAAATATGATATTCATAGAAACATTGTAAATGAATTCAAGACATTTTTTTTTGTATTCTCCAAGAAGGGAATACATAAACATATTTAGATTTTATCTCAAATTTCATGATTTCAAATAGTTTTGAATAGGGCTGGAAATTCGGTTACTTCGAGTAATTTGGTTTGGGTAGTTTGATTTTTCGGTTAGTTTGGTTTTCAAAAATTTTGACGAAAATAAACGAATAAAATATCAGTTCGGTTATCGGATAGTTCGGTTATTTTTTTATAACCAAAATGTTAGCAAATTCCGTTTGATTCGGATAGGTTTGGTTATTTTCGGGTAATTTTTTGGGTATTTTCAGGTATTTTCGGTTATTTTCAAAAAATTCAAAAAACCTTTTTAAAAAAAAAATGGTTAACCGATCGATTCGGCCGAACCGAACCGAATCGAACCGAACAGAGAACCAAAATTAATTTTAAATATTGCAAAAAATAATCGAACCATAACCGAATTTACAAATTTTCGGTTCAGTTCGGTTAACTCGGTTCGGTTAATAATCCGAGCCCTAGTTTTGAATGACCACGGGACCAAATGTGTGTTGTACAAAAATCACCACCATTGTTAAGATAATATTCTTCTGTTTCATCAACATTATTGTTATAGAGTTAATTTGTGTTGTTTATAAAAAAGATTGCTGTTTTAGAATTTCAAAGTGAATTTTAGTCCTTAGTCAAATTTAATAAACATTAAAATTAAATTATTTCAATTTAGTAAGTGGTATATTAAACTAAATAGATTTTAATATATTTAAATGGTTTCTTAATCTATGTATGAAAACGATATTATTCTATAAAATAAAGGAAGTATTTGAAAGAGGTAAGAAGAAGTTAAGATATATTTGAGATTATAAAACATGAACTAACTAACTGGGTTTTTTTTTTAATTAAATAGTAGTGACTATTCTATGACTTAACAGTAAAGTGTGCATACTTTAATATGGATTCCTTTTTTTTTTTAAGAATAGTAATATGAGTAAAGTATGGACCTTCGTTGTCAAAGTATATAACCAAAATGATTCAAATAATTAAGGAATTTTAACACATTGGTTAAGCAAGAAGACAACCCCACTTCTGTTTGTCTTGTGGTGCGAGGAAATGACAGGAGAGTGCCCCATGTGAGTCCCTCCACATGTTCTTATGTGTGAACATTTGGACTAATTTTATTTGCTGACTTATATTTTTCTCCCCAACATATGTTTTTATAATCAAATATTTGTGAAATTGGTGTGTGTTCAACTTAATTATAAGAACAGTACAGGTAGAACATAAATGAAGCCTTTTAAGAACAAAACAAATGGTAAAATAACCGACTTGTTGATAGTCTACGCGTTTTCTAAAGATGTTTATATTCTACGCAAATACAATATAAAATTGATATAGGTTAAACCTGAAATATTACTATTAGAGATCTGATCTGATCGATTGACATGGACTTAAACAAATATTATACTTCTATAAACTGTAAAATCGATTTTGATCAACAAAAAAAAAAAACTATAAAAACGATCTTTAGAGTTTGTATGGGTTCGAAACGATCAGTTCTTTGTATGTAATATTGTATGTACGTGTTTCTATCCTAAAATGATTTTATTTTAAAGTACTTTCAAACATTTTTGTAAAGTATTTTCTAGTATATCTAATTATCTACTACTATATCTAATTAGCAGGTATTGTCACTTTCTGGATTTCTACTTTCGTCTTACCAAAAGGGTGTTTAAAGAAGATCGAATCCCTTTGCTCGAGGTTTCTCTGGTCAGGCGACATTGATAAACCAAAAGCTGGAAAGGTTGTTTGGTCTACGGTTTGTCTTCCTAAGTACGAAGATGGCTTGGGTCTTGGGAGTTTCTCTTCTTGGAACACAACTTTGTGTCTTCGCCTAATATGGCTGTTGTTTTCCGGAAGTGGATCGTTGTGGGTTGCGTGGCACCATCATCATCACATAAAGAAAGTTAGCTTCTGGGCAGTTGAGGAGAAGCAGGCAGACCCGTGGAATTGGAAATCGTTGCTGAAGTTGAGACACCTTGCCGAGAGATTCATCAGATGTCAGGTTCGTAATGGAAGAAAAGCCAGTTTCTGGTTTGATGTTTGGACACCGTTAGGTCCTCTTATCAAGTATATCGGTGACGACGGCCCGAGTGCTTTGCGTATCCGCTTATCAAGCTCTGTCTCGGAGGCTTGCAACCCCTCAGGCTGGACTCTGGCCTCACCCAGATCAGATGCATCGCTAGATTTACATACTCATCTAACCACTGTAAGTCTCTCTAGACCAACTCTCTTGGAAGATTTGTATGGCTGGTATGTGGACGGTGTAAAGTGCAGAGGTTTCTCTTCTTCAAAAACGTGGGAAGTTCTTAGACCGAGAGCGGCATCGCAACTTTGGACTAGATTGATTTGGTTTAAGGGAGCAACGCCAAAGCATGCATTTATGATGTGGATTACCCACCTTGACAGGCTTTCGACGCGGGTCAGACTAGCTTCCTGGGGCCTCTCGGTTCCGAAGTCCTGTATTTTTTGTTCTGCTCATGATAAAACAAGGGATCACCTGTTGCTGGAGTGTGTTTTCAGCTCGAGTGTTTGGGCTTCTGTGCAGCACAGACTTGGTTTATCTCAAGCAATTTTCAGCTCTTGGGACTCTCTCTCGGACTGGACAAACTCAGCAACAACGACTTCTCCTCTTACCCTAAGAAGGTTAGTTGCTCAGGCGACGGTGTATTCTATTTGGCGCCAACTGTTGGAGGTGGGCCTAGCACCCCCAATTAGTTAGGCCCATCTTAGGAAATGTCGTTCTTCAGTACGGTCACCGGACTCAATGCCACCGACCTGCAAGACCGCTCTTCAGCTCGGTAGCCGACCTGAAAGCGACGTGCCCCGGGCCCGCGCTGATGCCCCGCCAGAGCAGGAAGTGTCAGAAGAATAGGCGAGTGGGAGTTGGTAAGGCAGTACCCTACCCGCGTAGGGATGTGCCTTCGACCCGACGTCCCACCAACTCTACAGAGCTGACAAGGGCAGGAGGGAGCAGGTGGAGCAGAGTTGGTAAAACAGTGCACTGCTCTGCAACACGCCACGCCGAGCTCATCATGACCTCTCCCCTCGAAAGCCGGGACACGCCTCCTAGGTCACCTTACCCGCAAAAGAGGCCGCAGGCGACACGTGGCCCGAGATTCCGGGGAGCAGGAAGCCGATCCCGACTATATATACCCCTCATATGTCATTAATGAGGAGGACTCTGATTTGGACTCTAGAACAGACTATAAACTACCCGACCTCTCTCTTTGTAAGCAAGACAACACTTTAGAACGCCGAACTGGACGTCCTTCGGAACCAGTTCGTAATTCTAAAGCGTTTACTTCTCTCTCATCAATAAAGCGAAACACGGCCCCGGCCTACTCATATTTCTCCCGACCTGTCTTAAACGTGGTTAAATTGCTCTATTAACGAAAATCTCACCTCCCATCTCCTAATCATTCTTTAAACACACTTAGTGGTCCACGGGATCAACAATTGGCGCTAGAGGGAGGGGGTTTGAGGATTTTTCTACACGCAAAGAGTAGCTCGGCAAATGTCGGGAACATCGCCCTCATCTCCGAACAACTCCATACAGATAAGTGCCAAGCTTATTTTTATTTTTTACTTTTTTCATTCTCCTTGAGCCGAGCTCATCTCGCAAACACTCGACAAGATAAGTACCGAGCCTAGCCTCGTACTTAAGCTTAAGAGTCAGCAAAGCCGAGCTCATCTCGCAAACACTCGACAAGATAAGTACCGAGCCTAGCCTCGTACTTAAGCTTAAGAGTCAGCAAAGCCGAGCTCATCTCGCAAACACTCGACAAGATAAGTACCGAGCCTAGCCTCGTACTTAAGCTTAAGAGTCAGCAAAGCCGAGCTCATCTCGCAAACACTCGACAAGATAAGTGCCGAGCCCAGCCTCGTGCTTAAGCTTAAGAGTCAGCAAAGCCGAGCTCATCTCGCAAACAACACGATCAACAAGTGCCGAGCCTAGTCTCGCACTTGCACATAAAATTTTTAACTCTAATCAAGTTCACCCTTACTTGCAGGTTAACATATACCGAGCTAAGACTTGTTTCGTCCGCCGACTTCGACACTCATTCGCCGAACTTGGGGGAGGGCTATTGTGGGTGTGGTGATGAGCACACCCCTTTTTTTAGCCCATTCCAAAGCAAAAGGCCCAACACCAAAGGCCCAACATCCACTATGCAGATACGGTTACTGTTCACGACCTGCTCCGCACTGTTCACGACGTGCTGGTACTGTTCACGACCTGCCAGTTACTGTTCCCGACCTGCTCCGCACTGTTCATGACGTGCCGGTACTGTTCACGACCTGCCGGTTACTGTTCACGACCTGCTCGGCACTGTTCACGACGTGACGGGTACTGTTCACGAACCATCACGTCGTCCCTAAAAACCGGAGAGCTGTCTGCTCAACTCCCACTATAAATACCCCCTTTGGTATTCATTATCAACACACACAAAAAAACTCTGATCCTCTCTCTCTAAATAACTTTCCCTCTCTAAAAGGAGCTCTCGGCAGCTCTCGGCAGCTCTCCCAGCTCGGCAGCTCGGCAGTTCACCAGCTCGGCAGCTCGGCAGTTCTCCCAGCTCGGCAGCTCTCCCAGCTCGGCAGCTCGGCAGCTCTCCCAGCTCGGCAGCTTGGCAGCTCTCCCAGCTCGGCAGCTCGGCAGCTCTCCCAGCTCGACAGTTCTCCCAGCTCGGCAGCTCGGCAGTTCACCAGCTCGGCAGCTCGGCAGTTCTCCCAGCTCGGCAGCTCTCCCAGCTCGGCAGCTCGGCAGTTCTCCCAGCTCGGCAGCTCTCCCAGCTCGGCAGCTCGGCAGCTCTCCCAGCTCGGCAGCTCGGCAGCTCTCCCAGCTCGACAGTTCTCCCAGCTCGGCAGCTCTCCCAGCTCTCCGCTCTCTGCAGCTCTCCCAGCTCTCTGCAGCTCTCCCAGCTCTCCGCTCTCTGCAGCTCTCCCAGCTCTCCACAGCTCTCCCGAACTCCCAGCTCTCCCGACCTGACGACCGGACGACCTCCCAGCTCCCCAGATCTCTCCTACCCGCCTCAACAACGAACTACGAATGGCTTGATCCCCAACCCGGGGTACGTAGGCAGCCCTCCGGGCACAGCTATAAATCACCTCCTCCTCCTCATTTGCCGACCGGAACGCAACCGGCTCTATCTTAACAGAAAATCCCCGAACCTCCCCGTTACAAATTGATTTGTAGGAGACGTGCTAATACCCGTTCCAACACCAACGAAACAACCTTCTCTTCAACTCGCAGATCGTTCCCCCAGCAACGGTCTTTAAGGATATCTACCGCACGGTCCGTAACTCTATCTCAGCAAGAAGACATAGGCGCAAGTTCAAAGACCTCATGCCTCTTTGGCAAATTTGAAGGATTTTCACTCTTCCTAAGCTTTTTGTTCTCTTGTTTTTTACTCTTTTTTGCAAGGTAACAAATATATAAGTTTCAATTTTTGGTAAAACCTCACATTCATTCTTTGATGATATTTACAATTGTAGCAAGAAAAAAAGCATCAAGTAATCAAGTAATCAACTATTTGTTAGTGATATTTGGAGTATACATGTAGTAGCAAAACTAAAACATAGTTTTAAAGCTTGAATACACCAACATTCATCTCCAGCAAAAGCCTATGCTGACTTGAATTAGCATATAATAACTATAAATTCGATATTTGGGGAAAATAAATATGGAAGGAACCTTCGAGAAATCGACAAAAAAAAGGAAGCGAATAAGTTAATTATCATAATCGAAAAGTTAAAAGACAAACTAATTAAGTTCTATCTTTACAACTCCGCTTTGTTGTTCTAAACTTACCACAAAAACAGTAGAGCCAAAACTGACCTTTTTACCAATTTAATATTCTACTGCAAGATTAAAATACATGTATTTATATAACTCTGTACTTTAGAAGTATTGATCAAAAACCACATGTTTGTATTTACATATCTATACTGTAATATCGCATCCAATGAAACCACATGTTTGTATTTACATACATGCCCGATTTTTTCTTCTGACTTTGAAATTTGACTTAATGTTTTTTTCAACTTGTCAACTTGTTCATGGATATCGTTCCAAAAAAAAAAAAAAAATTCGGGGATATCAGTTAAAGCAAACAATTGATATTTTCACTGATCAAACTAAGTGACCATAGGTACAAGATTCCCTTTTTTAATTGTAATAATTATTAGGATTTAACCCGCGTTAATTATAGCGCGAAATAATTTTTTTAAAGAAATTCTTTTAAAATTTAAGAAAATTGTTTTTATCTGAATTTTACAATATGGTTAACTAATGATTATAGATAAAGTTGTCAATTTGTAATAATTTGTCTATTTAACCTGTTTTGCAGTGAACTAAAATATTATTCAGTCTAAACCGCAAAAATTTATAATCTTGAAAACATAACTCTAATATGCACCGTTAAATGATTATGGTTTTTGTGGTTAGTAAGAACTCTTAAAAAATTAGTTTTGTTGTGTCTAACTTTTTATAAAATTAGTAAAATATTTTTCAACTTTTGTTTTGATATATATTCAAATAAAATATAATAAATTATAGTGAAAAATATAGCAATATTTTGAATATATTTTTTTCTTTTAATATATATGAATTGATTATTATTTTAAAATATATAGTATTAAAAATAATTAAATAATAAATAACGTCTTTAATGCAAAATATACACTTTTCATATTCTAATCAATAATTTTAACAGACTATTATATATTTTCCTATTTCAATTATTTTTTGTTATTTGTAATGATATTTTATGTAATAACTTATAAAACAAAGTTTATTTTTAAAAATATTTTCTTAAATAATATTATAGAAATCATTGCTTTAAAATGTCTAATTCGAAACTTCTTTCATTGGATGCGATATTATATAGGTCCCTCATTATTACTTTTCTTTTTTCTTTTTCGTTCATTTTGGTTAGGTGTCAATATTCTCTTTAATTACGAGACTTACTACTAGCTAATAAATTAGATATTAATTGTCTGGGATCTTGTGGTCTAGTGGTAAGGAGACAGGTTTTGGATGCAACTACGTTCTGAGTTCGATCCATCTGCTGCGAGAAACAAAAACAGACACCCACACGGATATTGGTCCTTGCTTACGACCCATTTAAAAACCTGGAGAGGAGCCTATCCGTGGGTTGTCTTCCCCCCCCAAAGATTAGTCTGGGCCTCTCCATAAAACCTATAATTTATCCTGAATTACCAAAAACAAAAAATAGCAAAAATAATAATTCATGGAATAATAATATATAAAAAATTGGTCGAGGAGTCAGAATTGTAAGCTGTCAAGTTTTAAAATCTGTGGGAATATATATGTTATATCTCTCGAGATTCTATCGTTATTGTTAAGTAAGATATTTTGATTTAAACTGACTTCGTTTAGCATTGGTCTCTAAAAGTGAGAGCCCAAAACCTCGTTCGTTGCCTTAGTAGACGATTCACCATCAGGGCTGGATCTGGGCCAAGCCCATTGAAACATTTGTCTTGGCCCCAGGTTTTTTTTTTCATTTTTTTAGCCCCCAAATTTTTTTTTCTTCATTTTTTGGCCCCCAAATTTTATTTTTCTTCGTTTTTTAGCCTAAAAATAATAATTGGTCTTTGGCCCCCAAAATTTCAGATCCGGTCCTGTTCACCATGTTCTTCATTTATTGCAGAAGCTCGTGCTAATTGGTTTTTAATTGTTTCAAAGGACAGCCATAACCATGAAGTTTTTTTTTATCACTCTCTATTTGTTATAAATAATTTCGTTGATGTTAATAAAGATCGGTATGAATTTTACTATTTTGTAACGATTAGTGGATGTATCATGTACGGGCATGTCACCGACAAAACCTTCCAGAATTATATATTCTCCAAGATCAGCTTAAATCTACTATATTCTAACCTAATTAATTATAAAAGCTATTCCCTCCGTTTTTTTTATATGTCGTTTTAGAGTAAATTTTTTTTTTCCAAATTAAATATCATTTTCAGTTTTCAATATAACTTTTGCAGAAAATACATATTATAACCTCAAGTTAAAATAACAAAATATTTTAAATAATAGACAAATACTATAAATACATTTGATTTGTGTGTTCAATTCTAAAACGACTTATAAAAAAAACGGAGGGAGTATGTGTGTTGATAGAAGCTATGTTTGTTTATGGGATCTCTCTCAAGGAACATAATATCTAAATTTTGCGTAGTTACTAGAGTATATTTATAACCACCTCGATCTTCAATAAAGTTGAGACGAATAGTTTTTTTTAGTGTGTGCAAGACAAATCAGACCAATTAAGGTTGAACGACTTATTGCGCATGAAAGTACAGACTGAGATTTTTTTTTTGCTGAGTTTTGAAATGTTGGCCCAAAACTTTGACGATTTGAGATGGATGTTGATAAATTAATGGGGTGATTGGTACTTGCTGTAGAAACTGTACACAGCCAAAAAAAAACTCTACAGCTCAAATATCAAATTAATCATGATGTAGAGTTTTCGAAAGAAACCACAGCCGAAATTTTTTTTTTCTTTTTTTTTTTGTGCTGTGTAAAGCACAATTTACATAATCCAATTCTAAGGAAAATGTGGGTTTTTTTTCTCTTGTCTCCACATTTTATAAAATTCTACAGCCAAAATTCTATACCAATAAAATCTACAACCATAACTAAAAAAATCTACAACCAAAAACCTAAAGCTACAGCCTCAACCAATCAAGCCCTAAGATAATCTTTGTAAAGCTAACCGGTGTAGAGGAGGCGGGTTTGGCTTTTCAAATGTGGTCTGGATTTTGATACCATCCAACGGGGGTGGTCCGACGGCGAAATTGATTTTTTAAAAAATATTTTCGTTTATTTTTTAAGAGTTTTATGAATATCTGTTATTAATTCTCACGTTGGATATGGTAATATTTCCATCTTTAGTTTTTCCAAATTTTTAAAATCTTATATCGAATTGTGAAGTAGAGTATTTATTTGCAACATATTCCCAACATTAAAAAAAAAAAAAAGGGTTACCTGGGACATGCTTTTACCCCTTTAGAGATGACACTGCTAGTTTAACTTACATAGCCATGTACTACTAATCGGAATTGGAAATTTTCGGTGAAAGATAGAATTTTTGTTCACAAAATGACTATTAAAAAAAAAAAAAAAGTGTCGGTGGTCTCAGCCATATTTCGAAGAATTAAAATTGAAATTAATCACCAATAATTTGAAAGCGTGGAGTCGCCTATCTTTGTCCCTGCGAAGACTTTTTTTGTCGGTACGGTTATGTGATTTGGATCTATATATTGATTGTGGAATATGAGTTTTCTTCATCCAAAACTATACATCGTGTATACTAAGTATTTTTTGTGAAAAGTCAATTGTCGTAAGCTACGCGTAGACAATGGTGTCATATTTTTCAAATAACCCGACGCGTAAATTAGCAAACTGGCGATAAATACTTCTTTTTTGAATAGAAATTCATTGAAAATAATTTTAGTTTATTAAAGTAGCGATTCATGAAAAAAACTCGTTTTGCAAGAGAATCAGCTAACAAATTGGTCGGTCCAAGATGTAAACAAAAGAAATCGATACAAACGAGGAAGCTATAGGATTAATGTCATAAAGAAGTCCGTTGTATTGTTCCATGATTTGATCTACGGATTGGATTGTCGATAAATATTAGAAATGAGAAATAGAAGTTCTTGGAAAAAAACTTAATAGCGAAATTTCAAGACACAAAAGATTAAATTAAATATTATTATAAACCTAAATAAAATTTGCAAATTTGAATAAAGAAAGATGGTAAATCTAATAAACTGGTGCGTGATGGCCCGATTTTCGGTCTTACTATCAGAAGCACAAATTTGTTACAACTTTGGATTCGATTTCTACCATTGTATACAAACTTTTCTCGTGAATAAATTAAACATAATATACTATAAATATGTTTCATATCCAAAATGTGAATTTCTGTCTGTATTTATGTATATACGATAGAGCTGACATATAGCAGTGAATGATATTGCTTTGTCAGGAAGAAAAGCTGTAAGGTTTTGGAAATTCAGTGTCCAATCATAGTTTCATGAAGAAATTATTAAAGTGAAAAGTTCCCAATAATCCAATCACTAGCTAAGAAGATAACATATTTCTCTTTTTACCAGCTGTGGGCAAAAGCCAACACGTTTGTTAACCAATTGGGTATTATAATATGCTCATATGACCTTTATGCTCATTTCAAAGGTGGAATCTTCCAGGTGTATTAGCCGTAGATATGAGAATATTATCAATTATCATCAATATGGACGATTACAGAGAGAGTGAAAATAACAAAGCAAGTTAAAAAAAATTTAAGTTGTAAAACGATAAATAATATGAAACGGAGAGAGTAGCATGTTATATATATATTGACCATGTAACAAAAAATTTAACAGTATAACAAATTATTAAAAATCTTTAGCTAGCAAACAAAGAGCTTTTCTCAACAAAGAATAATTTATAAATAAAAACTTAGTTTCTTATGGAACTTTTTGACAACTTGTGTTACAGAGGATACAAGATAGATATCATAGAGATGTTCATCGTTTAATTATAAGCTTAAAAACTCTACTTGCCATGCTTTAGATGGGAGAGTATATTCTCAACTCGAGACTTATTGACAAAAGGTATTCGAATGAGATTGGAGTCAATATAGATTTCGGAATGTGGAGATTATTCCATCATTCGTTAAAGGTCCATTTAACAGGACAAATAAGTCGTATATCCCAAATACTTCAAAAATTTATGGATCTGAAGATGTTCAAATTATTCATGGTCTCGCCATGAGTAAAACCTAAGCATTATGGCATTTTATCAAACCTATGCATTAAAACATTCTTTCCACCGAAAAATCAACTAAGAGAACAACATGACCAACTCATGCATTTAACCACTAGCCCACTTCATCCGGTGATTAAATTATGACACTTTATGTCAACGATATATGGAGGTAAATGAAAAATGAATAACTATCCGTTATTTTGAATGTCCAACATCTTTACATACTTGGAAATTATTTTCGAGGCCATTGACTCCAAAAAAATTTCCCTTAAGTTCAGTTTACTCAAATTTAGTTTAATTTTTTGGTGAAGTCCGAATCATCATGGTCTAAGAACTGAATGAAAATGATTTGTTCATCTCTAATTTAAAGAAAAAAATAACACACGGGAAGCATAGATATGCAAATATATAGAAAGATTTTTTAAAGAAATCTTCAAAATATTGTAATGCATTAGATATTTAGATATATATGATGATTGTGACACCAACACTGGAGCTACAAGTGGGTTATGATGATTAAATTTAAAATTATGACGTTGTAACGAAGATCATTAACGAATGGTCGTTGTAGTTAAGGCTATAACATGTTGAGCATTAAATGTGGCATTAAATTCTTCACTGGTTACTTGTATTTTCTTTTTCCCATACTTATAGAATCCTAAGATCTGCAACGGAATAACGTAAGAAGAAGATAATAAGACCTAGATCCGTCTTTCGTTATTTTTATTTTATTTTTTATATAACCAACTCTCGTGAATCGAAATTAATATAAGCCAAAGGATAATATGCGAGAATTAAAAGATCATTTGTTTTTTTCTTTGTTTTTTTTTTATAAACCCTATCTGGTGATCTGGCCAGTTCCGGTAGCAACGCACCGAGGTGCTACAGAGTGGACTATTCCCTAGGTTCAACGGACACTATGAGCTCCGAGTTGGGTTCGGGTCAACGGCCATGAGCTCTGAGCTGAGCTCGGGTCAACGGCCATGAGCTATGAGCTGAGCTTGGGCCAATGGCTATGAGATCCATGCCAATGGCTATGAGATCCATGAGATCCAATGGGCCACCATACTGCATGTCCTGAATTTGGAATGCCTTTCGACTAATGTCAGGGGTAGCCGGATCTCCTATTACCGGATTACCAGGTAAAATGTCTAAACTTTTGGCTCAAATCCAAACTTCCCACATGGATGTATTTTTGTTTCTAAGACAGATCGAACCCAAGTGGAATGGGATAAAATTGACACGGTCCTTCTTACCATTGGACCATAGCAATGCAGGCAACGATCATTTGTTTCAAATAACATGTAGATAAATATTGGTCAAAAAAATTGTAGATAAATATTAATTATATTCTTAGCATTTGTGTAATTCTGGCTGATCTTCAGTTGCAAGACCTTGACTTATGAGACTCATTTTATAAGATTATAATATTGACCTATAAATTATTAACTTGCATGAATCAATTGTTTTTCTAGAAATTTTTGTTAGGCGCGAAAGTTTTTTTGTTTTTCCCTTTTCGTGAAGCGGGTAAGATTTCAGTTTATAAATCTTAGCATAACATGATAAACTCATCAAATGAAAACAATAATTTTAATTAACGAAACTGTATGTGTCAATTTTGCTTTCAAAAACTTTGATTTTCTCAAATTGCGTTTTCAAACGACTATGAACGTTTTCGATTCTAGTTTAAATTGTGAGACGAAACTTAGTTTAAGCTATGACACACACTGTTGATCTCATATTCCGTGAATGCCCATTTGCCAATGATGATTGTAATGGACCAAATGGTAATAATACTCAGTATATATTTTAAGACAATTCTCAAAAGTACCATATTTTAAGTTTTTAGTTTTAAATTACCATTAAATTTAAACATACCATAACTTATAAATTTAGTAAGAGGCACGAAAATATCTTAACTGAGTTAGAAATCTCTCCTAATAAAAACTTTTTTTTTTGTATCTAACGAAATTTGGTAGAAAAACAAGTGGTTCATGTAAGGTAATGAGTAATAATTGTTTTTTTCAAAAAAGTTAATAAATATAACCAACCAAAAGAAATAACTCGAAAATAGCCAAAAAGAGGTGGGAGATTTACCTTAGCCAAAAGTCCGTTCCACAAAGCCTGAAAGGGACAGTGGTTTTGTTGACCAAATTAGCAATTATCTCGATAATTTTGTTTTCTTGCAAGTTGAAAAGATCATTCACAACTCACACTTGACACTTCCTTCTTCTCTTCACAAATATCTCTATCGCTCTATTTTGTCCGCAGAAGGTTCTTTCTCCTTTGTTAAGAAAATACTTTTATCCTTTTTTTGTTCTCCCATCATCTCCTCAATTATTGTTGCACGAAAATATTTGTACATATCTTCATGCAATCATATATGGGTAATGTGTCATATGTTTATTGCTTTTTTTATCGTGTTTGCTCGATAAGAAATATCAAATCCCACTTCATCGTTCCAAATAAATATGATAATTTATTGAAAACAAGAATAAATACTTCAAATTCCATCAAAATAATCCTAGTTCAAATTTGGATTTTTCTCACATTTTCACACAATTTTCCCTACGATTGACTTTTGTTAGGGTTTGGGATAAATGAGAGGAGGCGAATACAGCTGCTATAAGACATCAGCTGAAAAAGCTCAGAGAGCTATTTTACCTACAAAAGTTGTTGTTTTAGGGGATGGATAAAATTGTAGAGTTCAACCGAATTGTAGAGTCAACCACCGGTGATCGACAATCAAATCCATCAAATACGTGGTAAAGAATATTGATATAGGTATTAGAGGACTGAATAAAAACTTTCGACTTTCTAAAGAGGGTCATGTTGTATGTACGGATATAAACGTCTTTTTCAGCCACCTGAACGACAATCACATAAACAGAAATTTACGTATAGTAGACAATAAGGATATACAATTTCGGTGTGATTCTGATGGTGGTCATGATTGTGGACCTAAAGTTTCAGAAGTTATTATGTATGAGAGGAGAACCGATATTGCTGATATGAGCATAATATGCGAGATGTTTGTGGTTGCAATACATAATGATTTACCTAAAAACATTCTTCTCATATCTGATGTGGATTTTCCTGAAACAGTAAACTATATAACTGCTGCGATGTACAATGTATACGTGGCGACGAATATTCCTGAAGAGGCTGATCACTTAACTCGATATACTGGTACAACATTTACATGTGATTGGGTAAAGTTGAGTCCTCCAAATATGACCAATTGGCAGACTATTTGTTTTTTTTTTTTAATTCTTATTTTCGATAGTTGGTTTATATGTTTCCTTTTAATTCTAATATTTTGTGATACTAGTGAATAGGTTTATGAGATTTTATTGCTTCGTGCATATTTTGTTCAAACCAAATGTGAAACAAATCTATACAATAATGACATAATGCGTTTTTCTATGAGGACACATCAGTATTTTTAGTTATTAACTTATTATGAAAGTGATACATCTTAGAAAGAGCAATTGCCCTATATATTATTATTTTATGATAGCATATGAGATTTACCTACTCGTCTACTTCCAAATTTATCTTTTGTTTTGTACTAGATAATTGTCTATACTGTTAGGGGGATTTAGCATTCTCGGTTTAACTCGGTTCTAACCGAGATTGATATCGGTTTACGATGATTTGGATAAGAGGAAGACAAACTTTGGTTTGATGGGCCAAACTCTAAAAAGTCCAGAAGACAAATCCACTCACTTTCGTCTCCGAACTCTACGACCCAACAACGGCCCAGCCAGGTACAATGAGATAAGCCAACTTCCGAGATAGACGGGAAAGTTTTCCTTATATCTCGGAGGAGATCCGGGATATTTCCTTTCCCAGCTGATCAAGGAAAAGGGAAATATTCCCTCGAACAACCGACTCTAAAAACCTATAAATAAGGAGGAGGCAAACTCGAATAAAATCATCCACAATCATCTGAGAGACAGAAGAGCAGAGAAAGAGCTTCATCAAGCACCAATCTCAAAGCTCTTTAGTTTCCTTAGTCCGTTTTACCAAAACTATTTTGTAACGCCGAATTCAATCAATAAAACGAGATTCCAATCAAAGTTCTTTGTTTAAACTCCTTGTGTGATTTACGAATCAACAATTGGCGCCGTCAGTGGGGAACCGAGAACAAAAACATAACTTTCGGATCTCGGTTGATTGAGTTCGGTAATGACGAACCCGTTAGACACTCAAGCAGTTATCACCAACAACGACGATCAGGTAGATAACGGGACCATCCCTCAGAACACCGATCTGCCACCTACCGGGGGAAATCCTCCGAACCTACCAACAGGAGAGGATGACCCTCCGAACCCGCAGACAAACACATCGACAGCCCCAAAGTTAGCCGATCCAACCACGCTCCTGGAAACCATGGCGGCCCAACTCGCGGAAATCTCTAACAGGAACGAAGAGCGGTTCGAATCTCTCCTAGCCTCACAAGTCGAACTAAGAAGCTAGATAGGGATATTCGACCCGAACCCGGTCACCCCTGAAAACGATCTTCGTCAGAATCTTCTGCCCGAAATCCAAACACGGCGGACCCACCAACTAGAATATCAACGGCCAATCTAGGAACCCGCATCACCGATCAAGCATCCATCGGCCTGGAGTTCGAAGACGTCCAAGCTCAACTTCAAGAAATCCGATCCAAAGTTCACCAAGCAACAAGCTCGGCACCAGAGATCGATCGAGTCGTCCAGGAAACACAAAAAACACCATTCTCGGATCATATCATCAATACTCCAGTCCGACGCTTGGAGAGAGTTAAGATTACCCCATACGCCGGACATACTGACCCGCGTCACTTCCTGACCTCGTTCGTAATCATGATGAACCGATTCCGCTTCTTTAACAAGGAAGAAAAAGAGGCGGCCATGTGTCATCTCTTCGTGGAAAATCTTTGCGGAACCGCACTCGACTGGTTCTCGCAACTCGATGCAAACTCCATCAATAACTGCAACGAGCTTACAACAAAGTTCCTCAAACGCTTTACCATGTTCATGAAACAAAAAACAAGAAACGCTGACCTCTGGGCACTCGAGCAGAAAAGCGACGAACTTCTACGCAGTTTCATGAACTGTTTCAAAGAAGTGGTATCTCATTGCACAATCGACGACGAAGCCGCGATAGAGGCCCTTTACAAAGCCACCTGGTATCGGTCCGACTTTCACAAAGAAATCAAACGAAACTGGCCAAAATCCTTGGAAGATATCCTGCACAAATAGCATATCTACATCCTAGAGCAAGAAGAGGAAGCCTCAAAGTATAAGCAGTACACTTCTCCAAAGCAACTCCTCGTCAAGGAGAAGCAATATGCCCCTCCGAGGCAACTGGTCAATACCGTCCAAGCACAACAAAACTGGAACACCTGGATCCGATCAGACGACTCGAAAGAGTCCGACAACGAGTCCGGACCATTCTGCCACTTTCTTAATCGAGAGGGTCATACCACCGAAGACTGCCGACATCTCCAAGAATTCTTACTGATAAAATACAAGAAGGGGGAGGTACCGGTAGAAGGAGCGTTCCGACCTACAAGCAGACCCCGCCGTAACAATAACGGAAAACGACGTCGTGACAACGACAAACCGAGCAAAAATATCGAGCAACCAATAGACACTGCCGACATAGATCATCAGAAACATGACCGGGAGGAACAAATGGAAAACCAACATACCCCCCAAGTCCGGAAACGCGTCAACATGATCATGGGAGCACTGTAATCTTGCAACTATTCCGTCCGGGCAATTAAAGAGTACAGCAGGGAAGCATTGGCCGCGCAACGAGAAAACCGAGCTACAACAAGTGGAGTGCCGATCACCTTCTCTGAAGCCGACACAGAAGGACTACACATGTCGCATAACGACCCGCTAGTCGTCGAAATACTTATCGGAGACGTCACCGTCGTACGAGTCCTCGTTGACACCGGAAGCTCGGTCAACGTGATATTCAGAGAAAAACTTAGAAATATGGACTTCCCAGACGCCCAGATCAAGCCAAATATCGAACCGCTAACATGATTTTCAAGCGAACAGACCATGACCGCGGGAACAGTAAAAATCCCCGTTTACGTTGGGGGAATTGTGCAAATGGTCAAATTCCTAGTCCTGGATAAATCCGCCATCTACAACATCATACTCGGAACACCATGGATATATACGATGAAAGCCGTCGTCTCAACCTATCATCAATGCTTAAAATTCCCAACACCATCCGGAGTCTACACTCTGAGAGGCGATCAAGTGATGTCCCGAACTTGTTACATCAACGAATGTAAACTGAGAGCAACACCCCGAACATGCGTAATCGACACAAAGAAAATTGTTAACGATCCCGATCTGCCGAGACGAGAAACAATTATTCAAGTCAACATCGACGAGCTCAATCCCGACAGATGTGTCAGAATCGGAGCCGAACTCGATGAAGAAATCAAGCACGATCTAATCCGTTTTCTCAAAAGGAACGTATCAACCTTCGCCTGGTCGATCAACGACATGCCCGGGATCGACCTAAAAATCATAAGTCACGAGCTCAATATCGATTCCACCTACAAACCGATCAAGCAGAAGCGGCGCAAGGTCGGACCCGAGAAGGCCCATGCTGTCAATGACGAGGTCGAAAGGTTACTTGGAGCGGGATCAATTACGGAAGTTCGATATCCGGACTGGCTGGCAAACCCAGTCGTTATCAAAAAGAAAAATGGAAAGTGGAGAATATGCGTTGACTTTACCGATCTCAACAAGACCTGGCCAAAAAATAGTTTCCCACTCCCGCATATCGATAGACTCGTCGAAGCTACAGCCGGGAACGAGCATCTCTCCTTCATGGATGCATTTTCTGGCTATAACCAGATACTCATGCACCCAGGCGATCATGAGAAAACTTCTTTCATCACCGACCGCGGCATCTACTGCTACAAAGTCATGCCCTTCGGCCTGAAGAACGTCGGAGCAACATACCAAAGACTTGTCAACCGCATGTTCGCTTGCCAGCTCGGTAAAACCATGGAAGTCTATATCGATGATATGCTCGTAAAATCGCTCATCGCCAAGGACCATATTAGACAACTCAACACATGGTTTGACATAATAAACGAATACGGCATGAAGCTCAATCCGACCAAATGTACGTTCGAAGTGACATCAGGAGAATTCCTCGGATATATCGTCACTCAAAGAGGAATCGAGGCTAATCCTAAGCAAATCTCCGCAATCATCGACTTCCCGTCTCCGACAACGAAAAGAGAAGTCCAACGATTGACAGGCCGTATAGCCGCACTCAACAGATTCATCTCACGGCCTACCGACAAGTATCTCCCCTTCTACCAACTGCTACGCGGAAACAAGCATCTAGAATGGGACGACCAATGCGAATAAGCGTTCAAACAACTCAAGGAGTACCTATCCACTCCACCAATCTTAACCAAGCCCGAGGATGGCGAAACCCTCTATCTTTACATCGCAATTTCGACCTCGGCAGTCAGTAGAGTCCTTATTCGGGAAGACAGAGGCGAGCAAAAGCCGATCTTCTACATAAGCAAATCACTTGATGACGCCGAAAGCCGATATCCAACACTCGAAAAACTTGCTTTCGCCGTCGTCACTGCTGCTCGGAAACTCAGACCGTATTTTCAATCACACTCTATCACCGTCTTAACCGATCAGCCGCACCGAACAATCCTACGCAGTCCAAGCCAATCTGGCCGACTCGCCAAATGGACGATCGAGCTCAGCGAATACGATATCAATTATAAGAGTCGCACAAGCCTCAAGTCGCAAGTTCTCGCCGACTTCCTTATCGAGCTACCGCAAGTGTTCGTCAATACTGACGCAACAACTGCCGAACAATGGATCCTCCTCGTGGACGGATCATCATTCCATCGTGGGTGGGGAGTAGGCATACGACTTCAGTCTCCAACAGGAGATATCTTGGAACAATCGTTCCGTTTGGCATTCAACGCGTCAAATAACGAAGCAGAGTGCGAAGAATTACTCCCCGGACTCCGCTTAGCCAAAGCCATCGGCGCAACTTGCATACAGGCCTATTGTGACTCACAACTCGTCGCCAGTCAATTTAGCGGATATATGATGCAAAAAATGATCGAATAGACGCATACCTCAAACTCGTGAAAAAACTCGCCACCGAATTCGAATACTTCGATCTCACCAAAATCCCAAGGGGGGAAAACGCTCCGGCCGACGCACTAGCCGCGTTAGCATCAACTTCAGATCCTCATCTCAAAAGGATAATACCAGTCGAAAGTATACTCGAGCCGAGCATTGGAAAAATATAGGAATGCAATATCACCACACGCAGGCATAACTACGAAGATTACCCCACAGCCGAGCCCGTTCCACGAAGACAAAGACAAACGCGGATAATAGACGATGAACACAACATCGAGCTCGAAAACATCAAAAAAACCGAACACATCGTCGAAACGATACAAAACCACTCCGACGACGAAACCGAAGAACCATCAGAAGGGCTTCATACGCCAGTAAACATCGAACCCTTAAGCGAACTTATTCCCACCGTCTGGACACAAGAAATCAAAATGTATATCATTGACGGGATAGTCCCAACTGACAGATGGGTAGCCCGACGACTCAAAATACGAGCAGCTCGATACATACTTATCCGCGACAGACTATTCCGCTGGAGTGCTGCGGGCATCCTTCTCAAATGCGTGTCCGGCAACGATATTCACGAGGTCATAAAAACGATACACGAAGGCGATGGCAGAAACCACGCCGGAGGACGTTACTTGGCCCTGAAGATAAAAAAGGCAAGTTATTACTGGCCAACTATGCAAGCAGACTGCAATAAATTCGTAGCCAAGTGCGAAAAATGTCAAAGGCAAGGCTCAATGATACATCTCCCAACCGAACTGCTAACTACATCAACAGCCCCGTATCCGTTAATGCGCTGGGGAATGGACATCATCAGTCCTCTACGACGTTCCACCACACTGGAAAAAATTCATCCTCGTCATGACAGACTACTTCACAAAGTGGGTCGAAGCCGAGTCATACCCCAAAATCCAAGCCCTCGATGTCAAGAAATTCGTCTGAAAAACATAATATGCCGACACGGAGTCCCGTACGAAATTATCACCGACAACGGGCCGCAATTTATCTCAACATTGTTCGGCGATTTCTGCGCCTACTAGAAAATCTGACTTAGTTTCTCCACACCAAGGTACCCTAAAAGCAATTGCCAGGCCGAATCAACGAATAAAACCATCATTGACGGACTCAAAAAGCGTTTGGACGTAAAGAAAGGGAGATGGGCCGACGAGCTCTATGCAGTCTTATGGTCTTATCGCACCACTCCAAGGCAATCAACCGGACAATCCCCTTTTTATCTGGCTTACGGCGTTGAATTTCTCTGTCCCGCCGAACTAAACATTCCAACAATACGCATGACAATGCTCGTGGAAAATCCTAGTCTAAACGATGAAATCATGCTCGACAATCTCGACGCACTCGAAGAGCAACGCGATCAGGCTTTGCTTCGCATCCAAAACTATCAAAATTTGGCAGCACGCTACTACAACAAAAAGGTTCGCGGACGCCACTTTGAAGATGGCGACCTCGTCTTACGAAAAGTCTTCAAAGGCACCGAAGAAAAGAACGCAGTAAAACTCGGCACTAACTGGGAAGGACCGTATCAGATCATGAGGGTCGTCAAGCCCGGAGTGTTCGAACTCATGAAGTTGGACGGAATACCGATCCCGCGATCATGAAACTCGATGAATCTCAAACGCTACTACTACTAGAAGGGCCCAAAAAAAAATTATTATGTAATACGAACAACGAATGGCTTGATCCCTCTTTCGAGGGTACGTAGGCAGCCCTACTTGGGTTCAGCTGTTACTTTAATAAAATTTCATTCAAAAGAAAAAAACCGAACTTCAAACAGTTCGCCGAATTCTAAAGTCGCATTCATCGAAAGACGAACTTCAAACAGTTCGCCGAATTCTAAAGTCGCATTTATCGAAAGCCGAACTTCAAACAGTTCGCCGAATTCTAAAAAGTCGCATTCATCGAAAGCCAAATTTCAAACAGTTCGCCGAATTCTAAAAATTCGCATTCATCAAAGCCGAACTTCAAACAGTTCGCCGAATTCTAAAAATTCGCATCCCTCCAAAGCCGAACTTCAAACTTTTCGCCGAATTCTAAAAATTCACGTTCCTCCAAAGCCGAACTTCAAACAGTTCGCCGAAATTCTAAAAACTTCGCATTCTTCCAAAGCCGACCTTTAACAAAGTTCGTGAACTCCAAAAGTTCACATCCAACCATCTCGGTCCCCACATCGACGTCCTGGCCAGACAATCGATAAAATCAAACTAAGCCGGGCTATTGCTCGCACGCATCCTCATGGTGCTATGGATAAAACACCTTCCATGTATAAATCCGAGATCAGTCTTGCATTTAAACATATTCTCAGATCATCCAAGCCAAATAAGCCGAGCCTGTCCCACACTTTTGGATTCGATTTGAGAAAACTTTGGAGTATTTTAAGACGAGCTGTTCACGTACTCTTTTGCCAAGCCCCAAAGGTAAAACCGAACGCTATTTCTCGTGAAAATATAAGCCGATTTCTCAACAATCGCAAAAATCGTAAGCCGATTTCTCAACAATCCTAAGCCGATTCCTCAAAAAGCGCAAAGCATAAGCCGATCTATTAAAACAGACCGCCGATTTTGAATAAATCGTAGATTCAAGTCCGTCATCTTCACCCCGGCTAAGACCGTACTGTTTACGTCACCATTTTGTGTATGACGAGCTTGAGAAGTTCGTATAGAGTTACGACTTCAAACAAACCGAGATTCGATAAACATTTTCATAAAGCGTTTAACGGATACCGGACTATAAATATCATACTTATAAAAATCATACTTATAAAAATCAAAGGAAAGTCGTACAAAGATTAACGGATACCGGACTATAAAAATCCTCCGGTCCAAAAGGTCAAGTTATAAGCCTCTATGGCCAAAAAAAAATAATAAAAAGAGATTATTATTACAAAACACGTAAGTCAAACATCTTGATTCCGCATAGCATCTGCTCGATCCCCAGACATCGCAGCCCGGTTAGAACCGAACATATCGACGCCCGCTGGGACCTCAGTGCCCATTGGGAGGGAGATCTCCAGATGAATCGGCTCGGTAAAGGGGGAAACAGCCAGATCTTCCTCAGCAAGCTCGTGGAGATCAACCGCCTCATATTCAGCCAACTTCGTGGGCTTGATTTTCTTAAGCTTTTCAATACAAGACGGTGGAACGATTATACCATGCTTCTCCTCAAGACTCTCGCAAAAGCCAAGAACCCCCTGAGCTTGGTTAACAGCAAGGAACGGTATCCTTGCCCGATCTAGGGCCGCCAAATGGTCCTTCACCTTCTGAAGCCGAACCTGCGATTTTTCAGTGACCTCCTTCCTCTTCATGATCTGCTGAGTACGACCGGCTTGCAGACGAGATGTCTCCCGAAACAAGGTGTGAGAAAGGGTGTCCCTCTCCTTAGTAAGCTCGGCCTTAGAAGCCTTTAACTCGGCGATCTCCTTTGCCAGCTCGGCAACCGCGAAATCACCAGCCCGCGTCCTCTATTGCTCGACAAGCAACGCTTTGCGAAGCTCCACGGCTTGTACGCTGGACTTAAGCGCCCTTCTGCGGGAAGAATCAAGCTCGCGGTCTTAGATGCCGACGAGCTCGTTGGTCTGAGCCACCACCTAAAAAAAAAATAGCAATAAGAAAAAAAAAATGTTTCATCATCGTCCGAATTAAGAAAAACTCGCTTACCTCAGCAGTCGTCCGAGCCAGCCTTTTGTAAACATCGGACAGGAAAAGATCTTCGACAGGCGGAAGCGTCCCCGAACCGAAATTTAATTGCCGGTATAGATCGGCACAAGCCTCAGCATCATTTGTCACCGGCTCATTCTTGTCATAGCCAAAAATGACAGAATGGGTCGTGGCCCAGAGGTTCGCTGCATCTTCGGCGCAGCAGAGCGGTCCGATATGACCACCGTCTCGTTCTCAACACTTTGAGGTTCGGCGTCCCCCGTACCGGTTTCAACAGCTTGCTTCGCTGGCCTCTTTCCATTCTTCTTCCTCCTTTTCATCCTAGCCACATCGGCCGAAGAAGTTCGCCTCTCAGCAGGAACCGGTTCCTCAGGCGGAACCTGTTATTCGACGACTTCCACGTCGGCAGTAGGTCGCCCGTCCTGAGCAACGGATGGGACTTCGGTGTTTTCTTCGTCGCCGTCCATCTCGTCGGCCAGATTACGGATATCATCAAGTTTCATCTTTCGTCGACAAGAAGGATTAGCTATACAAAAAAAGGAGGCATATATATATAAAAAAAAAAAAAAAAAGAGAACCAGGTCGTCACCAGAAAAGCAATTGCCGAATTACGAAGGAAAATTCATCGACATGCACCTTTAAGAGCTCGTTTGGCTTTCAAATCAAGTTTTTCTTGGTAAGTTTCAGGCCACCGAACATTTCCAGCCGCACTTAAATGCTTCACGTGAGCAAAGGTAAACCATGTTGTGGTGATAAGGAAGCTCGGTACGTGACGATCTGAAAACAAAAAAGAAAAATATAACTTAGGCAAAACAAAGCAATAAATAGAGATCAAGAAACCAATGTCTACCGATAGGAGTCCCCCACTGAGTTCGGTAATTCCCGTCCGGACGCTCGACAGAAGATTCGTCAATCTTCACATAAAAGTATCAGGCATTCCAGTTGTTGACTTTGCTCGGCTTGTTCCCAGTAACAAGATCGTACTCCGGCTTCGCATTAGCCGACAAAAACCAAGGCCTGGCCTTCGACAAGTTCACTCGAAACAGCCTCTCAAAGATCTTGGCCGTAATGGGGATACCGCACTCCTCCCCGAGAGTAAGAAGACCCATAATGTTTATTACCGTGGCCGGCATGAGCTGAGAGATCGCGACATGTCGCCTCTTGCAGTACTTATAGAGAAGCTCCGGGAGAGGAAATTGAAGACCGCAGCTTCTGAAATACTCCTCGTAAACACATATGTAACCTTCCGGGGCGTCCCACGGACGATCGGCAGCTTTCAGAACCTTGAAAAGGATGCCGTTCGGAGCACTGCATCTTTCCAAAGTATCCTGAACCGTCTCTATCTTAGAACGAAACGGCCCAATGTTCGCAGGTCTTTCGACCACTCGTCTGGCAGTCATTACGGGAACCTCGCCCCCGTCATTCTGACGAACTGTCGACGAAGCAGCACGGTCGTCCGGATGAGCTGCATCGTTATCTTCCGCGAGCCAAGCCACAAACTCTCGGTCCGCCCGGACTTGATCATTCGATTCGGCGACCCCTTCTTCAGGCTCATCCTCATCGACAAGGTTAGGGACTTCGATCACAACCCTTGGGTTGCTTGGCCCAGCAGCAGCGCGTTGAGAATTACGCCTGATCAGTTCCTGCCTAACATCACTCAGACCATCCGAACTCGAATTGGAGCTATTGATAAACAATTCGAGATCGGGGAACTTCGGTGGTGGAGTTCGGTCGTTAACAGAAGAAGAAGAAGTCCTTGAATCCATATCGATCGAAAGGAATAAATTGGCGAAGAACAGAATAAAGAACTCGAAGATCTTCAAGCAAACCAGAGAAATCACGGCGGAGGAGATGATCGGAGAACGGAAAATAAATAAAATCTAGAGAGAAGGAAGAGCGCTAGAGAGAGAAAGTAAAATACCTTTTGAAGGAAATAAGCGGAAGTGAAAAATGAAAGAAGGATCGGCTGCTATTTATAAGGGAAAAAGCAATGATGACGACTCCTCGAATTCTGCAACTAAAGAATACAAATCGACACGCGGCTCCTCGAATTCCACGACTAAAAAGAAAACGAATCGACACCCCTTTTCCCGAGAAAAAACCACCGAACTCGAAAATTCAGAATCAGATACGAAGTTACGTGAACTCGAAAGTTCCGAACTCAGGAAATTTCCAGAGAAAAATGCGCGAACTCGAAAGTTCCGAACTCAAGAAATTCTCGATAGAAAATATGCGAAAGTTCCGAACTCGACAAATTCTTCCGAGAAATTTACCGAACTCAAATCGTCAGACGGACCTCACCGATCTCAATTCTAACCGAGCTAAAGAATGCTCCTAGGAATCTCGCCGAACTCCGAAAGACTCATTCGCCGAACTGAAGGGGGGACCAGTTGTTAGGGGGGGGGGGGATTTAGCACCCCTGGTTTAACTCGGTTCAAACCGAGATCGGTATCGGTTTACGATGGTTCAGATAAGAGGAAGACAGACTTTGGTTTGATGGGCCGAACTCTAAAAAGCCCAGAAGACAAGCCCGCTCACTTTCGTCTCCGAACTCTACCGCCTAACAACGGCCCAGGCCGGTACAATGAGATAAACCGACTTCCGAGATAGACGGAAAAGTTTTCCTTATATCTCGGAGGAGATATGGGATATTTCCTTTCCCAGCTGATCAAGGAAAAGGGAAATATTCTCTCGAACAACCGACTCTAAAAACCTATAAATAAAGAGGAGGCAAGCTCGAAAAAAATCATCCACAATCATCTGAGAGACAGAAGAGCAGAGAAAGAGCTTCATCAAGCACCGATCTCAAAGCTCTTTAGTCTCCTTAGTCCGTTCTACCAAAACTCTGTTGTAACGCCAAATTCAATCAATAAAACGAGTTTCTAATCAAAGTTCTTTGTTTAAACTCCTTGTGTGATTTATGAATCAACATATACGTTGCGTGGATTGTGTATATAATTTTTTTATGTGATATTTTGTTGTATATATAGAATTAAATTTACATTAAAATATATAAATGGTAGATGTGATTGTTAATATGGTTGAGAGCAGCCAAAGACAAAGAAAGAGAAGCGGCTGACAGGGCAGAGAGATCGAGAAGCTAAGAGGTTGGTTCAGAGGGCGGTTCGCCAAAGCAAATTCTATTGGAATTTGGTAGGGAACGCCATTGTAACTAGCGTCACCGTCATTGCAAACATTGCAATCTTGGTTTTCTTGAAAGGACAGTCAATGTTTTTCACCGTCACCGCCATTGTAACTAGCGTCACCTTGAGGATATCTTTTTGTGTGTCTTTGTTTAATAATTGTTTTAGCCCCAGAGTTTCAATATTCAGACTTTCCTCTTCAACATTGCACAAATCTTGAGAACATCATCGTGGAATCTAAAATCTAAAAATCCAAACTATTCGCTTATGTTTTGTAGTTTTATCATATGATCGCTAATCACACATTTACATGTAAGTTTCCGGTTGTCAATTGGTTTTGGATTTACTGTTATATATTCAATGCAGGATACGTAAGATACTTTATCCAAAAAGATACATAAGATATGATGAAATACGATTAGAGTATTGATTTCAACTAATGTTAGAGAACGTACGTTGCATGCAACACTAAGTTTGTGGATGGCTGAGTTTGTGTGGTTCTTTGTATAAATGTAAAATGTTGGAGAGGTACACTAAATAACATTAATTCTGAGCAGATAGTAATTGACTCCAGTTTTTTTTTTCCGACAAAAATCATTCCTTTATTAACATAATAAAGTCAGAATACAGAGTTTTTATTAACCATGAAGGGGATAAACACATCTTGAATAAAAAACGTTATTAAAAAGGCCTATACAAATTAATTTATGTGCCGCTTCGTTGGAAAACCTCCTTACATGAGTGAAAATTATATTAAGAAATTTGTTCTTCCACATTTTAATATCTTCAATCAGATTTGTCATTGAGATATCCTCTTTCGTTCCTTATAATATTTCAACAAGCACCTGACAATCTCCTTCAAACTGAATGTTATGAAGACCTCTGCTTCATAAATTTTGCATAGCTGGTAGTAATTGACTCCAGTTATATATATGAACAAGAACTAGATACGATGATGCAATCAATCGAAGTCTTACAGAGCAATTTTTTTTTCTTTCTGATTTGTAAATTATAAGCGGTCGTTGTCACTCGATTTCTCACAGAGAAGCGCACATTCTCTTCATTTTTTTTCTTGTTATAATTTTTGAGGTCTTAACTTAGTTTATTTATGGGTTTTCTGTAAAAAAAATCCATAACCTTTATTGTTTTTTGCAAAAATACTTTTCAGCTGCAAAAAAATGCAGGTCAATCTTTTTACCTCCAAAGTCACCCGCAAACAGCCCACGCCTATATCGATGATGTGGCAATGTTTAACATCTGTGAAAAAACTCACAGAAACCAAAACGCATCGTTTTAGTTTTATTTTTTTATTAACAAATGTTTTTCTGATTTTTTTTGCCCGAGAAAAACATGTGGATGGAATCGGAGATGTTCCTTCTCCGGTACGGATCCGTTCATCGATTTGGGCAGATTTTTATCGAGAAATCGCCGAATTGAGGCTTGAAGTGAAGTTTGGGTTTCATTTGGCGAGTATATTTTGAAGGCTAAGATCCATGAGTAAATTTTTTCCTCGTTCTAAGCCCCCATGTCCTCTGTCGGAATCCAGCAAACCCTCACAAACTTTGCCGGCGATCTGCTTCGCCTGCAAATCCTCTACTCTCCATCTGCTTCGTCCGCAAATGCTAACAACACCTGAAGGATAAAACGTACTATTACTATTGTGCTACTTGTGATTTGGAATTTCACAGAGGTTGTCACTTTTCTGCTTCAGAAATAAGACACCCTTTTCACCTCCTCTACTCTCTCACCCTCATCTTCTCAAATAACGCTGATTTTGTTCTCTCTGATATCCCTAAGTATTGGCATTGGAAGCCATTTTCGTCTGATTCAGATGACGCCGAACCATTTGATGGTGGACAAGACCATGGTTCAAATGAAAATCATCAAAAATGCAAATCTTGTCGGAAAAATATTGGCGACGAAGAACAATACTATCACTGTTCTATCTGCAATTTCAGCCTACACTGGATTTGTACATTCAATAGACCACCTCTCACTATTGAAAACCTAAAACTCCATGATCACACTCTTACCCTCTTTCCTAGACAAGTCCCTTTGCCTTGTGATGCTTGTGGCTTCTCTCTTGATGCTGTCTTAGATCAAGTTTACTCTTGTCTGCTTTGTAACTACATGGTTCATAGAAGATGTATCTACCTTGTTGGAGGTGGGCCTAGCACCCCCAATTAGTTAGGCCCATCTTAGGAAAGACCCCTCTTCAGCTCGGTCGCCGGCCTGAAAGCACAGACCCGCAAGGCCCCTCTTCAGCTCGGTCGCCGGCCTGAAAGCACAGACCCGCAAGGCCCCTCTTCAGCTCGGTCGCCAGCCTGAAAGCACCGACCCGCAAGTCCCCTCTTCAGCTCGGTCGCCGACCTGAAAGCGACGCACCTCGGGCCCGGTCTGACACTTCAAGGCAGGAATGTCAGAAGAGCAGAAGGCAAGTGGGAGTTGGTCGAACAGTGTATTGTCTGAGCAGGAGTATGGGCTGACCTCGACATCTCACCAACCCTGCAGACTTGACATAGGAGAAGAAGACACGTGGAGGAGTTGGTCAAACAGTGCGCTGCTCTGCAACACGCCACGCCGAGCTCATCATGACCCCCATCCTCGAAAGCCGGAACACGCCTCCTAGGCCATCTTACCCGCGAAAGAGGCCGAATGCGCCACGTGGCCCCGAGATCCCGGGGAGCAGGAAGCCAACCTCGGCTATATATACCCCTCAATGTCATTGATGAGGGGGACTTTTGATTTCGGCCATTTTTGGACCTACGAAGTTACCCGATCTCTCTCTCTCTCTTTGTAACAAGGCAACGGTTTAGAACGCCGAACTGGACGTCCTTCGGAACCAGTTCGTAATTCTAAATTGTTCATTTCTCTCACTATCAATAAAAAGAAACACGGCCCCCGGCCTACTCATCTTTCTCCCGGCCTGCCTTAATAGTGGTTAAACTGCTCTAATTAACGAAAATCTCACCTCTCATCTCCTAATCACCCTGTAAACATACTTAGTGATCCCCGGGATCAACAATTGGCGCTAGAAGGAGGGGAGAGATTCTTCTATACGCAAGGAGCAGTTCAACCACCACCGCAACCGCAGCAACGATGGCAATCCCGCCCCCAAGAGTGTTGTCAGACCAGGACACCCCGGCCCGAACAACGGCCCAGGCCCCGACAAAGGCCCCGCCAACGACTCAAACGACGGCGACCATCCCGTCGTCAGCCCAAGCAGCTGCCAACCAGATGATTCCTCGAGAGCAGTTCTTCAGGGCCCCGCCCCCGGCTTCGGCACCTGCTCATCCCGACGGCTCCGCCGCCCACAACGCGCCCCGAGCATCGGAGGATCAGCCCACGCTGTCCGCCGTGATGCAGACCCTGCTCGCCAGGATAGATGAGCTGACGCGAGCCACCGACCAACGGTTCACCACGCTAGGGGCCTCCCCTGACCGGTCGGACAATACCGGGTCCCCCGATGTCCATCTCAGAGAGCCGGCCTCTCGGGAAGAAACCCCCCGTATCCGGACAAGCCGACCTGGCGACTCACCGTCAGGGTCAAAAGGGCCGGGCGGACGTTTCGCCCCGGCCGTAGGCAGCCACCCAGGCGACGAAGCCCACCATCTCCGATCCAGCGCGGAGCGTTCCAGGGACGCCGAATTCGAGGCCATGAAGGAGAAAATCCGCGCGATGTCCTCCAAAATCCATCAGGCCACCAGCGCGGCCCCAGAAATCGATCGCGTCCTCAGAGAGACGCAAAACACGCCGTTCACCCGCCGGATCGCCTCCGTCCCGCTCCAGCACCTCGGGAAGCTCAAGCTCCAGCCCTACACGGGCACCACCGACCCGGCCCAGTATCTTACGGCGTTCACCATCGCCATGGGCCGCGCCCACTTCTCACCAGATGAGCGCGAAGCCGCCCACTACCAACTCTTCGTAGAGAACCTCACCGGCCCGGCTCTCACGTGGTTCTCTCGGCTGAAGACGCACTCCATAGACAGCTTCAGAGACCTGTCGACCACCTTCCTCGAGCACTACTCCATCTACATCCGGCAGTCCGCATCCAGCGCGGACCTCTGGGCGATGAACCAAGGAGCAAAGGAGTCGCTCAGGTCCTTCATAGAGCGCTTCAAGGCCACGGCCTCCCAAAGCAACGTGACTGACGAGTCAGCGCTCCCCGCTCTAAGAAAGGGGCTGCGGGCCGATTCGGCCTTCAAGGACGATATGAAGCTCAACAGGCCGCGCTCGCTGGAAGACGCCTTGCACCGCGCTGGACTCTTCGTCGAGCTCGAGGAGGAGAAGGCGGCTGAGTCGAGAAACAGCGCCTCTCACAAGGCCCCGGTCCCAAAGGAGCGGCCCCAGGAAAGGTATCAGGAGCCTCGTCAACACTACGATGACGAGTACCAGCGCAGCAAGGGAAAGCAGGCCGCTGCATTCCTTGTCAACGGACCGCCCTCCGGCCTCCGTCTGCACGATCCCGTACTTCCCCCCAGCCCCGCGCCAGGGTTGCCTTGGAACAAGTACGTACGGGATCCCCCCCAGCAGGATCGGCGTCCCGACGAGCCGAGCGATAGGGAATCCCGACCAGATGAGCCTTACGACAGGACGGCCTTCTGCGACTTCCACCGGCGAAAGGGGCACCCGACCTCGCACTGCCGCGCGCTCCAAGAGGTACCGCTGCACCAATTTCAACTGGGGGAAATCAGCGTACCGGAGCGGCTGCGTCCGCACGCCCGGGACGGCGATCGAGTGCAGCCCGGCGATAACCGAGGTCGCGAGGATAACCGGGCTAGGCCTTACAACCGCGCCCAAAACGACGACCGGCGGCGACGATCTCCCTCGCGAGACCGGGGTACGGGCAGATCGCCTCCCCCGGCCCGGACTCTGATAGGGATGATCAAGGGAGGCCTCCTCTCGTGCAACGACTCGGTGCGGTCCATCAAGCGTCATGAGAGGAAGACCGACGCCTCCCTGAAGTGGCACTCCGGGCCGGAGATCGACGCTCAGGACACGAGCAAGAGGGGGATATGTTTCACCGAGGCCGACGCGGCCGGGGTCCACCAGCCCCACAACGACCCCCTCGTCGTACAAGTCCGCGTAGCCGACTGCGACGTTAACCGAGTCCTCGTCGACACGGGCAGCTCGGTCGATCTCATTTTCAAGGATACCCTGGCCAGGATGAACCTAAACGGGGTCAAAATCAAGCCGCACTCCATCCCGCTAACCGGCTTCGCCGGGGACACCGTCAACGGAATCGGCACCATCAAATTGCCGGTCTACGTAGGTCGGGTGACGAAAATCGTCAAGTTCGTGGTCTTCGACACCACCCCGATCTACAATATCATCCTTGGAACCCCTTGGCTGCACTCGATGAAGGCAGTCACGTCAACGTACCACCAGTGCCTCAAGTTCCCTAACCAGGCCGGTACGTATACTCTTAGGAGTAACCAGAGGGTCTCTCGCGCCTTCTTCGCCATCAAGCATAAGCTGCGACGCGCCGCGCCGGCCTGCTTGGCCATCAACGCGCTTCAGCCCGGCGAGCCCGAGGCCCAGGACCTCCCAGGGCGGGACCTTGTCGCCCAGGTCAACATCGATCCGCGCAACCCCGCCCGCTGCGTTGGCATCGGTACCGATCTCGACGAGGGCATCAAGCGAGAGCTGGTTGAGTTCCTAGGGCAGAACGTCTCCACCTTCGCCTGGTCAACCAGCGACATGCCCGGCATTGACCCGAACACGTGCAGCCACGAGCTCAACGTGGATCCGACCTGCAGACCGGTCAAGCAAAAACGGCGAAAGCTGGGTCCGGAGCGCGCCCAGGCAGTCAACGACGAGGTCGAAAGGCTCACCGCGGCCGGTTCGATCACCGAGGTCAAATACCCGGACTGGTTGGCCAACCCGGTGGTGGTCAAGAAGAAGAGCGGGAAATGGAGGGTCTGCGTGGATTTCACCGACCTCAATAAGGCGTGCCCAAAGGACAACTTTCCCCTCCCTCGAATCGACCAAGTCATCGAAGCCACCGCGGGGAACGAGCTACTCTCCTTCATGGATGCCTTCTCGGGGTATAACCAGATCCCCATGCACCCCGATGATCAGGAGAAAACCGCGTTCATCACGGACCGAGGCATTTACTGCTATAAGGTAATGCCCTTCGGACTCAAGAACGCCGGGGCCACCTACCAGCGCCTCGTCAACCGGATGTTCGCCGACCAAATAGGCCGCACCATGGAAGTATACATAGATGACATGTTGGTGAAGTCTTTAGTGGCGGCCGACCACGTCACTCATCTCCGGTCCTGCTTCCGGACGTTGAACGAATACAACATGAAGCTGAACCCGGCCAAGTGTTCCTTCGGCGTCACGTCGGGCGAATTCCTCGGGTACATCATCACCCAGCGCGGGATCGAGGCCGACCCCAAGCAGATCCGGGCCATCATCGAGCTCAAATCCCCGGAGAGCACGCGTCAGGTACAACGACTCACCGGGAGAATCGCCGCACTGAACCGATTCATCTCCCGCTCTACAGACAAGTGCCTCCCGTTCTACCAGCTGCTCCGGGCTAACAAGCGGTTCGAATGGGATGACAAATGCGAGGATGCCCTCCGACAGCTGAAGGAGTACATATCCACTCCTCCCGTCCTGTCCAAGCCAGAAGAAGGCGAAATCCTCTACCTCTACGTCGCCATCTCCGCGTCCGCGGTCAGCGGAGTGCTGGTACGGGAAGACCGGGGTGACCAAAAACCCATCTCCTACATCAGCAAATCCCTCGACGACGCGGAGAGCAGGTACCCGACCCTGGAGAAGCTCGCCTTGGCGGTGGTCGTCGCAGCTAGAAAGCTCCGGCCTTACTTTCAATCCCATGTGATTGCCGTCCTAAGCACCTACCCCCTCAGAACCATCCTCCACAGCCCGAGCCGGTCCGGTCGGATAATGAAGTGGGCTGTTGAGCTGAGCGAGTACGAGATCGAGTACCGAGGACGGACCGCGATCAAATCTCAGGCCCTGGCTGATTTCCTAGTTGAGTTGGCGCCCGAGCTGGTAGTCAGCGAGGTCCCCGAAATATGGAGCCTGCATGTCGACGGATAGGCCTCCAAGCATGGGTCCGGCGTCGGCATACGCCTCGAGTCCCCGACCAAGGAGATCCTCGAGCAGTCTTTCCGTCTGGCCTTCCCGGCGTCCAATAACAAGGCGGAGTACGAAGCTCTGATTGCCGGCCTGCGCCTAGCAAAGGAGGTCGGCGCGAAGAAAATCCGAGCTTACTGCGACTCCCAGCTCGTCGCCAATCAATTTAGCGGGGAGTACGAGGCCAAGAACGATCGCATGGACGCTTACCTCAAGGTAACCCAAGGCTTGGCCGCAGGATTCGCCGAATTCACCCTGACGAAGATCCCCCGAGGCGATAACACTTCCGCAGACGCCCTCGCCGCACTAGCCTCCACCTCGGCCCCAGCCCAACGACGGGTGATCCCGGTCGAGAGCATCGACTTCCCCAGCATCGAGCTGCCAAAAGGGACCTACTTGATCAACCCCCAGGCCGCGGACCGTGACGAAGACGCGCCACCTCCCGAAGTTCTACCGCCACCCCCGGCCGAGCCCGAACTGCCGGACTGGCGGGTCGACCTACTGCTATACATCGCAGACGGCACTCATCCCCCAGACCGGTGGGCCGCCCGACGACTAAGGAAGAAGTGTGCCCGATACACGATGCTGGACGGCAATCTGTTCCGGTGGAGCGCCTCGGGGACCCTGCTCGGCTGCCTCCACGGGCAGGAAACCATTGACGTGATGAAGGAAATGCACGAGGGCGCTGACGGAAACCACTCCAGCGGCCGGGCTCTCGCCCTGAGAATACGGAACCAGGGACACTACTGGCCAACGATGCTGCAGGACTGCGAAATATTCGCAGCCCGGTGCGAGAAGTGCCAGCGTCACGGCCCGCGCATTCACTGTCCTACCGAGCTCCTTACCACTGTGGTCGCGCCCTACCCCTTCATGCGATGGGCCATGGACATAGTCGGGCCCCTTCCCCGATCTCGCCAAAAACGCTTCCTCTTGGTCATGACCGACTACTTCACCAAATGGGTCGAGGCCGAAGCTTACGCCAAGATCACGGCAGAGGACGTCCAAAAATTCGTCTGGAAGTTCATCATCTGACGGCACGGGCTGCCCTACGAGATCGTAACTGACAACGGTGCCCAATTCACGTCGGCCCTCTTCGAAGACTTCTGTGCGAAGTGGAAAATCAGGCTGAGTAAGTCCACCCCGAGATATCCACAAGGGAACGGACAAGCCGAGGCCACCAACAAAACCATCCTCGACGGCCTCAAAAAGCGACTAGACGACAAGAAGGGGTCCTGGGCCGACGAGCTCGATGGAGTCCTCTGGTCCCATCGCACAACGCCGAAGACGTCGACAGGACGCACACCGTTCAGCCTCTCTCACGGAATGGAAGCAATGCCCCCCTCCGAGGTCGGGCTCTCCACTCCTCGCCGCGCTATGCTCACCTAGCAGCCCGACCTGAACGACACCGTCCTACTCAGCGAGCTGGATTTCCTTGAGGAACAACGGGACCATTCCCTCCTCCGAATCCAGAACTACCAGCAGCTCGCCTCCAAGTACTACAACAAGAGGGTTCGAGGCAGGTTCTTTACCGAAGGCGACCTGGTCCTCCGCAAAATCTTCGAAAACACCGCCGAGCTAAACGCAGGCAAGCTCGGTGCACATTGGGAGGGCCCTTACCTTATCTCCAAGGTCGTAAAGCCCGGCGTCTACGAGCTAGTCACGATGACCGGTGACGCAATCCCGCGCTCATGGAATTCGATCAACCTCAAACGGTTCTACTACTAAGCCCCTGGGCTCCATTCCGCTCTCCGCCTTTGTAAACAAACGAAATACGATTGGCTTGATCCCTTCTACTAAAGGGTACGTAGGCAACCCCTAACCAGGGCTCAGCTATTAATCTAATAAAACCTTTTTGACAAAGGAATAAGGTCCCCGACCTGTGCACAAAATCCGAGCCCAAACGCTCGCAACAAAAAAAAAAAAAAAAAAAAAAAGCCGAGCTCCAAACACTCGCACTACAAAAAAAAAAAAAAAAAAAAAAAAAAAAAAAAAAAACCGAGCTCCAAACGCTCGCACTACAAAAAAAAAAAATGAAGCCGAGCTCCAAACGCTCGCACTACAAAAAAAAAAAAAAAAAGCCGAGCTCCAAACGCTCGCACTACAAAAAAAAAGGGGACCGAGCTCCGGTGCTCGCTCTCCCCGGCACACAAATTATAAGTGACAAAGCCGAGTTCCAATGCTCGCACTCCCATAGTACACAAGCAATAAGTACTAAAGCCGGGCCCCAGGGCTCGCACCTCTACTAGACACACAAGCATTAAGTGTCTCTAAGCCGGGCTCGCTACCCGCACCAAAAAAACAAGGTACACAAGCAATAAGTACCTTAAGCCGATATCACCTCGCACCCACTAAAAATATTAAAGATACACAAGCAATAAGTATCTCAAGCCGAGTCGTACCTCGCACCCAATACAAGAGCACGGTCCACGACCTGCATACATGACAGGGTACGGTCTACGACCTACCCTACCGATCAAAAAAGCCTCGAAACGGCACTTAAAAAAAAAGGGCCAACGGCCTCGATTATCACAAAAGGGCCAACGACCTCGTTATTATACAAAAGGGCCCACGGCCTAGTCATTACAAAAGCCTCGAAACGGCACTTACAAAAGAACAAAGGAGAGAAAGGGGCCAACGGCCTGTTTGTCATAAAAAGAGCGGCCAACGGCCTGGTCCTTACATAAACGGCATACGGCCCGGTATTTACCAAGAGAAAAGAAAACAAAAAGGAAAAAACTACAAAGAGAAGTTTTTACAAGGCCGCATCGGCCGGTCGGTCTTCGCCCCCGTCAGCACGGGTACCATTTAAATCGCCCGTGCCCACCATCCTCGCATTGGTGCCGTACTCACCAAGGAAGGGCTGCTCAGCCCCCTCTTCCCCAACCACGGCCTCCCCGGATGGCGCTTCAGTACCGGACTCACCGGCTGGCGCCTCGGTACCGGCCTCACCGGCTGGCGCCTCGGTACCGGCCTCACCAGATGGCGCTTCGGTTCCGGTCCCACCGGATGGCGCGTCGGTCCCGGCCTCATCAGCAAACGGGACCGAGGGATCTGCTTGGATGGTCTCAGCAGCCGAGGGAGCGTCCTCAGTCAGATCCACATAGGGCGCCTCCGAAGAAGCGACGGGCATGAGCCGCTCGAGCTGGACGCCATGAGCGCGATCGAGAGGGATGTCCAGATCCTCCGGGGTCAAGTCCGGAAAATCCATCCCATCCAGCACGGCACCAAATGCCTCCTCGTCCTCGTCCAGCTTCTGGTACCGGTACCACAGCACCACCAGACTGTCCTCGGCCTCCATCCTCCTGAGGCATGCCTTCACGCCGATCACCTGATTGTACATAAGGTGAGGCTCTAAGGCCCTCTGGCGCCCATCGAGGTGGGCGCGGATTTTCTCCATCTTTGCGGACCACTTCCGGTTCCGCGTCTCCCACCGGGCCGCTACCCGCTCGCTCTCCGCGGCCACGGCCACCTTCGCCCGGCCCATAGCGGACTCCAGCCCCTTGACCTTGGAGCGGAGCGTCTCCCTCTCCCCCTTCAGGAGCCCGACCTCCTCCTCCAGAGCAGCCGGCCGGGCCCGCTCAGCGGCAGACCGGGCCCTCTCAGCCTCCAGCTCAGCCTGAAGCCTGCCCACCTCTTCAGCCCGGGCCCGCGCCCGCGCCTCCTCCTCCTCCAGCCCCTTGACCTTGGAGCGGAGCGTCTCCCTCTCCCCCTTCAGGAGCCCGACCTCCTCCTCCAGAGCAGCCGACCGGGCCCGCTCAGCGGCAGACCGGGACCTCTTAGCCTCCAGCTCGCCCTGAAGCCTGCCCACCTCTCCAGCCCGCGCCCGCGCCGCCTCCTCCTCCAGCCCCGCTGACCGGGCCCTCTCATTCTTCAGCTCCTTCTCGAGCCCGCGGAGGAGAAGGGACTGGCCCTGCGAACTGGCATCCCGACGCGCCTTCAGAAAGCCAAGCGACGCGTCCTTCTCGGCGAGTCGCTTCTCATAGGCCTCCGCCAGAAAGGCAGTAAGGGCCATCGTCTGCATCGAAACAGTTGTTAGCAAGGACGCACAACAAATCCAGCTAAAAACAGTGAGACCGGAACAAAAACTTACCCGCGCTGCGGATCGCGCCACCTGGCGAAAGGTATCGCCCTCCGCCATCTCCAGCGGGAGGAAGTGCGGGTGCTTCTGCCCGAACATCATGGCCTGCGCCAGCTCGTCGCACTCGTCCTGGTCCACGATGATCTGGGAATTACCATCTTCGTGGCAGAAATAGAAGCTGTAGTCCCGAGGCCCGTCCTCGGAACCCTCCGAAGCCCCACCACTCCGGTCAACGGCGGCCTCCCGCCCTTCTTCCACAACGACGGCTGCATCGCCGCCCTCCGTTGCCTGACCAGCGACATCTTCAATCGCCAGGGTCCGGGCCCCTTCGACCTCCCCCGCAGGCACCTCGGCCGCAGGTGCCTCGGCCTCCCCGACAAGAGCGCCTCGGGAGCCTTCGGGCTCGCAACCAGCCTCTTCAGGCCGGCCAGACTCCCGACCTGAAGTCGAAGACCCCTCCTGCGTTCCTGTGGCATCTCTATCAGCCCCAGCTTCGGTCCTCTTCTTCTTCCTGCCAGCCCTAGTACTGGCAGCGTCGGCCCCCCTCTTCTTCGAGAGGGCTGCCTCGGAGGCCTCCCCCCCAGTCCGCGGCACCGGGCCTCGCCGGACCGGCACCTCAAGTATCGGCGGCGGCGGCGCCACAAAGGAGTCCGCGTACAGCGGATTGGCAAACCGTGTTCGACCTACATTGGTGGCAACCATCAGCTCGGTAAAAAAAAAAAAAAAAAAAAAAAAAAACAACAAACCGACCTCCGGCCATCGCAGCTTCAATTCTCCCCGAGGTGAATGACTTCCACTCTCTGTCGTGCACCGACCTAAGCACAGCAACGATACCCGCGTAGTCCGGCAGCTTAAATCTGGAAGAGTGAGGACCTGAAAGAAGAGCAAACAACATCAGTCAGGCCAAACTAAAGCAAAAGAAAAACAGGCCGATCTACAAACCCCTACCCGGGGAAAAATTCCAATCCCGGGTGTATCGCGCCAACGGGTCGAGTCCAGCCACTTCGGTGGCTCGGACGTAGAAGTAGCTGCGAGACCAGTCCTCGACCTTCGACAGCTTGCTGGCCTTGGACCCCGAGCTGGGCGCCTCCAGGATGTTCGCCGCGGGCTTGAAGGCAGCATAGTAGGTCCCCGGGATACCAGGATTCGCCTTCTGCTGGGTGAGGGCCTCGAACATAGCAACCGTCACCTCCACGTCGCACTCGTGACCCAGGGTCAGCAGCACGATCATCCCCTGGATCGTAGACGGGCAGACCTGCGAGAAGGCCAAACCCCGCGCCCGGCAGTACTGGACGAGCAGCTCGGGGAGAGGAAGGCGCAGCCCGCACTTCTGGAAGAACCCTTCGTACAGGCAGACGAAGCCCACCGGAGGAGTCCACGGGCGCTCGTCCGCCCTGGGAATCCTGAGCTCGACGACAGCAGGGAAGTCGCACAAATCCCTCAGCAGAGTCACCGATTCCGCCGTGCTCCAGGTCGGTGACCCTCCCTGCTCGTAAGGAACCAGGGGAAACCTCACCCTGGCCACTCGTGCTCCGCCGCCGCGGCCGCCCTGACGACCACCCCGGTCGCCCAGATGCCCGGTTCCTCTCCCTATATGAACGCCACCGCGACCACCAGAGAAGGACCCTACCACCACCTTCTTTCGGAGATGGGTCCCAGGGAGCAGCGGAGCGGCCATTGAAGTCGAAGGAACAGGTTGTTCCCCACTGTCCGCGCCTCGACACTGAGAAGAGTTGTGCTCGGAGCCGCCAGAGGAGGAACTCGGAGGGTCGCTGCGGTTATCACGGGATGCCGAGTCGTCGCTCGACTCAACCCTAATTCCGTCTAACATCGGCGCCATTATACCAAGAGAAGGAAGGAAATCGAAAAATACAGAGGGAAAGCAAGGAAGGGAAGGAGAAAATCAGAGAGGAGTTACCTTGAGAGTAAGCGCAGAAGGTTTTAACAGAAGGAGGAAGAAGGGTTTAAATAGAAGAAGGGGGACAGTGAAGCGACGCCTGGACACGTGTCGAAAAATACACGGCCGCCCAGAAACCTAATGATGACGCCTCTTCGCTATCCCCACGCCAAAAAGCAGAAGACGCCTCGGTAAACGTGAAGCGTCTATCGCACGCCGCGCGTGGGCGTCCCACGCGAAAACCGAGGCGACCTTTCGCTCTCTCACGTGATGGGTACGCGCCAACCGTCTACGGATTCTCGGGAAGATCAACACGACCGAGCACGGACTCCCCGTCCTAAGATGTGCCGAACTAACATCAGATCAACTTCGGCATGCTCGCTTCGCCTCGCGATACCGAACTGGGGGAGGGCCTATTGTTGGAGGTGGGCTTAGCACCCCCAATTAGTTAGGCCCATCTTAGGAAAGACCCCTCTTCAGCTCGGTCGCCGGCCTGAAAGCACAGACCCGCAAGGCCCCTATTCAGCTCGGTCGCCGACCTGAAAGCACAGACCCGTAAGGCCCCTCTTCAGCTCGGTCGCCGGCCTGAAAGCACCGACCCGCAAGTCCCTTCTTCAGCTCGGTCGCCGACCTGAAAGCGACGCACCTCGGGCCCGGTCTGACACATCAAGGCAGGAATATCAGAAGAGCAGAAGGCAAGTGGGAGTTGGTCGAACAGTGTATTGTCTGAGCAGGAGTATGGGCTGACCTCGACATCTCACCAACCCTGCAGACTTGACAGAGGAGAAGAAGACACGTGGAGTAGTTGGTCAAACAGTGCGCTGCTCTGCAACACGCCACGCCGAGCTCATCATGACCCCCATCCTCGAAAGCCGGAACACGCCTCCTAGGCCACCTTACCCACGAAAGAGGCCGAAGGCGCCACGTGGCCCCGAGATCCCGGGGAGCAGGAAGCCAACCTCGGCTATATATACCCCTCAATGTCATTGATGAGGGGGACTTTTGATTTCGGCCATTTTTGGACCTACGAAGTTACCCGATCTCTCTCTCTCTCTTTGTAACAAGGCAACGGTTTAGAACGCCGAACTGGACGTCCTTCGGAACCAGTTCATAATTCTAAATTGTTCATTTCTCTCACTATCAATAAAAAGAAACACGCCCCCGGCCTACTCATCTTTCTCCCGGCCTGCCTTAATAGTGGTTAAACTGCTCTAATTAACGAAAATCTCACCTCTCATCTCCTAATCACCCTGTAAACATACTTAGTGATCCCCGGGATCAACATACCTACCTCGTGTCATTAAGATCACCCAGAACCTAAAATACTCAGGGATCTTAGCCTTTAAAATCGGCTTCTGCTCTTCCCCGAACCACATTGACGCCTTCATTTTCCTCTCCGCAAACTCCCCAGAAACCCAGAAACGGTAAGAAAAAAAGAGAGGAGATTCGATGACTTTTCGAGCTTGAATTTTCTTTTTAAATTTCGTCAGATTTGGCAATTTGTAAATCTCAGGCGCTAATTTTTGGCTGGATGTGTGTGTGATTTTAGTCCGAATAATATTTTAGTTCACTGCAAAACGGATTAAATAGACAAATTATTACAAATTGACATCTTTATCTATAATAATTAGTTAGCTATATTGTAAAATTCAGATTATTTTTGGCTGGACTATTCAATACTTTTTCAATACTTTGTCAATTTACGTGAATTTGGATTTTAGAGAATCTTAAAAGGAAATCGACGATAGAAAAATATGGATATGGTGCTGCAAACATGGACCAACATGCTTCTTCTACCCCTCCTTCTGGACCCAATATGCATATGCATATAAACCGACATTTTATTTTACCATTCTCATCAATGCACCGGAATAATCTAGACGTACTGATATCGTGTCGTGATGCAGGTCATATGTGATATTAAATTGTGTGATTTAAATTTATTCCCTAAGCGATCTCTCGAAAGAATTTTAGAACTTGTTTTTGAAGGAAAAAAATGAAGATTGAGATAGACTGATTTGATATGTCTGGCTTAGGCAAGTTTATGAAAATACATACAAACAAAAAAAAAATTGTTTGATTTTGAAGGAAACACTAAGAAATTATTGCAATATGGGATGCATGTGTCTCTTGCCCATGCGCCAAGGCAAGACAATGACTCTTCATTAATTATGAAAATGCAATATTATCCATATAATGAATATGAATATGAATATTCGTAGCATCACATTCTTCCTATTAATTCCACTTTACTTTTATAGAAAATCATCTTTCTTTTCATAAAAAAAAAACAAAAACTGATTCTCATTTTAAAAAGCTCAAAGTTGTAACCAAACAAAAAGACTTTATCTTTTCTATTCTAAACGATAATATTCGTTTAATTCAATCATTTGTTAATATACTTACATAATAATGTGTGAGTATATATATATATTTTTTGTTAAAGGTGTGAGCTCATATATTAAGAAACAAAGCCCATGTTTTAATCATTACATGGATTTCAATGAGGGGTGAGGTCTAACCAATCCAAGACATTGTTTGTAAAGGCCATCACAAAGCATAGCATGTTAGGCTGATGCTAATTGAATTTGTTCTTAAGTTGCCTAAACTCTTACACCTAAAGCTGTTACCTAAGAAAGTTCCCAAAACAAAAGAAAAACAAATGTATACACTATACACTTGTAAAAGAGAATCTAAATCAACTTTATACTATTCATGTCGTAAGACTTCTCTTCATGAATGGCTTATCAGTTGGACAGATCGCGAGGCTTCTCAACGTTGTTACTTTGGCATTAGGAGTAACTCTATAAAACATATGTCAACTCGGCATATCTCACCAGCAATCGCAACACTTTTAAATCATTATCAGATTTGAGTTCTTCTTATGGAGGAAACTTACTATTTGCAATAGTGATACGTTCGATTGATGAGTACACAAACAAAATTATATCGTTTAGAACTAAAAAAAAAAATCACTAATTTTTATATAGTTTCGAACAAATTATAAGGGACTTAATTAGTTGTAGAGTCACTTATTCTAACTTTTATTAATATGTTAACACTTTTTAAAGTGTCGTAGAAAGTATCACTTTTAAAAAACTTGTGCTACACGCCTCTTATTGTTACATCGTATACCGTCTATTATCGTACACGCCGTACTGTTCGATTCGAATCGGTAGACTAATTTATTTTTCCTTGGTCCCCATAAGACTTTGGGCCGAAAACCCATACTAATTTATTTGGATGACTCAATAAATTATTACTAAAGCATGAAAGTATTTAAAACACACAAGTTCCAGTTCCAATCATATACCTAATAAGAAATTTCACAAAAGTTCCAGCAACCAGAAATTTCAAACAAGTTCGAAAAACCAGGAATTCAACAGAAACATCCTAAAACAAGAAATTTCAAACAAGTTTTAAAAACCACCATAAATTCTACAGAAACATCATAAAACCAGAAATTCAGGGTCTTTCTTGTTTCTTCTTGTCTTTTTTCCCCTCCGTATAAGGGTCCTTCTTGACAGACGCACACTTGCAGGGGCGGATGTAGATAGGTTTTGGGAGGGGCAGCTGCCCCCTACGATTTTTCTAAAAATTAGCGTAATTGCTTAAAGATTTTTCATAATGCCCATTTTGATATATTATTTTATGTATCATTGCCCCGGATAAAAATAGATTCTAGATCCGCCACTGCACACTTGTACCTCTTGAACGGACCTACGGGTTTATAAACTTCAAGAGCTCCTCCTTCATCTTTTTTCACTTCTTCTCCTTCAACCATCTTTGCTTCTTTTTCTTCTCCTCCTTCAGCTTCTTTTTCTTCTTTTCTACTCGTTCAGCCATCTCTTCTTCTCCGACTTCAGCCATTTTCAGACCTATTATCTGAGTGACTCTCTTCTAGAGTCGCGTCTCTTTCTAAACTCATTTAACCCTCAACTTCTCTTGGCGCCTCAAAGGAATATGACTCTTGTGTGCGTTTTTTAAGGACAGTCCTTTTCTTACCAACGATCCTGGTTTGGACAGCAAAACAAAACCCAAAATCAAAACAATTTTTTTTGAAAAATAAAAAATACAAACACATAACTCATGTTTCTCTCTCTCTATGACTACGTTAAAGGCCAAAAAGACTAAAAGACAGACCAAATTTGATTCGTGTAGATGACAATAGGATCCTACATCAAACATGGTACACGTTATTACCAAACTAATTAAGATCCAACCAAAACAGCCCAACTCCATTCCCGTCCACTAATTAATTATCGAACATGAGATCTCCACTACTTTTAGACCGGACCAAGGATAAAAAGGAAAAAACACGACAACACATGTAATCGACTTTCAGAATTGTTAGCGATTCAAATGCACAAACAGAACACTAGTAAACATTGTAAGACAAACAAGAGTGTCATAAGGGAGTCTCAACAAACATCGATCATACACATCATATCTCGCAATTACAACTTCAATTTAAGTACAGAAGAGAAAACCGACAAACGTTGTTGAGAGAGCAAATTGAAGATCGAAGAGAACAAACTCAGAAAAGTAAATCCCTCATGATAAATGAGAATATATATCTACACTTCGGTTTACTTTACATTGTTTGGTTTAGTATTTCGGTTATGTGACACCGGTTTAATTATGCAAACATTCAACGTATTTGAGAAACGTAATCAATCAGAAATATTCACTTTGTCTATCTCTCTCTTCTCTCTCATAATCTCTATCGCTTTCATCATCATCCATCGCCATTGAATCTGGTAACTCCGAGGTGTTCATTCTTTTTTAACGATCACCTTCTAGTCATGATTCGCCGATCTCCTGGTTTTTGGTAAATCTCTGGATCGGGTTTTATCTCATCATATTCTTCCTATAACAACCAATATAATCGAAATCACTGAGCAAATCGAAGATCGACGATAACCTGAAGGAAAAATGACGGCAAGTTTCAGTCACCAGCGAACTTGTCTCTTTCACCTCTTTACCCTCTAGATACGCCTGCAAAAAATCGAAAAAGGAAACCGGTGTGTGTCGGATTGAAACTGAAGAAGACGAAGAAGACGACAGTTTGGTTTTGGATTTGGGGATTTGGCTAGTTTTTAATTGTGACCGGGTCGGGTCTGGATCCGATTTTAGTTTGGTTGGATATGTAATTTATTTGATTTGTTAAGGGCTTTATTGTATTTACTCGCGTTTTTGTTTAAAAAGAAAATCAAAAATAAATTATTTGTTATAACAGGGATACGAGGTTAAAGTCCCTTCTTCTCTGCGTCTACCATCTGCAAAATCGACGACGACGACGACGACGTGCCCAGCCATCGATTTCCAGGTATTGGTTTCTTCTTCTCTCTTTATATTTCCTTCGTTGTCTGGTCAAGTAGCTCATGTGTTGTCTTATTTGAATTTTAGATTTCAAAATTGGAATAAAATGACCGAAAAATAGTCGAGGAATTCGTGTTCGCATATCTATGATTTATGATTTCGATTTAGGGTTTCTTATCATATGTCATTTTGAAGTCTTCCACTTGATGCCATAGAAAATCTGTAAATTTTGGATTTGAATGTGACTTTTTGGTTGATTCGAGCATTTTTCACTTACCAAATTATTTGGGGTTTTGGTTGAATCTCATGGATACAACGAGTTTCGATTGATGATACGTTTAATGAGGTTCTGGATTCTTCTAGGTCTTAGTTGAAATTTTCATGGCTTTGTTGATGTATATGATGGAGTCTTGAAACTGTTTTAGCTTAAAAGGGTTTTTCATTGATTGATTTATTCAGTTTATCGTTTCCAGACATCTAAAAATGGCTTTCTGCACCAAACTCGGCCGTCTCTTGAAACAAGGAAATGTTCCAATGCTTGGTTCTGACCGCTACATGTCCACAAAACTTTTCATTGGTGGTAAGTAATGTTTTCATTCCACTGCTATTGCAGTTGTGAAATTTTGCTTACTGTATATTTGCTTTCTCTTGTATAGCAGTTTGAATGTTTTGGTCACTGTTAATTTTGGTCCCAGGTCTATCACCCGGAACTGACGACCAGTCTTTGAAGGACGCTTTCTCTAGCTTCAATGGAGTGACAGAAGGTAAGCCCTGGATCTTGCCAATCTTTCTTTCCACTTTTCTACTATAGAGTGTGTTTGCGCTAGTTCGAAATGGTTGTGTTACTAAAAGGTTTAAGCCATTCCAAGATGTGTGGTTGAGTTTAAGCTGTTGATGTCATTATTATACCATGAGTGATTGATGTTGATAAACATTTGCAATATGGTATTTGTGTTTTTGCTTTGGTGTGCCTCGGGACTTAACTATCTTGGTGACTCGGGTTAATATGTTTAAGGGTCATTTCAGTCTTGTGTATTTAACAAAATTTTGTCGTGTCTTTGCTTCTGCAGCAAGAGTCATGACAAACAAAGTGACTAGGAGGTCTAGAGGTTATGGATTTGTTAACTTCATCAGTGAGGATTCTGCCAAATCTGCTATTTCAGCTATGGATGGACAGGTTAGAATACTAAAGAATCATCCATCTCATTATTTAACTATCATATTAATTTGTTGTGTTGTATTGTTAAGTTGCCCTTTTGGTTCGTTTTGGGATGATTATTCATTAGGAGTTGAATGGGTTTAACATCCGTGTGAACGCTGCAAAAGAATGGCCAAGTTTGCCATTGTCTTTGGATGAGGGTATAGAAGAGGAGAAGAAAGGCAATAAGATGGTGAGCCGATCTGTATGGAAAGATCCATTCGTTGATGCGTTCTTGATGAAGAAGAAAAACGCGGCACTGAACAGGAAAATATGGTCACGGAGATCGACAATTCTACCAGAGTATGTTGATTCGTCTGTGAGAATCTACAATGGCAAAACTCATGTGCGTTGTAAGATCACAGAGGGGAAAGTTGGGCATAAATTTGGAGAGTTTGCGTTTACAAGAAAAGTGACGAAGCATCCTAGAGGAAAGTAAGTGTAATGCAATTAAGTTTTTGAGGATGAATGTGTCAGCTTGAGGGAGACTTGGAGAAAAACCAGAAATGAATCAATAAGAATTCCGAACAGGTAAAACTCATTTGAGCTTAGAAGTATTTTGTTATCTACTCTGAAGTGTTGTGTAAGTGTTTATCGAGTCCTGAAACCTGAGGATGATTTAGATAGCTCATTTCCCGAAATATTAGGAAGCTTTTGTAAGCCATTGATCATCAAAATTGTTTTTTTTTAAAACAATTTTTGTTCATGATTCTGGTGATACGACACATGTGAAATTGGATGCACTTTAAGGCAGAAATAGCCATTGATGACCAAAACACTGAGGTATTGATTTTTGGAGATGTGCAAGATCAACTTTAAATCCATCACTTTGCTAATGCCAAGTGATAGGAAATGATTTATTTACCTACGGGAAGATTATAGTTATTTAACAATGTTTTCAACTGGTAAAAAAAATTCAAAGTTTGAATAGTAAAATTATAATCAAGTAAAAGACTCAAATTACATCATAATTAATTGAAATAATTAGGTATTTTTAAAATATGTAAATACAACTTATTTCGATTAAAAATAATTTTTCACACATTCTGATAATTATAAAACTTGGATATGATGAGTTAATTTTTATTTGAAAAAAAATCATGTGGAAAAGTGAAATTTTCATGTGGCGAACAAAAAACTTTTAACAAAAAATTTAATCATGTAATCTTTTTTTTTCCAGCTAATCATCATTCATTGATTTCAAAACGAAAATACAAAGTCATTACGGAAACTACAAAAACAAATTATTACTTAAACATAAATATGCACTATACTGAAGACAATAAAACCAAAAAGTGAATTTAACAATGCTTTTATTAGTAAAACTTTACTCGTTAACGGATTAATAAATCCATTATTTTTCTTCTTTGTGATCGAGTTTTTTATACGAAAGTTGTGGTTAATCTTCATTTTTTCAAGGGAAAATTGAAAAAGGGACAAAAAAACTCACCTATAGTCCTAATAAGACTTTCTCACTAAACATTGTCCCATTAAGACTTATACTATTAGAAATCCATTATTACCCTCACATAATAAAAAAACAAATAATTTTAATTTTCATGTTTACATAATAAAAATAAATAAGAAAACAAAACATACTTCTATAATAAAAAAGAAAAATGTAAAGCGAGTTAAATAATAACAAAAACAAAAAACATATCAATAACTTCTCCACCGTCGATATCTATCTCCATCGGTGTCTCCGCCCTCTCCAGTTTTAGCCGACCAAAAAAAAAACTTCTCCACCGCCGATATCTATTTCCAGCCAGTGAAATTTCCTCCTCCTCGATTTTACCTCATCCTCCTTCTCGATTTTACCTCATCCTCTTCGAGTGAAACTTCTCGTGTTTTCCATCAGGTATGTGTAAATCTGCCTTCTCTAGCTTCATATAAGGCTTCTCTTCCTGGGAATTTCTAATTTTTTGGGTTGTTGATTATATTAACTTATCTCTATTATTGTATTTCCGTGTATACTAGTATCTAGGGTTCTGTTGAAAATTGTTTTGATGCTAGAAATTAGAAGGAGAGTTCTTTTGGCTTTGATTCAAGGTAAATTAATTGAAGTAATGGATTTTCTGTTTATATTTCGTTCATGATTCTAATGGTCAAGTAAGATGCATGAAGTGAGTGATTTTGTGATGTGATGCTATATTTCGTTCATGTTTATATTCTTTCTGCTATTGAATCACTATGTTCTGATGTTTGTAGTGTGATTCTTCATCTCTGTGAGCCTCTCTGTTTTATAATCGAAGTTTGTGCTCTGCTTTTTCCCTTACTTCTTCAACTGCCCCATGCGCTTAAGAAACGATTTATCCAACTTTGGTAATAGCTTTTGGTGTTTCGTGTAATTTTCATACTCTAATATTATCCTCCTCGATTGAGTAATGTGGAGTCACGTTCACCACAGATCACTTTAGAAAATATATGTACTTTTCTAAAAATATACAAAAGTTGTTTCAGTTATATGTGGCACACAAGTTTAATTCTCGAACCCGACTATTCTTTGGTCTAGCTTTGGTAATCCGATTCTAGTGGCTATTTGAGACGTAGGTAGTGATCACTCTGATCATTACCGGACACGTAAAACTCTGATCCTTTGTCTCTCGTTTCTGTCTATCTATTATCTTTGATATTATTTCTTTTTCTGCAGTCTTATCTTTGATCCAGGTTTCATGTTTGATGTTGTGTATGACGAATGCAATTGTTCTCAAACCTTATAGCTTTTATCTTAGCTCAATTCTCTGCAGTCTCCTCTTTCCTTTCCTTCCCTTGTATTTGCATACTTTGATTATTGGTCATAATGTCATACATGTATTCAGGAAATCGACAACAAGCCTATTTTGTCACATCAGTATCCACTAGATATTTTTCTACAAGCGGACTAATACTGCAAATTCTGTTGAAGTTCCTCTCAAAATCGACAACCCTATATGCTTTTGAAGCCTTTTCAACCAAGCCAGCCAGGCCCCTCGCCTTGAAATATGTTACCATATTATTCAACAAATGGTGGATGCAAATTCCATGTCTAGATAGCGGGTACACTTTAGCAAGTGATTTAGTAATTGATGTATTTCTATCTGACACAAACGCCAAACCTTGGTCGTCCGCAATAACAACTTGTAGTTGCATTAAAAGCCACTCCCATGACCGGTCATTCTCTGAATCAACAACCCCAAATGCAATTGGATACAAATTAGAGTTACCATCTAACTCTGTAGCAACAAGTAGAACTCCTTTGTATTTACTCTTCAAAAACGTACCATCAAAAACAATGACCCTCCGAATGGCTTTGTGGAACCCTCTTACAGATTGACCGAAAGAAATAAATAGATATTTGAATCTACCATCGAAATCAGTTTCGTAATGAGTATGCGTACCTAGATTAGCTTCTTTTAGCATGTGCAAGTATTTTGGAATTCTACCATAACTTTTCTCTGGAATACCTCTAACAGCGTTAACTGCATACTCACGGGACTCCCATGCTTGGTTATAAGAGATCTCGCATCCATAATCCATACGCATAATCTGTTTGATATCATTCGGTGTAGGCCCTTCCTTGACACCATCATACTTATGCATAATTAGAGAACCGATTGTTTTCGCTGAAGCTGTCCTAGCGAATTTGTTTTTCCTTGAAGGAGCACATGTGTGTTCAGCCACATACTTGTTGATTATGAAATATGTAGACCCCTCTAAAGACTCTGCACGAACACTCCAATCGCATATGTTATCTTTGCAGCGTATCGACCACCATTTTTTGGTAGATTTTATAACCCTATAATCAAAGTTATGCTTCATTGCACAAATTTCCAGAGTTGCCTTCAAAACATTCTTGCTATTGAAATGTTGATCCTTCTTTACAGCATCCACCAACCAAAATCGAACATTCTTGTGTCTGTCTTCTTTCTTTTCAGAAATTACGCCATCATCGCAATCATCAACATCAACCTCAACCTCAACCTCACATTCATCATTCCGCGTAGCCACATTCACAAATTCTTCTGATTTTTCAGGCAACTTTGCATCGTCAAATGGCTCCTTATTCAAATCAATGTTGACTCCACTCTTTTGATTGTCAAACATATATGTAAATGTCACGCACAACCGTATCGATCCATTCTTCCTTGCATACCCAACAAAATTTTTCACTTGACGATCATTCGTGATAATAATCGGTGGAGATCATAAGATGTTGATCAAATCGCTAGGTAAATAACTGAACTTGACATGAACAGTGCTCTGATCGATTCTGTAGTCCTCTAAAACCATCATATTTAACTCCTCGAGAGTAGTACTTGATTCCAAAGTAAGTAATATACCTCGTTTTTCTTCATCAACAATAAATCTCCACTTCTTATTGGCACCCGATCTCCATACACCACATGTTACATAGATATGCAACATATTAACGAAGAAGAAGAAGAAAAGAAAAACTGATAAGAGTATGAAAATTGAAGAAATAGAGAAGAAGAGCAGAGAGAAAGCGTGGAAGAAACGTGAAAAAGTGAAAAAAATAAAATAATTAAACTAGATTTTCCTAGATTTTTGCAGATATTCTTAACTACTTTGGTAGAATACAAATTCGTAGAACAATTAAAAAACTGTAGAATTTATATTCTACAGAATGTAGAATATAGAGAAAAGGCTAGAATATGTATTCTATCACTATGTAGAACATAGAGCAAATGGTAGAATATATATTCTAGTGTTGGTAGACATAGAGCAAATGGTAGAATATATATTCTAGATTTGGTAGACATAGAGCAAATAGTAGAATATATATTCTAGGTTTGGTAGACATAGAGTAAATGGTAGAATATATAATCTACCAAAATCGTGGATTTAGAACACGTATTCTGGATTTCGTAGAACAAATATAAAAATATTTTTTAAATCTTGATTTTTCCAAAAACGATTTTTCCAAATATATTTATTTCGTTATCTGTATTTATCAGTATTTTTCAAAAATATTAAAGAATTTTTAAAATTATTTTAAGATTTTATTACATTTAATTTATGGGTAGTTTAGTCAAAAAATGACAAAAGTGAAGAAAGTCTTATTAGGACAATAGGTGAGTTTTTTTGTCCCTTTTTTTCTTCCAATTTTCCCTTTTTTTAAAGAGACTTCTAGTGTCTATTACTTCTGTTGATTGTTCTGAAAAGTAGACAAACTGATACCAATCATTCCGTATCAGTGTCAATCGAAGAAATTGTGACTTTGAACTTTTCACAATTTGAACCCAATAAAGAACAAAAATTATCATGTTCACTTTATTGTCTCGGCAATTCGTTGATGGCTTAATGCAATTTTCCTCGTGCGTTTGGCTTTCCATAATTGCTATTCCCGGTTTCCAAATTTGACGGATTTGAACGCATGCAACTCCGCTATGGATAAACCATACGTAAGTCCACCGAATTTCTACTCTCCGATCGATGTGTAGACGGAGGAAGGAAACCTCGGGAAGAGAACTTGAAGTCTTGAACATAAACTGCCTAGAGATATCCCACATAAACTGCCTTATATGCAAATGAGTTTTAGAAAGTGAATTTTCATGTGGGCAAATGCTAATGTAAGGTAATTTGTGAAACAATTACTTGTGAAACAACACACGGTTTGATAACCGAATTTCCGGCCTCCAACCGGTACGTCTCGGGGGAGAACTCTTGCTCCCAAGCTTCACTATATGAAAGAGGTTACACACACCACTAACTTGTGGTGTTGTCTTTCGGTTTTTCAGGTACACTCAAGAAGAATCAAATATCAAAGACCCTCAAGAAAGATAAAGAGTACTTGCTGAAACAAAACTCTCTGCGTTTGTTTCTCTCTCTCCTACTTCCTGCTTCTTTCTTTAGTTTTCACCCACCACCTTATCCTTGATACAATGAGCATATATATATAGGTGATAATACTTGGGCGAAAGAAAGCTTTGTTCTTCTTATTTTCTTGTCAATTTTGTCAGCCCATTTAAGGCCCACCTGTATGTATTTGCCAAACCAGCAACAACCCAATAACAATCTCCACCTTTTGGCAAAATACACATGCATCGACAATGATCGATACCTGAGACAAACCATGCCTCTTCCTTTTCTTGTGAAGCCACCGGCACCACTGCTAAACCCGTGGCCTCCACCACCGCGTCCCCCAGATGAACCGCCACTGCTATTTCCCTGAACGGGAGCGCCGTCGGGTCCAGACACTTCGGCAGCCTTGGGACGTTCAGTGGTGTCGACCTCAACCTCGAACTCAACGAATTCATCGGCGGTAAGGCTACGAAATCCCTCAGATCTGATGGAGGACTGATGAACGAAGAGATTGTCACCACCGTCGTCGGGTGTGACGAAGCCGAAACCCTTCTGGGTGTCGAACCACTTCACCGAGCCCTTGCGCCTCTCTCCACCGTTGTTTCCGTAGCCCCAACTAATCCTGAACAGATCTCTCGTAAGAACAAAAAAAAAATCACTGAACAGATCTCTCGTCTCCCTGTGAATTAGACCGCCGCCGTCGCCTCCAACGGATCAGGTACCTCTAATCTCTCTCTCATTCCTCGTGACTGTCACAATTTTAGATTAGGCATGTCTGATTTTCCAGAAAAAATCGAAACCCGATTCCAGTTTCGATGCGTTTCAGGTGATTAGCTTCATCACCCTCCGGTGACTTCTTCTGAATTTCCGGTGAGCTTCAGCTTGCTCAGACAATTACGGCGATCTCAACCTATCTCGACCGTCATATCAAATTTAGGAACACCATTTGACCCTGAAATTATTAGCCTGTTTTTCAACAAGGACTCCACCTGACACCACAATCTCTTGCAACCTGACTAGAGATATCTTCAGGTAAACAAATCGCCCCTTTTCTTGACAGATTCCTTCAATCTTACTCATGGTATGATTTCCTAACCACGTTTCTCTCTTGAAACTCTTTTGTCAGATACTCCACCTGGAACCTGTGACTCTTTTTGCATAGTTCCAGAATTTCTACAGGTAACTCCATTTCAGATTTAGAGCCTTACTCAATTCTGACACTTGAGCAGACGAACCTCACAGAAAACTAACTCAGCTTAATTCTCATGTACTGCGAGGCCATTGGAGTTACCTGGAGCCGCTGCTCCACTTCAGTGGATGTTGAGAAGCTCACAGCAAAGCTGGAACTTCTGACCAGGTACCGTCTTAGTTATAAAATCTGCAGGATTTACTGTTGTGTGGATTTTGTGTAGAACCACATCACCTTGAGACACTATATCCCTGATGAAGTGAAATTTAGTGTCTATATGCTTTGTTCTTTCATGGTGAACTGAATTCTTTGCTAGGGCTAGAGCACTTTGTGAATCACAATTAACCATAACCTTGTCTTGCTTAAAACCCAATTCTGCACACAAACCTTTCAACCAAATGGCTTCTTTCACTGCTTCAGTAAGAGCCATGTACTCTGCTTCAGTGGTTCAAAGAGCCACAACATACTGTAAACCTGACTTCCATGAAATTGTGTTTCCACCAACTTTAAACACAAACCTGTAACTGATATTCTTCTGTCTAAATTAGTTGTATAATTTGAATCTGAAAACCCTTCAACGCAGAATTTAGAATCCTTCTTAAACGTCAAGTTCTGAGTGTATGAACCCTTTAAATACCTTAACACCCATTTCACTACAGACCAATGATCTCTCCCTGGATTTGTCATAAACCTGCTGATAAAACCCACTGCAAATGCTAAATCTGGCCTTGAACCAACCATTGCATACATTAGACTCCCCACAACACTCGCATATGGAATTCTCTCCATATGTACAGCTTCTGATTTCTTTTCCTCCTCTGATAAACTTCTGAGTTTGATGTGAGAGGCAGTTGGTGTAACCACTGGCCTTGCTTCAAACATTCCAAATGTTTTCATAACCTTTTCCAGGTAAACTCCTTGAGACAGACTCAAGTCTCCTTTGTCTCTATCTCTTATGATATCCATACCCAGAATCCTTGAAGCATTTCCCAAGTCTTTCATTTTAAACTCACTATTTAGCTTGTCTTTAAGATTCTGAATAACACTCATATTTCCTGAAGCTATCAACATATCATCAACGTAGAGCAGAAAGTAGATAGCTTGCGTAGTATAAGTGTCTTTCATGTAGATACACGGATCATAATTGCTTCTTTCAAACTTCTGATCCTTCATGAACCCATCAAACATTTGATTCCACAGCCTAAGAGATTGTTTTAGGCCGTACAGGGACTTCTTCAACAAACATACTTTGTTTTCATTTCCCTTTGGTATGAATCCTTCTGGTTGAGTCATTAGGATCCTCTCTTCTAGATTCCCATGCAGAAAAGCTGTTTTGACATCCATCTACTCTAACTCATAATCTATGTTGACCACAAGAGATAACATTAATCTGATGGAGACATGTTTAACCACCGGAGAGAACACTTCATTATAATCTATGCCTTCTTGCTGCAAGTAACCCTTTGTAACTAGTCTGGCCTTGTATCTCTGTTTCTCCACTCCTGGTATTCCCGGTTTCAGCTTAAAAATCCATTTGCATCCGACCAACTTATGTTTTTCTGGTTTCTCAATTAAATCCCAAGTCTGACTTTTCTTGTGAGAATCCATCTCTTCCTGCATTTCATTATCCCAATACTTTCTCTTTGTGCTTTTCATGGCTTCTTCATAAGACTTAGGTTCATCTGTTTCTAAGTCTTCAGCTGCTGACAATGCATAGGCTACAAAGTCTGAATATTACTCCTCCTTCTTCTGTCTCTGGCCAGCACATAATCATCTAGAGATTGTTGATTTTCTGATCCAACAACTCCTTCATCAGTTTCAGATTCTTCTGAGCTTTCTGAACTTTCTGATGATGAGCTATCTCCACCTTGAGAAGATGCGTCTTCCACATCAGAATAACCAGTAGAAGGTCCTCTGATAAGAACATGTCTGAAAGACACCCTTTTTCCAGCCTTCTTTTTCAGCCCTTTTGCTTCTTTATCAGCTTCTTCTACTTTTCCATTTGCATTACTTAGTGTGTTCTTGTACACTTCATTTTCATTGAACATCACATTTCTACTTGTAGTGCATTTTACTTCCTCTGGTAACCAGATCTTGTATCCTTTGATACCAAAGGGATATCCCATGAACACACCTTTAACTGCTCTTGGGCTTATCTTGTCTTGAGTGACATGAACAAAAGCTGAGCACCCAAATCTCCTTAGATGACTCAAATCTGGTTTTGAACCAGTCCAGATTTCTTCAGGAAGCTTGAACCCAATAGATGAATTTGGCGTTCTGTTGATTAAGTAGACTACGGTAGAAGTAGCTTCAGCCCAAAACTCCTGTCCCAAACCTGTTTCAGCAAGCATACTTCTAACCTTATCCATAATGGTCCTATTCATCCTTTCCGATACATCGTTTTTTGTGGTGTATAGGTGCACGTTATGTGCCTTTGAATTCCTGCATCCTTGCACAGGTTGTCAAATTGTGCATTACAGAATTCAAGACCATTATCAGTTCTTAGATAATTAATCTTCTTCCCTGTCTGATTTTCAACTGCTTGTTTCCATTCCATGAACTTGTGAACTGCTTCATCCTTAGTCTTTAGGAAATAAACCCATACATTCTTTGAGAAATCATCAATGAAGCTTACAAAGTATCGACATCCACCAAGACTTTCTGGGGTAGATGGAGATCCCCAGATGTCAGAATGTATATAATCCAATATACCTTTGGTGGTGTGTTGGCATGTTGGAAAGCTCTGCTTGTGAGATTTCCCAAGTACACAACTCTCACAGAATTCCAACTTGTCTACCTACTTTGCTGGCACGTAACCTTCTTTAACTAGAACATTCAGGTTTTTTAAACTAATATGTCCCAGTCTAGAGTGCCAAATAGTAGTCATATCAGCTTCAGGTATGGCCACAGTAACTTCTCATTTCACTACCTTCCCTTGTAAGTAGTACAGTCCATCTTGATATCTGCCAGAAATAACCCTCTGTCCATCCTTGTAGAAAGTAACTACAAAATCGTTTCCTTCATATTTGCAGCCACTCTTCTCTAGCTGACCATATGAAATGAGGTTTCTTCCCATTGTAGGTGTGTACCTGACATTTGTCAGAATAACCACCAAATCATTTGGATTTAATATTTTGATCTTACCAGTCCCTTTTACTTCGTTGTGAGTCATGTTACCCATCAAGACCTTGTCACCATCGAATTATTGTAGGTCAAACAATGACTCCTTGTCTGGTGTAATGTGAAAACTACAACCATAATCCATAACCCATTCTTCTTTTGTGTCTTGAGTGCTTACAGTTAGTACCAGTGGTTGTCTTGGTTCTGTTGCTATATTTGCTGAGCTTGATGGTTTGTTTGAGGACTTTTCAGGACATTCTCTTTTCCAATGCCCTTCTTTACCACAGATAAAACAGCCTTTATTGTTCTTGTTGTATTTAGGCCTTGATTTTGATATGCCTTTGCTCTTTGATCGTCCTCTCCATGGTTTACCATGTCCTTTGTCTGACCTTTTATCTGACATGCCTCTTGTTTGCACATACAGCCTTTCACTCTGTGATTTGGAGAGCTTTCCACTTTATGCCAGCTCTCTCTCCTTGGACTTGGCAGCCCCTATGACCTCATTCAACCTCAAGGTATCTCTCCCATACTTGAGTGTTTCTTTTAGTTGGTCATACTTGTCAGATAATGAACTCAGCAACAGTATAGCTTGAACCTCCTCTGTAATATCCACTCCTACATTGTTTAGATCTGCCACCAGCTTGAGAAAATCATCCACATTTTCATCTATACTCTTGGAATCTGTCATCTTGAAAGTATAGAACTTAAACTGTAAGTAGATGCGATTAGGCAAAGATGTCTCCATGTATAACCTGTTTAGAGTAGACCACATGGCTGCTGCTGTTTCACAGTGTGTGATCTTCCTTAGTACTTGATTTCCCACATTTAGTACTATTATGTCATTTGCCTTCTCTGATTTTTCAAACTTTACAGGATCAATGCTTGCAGGGGGCTCAACGCCTTCTGATGTACATGTCTGATGGTCTTTTGCTGCTGCCGCTACTTCTTCTTCAGTAGCAGGTGGATCCTTCCGCATATGCTCATCGTTCAGGATGCTTTTCAGCCCTAGCACCCCAAAGTGAGCCAACATCCTTACTTTCCATAGAGAAAAGTCACCAGTTCCATCAAACTTGTCCACCTCAACCCTATTAGTGCTCATTCTGACTGTCTTCTTGAAACCCTTGACCTGAACCTCTTCTTCAATCTTACACCACACCTGGTGCTCTGATACCACTTGTAAGGTAATTTGTGTAACGATTGCTTGTGAAACAACACACGGTTTGATATCCGAGTTCCCGGCCTCCAACCGGTACGTCTCGGGGGAGAACTCTTGCTCCCAAGCTTCACTATATGGAAGAGGTTATACACACCACTAACTTGTGGTGTTGTCTTTTGGTTTTTCAGGTACACTCAAGAAGAATCAAAGATCAAATACCCTCAAAAAAGATAAAGAGTACTTGCTGAAACAAAACTCTCTGCGTTTGTTTCTCTCTCTCCTACTGCCTGCTTCTTTCTTTAGGTTTTACCCACCACCTTATCTTTGATACAATGAGCATAGATATATAGGTGATAATACTTGGACCAAATAAAGCTTTGTTCTTCTTCTTTTCTTGTCAATTTCGTCTGCCCATTTAAAATCCATCTGTATGTATTTGCCAAACCAGCAACAGCCCAATAACAGCTAATTTGTAGATTTCCTCTATATTTGCGTGAGCCCATGCACTTTTATATTATTCTTTGTCAACTTTTTAAATGCAATATATTCTGAAACATCTGGTTTCTCAGTTTGAAACTTCTTAATACCATATATTGAAAAGTACTGCACTAAAAAGCTAACAATTTGAAATTTCATTGACATAAAAACATCAAATAACTATATAGTTAGCGTGGAGTATAATCATACACGTTTAAAAGAAACTTTTGTGAATGTGGTAGTTGAGATTGAGGGCTATTCTCACCGAACCACAAAGTGCCAAATTTATTTTGGAATTGCTAATTGTGGGTATTCATAATATGTGGCCCTTGCATTTCTACAAAAATAGAAACCGATTGACAAAATATAATACAAGATGTGATTTAAAGTTTTAATTGGAAAAAAAAAAATACAGGATGTAATTGACTGAGGTAATAAACCATCTATATAATTCATGTTATCTAAAAACTTCTCAAAACTACTTTGCATAGGATAGTCGCTTTTTACTCTTGGACTTCATATGGATTTCAGTAAAATAGGGGTGGAACTATTATCCGGTATCCGATATTCGATCCGGTATCCGATCCGATTCGATCCGAAAATCCGGATATCCGAGGGGGTCGAATAAGGATCCGGATAGTTAAATTTTGAGGTCCGGATATCCGATCCGTATCCGAATCCGTTAAACATATTAAAAATATATATTTTATCAATATTTTTTTAAATATGATGAGATTTATATATATATATATATATATATATATAAGTTTTAAAAACATTTATAATAACAGATTTTAATTTGTTTTACAAAATATAGTAAAAATTGTTTTTTTAATTATTTTTTTATAATTTTTATCATTATTTTTATTTTTAAAATATTTTTTTTTTTATTTTTCATTGATCCGGATATCCGCAGATATCCGGATTTTCGGGAGGATATCCGAAGTCCGGATATCCGAACTCCCCGGATCCGGATAAGGATATCAAAAAAATCCCGGATATCCATTCCCAGCCCTAATATGGACCACTGACCACAACATATATATATATATATATATATATATATATATATATATATATATATATATATATATATATACCAATTAAGCTCATAACAAACATATTACTTTAAGGGCAACCTAAGAAAATCGCTTATGTTCTCCTAGTGGTCGCAACATTTATTCAGGAGTTTGGAAAAAATAATTCGAATTTTTTGGCACATTTGCTACAATAACTTGTAAAAAACTATAAATAACCAAAATAACCTATTCAAAATTTTCAAGATTTTTGAATGATATTTTCTATATTATCCTTAATACATTATTTTATAATAATATAAAATCAACTAATTAATTTGCTTCTTTAAAAAACGAAAATTAATTAAAAAATAAATAAAATCAACTTCAATAAAATAAATACTGTATTAAATACAAATTAATAAGGAAACGTTCTAAAGAAAAATAGGAAACAGTTTTTGAAAAACCATTGACGTTAAAAATACATGTTCATGTTCTCTTCATATGTAGAGTTCTCCAAATCTTCAAAACAACAAAACTCATCAATTATTATATTAAATCCATCATATGTAGAATTCTTCAAAATCAGTCAACTTTATTATCATCTTAGTGAAATCGTAAGTTATCTTGTCTTTTCTTTTTCGTTTATGTTTTGTGATTTGTGTGTTTTGTTCCTAATATTACTTCTTTTTGTAGATCTATTCGTTTTAAATCTTAAAAGCCATAGCAAAAAAAGAATGAAATCATACCTTGAATTTTCAGGATTCAACGTTTATGCAGATTCAAGTAATTAAAAACGTTTTAATGTACAAGATGAAAAGCATGTGAAGTCTGCCATGTTTTGGCAGACTTTTTGAGTCTACATGTTTTGATAGATTTTATAGGTGGACTTATGTATAGTTTACAAACACTCGGTAGACTTGCATAAAGTCTACAAGTTTTTTTTGCAGACTATAATAGCCAATCTCGCATACTCTTATTTAGTGTGCGGATTATTCAAAAGATTTTCATGGCGTCTACAAGTTTTCAGTAGACTTCAATAGCCAATTTCGCAGACTTATGTTTAGTCTGCAGACATAATTCGGTAGACTTTCGTGAAGTCTACAAGTCTTGAGTAAACTTCAAAATTTGATAATGCAAACTGATTACACGTCCGCAGAAAGTTGGCAGACATTCATGAAGTATACAAATTTTTGGCAGACTTCAAAAAAAATCAAGCATACTTACTTTAGGTTTGCGGATGATCGGCAGACTTGCATGGAATCTACGTGATTTAGACAGACTTCAAAATATGAGCCGACAAATTTACATTATGTCTACATATATTGCGTAGACTTGCGTAAAGTTTGCTTATTTTTGGCAGATTTGAAAACTCTATCTATAGACTTGCGAAAAGTCTGCAAGATAGTATTTTCAAGTCTGCTTCAAATGTGCAAACTATAGGAAAGTCTGTCGAATTTTTGTAGACTAACTATAAGTCTGTCGGCTCATATTTTGAAGTCTTCTAAAAACATGTAGACTTCACGCAAGTCTGCTGATCATCCCCAAATCGAGAGTAAGTCTGCATGATTGTTTTTTGAAGTCTGCCAAAAATTTGTAAACTTCACGAATGTCTACTGAGTGTATGCAGACTTATAACCAGTATGCGAAAATCGATTTCGAAGTCTACCGAAAACTTGTAAACTTCACGGAATTCTGCCGAATTTCTGCATACTAAACATAAGCATGCAGGATTGACTATTGTAGTCTACCAAAAAAATTGTGGACTTCATATGTCCGCAAACTAAATATGAGTATGCGAGATCGTAATGTAAAATTTGTCGAAATAGTACTTTATGCGAGTCTGCCAAATAAAAGTAAGTTCGCCGACTTATTATAAGTTTGTCAATAGTTAGAAAACTTTAACGGTATATCGAGTGTTTTTAGAGTAAGTATGATTCATGTCTGATTTGTTTTTCTATATTTCAATATTTTGCAGGAAATTGGTGAAGTTTATGAAAGAAGAGGAACCCATGATAAACCAAAATTTTTTTTTTTTTTTTTTTGGGTAAGTAAAACTAAAAAAATGTTTTGGGTTTAAAATAATGATATACCAAATTTTCTTTTTTGATTAATTATTATTTAATTTTATTATTTGATAAAAACGAATTTAAAAATAAAAGAAAAATTTACCCAAAATAACCCACTTTTGTAGTTGAATAGCTAGAATAACTCATTATACTTGTTATTACCCACATAACCTACTAATCACTTAAATAATTAAATAATTCCCAAATTACCCTTTTATATTTATGTTAGATTTGTTTCTATAAAATAGTATAGAGAAAATTATCCTTTTCATTAATTAAAAACAGAATAATTAATTAATACTAATCAAAAAAGGAAATTTTCCTTTTCATTATTTTTTTTTTAATATTTTGGTATTAACAAAAAACTATCTTTTGCCGGAAAAAACAATAGATATCTCTCTCTCACTTTTTTTTTGTCAGACTCTCTCACTTATATTTCAGAATGAGAGATACGATTTCCAATTTAGATTTCCAATCTTTTTTTAATTCTGATTTCCAATCTTTTTCAATTTAAATTTCGATTTTCAATCTTTTTGAGAGAGAGATACGATTTCATTACCCTAAATCAACCTCTCTTTTTTTTCACCCACACATTATCGCATTGAACGCTTTCGTCGGACCAGAATCGTTTTCGTCGAAATCACCGGTGTTACTTTCCCATCCCTAAGGTAACATGATGTCTATTTCGCTTTGACTAAGGATTATCTTTCGTTTTCATCATCATTCTATAATTTCGTTGAAAGTTAATTATGAATTCCCAAATCTATTATTCTTCGAAGATTCTGGTTTTTCATTTTTCAGAGGAGGTATAGGGAGTAAAATTGACTTTGATTTTCCAGAATTTTTGTTTTAATTGTGACTGTCGATTGATCTTGACATATACAATTTTTATTGAAAATTGATTTTGGAGACTAGTAACTCTAGTTTTAACTTGATTTGGTGACTTTGATTCTGCTCGAATGTGCAGGAACGTTGTGTTGTTCATGCTGTGTGGTCTTCCCCAAAAGAATGACATACTAGCAGATTGAATTCTAAGTTTGCCGTTAAGTTTAGAAGACTTTTATATAATCTGCCAGAAATTGGTAGACTCTACCGAAATATTGGCAGACTTACAGACTAAATTTTATATCTGCCGTTAAATTTGGAAAACTCTCACAATGTCTGCCAAAATTTTGAATAGTTTGGCAAAAAATGGCAGATTAACATATTGAATTCTAAGTCTGCTGTTAAGTTTGGAAGACTTTCATATATTCTGCCAGAAATTGGCAGACTCTACCGAAATAGTGGTAGACTTGCAGACTAAATTTTATGTCTGCCGTTAAATTTGGAAAACTCTCACAAAGTCTGCCAAAATTCTGAATAGTCTGGCAAAAAATGGCAGACTTTTCCAAAAGAATGGCATACTAGCAGATTGAATTCTAAGCCTGCCGTTAAGTTTGGAAGACTTTCATATAGTCTACCAGAAATTGACAGACTCTACCGAAATAGTGGTAGACTTGCAGACTAAAATTTATGTATGCCGTTAAATTTGGAAGACTCTCACAAAGTCTGCCAAAATTCTGAAGAGTCTGGCAAAACTTGGCAGACTTGGCAGACTCTGCCAAAAGAATGGCAGACTAGCACATTGAATTCTAAGTCTGCCGTTAAGTTTGGAAGACTTTCATATAGTCTGCTAGAAATTGGCAGACTCTACCGAAATAGTGGTAGACTTGCAGACTAAATTTTATGTCTACCGTTAAATTTGGAAGACTCTCACAAGGTCTGCCAAAATTCTGAAGAGTCTAGCAAAAATTGGCAGATTCTGCCAAAAGAAGGGCAGACTAGCAGATTGAATTCTAAGTCTGCCGTTAAGTTTGGAAGACTTTCATATAGTCTGCCAAAAATTGGCAGACTCTACCGAAATAGTGGTAGACTTGCAGACTAAATTTTATGTATGCCGTTAAATTTGGAAGACTCTCACAAATTCTGCCAAAATTCTGAGGAGTCTGGCAAAAAATGGCAGACTCTGCCAAAAGATTGACAGACTAGCAGATTGAATTCTAAGTATGCCGTTAAGTTTTAAGTATGCCGTTAAGTTTGGAAAACTTTCGTATAGTCTGCCAGAAATTCGCAGAGTCTACCGAATTAATGGCAGACTTGCATACTAAATTTTGTGTCTACCGTTAAATTTGGAAGACTCTCACAAAATCTGCCAAAAATCTGAAGAGTCTGGTAAAAAATGACAGACTAGCAGATTAAATTCTAAGTATGCCGTTAAGTTTGGAAGACTTTCATATAGTCTGCCAGAAATTGGCAGACTCTACCAAAATAGTGGTAGATTTGCATACTAAATTTTTTGTCTGTCGTTAAATTTGGAAGACTCTCACAAAGTCTTCCAAAATTCTGAAGAGTCTGACAAAAAATGGCAGACTCTGCCAAAAGAATGACAGACTACCATATTGAATTCTAAAATTGGTATACTCTACCGAAATAATGGTAGACATACAAATTGAACACTCGCCAAAAATTGCAGGATCGACTAAAAAATAGATGAATATGAGATTGAATGTTTTTGACAAAATACATGTATCTCCATGAATATCGAATCATGACAATTGTGGTGTGATTTCTTTTTTCTTTCACCATAGCAAAGTTCTAATCGAATAAATCTACACAATCAAAGACGATATTATAAGTTTAGCTCAGAAATCAACAAAACTTAATTTCTTCATAAATCATAATCTTAAACAAAACAAAAATAAAAGACAAAATAATTTACCGATTATAGTTTAGTGATGGTTTGTCGGATTTTGGAAGAGTTGTACATATTTTAATTGTCGAGAATATAAATTTATTTTGAAGATTTAAGAGTTGTTGATAAAAAGATCGATTTAAACATGAATGTCTTTGATGATAATGGTTTTAGTGAAACCAATGTTTACTTTTTATTTTTTTAAAAAGCTTCCTTTTAAAACACAAATTGATTGATCTCATTATTATTTTGTTCGAAATTGATTTATTCCTTTAAAAAAAATATCTTCATTTATTAATTAGTTGATTATTTATTTTTAAATTATTGTTTATAGTAATTATGTGGCAAATAAAGAAAATTAATGATATGTTTAAGGGTAATATAGTAAAAATATTATATGAAAATCTTAAAATATCTTAGTAAGTTATTTTAGTTATTTTCAATATTTATAAGGTTATTATGGCAAATCATCTTAAATAAAATTATAAAAATGGTAAAGATAATTTAGAAATTATAGAATTATTTAAATGATTAGTAGGTTATGCGAGTAATAAATTACAAAATAAAAATGGGTTATTCTAGGTAATTTTTTTCAATTTTTTATTACGATTTCAAAGTTATTTACTGGAAATTTTTAATTCGATTTCGTGGTTTAGAAATTTACTTTGAAATTAATATGAGTTTCGTTTCGTTTCAGAATCTCAATTATGACAAAAACAAAGTTACATCAATAATAACATGTATCTCTCTCCAAAATATCAAAGCAACAAACCGACATCACTCATATATATATAGTTGCAACGTCTCATTGCTTCCTTAAAATATTCCAAATATTTATGAAACACACAACAAAAACGGAAATTCGAATATTTAATGAGTTCACCTTATTTTTGCTTTTGTTTGTAGGGTTTTAAATCAGATCCACCGACGCTATTCTAAACTTACCTTTATATAAGTTTCACACAATGGTATAACTTGCCACCGAAATCATAAAAGGAAAATAAACCAACTCATGGTAAATTGTTACCAATTCATCGTGATTTAACTAACCAATCATGCAATAAATTGTTCATTTTTTTTGCAGCTTCCCATTAGGCAACAACCATATGTTAAAGATTTGCCGCCATTCTTGAAATATGAGAAAGAAAATTTATTAAAACCCTAAAAAATGTTTCAGTAAAAAGAGACTTTTCTTTTTCTAAGTATGCAAGATATCATACCCCAAAATGTTGGCTGAAGTTAAAACATATAAATGAGTAATTTAAAACATAAACAAAAACAAAGGTGTATGTATATATTTTTAAAATTAATGATGAGATGAAACAATAAAAGAAATTATTTTAGTTTTATTTTCATATGGAAATATCATATTGGTATAATATATTTTCTATTTTAAACATTACTTTTGTTTTCCTTTCGTTTTATTCTGTTTTTCCATTTTATATTTTTTATTCTTTTTTTTTTTTGCTGTGTAAAGCTAGTAGTACTTAGGGGTGGGCACATATAAGAAATCCCAAAATTTGGAGGAGTGTATTCAATCTAGCATTTGAAATAATTTGTATTAAAATCACAAATTCTATTTTATTCAAATATGAATTTTTAAAATTCTATGTTATTGAAATAATGATTTCTAAATGAACTTTCAAATCCACTGTTATTAAAAATATTGTAAGTAGTGGATTTTAGGAGACTTTGAGTGATTTAGAGATATTTTGGTGGACTTTTTTAGTTAAAAAAAGTAAAAATTCAAATCTCATAGTTTGAGCTGAGATTTCATACTTATTTAAAAACAAATCATAACAACTTTTATAATTCACTTAAATCATCTAAAAACTCATTAAAACTCAAAAAATTTCAAATCCTCCTAAATATTAGATTGAATACACCCCGTTAATATATTTGGATTTGGATCCGAATCCACCAATATCCGTGAGTATCCGAATCCGTCTAGCTAAAAAACCATTAAAATAATAATATTAAATTATTAAAAATACTAAATTAAAATGAAATCGAAAACAGAATTGCCCTCCCTTTTCGGAAAAAACTAAAAAAGATGAAAAGTCAAATTCTTTTACCAGATCCACCAAACTCTCTCTACAACTAATCTCAGCCGTCCATCTAAACTCCCGCTTTTATCTATTTAACATCACTCGCTACCTTTCGTTTCTCCTCGCACACTTACTCCATTCTCACATCTCACAGATCCAATAGATCGGAGAAACAATTCAAATTTTTTTCCAATGGCGTTGCTTGTGGAGAAGACGTCGAGTGGCCGTGAGTACAAGGTCAAGGACATGTCTCAGGCCGATTTCGGTCGTCTCGAGCTCGAGCTCGCCGAGGTCGAAATGCCTGGTCTCGTCTCTTGCCGTACCGAATTCGGACCTTCTCAGCCATTTAAAGGAGCTAGAATCACCGGATCTCTCCACATGACGATCCAAACCGCCGTTCTCATCGAAACCCTAACCGCTCTTGGTGCCGAGGTCAGATGGTGCTCCTGCAACATCTTCTCCACCCAGGACCACGCCGCCGCCGCGATTGCTCGTGATTCGGCAGCCGTGTTCGCCTGGAAAGGGGAGACTCTTCAGGAATACTGGTGGTGCACGGAGAGAGCTCTCGATTGGGGTCCTGGAGGCGGACCTGATCTGATCGTCGACGACGGTGGTGACGCTACTCTCTTGATCCACGAAGGAGTTAAGGCTGAGGAGATCTTTGCGAAGACCGGTCAATTCCCCGATCCGACTTCCACAGACAATCCTGAGTTCCAGATCGTGTTGTCGATCATCAAAGATGGTCTTCAAGTTGATCCCAAGAAGTACCACAAGATGAAGGAGAGACTAGTCGGTGTTTCAGAGGAGACGACCACTGGTGTCAAGAGGCTTTACCAGATGCAGGAGACTGGAACTCTCTTGTTCCCTGCCATTAACGTCAACGATTCCGTCACCAAGAGCAAGGTATCGAATCTAAAAGACTAGATCTGATTCTTGTAACATACTGTTTTGCCAATATGAAAAAAGGATAAAACGAAATCAACAAATTGCGGTTGATTTTGTCAATTTTTGTGTGTTTCATATGTTTTGATTATTGATGTCTGCCTTTTTAGCTGTATTTCCTCTATGTGTAATCATCACTGATAATTGACTTGCTTGCAGTTCGACAACTTGTATGGATGTCGCCACTCTCTCCCCGACGGTCTCATGAGAGCCACTGATGTCATGATCGCCGGAAAGGTCGCTGTTATCTGCGGTTATGGTGATGTGGGAAAGGGTTGTGCTGCAGCCATGAAAACCGCTGGTGCCCGTGTCATCGTGACTGAGATCGACCCAATCTGTGCCCTTCAGGCTCTCATGGAAGGCCTTCAAGTTCTAACCCTCGAGGACGTCGTCTCAGAAGCTGACATCTTTGTCACCACCACTGGAAACAAAGACATCATCATGGTCGACCACATGAGGAAGATGAAGAACAACGCCATAGTCTGCAACATTGGTCACTTTGACAACGAAATCGACATGCTCGGACTCGAGACTTTCCCTGGCGTGAAACGCATCACCATCAAGCCGCAGACCGATAGGTGGGTGTTCCCCGACACCAAGACAGGCATCATTGTGCTAGCCGAGGGTCGTCTGATGAACTTGGGATGCGCCACTGGACACCCGAGTTTCGTGATGTCGTGCTCGTTCACCAACCAGGTGATTGCACAACTTGAGCTCTGGAACGAGAAGTCGAGCGGGAAGTATGAGAAGAAGGTGTATGTTTTGCCTAAGCACTTGGACGAGAAGGTAGCTGCACTTCACTTGGGAAAGCTCGGTGCTAGACTCACCAAGCTCACCAAGGACCAATCTGACTACGTCAGCATACCCATTGAAGGTCCCTACAAGCCTGTTCACTACAGGTACTGAGAAGGAAGAAAAAAAGGCCAAAGCTTTTGGTTCTACGTATGGTTTCATGGTTAAGACCGTTTATTGGCTATGCTATAATCCTAATGGCAATTAATTATTTGAGTTGGTTCCGGTCTGGTTTGGTTGGGGAAATTTGACCAAATTATTGGTTTGAATAAGGGGTTGTTGTTCTTGGTTTTGAGAGGCTGTTTTTTGTTTTTTTTTCCTATTTTATATTATCTCAAGATAAATTAGTTTTTGTTTTACAATGAGCAGAGATTGTTCTGATAAGAGTCTTGATAACATATTATTTATTTGAAGAAGACAGTATATAGATTAATGAACCAATTCCTTCACTGAATCACACAACAACAAACACAGAAACTAAAGCCATGACGAAACTCTTTGAGTTCAATGGAGAACCCAATAGTCATGTTCTTGAACTAATTACAAGAATGACCAAACCATGCTTTCTAACATATAATGAGAGAAACAACAAGTTGTTTTGCAGCATGTGTACTCATCTCAATTGCTATTTCTCTCCACTGTCTCCAGTCAACAAAGGTCTAAATCCAATCTAGAAATCTAAAAATTCTCCCACAACAGCTATATAAGAACCATTTCAAATTATTCACAAACCCTGCCAGAAACTTCTAATTTTTGGTCCAACTTTATCCAAAAAATTTCCACAAACTTCCATCTATCAATCAACTCAACACTTGCAACAATATTAGACCTTCTACTGTAAACAACAACATTACAAAAACACATCAGATTTTACTTGCCTCATCCTTGGAGAGAGCATTTCAAACTCATTATCAAGATCCGCATTTAAAAAGAAAAATGTTTCAGGTCTTGATGTCGCTAGTGTCTCTAGCACACCTAGTAATGATGTTGCATCCTCTGCTGTAAGAATTGGCTTGTCCTGAGCGACAAGCGTAGTAGGAAGCACCTGGTTTCTGACAAGGAACCATGTCTCTTCTTAGTGTTCCATAGCTTATGTACTGTTTCCGCATCATCATTACTCTCCGGCTTAACTCAGATGGCATCATCTCCTCTCCTTCTTCTTCACCGATTACGCCGTTTCGGTCAAGCATTGCGTCGGTTTCTCCGTTCACCGTCGAAATCGGAACCTCGACGGAGATTGAGAGATGGGTCTGAAAGAAAATTATGGATAAGTAAACGAGAGCTAAAGATCTCGACATGTCGGTGTTGGAATTTTTTTGGTAGATGTGGTTGATCTATTCTCTGCGTTACAAACTCCAAGTAGCTTAGCTTCTTGGGGTGGTTAAACCGGTCGGTTTAAGATAGAAAGAATCCAACTCTGAACTGTTACGTCAAGTATTTAATTAATCAAATCTTTTTCTCTTTTTTTCATTGGGTTTGGTTCTTTCCAATTTTCTTAATTATTGTGGTTCAAGTAAAAGAGATAATTAACTCATTATGATTGATATGTGGGGTTTGGGCAGTAAAAGAGATAATTAAGGCGTTAGTGTAATGCCACCAAACAAGTTCAACAACCCAACTACATCTTGCTGAGCTGTTTTCATTGACCCTACCACACACACTATATTTTTCGCTTCACACCAAAGCAAAGTATGTTTACATCATTCCTTAAATCAAAAGGTAAAAAAAAAAAACCATAATGTTATCATCAGCCTAATAAGAAACAATTTTCTGCAGAGCTTGTTTATTTCTTTCATTTTAGGTATTTTAGTAGGAGAAGAAAAAAAACAAATAAAGTAGGAAATTGGAAGATAGAAAAGTTTTGTTTTTATTAAAAAATGAGGTAATTCAAAATTTTAAGGTTTTGATTTTTATAATGGTTTAGAATTTTTCAATCGGTTTCAATATAACAATCGTTTCCAATTTTATAATCGGTTTCTCAGTTGTGATTTCGACACCATGTTCAACATATATTATGATGGGAAGTTTGAAACTTTTGGAAATAACACAGTTTATTACGCCGCGGATAACTATATATGTGTATGAGCTTCTTACACTCGTGCCATCATTGTTTCAAGGGTTATCGTCGATAATCATGTCGATAAGTTATCGACATGATTACCTATGAGTTTGTATGGTTAGAGATTGTGGTATAAATTGTCTTGCGAAGATTTGAATGCGCTTATAAGGTTTTGTGTAATGGAGTTGAAAATTTTGAGAAGATATATCAACCGGCTATATATGTGAACTAAAGCGGTTGACATTTATATGGACCGTTAAAGTGTTGGTGATGATGAAAGTAATGGGATGTATAGGCAGTATAGCTAACGAAGAATTAATGGGTTTTTCAAAGGATGTACTAGTTTCATTTTGTGCTATTTGGGATTTCCACTTTTTTATACTGCCACGTGTGGCTCTCTCAGTTGCTGACGTGGCCTAGTATTAATTATTAGATGTGTTTTGTTTGCGTTCTAGAGTTTGAGTTAATTCGAGTGAAAAAGAAGAAGAAGAAGTTAGTCTAATATGAAATAGATTTGATTCCCTAACCAGATTAATAGGAGTAGAAATCACAAGGTTCTCCTCTAAGAATGCTTCCGAATTAATGTATAGAGATTATTGTATCTCAACTGTTCTGTGACTAATATAACCAGATTAAACTGGTCTGAATCGAAACCTGCAGTTAACTTGGGGACCATAGCATAAAAGTGGCATTAGAATGAAGAAGGGAAATTAGGTTTGGTGTGATTCCTATAAATCTGATTGGAGATCTGAAGGGAGGAGAGCCAGATCGGAAAATGAGCTAAGTTCCAGAAAAATGAGGACACGCCGTCGTACATACACGGCAGCAACTCCGCCGTCATAAGCCCTCGTAGTTCCAGTGTCCGGCACAAAAAGAAGAAAGCTCCAATCGTGAGTTTTTTCTTCTCCTTTTAATCGAAATAGGATCTCAAAACCATAAAGTTTGTAGCCAACATACAAGCTTCCGCTGTCTGCAAGGCATGGTGTGAAGCAGCTGTTTCTGTCCGTAAGTTACAGCATCCCCCATGGCTTTTTCACCCAGTTGACATGTTGTCTCCTACTGCCTCACCTTACATTCTCGTTGACCCATTACGGTCTCAATCTCAAACATATAAGGCCGATTTCCCAGTGTTGAAGGACCATGCAATCTCTTGTTCTAGGGATGGTTGGGTGCTTGTCAGATCATTCAAACACAATCATGCACTCTTTCTTAACCCTTTTACCAATAACCGCTTCTACCTATCCCAGGGGTCACGCTATTACGATGGGTATTGCCTAGCTTTCTCAGCCGCTCCTACATCACCTATCTGTGTGGTCATCTCCTACACCCAAATATCTACAACCGGAGATCTTCTGATCGATACTTGGCGGCCTGGTGATGCCGCATGGACCACCCATCGCTTTGAGGACCTTAAACACGCTCGCAGATGGGAGAAATGTGTCTTCTCGAATGGTGTCTTCTTCTGTCTCAGTGTCTGCGGCTACCTTGGGGTTTTCAACCCGTGTGAAGCAACCTGGAATCCTCTTCCTGTTAAACCCTGTCCGGGCTTTTTTCGGAAATATTTCAGGACGCCGGTGTTGATGACGGAGCATGAAGGAGACATCTTTGTTATTTATACACACGAGAACAGCAACCCGACCGTGTTTAAACTAAACTTGAAACAAAATGTATGGGAAGAGAAGAGAGATCTTGGAGGCTTGACCGTATTTGCAAGTTTCCCTGGCTCTTTTATAAGAGCTGGTCTCTCGGCCGAGGACAGGAACAGAATATATCCATCGTATACTGATAGTTCTGGGATGTATGGGTCTGGCATGTACTACTCCCTCGGTGATGGGAAAAGCTCTTATCCCCATCCAGTACCCTATTTGAGTAGCCGCGTTGCTTGGGTGGAGCCACCTCACAACAACGTTAGTTTGTTGTGACTTCATCATCCCTTTTTTTTTTGTCTTATCAAATCCTTTATTTGTGCGTTCAAGAGGTTTGATTTGAATTAGTTTCAATTATTTTTTTATACATTGTAGCTCTGTGAATTGGACAAGTTCCTATTAATCCAATGCCTACATTTGGACCATATCTTCATTCTTCGGTTAAGTAAACATTTCTTTTGTGTGGATGATTAAATAATTTCATAGCCACTTACTTACCTTCCTGGTAGGGGTGGTCAATCCAAGTTTTGGATTGGATTTTTTACGTTTTGGGTTATTTGGTTTGATAATTATTTGACCAAATTCGATCTATATAAAATTTGGATCATGTTTTTCAGGTTTTGGGTTGGGTTTGGGTTATTTGGGTTGAGAATTATTTGACCAAATTCGATCTACATAAAATTTGGATCAGGTTTTTTTATGTTTTAGATCGGGTTTGAGTTATTTGGATCGTAAATAATTTTGTTCAGAATGATTATTTTCCATTGAATCTTTACCTTCAATTCTGCCAGAGATAACTACAAGCAAATAAACAAATTTAATTAAATTATAATATATATACGTGACGAAAAAGCATATTAAGTTTTCATATTTGAAGTGGAGAAGTTGGAGATTCCAAATAGATGCTCTCGTACATATAAACTCACAAGTCTTTCAAACACAAAAAGAATACAAGAAAATTTACGAGACCAATCAAGTGGAGAAGTGACAAATAAGAAAATAAAGGGATGATGGAGAAATCAATATGTTTTTGAAAGTGATAGAATCCATATAAGATTTATTTTATACTAAGGTTAAACCGTTAAAGACTTAAAGTCATGATGTCTATTAGGGTTATTAGTCAAATTAGTTAATTTTATATATATCTTTAAATTTTATAGTAAATTACTAGTTTTAGTTTTGTTAATTTTACATTTATGTATATACTATATAAATAATATATGTAAAAACAAGATTGGATTTTATTTGGTTTTTTTAGTTATCTAAAAACCAATCCAAACAACCCAAACCCAAATTAGTAAAAATTATTAGATCCAAATAGGTTTTTATAGAAATTCATATCCAAACCAATCAAATTTTTTTGGATTGGATTGGATTGGGTTGCTTAAATTGGTCACCCATACTTCCTGGTGTTTACTAGCACGCTGCATTACTTTCAGCTTGTCTGAGTTTTATATCACTCGTGACCGGTACGTTAGACTGATCTAACACTCTATCATACTTGTGCTTCTTTACGTTTGTTCTTTACCTTTTGTAGGTGTCTGAGGCATCTTTATGTTGTGAAGTGTACAGTGAGGATTAACATCACATCCTTAGAAGGGTCAAACATAGTCACTAGTTGTCTTCTATGCAAATTGGGGAAACTCGTGGTTTCATAACTAATTATGATCGGACTCATACCAAATGTTTTCATGTATCTTCTTTAATTAGTTATTTGCTTTGATGTAGGTCACGGCTTGCAGCAGCTAGCGTTCCGATCACCAATCCAGAAGGGTTGCAAGAGAGTGAACAAGACAAGATTCCTCTTTTATGCTCTATCTTTCTCATCAATCAAGGATCCGCAGACACAAAAGAAGAAATAAGTGTTTTCACTTTGGTTAATAGCTAATCATTGTATTCTTGTGGATGTTGAACGCCCTTAGAAGAAAGTATGTCTTAAATATGCCATTTACTCATGTTTCAGGACGATGATAAAGCTGTTTTAGAAAACGAAAAGAAGTGGAAAAGATGATCGTGGAGGCATATTCGTCATATTGAAGCTTCAGTCTTATTTCATCATCAACACACTTATTCATACGCTGAATGCAAGGTTCCTTAACCTCTCTAATTTTTGAATCGCTTCACCTCAGTCTGTCTAGCTAACATCGAAACAATTGTAGTCAATGATTAGCAGTTTGAAAAAGTCTGGGAAGGAATAGCAGTTTGAAAAAGTATGAGAAAATAGGGATGATAAACTCACCGCAAGAGTCAACGGAGATAAAGAGGTCGCATCAGGATCCACCGGAGGAGAAGGGACCGGAGCAGAATCCACCGGAGGAGGAGGGGTCGGAGTAGAATCCACCGGAGGAGGAGGGGTCGGAGTAGAATCCACCGGAGGAGGAGGGGTCGGAGTAGAATCCACCGGAGGAGGAGGGGTCGGAGCAGAATCCATGTGTGATTCGAACATACCACTTTGAAAGCGACGAAAACAAAATTAATCAAATTAAGCAAACGGATATGCATGAAATCAAAGAGCAAGCGAATGTTCCAGCCACAAATCATCAATTAACATACACACAACAACGATGTACACATGCTAATGAATCTCTGAATGCAATCTGCTAAAAGCTCTCCACACAATAATTCATGTTTTATATGACTTTGATATAAAGAGCATGTGCACTAAATGTGCACTAAGAATCTAAAGCAACACGTGTTCTTTCATCATAACAACAATTGATTGTCTCCATATTCACAAAACTACAATACATATCTAAAATTTTAAACATATTCCTATCTAAAATTCCAAATCATACTTCATTTTTCTTAAAGTTGATAAATTTGCCAATTATTTGAGTTTCGTTTGTTATTTAATCTAAATCACCAATCAAATTAACTCTAATATTAGATGAAACAAAATTATGATGAAAAAAATACTTATCAATTAGCAAGTACCAATTGATTATGTGGTTGTTGTGAAAAGAAGAAGAAGTGAGTTGTAGAAGTCTTCGACGAATAAGTGGAGATTAAAAACTTAATTTGTCTAATTGTTTTAGTTGCTATGTGCGTTGTCATAATATTTTATTGTATTGTTAAATTAAATTTTAATTAGTTGCTAGTTTTATATAAACAAACGTTTTTCTGTTACTAACAATTAATGAACTTAACTAAGGAATTGAACCCTTCATTTTTTTTCCATAGGCGAATGTTTATTTCACTTGTGCATAGGCACGGCTCTGTCTGTGGAGTTGGGAGCCTGAAACCGTGACATTCAAAATACAAACCACACGGATAGAAAGGGGGAAAAGTGAGCTAATTAAGCAATTAAGAGGGTAAATCAACATGTCTAAGAGAATCTGCGTCTGAAGTAGTGATAACATTCTGATTCAAGATTATGCATTCTACATAAGCAAGTTACCCTCTCCAGACTCATTGTTTACATAAAATATTTTCCAATATGAGACAATCAGAAATTCAGAATGATCAACTTGAGGTTTTCTTTCAGACATTTAAACAAAGAGTTTGCATTCATGTAAACATTTAAGTGAAACTCAACAAATGCGCCATCAAAAGTCAAATAAACAAAGAATCACAAGACTTTTCATTCCGCATCCTCAAACCATTACTAGACTTAGTATCATAAGTTTAGCCAAATTTATCATACAAACCCTAGACTGAGAGTCTCTCTGAAAAAATTGGTTCGACAATTCAAAAGATTTAAGAAGCTCTACCTTGAATTTACAGAAATACTAATTTGTCTCTGTTTGGGAGTAATTAATCTGGGAGTATGAGAAAATCTATGAGAATGTTTCCTTTCTAATAAATTGGGGAAATAAGTGTTTCCCCAATTTGGTTTCCAAATCAGAGCGAGTCGAGAGTGCGGATGTGGATCCTAAAATTCACACTCAAGAATTTAGAGTGATTTGTAAATAAAGGGAAGATGGGCAAGAATCTCGTACGAGCACAACGATGTAAACAAGGCGAGGTTCGACGAATTGGATTCTATTCATATGTCGAACGACACAGAAATATCTCGGAGGAGATGGGAATGGTGGTTGCACTCGTGTTTGAGCTGCCTACGTACCCGTTAAGGGATCAAACCTATACGTAGTTCAATTATACAGTGATCTCGAACGAGATGTGTTCGTGAGTATATAGCGAGCTCGATGAGCTCTAAACTCTGTGTGATCTCGCTAGATCGAATGTTGTATTTTAAGGGGAAGTTCTTGTTCTTAATCAAATAATATATTTGATTAAAGAGAACCCTTTTTGAAGATAAAATTGTATTGTTTTTGTGTATAGCTCTTGTTGAGCGTAAGTTCGATTCTCCCTTTGTGAAGACCACCTTGTGTTCCCTTATATGAGTCGATCTTCACGTTCTTTTTCTTGTTACCCATATTCCACATATTTCTCTTTGACTTATTCTCTCCTCCTCACGTGTCAGAGATATGAGGGAGATCAAAGACCAAATCCTTTGGTTTGATCATAGTAAAAGATCTCATGTTGACTTGGTTAATGGTATCAAAATATGGGTTTTATTGGCCAAGTCACGTAAAATTATGTCCAATATAACATGGGTCTATTTGGATCGAACCGGGTAGATTCGTTAATTATCCGGCTTTTAGGCGGGTCGGATTCGGTGTTAAATCCGGTACCGACAATTGCCCCCCAGTTCTTTGAGCGAGGTGACGAGGTCGGAGAACTGCAACTCTGTTCACCACTAAAACAATAATGTGGTTTCTTTGAATGTTGAGGTCTGCTCGGCTTGTACGTTGTGAACTAGATTGTTCAAAGTGGAGATGGTGATGAACATGGGCTTAAGTCTAATGTGCCTGATTTTTTATGACACCAAGTGGGCCACAAGTCTGTTCGAGCCCAATAAGGGAAAGGAAATCTGATCCCTTCCATCGTCGGTTTGATCTTGCTGCAGGGGCAGCGGAGCTCCGGAGAGCTAGAGCGACGGCGGATTGCTGACTGTGGTCATGGTCATGATACGATCGGAGAGGACAAACGTTTTTCTCAACGGTTATATCTTCTCGGAAAAACGGAGATGGCGTCGAGCTGTCTCCATTTTTTTTTTGATCTCGTCCTTGATGACATTCAAGTCGTAATCTATGAGCTAGCGAGGTTACGAGCCGACGAGCTCTAGTAAAAATTACCTAACGAATTGGAGCTTTGAGAATTTTTTCTTTTGAAAACCCGAGATGGGTATGAGTCTAAAAGTTCATTCTCAATGATGAAATAAATCTTGTCAGCTCGCTTGCAAACTCAAACAATATGAGCCGGCGAGATGAACTGAATGAGTTAAAATCCGACGGACTCAAGCAAGATATGAGTTGGCGACCAACTAGAATTTGCGAGCTAACGGACTAACGAGCTTATGTCGAGTATGGGCTGGCAGAGTCGAGCAGGATTTGTTAAGCTAGCGAGCTGACGAGCTCAAACAGAGTTAACGAACTCGAGCATCATCTGCGGGCTGATGAACCGACGAGCTTCGTCTAAGTCGGGGGTTGGGCTTTTAAAATTCGCAATACTTTTGGCCAGGAGATGGGCTTAATGTTGAATGGACCGAACTTGTTTGAGCATGGACCGAATATCAGATTAGGAGATACCGTCGAAAAGCAATGAAGCGTCCCGGTCTTCTCGCTTAATTGAAGAGTAAACCGGTGGTCGGGGAAGCGGAGATGTCCCGTACGTGTTGACTTGTTTTTCATCGAAGTTTTTTCTTCTTCTTTTCTTTTTATTAGTTTGGGCCATAGTCTGGTCATGATGTTGGTGGGCCAAAAAATATGCTCAAGCCCAAAATAAAGAAAATCTGATTTTTATCTTAATCGTCTTGATTTTCTTGAGCTCCTAGAGGTTCGAAGCGGTGGCAGATTAGATCAATTGCGAGCTGAGACGGAGACTGCGGGCTGTCAAGATGACGCAATTTATGAGCTAGTTCGAGAAGAAACAAAGCTCGAGGTCTTGAGAACTAGCTCTTGAGATTAAATAATGCTCGTTCTTAGTGAGTTGACTAACTCGACCGAGATCTGTTAGGCTAGCGAGCTGACGAACTCAAGCAGAGCTAACAGATTCGAGCAGAATATGTGGGTTTATTAATCAACGAGCTCGAGCAAAACCTGTGAGATATTTTTCTTTGAAAACCTGAGATAAGTTATAATCTCAAGCTTCATAGATGAAACGAGGCGTGTATGACGAGGTGAAGCTAGATTTGACTTGTCCGATTTAGTATCAAATCCATGTTCGCTTCCTTGCATCTCGTTTCCGATGACCTGTCGAGCTCAAGATGTCTCAGTTTACGAACTGTAATTGTAAACATATATTTTTATATTCTTTTTGGGCTTGTACGTGATGGATTTTAATTGTAAACCCACCATTACGTATATGGGCTCGGTGAGATGGTGGACAAACCGAACTTAGTCCACATGTTTTTTCTTGTTCGCAAACCGAACTTAGTCCACATGGTTTTCAATCGAGCCAGATCTCGATTTGTATCAACGAGTTTTACGTGTATCAATGAGTTTTTTGCGTAAAACTCGTTGATATCTAAAAAGAGAATCGAGCTTGGATTTTGACAGATCGAGATATGCTGAGTTCTCTAACCCGGTCTTTGATTTGGAGGATTCCAATGATTTCGGATTCATTTCGTTCTAACAAGCCTTAGATCGAGCTCTGGAGTCAGAGATTCTTTGATATCAATCCCCACATACGGCGCCAAAATGTGGATCCTAAAATCCACACTCAAAAATTTGGAGTGATTTGTAAATAAAGGGAAGATGGGCAAAAATCTCGTACGAGCACAACGATGTAAACAAGGCGAGGTTCGACGAATTGGATTCTATTCATATGTCGAACGACACAGAAATATCTCGGAGGAGATGGGAATGGTGGTTGCACTCGTGTTTGAGCTGCCTACGTACCCGTTAAGGGATCAAACCTATACGTAGTTCAATTATACAGTGATCTCGAACGAGATGTGTTCGTGAGTATATAGCGAGCTCGATGAGCTCTAAACTCTGTGTGATCTCGCTAGATCGAATGTTGTATTTTAAGGGGAAGTTCTTGTTCTTAATCAAATAATATATTTGATTATAGAGAACCCTTTTTGAAGATAAAAGTGTATTGTTTTTGTATATAGCTCTTGTTGAGCGTAAGTTCGATTCTCCCTTTGTGAAGACCACCTTGTGTTCTCTTATAAGAGTCGATCTTCACGTTCTTTTACTTGTTACCCATATTCCAAATATTTCTCTTTGATTTATTCTCTCCTCCTCACGTGTCCGAGATATGAGGGAGATCAAAGACCAAATCCTTTGGTTTGATCCTAGTCAAAGATCTCATGTTGACTTGGTTAATGGTATCAAAATATGGGTTATATTGGTCAAGTCACGTAACATTATGTCTAATATCACATGTGCCTATTTGGATCGAACCGGGTAGATTCGTTAATTATCCGGTTTTTAGGCGGGTCAGATTCGGTGTTAAATCTTTACCAACAGTGGAGATCAAAATCCTTCTTCATAACATAACACGGATTATCGGATAATGAAACCACAATTACACCGAAGATCCAAAATTGGTAATTGCTGCATCCCTTGCATGCCGTTTGCAAAATCTCAAAAAAAAAAAAATACAAAAAGCAAAACGGCATGCATTCTTTTCTTTCCTAATGGCCTGCTCTAAATCTAGCCAAACTAACTTGTGCAATTGCACAAACCCCAAAATAGAGAGATGATCAATTACAGTCACATCTATTATTGAAACTACGAGATACCTGATGTACTCAAGCTTGAGGACGTCCCAAAATAGCGGTGCTTTCCATCGGCTAAGTTAGCCGCCCTGTTCATGGAGCTGGTTAATCAAAAGGGTCTCTAGCTGACAAGCCATGCTCTTACCTTGCACCACAAGGTATAAGATCCTTGCAATCCTTCTTTTCGTCCTTCAAGGTGATAGGCACCATCTAATGGTTATGTGCCCTACAATATCAAAATAGGTGAGAGAAACATGAGATTTAAGAACAAGAAAAGACCTAGACCTTGAGATAGATCTGATACGTGATGTCTTATATACTGAGTTACCCCATCAGTATTGAATCCAACACACGGGCATTAATTTGCGTTCTCACTAGCTTCATGATATCTGCGATGAAAGCATAATATGATATATCAATACATAGACAGTATTATCGAATAAAATTTTCTTATAGAACGTACATATGAAGGGAGAGACAACGTGACTAAAGCAGCTTCCACCTTTTGGGTCGTAAACCATTCTTCTCCGACCTTTTTTCCTTTCGAGTCCAAAGCAGGTTTCAGCTGCTTAATTTGGTATAGATGGGGTAAACCGTTTCCCTTTGAACCAAACAGACTCATGTAGCATACACAATAGTGCCACCAAGTGATGGCCCTAATTCTTGATATAATTGGGTGAAAATCCTCAGTTACCTACACCGATGTTTTGTTTCTTGAGAGTCAGAAAAGATCAAGCACCATAAAAGAATAAGCAAAGACAATACCATTTACAGGAGCATCTATCATCATTAAAGAAATAAGGTTCAGTTCTTGAATTAATACTTACTGCTAAAGATAAAGCCTCAGCTGATTTTTCCACTTGAGTGATTTCTTCCTCTATATGGATTCCCTTAACGCGACCTCGCCATGAAGACTCCAATATCATAAAAGAACTCGTTCGGGACATTAGCATATTTACTTACACTCTAGCACGTTTCTGCAAAATAGTTTGGCAGGTAGAATGAAAAGCCTTAAATCATAACAAATCTAAAAAGGGAATAAACTAAGAAAACTCTCCACATTGGTCAAATTACCATGAATCTTCAGAGAAATATCATAAGCAGGAGGGTTTAGAAGAAGATCCCGGACATACCTGAAAGGAAAAAGGTAACGAAAGAAGAAGAGGGAAAAAAAACGAAATCAGATTTTACACCCAAAATATAACCAAATTTTTTCTTTCTGTTTCAATAAATTTTGCTTACAAAGAAGGCAGACCACTGCACGTAGATGGAACTAACACCTTCAACAAACATTTCAAAACTTCTAGACATCCTAGTGAAACACTTTGACATATGCCAACCAATTAGTGTAGCCGTTCCAAGATGCAACGGCCGTGGCCGATTTTCTGAAGGTACGTTGACATTTCTAAAGGAAACTTCATCATCAAGATTCAAGACCATAAACATCTTTGACCTGCCGGGGGAAAAAAGTAAATAGTTGTTTTTTCACCAAACTGAAATGTCACAAGTAAACTGCATTTTTAATCAGCAGCCAAAGTCCGTAGTTATAACCCTCGATAAGAGATCGGAGAGAGTATCTCCTTCAAACCATTCATAATTCTTCCCCAAACTTTCCCCAGCGGCATGTCCCTGCATAGTAAAATTTTCAAGAACCGTATCATAAAACTTAATTAAGCTGACAAAATTCACAATTAGTTTTGTTTATAATAGTCTCCTGACACTTCAAACTGATTGCCAGATCATATGCTACACTTCAACATTTAACTTATCGAATGTTAAAGTGATGAGAGTACAGAGGAGAAAACCGTTGGTGTTGGAGGGAGAAGAACATCAACACGTGAAAGAAAACCAAACCAGAAATACCACGACTAAGTCTTCTTTTAATTGTCGTTTTAATTACTGCAAATAAACTTGGTCTTCCCTGTTCCTGGTTTGTAGGATCAGAGTAAACCATGTTCGCTTTACCACTTCTATTTGCTTCCTGTTTTGTAGGAGTTGATAACTCCAATTTGGTTCTTGTACGTTCCTATTTAATCAATGAAAAACAACTAAAGAGGGAGTCTTAACTACCCAAAAATATTTGTGTTTATAACCTGGCTCTGATACCACTGATAAGTCCCAGATTATAGGATATCAAGTGTTGATCACAACGAGAACAATAGACACAAGTTTACTTAACAATTTTCTCTTCTTCCCTTTCATTCCATAATTAACAAGGCTTAAATACACAAAGAAAGAAACCAACTACAATCGCAAGTTTGAAAACGTGGGCAAGGAAACACATCCCACTAATTAAGGAAACCACTAATTAAAGAAACACATCCCACGTCATCTTCTTCTTCACGATGTATCTCATCATAAAGTGAGGATGAAATGGCACACTGCCCCCCCCCCCCCCCCCCCCCCCCACACTCTAAAATTGGTGTTATATTGGCTTGCATTTATAATATTATACTAGGTAGTAACCCGCACCCTGCGTGGAGTGAGATATCTATGAAAATTTCGCTTTTATTTGGTAATCCCCTGCATATATACATTTTTATTGCAATTTGATTTGAATATACAATTTATTATCATTAAATTTGAAAAGTTTAATTTAATTTGATTTGAATTTGAATATGTAAATTAATATGATTAGATTTGAATATAAAATTTAATATGATTTGAATTTGAATATGCAACATAAATGGTAATCTCAAAACAATTTCATCAATTTTGAATCCGAATATGAAATTCGTCACATGAATATCCATTAGTACGTGTGCGTTTGATGAAACCATTAGCATCAAACTATATCAAATAAAATTATAGTTTGATGAAACCATTAACATCAAACTATGTTATCTAGTTTTATATCTTAATAATCATCAGTACGTGTGTGTGAACTATATTATACGATTTATATCTCAATAATCATAACAATAATATGAAGGCTAAATTTTATATTATAATTTGAATTTGAATATGCAAAAAAAATTTAAGAAACGAAATATAACAAAAAGATTTTGGAAAAAAAAAAATTAAATTGAGCAAGTAAACATGAAACTTGTTAGAATAAAAATTGGTATGACAAAAAAATTGTGACATACACTGAATTTGAATATGCAAAAATTGGTATGACATAAAATATAACTAATATTATGCAATGGTTTAATGTGAATGACACTAACGTAATTATTCTACTAAGCTAAACCTTTTCTATAAAAGTCTTGAGAAGTTCTATATTGATGACACCTCAGCAATGACACATTTGTAAATCACACATGAAACCAATATTATTTTTTCTTTATTAGTTTTTCTCAATTAATATATAAGGGATTGTGCAAGTTGGAGTAATAAGTATTATATATGTGTTGAATAAGTTAAATAAATATTATTATATGTGTTGAATATGTTGTTGTAATGATGAGTGTATTGAATAAATATTATTATATGTGTTGAATAAGTTGGGTAATATGAATAAGTAGTATTGATTATTAACAAAATTAGTTTTTGGAAAAAGTTAATTGCAAAATTAGGTAAGTAGAAAAAAAAAAATTTACACCATAAATATCCTTTTTTATTTCAAATAATTACAACAATACCATTAGATTTGAAAACTGCTGAAAACTGTGTTAGCAACTACTAAACCGGCTACACTGTTCATCTACCATCCCGTCGACACTGTTCATCACGCGCGACAATGTTCATTCCGCGCGACAATGTTCATCCAAAGTCGACGATACTAATAATCATGACGTCACGCCGACACTGTTCATCCACCATCATGTCAACAATGTTCATCTCGCGCGACACTGTTCATCCCAAGCCGACGATACTAATAATCCCGACATTGTTCATTATGTTGACACTGTTCATCCAACATCCCGTCAACACTATTTAGAAACTAATAATCCACCGACACTGTTCATCCAACGTCGACGATACTATTTATCATCGGAATAACAATAATATCTGAAACTTGTAACTGCTAACATAGTATGTTAACGTACTGATAATAATATATGATACATGTAACAAGTATCGGATATTTGTGTTAACACGTTAACAACTCTCATATATTATCGTTAGCACGCTATCATATTGTGTTAAAACGTTACATGTTATATGTTAATTGGGTTAACACGTTATAAATTATCGAATATTATTGCTAACATGTTACAAGTTTCAGACATTATTGTTAACACGTTACAAGTTTCGGATATTATTGCTAGCACGTTAACATATTATATGTTAATTGGGTTAACACGATAACATATTTAATTAGCAAGTTAACCAACCAAATAGTTATCCACTAAATATCTGGTGATGAATAGTATCTTCGATTGTACAGTGATGAACAGTGTCGACGTGATGAACAGTGTCAACGTGATGAGCATTGTCCACGTGATGAACAATGTCGACGTGACGAACATTGTCAGAATTATTAGTATCGTCGACTTATGATGAACAGTGTCGCACTATGAATAGTGCCTCATGGATGAACATTGTCTACGGGATGGTGGATGAACATTGTTGCCGGCTTTATTAGTTGTTAACACAATTTTCAGCAATTTTCAAATCAAATGACATTGTTGTAATTATTTGAAATAGAGAAGGATATTTATGATGTAATTTTATTTCTTTATTTGCTTACCTAATTTTGCAATTAATTTTTTCCAAAAACTAATTTTTCAGTCAACCTACGTTTTTGAATAAAATCACCCAATAAGTTGTTGTAAATTGTAATCATGAGTGTGTTGGACTAATATAGGTATTAAAACATCTCTATATTATTATTTAAAGAGTCATTTAAAAATTAACTTTATTTTGTAAGTTATTACGTATTATGCCATTAGAAATATTTTTTTTTTTGAAATATGAAAGGATATAATTGTCGTTCAAACTTATTAAAGAGAATATATAAAGTATTTGTTTTCCATCAAAAAATGTATTTACTATTTAGTTACTTAATTATTACAATATTAAAAATATTATATATTTTTAAATAAAATAAATTCATATATATTCAAAGAAAAAAATCTATTCGAGATCTTGCAATAATTTTCACTATAATTTGTATTATTTTATTTAAATATATATCAAAAAAAAGTTTTAAATTTTTTTACTATTTTTATAAAGAGTTAGACACAATAAATTAATTTTTTAAGAGTTCATGGACTGACCACAAAACTCAGAGTCATTAAGTGGTGCATATTAGAGTTGATATTTTCAATATTGTAGTTCTTTGCGGGTTATCCCGAATAATATTTTAGTCTACCGCAAAAATAGGTTAAGTAAGCGGGTTAACCCGCCATGGGACGAGTTAGGATTCTAATTTTCAAATGCCCAAAAAAACGGGTCTCGCAAGTGAAAATATTAGTTTTTAGTTTTAAAAATAGATGGTATAATCGATTTACTAAATAATCTGATTTTGTCTTTGAAATTTAACTATAGTTTGTTATATTTTTATTTGACTATGTGTAAGTAAGTGTATATTTTAGTCCACTACAAAATGGGTTAAGTAAACATGTTAGTTCGAGTTGACAGCTCTATCTATAATATTAATTAGGCATATTATCAAATTCAAAAAAATAAAAAATCAAAACAATTTTTAAAAACAAAAAGTTAGAGGCGCGGGTTAAATCCTACTAAATCCTACTATTAGTCATCGTTTTAAAACCACATAGGTACTAATCATTTGTTTACGGATAATATTCTTCTTTTTCTTTTATAAAAAAAAAACACATTCCATCTCAAAATAATATATTGATGAATAAATCATAGCTCACCTAATCAAAGCTTTAAGCAAGTTGCAATATTCTATCTACAGCTACCAATTCACCCAATAGATAAGCTTAGATGGCTCAAAGCCTCAAACATTTACCTCCTAAATTCCCTGGACTTCTCCAACACATCTTTGGTTCATATACTGGTTTAATCGACGAACATATGCTCATTCAATCTTCAAAGAACACAAACCCTTGACTGGTTAATATAAGATTTTCTTCTGCTTTTGACATACCCAAATAATGAAGAATAAATTAGTTGTCGGAGTCTTCTGCAGTATTGCAGAGTTAGTTGAACAATTCAAATTTGAATAAGTCTTTCCTGATATGTAGGAATGACGTTTGTTATCATCTATTCCTTAGGAGTTTGTTAGTCTCTTCTATTTAAATAGACATCGATGTATCATTTTCAATCAAGCAATAAAAGAAGCAGTTCTGTATTTTTCTCTGTTTACTACAAGTGGTATCAGAGCCTCTTTCTTAAAAAAAAAACACGAAATCTTCGAGTGAGAAAGAAGGTTTTATCATTCCAAAATTTGATGGTGACTATGAGCATTGGGCTTTGCTCATGGAAAATCTTTTGAGATCAAAAGAGTGGTGGGATGTGATCGAAACTGGAATCACACAACCGGAGAGAAACGTTATCATGACGTGACCGCAGAGATCAGAGCTAGCGGAGAGTAAGCTCAGAGACCTCAAGGCCAAGAACTATCTCTTTGCCTCGATCGACAAAAATCTTTCGAAGACAATTGCAAAGAAGGACACGGCCAAGGACATTTGGGAGTCCATGAAAACGAAGTACTGTTGATCCCGGGGATCACTAAGTATGTTTACGGGGTGATTAGGAGATGAGAGGTGAGATTTTCGTTAATTAGAGCAGTTTAACCACTATTAAGACAGGCCGGGAGAAAGATGAGTAGGCCGGGGGCCGTGTTTCTTTTTATTGATGGTGAGAGAAATGAACGCTTTAGAATTACGAACTGGTTTCCGAAGGACGTCCAGTTCGGCGTTCTAAAATGTTGCCTTGTTACAAAGAGAAAGAGAGAGGTCGGGTAGCTAGTTATAGGTCGGAAATGGCCCAAATCGGGGTATATATAGCCGAGGTTGGCTTCCTGCTCCCCGGGATCTCGGGGCCACGTGGCGTCTTCGGCCTCTTTCGCGGGTAAGGTGGCCTAGGAGGCGTGTTCCGGCTTTCGAGGATGGAGGTCATGATGAGCTCGGCGTGGCGTGTTGCAGAGCAGCGTACTGTTTGACCAACTCCTCCACGTGTCTTCTTCTCCTTTGTCAAGTCTGCAGGGTTGGTGAGATGTCGAGGTCAGCCCATACTCCTGCTCAGACAATACACTGTTCGACCGACTCCCACTTGCCTTCTGCTCTTCTGACATTCCTGCCTTGAGGGGTCAGACCGGGCCCGAGGTGCGTCGCTTTCAGGTCGGCGACCGAGCCGAAGAGGGGACTTGCGGCTCGGTGCTTTCAGGCCGGCGACCGAGCTGAAGAGGGGCCTCGCGGGTCTGCGCTTTTAGGCCGGCGACCGAGCTGAAGATGGGTCCTTCCTAAGATGGGCCTAACTAATTGGGGGTGCTAGGCCCACCTCCAACAATAGGCCCTCCCCCAGTTCGGTATCGCGAGGCGAAGCGAGCATGCCGAAGTTGATCTGACGTTAGTTCGGCACATCTTAGGACGGGAAGTCCGTGCTCGTACGTGTTGATCTTCCCGAGAATCCGTAGACGGTTGGCGCGTGCCCATCGCGTGAGAGAGTGAAAGGTCGCCTCGTTTTTCGCGTGGGACGCCCACGCGCGTCGTGCGATAGACGCTTCACGTTTACCGAGGCATCCTTTGCTTTTTTGGCGTGGGGATAGCGAAGAGGCGTCATCATTAGGTTTCTGGGCGGCCGTGAATTTTTCGATACGTGTCCAGGCGTCGCTTCACTGTCCCCCTTCTTCTATTTAAACCCTTATTCCTCCTCCTGTTAAAACCTTCTGCGCATAACCTTAAGGTAACCTCTTCTCTCCGATTTCCTCCTTTCCCTTCTTGCTTTCTCTGTATTTTTCGATTTCCTCCTCTCCGTGCAATGGCGCCGATGTTAGACGGTATTAGGGCTGAGTAGAGCGAAGAATCGGCGTCCCGTGGTGGCGGGAGCGATTCTCCGAGTTCTTCCTCCGGTGGTTCCGGCCGTGCCTCCTCTCCGTGTCGAGGAGCAGACAGTGGGGGACAGTCTGCTCCTTCGACTTCGGGGCCCCCCCCGATGCTCCCGGGGACCCAGCTCCGGAAGAAGACGGTAGTTAGATCTTCCTCTGGCGGTCGCGGCGTTGGCCAAGCTGGGGGTAGCCTCGGGCACCTGGGCGACCGCGGTCGTCGTCAGGGCGGCCGCGGAGGCGGAGTTCGAGTGGCCAGGGTGAGGTCTCCCCTGGTTCCTTACGAGCAGGGAGGGTCACCGACCTGGAGCACAGCGGAATCGGTGACTCTCCTGAGGGATTTGTGCGACTTTCCTGCTGGCGTCGAGCTCCGGCTTCCTAGGGCGGAGGAGCGCCCGTGGACTCCTCGGCCGGGCTTCGTCTGCCTGTATGAGTCGTTCTTCCAGAAGTGCGGCTTGCGCCTTCCTCTCCCCGAGCTGTTCGTCCAGTATTGCCGGGCGCGGGGCTTGGCCTTCTCGCAGGTATGCCCGTCCACGATCCAGGGGATGATCGTGCTGCTGACCTTGGGGCACGAATGCGACGTGGAGGTGACGGTGCCTATGTTCGAGGCGCTCACCCAGCAGAAGGCAAACCCTGGGATTCCTGGGACCTTCTATGCCGCTTTCAAGCCCGCGGCGAACGTCCTGGAGGCACCCAGCTCGGGGTCTAAGGCGAGCAAGTTGTCGAAGGTCGAGGACTGGTCTCGCAGCTACTTCTACATCCGGGCTACTGACGTGGTTGGGCTCGACCCGTCGACGAGATACACCCGGGATTGGAACTTTTCCCCGGGTAGGGATTTGCAGGTCGAGCTGACTTCACTTCTTCGGTTTTGTCTGACTGATGCTGTTGGCTTTGTTTTCAGGTCCTCACTCTTCCAGATTTAAGCTGCCGGACTACGCGGGTATCGTTGCTGTGCTTAGGTCGGTGCACGACCTACATTGGTGGCAACCATCTGCCGGACTGGGGGGGAGGCCTCCGAGGCGGCTCTCTCGAATAAGAGGGGGGCCGACGCTCCCAGTGCTAGGGCTGGCAGGAAGAAGAAGAGGACCAAAGTTGGGGCTGATAGAGATGCCACAGGAACGCAGGTGGGGTCTTCGACTTCAGGTCGGGAGTCTGGCCGGCCTGAAGAGGCTGGTTGCGAGCCCGAGGGCTCCCGAGGCGCTCTTGCCGGGGAGGCCGAGGCACATGCGGCCGAGGTGCCTGCGGGGGAGGTCGAAGGGGCCCGGACCCTTGTGGTTGAAGATGTCGCTGGTCGGGCGACGGAGGGCGGCGATGCAGCCATCGTTGTGGAAGAAGGGCGGGAGGCCGCCGGTGACCGGAGTGGTGGGGCTTCGGAGGGTTCCGAGGACGGGCCTCGAGACTACAGCTTCTATTTCTGCCACGAAGATGGCAATTCCCAGATCATCGTGGACCAGGACGAGTGCGCCGAGCTGGGGCATGCCATGATGTTCGGGCAGAAGCACCCGCACTTCGTCCCGCTGGAGATGGCGGAGGGCGATACCTTTCGCCAGGTGGCGCGATCCGCAGCGCGGGTAAGTTTTTGTTCCGATCTCACTGTTTTTAGCTGGATTTGTCGTGCGTCTTTGCTAACAACTGTTTCGATGCAGACGATGGCCCTTAGTGCCTTTCTGGCGGAGGCCTATGAGAAGCGACTCGCCGAGAAGGACGCGTCACTTGGCTTTCTGAAGGCGACCCGGTAAGCCAGTTCGCAGGGCCAGTCCCTTCTCCTCCGCGGGCTCGAGAAGGAGCTGAAGAATGAGAGGGCCCGGGCAGCGGGGCTGGAGGAGGAGGCGGCGCGGGCGCGGGCCCGGGCTGGAGAGGTGGGCAGGCTTCAGGCCGAGGTGGAGGCTGAGAGGTCCCTGTCTGCCGCTGAGCGGGCCCGGTCGGCTGCTCTGGAGGAGGAGGTCGGGCTCCTGAAGGGGGAGAGGGAGACGCTCCGCTCCAAGGTCAAGGGGCTGGAGGAGGAGGAGGCGCGGGGGCGGGCCCTGGCTGACGAGGTGGGCATGCTTCAGGCCGAGCTGGAGGCTGAGAGGGCCCGGTCTGCCGCTGAGCGGGCCCGGCCGGCTGTTCTGGAGGAGGAGGTCGGGCTCCGGAAGGGGGAGAGGGAGACGCTCCGCTCCAGGGTCAAGGGGCTGGAGTCCGCTATGGGCCGGGCGAAGGTGGCCGTGGCCACGGAGAGCGAGCGGGTAGCGGCCCGGTGGGAGACGCGGAACCGGAAGTGGTCCGCCAAGATGGAGAAAATCCGCGCTCACCTCGATGGGCGCCAGAGGGCCTTAGAGCCTCACCTTATGTACAATCAGGTGATCGGCATGAAGGAATGCCTCAGGAGGAAGGAGGCCGAGGACAGTCTGGTGGTGCCGTGGTACCGGTACCAGAAGCTGGACGAGGACGAGGAGGCATTCGGTGCCGTGCTGGATGGGATGGATTTTCCGGACTTGACCCCGGAGGATCTGGACATCCCTCTCGATCGCGCTCATGGCGTCCAGCTCGAGCGGCTCATGCCCGTCGCTTCTTCGGAGGCGCCCTATGTGGATCTGACTGAGGACGCTCCCTCGGCTGCTGAGACCATCCAAGCAGATCCCTCGGTCCTGTTTGCTGATGAGGCCGGGACCGACGCGCCATCCGGTGAGACCGGAACCAAAGCGCCATCTGGCGAGGCCGGTAGCGAGGCGCCAGCCGGCGAGGCCTGTACCGAGGCGCCAGCCGGGGAGGCCGGTACTGAAGCGCCGTCTGGGGAGGCCGTGGTTGGGGAAGAGGGGGCTGAGCAGCCCTTCCTTGGTGAGTACGGCACCAATGCGAGGATGGTGGGCCCGGGTGATTTAAATGGTACCCGTGCTGACGGGGGCGAAGACCGACCGGCCGATGCGGCCTTGTAAAAACTTCTTTTTGTAGTTTTTTCCTTTTTGTTTTCTTCTCTCTTTGTAAAGACCGGGCCGTAGGCCGTTTATGTAAGGACCAGGCCATTGGCCCCTCTTTTTATGATAACAAGGCCGTTGGCCCCTTTTCTCTTCTCTCTTTTTTTTTTTTTTTGTAAGTGCCGTTTCGAGGCTTTTGTAATGACTAGGCCGTGGGCCCTTTTGTATAATCGAGGCCGTTGGCCCTTGCCGTTTCGAGGCTTTTATAATGACTAGGCCGTGGGCCTTTTTGTGATAATCGAGGCCGTTGGCCCTTTTTTTTTTTTTGTAAGTGCCGTTTCGAGGCTTTGTAATGACTAAGCCGTGGGCCTTTTTGTGATAATCGAGGCCGTTGGCCCTTTTTTTTTTTGTAAGTGCCGTTTCGAAGCTTTTTTGTGACTAGGCCGTGGGCCCTTTTGTATCATCGAGGCCGTTGGCCCTTGCCGTTTCGAGGCTTTTGTAATGACTAGGCCGTGGGCCCTTTTGTGATAATCGAGGCCGTTGGCCCTTTTTTTTTTTTTTGATGAGTGCCGTTTCGAGGCTTTTTTGATTGGTAGGGTAGGTCGTAGACCGTACCCTGTCATGTATGCAGGTCGTGGACCGTGCTCTTGTATTGGGTGCGAGGTACGACTCGGCTTGAGATACTTATTGCTTGTGTATCTTTAATATTTTTAGTGGGTGCGAGGTGATCTCGGCTTAAGGTACTTATTGCTTGTGTACCTTGTTTTTTTGGTGCGGGTAGCGAGCCCGGCTTAGAGACACTTAATGCTTGTGTGTCTAGTAGAGGTGCGAGCCCTGGGGCCCGGCTTTAGTACTTATTGCTTGTGTACTATGGGAGTGCGAGCATTGGAACTCGGCTTTGGCACTTATAACTTGTGTGCCGGGGAGAGCGAGCACCGGAGCTCGGTCCCCTTTTTTTTTTATAGTGCGAGCATTTGGAGCTCGGATTTTTTTTTTTTTTTTTGTAGTGCGAGCGTTTGGAGCTCGGCTTTTTTTTTTGTAGTGCGAGCGTTTGGAGCTCGGCTTTTGTGCACAGGTCGGGGACCTTATTCCTTTGTCAAAAAGGTTTTATTAGATTAATAGCTGAGCCCTGGTTAGGGGTTGCCTACGTACCCTTTAGTAGAAGGGATCAAGCCAATCGTAGTTCGTTTGTTTACAAAGGCGGAGAGCGGAATGGAGCCCGGGGGCTTAGTAGTAGAACCGTTTGAGGTTGATCGAATTCCATGAGCGTGGGATTGCGTCGCCGGTCATCGTGACTAGCTCGTAGACGCCGAGCTTCACGACCTTGGAGATAAGGTAAGGGCCCTCCCAATGTGCACCGAGCTTGCCTGCGTTTAGCTCGGCGGTGTTTTCGAAGACTTTGCGGAGGACCAGGTCGCCTTCGGTAAAGAACCTGCCTCGAACCCTCTTGTTGTAGTACTTGGAGGCGAGCTGCTGGTAGTTCTGGATTCGGAGGAGGGAGTGGTCCCGTTGTTCCTCAAGGAAATCCAGCTCGCTGAGTAGGACGGTGTCGTTCAGGTCGGGCTGCTGGGTGAGCATAGCGCGGCGAGGAGTGGGGAGCCCGACCTCGGAGGGGGCCATTGCTTTCATTCCGTGAGAGAGGCTGAACGGTGTGCGTCCTGTCGATGTCTTCGGCGTTGTGCGATGGGACCAGAGGACTCCATCGAGCTCGTCGGCCCAGGACCCCTTCTTGTCGTCTAGTCGCTTTTTGAGGCCGTCGAGGATGGTTTTGTTGGTGGCCTCGGCTTGTCCGTTCCCTTGTGGATATCTCGGGGTCGACTTACTCAGCCTGATTTTCCACTTCGCACAGAAGTTTTTGAAGAGGGCCGATGTGAATTGGGCACCGTTGTCAGTTACGATCTCGTAGGGCAGCCCGTGCCGGCAGATGATGAACTTCCAGACGAATTTTCGGACGTCCTCTGCCGTGATCTTGGCGTAAGCTTCGGCCTCGACCCATTTGGTGAAGTAGTCGGTCATGACCAAGAGGAAGCGCTTTTGGCGAGATCGGGGAAGGGGCCCGACTATGTCCATGGCCCATCGCATAAAGGGGTAGGGCGCGACCGCAGTGGTAAGGAGCTCGGTAGGACAGTGAATGCGTGGGCCGTGACGCTGGCACTTCTCGCACCGGGCTGCGAATCTTTCGCAGTCCTGCAGCATCGTTGGCCAGTAGTGTCCCTGGTTCCGTATTCTCAGGGCGAGAGCCCGGCCGCTGGAGTGGTTTCCGTCAGCGCCCTCCTGCATTTTCTTCATCACGTCAACGGTTTCCTGCCCGTGGAGGCAGCCGAGCAGGGTTCCCGAGGCGCTCCACCGGAATAGATTGCCGTCCAGCATCGTGTACCGGGCACACTTCTTTCTTAGCCGTCGGGCGGCCCACCGTTCTGGGGGATGAACGCCGTCTGCGATGTATAGCAGTATGTCGATTCGCCAGTCCGGCAGTTCGGGCTCGGCCGGGGGTGGCGGCAGGACTTCGGGAGGTGGCGCCTCTCCGCCAGGGTCCGCGGCCTGGGGGTTGATCAAGTAGGCCCCCTTTGGCAGCTCGATGCTAGGGAAGTCGATGCTCTAGACTGGGATCACCCGTCGTTGGGCTGGGGCCGAGGTGGAGGCCAGCGCGGCGAGGGCGTCTGCGGAAGTGTTATCGCCTCGGGGGATCTTCGTCAGGGTGAATTCGGAGAATTCTGCGGCCAAGCCTTGGGTTACCTTGAGGTAGGCGACCATGCGATCATTCTTGGCCTCGTACTCCCCGCTGAATTGATTGGCGACGAGCTGGGAGTCGCAGTAAGTTCGGATTTTCTTCGCGCCGACTTCCCTTGCCAGACGCAGGCCGGCAATCAGAGCTTCGTACTCCGCCTCGTTATTTGACGCCGGGAAGGCCAGACGGAAAGACTGCTCGAGGATCTCCTTGGTCGGGGACTCGAGGCGTATGCCGACGCCGAACCCGTGCTTGGAGGCCGATCCGTCGACGTGCAGGCTCCATACTTCGGGGACCTCGCTGACTACCAGCTCGGGCGCCAACTCAACTAGGAAATCAGCCAGGGCCTGAGATTTGATCGCGGTCCGTCCTCGGTAATCGATCTCGTACTCGCTCAGCTCAACAGCCCATTTCATTATCCGGCCCGATCGGCTCGGGCTGTGGAGGATGGTTCTGAGGGGGTAGGTGCTTAGGACGGCAATCGCGTGGGATTGAAAGTAAGGCCGGAGCTTTCTAGCTGCGACGACCACCGCCAAGGCGAGCTTCTCCAGGGTCGGGTACCTGCTCTCCGCGTCGTCGAGGGATTTGCTGATGTAGGAGATGGGTTTTTGGTCACCCCGGTCTTCTCGTACCAGCACTCCGCTGACCGCGGACGCGGAGATGGCGACGTAGAGGTAGAGGATTTCGCCTTCTTCTGGCTTGGACAGGACGGGAGGAGTGGATATGTACTCCTTCAGCTGTCGGAGGGCGTCTTCGCATTTGTCGCCCCATTCGAACCGCTTGTTGGCTCGGAGCAGCTGGTAGAACGGGAGGCACTTGTCGGTAGAGCGGGAGATGAATCGGTTCAGTGCGGCGATTCTCCCGGTGAGTCGTTGTACTTGACGCGTGCTCTCCGGGGATTTGAGCTCGATGATGGCCCGGATCTGCTTGGGGTCGGCCTTGATCCCGCGCTGGGTGATGATGTACCCGAGGTATTCGCCCGACGTGACGCCGAAGGAACACTTGGCCGGGTTCAGCTTCATGTTGTATTCGTTCAACGTCCGGAAGCAGGACCGGAGGTGAGTGACGTGGTCGGCCGCCACTAGAGACTTCACCAACATGTCATCTATGTATACCTCCATGGTGCGGCCTATATGGTCGGCGAACATCCGGTTGACGAGGCGCTGGTAGGTGGCCCCGGCGTTCTTGAGTCTGAAGGGCATTACCTTATAGCAGTAAATGCCTCGGTCCGTGATGAATGCGGTTTTCTCCTGATCATCGGGGTGCATGGGGATCTGGTTATACCCCGAGAAGGCATCCATGAAGGAGAGTAGCTCGTTCCCCGCGGTGGCTTCGACGACTTGGTCGATTCGAGGGAGGGGAAAGCTGTCCTTTGGGCACGCCTTGTTGAGGTCGGTGAAATCCACACAGACCCTCCATTTCCCGCTCTTCTTCTTGACCACCACCGGGTTGGCCAACCAGTCCGGGTATTTGACTTCGGTGTTCGAACCGGCCGCGGTGAGCCTTTCGACCTCGTCGTTGACTGCCTGGGCGCGCTCCGGACCCAGCTTTTGCCGTTTTTGCTTGACCGGTCTGCAGGTCGGATCCACGTTGAGCTCGTGGCTGCACGTGGCCGGGTCAATGCCAGGCATGTCGCCGGTTGACCAGGCGAAGGTGGAGACGTTCTGCCCTAGGAACTCAACCAGCTCTCGCTTGATGGTCTCGTCGAGATCGGTGCCGACGCCAACACAGCGGGTGGGGTCGCGCGGATCGATGTTGACCTGGGCGACAAGGTTCGGCCCTGGGAGATCCTGGGCGTCGGGCTCGCCGGGCTGAAGCGCGTTGATGGCCAAGCAGGCCGGCGCGGCGCGGCGCAGCTTATGCTCGATGGCGAAGCAGGCGCGAGAGACCCTCTGATTACTCCTAAGAGTATACGTACCGGCCTGGTTGGGGAACTTGAGGCACTGGTGGTACGTCGACGTGACTGCCTTCATCGAGTGCAGCCAAGGGGTTCCAAAGATGATATTGTAGATCGGGGTGGTATCGAAGACCACGAACTTGACGATTTTCGTCACCCGACCTACGTAGACCGGCAATTCGATGGTGCCGATTCCGTTGACGGTGTTCCCGGCGAAGCCGGTCAGCGGGATGGAGTGCGGCATGATTTCGACCCCGTTTAGATTCATCCTGGCCAGGGTATCCTTGAAGATGAGATCGACCGAGCTGCCCGTATCGACGAGGACTCGGTTAACGTCGCAGTCGGCTACGCGGACTTGTACGACGAGGGGGTCGTTGTGGGGCTGGTGGACCCCGACCGCGTCGGCCTCGGTGAAACATATCCCCCTCTTGCTCGTGTCCTGAGCGTCGATCTCCGGCCCGGAGTGCCACTTCAGGGAGGCGTCGGTCTTCCTCTCATGACGCTTGATGGACCGCACCAAGTCGTTGCACGAGAGGAGGCCTCCCATGATCATCCCTATCAGAGTCCGGGCCGGGGGAGGCGATCTGCCCGTATCCCGGTCTCGCGAGGGAGATCGTCGCCGCCGGTCGTCGCTTTGGGCGCGGTTGTAAGGCCTAGCCCGGTTATCCTCACGACCTCGGTTATCGTCGGGCTGCATTCGATCACCGTCCCGGGCATGCGGACGCAGCCGCTCCGGCACGCTGATTTCCCCTCGTTGAAATTGGTGCAGCAGCACCTCTTGGAGCGCGCGGCAGTGCGAGGTCGGGTGCCCCTTTCGCCGGTGGAAGTCGCAGAAGGCAATCCTGTCGTAAGGCTCGTCTGGTCGGGATTCCCTATCGCTCGGCTCGTCGGGACGCCGATCCTGCTGGCGGGGATCCCGTACGTACTTGTTCCAAGGCAACCCTGGCGCGGGGTTGGGGGGAAGTACGGGATCGTGCAGACGGAGGCCGGAGGGCGGTCCGTTGACAAGGAATGCAGCGGCCTGCTTTCCCTTGCTGCGCTGGTACTCGTCATCGTAGTGTTGACGAGGCTCCTGATACCTTTCCTGGGGCCGCTCCTTCGGGGCCGGGGCCTTGTGAGAGGCGCTGTTCCTCGACTCAGCCGCCTTCTCCTCCTCGAGCTCGACGAAGAGTCCAGCGCGGTGCAAGGCGTCTTCCAGCGAGCGCGGCCTGTTGAGCTTCATATCGTCCTTGAAGGCCGAATCGGCCCGCAGTCCCTTTCTTAGAGCGGGGAGCGCTGACTCGTCGGTCACGTTGCTTTGGGAGGCCGTGGCCTTGAAGCGCTCTATGAAGGACCTGAGCGACTCCTTTGCTCCTTGGTTCATTGCCCAGAGGTCCGCGCTGGATGCGGACTGCCGGATGTAGATGGAGTAGTGCTCGAGGAAGGTGGTCGACAGGTCTTTGAAGCTGTCTATGGAGTGCGTCTTCAGCCGAGAGAACCACGTGAGAGCCGGGCCGGTGAGGTTCTCTACGAAGAGCTGGCAGTGGGCAGCTTCGCGCTCATCCGGTGAGAAGTGGGCGCGGCCCATGGCGATGGTGAACGCCGTAAGGTACTGGGCCGGGTCGGTGGTGCCCGCGTAAGGCTGGAGCTTGAGCTTCCCGAGGTGCTGGAGCGGGATGGAGGCGATCCGGGGGGTGAACGGCGTGTTTTGCGTCTCCCTGAGGACGCGATCGATTTCCGGGGCCGCGCTGGTGGCCTGATGGATTTTGGAGGACATCGCGCGGATAGTCTCCTTCATAGCTTCGAACTCGGCGTCCCTTGAGCGCTCCGCGCTGGATCGGAGGTGGTGGGCTTCGTCGCCCGGGTGGCTTCCTACGGCCGGGTCAAAACGTCCGCCCGGCCCTTCGGATCCTGACGGTGAGTCGCCAGGTCGGCTCGTCCGGATGCGGGGGGTTTCTTCCCGAGAGGCCGGCTCTCTGAGATGGATGTCGGGGGACCCGGTATTGTCCGACCGGTCACGGGAGGCCCCTAGCGTGGCGAACCGTTGGTCGGTGGCTCGCGTCAGCTCGTCTATTCGGGCGAGCAGGGTCTGCATCACGGCGGACAGCGTGGGCTGATCTTCCGGTGCTCGGGGCGCGTTGTGGGCGGCGGAGCCGTCGGAATGAGCGGGTGCCGAAGCCGGGGGCGGGGCCCTGAAGAATTGCTCTCGAGGAATCGTCTGGTTGGCAGCTGCTTGCGCTGACGACGGGATGGTCGCCGTCGTTTGAGTCGTTGGCGGGGCCGTTGTCGGGGCCTGGGCCGTTGTTCGGGCCGGGGTGTCCTGGTCTGATAACACTCTTGGGGGCGGAATTGCCATCGTTGCTGCGGTTGCGGTGGTGGTTGAACTGCTCCTTGCGTATAGAAGAATCTCGTCCCCTCCTTCTAGCGCCAATTGTTGATCCCGGGGATCACTAAGTATGTTTACGGGGTGATTAGGAGATGAGAGGTGAGATTTTCGTTAATTAGAGCAGTTTAACCACTATTAAGACAGGCCGGGAGAAAGATGAGTAGGCCGGGGGCCGTGTTTCTTTTTATTGATGGTGAGAGAAATGAACGCTTTAGAATTACGAACTGGTTTCCGAAGGACGTCCAGTTCGGCGTTCTAAAATGTTGCCTTGTTACAAAGAGAAAGAGAGAGGTCGGGTAGCTAGTTATAGGTCGGAAATGGCCCAAATCAAAAGTCCTCCTCATTAATGACATTGAGGGGTATATATAGCCGAGGTTGGCTTCCTGCTCCCCGGAATCTCGGGGCCACGTGGCGTCTTCGGCCTCTTTCGCGGGTAAGGTGGCCTAGGAGGCGTGTTCCGGCTTTCGAGGATGGAGGTCATGATGAGCTCGGCGTGGCGTGTTGCAGAGCAGCGTACTGTTTGACCAACTCCTCCACGTGTCTTCTTCTCCTTTGTCAAGTCTGCAGGGTTGGTGAGATGTCGAGGTCAGCCCATACTCCTGCTCAGACAATACACTGTTCGACCGACTCCCACTTGCCTTCTGTTCTTCTGACATTCCTGCCTTGAGGGGTCAGACCGGGCCCGAGGTGCGTCGCTTTCAGGTCGGCGACCGAGCCGAAGAGGGGACTTGCGGCTCGGTGCTTTCAGGCCGGCGACCGAGCTGAAGAGGGGCCTCGCGGGTCTGCGCTTTTAGGCCGGCGACCGAGCTGAAGAGGGGTCCTTCCTAAGATGGGCCTAACTAATTGGGGGTGCTAGGCCCACCTCCAACAAGTACCAAGGGAATAAAAGGGTTCAGAGCGCACAATTGCAGAGGCTTAGAAGAAACTTCGAAGTATTGGAGATGAAAGAAGGTGACACAATCACAGAATACTTCTCAAAGGTGATGGTTATCGCGAACGATATGAGAAATCTCAGTGAAGAGATAACGGACGCGAAGGTTGTAGAGAAGATTCTGCGAACTCTTGTGGAGAAATTCACATACGTAGTATGTGCAATTGAGGAATCGAATGACATCAAAGAGATGTTAGTGGATGAGATGCAAAGCTCGCTGTTGGTGCACGAGCAGAATCTCAACAAATACGTTGGAGAAGAATACGCCCTGAAGATCGATGGTTGGAGAGGAAGAGGTAACTCACCGAACAGAGGAAGAGGAGGACAAGGCAGAGGATTCGATAAAAGCAGCATCGAGTGCTTCAAATGCCATAAGAAGGGTCACTTCAAGAACGAGTGTCCTAACTGGGAAGGGGCAGCTAATTATGCCGTATTTGAAGAAGATGTGCTATTGATGGCTCAAGTCGAATCTGCAAATGACGAAGGAGAAATCTGGTATCTTGACTCGGGCTGCAGCAATCACATGTGCGGAAACAAGGAGTGGTTCATCAATTTGGACAGTAGCTTCCGTCAACATGTCAAGCTGGGAGACGATAGACGAATGCAGGTGGAAGGGAAAGGAAATCTCCGTCTAGAAATTAATGGCATCAATCAGATAATCTCCTCAGCTTATTACGTACCATGTTTGAGGAACAATCTCTTGAGTGTTGGTCAGCTGCAGCAAAAAGGGTTAAGGATAATCTTTGATGAAGATGAATGCGAAATCTGGCACAAGCAGCAGAAGAGGTTGTTGATGCATTCGACTATGACTACAAACCGGATGTTTGTAATCCCAGCAAAGGTGAAAAAAACGAGTGAAGAGATGGAAAAGAAAATTCTGGTGAGCACGGTGGAAGTCGCAGAAAAAATATGGCACTGCAGATTTGGTCACTTAAATTACAACAGCTTGAAGATGTTGGTCGAAAAGGAGATGGTAAAAGGATTGCCGAAAATTGATGTGGAGGAAGGTGTATGTGAGATATGTATGAAAGGCAAGCAAAATCGAGCCAACATTCTGAAGCAGAGTAATTGGAGAGCGACTCGTGGATTGGAGCTGGTACACAGTGATATATGCGGCCCAATATCACCTGTATCAGAAAGTGGAAAGAGATATATCATCAATTTCATTGATGACTATAGTCGAAAGTGCTGGACCGTTTTGTTGTCGGAGAAATCAGAAGCCTTTAAGGCTTTCACAGAGTTCAAGGTAGCTGCAGAGAATGAACTTGGTCGGTCACTGGTGTGCTTGAGAACTGATCGAGGCGGAGAATTTAATTCAAAGAACTTTGAAGCTTACTGCGCTGAAAACGGGATCAAGAGGCAGCTCACAGCAGCATACACGCCACAACAAAACGGCATCGCATAGAGAAAGAACAGGAACATCATGAACATGGTGAGATGCATGCTCTTTGGAATGAAGGTACCACTCAGATTCTGGACAGAAGCTGTTCATTACGCTGTTCATATTCTGAACCGCAGTCTAACAACAATACTTGGAAACGCGACACCGGTGGAGAAATGGAGCAATTATAAGCCGTCAGTAGAGCACCTTCGTGTTTTTGGCTGCGTAGCGTTTGCAATGATACCGTACGAGAGACAAGTTAAACTTGATGAGAAAAGTGTGAAGTGTGTGATGTTTGGAGTAAGTAAGGAGTCTAAGGCATACAGATTGTATGATCCAACAACGAAGAAGATCATTATAAGCAAAGACGTGAGATTCAATGAGAAAGAATCGTGGAATTGGGAAGAAAAAGTGGAAGACGAAAAATTCATTCTCGATGATGAAGAAGGGGAAAAAGGGGATGACAATAATGCCAGAGAGGGAGAGCAAGAGAATCCAAACGAAACTAAGCAAGAGGAAGGAAACGATCAAACGGCCGAAATTGCAGGTTCACAATCTGAACCCGTTTCACGGCTTGAAACTGCAGCAGCCGAAATTGCAGGTTCACGGTTTGAAACTACAGCGCCAAGTACTAATCGAAACGGAAGTAAGAGAACTCTCACGAGACATGCTTGGATGAAAGACTATGAGTGCAAACTCATAGAAGAGGAGGAAGAACTTATAGCGATGCTTGTTGAAGAAAATGACCCAGAAAAATTTGAAGATGCAGTCGAGCATGAGAAATGGAGAACAGCGATGGAGGCTGAAATCAAATCGATAGAGGAGAACAATACTTGGGAGCTCGTCGCGTTACCAGCAGAGGCAAAGGTAGTCGGAGTCAAATGGGTATACAAGACGAAGTTAAATGAAAGGGGAGAAGTGGACAAGTTCAAAGCGAGACTGGTTGCAAAAGGTTTTCACCAAACTCATGGAATTGATTTTCATGAAGTGTTTGCACCAGTGGCTAGGTGGGACACAATCCGATTGATTCTGGCTCTGGCGGCACAAAAGGGATGGTGTGTGTTTCAATTGGACGTAAAAAGCGCATTCCTCCATGGAGAATTGAAGGAAGATGTTTATGTGGAGCAACCGAAGGGCTTCGAATCTGATAAGGAAAGGGAGAAGGTGTATAAGTTAAAGAAGGTGTTGTATGGTTTAAGACAAGCACCGAGAGCCTGGTATAGCAGAATCGAGAACTACTTTCAACGTGAAGGATTCAAGAAGTGTTACTGCGAACACACTTTGTTCGTAAAAACAGATGGAGGAAGCGTTTTGATTCTCAGTCTCTATGTAGATGATCTTATCTACACAAGTAACTCAGAGATAATGTTAGAATCGTTCAAAGCTTCGATGAAGAGAGAGTTCTCGATGACTGATCTAGGGAGAATGAAATACTTCCTTGGAGTTGAGGTGATACAAGATGAACAAGGTATCTTTATCAGTCAAAGGAAATACAGCGAAGGATACGTTGAAAAAGTTTGGTATGGAGGAATGCAACGCAGTTAAAAATCCAATTGTTCCAGGGAACAAGCTGACGAGAAACGGAGCTGGAGCGGTGGTGAATTCGACAGCTTTCAAACAATTGGTTGGAAGTCTAAGGTACTTGACTGCAACTAGGCATGATCTAATTTATTCGGTGAACCTAGTGAGAAGATACATGGAAAATCCAACAGAGCAACATATGGTAGCAGCCAAGAGAATTTTGAGGTACGTGCAGGGAACTGTTGGATTTGGGATTCAGTATAAACGTGGTGAAGAAGAGGAATTGCTGGGTTATGTGGATAGTGACTATGCCGGAGATGACGATGACATAAAAAGCACCGCGGGCTATACTTTTATGTTTGGGAAAGGAGCTATATCGTGGGCATCTAAGAAACAACCAATTGTCACTCTGTCAACTACAGAAGCAGAGTTTGTCGTAGCGGCGAATGGAGCTTGTCAAGCTGTATGGCTCAGAAATATGTTGGAGGAAATTGGCTTCATTCAAGGTGATAGAACAGTTCTATTCTGCGATAACAGTTCTACAATCAAGCTTTCGAAAAATACAGTTCTCCACGGAAGAAGCAAGCATATTCACGTAAGGTTTCACCTTCTTCGTGAATTGGTTAATGATGGATTAATTGAGTTAGAGTAGTGCCCTACACAAGAGCAGCTATCGGATATTATGACGAAGGCAGTAAAGCTTGATGTTTTTGAGAAGCTTAGGAATAATCTGGGTTTGTGTTTGAAGAAGGAATAAACTGTAAAAAGGGAGAATTTCCAGTTTAGGAGAGGGATTGAAGAATAAATTAGTTGTCTTCTGCAGTATTGCAGAGTTAGTTGAACAATTCAAATTTGAATAAGTCTTTCCTGATATGTAGGAATGACGTTTGTTATCATCTATTCCTTATGAGTTTGTTAGTCTCTTCTATTTAAGTAGACATCGATGTATCATTTTCAATCAAGCAATACAAGAAACAGTTCTGTATTTTTCTCTGTTTACTACAAATAATACCATAGTGGTCCATGAATTGGTGTGCTTTACTCATTTTTATTAATACCCTGAACCGATCGATATTTGTAGTTTATATTAACAAGGGATTGAGAACCGGTCCAGAGTTTTGCGAATCCTTAACAAATAAAGTTACAAAATAGGACACTAAAAGGTCTAGTCTACTTGTACAGTCTATCTATCCCATCCTTGTATTGATCAACAACCTTGTCCCGTCTTATTTTCATTGTCGGTGTCATGAAACCGTTGTCTATCTGCAATGAGATTCATAGAACGTTCACATGAGTTGCAAACGCAAACGACATGATTGTGATCAATGAGAGCGAACCAAAAAAAAAACGTACCGTGAAGGGCTCATCCACGATTAGAACCGGTCCAACTTGGAACGAGCAATCTGATGTCCTGCATCATGGTTTATACATAAGTTCCTTTTATTCAAAAACTTAACCCCATAATTGCATGATAATGGAAACTATACGCTTGATCCTCCTTTCGAGAGGGATCCAAACGCTCTAAGAGAGTAACACTTGGTTTGAATCATTACCATTTCCTCAGTTCTTCGTAGACCATGCTCGTTAGCGTTTCCTTTCCAAGTTAATCTAACATAAAAACTAAAAGGGGAATAATGATCAACATTCAAATCATATTTACCTCCAAAAGAATGGCGAAACTAGGAAAGACCCATGCTGGTTGCACGACCCGTTGAAATGGCTCATCAAATGAAATATGTCTTTCATATTCTCTTCAAATGCTAGTCGCCCCCACGGAAATGTTTTACAGAAATCTAGATCATTTACGGCTCTGAGAAAGAACGGATGAACAGAGGGTGCGGACTGTCCTGTTTTCTTTTTTCCTATAAGACACTGCATAAGAAATAAATGACCGCCATCTTCAAACGATCTGGAGATTTTTTTTTTTCAACGACAATAGCTTTTCCTCCACATCTTTATATGTTACTATGCCCCCAATTTTAAAATGATTCGCAACAAACGTCGAACTGCCTGATTTTTCATAATGATCTGGATAAGGATGGCAGTATAATTCAGAAAGAAGTGCATGTTCCTGGAGAGAATAACGGACGGGAACGCCATTGATAATGAACCAACATTCCTTCTCCTTCTCTAAACGAGCCATGCGAACAAGAAGCATCCACATACCCATGAGCGTATGGCATGAGTCCCTATTCATATGGAAGAAGTGGTTGAACTGAGGGTGTTCTAGGAACCATTTCATCTCGTCGGGTTTAAGAACGTCCTCTAATGTCTTCACTGCCTTGTCAATATAGCACTTTGCTGAGAGCTTAATTGATATGTTATACTCGGTGGGGCTGAAAAACATTCTCAGAGGTTGTAATGTTTCAGCATCTTCGTTTTTTTCCTGCAAAACAGATTTAGTTGTACCAAGTATTATAAAGTTGTACCTTTTCGTTTCAAGAATTTCTAACTTACAAAACCCGACTAGTTATACCGAGTCCTATCGTTGAATGCAAATACATCAAACATCAAACATCAAATCACAACGGGATTATTTTAAATAGTCTTTTAAAACCATAAGACTAACATGATATACACCACATGAGAACACAGTATTGGCTATCCAAAATTCACAATCATCTAACCCTCTGACAAGTAAACTTTTCTTCAAATCTCTGGATCATGCAAGTAAACTGAGAATTTGTGCCATGACAAATCAACAATACACTCTAAAGTCCGAATCCAATTTATAACTTTTTTTTTTGAACCGAAGAATGCGTTTTTATAACTAAGTTGTGCAAATACCGTTTTTCAGAATCGATTGGACTCGACTGTGTCTCTTCTTCTTCTTCTACGATTTTATCTTCTTCTTCTTCTTCGTTTTCTTCTTCTTCTACGATTTTATCTACATGCGCCTCTTCTCCTCGGATTTCCGATGTCACTTGGTCCATCTTCACCTTCGGTCGGATTTCCGATGTCACTCGGGTTCTTTGTAGATTCCATAACTAGAGGAAGCATGTCTTCACCTTCGGTCGGATTTCCTCAGCCACTTGGATTCTTTGTACGCATCTTCGGCCGGATTATGAAGTAATTTGGTTACTTCTGTCGATTTGAGAGAAGAAAAAGAAGAATTGAGACTTAGAAGAAAAATTTGTTGTTGTCTGAGTTTTAGAACAAAAACGGATTTGAGACTTGGAAGAAATAAGAAGAAACCCCGTCGATGATTTTAGGGATTTTTATTGGTTCGGGTGGATAACCCGTTATCTCCCTGGTTGGTGGTTGGGTCTGTAAATACTGTAAATTGTGAAGGTTATTCAGTAATTTCAATCTTTTTGATTTAAAAAAAAATCAAAACGAAATTGTTTTTTAAAAGAGCCTTTTTTTACATGGCTCAGATACACATGAGCATTAGGTCCGTATTTTGGGGCGGCTCAAACCAAAGATAGCATACTATTCTGTGTTCAAGAAAGTGAATTTCAAGCCTTTGTTATCATTGCAAATTTGTGGGGTAAAGGATATAGAAAGATGACATTTGAAAGAGGATAACAAAGAGTTAATGGATATATGATAAACGGAAAGGTTATGAATTTTGGATTGTATAATTGGATCCGAGATGTGAGAGGTTGGACTCAAAAGTTTAATAAAACGTGATGATTATGTGAAGAAGAAAAAAAAAAGATCAAAATCAAAGAGATGTGTAACCAAATCATTATAACAAACTTTTTTTTTGACATGACGAAATAAAAAGAATATAAAACATGGAAGATACTATCGTCTCCGAGGCTAGTTTCGTAGTTGTGAACTTCTGGGTCAGCCCTCAGAATGAGCAACAGTATCCGCTTCCTTGCGCTTTGGAATTAGTTCTGAAACCTTGCACTTTCTAAGTAATACAGATCTACCTGATAGGTATCGCCAAAGCTATTCTGGGCTTTGGGTAGGAATATCCAAAGCTGGTGGGGGCTGCGATGGGACAACGTCTTCATTGCCCTTCTTGAAAAACAATTGATCAACATACTCCCCGTTAAATCTCTATAGCCCTTAATGAAGAGAAAATGGAGAGAAATTGAAGAGATCTCTTCCTCTTCTCATCTCATCGGTTTCTTCTAATTGTTTTATTTTTAAATAATAAAAAACAAAAAAAAAAAAAACAACGACCCGACACCGGAAAGGGAAAGGACGAACCCTCCGGCAACGTCAGTCACATTCGCCGCCGTTGCACGACCACCTCCGGCGACGTCACATTCGCCGCCGTTGCACCGCCGGAGCTGCATTGTGTTCTAAAATCGAGGTTTGGTTGCATATGTAGAATCGAGGTTTGGGGATTTTGGGGAATTTAGGGATTTAGGGAAATTTGGAGATTTTGGGGAAATTTGGGTGTTTAATGAGTAGTTTCTGGGTTGAATATGACTATATTTGCTAACAAATGCATTACAGTTGTTGAATCGTAGTGAATTGTAAATTTTTGAAATCTGAAATGCATTTTCTGGGTTCGAGTTCGAGTTCGTTCTGATGAGTTGGGGATGATAGTACAACTAGTAATACTGCGATCTGGGTTCGATCTGGGTTGGGGATGGTATTACAACTAGTAAAACTAGTAATACTGTGAGATGATGTATAACTAGTAAAACTAGTAAATAACTGGGAATAAATAGTGTATAGGGGATGATAGTACAACTAGTAAAACTAGTAAATAACTGGGAATAAATAGTGTATAGGGGATGATAGTACAACTAGTAAAACTAGTAATACTGTGAGATGATGTATAACTAGTAAAACTAGTAATAGTGTAAAACTGGGAAAAACTAGAGTATAACTGTGAACAAAAAACAGTATTGACTGAGTTTTTTGGTATTGTTTGGGCAGGATAAAATGAGCAGCAACGTCAACATACATTATAAATGCGAAGGTCGCATTAATGGTCTAGTGTTCAAGACATCAGTTGAGGAGATAACAATGTCCATGGTAGAAGCTAGGTTATACAAGAAGCTTGGGTTAGACGAAAGTAAGGTTAAATTGCAATTGAGTTACATTGCTAGGTTGGCTGGATGTGAGGAAAAGTCGTTTATTTGTGATGATGAGGATCTGTTGGTGTATCTAACGCATTTAGATAATGAGAATCGTAGAAGTGTTTTGAATGTGGAGTTGTTGAGTACAGCGGAACTGCCCGAGCAACAGTCGAGAGCGGGGAAAAGCTCGGGGAAAAGCTCTTATGGTACGAACTATATAGATTCGCAGCGCAATGATGATGGAAGCAGAGAAATAGGACTCAATGCCATTACGTTGTATGTTGACAACGGAGAAGGAAATCAAGAAGAAGAGGATGACCATGATGATGATGAAGATGATGAATGTGAGGGTAACGGTGGGGATTCATCGTATATGCGTGATTATTATGTTGAGGAACCACCTGTTCTTGAATGTATTCAGAGTTTAGAGGCATGGGATGACGGTTTGGATTTGAGTATTCGTCAAGAATTTCCTAGTAAGAAAGCCGTTGTAGAGTTGGTTCATAGAGGCGCATTTGTTAACTCTTTCGGGTATGTTATAAAGAAATCGGATACCGTGCGATGGGTGGCCAAATGTGCTCAGCGAATTTGTAAATGGAGTGTACGAGCAGCGAAGATCCCAAACTCGGATGGTTTCTCAATTAGAACGTACACAAAGATGCACACATGCAACCGCGCTAGTCAGAGTGAAGAAGGCAGCGTTAAGAGGAAAGGAACAGTACATCTAGTCGCATCTATTGTGAGTGAGGCATATCCCGGGAAACTAGAGACTCCAACTCCTAGAGTCATCATGGAACTTGTGAAGGACAAAGTTGGTGTAGAGGTATCGTACTCCACGGCTTTGAGAGGGAAAAATCAAGCAATTTGCGATTTGCGTGGAAGCCCGGAAGATAACTACAGGATGTTGTATAGTTATTTGTACGTGTTAGAGGAGCTGAATCAGGGTACGAAAACGGCTGTGGAACTGGATGAGATGGGAAAATTCAAGTACTTATTCATAGCTTTGGGAGCTTGCATTGATGGGTTTCAGTTCATGAGGAAAGTGATTATTGTGGATGCAACTTTTCTGAAAGCCGGATTTGGTGGTGTACTAGTTTTCGCCGCAGCTCAGGATCCCAATCGTCACATTTATCCCATAGCATTCGGTGTACTTGACGGCGAGAATAATGCTAGTTGGGCCTGGTTTTTCGAGAAGCTGCAAACCGTGGTAGACGACTCTTCCGAGTTGGTATTTGTGAGTGACAGAAATGTAAGCCTCATCAACGCCATAGCTAACGTCTATCCACAAGCTCATCATGGGTTTTGCTTATGGCATTTGTCTCAAAACGTTAAAGGTAATGCTCCAAGCGCAAGCAGAGCCGTTGTCGCCGAAAAATTCCAAGAGTGCGGTAAGGCTCACACGGTGGCTGAGTTCAATATGCTTTACGAGGCGTTTAAGCAGAGATTTCCTTCAGCGGCGAAGTATGTGGAGGAAACCACCGTGCCAGAAAAATGGGCTAGATGTGTATCTCCGGTCGCTAGATACAACCTCGACACTAGCAACTCCGTGGAATCTCTAAACAAAACTTTTAAGGATGCCAGGAAGTACTCCTTAATACCCATGCTTGATACGATAGTTCGAAAGTTTTCTGATTGGTTTAACGAGCATAGGAACGAGTCTGTGTCAGGAACGAGTGCGAACATACTGGTTCCTTTGGTTGAGAACTTCTTGCACAACATTTGGCCTGATGCTGAGAAATTATCGGTGAGGGAGGTAAACGGTTATGAGCTTGAATACGAGGTAATTTCAAAAGACGGAAAACTATATTTGGTGAGCTTGGCAAAAAAAACTTGCACTTGCAGGTTCTATGATATTCATATGTATCCTTGCCTCCACGCACTATCCGCTTTCATCTCCTTCAAGAAAATTGGAAGGCGTGATATCCGAATAGTACTTCATGAGTTGTGTTCGAAATACTATTTGATGGAGATGTGGACATTGGCTTATACCAGGTCGATCTATGTAGTGCCCGATATATCTGCGTGGATTGTCCCGGATTACATCATGGAGAGGCAGATAATACCTCCGGATCCCGTCATAAAGAAAGGTCGGCGGAAAGAAAATAGATTTCCATCAACTGGAGAAAGGCGCCGAAAGGGAAGGACGCAGAACCAAATCAAGCGGGGAAGGACACTACCGTGGTTGTTATATCGAGAAGACTATGCCCCCATGTAGAACTTTTATGCTTTTGTTATGTAAAACTTGTTTTCGCTTAATTTGTAATATGTTATGATTTCTGGGTAATACTGGTATAACTATGCATTATTGGTATTAGTTGACTTTTGAAATTAATTATGTTTTGTTATTTGAAAACCTTATCCCCATATTAAATCAGCTAATTTTGTTAGAAATACATCTTCTATGTTATACAAACGTTAGAATGAACAAACAATACAAAGTAGAAATATATTCATATGGAAAACCAATAAAATGACCAACATTCCCTTATACTTAAAGAAACACATTATAATGTATTTTAAAGTTGTTAAGTGAAATGTACAAAAATACCATATTCATAGTTATTATTGAATAGAACATTCATAGTCATATGGAAAACCAATAAAATCTACTGTAATACTAGAAAATATACGTTTTTGTTGGTGTAATACTAATTTAATTGGAAAACAAAATTTTCAATATTTTGTAAAACTAACAACCTGGTATAACTATGTGCATTTTTTTAAATCAGGCCCAGAGTTAAAACAGGCCCAAAGTCCAAAATCTCGGCGGGAATCCAAAAACTCGGCGGGAATTCAAAACAATTTCCGAAAATCTACATTTTTTTTTCTCTCTCTCTCTTCTTTTCTATTTCTTTCGAGACTCTCTCGGTCTCTCTATCCATTTCTCTCTCTCTCTCTCTCTCTCTCTCTCTCTCTACCACTTTCTTCCGATTTCTTCCGATTTCTTCCGATTTCTTCTGATTTCTTCCGATTTCTTCCGATTTCTTCACGATTTCTTCACGATTTCTTCACGGGTCCTTTCTTCACGCTATATTAGCCCTTGACACGATTTCTTCACGAGATCCATGGATTCTACCTACCACTGTACTGACAATTTCGATGTTGAACTTTACGAGGAGGAGAAGAGGCGCGGCAAGGAAATGAAGAAGCTGAAGGAGCATCACGACATGCTCCAATTCGTCGCCGACGCCGAGTACGGGATTCCCACAAAATGCCCATGTGGTGGATACATCAAATCCGATGTCTCTCCAACTCCAAAGTTTAAACGTGATCGAGATACTTTACCAGGAAGTAGGTACTTCACCTGCACCAATTTTAAGGTAAAATTTAATTGAGTTTCTTGGATGTATAACTGGTAATACTAGGTAAAACTACTTGGATTTTCTTCGGATGTATAACTGGTAATACTAGGTAAAACTACTTGGGTATTCTTCGGATGTATAACTGGTAATACTAGGTAAAACTACTTGGATTTTCTTCGGATGTATAACTGGTAATATTAGGTAAAACTACTTGGATGTTCTTCGGATGTATAACTGGTAATACTAGGTAAAACTACTTGGATTTTCTTCGGATGTATAACTGGTAATACTAGGTAAAACTACTTGGGTATTCTTCGGATGTATAACTGGTAATACTAGGTAAAACTACTTGGATTTTCTTCGGATGTATAACTGGTAATATTAGGTAAAACTACTTGGATGTTCTTCGGATGTATAACTGGTAATACTAGGTAAAACTACTTGGATTTTCTTCGGATGTATAACTGGTAATACTAGGTAAAACTACTTGGGTATTCTTCGGATGTATAACTGGTAATACTAGGTAAAACTACTTGGATTTTCTTCGGATGTATAACTGGTAATACTAGGTAAAACTACTTAGATTTTCTTCGGATGTATAACTGGTAATACTAGGTAAAACTACTTGGCTATTCTTCGGATGTATAACTGGTAATACTAGGTAAAACTACTTGTATGTTTTTTTTCTAGGATGATGGACTCCACTTTCGTCAGCCATGGGTTATCGGTGTCGAAGAAGAGATCTCGAAGCTACTTCGGAAGGTTGAAGAGCAGAGCAAGACGATTGAAGAAATGCGAAAAGAGATTCAAACCCATGCCGAAGAGATAGCCAAGCTCAAGTAGATTTTGGCGTTGGATTCCGGCACTGAGAATGTGCAGGTATAAGTGGGGAAGATTGTTAGATTGTTGTTTTATGCTATGTTATAATTTCTGTGTAATAATTTGTACTATGTTATAATTTGTATTATGTTATAATTTCTGTGTAATACTGGTATAACTTTGCATTATTGGTATTAGTTGACTTTTGAAATTCTTTCTTTTCGAACGAAAATTAAGCAAACATCACATTACATATCAACGCCATAGCTAACGTCTATCCACAAGCTCATCATGGGTTTTGCTTATGGCATTTGTCTCAAAACGTTAAAGGTAATGCTCCAAGCGCAAGCAGAGCCGTTGTCGCCGGAAACATCACATTACATATCATCGAAAATTAAGCAAACATCACATTACATTACATAGAACCCTACATAGAATTACAGTTCATACAAAACATTGTTCAAGAGCCAACATCAATGTTTAAGAAACATTCTTGTCCTTCCGCACAAACACGTTACCCTTCCGAGCCTTCACATACTCTTCAATTGTCTTCATCCTATCCTCAAGATCTCCGACCTTCTCTAATATCATACCCAGTTGATCTGTCAAGGTATGCATCGCGGCCACCACCTCCCCGAGAGACGGATTCTTAGCTCGGCCTCCACTCGCTGCTCTTTCCTCCTTTATTTCTCGCCCTTTCACATCTTCATCCTTCATATCTTCAAACTCAACGGTTATTCCCTTCTGAAACAGCGCCTCCCAACTCTCCACAACAGGATCGTGCTCGTCAACATCGTCCTCCATTTCCATGATCGAATCCAAGAACTCTTTCTCCTCAGCCGTAGTTATCAACACATTGTCAATGTCCTGTCAAGTTAAACACATTTAAACAACCAGTATTACCAAGTTTTCCTAGTTTTACCAAATCTACTAGTATTACCAAGTTTTCCTAGTTTTTCCAAATCTACCAGTATTACCAAGTTTTCCTAGTTTTACCAAATCTACCAGTATTACCAAGTTTTCCTAGTTTTTCCAAATCTACCAGTATTACCAAGTTTTCCTAGTTTTACCACATCTACTAGTATTACCAAGTTTTCTATTTTTACCAAATCTACTAGTATTACCAAGTTTTCCTAGTTTTACCAAATCTACTAGTTTTAACAAGCTTTCATAGTTTTACCAAATCTACTAGTATTACCATGTTTTCCTAGTTTTACCAAATCTACTAGTATTACCAAGTTTTCCTAGTTTTACCAATATCTGCATAGTCTTACCAAGTTTTCTAGTTTTACTAAAATCTGCAAATACTACTAACCGTAGTACTTCCGAGTATTTCATACACAGTCTCAAGAGGCCAGCCTCTCAGGTCGCATTTCTTCCACTTATACTTGCACATCCTTGGACAATCGTCCTTAAGAGCTTGAACAGGTTCTCGGATGCTACTTCTTAGTGCCGGAATGGCCTCCAACGCCAAAAGCTACAAACAAACGCATATAATTATACTTTGCAAAAAAAGGACCAACCTAGTCAAGTTCTACAATTTACCTCCAAAGGAAGACAAAAACCAGGAATCGCCCAGCCGCCTCGCACCTCACCGTTATAGTGGCTCAACGTACTCTCTATGGACTCTAACATGTGATCAAAAGAGAATCTGCCCCAAGGAAATGTCTTACACAAATCTAGATCAGCGACATATCTTACAAATATGTCAAGCACGGATTTCCCTTTTGCTCCGGTTTTGGTGGGACAGTAGACGATGCTGCTCAAGAAATACAGCACCGCCATCTTTAGCCTATCTCCACTATCATCCGGTCCCATTTCCTTGAGTCGATCCCTCACGTCTTCCCTTAAAATCTTCTTTTTATTCGAATCATCAAAATACTTTTTTTTGAAGGAGGTGGACCCTTTTCGCTGCCAGTTGAGAGGATAGTTGCGGCAGTTGAGTCCTGAGATCATAGCATGCTCTCGTAACCCATATCGGATGGGAATGCCATTGACCACAAACCATGCCTCCTTTTTCCTTTGGATCGCAGCTGTACGTAACAACAGCATCCACATGGGTTGAACCATATGATTGCTCTTCGGCATGTGGAGAATGTGGCAGAACTGAGGATGCTTCTCAAACCAATCTCTTTCCGTCACACTGAGATCGACTTCTTTAAACGTCTCCAAAACTTCTTCGACGTAGCACCGGGTTGATAGTTTTATGCTCTTGCCATACTGCTCAGGCTGAAAGTAAATTCCAAGTGGTTTCATGGCTTCCGTCTCTGCCTGGGCATCCTGCAAGAAAGCTTTCCTAGTATTACATTTCTACCATTTTAATTCCTGGTGACCCGTGATCCTAGAATTACCATGAACTCTCATTTCTACTTTGTTAGAACTCTACGGTCTTACCTCCGCCGCACTATCCGCCTCAGTATCCGCTGCCGTATCCGCTGCCGTATCCGACTCCGTATCCGCCGCACTATCCGAAATCGTCTCCTCCTCCGAGTCTCTCTTCTCAGCCGTCGGATCAACACCCGCTTCTCCCGCCGACGATTCTTCCGGCCCACTCTCCGCCGGCGCCGTCTTCTTCTTCTTCGCCTCCCTCTTCTCCGACGCAGAAGTCGTCGGTCTCGTCTTCCGGGTTTGCCTCGTTTCCACCATTGAACTCGAATCGATTGAGAATGGTCCGATTGAGAAGGGAAATCGATCAATCCGCCACCCGTTTCACTCACTGAAGAGAGTAAGAAGAAGGGGACGAAGTAAATCGGAGAAGAAGACGAAGTAAATCGTGGGTTACGGGTAAGTAAAGTAAATCGACAAATTAGGATTTAGGTAAGTTTTTTTTTTTCTCTATTATCTCGGGTCAACCCGACCCAGGATCCATTATTTCGGGTTTGCTAGGTACAAACTGTAAATTAGAGGATTCTACCCTGATTTTTCCGTAAATTCCTTTGTTTTCCAATTAAAAAAAAATCAAAATTAAATTCACAATATATGGGGGAGATTTTAGCTCTTTTTTTGAGCATCAGGGAGATTCCAGACGTTTACTCGGCTGGGATAAGAGAACATTGCAATGTCTAAAATGCATACTTTCAACACAGTCAATCGTGGCTTCATTGTCAACTTTTTTTTAGAGTATCATCGTATTTGGTGATTCATTGTCAAGTGCCCACAAATGCATGTCCAGTGACATCTTATCAAATATGGCATATTTAACCCCTGCTGCAACACCACAGAGATCTAGATTACAAACACACCCATATAAGTAAAAAAAACAACAGAGGGTTAACCTTGAGGTACGATATTGATTCCGATTCCGGCAGCTCCATATTTATCTATCAATTGATTCGAGGGGAGGGAATCCTTATATCCGTACAACGAGATTGACACAGGACCACAATAACCACTATCCTCAAGAGCAGCTTTGATTTTATCATGGAACGAATTAGGATCCACATCTTTAGGGATTGGGAAATCCTCCACATCCCAGAAGACACCTGTGTTACTCTCTGCATAAACAACTGATGCAGAGAGATATTTCCAAATATCTTTATTATCTATTTTATTAATTTAGACAATATCCTTTTATTGTTTTAGGGTTTTTCTAGTGTTTTTGATTTATTATAAATAAGTCGTTAAGGCTTAAATTGTATTCAGTTGTTGATTTTTAATAAAGAGCTTTTGTTTTTGAGAGAAGAGTATTCTCTATCCTTGTTTTCGGCAGACTCAACGAGTTCAAGAAACAGGTCCCAAGCGAGGATTCTCTCGAATCCCTTGGTTGAGCTGGCAGGTCCCAATCGATTCCTTCAAATCCATTGGTTGAACTGTTTATCGTTACTTCCGCTATATCAGTTGGTATCAGAGACAGCACTTTGGTTTCTCAATCAAAGTTCGATTCTGTGTGCTCGATTACCATGTCGCTCAGGATTATTTATCCCACAGATAAAAATCTATTTGTTTCTTCTGAAGATTTATGCGTAGAGTTCAAACAAATTATTGGTGATCCAATTTTTGATATTTACGATGATGAATATTGTATTCAAGCCAACAATGGCGAAAGTTTGATCAAAAATCAAGCCGTAATAAATTTTGAAGACAATAATAATTTTGGGTTGTTGACGGTGAAATATTTGGAATACGACGAAGCTGCTGAAAAGTTAACCGACCTACTTCAGAGGGTGAAGGTAACGAGACTTGTGGAAGTTTATCAAACTTCCTTAAGATCCATGAAAGATGTCTTAGAGGTTTATCAACTTCATCATCACGTGGACGAGAAGGACCATACAAAGTTTTGGGCTTTCATCAAATCAGGCCCAATAAAAGTCCCACTTTACGACAACATGGAGCCTCAAATTCGATGTCACCAACAATTCAACAAAGCGTTTGTGGCATATCTTTACTGGAAAATTAAGGAGATTGGCGAGGGACAAAGCTACAGTTTAACGTTTGGAAGATTGAGAAAAGGAAGAAACGAGGTATGTTTCTAGTGGAAGAATTTGAATATGAAGATCACGGTTAAAATTCAAGGCTGAGGATCAGGGTTAAGATTCGAGGACGAATCTTTTCATCATCGGAGAGAATGATGCAGAGAGATATTCCAAATATTTTTATTATCTATTTTATTAATTTAGATAATATCCTTTTATTGTTTTAGTGTTTTTTTAGTGTTTTGGATTTATTATAAATAAGTCGTTAAGGTTTAAGTTGTATTCAGTTGTTGATTTTTAATAAAGTGATTTTGCTTTTGAGAGAAGAGTATTCTCTATCTTTGTTTTCGGCAGATCTATCAAGATCTCAACGACGAGTTCAAGAATCATGTCCCAAACGAGGATTCTCTCGAATCCCTTGGTTGAGCTAGGGAGTCCTAATCGATTCCTTTGAATCCATTGGTTGAGCTGTTTATCGTTACTTTCGCTACATCAACAACACAGGTCGTGGATACAATTAATTAGATCCATTAAACGATAAGATCCATTAAAATTGTTTACCATGACAGATCGACCAGATGAAATATAATCAATTTAAAGACAAACAATTTCGTACAAGACAGAGATATATAGAGATCTTACTAGCGTATACCGCGGCCCAGCGAGGGGACATCATCGCGTAAGACATGGCTTCGTCGGAGGGCGAGAAAATTAGAGACTTCTCTAATCAGCAACAACAACAAACCAAAAGTATAGATCTGTGGCTGCGGATGAGAAACTTTGTTTATTAGGGTTAGATCTTATTGGGCTGCGTCTGGCAGATATTAATTAGGCCCAGTTGTCGTAATCATTCCGGCGTAAATTATCAGAATACAGGAGACTTCTCTCTGTTTCGCGCTCCTCAATTTTCCTTGTTTGATTTGCATGATCATATTCATATTCACCACCCTTGACGTTACCACCAGATAAATCTTTTTCTGTGCTCCCTCCCACAAGAACTGCATTTCCTCTACTCTCTTGATCATTCCGGTGTCTACGACCTGGATCAATAGATTATGTTCTTTTCAACTTGCTACTTGGCTTTGGAGGTCTTGAGATGTTATCTTCCACTCTCGGAGTTCCATGCTCTTCATAGTTCTCATGTTTGTATCCTTGAAAGAAACTCTCTTGTTTAAAGCCGAGAACTAACTTGTCAGCTCTTTTGGTGCTGCTAGGCTTGGGTTTCTCTGTCACCTCTGTTTTCTTAGGCGCATCAGCTTCACCATTTCGATGTTCATTCCCTTGAACGAGATTCTCACGCTTGATCTTCATTACTATAGTGTCACCTTCGTTGAAAATAGGTTCATGTCTTTCTCTAGTCATGAACCTCTTTCCTTGCTTGGATTGCAAATAAAACTCTTTCCTTTCTGCCATATTGTCCCTCTCGAGTCTCTGCAATTAATCTCTTGAATACAAGTTTTAAAAAACAGAAATCTGAAATCTGGTCATCTTAATCTCTTGAATACAAACTTTTGGCCCATTCATGAATACAAGCTTTAAAAAATAAAAACATCATTGAATCAATTGGAAGATCTCAGTCCTATCCAAACTCGGAATTTGGAAACAAAGTCGATTCGAAACGCAAAACACAAATTTCATTTTCAATAACACGAAATTTGGTAAGATATTTAAAAATCATTAATTGAATAACATGGGATTTTAAAAAAAAACCCAAATCTCCTAAAATTTATAATCCAATACACCCCACAGTGTATTGCTTTCATCAACAACTAGTTCGCACTCTTTTTACAATTTTTTCATGAAATTTATTTGAAACATTCTCGAAAATAATAATATCATTCTGAAAGTTTGTAGTTGGTGATATGTTGCGTTTTAACGCATTTTAAACCCGTGTTTTACAAGGTTTCCGAGTATTTTATCGAGTTTTTAGAATCATTTCAGATCCAAATGGTTTTCAGGACGAAGTTAAGCGGCTTAGGAGTAAAACCGACGAAAAATAGCTGAGAAGATAAATGGACCGATCGATCCTTTGTCCATGATCCGATCAGAAGCTATTTCGATCGATCAATCTTTTTCCGAAGATTTCCAGAAGCAAATTCGATCGAACGATCGATCCTCAACCAAACCGACTGATTAAACTATAAGAAAGAAAAAAAAAACTTCTCCTTTTTTCTTATAAAACAATCTTAATTTGTTTCTTTTTTAAACATTAATAATTTTTTTTGGTTTTTGTCAACTACACCTTTGTTATAAGATGGTACATATATTACAAAGTTATACAGTATTATATATTATTTCAATTTTGAAAATACGATTAATATATTAAAACGATCAATTAATTATCTGCATAGTTATATTCATCAATAAAGTAAAAGTATTTGTGTTGGCTGCGGTACAAACGGGTTTGTCTATAAATTGATTAGATTTTATAGACAGACAATTTGTCAAAGATATCTTCTAACAGTTGAGAGTCGTTCCGAAGATCAAAGTAATTGCGTGATATGAGGAATCGTTGTGGTGACGGTTAAAACCTCGAAAGAAGCTATAAAAAGAAATTCAATACTTAGTTTTAAGCATTTGATTCTTTTGAACCTAAATTCATCTATTCGAGATAAATATATATATATATATATATATATCGTTTCATTCATCAATACAAATTCAATTCATCGATACTCGTTTATACCAAGATCGGTTCAAAATATAAATCTGACTGTCAATTTAACTTCCTTTCTAAAATCATACACAAATTTCGACAATGAGATTTAGCAAACACGACACCAATGGTTACGAAAACTGGGCTTATTTGGTATTTGCCAGGCCCAATCCAATACGATACTTATATTGACGCAGCATAGATGTTATCCTAATTTACAAAGTGCGACGTCTCTAAATTTCTCGATAACTCTGTCGAAACCATGCCCCGAAAATCCACCACCGGTAAGATCTCTGTCTGTTTGTCTATTAATTGATTGTCGTACTAAAGTCGCCGGTCGAAATTGCTTTGTCTGTACGTTGATGAGAATAGCCTCCCGGAAGATGGTAGCTAAATATGCAGAAGCCGAAATCTTGATCTTTCCCGTACCCAAAGGTAAATTCCTCTACGTAAACCTTATTTTCACAATTACGGAATCTTTTTTTTCTTTCCCTTTCTTGTATATATGTCTGTAATCTAGATCTCCGTCGATATACTATTCCAGAAAATAAACATGCGAGAGTTCATATGATGTTATTGGCCATTCTTAACTGGGCACTGAACCACAACCACGCTTCTGATAAATCATCATCTCCTTCGATTATACTCTCACAAAACATCGGAGTAGACGCCAATTTCTCCAGTGTTTTTAAAGCTTTGCAAAAGAGAGATTTCAACATTGTCTTGGAAGAGCCTGCAAGCCTAATCAACCAAAGCGGAAGAGCTGTTCTAAGGGATAACTTCTGAGCTTGGCGGAAACTTATTATGTGCTTTTATTTTCGGAGCATAATTACTAATGTTATATCATCTTTTGCTTTTTTTGACTAATGTTATAATCGCTTAGTTTTAAGGGTTTTCCCATTTTGAAATCGAAGTTTTCATTATTATTTATGTCTTCACATCTTATAAATTTGTAAGAAAGCTCCGATAAATTTGTTTCATTTTCATTGTAAGAACATAAACCTGTGGTTTTATCTAAACTCAGAGTCATTAAGTGGTGCATATTAGAGTTGTTGATAATATTCTTCTTTTTCTTTTATTAAAAAAAGACACATTCCATCTCAAAATAATATATTGATGCACAAATCATAGCTCACCTAATCAAAGCTTTAAGCAAGTTGCAATATTCTATCTACAGCTACCAATTCACCCAATAGATAAGCTTAGATAGCTCAAAGCCTCAAACATTCTCCAACACATCTTTGGTTCATATGCTCATTCAATCTTCAAAGAACACAAACCCTTGACTGGTTAATATAATATTTTCTTCTGCTTTTGACATACCCAAATAATACCATAATGGTCCATGAATTGGTGTGCTTTACTCATTTTTATTAATACCCTGAACCGATCGATATTTGTGGTTTATATTAACAAGGGATTGAGAACCGGTCCAGAGTTTTTCGAATCCTTAACAAATAAAGTTAAAAAATAGGACACTAAAAGGTCTAGTCTACTTGTACAGTCTATCTATCTCATCCTTGTATTGATCAACAACCTTGTCCCGTCTTATTTTCATTGTCGGTGTCATGAAACCGTTGTCTATCTGCAATGAGATTCATAGAACGTTCACATGAGTTGCAAACGCAAACGACATGATTGTGATCAATGAGAGCGAACCAAAAAAAAAAACGTACCGTGAAGGGCTCATCCACGATTAGAACCGGTCCAACTTGGAACGAGCAATCTGATGTCCTGCATCATGGTTTATACATAAGTTCCTTTCATTCAAAAACTTAACCCCATAATTGCATGATAATGGAAACTATACGCTTGATCCTCCTTTCGAGAGGGATCCAAACGCTCTAAGAGTAACACTTGGTTTGAATCATTACCATTTCCTCAGTTCTTCGTAGACCATGCTCGTTAGCGTTTCCTTGCTAAGTTCGTTGACTTCAGGATCTACAGGTGATATTTTCTGCTTTGCTGCTCCTTCTGCTGCTTCTTTGTTTGGGATAATAATAGCTCCAAGGCGGCGTTGATCCTGAGAAGGAAAGATCGAAGAATACATATATAAGTGAAACATCCCATACCATTGTTCCTAAATCAAAGCCTCCAACAAGTACCTGTCCAATAACAACTATTTGTTGAATCAAACTGCTTCTCATGGCTGCTTCTTCAATCTCCAATGGTTCCACGTTTTCACCTACAACGATCAAACTGGCTATCAACCATTTCTAGCAAATATTTTTTGCAGTCAAGGCAGGTTCAGTTTTACTAAAATGTATGCTTATCATACAGACAGCAGGAAACAGAATATGATATACCTGTCGAAAGTACGATAGTGTCCTTGGCACGGCCTTCAAGAACGATGACACCTCCGCAGCTACGACTCCGTCCTGTTGAGTGATGAGGAGCAATCCAACCCATATCTCCAGTATTTAACCATCCATCGTCATCTATAACTTGCTTGGTGGCCAGTGGATTCTGAGCAAAATCAAACAAAACACACAAACTTGATAGCTAAAATGTGGAACTGCGCTGTGTCATACTCTCACATACTCTCACAAACAAAGAGTAGAAAGTGTCTATCACCTTATAGTAACCTTTCATAACCGGTGGGCCTCTGACTTTGACAATGCCCTTTGAACCAGGTGGAAGAACAGTACCAGTCTCATGATCTACAATTTTGAATTCTGTATCTTTAATAGGATGCCCAACTGAGCCAAGAACCTACATAAAATGGTACCAAAATACAATATTAACTAGTTGACATACTCCAAGAAATTATAAAATGATGAATGATATATAAACAGAAAAGATTTGAGAATTGTAATGTCCTCAAAACGCTTCTTTGCTAGATGGGTTTTTTCATAGTTCTTTTGGACTAATTGTGACCCAAACATTTGGTGCAAGATGATCTCAAAAAGGAAACGTCATTGAGGTGAGAGTTTAAACTTACATTACAGCTAAGCCTCCGCGCAGAGACAACAGGTGAGGTTTCTGTCAAACCATACCCATTTTGTACATTCACACCAATGGCCTGCACCAAGAACAAATTTTGTTTAACTATGGACAGAGTACCTTGTTTGAATGCAAAAAAAAAAACATATTTATTCTACTTTGGAGAAAAAATATTGGCGGTCTAAACCTCGAAAAACTTGTCAACATGCATAGGTAAACTGCCACCTCCACTAACACCAGCCTGGAAGAAACAAAGAATGAATTGCTAGTCAGTCTTGCAATCTTTCTTGTAAGATAAAAGAATGTTGTAATACTACCACCTTTGATATTCCAATTGAGGAACGGATTTTTTGGTGCACGAGCTTTTCAGCCAGCAAATGCAATGGCCATAGAACAAACGCAACTACTCTAGCGCACAACCAATCCACCAAAGAAACAATATACATTGGAGGCTTTTGATTTTTCGTCAAACAGAGACCCTGCACACCAAAGCAAAGAACTTATCATGACTCCCAAGCATCACAAATAGGAAACAAGCAGAAAAATTATATCAACCGCATTATTAGGCAGCACAATATACAAAAGAGGACATCATACGGGTCATGAACCTCGTAAATTCTTCTCATCTCCGTATATACCAGGCTGGCTCTGATCAATGTAAGCGCCAAAAATTTACGGGCAGCGGAGCTTGCTGAAATTTGCTTTTGAATCCCGCTGCAATTCTCGGAAAACAGAAAAATATGTTTAGCTCTTATCAGTAAACTTCTGTATCAATAGAACCTATCAGAATGTACATGAATCTTGTGAAAAACAGTTTTAATTGTAACGTAGTATACCTGTAGAGTGTCTCATATACTAAAGGAACTGAAATAAGATAGTGTGGTTGATACCGCTTGAGATCATCCTATAACAACAACAACAAAAGTTTCAAAGCCAACGGGAAAAACAAAAATGAAATACTTGACTCAATGCAAAGTTTCATCTTCTACCATTTTCAAGGATATGATGCTTCTTTAAAATGTCACTGTGTAGCATAACTTAGAGCATCTCTAATGTATTCCCTCATTTTTATCTTCAAAATGGAGTAATTCTAAAATGGAGTTGGATTTCTCTCCAATGTATTCTTCCATTTTTTAATCCAAAAAGAATATTCTTAGTATATTCTTCATTTTCTATTTTATTATTAATTGCTAAAAATACACTTTATCTATAAAATTTACAAATTAACTCATTTTTTTCTTTCAAAACTTTCACAAATTGTGATATTATTTGAATTTAACCATTACAATATCATAAAAAATAACAAAACAAAGCACATTTTAATTTAAACATCACCATTTGAATATTTTTCCCATACATGATCAATTAACGCATTTCGAAGTGAGAAATGAACGTTTTTACCTTTAATTTCTCTGAATCGAGCAAGAAAATTTTGGAGGAAATTTTTTTTTTTAAAAAAGTTCTGAAATCAGAAACTAGGAGCAAATCCATAGATCAATGATCACCTGATCGAGAGAGGAAAAGAGAAGCAGATAATGATCAAAAACCTAAGATAGCTTCAAGGAGAAGTAAGAAGCTGCGATGGAAGAAGAGCAAAACGACGAGTCATCTTCTCCAAAGTAGCATCAGAGGAGAATAAGAGAGTGGAATTGCAGATAAAGATGGGGAAAAGCAACGGGAACAAGACAGGCGCCAATTTTATTTTATTTTATTTTTTGCTAATTTATTAGTACTTCTTTTTAATGTTTCGGTGCATCTTTCTTTATTTCTACCAATGAAGAATGGCCACGACATCATCTCCATAGAATGAATGTTCAGTTTTAAAAAAATGATAAAATATGAAGGACTAAATTATAAATAAAAAAGTTCAACTCCATTTTGGAGTTGAAAATAGAGTTATTCCATATTTGGAGGAAAAATGACATTTCCCCATTTTGCAGTTAAAAATAGAGTAGGGTTGGAGATGATTTTACTGCAAAATAGCATTTGGAGTAGAAAATGGAGTAAGGTTGGAGATGGCCTTAGAAAGGCTTTACCTTTAAGAATCTTATAGACGTATACTTTTGCTCGACTCCACATGTAAATATGAAGTATTCACAAGCCCGTTCATAGGCATGCCAAGAAGGCAGCATACTTAGAAATCTTTCCCCAGCTTCAGCAGGAACAAACTCGTATAAATTTCTTATCTGTAGAGTAATTCAAGAAACAAAATTAACAAAGAGTTTATTTTTTCAGAACGTAATAGCAATCTCAGTAGTTTATAAATGATGACATAAAGATTGGTTTGATTCTTGAACCTGGTGTAACAAATTCTGATGTGTAAGCATAACACCTTTTGGATTTCCAGTGGTTCCGCTGGTATACATGATCGTGGCTGTATCATCTGGATCGATGAATTCGTATTCATACTTCCCTGCAGTCATTCATTTGTTAGCACTGCCAAACACATTTAAGCTCTATGTAAGAAAAATGTAGATCCACCTCTTACCAGCAACCTTAGATCCTGCAAATTTTGCGCGTCTCTCCTGTCCTAATTTTTTTATTTCGTTGTAACTATAGACTGGTGTCTGCCTACCCGCTGTAACCAACAAGGATTTGTCGCCCCAGAGAAGAATCACAAATCTTAGAGGTGCCTTGTAATTAAATGGCTCAGCAATGCGGTTGAAAAACTCAGGGTTATCCACAACAAGAGCTACACTGCAAGACAAGGCACTAGAAATTTTCACAACTCTATTTTGTGAAAATAAACCTGAAACAAGGAACTCAAAGAACCAAATGAAGTCTCTCTTGGGATCAACAGGACAGCTAGGTGTAATCTGAAGTGACAGAATTCTAAAAATGGTTCATGAGAACAAGAAATCATGATGACACAAGTGGTAAATAGAATGTGGTTGGTAAAAGAACAAAAAGGTCTGGGCATACCTTTCCGAATGACAGTATATCTGCAATAACTCTTCAACAGAGGATTTGGATCCTCTAACAACATTGACCGCTCCTGTGGCCATTATACCTAGCATAAAGTAGTAAAGAGTACGTAAACATGCAAATTACGAGCGTAGAAAAAGAAGAACAAAAAATCGAAGAACCGAACGAAATAATTAGAATTATTGCAGTAAATAAGGGTAGCTAAAACAACAGAGAACAGAGAGATATTATTTAGGTGTTTTGATGGGTGAAGCACAACAAAGTTATAAAGGAAGAAAAGCAAAGAGCAGAAACAGCCCAAAACATATATCATTGGTTATCTCTGGAATGGAAATCGCCAAGATGGTTAATGTGTAAAGAGCACTGAGAAGCTTAATCTTCCAAGTTTATCCAATAACGGTTAAGGCTAAAGTGTGCTAAGAAAATTATGTAATCGAAAGTGATTTTCGGACAGCGTAGAATTCGGAACTGCTCTGTATAATCAACCAAGTACCTTGATCAGCAACAAGCCACCGACAAGAGTTATCAGCGAAAAGTGCAATCTTCTCATCTGCTTTCACTCCAACCGCTCGCAAACCCTCAACAAAGTCCAATATTTCTTGTTCCAACTGCAGTTTTAAGATGGTTTCAAATCAAAGCTCATCCAAATTTTAACATCACTGAGAACTTCAAAAGTAAAGTACCCACCTTATCTCAGAACACAAAAGAATTTATCATCTAAGGTGACAAAACCAGCTAAAAAGCTACAATGATACATATGATGTAAACATACTAACTCTTACTTATAAGAAAAACCTCTGTTTCAAAAGTAGGAGTATCTTTACATATTAGAAGAACAAGTGACTCAAAGCAATGAGATGCAAAAAACACTGCTAAATAAGTTAATCTACCTGTTTGTACGTGAATGTAGAAGGAGGGTCATGATACGGATCAACCACAGCAACTCTGTCACCGTACTTGTCCGCAGATGATCTCCAAATATCAGGAACAGCCTTCCATTCATTTGAGCGCAAAACGGAAGAGGATGATGAGCGTTCCAAGAATGGTGAACACCGCCTTAGCTTCTTCTCCTGAACCTATAAGAAAGGTACACAAATTTGATGTTACATATCATTCAGAGAGGCTGGTTATAATGACAATAATAGAGTAATAGCCAAAAGAGAGGTCGAGAGTTTGAAAAATTATAAAGAGCATTTTTCAGGAATCAAGCTCTTCAAAAACTGATGATGATCAGAAGCAATTCAGCTTTCATAAGATCTTAACTAGTCTTGTTTAGTGCAAAGCTACATAATATTTCCTCAAATTACTTTTACTTAGTTCTAAAACCAAAGTAACAGAGCAAATAGCAAACTTTTTTGGGTTTGTGGAAATTAAAATTGCTTATCTAAAAAATGAAAACAATTTTCAGTTTCCACAAACCAATAGAGTGGATATTAATTTTACTTATTTCTGAAATCAGAGTAAAATATCAAACTTTTTTTTTTGTTTTAGCAATTTTAGTTTCCACAAACCCAAAAAAAAAAGTTTGCTTTTTACTTTGATTTTTAGAACTAATAATCATTCAAACCGAAAGAGTGAATTGGTCAGAGGAAGAAAACAAGAAAAGGAAGAAAAAAACTTTGAGTTGAGTGATAAAAGAACTCGCCGTGGACTCGCAGTGAAGTCGAAAACCCCGGCGTGAAGAAACACAAATCCGGTGAGCAAGACCCTTGTGAATCCGAGAATCTTGAAATTCAAGAGGAGATGAGAAGAATCTTGAAACGAGAATCGAAGGACCCAGAGACGTTGACGCCATGGCTGAGAGAGAGAGAGGAAGAAGGGGTTTAGTGGTGTTAGCGTAAAGATGAGAGAAAGAGAGGGAGAGAGATGATGAAGTAAGTAACATAGAAAAGGACGAGAGGAGCATGTCGATATCGTGATTACGATTATCACAGGATAACAAAAGAAAAAAGACCACTTGCTTGGCACCGCTGCAGAAGCATGGCAACTTCAGAGATACTTAAAAATACACAAACAGAGGCCATACTTACACACAAATATAAGAATTTTTATTTATATATATATATGTTTTACAATTTTTTTTTAACTTTTTGTGTGTCTTTTTACCTTATAAATCAATCTATACCTTAAGTATCTTAACAACGGGAGATCGAAAGAAAAGCTTCTACATCTGGAAATCTCTGTTACAAGGACGGAACTTGCTAAGAGACAAAATCTGGGTTGGAATGAAGAAAAAATCAGAAACTTAGTTGATGAGAAGATGCAGAGTTAATACTATCAACAAGAGTAAGATCACGAAACTCTAAAGACTTTCTGGGTTGGCACTACAACAAATCAGGAATCTATACAGTTAAATCAGCGTATTAGCTAGCCACGTATCTACCCAATCTTGACCGCCGTCCAAACCCTCCACCGGGGAACCTTCATCTAAAACAAAAAATATGGAAACTTCAAACAGCCCCAAAACTGAAACACTTCTTATAGAAGATGGTATCAACCGCGTTACCCATTGGTGAATGTCTCAGGAGAAGACATATAACAAGATATTTAGTTTGCCCATGATGCCATAACAATAAAGAAACAGTTGAACATCTATTTTTCGACTGCCAATATGCTCAATCTATTTGGAGAGCATATGGATTTCCTAATCATGCCATAATGGATCCAATACAGACATGGGAATCAAAGCTGGAAATTTTGACTACAAGTAACTCAGCGATACCACAACAAATCAGCCAACTTGCTATGTGGATCTTGTGGCGTATATGGAAGAGCCGGAATCTACTACTATATCAAATAAAATCAATCCCTTGGAGAAAATCTTTAACATGGGCTCAAGATGATGCAAAAGAATGGTTGGATACACAAGATTATGTCGATAAATTCAGAGGGGATACTTACACAAATATAAGAATTTTTATTTATATATATGTTTTACAATTTTTTAAACCTTTTGATAATTTTATTTCCAAATATAGTACGCAATCTTTATTTTGAACTATCTTATCTTTAATAATATAAAACAGAATATTTCAAAATTAGTAATTCGCATGACTGCGATAAGTGTGAAGTTAATCGATTCTATTTTTATATGTGTTTAATAAAATTTTTATTATATTTTGATATTAGATAAGTACCCGCATATATGCGGGTTTGTAATTTAATATTTTATAACACGTTAAAAAAATTTAAAGACGAAAAAATAGAAAACAAAATTAGATCACTCGTGAAATATATATAATACATAAATTTAGAAACAAAATTTACGATAAAATAGATATACATTGAATGAAAAATTTGATGAAAAGATGCAGTAAATAGCTTTGAATACGTTTATTGGATTTTTAAATTTTTGGTGTGTAATTGACACACTACCAAATTGTAGTTTATGTAGAGGTGAGAAATTATAATTATTTTCCTTTTATGATTAATTTTCTTAATCTAAACGAAAAAACTAAATAATATTTTTTCTTTTTTTATATTAATTTTGCCTTTTAGAATAAATTTTTTCTTTTTAATTTTTTTTAATAACTTTACCTTTTAAGATTATAAATCGGTTATTAAATTTTCAGATTTTTTGAGTTTTTTTATTAATCGGTTTTAAGATTATATATCGGTTATTAATTGATTTGAGTAACTTTACATTTAGTTTTATATTATAAAATTCCCTTATTCTAAACTGAAATATTATTTATTTATTTTTTTAAAAATTTGGTTTTTGTTCATTTTTTTTTATGATTGTTATATATTGTTTAATTTCCTTATTATAATCTGAAATATAGTTTTTCCTTTTTTTAAAAAAAAAATTGGCTTTCATTTATAGTTTTTGTTTAATTTACTTAATCTAAACATAATTACTATTTTTTCCTAATACCTTTTAAGATTATAGCTTTGTCTATTTTTCCTAATACCTCTTAAGATTCCTAAAATTTTACTTTTATTGTTAATATTATGTGTTAAAATATAATTGTAATTTTATCAAACACGTATCAAAATATAATTGGAAATTTATTAAAAATGTGTCAAAATCTGATCGTTTGACTTAACACGTGTCGCGATCATTTGAATTACTAACTTTGAAACATTCTATTTTATATAATAGATAAAATTTGACATGTTTAGATTTTTTTTTTATGAAATCTAAACGTATAAGAAATCATATAATAAATAAAATTTGACATGTTTAGATTTTTTTTATGAAATCTAAACATATAAAAAATCAGGTACTTTATAAAAAAATTATGAATAATTTCAAAAACTTATGAAATAAATGTTTGAATAAAAATTTTGGTGAAACATATGCTGTAAATACCCTTGAATACGATGATTGGATTTTTAATTTTAATGTGTAAAAGTATATATTTATCTTTTGTAAATAATTAATAACACATATTTAACTTTAATAAAATATTATGTGGTTTATATTTTAGATAAACGGAATAATAAAATTTATTTTTTCAGTTTATAAGATATTTTTGATCGATTTGTTAAGTTTTAAAAGTCACACATTTTAAAATTAAAAATGTGTAGATTATTATATAGAGTTTGGTCGTTGTTGTATATTAATAATTTTCTTTTTAAAGTTTCCTTTTGTTATAATGAAAATGATTATAAACTTTTAAGTTTGGTCGTATATTAATAATTTTTCTTTTAAGTTTATAGTTATAAACTTTTAAGTTTGGTCGTATATTAATAATTTTCCTTTTAAGTTTATAGTATATTTATAATTTTCTATTTTTAAGTTTGGTCGTAGTATAAACTTATAAGTTTCTTTTTGTCACTTTTCTTTATTGTAAGTTTTCCTTACTTATTCTTATTTTTTTAATTGCTTTTTTTTAATTTAACATTTTTTAATATTTATTTTTTATTGTTTTTTAAGTTTGGTTGGGGTATAAACTTATACGTTTCCTTTTGTCAATTTTCTTTATTGTAAGTTTTCCTTACTTATTCTTTTTATTTTTAATTACATTTTTTTAGTTTAACATTTTTAAATATTTACTTTAATTCATTTTTATTTTTTTAATTAAATTGACACATGTCAATTTCTAAATTAATAACCTTGACAAATTTCACGATCTCGTGATTGATAATTAATCTAATGTATATTAATAATTTGGTCGTGGTTGTATATTAACAATTTTCCTTTTTAAGTTTCCTTTTGTCATAATGAAAATTATTATAAACTTTTAAGTTTGGTCGTATATTAATAATTTTTATTTTCAGTTTATAGTTATAAACTTTTAAGTTTGGTCGTATATTAATAACTTTCCTTTTAATTTCATAATATATTTATAATTTTCTTTTTTTAAGTTTGGTCGTGGTATACATTTTTCTTTATTGTAAGTTTTCCTTACTTATTCTTGTTTTTTTTAAGTGCCTCTTTTTAATTTAACATTTTTAATAATTAATTTTCCTTTTTTAAGTTTGGTCGTGGTATAAACTTATAAGTTCTCTTTTGTCACTTTTTTTTATTGTAAGTTTTCCTTACTTATTCGTGTTTTTTTTAATTGCCTTTTTTTAGTTTAACATTTTTAATATGTACTTTTCCTTTTTTAAGTTTGATCGTGGTATAAGCTTATAAGTTTTCTTTTGTCACTTTTATTTATTGTAAATTTTCCTTACTTATTCTTTTTTTTTTAAATTGCCTTTTTTAGTTTAACATTTTTTAATATTTACTTTAATTCATTTTTACTTTTTTAATTAAATTGACACATGTCAGTATCTAAATTAACAAACGTGACAAATATCACGATCTCGTGATTGATAATTATCCTACGTGTCACGTTCACGTCGAGGGATCCACTTTTATATAATAAGATTTTAAACTTATTATTGTTTTGGTCGTGTATTATTCTTTTGGTGTGATTATAATTATTTTGGTCGTGGTTGTTTTTTTTTAAGTGGTTATTTTATAAGTTTTCTTTTTTTAAGGTGTAGATCTTATTATTTGTTTTGGTCGTGTTTTATTTTTTTGGTCGTGATTATTATTGTTTTGGTCATGGTTGTTTTTTTATGTGGTTATTTTATAAGTTTCTTTTTTTAAGGTGTAGATCTTTTTTTTTTCTTTTTTTAATATTTCTTTTTTTAAGTTAAACATTTTTAATATTTACTTTAATTCTAAGTTTTCTTTTTATTATAAGTTTTCATTATTTATTTTTGTTTTTCTTTTTTTAAGATTACATTTTTTTAAGTTAAATATTTTTTAATATTTACTTTATTTCTTTTTTTGCTTTGTTAATTAAATTGACACATGTCAATATCTAAACTAACAGTGACAAATGTCACATTCTCGTGAGTTATAATTAACCTATGTATCACGCTCACGTCGAAAGATTCAGCTTTATATAATAAGATGTGTTTCATAAATTTTTAATTATATTTTAACACATAATATTAACAATAAAAGTAAAATTTAGAATCGATTCATAATCCTAAAAGGTAAAAGAAAAAAAAATAGTAGTTATGTTTAGATTAAGGAAATTAAACAAAAACTATAAATAAAAACTAAAGTTAAAAAAAGGAAAACCCATATTTTAGACTAGAATAAGGAGTTTAAACAATATATAACAATCATAAAAATAAAATGAATAAAAGCCAAAAAAAAAAATTTAAAAAGGTAAAATCATATTTCAGTTTATAATAAGGAAATCTTATTATATAAAACTGAATGTTTCAAAATTGCTAATTCACATGAGCGCGACACGTGTCAAGTCAAAGTTGGAAAAATATATTTATTTCACCAAATTTTTCTTTCAATGTATATATTTATTTCATAGTAAACTTTGTTTCTAAATTTATGTATTATATATTTTCACGGGTGATCTAATTTTGTTTTCCATTTTTCGTCTTTAACTTTTTTCATGGGTTATAAAATATTAAATTACAAATCTGCATATATGCGGGTACTTATCTAATACAATATATTCAAAAAATAATAATTAGTGTAGATTCTTTTTTTGAAATATTATAAAATTTTAATGTGAACTTGTAAATAATGAGAAGTACGCAAAGTTCTATTTTCCTCTTTTTATTTTAGGATTAAAATTCTTCTTTTTGTTGAAATGTAAAATTTATATATTGATCAGCAAAAAAGGTTATATACAAAATAGTAAAAAAAGAGAAAATTTGATTTAATATTCCAAAAATATATATATATATATATATATATATATATTTATATATATATATATATTAAAAATTTGAAAACTAACTTCTTTATTAACTAAAAAGACAATTATACCACCATGAATTTTGAGAATTTAAAAATACAAAAATATGTATTTTAATTTTTAATTTTTGGAATAAAATATATATTATAAAAATAAATTTAATAATAATTTTTATTATATATATATATATATATCTACTAGAATTATATACATTTATTTTAATTATAATTTATATTTAGGTATAAACATATTTAATAAATATACATAAATATTATTATAAAAATCTACTTATATGTTTGTCATAATGTCATTAACATACTCAAAATCTATATATATACTTCGTACATCAAAATTATACGAAAAACATGTTTGTAAAGTCATATGTTAGTACGTTCATACAATCTACTATGTTATCATAAGTTTTTGTATTCACACTATCTAAGGTAAGTTATAATTTAATAATATGTGATTCCGTCAATTTTTTGTAAAAATAATGATATTCCATCAATTTTTTGTTTTATTTGATTAGCTTTTATATAATGATTTTTTGCAATATCACTTCAACAAATCTAATTATGACGAACGAATAATTGAATTTGTGTATTATGGAATTGAACAACATAATTAGCAGTCTCATGATCTACTATTTTGAATTATGTATCTTTAATACGATGTCCAACTGAGGCAAGAACCTACATAAAAAAGTATGAAAATACAATATAAACTAGTTGACTGACATACTCCAATAAATTATATTAAGAAAACGAAACAGACAAAACAATGATGAATGATATCTAAACAGAAAATATTGAAGAATAGTAAAGGCCTCTATACACTATTTTGCTAGATGGATTCTTTAATAGCTCTTTTGGACTAATTGTGACCCAAACATTTTGGTAAAAGATGAGACCTTATTATCCCATGATCTCAAAAGGAAAGGTCATTGAGGTGAGCCTCCGAGCAGAGACAACCGGTGAGGTTTTCTGTCAAACCGTATCCATTTTGAACATTCACACCGATGGCATGCGCAAAGAACAAAGTCTATTTACATATGGACAGAGTACCTTGTTTGATGCCAAACAAAACATATTTATCTCTAATTTCAAGTAACAATATTGGCGGTCTAAACCTCGAAAAACTTGTCAACATACATAGGTAAATTGCCACCTCCACTAACACCAACCTGGAAGAAACAAAGAATGAATCTTTCTTGTAAGATAAAATAATGTTGTAATACTACCACCTTAGATATTCCAACAGACGAACAGATTTTTTGGTGCACGAGCCTTTCAGCCAACATATGCAATGGCCATAGAACAAACGCAACTAGTCTCGCGCACAACCAATCCACTAAAGAAACAATATACATTGGAAGCTTTTGATTTTTTTTGTCAAACAGAGACCCAGCAAACCAAAGCAAAGAACTTATCATGACTCCCAAGCATCACAAATAGAAAACAAGCAGAAAATTTATATCAACCGCATTATTAGGCAGCACAATATACAAAAGAGGACATCATACGGGTCATGAACCTCGTAAATTCTTCTCATCTCCGTATATACCAGGCTGGCTCTGATCAATGTAAGCGCCAAAAATTTACGAGCAGCGGAGCTTGTTGAAATTTGATTCTGAATCCCGCTGCAATTCTCGGAAAACAAAATAATATGTTTAGCTTAGAAGCCTCTCGACTGCGAGAGATGGCTTTAAAATACGTAAACACCATGTGCATATGCTCATAAGCTCTTATCATAAACTTCTTTTGTTCTTCGTGATTCTTCTTCGATTAGGACTTTTTGTTTCCTCGCCTTGATTTCAAACTGATGTGTTATTGGAATCATGTGGTTCTCTCCTGGCTTGTTAAATTAGGGAAATTGTATCAAATTGATCTTTATAACTCGTGACGCTGATTGAGATCAAAAATTTCATATTGCATTGGGGAATCATTTAAGGAAAATGGACGTTACCTCTGATTTCTGAGTAAAAAACATAGTTTTGACTTCAAATCTTCTATTATCTCTTGCTCCTTCAAAACTAGGGTTTATAAATTGGGTTCTTGCTCGGTTCTGCTGTTATTTCCTTCTGGATTTTTAGTAGAGATGTGAAATATCTGATTTTTACAATTGCTTTCAAACGATTCCCTCCTATCAATTAACTTAAATTATGCATTTAATTCTTCTACTAGCATGACTGTCTATTCGGTAAATGTCTATCTAAACACGAATTCAATGTAGATCTTATATTTCTTGCATATTTGTTTGCTTAATATTTATTAATAAGCTATTGTATCAGAGTTCTATAATGTACGATTCTAAAAGTTCTTAGCTTTGGACCACTTATTTTCCTTCCGCATCAAAGATGACTTCTTCAGAACTTGTTGTATTTTGGGATAGAGAAAATTGTGGATTTAAACCACCGCTGACACTCAAGGATGTGCTAAAATATTCTTTATGAGTGGCCAAACACAAGTGGTTCAAGCCACAAAATTTTTAACGCGAGCAAATTTTGTGCAACGTAAAAAAATATGGAAGAGATAGGAGTGGAATGAGAGTGTAAAATGCTAACAAAACATTGTTTAAGCCATTGAAAATGACACAAACGTAAAAACTATTATAGTTATATTTACTATTATAGTTATATTTACGTAGAATATATTATTCCAATCATCTCATGTAACTTTTGCGTAGTCGCTTAAATTTTCCTCTGAATCCTTGCACTTTGCCAAATACATCTTAGCTTTAGGTAAATTATCCATTGCCCAAGCAATTTCACAGTCACCTGATATGACGAGTATGTACTCATGTAAACGATTGTTCAATGCGCGACCCAACATGTGGGTTGCTAGCAATAAATTTTGGGCATTACTGTTTTTCACGAGCCTTCCATATTCTTCAACATATTCTTTGCAACGATTAAATCTTTTTGTGGAGTGTACAAGTTCGATACCTTGGTTTGTTCTAAGCTCATATCCGTGTTGCCTGGTAAAAGTACGAGAAATATCTCCAATAATCATCATAGAAGAAATTTGATTATACGGATTCCTATTTTGGATAGCAGTGGTAATATTGGCCCGTAATCTTACCAGTGGATACTGTTGGGGAAGGTTGCACGTATGCAAGTCCCAAAAAACAGAAAATTCCTCCATAGAAACTTAGATCTGAAAAAATAAGTAGCAGAATCACTTAACCAGCGTAAGAGCTTAAACAAAAATCCCCTCTCCAAGCGTCCCTCTTGTTGATCCCACGGATCGCTAAGTGTGTTTAAAGAATGATTAGGAGACGGGAGGTGAGATTTTCGTTAATAGAGCAATTTAACCACAATTAAGACAGGTCGGGAGAAATACGAGCAGGCCGGGGGCCGTGTTTCGTGTTATTGATGAAAGAGAAGTAAACGCTTTTGAATTACGAACTGGTTCCGAAGGACGTCCAGTTCGGCGTTCTAAAGTGTTATCTCGTTACAAAGATAGAGAGGTCGGGTAACTTGTGGTAGGTGAGAGTCAAAATCAGAGTCCTCCTCATTAATGGCATATGAGGGGTATATATAGTCGGGGTCGGCTTCCTGCTCCCCGAGATCTCGGGCCACGTGTCGTCTACGGCCTCTTTTGCGGGTAAGGTGGCCTAGGAGGCGTGTCCCGGCTTTCGAGGAGAGAGGTCATGATGAGCTCGGCGTAGCGTGTTGCAGGGCAATGCACTGTTTTACCAACTCTGCTCCACCTGCTCCCTCCTGCCCTTGTCAGCTCTGCAGGGTTGGTGGGACGTCGGGTCGAAGGCACGTCCCTACGCGGGTAGGGTACTGCCTTACCAACTCCCACGCGCCTACTCTCCTGACGCTTCCTGCTCTGGCGGGGCATCAGCGCGGGCCCGGGGTACGTTGCTTTCAGGTCGGCTGCCGAGCCCAGCGCGGCGGACAGCGCGGGCCCGGGGTACGTTGCTTTCAGGTCTTGCAGGTCGGTGATATTAAGTCCGGTGACCGCACCGAGGAACGGCCTTTCCTAAGATGGGCCTAACTAATTGGGGGTGCTAGGCCCACCTCCAACAATAGGCCCTCCCCCAGTTCGGTGTCGCGAGGCGAAGTGAGCATGCCGAAGTTGATCTAATGTTAGTTCGGCGCATCTTAGGACGGTTTTTCCGTGCTCAACTGTGTGCCTTTTCCGAAAAATCTGTAGGAGGTTGGCGCGTATCTGCCACGCGGGGAATCGAAAGGTTGCCTCGTTTTTCGCGCGAGATGCCCACGCGCGGCGTGTGACAGACGCTTCGTGGTTATCGAGGCGCCCCCTGCTTTTTGACGTGGGAGATCGAGGAGCCGTCATCATTAGGTTTTTTGGGCAGCCGTGCTTCTTTTGACACGCATCCAGGCGTCGCTTCACTGTCCCCCTTCCTCTATTTAAACCTTCTTCCTCCTACTGTTAAAACCTTCTGCGCATACTCTTAAGGTAACCTCCTTTCTCCGATTTCCTCCTTCTCTTCCTACTTTCTTCCTGTCTTTTCGATTTCCTCCTCTCCGTGCAATGGCTCCGATGTTAGACGGTATCAGAGTTGAGTCGAGCGAAGAATCGGCGTCCCGTGGTGGCGGTAACGATTCTCCGAGTTCCTCCTCCGGTGATTCCGAACATCCCTCTTCTCCGCGACGAGGGGCAGACAGTGGGGAACAGTTGGCCCCCTCGACTTCGGGGGCCGCCCCGTTGCTCCCGGGGACCCATCTCCGGCCGAAGACGGTGGTTAGATCCTCTGGCGGTCGCGGTGTTGGCCAAGCTGAGGGTAGAACCGGGCATCTGGGCGACCGTGGTGGCCGTCAGGGCGGCCGTGGAGGCGGAGCTCGAGTGGCCAGGGTGAGGTCCCCCCTGGTTCCCTACGAGCAGGGAGGGTCACCGACCTGGAGCACAGCGGAGTCGGTGACCCTCCTGGGGAATCTGTGTGGTTTTTCCGCCGGCGTTGAGCTCAGGGTACCCAGAGCGGAGGAGCGCCCGTGGACTCCTCGGCCGGGCTTCGTCTGCTTGTACGAGTCGTTCTTCCAGAAGTGCGGCTTGCGCCTTCCTCTCCCCGAGCTGTTCGTCCAGTATTGCCGGGCGCAGGGCTTGGCCTTCTCGCAGGTCTGCCCGTCCACGGTCCAGGGGATGATCGTGCTGCTGACCTTAGGGCACGAATGCGACGTGGAGGTGACGTTGCCTATGTTCGAGGCGTTCACCCAGCAGAAGGCAAACCCCGGGATTCCTGGGACCTTCTATGCCGCTTTCAAGCCCGCGGCGAACGTTCTGGAGGCACCCAGCTCGGGGTCTAGGGCGAGCAAGCTGTCGAAGGTCGAGGACTGGTCTCGCAGCTACTTCTACGTCCGGGCTACCGCCGTGGCTGGGCTCGATCCGTTGGCGAGATACACCCGGGATTGGAATTTTTCCCCGGGTAGGGATTTGCAGGTCGAGCTGACTTCTCCTCTTTGGTTGTCTGACTGATGATTTTTTTTTTTTTTTTGGTCTTGCTCTTCAGGCCCTCACTCCTCCAGATTCAAGTTACCGGACTACGCAGGTCTACTTGCCGTGCTCAGGACAGTGCGTCGGAGAGAGGGGAAGTCCTTCACCGCTGCGAGAATCGAAGCTGCAATGACCGGAGGGGGTTTTTTTTTTTTTTTTTTTTTTTTTTTTTGCCGAATTAACGGTTCTTCCTTCGCAGGTAGAGCGAGGTTTGCCAATCCGCAGTACGCGGACTCGTTTGTTGCACCGCCTCCGCCGATACCCGAGGTGCCGGTCAGGCGAGACCCGGCACCACGGGTTGCGGGGAATTCCTCCGCGGCGACTCCCTCGAAGAGGAGGGAAGACCGGGCTGCCGGTGGGGAGACCGGCAGAAAGAAGAGGAGGACGGGAGAGTCCTCTTCCGGGGGTCGGGAGGTCATCCGGCCTACACTGCCCGGGCCGGAGCCCGAGGTGCCTTTGGCCGTCGTGCCGGCAGGGGGGGTCGATGAGACCCGGGCTCAAGGGGGCGATGGGGTCGGCGAGACGACCGTCGTCGCGGAGGATCCTGCTGCTGTGCAGGAGGCCGAGGGTCGCAGCGCCGAAGTGGGCGGCGCCTCGGGAGGTTCCGACGATGGGCCTCGGGACTACAGCTTCTCCTTTACCCACGAGGATGGAAGCAACCAGGTAATCGTCGATCCGGACGAGTGCGCCGAGCTGGCGCAGGCCATGATGTTCGGGCGGAGGTACCCGCATTTCGTCCCGCTTGAGATGGCGGAGTCCGACACCTTCCGTCAGGTGGCGCGATCCGCAGCTCGGGTAAGCTCCTGCTCTGGTCTAACTGCTTTTAGCTAGACTTGTTGCGCGTCTTTGTTAACAACTCGTTTAATGCAGACGATGGCCCTTAGTGCCTTTCTGGCGGAGGCCTATGAGAAGAGGCTCGCCGAGCAGGCCGCCTCGATTAACTTCCTCCGGGAGTGCCGGGAGTCCAGCTCGCAGATCCAGTCTACCCGTCTCCACGGGCTCGAGAAGGAGCTGAGAGATGAGAAGGCCCGATCTGCGGCGCTGGAAGAGGAGGCGGTGCGGTTAAGAGCCCGGGCGGTCGAGGTGGCCAGTCTGCAGTCTGCACTAGAGGCCGAAAGGGACCGTGCTGCAGCTGGGTGGGATCGGGCGTCGGGGCTCGAGGAGGAGAACGGGCTCCTGATAGGGGAGCGGGAGACACTCCGCTCCAGGGTGAAGGGGCTGGAATCCGCCATAGGCCGGGCCAAGGTGGCCGTGGCTGCGGAGAGCGATCGGGTGTCAGCCCGGTGGGAAGCGCGGAACCGGAAGTGGTCCGCGAAGATGGAGAAGATCCGCGCCCACCTGGACGGGCGCCGCCGGGCCTTAGAGCCGCACCTTCTGTACAGCCAGGTGACCGGCGTAAAGGCCTGCCTCAAGAGGATGGAAGCAGAGGACGGGGTGTCGGTACCGTTCTACCGGTATCAGAAGCTGGACGAGGACGAGGCGGCATTCGGTGCCGTACTGGACGGGATGGACTTTCCGGATTTGACCCCGGAGGATCTGGAAATCCCTCTGGACCGTGCTCACGGCGTTCTGCTTGAGCACATTATACTTGTCGCTTCCTCTAGCACCCCCGCGGTGGATCTGACCTTGGAGGCTCCGCTGGCTGCTGAGGACGTTCTTGCGGTCGCTGAGACCGTCCAAGCAGATCCCTCGATCCCGTCTGCTGACGAGGGAGTCCCCGAAGCTGCTGGGATTGTGCAAGCAGATCCCTCGGTCCTGTCTGCCGTTGAGGCCGGTACGGACGCGCCGTCCGGTGAGACCGGAACCGACGTGCCACCCGGTGGAGCCGTGGTTGGGGAAGAGGGGTCTGGGCAGCCCTTCCTTGGTGAGTACGGGACCAATGCGAGGATGGTGGCCCCGGCTGATTTAGATGGTACCCGTGCTGACGGGAGTGAAGACAGACCGGCCGATGCGGCCTTGTAAACTTTTTCCTTTTTGTTTTCTTCTTTTTGTAGAGACTGGGCCGTAGGCCGTTTATGCAATGACTAGGCCGTGGGCCCTTTCTTTCTTCTTTGTAAGTGCCGTTTCGAGGCTGTTGTAATGACTAGGCCGTGGGCCCTTTTTAATAATATCGAGGCCGTTGGCCCCTTTTTTTTTTTTGTACAAGTGCCATTTCGAGGCTGTTGTAATGACTAGGCCGTGGGCCCTTTTTAATAATATCGAGGCCGTTGGCCCCCTTTTTTTTTTTGTACAAGTGCCATTTCGAGGCTTTTTTGATTGGTAGAGTAGGTCGTAGACCGTACTCTGTCAAGTAAGCAGGTCGTGGACCGTGCTCTTGTATTGGGTGCGAGGTAATCTCGGCTTAAGGCACTTATTGCTTGTGTACCTTGTTTTTTTGGTGCGGGTAGCGAGCCCGGCTTTAGAGACACTTAATGCTTGTGTGTCTAGTAGAGGTGCGGGCCCTGGGGCCCGGCTTTGGCACTTATAACTTGTGTGCCGGGGAGAGCGAGCACCGGAGCTCGGTCCCCTTTTTTTTGTAGTTCGAGCGTTTGGAGCTCGGCCTTCTTTTTTTTTTTGTAGTTCGAGCGTTTGGAGCTCGGCTTCTTTTTTTTTTTTTTTTGTAGTGCGAGCGTTTGGAGCTCGGATCTTTTTTTTTTTTTTGTAGTGCGAGCGTTTGGAGCTCGGCTTGTTTTTTTTTTTTTTTTTTTTTTTTTTTTTTTTGTGCGAGCGTCTTCCTTTGTAAAAAAGGTTTTATTAGGTTGATAGCTGAACCCTGGTTAGGGGTTGCCTACGTACCCTTTAGTATAAGGGATCAAGCCAGTCGTAGTTCGATTGTTTACAAAAGCGGAGAGCGGAATGGAGCCCGGGGGCTTAATAGTAGAAGCGCTTGAGGTTGATCGCGTTCCATGAGCGCGGGATGGCGCCGCCGTTCATCGTGACTAGCTCGTAGACGCCTGGTTTTACGACCTTGGAGATAAGGTAGGGGCCCTCCCAATTGGCACCGAGCTTGCCTGCGTTTAGCTCGGCGGTGTTTTCGAAGACCTTGCGGAGGACCAGGTCGCCCTCGGCGAAGAACCGGCCTCGAACCTTCTTGTTGTAATATTTGGAGGCGAGCTGCTGGTAGTTCTGGATTCGGAGTAGGGAATGGTCCCGCTGCTCTTCAAGGAAATCCAGCTCGCTGAGTAGGATGGCGTTGTTCAGTGCGGGTTGCTGGGTGAGCATAGCGCGGCGAGGAGTGGGGAGCCCGACTTCGGATGGGGCCATTGCTTCCATGCCGTGGGAGAGGTTGAACGGTGTTCGGCCAGTCGATGTCTTTGGTGTTGTGCGGTGGGACCAAAGGACTCCATCGAGCTCGTCGGCCCAGGACCCTTTCTTGTTATTTAGTCGCTTTTTCAGGCCGTCGAGGATGGTCTTGTTGGTGGCCTCGGCTTGTCCGTTCCCCTGGGGGCACCTCGGAGTGGACTTACTTAGTCTGATTTTCCACTTCGCGCAGAAGTCTTCGAAGATGGCCGATGTGAACTGGGCACTGTTGTCGGTGACGATCTCGTACGGGAGCCCGTGCCGGCAGATGATGAACTTCCAGACGAATTTTCGGACGTCCTCTGCCTTGATCTTGGCGTATGATTCGGCTTCGACCCATTTGGTGAAGTAGTCGGTCATGACTAAGAGGAAGCGCTTTTGGCGAGATCGGGGAAGGGGCCCGACTATGTCCATGGCCCATCGCATGAAGGGGTAGGGTGCCACCGCAGTGGCGAGGAGCTCGGTTGGACAGTGAATAAGGGGACCGTGGCGCTGGCACTTCTCGCACCGGGCTGCGAATTTTTCGCAGTCTTGGAGCATTGTCGGCCAGTAGTGGCCTTGGTTCCGTATTCTCAGGGCGAGAGCCCGGCCACCGGAATGGTTTCCGTCGGCTCCTGCGTGCATTTCCTTCATCACGTCGATGGTTTCCTGCCCGTGGAGGCAGGCGAGCAGGGTTCCCGAAGCGCTCCATCGGAACAGATTGCCGTCCAGCATCGTATATTGGGCACACTTCTTTCTTAGCCGCCGGGCGGCCCATCGGTCTGGGGGGCGAATGCCGTCTGCGATGTATAGCAGTAGGTCGACTCGCCAGTCTGGCAGTTCGGGCTCGACCGGGGGTGGTGGTAGAACTTCGGGAGGTGGTGCTCCTTCGTCCGCGGCCTGGGGGTTGATCAAGTAGGCCCCCTTTGGCAGCTCGATGCTGGGGAAATCGATGCTATCGACCGGGATCACTCGTCGTTGGGCCGGGCCGTGGTAGATGCTAGCGCGGCGAGGGCATCTGCGGAAGTGTTATCGCCTCGGGGGATTTTTGTCAGGGTGAACTCGGCAAAGTCTGCGGCCAAGCCTTAGGTCACCGTGAGGTAGGCATCCATGCGATCGTTCTTGGTCTCGTACTCCCCGCTGAACTGATTGGCGACGAGCTGGGAGTCGCAGTAAGCCCGGATCTTCTTCGCACCGACCTCCTTTGCTAGGCGCAGACCGGCGATCAGAGCTTCGTACTCGGCCTCGTTGTTTGATGCCGGGAAGGCCAGGCGGAAAGACTGCTCGAGGATCTCCTTGGTCGGGGATTCGAGGCGTATGCCGACGCCGGACCCGTGTTTGGAGGCCGATCCGTCGACATGCAGAGTCCACACTTCGGGCACTTCGCTGACTGTCAGCTCGGGTGTCAACTCGACTATGAAATCGGCCAGGGCCTGAGATTTGATCGCGGTCCGACCTCGGTACTCGATTTCATATTCGCTCAGCTCAACGGCCCACTTCATTATCCGGCTTGATCGGCTCGGGCTGTGGAGGATGTTTCTGAGGGGGTAGGTGCTTAGGACGGCAATCGCGTGGGATTGAAAGTAAGGCCGGAGCTTCCTAGCTGCGACGACCACTGCCAGGGCGAGCTTCTCCAGAGTCGGGTACCTGCTCTCCGCGTCGTCGAGCGACTTGCTGATGTAGGAGATGGGTTTTTGGTCACCCCGGTCTTCCCGCACTAGCACGCCGCTGACTGCTGACGTGGAGATGGCGACGTAGAGGTAGAGGATTTCGCCTTCTTCTGGCTTGGACAGGACGGGGGGAGTGGATATGTACTCCTTCAGCTGTCGGAGGGCGTCCTCGCATTTGTCGTCCCACTCAAACCGCTTGTTAGCCCGGAGCAGTTGGTAGAACGGGAGACACTTGTCGGTAGAACGGGAGATGAATCGATTTAGTGCGGCGATTCTCCCGGTGAGTCGTTGTACTTGACGCGTGCTCTCCGGGGATTTGAGCTCGATGATAGCTCGGATCTGCTTGGGGTCGGCCTCGATCCCGCGCTGGGTGATGATGTACCCGAGGAACTCGCCCGACGTGACGCCGAAGGAACACTTGGCTGGGTTCAGCTTCATGTTGTATTCGTTCAGCGTTCGGAAGCAGGACCGGAGGTGAGTGACGTGGTCGGTTGCCACCAGAGACTTCACCAGCATGTCATCTATGTATACCTCCATAGTGCGGCCTATTTGGTCGGCGAACATACGGTTGACGAGCCGTTGGTAGGTGGCCCCGGCGTTTTTTAGTCCGAAGGGCATTACCTTGTAGCAGTAAATGCCTCGGTCCGTGATGAACGCGGTCTTCTCCTGATCATCGGGGTGCATGGGGATTTGGTTATACCCCGAGAAGGCATCCATGAAGGAGAGTAGCTCGTTTCCCGCGGTCGCCTCGACGACCTGGTCGATTCGGGGGAGGGGGAAGCTGTCCTTAGGGCACGCCTTATTGAGGTCGGTGAAATCCACGCAGACCCTCCATTTTCCGCTTTTCTTCTTGACTACCACTGGGTTGGCTAACCAGTCCGGGTATCTCACCTCGGTGATCGAGCCGGCCGCGGTGAGCCTCTCTACCTCATCATTGACCGCTTGGGCGCGCTCCGGGCCAAGCTTCCGCCGCTTCTGCTTGACCGGCCTGCAGGTTGGATCCACGTTGAGCTCGTGGCTGCACGTGTTCGGGTCAATGCCGGGCATGCCGCCAGTTGACCAGGCGAAGGTGGAGACGTTCTGCCCTAGGAACTCGACCAGTTCTTGCTTGATGCTCTCGTCGAGGTCGGTGCCGATGCCGACGCAGCGGGCGGGGTCGCGTGGGTCGATGTTGACCTGGGTGACAAGGTCCCGCCCGGGGAGGTCCTGGGCGCCGAGCTCGCCGGGCTGAAGCGCATTGATTGCCAAGCAGGCCGGCGCGGCGCGGCGCAGCTTGTGCTCGATGGCGAAGCAGGCGCGGGAGACCCTCTGGTTACTCCTAAGAGTGTATGTGCCGGCCTGGTTGGGGAACTTGAGGCACTGATGGTACGTCGACGTGACCGCCTTCATCGAGTGCAGCCAGGGGGTTCCAAGGATGATGTTGTAGATCGGGGTGGTGTCGAAGACCACGAACTTGACGATTTTCGTCACCCGACCTACGTAGACCGGCAATTCGATGGTGCCGATCCCGTTGACGGTGTCCCCGGCGAAGCCGGTTAGCGGGATGGAGTGCGGCTTGATCTCGACCCCGTTCAGGTTCATCCTGGCGAGGGTATCCTTGAAGATGAGGTCGACCGAGCTGCCCGTATCGACGAGGACTCTGTTAACGTCGCAGTCGGCTACGCGGACTTGTACGACGAGGGGGTCGTTGTGGGGCTGGTGGACCCCGGCCGCATCGGCCTCAGTGAAACATATCCCCCTCTTGCTCGTGTCCTGGGCGTCGATCTCCGGCCCGGAGTGCCACTTCAGGGATGCTTCGGTCCTCCTCTCGTGACGCTTGATGGACCGCACTGAGTCGTTACACGAGAGGAGGCCTCCCATGATCATCCCTATCAGAGTGCGGGCCGGGGGAGGCGATCTACCTGTTTCCCGGTCTCGCGAGGGAGATCGTCGCCGTCGGTCGTCGTTCTGGGCGCGGTGGTAGGGCCTAGCCCGGTTATCCTCGCGACCTTGGTTGTCGCGGGGTTGATCGTGATCGCCATCCCGAGCATGCGGTCGCAGCCGCTCTGGGACGCTGATTTCTCCCCGCTGAAATTGTTTCAGCAGGACCTCTTGGAGCGCGCGGCAGTGCGAGGTCGGGTGCCCCTTTCGCCGGTGGAAGTCGCAGAAGGCCGTCCTGTCGTAGGGCTCCTCTGGCCGGGGTTCCCTATCGCTCGGCTCGTCGGGACGCCGATCCTGCTGGCGGGGATCCCGCACGTATTTGTTCCAAGGCAACCCTGGCGCGGGGTTGGGGGGAAGTACGGGATCGTGCAGACGGAGGCCGGAGGGCGGTCCGTTGACAAGGAATGCAGCGGCCTGCTTTCCCTTGCTGCGCTGGTACTCGTCGTCGTAATGTTGACGAGGCTCTTGATACCTTTCCTGGGGCCGCTCCTTTGGGGCCGGGGCCTTGTGAGAGGCACTGTTTCTTGATTCAGCCGCCTTCTCTTCCTCGAGCTCGACGAAGAGTCCAGCGCGGTGCAAGGCGTCTTCCAGCGAGCGCGGCCTGTTGAGCTTCATATCGTCCTTGAAGGCCGAATCGGCCCGCAGTCCTTTTCTCAGAGCGGGGAGTGCTGACTCGTCGGTCACGTTGCTTTGGGAGGCCGTGGCCTTGAAGCGTTCTATGAAGGATCTGAGCGACTCCTTCGCTCCTTGGTTCATTGCCCAGAGGTCCGCGCTGGACGCGGACTGCCGGATGTAGATGGAGTAGTGCTCGAGGAAGGTGGTCGACAGGTCCCTGAAGCTGTCGATGGAGTGCGTCTTTAGCCGAGAGAACCACGTGAGGGCCGGGCCGGTGAGGTTCTCCACGAAAAGCTGGCAGTGAGCGGCTTCGCGCTCGTCTGGTGAGAAGTGGGCGCGGCCCATGGCGATGGTGAACGCCGTAAGATACTGGGCCGGGTCGGTGGTGCCCGCGTAGGGCTGTAGCTTGAGCTTTCCGAGGTGCTGGAGTGGGACATAGGCGATCCGGCGCGTGAACGGCGTGTTCTGCGTCTCTCTGAGGACGCGATCGATTTCCGGGGCCGCGCTGGTGGCTTGGTGGATTTTGGAGGACATCGCACGGATGGTCTCCTTCATAGCCTCGAACTCCGCGTCTCTTGAGCGCTCCGCGCTGGATCGGAAATGGTGGGCTTCGTCGCCCGGGTGGCTTCCTACGGCCGGGACGAAACGTCCGTCTGGCCCTTCGGATCCAGACGGCGCGTCGCTCGGTCGGCTTGTCCGGAAGCGGGGGGTTTCCTCCCGAGAGACCGGTTCTCGGGGATGGACGTCGGGGGACCCGGTGTTGTCCGACCGGTCACGGGAGGCCCCTAGCGTGGCGAACCGTTGGTCGGTGGCTCGCGTCAGCTCGTCTATTCGGGCGAGCAAGGTTTGCATCACGGCGGACAGCGTGGGCTGATCCTCCGATGCTCGGGGCGCGTTGTGAGCGGCGGAGCCGTCGGGATGAGCAGGTGCCGAAGCCGGGGGCGGGGCCCTGAAGAACTGCTCTCGGGGAGTCGTCTGGTTGGCAGCCGCTTGGGCCGACGACGGGATGGTCGTCGTCGCTTGAGTCGTTCGCGGGGCCGTTGTCGGGGCCTGGGCCGTTGTTTGGGCTGGGGTCTCGTGGTCTGACAACTCTCTTTGGGGCGGAATTGCCATCGTTGCTGCGGTTGCGGTGGTGGTTGAACTGCTCCTTGCGTATAGAAGAATCTCCCCCTCCTTCTAGCGCCAATTGTTGATCCCACGGATCGCTAAGTGTGTTTAAAGAATGATTAGGAGACGGGAGGTGAGATTTTCGTTAATAAAGCAATTTAACCACAATTAAGACAGGTCGGGAGAAATACGAGAAGGCCGGGGGCCGTGTTTCGTGTTATTGATGAAAGAGAAGTAAACGCTTTTGAATTACGAACTGGTTCCGAAGGACGTCCAGTTCGGCGTTCTAAAGTGTTATCTCGTTACAAAGATAGAGAGGTCGGGTAACTTGTGGTAGGTGAGAGTCAAAATCAGAGTCCTCCTCATTAATGACATATGAGGGGTATATATAGTCGGGGTCGGCTTCCTGCTCCCCGAGATCTCGGGCCACGTGTCGTCTACGGCCTCTTTTGCGGGTAAGGTGGCCTAGGAGGCGTGTCCCGGCTTTCGAGGAGAGAGGTCATGATGAGCTCGGCGTAGCGTGTTGCAGGGCAATGCACTGTTTTACCAACTCTGCTCCACCTGCTCCCTCCTGCCCTTGTCAGCTCTGCAGGGTTGGTGGGACGTCGGGTCGAAGGCACGTCCCTACGCGGGTAGGGTACTGCCTTACCAACTCCCACGCGCCTACTCTCCTGACGCTTCCTGCTCTGGCGGGGCATCAGCGCGGGCCCGGGGTACGTTGCTTTCAGGTCGGCTGCCGAGCCCAGCGCGGCGGACAGCGCGGGCCCGGGGTACGTTGCTTTCAGGTCTTGCAGGTCGGTGATATTAAGTCCGGTGACCGCACCGAGGAACGGCCTTTCCTAAGATGGGCCTAACTAATTGGGGGTGCTAGGCCCACCTCCAACACCTCTCATTTGAAGAACAATTTGTACTACTGTTCTTCTTATTTTGGTGCCCCAAAAAAGACTAATTGTATAAGTCATGTAATTTGAAAAAAAAAAACTTTTTAAATAGAGAAGTGTTTTTTTTTTTTATAAAGAAATGTTTGTTCCCCCAAATAAAGATATTATTCTTAAAAAAAAAAACAAAGTACAGTCGTTTATTCACTCGCATTATTTTAGAAGGCGTTGTTAATGTATTAACCGAAGGAAAACCCCAACTGTTGATCCCGGGGATCACTAAGTGTGTTTAAAGAATGGTTAGGAGATGGGAGGTGAGATTTTCGTTAATAGAGCAATTTAACCACATTTAAGACAGGTCGGGAGAAATATGAGTAGGCCGGGGGCCGTGTTTCGTTTTATTGATGAGAGAGAAGTAAACGCTTTAGAATTACGAACTGGTTCCGAAGGACGTCCAGTTCGGCGTTCTAAAGTGTTGTCTTGTTACAAAGAGAGAGAGGTCGGGTAACTTGTGGTAGGTGAGAGAGTAAAAATCCGAGTCCCCCTCATTAATGACATATGAGGGGTATATATAGTCGGGGTCGGCTTCCTGCTCCCCGGGATCTCGGGCCACGTGTCGTCTGCGGCCCCTTTCGCGGGTAAGGTGGCCTAGGAGGCGTGTCCCGGCTTTCGAGGAGAGAGGTCATGATGAGCTCGGCGTGGCGTGTTGCAGAGCAGTGCACTGTTTTACCAACTCTGCTCCACCTGCTCCTTCCTGCCCTTGTCAGCTCTGTAGGGTTGGTGGGACGTCGGGTCGAAGGCACATCCCTACGCGGGTAGGGTACTGCCTTACCAACTCCCACGCGCCTATTCTTCTGACACTCCCTGCTCTGGCGGGGAATCAGCGCGGGCCCGGGGTGCGTCGCTTTCAGGTCGGCTACCGAGTTGAAGAGTGGTCTTGCAGGTCGGTGATATTAAGTCCGGTGACCGTACCGAAGAACGGCCTTTCCTAAGATGGGCCTAACTAATTGGGGGTGCTAGGCCCACCTCCAACACCAACTTTTTTTTTTATGCAGTGCGATATATCACTTGTATTTTATATTTTTTGGGTCTAATATCACTTGTATTTTTAAGTTTGGCAATAATAGTGATGATCCAACCATGTTCTTGAATTGGTTATAACTTTCATACATCATTTTCTAATAATTTTCTGTAAACACATTAAATAATCTTAATCATTAACATATTACTGGATCGATGAGGCATGGAACAGGATTTAATCTTCGCTTTAAAAATTTCATTGATTATTTGATCTTTCTCAACAATGTGAAACAAAAGGACTAAAAACTTGGAATAAAAAGGAAATTAATAATTATCAAGCATTATATAATTTTGACTTAATACAAACGAGTTTCAGCTTCTTCTTTCTTTTTTTTAATCCATTTTCCACACGCCTGAGTCCTGAGGCAGCCTCACAGGGTAACGCTAGGGAACTTGCAACGCTCATTTCCTGAAGAAAATAGTCATAAAAGAGTATTTAACTCATTCCATAAAGAAACCACAATTGCATATAGTTTTCTTGTGACACAATTAATGAAAGACTCACCAGGGTTGGTCGTGGTCTCATGCGCCAAGCCATTGAAGTAGCATCGAGAGCTTTGGTTCCGGAACTGAGCCCAATACGAGCTAAAAGCGTAGCTTGCGTGCCAAGTAACCGAGACCGGTGCGTAACACTCTCTCCCCGGCGCCAGAGCTGCACACGTGGCGTTGCTTCTCCCGCAAGCAAGGTTAAGCGCCTGCCCTAACTCCGCCTCGCTGGCTCCTTCGACCACCACACACCAAACATTCCCTTTGAACGGAACATTGTTACTCGGTTTAGGCAACGAACCAAAACTGTTAACCGGTCTTGTTCCGCTGAAATCGATTTCGTAGATCTGTGTACCGTCAGGGTTCAAAATCCCCCAATGCCTCTCGGTTCCCGAACCGGTTTTCTGGTTTTCATTGAACAATGAGAACAAAAACGTCGGTATAGGTGAACCGCGTCTAGCTGGAGTACCGAGCGGCGGGTTAGCAGTCATCTTCTTGATCAAATTCCTGTTGTACGTCGCTGCGTTGAGAACATTGGCTCCGGTTTCGTCGATATCGCCGGCATTAGGCCACCCGGTTTCGGAAATTGCGAGCCTGATGTTTGGATAACCGAGCTTTGTCATCGCGAAGATAACCGAATCGAGCATCTGGTCTAGAAGATTAGTGTAAACCAAACCGGTTTTAGGATCGGTATAAGTGGAATTCGATTCGAACAGAGCGAAATCCAAATGGTTGTTAACCGGATCAGTGGACCAAGGGAAGTAAGGGTACACATCGAGGAAGAAGAAAGAGTTTGTCCCGTTGAGAAACTTCAGCAACGGCAACATCACCGGAGCGGCGATTTCTTCCCGGAATGTACCATTCGACGGAGGAAAACTCAATTGAAGAACATCCATGGCGAGAGGTGTCCCGACTTTGATGTTGTGAATCCCTTTAGCTCTAAGAGAATTCACGATTTTACGCATCGCGGGGACGAGATTCGACCAGATTTGTTTGTCTTGATCGGAACTGTAGCTGAGGATTTCGTTTCCGACGAGGACGAATCGGATTCGGGTTTGTGGGTAGTAAGGAAGGACGTTTGTGTTGACCCAATTGTCTGCGGCGGCTTGATTGGCGCCGACCGAAATGATCTGGTGGTTAGGGACCATGATTGTGACGTAGAGATTGGTCTGAGAGAGGACCACTAGGGTTTCTGGATCGGCGTCGTAGAGCTTGACGTGACCGGCTTTAATGGATTTGATTAGGTTGATTGATTGGTAAGGAGAAGGGAGATTGCTGCCTAATCTTCCATAGTTGATCCCAATCCTGCTTGCAAGTGATAACAATGTTTTGTTGTTCCCAATTGCATAGCAACTTATCTGTATGGAGTTGTTCGGAGATGAGGGCGATGTTCCCGACATTTGCCGAGCTACTCTTTGCGTGTAGAAAAATCCTCAAACCCCTCCTTCTAGCGCCAATTGTTGATCCCGGGGATCACTAAGTGTGTTTAAAGAATGGTTAGGAGATGGGAGGTGAGATTTTCGTTAATAGAGCAATTTAACCACATTTAAGACAGGTCGGGAGAAATATGAGTAGGCCGGGGGCCGTGTTTCGTTTTATTGATGAGAGAGAAGTAAACGCTTTAGAATTACGAACTGGTTCCGAAGGACGTCCAGTTCGGCGTTCTAAAGTGTTGTCTTGTTACAAAGAGAGAGAGGTCGGGTAACTTGTGGTAGGTGAGAGAGTAAAAATCCGAGTCCCCCTCATTAATGACATATGAGGGGTATATATAGTCGGGGTCGGCTTCCTGCTCCCCGGGATCTCGGGCCACGTGTCGTCTGCGGCCCCTTTCGCGGGTAAGGTGGCCTAGGAGGCGTGTCCCGGCTTTCGAGGAGAGAGGTCATGATGAGCTCGGCGTGGCGTGTTGCAGAGCAGTGCACTGTTTTACCAACTCTGCTCCACCTGCTCCTTCCTGCCCTTGTCAGCTCTGTAGGGTTGGTGGGACGTCGGGTCGAAGGCACATCCCTACGCGGGTAGGGTACTGCCTTACCAACTCCCACGCGCCTATTCTTCTGACACTCCCTGCTCTGGCGGGGCATCAGCGCGGGCCCGGGGTGCGTCGCTTTCAGGTCGGCTACCGAGTTGAAGAGTGGTCTTGCAGGTCGGTGATATTAAGTCCGGTGACCGTACCGAAGAACGGCCTTTCCTAAGATGGGCCTAACTAATTGGGGGTGCTAGGCCCACCTCCAACAATAGGCCCTCCCCCAGTTCGGTATCGCGAGGCGAAGTGAGCGTGCCGAAGTTGATCTAATGTTAGTTCGGCGCATCTTAGGACGGTCTTTCCGGGCTCAACTGTGTTTGCCTTTTCCGAAAAACCCGTAGGAGGTTGGCGCGTGCTCACCACGTGGGACGACAAAGGACGCTTCGTTTTTCGCGTGGACTGCCCACGCGCGGCGTGTAAAAGACGCTTCGCGTTTATCGAGGCGTCCTTTGCTTTTTGGCGTGGGGAAACGAAGAGACGTCATCATTACGTTTCTGGGCGGCCGTGCTTCTTTTGACACGTGTCCAGGCGTCGCTTCACTGTCTCCCTTCTTCTATTTAAACCCCCTTTCTTCCTCCTGTGAAAACCTTCTGCGCATAACCCTAAGGTAACCCCTTCTCTCTGACTACCTCCTCTCCAATTGTTACTTTCTGTATTTTTCGACTTCCCATTCTTCGTGCAATGGCGCCGATGTTAGACGATATTAGGGCTGAGTCGAGTGAAGACTCGGCGTCTCGCGGTGGCGGCAGCGATTCTCCAAGCTCTTCCTCCGACGGTTCCGAACGTGCTTCCCCTCCGTGTCGAGGCGCAGACAGTGGGGAACAGTCTGCTCCTTCGTCTTCGAGGGCCGCCCCGTTGCTCCCGGGGACCCATCTCCGGCCGAAGACGGTGGTTAGATCCTCTGGCGGTCGCGGTGTTGGCCAAGCTGAGGGTAGAACCGGGCATCTGGGCGACCGCGGTGGTCGTCAGGGCGGCCGTGGAGGCGGAGCTCGAGTGGCCAGGGTGAGGTCCCCCCTGGTCCCCTACGAGCAGGGAGGGTCACCGACCTGGAGCACAGCGGAGTCGGTGACTCTCCTGGGGGATCTGTGTGGCTTTCCCGCCGGCGTTGAGCTCAGGGTTCCCAGGGCGGAGGAGCGCCCGTGGACTCCTCGACCGGGCCTCGTCTGCTTGTACGAGTCGTCCTTCCAGAAGTGCGGCTTGCGCCTTCCTCTCCCCGAGCTGTTCGTCCAGTATTGCCGGGCGCGGGGCTTGGCCTTCTCGCAGGTCTGCCCGTCCACGATCCAGGGGTTGATCGTGCTGCTGACCTTGGGGCACGAATGCGACGTGGAGGTGACGTTGCCTATGTTCGAGGCGCTCACCCAGCAGAAGGCAAACCCTGGGATTCCTGGGACCTTCTATGCCGCCTTCAAGCCCGCGGCGAACGTCCTGGAGGCGCCCAGCTCGGGGTCCAAGGCGAGCAAGCTGTCGAAGGTCGAGGACTGGTCTCGCAGTTACTTCTACATCCGGGCTACCGACGTGGCTGGGCTCAACCCGTCTGCGAGATACACCCGGGATTGGAACTTTTCCCCGGGTAGGGATTTGCAGGTCGGGCTGACTTCTCCTCTCTGGCTCTGTCTGACTGTTTTTGTTTGCTTCGCTTTCAGGTCCTCATTCTTCTAGGTTCAAGCTACCGGAGTACGCAGGTATCGTCGCAGTACTCAGGTCGGTGCGTAAGAGAGAGTGGAGGTCATTCACTGCGGAGAGAATAGCAGCAGCAATGGCCGGAGGTCGGTGAAATTTCTTTTTCCTTCTTCTTTTTTTTTTTTTTTTTTTTTTTTTTTTTTTTTTTGCTGATGAGTGGCCCTATCGCAGGAAGAGCACGGTTCACCAGTCCGCGGTACGCGGACTCGTTTGTTGCACCGCCGCCGCCGATACCCGAGGTGCCGGTCAGGCGAGACCCGGCACCACGGGTTGCGGGGGAGTCCTCCGCGGCGACTCCCTCGAAGAGGAGGGAAGACCGGGCTGCTGGTGGGGAGACCGGCAGAAAGAAGAGGAGGACGGGAGAGTCCTCTTCCGCAGGTCGGGAGGTCATCCGGCCTACACTGCCCGGGCCGGAGCCCCAGGTGCCTGCGGCCGACGTGCCGGCAGGGGGGGTCGATGAGACCCGGGCCCAAGGGGGCGATGAGGTCGGCGAGGCGATCGTCGTCGTGGAGGATCCTGCTGCGGTGCAGGAGGCCGAGGATCGCAGCGCCGAAGTGGGCGGCGCCTCGGGAGGTTCCGACGATGGGCCTCGGGACTACAGCTTCTCCTTCACCCACGAGGATGGAAGCAACCAGATAATCGTCGATCAGGACGAGTGCGCCGAGTTGGCGCAGGCCATGATGTTCGGGCAGAGGTACCCGCACTTCGTCCCGCTGGAGATGGCGGAGTCCGACACCTTCCGTCAGATGGCGCGATCCGCAGCTCGGGTAAGCTTCTGCTCTGGTCTAACTGCTTTTAGCTAGACTTGTTGCGCGTCTTTGTTAACAATTTGTTTAATGCAGACGATGGCCCTTAGTGCCTTTCTGGCGGAGGCCTACGAGAAGAGGCTCGCCGAGCAGGCCGCCTCGATTAACTTCCTCCGGGAGTGCCGGGAGTCCAGCTCGCAGATCCAGTCTACCCGTCTCCACGGGCTCGAGAAGGAGCTGAGAGATGAGAAGGCCCGATCTGCGGCGCTGGAAGAGGAGGCGGTGCGGTTAAGAGCCCGGGCGGTCGAGGTGGCCAGTCTGTAGTCTGCACTAGAGGCCGAGAGGGACCGTGCTGCAGCTGGGTGGGATCGGGCGTCGGGGCTCGAGGAGGAGAACGGGCTCCTGAAGGGGGAGCGGGAGACACTCCGCTCCAGGGTGAAGGGGCTGGAATCCGCCATAGGCCGGGCCAAGGTGGCCGTGGCTGCGGAGAGCGATCGGGTGTCAGCCCGGTGGGAAGCGCGGAACCGGAAGTGGTCCGCGAAGATGGAGAAGATCCGCGCCCACCTGGACGGGCGCCGCCGGGCCTTAGAGCCTCACCTTCTGTACAGCCAGGTGACCGGCGTAAAGGCCTGCCTCAAGAGGATGGAAGCAGAGGACGGGGTGTCGGTACCGTTCTACCGGTATCAGAAGCTGGACGAGGACGAGGCGGCATTCGGTGCCGTACTGGATGGGATGGACTTTCCGGATTTGACCCCGGAGGATCTGGAAATCCCTCTGGACCGTGCTCACGGCGTTCTGCTTGAGCACATTATACCTGTCGCTCCCTCTAGCACCCCCGTGGTGGATCTGACCTTGGAGGCTCCGCTGGCTGCTGAGGACGTTCTTGCGGTCGCTGAGACCGTCCAAGCAGATCCCTCGATCCCGTCTGCTGACGAGGGAGTCCCCGAAGCTGCTGGGATTGTGCAAGCAGATCCCTCGGTCCTGTCTGCCGTTGAGGCCGGTACGGACGCGCCGTCCGGTGAGACCGGAACCGACGTGCCACCCGGTGGAGTCGTGGTTGGGGAAGAGGGGTCTGGGCAGCCCTTCCTTGGTGAGTACGGGACCAACGCGAGGATGGTGGCCCCGGCTGATTTAGATGGTACCCGTGCTGACGGGAGGGAAGACCGACCGGCCGATGCGGCCTTGTAAAAACTTTTTTCCTTTTTGTTTTCTTCTTTTTGTAGACTGGGCCGTAGGCCGTTTCTTTTTGTAAGGACTGGGCCGTAGGCCGTTTATGCAAAGAGCAGGCCGTTGGCCCCTCTCTCTTTTTTGTAAGTGCCGTTTCGAGGCTTTTGTAACGACTAGGCCGTGGGCCATTTTTATAACAGACGAGGCCGTTGGCCCTTTTGTGATAATCGAGGCCGTTGGCCCTTTCTTCTTTTTTTTTTTTGTAAGTGCCGTTTCGAGGCTGTTGTAATCATTAGGCCGTGGGCCCTTTTTGTAATAAACGAGGCCGTTGGCCCTTTTGTATAATGAAAGAGGCCGTTGGCCCCTTTTTTTTGTGTAAATGCCATTTCGAGGCTTTTTTGATCGGTAGAGTAGGTCGTAAACCGTACTCTGTCAAGTAAGCAGGTCGTGGACCGTGCTCTTGTATTGGGTGCGAGGTAATCTCGGCTTAAGGCACTTATTGCTTGTGTACCTTGTTTTTTTGGTGCGGGTAGCGAGCCCGGCTTAGAGACACTTAATGCTTGTGTGTCTAGTAGAGGTGCGAGCCCTGGGGCCCGGCTTTGGCACTTATAACTTGTGTGCCGGGGAGAGCGAGCACCGGAGCTCGGTCCCCTTTTTTTTGTAGTGCGAGCGTTTGGAGCTTGGCTTTTTTTTTTTTTTTTTTTTTGTAGTGCGGGCGTTTGGGGCTCGGCTTTTTTTTTTTTTTTTTTTTTTTTTTGTAGTGCGAGCGTTTGGAGCTCGAGAGCGTTTGGAGCTCGGGAGCGTTTGGAGCTCGGGAGCGTTTTGAGCTCGGCTCTTGTGCGCAGGTCGGGGACCGTTTTCCTTTGTCTAAAAGGTTTTATTAGATTAATAGCTGAGCCCTGGTTAGGGGTTGCCTACGTACCCTTTAGTAGAAGGGATCAAGCCAATCGTAGTTCGTTTGTTTACAAAGGCGGAGAGCGGATTGGAGCCCGGGGGCTTAATAGTAGAACCGTTTCAGGTGATCGAATTCCATGAGCGCGGGACTGCGTCGCCGGCCATCGTGACTAGCTCGTATACGCCGGGCTTGACGACCTTGGAGATAAGGTAAGGGCCCTCCCAATGTGCACCGAGCATGCCCGCGTTCAGCTCGGCGGTGTTTTCGAAGACTTTGCGGAGGACCAGGTCTCCTTCGGTAAAGAACCTGCCTCGAACCCTCTTGTTGTAGTACTTGGAGGCGAGCTGCTGGTAGTTTTGGATTCGGAGGAGGGAATGGTCCCGTTGTTCCTCAAGGAAGTCCAGCTCGCTGAGGAGGACGGGGTCGTTCAGGGCGGGCTGCTGGGTGAGCATAGCGCGGCGAGGAGTGGGGAGCCCGACCTCAGAGGGGGCCATTGCCTCCATTCCGTGAGAGAGGCTGAACGGTGTGCGTCCTGTCGACGTCTTCGGCGTTGTGCGATGGGACCAGAGGACTCCGTCGAGCTCATCGGCCCAGGACCCCTTCTTGTCGTCTAGCCGCTTTTTGAGGCCGTCGAGGATGGTCTTATTGGTGGCTTCGGCTTGTCCATTCCCTTGTGGATATCTCGGGGTGGACTTGCTCAGCCTGATTTTCCACTTCGCGCAGAAGCCTTCGAAGAGGGCCGACGTGAACTGGGCACCGTTGTCGGTCACGATCTCGTAGGGCAGTCCGTGCCGGCAGATGACGAACTTCCAGACGAATTTCCGGACGTCTTCTGCCGTGATTTTGGCGTAAGCTTCGGCTTCGACCCACTTGGTGAAGTAGTCGGTCATGACCAGAATGAAGCGCTTTTGCCGAGATCGGGGTAGGGGTCCGACTATGTCCATGGCCCATCGCATGAAGGGGTAGGGTGCTACCGCAGTGGTGAGGAGCTCGGTAGGGCAGTGAATGAGTGTGCCGTGACGCTGGCACTTCTCGCACCGGGCTACGAATTTTTCACAATCCTGCAGCATTGTTGGCCAGTAGTGCCCTTGGTTCCGGATTCGCAGGGCGAGAGCCCGGCCGCTGGAGTGGTTTCCGTCGGCACCTTCGTGCATTTCTTTCATTACGTCGAAGGTTTCCTGATAACACCATATTTTACATGTTTTTAAGGTTTAGTTTCATAGGTTTTTAGTTCCAATTTGTATAGTTTTTGGATATTTTCATGCATTTAGGTCCAACTTGAGTCTCATTGCATTTTAGATGTCCTAGGTTGTCTTTGCATTCTTTTTGGCTTGCTTGAGCCATTTTCAGGTGTTCTTGGAGTCATAGGAGTTGGAGGAGTGAAGATAGCCATCAAAAAATTCATTTCGGAATACAAAGATGCAGGATCAGGTTGAGACGTCATAAGTTTGGCATTGGATGAAGGACTTTCCACCGATGGATTGAGCTCAAATTTTAACACGAGATATATCAATGGATTAGCTTTCATTTGGAAGTGGTTTGAGGCAATTCCAACGGTGCGATCAGAAGTTATGCCAATTTCCGTGACGACGGTCCAGTCTGGCGCGCGAAGGAACTCAGTGGAGCTCGCAGCGGTGTACCGCAGCGGTCTACAGTGACCGCTGCGGGTTCATCCGTCGAAAAAAAACAGAGAATCACAGCGGTCATGCAGCGGTATGAGCTGACCGCTGTGGATCATCTGAAACTCAAAAATTCGACCCAAACTCTATTAAAAGCCAAAAAAACCTAATTTTATAAAAAAGTTTTCTTCTTCGAAGAGTGGGGCTCGTCCCCAACTCTCTCTTCTTGATGTTTTGGGATTGTTCTTCATACAAATGCCATTCTAGAGAAGATTTCTTCACTCTATCTTTATATTATGCTTATTTGATTCTTGTTCTTCATTTCTATGTCTTTTTCTCTTGTGTTCTTCATGTTCTCGTGAGTTGACTATTTGTTGGATTTTAGATAATGTTTGATTTGGATGGTTGATGGTTGATTGTTGATGTTTAGGCTTAGATAATCATTTGTTCTCATGTTAGGAGGGATCTTAATGCTAGAATCGAATTGACAACTCATTTCTAGAACTTAAGACATTTCTCGCCCGGAAGGTGTTCGATGAAATGTCTAGAAAACTTCTAAGCATGCAATTCAATTCTTAGCCAATGGAAATTGATGATTAAGGTGAATTGTTGACTTGTATGGACTAATGCTTAATGATTATGGATCATTTAGTTTCGAACGGAAGTTCTTGATAACTAGATGATTTTGTAAATGGATTAGTATCATGGAAGTGAACTAATCTACTTGTGTGATCCATGTCATAAGAATGAATGTGTATTGAATGTTTAGGCATCATTAGTCAATTGTCTTGATGGTTAGATAATGGTTATTTAAGATGATCTTGGATGAGTTTTTCACTTAGGTTGGTTCGTAACGCTAGATTTATCATGATAAACCGAAACCTAGTACTACACCTTAGATTAGTTAGATTTTTGGTCTCATCCCATGCATTAGGGATAGATTCGAGTAAGCGGTGTTAGTACTAGATTAGGCATGTTCATTCGTTTCTAGATCTTAGGCATTTCACTCATGACCCGAGTTTAAATGAATTGCTTGATCCGAACCTTTTGTGAGCTATGCATATCCTAGCCAACGGAAGTTGATGTTTAGGGTGTTTAGTGAACTAATTGGAATTGTTTCTTAATGCTTGTTAATTATTTAATCACAAATGGAAATTTGTTCTTGATTAGATAATTAACAAGGTGATTAGTGCCATGGAAATGGATTAGTCATATTTGAGAATTCCATGTTCTAAGATAGTGATTAATGCTTCTAAATGATTCATTGTTTGATTGTTACCCATCTCATTGATAGCTTAGTTCATAATCCAACATTTTAGTCTTGTGTTTTGTTTTCCTTCTTGCATTTGTTTCCTTTCTTATAAATTTAAAAACCAAAAACAATGTTTGCTCTAGCTTAAGAAGTTTCTTGCATTCTTAGTGCCTCAATCTTAACCCCTTATGGATTGACATCTCAAGTACTACAATGACATGAGTACACTTGGGATAATTGACACGAAAATATCTTGTATCATTTCCTGCCCGTGGAGGCACCCGAGCAAGATTCCCGAGGCGCTCCACCGGAACAGATTGCCGTCCAGCATCGTGTATCGGGCACACTTCTTTCTTAACCGTCGGGCGGTCCACCGATCTGCGGGAAGGACGCCGTCTACGATATATAGCAGCAGGTCGATTCGCCAGTCCGGCAGTTCGGGCTCGGCCGGGGGCGGTGGTAGGTTCTCGGGAGGTTGGGCGTCTTCGTCAGGGTCCGCGACCTGGGGACCGATCAGATAGGCTCCCTTTGGCAGCTCGATGCTGGGGAGGTCGATACTTTCCACCGGGATTACCCGTCGTTGCTCTGGAGCCGAGGTGGAGGCTAGTGCTGCGAGGGCGTCTGCGGAAGTGTTATCGCCTCGGGGGATCTTTGTCAGGGTGAACTCGGAGAAGTCTGCGGCCATGCCTTGAGTCACCTTGAGGTAGGCGTCCATGCGATCATTCTTGGCCTCGTACTCCCCGCTGAATTGATTGGCAACGAGCTGGGAGTCGCAGTAAGCTCGGATTTTCTTTGCGCCGACCTCTTTGGCCAGGCGCAGGCCGGCAATCAAAGCTTCGTACTCGGCCTCGTTGTTCGATGCCAGGAAGGCTAGGCGGAAGGACTGCTCGAGGATCTCCTTGGTCGGGGATTCGAGGCGTATGCCGACGCCGGACCCGTGCTTGGAGGCCGATCCGTCGACGTGCAGAGTCCACACTTCGGACACCTCGCTGACTGCCAGCTCGGGTGCCAACTCAACTAGGAAGTCGGCCAGCGCTTGAGATTTGATCGCGGTCCGACCCCGGTACTCGATGTCGTACTCGCTCAGCTCGACAGCCCACTTCATTATCCGGCCGGACCGGCTCGGGCTGTGGAGGATGGTCCTGAGGGGGTACGTACTTAGGACGGCTATCGTATGGGATTGGAAGTAAGGCCGGAGCTTCCTAGCTGCGACGACCACTGCCAAGGCGAGCTTCTCCAGAGTCGGATACCTGCTCTCCGCGTCGTCTAAGGACTTGCTGATGTAGGAGATAGGTCTCTGGTCGCCGCGGTCTTCCCGCACTAGTACCCCGCTGACTGCCGACGTAGAGATGGCGATGTAGAGGCAGAGGGTTTCCCCTTCCTCTGGTTTGGACAGGACGGGAGGAGTAGATATGTATTCCTTCAGCTGCTGGAGGGCTTCCTCGCACTTCTCGTCCCACTCGAACCGTTTGTTAGCCCGGAGCAGCTGGTAGAACGGGAGGCACTTGTCGGTAGAGCGGGAGATGAAGCGGTTCAGTGCGGCGATTCTCCCGGTAAGCCGCTGTACTTGGCGCGTGCTCTCAGGGGATTTGAGCTCGGTGATCGCCCGGATCTGCTTTGGGTTGGCTTCGATCCCGCGCTGGGTGATGATATAGCCGAGGAATTCGCCCGAGGTGACGCCGAAAGAACACTTGGCCGGGTTCAGCTTCATGTTGTATTCGTTCAGCGTCCGGAAGCAAGAGCGGAGATGGGCGACGTGGTCGGCGGCGACTAGAGATTTTACCAGCATGTCGTCTATGTACACCTCCATAGTGCGGCCTATTTGGTCGGCGAACATCCGGTTGACGAGCCGCTGGTTGGTGGCCCCGGCGTTCTTGAGTCCGAAAGGCATTACCTTGTAGCAGTAGATGCCTCGGTCTGTGATGAACGCGGTCTTCTCCTGGTCGTCGGGGTGCATGGGGATTTGGTTATACCCCGAGAAGGCGTCCATGAAGGAGAGCAGCTCGTTCCCCGCGGTGGCTTCGACGACTTGGTCGATCCGAGGGAGGGGAAAGCTGTCCTTTGGGCACGCCTTATTGAGGTCGGTAAAATCCACACAGACCCTCCATTTCCCGCTCTTCTTCTTGACCACCACCGGGTTGGCCAACCAGTCCGGGTATCTGACCTCGGTGATCGAGCCGGCCGCGGTGAGCCTTTCGACCTCGTCGTTGACTGCCTGGGCGCGCTACGGGCCCAATTTTCGGCGCTTTTGCTTGACTGGTCGGCAGGTCGGATCCACGTTGAGCTCGTGGCTACACGTCGCGGGGTCTATGCCGGGCATGTCGGCGGTTGACCAGGCGAAGGTGGAGACGTTCTCTCCCAGAAAATTGACCAGCTCCTTCTTGATGGTCTCGTCGAGGTCGGTTCCGATGCCGACGCAACGGGCGGGGTTGCTCGGATCGATGTTGACCTGGGTGACGAGGTCTTCCCCCGGGAGGTCCCGAGCAACTGTCTCGCCGGGCTGATACGTGCTGACGGCTAGGCAGGCTGGCGCGGCGCGGCGCAGCTTGTGCTCAATGGCGAAGCAGGCGCGAGAAACCCTATGGTTGCTTCTGAGAGTGTACGTCCCGGCCTGGTTGGGGAACTTGAGGCACTGGTGGTACGTCGACGTGACTGCCTTCATCGAGTGCAGCCAAGGAGTTCCAAGGATGATATTGTAGATCGGGGTGGTATCGAAGACCACGAACTTGACGATTTTCGTCACCCGACCTACGTAGACCGGCAATTCGATGGTGCCGATTCCGTTGACGGTATCCCCGGCGAAACCGGTTAGCGGGATGGAGTGCGGCTTGATCTCGACCCCGTTTAGATTCATCCTGGCAAGGGTGTCCTTGAAGATGAGGTCGACCGAGCTGCCCGTATCGACGAGGACTCGGTTAACGTCGCAGTCGGCTACGCGGACTTGCACGACGAGGGGATCGTTGTGGGGCTGGTGGACCCCGGCCGCATCGGCCTCGGTGAAACATATCCCCCTTTTGCTCGTGTCCTGAGCGTCGATCTCCGGCCCGGAGTGCCACTTCAGGGAGACGTCGGTCTTCCTCTCATGGCGCTTGATGGACCGCACTGAGTCGTTGCACGAGAGGAGGCCTCCCATGATCATCCCTATCAGAGTCCGGGCCGGGGGAGGCGATCTGCCCGTTTCCCGGTCTCGCGAGGGAGATCGTCGCCGCCGGTCGTCGTTTTGGGCGTGGTGATAAGGCCTAGCCCGGTTATCCTCGCGACCTCGGTTGTCACGGGGTTGCACTCGATCGCCATCCCGGGGATGTGGGCGCAGCCGCTCCGGTACGTCGATTTCCCCCCGTTGAAACTGGTTCAGCAGGACCTCTTGGAGGGCGCGGCAGTAAGAGGTCGGGTGCCCCTTTCGCCGGTGGAAGTCGCAGTAGGCCGACCTGTCGTACGGCTCGTCTGGTCGGGACTCCCTATCGCTCGGGTCGTCGGGACGCCGGTCCTGCTGGTGGGGGTCCCGTACGTACTTGTTCCAAGGCAACCCCGGCGCGGGGCCGGGAGGAGGTACGAGATCGCGCATACGGGGTCCTGAGGTCGGTCCGTTAACAAGGAACGCAGCGGCCTGCTTTCCCTTGCTGCGCTGGTACTCGTCATCATAGTGTTGACGAGGCTCCTGGTATCTCTCCTGGGGCCGCTCCTTCGCGGCCGGGGCCTTGTGAGAGGCGCTGTTTCTCGATTCAGCCGCCTTCTCCTCCTCGAGCTCGACGAAGAGTCCAGCGCGGTGCAAGGCGTCCTCCAGCGAGCGCGGCCTGTTGAGCTTCATGTCGTCCTTGAAGGCCGAATCGGCCCGTAGCCCCTTTCTTAGAGCAGGCAGCGCGGACTCATCCGTCACATTGCTTTGGGAGGCCGTGGCCTTGAAGCGTTCTATGAAGGACCTGAGCGACTCCTTTGCTCCCTGGTTCATCGCCCAGAGGTCCGCGCTGGATGCGGACTGCCGGATATAGATGGAGTAGTGCTCGAGAAAGGTGGTTGACAGGTCTCTGAAGCTGTCTATGGAGTGCGTCTTCAGCCGAGAGAACCACGTGAGAGCCGGGCCGGTGAGGTTCTCTACGAAGAGTTGGCAGTGGGCGGCTTCCCGCTCATCTGGTGAGAAGTGGGCGCGGCCCATGGCGATGGTGAACGCCGTGAGATACTGGGCCGGGTCGGTGGTTCCCGCGTAGGGCTGGAGTTTGAGCTTCCCGAGGTGCTGGAGCGGGACGGAGGAGATCCGGCGGGTGAACGGCGTGTTTTGCGTCTCTCGGAGGACGCGATCTATTTCCGGGGCCGCACTGGTGGCCTGATGGATCTTAGAGGACATCACGCGGAGTGTCTCCTTCATAGCTTCGAACTCGGCGTCCCTGGCGCGTTCGGAGCTGGATCGGAGATGATGGGCTTCGTCGCCCGGGGAGCTCCCTACGGCTGGGGCGAAACGTCCGCCCGGGCCTTCGGAGCCTGACGGCGAGTCGCCGGGCTGGCCCCTTCGGATACGAGGGTTTTCTTCCCGAGAGGCCGGATCTCTGAAATGGACGTCGGGGGATCCGGTGTTGTCCGACCGGTCCCGGGAGGCTGCTAGCGTGGCGAACCGTTGGTCGGTCGCACGCGTCAGCTCGTCTATTCTGGTGAGTAGGGCCTGCATTACGGCGGACAGCGTGGGCTGGTCCTCCGGGGGGTGAGGCGCGTTGTGCGCGGCGGGGCCGCCGGAAGGAGTGGGCACTTGGGCCCTGAAGGACTCCTGGGGAGTCATCCGGTCGGTGGCTGCCTGGGCTGATGGCCGGGCTGTCGTCGTCGCTGCTTGAGTTGGTGGCGGGGCCGTTGTCTGGGCCTGGGCCGTTGCTTGGGCCGGGGTCTCTAGGCCTGATAATACTCTTGGGGGCGGAATAGCCATCGTTGCTGCGGTTGCGGCGGTGGTTGAACTGCTCCTTGCGTATAGAAGAATCTCTAAACCCCCTCCTTCTAGCGCCAATTGTTGGAACGGGAATGAGCACGTCTCCTACAAATCAATTTGTATCGGGGAGGTTCGGGGATTTTCTGTTAGATAGAGTCGGTTGCGTTCCGGTCGGCAAATGAGGAGGAGGAGGAGGAGGTGATTTATAGCTGTGCCCGGAGGGCTGCCTACGTACCCCGTATTGGGGATCAAGCCATTCGTAGTTCGTTGCTGAGGCGGGTAGGAGAGAACTGGAGAGCTGAGAGCTAGTCAGGTCGACTGTCAGGTCGGGTCGTCGGTCGACCGTCAGATCGGGTCGTCAGGTCGGGTCGTCGGTCGACCGTCAGATCGGGTCGTCGGTCAACTGTCAGGTCGGGTCGCCAGGTCGGGTCGTCGGTCGACCGTCAGGTCGGGTCGTCGGTCGACCGTCAGGTCGAGTCGTCGGTCGACTGTCGGTCGACTGTCAGGTCGGGTCGCCAGGTCGGGTCGTCGGTCAATCGTCAGGTCGGGTCGTCGGTCATCGGTCGACCGTCAGGTCGGGTCGTCGGTCGACCGTCAGGTCGGGTTGTCGGGAGAGCTGGGAGCTCATCAGAGCTGCGGACAGCTGCGGAGAACTGGGAGAGCTGCAGAGAGCTGGGGAGAGCTGCACCGAGCTGAGAGAGCTGCGGAGAGCTGGGAGAGCTGCGGAGAGCTGCACCGAGCTGGGAGAGCTGCCGAGAGCTGCCCAGAGCTCCTTTTAGAGAGGGAAAGTTATTTAGAGAGAGATGATCAGAGTTTTTTGTGTGTCTTGATAATGAATACCAAAGGGGGTATTTATAGTGGAAGTTGAGCAGACAGCTCTCCGGTTTTTAGGGACGACGTGATGGTTCGTGAACAGTACCCGTCACGTCGTGAACAGTACCCGTCACGTCGTGAACAGTACCCGTCACGTCGTGAACAGTGCCGAGCAGGTCGTGAACAGTAACCGGCAGGTCGTGAACAGTACCGGCACGTCATGAACAGTGCGGAGCCGGTCGGGAACAGTAACCGGCAGGTCGTGAACAGTACCGGCACGTCGTGAACAGTGCGGAGCAGGTCGTGAACAGTACCGGCACGTCGTGAACAGTGCGGAGCAGGTCGTGAACAGTAACCGGCAGGTCGTGAACAGTGCGGAGCAGGTCGGGAACAGTAACCGGCAGGTCGTGAACAGTACCGGCACGTCATGAACAGTGCGGAGCAGGTCGGGAACGGTAACCGTATCTGCATAGTGGATGTTGGGTCTTTGGTGTTGGGCCTTTTGCTTTGCAATGGGCTAAAAAAAGGGGTGTGCTCATCACCACACCCACAATAGCCCTCCCCCAAGTTCGGCGAATGAGTGTCGAAGTCGGCGGACGAAACAAGTCTTAGCTCGGTATATGTTAACCTGCAAGTAAGGGTGAACTTGATTAGAGTTAAAAATTTTATGTGCAAGTGCGAGACTAGGCTCGGCACTTGTTGATCGTGTTGTTTGCGAGAGGTCGGGTAACTTGTGGTAGGTGAGAGAGTAAAAATCCGAGTCCCCCTCATTAATGACATATGAGGGGTATATATAGTCGGGGTCGGCTTCCTGCTCCCCGGGATCTCGGGCCACGTGTCGTCTGCGGCCCCTTTCGCGGGTAAGGTGGCCTAGGAGGCGTGTCCCGGCTTTCGAGGAGAGAGGTCATGATGAGCTCGGCGTGGCGTGTTGCAGAGCAGTGCACTGTTTTACCAACTCTGCTCCACCTGCTCCTTCCTGCCCTTGTCAGCTCTGTAGGGTTGGTGGGACGTCGGGTCGAAGGCACATCCCTACGCGGGTAGGGTACTGCCTTACCAACTCCCACGCGCCTATTCTTCTGACACTCCCTGCTCTGGCGGGGCATCAGCGCGGGCCCGGGGTGCGTCGCTTTCAGGTCGGCTACCGAGTTGAAGAGTGGTCTTGCAGGTCGGTGATATTAAGTCCGGTGACCGTACCGAAGAACGGCATTTCCTAAGATGGGCCTAACTAATTGGGGGTGCTAGGCCCACCTCCAACACCAACTTTTTTTTTTATGCAGTGCGATATATCACTTGTATTTTATATCTTTTGGGTCTAATATCACTTGTATTTTTAAGTTTGGCAATAATAGTGATGATCCAACCATGTTCTTGAATTGGTTATAACTTTCATACATCATTTTCTAATAATTTTCTGTAAACACATTAAATAATCTTAATCATTAACATATTACTGGATCGATGAGGCATGGAACAGGATTTAATCTTCGCTTTAAAAATTTCATTGATTATTTGATCTTTCTCAACAATGTGAAACAAAAGGACTAAAAACTTGGAATAAAAAGGAAATTAATAATTATCAAGCATTATATAATTTTGACTTAATACAAACGAGTTTCAGCTTCTTCTTTCTTTTTTTTAATCCATTTTCCACACGCCTGAGTCCTGAGGCAGCCTCACAGGGTAACGCTAGGGAACTTGCAACGCTCATTTCCTGAAGAAAATAGTCATAAAAGAGTATTTAACTCATTCCATAAAGAAACCACAATTGCATATAGTTTTCTTGTGACACAGTTAATGAAAGACTCACCAGGGTTGGTCGTGGTCTCATGCGCCAAGCCATTGAAGTAGCATCGAGAGCTTTGGTTCCGGAACTGAGCCCAATACGAGCTAAAAGCGTAGCTTGCGTGCCAAGTAACCGAGACCGGTGCGTAACACTCTCTCCCCGGCGCCAGAGCTGCACACGTGGCGTTGCTTCTCCCGCAAGCAAGGTTAAGCGCCTGCCCTAACTCCGCCTCGCTGGCTCCTTCGACCACCACACACCAAACATTCCCTTTGAACGGAACATTGTTACTCGGTTTAGGCAACGAACCAAAACTGTTAACCGGTCTTGTTCCGCTCAAATCGATTTCGTAGATCTGTGTACCGTCAGGGTTCAAAATCCCCCAATGCCTCTCGGTTCCCGAACCGGTTTTCTGGTTTTCATTGAACAATGAGAACAAAAACGTCGGTATAGGTGAACCGCGTCTAGCTGGAGTACCGAGCGGCGGGTTAGCAGTCATCTTCTTGATCAAATTCCTGTTGTACGTCGCTGCGTTGAGAACATTGGCTCCGGTTTCGTCGATATCGCCGGCATTAGGCCACCCGGTTTCGGAAATTGCGAGCCTGATGTTTGGATAACCGAGCTTTGTCATCGCGAAGATAACCGAATCGAGCATCTGGTCTAGAAGATTAGTGTAAACCAAACCGGTTTTAGGATCGGTATAAGTGGAATTCGATTCGAACAGAGCGAAATCCAAATGGTTGTTAACCGGATCAGTGGACCAAGGGAAGTAAGGGTACACATCGAGGAAGAAGAAAGAGTTTGTCCCGTTGAGAAACTTCAGCAACGGCAACATCACCGGAGCGGCGATTTCTTCCCGGAATGTACCATTCGACGGAGGAAAACTCAATTGAAGAACATCCATGGCGAGAGGTGTCCCGACTTTGATGTTGTGAATCCCTTTAGCTCTAAGAGAATTCACGATTTTACGCATCGCGGGGACGAGATTCGACCAGATTTGTTTGTCTTGATCGGAACTGTAGCTGAGGATTTCGTTTCCGACGAGGACGAATCGGATTCGGGTTTGTGGGTAGTAAGGAAGGACGTTTGTGTTGACCCAATTGTCTGCGGCGGCTTGATCGGCGCCGACCGAAATGATCTGGTGGTTAGGGACCATGATTGTGACGTAGAGATTGGTCTGAGAGAGGACCACTAGGGTTTCTGGATCGGCGTCGTAGAGCTTGACGTGACCGGCTTTAATGGATTTGATTAGGTTGATTGATTGGTAAGGAGAAGGGAGATTGCTGCCTAATCTTCCATAGTTGATCCCAATCCTGCTTGCAAGTGATAACAATGTTTTGTTGTTCCCAATTGCATAGCAACATGAACCTGTAAGAAAAAAGACAAGATTATGGTAAGTGAAAGTGTCTTTGATCATTGAATCTTGATGTATAAGTAGCAGGGAGACTTACTTGAGAAGACAAGGAGAGTGAAGAGGAACAGAGCAAAAGAAGCCATTGGAGAAAACTGTTGTTGAGAGAAGAGAGTGGTGAGTGGATTTTGAGATGAAGGAGAAGAGACTTGTTGAAGGGGTATTTAAGAGGAGATTATGGGATTGTGTTTTAAGGATTAAAGATATAATCACTCATGCAAGAAAAGCTTCTGATCAAACTATTAATTGTTTCTTCAACTCTCACAGTTCTTTGGTGTTTCTTTTTTCTTTTTCTTGGGTTTGTGTTTTTAGTTAGTGTATGGATTAAAGAAGATTGGTTGGTTGGCTGGTTCAAAGGAGACCAAGAACGCTTTGTCAAATTAATCACTCAAAATCTGTAGATTGTTTTTTAGTGAATGTTGAATTTATTGCTAATCAAGAAAAATGTTATTTACATGAATTAGAGGAAGAAATATTGCTATATTTTTACAACGGAATGACGTGCATTTTCCCAGTGTTGAGTTATATGTAGTTTACTTAATTCATATAATTAATTTCGAGTTTTTTTTTTGAAAAAATCAACAAACATTAGACCAAGTAGATTTCATTTTTCCAGATCGTTGTTGAAAAAAAAAAACACTAACCGAAAGCAGAGATTAACATGAGAAATTGAAATCAATTAAATCGCAAAATCACATTAAAAATTCATTTTGTTTTCTAAAATTCACGATTAAACAAAAGAAGTTGTCCGTTTTTTTTTTTTTTGCAATAAATATCAAACCAAAAAAATTACCTGAAATGGATTGGAAACCGATATCGGAGAAAAATTGCAAATCCAAATTTATGTTCTTATAACAAACAGTTCACAAAATATCAGTATTCGGTAGTGCAATAAAACATAAACAACAAATTCAAAGTTAAATTGTAGAAACACTATTTCTACAACAAGAACAAACTCAATAATTGTAAAAATATATTACATAATAGAATTAGACAATATACTACAATACAATACCAATATTGGAATTAATAAAGAGATCTGCATAGTCGAGACAAGTGTCTTTCTTTAATTATATAAACGCTTTGTAGTATGAAAGTTCAATAGTGTTCGGAATCCCAAGATACAACTGCAATTGTTTCTGATTCGCCTCACTTAATTTTGACTCTATTTTGAAAAAAATATGTATGCTGCGATTTTCTTTGATTTGGTGTTATCCGATCGATTTTCTTTTTCTCATATGTATCCGAGAAAATCTTCTTCTTTACAGTTTTTCTCTCTATTTGGAAAATTAAGTGAAAAATTTGTAAGGTGAGTGATGAGTCATTCAATATCTACTAGAGGAAAAACAAGAAGAAGAATCGAGAATTCTATTTTTATACATTAACATTTGTAAATTTGTTCTATGCTTTGTGTTTTTTTTTTGTAATTTCTTAGTTTTGTAATTACAATAGTTGGTTTTATAGGTTTCCTTTTAATTCTAATATTTTGTGATAGTAGTGGATAGGTTTATGAGATATTATTGCTTTGTGCATATTTTGTTCAAACCAAATGTGAAACAAATCCATACAATAATAATATAATGTGTATATATGTGAGGACACATCGGTATGTTTAATTATTAACTTATTATGAGAGCAGTTGCCCTACGTATTATTATTTTATGATAGCATATAAAATTTACCTATTCGCTTAGTGCCCAATCATGGATTGTGTATTTTTTTTCTTTTCAATGGTGCTTATAAAATGATATGTGATTGTTAATTTGCTGTAAATATATTTACAGTAAGTTATCTAATTGTTGCGAGGTACAATGTATTTGTGGCGAATAATCTTCTTTGAAGAGGTTGACCACTTAACTCCCTATCCTGGTGCAACATCTACACGTTATTGGGCAGAGTTGAGTTCTCCAAATGTGACCAATTGGATTTATGGAGTCTGATTCGAGACTATTGTTAGGGTCTCTTGTTTTCCTTTATGAATTAGGTTTAAGCTTTTGGTGTTTTTTTTTTGCATTAGGTTTATGATTATGTTATATTATAGATTAGTACATTTGTAAATTTGTTGAATGCTTTGTATTTTTTTTTTTTAAAAACCACTTTCGTAATTTCGATAGCTAGTTTACAGGGTTCCCTTTTAATTCTAATATTTTGCGATACTAGTGAATATGTTTATGAGATTTTATTGCTTTGTGCATTTTCTCTTCAAACCAAATGTGAAACAAATCCATACAATAATAACAAAATGTTTTCTCTACGAGGACACATCGGTATTTTTAGTTATTAACTTATTATGGAAGTGATACAACTTATTATGGATGTGATACATCTTAGAAAGAGAAATTGCCCTACATATGATTATTTATGATAGCATATAAGATTTACCCATTTGTTACTCCCAGATTTATCTTTTATTTTGTACTATTATTGTTCACGCAATGTGTAGATGTGTATTTTTTTTTTTCAATAGTGCTTATAAAATGATATGTGATTGTTGTTATATATAATGGTTCGGGAGGAACTTGTGCTCACTGCCTTATACTACATTCTAGATACGATAGTCCGACTGACTCTTGGATTTACTGTTATATATATTCAATGCAGGATACGTTAGATACTTTATCCAAAAAGATACATAAACATATATGATTTATATGACCTGCTCAAAACATGCATCGATGTTTCTGTAAACCAAAACAAATACTCAAAATTGTTGTGTTTTTGTTGACTTATGTTACGATTCTTTATATACACACGGTTGTATATACATATATCAAGTTATTCTCCAGCTTATTTAAGATATACTTTAAACTTATATATGCATGATTTATATGTATCTAAGTATAGGTTATGTATATGTATATCCTAACTTAATATAATCTAATAGTTGAGGAAGCTCTTTTGGTCTATGCTTCAAAACTTTAAGCTAGTTAGCCTGAAACTTGTGGAACGCAACAATGGAGGAGTAGATTCATCCAGTTGTAGCCAACATCACCAGATGAGAAACTCTTTGACTCTTTCAGTTTCAATTTCAAAACTATGATTTCAGTTTCAGACTTCAGTTTGGTGTTATGAAACCATCTATTGCTATTTGACATCCACTGCTATGTTTGTCTTATTTTAGTTGTTTCTTGTGCTTATGCCATTGTTTTTTCTTTTCTTTTTTGCATGAAAAAGTGGATTTCATTATTGCTATTTGGGTATATTTGGAAATCGATAAGATCGACCATATCGAAATTATAAAAAACATGAAGATCATGAAGAATATAGATATTTACTAATATCTTAGTTTATGAATTTTACATTTATCTCTAAATATATTATTTAGATTTATGTTTATCTTAATTTAGAAAATATAGATTACTTCTACCACTATATAAGTTTATGCATCTTGTAACTTTATTTTTATGAGAGTCTAATAATAATTCTTTCTAAACACATTTGTGTTCTTACTCTCATCAATTTTTTAGAGTAAAAAACACAAATCATTTCATGTTAGCTCATATCTTGTTTGAATTATAACATGACATTGTTGTTGCACAAAAAAAAACCTGACATTGTATACGTTTATTCCCATCTACCAAGTAGCATTATCATATTCTATTTTATTAAACCTGACAAACAATTTCGGTTGAGTTCCCTAACCAGGTCCATTTTTGGGTTTATGGCTAGTTTAAATTTCTGTACCAACACAAAAAAAAATTAAATAAAGTCTGAAAAGGTTCAAAAAAAAAACAACAACAACAAAGGTTCTACAAGTATAAAATGTTCTGAAAGTTGTTGCATCGGACGTGTCAGTTAGACACAAAGAGGTCGTTTATTCAGGATGTCGACATAAATGAAATTGTTGATCTAAGAGAGGATGTCGAACTTCTTGGCTTCTAAACTTCGTTTAAACTTTCGAAGGGATACCGAAACAAGAATTCAAGAAACAATAAGGACTCTATTTTCTGATTCAATCAAAATCCGTTTCACAATCACGAGTTAATAAGTTCAAATCTACCATGATACAACAAACAAACAAAAATTCAAATCTACCAAAGCCTAGTCAAAGTTACAATCTCCGAATTAAAACCGACACGAGAAAAATGTTAAAAATTTTGGGTTTCCAACTCAAAATAAATTGACAATGAGTGAATTGACTCAAGTTTCTTATATAATACTCAAAAAATTTCTCAACTTCCGATCTATGATATTTTTCAAACATTCTGTAGAGTTCATGGTCTAATAATCTCTGTATTATACAATGAAAAGCCCAATATTCTATGCCCAACACTCAAAAGAAAAGCCCAATAACTAAGTAAGAAACTAAGGATACGCTAAATCAAAAACTATTAGACATGCAAAAAATAAACCCACTAGTATAAGAATAAATGGATGCTGATTTTGTAATATATTTTTTTTATCACCGCTGATTTTGTAATTAAGTTATCCATTTTGTGCAGTAAGAAGAAAATCGATTTTGTTATCACCGATCAATAATCAACATATAAAAAAATGTCTGCGTGGCAAACAATTTTTTTTTAATCTTATCTGGGATGTAAACAACATTTTGACCAACAAAGATATATCAAAAATAAGTGATAATAAGAATAAATAAATAAGATACAGCTAACAGAAAAACAAAAACAAAACGGTAAACGCTTTTTTTTTACAACAAACATTTTTGGTTTCTATTTATTTAGTTTTTTTCATAACTGTTTTAATTTTTCATGTAGTTCATGGAAATTTTTAAAAGAGAAATTTCAAATAAAAAAAATCAATATTTAATATTTAATAAGATATTATTCCACCATGGAAAATATATCTGAATAATACTGTTAGAGTTATCATCATCATCTGTCTGAACGTGGCTTTACCCAATCGACATGGTTTCAACAACCCACTCCCTCATCGTTCTCTTCCTCGTCTTCTCCGCCGGCGTTCAAATCTCCGTCGCTGATGAACCGGAGACGGAGCCGGTTCCGACCCCATGGCCGGAGCAGTTCCACGCGTTGATGTTGATGAACAAATCTGGGTCCCTGGAGATAGTGGACCTCTGGTACGATTGGATCAATGGCCGTAACTTCAATATCATTCAGAAGCAGCTTGGTAAACTCACGTACGACCTTGAATGGAACAATGGGACCTCTTTCTACTATACCCTCGACGCTTCCAAAACTTGCCGCACCGTTCACTTCGAGGTCAGTGTTTCTTTCTGTTTTTATGTTGATTTTTAAGAGAATTTTTAGTATAATTAAGTGAGAGAAGTACCAAAATCACCTACATTTGAAGCAAGAAGAACAACTTTGGGACAGTGTCAGTGTTAGTGAACAAGAACAATCGAAGAAGACGATGAAATGAACGAAGATTCTGTTATTAATCAATCCTAAAGTGATCCGGTTTAGTCTTGAGATAACCGGTTCTTAATTACATTTCATTGTACTCTCTAATACTCTAATAGTCAGATTAAATTGTGATAACCGGTGGCTTTGTTACTAAATTGAAATATCCCTAAAGAAACCTTGGAAAAGCTGTCCTAAGTTTTGTACAATTATGATTGTGTTTATGATGGAAACATAAGGTTCCGTACAACATTGTTTTCGATGATACGCACAAGTATTTGCCTAGGTCTGTAGATCTTTATTGGTTTGAGAAACATAACCGTTTTATAGTAAAGTTTCTGAGACTAGTCTTGGATTTTTGTTTTAACTATCAAGGTTGGAATCCTGAGGCCAAATTGGCTAGATGGAGCAAAGTATTTGGGTCAACGACTTGTGAATGGGTTTCTCTGCAACGTATGGGAGAAGGTTGACTTCTTATGGTATTATGAGGATGTTGTCAGCAAGAGACCTGTTCAATGGATCTTCTATACAGGTGAAGAAGTGATGGATAATATGGACTTATGTATAAGTCTTGCTTAAGATGTTATCTCAGTCACATTAACAAAATATCGAAAATGTAATTGCAGGTAGAGAAGCTCATGTGATGACATTTGAAGTTGGAGCTGTCTTAGAAGATGAGAAATGGCAGGCTCCTGTCTATTGTTTCCACAATGAGAAGAAGAAGAGTGAGTAGTTTCATTATGTGTAGAGAGTTTTGGGCACCTTTCAAGGGAAATAAATATCAAACGGAGGTCATTTTGGTCTTTATCAATAACTTCTTATCCCACAGGCCTCTATTGGGCTTTACTATCTTCTTATGTGGCTAAGGAAGGTCTAATAAGCACCTTTTGATTTGGTCCACTCTTATGCTACAAAATTTCATTTTCCACAATTCTCTAAAAAAAAGATGTGGTTTGTAGTATAATAAAGACAAATTAATTTAGCAATTAATAAGGGGACCAAAGTAATAATTTAAAAAGTTGATTCCGACCACATTCAAAAGAGAATCTATGTTAGTTTATTAGCATAGATGATAAATTTGGACTCCCAACTATAAAGCGCGATAATTTTTATGTGGGTTGTCATAAAGGGTAGTTTGGTCTTTTCCATAACCATTATCGTAAACAGCGTTGCACTTTAAAAAAAAAAACTAAAAGAGGATAAAGTCAAGAGACCAAAATGACCATTGCACATGTCAATTGTTTCCTAAAAGATATTTAGAACAGACCAAAAAAGTTTTTTGCCATTTTTTGGTTGGACCTTTTTGTCTTCTTATTAAAAAAAAACCCCAGATGTCTATTTCTTACGAGTTTGATTTTAGACATTTACCATTAAACATCTCAATTATATATGGCAGAATAATATAAAATGTTCTGCACCGCTTTGTCAATTACGTATCTGATTAAATCAAGTTTTAACCGATAAAAAGGTGATTTCGTAGAACAATCGTAGAACAACTCCTACCGACTATGTTTGACTTACATGGAAAAATAAAATACTTTGTACTCGAACCTCTTTTGTAAGAGAATTAGCACGGATATTTAACACACGAGAAATATAGACTTTGTTAAAATTCTCAAAAACATTTCTAAAAAAATAGAAAGAATTTAATTTCAAATTAAACATTTTCACTAAATTTGAAGAGTCCGTTTCGATTCAAATAGTAGTTATTCACCTAATTACAAGAGAAAGTTATTATGTGATGTTTTGAATAACAGCAGGAAATTTTCAGAAATTGGCGGCCACTCTTTTTTTCACATGAATGAAGAAACTTTTAACACGTAAACCCCAGTTATTTAAAATAAATAAACCCACTTTTATTCCTTTTAAAGAAAAAAAGATGAAAGATTATGGGAACATAGTAACATGCATCTTTACACAATTTTATTTCTTTTTAAATGAAGTTGGATCTTACTTTTGGCATTCTTTTTCATCACCCATATGCTTCACCTAAAGTTGTAGACTTGTAGCTGTTGTTTCCTAATCAATTTCCAGACCGATATTTTCTCTCCTTTCCCAAGTATTTATTTTTTAATACCTTCCCAACCATAAATATTTCCTAAAATATCCGACTCGTTTTTAAACTCTCTTTAGGCAAATTCGATATCGTTACAATATTGGAAGTTAAATTCGATTTTTCAAAGTGTTTTATCGAATTACAATAAAGCACTTTGAAAAATCGAATTTAATAATAGTTTTTTCCAAAATACAAAAATATAACCTTTTCGTTTTATTCTCAATATTATTTTTAAATAAATTTTATCATTGATGTTTTAATATTTAATTTTATTTCAATAGTTAGATTAAAATAAAATTTAAAATAGTTAAGATGAAATTATTATATATAATATATAATTTTATGTTAATATTACTCAAAAATAAATATTTAACATTTACCGGAATTTTTTTTTAAATTTGGCTTAATTAATTTTATTTAAAATAAGACATAAAATTTTAATAACTAATAAAAAAAATTTACAATCATATATTATATATTAACTTTTTAAATTATGTGTCGCTAAATTATTTTCTGAATTCGCAGTAAATGAATTAAGAGATGTGTGACTCGAGCTTATCAACAAAACAACCGCCCTACTATTATCCAAAATTTGAGCCATGAAAGGTGGCAACAAGTCTTTGGCTTCTATTGAGCTCCACAATTAAACACAGCCTGTAAAACTCATCACATGATCGAGACGTTTAGACTTTTAAAGTCATATCCGTTTCACGCGGCAAACTTTGTGTTCATTCATGACAAGAAGATCTGTTAACATGTATGCGAAGATTCTAAGTCATCATAACTTAAGTATACTAGTAGTTTTCAAATTTTCTTCTTTTTTGTTTTCTTCTCCAAAAAACAAGCTAACGTAATACAATTTCCCTTAAAAAGAATGAACAAATGCAAAAGCTCAAGTGGTCAGACGCAAATACAGCATATATGTGCTTACAATATATAAATATAACCATCATATCATAAAAAGAAAAAAAGGGCAAAGCCAAAAGGAAAGACTTTTAAAAACAGAGTTTGGTGTCACCGACCATCAGTTGAATCGAACGTGTTAGGAAAACCAGAAGGCTTTGGAGGAATACTAGACTGTGTCTGAGAGTAAGAGAAGTCTCCATGGAACATTGACGTCGAAGATGTTCCTTCGTTTAGTTGCCATCTCTCTAGTGCTTGAGGTAAACTCATGTTGTTCACATCGATTCCGAAACTCTCTTCTTCTTCTTGGCACGACGGTTTCCACTTCTCTACGAGTGGGCCCAGCACGTTTACCGCGTGACCCATGTCTGGTCTCTGTTGAGGCTCACGGGCCGTGCAGTGTCCTGCTAGCTCAGCAACCCTCTGAATGATCTCCGTTGTTTCCTCATCTGGCTCTAAGGTTTGGTCGAATGCCTTTGGGATGTTCTCTTTGATGTTTAGGATTCTCCTGAACCATGTGACTAGATGAGATCTCTCGTCTGGTAATGAATCGTCTAATGCTTTTCTTCCTGTTATCATTTCCATAAGAACCACTCCAAATGCATACACATCCACTTTCGTAGTTACTCTTCCAGTAGCTGAAACCATATTATAACACATCAATATCTCAGATAAAAGACTTAAAAGGCACATTGTGAAATTCAAATGAGTAGACATAGGAAGAATCAACTTACCGGCGTATTCTGGTGCTAGATAACCGAATGTGCCTGCTAATCTCGTCTCAACAGAGTATTTCCCATCGGGTGCGTTCTTCACCAATCCGAAATCAGCAACCTTCGCCCTCATGTCGTCTCCAAGAAGGATATTAGAGGGCTTCAAATCTCTGTGGATGAAGCTTTGCTGAGCCAAGCTATGGAGATATTCCACACCTCGTGCCACGTCTAGAGCGATGCTCACTCTCTGTTTCCAAGTGAGAGGAGAGTAGCCGAGTTCACCCCACTCAAACAAATGCTGTCCAAGATTTCCCTGTGGCATGTACTCGTACACGAGCAACCTCTCGTTCCCGTTCACACAGTAACCCAAAAGAGCAACCAAGTGTCTATGCCTGACCTTAGTGAGCACCGCTATCTCGGCCTGAAACTCGTTCATTCCCTTATTACCCATTGCTGAACATTCCATTCTTTTAACCGCAGTCTTTGTTCCGTCGTGCAATTCTCCAGCATACACAACACCGAAACCGCCTCTGCCCAATACGTTATCCTCGCTGAAATTATTCGTAACCTGGCGAAGAACCTCCATCGGAATGGTTACGCTTCCAGCTTCAGGAAGGAAACGATCACTATTGTCACCACTACTAGGACTGTTCAACGCATTGAAGTTATTGCCTCCATTCCCATTAGCATATCCACCCCCATTACCATTAGATGCAGCATCGCTAACCATAATCTTCCCGGCCTTCTCAGGATCCGTCCGCCTAAACTTCCCGTACTTCTTCTTCATAACAAATTTGTAAACCACAAATCCTAGAATGGCAAGAAAAACAAGAACCGCGACGATCACACCAATGATCACAGGAGCCTTACTACCACCACTACCACCAGAAGACCCACCAGGACCACCACTGGTTTTAGAACCGGTTCCAGAAGAAGAAGTATCTCCAGATTTAGTTCCAAGCAAAACGTTACCTGGCTTGTGATTAAACTTCACCGAAGGAGGGAAACTCGGTATTTCGCCGGAGAGATTGTTGTTTGAGACGTCGATTAACTGCAGACTAGTCATAAATGTCAACTCCTTGGGGATAATACCAGTTAAGTTGTTGTCATTAAGGTAAATGCTCTTGAGAGAAGTGAGATTTGCAATCGCCGGAGATATAAATCCGGCGAATCCATGTTTCCCGAGATTCAGCGTGACAACATTCTTCCCACCTGAATCGCAGGTGACATAAGCCCATCCGCTACAAGCATCGTCTCCTTGCCAAGATTCAGCCAACATTGAAGGATATCCCAAACCTCCGGCCACCGCTAAAAGCGTCATCACCTGAGGACTACAGCTTTGTCCTGCTTTGGTAGTGCAGAAATCGTTGTGGTCCATGGATACTTTCTCAACCTCCGGTGGAAACAAAGGAAGAGGGCCTTGAAACTTGTTGTTGTCCAGAGAAATGTTCTTGAGGCTCCCGAGTGAGAAGAGTGAAGGCGACACGATTCCGGTCAATTGATTATCCCGGAGCTGAAGATCGAAGAGGTTCTCGCTTTTAGAGAGATCCGGGATTGCTCCGACGAACTGATTCTTCTGGAGCCACGCTTGCGACAACGACGTCATACCGGAAAGCACTTCGATCGTCCCTGACAACCCTGACCCCGACTGCTGATTGTTGATCCAGAGATTCTGAATCGAAGATTTCGACAGCGACGGAGGTAAAGGCCCGGTGATGTTGTTGTAAGAGAGGCGGAGATTCTGGAGAGAAGCGAAGGAATCGAAAATGTCAGGCAAAACGCCGGAGATTTGGGTGTTGTCGAGGTAGATGGTGGTGAGAGAAGCCGAATCCTTGAGCTCCGAAGGGAAACTCCACGAAGTGAGGTTCGCGTTATCGCTCATACTCAAGATCTGGAGGCTGGTGAGTCCGGCGAAAGCTCCGGGCTCAACCCCGACGAAAAGATTCTCGTCGATATAGATCTCTTGAAGAGACGAGAGCTTAGCGAACGACGGGATTTTGCCGGAGAGCTTGTTACGCTGAAGAGCGATGGATTTGAGCTCGGAGAGAGTCGAGATCTCGGGTGCTAAACCGCCTGAGAGAGATTTATCAGCGAGGCTGATCGAGGTGACGCGACCGGAGGTGCATCGTACGCCGGTCCACTTGCAATGATCGGTTGCTGACCAATCTGACGGCGGAGGACGAAACGACTTAGCTAAAGCGAGCATTGCCGCTCCGTCGTCAGCTACCGATGCGGTGAGGGAGACGGCGAAGAGGAGGAAGAGGAGGAGGTGAGGCGTAGGAGCCTCCATAGCTCATAGAACACGCGCGGCGCGTAGAGAGGAGGAAGAAGGAAGAAGAAGAAGGTAGGGTTTGGTAATTTTTCTGTTGATGTTGGAGGAGAGAGAGAGAAAAAAATAGAGAATGAGAGAGATGAATGAAAAGCAAGCGCAGAGTGAGGTGTCATAACTCGCTATGCAACGGGTCATTACTATTATAAACCTAACCATTATGGATTCTGTTTCGAAAAATTATTTGGTTGTATAAAAAAAACAGAAAATAAGCGTTTTTTTAGTATCTAATAAAATTTTCAATAGAGGTGGGCATTTTAACCAAACTGAACCGAATACTGAACCGAATCAAACTGACATAAACCAAATCAGAGTTAATATCCAATTATTTGGTTCTATTTCTTGTCAATCCGAATGGTTCAGTTCGATTCGGTTTTAAACTAAACTGAATCGATAAACCAATGTATTTATTATAATATTTGATTAATTTGATTATATTAACTATTATTAACCAATCCTCGAATGATTTGGTTCGTCTTGATGAGTGATAACATCAAAGAGAAAATATTGTGATCGGTGTTGGGTTTTATTTCTTTTTATTCTATAATTAAGTTTAGTTTTGATACGATTGAGTTTTTAGCTTCTTTATATGGTTTTTAGGTGTTTAGTTTGAATTTAAATTTTCATAACTCATTTGTTTTTAAACTGAACTAAAACCAAACTGAGCTGAATATAAACCCAGCGCCGACTCAACATTATTCGGGGCCCTAGGGCAAAAAAAAAAATTTGGACCCTTTAAATTTATTTATTAAGGTTTTTTACTATTTGTTTTTAATAAAATTTGTTTGTGTAATATTTTTGTAGAATTTGTTATTAAAAAAATACTTATAAAATATTTATGGACTCTTTTCACTCTAATATTTATTATTATTATTATTTTTTTAGTAAAAATATATATATAAAAAAGGGCCCTTAATTATTATGGCACGGGTCGGGGCCCCGGGACCATCGCACCCCTCGCCCTTGCAACTGAGCCGGCTCTGTATAAACCAAACTAAATTTGGTTGAATTCAATTGGATTTTTATTAAACCCGATTTAACCAAACCAAACTGAACCCAAATCAAAACCGAAATTAAACTAAAATGCCTACCCCTAATTTCCATAACGAAACTGTGTGTATATTTAAGCGCTAATAATTTGTTATAAATTATAACGGGATTCCGTTTGTAATAAATTTTAGTGATAATAGTAATAAAAAAGGGTAAATTGATTGAGATAATTATTGAGGCGGGTGGGTTGTAATAACGGAGATAATGGAATTCATAATTTGTGTTTGGTAGTTTGGTCGGTAATTAAGAAAGTTGAAGCACAATTTAAGGAGGCAATAATAGAGTTTATTTATGTGTTGAAATGACTCTTAACGAGGGTGGAACCCGGAACCTATTGGTGACCGAGGACCACGAAGCTCGCCTTGTGCATTTCCAGTGACGGAAAATGTTTCATTCGTAATGTAATTTGATATTCCAACTCTTTCAAAATCAAAGATGCTTTATTTGGATGCACACCTGTTAAAAAAAAAGTATGCAAACATATTTTAGTATGAACAGCTTATGGTTACAATAGTATAATATGATTGAATTGCAAAAATAAATGGTGGAAATCAGTTAGTACATTTTTGCCTTGGAGGATACAAAGTTATCATTTCAAAACAAAACAAATATGTTGTTAAGACATCATTAGCTATGAAACATAGTTAGAAGATCTTTTTTTTTAAAAAGGTAGTAGATTATGATGTAGTTAGGTAACATTTGATGGTGCAATTTGAAACAGAATCACTCTCGTAGTATAGTTAGGTAAAAACAAAAAAAATATTAGTTCATCTATTACGTAATACAAATATATTTTATACATTTATAATTAATATTTGAAATAGCATTTAGAGTATGATCTTCTTTTTGAAGAATCACATCTTCTTTTTGAAGAATCACATTCACAAATTTTTAGTCTTCAGTAAGTTTTGAACACACAAAATCAACTAGGTTCTACTGATCAATCGCTTTGCGAAAAGCAAGTTAATTGATCATACTGCAATTAGCTTTTTTCTCTTTGTTTTTCTTTACATTTGCCAATTAGATCAGACATGTTTTATCTGTCAATTTTCGCTTTCCGTTTCCCTAATCTTTCGGTGTAGTCTACTGTGTTTTTTGTTGATGTTTCTGTTTGTCTGTTTTTCCTCCTGAATTTTCTTGGAAATTATCGTTACTCGTTTGACACCAATTGCTTTTTGCTACGGTGTCGGCAGACGTACCGAATATATTTGCTTCCATGTTTTTTTATTCTTTTTTTGGCATGGGACCAACCTATAGATCTAACAATTTGTTAACTCATCTTGTAACACATGTTCATTTTTATTTCTATGAAATATTTACCATTTAGCAAAAAAAAAAAAAACATTTGCCAATGTTTGAATTTGATATGACAACAATTTATTTGTATACACTACAAGAAAACAATCGATTTGCAATGGAATTTGCGATGGATAATATCCGTCGCAAATTTGCAACGGATTTGCGAGTAATTTGCGAGGGATTTGCGAGTGGTTGCCGAGTCGTCGCAAATCCTTCGCGAATTTGCGAGGGAAAGGGTCGTCAAAAATTGCGACGCCTTTGCAACATATTTGCGACGAAGGTGCGAGGGACCGTCTAGAGTCGCAAATTCATCGCAAATTTACGACGGAAATGCGAGGGATTTGCTAGAGCTTGTCTATAGTCGCAATTCATAATGGGTTATAATGGGCCTAGGCCCATAATATTCTCTACGCCTTTTGTACTCTTTCCCGCTAAAAAAAGTCAGGCTTTACCTTCTTTCCCGCCACACAAGATTAAGTCACTTAGTTTCTTCCCGCCAAATTTAAATATCAAAGAAACCTATTCTCACATCTCTCTCTCTCTCTCTCTCTCTCTCATTGTGTCGACGAAGAAGGTTTAACTATGGCGGAATCAAATCAGATCTCTCGGAAAAGGATGCGATTCTCGTCCTCGTCAGCTAATGAGATCCGGAAATCACAGTACCAGAGCCGAATCGCACCCACCGGAAACGGATTTCGTGTAAACCATTCGCCATCTCTCGGCGGGAAAATCGATTTCAAAATCATTCGGACGTATCCTCGAGTCACCATCAAGGATCTGCGTCTCAGACGCGTCTTCTCCCCGAGCTCGATCTCCAGCGACTGGGAATTTAAAACCAAAGGGGAAAATCTAACCAATGAGCAAAACGACGAAGACCCTCGCAACTCCAACAGTAAGTTTCTTGATCTTGCTTCTGCAGATTAATATGGGTTTTGAGAAATGTGTCTAGAGAATGTAGAATAGATTACGCTTTTTGAGAAATTATCTGGTCCGAATCCGATGATGTTTTTTTTTTTGCTGGTGAAAGAAGGAACCAAAGTCGAAGCAGAAGACTTCCTACAAACGACGCCACCTGATTCTGAATTGTTAAGTTTCTCGGCGGTGAATGAAGCAGAGCGTATCTGTGAAGAGATCAATGGACAAGCAGTGAAGAAAAGTGGTACTAATCTCTGCAGCAAATCGGTATGTGTTCTTGTGGCTTTGTTAAATTTGAGCTACTGTGTGTGTGTGTCAGTTGTTTAGCTTGTTTCTTGTGTTATGTACTCCTACAGGTTCTTCATCCATGTTCTAGAGCTAAGATATTCAAGAACCCTGGATCCTTCAGCTACAAGAGACTGCTTCCATACTTGATGCAAGCTGCAGATGGTATTTCTTTGCTTCTGTATGTTTTGAAAAAAATATGAATACTGAGTTTGACATGAGGAAGCTGGAATTTGATATGCCTAATTCTCAATTTGTCTCTACAGATGGAAAATCATGTTCGAAACTAGAGAAATCTTTTATCCAGAATCCTCCAAATATAGATTTGTCTTGTAACAAAGAAACTGTGGAAACTAAAATTGCTGTTACTGAAGATCCAAAGGAGGAAGTAAGTGGATTGATGACAGCCAAGTTTCAACTCCCTGAATCCACCAAACATGTTTCGCAATCCGTGGACCGAGTCTTCGATAAGCCTTCAGCCGGAAGCTTTTGTGGAAACACCAGCCCTTTGAAGAGGGTTATAGCGTCCAGCCCCAACAAGAAATCTGTAAGATTTTCAATCCATGAAGAAGCTTCTTTGTTGTATCTCATTTCAAGGATTGTTTCATGTTGGCCATTTCAGTTTTCAGCTTCAATTTTCCTTTTCTTTCCGTCTGTCCAACATGAGATTCTTTTTCGACGTGAAACAGGGATTCCCTAGGCGCAAGTTATTTAAAACACCAGGTTCCGTTAATTACAGAAGAATGCTTCCATATCTCAGAGATAGTCAAGAAGATAATCCTTGTAAGCCTATATATAGTCTAATAGAACTCATAGTCGAGAGTTTGTAATAGTGATGTTAGGTTGAAGTGAAAAAAACTTCACAGACTGAGTATACTGATGGTAATTTATCTTTGCTGGTTTTTCTAGGCGTGCCTGAAATAGTTATTCATACAGATCAGAAAAAGAACACAGAGGAGAATACTCCATCATCGATGTTAGTCTCTGACAATGAAGGGGCAGAGGAAAAGGTGACATCAGATGTTGCTACAGAATCAGGTATATGCTCTAACGAAAATGAAGAGCCTCTTCCTTGTGAACGTGTATCTGAATCTCCAGAAATGTCTGACACTGACAAGGAACAAGAAACACAAGTTAAGCATGTCATCCCAGACACTGAAAAAAACTTGGGAACTCCTCACAACGTTTTGGGCTCTGAGGTGCCATTAGCATCACCTCTTTTTGGTTCAAGAAGTTCAGTTGAGGTTGCTACATCTGCATTGAACAACACAGTTATCGATGTGGGCGAAGAAAACATAAATGGTGTAGAGGAAACAGAAGCTAAAAACAGTGCAGATCAACTAGATGCAAATAGTTCGAATTTAACAGCTGAGCTGCTTGACCCTTCAGTTGTATCGGGAACTCCTTCCATTTCTCCATCGAAAGGGATTCTGAAAAGAAGTATAAGAGGGTGTAGAGGGATATGCTCTTGTTTGAACTGCTCTGCCTTTCGTCTAAACGCAGAAAGAGCATTCGAGTTCTCGAAGAATCAGTTACAAGACACTGAAGTAATGGTTTTGGATCTAGTTGAAGAAATATCTCGCCTCAGGGATATGTTGGAGAAATATGATTCAGCAGATCACAATGGCTCCTACAAAATTCAGGTGTGTGCAGAACAAACTTCATAACAGTTTTTTTTAGTGGTAGAACCAGAGCAATGTCTTTGGTTTATCAGTTTAGTGGTGAAATATGCTCAACTACACTATTCTTTGGCCTGTTGGCACAAGTTGTGATAGACTTTTGTTAAATGGTCGATAAGTTCTTGCAACTTTTAATTTGGAAACTTAAAAGTGTTCTGCTTTATACAAATGTGCATATCTAAAGACGTACACAATTGAATCATGTTCTATTTAACAGGCTGGAGAAGCCACAAAGAGGGCTTCTGAGGCTGCAGAGCTTGCAAAAAGCCGCCTCCACCAGATGAACGAAGACCTTCAAGTTCACTGCAGAATCCCCGTGAGTTATCCATAATCGAAAATCATTCTGCTTTATGCTGAGACAACATCTAGTTGAGGCTATTAAAACACAAGATTCTCACTCTTTATGCTTGTCTCCAGAACGAACAACGAGCAAGAGTGAAATTTGCTCACTACGTCAACGAGAAGACGATCCTAAAAGCATCTGAACCTGACAACTTGGATCCCTAGATCATCACCCTGAAGCAAGTAGGATCCTTTTTGTAATGTCACATGTCTAGAGATTATCCAGTTTCATGTTTTCTATTTTGAAAAGTGAAAGGTATTATTAGCTGTCTCTTTCATTACGCAAAAAAGAGAGCATAGATCAAATTGCCGTTATACATATAGTCCATGTGATCATATTTATTATCTGTTCTTTCCAAAAAAGTCACCTCTTACTACAATGTGCATACGCAAGAGTACTATAAAAGCAAATTTCCTGTGATCTCTTACCAAGTTGCAGATAAAAACAACATTGGGTGTTAAGTGTGTTACTTAATCCACATGTTTGCCTGTGTGATCTTTATTTATGCCTTTTAATTTGGATGGAAAGGCATATTTGTAGAAGTGTTCATACTTCATTATTGTTAGTTTTGGCTGCCAAGAATTTGATTTTTTGTTTTTTAATAAATCTGTTGAGTACACTGTCCCTGAGTCCCGTGACACATTTATTGACCCGTAGAATGAATACGCATTGGAAGAATAAGCAAAGCAAATCTAATGAAGAAATCAATTTATTGAAAAAAAAAAAGCAACAACAAAGAGGTTTTAGACTCTAGACCTCCTACACTCTGGTGGGAATCCTTGAGGAAACCTTTTAAGATCAGAGCAATAATCATAAATCATAAAATACTTTTGAACCCATCTCAATCTCCTTCTCCCGTAAGCATTAAGCTCCTTAGCCACCACCTGAGACTCACCATTAGTGAATGAGCTCTTAAACTTAGGATCACAGAAAGACGAGCCTAAAGAGACTGTACAAGCCGCAGCGTTAAAGCCTCTGTAGTAAGCGGTGAAAGGAGCCTTGGACCAATCAGTCTTAACCAAACCACCTCTCGTGGCCCAATCATCAGCATTCCATAAACTCGAGTAAATCCTCATTGGCTGCTTCTTGGGAAACGGAACACCAAGCTGCTCTGCATTGTTGAATACTCTGATTGGAACATTATCCACCATGAATCTGAGACAGACACAAATATTAGAGACGAGAAAAGACACAAAAAAGTGTTGATTTTTAAGATGGTTTACATGATGTGTTGAGGTCTCCAGACAAGAGAATAAGTGTGGAAGTTCTTGGTTGGGTCGAACCAGAGATAAAACTGTTGCTCTCTGTTTCCTTTGCCTTGTGCAAAGACATTAGTGTGAAGAACATAAGGCTTCCCTGTCTCATTACCAAGAAACTCAAAATCTATCTCGTCGTGTGTTGGTCCTTCCGACGACAACTGCAACATTTTACATTAATTTTTGTTAAGAAAACCAAAAGTTTTAAGTCTTTTTTGTTTTGTTTTTGTTTTAGAGTGTGAAGAAGCTTACGTAGTAGGCAGTGACGGTTCCGGCGGAGTTACCGGCGACGAGTTTGAGCTGCATATCGATCCTTCCGAACAAATATTCCTTCTTGGATTTAAAACCCGACCCGGAAACCCGGTCTAGTGACAGTGACAACATTTTCCCTCCACTGAAGATTTTGCCTCTGTGTTCACCCCAAGTCAAGTCGAACTCGTCGTTGAAGTTACCGGAGTACACAGTTCCGACCATTGTCAGAACAAGAACGGTCACCAACACGGTGAGGTTCAAGGTTCGACCCATTTGTAGAGGGGCTGTATGTTGTAAATGAAAGTTATGGGGTTTATTTTAGTAATGGTGGAAGAAAATGGTTTTTTTTTTGTATGTTTTGTTTGTTCGAGGAGTTGTGATGTGAGATTGGGTTTGCAGAGGTGTATATATAGAGGTATGAAGCAGTCTTGGGAAGCCAACTACAATTGTATTCTTCAAATTTATTTTATTTATTTTTCCTTTTTTTTAGCATAAATGATGATTAATTTCTTCTACTGTTGAGTTTATAATTTTGTAGATTACGGATCCTTAAACCACAAATTAATAAAGAATTTTTTTTACATAAATTGTCTTTTGGAGTTGATGAATACTTTCCCTTTATTAATCTCATGTCCATATCAAAACTCTATCTAAAATGATATGTATGTGATTTAACATATAAATCTAAAAATAAAGAGTAACCAGCAAAAAAGCAAAAATGGCAATACTGTTATTAGAAATTATATTTTAAAAAATAACAATAACATGACAATAAACAATTTTTAGATAATTATAATAATTTACATAAATGTTATTGCTGTTAAGAAGGTAAGTTTTTTTTTTTTGATTTTAATGTTAATTTTATACCAAAAAGAGAAAATTTTTACAACCTAAACTAACCCATTAACTCTCTTAAAAGGATAAATAAAAGTGGAACTCATTACGACTATTACAATGGATGTGAAAAACAACCAAAATATAATTCAAGGAGAAAAGGAGTAGAAATCGATTCTTTTGACGGTATAAAATTAGACGATTCCTCATGGTACGATCGATATTCGGTTTAATAGAAATTATTGAAGTTGCGGTAGAGTGGAAGATTCGAACATTGCGTTTTATTTGTGTGAGTTAATTGTGACTATGAAACATATAATCAATTTGAGTACACAGTTTATTAGTTGAATATACATTTTTTAATAAAAAAACCTCAAAATATACATTTTATCTAAATATGAATGTAATATTTTCAAAATTTGAAAAAAAAAAAAAAAAGTTGAAGAACAAAAATGAAAGCTGTCGAAAAGAAAGAAACAAAAAGAGAAAGAAAGAGAGGAGTGCGGGACAGAGGAGAGTGATCTATCAGTGAATAGCTGTTGCCAGCTCTGTTTCTTCTCCCATCAAACCTGGAGCCTCTTTCTTTTTTGCTTTTTTTCTTTCTTCAGATTTAATTTAAGTTCAAATTTCTATTACAAAAATTAAAAACATTTAAATTTTATTATACAACAACAAGGAGAAGAATTATGCTTTATGTTTTGTATGGTGTATAAGTTAAACTAACAAGCTAAATGTTACTTTTTTTTATATAACCAGGAGGTTTTGAGCCGAATCCCGTACATCCTCTAGGTCCAGATCAATCTTTAATATTTTTATCCGTCCCAACTGTTATTCGATTTTATAACTTTTTGGATTATCTTATGGTACATATCCAGTTGAATTATCGACCTCTGATTTCTAAGTGTTACTTCAAAGATAGAAAGATTTATGATTTATGGTAACAAACTAAACGATACATGATATTTTAGGTGTTTTTTCATTTTCGGAGTGGATTTTGTGAATGTTTAAAATGGTAAAAGATTAAACTAAGAAATGAGTTTTTTTTTAATTTATTTTTTTTGTAGCTTTAGCTGAAAAGAGTAAGATTTTTCCGCCAGCAAAACAACAAAATATTAAACTTACGGTGAAGGTTTTTTTGCACAAAAAAAAGAGGTGAAGGTTTTATCCAGTTAAAAGATTACATGCTGATTTGCTTGTTTTTTTGGCGTTTTAACTGAAACAAAACATGTTATTACAATCGTTACTCCTATCGTTAGCAGAGCTCCATCATTGTCACCACATCAATTCTATAAAGTGGTTATATCTCATAGCTAAATCTTAAATCTAATCCTAATCAAATGAAAATCTTATACTAATTCTAACGAATAACGAAAGCCTCATACTAATTTAAATTATTAAAATATTACCGTTCCATTTGTTTATATTCAGGTCCAATACAATACAAGACAATATATGAATGCACTTGTGGACCTCTTACACCTGCTTCATGTCACGTGTCTCTTCCCATTAATTCTCACCTCTTTTGTTGAATAGTATACGTTTTATTATATGCTAAGATTCGAATTCTAAACGCAACTCTTCCAAACACGAGACTCTAATCCATAAATTTGAATCGATATTGGCGTTCGGGTTAAGAGATAAACGTAAAATGTTTTTAATGGGATATGATAACTTCCCTTTAACATTTGGTACGTACGTAGATCGAGTTCTAATTATTATGTTTAGAGAGATATAACAAGTTATTGTTGGATCTCCTTTTTGATGAAATAGTTTTAACTATTTTACCGATGAATTTTCCGATAAAAACGTCTGTCGGAATAACTAGATTTTAAGAATGGTAAAATTATCGCTGTAAACACATTAATGTAATGTATTCATTTGTCAAAATCAAAATTGATTTGAATAAGAAATAGATGACCAAAATATGTGACTTGGAAAACATGTAAAACTTTAAAAATTTGTTATGTGTAAAAACTAAAAACTAACAACTAACAAATGTCTTACAAGGAAATTTGAGCCAAAATTCTCTTGTTTATATAGTGGAATAATCAATACAAGGTACACAAGTTGTGGGTTTATATACTAGAGTGTATTAGAGAGAAGATAGACTAATCACACACGATGTTGTGTCGAACGAGGCACAAATTTTGGTAGATGAGCCTACGGTTAAAATATGATTCTTTTATAGTCCGTTTTAGTTTTGTATATGATCAATACATTATTGAATACAGTTAAGTTGAAAAGTTTCTCGAGATTAAATGTCAATTCTGTAACCACTCTTTTTCCATCATGGTTCAGATTAATTGCATATTAATGGTCAAATGGAAAAACAATCTCTTCCCTTTCTATATTTTTCTCTTATTTTTCTATTAGAATACAACACAAAAAAGTATTCGTTAGATTATGTTTTAGGTTAGAGAATTACCAATATATGGTAACCAATGAACAAGAAATTAGATTCTTGGTTTTGGTAGTGTTCCGTGATAACTATTCACGATGAAAAGTCCACCATATCCCTATTCTAACAAAACGTAAGAAAGAATTAAACATCTGCTTATCTAGACTATGGGCCCCACAATTGTCAATTTACCGACAACCAAATCCAATATTTTGGATTTCCTTATATTATTATTTTTCGTCGAGTATTAGCTTCTTGGGGAGGGTTTTATGAGGCGAAATCTCTTTTCAAGAAACTTGTTTCATTTTTAAAAGAAAAAACAACGGTAAAAAGGTTAACAGAGGAGACTAGAGGAAAATCGGCGAGGTTCTAAGTGTTCGTGCTCTATATCGAACAACTAATTCCGACGGAATCTGAAAGGTAATTCCATTTCCCATTTGATTCAAAATCTAACCTCCTTAGAATCTTCTCGGCGTCGATTTCATCGCTAACAAAAAAAAACATTTTCAGATGGAAGATCTAGAACTACACCACAACTGATTGCAATCGGTGAGGCTCCGTTGGGAGAGCAGGTCAACATTTATCAAATAATGAGGCTAATCCAAACCATTAAAGATGCGCTTGAGGAAGAAGAACTGACTTTCTTCAATAGCCATGGGGACAAAGAGTCATCACCTACCAAAAAATGAGTATTATTGAAAAGCTCGTGGATGCACTGGAGGAAGACAAGATTGCGTTCCTAAGGTGGAAGAATTGCAGTTGGGGGAGGGAGGAGCCGATACTGATCCAAATATCGGAGAAACATTGGATGTATGGTCATTTTGTTTTGTTAATATACACCCATAATCCGTGTAACAGTGTTATTTTGGTAAATAAATTAGCTCGATAATAAGTTAACTAGTAAAGTCCATTATATACATATCGGTTAACTCGGTAATAAGTTAACTGCTATAACATACAAGTTAACACGGTTAGCTATATAACAACATAGAGTGTTAAGATAACCATGTGTAACTCAAACATATTCTTACCGATAACATCACGAGATGGCGGGTTAACACTCATGTTTTCACAACTACTCTCTACAGCCCTTGTCTTATCTCGTTTCTAACACTCACCAACAAACTTAGGGTTTGACTAACACGCGAAGACAGTTAACCTTATAACAATAACGATTGCTAACTCTGTTAACTTGTTATCTTTCTATCTACTACACAGTTGTAACTCTGTTACATTGCTAACTTTAGTTGCCAATATTTGCTGGTACATGTTGAGCCTATCATATTCGTTGTTTCTGGATAACATCATCCTGCAAAATCTGCACAAAAGACAATGTTAGTTGTCCAAAACAATGTTAACTCAACTTAGTTAGCATACAATATTTTCCTCTCCAACGGACTGGTGGGATTGACATTGAACGTTGTTTGGAAGTTGTTGCTCCTAGTCATTATGAGAGGACATGTACAATTTAATAAAGATAACTTTCATTATTAGTTAGCAAGATAAGTGTAGTATTAGTTAACAAGCTAACCTCCATGATATCGCCCGACACGCTTTCTACCGGAGCAGAGTTGTTAGAGCCGTCGTTTCCGGCGGCCTGATGGCCCATACCACCATGTAACATAATAAAAATATTCAATACAATTGCTTTAAAAATCCATTATACACTTTTGCTTTTACAAGGGAATTTAGCTGGTAACTTTTAAAATAACCGTTAACCTTCATATTTTGCAAAAATCAAAGGTGTCAATAAGTGCTAACTTTGTTTTCACCCAATATGAATACAACACTACTTGCCATTTTTATCTTTGTATACGTAAATTTCATAATAGGCGCTAACTTGTTATCTTTTCATCCATTACACAGTTGTAACTCTGTTACATTGCTAACTTATGGGCCATCCCGCTGTGTAACATAACAATATTGTTAGCATGTAACTGTGTTTAGTTAACTTCTTGTTGTCTTGGTATCTGAGTTAAATAGACAACAACAAATGATATCACGAAAATAGTTAACATGTTATCATATTCTACCCGCAATACCTATAACTACATTATCATGAGGAGAGGCACCAACGTAAGAACTGTCACAGGCAGGAGAGGCAAAGGTAAAGAGAAAGACATCGGATCTACCAGTTCAAACCCCGAAAACTCCGCGTTGATAGAAAGGATCGAATAGAAACTATGCAAGCATAAAATTATCTAGCATGGATTATTTGCTGCCAACTTGCTGAGAACAACAAGGTTCTCATCGCTGCCCTTACTGAGTGGTTGACGGACAACATAGTTATCGGGGAGGAAGTTATAACACGCACATAGTCTCCTCAGCCAACCACAAATCAATGGACATGGGTTCTCGGCCGGACTTGGATACGTTGTCATCTGACACATGCAACAAATATATCAGATAATAAAGAAATACCAGAAACATGCTATCACATAGTTAGTAAGAAATACTCGATACATACCTAATACTGTTGTGGGAGACGGGTTAACACTTCTTGTTGTCTCGCTATCTGAGATACCTGAACAACATTATAATTGGATGTTAATTTCGCATTAAATATTAGCACTGTTAAATAATACAAATCCGTTGTTGGCGGGATAACACATCTAGTTGTAACGGTTTCGGAGTTAACTATACAACTTCACATTAACTATAAACACGTTAAACAATGCTGAATATTTTGAATAAAAACTAACCCAAACCTTGTTGTTGCTGGGATAACACATCTTGTTATCGCGATATCAGAGTTAACTGCACAACAAACCAAATTACTGTTAATTTCGTATTAATTATTGTACACTGTAATTAATTCATGTTATTTCGTATAGGAATTAACCCAAACCCGTTGTTGTCGGGATAACTGATCGGGTTCTCTCGTTATCTGAGTTCAATGTACAACAAACTCGTTGATGTCGAGATAACTGATCACGTCCAAACACGTTGTCGAGATAACTGATCGGGTTCTCTTGTTGGGTTTGCCATATTACAACTGGATATATCCCGATAACATTTTTACATGTACAACCACAACAGTTACCAGTTAACTTTTTTCATAAACATATAAGCCTTTCATAGTCATCGATTTTGGAAGATACACATTGTATTTTTATCAGACAAAAGCATTTAATGTTCTCTGCAGCGTTTATCTCTCTCATATAGGGACACAATTGCCTACAATTGCATTTTGAAATTGTATTTTTCTAATTTCAACTTATCCTTTACCATTTTCTTTATTTTCTCAACTTCACTTAATATTCAATTAACAATATATGGTAACCAATGAACAAGAAATTAGATTCTCGGTTTTGGTAGTGTTCCGTGATAACTATTCACGATGAAAAGTCTACCATATCCCTACTCTAACAAAACGTAAGAAAGAATTAAACATCTGCTTATCTAGACTATGGGCCCCACAATTGTCAATTTACCGACAACCAAATCCAATATTTTGGATTTCCTTATATTATTATTTTTCGTCGAGTATTAGCTTCTTGGGGAGGGTTTTATGAGGCGAAATCTCTTTTCAAGAAACTGGTTTCATTTTTTAAAAGAAAAAACAGTGGTAAAAAGGTTAACAGAGGATACGAGAGGAAAATCGGCGAGGTTATAAGTGTTCGTGCTCTATATCGAACAACTAATTCCGATGGAATCTGAAAGGTAATTCCATTTCCCATTTGATTCAAAATCTGACCTCCTTAGAATCTTATCGGCGTCGATTTCATCGCTAACAAAAAGAAACATTTTCAGATGGAAGATCTAGAACTACACCACAACTGATTGCAACCGGTGAGGCTCCGTTGGGAGAGCATGTCAACATTTATCAAATAATGAGGCTAATCCAAACCATTAAAGATGCGCTTGAGGAAGAAGAACTGGCTTTCTTCAATAGCCATGGGGACAAAGAGTCATCACCTACCAAAAAATGAGTATTATTGAAAAGCTCGTGGATGCACTGGAGGAAGACAAGATTGCGTTCCTAAGGTGGATGAATTGCAGTTGGGGGAGGGAGGAGCCGATACTGATCCAAATATCGGAGAAACATTGGATGTATGGTCATTTTGTTTTGTTAATGTACACCCATAATCCGTGTAAAAGTGTTATTTTGGTAAATAAATTAGCTCGATAATAAGTTAACTAGTAAAGTCCATTACAAACATATCGGTGAACTCGGTAATAAGTTAACTGCTATAACATACAAGTTAACACAGTTAGCTATATAACAACATAGAGTGTTAAGATAACCATGTGTAACTCAAACATATTCTTACCGATAACATCACGAGATGGCGGGTTAACACTCATGTTTTCACCACTACTCTCTACACCCCTTGTCTTATCTCGTTTCTAACACTCACCAACAAACTTAGGGTTTGACTAACACGCGAACACAGTTAACCTTATAACAATAACGATTGCTAACTCTGTTAACTTGTTATATTTCTATCTACTACACAGTTGTAACTCTGTTACATTGCTAACTTTAGTTGCCAATATTTGCTGGTACATGTTGAGCCTATCATATTCGTTATTTCTGGATAACATCATCCTGCAAAATCTGCACAAAAGACAATGTTAGTTGTCCAAAACAATGTTAACTCAACTTAGTTAGCATGCAATATTTACCTCTCCAACAGACTGGTGGGATTGACATTGAACGTTGTTTGGAAGTTGTTGCTCCTAGTCATTATGAGAGGACATGTACAATTTAATAAAGATAACTTTCATTATTAGTTAGCAAGATAAGTGTAGTATTAGTTAACAAGCTAATCTCCATGATATCGCCCGAAACGCTTTCTACCGGAGCAGAGTTGTTAGAGCCGTCGTTTCCGGCGGCCTGATGGCCCATACCACCATGTAACATAATAAAAATATTCAATACAATTGCTTTAAAAATCCATTATACACTTTTGATTTTACAAGGGAATTTAGCTGACAACTTTTAAAATAACCGTTAACCTTCATATTTTGCAAAAATCAAAGGTGTCAATCAGTGCTAACTTTGTTTTCACCCAATATGAATACAACACCACTTGCCATTTTTATCTTTGTATACGTAAATTTCATAATAGGCGCTAACTTGTTATCTTTTCATCCATTACACAGTTGTAACTCTGTTACATTGCTAACTTATGGGCCATCCCGCTATGTAACATAACAATATTGTTAGAATGTAACTGTGTTTAGTTAACTTCTTGTTGTCTTGGTATCTGAGTTAACTAGACAACATCAAATTATATCACGAAAATAGTTAACATGTTATCATATTCTACCCGCAATACCTATAACTACATTATCATGAGGAGAGGCACCAGCGTAAGAACTGTCACAGGCAGGAGAGGCAAAGGTAAAGAGAAAGACATCAGATCTACCAGTTCAAACCCCGAAGACTCCGCGTTGATAGAAATGATCGAATAGAAACTATGCGAGCATGACATTATCTAGCATGGATTATTTGCTGCCAACTTGCTGAGAACAACAAGGTTCTCATCGCTGCCCTTACTAAGTGGTTGACGGACAACATAGATATCGAGGAGGAAGTTATAACACGCACATAGTCTCCTCAGCCAACCACAAATCAATGGACATGGGTTCTCGGCCGGACCCGGATACGTTGTCATCTGACACATGAAACAAATATATCAGATAATAAAGAAATACCAGAAACATTCTATCACATAGTTAGTAAGAAAGACTCGATACATACCTAATACTGTTGTGGGAGACGGGTTAACACTTCTTGTTGTCTCGCTATCTGAGATACCTGAACAACATTATAATTGGATGTTAATTTCGCATTAAATATTAGCACTCTTAAATAATCCAAATCCGTTGTTGGCGGGATAACACATCTAGTTGTAATGGTTTCGGAGTTAACTATACAACTTCACATTAACTATAAACACGTTAAACAGTGCTGAATATTTCGAATAAAAACTAACCCAAACCTTGTTGTTGCCGGGATAACACATCTTGTTATCGCGGTATCGGAGTTAACTGCACAACAAACCAAATTACTGTTAATTTCGTATTAATTATTGTACACTGTAATTGATTCATGTTATTTTGTATAGGAACTAACCCAAACCCGTTGTTGTCGGGATAACTGATCGGGTTCTCTCGTTATCTGAGTCCACTGTACAACAAACTCGTTGATGTCGAGATAACTGATCGCGTCCAAACACGTTGTCGAGATAACTGATCGGGTTCTCTTGTTGGGTTTGCCATATTGCAACTGGAGATATCCCGATAACATTTTTACATGTACAACCACAACAGTTACCAGTTAACTTTTTTCATAAACATATAAGCCTTTCATAGTCATCGATTTTGGAAGATACGCATTGTATTTTTATCAGACAAAAGCATTTAATGTTCTCTGCAGCGTTTATCTCTCTCATATAGGGACACAATTGCCTACAATTGCATTTTGAAATTATATTTTTCTAATTTCAACTTATCCTTTACCATTTTCTTTATTTTCTCAACTTCACTTAATATTCACCCATTTTATCCTTTTGGTTATACAAAATAGAATACGCATTGTATTTTTATCAGACAAAATCATTTAATGTTCTCTGCAGCGTTTATCTCTCTCATATAGGGACACAATTGCCTACAATTGCATTTTGAAATTATATTTTTCTAATTTCAACTTATCCTTTACCATTTTCTTTATTTTCTTAACTTCACTTAATATTCACCCATTTTATCCTTTAGGTTATACAAAATAGAATAGTTGCAGTTGTATTATGGGATTGCAACCGTCACACTACATAATGTTTATAGAACTAAGGAGAAAAATTCATCTCGATTCTGTAAATCTTATTCCTAATTCATGTATTGATATCATCATTGTATTATGTTTATCAATTCATTTATGTCATTTTTACAAATTATTAATATGTCTTCTGCAGTTATTAGATGTACTGATTTATTTACTCTCTTTAACTTTTTTTTTACTCTCTTTAACTTTCTATATAAGCTTATGCTTCGACACAAAAAGTAGAATTTCAGGTGTTAAAACCACTTTTGTGGATGTTAAAGTCGCTCGTGATGTACACTAATGTAATCATTTAATAACATTAAAAACAGCATTATTTTAGTAATTTCTACTAGTTTATAAATCTTCAGATTTAGTTTCACATCGTTGGCGTCCTAAACACAATTATGTCAATATAGATCAACTCTCAACCAATGTGATTCAGAAAGAATGGAAGAAACCTAATTAGATCGAGACATGAACAAGTTCTAATTAGTTATGCTATGTGGGTGGAAGACAGTGCTTAATCATTCTTAATATACAAACGAGATGCTATGTTATACTAATCCATCGAAAGAAGATTACAAACCCTTCATTTTTTTTATGGATTATACTGATTATACTTTTCACTAATTATTCCTCTTTAAACAAAATTAACTACAAGTGGGGTACCTTTAAAGTGTATGAATTAAACCTGTAACCAGATTTATCATTATTAGTTTTATCTCATTCATTACACTCTATTAATTAGCATTTGCATTTTCTTGTGTGCACATGATGAAAAATAAAAACGCTGATAAAATTGTCAGAAAGTAAGTATACTCATAACTTACCTTTTTCATATTAGGCGAGCGAAGTTGATTTAATGAAACATAAGAAAAGTCCTTAATTTGATTAATTAATACCACTAAATCAGTATATTGTTTTTTTTTTTGACCAAAAATCAGTATATTGTTGCATGGAGAAAAACTAAAAGTGGAACAAGGTAGTACTACAGAAAAATCAAAGAAAAAAATATGAACGAAAGTAATTAAAACGTAACTGTCGGAGGTGGGTTTAACACCTTCAATTAGCTAAGCCCATTTCAATAAGGGGCCTTTCTCAACAAAGTTAACCGAAGATTAATACCCGATTTAGAGGTGTCCCCGAGCTCCTACTTCGAGTGTACCCCGAGCTCCCGTAAGTCTCCCGAGCTCGTTTTTGACACCGCACGAAAAGGTCGCCGAGAGAGCGACGCGTGTAGGAGTTGATACTAAGGAAGAGGGCCCACTTGCGCTGACACGCTCCTAGCACCAGCGAAAAGAACGCGTCAGAGGACGACACGTATGAGTTGACATCGCGGCGCCACCCAATCTGTCTCATTAATCGCAGAGGATAAAACGTGCGCCGAGCTGAGCCCGTCCCGGCGACAAGACACCGCGGTGACAAGACGTGCGCCAAACATGGACGATACTGGAGCCGCCACGTCATCCCGAATTCGCGGAGAGTTGTCTGCCCGGCTCCCGCTATATATACCTCCTCATTCGCATTTATTAGGGGGCATCTGAAATTTATTACTGACCAGACTTTGTACCCGGACTCTCTTGTATTTTCACACCGGCAGAACAGTTTAGAACACCGAACTGAATTTCCGTCGGAGTCAGTTCGTAAATCTAAAAATCGTTCACCTCTTTTGATTATTAATACAGCAAACACGGTCCCGACCTGTTCGTCAGCACCCTGATCTCCCCCAAATTAAGTTGGTTTATCCTAATTAACGAAAATCTCGCCTCCTAAACACCCATGCTTACCCTGATATACTCTAAACATACTTGGTGATCATCGACGGATCAACAATTGGCGCTCCAGGGAGGAGGCTTTAGAGATCTTTCTATACGCAAAGGACAAATTCAACCACGGAGACAACCGCAACAACAATGACGACCCCACTTCCTAGAGTTCTATCATCCTCGGAACAAACGACTCCGACTCAAACAATAGCGTCGCCGTCAGCACAGATGACAAACGACGGATCGACCCCTCATGTCCAACCCTTCGAAACTCTCGCCCAGCCAATCATACCACCCCCGGCGTCAGCATCCACCACGCCCGACGGCTCCGCCACTCAAAGCACACCCAAGGCTACGGGAGACCAACCCACTCTATTCGCCATGATGCAAATCTTGCTCGCCAAAATAGACGAGCTAGCGCGCACAACCAACCAACGGTTCACCGTATTAACAACATCGCGCGACCGATCAGACAACAGTACGCTCACCGTCCGAACCAGAGAACCGGTCTCACGGTCGGACATCGCGCATCTCCAGAGGAACCTATTCGGAGACTCGCCGTCATCGTCCGAAGGACTGGCCGATGGCTTCCCGAACAGCGAAGCTCACCCTCAACACGCCTACCCGGAGCACACCAGAAACATCGAGCTCGAGGCAATGAGAGAAACAATCCGCGAAATGAGCTCCAAGGTTCACCAGGACACCAGCGTGGCCCCGGAAATAGACCCCGTGCTGAGGAAAACGCAGAACACACCTTTCTCACGACGGGTAGCGTCCGTCCCGCTCCGGCACCTCGATAAAATCAAGCTCCCGCCATACACCGGAAGCACCGATCCGGCCCAGCACCTGACGGCGTTCACCATCGCCATGGGATGCACCCACTTCTCCCCGGACGAGCGCGAGGCCGCCCACTGCCAACTTTTCGTAGAAAACATCTCCGGTCTCGCGCTAACGTGGTTTTTCCGGCTAAAAACGCATTCCGTCCACAGTTTCAGGGATCTCTCGGCCATCTTTCTCGAGCACTATTCTATGTTTATCAAGCATTTCATGTCCAGCTCCGACCTCTGGGTCTTGCATCAAAGACCAAAGGAGTCGCTCAGATCCTTCATCGAGCGCTTTAAGACCACGGCATCACAAAGCAGCGTGACGGACGAATCAGCGCTTCCCACCTTCAGGAACGGCTTACGGTCCGATTCGGCTTTCAGAGATGACCTGAAACTTAACAGACCTCGCTCATTGGACGACGTCCTACACCGCGTCGGGCTCTACGTCGAGCTCGAGGAGGAAAAGGCAGCTAACTCGAAGAGCAGCATCGCGAGTAAGGCCCTGGCCCCAAATGATAAGCCCCAAGACGAGTACCACGAGCCCCGAAAACATTACGACGACGAGTATCAAAACAGCAAGGGCAAGCGAGCCGCCGCATTCTTTGTCCGGCAGTCGGGCAGCTCTGGGACGTGGGGGGGGGGGGTGGTAACTCTTCGTCGGGAAGTGGCATGCCTTCGTTGAGGTCGTCGTTTTGGAGGTTGATTAGGCAGGCCCCTTTTGGTAGATCAAAGCTGGGGAAGTCGATGCTCTTAACGGGAATCAAGGCTGGGGCGTCTGCCGAGGTGTTGTCACCTCGGGGAATCTTGGTGAGGGAGAACTCGGAGATTTCCGCTGCTAGATCTTGGACCACCTTGAGGTAAGCATCCATGCGGTCGTTATTGGCCTCGTACTCTCCACTGAACTCGTTGACGATGAGCTGGGACTCACAATAGGCTTGGATCCTTTTAACCCCGATCGCTTTCACTACGCGTAGCCCGACGATCAGAGCCTCGTATTCTGCCTCGTTGTTTGACGCTGGGAAAGGCCAAGCGGAAGGACTGTTCCAAGATTTCTTTGGTCGGGGATTCGAGGCGTATGCCGATGCCATAGCCGTGTTTAGAAGCTGATCCATCGACGTGCAGGCTCCATCTCTCGGGAAGTTCGTTCGTTGCTAGCTCGGGTGCCAGTTCGACCAGGAAATCAGCCAGGATCTGAGATTTTACCGCGGTCCGCCCTCGGTACTCGATCTCGTATTCGCTGAGCTCGACTGCCCACTTCATTATTCGGCCAGACCGGTTCGTGCTGTGGAGAATGGTTCTGAGGGGGTAAGTGCTTAGCACGGCGATCGTGTGAGATTGAAAGTATGGTCGGAGCTTCCTGGCTGCGACAGCTATTGCCATAGCGAGCTTCTCCAGAGTCGGGTATCTGCTCTCCGCACCGTCCAGGGACTTGCTGATGTAGAAGATGGGCTTTTGGTCACCCCGATCCTCTCGTACTAGTACTCCGCTGACTGCCGATATGGATACGGCGATGTAAAGATACAGGGTTTCGCCCTCCTCGGGTTTAGCCAGGACGGGGGGAGTGGAGATGTAGATTTTCAGCTTTTGGAGGGCCTCTTCGCACTTGTCGTCCCATTCGAACGCTTGTTGGTTCGGAGTAGTTGATAGAACGGTAGGCACATGTCGGTTGAGCGGGAGATGAACCGGTTGAGTGCGGCGATCCTTCCAGTGAGTAGCTGGACCTGGCGCGTGTTCTCCAGAGATTTGAGGTCGACGACGGCCTGGATCTGCTTGGGAATAGCCTCGATCCCGCTCTGAGTGACAATGTATCCGAGGAATTCTCCCGACGTGACGCCGAAGGAGCATTTGGCGGGGTTGAGTTTCATGTTGTATTCGTTCAACGTCTGGAAGCAAGATCGGAGATGAGTGACGTGGTCGCCAGCTACTAAGAACTTCACCAGAATGTCGGCGATATAGACCTCTATGGTTCAACCGATCTGGTAAGCGAATATTTTGTTGACGAGCCGTTGGTAGGTGGCTCTGGCGTTATTGAGCCCGAAGGGCATAACCTTGTAGCAGTATGTCCCGCGGTCCGTGATGAACGCGATTTTCTCCTGGTCATCGGGGAGCATGGGAATCTGGTTATAGCCTGAGAAGGCATCCATGAAAGAGAGTAGCTCGTTTCCGGTGGTGGCTTCCACGACCTGATCAATTCGGGGGAGTGGAAAGCTATCTTTAGGGCACGCCTTATTGAGGTCGGTGAAGCCCACACAAAACCTCCATTTCCAACTTTTCTTCTTAACAACTACCGGGTTGGCCAACCAGTTTGGATATCTGACCTCGGTGATCGAGCCAGCCGCGGTTAACTTCTCTACTTCGTCGTTGACGGCCTGCGCGCGCTCGGGCCCTAACCTCCTTCGCTTCTGTTTGATTGGTCTGAAGGTTGGGTCCACATTGAGCTCGTGGCAACAAATCATTGGGTCAATGCCTGGCATGTCATTCGTCAACCAGACGAAGGTGAAGACGTTCTGTTCTAGGAATTTGATCAGCTCCTTCTTTATACTCCCTTCGAGGTCTGTTCCGATCCCGACGCAACGTGTTTTGTCGTGCGGATCGATGCTGACTTGCGCGACGAGGTCCCGACCTGGAAGGTCTTGGTTATTGGGCTCACCGGGTCGTAGCACCTCGATGGTCAGGCAGGCTGGCGCGGCGTGGCTCAGCTTGTGCTCGATTGCGAAACAAGCGCGAGAAACCCTTTGGTTACTTCGCATAGTATATGTCCCGGTTTGATTGGGGAACTTAAGGCATTGATGATAGGTTGAAGTGACTGCCTTCATCGAGTGTAGCCAGGGGGTTCCAAGTATGACGTTGTAGATCGGGGTTGTATCGAGCACGACAAATTTGACGATCTTGATTATCCGACCTACGTAGACCGGTAGCTCGATGGTGCCGATTCCGTTGGTGGTGTTCCCGGCGAAACCGGTGAGCGGGATTTTGACTAGTTTGATGGTTGCCCCTTGCAGGTCCATCCTAGCCAGGGTGTCCTTGAAAATGAGATCGACCGAGCTGCCCCTATCGACCAGAACACGATTAACATTGCAGTTGGCTATGCGCATCTGAATGACGAAAGGGTCGTTGTGAGGCTGATGGACCCCGTCCGCGTCGGCCTCTGTGAAACAGAGTCTCTTTTTGCTTGTGTCTTGCGCGTTAAGCTCGGGCGTGGAGTTCCATTTCAAGGCGACGTTGGTTCTCCTCTCGTGTTGCTTGATGGAACGAACTGAGTCGTTGCACGAGACGAGTCCTCCCATGATCATTCCGACCACTCTTCGCGCTGGAGGGAGCGACCTGGCCTCTTCGCGGCCTCTAGAGGGAGACCATCTTCGACGATCGTCGTTCTACCCGGGGTTGTCATATCTGGCTCTTTCGTCCTTTCTGTCTCGGTTTTTTTGTTGCTGACGTCGATCATTATTTCGGACTCGCGGGCGTGGTGGCTTAGGTACGAGGATTTCCCCCTTCTGGTACTGGCTCAGCAGGGCCTCTTGGAGTGCACGGCAGTTCGAGGTCGGGTGCCTCTTTCTCTGATGGAAATCGCAAAAAGCCGTCATGTCGTACCGCTCTTCTGCTCGGGGCTCTTTGTCTTTTGGATCGTCGGGGTGATGGTCCTGTTGATGCTGACCATGTGTCCACGTGTTCCAAGGCTTTGTTTGCTCGGCCTTGGTGAACGAGGCGGGGTCAGCTAGGTAAAAAAAAAAAAAACCGACCTCCGATTATTGCGGCTGCGATTCTTACCGAAGTGAACGACTTCCAATCCCTTTCACTCTGCGACCTAAGCATAGCAAGGATACCGTCGTAATCGGACAATTTGACGCTGGAAGAGTGAGGATCTGAAAGAAAAACAAACAATGTCAGTTTACGCAAAACAAAAATAGGAAGGCAGGCAGCTCGATCTACAGGCCCCTACCCGGGGAAAAATTCCAATCTCGGGTGTATCTCTCTGACGGATCAAGACCAACCGCCTCGGTAGTACGGACGTAGAAGTAACTACGGGACCAATCGCCGACCTTCGACAGCTTGCCGGCCTTGGCCCTCGTGCTGCTGGCCTCAACAAGATTCGCTGAAGGCCTAAAGGAGGCATAGTAGGTCCCCGGGATCCCATGATTCACCTTCTGCACGGTGAGAGCTTCGAACATAGGAGTTGTCACCTCCACGTCGCACTCCCACCCAAGGGTCAGCAGCACGATCATCCCCAGAATCGTGGACGGACAGATCTACGAAAAGGCCAACCCCCGCCTCCGACAGCAGGAAATGAACTGCACGGGGAGGGGAAAACGAAGACCGCACTTCGAGAACAACCCCTCGTACAAACAGACGAAACCCTCCGGAGGATTCCATGGACGCTCGTCTGGCTTGGGAAGTCAGAGTTCGGCGGACGCAGGGAAGTCGCACAGCTCCCCCAACGCTGTAACTGTCTCCGGCGTGCTCCAGGTCGGGTAACCGACTTGTTCGTAGGGGATCAAAGGATTCTTCTTTGTTTTGGCCTTCCAAATTCCCCAAGCTCGACCACCCCTTCGTCCGCCTCGATCGACAGCCCACCCGGTTCCTCGACCACCCCGGTTCCTCGACCTCCCCGGCCGGTACCGCGACCACCGGCGGAAGACCCTCCATCCGCCGATACTCCCTGCCGAATCAGAGAAACCAACGGAGCATATCGCGCCTCGTCTCTACCGTCGCAACGCGATGAAGAGGTGCGCTCGGAATCACTGGGCGAAGAGGAGCTCTCCACCAGAGAATCGTTGCGGTTATCACGAGATGCAGATTCATCACTGGATTCGGCCCTGATTGCGTCGAACAGTGGCGCCATCGCACGAAGAGGTGGAAGTTCCGATAATCCAACCCGGAATAAAAAAAAAGAGCTTAAAAAGAAATCGCAAAGGTCAGAGAGAGAAAGAAAAGTTACCTTAAGAGTTTTCGCAGAAGAGTTTAACCAAAAAGAAGAAGGGTTTAAATAGGAGAAGGAAAAAATGAAACGACAGTCTGACACGTGGCGAAAGGGTGCGGTTTCCAAAACCCTAATGATGACGTCTCTTTGGTTTCCCAGCGCAGAAAGCAGAAACCATCTCGAAAAACGCGAAACGTCATTCACACGCCCACACGCGATCAGCACGCGCGAAAAGCGGAACGTCACTTCGATGTCCTGCGTGGACGACACGCGCCGACAATACCCGGTCTTAGCGGAAAATTCGACACGTATAATCATCTGTTCCCGCCCAAACGTGTCCTAGCAGTCAAATCACGAAACCTTGAGGACCGACCTGAGATGTGCCGAGCTGACATAAGATCAACTTCGATGCATTCGGCACGCCTCATGACACCGAACTGGGGGGGAGGGGGGGCTATTGTTGGAGGTGGGCTTAGCACCCCCAATTAGCTAGGCCCATCTCAGCAAGGGACCCTTCTCAAAAAATTCAATCGAAGGTCAACACCCGACTTAGGGGTGTCCCCGAGCTCCCACTTCGAGCGTATCCCGAGCTCCCGTAAGTCTCCTGAGCTCGTTTTTGACACCGCACGAGAAGGTCGCCGAGAGAGCGACGCGTGTACGAGTTGATACCAGGGAAGAGGGCCCACTTGCGCTGACACGCTCCTCGCACCGGCGAAAAGAGCGCGTCAGAGGACGACACGTATGAGTTGACTTCGCGGCGTCACCCAATCTGTCTCATCAATCGCAGAGGATAAGACGTGCGCCGAGCTGAGCCCGTCCCGTCCCGGCAACAAGACGTGAGCCGAACATGGACGATACAGGAGCCGCCACGTCATCCCGAATTCGTGGAGAGTTTTCTGCCCGGCTCCCGCTATATATACCTCCTCATTCGCATTTATTAGGGGGCATCTAAAATTTATTACTGACCAGACTTTGTATCCGGACTCTCTTGTATTTTCACACCGGCAGAACAGTTTAGAACACCGAACTGAATTTCCGTCGGAGTCAGTTCGTAAATCTAAAAATCGTTCACCTCTTTTGATTATTAATACAGCAAATACGGTCCCCGACCTGTTCGTCAGCACCCTGATCTCCCCCAAATTAAATTAGTTTATCCTGATTAACGAAAATCTCGCCTCCTAAACACTCGTACTTACCACTCTAAGCATATTTGGTGATCATCGACGGATCAACAGTAACGATAATCGATTTAGATAATTAAAACGAAAAAGGAAAAAAAAAACTGACACGAATCAGTACATAAACACGTGAAATTGAAAACATGGTTTGCAGATCATAAATCCGACATTACTCACTATAAAATCTTAGTGTTCTGTATTTTATATTGTTTACTAATTTGTGTACACGCTTCAACGGTCTATGCAGATCTTATCTGCTTCAATAGCGATCAAGCGAGGGATAAGATACAACGATAATTGTAAATTTGACCAAAAAAACAAAAACAAAACTGTAAGAAATGTGTTCAACATTAAAATATTAGTCGGGTCGTTGGTTCATCTTAGCTAGCTAGGGTAGATTTATTACTTTATTATCAACGATACCTTTTCAACACGAAATAGTTTAGAAAATGTGGATATCTATCTTAAAAATTAATGTGTAATGCCTATATTTATATAGGTGTATATTTTTCAATGAAGACAAAAATTACTAAATATAGTTGAATGTTAACGTTTACAAAATGAAAATTTATTAATTATAATCAAATTATAACACAAATGAAACAAACACTTCTGCTATAAAGATATTTATATATAATTCTAATGAAAATATAATTGTATATATGTGTGGTAAAAATAATATGTTATTGTAGGTAGCCGAGTGATCTTTTGGGGATAAATAATCTTCCTTTGGATCGGTGAATCAGAGAGTGATACGTATTATATTAGGCTAAACATTCACTTGATTTTAGAGCGCACCACTTCGAGATGGTGCGGTTACGAGGCTAGGTGCATGGTCGAACCTTAGGATATGGTAAGATATGTTATATGACGTGTTACTGTAGATTAGACGGCCACTTGATATAAAAACGTGCCACTTAGAGACGGTGCGGTTACGAGGCTAGGTGGTCGAACCATAGGACATGTTAGGACAGTGAAATGAACCACCACTTTCTCCCAAAACAGTTCTCGATTAGCGGGAGCGGGAAATAAGGAGTCGAGTGGTCCTATGGTGGAAAATGGGTTACCTTTTCCTGAACCCGCCAACTCGTGCCATGTTACCTGAAGAGTGCGATAGTAGGAAGATGAGTAACTCGGACAGGTACATGTCAACTTTCCGTCTACATCACCACAGACCGGGCATCAATGCCCATGAAGGTAAGCTCTCAGATAACCCATAAGTAATACCCGAGAACGTAAGAGAAACCGATACCCCTTACCAGGTTATCGGGAAGGTAAAAGAGACTTATTAAACATGAGTCTTTCACTATTTTCCCTCCATAGATAATGCTTTGCGATTCAAATTATTCCCGCCCAAACACTTAGCGAAAGATTCATACTACGCGGTTTCAGGGCCAAAGACGGATGAAAGCGACGTGACATGAAACCTCGAGAGGCGTGCAATATGGGACGAGCAGACCACTCGGCGCCAAACCCGCGAGACACATAGCAAGGACAACTCAGCGTAAGTTAGAGCCGTTAGCGGAAAAGTGTGGATGCAGGAAAAGCACTTCAATATGACGTACAAAGAGCCACCTCAAATGATCCACCCGCACGAACCGAATTACGGAAATACGATCCGATATACGATCCGGGGCAGGTATACTCTATAAAAGTCAACTACGCTCCCCGAGAGCAGGGTATAGACGATCATTCGCACACACTCTCACATACAATCTTTTGACTTAATTTAATATCTCTCCTTCACCAAAAACTCTGTTTCTCTTTCGGGGTAAAAACCCTCACGGGTAATCTCTGAATCGATTCCGATATTTTGTCTCCGTTTACTTTTTGGCCGGAATCACCCTAAACTTCTCATTTTTCCCATCTTCTTCACCTTAAAAATCTTCACAAATCCCATAAACTTAGTGGATCCATCCTGTTTTTCGGACCCTAATTAAGTCACTTAAGCCGTTCAAACTCGTTTTTCGATTCTATTCGAACCCGAAACCGTGGTCCTTATCTTTCTTATATACTGACTTGAGCGTCGGAGCGTTCTCGAAAAACATTCTCAATCGTGTTTTCCGGGCACCCAATATATTGTTGTATGGGTGGATTAATTTTCTAAAAAGACGAAAAAATCCTAAAACATGATCTATGAATTATGTCATTAATTAAAACTTAAAAACGTATAGTATTTAGTAAGTTTTGTGGCAAACTATAGACACAATTATATCTTATCATTATCATTGCAATGAAAATATGACATTCCAATAGTATTTTTTGGGTAGAATTTTAAACTATACAATGGAACCTATTCAAACCAATGGTTTATTAATTTTAAAATTCTACCAAAAAATAATAATATTGGAGTGTCATTACAATAATAGTAAAATCGATATTTAATTTTCTCTATAGTTTGCCACAACACTCACTAAATACCAAACGTTCTTAAAATATACCATGGTCCATGAAACCTATTGAAACCAATTTTAACAACAACAAAAAAAAAACTATTGAAACCAATGGAGTTATACGTTGAATTATTGTTTGGCTTTCACTACAAGAAAACAGGGCTATTTCCGACGGTCAAATCCGTCGGAAATCCGTCGGAAAGGGTCTTTTCCGACGGATTTCCGACGGATTTAAGCTGTCGGTTACAGTTCGTCGGAAATGTGGTTTCCGTCGGAATCCGTCGGAAATTTCCGACGGATTTATGCCGTCGGAACGCCGTCAGACATTTCCGACGGATTTCCGACCGCGTACGTTCCGACGGATATTCGACGGACTTCCGACGGATACTCCGACGGATATTCAGTCGTAAATACCGTCGGAAATCCGTCGGAAATTTCCGACGGATTTCCGACGGATATATTACCGACGGATTTCCGACGGATACTCCGACGGATATTCAGTCGTAAATCCGTCGGAAATCCGTCGGAAATTTCCGACGGATTTCCGACGGATATATTACCGACGGATTTCCGACAGATACTCCGACGGATATTAAGTCGTAAATGCCGTCGGAAATCCGTCGGAAATTTCCGACGGATTTCCGACGGATAAATTTCCGACGGATACTCCGACGGATAAATGCCGTCGGACATCCGACGGTAACTATTTTCGACGGATAATTTGATCGGAAGTTGTCTCGGAAGTCCGTCGGTTCTTCGTCGGAAATAGGTTCCGAAGGATTTACGACAGTAACTATAACGCCCCGACCACCCATACATGTGGGCCCCATGCCTGCTCTCGGCCCGTGGGCCCCATGCCTTATCTCGGCCCGTGGGCCCCACCCTTGTCCGACGGCCGGTGCGTTAATCCGGGAGGCTTGTAATACTTGTTTACTGACCCTGCAATCACCACGTGATCTTTCCCCGTGTTTTGTCCTCACTCACACGATACCGCGAATAACTTCCCGGAATGTCACCCATCCTTAGACTACTCCAGCTCAAGCACGCTTAACTCTGGAGTTCTTTCGAGCAAGTGATCGGAAAAGCTAAGTGCACTTTGGTGTCTATAACGCCAAATCAATTCTTATAAGCCTCTCCGCATATACAAGAAATCGAGATGTTACAGTAACTTATTCCGACGGTTTTCCGACAGAATTGGTATTTTGAATTTTATGTAATTATTTATTTTTTGGAAATTTATATATTAAAATTATAGAAATTTGAAATATAAATTAAAAATAGAAATAATAAATATATAAATTCATTAAACAAAATAAAAAAAGTCATTACACATTAAAATAAAGTGTTCAAAAAAAAGCATTAAAAGCAAATATTTAAACGGTTGGAGAATCTCCGTCGTCGGGATTATTATCCCGAAACAAATGCGGGAAGCATTTTTCCATCATCTTCTCCAAGCAGGAGAGCTTCTTGGTGGTAGTCTTTTGCTCCGTCCGTAGCTCTTCAACCTGCCGGTCACGCTCTTGCACCGTTTGGGTGAGCCTCTCGATTTCTACCCGGTACTCCGAAGGATAACGAGGAAGCGAGGAAGAAGATTCCTGGGTCGGAAGGGTGCCTAACCCAGCGAATCGACCTTTCACTTGCCGGGTTTGCTGCGAATAATTAAAACCGATAATTAATAAATAACGAAAATTAAAAAAAAATGAAATGAAATTAAAACTTACCTCAAGTACAATCTGGTTTATCTCTTCCCGGGACAAAGCGGTCGAGGACGTCGATCCTTCGAGACTGAGCTGCGATGCTGATAGTTCACGATCCAGCTTCGCCTTCTTGCTCTTCTCGACCACATCCCGCATCCCCAAGTCCTGTATCTGACCGGTTTTCTTGTTGGTGTGTCTATTCTCGATGAGTTGAAGATAATCGGGTTCGGAACCAGATGCTCTCGCCTGTGAAAATTTGTTAAGTTAAATAAATAAAAAAACAGAATTAACAATAAAAAATTTAAATTAAACTTACCATTTCCATCGCTTCCCGTTCGATGGTCTTTGCGCCCGCGTTGTGGATGTAGACCCCTTTCCCGCCTCGTTGGCTAGTGCGGTTCTTCGACTGTTGCTCGGAGGTCTTTTTCGTCGCAGGCCTACTCCAGTACTCACAGAAGCCTCTCCAGACGTCGTCGTCAAGGTCCTTCGGCTTGTCTTTGTTCTGCTTCCACTTCTGTTTCCACTCGTACATGTGCTTCGAGTACGAGTTTGCGGCATACTTGTCGAAGGTTTCAATGACTTTGCGCGTATGATGAGAGTCCCACGTGAACTCTTGCTACAATTTTAAAAAAAAATTTGTTACATATCAAAAAGAAAAATTGACAAAATGAAATTCAAATTAAATAATATATCAATAAATCACGTACCGCGAAAGTCCGGTGCCACACGTCTTTCTCCTCGGTAGACATTTCCGAATACCTCTCGTACGGTTTGTCCAACATGTTGTGGAGCATCCGTAATATCGCCTTGTTGATCTGAGTCGACAGCTTAAACCTGAAAACATTATGAAAAGATATAAATATGTTAAGTTTAAAAATCTAAATAAATTGAAATAATGTACCAAAAATTTCTTACCAAGTGCCATCCTCAAACTTCGGGTCGAGTCGAATGCAATGGCCCCGGTTAGGCTGCCGGACTAGCTCCTCGATCTCAATGTGGCTCCGAGCAGCGGATTGCTGGGAATCTGGGATGTGAGTTCCCGAGCTCGTTGGTCCCGGAGGAGGCGTACACCGAGAACTCCGAGAACGGCGTCCTTGGTTGCCGCCTCCCAACTGAAGAACATCGTCGTGCTCCCTGCGGAAAACGGTAAATTTGTTAGTAAATTAACAATATATTCAAAAGTTCCGGAAAAAAATTTAGGAAAAATTCAAATTTTCCGGAAATTCAATGTTTCCGAAAAATTCAAAGTTTACTAAAAATTCAAATATTTCAAAAAATTTCAAAATTTGCTAAAATATTTTTAAATCAGTTTTAATATATAAAAATATTTAGAAAACGTTTTATTACTATAAAAAATATTTAAAACGATTTTATTTTTAAAATAATATTTGAAAAAGGTTTGTATTATTAAAAAAATATTTTAACATCAACTTAAATATATAGAAATATTTGAAAAACGTTTTTATTAGTTATAAAATATTATAAAGGATTTTAATATATACACATATTATAAAAACGTTTTTCAAATTAAAAAAATATTTTAACAATTTTTTAAATATATAGAAATATTTGAAAAACGTTTTTATTAGTTATAAAATATTATAAAGGATTTTAATATATACACATATTATAAAAACGTTTTTCAAATTAAAAAAATATTTTAACAATTTTTTAAATATATAGAAATATTTGAAAAACGTTTTTATTAGTTATAAAATATTATAAAGGATTTTAATATATACACATATTATAAAAACGTTTTTCAAATTAAAAAAATATTTTAACAATTTTTTAAATATATAGAAATATTTGAAAACGTTTTTATTACTTAACAAATATATTAAAAACGTTTTTAATATATAAAAATATTGTCTAAACGTTTTTATTACTTAAAGAATATTTTAAAAACGATTTTAATATATACATATATTTTTAAACAATATCTAGATCTAACAATTCTAAATCAACAATCTAAACACATAAACCATAACACTAATATTATTCTAAATAACAAATTCTATTATAACCACTTAACAATTCACATTTTCGATAAAATTCTAACAACCTAACTAATATATTCCCTAAAACTAAAATGATATAAAACAAAATTAAAGGAATTGATTAAACTTACATTGGTTTTGTTGGAGAAAAATTGAGGAATTGAAGAAGATGAGTTGATTAATTGAAGATAAAAGGGAGAAGAAGAGATTTTTGAAGTGTTGATAGAAGAGGAAGAAGAGGAAGAAGAAGCGATGGAAGAGAGAGAGGAAGAAGAGAGAAATAAGGAAAAAAACTTACGTTTCTTCGATATAATTCGATGGCCGTCGGAAATCCGTCGGAAATCCGTCGGATTTCGAAGAAATAAGTTCATTTACGCGGTTGATATTCCCGCGGTCTCGAAAATATCTAAATCCGTCGGAAATCCGTCGGAAATTTCCGACGGCTTTCCGACGGATTGGAGAAGATAAGGACTCAGTCAACATGCACGTGTCTAATTTTTCGTATCCGTCGGAAATTCGTCGGAAATTTCCGACGGATTTCCGACGGATAAGGTATATTCCTTGCATGTTTTTCGATTGGTCAGTCAACAAACACGTGTCTATTTTTCATATCCGTCGGAAATCCGTCGGAAATTTCCGACGGATTTCCGACGGATTTAGGGTATATTTGGGGTTTAGGGTTTAGGGTTTCTTTATATGATTTAGGGACATGTTATTTACATGTTTCATTCAATAAATATATTAAGTTCATCAATATTAAAGGGTTTGCATTAGTTTAAAAATTATACAACATCAAAACATATCGTTTCACATAAATCAACTATATCTTATACTATAACTTATACAAACACTTCCATCAAATTTTTTAAAATCTATATAACACATTTTCTTGATGTATATACAAGGTTAACCTATTTTATATACATCATACAAGTGTTTGTAAACTTTTGCCAAAAAAAAAAACCTATACCCTATACCCTAAACAAGATTTTTAAATATCCGTCGGAAATCCGTCGGAAATTTCCGACGGATTTCCGACGGATTTTAGCCGAGGGATCGATTTTTTAGCCGATGCAACTAAATCCGTCGGAAATCCGTCGGAAATTTCCGACGGATTTCCGACGGATTCATCTCAAACCGTCGGAAATCCGTCGGAAATTTCCGACGGATTTCCGACGGATTCAGTTGCATCGGCTAAAAAATCGATCCCTCGGATATAACCCAGATTCAACTCAATCCGTCGGAAATCCGTCGGAAATTTCCGACGGGTTTCCGACGGATATTTAAAAATCTTGTTTAGGGTATAGGGTATAGGTTTTTTTTTTGGCAAAAGTTTACAAACACTTGTATGATGTATATAAAAAGGTAACCTTGTATATACATCAAGAAAATGTGTTATATAGAATTTATATAGAAGTTATAATATTTTTTTTGTTGCAAAATTCCAATTTTGTTACACTTAAGCAAATGTCTAACTTTATAAAACTTCGACATAACTGATATATTACACATTACACTTCTAGTTCAAATATATGTACATATTTTACGGTGCAAATTTTATAATTAAAACTACTGTCAATCCGATGATGAGTAATCTGATTCTCTTGAATCGGAAGGTTCCCCAAATTCGTCAAATTCTTCTTCTGAATCCTCAAATACTCGATCGTCTGACTGTATGGTGAAATCAACGACAATGTCGACCTCAAGGGAATGCTCTATTGAACCCAAACCTACGGAGCTTTGTTGGAGGGGTTCATGATCAGACATCCCATGAACTCTACCTCTCGGGTTTATCGATGTGGCTGTAACCCACGGGTCTTGCTTGTTTGTCACCCGCGGATAGGGAATGTAGCATACCTACACCATGTACAAATTTAACCACGGGAATGCAACAAAACTTAATTAAAAATTAACATAAAAGAAATACAAACCTGGTCTGCTTGTGATGCAAGTACAAATGGCTCGTATCTCTGGAGTTTTCTTCTGCTATGTAATGATGTAACACCAAATTGGTCGTGTCGCACACCGCTTCCTACTAATGGGTCGTTCCAGTCGCATAAAAATGCAACACATCTTAGACCGAGCATTCCCGGGTACTGAACATCGAAAATCTCACGTACGACACCATAGTATACAAGATCACCTGACTGAGTTGATACACCGTAATCTGATGTTGTCGCACTCCTATCATCCCGAAGAATCTTAAAAGCGTACCCCCGTGTGCTATACATCACATGTGACTGCACGGTTGCTAGTGGAAATCTCACAATTTCTTCTAACCACGTGGGAAATGTTTGTCCGTTAGCCTTCTCTGTCGTCACCTGCACAATTAAAATAAAAATACTTCAAATAATTAAATCTTTCATTACATATGATGAATGCTAAAAACAAGGCAATTAAAAGACTTACATAATCTCTTAACCAACGTCCGAACTCTTCCTGTTTGAGCTCGATTAGCTCGTCCTCTGTTTTGTCAGGAAATGAAAAACGTTGATAAGCCATATACATCCTGTGAGATTGAAACAATTATCACGTTAGTACATATATATATAATCAAAAACCCAATACGTAATTAATAATTATGTTCAATATATAATACCTCTCATATTCATAAACTCCGTCGCAGTTTGTGAGAATATACATATGCAAATGCTCTCGCTCTTGTGGTGAAAGTCTCCTCTTCTTGCCTTTTCCACTAAGTCGTCCAATCTGTAAAAATATATGAGGTACATCGACCGGATAGAAAGGTAGGACGCCTCCGTCATCATGTCGAGCTGCTCTACGACTCTTTGTTTTGACTTGTGATGGAAAGTAGGACTCGGCAAAATGTGAGGTTTCTTCATTGATGGTCTGTGCGACGATAGAACCCTCCACTCTACTCAAATTTTTCACCTTCTTCTTTAGATGTAACATATACCGTTCGAAAGGATACATCCAACGGTACTGAACCGGACCCCCAAGCTCTGCTTCTCGAGGGAGATGAATTGTTAAATGTTCCATAACATCAAAGAATGAAGGAGGAAATATCTTCTCCAAATTGCAAAGGATTACAGGTATATTAGCCCCAAGATTGCGGATACCGTCTGATGTAAGAGAGCGAGAACATATATCTCGGAAAAAGGCACCAATCCCTGCAATATATAACAAATGAATAATTAAATAATGAAGTATATATTGTATAAAGTAGTAAATAAATAATTTCATGATTGTACCTGCAATTGCTTCGTGGACATTACGTGGTAGAAGACATGCAAAGGCAAATGGAAGGAGGCGCTGCATCACCACATGACAATCATGACTCTTCATCCCAGTAAACTTCCCTTCTCCATGATCAACGCAATTCCGAAGGTTAGATGCGTATCCGTCCGGGAATCTAACACTTTCGGTAATCCAGTAAAAAAACTCGGCCTTTGAAGGTTCATCGAAACGAAAAGCCGGGACCGGAGGCTTCCCGTTCCCTGTCACATGTAGTGCTCTACGAGAACAAATGTCTGGCAAGTCCAATCTAGACTTCAGATTGTCCTTCGTCTTCCCTTTGACATTGAGAACGGTGTTCATAATGTTGTCGAAAAAATTCTTCTCAATGTGCATGACATCCAGATTATGCCTCAAAAGATGGTTCTTCCAATAAGGCAAATCCCAGAAAATGCTCCTCTTGTGCCAATTATGAACGTTGCCACAACCATCAACAGGATGATGTCTGTTACCACCACAATCAACGGTCCTCTCTGCACCAAAATCTCTGAACTGAGTCAACAAATACTCACCATCTAACTCAGGAGGAGGACCGTCAAATACTTTCCGGTTCTTCCTAAACAATGTGGTGCTCCGACGATAAGGATGATCGCTAGGTAGGTATCGCCTATGACAATCAAACCAAGACGTTTTCCGTCCGTGCTTCAATTGGAACGCATCAGTGTTATCTTGACAGTATGGGCACGATAACCTTCCGTGCGTTGTCCATCCTGATAACATGCCATATGCTGGAAAATCGCTAATAGTCCACAAAAGTACCGACCGCATGATGAAATTTTGGTGACAAGAAACATCAAACGCTTCAATACCTTGGTCCCATAACATTCGCAGCTCATAAATCAATGGTTGCAAAAACACATCAAGTGATCTCTTCGGATGCTCTGGTCCAGGAACGAGAATGCTAAGGAACAAGAACTCCCTTCGCATGCACAAAGATGGCGGCAAATTGTAAGGTGTTACAATTACTGGCCACAAAGAATATTTTCTGCCGTGCTTCCCAAAAGGGCTGAAACCATCGGTACATAATCCAAGGTATACGTTCCTTGCCTCAAACGCAAAGCTGGGATAAATGGATTGAAAATGTTTCCATGCTCCTGCATCTGACGGATGGGCGATTTGTCCATCTGTTGTATGCTCTGCATGCCATCTCATTGCTCCTGCTGTGCGCTCTGACTGATATAACCTTTTCAATCTCTCTATTAACGGTAAATACCACATCCGTTTATATGGCACTGGCACTCTTCCACCTGTTTCCTTATACCGAGGTTTGCGACAAAAACGACATGTCGTACGATCTGTGTCCTCTCTCCAGTAGAGCATACAGTTGTCTATGCATACATCTATCATTTGATACGGCAATCCTAGACCTTGAACAAGTTTCTGTATCTCATAGTATGATGCCGGTGCAAGATTATCTTCTGGCAAAATTTCTTTCACAAAATCAGCGATTGCATCCACGCACTCCTCACTCAAATTGAAATCCGTCTTTATACCCATCATCCTTGTTGCAGTTGATAAAGGGGAATGTTCACCTCTACACCCATCATATAACGGATGTTTAGCAGCGTCTAACATATCAAAAAATCTCCGAGCTTCTAAATTAGGTTCTTCTCCCCTATCTCCATACTCAGCAACCGATGGTATATTTTCACGATATGCATCGTTCACCATCTGAACATGACCTACCGTACTTTGTTCTTCCATTGCGGGTTCTTCTAAGCTAGTGTTATCCCCAATATAATGTTCACTAGTACTAGCATAATTATCCACCATTGTATCATTTTCTCCATGATAATACCAAATCTTGTAACCCGACATAAACCCATGACAATACAAGTGTGACCATACTTCATCTATCACGATAAATCTACGATTCCCACAATTGGTACAAGGGCAATAGATTTTACCGGTTTTTTTTGCTTTCTTCTGCATACCCGCAAATGCCATGAATTCCTGTAGACCTTTTTTGAATTCCTCAGTAACTAGGCCCGTGTTCGGAATTTGATGAGGCTTGTCCATCCATGATCGAAAATAATTATAAGGATTTGAAGAAGACATTTTCGTAAGGAATTAGATAACAGAGATTTTTTTTGGTTGTGCTTATAAATGAAGCGTGGAAACGTTTTTATAAGGAAAATTTTGTCCTTTTCCGACGGATTTCCGACGGATTTCCGACGGATATAAAGTAGATATTATCGATGTCGGCAACCATGTCGGCAGCCATGTCGGCAGCTGTCGGATATCCGTCGGAAAGCCGTCGGAAATCCGTCGGCAATCCGTCGGAAATCCGTCGGAAATCCGCGACGGATGAACGTCGTCGGAAATCCGTCGGCAGTATGTCGGCAGCGTCAAAAAGGCGTCGGAAATCTGTCGGAAAGTGTCCGACGGATTATTGTCGTCGGAAATCCGTCGGAATTTCCGACGGATTTCCGACGGGTTGATATTTCCGACGGAATTCCGACGGATGTCCGACGGATGAGAAGTTAGTCGGAAATCCGTCGGAAATCCGTCGGAAATTTCCGACGGAATTATTGCCGTCGGAATTTCCGTCGGATTTCCACCTGTTTTCTTGTAGTGTTTGCTCCAAAAATATTAAATAAGGAATGGTTATGGTGTTTTGTGGTCCAAGCATCCATTTTGAAAAATATTTAAATTTTGTTTGACTATATATATGGATTATGGGTAAGGCGAAATGTCACGACTCACGAGTTCAATGCCACTCTTTTAAAACTTATGAATGCATGCAGATTCATCGAATTTGGAATCGACACAACGTCTTTGGTCTTCCAAATTATGTAAACATATATAACAACATTAATTTTATTATTATTATTCTGTTGTGAATAAAAGAAAGAGAGGAAATTGTTATTGTTTTATTCTATGAATAAAGAGAGGTATATATAGGTTTACATACGCTTGGAGAGCAAGCTGAATAAGGAGAATAAGAAAACCGAGAATATTCTAAACCTCCTAGAATATGGGCCTTATAATGGGCATCCATATAATTAATTCATAACACTCCCTCTTGGATGACCATTATACAAAAATAATCCTAATACGCATAAGATGCTGCCTCATTAAAAACCTTACTAGGAAAACCCAATGGGAAAAACTATAGTTAAGGGAAAAAGAGTGCAGCGCGCTATTACTCCCCCTCATGAGTACATCACTTGAAAGTTTTGAGACGGCGCAATCCAATATGTTGAACTAGTTTTTTGAAAGTAGCAATTGGAGATGTCTTGATCGCCAAATCTTCATTTGAACGAATTTGTAGTAGAAGTATATCGTCATTCTTCTGCAATCAATGGGTGTCGCGGATGACCCATCTTGATCATTCTCTTTGCTTCTAATGATCTCATTAATCTTTGGAATGGTGATAGACTTTCATATTTACATTCCCGTAGGTGTCTATCATTTGCGTGTTCTTTGTTGCCTCATTAAAACCTTGTCATCGAAAAACCCAGTGGGATAAAAACCATGATAAGGAAAAAGAGTACAACCACGCACATCATCATATTTCTCCCCCTAGAAGCATATTCTTCAAGAGTTGAATTCCAATCATATATATCATCTTTAGGGAATTGATATAAGTATAACCTTAGTTAATACATTCGTATGATTATAATAATTTCTCAGGTTATTGGACTTCTAGTCCATAACATCATTTTCACATAGAAGATATTTTATTCGTCTATTTGGACTTCATGCCAAATTTTCTTTTACATACAATCTTCTAAACATTCATATTGTACATACTTGTACATACGAGCTATTCATTCTCCTTGTTGTAAAAGGTATTGTTTTGACTTTCCTTCTTGTTATATGAAAGTACATCTTTCAATCATGAAAGAGATCAATAAACTACTCAAATATTATTTTAAGTGTTGTACTTCAAGACCAATCACATTGTCACATCTGAGCATTCTTTATCTCAAATCATGCAAGGTTCTTTTGAGATAACATCTCTTTCCTTAGATTTACAATTTGGAAAACCTGAAGACAATGTTTTCTTTCCAAAGTCGTTTCATCCAAATTTCGACTTCCAATAAACTCTTCAAGAGTTTTGATTATGTTCAAATCAAGGATCCCATTGATCCATAATCTTTTGATAAATAGACATGGGTATATCGGTTAACCTCATATATAATACCCACTTTAAGAGTATACCCCATGAAACATATTTTCTTTAAATCAATCCAATAGCTAGTGTTCTCGAGAACTAGAATTTGATGTTTCTTAGCAATTTAAATTCTTCTACGCTGCTTCTGGTAGTTTAAATCCTTCTAGGATTAAATCAAGTCTTTCTCTCATTCTCAGACTAATAAGGGATTTGAAAAATAGTTGCATCCACCACAAGAAATTATATCTCTTCATATATTATTCTCATAAAGATCCACTATGTGTCTTACTAGTTTTACACTTTCAAGTGTACGGACTACTGGTCCAAATACTTCTCTGCAAGAGATTCTAACTTTGCCTCTACGGCTTTTTCCATGATTGGCCAATCATCACTTTACGTACGTTTTTCAATACATCTTATTCTATACCGCGGTTTATGATCCTCAATTCTCATCAACTGCTTCATTGCATGCAAAAGTATTATCGATGTCGATTTGCTTTTGGTTCCATTTTTTCAGATATGAGTCAACTAGTTGAAATCTCTTTTCATTACTAGGTACCTAGATTTCTTTCTTTGTCATATCTATATCTCTTCTAGAGATTGCTTCCTCGATCTTGCCATATTATAATATGCTCCTTTTTTCTTTTCGAGGATTTTTATCATTGGAACCAACAGGTCTATCACGTTTCATGCGATCTTTAGCCTCAATAGCAATTGATATTGTCCCCCCGAGACATCAATATTAATTGGAGCACAACTGGTATCACTCAATCAGGGTCAGGAAATGCTTCTGGCATCCAATTTGCTAAACTTTGCAAATGAATAATCTTTTGAATTTCTAGTGCACATTCTTTATGAGGATCAAGATAATTTCTTTCACTGATTTTCTTTTCCAGTTGTTTATTTTATTCTCCCCCCTTAATTGTTGGAAAGACTGACTCACTAAAATTACAGTCTGTAAATCGAACCTTATCCCTTATTGATGGCTCAATACATTTACTCATCAAGGGAGGTTCATATCCAACAATTCTTAATCCCCTTTGAGGCCGCAACTTAGATCAATGTGGTGGAGCAACATTACATCCAAAAACTTTGTTGGGAAATATCTGGTTCCTGACCAAAACCCAATCGTGGGGAGAACTCAGAATTATTCGTTGGCATAATGCGAATCAATGCGGTTTCACTCTAATCAATTAACCAAATACTTTCGTAAAGATACATAGTGGGTGATCAGTCCAAAATATCTCCTTGTATACGTACTAGAAAACTAATATATTCCAAATTTATTGGAGAGTGAAAGCCGTATTATCAACTTGATTTATGGACAACATATAAGAATCTTCTGGTTCTTTAATGAATGTCCACATAATTTTCTGATTCTTTTTCGCATTACTATTGAACCAGAATGGCCAAACCGGTCAAGCCAAAACAGTGAGATTTTCAGTAAACTTTGTGTTTACTATTTTATCCATTACACTAATTTATTGTGTAGTACAATCTAGTAGATAATGTAGGTAGTTTCTCCAAAACAATTTTATTGCCTTAGGTAATACTCATGATGTGAAGATATTCAATATTTCATTCACTTATTGTCTCAACATGAGTAATCTTGAAATCTCTTGGATTTTCTTTATAAATAATTCATCAAATCTATTTTGAGTGTGAAATCTTCTGGATATTTCATTACGATGGATTGTGGGATTCTTCAATTCTCGCCCTCGAGATGATGACACTTCAGGTCCCTCCATCTAGAATTGAATTCTACTCTAGGATCAATTATATACCCAACTTGGGTTTTGTATTATATCTTAGATCCTTTTGACCTTTGAGACATAAGAGAATACGAATGATTTCAAATTGCATTCACATAAGGCATATATATATGCTCTTTCAGAGCTTTCGATATTCTTTTATAATATCTCTTATTGTACTCACACTAGCTTATTTTATCGTCACATGAGAGAAATATCTCTTCTATGTAACCATCTTTATTTTCTCACTTCTAGTGAGAATCTGAGTTCTTAAATGAAACTCTTTGGCCTCAACCTTGACCTTGACCATATCCATATCCACATCTATGTATGCGATCATTTCCATAGCCACTTATTCGGCCAACGTTAATCATGTGGTCTTTTCTTTCTCATATAGGATGTCACATTCGCTTCAAAGAATGGACCATCGCAAATCAGGAGTGTATCCTGATTTTTCTCTTTATAACTCATTATTTTGCTCAACCTCGATTAGACAAATATACGAGTTCATAACACTTCTCAAAGTGTAGAGTATTGTGTCTTCAGGACAACATTACTTCTCGAGTTCATAAGACTTCTCTCTCTGCATCAATGATATTATCTTCGCATAATATCTGAACATAGCTGAGTCAGACTCACTTACATACTTCAAGTCATGTAATTTTATATTCAATCAATCATAATGAGTGTAATGTCACATTCTAGTGATTATGCGTTTTCTTTAGATTGCTCTAAAGTTTTTGTGGATCTTTTCATGTCAAATACTCAATGTTGATATCAACAAATAGGCAATATCACATAAGTATAATCATGAAACAAAGATAATAGTCACATATAATATCATAATAATTCATCACCATTCATTGATTCATAACTATCATGTCATTAAATTATGTTTTCAATCAATCAATCAATTTATCAAAACATATCATATTACTGGAATGTGCAAATTTCGTGATCAAACATGATTTTAATTTGTGTGTGCAAAATCCGCTTTAGAAATCCTTAAGTAAAGTATGCTAAAATCTAGCCATGCATAGATAGGGCATAAACGATGATGCTTTTATAATCTAACCGTGCATAGATCGTGCATAAACGAATTAGTGCATGAACATTATTCAGATTTATGAACAATATTCAGTTTAATGACAGAAAATCATCGTGCAAAACCCGTTTTAGAAATCCTTATCAAAGTAAAACTATGGTAAAATCTAGCCGTGCATAGATTGGGCATAATCGAATTAGTGCAAAAGAAGTATTCAGATTAATTTCAGAAAATCACCGTGCAAAATCCGTTTTAGAAATAGTGCAGGTTATAATAAATTTGTGCAGATTCAGAGATCAATAAAATACAAAGATCAAACCATCGACAATCATTATTCTAGATAAGCATTGATAACCATCCATTGATCTGAGGAGACATAGTCTACCATATGATCATGTTCGTGGAGGCATAGCCTACCATGACGATCGATTTGGAAAAAGGCATCGCTTTATCGTCCCGGAATAATATAAACATATAGAGAAATTAAATCTCACATCAATAATTATTCTAGATAAGTATCGTGAATCCATATTACAAATCATGAGTCGATAATAAACATGATTTGAAGTAGGATTAGATTTATAACCATCCTCGCTATAATAATGATCTGAGGAGGCATAGCCTACCATAACAATCAGTTCGAGAAATCGAGGAAGACATAGCTTATCATCCCGAAATAATACATACACATAAACATAAATATAATCATAAATTAATTCTCACCTTTTTGGTGTAAGAACAGATCGAGAGACTATCGTGCTGATAACGTGTTGTGAATAAAAGAGAGAGAGGAAATTGTTATTGTCTTATTCTATGAATAAAGAGAGGTATATATAAGTTTACATAGGCTTGGAGAGCAAGCTGAATAAGGAAAATAAGGAAACCGAGAATATTCTAAACCTCCTAGAATATTGACCTTATAATGGGCATCCATATAATTAATTCATAATATATTCTTATTTATAAGATTATTAGAAAATTCGTATGAAATAATTTGTAACTTTACTATAAAATTCGTTTCTTCCATTATAAATTTGACAAAATAATATATAATTTTAGCATAAAATCCGTATGAAATAATTTATAATTTATAAATAACAGTAAGTCTTATTCATTTTCAGGATTCCGATTTTGTTTATAATTTTACTAGTAGCATCATCAGCATTTAAAGTGTTTTAAAGGCTTCAACAGTACCACTTGTAAGATATTGAAAACATTATAGATTCATTATTGATTCAATAGAGAAACTCTCTCATAATACTACTCAATCGATACTTGCAATAGTTCATGCTCTGTGGTATTCAGTACGGATGCAAACTCTTCCATTTAGTTTTAGAAGAAAAACAAAACACAAGTATTGGTTAAAAAACAAAAACAAATTAAACACAAGTTCTAAATGACCCGTTTTATGGTAAAGTTGTGTCCTGAATTACTAGTTGTATTGTATTTATGAAGTTGTTGCTTTGAGTATTTTCATAGCATTTAGTTTAAGATTTGTTGACAGTGAACTAGGCGAATAACATAGCATCTTTCGATAAATTTCGAGACTGATTGCTCGAATTTGATGAGTATAATCGATAATCTGACGGATTGGCCAGCTTTTACGGTAAAACTCGACTCTTTCCAATTTCTTAGAGAGTTCTTCGAAACCTTTAGTTTATCTTTTATTCGCTCGAGTTTTAAATGTCCAGGTTGATTCTCTTGCTAAAAGAGCTCGAACACGAAGTTTTTTTATTTTCTCATGTATGTCATACCGAGCCATTCGTAGATGTTTTACGGAACATTTATTCTAACAAACTGTGATGTAATAGATGAGTAGTTGACCCCAAAAAAAATGAAGAATCAAATAATGATTGTAATTAATGATTCTTAGCCATAATCATCTACCTTATAAAGAGTGAAGGGGGGGGGGGGCTATCGAGGGCTTGCCCCCCTTTATTGGTCAGTTTTTTATATTTAATTATCAAATAATTGAGAAAATAATCAATACTTATGCATTTATGATAATTTTAAAGTAAAAAAACAACTAAAACAAGTATAAATTCATGCTATTCATATATCTAAAATGTATCTATGAAAAACGAGAAGATAAAATTAACTTAAAACACTTAATATATATAAATATATATATATATATATATATATATACTCACTCAATGGTTGCTATTCTATTCATATAACAATTTCTGTCTAAATTCAAAGGTATGTTAAATTGTTCTCTTAAATACAAACTTAACATATGTTTTAATATATATAAAGAAAAAAATATATAAATACTCACTCAATGGTTGCTATTCTATTCATATAAAAAATTCTGTCTAAATTCAAAGGTATGTTAAATTGTTCTTTTAAATACAAACTTAACATATGTATTATGTTATATTATTGCAAGTGTTGATTCTTTTAAGTATGTTATTTATAGTTGCACAAGAAAGAAATTTGGCTACTTTTTGGCATGCAAGCAGTCTAACATATGACGAGTTTCCTACAATATTTGTTTAGGATAAAAAACACGACTAAGAGGAAATAGCACCGCTAAGACATTTAACATTAATTCATCAGCATGTGAGCTATATTATCTACGAATGATGATAAATCACAAAAGAAATTATATGAGCTATGAAGTTATTCGAACCGTTAGAAGCGTTACAAATAAAATTTTCAAAGAAAATCGTTATGTCATAAGACTCTTTGATGGTGATAAATACTCACTCAATGGTTGCTATTCTATTCATATAACAAATTCTGTCTAAATTCAAAGGTATGTTAAATTGTTCTTTTAAATACAAACTTAACATATGTTTTAATATATATAAAGAAAAAAATATATAAATACTCACTCAATGGTTGCTATTCTATTCATATAACAATTTCTGTCTAAATTCAAAGGTATGTTAAATTGTTCTTTTAAATACAAACTTAACATATGTATTATGTATGTTATTGCAAGTGTTGATTCTTTTAAGTATGTTATTTATAGTTGCACAAGAAAGAAATTTGGCCATTTTTTGGCATGCAAACAGTCTAACATATGACAAGTTTCCTACAATATTTGTTTAGGATAAAAAACACGACTAAGAGGAAAGAGCACCGATAAGACATTTAACATTAATTCATCAGCATGTGAGCTATATTATCTACGAATGATGATAAATCACAAAAGAAATTATATGAACTATGAATTTATTCGAACCGTTAGAAGTGTTACACATAAAATTTTCAAAGAAAATCGTTATGTCATAAGACTCTTTGATGGTGATAAAGAATTCTATGAATCAATACCCGCATCAGAACATGGTGATAACACATAGTGAATGGTTTCAAAGTTTGGGGGAGACGGATGCAAACCCTAGAAAAGAAGGCAAATAGACTACAAGAAGATGAAAGTCAAACAGTTTTATTTGTAAACAAACACACATGAGCTCATCACAATATTATAAACTCATTATTTTATTTTATATATTTATTTTAGTTTAATAATAAAAAAATTCGAGAACGCAAATTAATTATACAGTAATAAAACAAATTCATCAAATGACCTCTATCTCGAATTAGGTTGTATTTGTTAAACTAAAAAAAAATTATATTTTACTAAACACAAATTAGAAAATCTATATAACATATAAACAAGACTCTTCCAGCGATGATTCGTTTTGGAATAGAAATGATCGCGGATTCAATCTCATGAATTACAAGGGGCAAGGTTAAAGATTTCGGACGAAGAAAGGAGCAAGAGATGCGCTTAAGGAGCCGAAGAAGAGGATTCTTAATCGAACGACAACATGCCAGCTTGCTTCAATGGGGCATGTGTCGTCGGGAAAGGGGCATCACCAGGCGGGTCCGGTGAAGATGGACAACATGTATTTACCGGTGGTGGAATGGCTGCATCGCCGTTTATGCTAGGGAACCAATACCATCCGGTTTATGTAACTGGAATGTTGGGGAATCCAGCTTAGCAGCAGCATCCGAAGGAGGTTACATGTATCCGATGTTGGCGAGTGCTCAAACCCATGGTGGATAGAGCCATGATTAGTTGCAGTCGAGGCAGATGGGTGGTATTGGTGAGCCAGGCGTTGGTGATGGTCTATCGGTTATGGGATCTTACTTTAGAGGTCAGAGCATGCCTAATGGTTATACTGATTCGGATACCGGGAAAAGAGGGGATGATAAAGATTCGGATGCTGGCGGCTCGTTTCATGACTACTCAAACTATTCATGGTACGCTTTTGATGTAACATATTGTGGTTTAAATGTCTTTCGATAAGCATATGTTACATAATTCAGAGTATGAGCGTATGTATTTGGTTTAATGGATATATATAATGGGTTACAACTTTGTAGTATTAATCGGAATATCAGCTGGCATGATGTCTCTCTAAATCTGCATTTGTTACAAAAAAATTTAAAAAAAGAAATACAAAAAAACTTTTAAATAAAAATACCCGCGCGTAAGCGCGGGAACTCATCTAGTAATATAATAAAGTAAGAGTAATAAACTTACATAGAAGCATTTTGAAATATAGAATAAGTATAGGTGGTTAACAACCACCAAATCAACATATATGCACCGGCGGTGGTGGGTCCGCAGCCTCCGCGGCTCCTTCACCGACTTCAAGCTCTGTCCCGTTTTCATTATCTCTCTCCATTATTACATTACCTTTCGGTATATTATATTCATATATACTTATATCTTATACATGCGTTTGAAATCATATGATATAACTTTTTCCTTGTCACCCATATCACCCATATATGTATCATGTATGATGTATGCATATGTGTATAGACTCGAGGACATTGTCGAAAGTTGAGGTCACCATAGTTAGAGTACTCTTAGAGAGGAAACAGTATTTTTTTTTTTTGGTCGTAAACCATGCACTAGTTCATCGAAAGATTCGTTTTTAGCTGCATGAAAAGGAAATGTTGTATACTATTTAGGGATTTATTAAGGGTTAGTTGATCAAAATTTCTTTATGGAAAATGCGTGGAGTTGAGAAAATCAAAAGTTGGTGAGAAAAGCAGCCAATCAAGGGTAACAGTGTAAAACACATGAATTGGTAAAGCGTGAAAAAAATATGTACTAGTGATCACTATGATTTATTTGATTTCAAGAAACTCAAAACATAAAAATCCCAACCCAAAGAATGGATAACTAACTATAATCCTTTTAACAAGAAAACACATAATGGAGGAGTAAAGATTACAAAATAATCTTCAAAACTCTTGAAAAAATCATGTTTGAAATGTGGACACAGATTGGATATCTGAAATTATTGAATACCCAAATCCACAGCATACCACTATTTGGATTCAGGTTCGTAAGTTATGAAAATTTAGATTTCGAATTTCTGTAAAATATCAAAATAGTTGTGGACATATGGATCCGATTACGATGGATCTATTATTTTACGATCCAAATCCAGACCTACAAAATATTCACATAATTTAGATCATATTAGATTTCGAATTCAAGATAATAATTATACCATGCTTGATATTAATTTCTTGATCGATTTACTCTTTCCTTTCAAAAACCTTTTCCGTTTTACAAAATAGGTTGGAATATACACGTAATAGATTAAATGCCCAAATGTTTAACATAAGATTTGAAGAAACTATGATAAATATATGTTAAATTTAATGGATTATGAATATATATATATACACAGATGATGACTCCCCATACTAAGTTATTAAGTAGTGTTGGGTTTCTTTAGAGTTAATATAGTATTGTTACTATACTATCATTGAGAAAGTGCCTTCCGAACCTTTTTCAGCGTGTCATTTTCACTTGGTCATTCAAGAGTGTCTTATAAATAGTAGAAAAAAATCTGGATGCATGTCTGGGTTTCGAGAAGATTAGTCTGGGATTCGACCTGGGATCCTCCCCGGTTGTTGGAGGTGGGCCTAGCACCCCCAATTAGTTAGGCCCATCTTAGGAAAAACCCCTCTTCAGCCTGAAAGCACCGGCCCGCAAGACCCCTTTTCAGCTCGGTCGCCGGTCTAAAAACCACCGACCCGCAAGTCCCCTCTCCAGCTCGGTCGCCGACCTGAAAGCGACGCACCTCGGCCCCGGTCTGACACTTCAAGGCAGGAATGTCAGAAGAGCAGAAGGCAGGTGGGAGTTGGTCGAACAGTGTATTGTCTGAGCAGGAGTATGGGCCGACCTCGACGTCTCACCAACCCTGCAGACTTGACAAAGGAGAAGAAGACACGTGGAGGAGTTGGTCAAACAGTACGCTGCTCTGCAACACGCCACGCCGAGCTCATCATGACCTCTATCCTCGAAAGCCGGAACACGCCTCCTAGGCCACCTTACCCGCGAAAGAGGCCGAAGACGCCACGTGGCCCCGAGATCCCGGGGAGCAGGAAGCCAACCTCGGCTATATATACCCCTCAATGTCATTAATGAAGAGGACTTTTGGATTCGGGCAATTTTCGACCTGTAACTAGCTACCCGACTTCTCTCTTTCTCTCTTTGTAACAAGACGACATTTTAGAACGCCGAACTGGACGTCCTTCGGAACCAGTTCGTAATTCTAAAGTGTTCATCTCTCTCACCATCAATAAAAGAAAACACGGCCCCCGGCCTACTCATCTCTCTCTGCGACCTGCTTTAATAGTGGTTAAGCTGCTCTAATTAACGAAAATCTCACCTCTCATCTCCTAATCACTCTTTAAACATACTTAGTGATCCCCGGGATCAACAATTGGCGCTAAAGAGAGGGGGTTTGAGGATTTTTCTACACGCAAAGAGTAGCTCGGCAAATGTCGGGAACATCGCCCTCATCTCCGAACAACTCCATACAGATAAGTGCCAAGCTTATTTTTATTTTTTACTTTTTTCATTCTCCTTGAGCCGAGCTCATCTCGCAAACACTCGACAAGATAAGTACCAAGCCTAGCCTCGTACTTAAGCTTAAGAGTCAGCAAAGCCGAGCTCATCTCGCAAACACTCGACAAGATAAGTACCGAGCCTAGCCTCGTACTTAAGCTTAAGAGTCAGCAAAGCCGAGCTCATCTCGCAAACACTCGACAAGATAAGTGCCGAGCCCAGCCTCGTACTTAAGCTTAAGAGTCAGCAAAGCCGAGCTCATCTCGCAAACAACACGATCAACAAGTGCCGAGCCTAGTCTCGCACTTGCACATAAAATTTTTAACTCTAATCAAGTTCACCCTTACTTGCAGGTTAACATATACTGAGCTAAGACTTGTTTCGTCCGCCGACTTCGACACTCATTCGCCGAACTTGGGGGAGGGCTATTGTGGGTGTGGTGATGAGCACACCCCATTTTTTAGCCCATTCCAAAGCAAAAGGCCCAACACCAAAGGACCAACATCCACTATGCAGATACGGTTATTGTTCCCGACCTGCTCGGCACTGTTCACGACGGTGACGGGTACTGTTCACGACCTGCCGGTTACTGTTCCCGACCTGCTCCGTACTGTTCCCGACCTGCCGGTTACTGTTCCCGACATGCCGGTTACTGTTCCCGACCTGCTCCTCACTGTTCACGACCTGCCGGGTACTGTTCATGACGTGACGGGTACTGTTCACGAAACGTCACGTCATCCCCAAAAACCGGAGAGCTGTCCGCTCAACTCCCACTATAAATACCCCCTTTGGTATTCATTATCAACACACAAAAAAAATCTCTCTCTCTCTTTCCTAATAATTTTCCCTCTCTAAATAATCCTCAAGCCGAGCTCTCCGACCTCGCCGTCACGAGCTCTCCGCCCACCGCCTCACGCTCGACGCCGAGCCCTCCCAACACGACCTCATTCCACCGAGCCCACGCATGATGCCCGAGAACCGAGAACCGAGCTCACTCGCCACCACTATGACGAGAACCGAGCTCACTCGTACCTGACGTGAAGATAAGAACAACCATGGGAGGTTCATGGATGGCTTGCATGGCAAGCAACAAGCATGCACGACCATGAGATCACAACCAAACCAACCGAACTCTCCGAACACGTCGACGATCACCGAGCTCACTTATCACCACGCCGAACTCGCCATGCACCGCGCAGAACATGATCGATCTCCGACCTTGCCAACCCACGAGCCGATCTCCGACCACACGCCATGCACGTCGCCAATCACGACACTCACCTTGTCGACCTCAAGCGCATGATCGCCGAGCTCAAGATCACCTCGCCGTCACGGACTAGCTCACACCAAGGACCGAGCTCAACAGCCGACTTCGCCATCACAGATCAACTCCCAACAGACCGAGCTCTCAACTCCATCACCGAGCTCTCAACCCCACTGCCGTGCTCACGCCAACCGAACTCCGACCATACGCTCACCGCCGAGCTCACCACATATTCACCGCCGAGCTCCGAGCTCACCACCTTGCTCACTACCGACCTCCGACGTACCGAGCTCCGAGCTCAATCGCCGACCTCACCAAGTACAACGACGAGCACGGCGTGTAATGATAAGGAGAAGAGACATGACTAAGGACTTCATGACCATGAGGAGAAGATTTCATGATCACGTCCCCAAAGAGAACATGCACTACAAATATCTTGCATGCCAAGCAACATCAACATGAACTTCACCAACTACTCACGTCACCACCGACCTACCCGAGCTCGTCACCACGCGTTCACCGCCGACCTAACGAGCTCAAACAACGTATCAACCGCGACCTCATCTCTGCCTCAGCAACGAACTACGAATGGCTTGATCCCCAATCCGGGGTACGTAGGCAGCCCTCCGGGCCCAGCTATAAATCACCTCCTCCTCCTCATTTGCCGACCGGAACGCAACCGGCTCTATCTTAACAGAAAATCCCCGAACCTCCCCGATACAAATTGATTTGTAGGAGACGTGCTCATACCCGTTTCAACACCGGTTATCAAAAAACAAAAAAAAAGAAAGAAAGAAAGTTGCACCATATTTTGGCTTTTCATTTATTATCTAATCTATTCCCTTCAATGCATTATGCATATGCCCGATGTCTTTAACTATTTTATTCTTAATGTGAATTATTATTAACTAGATTAACACCCACATATATACAGATTTAAATTTTAATATTTTATAATCCATAAAAAAATAAAATATTTGGATGAGGTTTTAGGCAGACAAATCGCCAATTAGTGAAATCTCAATAAGTAAATGTGGTCGAAATTTAACAATGCATGGGACATGGAAGCTAACAAGTATTAGTTACATGTTGTAAATATTGGTCTCAACTTGATAACCAAAAAATCAAATAAGCACTGACGACATGAATAAGCACTGATGACATGAATAAGATCAGTTGTTGTTCAAAATTTTGGTTTGTTCAAATTACAACGGCTTAGAATCTTCAAATAGGCCGGCCTTTACATGAAACTTTTCACATGACTACACCAACCTAGTTCACGGACGCAACACCACTCGCATAAAACACTTAGTCATAATTCTTGTTAATTACCTTTTTGCATCAAAAAGTTATTTCACGGCATAAGCCAAATTGCATTATTTACCAATTTCCACGGTTTAGAATAGCATCTTGGTTCGATGCAGATTTCCAAATTTATGTTACATGAAAGATCGGTTGATTTGTGCCAATAGCATCTTCAAACACTCCCAAAACTGAAAACACACAACTACTAGATGAAAGATCACATCTACACATTTAATTAACTCTAACCATGGGAGTTGGAAACTTACTTAGCTCGACTTTATCTCGTTCGCCTTTGGGATTTTCTTGTATTCATACGTGTTTATGTCCACTTTCTGTTGCATAGCCTACAGAAAAAAAACAAAAGTGTGAGGTTTCATTATAGCCTCTCTGCGACTAAATACAAACTACACGCTCCCACAATTTTAGGAAAATTTAAATCATATATATATAATTAAGCTCCTCTTCGATCGATATGTTTTTAGGGTTATAAGCATTCCTGTTCTTGAAAGCGCCTTTCTTTCCTCTATGATCTCCCATTCTTGGTCATCTTGTACCTTTGCAACATCCTTACTAGATAAACCAAGTTCATTATAAGGTATACAAATTCACATAAGACAAATACTAACAAAGATCTTATCCAAATGCGCTTTAAGGAAATATTGACCTGCCTTGAAGGAGGTGGCTGAGCCTAACTGCTCCTAATACCGTGAGAGATAAGAAATGATATATAATCATAACCTAGAAACCAAACGTTTCAATCAAAGCGTTACAATCATCCCTAAATCCCTAAATCTGAAACGGTCAAAGAATATTCAGGACTAGGTCGTGATAAATCTATGCGATACACTAAATCCGTCGCTGATTTTTTTTATCGGCGATGGCGTGCGTTGACCGGCGACGGCAGAGATTTTGACTTTTTTTTTTTAGTTTTGAGTATAATCAGAGAAATAAACTTATTAGTTTTCACTGAACCAAGCCATACCTGATTGGTTCCTTCGAAAACCGAACAAAAACCGCGAAATTCTGGTTCCGGTTGGTCCACAGTACAATAGTTTTGTTTAGGCCTAAAACTTAAAACGAGAGTTGATTTGATAATTTGATTTTCCATTAAATAAAGAGTGACACGTCTTTGTCGTATATCCGAGTTGAAAATGCCGTTTTATACCATGATCCAAAAGAAGAAGACATGCTTGAGAATTGTCCTTTTATATATATATTATGATGATTTAAATAGGTTGGCTTGAGAGACTATATATCAATTTCGGAATTAAAGAATCAACATGGGAAAAACCAAAACCATGTGGTCGGACTCTTTTCGTAAGGGTATCGGCATATATATTTAACACACAATGGATATAAGATATATTAAAATGAGTAAAAATGGAATGAATATGATAGAATTCATCAATTTCCGAAGCTAAACCAGACCATTATTCCTCATCCTCGATCAATTTAACTATCTAGAGACAATCTGATTCGAAGAACATCGCCAGTTCTCTCATCATCTGGACAGTTTTCATGGCCCATAAAAATGTATGAAATTCAGCATGGAAGAAAGATAAAGTTTTTTCCTTCTCAAAATGGAGAATTCATTACAAGAAAACATCCATTTTGCAACGACATATATCGTCATAAAATCGTTGCAAAACGGGTGTACCATCGAATTTGCGACAAAACGTAAATCGTCGTTAACTGATCGTCGCAAACCAAATTTCGTCGTAAAATCGTCTGCAAATTACGTTATATGTAATATCTAAATTGATGCCTTAATACTTTCTCTAAATGAACCTTGTTGATCCCGTGGACCACTAAGTGTGTTTAAAGAATGATTAGGAGATGGGAGGTGAGATTTTCGTTAATAGAGCAATTTAACCACGTTTAAGACAGGTCGGGAGAAAAATGAGTAGGCCGGGGCCGTGTTTTCGCTTTATTGATGAGAGAGAAGTGAACGCTTTAGAATTACGAACTGGTTCCGAAGGACGTCCAGTTCGGCGTTCTAAAGTGTTGTCTTGCTACAAAGAGAGAGAGGTCGGGTAGTTTATAGTCTGTTCTAGAGTCAAAATCCCAGTCCCCCTCATTAATGACATATGAGGGGTATATATAGTCGGGGCTGGCTTCCTGCTCCCCGGGATCTCGGGCCACGTGTCGCCTGCGGCCTCTTTTGCGGGTAAGGTGGCCTAGGAGGCGTGTCCCGGCTTTCGAGGAGAGAGGTCATGATGAGCTCGGCGTGGCGTGTTGCAGGGCAGTGCACTGTTTTACCAACTCTGCTCCACCTGCTCCTTCCTGCCCTTGTCAGCTCTGTAGAGTTGGTGGGACGTCGGGTCGAAGGCACATCCCTACGCGGGTAGAGTACTGCCTTACCAACTCCCACTCGCCTATTCTTCTGACACTCCCTGTTCTGGCGGGGCATCAGCGCGGGCCCGGGGTACGTTGTTTTCAGGCCGGCAACCGGGCTGAAGAGGGATCTTGCGGATGGGTGCTTTCAGGCCGGCAACCGGGCTGAAGAGGGGTTTCTCCTAAGATGGGCTTAACTAATTGGGGGTGCTAAGCCCACCTCCAACAATAGGCCCTCCCCCAGTTCGGTATCGCGAGGCGAAGCGAGCATGCCGAAGTTGATCTGATGTTAGTTCGGCACATCTTAGGACGGGGAGTTCCGTGCTCAACTCTGTTTGCTTTTTCCGAAAAATCCGTAGGAGGTTGGCGCGTGCTCGCCACGTGGGACGGCAAAGGACGCTTCGTTTTTCGCGTGGACTGCCCACGCGCGGCGTGTAAAAGACGCTTCGCGTTTATCGAGGCGTCCTTTGCTTTTTGGCGTGGGGAAACGAAGAGACGTCATCATTAGGTTTTTGGGCGGCCGTGCTTCTTGTGACACGTGTCCAGGCGTCGCTTCACTGTCCCCCTTCTTCTATTTAAATCCCCCTTCTTCCTCCTGTTAAAACCTTCTGCGCATAACCCTAAGGTAACCTCCTCTTTCTTCCTTCTCTTCCTACTTCCTTCCTGCTTTTTTTTGATTTCCTCCTCTCCGTGCGATGGCTCCGATGTTAGACGGTATCCGAGCTGAGTCGAGCGAAGAATCGGCGTCCCGCGGTGGTGGTAACGATTCTCCGAATTCCTCCGGTGATTCCGAGCATGCCTCTTCTCCGCGACGAGGGGCAGACAGTGGGGAAGAGTTGGCCCCCTCGACTTCGGGGGCCGCCCCGTCGCTTCCGGGGACCCATCTCCGGCCGAAAACGGTGGTTAGATCCTCTGGCGGTCGCGGTGCTGGCCAAGCTGGGGGCAGAACCGGGCATCTGGGCGGCCGCGGAGGCGGAGCTCGAGTGGCCAGGGTGAGGTCCCCCCTGGTCTCCTACGAGCAGGGAGGGTCACCGACCTGGAGCACAGCGGAATCGGTGACCCTCCTGGGGAATCTGTGTGGTTTTTCCGCCGGCGTTGAGCTCAGGATACCCAGGGCGGAGGAACGCTTCGTCTGACTGTTTTTGTTTGCTTTGCTTTCAGGTCCTCATTTTTCTAGATTCAAGCCTCCGGAGTACGCGGGTCTTGTTGCGGTGCTCAGGTCGGCGCGTAGAAGAGAGTGAAATGCAAGAGGCGAAGACCACAGGAGGCAGGACCGGAGGATCTGGTGGCTGATTCCCGTGGAGGAGGTCGGTACTGGAGCGCCATCTGGTGAGACCGGTGCCGACGTGCCAGCCGCCGGGGATCAGCAAGCAGATCCTTCGGCCCTGCCTGCTAGTGAGACCGGTACCGACGTGCCAGCCGCCGGGGATCAGCAAGCAGATCCTTCGGTCCTGCCCGGCGTAGCCGCGGTCGGGGAAGAGGGGTCTGGGCAGCCCTTCCTTGGCGAGTACGGGACCAAGGCGAGGATGGTGGCCCCGGGAGATTTAGATGGTACCGTGCTGACGGGAGTGAGGATCGACCGGCCGATGCGGCCTTGTAAAAACTCTGTTTTTTTTTTTTTTTTTTTTTTTTTTTGCTTGCTTTTCTTCTTTATGTAAAGATCGGGCCGCAGGCCGTTTATGTAAAAGGCAGGCCGTTGGCCCCTCTCTTTTTTGTAGGTGCCGTTTCGAGGCTGTTGTAATGACTAGGCAGTGGGCCATTTTTATAACAGACGAGGCCGTTGGCCCTTTTGTGATAATCGAGGCCGTTGGCCCTTTCTCTCTTTTTTTTTTTTTGTGTAAATGCCATTTCGAGGCTTTTTTGATCGGTAGAGTAGGTCGTAAACCGTACTCTGTCAAGTAAGCAGGTCGTGGACCGTGCTCTTGTATTGGGTGCGAGGTAATCTCGGCTTAAGGCACTTATTGCTTGTGTACCTTGTTTTTTTGGTGCGGGTAGCGAGCCCGGCTTTAGAGACACTTAATGCTTGTGTGTCTAGTAGAGGTGCGGGCCCTGGGGCCCGGCTTTGGCACTTATAACTTGTGTGCCGGGGAGAGCGAGCACCGGAGCTCGGTCCCCTTTTTTTTTGTAGTGCGAGCGTTTGGAGCTCGGCTTTTTTTTTTTTTTTTTTTTTTTTTTTTTTTTTTTTTTTTTTTTTTTTTTTTTTTTTTGTAGTGCGAGCGTTTGGAGCTCGGCTTTTTTTTTTTTTGTAGTGCGAGCGTTTGGAGCTCGGCTTTTTTTTTTTTTTTTTTTTTTGTAGTGCGAGCGTTTGGAGCTCGGTTTTTTTTTTTTTTTTTTTTTTTTTGTAGTGCGAGCGTTTGGAGCTCGCCCCTTTTTTTTTTTTTGTAGTGCGAGCGTTTGGAGCTCGGCTTTTTTTTTTTTTTTTTTTTTTTTTTTTTTTTTTTTTTTTTTTTTTTTTATGAGTGCGAGCGTTTGGAGCTCGGGAGCGTTTGAGCGTTTGGAGCTCGGCTCCTGTGCGCAGGTCGGGGACCGTTTTCCTTTGTCTAAAAGGTTTTATTAGATTAATAGCTGAGCCCTGGTTAGGGGTTGCCTACGTACCCTTTAGTAGAAGGGATCAAGCCAATCGTAGTTCGTTTGTTTACAAAAGCGGAGAGCGGATGGGAGCCCGGGGGCTTAATAGTAGAACCGTTTGAGGTTGATCGAGTTCCATGAGCGCGGGATGGCGTCGCCGTTCATCGTGACTAGCTCGTAGACGCCTGGTTTTACGACCTTGGAGATGAGGTAGGGGCCCTCCCAATTGGCACCCAACTTGCCTGCGTTTGGTTCGGCGGTGTTTTCGAAGACCTTGCGGAGGACCAGGTCGCCCTCGGCGAAGAACCGGCCTCGAACCTTCTTGTTGTAATATTTGGAGGCGAGCTGCTGGTAGTTCTGGATTCGGAGCAGGGAATGGTCCCGTTGCTCTTCAAGGAAATCCAGCTCGCTGAGTAGGACGGCGTTGTTCAGTGCGGGTTGCTGGGTGAGCATAGCGCGGCGAGGAGTGGGGAGCCCGACTTCGGATGGGGCCATTGCTTCCATGCCGTGGGAGAGGTTGAACGGTGTTCGGCCAGTCGATGTCTTTGGTGTTGTGCGGTGGGACCAGAGGACTCCATCGAGCTCGTCGGCCCAGGACCCTTTCTTGTCGTCTAGTCGCTTTTTGAGGCCGTCGAGGATGGTCTTGTTGGTGGCCTCGGCTTGTCCGTTCCCCTGGGGGTACCTCGGAGTGGACTTACTTAGTCTGATTTTCCACTTCGCGCAGAAATCTTCGAAGAGGGCCGATGTGAACTGGGCACCGTTGTCGGTGACGATCTCGTACGGGAGCCCGTGCCGGCAGATGATGAACTTCCAGACGAACTTTCGGACGTCCTCTGCCTTGATCTTGGCGTATGATTCGGCCTCGACCCACTTGGTGAAGTAATCGGTCATGACTAAGAGGAAGCGCTTTTGGCGAGATCGGGGAAGGGGCCCGACTATGTCCATGGCCCATCGCATGAAGGGGTAGGGTGCCACCGCAGTGGTGAGGAGCTCGGTTGGACTATGAATGAGGGGACCGTGGCGCTGGCACTTCTCGCACCGGGCTGCGAATTTGTCGCAGTCTTGGAGCATTGTCGGCCAGTAGTGGCCTTGGTTTCGTATTCTCAGGGCGAGAGCCCGGCCACCGGAATGGTTGCCGTCGGCGCCCTCGTGCATTTCCTTCATCACGTTGATGGTTTCCTGCCCGTGGAGGCAGGCGAGCAGGGTTCCCGAGGCGCTCCATCGGAACAGATTGCCGTCCAGCATTGTATATTGGGCACACTTCTTTCTTAGCCGCCGGGCGGCCCATCGGTCTGGGGGGCGAATGCCGTCTGCGATGTATAGCAGCAGATCGATTCGCCAGTCCGGCAGTTCGGGCTCGGCCGGGGGCGGTGGTAGGTTCTCGGGAGGTTGGGCGTCTTCGTCAGGATCCGCGACCTGGGGACCGATCAGATAGGCTCCCTTTGGCAGCTCGATGCTGGGGAGGTCGATACTTTCCACCGGGATCACCCGTCGTTGCTCTGGAGCCGAGGTGGAGGCTAGTGCTGCGAGGGCGTCTGCGGAAGTGTTATCGCCTCGGGGGATTTTTGTCAGGGTGAACTCGGAGAAGTCTGCGGCCATGCCTTGAGTCACCTTGAGGTAGGCGTCCATGCGATCATTCTTGGCCTCGTACTCCCCGCTGAATTGATTGGCGACGAGCTGGGAGTCGCAGTAAGCCCGGATTTTCTTTGCGCCGACCTCTTTGGCCAGGCGCAGGCCGGCAATCAAAGCTTCGTACTCGGCCTCGTTGTTCGATGCCGGGAAGGCTAGGCGGAAGGACTGTTCGAGGATCTCCTTGGTCGGGGATTCGAGGCGTATGCCGACGCCGGACCCGTGCTTGGAGGCCGATCCGTCGACGTGCAGAGTCCACACTTCGGACACCTCGCTGACTGCCAGCTCGGGTGCTAACTCAACTAGGAAGTCGGCCAGCGCTTGAGATTTGATCGCGGTCCGACCCCGGTACTCGATGTCGTATTCGCTCAGCTCGACAGCCCACTTCATTATCCGGCCTGATCGGCTCGGGCTGTGGAGGATGTTCCTGAGGGGGTAGGTGCTTAGGACGGCAATTGCGTGGGATTGAAAATAAGGCCGGAGCTTCCTAGCTGCGACGACCACTGCCAGGGCGAGCTTCTCCAGAGTCGGGTACCTGCTCTCCGCGTCGTCGAGCGACTTGCTGATGTAGGAGATGGGTTTTTGGTCACCCCGGTCCTCCCGTACTAGCACGCCGCTGACTGCTGACGTGGAGATGGCGACGTAGAGGTAGAGGATTTCGCCTTCTTCTGGCTTAGACAGGACGGGGGGAGTGGATATGTACTCCTTCAGCTGTCGGAGGGCGTCCTCGCATTTGTCGTCCCACTCAAACCGCTTGTTAGCCCGGAGTAGTTGGTAGAACGGGAGACACTTGTCGGTAGAGCGGGAGATGAATCGATTTAGCGCGGCGATTCTCCCGGTGAGTCGTTGTACTTGACGCGTGCTCTCCGGGGACTTGAGCTCAATGATAGCTCGGATCTGCTTGGGGTCGGCCTCGATCCCGCGCTGGGTGATGATGTACCCGAGGAATTCGCCCGATGTGACGCCGAAGGAGCACTTGGCCGGGTTCAGCTTCATGTTGTATTCGTTCAGCGTGCGGAAGCAGGACCGGAGGTGTGTGACGTGGTCGGTTGCCACCAGAGACTTTACCAGCATGTCATCTATGTATACCTCCATAGTGCGGCCGATTTGGTCGGCGAACATCCGGTTGACGAGCCGTTGGTAGGTGGCCCCGGCGTTTTTTAGTCCGAAGGGCATTACTTTGTAGCAGTAAATGCCTCGGTCTGTGATGAACGCGGTCTTCTCCTGATCATCAGGGTGCATGGGGATTTGGTTATACCCCGAGAAGGCATCCATGAAGGAGAGGAGCTCGTTTCCCGCGGTGGCTTCAACGACCTGGTCGATTCGGGGGAGGGGGAAGCTGTCCTTAGGGCATGCCTTATTGAGGTCGGTGAAATCCACGCAGACCCTCCATTTTCCGCTCTTCTTCTTGACTACCACTGGGTTGGCTAACCAGTCCGGGTATTTCACCTCGGTGATCGAGCCGGCCGCGGTGAGCCTCTCTACCTCATCATTGACCGCTTGGGCGCGCTCCGGGCCAAGCTTCCGCCGCTTCTGCTTGACCGGCCTGCAGGTTGGATCCACGTTGAGCTCGTGGCTGCACGTGTTCGGGTCAATGCCGGGCAGGTCGCCAGTTGACCAGGCGAAGGTGGAGACGTTCTGCCTTAGGAACTCGACCAGCTCTTGCTTGATGCTTTCGTCGAGGTCGGTGCCGATGCCGACGCAGCGGGCGGGGTCGCGTGGGTCGATGTTGACCTGGGTGACAAGGTCCCGCCCGGGAAGATCCTGGGCGCCGAGCTCGCCGGGCTGAAGCGCATTGATGGCCAGGCAGGCCGGCGCGGCGCGGCGCAGCTTGTGCTCGATGGCGAAGCAGGCGCGGGAGACCCTCTGGTTACTCCTAAGAGTGTATGTGCCGGCCTGGTTGGGGAACTTGAGGCACTGATGGTACGTCGACGTGACCGCCTTCATCGAGTGCAGCCAGGGGGTTCCGAGGATGATGTTGTAGATCGGGGTGGTGTCGAAGACCACGAACTTGACGATTTTCGTGACCCGACCTACGTAGACCGGTAATTCGATGGTGCCGATTCCGTTGACGGTGTCCCCGGCGAAGCCGGTTAGCGGGATGGAGTGCGGCTTGATCTCGACCCCGTTCAGGTTCATCCTGGAGAGGGTATCCTTGAAGATGAGGTCGACCGAGCTGCCCGTATCGACGAGGACTCGGTTAACGTCGCAGTCGGCTACGCGGACTTGTACGACGAGGGGGTCGTTGTGGGGCTTGTGGACCCCGGCCGCATCGGCCTCAGTGAAACATATCCCCCTCTTGCTCGTGTCCTGGGCGTCGATCTCCGGCCCGGAGTGCCACTTCAGGGATGCGTCGGTCCTCCTCTCGTGACGCTTGATGGACCGCACTGAGTCGTTGCACGAGAGGAGACCTCCCATGATCATCCCTATCAGAGTGCGGGCCGGGGGAGGCGATCTACCTGTTTCCCTGTCTCGCGAGGGAGATCGTCGCCGCCGGTCGTCGTTCTGGGCGCGGTGGTAGGGCCTAGTCCGGTTATCCGCGCGACCTTGGTTGTCGCGGGGTTGGTCGCGATCGCCGTCCCAAGCATGCGGTCGCAGCCGTTCTGGGACGCTGATTTCTCCCCGCTGAAATTGCTTCAGCAGGACCTCTTGAAGGGCGCGGCAGTGAGAGGTCGGATGCCCCTTTCGCCGGTGGAAGTCGCAGAAGGCCGTCCTGTCGTATGGCTCATCTGGTCGGAACTCCCTATCGCTCGGCTCGTCGGGACGCCGATCCTGCTGGCGGGGATCCCGTACGTATTTGTTCCAAGGCAACCCTGGGGCGGGGGTGGGGGGAAGTACGGGATCGTGTAGGCGGAGGCCGGAGGGCGGTCCGTTGACAAGGAATGCAGCGGCCTGCTTTCCCTTGCTGCGATGGTACTCGTCGTCGTAATGTTGACGGGGCTCCTGATACCTTTCCTGGGGCCGCTCCTTTGGGGCCGGGGCCTTGTGAGAGGCACTGTTTCTTGATTCAGCCGCCTTCTCTTCTTCGAGCTCAACGAAGAGTCCAGCGCGGTGCAAGGCGTCTTCCAGAGAGCGCGGCCTGTTGAGCTTCATATCGTCCTTGAAGGCCGAATCGGCCCGCAGTCCTTTTCTCAGAGCGGGGAGCGCTGACTCGTCAGTCACGTTGCTCTGGGAGGCCGTGGCCTTGAAGCGCTCGATGAAGGACCTGAGCGACTCCTTTGCTCCCTGATTCATTGCCCAGAGGTCCGCGCTGGATGCGGACTGGCGGATGTAGATGGAGTAATGCTCGAGGAAGGTGGTCGACAGGTCCCTGAAGCTGTCGATGGAGTGCGTCTTTAGCCGAGAGAACCACGTGAGGGCCGGGCCGGTGAGGTTTTCCACGAAAAGCTGGCAGTGAGCGGCTTCGCGCTCGTCTGGTGAGAAGTGGGCGCGACCCATGGCGATGGTGAACGCCGTGAGATACTGGGCCGGGTCGGTGGTGCCCGCGTAAGGCTGTAGCTTGAGCTTTCCGAGGTGCTGGAGTGGGACGGAGGCGATCCGGCGGGTGAACGGCGTGTTCTGCGTCTCTCTGAGGACGCGATCGATTTCTGGGGCCGCGCTGGTGGCTTGGTGGATTTTGGAGGACATCGCGCGGATGGTCTCCTTCATAGCCTCGAACTCCGCGTCTCTTGAGCGCTCCGCGCTTGATCGGAGATGGTGGGCTTCGTCGCCCGGGTGGCTTCCTATGGCCGGGACGAAACGTCCGTCCGGCCTTTCGGATCCAGACGGCGAGTCGCTCGGTCGGCTTGTCCGGAAGCGGGGGGTTTCTTCCCGAGAGACCGGTTCTCTGGGATGGACGTCGGGGGACCCGACATTGTCCGACCGGTCGCGGGGGGCCCCTAACGTGGCGAACCGCTGGTCGGTGGCTCGCGTTAGCTCGTCGATCCGGGCGAGCAGGGTCTGCATCATGACGGACGGCGTGGGCTGGTCTTCCGGTGCTCGTGGCGCGTTGTGGGCGGCGGAGCCGTCGGAATGGGCGGGTGCTGACGCCGGGGGCGGGGCCCTGGAGAATTGCTCTCGAGGAATTGCTTGATCGGCAGCCGCTTGGGCTGATGACGGAATGGTCGCCGTCGTTCGAGTCGGTGGCGGGGCCGTTGTCGGGGCCTGGGCCGTTGTTTGGGCCGGAGTGTCCTGGTCTGACAACACTCTTGGGGTCGGGATTGCCATCGTTGCTTCGGTCGTGCCGGTGGTTGAACTGCTCCTTGCGTATAGAAGAATCTCTAAATGCCCTCCTTCTAGCGCCAATTGTTGATCCCGTGGACCACTAAGTGTGTTTAAAGAATGATTAGGAGATGGGAGGTGAGATTTTCGTTAATAGAGCAATTTAACCACGTTTAAGACAGGTCGGGAGAAAAATGAGTAGGCCGGGGCCGTGTTTTCGCTTTATTGATGAGAGAGAAGTGAACGCTTTAGAATTACGAACTGGTTCCGAAGGACGTCCAGTTCGGCGTTCTAAAGTGTTGTCTTGCTACAAAGAGAGAGAGGTCGGGTAGTTTATAGTCTGTTCTAGAGTCAAAATCCCAGTCCCCCTCATTAATGACATATGAGGGGTATATATAGTCGGGGCTGGCTTCCTGCTCCCCGGGATCTCGGGCCACGTGTCGCCTGCGGCCTCTTTTGCGGGTAAGGTGGCCTAGGAGGCGTGTCCCGGCTTTCGAGGAGAGAGGTCATGATGAGCTCGGCGTGGCGTGTTGCAGGGCAGTGCACTGTTTTACCAACTCTGCTCCACCTGCTCCTTCCTGCCCTTGTCAGCTCTGTAGAGTTGGTGGGACGTCGGGTCGAAGGCACATCCCTACGCGGGTAGAGTACTGCCTTACCAACTCCCACTCGCCTATTCTTCTGACACTCCCTGTTCTGGCGGGGCATCAGCGCGGGCCCGGGGTACGTTGTTTTCAGGCCGGCAACCGGGCTGAAGAGGGATCTTGCGGATGGGTGCTTTCAGGCCGGCAACCGGGCTGAAGAGGGGTTTCTCCTAAGATGGGCTTAACTAATTGGGGGTGCTAAGCCCACCTCCAACAAACCTCATAAATACCATCGGTTAACACTTTCTAACAGCACAAGAAAAGACTGAACAAAGACTAAATCCCTGAAAACTTCAACACTTGACGATTTCCCCAAATTGTGCAGATAAAACTGTTCAATCCGAATTTCTTTATTTTGAAATCACCAGAAAGAGTGATGCTTACATATGTATTTAACTGCCTGACGAAGCTGGAGAAATTGTTGTGCTTGAAATACTTTGGCAAGAGCACCTTCGAGAACTCCGGCACGTTCCAGACGACGAAGCTGTTGTTCCCGCTGCTCCAAGACACGACCTCATTGGTCGAAGGATCATCAACCATGTCATAGGTTTTGCTCAAAAATGGTGGCACGGAGTTCACCAGCGGCGGTACAGACGAAGAATTTGAGTTCGCAGACGGTACGGATTCGGGAACCGATTCCATAACTCCCAAAGCAAGCAAGAACTACGCACTGAAGAAGCCGATTAGTTGATCCAGAAATATCTTTAGATCGATTCCACCTTCAAAGATAATCTCCCCTTTCGTTCTCCGCGAGCTCAAAAACCTACAGAGACTCTCTCTCTCTTTCTCTCTTTCTCTCTTTCTCTCTTTCAAGTGTTCCAGACCCAATTTTGATATTTTCCCTTAAAGCCGAAAAAGAAAGACTGACTTCTCGAGAAAGCAGGCATGGGTATTTCGGTTAAGTCTCTTCCGTTCGATGATTTCGGAACATACCGGTTCGGTTCAAAAGAAAATTTTATGAATTCAATCCGAATTTTATTGTGCTAAATTAAACCGAATTTCATATTTTATGATCTATTTAAGGCATCAATTTAAATTAATACAAAAAATTGTCGCTAAATCGTCAAAAAAATAGTCGTCAAATCGTCGCAAATTAACAACGATTTTAAGACAAATCAAAATACGTCGTAAGAACAATGGCAATTCGAAGACAATTTACGACAAAACAACGACGAATTGAAGAGGTAAATATTTCATCGTAAATTCGTCGGAAGACTATAATCATCCCAAAATCGTCGTTAAATCGTCGTTAATGAAACGTCGTAAAATCCTCGCAAATTAACGACGATTGTTAATTAGTTTTAGTTAATTAATTAATGAATTAAAAAATTTATTTTATTTTTAAAATTTAATTAATTTCGAAATTATAATTTGAAATTTAATAAAATTTTCTTACAAATATTCTAACTAAAAAATTATTATAGAATAAATTTATAAAGTTATTACAAAGTCATCGATACCCATCACTCAAAATCTTCTATTTTCTATTCTAATTTATGTTCTATCCATCACTCGAAATATTCTAATTTATGTTCATAACTATCAATTTGATTCTGTTTCTATCAACCTATTTTGTTTCATTCCTATATATCTATATTAACCTAAATTAAATATTATCAACCTATTTTATTTCATTCCTATATATCTATATTAACCTAAATTAAATACAAATTAAAATAAATTATATTGACCTTTTTGCAAGGTTTTCGCGAGAGATGAGAGATTGAGATTTGAAGAATGAAGAAATGAAATCTAAGTGTGTGTTTATATAGAATTTGTGGTCGTCGCAAAATCATCGCAAAATGAATTTTTGTTTTTTTTGGTTTTCCCACACGCGGGAACAGTCAAACTTTTTTATTTTCCGAGACGCGGTAAATAAAATTCATAGTTTGCAACGATTTTACGATGATTTGTCGTAAAATCATCGCAAATTTGCGACGATTTAGCAACAAAAAATTGTAAAAATATGGTTTATGATATATGGCATAGGTACGACGATTGTTACATCGATTGCAACACATCTAAATTCATCTAAATGTTTATCATAAACCCAAAATCTTTAAATCATCTATATGTTCATTGAGATTGAAGAAAGACTAAAACATAGAGTAAACGTACATGGTAGCTTTGCTAAGATGAAGTAAGACAATGAGTTTGCGGAGAGAACAGTGATTGATCAAGTTTCTATTTCCAATTAATTCAATAAACTCAAGATGAATTTCAATGAGAGTTGCAAAATACAATGAGATGGATTGGGTTTAGATTTAGGGCATAGGGTTTAGGGTTTAGATGGATTTCAGAGAAATCGTCGGAAAATCGTTGATAAACCGTTGCTAATTTACAACGATTTTACAACGATTTTCAAAATCGTTGCTAAATCCTTGCAAATTTGCAACGATTTTACTACGATTTCTTTGAAATCCATCTACACCCTAAACCCTATGTTCTATACCCTAAACTTTAACATCTCATTGTTAAGATGTATAGGTTTGGATTTCTTAATTCGATTTCAGTTCGATGATATACTCTAAACCGTATTTTTTTCAAAATCGTTGCTAAATCGTTGCAAATTTGCAACGGTTTTACTACGATTTCTTTGAAATCCATATACACCCTAAACCATATGCTCTATACCCTAAACTTTAACATCTCATTGTTAAGATGTATAGTTTGGATTTCAGACGTTACTTTACTTACGTCATTTCCATTTTAGTTCGACGATATACCTTACCGTTTTTTTTTCAAAATCGTTGCAAATTTGCAACGATTTTACTACGATTTCTTTGATCTATCTATACCCCAAACCGTATGCTCTATACCCTAAACTTTAACATTTCGTATTGTTAAGATGTTAAGGTTTGGATTTCAGACGTTAAGATTTTAAGGTTTGAACATCTTAACAATGAGATGTTAAAGTTTAGGGTATAGAGCATAGAGTTTAGGGTGTAGATGAGTTTCAAAGAAATCTTAGTAAAGTCGTCGCAAATTAGCAACGATTTTGAAAATCGTTGTAAAATCGTCGCAAATTGGCAACGATTTTGAAAATCGTTGTAAAATCGTCGCAAATTGGCAACGATTTATATTCGTTGGAATGTACCAGCGATTTTCCGACGATTTTCAAAATCGTTGTAAAATCGTCGTTAAGGTGATGGTGATTTACAACGAAAATATATTGTTGCAAAAAATCGTTGCTAAATCAGTGTTTTCTTATAGTGATTGTCTATTTAAATCAAAAGTTATAGTCAAAAGGATCAAAAAATGGAGATCTAAAGCATGTTAATTTTCTCTAGGGAAAATAAAATTGAATAAAATCCAAAATTAACATTTAAAATAAAATAAAAATATCCACTAGAAAAAGTGATTATTGGAATTGCTACGACACTGTTACAAAGGAGGCTGGTTGAATGTGCAAAGTTTTTTAGCAACTAAAGTCTAATTAATGGTTATAACATTTCTGCCTAAAGAAATCCCCTTTTTTTTTCAACTAGACCATAACAGACCGATCTAATACAGATCGATCTAATAGCCCAACACCCCATATGAGGGAAGAGTGTAAGAGTGTATTCAAATCACTCAAACTCCATAAAAATGAGATGATAGCAGAGGTGTGGACAAATGCACATGTGATTTCTTGTGATAAAGGATTTCTTTAGACGAGAGAGCAAATGGACATGTGATTCACAAGAAAACATTGAATCATGTAATATTTAAAAGACAAAATTATAGTCCAAAAGCACATATAAAAATCGATATCAATTATTTTCTCTCTTGCATACGAGATACACACATAGATGTTCGTGAGCTCTTTATTATTCTTTTTTCCTCAAACATGCTACATTTATATTGTTAATACTTGTAAACCAACATCAGGTTTCTCCTTTTCAACAATTTACAACAACATTAGATTTCTCCTCTTCAACATAGATGATGCTGCCGAAAACTGTAATAGTTTACTTAACTTCAGATGTCTTGTTTTTTTTTATATAAGATGTGATTAGTATCGTCTAATATTACAACTTAAATTAACTGGACATGAACAAGAAAACGATTGATAGAGATAAGCCGAAATACATAAACTCATAAGTATTTTGTTTTTTTAACTAGAATAATACAGTAATTAGATTTTTGGAAAAATTTTAAACAGACAGACATATATATAGTCAGTCATATAAACATAAAAAAAAAAAAAAATCCTTCCCCTATGTTTTATTTATTAGTAAATATACTTTGGTATATGAGTTACATATTGCAAGGAAGACTAACTAATATAACAGTAGCAGTTATAGCGGTCTGTGGAATTCCATATAGTGTTCCAACAGTCACAACGAGCATATTTTGGAAATTCATTTTGTTTTCACACATCTTGCATCCATTTGCGCCACATTTTCCAGCGCCAAACTTATAAAGTCTGCACACCTGTGCATTTCACCTCTACAATTTTCAAACCACCACAAAAAAAAAAAAAAATTTAATCGTGCATAAAGATTTTAGCTGTACAAATTTGGTAAAGTTTAATTGCTAATTTTATTTTTTCAACACAAGTTTTTTTATAGGAATAATCAATGTTTTCATAAATAAAAGAGAATCGAATTTGGAAGAAATCATTTCCATCTTCCTCTTCTTTCGAAGAGAGAATCTTTTTACCAATTTTTTTCTTCGGTTTTAAAGCCAAGTAAACATTTTCAATTCTTAACCGTATTGTTATCTTGTATAGCGGTCTCCACGAGACCAGAAGATACAACAGATTTCTCTTCAACGAGATTCCAAGGTGTGGATTGTCTTTCAACGTCACAAGCTAAGGTGACGAATGTTCAATTTTTCGGCTTTGCCGTGAATGTTTTGCCGACGCATCCAACTTTATTGGATTCGCAGTCGACTCTATCGACGCATTTGAGCTTTGGCTCTAATTCGCTGTCAACCTTCTATGAAGATGTATTTGATTTAATTTTTATTGAATTTACGTTTTTTTATAGTTATCTAAGAGGATGGATAATTCTCTCTTTTATGTGTAATTTGGATGATTAAGTTAATGGAATCAGAAAGGTTGCACAAAAAAAAAGAAGAGAATCGAATCAAAAGGAAGAATAATAGATTACATTTAACATGGTTCAAAACGAGGAACAAGAAAACACCTAAAACTATGAATAAAGTAGCAGACTTCATAACTCCAAAAAGTTAAAGAAAAAGTTGTTTAAGTTAACTACAAAGAAAATCTTGTTTTTCTTTAACTCGTAGTAACTATATACTTTTTCTTTGTCAATACTCATAATATATATACTAAACACACACTAAAAATAGAACTTTCTGTTAAATTAGGGAAACATAAAAACTTAAAGATGAAAAGAAAATGTTGGGCCAAGTCAACGAGATAGAAAAGAGTCAGCAACAACATTTCTCTTTCAAAGAGTAAAAGAAAAAGAGATTAGAACCTTTAAGCTTGGTAGAGGAGTTACCGGTTCTAAGAAAGTTGATTAGAACCTCACAATCAGAGAGCACAACCAATGCTCGAAAGTGAAAATTTGTTCCATACGACACAAGGTTCCTAACCGCTAGAGCTTTTGCCATCAATGCAGAGGATACATGGGTCAAACCATCATAGATTTTTCCCAAAATTTCACTGCCTGGGCCGAAGAAAAGAGCTCCTAATCTACAATTTCCTGTACCCGAACTCCACGCTGCATCTACTTGACAAGATAGAAAATATCGGTAGTTTATTTTTGGAATATAAAAAACAAAATATCGACTGTAGCAACAATATATGGCCACTCGTACTCCACCACCGCGACCGCCCTGACGACCACCTCGGTCACCCAGCCGACCAGTTCCTCTCCCAACCTGGTCGGCACCGCGGGCACCAGAGGAGGACCTTATCACCGCCTTTTTTCGGAGATGGGTCCCAGGGAGCAGCGTGGCGGCCCTCGAAGTCGAAGGAACATGCTGTTCCCCACTATCTGCGTCTCGACACGGAGAGGAGGCGTGCCCGGAACCATCGGAAGAAGAACTCAGAGAATCGCTACAGTTACCACGGGACGCCGACTCATCGCTCGACTCAACCCTGATTCCGTCTAGCATCGACGCCATTGCACAAAGAGGAGGAAGAAATCGAAAAACACAGAAAGGAAGGGAAGCAGGGAATCATAGAGAAGAAGTTACCTTGAGAGTATGCGCAGAAGGTTTTAACAGGAGGAAGAAAGAGGGGTTAAATAGAGGAAGGGGACAACGAAGCGACGCCTGGACACGTGTCGAAAGGCGCGCGGCCTCCCAAAAACATAATGATGGCGCCTCTTCGATTTTCCCACGCCAAAAGCAGGAGACGCCTCGATAAACGCGAAGCATGCTTCGTACGCCGCGCGTGATGGGTACACGCCAAAAGCAGGAGAGCCGTTTCGTTTCCCCGCGTGATGGGTACGCGCCAACGATCTCCGGATCCTCGGGAAAACCGACACGTGTGAGCGCGGACTCGAATCCGAGCTACAACGCGCCGCCCTCATTCACTTGGATCTCAAAGTACCGTCCTAAGATGCGCCGAACTAACACCAGATCAACTTCGATGTATACGCCTCACCTCATGCCACCGAACTGGGGGGGGGGGGGCTATTGTTGGAGGTGGGCCTAGCACCCCCATTTAGTTAGGCCCATCTTAACAAGGGCCCTCCTCGATCCGTTCAGCTTGGCGTCAACCTTTGACCGGGGGTCACCGACCTGGAGTCCCGCGCAGAACTCCGTCTAAAAGTCCCGAGCTCCTAAGAGGCGCACCCCGGGTCCGAGCTGACGCTTCGCTGAAGATAAGGTGTCGAAAGGAAGGAGGACACGTGGGAGTTGGTCGAACAGTGTACTGTCTGAGCAGGGGTATGGTCTGACCTCGACATCTCACCAACCCAGCAGAGTAAGCGAGGAAGAGAAAGACACGTGGAGGAGAGTTGGTTAAACAGTGCACTACTCTGCAGAGGTATGGCGCCGAGCTCATCATGGCCTCTCTCACCAACCTTGCAGACTTGACAAAGAAGAGAAAGACACGTGGAGGAGAGTCGGTTAAACAGTGTACTACTCTGCAGAGGTATGGCGCCGAGCTCATCATGACCCCTCTCCCCGAAGGCCGGAACACGCCTCCTAGGCCGCCTTACCCGCGAAACAGGCTGAAGACGCCACGTGGCCCCGGAATCCCGGGGAGCAGGAAGTCGACTCCCAGTATATATATCCCCTAGTATTCATTAAGAAAGGGACTTTTGGATTTTTGATCTCACCTATCACAAATAGACCCGACCTCTCTCTCGTTTGTAACAAAGCAGCACATTTAGAACGCCGAACTGGACGTCCTTCAGAACCAGTTCGTAAATCTAAATTGCTCGCTTCCTTCCATCATCAATAAAAGCAATACAGCCCACGGCCTGTTCATCATTCACCCGACCTGCTCTAAACTGTGGTTGACTCGCTCTAATTAACGAAAATCTCACATCTCTCTCCGTAATCAACTCTTAAACATAATTAGTTATCCTCGGGATCAACAAATTTCATCGTTCAAGGTTGTATTTCTTCAAATTTGTGATTCAATTCGATTTCTTCTTATCAATGGCTTCTGCTTTGTATTAATCACGACGAGTGAAATTTTTTTTTTTTTTTGTATTTGACCGCATACCGGATCTCGTGTAGAGAAAATCTGCAAACCGAATAACCCGATCAAACCGATTGATGATCATGAACTGATACAATAAATTTTGCTAAATCTATAAACATTAAGATTTAACCCGCGCTAATTATAGCGCAAGTAATTTTTTTTAAAGAAATTGTTTTGAAATTTAAGAAAATTGTTTTTATCTAAATTTTACAATATAGCTAACTAATTATTATAGATAAATTTGTCAATTTGTAATAATTTGTCTATTTATCCCATTTTGCAATAAACTAAAATATTATTCAGGCTAATCCGTAAAAATTTATAATCTTGAAAACAAAATTCTAATATGCACCGTTAAATGACTCTAGTTTTTGTGGTTAGTATACGAACTCTTAAACAAAATAGTTTTCTTGTGTCTAATTTTTATAAAATTAGTAAAATATTTATCAACTTATGTTTTGATATATATTCAAATAAAATACAATAAATTGTAGTGAAGAATATAGCAAGATTTTGAATAGGTTTTTGTTTATTTGAATATATATGAATTGATTATTATTTTAAAATATATATTATTAAAAATAATTAAAAACATAAATAATAAATAACTTCTTTAATGCAAAATATATACTTTTCATATTTTAATCAATAATTTTAAAAGATTATTATATCTTTTCCTATTTCAATTATTTTTTGTTATTTGTAATGGCATTTCATGTAATAACTTACAAATCAAAGTTCATTTTTAAAAACGTCTTTCTTTGGGAGGGATGTTCGCTATGCAATCCCATGGGTACTTTGGGAGATTTGAAAACGCAGGAATTCTGTCTTCTTTGCTGGGAAACTGGAGACAGCGGTGGTGATTCAACAACGTGCTCAGGTAGAAGCCTCGCTGTGGCTGAAACTCTCTCCAATGTCACAGGAAGCTCCCAACAGAGCGCATACCCATCTTGCGGAGACAAACTGGTGTCCTCCTGCCCCCGGTTTGTTTAAGTGCAACGTTAATGCAAATTGGAGAAACGATAGACTTCATAGTGGTGGAGCGTGGCTCCTAAGGGATCACTCCGGTGCTGTCATGTTTCACGCTCGAGAAGCTTTTACACCTTCCCCAAGCAGAATCGTGGCTGAGTTTCGTACGTTAATTTGGACATTACAAAGCTTAAGAGACTTACACATTTCAGAGGTGGTGGTGGTATCTGATTTTCATGCAATGGTGGAGGCTATCACGAAACCGGTAACTTGGCCCATGTTTTATGCCTTCACCCACTACATCTCCCTTCTCTGTTCTGGCTTCACAAAATGCACGATCGAACTAGAGTCCAGCGGAGCAAACAGAGCTGTCCGGGAGATCGCCAAAAGTGTAACTCGTGACGGTCGATTTCAGTCGTACATTGCGCGAGGTGGGCCATCTTGGCTGCACGATATCCTTCGACGTGATTCAAGTTCAGTTTAAGTATTGCTTAACCTTCTTTTAGGCGTACAATATGTTGGTGTATCCTTCTTGTACTGAACATTTCCAATTGATTTTCTAATAACATCTCAGACGTTTAAAAAAAAAAACGACTTCTTAAATAATATTATAGAGATTATTACAATTGAACATTTCATAATTTTCATTGTTTTAACAATTTAACCTGTCACCAACTTTCTACCAAACTTTTTATCCGAAGTTGACACGTGTGTAAAACCTATTAAGTTGGTAAACTGTTTTTAACTCACAGTCGCGAATGAGAAAGTTTCACTCCACAAGACGCCGAAATCAAAAACGATAAGAGATGATTTGCGTTAGAGCTCGGCCGCTATTTTCCTCGCCGTTTTCTCTCGCTTTCTCATCAACAACCAAACAGCCCCCAATCCATCTCCGTCGTCTCCCTTTCTCCTCCTCCTCCTCACGCCGCCCCTTCTCCGCCGTCGCAATGTCTTCTCCGAATCAGATCATCGAGCACATCGTCCTTTTCAAGGTCAAAGACGATACAGACTCCTCCAAAATCAGCTCCATGATGAACGGCCTCAACGGCCTCGTCTCCCTCCACCAGGTACTTCACATCTCCGCCGCTCCTCTCCACCGTGTCAGATCCTCCGCCTCCGCCTTCACTCACGTCCTCCATAGCCGTTACGGATCCAAGGAAGATCTCAACGCCTACGCTGCACATCCCGATCACGTCCGCGTCGTCAAGGAATCGGTTTTACCGATCTGCGATGACGTTATGGCTGTTGATTGGATCGCCCATCAAGTCCCCGGAACCCTAGCTCCGCCTCCTGGTTCGGTTGCCAAAATCACTTTCCTCAAGCTGAAAGAGAATCTCCCCGATGAGGCTAAATCGGAGATTCTGGATGTGATCAAGGGGCTCGATGAGAAATTTCCAGGGATTGGTCAGATCACTGTGGGGGAAAACTTCTCTCCGGCTAGAGCGAAAGGTTTCTCGATTGCATCGATTGCGTATTTTAAGGATCTAGCTGAATTGGAGTCTGTGGATGATCAGACGGAGTTGGTGAATTTGCAGAAAGAAAAGGTTCGTGATTATCTCGATTCCACCATTGTTGTTGAGTTCGTGGTGCCTTCTTGCTTGGTTTCTGGATTGTAGAATGTATAAGACGAAGAATGGTTTCTGATTCTGCTTCTTAAATCGAGAAATTGAGTTTAAAGTCTCAGTTTTTACATAAAGTCTCAGATTTTACTATTAAACTGTCTTTGTTTTTGAGAAGGGTATCCGCATTTGTGTTTATTTTGATGAGTTCTGAGATCATCGTATGATTGCAATAGAATCTGTGTGTGTATATATCATCTTACTGTTATGCAATCTCTGCTTGTCTTGCTGCAATTAAGTTCTGGTTTTAGGAGAAGCATGTTCAATGGGGTTTCTAAATAGAAGAGTTCTAAAAAATTATAATGATATATAATTGATAAATATTGGAGAGGTTCTAAAAAGAAGAGAGAAGGGTTCTAAAGTTAGAACTTTTAGATACAGATTCTAAAAATTAACATACAAAATGTTGGGGTTCTAAAAGGTGAGGTTCTAAAAATTTTAGATACCCATTTTTAGAACCTTACCATTGAACATGCTCTAATCCTATAAATGTGTTTCCAACACCATCTTTTTTTATCTCTGTAATTGTTGTGATATATATGTACGAGTTTTTGTTTATTCATCTAGAGTTTTAAAACCAGGGAAAGTAAGCGTGAATATGAGGAATTTGAATTCGTTTGCCTGTTTTGTAATACTACCAGACAGGGCCGGCCCTGAGCTAAAGCGGGCGAAGCCCTAGCTTTAGGCGCTAAATTTTTTTTTGGTTTCAGGGGAAGAGATCAGGCGCCAAAATGTTTTTTGGTTTTAGTGCAGGGCGCCAAAATTTTGTTTGGCTTCAGGCGTCAACACATGACGGGCCGGGCCTGCTACCAGATGGGTTATCTATCGAGAATCTGATAATATTTCATCGGTTGATTTTCCATTAAATTGGCATTGGTTGTTAATAACTTTGCTTAAACTCTTAAATCTGATATGACTATGGGCGGTGACATTTGAAATCTGGGATGGTGAAATTATTATGGGTTTGATAATCTAACGCCACTAGGCTTGAGTATTCGGATATTTGGGTCAGATCCGGATAGGGTATTCTAGGTTTCCGGTATTTTGGCAAGGGGTTATGATATCGATTGGGTATTCTTGAAATTTGGATTGGGTTCGGTTTGAGTTATTTGATTGAAGAACATAATTTTTTTTGGGTACGGTTTGGTTTTTATACAAAAGTATCCAAAATTACTCGGAAATATCCAAAATATCCCAAAATTGAGGAAAAACCTATATTCGAAAATATACTTGAAATATCTAAAATATTCAAAAAAATAAATGATTGTTTTAATTTTGGTAATATAAAGTCTAAATATAATTAATATTTAAGTATAGAATTATACTTTGGGTATTAAGTATCTATTCGGTTTTCGGTTCAATTCCGGTTCGGTTTAGATTTTTTTGGGTATAAGAGTTTAGTATTCGTTGATGTATTTTGTCGGTTCGGTTTCGGTTTGGTTTAATACTTCTTAATTCAGTTCGGTTCCGTTTGATTTTTCGCTCCCTAGTATTTTTCCCAGACATTCTAACCAATTCGATTTTGTTTTTTTTTTAAATTGGAAATTAAAAAAAATTGGAAGTAAAATTAATAAACAGAATCCACGGAGGAAAAGGAAAGAGTACATGAAAGGTAAAACTCAAAAAGCATAAGTAGGAACTAGGAAGATTGGTTTAAGGGGAAAACGTGAAAACAATAATCATCAAAACCCTAACTTCTATTTAGAAACCCCCATCGAGCCGCTCTCTACTTCCTTGGGAGATCAGATCAAAAAGAGAGAAACAAATGATTATGTATGATCTTCCGGCGGATTTGGTAGAGGATTGGTAGAGGAAATACTCTCTAGGGTTCCGGCCACATCTTTGAAACGATGGAACGCTCTATTCAAAGATGGAAGATTCACCGAGAAGCACTTTCGTAAAGCTCCAAAGAAGTCTCGTGTTGTCATGTTGAAGGAATATAAGATTTGTTCAACGATCGTCGATCTCAATGTTGTTCCTCCGTCTATAGAGTTCAGAACAAGTTGATATAATTCAAGTTTTTCACTGCGACGGTTTGTTGTTATGCACCACCAAGGAATATAAACCTGTGGTTTGTAATCCGTGTTTAGGGAAAACCAGGTGGATCCAACTCGAAACTGGTGACTTCGGTTACTCTAGGTTTGCTCTAGGATACAAAAACAAAAAAACTTGCCGTAGTTACAAAATCTTGAGGTATTGGGTAGAGTACAAAACAAACAACCGAGTTTCTGGGTTTGATATCTATGACTTTGCCTCTGATTCATGGAGAGTTCTTCTTAATGCTCCCAACGTTAACAGCTTCCGTGGCGTGTCTTTGGAGGGGAATACTTACTGGAGAGTTCTTCATATTTATTTTCAATTATGTTCCAAGTTTGCCTCTGATTCATGTAGAGTTTGATATCTATGACTTTGCCTCTGATTCATGGAGAGTTCTTCATATTTATTTTCAATTATGTTCCAAGTTTGGTTCAAATCCAATAAGGTAGAGGCAAAAGAAAGGTAAAAATAAGCAAGTGGTTTCTTGCAGCTCTTTTTTTTTTTTTTTTTTCGTTTTTGTTTTGTAGACGAGGTCGTTTGAATAATATAATGATTTGATCTTTATTAATCCTTTCTTCTTTGTGTTGTATAGTTTTGATTTTGTTTTAAATCCATTGATCCGATGATGATGTGAACCTGATTATTGCTTTGATTATAAAGAGAATTATTTTTGTGTTAGCTCAAAGATGCACAGTTTATGAGATATAGCTCATTGTTAAAGAAGATTGATGGGTTGTTGGTAAGTTCATTCAAAAGGGAGGTTGTAGGTTTCTAAAGGAGAATCTAAAGGAGACAAACGCAGAGAATACATGACCTGTTTCAAGGGTTTATTCACTTCAACAAGATTAAGTTGTTGTGCATTTAACATGTTACAACAAGACTCATCTTGAAAGCTGGTGTAGCAACTGAAAAGAAGTCCTATAAAGGAAGCAAATGCTGGAAATTTCTAACTGCATTTGTAGACAACTACTAGTGGGGATTATGGTTAGGATCAGTCTGGAGGAATCTTCTGAGGAAGACAAGGTGCTAACCTTATCTCAAAGGAAACTATAAGATGAAGGTTCTTGGTATGCTCAGATTTAACAAAGACACAACAAGGAAAAAAAGGCTAATCTACAAAAGAGAAAAGGAACTTGGGATAAGAGGCTTCAAGTGGCTTAAATCTGCTGATATTGCAACCGATAAGTAGCAGGCTCTTGTACCTGCAGAATCAGTTGGAGGGATGAGAAACTTGTTTGCATATTTCAACAAGATAGTGTTGAAGTATACTGTGATTCAAGAAGAAGAACCAGTTTGTTTAAGATCACGGTTCATCTCAAAAAGGACAGAGGATACTCTCACCATGATGCAGGTGATAAGATTGCAGAAGAGTGGAACAAGCAGCATTAGAGCTTATCAAAACCTTACTAAATCGATCTATACATATGCTTAAATGGTTTGATAGTCAAGAAAAAAAAAATCGATCTATACATATGCTTCTTTTTTTACTTAGCTCCATGGAGCCGTTTTTCTTCTTCTTAGGGAGAGCAGATCACAAAGAGAGAAACAATGAAGATGTCGGATCTTCTGTCGGATTTGGTAGAGGAAATACTCTCTTGGGTTCTGGGCACGTCTCTGAAACGATTACTATCTACTTGCAAACAATGGAACGCTTTATTCAAAGATCCAGGATTCTCCGAGAAACACTTTCGTAAAGCTCCAAAGCAGTCGATCTCAACGTTGTTCCTACATCTGTAGAGTTTAAAGATGAACTTGGCCTAAAGGATCCCCATTCTAATTCAGAACAAGTGGATATAGCCAAAGTTTTTCACTGCGATGCTTTGTTGTGTGGTTTGGAATCCGTGTTTAGGGGAAACCAGGTGGATCCAACACAAAAATGGTTACGATATAGGCTGTAGGTTTGCTCTAGGATACGAAAACAACCAATCTTGCCGCAGCTACAAAATCTTGATGTTTTGGGAGTGTTACCAAACAAACAAGCAAGTTGGTGGATTTGAAATCTATGAGTTTAGCTGTAATTCATGAAGAGTTGTTATTGCTCCCAACTGCCTCAGAATAGACATATATTGTGGCGTGACTTTGAAGGAAAATAATAAGTTCAAAGCAAGATTCAACTCTCGAAGCACATGGGTACTCACAAAGAGTCTCCGGCCAAAGTGGAATGGTATAAAGGAGTATGGTTCTCACACTCAACTCCAAAGTATTCTATGTTCACATGGTTAGCAATTCATAATAGATTATCAACTGGAGATCGTATGGTGAATTGGAATGTTGGGGTGAATCCTAGCCTGCTCCCTCTGTCAAGCTCTCGAGGAGACGCGAAATCATCTGTTCTTCTCTTGCACTCTTTCATCAGAAATCTGGACTCGTCTGACAAAGGGACTACTAAAAGATCGTTTCACAAAAGAGTGGCAAACCCTGATTCATATTATCTCAGACAATAGCGACGATCGTACATCCTTGTTCTTACTAAAGTACGTGTTTCATACAACAATATACACAATATGGAAGGAGAGAAACAATCGCCGTCAGGGCGAAGACGCCTCTACGGCTTCTCAACTGGTCAAGTTCATCAATAAACAGGTGCGCAATCGTCTATCATCGATCCGTGAGTTGGGAGACACGAAATTGGAGGGAGCCACTCAGCTATGGTTGGAAGCTCAAGCATAAAGTGTATAGAGATAAACCATTTCTAAAATTTCAGTTTATAATCGACCAAAATGAAACACTTAGATTAACACAGTGACTATTTTGCCCTTATATACCTATTATCCCAAATATAATTCGCAATTTTCTGAAATTAGATTAAATCACATAATTGATTTTCTTCTGGGATTTCACTATCCAATATTCTGTTCATAGTTGCAATCTCAAAGTTTTAGTTCGCGATTCCAATCTCAAAAGTTATGTTTGTGATTTCGATTTCAAAGCTGCTTCTATTTTCGATTCTGATCTCAAAGCATGATCATGCCAATCTTTGAATACCAGACAAGAGGTTAATGGATGAATGATAATTTCTAAAGAGTGATCATGACAACTTACAAAACCATCTTCTAGAGCCTTTAAATTTCTAAATCTTCTTCATCTTAACTTGTTCTTTAACCATAAACGACACATAAACATAGTCAGAATCTCAAATACAACTTATGTGAAGAGATTGTGAAGAGAATGGTTCAATTTTTTCTTTATCTCTATGTAAAAATATTTCTTAACACGGCAATCAGTTTCACCAATCGATTCAATCTCCACAATAGTCCACAATTGAACAATCACAAATGATTAGCTAACTTAAGGAAGCTTTTCAATTTTTTTTTTTTTTTTTTTACGGTCTGAAATCTTTTTTTTTATTACAGATTAGAAGAACATTTTTTTTCAACTGACAATCTATCTGTTCCACAAGAATTCACGCATATTGGGCCCACACTGAACAGCTCTCCTTGCACCACGCTGAAAATTTCCTTATAAGTTTGTCTCCATTAATAACCTGTAGAAATCGCATATTTTGGGAATTGAAACCCATACTTCTTGGTGTAAAAGCATTAATTAACATTTAGTTGACCACTGGACAAAAAAGTTTCTAAGCTTTTCAAAATATTTAGGAAACGCTTCCTAAACATATAGCAAATATTCCTCAACTTTTGTGCAGTCTTTACACATGACATAAATATGACGGATTACCAATTCCATCTTGATGGAGAGTTGTCAAAAGTTGCAAACATTCTTTGTTTACAAGAGATCTTTTTGCCGATCGATAATTTTTACAACAAAACAACAAAATTTGGTTTTTCAATTTCATTGAACCAATATTACCTGACTAGATAATTATAGATTTATTTTTTCAGGCCTATTTATAGAATTGTGGAATTTCATTGAACCAATCTTACCCATTTAACCCCCACTAATTGCAATCGAACTTGTGCATATAAATGGCACCACTTGCCTATGATTCTGAAAATGGCACCACTTTCCTATTAGAATTACTTACAAATTGATTTCTAAATGCGGAAAACATATAAAACTTAATATTTTTGACACTGCAAACACTAAAATTTCCTATTAGAATTAGTTTACTTACAAACGATTCTTCTTGCTAACAAAAATGCAATCGATTATACATATTTGTTCTTCATCTACAATTTCCATAGGTAAACTACACGACAAACCACTAAGTGTCATCATTGATTCTGCATTTTTCCAAGGAGATATTGATTTAAGTTAATAACAAGATGTCAAACAAGATTATTCATTACAAGGCTAAAGGCTTTAAAAGCTAAACTGTTGACATAAACAACATCATAAAACCACTTCTTTTTTTTTAATCTCTCTCTCTCTTTCTCTCTTTGTCTCTCAGTCTTGATCAAAGTTGAATGATGAGATCGGAAATGAGAAAATGGAGAAGCAATGTGCACGCAAAAGCTGGAGTAGGGTTTTACGATGCTCCAAGGATATATCACCTACTCCTGGGTTTGCTCAGTTGAAACCTCAAAACCAGGCGGTATAAACACAATGTCGTCCCAGTTCGACGTTGCGCTTTCCTGCAATTTCGATTCAAAACTAGATTCAACAAACTTGTCATTCTTATAGGACCTAGAAATGACTAATGCATTACAGAAATTCTGTGGTATATACTCTTTGATTGCTTACCTTCATCCCCTTGACAATTTCTTCGAAAACTGCAACCTTTGGAATATAATAAAATCATGCATTTCAATATGAGATGAGAAAATTATGGATTAGAAAAGTAATAAGGAAAATAAAATGAGATCAGAACAAAACCTGAATATCTCCCGGTTTCAGAGCAGGGTTAAGCCGGTTCTGTTGGCGTGAAGCTCGTATTAGGGATTTTTCCAAGTCCTCCTGTTACAACTCAATACAGCTTCAAGCTTGCCGATCATGTAAACCAATGTATGGACAAAAGTGATAATTACACAAAGAAAACGTGGTCGTGTATGTAAGTTTAACCAACCTTTCTGAAGAAAACAGGGCGATAAGTCTTGTTATCACTTCGTAGAATCAAGCTCTTTGACTAAAGCGAAACAAGTCAGGTAGATTGACTAAAAAGAAGAAAATTCCAAGTCATAAGTTTTTGAAAGCATTGGTTCTTTTCGCACATTACCTGGAAAACTGGAACACCATGGAAGTCGTCATCAGTGAAACCAGCTGTTTTCCTTTCCTGTATATATATATATATATCATTTACTTATAAAGTAAGCATTGTGCCTAACCAAATGCTGAAGAGAAGACTGAAAGGCCAAGTCTGTTCTCAGATAAATAATGGTCTGTACTTCACAATCTCATTACGCAACTTCTACGAAGATTTACATCCTTAAAACCTATATGCTGCAAAGAAACCCTATACTACCAGAAACGATTCTCTCTTTATTCACTCTCTAAATCTATGTACAGAAGAAAACCGAGAACAAACCGCATCAAAGAACCAAAGATAGAACTCTAGGGTGAACTCTCATAAGCCCAAGTCAACCCTAGACCAAGCCAGAATGCCCTCTCCTTCTGGCTCTATTAGCTCTCTAGTTAACCGACTCAACTATAGTTGCTGACCTATCAACAGAGCTAAAATCCATTACAAACCAAACCATCTTATGCACTAAACTAACTAACAAGGCTTCTCAGTAATGTTCAGACAGCTGTACCATGTATGGTGACAAGCGGCTAAGCTTTTTGAGAATCCAAAGATATATGTTCTTATGGCAAATCAACTTACCTTGAGGGCATTTTTAACTTGAGTAGACTCCGGGATTAACCTAAATGCCACACCATTAACTTTTAACTGGAACACCTGCAACAACAAAAAACACACACGAAAATCAGCAAAAGCAAAAAACCAGTGAACCAAGTATAAAAAAAAGAGAGCTAATTGATTTCGAAATTGCTTTACCTTGCTAAGAGCAAGAGCTACAACCTTGGAACCTTCTTTCCTCATTCGAGGGTCCATCATCTTCATCTGTTTAAGAAGCGCCTCCGCATCTTCCTCTTTGCAGAACAATAAACCTAGAGATTTCCCAGTGGAAATGCCTGAAACCAACACAAACTCCTCATTCGGATTGCTCAGCGCGTAAACAGGAACTCCAGCCAACCTCTCCTCCATATCATCAGCGGTTAATCCCGCACGGCGAATCGGAGCCGCCGCCGCCGCCACATGGGTCTTCGCGCCGTCGTCAGAGATTCTAGCCCAGACGGGTGCGTTACCAGAGCGGGAAACGGAGCTGAAGCGCAAGAATCCGGAATCAAGGGCTTGTTTAGCTTGGTCTCGCAAGGAATCGAGAGCAGAGAAGATATTGGGATGCTCATCAGAAGAGTTGTTTTTGTTGTGGTTGAAGAGAGGATTAAGTGTTTTCGAAACGTTCTCGAGTAAATTGGAGCATTGGGTCTGAATATTCGAGAAGGATTCTTGTAAATTTAGCTGCTTTTGCTGGAAAATGTTTGAATTCATCTTTCTCGGGAAAAATGCTAACCAGAGTGGTGAAGGGTTTTGCGAGAAAAGGATTGATCATTTTTTTATTGAGAATAATAACGAAAAACTATTATTAATCCTCTGTTGCTAGACACATTTACTGTTATCAACACTAACCACTTATACTCCGCCACGTGTGACTCTTTAGTTCTCTGTGAAGCTGACAAGTGCCACGTCACCTTCATCTCCAGTCTCTCACTTTTCCCTCCCTCCTTATCCAAATCCGTTACCATTGAAACTTTCATCTTCTTCTTCGCGGCTTTTGCTCTGCCGCGCAACAATGGCGGTTTTCGGCGGCGCTAATTTGGGCTCTGTTTCTTTCTCCTCTCATATATTCGACCAACAGTCTTGTTTTCTCTCTTGCCCTCTTAGACTCTTCCCTTCTTCCTCTGCTTCTTCTTCTTCTTCTTCAAATAGAAATTCTCTCCTCTGCCTCGTCAAATCCTTCTCAGGCTCCGTCACCGCCGATACTGATACGAATTCCGATCAATCCTCCGTCCTTTCCCCTTCCAATTCTCTTCTCCGGGATGCCTCCGACGACGCCGGACCCGCTCGGGTGCGTTTTTCATGGTTTCTCTGTTTACTTCGAATCAAATGTTGTAACTTTTTGATGTGATTGACGATAATTTCTATTAATGAAGTAGATGTCTAGCGATTGGAAAACGGCAAAGGCTTATTGTAAGAGTGGTGAGACATTTGAAGGTGAAGTCGAAGGCTTTAATGGTGGAGGCTTGCTTGTTCGTTTTCATTCCCTTGTGGGTTTTCTTCCTTATCCACAATTAAGCCCTTCACGTTCTTGTAAAGGTAACTAAAGCTCTCTCTTTTTTTTTTCCAGAATATTTCTTTTGTAAGTGTCATTGACGGTTTGTGTTTCGTACATTGAAGAGCCTCAGAAAAGCATTCATGAGATAGCTAAGACTTTGGTCGGTTCAACACTTCCTGTTAAGGTAATTTTTGTAAACTCCTTAAAGTGTTCCAACAATTTGGCTTTGAGGTTGAATCTATATATGTATAGGTTGTTCAAGCTGATGAGGAGAATAGAAAGTTGATTTTATCTGAGAAGTTAGCACTATGGCCAAAGTATTCACAAAAGGTTAACGTTGGGGATGTGTTTACCGGAAGAGTAGCTTCTGTTGAGGACTATGGTGCTTTTATCCACTTGCGCTTCGATGATGGTATATTTGCATTAACCAAATTTTGTATTGATTGCGTTCTTCTTCTTCTGAGCTTGTGACATTGATGGAAATATATGTGTGTGGTGGTGTTAATGTTATAGGTCTTTATCATCTAACCGGACTAGTGCATGTCTCTGAAGTCTCGTGGGATTATGTTCAAGATGTTAGAGACGTACTACGCGATGGTGATGAGGTTCGGGTCATAGTCACGAATGTCGACAAGTGAGTTTCTTCATTTTGGTTAATGAGTTTTAGTAGTCATACATATCTTTTAATTCAAGAGTTGTTCCATTGCAGAGAGAAATCAAGAATTACACTATCCATCAAACAGCTGGAAGATGATCCTCTTCTAGAAACATTGGACAAAGTGATTTTGAAGGTAAACAATGTGAATGTGCATATGTTCTCTTGTTGGTTCAAGTGTGATTTATAAGACATTGAATATTATTACAGGACAGCTCTACGGGATCTCCTTCGCTAAGCTCGAACAATGGGGATACAATTGAACCTCTTCCAGGGCTGGAAACAATACTTGAAGAGCTATTGCAGGAAGACGGGTATAGACAAAATTATGATATACTATTGCAGTCTTAATGAGTCTCTCTGCATAGCCTCTTCTTATTATAAGTGAATCCTGACTAGATTGGTTCACTCCTGGATTTGCAATTGAATCCATATATATCTATTGCTGGGATGAGATGGAGATTGTTGATTGCATTAGTTTAGATTCTATGTTTTAGGCAGAACCATCTAAAGATTGAAGAACATCCTGGTTTCAATGTGTAAAAACTACATCTTGGTCAATCCTTAGAATTTATATCTACATTGCAGAATAGAAGCAGTGAAAATCAACCGGCAAGGATTTGAGAAAAGAGTGGTTTCACAAGATCTTCAACTTTGGCTCTCAAATGTGAGTTCTGTTTTGTTGATATTCCAATAAGAATAACAAACTATTGTTTTTGCCATGTTGTGAAAATTTCCCATTCGTTGCATCTCTACATCGCGCAGACACCGCCTTCTGAAGGGAAGTTTGTTCTTCTTACCCGTGCCGGAAGACAGGTAGCTATCCCCCTGAAACTTCTTTTTCCTGCCTTACAGATTGGTTCTTGGTTTGATTTAAGTTGTTAATTCAATCATTCAGGTGCAAGAGATACACTTGACAACGTCTCTGGATCAACAAGGAATCAAGAAAGCGCTTCAGCGAGTACTAGAACGCGTCCCCTGAGGACCCTAAGAGGCTTGCTTCTTGGCCCTAAATCAGCTCTATATGCATCTCTCAACTCTTGCCCTTCAACACATTTGGTCACTGTACTTTTTGATTCTTCATTACCACAGGCAATGTACGGGATCTGCTAGTACTTCAGAAAGCTAAAAAGGCAATGCAAATTCATTTGTATGTTGTATGTTGTATGTCACACACTACAATATATGTTTATACTCAAATGTTTTGGTTCACATTATAAATTCATTTAACATACAACTCAGAATACAAAACATCAAATATATATATATATATATATATATATTCAAGATCATTAATACATTCATACTCAAGATCTAACCTTGTTTAGTCAAAAAAAAAAAGATATAACCTTGAAGTCAATTATTGACTTTTTGACACCAAACAAACAGCTGACAAAAATTTCCATGTTTTGGTAAGTATCTTAATCGTTTAACAATAAAATAGTCTCTTAACCAAGAATAATTAAACATGATAATTAAAATCCTTTTGTTTGTTTCTTCCCTCCCACAACTTTTCTGTCTCTGCCATGCACATGCTCTTCTTCTTCTTCTCTCACTCCAATGATTACAGAGGCCAGCCTAAGCAGCCTACCCACTTTCACCATCTAATGTTCCCACATTAACATAAACCCACGTAAGATTCTTCTGCTTTTGAACTGTAAAATTCACTCTTTTTTTAATTTCTTTAATTAAAATTTCTTATCATTACTTTCCCTCTTTCTTTTCTCTTTTGTCATTTTCTCTTAACCTCCTTCTTCTTCTTCTTCTTCTTCTTCTTCTTCTTCTTCTACTTCTGCTTCTTCTTTGTTCAGTAAAAAAGTCACCGCCTTCTCTTTCCTCTTTCCCATTTTGATTGATCAATCATTCATTCTTCTTCGTTTCTAAATTGCTAAGCTTCTTTCTTTCTCGTTTCTTCTGCCTCTGCAAAATCCTTCCTGACTCATTTCCTTTTTGACGAAAACAAACAAAAAACCCCAGAATTGGTTAGCTTGTTTTGCTTACATTTTTCCTGGGAAATTCAATCTCTTTCTCTCGTGGGTATAAGTGAAACACTGTCACTTGTTTTGAGTCTGAGAAGAATCACACAGAAAAGAAAAAAAAGCTTGGTCTTTTTGTTACTTCTTGTGTTTCAAAAAATCTCGTTTTTGTTTTCTCCAGGAAAATCTCTCAATTTCCCATGTAGAAGCAGCTTTCTGTCTTCTTTTCTGATTCAGAATCTCACAGCCATCTGGGTTTTCTTCAGAATTCTTTTGTTGAAATCTTCACTCAATTTCGTAGTCACAAATAGTCTCTCTGCTCTATAGATGAACATGGACAAGCAAACGGAACAAGCCCTAAATTACTTACCTTTGGATCAGAGCGATCCCTTTGGCAATGGCAATGAAGGAACGATCGGCGATTTCCTCGGAAGATTCTGCAATCCTCCAGAGATTTCACCATTGACTCTACAATCCTTCTCCCTCAATTCCCAGATCTCAGAGAATTTCCCGATCCCCGGAGGGATCCGATTCCCGCCGTATCCAGGGCAATTCGAATCCGATCGGGAATTTGGGGCTCTCGGGTCGCAACCAACAACGCAGGAGAGCAACAAGAGCTCGTTGTTGGATCCAGATTCGGTTTCGGACCGAGCTCCAACCACGAAATCAAACTCGAGGAAGAGAAAATCGATCCCCACTGGGAATGGCAAGGAATCTCCAGCTTCATCGTCTCTTACAGCTTCCAATTCCAAGGTTTTGATTCAACATCTCTCTTGCTCTTACACGCTTTGTCTCACAAGTGTAGACTATTATAGGATACTGTAGCCTTCTTGATTCATGAACAAATTATAAATAAGAGAGTGCAGACTTTGTCTATAACATGACCTTTAGTGTGTTCTTGAGATGTTTAAATTCTGATGAGAAACGGCTTTATTTGGGATTTATGATCAGATTTCAGGAGAGAATGTTGGATCCAAGGCTGGGAAGAGAAGCAAGCAGGATGAAGCTGGGAGCAGTAAAAACGGAATAGAGAAGTGCGATAGTAAAGGCAAAAATAAGGACGATGCTAAGCCTCCTGAGCCGCTCAAAGATTATATTCATGTTAGAGCTAGGAGGGGTCAGGCAACGGATAGCCACAGCCTCGCTGAAAGAGTACTAACACCTTCGAAAACCGATCTGTTTTTTTTTGTCCATGTTTCCGTTCAAATTTACAATGCTGATGTTTTTTGCTGTGTGTTTGGTATTAGGCAAGAAGAGAAAAGATCAGCGAGAGAATGACATTGCTTCAGGATCTGGTTCCTGGTTGCAACCGGATCACAGGGAAAGCTGTCATGCTTGATGAAATTATAAACTATGTGCAGTCCTTGCAGAGACAAGTCGAGGTAAAATTCGAGATTTTATATAAAATGTTCTTGAAATTGGAGCTGAGTGTTTCTTAGATCTGAAACTCGCGGTCTGTTTTCTTTCAGTTCTTGTCTATGAAGCTGGCAACTATAAATCCAAGGATGGAGTGCAATGCTAATGCTGCTTTATCCACAGAGGTAAAATTCTTCTTCTGAAGCTTCGATACAATGTTGCTCTTATCGAAATGTTCTGTATCAATAATGTGTGCATCTGTATGTACAGATGATTCAACCAGGAGAGTCTTTAACGCAGTCTCTTTACGCAATAGCTTGCTCAGAGCAAAGACTTCCATCAGGATACTATTCTCTTGGCAAGAACATGCCCAGATTCTCAGACACACAATTCCCCTCGAGCGATGGGTTTGTTCAACCTGAGGTAGTTACCAGTTAAATGACAGATTCTAGAAACTGCGTTTTGGTGTATCCTAAACTCCACTTGCTCAATCTTTTTGTGTTTCTGATTGATTTCAGACACCGGGGTTCTGGGAAAATGACTTGCAAAGCATTGTTCAAATGGGTTTTGGAGATATCCAGCAACAGAGCAACAACAACTGTAAGAAAAAATTAGATCCCATTGAAAAACATTAGAACCAGTCTCTCATGCTAATCTCTTTATCTTTTTTATGTTTTCAGGTTCTGAGCCAACACTTCAGATGAAGCTTGAGCACTAAGCTCTTATTAAAAGGTGTTTGTTATGGTTATCTCTCTGTACATACAGAAACCAAGTAGTGATGGGTACGGAGTGAAACATGTGGGAATGAGTGTTTTACTATCGTTTCTTCTTCTTTGCTTGTGCATCTGTTGATTTCTTCTGAACCCAAGAACAAAAACAAAACAAAAACTTCATATTATGTAAAAATCTGACAAGAACCTTTTCTGGACCATCTCTGTATTATTTACAATTGTTATGTATCAACCTGTAAGAAACGGGAATAAATTTGTTCACTTCTTATATATATATATATATATATATAATTTTTTTTTTCTCACATTTTAGACAAAAATATAATTGATTATACGAGCGGACAGAAGTTTTCTCTTTGAATTCGTAGAGACGTAACCAATTGTGAGAATTTATATGATTAAATTATCTACTGTGTTGTTCTAACAAAATAATGTGTTGTTCTATATGGACAGAAATATTCGAAAAGTAATGAAAATTTTGCTTGGAGGATGTGATTGATTGGATCTAATTGTGGCCTGGTTTGGTGAAGATCACACCAAATGTGTTCGGAGCGTCACAATGAGTCCATAGTAAAAATATGACTGACTAATTTTGTAAGCTTGATGGCAAAGTTTATATATTACCATATTAGGATCCGCGTATACGCAGATTTATATTTTATAATATGTGAAAAAGAAATCATAAACAAAAAAAAATGGAAAACAAAATTAAACCTCCTAATACATTTTCTTGCAAATTTCTTTAAGAAATAGATTTCCACCCGAGAAGAGATCTTTCATATGCCATGGTGGATGTGAATGAGTGGATAGAGAATTTGACAAAAGACAAGGAAGCTAACACTCAGCCTGTTTCTGCTCGCAACCATCGACCTATTTCTTCTTGGAGTCGACCAAAAATAGGATCACTAAAATATAATCATGACGCGGCATACAATCCACACACAAGAAGACTTATCGGAGGTTGGATTGTTCGGGATCATTATGGTTTTGCCAAACTCTGGGGTTCGGCTAAGTTACCTAATGCATTGTCTAGCCTTGAAGCTGAAAGAAAATCTTTTCTACATGCATTACAAAGTGTGTGGAGCCTCGGTTTTGAATCGATTTGTTTTGAAGGCGATTGCAAAAACTTAATCGACATATTACAAAGATCTCATCAGGATATATCAATCATTAACTTGATTGATGATATTAATATTTGGCGTTCTAAATTCACAAATCATACTATTGCTCATATTAATAGACAATCAAATGAGGTTGCTCATTTACTAGCACAAAAGGACCACCAAACGATATTTTTTTTCTTGGATTGTATTTATCCACTTTTTTGGTTAACCAATACTTTGTATTCAAACTTTTCAATCTCCAATTAATATAATTATATTTCGTCGAAAAAAAAAAAAATAGATTTCCATCCATTGTCGCCCTTGGGATAGGACCTAGGGCAAATGCTGATGCATATTTTTGGTAACCCGTTTGCTCCGTTATTAAAATAAAAACCTAAAATGTCTAGATAAAAAAAAATTACGTACGTACGAAGTATTATTTTTACAACCTAATATTAATACATAAGAACCAAAGACTAAAGACTTTCCGTAACTGGAGTAATCACAAACGAGTAGTAGTAAACTATTGATTAATCCATAAATTACTCTAAAGATGATATATAGGAGTGTGGATGTCGAGGAGTTGACTCCGAAGAAGTTAAAATAAAAATGAAATTTGAAAAAAAGTTTCTCTAATTAATCACACAATTTTGAAGTAAAATACCAAATCTATATATTGATTTATATTCAGAAACCGTCTTAAAGTCCATTACATTTTCCCCACTGCAATAGTTTTTTTTTTTTACAGAATCTCTATTATTGTGATAACTCAAATTCTCTTACAAGGAATCTAACAAAGACATCTTTCAGATGAGAGATGGATGTATACAAAAATGTATAAATTGTAAAATGAATTTGTAGGATATAAGAAATACAATGAGAATACAATGAGAGGTTTGCAAACTTTAGTTCTATATCTCACAGAATCAGATCAGACCCCAACAATGTCTTGTTTTTTTTTTCCTATACACATTACAGAAAAAAAATTGTTGTGGAAACGAAACTATATGTTGCATCGGTCATATCCGGAGAACCAAGAAGGCTCGGCGAGCTTTGACAACTCTGCGTCTTTCTTGTAAAATGGCTCGAACTCTTCTCTCCATTGCTGATCACCAGAAGTTGCTGATGGCTCATCATATTTGGCCATAGCATCGCCACTAAAAGAAGCTTGCAAAGATTCTATAGGATTGTGTGACTCTGCAATGTGTTGTTGGTTGAGAGTGCTGATTCCGGTTTCGTGTTTCCTTTTCAATTTATCAATCTGTTTATATGCTTCTGATGCTTCATACTCTGCATCCATTGCCCGTTTCTGCGAATACACAAGCCAGAAAGGTTAAGTAAAAGTCATATGATAGTAGTGATAACAAAATTGCACAGATATGGGTGAGATTTTTAAATGTTTAGAAATGTACCTGTGCAACTTTCAATCCTTCTTCAGCTTCCTTAAGTCGAACAAGCAACTCTCCTGCTGCTTCAACAGCTTCAGCTGTATCTATTAGTTGGGACTGGAGACTCTTGTTCTCATCCCTGAAGTATTGTGACTCCTTCTCTCTTTGCACCTTCAAAGCTGAGATTTCTGCTGCAAGCGCGTTTATGAATCTGGACTCTGCTCCCTTCACTCCTGCTCTGGCTGCTGCTTTTTTAACGTCGTCTATTCCTTCTCGGATTCTTCTGTGTCTTGCTAGCAATTGTATATGCTTCTCTTCCAGGTCTGCGTATTGTTCAATCATACGTGCATGCCCCTGCATCGCCATCTGCATTGCTTCCATCAACTCTTCTGTACATCTTTTCTCGGTATCCAGCTCACGTTTCTGTTTTTTCATTAGCTTCCTATTGGTATCAAGCTCAGTTCTTAATTCCTCAGCTAGAGAGATCCAGTTGCTCTCCGCTTCAGTCCAACGAAGTCTTTCCTGTTCTAGTGCCTTCACAGGACACTCGTCCGTTGACTCAGGAATGGTATTAAGTGGTGGAGCCTGATGAGGCTCACATGAGTAAGTCAGCTTAAGCAGGGAACCTCTTTTCCGAGATGATGTAAGAGAAGTGTCAGTGTAACTATGTAGCTGCGCCTTTAAATCTTGAATCTCTTCCAATAATACTTCCCTTTCTCCCATATCACCATAGAAGTTCTTGAAACTTTCGAGCTCTTCTTGTGCTCTTTTTAATTCAATCCTCGTCTGCAATACTTCAGGGTGGTTCTCATACATGTCCTTCAGAAGCTGCAGCATTATATGTTAGGAAACTTTTCTGCATCAATTCAAGAATCTTCTAAACAACGGAAACACCAAAAATTTACCTTATGCTCATGCATGAGAGATGCAAATTCTTCATCCAGGAAATCATCTTTAGATAACACACCATCCATGAGGCTTTCAAGGCGAACGATCTTGTCCTCCCTTGTTTTTCCTATGATGGCATTGCACTCTCTCTCATGTTTGTACTGTTGCACCTGTTTAATTTGTTAGAGAAAGTTAGAAAGGTTCTCTCGTTTTGTAGAAACTAGAGAAAGCTAACAAAACCAGAACATAAGCTAGGATCGTACCAGCCTATTAAGCTGTGATATTTCTGAGGCCTGCTTAGTGCAGAACTCTTCCAGAGCCATTTCTCTTCTGATAGACCCTGCTAGAACCTTTTCCACTGCCTGTAAGGTGCAGAAAACTCCCATTATGTCGTTACACTATACAAATGCAGAACGCAACGCAAAAAAAACCTACTGTAAATGAAATCCTTACTTTAGGAACTTGGAAATTGGACTTCTCTGTAACTTCTGAGTTGTCAACCGGCACTAACTGGAGATTTGAAATGTCACTTGTTTCTTGGGCATCACATCCTGCTATGCATTTGCATTTACTGCACAGTACTTTTGGGTTCTCTTCCGCTATTATATCTGCTTCGGGATAAGTTTGCACACCTACATCAGCCTTACTTAAAACTGTTGAAGGCTTGCATTCTAGAGCTTTGTAGGAAAACCCGAATGTCGATCTTCTTTGAGCGGTACTCTGGCGATAAGAGTTGAGAAGTTTCATGCCTCTGTGGAGGCTAGCCGCCAATTGCTTAGTGGGCACAGGAAAAGCTTCACTTTTCTGTGTAGACAAAGCACTAGGTAGGTTGAACATTTCACTGGACATAGCCGGAGAAGGTTCCACAACTTCTGTAGTTAATTGTTTCTCTCTCTCAAGATCTTTTTGCGATGCGGTGGACATTGATGATGTCCTCAAGCTTTTCCTGCTATTTCTAATCCTAGGAGAGACGCTCTCAGTGGGAGTGGTTAGTAAAGGAGAAGCACTAACTGGATCTATACTGAGGCAAGGTGACACAGGATTTACTGAGAAGTGTTCTGTATCATTTGAAGTATCAGATACTGATGCATTTGCAGAAACAAGACCTTCGGGAACCAAGTCTTGACATGATGGAACATTCTCCGCCGTGCTTGGTGCATTGACATGGCTTGAGTCGCTAATACAAGAATGAAGAGAATTGGTTGTTGAAGCAGGCTGTACACTTGAACAATGATCCATAGTTTGCTCAGTTGCTTTGATCTGATCTGTGATGATGCCGGTTTCTGCCACAGTTAACACATTATCAGTAGCCGCTGCCCCATGGTTCTCAGTTTGGCAACTTGCATCCTCCATATTAACATCTGTATCTTCAGGAAACTGCTTTCCTGTAGATTGGCCATCAGATGATTTAAGGTGGGAGTTTTTGTAATTTTCATCCTTCAGGGCCACAGTTTGTAAGGATGAATTTATTTTCTCTACTCTGCTCATCTCCTGATTGTTCTCCTCGGCAGGTGGAGATAACTGCAAGCCTATCTGAGCACAAAGCCTTTCAACAGCCTCCTCATCAATTTCCATCTCAGTATCCCCATCATCATCTCCATTGGCTAATGACTTTGGATGACTCAGGCCAAAGCTTCTTAACAAACTCATACTTCTACGCGCATTCCAGGAAGTGGTATAAGCTGCATTTGGGTTGGTTGGGCTGTTTCCATTATTCTTCACCCTTTGCAGTTCCTCCTGCACAGTTTACATTAGAAGTTACATTCACATTTGTATAATTGTATTTATATTTTATGAGGTAATCAAAAGAATGCATACCCTCAACTGGCGTATCACTTCCCGCAAGAAATTTACATCATCCTGCATTACTTCATTGACAACTGCCTTGTTCTGTATCGACTTTGCACGCTGAGCAAATCTCAAGGTGCTGAAGGTTTCACTTCTACAACTGCAGTTTATGATGCATTTTTATCTTGCAGAAAAGTGGAGGATGAAATAATTTCTCAAAGAGAAATGCGGGTTCTCGATTTACCTTTGCGAGGGAGAAACTGCGCAAACCATAGCTAATTTTGCATTCCCACCAAGAGACTCCTGTAATAGAAATGTCAGCCTGGAATCTCTGTAGGGTATATGCCTTTGCTTCCCTGTTTGTGAAATTTCTGCAAGAATGTTGATCAAATTCCTGCAAGTAAAAACTCGTACGGTTAACATTTATCTACGCTTCTCAGTTTCAGACTCTGTAGAATCACATCTGTACAATGTCAATAAAAAAAATATGGCATAGAAGTCAGAAGTTACGACCATCATTTTCAAATTTTGTTCCTTTTTCCCTTAGTTTTAGTCCTTGTTATCAAAAGTCCAGATTCAAATGCATGCTACAGCATCTAATATACTCCCTAGATAAACAAAATGCATTATTGACTGGAAAAGAACAATCATCAAGCAGCCAGATCAACAAGATTATTCTGATCTTACCCAAGTTGAGAAAGTGATCGATTGATATTCCCAGCTTCCTTCAAACGTTCTCCTGCTGCACCAGTTGATTTCTGTCTTTCGGAGCCAGCCAAATCAACAAGATTGATTCTACTTGTTTTGAAGCTGCTTAGACCATCTGCAGCACTCTGTTGCATTAAAATTCTGTTAGATATGGATTCCCCATAACATTATAATAAAAAATGAACTAAATAATTGTTACACTAGTAAGCATCTGAACCTCATAGCCTATTCATAAAACCATTACAGTCACCTGTAAATATGAATAATTTAATAAAGGAGAACAGCCCACCTTGCAGTGAGACTCAACAACACAAGTAAATACACAATGCGACCTTGAACTCTCTGCATTTACACTTGTTGCACCAGTCCTTCTGTTAGCCAAGCCCTGCACCAGTTTCAGATGCAAGCATTACTTTGACATGCTATATAAAGATCTTTTGTAGATCAGTCATGTTCTTTCTGAACTTTCGATTTGCATAGCATCGGTAACAAAGCTGAAACATTAAAGTCCAATAAACAGTCTTCCAAATTCCTGTAGTGTGGCCACCTTTTCTTTGTAACAAAGCAAAGTTTCGCATCCCATCTTTTAAAAGTTAAAAATGGTATCACACCTAGAAAACCCCAAGTGTACACGTTTGAGAAATCACTATAGAAATCTATGTGGATTATTTTCCAAAGAGGAACATGGTATGAAACGGTGTAACAAACCTTAATCAGAAGCTGTGACAAATCCTTCAAGTTTTTCACGTATCCCTCGGTTAGATTTTCAACATAAACACCGGACTTGACATCTTCTCTAATCTGGTACAATATTAATTAAAACAATGAACACATGTTCTTTTACCTTAAAATTTAAATCAAGTTGAAGTTGTAAGTTATTTTTACCATCAGATTTTTTTGGCTCGGATCCAAAAGATCTGTTATTTGCTCGTTGTATATCTGCATGGAAGATGGGAGAGAGAACAATAAGTATCAAGCTTTGAGAAATGAAAACATAAACCACACCCATAAACTAAAGTAGCATCCACTCATTCAACCTCGAGAAAAGAACAGCGGCACTGGTAATTGAGCTGCCTTTCAGCGTGCTTCACTTGCTCCTGCAAACAAAAGAAATCAACTTTTGAATGTGCTGCCTCTTTCACAAGATGAAACGGACTGAAAGTAGACAACACCAAACATCACCTCACTGATACGGGCGAAGAGCAATTCAAAGACACGTGGAGTCAAACCTCTTTGGTCACCACTAAAGTGCTCTTCCAACAATCCGTTTGCAGGACCCCACATGGTATACGTTTTCCCACTACCAGTCTGATGAAAAGTGTTTTCATGATAAAAGTTCAGAAGTTAAAGTCGCAATCATCTGGTTAAGATATTGCAATTCAAGCCTAAAGAAACACATTGAAAAAATGATCAAAACCTGTCCATAGGCAAAGACAGAACTGTTAAATCCAGCCAGACAGTTTTCTACAAGAGGGGCTCCCACAAGCTGAAAGATTTCATCCTGCAAAGAATACATGAAAGATAAGGAATTAGCCGTATCTAAATCATGCGATAATGACAACTCAATCACGAAAACTAAATTCTTACCTGTGTTGACTCCGGGTCAGCAATTGAGTCAAACGTGAAAGTATGTTCATTAATTGTGAGGGCATCGCTGGAGATCTTTTTTACTATCATATCCTCTTCCTCACCTTTGCTTGGAGGCTTCATTCTGACTATAACCTACAAAACGAGACAAGGGCTCAAGTTGAGTAGCTTATGAGGTGCCATTGAAATATGCAGCAGGAAAGACTTCAAGATGGTTTATCAGAAATCATTTGTCACTCAGCCAGTAAATCTCTTGCATTTCTCCTTCATTTCACTTGTGAGAAATCGAACTAATTGTAACAATTAGCCAAATGAAACCAAAACCTTCTAAAAATAGGGATTTGATCAACTCAACCAAGAGATTAGGGATTTTCGTCTGACATTCTCCAATTTCTGAGCAAGAAAAAAAATCAAAAAGCTCAAACTACCTTGACACCAGAGTCTGAAACCCCAGCTACTGCATTTTCCGCCGCAGCCTCGACGATGAGCTTCCGTTTAAGAGGATTAGCCGACGGCGGACGCGGAGGCAGTGGACTCTTCAGTTTCGCCGGAGACGACCTAGAATCAGGCATCAACGAGTTCAGATCCGGAGGCGGGGCATTCTCTTTTGCGGATCTCAGCTTCCTTTGAGACTTGGATTTAGTCAGGCTAGGGCTCGGCGATTGCGGCTCTCCGATTTCCCGCAAGATAGCGTTTCTTGGCATCATGAAGTGCTTCATCTCGCTCTGATATCAATTACACTCTCTACAGAAGAAGAGAGGAATAGCAACAATCGATGTTCGGGCAAAGCAACGAGAAAGAAGGGAAGGAGAGAGAGAGAGACGTTAATGGCGAGAATTTGAATTTCTAGATCGAAGCACTTGTTTTCACAAACATCACATGTGTATATTCTCCATCTATTCTATCGTGAAATCGCGAGATGAATCCAACGGTGGAGAAACTATAAGGGCCCATTATTTGTTTGTTCGACCGTTTGAATTATTTTTCTTCTTAGGATATTTCAATCCCACGTGGCACGTGGTTTTTAGATTAGGTTGTGTTGGGCTTAAAAACAAAAGCCCAACTAAATGACTGTTAATTACAAAGCCCAACGAACATTCTGTATACCCCCTTTCCTTTTTTCCACAACAGTCTTCAATTCCTAATTAGGAAGAAGCCCTAAAATCCTATAAAGCATATGGTCAAGAAAGCCATAGTATAGACTTTGCCTTTGTAGAAGAATTTGACAACCAGCATAAATGAGGTTCTTCATACGTCGCCACCATCTCTGTCTTAGAAAACATTCACAACAATCCAACCAACATTGGCTAACTCCACAATCACATTCTTGAATCTTGACACAAGAAAAAGAAGGCTTGGTTCCACATAATGAGCAAGTAAATGAAGGAGCACCTTAGACTTGAATTCAGAAGACTCTGTCTCAATCAAAAACTTCTAAAGCAACAATATGTAGCAAGAGAAGGGTAAGAACCATGGAGATGTTGTGACAGCAAAAAACAGAGGAAGAACCTGACTAGCAGGTGGCTGGAACACAAGTTTGTGCAACAACAAAATACGAGCAAGGAACATACAAGATTTAGGGGGAGTTATTGGTTCTTGCATTTTAATGGATTTGGAAATCCAAACTAAATCAAGTGTTATTGGTTCTATAATTTTGAAATCTATATTCAAATCTTGTGTTATTGGTTCTATGATTTTAAAATCCATGTTAAAATCAAGTGTTATTCAATAGTAAAGATTTTCATAAGGATTTGATTTTAATTTGGATTTGAATGGATTTACAAAGGTTTTTAAGGGTAAAATACAAATGAGCAAATATCGAGTGAAACCTTGTTATTTGGTAGGATTTAGATTTACAAATGTTTTTTTTTCAAGATGAAACTACTACGTATAATTAAAAATAGAAAGACACATATCAATTAATGTAATTTTGATCTTGAGTTCATATACGTACTTAGTGGATTGGAAGGTTTAGCTCATGACTCAAAAATATTAAATGATGCTTTAACAAGGAATACTAATCGACTACCAACTCCATAAGGTACGTATACATATTTTGTTTTATAAATTATTGACTTTTTAAATAGATAAGTAACTATTTTATTATTTATTTTAGGAAAATTTTATGTAGTTGATTGTGGATTTGCAAATCGTCGAATTTTTTTAGCTCCATATCGTGGCGTTCGATAACATCTACAAAAGTTTATGGTCAAGATTCTACTCCACGAAATGAAAAAGAGTTGTTTAACCATCGACATGCCTCATTGAGAAACGTTGTTGAAAGAATCTTTAGTATCTTCAAATCTCGATTCCTAATTTTTAAGTCTACTCCTCATTTTCCTTATAAGACACATACATAAATCGTATTTGCATGTGCTGGTTTACATAACTTTCTTCGAAAGTCGAACAAATAGTTTTCCTGGAGAAACAAATTCTGATGAAAAATAAGAAGAAGATCTTGAAGAAGTTAATAACAATGATGAAGAAATTCTTAGAACTCAAGATCAAGAAAGAGAACATGCCAATCAATTGAGAGCAATAATTGCAACAAATATGTGGAAAAATTCTATATTTTAGGAGAATACTAGATGATTAGTGAAAGAAAAAAAATGAAATTTGTTTTTGGTTTGTTTTTCTTTTTCTTTTTCTTATAATACTAATTTTTTTGTAAATCTATTTGGTTGATTTACAATAATCAATTTATTTGATTTTGAAATACAATTATTTAACTTTGAAATCCACTTCTCTGATTTTAAAATCAATGAATTCATTAGGATTTCTAAACCTGAGAAATCCATTAAAATGCAAGAACCAATAAGCCCCACGTAGATTCTTTGAAAGTTTGCGGATTATTTTAACCATTTAAGGGTTTAACTTAACTGGTTAGTTCGGTTTTCAAAAATCATGCCGAAAATAACCGAATAAAATATCGGTTCGGTTATCGGGTAGTTCAGTTATTTTTTTTATAGAAAATAATCGAAATGTTGGCAAATTCCGTTTAATTCGGATAGTTTCGGTTATATTCGGTTAGTTTCGGGTTATTTTTTATTTTCGGATATTTTAAATAAAAAACTTTTATAATTTAAAAAAAAAAAAAATTCGGTTAACCGATCGGTTCGGCCGAACCGAACCAAACCGAGAACCGAAATTAATTTTGAAATGTTGCCCAAAATAACCGAACCATAACCGAATTTACAAAATATCGGTTCGGTTCGGTTTAAAGTTGCAGGCCTAGGTACATCTGTGATTCTAGAGAATATAACAAACGAGACTGGTCAAGGAAGGTGTTCAATTGTTCAGCAAAAAGGGAAATTCCACAAAGGGAAGCAACAAGAAAGGAATTAGGTTTACGGTTTACCCTTAATCACAAAGGAAAAGCCAAAAAATAAAAAACGGTTTACCCTTAATCACAAAGGAAAAGGCAAAAAATGAAAAAAGAGGCATTGTAGACGCCATGGATCGATCCCAATATCTCGAAGAAAAACAGGAAAGCGTTTGCCATCTCAGCTGGAAGAATCTATTGTAACATTTCTACAATTATAGTTTATATCGATCCAGACATCTTGTTACCAATTAAAATGATGCGTTTCATCTAAGTGGTTCCGTTTCTATTTCTTAGCCAAAATTCAATCCCGTTCATCGCCGGGCAAAATTATGTATTTTGTCGACGAGAGGAACGCTGTCGCTAGCGGCGGAAAAATAATCGAACTCGATTGCTTCTTCTTCGCGAGAGATAGTGAGCTTGAGTGAGTGACATATCTGAGGAGCTAGTCTTCACCGAAGAACTCGACAAATGGTTTAGTATAAGTTCAAATCTGTTTAAACCCTCTGTCAGGGTTTGGGAATCGATTCCTCTTCTATCTCAAATCACTCTGTCTCGGCTGTCGGAATCAAACTGCTCCACGACTCGTTCGTCTGTCGGGATCGAATTGCGTTTTTGTTGGAGGTGGGTTTAGCACCCCCAATTAGCTAGGCTCATCTCAGCAAATAAGGTCCGCCTGGTCGAAATCAGCCAGAAGTCGGCGTTCGACCAAGGACGGCACCGAGCTTGCATCCCGAGCTTTTATCTCGAGCTCGCACCCCGAGCTTCTATCCCGAGCTTCCACCCCGAGCTTCCATCCCGAGCCCGCACCCCGAGCTTCCATCCTGAGCCCGCTCCCCGAGCTTCCATCCCGAGCTCGCCCCCCGAGCTCCCATCCCGAGCTCGCACCCCGAGCTTCTATCTCGAGCTCGCACCCCGAGCTTCTATCTCGAGCTCGCACCCCGAGCTTCCATCCCGAGCCCGCACCCCGAGCTTCCATCCTGAGCCCGCACCCCGAGCTCCCATCCCGAGCTCGCACCCCGAGCTGACGTTGACGCCACGCGAAGATGCGTTGTTCACGACATACCTCGCACTGATCACAACATGCCTTGCACTGTTCACTGGGCACTGTTCACGACATACCTCGCACTGTTCACGACATGCCTTGCACTGTTCACTTGCACTGTTCATGACGTGTCTTGTCAACATCACGACATCCCCGAATTGCGGAGAGCTGTCTACGCGGTTCTTGCTATATATACCCCTTCACGCATTCACTTGGAGATATCTGGACCGGGACTCACCGACTCAAAAAAAAAAAAAAAAAAAAAAAAAAAAAAAATTCGATGCCAGATCCCATCTCACGGCTTCAACAATTTTTTTTTTCCAATCCTCTTCATGCTCGGAATCCTCCGATCAAACCACATGACCACGTTCCATGGAGTCCTTTGCCGAAAGATCAGAAGGTTCTGTTGCCGATCCCCGGAGAAGAAGCGAAAGACGACGCCGCTCACCTTCTCCGCCGTCGATCTCATCGCCGATCTCCATCCCCTTCGCCGTAAACGCCGCACACGAGCGAGGAGAGAAGCAACGAGCACCACCACTTCCGTTTGACACCACCTCACTGTCGTTCATCATCAGAGACGAGCCACCGTCATCAAAATTCCATCGCCGCAAACAACGCAGCACCACCTCCGTCCGCGACATCCTTCGCCGACCACCATCTTGGATCTGTCCCTTGCTCTTATCTTGACCTCACTCCTCATCACACGTCAGCAATCCCCACCACTCGAGCTTGCCGGAGACCTGCCATCACCGCCGCCATTAACGCCGACCTGCAACGAGAGAAGAAGATGAGATCTTCTTCCTTTGGGCTTGCGTAATAGTTGGCCCATTTAACACCATAATTTTGAGGCCCAGATCCTGGCCCAATCATCATCAACCGAGCTCCTCACACCAATGTCCAAAACCAAGCTGCGTTCTCTTTCCAAAAACGAAAAGGAAGAGGAAGAAAAAAGAATTCGGGCCTCATTCCAAAAAAAAAAAAAAAAAAAAAAATTCCCATCTCATTCCAACTCGTCACTCACCGGTCACAGTTCATACACCGAGCTCCCAAAATTTAAGGTACCCTTTATCAAAAATTTATTGATCCCGAGGTTCAAATTCAAATTCAATAACAAAGATCCGTCTCTCTAAGCCGAACTCCAAGAAAAGCAGTGCGTGGTCGTAGTTCGTCGATCTGACAGTGAGGCAGTTCGGGGTCGCAGCTCGTCGGTCTAACAGTTAGGTAGCTCGGTCGCAGCTGGCTCATCGCGCAGTCGCAGTTCGCCGACCTCAACAGCTCCGCCTAACTAACGACCTCAACAGCTCGCCGACCTCCTACTCGCCAAGCTCATGATCGCAGTTCTCCGACCGCGCGACTCGCTGACCTTGTGGTACGCTAAGTAACTAACCTATTTTAGAAATTAAACGACTCGGAATCATATCTCGCCGGCCTCGCGCCTAACTAACAAACGCCGAGCTCAGCCTCAAGCGCAATCTCGTATCTTTAGCCATTTTTTTGCAGGTCGTAGCTCGTCGATCTGACAGTGAGGCAGTTCGGAGTCGCAGCTCGTCGGTCTAACAGTTAGGTAGCTCGGTCGCAGCTCGCTCATCGCGCAGTCGCAGTTCGCCGACCTCAACAGCTCCGCCTAACTAACGACCTCAATAGCTCGCCGACCTCCTACTCGCCAAGCTCATGATCGCAGTTCTCCGACCGTGCGACTCGCTGACTTCGCGGTCTAGGAATTCACACACGTCCGTCTATCGCGCCCGCCTAACGAGACCCAGCAGTCAATCCTAAGATCTTGGAGACCGACCTGAGATGCGCCGAGCTAACAAAGATCAACTTCGATGCATTCGCTACACCTCATGGCACCGATCTGGGGGAGGGCCTATTGTTGGAGGTGGGTTTAGCACCCCCAATTAGCTAGGCTCATCTCAGCAAATAAGGTCCGCCTGGTCGAAATCAGCCAGAAGTCGGCGTTCGACCAAGGACGGCACCGAGCTTGCATCCCGAGCTTTTATCCCGAGCTCGCACCCCGAGCTTCTATCCCGAGCTTCCACCCCGAGCTTCCATCCCGAGCCCGCACCCCGAGCTTCCATCCTGAGCCCGCTCCCCGAGCTTCCATCCCGAGCTCGCCCCCCGAGCTCCCATCCCGAGCTCGCACCCCGAGCTTTTATCTCGAGCTCGCACCCCGAGCTTCTATCTCGAGCTCGCACCCCGAGCTTCCATCCCGAGCCCGCACCCCGAGCTTCCATCCTGAGCCCGCACCCCGAGCTCCCATCCCGAGCTCGCACCCCGAGCTGACGTTGACGCCACGCGAAGATGCGTTGTTCACGACATACCTCGCACTGATCACGACATGCCTTGCACTGTTCACTGGGCACTGTTCACGACATACCTCGCACTGTTCACGACATGCCTTGCACTGTTCACTTGCACTGTTCACGACGTGTCTTGTCAACATCACGACATCCCCGAATTGCGGAGAGCTGTCTACGCGGTTCTTGCTATATATACCCCTTCACGCATTCACTTGGAGATATCTGGACTGGGACCCCCGACCGCGGAAGGACTGGGACTCGGATTTTGACTCTCTCACCTACCACAAGTTGCCCGACCTCTCTATCTTTGTAACGAGACAACACTTTAGAACGCCGAACTGGACGTCCTTCGGAACCAGTTCGTAATTCAAAAGCGTTTACTTCTCTTTCATCAATAACACGAAACACGGCCCCCGGCCTGCTCATATTTCTCCCGACCTGACTTAATTGTGGTTAAATTGCTCTATTAACGAAAATCTCACCTCCCGTCTCCTAATCATTCTTTAAACACACTTAGTGATCCGTAGGATCAACAGTTTTCCCGAGTATCTGTTTCGATTGCTCACTCCTAACCCTCAATGAAAGGTACTTCTTCACTGTAAATCTTTAGTATATCGTGTTTCCATTTTTTGTTTCTTGTGATTTTGACAAACAATTGCTATTGCTGAGAGATTATTGCCAATGAAAGATGTGCTAAAACGTAGTGTTTCGTTTTTGGGTTTCTTGTGTTAACTGCCGAGAATTGATTACCATTGAAAGATAAAGGTTATGATGATGCAATTGATTTTCTCACTGTTTTAACTTTTGTCTCCCTCTATTTTGTTTGTTCTTTTTGATTGTTGTGGATCAGGACTGTTTTGTCTTTCTCTGCTTTTCTTCGCGGCATACTCAAGCCCACCTGCAAACCCCGTTAGCTGTAGTTTCAGGGGAAGAAACTGCACCGTTCTCAACTCCTATGGAGCCTTTTCAGATCGAGCTATCTGTAGGTCATCTATGGTGGAATACCCGAGCACGGAGGATCAGTTACTATACGTCGTGTCTGAAGGAACACGAGCGAAACGGAAGATGCGCGTGGTGACGCAGTTTTCACACAGCATGACCAAGTTGGCGTGTTCAGAAGAAGAAAACAGTATACTTATCAGCACTGAGTATCTGAAGAAGACGTTGAGCATTGATAGAAAAGCAATGACGATCACGGTTCAGAGTGGCGTATCACTACGCCAACTCATAGATGATGCTGCCAAAGCCGGACTTGCGTTGAGAATGGCACCACACTGGTGGGGACTAACAGTTGGTGGGATGATGTCTACGGGATCCCACGATAGTAGTTGGAAAGGGCAGCTTGGTGGAACTGCTTTTCATGACTACGTCACCGAGGTGCGAATGGTTACCCCTGCTCTTCCAGATCAAGGACATGCCATCGTCAGAACTCTCGATGGAAACAATTTCTTCTATTTAGACGCCTCCAAAGTCTCTCTTGGCGTATTCGGTGTCATATCTCAGGTAAAATCCTACATTTATTTATATGCAATTAGCTGGCTTGTTTCCTTTTCTATGATACATAATCTGCTTCTTTAAATCTCGTTTCGAAAGTATAAATAACCATTGAATCATTCCTCTGCAGGTGACAGTTCAATTGGAGTTGATGTTCAAAAGATCAATTACCTATCTGACCGTCAAGGATAGCGATCTTGTAGAGACGATTGAGAGGCACGGAAGGAGGTATGAGTTTCCTGACATAATGTGGTACCCCAGCCAAGGAGAAGTCGTTTACCGGATGGATGATCGCGTTTCGATGAACATCTCTGGAAATGGCTCATATAATTCCACATTGTTCGCAGCCAAGTCCTCAAAATCACTGGCTCTCCATAGATCAGAAGGTACATTCTTTTGTACTATAAATTTAATTACAAAAATATACACATTCTTACATCATTGTGATTAGATTCATTTATCTTAATAAACATATAGAAGAAGAGCTGGAATCGCAAATGATTTCAGAGAAGATTTGCACAATGGCGCAGGATGTCCCATCATCACTATCCCTTGTTTCATATGGTTTGACTAATAATGGTATGCTTATTCTTACTGTTAAAACTGCATAACTGATAACAGACATATGTGAAATCAGATTATTAAGTTATGTTTCATATTTTGAACTACAGGTACGGATATTTACGGCTATCCAGTGATTGGAAACCATAGCGATCTGATGTCATCAGGAGGTTGTCTGGATAGCAAAGAAGATGGATTGGCCACGGCTTGTCCATGGGACCCCCGTGTAAAAGGCCAGTTTTTCCACCAGACCACGATCACCATACCGATTGAGTATGTGAAAGAGTTTATAAGCGACATCAAGACTCTGGTTAAGATTGAACCAAAGGCCCTATGCGGTCTAAATTTCTACAATGGTGTCTTGATCCGGTATGTTCTACCATCATTTGCCTACTTGGGAAACGAATTTCAGGGTATAGAGTTTGAGTTTACGTACTACAGAAGCAGAGACCCATTGATGCCTCGTATGTACGAGGACTTTTTGGAGGAGATCGAGCAGATCGGTTTGTTCAAGTACGGAGGGCTGCCGCACTGGGGTAAGAATAGAAACGTTGCATTTATCAATGCCATTGAGAAGTACCAGTATGCAGCTCAATTTTTGAAGGTGAAGCAGATGTTCGATCCACTAGGACTATTTTCGAGTGAATGGACCGACACATTATTGGGATTGAGAGGCAACCTTACTGTTGATACGGAAGGCTGTGCGTTGGAAGGATTGTGCATCTGTTCAAAAGATGTGCATTGTTCCCCTAGCAGAGGTTATTTCTGTCGACGTGGGAAGATTTACAAGGCAGCACGCGTATGTAGCCGTTTATGAATTGTATCTTCTGTTTCAGTGTGTACCTATTTTAACATAAAACTTATGTAGAGATGCTTTTGTTCATTTATTTATAAGAAGGTGACGACATTCACTTGTTCAATGGTTGTTCAGTACTGTAATTGTTGTGATCTTGGAATACTGATAAGATTTTGCTGGAAGTAATTCAACTTGAAGCACCTAAAGAGGAAGCTCGAATTTATAGAAATCAGATTCATGAGAATTTTAGATGCTTACAGGGAGAAGCAGGAAAGAAAAACCCAAGGAAATGGGTCATTTCTGCTGTATCTGTTGTTGGTTGCATTAAATGGAATTTCATGTGCTAAGACAGATGGTGTGTAAAGTCTCAAGCTAAGGTTCTAATTGGTCACATGTGTGAACATGGGTCCAAATTACTAATTACAGGTCCAGAATTCATTAGTGATTATCGGCGACATGAAGATAATCGGGACTTCTCTGTTGCTAGTCTCGAAGAACACGGTGGCTGTTCCGCCGCCAATGTTGAAGGGAGTATGTGATTTCAAGGTTATGAAAGCACGAACCAGTTAAGTTAAACCCTCAAATGGTTAAAAGAATCTGCAAACTTTCAAAGAATCTACATCTTGTATGTTCCTTGCTCGTATTTTGTTGCTGCACAAACTTGTGTTCCAACCACCTGCTAGTCAGGTTCTTCCTCTGTTTTTGCTGGCACAACATCTCCACGGTTCTTACCCTTCTCTTGCTACATACTGTTGCTTTAGAAGTTTTTGATTGAGACAGAGTCTTCTGAATTCCAGTCTAAGGTGCTCCTTCATTCACTTGCTCATTATGTGGAACCAAGCCTTCTTTTGCTTGTGTCAAGAATGTGATTGTGGAGTTAGCCAATGTTGGTTGGATTGTTGTGAATGTTTGTTGAGGCAGAGATGGTGGCGACGTATGAAGAACCTCATTTATGGTGGTTGTCAAATTCTTCTACAAAGTCAAAGTCTATACTATGGCTTTCTTGACCATATGCTTCTGGCTCGTTCTGGTTGGCCCATACATGGGTTCTAGTTTGTGTATATGGCGTCGTCATAAAGAGATTTTGTAGGAACCTAGAGAAGGACATTTGCAAGCAGTCAAGTGAAGGGTTTCTTGTATCAGAGAGGCATAGTGAAGTGAGGCTGATGGGTGCCAAGTTTTGGTGAAGTTTGCATACGGTAAAGGTATTGCTGAGTATTTTTCTTACAGCAGGAAGTGACTTCAGGAGTTCTAGAGTGAAGCGTTAAAGGCTGTAAACAGGTGTCGCAGGCATGTCACTGGTTGAGTGAATTTGAGATTGGTTTAAAGTTTGCTCAAAAGCTGCTGCTGATTGAATTTGACAAGTTCAAAAATTCAATACATTTTACAGGTTATCATTGAATTTATTTTTTATTCTTGCCGCCATCACGTTCATTCATTACACAAGTTCATAAACATATTCAAACTTGATAATGTGCATGTATGAGCTATAAAAGAAAATATTACTACAAGTCTATCGTAGTTTTATTTTAAGATAATAGATTTGATAGCGAGTAAAAACAAATTCTCAAGTTTAGTGTTAGGGGTGTTCAATCCGGATACCGGTTCGGTTTCGGTTTATAAACAATAGCTACCATATTAAATTCATATCTAATTTGGTATGGTTCGGTTTGGATACTCTCGGTTTTTGGTTTATTCGGTTTTATACCAAAAATAAAAATTATGTTCGGTTTAATTTTAAATTATGTGGGTTTCGATTTGATACCAACGAAAAAAAAAGGAGATTGTTTGATTTTAAAACTTAAAATTAAGTTAATTATATTATTCTATATTAATATTTTCTGAGACTTTAGTCATTAGATTTTTGGAATTACTTATATAAAAATTAGTATTATATATGAGTATTTATAACAATAATGTGTAGTGTATACTATATACTATTATATTAGAATTTTGAACTAATCGGTTTTTTTAGGTTTAATCGGATTAAACAACCCTAACATTAAACTTGAGAATTTTATTTAAAATATCTTATATATATATTTTTTTTTAAATATTATTTCAAATTAGTTTGGATTTCCTTAAATATAGGTTAGATTACTTATCAAAAATATAAAATTAGTTTTATTGTATCTTTACAAAAAATAATAAATCATTTATATTTAATTTATATATTTGAATTTAAATAACATTCTTATAATAATGCAGAGGATAAACAAAATATGTTATTGTATATTTTTATCATAATCAATTAGGCTAAAATTTCAAATATTTGAAATTAATAAATATTTATATTATATAGTAATATAAACGGACAGGTTAGTAATATATTTTTATAATCGTCGTCTTTTGCGGGTTTATTTGTCAAAATATTCAAAATAGTGTAATCTAGATTCACATTAACTCATTTTAACACTCATAAAAAATGGTTGTGTAGTAATCTAGATTCACATAATAACAAAAGCTTACAATTACGATTATATCGATATATAATTAACTAACTTATATTCCTATTATAGTAAGATACACCATATGACAATCATCATATAGTTTTTATAACAGTTTACATTTTTGTTAGATAACAAACGTTGCTATCATTTAAAGTTACAAAAATCACATAATCATGAAATTTTTTTATTAAAATTAAAGTTAAACTATTTTCGTTAATTTTTGGTATACATAACGTTTTTATACAAAAAACAATGCATAAAAAATATATTGTCCCGTACACAACACCTATTAAAAATACAATGTATAAAAATATATTCTCCCGTACACAACACCTAAAAATATAATTCAAATATATTTAATAGGTGCTGTGTAAGGGGGAATATATTTTTATGCATTGTATTTTTGAATAAAACATATTAATGGATAATTTAGGTTTTAAAAATATATTTAAAATAAAATATAGAACTGATAATATATATAACAAAACTGGTTGGAAAATTTGGGTAGCTAAAATCACTAATTTTTAATCATACATGTCATACCAAAAATATATTTTCCATACAAAATAGAAAACATAAAAACAAAAATAAAAACAAAATTATCGCATGCCCTCATTGTGGATTAAAATTTTATAAAACTATATAATATATTATATTGTATACCAAAAATAAAATTGTTAACAAATTATATCTTAAAACAAAATAAATATATGTCTCATATTACGAAAATTTAATATACAAAAACAAATTATATATAAACACAAAATAAATATGTGTCTCATATTATAAAAATTAAATTTACAAAAATAAATTATATCTAAACACAAAATAAATATGTGTCTCATATTACAAAAATTAAATTTACAAAAACAAATTATATCCAAACACAAAAATAAACACACATTATATTACAAAATTTCATAAACAAACTAAAAAAAAATTCTCGTGCGGACGCACGTGTTAGAGTCTAATTCTTCATTAACTCTCAAGTCTCAACTTTATTGACAATTGATAAGATGAAGTGTTGAATACTAAAGATTCCATAGATAACCGAACTATACAATATGACTAAACAAAGAATAAACCAAACAATCTATTATCTATACATCCCTATATTATTATTTAAAAAGTCATTTAGGAAAATAAACTTATTTGATAAGTTATACCACTACAAATAACAAAAGATAATTGAAATAGTAAATGATATAATTGTCTTTAAAATTATGGAAGATAATTGGGAAACTATTTGTTTTCATTAGAGCGATCATTTATTATTTAATTTCTTAATTATTACTACATTAAAAATATCATACATTTTAAAATAATAGCAATCCATATATATTCAAAGAAAAAATCTATTCGAGATCTTACAATATTTTTCACTATAATTTCTTATATTTTATTTTAATATATATGAAAATAAAAGTTGAAAAATATTTTACTAATTTTATAAAAAATTAGACACAAGAAAATTAATTTTTGTAAAAGTTTGTTGACTGACCAAAAAAACAAGAATCATTAAACGTTGCATATCAAAGTTATGATTTCAAATTGTATGTTTTTGCGTATTAGCCATAATAATATTTTAGTTCACTGTAAAACGGGTTAAGTAAACATGTTAGTCCGGTTAGACATATTTATCAGTAATCATTAGTTAAACATATTATAAAATTAAGTAAAATTACTTTTTCTTAATTTTTAAAACAATTTTGAAGAAGAAAAAAAACAGTCCTAGTTCTCTAATAAAAACATATTCAATGGTACAACAAGGATTAGGGCAAAAAAACTGGAACCGAACCGAATAGTTATAAATACCCAAATAGTTCCTTTTATAAAATATTTTGGGTATCCAAACCAACCCGAACGGGTATCCAAAATATACGAAATACAAGTATATATTTAAAATTTTAATCTATTTTTAGTTTTGAAATAACCAAAAGACTCAAAATTACAATTATAAACTGAATATATTTATTTGAATTTGACTAGATTTGTTCATTTTTAGTAGGGGTGGGCATTTCGGTTTAATTTCGGGTTCGGTTTGGATTCGGTTTGGTTCGGTTGATTCGGGTTGAATAAAACTCTAGCCAAACTCAACCGAAATAAGTTTGGTTCGGTTGTAATTTAGTTTGGTTTTAGTCCGGTTTTTAAAAAATTAACTTATAAAAACAAAAATTCTAACGAAACGTAAACAAAACGAAGCCATACAAAAATTTATTCCCTTAAAATCTAAAAACAAACTGAAATTATCCCACTTAATCAAAATAAAAAAATGAAAAAAATCATTGCTTCATATTTTTTTTTTTTTTGAAGAATGTAAAATTAATTCATCAAAAACTGCTATACAATGAATGCCTCCATAGTTTGAGAGTTTGAGTTTGCTTTGAAATTTAGATTACAACTTTAGATCTTTCCGAAAGCCAAATTGTGACAAGATCATCTAATGGCGAACTACCATTGTAGTCCATCATCATATTTGTTGTTTCCTAGTTTCTTGATTGATAGGATGCGATTGCGTATGCTTTTGTCAATGAACCGAGCAAGGAGATGAGTGGTAGACGGTTGTTCACCATGACATCGCTTGTTTCGTTCCCTCCAAATACAATGTACAGCCGCTTGGAAAGCATATCGGAATAGAAATAAGGAGGTAGAGTCTCGAGTTGGCTCAGAGAGAAGCAGGACGATGTTTGGCCATACGTTTGTGAAATTATCCCCCAACAGGTTCTTGACAAGGCTTGTCGACATGAGAAAAAGATGATCTCGTGTCTCCATTGGGTGTTTGCACAAAACGCATTATGTATTAGTCGCGGAGTTCCAGCTCACCATTCTATCTTTTGTTGACAACCTGTTCTGAATTGCAAGCCACACAAGGAATGAGTATTTAGGAGTAGAATAAGTGAACCATACTTCTTTATACCATTCCACTCGAGGTTGTTCTTCTCTGATCTTATGCCATGTTTCCTTCGCTGAGAATTTCACTTTGAAAGTATTGTTTCTTCCCTGCCACTTCATTTTCTCTCCCACCGTACTTCGTTTCCGTCTTTGAGATTCAATTGCTTCTTCGATCTTATTGAACATGCTGTTTCTATGATATTTTCTCCGATGATAGTCCATGACCCCCCTACTGTTTTGAGCATCCGTATACCGAGACCAATGCAACCTATTGAGCCCGTCTTGTCCCATAATCGACCTAGAGAAGACCACTTGTCAAACCAGAATGACGTCGAGTAACCATTACCCACCTCCACCCGATAGAATTGGCTTGCGATATCCCGATACTTCAATATTTTCCTCCACATCCATGATCCCGCTATCGTTGTATCGCGAATTGACCAGAGTGATCCCTCTTGAATAAGATACATCTGAACCCAAGTAACCCATAGGGACAATTTCAGGTTGATTATCCTCCAAATCAATTTTGAGCAACTAACTTTATTCACCTCACAAATTGATCGTAACCTCAATCCTCCTTCTTCTTTGGGCTTACCCACTTTTGACCATGCGACTTCCGACCCATAGCTTCATATTTTCAATGCTAATAAAATGAACTTGCCACAAGTCAATAATTTAAATATAAGTTAATTATATAAGCTAATTTTTATTTATGTCTTATATGAACCCACCATATGTGTTTATATTTTTAATATTATTAATTAACTAATTAACAAAAGAAACACATTGGTTTATTGGTTCGGTTTTAAACCAAACCAAACCAAACAATTTGAGTTGAGAAAAATTTCAACCGATTAGATTATATATAGAATATGGTTTGGTTTGGATCAATTTATGTTCGGTTTGGTTCGGTTCAGTTCGGTTTTTTTGTCCACCCCTAATTTTTAGCTCATAATTGCAAGATTTGACTTTGTCTTGAATTTGACTCGATTGGTATTAAATCTAAAAAAGTTCTTGACCTTCATTTTCTAGTTTTTTTAGATGTTAAATAATTGAAATAGTGATAACCAACATATATTTCACAAAAAATAATTATGTGATAATAGATTTGACAGCGAGTAAACCAAAAATATACACCATAGATAATAGATTTGACAGCGAGTAAACAAAAAAAATATTTTAAAGAAAATTCTCAAGTTTAGTAGTAGAAGAAAATGAAATCCAACATATTCACAAAAAAGTAATTATGTGAGGGACTTGAAATTAATTTCTGCATTTAAAGAAGATTATACCATTTGTTTTTTGATCTCATGAATGAATTTAACAAAAGAAGGAAGTACAAGGATTTTTTTTTTCTTTTGGGAAAGTTTAGGAAAAAAAATAATGACACTTCATTTGGGAAACTTTAGGGAAAAAAAAATTATTTGAATTTGACCGGATTTGTTTATAGCTCATAATTGCAAGATATGAATTTGTTTTAATATAAATTGATATTGTCTTGAATTTGACTCGATTGGTATTAAATGTTTAAAACATTGTTGACCTCTCCAAGTCTGAAAAAGTTCTTGACCTTCATTTTCTAGATTTTTTAGAAGTTAAATAATTGTTGATCTTTTCAATATGGTAAAGAGTAAGTAACGTTGTATCATTTGTAAATAATATGTTTCCTTTTTTAAAAACAAAAATCATTTTCTCTTTATGGTTTTGACAATATTGTTTTGGTTATTCTCATAAATGCGAGATTATATATTCCTTAAATAAGATTTGTTGTATACTTATATATACTTACGATTTGCAAAGATTTAAAAGACCAAAACATATAGGACATAATAAAATAGTCAGAGATATGATGCTGAAGATTTATGCTATCATCTTCATATTGCTTGTTGCAAGAACAACGTCGTTCCAACCTTACAAAGGATGTAGCCAAACGAAAGGTTACCAATGTTGGAACGTGTTTGAACACGTCTTTCGCAAATCAATTTGTATCGGGGAGGTTCGGGAATTTTCTGTTAAGATAGATGTTGGAGGTGGGTTTAGCACCCCCAATTAGCTAGGCTCATCTCAGCAAATAAGGCACCGAGCGTGCACCCCGAGCTTCCATCCCGAGCTCGTGCCCCGAGCTTCCATCCCGAACTCGCGCCCCGAGCTACCATCCCGAGCCCGCATCCCGAGCTATCGTCCTGAGCCCGCATCCCGAGCTTCCATCCCAAGCTCGCGCCCCGGGCTAACATTGATGCCGCGCGAAAACTTACTGTTCACGACACGCCTTGCACTGTTCATGAGCACTGTTCACAACGTGACTCGTACTGTTCACGGGTACTGTTCACTGGGACTGTTCACGACATGCCTCGCACTGTTCACGGGCACTGTTCACGACATGCCTTGCACTGTTCACCAGCACTGTTCACGACCTGTCCGTTACTGTCCGCGACCCGTCTCGTCAACATCACGTCATCCCCGAATCGCGGAAGGCCGCCTACGCGGTCCTTGCTATATATACCCCCTCACACGGATTCACTTGGAGATATCTGGACTGGGACCCCCGACCGCGGAAGGATCTCGCATTTATTACTCTTTCACTGGACTTCGGAACTTTTGATTTTTAGCCACTTTGAGACCTGCGGAAACTACCCGGTCTCTCTCTCTCTGTAACAAGGCAACAGTTTAGAACGCCGAACTGGACGTCCTTCGGAACCAGTTCGTAACTCTAAATTGTTCATTTCTCTCACCATCAATAAAAAGAAACACGGCCCCCGGCCTACTCATCTTTCCCCCGGCCTGCCTTAATAGTGGTTAAATTGCTCTAATTAACGAAAATCTCACATCTCATCTCCTAATCACTCTTTAAACACACTTAGTGATCCACTGGATCAACAATTGGCGCTAGAAGGAGGGGGGACTCACCGACTCATCAAAAAAAAAAACAATTTCGATGCCAGATCCCATCTCACGGCTTCAACAATTTTTTTTTTTTTTTTTTTTTTTTTTTTTTCCAATCCTCTTCATGCTCTGAATCCTCCGATCAAACCACATGACCACGTTCCATGGAGTCCTTTGCCGAAAGATCAGAAGGTTCTGTTGCTGATCCCCGGAGAAGAAGCGAAAGACGACGCCGCTCACCTTCTCCGCCGTCGATCTCATCGCCGATCTCCATCCCCTTCACCGTAAACGCCGCACATGAGCGGGGAGAGAAGCAACGAGCACCACCACTTCCGTTTGACACCACCTCACTGTCGTTCGTCATCAGAGACGAGCCACCGTCATCAAAATTCCATCACCGCAAACAACGCAGCACCACCTCCGTCCGCGACATCCTTCGCCGACCACCATCTTGGATCTGTTCCCTTGCTCTTATCTTGACCTCACTCCTCATCACACGCCAGCAATTCGCCGTCGCTCAAGCTCCCCGAAGCTCCGCCATGACCACCGCCGCTTATCGCCTCCTCTACAACCAAGCAAGCCGACGAGTGAAGAAAACTCAGATCCCCTTTTGTATTGGGCTCAAACATACTTGTGGCCCATGAATATCATGGCATAGCAGGCCCAGACTTTGGCCCAATAGACACCAACCGAGCTCCTCACACCAATTTCCAAAACCCAAGAAGCTGCGTTCGCTTTCCAAAAAAAAAAAAAAAAAAAAAAAAAAAAAAAAGGAAAACAACTCCCGATCTCGTTCTAGCTCGTTACTTGTCGATCATAGCTCATCAATCGAGCTCCCTAAAATCAAGGTACCCTTTATCAAAAATTTACTTTATTATTCAAACTCAGAGTTCGTCCCTCCAAACCGGACTCCGAGGGAAGCAGTTTGCGGTCGTAGCTCGTCGATCTGACAGTGCGGCAGTTCGGAGTCGCAGCTCGTCGGTCTAACAGTTAGGTAGCTCGGTCGCAGCTCGCTCATCGCGCAGTCGCAGTTTGCCGACCTCAACAGCTCCGCCTAACTAACGACCTCAACAGCTCGCCGACCTCCTACTCGCCAAGCTCATGATCGCATTTCTCCGACCGTGCGACTCGCTGACCTTGTAGTACGCTAAACAACTAACCGATTTTAGAAATTAAACGACTCGGAATCATAGCTCACCGGCCTCGCGCCTAACTAACAAACGCCGAGCTCAGCCTCAAGCGCAATCTCGTATCTTTAGCCATTTTTTTTGCAGATCGTAGCTCGTCGATCTGACAGTGAGGCAGTTCGGAGTCGCAGCTCGGTCTAACAGTTAGGTAGCTCGGTCGCAGCTCGCTCATCGCGCAGTCGCAGTTCGCCGACCTCAACAGCTCCGCCTAACTAACGACCACAGCTCGCCGACCTCCTACTCGCCGAGCTCACGATCAGTCCTCTGACTGCACAACCCGCGGCCCACCGACCACGCAGCTCGCTAACTTCGCGGTCTAGCAATTCACACACGTCCGTCTATTGCTCCCGCCTAATGAGACCCAGCAGTCAATCCCAAGATCTTGGAGACCGACCTGAGATGCGCCGAGCTAACAAGAATCAACTTCGATGCATTCGCTACACCTCATGACACCGAACTGGGGGGGGGCTTATTGTTGGAGGTGGGTTTAGCACCCCCAATTAGCTAGGCTCATCTCAGCAAATAAGGCACCGAGCGTGCACCCCGAGCTTCCATCCCGAGCTCGCGCCCCGAGCTTCCATCCCGAACTCGCGCCCCGAGCTACCATCCCGAGCCCGCATCCCGAGCTACCGTCCTGAGCCCGCATCCCGAGCTTCCATCCCAAGCTCGCGCCCCGGGCTAACATTGATGCCGCGCGAAAACTTACTGTTCACGACACGCCTTGCACTGTTCATGAGCACTGTTCACAACGTGACTCGTACTGTTCACGGGTACTGTTCACGGGGACTGTTCACGACATGCCTCGCACTGTTCACGGGCACTGTTCACGACATGCCTTGCACTGTTCACCAGCACTGTTCACGACCTGTCCGTTACTGTCCGCGACCCGTCTCGTCAACATCACGTCATCCCCGAATCGCGGAAGGCCGCCTACGCGGTCCTTGCTATATATACCCCCTCACACGGATTCACTTGGAGATATCTGGACTGGGACCCCCGACCGCGGAAGGATCTCGCATTTATTACTCTTTCACTGGACTTCGGAACTTTTGATTTTTAGCCACTTTGAGACCTGCGGAAACTACCCGGTCTCTCTCTCTCTGTAACAAGGCAACAGTTTAGAACGCCGAACTGGACGTCCTTCGGAACCAGTTCGTAACTCTAAATTGTTCATTTCTCTCACCATCAATAAAAAGAAACACGGCCCCGGCCTACTCATCTTTCCCCCGGCCTGCCTTAATAGTGGTTAAATTGCTCTAATTAACGAAAATCTCACCTCTCATCTCCTAATCACTCTTTAAACACACTTAGTGATCCCCTGGATCAACAATAGAGCCGGTTGCGTTCCGGTCGGCAAATGAGGAGGAAAATGTGATTTATAGCTGTGCCCGGAGGGCTGTCTACGTACCCCGGGTTGGGGATCAAACCATTCGTAGTTCGTTGTTGGCGCAAAGATGACGCCGCGGTTGATACGTTGTTTGAGCTCATTAGGTCGGCGGTGAACGTGTGGTGACGAGCTCGGATAAGTCGGTGGTGAAGTGAGTAGTTGGTGAAGTTCATGTTGATGTTGCTTGTCATGCAAGATATTTGTTGTGCATGTTCTCTTTGGGGACGTGATCATGAAGTCTTCTCCTCGTGGTCATGAAGTCTTTGGCCAAAGTCATATCTCTTCTCCTTGTCGTTACACACCATGCTCGTCGTTGTGTTTGGTGAGGTCGATGGTTGAGATCGGAGCTCGGTACGTCGTGAGAGCTCGGGTCTGTTGGTTTGGGTTAGCTCGGCGTGGGTGCCGTGAGAGCTCGGTCATCTTTTGATGGTGAGAGGAAGATGGTGACGTGCATGTCTAGTTCGGTGTGTCGACGTCTCATCTCTTTCATGCTTGTTGCTTGGAATGCAAGTTACCTCATTTGGTTTTGTTGTTGGCTCGGAGATCAGTATGCATGAGCTCGGCGGCGAGCTGGTCGGGATGGTGATGTTTGATCGGAGGTCGGTAGTGAGCAAGGTGGTGAGCTCGGAGCTCGGTAGTGAGTATGTGGTGAGCTCGGCGGTGAGCGTATGGTCGGAGATGAGCTCGGCGGTGAGCGTATGGTCGGAAATGAGCTCGGCGGTGAGCTCGACGGTGAACTCGGCGGTGAGCTCGTCTCCTTCTTCCCGAGAGAGGCCGTTCTGGTATATTAAACCTTGACCATAACCAACAATGATGCACGACAGAGAAGAGGAAGGGAGAGAGATGATGCAGCGACGGAGAAGCTAGGTCGCGGTAAGGAGGAAGATGGCGAGGAGGCTGGGATGGATCGCGGCAAAGAGAAGAGAAGAAGAAGATAGCAACGGAGAAGAGAAAAAAAAGAGAAGGAGAAAAATAATGAGAGAGGCGAGAGAGGCAAGGGAGAGAGCGCCTTTTTTTCTTAGAGAGAGAGAGAGAGAGAGAGCTCCCCTTTCCTTTTGCTCCTTTACTCCTATTTATAGAGATATATGGGGGTGTGTCAAGGTTAAAGTTGATGGGCTTTTGCTTTGGAATGGGTCAAAAATGGGGGTGGGCTAATCCCCACACCTACAATAGCCCTCCCCCAAGTTCGGCGAGTGAGTGTCGAAGTCGGCGGACGAAACAAGTCCTAGCTCGATATATGTTAACCTGCAAATAAGGGTGAACTTGATTAGTGTTTAAAATCTTATGCGTAAGTGCGAGACTAGGCTCGGCACTTGTTGATCGTATGCATTGCGAGATGAGCTCGGCTTTTTATGACTCTTAAGCTTAAGTACGAGGCTAGGCTCGGCACTTATCTTGTCGAGTTTTTGCGAGATGAGCTCGGCTTTTGATGACTCTTAAGCTTAAGTACGAGACTAGGCTCGACACTTAAGCTTGTCGAGTTTTTGCGAGATGAGCTCGGCTTTTGATGACTCCTAAGCTTAAGTACGAGGCTGGGCTCGACACTTATCTTGTCGAGTTTTTGCGAGGTGAGCTCGGCTTTTGATGACTCTTAAGCTTAAGTACGAGGCTGAGCTCGACACTTATCTTGTCGAGTGTTTGCGAAATGAGCTCGGCTTTTGATGACTCTTAAGCTTAAGTACGAGGCTGGGCTCGGTACTTATCTTGTCGAGTGTTTGCGAGATGAGCTCGGCTTTTGAGGAGAAAGAAAAGAGTAAAAAATAAAATAAGCTCCGCACTTATCTGTATGGAGCTGTTCGGAGATGAGGGCGATGTTCCCGACATTTGCCGAACTACTCTTTGCGTGTAGAAAATCCTCAAACCCCCTCCCTCTAGCGCCAATTGTTGGAACGTGTTTGAGCAAGTCTCCCGCAAATCAATTTGTATCGGGGAAGTTCGGGGATTTCTGTTAAGATAGAGCCGGTTGCATTCTGGTCGGCAAATGAGGAGGAAAATGTGATTTATAGCTGTGCCCAGAGGGCTGCCTACGTACCCCGGGTTGGGGATCAAGCCATTCGTAGTTCATTGTTGGCGCGAAAATCCTCAAACTCCCTCCTTCTAGCGCCAATTGTTGGAACGTGTTTGAGCACGTCTCCCGCAAATCAATTTGTATCGGAGAGGTTCGGGGATTTTCTGTGAAGATAGAACCGGTTGCGTTCCGGTCGGCAAATGAGAAGGAAAATGTGATTTATAGCTGTGCCCGGAGGGCTGCCTACGTATCCCGGGTTGGGGATCAAGCCATTCATAGTTCGTTGTTGGCGCGGAGATGACGCCGCGGTTGATACGTTGTAGCTCATTAGGTCGGCGGTGAACGTGTGGTGACGAGCTCGGATAAGTCGGTGGTGAAGTGAGTAGTTGGTGAAGTTCATGTTGATGTTGCTTGTCATGCAAGATATTTGTTGTGCATGTTCTCTTCAGGGACGTGATCATGAAGTCTTCTCCTCGTGGTCATGAAGTCTTTGGCCAAAGTCATATCTCTTCTCCTTGTCGTTACACACCATGCTCGTCGTTGTGTTTGGTGAGGTCGGTGGCTGAGATCGGAGCTCGGTACGTCGTGAGAGCTCGGAACTCGGTACGTCGTGAGAGCTCGGAACTCGGTACGTCGTGAGAGCTCGGGTCGGTTGGTTTGGGTGAGCTCGGCGTGGGTGCCGTGAGAGCTCGGTCATCTTTTGATGGTGAGAGGAAATGGTGACGTGCATGTCTAGTTCGGTGTGTCGACGTCTCATCTCCTTCATGCTTGTTTCTTGGAATGCAAGTTACCTCATTGAGTTTTGTTGTTGGCTCGGAGATCAGTATGCATGAGCTCTACGGCGAGCTGGTCGGGACGGTGATGTTTGATCGGAGGTCGGTAGTGAGCAAGGTGGTGAGCTCAGAGCTCGGCGGTGAGTTTGTGGAGATGAGCTCGGCGGTGAGCGTATGGTCGGAGATGAGCTCGGCGGTGAGCTCGACGGTGAACTCTGTTGGAGGTGGGCCTAGCACCCCCAATTAGTTAGGCCCATCCTAGGAAAAGTCCCTCTTCAGCTCGGCCGCCGACCTGAAGGCACCGTGCTCATATCACCCGAGCTCCCGAGGACGCACCTCGGGTCCGGCCTGACACCACCAAAGCAGGATTGTCAGAGGAGCAGAAGGCACGTGGGAGCTGGTAGAACAGTGCCCTACCCGCGTAGGGATACGGCTTCGACTCGACGTCCCACCAACCCTGCAGAGTCGACGAAGGAGGAAAGGACACGTGGAGGAGAGTTGGCAAAACAGTGCGCTGCTCTGCAACACGCCACGCCGAGCTCATCATGACCTCCCTCCTCGAAAGCCGGAACACGCCTCCTAGGCCACCTTCCCCACGAAACAGGCCGAAGACGCCACGTAGCCCCGAGATCCCGGGGAGCAGGAAGTCGACTGCCTGTATAAATACCCCTCGATGTCATTAATGATCGGGATCATAAAATTTTGTATCTCACCTACCACAAGCTACCCGACCTCTCTCTTTTTGTAACAAGACAGCAATTTAGAACGCCGAACTGGACGTCCTTCGGAACCAGTTCGTAACTCTAAATTGTTCACTTCACTTATCATCAATAAAAAGAACACGGCTGTTGGAGGTGGGCCTAGCACCCCCAATTAGTTAGGCCCATCTTAGGAAAGGCCGTTCCTCGGTGCGGTCGCCGGACTTAATATCACCGACCTGCAAGACCTGAAAGCAACGTACCCCGGGCCCGCGCTGTCCGCCGCGCTGGGCTCGGTAGCCGACCTGAAAGTAACGTACCCCGGGCCCGCGCTGATGCCCCGCCAGAGCAGGAAGTGTCAGAAGAGTAGGCGCGTGGGAGTTGGTAAGGCAGTACCCTACCCGCGTAGGGACGTGCCTTCGCCCGACGTCCCACCAACCCTGCAGAGCTGACAAGGGCAGGAGGGAGCAGGTGGAACAGAGTTGGTAAAACAGTGCATTGCTCTGCAACACGCCACGCCGAGCTTATCATGACCTCTCTCCTCGAAAGCCGGGACACGCCTCCTAGGCCACTTTACCCGCAAAAGAGGCCGTAGACGACACGTGGCCCGAGATCCCGTGGAGCAGGAAGCCAACCCCGACTATATATACCCCTCATATGTCATTAATTGGGGGGACTCTGATTTTGACTCTCTCACCTACCATAAGTTACCCGACCTCTTTGTCTTTGTAACGAGATAACGCTTTAGAACGCCGAACTGGACGTCCTTCGGAACCAGTTCGTAATTCAAAAGCGTTTACTTTTCTTTCATCAATAACACGAAACACGGCCCCCGGCCTGCTCATATTTCTCCCGACCTGTCTTAATCGTGGTTAAATTGCTCTATTAACGAAAATCTCACCTCCCGTCTCCTAATCATTCTTTAAACACACTTAGTGATCCGTGGGATCAACAATTGGCGCTCCAGGGAGGGGGGAGATTCTTCTATACGCAAGGAGCAGTTCAACCACCACCGCAACCGCAGCAACGATGGCAATTCCGCCCCCAAGAGTGTTGTCAGACCACGAGACCCCGGCCCAAACAACGGCCCAGGCCCCGACAACGGCCCCGCGAACGACTCAAACGACGGCGACCATCCCGTCGTCGGCCCAAGCGGCTGCCAACCAGACGACTCCCCGAGAGCAGTTCTTCAGGGCCCCGCCCCCGGCTTCGGCACCTGCTCATCCCGACGGCTCCGCCGCTCACAACGCGCCCCGAGCATCGGAGGATCAGCCCACGCTGTCCGCCGTGATGCAAACCTTGCTCGCCCGAATAGACGAGCTGACGCGAGCCACCGACCAACGGTTCGCCACGCTAGGGGCCTCCCGTGACCGGTCGGACAACACCGGGTCCCCCGACGTCCATCCCCGAGAACCGGTCTCTCGGGAAGAAACCCCCCGCTTCCAGACAAGCCGACCGAGCGACGCGCCGTCTGGATCCGAAGGGCCGGACGGACGTTTCGTCCCGGCCGTAGGAAGCCACCCGGGCGACGAAGCCCACCATCTCCGATCCAGCGCGGAGCGCTCAAGAGACGCGGAGTTCGAGGCTATGAAGGAGACCATCCGTGCGATGTCCTCCAAAATCCACCAAGCCACCAGCGCGGCCCCGGAAATCGATCGCGTCCTCAGAGAGACGCAGAACACGCCGTTCACCCGCCGGATCGCCTCCGTCCCACTCCAGCACCTCGGAAAGCTCAAGCTACAGCCCTACGCGGGCACCACCGACCCGGCCCAGTATCTTACGGCGTTCACCATCGCCATGGGCCGCGCCCACTTCTCACCAGACGAGCGCGAAGCCGCTCACTGCCAGCTTTTCGTGGAGAACCTCACCGGCCCGGCCCTCACGTGGTTCTCTCGGCTAAAGACGCACTCCATCGACAGCTTCAGGGACCTGTCGACCACCTTCCTCGAGCACTACTCCATCTACATCCGGCAGTCCGCATCCAGCGCGGACCTTTGGGCAATGAACCAAGGAGCGAAGGAGTCGCTCAGATCCTTCATAGAACGCTTCAAGGCCACGGCCTCCCAAAGCAACGTGACCGACGAGTCAGCACTCCCCGCTCTGAGAAAAGGACAGCGGGCCGATTCGGCCTTCAAGGACGATATGAAGCTCAACAGGCCGCGCTCGCTGGAAGACGCCTTGCACCGCGCTGGACTCTTCGTCGAGCTCGAGGAAGAGAAGGCGGCTGAATCAAGAAACAGTGCCTCTCACAAGGCCCCGGCCCCAAAGGAGCGGCCCCAGGAAAGGTATCAGGAGCCTCGTCAACATTACGACGACGAGTACCAGCGCAGCAAGGGAAAGCAGGCCGCTGCATTCCTTGTCAACGGACCGCCCTCCGGCCTCCGTCTGCACGATCCCGTACTTCCCCCCAACCCCGCGCCAGGATTGCCTTGGAACAAATACGTACGGGATCCCCGCCCGCAGGATCGGCGTCCCGACGAGCCGAGCGATAGGGAACCCCGACCAGAGGAACCTTACGACAGGACGGCCTTCTGCGACTTCCACCGGCGAAAGGGGCACCCGACCTCGCACTGCCGCGCGCTCCAAGAGGTCCTGCTGAAACAATTTCAGCGGGGAGAAATCAGCGTCCCAGAGCGGCTGCGACCGCATGCTCGGGACGGCGATCACGATCAACCCCGCGACAACCAAGGTCGCGAGGATAACCGGGCTAGGCCCTACCACCGCGCCCAGAACGACGACCGGCGGCGACGATCTCCCTCGCGAGACCGGGAAACAGGTAGATCGCCTCCCCCGGCCCGCACTCTGATAGGGATGATCATGGGAGGCCTCCTCTCGTGTAACGACTCAGTGCGGTCCATCAAGCGTCACGAGAGGAGGACCGAAGCATCCCTGAAGTGGCGCTCCGGGCCGGAGATCGACGCCCAGGACACGAGCAAGAGGGGGATATGTTTCACTGAGGCCGATGCGGCCGGGGTCCACCAGCCCCACAACGACCCCCTCGTCGTACAAGTCCGCGTAGCCGACTGCGACGTTAGCAGAGTCCTCGTCGATACGGGCAGCTCGGTCGACCTCATCTTCAAGGAGACCCTCGCCAGGATGAACCTGAACGGGGTCGAGATCAAGCCGCACTCCATCCCGCTAACCGGCTTCGCCGGGGACACCGTCAACGGAATCGGCACCATCGAATTGCCGGTCTACGTAGGTCGGGTGACGAAAATCGTCAAGTTCGTGGTCTTCGACACCACCCCGATCTACAACATCATCCTTGGAACCCCCTGGCTGCACTCGATGAAGGCGGTCACGTCGACGTACCATCAGTGCCTCAAGTTCCCCAACCAGGCCGGCACATACACTCTTAGGAGTAACCAGAGGGTCTCCCGCGCCTGCTTCGCCATCGAGCACAAGCAAGGCCGCGCCGCGCCGGCCTGCTTGGCCATCAATGCGCTTCAGCCCGGCGAGCTCGGCGCCCAGGACCTCCCCGAGCGGGACCTTGTCACCCAGGTCAACATCGACCCACGCGACCCCGCCCGCTGCGTCGGCATCGGCACCGACCTCGACGAGAGCATCAAGCAAGAGCTGGTCGAGTTCCTAGGGCAGAACGTCTCCACCTTCGCCTGGTCAACTGGCGGCATGCCCGGCATTGACCCGAACACGTGCAGCCACGAGCTCAACGTGGATCCAACCTGCAGGCCGGTCAAGCAGAAGCGGCGAAAGCTTGGCCCGGAGCGCGCCCAAGCGGTCAATGATGAGGTAGAGAGGCTCACCGCGGCCGGCTCGATCACCGAGGTGAGGTACCCGGACTGGTTAGCCAACCCAGTGGTAGTCAAGAAGAAAAGCGGAAAATGGAGGGTCTGCGTGGATTTCACCGACCTCAATAAGGCATGCCCTAAGGACAGCTTCCCCCTCCCCCGAATCGACCAGGTCGTCGAAGCCACCGCGGGAAACGAGCTACTCTCCTTCATGAATGCCTTCTCGGGGTATAACCAAATCCCCATGCACCCCGATGATCAGGAGAAGACCGCGTTCATCACGGACCGAGGCATTTACTGCTACAAGGTAATGCCCTTCGGACTAAAAAACGCCGGGGCCACCTACCAACGGCTCGTCAACCGGATGTTCGCCGACCAAATAGGCCGCACTATGGAGGTATACATAGATGACATGCTGGTGAAGTCTCTGGTGGCAACCGACCACGTCACTCACCTCCGGTCGTGCTTCCAAACGCTGAACGAATACAACATGAAGCTGAACCCGGCCAAGTGTTCCTCCGGCGTCACATCGGGCGAGTTCCTCGGGTACATCATCACCCAGCGCGGGATCGAGGCCGACCCCAAGCAGATCCGAGCTATCATCGAGCTCAAATCCCCGGAGAGCACGCGTCAAGTACAACGACTCACCGGGAGAATCGCCGCACTAAATCGATTCATCTCCCGTTCTACCGACAAGTGTCTCCCGTTCTACCAACTGCTCCGGGCTAACAAGCGGTTTGAGTGGGACGACAAATGCGAGGACGCCCTCCGACAGCTGAATGAGTACATATCCACTCCCCCCGTCCTGTCCAAGCCAGAAGAAGGCGAAATCCTCTACCTCTACGTCGCCATCTCCACGTCAGCAGTCAGCGGCGTGCTAGTGCGGGAGGACCGGGGTGACCAAAAACCCATCTCCTACATCAGCAAGTCGCTCGACGACGCGGAGAGCAGGTACCCGACTCTGGAGAAGCTCGCCCTGGCAGTGGTCGTCGCAGCTAGGAAGCTCCGGCCTTACTTTCAATCCCACGCGATTGCCGTCCTAAGCACCTACCCCCTCAGAAACATCCTCCACAGCCCGAGCCGATCAGGCCGGATAATGAAGTGGGCCGTTGAGCTGAGCGAATATGAAATCGAGTACCGAGGTCGGACCGCGATCAAATCTCAAGCCCTGGCCGATTTCCTAGTCGAGTTGACACCCGAGCTGACAGTCAGCGAAGTGCCCGAAGTGTGGACTCTGCATGTCGACGGATCGGCCTCCAAACACGGGTCCGGCGTCGGCATACGCCTCGAATCCCCGACCAAGGAGATCCTCGAGCAGTCTTTCCGCCTGGCCTTCCCGGCATCAAACAACGAGGCCGAGTACGAAGCTCTGATCGCCGGTCTGCGCCTAGCAAAGGAGGTCGGTGCGAAGAAAATCCGGGCTTACTGCGACTCCCAGCTCGTCGCCAATCAGTTCAGTGGGGAGTACGAGACCAAGAACGATCGCATGGATGCCTACCTCACGGTGACCCAAGGCTTGGCCGCAGACTTTGCCGAGTTCACCCTGACAAAGATCCCCCGAGGCGATAACACTTCCGCAGATGCCCTCGCCGCGCTAGCATCCACCTCGGCCCCGGCCCAACGACGAGTGATCCCGGTCGATAGCATCGATTTCCCCAGCATCGAGCTGCCAAAGGGGGCCTACTTGATCAACCCCCAGGCCGCGGACGAAGGAGCACCACCTCCCGAAGTTCTACCACCACCCCCGGTCGAGCCCGAACTGCCAGACTGGCGAGTCGACCTACTGCTATACATCGCAGACGGCATTCGCCCCCCAGACCGATGGGCCGCCCGGCGGCTAAGAAAGAAGTGTGCCCAATATACGATGCTGGACGGCAATCTGTTCCGATGGAGCGCTTCGGGAACCCTGCTCGCCTGCCTCCACGGGCAGGAAACCATCGACGTGATGAAGGAAATGCACGCAGGCGCCGACGGAAACCATTCCGGTGGCCGGGCTCTCGCCCTGAGAATACGGAACCAAGGCCACTACTGGCCGACAATGCTCCAAGACTGCGAAAAATTCGCAGCCCGGTGCGAGAAGTGCCAGCGCCACGGTCCCCTTATTCACTGTCCAACCGAGCTCCTCGCCACTGCGGTGGCACCCTACCCCTTCATGCGATGGGCCATGGACATAGTCGGGCCCCTTCCCCGATCTCGCCAAAAGCGCTTCCTCTTAGTCATGACCGACTACTTCACCAAATGGGTCGAAGCCGAATCATACGCCAAGATCAAGGCAGAGGACGTCCGAAAATTCGTCTGGAAGTTCATCATCTGCCGGCACGGGCTCCCGTACGAGATCGTCACCGACAACGGTGCCCAATTCACATCGGCCATCTTCGAAGACTTCTGCGCGAAGTGGAAAATCAGACTAAGTAAGTCCACTCCGAGGTACCCCCAGGGGAACGGACAAGCCGAGGCCACCAACAAGACCATCCTCGACGGCCTGAAAAAGCGACTAAATAACAAGAAAGGGTCCTGGGCCGACGAGCTCGATGGAGTCCTTTGGTCCCAGCGCACAACACCAAAGACATCGACTGGCCGAACACCGTTCAACCTCTCCCACGGCATGGAAGCAATGGCCCCATCCGAAGTCGGGCTCCCCACTCCTCGCCGCGCTATGCTCACCCAGCAACCCGCACTGAACAACGCCATCCTACTCAGCGAGCTGGATTTCCTTGAAGAGCAGCGGGACCATTCCCTACTCCGAATCCAGAACTACCAGCAGCTCGCCTCCAAATATTACAACAAGAAGGTTCGAGGCCGGTTCTTCGCCGAGGGCGACCTGGTCCTCCGCAAGGTCTTCGAAAACACCGCCGAGATAAACGCAGGCAAGCTCGGTGCCAATTGGGAGGGCCCCTACCTTATCTCCAAGGTCGTAAAACCAGGCGTCTACGAGCTAGTCACGATGAACGGCGGCGCCATCCCGCGCTCATGGAACTCGATCAACCTCAAGCGCTTCTACTATTAAGCCCCCGGGCTCCATTCCGCTCTCCGCTTTTGTAAACAATCGAACTACGACTGGCTTGATCCCTTATACTAAAGGGTACGTAGGCAACCCCTAACCAGGGTTCAGCTATCAACCTAATAAAACCTTTTTTACAAAGGAAGACGCTCCCGAGCTCCAAACGCTCATAAAAAAAAAAAAAAAAAAAAAAAAAAAAAAAGGGGAAGCCGGGCTCCAAATGCTCGCACTACAAAAAAAAAGGGGACCGAGCTCCGGTGCTCGCTCTCCCCGGCACACAAGTTATAAGTGCCAAAGCCGGGCCCCAGGGCCCGCACCTCTACTAGACACACAAGCATTAAGTGTCTCTAAAGCCGGGCTCGCTACCCGCACCAAAAAAACAAGGTACACAAGCAATAAGTGCCTTAAGCCGAGATTACCTCGCACCCAATACAAAAGCACGGTCCACGACCTGCTTACTTGACAGAGTACGGTCTACGACCTACTCTCCCAATCAAAAAAGCCTCGAAATGGCACTTGTACAAAAAAGCCTCGAAAGGGCCAACGGCCTCGATATTATTAAAAAGGGCCCACGGCCTTGTCATTACAACAGCCTCGAAACGGCACTTACAAAGAAGAAAGAAAGAGCCAACGGCCTTGTCATCATTAAAAGGGCCCACAGCCTAGTCATTGCATAAACGGCCTACGGCCCAGTCTCTACAAAAAGAAGAAAACAAAAAGGAAAAAGTTTTTACAAGGCCGCATCGGCCGGTCGGTCTTCACTCCCGTCAGCACGGGTACCATCTAAATCAGCCGGGGCCACCATCCTCGCGTTGGTCCCGTACTCACCAAGGAAGGGCTGCCCAGACCCCTCTTCCCCAACCACGGCTCCACCGGGTGGCACGTCGGTTCCGGTCTCACCGGACGGCGCGTCCGTACCGGCCTCAACGGCAGACAGGACCGAGGGATCTGCTTGCACAATCCCAGCAGCTTCGGGGACTCCCTCGTCAGCAGACGGCATCGAGGGATCTGCTTGGACGGTCTCAGCGACCGCAAGAACGTCCCCAGCAGCCAGCGGAGCCTCCAAGATCAGATCCACCACGGGGGTGCTAGAGGGAGCGACAGGTATAATGTGCTCAAGCAGAACACCGTGAGCACGGTCCAGAGGGATTTCCAGATCCTCCGGGGTCAAATCCGGAAAGTCCATCCCGTCCAGTACGGCACCGAATGCCGCCTCGTCCTCGTCCAGCTTCTGATACCGGTAGAACGGTACCGACACCCCGTCCTCTGCTTCCATCCTCTTGAGGCAGGCCTTTACGCCGGTCACCTGGCTGTACAGAAGGTGAGGCTCTAAGGCCCGGCGGCGCCCGTCCAGGTGGGCGCGGATCTTCTCCATCTTCGCGGACCACTTCCGGTTCCGCGCTTCCCACCGGGCTGACACCCGATCGCTCTCCGCAGCCACGGCCACCTTGGCCCGGCCTATGGCGGACTCCATCCCCTTCACCCTGGAGCGGAGTGTCTCCCGCTCCCCCTTCAGGAGCCCGTTCTCCTCCTCGAGCCCCGACGCCCGATCCCACCCAGCTGCAGCACGGTCCCTTTCGGCCTCTAGTGCAGACTGCAGACTGGCCACCTCGACCGCCCGGGCTCTTAACCGCACCGCCTCCTCTTCCAGCGCCGCAGATCGGGCCTTCTCATCTCTCAGCTCCTTCTCGAGCCCATGGAGACGGGTAGACTGGATCTGCGAGCTGGACTCCCGGCACTCCCGGAGGAAGTTAATCGAGGCGGCCTGCTCGGCGAGCCTCTTCTCATAGGCCTCCGCCAGAAAGGCACTAAGGGCCATCGTCTGCATTAAACAAGTTGTTAACAAAGACGCGCAACAAGTCTAGCTAAAAGCAGTTAGACCAGAGCAGGAGCTTACCCGAGCTGCGGATCGCGCCACCTGACGGAAGGTGTCGGACTCCGCCATCTCCAGCGGGACGAAGTGCGGGTACCTCTGCCCGAACATCATGGCCTGCGCCAGCTCGTGGGTAAAGAAGAAGCTGTAGTCCCGAGGCCCATCGTCGGAACCTCCCGAGGCGCCGCCCACTTCGGCGCTGCGACCCTCGGCCTCCTGCACAGCAGCAGGATCCTCCACAACGACGATCGTCTCGCCGACCCCATCGCCCCCTTGGGCCCGGGTCTCATCGACCCCCCCTGCCGGCACGACGGCCAAAGGCACCTCGGGCTCCGGCCCGGGCAGTGTAGGCCGGATGACCTCCCGACCTCCGGAAGAGGACTCTCCCGTCCTCCTCTTCTTTCTGCCGGTCTCCCCACCGGCAGCCCGGTCTTCCCTCCTCTTCGAGGGAGTCGCCGCGGAGGAATCCCCCGCAACCCGTGGTGCCGGGTCTCGCCTAACCGGCACCTCGGGTATCGGCGGCGGCGGTGCAACAAACGAGTCCGCGTACTGCGGATTGGCAAACCTCGCTCTACCTGCGAAGGAAGAACCGTTAGTTCGGCAAAAAAAAAAAAAAAAAAAAAAAAAAAAATTAAAAAAACCACCTCCGGTCATTGCAGCTTCGATTCTCGCAGCGGTGAAGGACTTCCACTCTCTCCGACGCACTGTCCTGAGCACGGCAAGTAGACCTGCGTAGTCCGGTAGCTTGAATCTGGAGGAGTGAGGGCCTGAAGAGCAAGACAAAAAAAAAAATCATCAGTCAGACAACCAAAGAGGAGAAGTCAGCTCGACCTGCAAATCCCTACCCGGGGAAAAATTCCAATCCCGGGTGTATCTCGCCAACGGATCGAGCCCAGCCACGGCGGTAGCCCGGACGTAGAAGTAGCTGCGAGACCTGTCCTCGACCTTCGACAGCTTGCTCGCCCTAGACCCCGAGCTGGGTGCCTCCAGAACGTTCGCCGCGGGCTTGAAAGCTGCATAGAAGGTCCCAGGAATCCCGGGGTTTGCCTTCTGCTGGGTGAACGCCTCGAACATAGGCAACGTCACCTCCACGTCGCATTCGTGCCCTAGGGTCAGCAGCACGATCATCCCCTGGACCGTGGACGGGCAGACCTGCGAGAAGGCCAAGCCCCGCGCCCGGCAATACTGGACGAACAGCTCGGGGAGAGGAAGGCGCAAGCCGCACTTCTGGAAGAACGACTCGTACAAACAGACGAAGCCCGGCCGAGGAGTCCACGGGCGCTCCTCCGCCCTGGGTACCCTGAGCTCAACGCCGGCGGAAAAACCACACAGATTCCCCAGGAGGGTCACCGACTCCGCTGTGCTCCAGGTCGGTGACCCTCCCTGCTCGTAGAGGACCAGGGGGGACCTCACCCTGGCCACTCGAGCTCCGCCTCCACGGCCGCCCTGACGGCCACCACGGTCGCCCAGACGCCCGGTTCTACCCTCAGCTTGGCCAACACCGCGACCGCCAGAGGATCTAACCACCGTCTTCGGCCGGAGATGGGTCCCCGGGAGCAACGGGGCGGCCCCCGAAGTCGAGGGGGCCAACTGTTCCCCACTGTCTGCCCCTCGTCGCGGAGAAGAGGCATGTTCGGAATCACCGGAGGAGGAACTCGGAGAATCGTTACCGCCACCACGGGACGCCGATTCTTCGCTCGACTCAACTCTGATACCGTCTAACATCGGAGCCATTGCACGGAGAGGAGGAAATCGAAAAGACAGGAAGAAAGTAGGAAGAGAAGGAGGAAATCGGAGAAAGGAGGTTACCTTAAGAGTATGCGCAGAAGGTTTTAACAGTAGGAGGAAGAAGGTTTAAATAGAGGAAGGGGGACAGTGAAGCGACGCCTGGACGCGTGTCAAAAGAAGCACGGCTGCCCAAAAAACCTAATGATGACGACTCCTCGATCTCCCACGTCAAAAAGCAGGGGGTGCCTCGGTAACCACGAAGCGTCTGTCACACGCCGCGCGTGGGCATCTCGCGCGAAAAACGAGGCAACCTTTCGATTCCCCGCGTGGCAGATACGCGCCAACCTCCTACAGATTTTTCGGAAAAGGCACACACAATTGAGCACGGAAAAACCGTCCTAAGATGCGCCGAACTAACATTAGATCAACTTCGGCATGCTCACTTCGCCTCGCGACACCGAACTGGGGGAGGGCCTATTGTTGGAGGTGGGCCTAGCACCCCCAATTAGTTAGGCCCATCTTAGGAAAGGCCGTTCCTCGGTGCGGTCGCCGGACTTAATATCACCGACCTGCAAGACCTGAAAGCAACGTACCCCGGGCCCGCGCTGTCCGCCGCGCTGGGCTCGGTAGCCGACCTGAAAGTAACGTACCCCGGGCCCGCGCTGATGCCCCGCCAGAGCAGGAAGTGTCAGAAGAGTAGGCGCGTGGGAGTTGGTAAGGCAGTACCCTACCCGCGTAGGGACGTGCCTTCGCCCGACGTCCCACCAACCCTGCAGAGCTGACAAGGGCAGGAGGGAGCAGGTGGAACAGAGTTGGTAAAACAGTGCATTGCTCTGCAACACGCCACGCCGAGCTTATCATGACCTCTCTCCTCGAAAGCCGGGACACGCCTCCTAGGCCACTTTACCCGCAAAAGAGGCCGTAGACGACACGTGGCCCGAGATCCCGTGGAGCAGGAAGCCAACCCCGACTATATATACCCCTCATATGTCATTAATGGGGGGGACTCTGATTTTGACTCTCTCACCTACCATAAGTTACCCGACCTCTCTGTCTTTGTAACGAGATAACGCTTTAGAACGCCGAACTGGACGTCCTTCGGAACCAGTTCGTAATTCAAAAGCGTTTACTTTTCTTTCATCAATAACACGAAACACGGCCCCCGGCCTGCTCATATTTCTCCCGACCTGTCTTAATCGTGGTTAAATTGCTCTATTAACGAAAATCTCACCTCCCGTCTCCTAATCATTCTTTAAACACACTTAGTGATCCGTGGGATCAACAACGGCCCCCGGCCTGCCCAAAATATTCCCGACCTGCCTCAATTTGTGGTTGACTCTCTAATTAACGAAAATCTCGCCTCTCTCACCCTAATCAACCCCTTAATCTTCATTAGTGATCCCCGGGATCAACAAACTCGGCGGTGAGCTCGTCTCCTTCTTCCCGAGAGAGGCTGCTCTGGTATATTAAACCTGCCCAAAACCAACAATGATGCACGACAGAGAAGAGGAAGGTAGAGAGATGATGGAGCGACGGAGAAGTTGGGTCACGGTAAGGAGGAAGATGGCGAGGAGGCTGGGATGGATCTCTCCCTTGCCTCTCTCGCCTCTCTCATTATTTTTCTCCTTCTCTTTTTTTTTCTCTTTGCCGTTGCTATCTTTTTCTTCTCTTCTCTTTGCCGCAATCCATCCCAGCCTCCTCGCCGTGACGATAGAGAATTATTAATTGTTCTTTTTGATATAGTGTAGCCGTTAACGTACCAATCGCTCTTATAAAATAGGGTTATAATCATGTCCCTTTTTGGCAAGTTCAAAATATTAATATATTATATAAAGCTACCTAAAAACGGAAATAATTGTCAAACTAATAAGAGCATCATTATTGGGATATCTTAATTGGGTATCTTAGATAAAAGTTAGATTAAATTAAATAAAAAAAAAGAAATTACCTAAGAACCGTTTCTTAATTTAGATTCTTAAGAACCGATTCTTAACTGATACATGTCATGTTTTTATTTGTAGGAGCTGTTGAGAAGGGGAAACGGTGTGCGATGGGATTCATTTTTCTCCGACTCTCCTCGTTTTCTCCATCGGCAAACCCTTCTCCGACTCTTCCTTTCTCTCCGACTCTTCCTTGCTCTCTCTCAAATTCGTTCATCCTCTCGATTATTGTTCAAGTCTTCCTTTCTCTCCGACTCATCCTTTCTCTCCGACTCATCCTCACAACAACGAGCTTCAAGTCTCTCGGCTATTTGCAGTATCGCGAAAACTCATCCTCAAGCAGAAGCCTCTCTCGGCTAATTTTCTCCGGCCGATGGGTTTTGGGAGCAGATCATCAGTTTCTAGTCTCTGGTTAGTTAATTTTTTTTTGATTCTTACATCTCGTGGGTTTTGAGCTCATCAAACATGGTTATTGTTCTGGCTTAATCCGATTTTCCGTTCTGAGTTATTACAAATTGAATCCTATTCTATCATGCACTGCTGTTGTTGATTTTCGTGTAGATTTGTTCAGAATCTATGATGATCTAGGGTTGTTTTAATCGTTTTCCTAGCATCGAATCGATCAGAATCCGATTGGTTTCGAGCAATTATTTCAATTGTGCATATTATCAAGTTGCGAATTCAATTGATATGGGCAAAGTTAATTCCATCAGATCTCACTTTTCCCTTTGTTTGCATTGTGGTTATGTTTTTTTTTTCTTTCACAGCCATCCGAGAGAGAAGAAGTCTTTTTAAGTGATTAAGGATCTGCAAAAAGTATCCATCTGAGGTTTAACAATGGTAATTCTCGATCCATCTCAGAATTATCGTAGTAGCTATATGATATTTTAATGGAGGAAAAACCTAATGTTACCACTTGCGTTTGCTTTGGTTTTGGCGGATCATGCTCTTTTTGATAGTAATAAATGCATGTTAGTCTTACATTATGGTTGTGTTAGGTGTGTTAAATGGTTGTGATGAATGGTTTAGGCTGGTAGAAATATGTCTACTCGTTCTGGTTGTGTTCAATGCTTTCTTTTGACTTTGTTTCTCTTCTATTAAACCCGTAGCTTCTTCACTCTCTTCCACTACCTTCTAAAACAACATTCCTTCTTCATTTGTCTATCATGTTTGTTTTTCTTCTATTAAACCCGTAGCTTCTTCACTTTCTTCCACTATCTTCTAAACACATTCATTCTTCACTATCTTCTAAACACATTCATTCTTCTTTGACCTTCTCTGAAATGGCTTCTCCGAATCCATTTAGTCAGCCATCAAACTGTTTTTCGTTTTACTTTGTTTCTTTGTGTTTCGATTTAGTTTAAGGTTATGACGTGCTTTCATATATGTACTTCTCTATTTGGAAAAGAAACTTGACTTTGCTCTGTCTTTATTCTTTGAATATTACTTAAGAAACCTTCAGTTAAAAGTATTGCGGCATATTGCCTAAATAGTTGATTTGCATGTGGGTGTGGATATGCTTCCACAAAGAGAGGCTTCATATTGTGTGCTGCAAGCTTTAAAAGTCTATTTGAATACCATCAAAAGTAAATTTAACCAAGCAAATTCTGTGTTGAACTCTGTTGATTGGTTTCACTTTTATTATTTAGGGAGAATAATTCAACATGTTGGCCTCATCGTAGGATCTTGATTAACTGAGAGAGGATTGGATACATTAAACAAGAGGAAGCGGGAAATGACCGTGGAATTATATTCTTTAGGAGAGAAAATGGAGACGAAAAGTGAGTTCCATGGAATTCTACAGAATGAGAATCCAAAACTAAAGAAAGCTTAGTGAGTCGCATTCCCAGTTCAAGAATCATTGAGAGTAACTTTTTTATTTATTGATGTAATGTTGTCTCTACCATTGTGATTCCAGATGAGCGTGTGCCTACTGAGCTAAAGAAAGCCATTATGCAAGCCCAAACAGAGAAGAAGCTAACACAGTCCCAACTTGCTCAAGTATTTTATCCTTCTCTCTATATTTATATCTCTCTTATTATTACCAGTCTTATGTCACGAAAACACTTGTTTGCTTCCTTTTGTAGATCATCAATGAGAAGCCACAAGTGATCCAAGAGTATGAGTCTGGAACTAAATACTCATCTTTCAAGAACTCACATAACCATTAGTTTAAACTCTCGTTTCTTCCCATTCCATCATGCGACGACATGGAGCATTGCCTGCAAATATATGAAGAAAAAAAACGTAAGTTTCTACTTTATTACCGTCATCGAAACTGAAAGATTCTCTCTAAACACACTTTTTCTATCACTGTCATTTTTTGTGTGGTTATAATTGCTAAGCTCTATTTATTTGAAATCCCGTGAGCAGCATCAACATGGAAGTCGACACAAAAGAACAAGAGAAGTCACAAGGCTTTGCTATGTTTGTCGTTTTTTTTTGTTGGTTTGTGATTTGGGTTTTGTTTCTTTGCTACGTAAAGTTTGAGACCACATATGTTATGTTTATTTTGACACCACAAATTTTATTCATTGTATCATGCCTATTGTATCCTTCTCTAATTCTCCTTCTTATATATTTTGTATATCGATTCCTCTTCTCTCATTCTCCTTTTTGTATCTTTCATCAAATCCTCTTTTCATAACAAATCGGAAAAAATTATTGATCCCTTCTCTCATCTTCTTTCATATCTCTCATCTTCTTTCATAAAAATTTAAAACAAATATGGCATCTTCTTCCCATAATACTTTTGATGGATCAATTGATGAAAATTTCGATCAATATTTTGATCAAGTATTTGATGAAACGTTTAATAATCTATTCATTGATCATGAGGAGGCAAGCAAGTCAAGAAAAAAAGAGTTTTTATCGAAAGACATCGCGAAGAAGGCCACACACGTTTATGGAACGACTACTTCAGTGACACTCCAACATATCCTGCCAATTTATTCCGCCGACGTTTTAGAATGAAAAAATCATTGTTCTTGCATATTGTTGATCGACTCTCCAATGAAGTTCGATACTTTCGACAGAAGAAAGATGCTCTCGGAAGGCCTGGTCTCTCTGCACTTCAAAAGTGTACCGCAGCAATTCGTATCTTGGCATATGGGACCTCGGCTGATGCGGTTGACAAATATCTCCGGCTTGGTGAAACTACCGCTCGTGCTTGTTTGGTAAATTTCGTCGAAAGTATAATAAACTTTTTCGGCGATGAGTACTTAAGAAGACCCACACCGGAGGATCTTCAACGGCTACTTGATGTTGGAGAGCAACGCGGATTTCCCGGGATGATAGGAAGCATCGATTTTATGCATTGGAAGTGGAAGAATTGCCCCACCGCTTGGAAAGGGCAATATTCACGGGGTTCTGGAAAATCCACAATCGTTTTGGAGGCCGTAGCTTCATATGATCTTTGGATATGACACGCGTTTTTTGGACCTCCATGTACCTTAAACGATATCAATGTTCTTGATCGCTTACCTGTTTTTGATGATATAATAAAAGGTCAAGCTCCGCAAGTGAATTTCTCCGTCAACGGGAGAGAATATCATTTGGCTTACTATCTCACAGATGAGATTTATCCAAAATGGGCAACTTTTATCCAATCTATTTCACTTCCACAAGGCCCAAAAGCATCTTTATTTGCTCAACATCAAGAAGCTACCCGAAAAGACGTCGAACGTGCTTTTGGAGTCTTGCAAGCTCGATTTTCCATTGTTAAAAACCCAGCTCTTTTTGGGAGAAAGAACAAATAGGAAAAATTATGAGAGCATGCATCATACTCCATAATATGATAGTAGAAGACGAACGAGATGAACACACTCAATATGATGTTTCAGAATTTCAACACGGAGAAGAAAACAGAAGTGCACATGTGGATCTTACCTTTTCTACAGAAATGCCTACAAACCTCCAAAATATGTTGGGTGTTAGAACAAGAATTCGTGATAGACAACTGCATCAACAATTGAAAGCTGATTTGGTTGAGCATATCTGGCAAAAAATTGGACGTGATCAAGATAATAATTGAATGTTGTTTTGCTTTTTTTTTTTCAAAATCTATGTTTAAAATGTAATATTTATATGTCAACTATGTTTAATTAAAAAAATAAACTCTATTTAAAATAAAACAAATTTTTTTTTTTTTTTAAGAACCCTATTAAGGGTTCTACCAATAAAACAGCAAAAACAGAAGTTTCTTAACTTCAAATTTATAATTAAATATTACTTAAGAAACCCAAATTTATAAATGGGCTTCTTCCAATAATGATGTTCTAACATATACAATTATTGAATATAAGTGGGGTACGTACAGACTGAGAGTGTATTGAATATTCTATAGAATGCTTTCCACATATATGCCCTAGATCAATTTTTGTATCATTTATTAAAAACTCACCTATATACTGTATATAATAGGGTTTTGTGCAAAGAATTAATGGTTTTATTCAAATTTATAAAATAATTTTTAAAAAATAAAAAAGAAACAAAAACGTCGTTCTCTTCTTCTCCGTTTCTATTTGGGCGTGAAAACGACCCAACAGCTGAAAAACACTGAAACAAAACAATTAGAAAAAGAAAAGGATAGTTTAGTACCAAACACTGAAACAAAACAATTAGAAAAAGAAAAACACTGAAACAAAACAATTAGATTAGTGACAAAACAACATTTGTAGAAAAAGAAAAGGAAATGTTAAAGAACAGATCATTGCAGTGAATATACAATGGATAAATACTAGGCACTAGAAATAAGAATCATACAATTGTACATAATTTGTTTTTTCGTAAATAAAGAGTAATATATTTTTGAAAAAAAAAATGTAAAAAATATTAAACTGTTGGATACTATTTTATTATCTATTCTTTTACCTAACTTCTTTGGGAGTACAGTAAATGCATATATATATTTTTCTTTTTCTTTTGACAACCGGTAAATATGTATAATCTGCTCATATTGTTCTAGCTATAATATACTTTTACATTTACAAAGAATTTGTTTTCAGCAAGCTAATATTATAGTAAAGTCTTGTTTCGTTTAAACAAATTGATCATCTCAATAAAGACTTCGGTACAAAACTCCATCTTAATCAGGAGTAATAAGTTATTACTAATAACTAACACAAAAATATATAAGTAAAAATGTTAACAAAAGTTTAAATCAAAAAAAAAAAAGATCTTCAATGCAATAAACTTCAATTCAACTATGTGGATTTTCAAAATATCAATTAAAAAGAGACAAAGTAAATTCAAACGGTGTGACATTTGATCTTTTATGGCAAGTTTTCATTTAAAAATCTTTTATATTTTGCCACCTAAAAACGGAAATAACGACCCAAAGTAATACATGGGTCCCACAAACATCCAGCGAAGGATAATTGTCGTTGATTGATTTTAATACTATAGTTATATAGTATTTTAAACAATCTTATGTAATATCAAACTTTAGATAAATGATGCATTTCTTTAACTAATTTTTTTTAATTGCGTATTGGTTTTTAGAAATATTAGAAAGACAAATCAATAATCTGGAGATTAATATCAGTAACGTTTGTTTATGGCACAAAATAAAAATAAAAGCATTTGTTTAAGACAACAAACTAAAACATATAGATTCCAAAAGAGCAAAGATAGTTTCGGTCAACAGTACTAGTGACTCAAAACTCAAAAGCTATGGGTTTCATCTTGTCTTTTTACTTGCTTTTTAAAGTCCAGTTTTTTTTTTTGGTAAACAGAAAAACATATTAATTAAGTCCAAGTTGTTGGCTTGTGTTCTTTTAGTTTTCAATTATTATAATTTTCGTTAAAATTAGTTTTAATTTTTTAAAAAAAATTAGGATGACTTCCGTAAGGGTGAATAGGTAGAATAACACCTTAATGGTGTTTAATTGAGTGGATGGTCGAGATAAAAAAAAAAAGATAGTATAAATATGTATGTCATGGATAGTCATTTTAGAATGACTTCTAACTCTGTAAAAAGGTTATGATGTGCAATTAGGATATTAAAATGATTATATAATACTTGTATATTTTCAAAATTTGATAATAAAAATGGGATTTTGACAAATAAAAATAGCCCAAACAAAATTTGTATTTTGACGTCAAAAAAAAAATAAAATAGCCCAAAGATATAATATAAGAACACATTCACAATGTTTGTGTTTGTGGACACACATGAAATTTCATGCTTTTAAAAAAATATATATATATATATATATACTCTATGAATTTCAAAATATTATAAACGAAAATTTTAACTCCATTATTCTTTCTCTTGTGTATATGTAGATGTTGTTTAATATCCCAGTTTCCAAAAATTATAAGATCATAATTTTATACCTAATTTTTACTAGTAAATAATAATTAAAAAAAGTAATTATTTTCTTATTCCTTTTCATTTTTTAATTGAAATATTTTCATAATATTTCCCGGGTTTCGGTTCCGGGTATTTCGAGAATTGGGAGTACCCAAACCCGGGCGGAACCGAACCCGATCCGAAAAATGAAATACCCGAATAGGTCCTGCATATCTAAAGTTTGGGTATCCGAAATCCGAAAGAACCAATCCGAACCCGAACGAATACCGGAATACCGAAGCCTAATGATATCCTTTGCCCTTCACCGTTCAATGGTGGTCAACGGACATATCAATGATGTTCATGTTTTTTTTTGGTTTTTTTTTCTTGCTGGATTCCGACAACTCCGACCTCATTCTACACTAATTAGGAACCTCTGAATCCATTGATAACCTCAATTTATGATTTTGACATGATAATCTATATGAACCGGGCCAAGAAACTTTCGGATTTGACTGAACCGAACCAGTCAGCGTTTTGACTTTATAAACCGGTCAATTGGTAGAAAAATCGATCTTAAATCAGGAATTATAACAATGTCCTGAAACAAAAACATAAAAGGTAATAATGCTACATCTAGCAAAGCTGGTTGAGGTGGTGTATTGAATGAATATGACGTCAACGACGGTTGGATCATGGCGGTTGCATTCGAAATATTCTCCCGGTTTAACAAAATGCGGAAGTATGCGGTTTCATCATCAGACTGAAAAAACTGCCAAAGTACCTTGTGAGAAACTGCAAATACAATTGAGGATTCGCAGCTCCAGGAGCATTTGTCCCACTTGAAGATATATCGAAAAACACTGTCAAACAAGTACTCTTATCAAGGCCACACAAGTTCCAAGCAGAAGTATTCCCCTTTCCAATAACCGTATCAGCAACACTAGAACCTTTCTGCAAGGCTCCAAATAAAATGAAAAAAAATTAAAATCAGTTGAGAAGAGATAGCTTCATTCATCTTACAAAGCACTAACAACGCATCTCTGAAAGAAGTAGATCTTCAAAGACTCCACGTTTAACCTTCTCTAATGATGAGCATGGCCCAATAGCCCCTTGAATTTTGATGTCCTGTGAATCTCAAGCGTCCCACTAGAAATAATCGATTCAAGGTCAGTTTAGATTGAAGTACGCAAATAAATACTCTCTCTAACAAACAAGCTTGAAGAGTATGATGCTTAAAGAAATAAAGGTCGAATTGTCAAATTTTTCCTTATCACGTAAAAGATATATCAAAGATAGTGATGCAGAAGCAAAGTAGACACTTACTTAAAGCAGAGGCCAAGAGACTGATCGCCATCTTCAAATACTCGCTTGAAGGAATCTTTGAATACGGAATGGCCAAAACTTTCAGATAGAACAACAAGGCCACCAGTTCTTTCAACTGCAACTTTCAAATCAGCAACTCCAACCTAACTATATCCAAAATGCAACACAGGAAACAATTATAACTAGATATACGATTATAGTTATCAGAAATGACAGCACAATTGACAACAAACAATGCTATGTTGACTAAAGATAACAACTATTGGAAGAAACATGGTCGAGAAAATACATTTTTAGTCTTTCAAGAAGAAAAGGTCGTCAAAATAGCAGACAAATATAGGGTTTCAACAAATATGGCCTAGGTTCACCGTGGTTATGTTATCTGGGGATTTCTAAGAAAGATTTAAATATTTCAGCCAAGCCTGCTCTAAAATGTCAATCTCGTATCTTTCCTCGAAACTCGAAAGATCAAAAATCCTTTGCAAAGACAGTATCTTTTAATGCGGTGCACAAAAAACAACATCTCCAAAATTTATTAGAGAAAAAAAATATATCACAGGCTAGTTAAGGAGATTGAGGACAAGGGAGAGGCTTCACATTCACGTACATCGACCATGTTAGGTTCGCCTAATAGCTTAGTAAATCACATTGCATATAAAGACCACGCTTTCAGCTACTATAATAAAGATGCATTCATTATAGTCACATTGCATATAAAGACCAGGCTTTTAGCTAAAAGTACAAAACAGTATTACTTAGAAGGTCTAATATAATCATGCGACAGTAATACATGACCCTGAGTGACCAATTGCTTTGCAATGCTATCATAAAACTTGACAGCCTTTTTATAGTAAGGAGCAGCATCTTTATCTAAATCTTTGTGAGAGTGCACAGGATCCGACAAATCCTTTGAGACAATCTATAAAAACAGAAAGAGAAAAATGTTATCGAGACTGGTACAAACATGCTTCATACAAATGGTGTGAAAGCTCAAAGCACCATAAATCATCAACAGGCACTTACAGTTCCAGGGCCTCCAACCAAAGCTACAATTCTAGCCCCAGTTCCACGCGAGCAAGCTCCAAGCAATCCTGCAGCTACACTCAATGCCACGCCTGGGCATCGCTGGGAACGATGACCAGGCTGAACAGGCCACTGGTCGCTTTGTAGCTCATCCAAAAGCTACATACCAAATATCATTCACACAAAGAATCAGATGAAATTTGTGGACATGACAATCAAACACGAGGTAAACCATTACGCACCGAGTTGAGTGTGAATTCGCAATCCGAGGCAGGCAGCAAGAATCTATTCAAACCAGCACTCGTGAAACCATTTTGCACTCCTTTGGGATATACATAAACAGGACCTCTCCTTGAAGAAGCTCCAAGCCCGAGCTGATCCAAAATCTGATCCTTTGAGATTTCTTTGTCCCCCTTGAAAACAAATACCTTAGACATCTCTGACTATCCCAATTCATGAACATGAGCATGAGGACCAAAAGACACAAATCCAACCAAAGCATTCTCCGGAAGCAATCCAGTCGCCTGTTTAAGCGCCGATTTTGCGAAATCCAAATCCTCTTCAATCATACAAGTATCGAGGACAAACACAAACACCGGAGGAGCCGCCTGCGACGGAGCTTCATCTAATTGTCCGGCATTCGCTGCGGCGTTCGGAGGAGGGAGCGTGTATTCCACAATGGTGTACTGAGGATAGAGCTCACCAGGAAGGTTTGTCTCGGAGATCATATGGTAATGAGGCGGGAAATGATTACGCTGATAGCAGAAGGGACAGATCCAGATCTTTGCGGCGAAATCGACGCGCGCGTAGGCGTTTAGCGCCGCGGAACATGTCCGGCACCGGAGAGGAGCGTAAGGGAGGGTAGGGATACCGGAATGTCGCCGGATCGGGGAAATGCAGGCGGCGAGTGGGATCACGCACTTGGTTGCTTCAACCTTAGAGCGAGGCCAAACGTTCCAAGCCATACGAACTCCGTCGATTCCTTCCGGATCTGTGTTCGCCGTCTCCGCTATTGTTAATGCTCTGATCGAAGCAAAATTGGAAGGGAAAATTCGGGTTTCTTTGAGTTTTTGTTCGTTTCTTTGAAGTTTGAAGAAATTGAAAAATCTCAGGATCAATCGCTGCTATGACCTTGAGTTTACAAAACAATGCCACAATAACCTTCTTTTCAAACTGAATTTGTTATTAGTTTTTTTTTTTAAACAAAAAAGGAATAAATAACAAATATGTCCCTAAAATATAACATATTTACAATTCAACCAGTATCTATCCACCTAAATCCACTCTATTTGGATTAAACCCGATCCGAAAAAAAAAAAACCTAAAACTCTTAAAATGATTCAGTACCGTAACTTACTTTCTTATTTTTCGCGATTTGCACTTGAAATTTTATGGGTTTCTAGTAATACTGGACTAGTAATACTGTATTAGTAATACTGGACCAATAATACTGGACTAGTAATACTAGCCCAATAATAGTAGACTAATAATATTGGAGCAGTAATACCGGACCAAAAATTTCTAAAACAAAAAGTAACACTATATACATATGTCTTGTATGATTCCGAAGATAAAACCGAACCACTGCAACCTTTGGATATGTGGTTCCAGCCGAGAGAGTATATGAAAAAAATCAAGGTCGGGACGAGGTGTTATGTCAGTCAAGCGGTGATATGGAAACAAACTTGGTTCGGTATTACTAAGTATTACTATGTTCAGTATTCTATATATTACTATGTTCAGTATTACCCAGGAAAACGAATCCTTATATCGATTCAAGAGTTTAACATTTGTCTTACATATTATTACTAACATTTGCCTTACAAGAGGCTCATGCCAAAAAGTCAAAGATATAGATAAGTTAAACAAATAAGTTTTACAAAACAAAGTTTTAATATTTGCTTAATCCACAACACGCGCCAGGAGATTTTTAACATTTGCTTAATGCACATTTGCTGAAGGATTCCTCTCGACGGTGACAAAAGTTTAACATTTGCTTAATGCCTTCAGCCTTGCAATCTCTTCATCATTGTTGTTCAGTTCCATACGCATGCTTCGGATCTTCTCGCGATGTTCATCAACCTCCTTCCTTAAATTAGCAACCTCTTCTTCAAAGGTCACCTTAATTAAATGTCCACCACATGAACATCTTGCCTGAATGTCCATGTCTGCGTCGGCTAGGTGGTAAAGCCTCTCGATTAGCCTCTTGTTCCGCTTATCGGCACTATAGTTCGGGTTCATATATGTAACATGGAAACTAACTTGGTTCAGTATTACTAAGTATTACTATGTTCAGTATTACCCAGGTAATCGAATCCCGAAATTCAGAAAATGGAATCCGTAAACCCTAAACAAGAATCTCTATATCGATTCTAACATGAATCCACAAACCCTAAACAAACCCAAGAAAAAAGGAGAAAGCTCTTAGTAATGGAGAAAGCTCTTCGGAAAGGGAGTCACCGTCGAGAGGAATCGGGAAGGGGAAGAGAGAGAAAGTGAAAAAAGAGAAAAAACTGGTTTTGGGTGTGGATCAGAGAAAAAAAATCATAAAAAATCATAAAAATTTGGGCCCGCAAATATTTGGGCCCGCGAAAAAATGAGAAAAAAAAAATCAAAAAATTTAGGCCCGCGAAAATTTACACATAGTTATCCCCTAGTTATCTAGTATTACTAATTTGCAAATAGTTGTACTTTTGGGTGTTTTCAAATTAATTTAGTATTACCTAGTCCTTAAAATGTGTTTTCTAGTTTTACAGTTGATTTTAGTCAATTAAAGTATGTTTCCAAGGAATTTGTGCATTAATATTACATAAAACTCTTTTTAATTATATTTCACATCATAAGGTGGTTTATATTAACAAAGTGATCCTAAAAGTATTAGGTGGTTTTTGTGTAAATATTCTAATAACAAATCATTATGGTATAAATGTATTTTATAAACCTAATACATATTTTTCTAACATTTAATAATTACTTATGTAACGTAAATTTTACTATTTCGTATTTTTGTTCTTTTTTATGAATTTTTCAATTCAAATTAAAATTCCAAAATAACACTAAAACAGAAATAGCAGTGTTACCCCGTAATCTCAAATGTACTAGTATAACATATATAAAATCAGTTTTACGTAGTTGTCCCGAGACAGAAATTAACATCCAACAACACAAACGAGTTACACAAATTACACAAACGAGTTACACAAATTACACAAACGATTAGGTACTGGTTCCAGGATTGTCACCAAATAAGCCCTGAATTACCCCACCACACTTTCTTCTTCTTCGAGGTTCTCCAACTGATGGGTACCGATTGACTCTATTTATTTCCTTTGTTTTGGTATAAGGAGGAGGTATGATGCAAGATGCTTTAACTTCCTCGGGAACATTCCATTCAGACATATGAGGTACTGGATAAATTGTCCTATGATATGCCAATGACCACTGCTCCATCAAATAATAGACGGAGGATAACTCATGCAACTCGAGTTGCTTCCCTAACTTCGCGTACGTGGTGGCAGCCGCTATAGCATGTACACACGGGTACCTGTAAATATCAAAATGCTTGCAGCTGCATGTTTTATTTGTCAAACTACCAAATAATTTATGCCATCACGTCCGAGCACAGTGTAAACAAAAGTAAACGAGTTCAGCTCGGTCATACCAGTGACTAGTCATACCAGTTGTACCAAATTAACTAGGCATACCAATGACTAATCATACCAGTTGTACCAAATTAAAAACATTAGCTAGTAATACCAGTAAACTAGTAATACCAGTAAACTAGTCATACCAGTTGTACCAGTATACTATTCATATCAGACACATTACCAGTTCCGATTCAGATTCAGAACTTCTAAATCTCTAAAAATTCATACATTATCAACATAAGCTTCTCTTAGACTACGAAAAAAGTTTACTCGTATGTATACTCTTGGGTTATTCAATATTACTTGGAAATCCCCTAATTGAATACCCAATTTGATTGAATACCTAATTTCAATTTCAATTTCCATCCCTAAATTGATTATCAATGCTTCAGATGAATGTACCATTGAAGAAGACACAAAAAAGAGAAAAAGAGGCAAAAACTCACATGAATACCAAGTCGGAGCCGATCTGCTGAGGAAGACGACGGAGCCGGACGTCGGACAGGAGCAGAACGCGAAGGAAGAAGAGAGCTTCTTCTGATTGGTTGATTTTTCATTTTCTTTTTCTGGATTTCTTTTTCTTTTTCGTTTTATTTAATTTGTTTGATATTTTATTGTAAAGGTAAAATAAGAATAACACATGTTAGTAAGGTTATAAGGGGAAAAAAAAAAAGGTTTGGACAAATCAATATGTTAGACCATTAAAGTCATTATAGTGATTTGTCCAAAATCTCAAGTTCCTTTTTTTTGTTTTTTGTTTTGTTTTTGGGTTTTAAGCAGCAACTAGTAGGTAGGAACAACTCCAATTTGATTGGATGTGTATCAAAATTATTTCATTGGTAATTCCCAAATTACTAGAGTGAAAAAAAGTTTGATAAGGAAGTTTTTCTTATATAGAATAATTAATTAATTGGTCAAATTTACGACTGTGTGGAGAAATTTCCTCTGGTGAAAAAATATTGTATAATGTAAATGAGAATTCTGGTTAAAAATCTTTTTACTGAGATTACAACAAAAATGGACCTTAGTCTAAGGTCCTTAGAGCTGTCAATTGGTCCTGTTCGCGCCCATATGGGTCGTCTATTTTGGACATTTTTATAATTTTATAACTGCGTTTAAAAAAGACCATATCCAAATGGTTGTCCACAAGATGTCGACAACAATTTATGTTTTTTTTATTAAGCAAAAAAAAATGAAATATTATATGTAATAATTAAAATATGATTTACTAAATTTCCAACCACAAACGATTTCGTTCTTTACCGTTAAGAATGTGATTATATATTATCCCGTTAAAAATAAAATTTTACGTGTTAAAACAAGAAATCATGTTTTTGATGAAAACGACATGCATTACTATGGATGAATAATCGAAATCAATAAAGTGGGTTTCAGATGAAATTTGTTCAAGGATATCAAGCAGATTTGGGACATCGAAGACTTTAAAGGATGTCATGCAAATTTTAGATGAGATTAATCCGTGGAACTGTGACGCTGTGATCAGTTGGGCCCCCTGTCTCCTAGAGATAATGGAAGATGCAAATGATATAACCGGCACGGTTTAGCTTGTACCTACGCCGGACGATCTCGGTGAACCCTATGGACAAAGTTCTCCGTGGACCCTATGTACCCTATGTATTTTGTACTTAGGGTTCATCGGTGTAATCAATTCTGTTCATTACACCGATGAACCCTAAGTACAAAGTTCAAGATAGATATTCAAGATTTATCTACGTCATTCATTCTCAAGGATCACGTCGTAGGCGAAAACGGCAAAGCAAATATTTGTTACTACATATAAGATTTTGGATTTGAGGTATATTGGGTTGGACAGAAGTGTGTCAATCTTTTAAGGTCTTCCCACCAATGGATCGAGCTGATATTTGGACACGAGATAGCCCTGTGAATTAGCTTTCATTTGCAAGTGGTTTTAAGGAAATCCAACGGTACGATCAAGAGTTATACCCGATTTACTGAAAACAGGTCAATCTGCCTCGCAGAAGAAGCATGCGCAGAACATGGAGAGTGGCATCGTTCGATGCATATCTAGCATCGGTCGATGCTGAACTCTTTTTTAGAGGTAGCATCGACCATGGCATCGACCGGTCCATATTGGTATCGACCGATGCACTTCCCAGACGAGAAAAAGACAGTTTCTGCAGTTTCTAAACTTCCTATTTCGCCCCAGAATCATTCTAACTTAACCTAATTCGACCCAATACCTATATATACTTGTTTTTAGCCTCATAAAAGAGGAGACACGCCCCCCTTATCATCAGACACGATTTTTATAAGTTTTTCATAGTTTTTCGATTCAAGAGCTTCCCGGGAAAAGATCTCGCCTTTGTATCTCGATATAGAGAAGATTTATGAACCCTCTTATTATCTATTGAATTTCTCAATTATTTCTCTCATACCTCTTTGCTTATTCTCTGCAACTATGTGTGAGTAGTTTCATAGTTAGGTTTAGGGTTTCAAGGGAATCCATGAATCATTGAATTAGACATATATAGGGATTTATCTTTTGTGATTTTCGCTTATCGTTGTGTTTATTGCTTATGCTTGAGCTGACCGCTAGGTATATGAACTAGGGCTTAATCTAAGAGTGCAGAAGTGTCTTAGGTTGCTAGAAATAACATAAGTGAGCGAATTGTCCTTAGCCTGCGGAAGTTGATGTTAAGGCGATTCGTGAACATATTAAACCAGCTCGTTAATGCTGATCTAGAATTCTATGCCAACAGAAGTTAGGATTTTAGGTTGCTAGGTTTAGTAACCATGAGCACGGAAGTGGATTGGTTAGATATTTATTTTTGAGTTTGAAACTTGTGTTTAATTATTCCTGAATAGTTGTCTGATTTATGATATCTGGATTCCTGCGAATAAACCCTTTACCTAACGCTTTTCTTTTATTGAATTTACATCGTTTAAATTGCTCTCTTTACTTTTCTAAAACAAACCATATTTTGTCTTAGCTTAGTTTCATAATTGTGAGAATTGTAGTGTAACATTGCTCTTTGTGGATTCGATCTTAAAGTACTGCATTGACAACCGTTATGATTGCGGTAGTGTGAACTTTAGTTTTAATTGACTGAGTGAAAACGCTTAAATCAATTTGGTGCCGTTGTCGGGGACCAATAACGTTACCTTCGATTCTGAATTTGAAATTTAGTCTAAGATTTACTAACTTTTTATTTTCTTCCTTTTTGTTTCTTATAGTTTATGGCCATGGATTACAATGATTGGCCACAAGAAGAGGGTGCCACATTTGATGATTACATTCAAGATGAGCCATATGTGGAGCCACCATTTGATGAAAGTGTACTCACACTTGAACAGAAGGAGGATCTGGATGATCTTTGCAAAGAAAACCCAACATTGACAAGGGGTGATCTCGCGATTATGATCTGTTTGAACCTCATGTCACATCGGGCATCACTTGAGGTAAAGGAGCTCACAATGTCCGAGATAATGGTAGATCATGCTCTTAAAGAGGTAATTTATTGGGTTCCACCATGCCAACTAGAAGGTAATTTTGACTCAACCTTTGAAAACTATGATTATGAGGATAGTCATTTGCCTTGCATTGAAGATGTAGCTTCTAGTTTGCATACTCATTGGCTCATTGATGAATGCTATAATTTAATATGTGAGTCTCAAAGACTAGATTCCTTAAGAGTAGAAAAGCTTGCTAGAGATTATCATGAAGTATGTTTTGATATTAATTATCTATGTGCTTTGAATGTTCATGATCTCGAGTTTAAGCTTTCAATGCCTGAGGAATCTAGATCTCTTCTTGAAAAGTCTTACCTAGGGGATGTGCTTGATGTAGATAAGATCTTCAATGAGATAGATGACCCTAAGGTTGAGATGGAATCTAGGAAGGAGGATATTGAGTTTTACATGATTGATGGAGATGAGGTTGACTATTTTGTGATAAACTTGTTTAAACCTGAAGTTGACTTTATCTTTCCATCAAGTGCACTTGATCATCATGAGAATCTCACCATCAAGGAAAATTCCAAGATATATGCTAGATTCGTAGTAAACTTCCTTGATGTGAGTTTTGTTTCTTTGTCATGGGTAGTTGTGTGCCATGTTGCACATTCTGTTTCTTGCCCTAACAGGAGAAGGACCAAATGTGCATTGGCTCAACCTTTTGATTCTCATGATTAACATCTGAGAACGAAGTCAAGCTAAAGACTTAAAACAAGCGCTTGGTGGGAGACAATCCACCGGTATGTTTTATTTTATTTTCGCTTTTATTTTATTTTTCTTGAGTCTGTTTCACCTTCTTCCTAATTTATTTTCATACTGAGACGGTGAGAAGTAAGTCTGGAGGAGGGTATCTATCGTTACTAACGCTATCGTTTCTTTCTTTTATTTTTATTTTTCTCTTGAGTCATTTTTATGTTTTATTGAGTCAAAACTTGTTGGAGATTAAGATCACTACCTTTGAATTTTAATGTGATTTTGCATCTAAGTGACCTTTGTTACAGATTTAGCTCCCGATAAGACTAATGGAAAATCTAAAGACCAAACAGTTAATCAGAGGCATCCATATTTCCAGAAAAATTTCAAAATTTGAGCTAGTTTATGCGCTCTTCCTTTTACCTCATCATCGTGATTGGTATCTTCAGAGCTTGACTCCTCATTCGTATCTGATAAGTGATATATCATGGTTTTTACCCCTTTTAGGCCATGATATAAGTCTATTTTATAGAGTCTTTCTACTATTTTGTAGTGGTTTAGAGTCTTTTACAGGTTTTAGCACGTTTGGAGTATAATTGGAGATATTGGAACTTTCTGGAGCATTTTGGATCAAAGCAGAAGTTCGTGTAGCTGAGTACCCGATTTGAAGCCTCAGTGTCGATCGATACTACATTGGTATCGGTCGATACTCACTGCAGCAAGACACGAGTCGCAACTTATGAAGAGTTGAAGAATTGCAAAATGGCCCAAAAGACTTTATTATTTACAAGAAGCCCCAAAACGTGATTTAGGTTATTTAATAGGATTTTACAGCCACTTTCATGGCTATGCTTTATTTCTATAATTTTTTTTACTTTGGTTTTTGAGAGAGCTTTCGAAGGGAGACAAGTCTGAAACTCTGTTCGTCCGAGAGAAGATTTCGAACCCTCTTGTTACTCTTTCTTATTTATTTGAGTATTTATTCAGTCATGTTTATTGCTTCAATTTCCATGTCTGAGTATATCTCCTGTTAGGTTTAGGGATTCTCATTAGGGATTTCTTTGAATGCTAGGTTGACTTATTGTTTAGAGTTCACCATCTGAATTAGTTCTTCACCATAGGTTGTTCTCATAGCTAATCCTGGATTGATCACCTAGAACTTAGATCTTAGGATAATTGATTAGGCACGAGAGTGCGATTAATTATCTGATAGAACTTAGGGTAAGCAAAATAACTATTCGCAAAGAGATTTGGTTTAGTTGTTTTGTGAACAAATCAAACTTGATCTAAAAGCTGGTTTAGACTTTAGGATTCGCAAAGAGATTTGGAATTCTAGGATTTAGACTTAGATAGTTTTCGCAACGAGAGTTGGTTAGCTATACTTTAGTGATTTGAGTTCAAGAACCGCGCTAAATCTGAATCATGTTAGTTAGTTTACCTGCATTCATTGATTTCCTGAGAAATTCCCTAGACCTATCTTTCTCCAATCGAATTTACAACCAGTTTAATTTACGTATTGCTTTCAATTACATTGATCACTTAGCTTAATTCTCATCTATATAATCTATTGTGTGTCTCTCTGAGTCTCTGTAGATTCGATCCCTAAGTATTACAATCGACAAAGCTTTAGTACTTTAGGGTATTAATTTGAGTTTATCAATAAGGCAACCCGTGTTAAAGTATGGTACTTATTTCCCTCATTTTTAATTAAAAAGCTGAAAAGATGAAATGATTTTCTTTCGAGTAAAGGGCTAGGAAAATTTTCATCGATCCCACTATTTTACTTCGAAGGAGATGATCACACTAAGGTTGGAAGCGAGGTTAGAAAAATTTCCGAAGATACCACTATTCGCCTACACCTTAGATCAAAAGGGTGGCACTAAAATGAACCGGGGATTCTGTGGCAAAAACCATCAATCCTCGCGTTCCATCAGCCATTAACCCTATGGAAAAGAAATGAGAAAAGAATAAGTATGGGGGAGAGGAAAGGTACCAAGGGTTGTGTTGTTGTCTTGTCGCGATATCAAAAGGGAAAGAGTCTAGAAGGTTCTTGGCACTATGATCTTTGATGAGACCCAGCAATGATAGCTTTGGAATTATTCTGTGAGATTATGTGTTGAATCTGGGAGGCTGCGAATGCTTGCAGAGAAGTACATGATGGTCCAATCAGGAGCTAGTCTAGCAATACGTGGATTAATAAGATAACTGTCATTGCGGAACTTTAAAGGAAGTGTGAGTCTCCTTGTTTTTCAAACTCTTCTTTCGTGCTTAGTTTTATGTTTGCTTGAGGACAAGCAAAGAACTAAGTCTGGGGGAATTGATATGCTTGGTTTTTACCGTTTTTAACACATGTTTTGGTGTTTTTTTAGTCTTTTATTGAGTCAAAGTGTGTTTTTAGAGTCTTTTAGTCCTTTATCGAGTCTTTTAAGGTTTTAGGAGGTTTTGGGAGAAAATGAGCCGTTTTGGGTGAAAATAAGTATATGGAGATGCAGAATCATGCAGAGACGTCAGAACTGTGGCACTCTTTTAAGGTCTTCCCACCAATGGATCGAGCTGATATTTGGACACGAGATACCGCTGTGAATTAGCTTTCATTTTCAAGTGGTTTTAAGGAAATCCAACGGTGCGATCAAGAATTATACATGATTTACTGAAAACAGGTCAATCTGCCTCGCAGAAGAAGCATGCGCATAACATGGAGAGTGGCATCGTTCGATGCATATATAGCATCGGTCGATGCTGAACTCTCTGTTAGGGGTAGCATCGACCATGGCATCGACCGGTCCATATTGGTATCGACCGATGCACTTCCCAGACGAGAAAAAGGCAGTTTCTGCAGTTTCTAAACTTCCTATTTTGCCCCAGAATCATCCTAACTTAATCTAATTCGACCCAAGACCTATATATACTTGTTTTTAGCCTCATAAGAGAGGAGACACGCCCCCCTTATCATTAGACACGATTTTTATAAGTTTTTCATAGTTTTTCGATTCAAGAGCTTCTCGGGAGAAGATCTCGCCTTTGTATCTCAATATAGAGAAGATTTATGAATTCTCTTATTATCTATTGAATTTCTCTATGATTTCTCTCATACCTCTTTGCTTATTCTCTGCAACTATGTGTGATTAGTTTCATAGTTAGGTGTAGGGTTTCAAGGGGATCCATGAATCATTGAATTAGACATATATAGGGATTTATCTTTTGTGGTTTTCGCTTATCGTTGTGTTTATTGCTTAGGCTTGAGCTGATCGCTAGGTCTATGAACTAGGACTTAATCTAAGAGTGTGAAAGTGTCTTAGGTTGCTAGAAAGAACATAAGTGAGCGAATTGTCCTTATTCTGCGGAAGTTGATGTTAAGGCGATTCGTGAACATATTGAACCAGCTCGTTAATACTGATCTAGAATTCTATGGCAACGGAAGTTAGGATTTTAGGTTGATAGGTTTAGTAACCATGAGCACGGAAGTGGATTGGTTAGATATTTATGTTTGAGTTTGAAACTTGTGTTTAATTATTCCTGAATAGCTGTCTGATTTATGATCTCTGGATTCCTGCGAATAAACCATTGACCTAACGTTTTTCTTTTATTGAATTTACATCGTTTAAATTGCTCTCGTTACTTTTCCAAAACAAACCATATTATGTCTTAGCTTAGTTTCATAATTGTGAGAATTATAGTGTAACCTTGGTCTCTGGGGATTCGATCCTAAAGTACTGCATTGACAACCGTTATGATTGCGGTAGTGTGAACTTTACTTTTAATTGACTGAGTGAAAACGCTTAAATCAATTACATGTTTGTATTTTGGTAGATTAATTATTTAATTTTGATAAAATTATTTATGATTGCTTTAGACCACCTCTCGACAATCTCAAATGTAATATCGGCTTGTCTTGAATTTCTCCATCTAAGAATTGTGGCGTCTCGTGGCTGGTGCATAATTCTAGTGGAGTACTTCAGTTTCATAGCCGTCGTTCTTTCTCTTGGATTGAGTCTAATACTAAAGAAGAGTTACTAGCTATTCACTAGGCGGTGGAATCTCTGAAAAATATGCATCAAAAGGAGGTGATTTTTGAATCATCCCTTGTCCAAGCCAGAGAAGGCTTCTAAAATTTCCTTTCCTCAGTTCGATGTCTGTGGAAATTTTCAACATGCTTAATTCCTTAGAGGTCTGGAGCTTAAATCATGTTTAGGAGGAAAACAATGGTGTGGTATCTTCAATTGCGCTTAGCGTCACCTGCGATAAGAGATATCAGTCTTACATTGCCCGTGGAGGTCCGTCCTGGCTGCGCCATATCATAGAGTTTGAAGCTGCTACTCGATAGCATATTTGCAAAGTAGCTTCAGCGGTTCACGTCTTCTCTTTGGATCACTCGGGTCTCCATATCCCGATTCCTCTCTCATGTATATGTTTGTATCGAGAGTGTTTTTTTTTGTTTCTCTTTTGGCAAAATACCTTATGGTATGGATCACATGATCAAGTGACGTTTGTGACGAAACTAATATCACATGATGTGGTTCCGGGCCTGGAGAAATTACGTGCTTCGGCCAAGAATATACTGGTAATCCAAAAAAAAAAAAATACCTTATTGTATTTGTATTGCTTTTGTTTCTCATATGTAACTCAATTTCTTTTGATTAATGAAGTATTACAAGCGTTAAAAAAATACATAAAAACTTTGTGAAAACATGGTTATATTGCACCAAAAATGCATCACATCAATACATTCCTTCGACATGTCTCATCAAGATCATAGTTTGAAACAACATGGATAATCTTTTCCAATGCCCTTTTGATTTACATTTTATATATAACAAAGCTTGGCTGAGAATCTTTCTTATCCACAAAAGTACATTTAGTGTAGCTGCAGGATTGCTCCTGCTGAGGGTTATAATCACAGCTTTGGTCGGAGGTTCATAGTAAGAAATCCATCGAACTGTGAGTGCTTACTGATGCAACAATGAGCTTTATACATATCGATTGATATTAAGATAAAGTTTTATCCTTAGATGTTGCACTAGCAAAACTTGATATGGTGTCGCTTGCATGGTTTTGACATCTTATATGTATTTTGATACAAGTACCAGTCTAGCAATTTTGACTGGAAATTTTTCTTTCCAAGACATGAACAAATGCAATGCAGTATATTTATTTCTAGCCTAAACTGGTGATTATTTACATTTTCAGGAACATGTACAAGAATTTCATCAAGCAATTGCTGATGTGGTCATGGCAATATTAGCTTCTTTGAAAATGGAATTAGAAGCACCTTACAGCTTCTTTGAAAATTGTAGACAAATTTAATTTGGCAGATATGCGTGAACTTTTGTTGTCGTATATCACAGTTAGTTTAATGTTGAGAAATGTAACTTCATATGTACAGGTGCAGCTTCTTTAAGTGGAACAAATAACTCTCTATGGATGACAAATAAACTCTGGCTCAATGTTACTAACAAGAAAACACAATATGAAAATAAAAAAATATGGGAATAAAGTATTAAGGCTCTAAGAATTAAGGAAGATTGAGTCTATTTTTTTAAAACAATACTATTACTAAAACAATAAACGTGATATTCTTATTTCCTTTTTGATTCAAAATTGTATATCTCTAAGCTCCGATATCTCTAAGTCTTTTGATTCAAAATTGTATTCGATTTTCTTTAATCAATAAAACAAAGATTTCCGGTGCCATGAGGATGTTCTCCTCTATAAACAATGTTGGAACCTCCTTTTCCTAAAATGTTTTCATCGGTACCATTCGTGGTGTTGGAAATCGTTTTTGACGAAATGGCGTGGATCACTTTTCCGGTCGATTTTTCGGTGGAGACGTCTGTCGGAATGACCGGATTTCGGGCACGATGAAATCACTGCCGTGAGCACTATAACATAGTGTATTCACTTGTCAAAATCTGATTTGATTTGAATAAGAAATGGAGATCCAAAGTGGATGACTTTGAAAGCTTGAAATGCTTCAAAATTTGGCTAAGTGTAAAAACTAGCAAATATCCCACATTGGATACTTGAGGTGAAATCCTCTTGTATATATATTGGAGAAGTCCCAACAAGGTTCAAAACCTTAGGACCACTTTGTCGGGAGAAGAGCAAACTCACACTAAACCATATGCATGCGCGCGCGGCGAGTCAAGTCGAGTCGAGCCCGGACTCGGGTTTGAGTGTTGGTTCGGGTAGATGGGTCTTGACCCAATAACCCATTTTTTGCATCAAATTATTATTTATGTAATTGATCACTACATAAATTATATACTTGGTCAAAAAGTAATAATGAATAATTATCATCATTATTTCTTCTTCTCCTTTATTACCACAAATTAATTTGACAATTAATTGTGCATTACTCCTAGAAAATGGAGACCACAAAAGTCTTGTGAGTCCTCTCTCATTTTATATATATACTAGTGTGTGATCCGCGCTACGCGCGAACATGAACACAATTTTTTATTAAAAAAATTTGGTATAATATTATTTTAATTTTATTAGTATGATTGTTAATGGATTTGTCTCTATTAGCTTAAGAAATGTGGATTGTTTATTCTTAAGTTTTTTTCTCTTTCTTAATTTTATGTTTATTTATGTGTTTGTTTAGTGGGTGATCCACAATTTGATTTTTTTTCTTTGGTTGTCTATTTATTCAAATAGTTAATTTTTAAAAGTTAAGTTTTTTTCATTTTAAAATTTTGAAAATTGTATATTTTTTAACCCAGCCGAATACTATAATAATATAAATACTTCGAAATTTGGTTAGTTCTGTATACTCCGAAAGTTACTTCGAATAGTAATAAAAAGAAAGTTAGTTTTGTGAATTTAGAATTCTCCAAACTTATTTAAAAAAATATTTCGAAATAGGTCCCTATATTTTTTTTTCTATTTTTACCTAAAACCGAATACTAATAAAATGTCCAGAATTTACGATTATTCATCTTCAATGATCCAGTGTTGGTGACTAAAAAATGAATCTAATTTTATCTAAAATGATTTAATTTTTATCACTAATTTACTATCAAAGTCATCGTAGATGTATGGGTTAATTAGAATATTTGAGATAATATGGGCTGATTTAGAAAAATATAAGAAATATGAGGTCGATCGTCGATCTATCAGATAAAACATTTCAAGAGAAAGAAAGAGACTTCTTGTGAATAGGATTATAAAAAACATTACCAACTCGTCTTCTCCGATATCTCCCTTCATCGCCAGTGAAATTTCATTTTCAATTTCAACCACACGGTTATCCATTTCTTCTTCCTTTCAGTTTATGTGGTTTGCTTTTAATTAGGCTTCTGTTATTCGGATCGTTACTGTTTATACCATTGTAAATGAATAATGTTTTTGGGGGAATTGTTTGAATTTTAGTATTCCACGAAGTTTTCAGAGTAATTTTCCCGTATAAGTTTCTGGGTTACTCCGAATTTATATGATTTTCTTCCCACTATTGTTTACCTCCGATTTCAATCATGTGTATTGTTTACAATATTATTTTTATTCTAAAGTCTTTTTTTTAATAACACTATTTTCATATATAATTGCGAATTGGGCAGTGCTATCCTCTTCCTCCTCCGTACGCACTCTTCTCCTTTTACTGTCAGTGTGAACCTAAAACTCGCAATGTTATGGTTTTCGGAGCTCAATTTTGTTATTTTACTATTCACATTTCATCGCGCTAATTGAATTTAGGGTATGATTTTGCTCGGTCTTTTCAGCCGAAACCACTATTGATTATAGCACTGGAATTACGCTTGCGATTAATTGATTTTTATTGGATCGTCTTGTTTTTTTGTTAGTTTTTGAAACTTTTCCCCGACTTCTGATTTACTGCTTGATGTTTATTTCATGGTTGCTAATTTATAATCTACATGCGTTTGTGTAGCCGATCTTCTTATTTCTTGATGAACCATAATCTCCTCTGGTGCTGCACCATGTTTATAAGATTTATGTTATGTATTTTTTCCTTTTTGTTGGTGTTAATTTTGTCTGCTTTGGTCGTTTTTGTGTGAACTATATATATCTACACCGAATATCTAACATGTTTCAATCAAGGTGATATCGAAGAAGATGAGCATGGTTGAAGAAGGTGAACATGGACGTGATGACAACTCTGGCTGAATTATATTTTTCTGGAATTATTTTGTTAAGAACTAACTATTCATACATAAATTATACTATATTTATGCTTTCTTATATACATATTTTTATTAAAGTGTGGTATTAGCGTACTAACATGCTATTATTTTTAAATATTAGTTTTTCTATTTTTTGTTTATCATAATATTTTAGTATAATTTTAAATACATTATACTTTTTATGTAGATTTAAACTTAATTATTTATTTTAAATTTTTTGTTATTTTCTTTCAATATATTATTTTACTATGCTTTTTTTTATCAATAACGTTTATAACATGAAACTATTGATTGAATAAAAAAACTTAATTTTTGAAACTAAAATAGAAAAAGTATTTATAAGGTTAAAAATATATATATTTTTGTTACTCATCGATTTTCAAATTTTACCTCGTATTTTTTTCAATATTTTTTTTTATATTTTAATTAAGATATCAATTATATTTACATTACATGATATATATTTTACATTTATAAAACTTTTATTTTCTTCTCCTCTTGTAGTTACATTTATTTTATTTTTGTTAAAAATAATATCACAAAACACAACGATCTTAAATTTTCAAACTTAATTTATATTTTTGTCTATATACTTTTAATTTGTTTCTTAAATTGTTTTGCTCTTATTCTCTTTTTCATAGTTATGTATAATTACAATTATTGTTTTAAGTATATCTTAATTTTATTTATGTGTCTCTTTATTAGATGTAAAACTTGCCAACTTATATTTTGCTTTATGATTTTAGTTAGAGATTAACTTATTTGTTTAATTGTTAGGACTTGTTTGATATTTTAGTTTTTTTAATAATATTTGCGATACAACTTAACCTAATTAAATATTTATAAAAGTTGAAATATATTAGGATAACCAAGTTTATTAAACATGTTATTATTTTAATGAACTATATTCATATAAGTTTATAATTTTCTGGTTTAATTTAGAATATGAATAATTCCTTTTCAAATTCTTTTTATAATGTTAAAACCAAATTTATAATTAGTATGTGTATTAAATTTTTATCAAAAAAATTGTGTATTAAATTTGAAATTAAAAAACTAAATAAAAAATATGATGTGGCAATGATGTGGAAGATGAGGTGTCTTCATGAGAAAAGAGCAAAGCTAACTTTATATATAGATATATGAACAATCTCTCATATGAAGGAAACATGAATCATCACTTTTTTTTTTTCTCTTGTCTTATGGTTTTTCTCCATGAAAGTACAACACAGAAAAAAACTGTTCGAAAGCTTATGATTTTAGGTGATGCGAATCATAAGAAAAATGCAGTTGTATCATGGGATTCGGAACGCTATACAACCATCACACTACGGGGCGTTTTCAGAATTAAGGAAAGAGTGTCTCGCCTCTGCAAATCCGTTCTTCCCCAAATTCTTTTATCGATATCATTTTAATATTATGATCATCGATTTATTTATGTATTTTACTTTACAAATTTACCAGTTTGCCCTATTATAGAATATACATTCCTACACATGGCGTGTCGGAGAATCTCTAATGAGAAGGGATTACTACCTTCACGTCCACTTTCAGCAATAATATCATCGCCAATCAATGCGCTGCTAACGTCCTCTATTTCCTTTGTTGTGGATTTTCTAAACTTGCACATCCATACCAATAAACCTATAATTGCTAGGATGACAAGTAAAGATCCAACTGAGGACCCAATGATTATGACAAGTGAAACACCACTTCTTGACCTATGCTTGAGAAAATAATTCTCTCGTTTGTAGATAAGCTGCACAGATCTATAAAATTCTGGAACTATTCCACTCAAATTGTTGTTGGACACGTCGAGTATCCGTAGAGAGGGAAGTGCAACCAAAGATGAAGGAATTTCTCATGTGAGTTTGTTTCCTTGGAGATGAACCTCTTCAAGATCATATAGAATTCCTATCGCGGGCGAGATTACATCGCCTATAGACAAGCCTGAGAGGTTAAGAGAGACGACTTGAAAGATGTGGTTGAAATGCTTTGGTAAGTGCCAACATTGCAGCTCTATCCTGCTGTATAACGATAGTGGCAACAACCATCAAAGATATATGTCTGGATTGAAAGAAACAAATACAAAGGGCATGCGTGCAAAGAGAAAAAAGTGATTATGTTATGGCTATAATTGTTAGGATGACAAGTAAAGATCCAACTCAGGTCCCAATGATTATGGCAACTGAGTTATTGATTGCCTCGAGTGAATACCTTTTTTTTTTTTTAATCTTTTTGCTGTGAAAAATTGGGTTTCCTTATTGAGTTTTTACCCTATTTTTTTTTGGTCAACCAACCTTTTTATTTATTTCTTCTTATTATTTTCTTTTTAAATGAGATTGCCTTTCTAGAGATGGTAAATGAGTTAATAATATCCCTAATATTTAATACTCTTGTATTCAAAGCGACTTTGTTACCTCTCTTTTTTTGGCATGACTTTGTTTCCCTTTCTTTTTTTTTCCATAATTGCAAATTCATAAAAAAGGATTTGCATATATATCAAAGCATTCGTCATGGTTCCACTTCCACAACCGAAGAGTGGAAGACATATAGAAGAAAGAAAGCAAGAGAGATGATGGTGAAAATCTATACTCTCAAGTCTCTCATGATCATTTATATGTTCATGTTTGCATTGTTGATTATGAGATTAATTTCATCGCAAGCTCAACCTCCATGCACTATGGAAAGACGTTATGATGAGTTTTCGTATTGTGCTGATTCTCTCATGTTGGGTACACAATGGGTTCCTCCGTCGAAAAATTGCTGCGAGTATATACAAATTGATAGTATGGCTTGTTTCTGCCAAGGCGTCGATAAAGATTTTCCACATTTTTTTGACGTAAACAAGCTTTTCAAAGTCTCTCACGAATGCGGAAATCTCTTAGTTCCTGGAACTTACTGCGGAAGTAAGTATCACTAGAACTAGCCTTTTAAGTCTAATCATCTTCATACTCATCGAAATCATATTTGTTTTTTTATGTCTCAGTCTACAAAGTCCCCGGTGGTGTGTGAGAAAAGATGGGGTGCATGCATGTGATGATTTGTCTCTCTTCCTTTTATCTATATCTCAAAAGTTAGATTGCTACAAAAATACTAGTATCACCTAATATTCTATATCATATGGCCATATTTATGGGTCAAGACAAGATTGGCTTTTGGTTAATAATTAATAAATTAATGAAATTTTCTTAATTATGATCTTTACTATATATGAGTTAGTTTCAAATATGCCGACTATTTATTGACAAAATTTACTTCTCTGTAGCGTACTCGCAATTTTCACCTTCGTCGCAAAAATAAGTGATATTTTTGCAATGGAAATTTTGTGACGGCTAAATCCTTCACAAATATATCGCGAGGTTAAAAAGAATTTTCGATTTACTGATTTCAGTCAATATTTTGCGACAGAAGTGTGACCTAATTATCCTAGTAGTTGCAGAATTGACGTCCTATTGTCATCGTAAAATGTCACAAATTATTGTGGCAGTATAAAAAGAGTTGCACAACAAGTCTGGGTGCGTCCTTTCCGGCTTTTATGGGTTCGATCCACCTTAAAAACGCTTTGGCCATTCGGAAACGTTTTAACTGGCAAGAAAACGTGGAGCGTCCGCGGACCTCGTGGGATTAGTCTTTGGACCTAGTAAGCCATTGAGATCGCCACAGTAAATAAAAAAAAAAAAAAAAAAAAAAAGTTGCAAATTTCCATCTTAAAAATCGCCTCTCAAAGGCAGAGAGAAGCCAAATCGACTTTCGTAGCGCTTCCGTAAAATGACAGATTCTTTGTAGTCATACGGTAAATGAGTCATTTGCAGAGTTAAGAATTCTCCGTTGCAAAATATTATGAGACCGAAGACTTGTAAGAAAAAGAAAGGAGATAAATGATGATGAGAACCTATACTATCATACTCTATGGAGGTTAAAAAAATTGAACGTGTCGAATGAATTTAAAAAGTCACTTGTTAATTTTCATATTTTATCATACATTTGATTGTGAATGATATATATTCTACGGAATCACATTTTTAAAACCTGAAAACACAAAAGAATTACATACCATTCAAATCCAAAATTCTCATTGCTAGAGAGAGACCTATTATCTTTACCTTTACTACATGATTTTGAATTTCTAGTTTCTGTTGATAGAAATTGAAAACTTATACACCCCCAAATAAACCCCACCAACTTAACCGAGCTTGACCAAAACCGGATTAAACCATTTATCCTAAATAGTTTTCTTCGTCCTGGGGTCCATATATACTAGACCGGCCCTAGTCAGACCCTAGCCAGACGGTATCAAGCTCACATATTGGCTTATTTGGGTAGCGAAATTATCCAATATAACACTGTGACAGTGTAAATCCAAACCAGCAAGTGCTCATTCACTTATTTATACACTTACAATGGACAACCCAAGTAGTCAAGTAGAACAGTAGGGAATGAGTTGATACCGTAAATACATACCTATGCAACACATTTTATGGGAAACTTGTGACTTCATATTCATGCTCGATCTTCAGAGGAGATTCCTTGGAAACAGGTCGGTCTTCAGACCATAGCTCCAAGTTAACGGTTCCACAGTCCCAGTGGACAATACATTTGAACACCTGACTAACGTCGAACCTGTTTACCAGCTGTAGATTGAGGCTCTTGTCCACCAACATCCATTCACCTGAAAAACAAAACAGAAGAATATGATTAGCACACAAAGAAAAGGGTTCATGACTAATGTTGATCAATAAGGAAAGGTTCTTCACAGGCACAGGTTAAAGAGCCAAGCCTCTCCTAGTGGGATTTTATGTTCTACAGTTAAGCTTATATGTGTCTCATTCTTCTTTCTATTGTGACTATTGATTAGAACATGAGAACGATATGAAGAGCATATACAGGTACTTACCGTGTGGGAGGTTGTTCCCTTCATATAACTGCTCTCCCGATTCTGGCCAAACTTCATGCTTTGTACCATCAACCGATGTGAATGAGACAAATGATTCCGTTGGATGCATAAGACAGAAAGTTGGATGGACTCTTAAGCATACCAGCCTGCACCATCATTTTTCCAGACACCAAAAAAAAGACAGAATTTAAATCATAATCTCGGCTTGAGATATTCTTGTTCCAACAACATAAGAGAATCCAATCATCCGTACATTAGCTGCCACTGATAAAACTTTCTAGTGACTCGCAAGCAACCTATTATCTGCAAACTCTACTTATATTACACAACGAGATTACTATAGATTGTTTTTTCAATGTTCTCCTACGGTTATGTAAACTTGCAAGAGTGGTCTGATAGCCAAATCTTGCAAATCTTCTTAGGTACTCGAACGATGTAGATAAACTGTTGCAAAAACATAGGCATGGTGGCAAAACAAAAAAAATGTAAAGAAAGCAGACAGACCTTGAAAATCCACCAGAACCAGCACCAACATTACGGGCTTCAATGCTAGAGGCAATCTGAAAAACTCGGGGATTGTCTTTAGGTATGGTCATTTTACGCCGAAGAACCAGCCCACCGCCTACATCACCTTCTAGGATAAGAGATTCTTCTTCTCCTGCATGTTCCAAATCCCTCCTACACAGATGGAACAATAAATTCAGTAACAGAAGTAAAAATAACGCAGAGAGTGCTGCCTGCCATAGTATAAGCCTTTGTCCACTGTGTGTTCATATCAATAATCATCGCATACATTAAATGTGCATGTGTGAGAGAGATTGTCAAAGTAAACTCACTCAATAACATTATACTCCTCGGTACATCCAGGTGACCGGTACCCAGTACCACTGTACTCTTCATAACCATTGATATCTATCCTGCTATGAAGCCATTGAACTCCTGGAGATTGTAATCAACCAAAATTGTATTCTCAGCAAATTCTAAATTTCAAGTGCTTCGTCATGGCAGCAGAAGTTTAGTGAGAAAAATAATAAGAAAATTGACAAAATATAGAAAAACAACCCCTTGTTGACATGTGGAAGAAAACATATATTCACTATTATACAAAAAGAAGATTACTGTACTATTAAAAAAACCAAATTATTAGTGAGAAGTCGGTCACTTTTTTTTTTGGTCAATGAGATATGGGAAATATGTTTGGTTGATAACAAATTGCTGGAGTTCAATAGAGGCTGAGATTATTTTCTTCAAGGAAACAGAACTTGTGTATGATCTTGAGCCTCACCCACAAAAATGTTGAGGGTATCTTAATCATTCTACAACTTTTTCAAGCTTAATAGTAGACGGCAAAACAGTTTATCGGTATATTACCTGATGGAACATGAGTCATAGATATTATCCTTCCCCCAATCCAAGGAACTATACTAAGTTTCCAACCGCCACTGTTTAGCTCAACTGGCACTCTTGAAAGTTCTATTCCCTTTTGTCCATGTAGCATTTCCTTCTCGGTTATCAGTTTTGTAATTTCTACATTTCAATAATACACATCAAGGACACTATGAAAGTAAATAACTATGAAAATTATAATTCGGATGTAGCTATTAATTGATTTTGTTCACAAATTCAAGCAGATGGATATTTGATCAACATAATTGTTAAAACGAAAATGACAAGTACTTAATCAGAAAGGAAGAAATACAATTGACGAAGAAGCAAAAGCTAAGATGATGGGTACTAATCTACAAAAGTGTGCAGTGTGTACAGGTTCATGGAACTAAAAATATTATTTGCAGGCTGGACACATCTTGGTTAATACAGTAAATAATTCAGATGTCTCATAAAGCTGAAGAATGTAACAAGGTATTATATCGAACTTGAAAATTGCAGTGGACTAATAACCAGAAGCAATATATCTCAATACTACAAGTAGCTACAGACATATTCAGAAGATGAGATTTACCCATATGAAGTTTAAAGCGCTCATTGCTCGTGGATATTAACTCTGAAACTTCACTTTCTGAAGGCACCTTAATCTGGATAACCTCTCCATCCATTCCCCAAGCATCAAGCTGTTCAACATTATATAAATTCAAATGTTTTGAACTTATAGATACACTGGATTTTCTAAACAAGAGAAAAAGCAATACCATTGCACCTCCGCCGAGCAATAACTGAACATGAATACGGCGCTTTGGCCTCTGCCACTCTCCTTCAGTTTTTAAAACCTTCACAGTAACAATGGAAGAATGTCGCTCAGCAATATAGTGTGTAATTAAATATCTGCTTTTGGTGTAGCCATATCCATCTGCATCATCTTCAAATAGGAGTCCTATAGCTTTCCCTGACAGAAAAATAAAATAATTATTACTACCCTCCTGATTACGAAATTCATAATATGAACATAAAAGCTGACAAGACAATCCACAACAAGTTATAGAGCCCAATAAATGATCCTGACCTTGGGAATTCGAAAAATTAAGAACTGTTGAGAAAGACCATATAACCAGTCTACTATGCATAACAACCATCTAATCAGTACATGCCTGTAGCATTTAATAAATATTAAAACTCAGCCTTGAACATTCTGAGAACAGAGTAAAAGGACTTCCAATTGTTACTCTAAGATTTATTATCCTTCAATGAATTTTAGGACTGACAGCAGTAACTTTTTACATTAAAGGTTGTTCTCTTTCCACGTCTGATAACGACGTTACAACAATACAAACGGAAGCAGAATGGGAAGTTAAAATATTATCACAGCTTAAGCCAAAAAGCATGTCTCCCCTGCCTGAATCAGAAGCTCAACTTACCATTTTCATCTAATGACACAAGTAGGGTTAAGTCATCTGACAGACTAGATTCCCCAACATGTAGATGTGGAGGACCAAGTGATATGATGGATCCACCTTGTAAATATAATGTCGGCAAATCCTGACATCATGATTGGAATAACCAACATGTAGAAAATATAAACACAATTGAACTTTTTCGGAAACAGAAGAGAGAAGAGGAAATTGAAAGTGTCAATAGCCATACCGGATGTGAATCTTCAAAATCAAACCTCAACCAAATTCCTCTGGGCAATATATGCTGCAACTCGTGTGATCCCTGATTAGAAAAAGTGCTAGCCAATGATAGAAACAAACCAAAGACAACTTGATGAGTTTTGGTTTGGCAGTTTATAAACTACAGAGCAACTCACAAGGATGAATAACAACATTTTTCCTGAAAGCTTTAACAATAAATTACTCAAAAAGATACCAGACAGCGAGAGAGACAGATTATTAGAAATATTTATGATAGCAGCAGCGTTATTCAGTTGTGATAATCAGAATTTTTTTTGATTTTAGACCACCTGAAACACCTTTATGACCAATCCTCATTACTTGTCAATCAGTATGCCCAACAAATGGTTCTAACATTCTTAAACTCTAAAATCTGATCACTTGTACCGAAAACTTATCAAGTGAACACAAATCACATAAAAGAGTGAACTCATGAAATCTGCAAGCTTTGAGAAAAGGGACGAAATGATTCAGAAAATCAACATGCAAAAAAGGAAGATTCATCATTCCATGTCTAGATGGGAAGAAGAACACCTTGCATGGATAAGAAGTGAACCCAAAAGAAAGGCATTTTCAACAGTCCTTAGCCGGAAATCTTTAGGATCTGCATATACGAAGACAAGAAAGAAAAAGAGAGCATAAGATATTGTTGCATAAGTTCAAAAATGGTATACATATTACAGAAGCCTACCAGCAAAAAATATCGGAGCTGCAACTGGAGCACCAGTTGTATGGGAAATGTAAAATAGGGTGTAAAAATGTGGTAGGAGTTGGTAACGCCTCTTCAATGCGGCACGACAGATTTCCTCACACTGATTAAAAGACTACAGTTAATAAGTGACAAAAAAAATCCTTAAAAGAAGAATGGTTGATTTTGTATAAGAGATTGCAAATGTAAAAGTAGTTGCAAGTTCTTTGGAGAAAAGGTAGTATTTTTCCATGCATATCATACAAAAAATTGAATTGTAATGCTTAAATAGCAAAAAACCACCTCTTCTCCAAAGGACCATGGTTCATGGTCATCAGTGCCAGCCTCAGAATGACCACGGCAGAACGGAAACATAGCTCCAACGCCCATCCAACGTCCAAATAGCCGCGGAGTAGCATTGCCAGCAAAGCCACCAATATCTGGCCCTGATAAGGGCTGACCACTAAGCCCCTGAATGCAATTTATAAAAGGTGTTCCAGATTGTTAATTTATGGCATGAGCAAGAAAAACTTATCATTTCACATAGTTCTTTGCCAAAATTAAGAAATACAGAAAAAACCAAATCTATACTCATTTCTTCTGTTAGCTCTACTAAAGTGGAAAAAAATAGGTTATAAGCAACACTAGAATTCAAAAGAATAAAAGGAAATTACTGATGTAAAGAAATCAACCAAAGCAAATGCTCATGAGTATAAATTCTTAGGTTCTCAAAGCTTGACAAGATGAATTAGGAGTATTAGGGGCACAAAAAAGATTCACATCAGTCATCATAAATGATAATCACACACTCAATGTTTTAATTTTGTGATAAGGATGCAGTGGACTCTTGAAATTCTTACCAGCTGAAGTACCATGGATATAGACATATGTAGATGTTCCCAGGTTGAAAGGTTATCTCCTGTCCAAGTCGCAGCATATCTCTGGCTACCAATGAATCCAGCCCTTGTCAAAACAAAAGGTCGCTTATTCTTATCAGCTAGCTCCATCCCTTCATAAGTTTATCTTGCCATCAGCATCCCGTACACCTAGACAACCGGAAATCTTGACAAAGTTAACTCGAGGTGCTTAGCATCTTACCTAACTATAGGTACAAAAGGTATATTCTCTAGGCAAAACGCATCTACATTCAGTAACCAACTACTTTTCACTTTTCGTTCAAATGTCCTTCTTTGTCACCTCAAGTTTGAATTACCCTCAGCATAGACATTCATAAGAAACTTTTAGGAAGCTCCAAGAGAAAAATTCAAGAGCAATAACAGAGTACCATACAGAGACAAGTAATAATCGGTATCTGTCCATCACCTTATATCTATATATACATACTCCAGAAAGCCAGGGATCCACTGCATTTTTATATAACTCGGATAACTTTGATAGAACAAGAGAAATACATTGTGGTAGTGTGAGTGGTTTTGAACACCTCCAAGCTCATCATCTCCTCTGTGAATATTGTTCTCAGGCATCGTCTTTGTCACGACCTGGACATTGACAAATAAGACCACATGAAAACTCAATAAATAATTTTATACAGAAAATTCCAAAGGATGAAAGGAAAGTATACAATAATTACTTTGAAAATTGCTGGCTCATTCATATCATTCCATATACCATCAGCACCATTTGAAATAAAGTCCTTAACCAAATTCGCCCACCAAGAGCGAGCTTCGGAATTTGTATAGTCAGGGAAAACGCAAGGCCCAGGCCATACCTCACCTAATGAAACCAAACATAAACTTCTGTAATTTCTGAATAAATTTCAAATTAGCATGACAAGCCAACATAAAAATCATAACAAGGAAGTGAAATAAAGTGCTTCCCATCTGTTCGTCTAATCCAAACATCATTTTTACTTTCACTATCGTAGACATAATAACCTTCCTCCTTCTTTATTCCAGGGTCAAGCATCCAAATCGCTTTGAAACCATTATTATGGAGATGTTTTGCCAAAGCACTAGGATCCGGGAAACGTTCCTGAACATAGTATTCCATATAATGTTTAAACCTAAAACTTATAAATTTAGCCTACGTAAACCATGGTAAGCACTGGTAAAAATCCACTTGGGACTTAAGGAAAATATATGCCTTGTTGAATGTGAAACAACGAAAGCCATCCATGTAGTCAATGTCCATCCATATCACATCAGATGGAATCTTCTTGTCACGAAATGTTTGAGCTATCTGCAATCATCAACACAATGTTGAAAAGCATGACAGAGAGTCCCAAAATTTTCAAACAATGACCATAACCTTTCATTCTTTCATAAGCTCAACCAAACAGCCAGAACAAAAACACTGACCTCGGCTACTCGCTTGTCAGACATATAACTCCAACGGCATTGATGGTAGCCTAAGGCCCACTTTGGAGGCATAAAAACAGTTCCTGATAAGTAGAAAGTATAACTTATGTAAATCAGACTGATATTTACTAAGGAGAGGAGAAGGAGAGAACAAAAGTAAAGACGAAACACTAGTCTCAAACAATAAAAATTGCATAAACAGTAATCTTTTCTACTGGGATTAATTCCTAAGAGCAACATGTCACTTTTAGTCACCCAGCCAAGTCAATAGTTGAAATAAATGTTTCAATGGCATAAAGAAGAAGCACAATTAAGAAATTACCAACGGCGTGAGACAAGGACTCCAAGACAGCAGTCGGTGAGGAGAATGGACCAAATGTGATTATTGGATATGATGTTGGGGCGATAATTCGTATGATTCCCTCTTTCCTCAGATCAATCTAGGGACAAGAAAACTATGTTAAAAAAGGAAAAAGACAGATTACATTGCAAAGTGAGTCCACAAAAGAGGGGTGGTACCAGCTAGGATATTCAAATACCTCACACTTTCGCGTTGTATCAGCAAGAACACCTAGTGTTTCTCCAGTTGGAAGGACAGCTAGTACCCATGGATGTGACTGGTACAGTGAAGTGGTTCCAGGGCCATATCCCCATGCATCAGTGTTCCATGTAAAAACCTGAAAAAAATATATTCGCCAAATTAATTAGGTGAAAACAAATTGAAGATGGGTGAAAAATTGAATGACTGACCCGTTTTCCTGTTCTCTCCAACTGGCCACCAACTTCTCCAGTCCCATAAAACGACGTTCCCGGAGAAAACTGCATCGCAGCTTAGCATTAGGGGTGACAACTGGTTGCTCGTGACTCATAGCAAAACTGACATTTGTAAGACCAGTTGTAGAAAATCAAAGAAATACAAAGGCTAACCTCAAAGGTGACGACTTGTTGCTCCTGAAGACAAGCACAAGTAGGAGTATATGCTGGAACATTGTGACTTATAAATGGCACTTCCCTGTCTTTGCTGTTCTTAAATGAAACACTTGGAAATGCTGCTTTCCTATGCTCCAAGGAACAGTCAAACCGGAAAACTCCTTTCTCCAAGATTGGCTCAAAAATCATACCGGTTGGAGCCATCTCTATAGCTTCCGAATCATCTCCACTTAAAGTCATCCTAACTAAAGATTTTTTTCCTTTCCTTCTGCATGCAAGGTGGTAGTACTAGTAAGTACTCCTTGTACAACCGTTTTTAGCTCTGTATGACATTTCTCCCAAGCATATAAGGGCATAAAGAAACAATTAGTCTCCATCTAAAGTTTAAATGCTATGATTCAGATAAAAGAGAGGAAAAAAGCATTGATAGTCACCAAAAAAATAGTTGCAAATACCTAGAAATCAAGCTTAACATGGAATAATCAAATTAATCCTCAAAATGAGAGATATCAAGGATGAACAAAAGCTAAAGCGAATTTAAAGATCAGAAAACTGTAATGGAGCAGAGAAACAACCTGGTAACGACGAGAGCGGAGGATCTGATTGCAGGAAGGAACAGCGACGGAGCGATCGGATTCAGCGACGGAAGACAGCGATCATTAGAGAAGAAGGAAGAAGAAGAAGCTCGAGCTCCGATAGTGAATGATGACGATGATACTGCTGCTAGTTCCATTTGGTGGACACTCCGTTAGTGAATGATTTTCCAATTTCTTTTCTTTTTCATATCCTACCATCTTCCAATTTTGTTCGTTTCCTAATCGTTGGATCAGCGATTAAAAATTTTAGTCGCTATAAAATTTAGCGTTTTAAAATTTCGGTTCAGTTATAATGGTTCGTTGAAATAGGTTGCACTGGGTACGGGAACTGGAAACGAGAACGGAAACGGAAACAGAACAGAAACGGGGACAGGAAACAGTAAATTAAAAATTTATAGATATACGACATAGGTACTTCAATAAACATATTAAAAAAATATCTTTAAATTATAAATATAAAACATAAAATACCAATTCGATTTAATATCTTACATAACAACAAAAATAAGCTAATTATTAAGAAATTCATTTTCAAAATCTGGGTCATCTAGTGAAAGGTTCAAAAACTCCGTATCTTTCATAGAATCAAAATCATCTTCCAATAACCCCGTATCTTACAAACATAGTTACATTGGAGAAGAAGACATAGACGTCACGTAAAAGGAACATAATCCGATAATCAAACACATAAATAGAAATAGGGCGAAAGTGAGAGAACTACAGACATACGTAAACGTGCTACGTTGCTGGGTGAGAGACGTGAAAGAACAGAGAAGACAAAGCGTCTAAGTATGTAAGTCGTAAGATTGATCATAAAAAATAAAACCCTAAACAGTTTTTCCTTTTATTCTCTTTTTATTTTTGTACAAATATGTTACATTAGGGATTTAACCGTAAAACGTACCGGAAATGTCCCCGTTTCCCAAAGTTGCCATCCCCGGTTTGCTGGAGACGTTTCGAGAACGTTTCCCACCCGTACTTCATAGATCGTGACGACCGCAAAACGAATAAAAAATAATCACAAAACTGAAATTTATTGCTATCACCAGCAACTATGAAACGAATATGATTTAGTTGTTATCGCTAACAATTGCGAAACGAACATTTGGCAAACTAAACTTTTATTTTCTTGGTATAGAAAATAATCTTTGAAGCTCAACGATTATAATTCAAAAAATAATATATATCGAAAGGTCTTGTAAACTCTCTTTTCCGGATTGGATTTTCAATTATGGTGTTCATTTTTAATTAAGTGGTTGAAAAAAAATAAGATATTAGTATGTAATATCTAAAAATTTTAAAAAATTAAGTCAAATAAAATAATTTAAATATATATTTTGTATTTTTAAATTATTTTATTTAGTAGTAATCAACCTCAATATTGTATCTTTTGCTAATAGTAAGCTTTGCGTGATTGTCGAATATAATGGCGAGGAGGTAATTATTATTCAACAAGAATGAATATTCATTTTCACTAACAAAAACGAATTGATCATCACCACAATAATTAAGGATGCATTGCACACCAGCTGAAGATCAAGGATTCGTAGACGATATACGTTTTGTTGAGGGTTATGTTCAAATCATATCGAACTAAACCGTAGCAAATCGTCCAAACCGGATAAAATCAAACCAAATTGAAATAGAGCTTTCCACTAATAAAATTTAAACATTCAAACCAAAAAGAAAATAAATAAATAAACTCGAAAATTTAAAAATCTAGAAAACCATAAAAAATCAAATCTAAGTGAAATAGAAAAAGTACGACTGAAAACCAAGATATGATATTTACAGATACAAATGGTTAAGTTAATCAGCTAATCAAACCAACTAAACCGGTCATCATAATCTAATAATCTATTCCCCATATCTTTATGTTTTCTTTGAATCCAATTATTTGGCCTTTTATAGGAGACTGTTATCATAGCTTTGAATCTTTGATTTTATTATTTATTTCGTATGTAGTAAAAACAAATATATTATTGTTTTTGGTTAATAATATAAATTTCGTAATTACGAACTTTCTATATAATTTAGATTTAATTTTTTCCTTTATTTTCATAAAGACACTTGCAAAAATGACCTAAAATTTGAGGTCAAACACAAACATAACCTCTTTTTTCCTTCTCCTCAACAAATGCCATTTTGTGTCCATTACACCCTTCCAGCTTGCGATATTCATGAAAATGCCATTCTGAGAAAATGAGTAGACTTCTTTTGAAGTCTGCTTCATTCTGAAAAATACACAAAACACCTTTGGATATCCACTTATTTACGAAAATGACATCTTCTTCAATTTTCTCAACCACCATGAACAACCAATTTCGAGCTCTAAATGATTCTCCTACCAATTTTTTTGGCTCTAACTCCTCATCTTTATGCTCATAACCTCATAATCTTTCATTTCTTCTCCATTTTCATCAAACAAACTCTCTCATTTTCGTTTTCAAAATTTACAAATTCTTAGATCTTGCTTGTTTCGGTTGCTATTGCATAAGAAGGACTGGACTTCTTTGATATTGGTTAATCACAGTGTTCTGGGCACTCGACGAAGCTCAAAACAGCCTCAAACCGGATCTAGGTAATTATTCATTTGATTTTCGTTAATTTTCAGATCTGTTTCGCGATAGTAGACTTCAAATGAAGTCTGCTCTTCATCGTAGACTTCATTTGAAGTCTACTAATCAACCATATGTTAGTTTTGCAATTGACTATCACCCGTATACTTCATATGAAGTCTCCGAAAAAGAAAGACTACTTTTGTAGTTGACCAAACTTTGAATTTTATATGGCAGACTTCATCTGAAGTCTTCTGGAGAAATCTTCTTTTAAGTCAATTTAGTATTTGACCAAAATTTTGACTTTTTAGGAAATTTAGTTTTGCGTTTGTCAAAAATTTCAAACTTAAAAAAAAAAAACTTTTTTTGAGTAGACTTCATATGAAGTCGACAAATTTAGAGTAGACTTAATAAAGAAGTCTATTTTTTCAAAAACTGAAGTAGATTTCAAACGAAATCTGCAATGAATTTTTTTGGTCAAACTCAAAACTAACCTTATTTTTCGTAGACTTCAAACGAAGTCTACTTTCAATATTTGAATTGCAAAAGTGACTCATTTTCAGTAGACTTCAGTCTGAAGTCTTCTCTAACGACGTAGACTTCATTAGAAGTCTTCTTTAACAGCGTAGACTTCAAATGAAGTCAAGTCTACTTTAAAAGTCAAACACTGATGAGATTCTGGTCAAATGAAAAATTAACATTTTTTCAGCAGACTTCATGAAGAAGTCTACTTTTATAAAGTCAACAGTTTGGTCATATACAAAAATAACATGTTCCACAGTAGACTTCACACGCAGAATTCTAAGAATTTATGTAGACTTCAAATGAAGTCTTCTTTGTTAACTTCTCATAGAAGTCTATTGTATAACGTTTTTAAAAAAACTCATTTACGACATATTTATAACGAATCTTTGAGTTTTTTTGTTCTAGTATGTATTTTTACTAGTGTTTTTGCTGTTGTATGAATTTTATGTGATTTAACTAGACAGTTATAGGTGAATCAAATTTGTTGATTGGTTAGGCATTTAGCTCGTAATAGAAGAATTCATTTGGAAGTATTCTTCATTTATCTAGGACAGACTTCAGAGTGAAGTCTATGTAGATAATTTTGTTAAAAAAACATTTTTAGCATATTTATAATGTTTTTTTTAGATTTTCTTGTTCTTACATTTGTATTTTTGTTTTTGCTTCTGTATGAGTTTGACTTGTTTATGTGTTAGAATTATAAAAGACTCATTTTTTTGTTTGATTAGGCTTTTAGCATATTTATGTAGACTTCTGGTGAAGTCTTCTTTATAATTGCAATTTTGTTAAAAGCTTATGTGTTTTATCCTTATAGCGATGGAAAATTGTGTTTTATCCTTATAGACTTATAGTGATGGAAACTTGGCGAGAACTCGAAATGTTGGTAACGTTGTAAGGTAACAGAAGTCTGTTATAGATGCTATCTTAAGAAATTGTTTTTAAGTTCTGCTATGAATTGTTTCTATGTTCTGTTAATAACTGTTTACAAGCTGATTTGGGAACTATGTCAAACGGCTTTGTCAAGTTCCGGTTTGATGTTGGCATCACACAAGGTCGATCGTAATGTCATTCCAAGTGCATGGCATTTATGATGGGAAGTGAAGTATGTAGTCATTAAATAAATATGAATGAGAAATCTGTGAATTTGATGTCTGAAATCGAAGTCTAAAAACGAAGTCTAGAAACGAAGTCTAGAAACAAAGTTTGGAAACGAAGTCTGAAAACGAAGTCTGGAATCGAAGTCTGCAAAACGAAGTCTGGAATCGAAGTCTGCAAAACGAAGTCTGCAAAACGAAGTTTGGAAAACGAAATCTGGAATCGAAGTCTGCAAAACGTAGTCTGCAAAACGAAGTCTGGAAAACGAAGTCTGGAAATAAAGTATGTAAACGAAGTCTAAAAAACGAAATTAGAAAACCCAGAAATATGAACAAAAAATAGAAAATCCAGAAATATGAATAAAATTAGAAAACCCAGAAATGTTCAATACATTTACAGCTTTGTTCAACAGAAAACCCAGAAATATAAAAAAAAATTACCGGAAAATCAACAAAATTTTTACATTTGAAAAGACAAACCACAAAATCTGAAAAATTCAAATCTAACTAACAAAAAAAATAACAGTAAATCCACAAATCTGAAAAAATCAAATCTAACTAACAAAAAAATCAAATATAATCTATCTAACAAATCAAATCAAATATAACTAACAAAAGACAAACCAAAAGACAAACAAAAAAATCAGAGAGATGAAGCAAAGATCAAACATCAGGAAAATCAAATCTAACTAACAAACAAAAATCCACGAATCTGAAAAAAAAAAAGCAAAATCCACAAATCTGAAAAAAGAGCAAACTCTACGAATCTGAAAAAAAGAGCAAAATCCTTCTCCTATTAGTTACCTCCTTCTCCTACAAAAAAAGAGCAAAGAGAACAACTCCTTCTCCTACAAAAAAAGAAACAATAGTCATTTAGTTACCCAGATAAAAGGAAGAACGATATATCTAAACAAGAGAGAGAGAGAGGCGAGAGAGAGAGAGCGCCGTTTGAGAGAGGCAAGATTTTTTTACATAATTAGGGTTAATTCCTTTATATATGATGGGGTAAAATTCCCAGTTAGGTAAATTTATTTCAATAGATTTTGGTTTAGCAGACTTCTATATGAAGTCTACCGATAATTCAACTATAACCTATAAATTATTTCTTGGTTAATCTGATCAAATTTTATGAATTTTTGATTTTTAAAACATCATAATTGAGTATAATAAATTTTTAAAACCTCATAATTTTATAACATAATATTATTTATTTTTATTATTTAAATATAAAATTTAATTACAGTGCAGACTTCATGAGAAGTCTACATGTAGACTTCTATATGAAGTCTACCCATAATTCAACTATAACCTATAAATTATTCCTTGTTTAATGTGATCAAATTTTATGAATTTTTGATTTTTAAAACATCATAATTGAGTATAATAAATTTCTAAAATCTCATAATTTTATAACATAATATTATTTCTTTTTATTATTTAAATATAAAATTTAATTACAGAGCAGACTTCTATATGAAGTCTACCTGCGTCTCAGGGTTATAATCGTAAGAACACGTACTAAGTTTTTGTTTAGTCATTGAGAATGTAACTGTAATTTCACTACTCATACATGTTACTTTTGCTTTAACTCAAATAAAGGGTCTAGTTTTGCTGAAAAAACCAAATTTTAAGTTATTTTCAGCAATTCCCTCATTTTCATAATTGACACGAGAAAGACAAAACAATGGTGTTTTCCATAGATTGAACCACCCTCGCATTCAATCGTGCGAATACTCATTTTTAAGAAGCAAGTAAAAACTAAACCCAAATTTCCTCTAGTCTTTCTTAGCAAGCTCATGGAACAACAATATCAATGAATTTTGTTGCATGAAATTATAACGCTCCTTCAAATGTAATCATTCTCCAATCTCTAATCAAATTCGACAAAACATATTAAACAATTCGTTAAAAAAAAAAGCTCCAATGTAATCTTTACGAGTACTTGATCCCTACAATTACTCATGTAAGTAGGTCAATAATAAAATCACACTTGGGGAAACATTTTTGGAACAGATGATTATTTTTTAAATTTGAATATCTAAAATCTGATTTCGAATACCGGAAATATTAAGGGCTGAAGATCTAGAACTCGCACGGTTTAACCAAAAAAAAACAAAAACAATCTTTTGTTAGTAAACAGCGCAAAGCTTCAAAAATAAGAAAAAAAAATGCAGAAAAGAATTCGAGACAACTGGTATGAATTTGGCGGGTTTCGTTCATATTTTTTTGCTAATGGGTATCTCATGTCACACACAGTGTTAAGGAACCTCATCTTTCCCATCTTTACATAACCAAAGTGACATGACTAGACACTTTGGATGGTGGGGAAAATGCAAATGAAAATATACTTTTTCTGGATTTGATTTTTGTTTCGAATGTTATAGCAGATTGTAATAGTCTTACACATCAAACCCAATTTCATAAAATAGGCCTAGATTGGTCTTGATTTTGTAGGATGCAAATCTGAACTGGTTTGGTCCACATACTTTTGTCCATTACAACATCCACAATCTTTCTTCTTTTTTTTTTGTTAAAAGCTGCATCCACAAACTTAGCCACATACAAATGCTTCTAATTAATCTAAATCTGAATTTTATATAACACAATAATGTATATGTTAGCAAGACCTATCATTATATATCAACCCCCAATGAAGTTAGCCTTATTAAATGGTCTTGATTTTGTAGGATGCAAATCTGAGCCGGTTTGGTCCAGATACTTTTTAGTCCATTACAACATCCACAATCTAATTAACGTACATACACATGCTTCTAACTAATCCAAATCTTAGTTTGATATAACACAATAATATATAAGATACAATATATATACCAAGATATATCATTATGTTGCTAGAAAGTTTATCAGAATAAAACAAAAGGGTGGTGAAGATTAATAAATTGGATAGGCATTTCTGTTTGAAAACTGATATTGGGAAGAAGATTATGTGTTTTGTGTTGTGTTCAAGATATGAAACGGACAGCTTGTAGGGCTAATACAACCAATTGAAGCTAATTGTTGAAGATAAAGTTATAAACAGAAAATGTAGTTGTCATTTACTATCACTATTTAGTTTTTGTTTTTCTTTTGTCTGTTTGTTATTATTGTTATGATTTTTCTTTATTACTTTTCTTGACCATATGTACCTATATTTTGCTCAATCTATATAATAACCCATGTTTACAGATTACAACCGATATGATTGTGTTTTGTGAATAGCATACAAAAATAGAAGTAGGAATCAAGAATTGATGAACCGTATTGTACATGAAAATTCAGTATGCAGGCGTAAAAGCGACGTCATATCTTACTATCAGTGATGCATGGCTTAATTTATGATATCCTTGAAAGAACAGGAAAATCATATATTCGAATACCAAAAAATAACATATCGTCTTCCAGCACATTTCTCAAGCAAAAACCGAGTAATATATCCCTCAGATTTTACTTATACCATAAATTTGTGGACCTGGTTTGTATCACAAATTTCAACACTACAAATATGAAACGAAGACATTTCTATTAAAAAAAAATGAATAAATAAATCAATTAGATAATGTTAACTAATTGAGACAATCGAACCGAATTGGAAAAGTTAAGAAATGTCAAGATTGTGGAGGAGGACAAAAGTAGAGTCAGAATTAAATGAAAGATGAGCTTAAGAACGTGTATTTATGCAAATATTCAAAGAGTTGCATGAGGTTAGGCACGTGAACTTGTTTCACTCTTCAACCTACAAGTGGACCCTCTCCGTCCATGCGCCAATCCATTAATACTCGCATTTATATTATTCTAACACTGGCGTAGTTTCTAAATAATTACGTTTATGATTTTTTTTAAAATATTATATTACATGCATTTGGGTTAACTAATTACTTGTTTTTATATATTTTGGGTTATTCTCAAAATGCATCTTACAATAATTAATAGCATGTAATAAAATGTTTATTTGTTATTTAAATAGGTGATGAGATGTATTAAGCATGGGAGATACCATCTTCGGGTCTGATTGGTATTCCATTACCGTTGCGATAAAGACATCTGCATCAGTGAGACACCATGATGTCTTACCAAAAAAAAATTAATTTTTTTAATTAAATAAATAAATTAAAAAAAAAAAGTTGAACCAATGATAAACTGCTACGTCAGCACCCAAGTGTTTCAAAGGTGTCTCGTTTGAGAACCGGGTCTTGTGAGAAAGCAATTTTTTTTTAAAAATAATTGTTTAATGGAGTGTCTCAGTGAGACACCTCCGATGCGGATGGTCTAAGGAGTCTACCGCTTTCTATGGCCATCAATCACAAAAGCAGTAACAATTTTTGTTTTGTTTTTGATATATCATATCGGCTGATTCGGCCAGCTTCGGTAGAAACACACAAGTTGTTACATAATGGACTTCTCTCCGAAGGATCACCATACTGCCTAATCCGAGTTTGAAATGCTTTCCGACTAATTTCAGGGATAGTCAGATCGTCTGTTACCGGACTACCAGGTAAACTGCCTAAACCGAAACTCAGACTCTGACTTCCCACACGAATGTGATTTTTGTTTTGAGGAAGCATCGAACTCGGAGAGAGTGATCAGGTGGCATATTCCTATACTTCTCCTTACCACTCGACCATGCCGGTGTGGACAAGCGGTAACAATTAACTATATCAAAATCAGTATTTTTTTATTTATCTGGTATTGCTATTTCTTATCGCTATCTATTAATCTCTTCTTACTATTTTGGTAACGCTTACCGCTATCGTTTTCCATTGTAAACTATTATCGCTTTGTGTAACAAGATCAGACCTTTCATCTTTTATATATATGATTAAATCTGGCTAACTTTTTGTGTGTCTAATTGTACATACACCCACAAACACAAAACTTTATGGTGTAAACCATATTCTTTTTATACAATAATAAGTATCTTTTGCACGTAGGATCGATTCCGACAGAGTTTCATGGTGTTTGGACACTTTGTATATGTGTTGGAGGTTGAGCTCAAGTGTATAGGCGTGGGATTGTCGCTTCTTCCTTTGTTCGTACGTGCAGGTGTTTGCATGTATATAAATGTATGCGTGTGTATGTATATATGCGGGTGTCCAACATATCTGGAATTGATGAGGCGGTTGATGGAAAAGATGAAGGAGAAGTTGGAGAAGATGAAGAGGACAATGAGACAACAGAGAGCAAAGCTTCATATCATCAGAATTTGCATCACTTTGCTTCTCTCTTCTGATGATAACTCTTGATATTATTTTCTTGTTAATTTTGATCTTTAACTATTCTTTTCTTTTTTTGTAACTTAGGTTTTTTTTACCAGCCATCAGCATTTTTGCGTTTACATACTGTAATATGTAACCGTTGAACTTGTACAAATATTTTAAGCTTGAATTAATACAGAAGAAATGTACGTGGTTTAATATCTTTTCAGTTTTCAGCAACTTAATATCCTCAAGATCTCATAGACAAAATTTACCTGCCAAAACCCAAAATCTACGAATTATGTTGTTATATGAAGTACTTGCATGTATATGTGTAGTACTTGTGTGATTGATAGAGTTTACAGGTGCACTTATAATCGTTATTGAATGGCTATAATTATTGGATATATACAAGTATATCACTTTATTTTGGATAAGTAAAACACTATCAAAGATTAAAATAATAATAATAATAGTTTATTTATTTTTCAGCAATGTTACTTCAATTAAAAGGCCAACACTTAATTTACATGTTAGTACTCCATAACCCGACCACCGGTACAACTACTAGGGGCTGGACAAAATATTCGTTAAATCCGCTTTGATTCGGTATTCGCGCTGATTCGATTCGAAAAATCCGGATATCCGTAAAATTTCGGAGCAAAGCAAATATTAAAATATAGTATCCGTCAAAAATGAAACAAATCACAAATATCATTTTGAAAAATGACGGATATCCGCTCCGCTCCGTATGTTTATAACTATATATTCATATATGTAATTATGTATATAAATATTTTTCTCCACATTCATTCTGGTTAATTTAACCCATCAAAAAAATAGACAGAATGGACTTACTAATCAATTTTTGCTAAGTATCAGTCAAAAATGGGCTTATTAAGATTTTTTTTTTATCTTTCACGGATCGGAGCAAATAGCCGCAAATATCTATAAAAATTTCGGATATCCAAATTTCTGGATATCCGTAAATTTTCAAATCGAAATAAATCAGAAAACCAAATATTCAGACGAAACGGAACAGATCACAAATACATCAAAAATTCAAATATTTGCTTCGTGCCCATCCCTACCAGCACGAGCACCAATGGGTAACAGCTGCGTGAGGAATCACAACCAATCCATAATATATTATTGTATATTAGCTTATGCGTCGCATTATGAAACACGTGTATCAGTACAACTAAATGAAGTAGATGGAACAAAGACACAACTGTTTAGTTTAAGTTCTTTTTATGTCCCACACTTCTACACTTAGTGAAAGGGATTAAACAAACGCATGATCCAAAGACCCGACAGTTACTTGAGTTGTGTTCATTCTTGATTCATATCTAGAGGTGTTAATCAGGACAGTCCAACCCGATTTTCAATTATTATCTAAAATATCTTGTGAGTCCTATCCGATTTTTTCAAATTCACTAAAAAAAAACATTCATTTATGATGTACATCCATTGGAAATGGCCAAAAATTCGTAGTAATTAAATAAACTTTTCTGACAACCAAAAAGTTATCGGAATTTTCATTGCTAAATTTTGGTCCGAACCCAACTTAGATTGATTTAAGACTGGTTGGAATTTACTCCAAAATCATAAACCAACAACAAGAAAAAATTTATAAGAAAAATAAAAGAACAAACAATGAAGAACTAAAACATGAGACGTCAAAAAAAAAAGGAACTAAAACATGAGATATAGCATTAGTCCCAAAAAGCTCATCTGACTAATTTATCTTTCTACAGCTTCGGAGCTAAGGCTTCATATTTGATACTTGACACCCATATTGATATCTTCATGTGTATTCCTAATTTTTTAGACACTAGCCGTAATATATATGTATAGCGTCAAATAATAACATACGAAAGAAACAGTCGATATAATTTCTTGTGAAACAAACTAATTAAGATAGATGTCTAATTATTTATTGAGTATTTTAATTTAAGTTCATAAGAGATTTGTGTTTGAGCCTCTACCCAGACTTTAATTTAAGTTTATAAGAGATTTCTGTTTTGTTATGGACGAAAATGAGAAAATGTAGAAAAAGTCTCAACCTTAGAATTGTCAAATCGGGCAAAATCGTACAAAAATATATATGCATGTATAGTAACATGCTCGAGCACTGCGAATATGAATTGTATATCTGTACAAACACGAACTGTTTGACTTGTTTTATCATTACCTTTTTTTTGGGGTAGAAAATGTGATAGGTTAGAGTGATAGGTAAAGGCAAAGCGGGTAGGAAGAAGACAAGAGAAGGAAAACAAGTAAACTCAGGTCACTCAGCTTTGTCTTATCATCTTCTGTAGAGTGGGATTCCACTCTTTTTGTTCTTGTCACACTTCTCTCTCTCTCTCTCTCTCTCTCTCTCTCTCTCTCTCTCTCTCTCTCTCTCTCTCTCTCTCTCACATAAACTTAATTACCACTTTAGCCTCTCTATATATTCCACAACTCTCTTTACTTATAGAACTACTTCATAACAACAGATAGAGGTCTTAACATTAAAAAAACAACACATAGAGGTTGAGAACAAAGATGAAGAAGTCGGTGAGACGAGTTGGGTCGGGTCGGATATCGAAGCTCCGGTGCTGGGATTGGTGTAAGGAGCAGAGAACACGTGCTTATATCATCTGGAGGTGCTTGCTTTTCTTGTTACGATGGGATGACTAATGGTCGAACAAGAAGAGTGGAAGAAACACTCTGTACAAAGTGGAAAAAAAATTAATGTAGATTTGGGTTAGAATGTTCCTTTGAGTCTTATGTATATATGGTTTTATTACGGTCAGATTATAGAGTACACTTTCTATATATAACGTTAGTTGCTTCAATTATATAGTTTAGTCCACGTAACGTATTAAATCTGACGAAAGGCTGGTACAGAAGTATTAAATGTTTTAACCGATTTTGTACGGTATTTTTTTTTCACTTTTTTTTATTTTTGATGAATGTTGAAATATATTCAAATCCGAAAAAACGTTTCTACATCATAGATGCGAGCTTTTAATGTAAAGAGCTATTCTAAAACAAGAATTAAGAAACATTTTATGAAGAGCGAGTTCTCCATGTCAATTTACTGGTCTTGATGCGAACCAAAGTTGCATTCCGTCTTCATAATGCTTATCACCAATCATTCGTAGGGATGTTGTCAACATGGTTTGAGCCATGCGTTAGTCCGGCCCTGCGTTAATCCTGTAAACTGTAGATAAAAAACAATAAGCCATGAACCCTTCACTAGCCCTCTAAAAAGATTCTATAAATTTTAAAAATATACTATAATAAAAAATGATTTACTTTTTTTACCAATGAAAACATGAAATAACATTTTTGATGGGAAAATGGATTTCATGTTTTTGTAGAGAAACAAAAATTTCATTTTTGACGAGAAAATGGAATATACATTTTTGGCGGAAAAAACAAAATTTTATGTTTTTGGCGAAAAACGGAATTTTACATTTTGGTGGAATGAAATTTTCGTTTTTGGCGGGAAAACGGAATATATGTTTGGGCAGGAAAAACGGATTTTACGTTTTTGGGGGAAAAACGAGATTTTACGTTTTTGACGGGAAAACAAAATTTTTACTTTTTGACGGGAAAACATGATTTTACGTTTTTGGCGGAAAAACATGATTTTAACTTTTTGGCAGAAAAATAGGATTTTAAGTATTTGGCGAGAAAACGGAATTTTACGTATTTGGCGGAAAATTAGGATTTTACGTATTTGGCTGGAAAACATGATTTTACGTTTTTGGCGGAAAAATAGGAGTTTATTTTTTTGGCGAAAACGAGATTTTACGTTTTTAAGGGGAAAACGAGATTTTACATTTTTGGCCGAAAAACAAAATATACGTTTTGGTAGAAAAACGGATTTTACGTTTTTGCAGAACATTGTTTTTTATATATATTTTTGGCAGAAAATAACATCGTTATTTATAATGAGAAGGAAAACAAAACTTGCACAATATCATGGTCAATTGTTATAACCATGGAGCTTACTAACTCAACCCTTTATGAGCACATAAATTTTAAATACAAAAAATAGGGTCATAGCTTTAATATATTAACAGAACCAGAGGTAACCCTGAAATTTTGAACCCTTCTCAACATCCCTAATCATTCGTATAGAAGTGAATCTATTACGAATTCTCTTATCAATAAACTTGATCAGGTTTGTCGCTGATGATGGACTGATTCCGTGCCTACATGCATTTCTCTTCCTCCACAACACATGTATTGTCATCTGAAACAAATACCAAATTATAAATCCCTTCACTCGACATGGCTGGAATCGAAATATGAGATTAATAACTGTACTCCAATCTGACGAAAACTCCTGTTACAAAATCCCCCAGACCGATTCCTGCTTATAATATACTATTTATATTGGAATTGCATAAGTACCGATTAGTTGTTGACAAAACAAAAATAATTTGATCCAGGACAAAGTTTCTATTCATGATATTACTCGTTTAATTTCCACAATTTCTGTGTGCAAAGACTAGGGCCTAGCTGAGACAGATTGAGTATTCGTGACTTATTAAATGGCGTTGAATTTTCCACTTATACTGATATGAATAAACATTGATTGGACATGTGAGGATACAAATTTGTTCAAAAATTATTATCATGATCGTTATCAATTATCATGATCATATAAAATTGCATACATGAAATAATTATCATGATCATATAATCAAAGCTGGAACTGGATTACGTCCATGAGAAACTAATTACACCAGCGAATTATAGATCCCAATCAATCACTAAGATCATCATTAGCCACTTCTAGTATCTTCTTGGTTCGGTTAATCCTAGGGTCCAGTCTCTTCCTGTTTAAATTTGGAGTTAAAAGCATCCTATATTTGTTTTGGCAATATATGTTCTCTCTAAGATTTTGGTAAGGTTTTGAGTTGGAAGCCCAATAAACTTAACAGATCACCTAAGCCACATAATTTGGTTTCTCCGGATCGGAGCACGGTCTCAATCCGCTATCCTCTACTTCCTCACAAAATGAGAATAGACAATTACCAGCCATTAGTTGAGAAAGTGTAGAATCGTTTATATATCTTCATGGATGGTAAAGCATCTTTTGTTCGCGGGGAGTCTTTAACTACAATCTTTGGGCTACGATCTTCATTCTACAGAAGCTAGTGCCTTGACAACTTGGAAAAATATGTAATGCTTATCTCTGGTCGAGTTCTACTCAATCAACAAAAAATGTGTGTGGGAAAAACAATATTGACTACAAAAAAAAAACTTAGTCCCCGTATACGTCCCACTCAAGATCCAAATCAAAAAGATATGAGAAGGATTGATAATATTAGTAACTAGGTATGTAATTGCGCGGGCAGAGAGCTCCATCCATAAACCTTAATTATGCATTCCAAGTTTTATGGATGCTGAATCGAAACGTGTTTATTGATCTCAATTCGATATGATTAAACAAACTTATCGAAACAAACTAAAGCAATCTAAAATATACGGACATAAAAAAAAGACATAGATCGAGAGAATACACTGAGAATATGTCACCATACATTCATATTCGATTCATCTTCTTATTCTTCTTCTGGTTGTTATTTTCCTTGTTCTACTTCTTTTTTCTCATATTTTTTTAATTATTCATTATCGGCATTGTCTTCTTCGAAATTCTCTTTTTATCTTTTGGTTTTTCATCTCCTTCGTCTTTTTCCTCATATATTTCATATTATTCTTTATCGGCTTTGTCATCTCCGAACTTATCTTTCTTATCTTTTGGTTTTTCATCTTCTTCGTCTTTTCCTTCTTCTTATTCATCGTCTTCGTCTTCTATTTGTTCTTCTTTATCGTCTTTGTCTTTTCCAACTTCTTATTCTTCTGATTTTTTTGGTCTCTTTCCTCATCTTCACATTCTCCATCTTCCGGTTTTCTTCTTCTTATTTTGTATATGTTTTTTTTTTCTTCGTCCATGTCATTTCCTTCTTCCACCTTGCGCAGACAGAGAGATTTTATTAATTAAATCATAGCCAATAGATCATATCCGTCACCATACATTCATATTTGATCCTTCTTCTGGTTGTTATTTTCCTTTTTCTACTTCTTTTTCCTCATATTTTTCGAATTATTTTTTATCGGCTTTGTCTTCTTCGAAATTCTCTTTTCTATCTTTTGGTTTTTCATCGTCTTCGTCTTTTTCCTCATATATTTCATATTATTCTTTATCGGCTTTGTCATCTCCGAACTTCTCTATTTTTATCTTTTGGTTTTTCATCTTCTTCGTCTTCGTCTTCTGTTTTTTCTTATTTATCGTCTTTGTCTTTTCCAACTTCTTATTCTTCTGATTTTTTCGATCACTTTTCTCATCTTCACCTTCCCCATCTTCCAGTTTTAGTCTTCTTATTATGTATCCGTTTTTTTTTCTTCTTCCGAGTCATTTCCATCTTCCACTTTGCGTGGGCAGAGAGGTTTTATCAATTAAATCATAAACAATAGATCATATCCGTCGTCATACATTCATATTCGATCCATCTTTTGTTTTTATTTTCCTTTTTCTTTGTCTTTTTCCTCATATATTTCATATTATTCTTTATCGCCTTTGTCTTCTCCGAAATTCTATTTTTTAATTTTTTTTGTTTTTTCATCTTCTTCGTCTTTTTCCTCATATATTTCATATTATTCTTTATCAGCATTATCTTATCCGAATTTCTCTTTTTTATCTTTTGGTTTTTCATCTTTTTCGTCTTTTCCTTCTTCTTATTCATCGTATTCGTCTTCTATATATTTTTTCATCGTCTTTGTCTTTTCCAACTTCTTATTCTTCTGATTTTTCCGGTCTCTTTCCTCATCTTCACCTTCTCCATCTTCCGATTTTCTTCTTCTTATTACGTATCCATTTTTTGTTCTTCCATGTAATTTCCTTCTTCCACATTGCGCAGGCAGAGAGGTTTTATCCATTAAATCATAAACAATAGATCATATCCGTCGCCATACATTCATATTCGATCCATCTTCTTATTCGTCTTCTGGTTGTTATTTTCCTTTTTCTTCGTCTTTTTCCTCATATATTTCATATTATTTTTTTTTATCGATTTTGTCTTCTTCGAAATTCTTTTTTTTTTATCTTTTGGTTTTCATATTCTTCGTTTTTTTCTCATATATTTTGTATTATTCTTTATCGGCTTTGTCTTCTCCGTACTTCTCCTTTTTATCTTTTGGTTTTTCATATTCTTCGTCTTTTCCTTCTCCTTATTCATTGTCTTCGTCTTCTATTTTTTCTTTTTTTATCGTCTTTATTTCTTCCAACTTCTTATTCTTCTGATTTTTTCGATCTATTTCCTCATCTTCACCTTCTCCATCTTCCGATTTCTTCTTCTTATTATGTATCAGTTTTTTTTTCCATGTCATTTCCTTCTTCCACCTTGCGCGGGCAGAGAAGTTTTAACAATGAAATCATAAACAATATATCATATACATCGCCATACATTCATATTCGATCCATCTTCTTCTGGTTGTTATTTTCCTTTTTCTTCGTCTTTAATTTTCCTCATATTTTTTGAATTATTCTTTATCGGCTTTGTCTTATTCGAACTTTTCTTTTTATCTTTTGATTTTTCATCTTTGTCTTTTTCTCATATATTTCATATTATTCTTTATCGGCTTTGTCTTCTCCGAACATCTCTTTTTTATCTTTTGATTTTCATCTTCTTCGTCTTTTCCTACTCCTTATTCACCGTCTTCGTCTTCTATTTGTTCTTCTTTATCGTCTTTGTCTTTTCCAACTTTTTATTCTTCTGATTTTTTCGGTCTCTTTCCTCATCTTTACCCTTTCCATCTTCCGGTTTTCTTCTTCTTGTTATGTATCCGTTTTCTTTTTTCATCCATGTCATTTTCTTCTCCCACCATGCGCGGGCATAGAGGTTTTATCAATTAAATCATAAACAGTAGATCATATTCGTCGCCATACATTCATATTCGATCCATCTTCTTATTCTTCTTCTGGTTGTTATTTTCCTTTTTTCGTGTTTTTCCTCATATATTTCATATTATTTTTTATCGGCTTTGTCTTCTCCGAACTTCTATTTTTTATCTTTTGGTTTTTCATATTCTTCGTCTTTTTCCTCATATATTTCATATTATTCTTTATCGGCTTCGTCTTCTATTTTTTTCCTTTTTATCGTATTTTTATTTTCCAACTTCTTATTCTTATGATATTTTCGGTCTATTTTCTCTTCTTCACCTTCTCCATCTTCCGGTTTTCTTCTTTTTATTATGTATCCATTTTTTTCTCTTCCATGTCATTTCCTTCTTCCACCTTCCACGGGCAGAGAGGTTTTATCAATGAAATCATAAACAATATATCATATCCATCGCCATACATTCATATTCGATCCATCTTCTTATTCTACTTCTGGTTGTTATTTTCCTTTTTCTTCGTCTTTAATTTTCATCATATTTTACGAATTATTCTTTATCAGCTTTGTCTTCTTCGAACCTCTCTTTTTATCTTTTGGGTTTTCATCTTCTTCGTCTTTTTCCTCATATATTTCTTATTATTCTTTATCGGTTTTGTCTTCTCCGATCTTCTCTTTTTATCTTTTGGTTTTTCATCTTCTTCGTCTTTTCCTTCTCCTTCTTCATCGTCTTCGTCTTCTATTTGTTCTTCTTTATCGTCTTTGTCTTTTCCAACTTCTCATTCTTCTGATTTTTTTGGTCTCTTTCCTCATCTTCACCTTCTCCATCTTCCGGTTTTTTTCTTCTTATTATGTATCCATTTTTTTTCTTCCATGTAATTTCCTTCTTCCACCTTGCGCATGCCGAGAAGTTTTATCAATTAAATCATAAAAAGTAGATCATATACGTCGTCATACATTCACATTTGATCCATCTTCTTATTCTTCTTCTGGTTGTTATTTTTCTTTTTCTTTGTCTTAAATTTTCCTCATATTTTTCGAATTATTCTTCTTCGAACATCTCTATTTTAATATTTTGGGTTTTCATCTTCTTCGTCTTTTTCCTAATATATTTCATATTATTCTTTATCGGCTTTGTCTTCTTCGAACTTCTATTTTTTATCTTTTGGTTTTTCATCTTATTCGTCTTTTTCCTCATATATTTCATATTATTCTTAATCGGCTTTGTCTTCTCCGAACTTCTCTTTTTTATCTTTTGTTTTTTCATCTTCTTCATTTTTTCCTTCTCCTTATTCATCGTCTTCGTCTTTTATTTTTTCTTCTTTATCGTCTTTGTCTTTTCCAACTTCTTATTCTTCTAATTTTTTCGGTCTCTTTCCTCATCTTCACCTTCTCCATCTTCCGGTTTTCTTCTTCTTATTTTGTATCCGTTTTTTTCTTCATCCATGTCATTTCATTCTTCCACCTTGCGCGGGCAGAGATGATTTATCTATAAAATCATAAACAATAGGTCATATACGTCGCCATACATTCATATTTGATCCATCTTCTTATTCTTCTAACGGTTGTTATTTTTCTTTTTCTTCGTCTTTTTCCTCATATTTTTTGAATTATTCTTTATCGGTTTGTCTTCTTCGAATTTCTCTTTTTATCTTTTGGTTTTTCATCTTCTTCGTCTTTTTCCTCATATATTTCATATTATTCTTTATCGGTTTTGTCTTCTCCGAACCTTTTTTTTATCTTTTGGTTTTTCATCTTCTTCGTCTTTTCCTTCTCCTTCTTCATCGTCTTCGTCTTCTATTTTATATTCTTTATCGTCTTTGTCTTTTCCAACTTCTTATTCTTCTGATTTTTTCTTCACATAAACGACCCCCAAAAAGTGGGACAATGTACTAATGAACTACGCCTTGAATAGTATTTCCTTGTAGATAGAATCTGAATACCGAAGGATCATTGTATCGGGAAACACATGATTACAGTCCATCCAAGCCAAAAAGACACTCGTCTGTGTGAGGGCATCGACATTCGCATAATTTGCAACACTCAAGTGTAACACATAGAAAAAGACCCAAGAAGTAAATGCATACATGCGTTCAGGGTCAGAGTAGCTATCTTTGTCAAGTATCTTTACGGAAACTCGCATGCCATTCCATTTAGCTACTTGATATGCCCCCTGCTGCAAACAATCAAACACGAGTGATTCAAATAAATTAAATTGATCTAAGAACAATGATGTTCCCAAAGTTACATGATCAAATGTATCTTAAGATAACAAAAGATCATGCCTTTGAGATGCCATAAAATTTTCGGACTTGAATCTGAAGTGGATTAAGCTCATACTCAGAAACTTCTTGTGGGTTCGCCACAGTCATCGGCGTCTTCCTGGTTTTCTAAAAAGTGCGAAGATAATGAAAACTTTTCATAATACCACACATGAACAAAAAAAAAAGACCAAATGTCTCCAATTTCAAGAAACAAAAGAAAATCAAAGGAATCTCAATAGTAAAGTACTGGAGCTTTAGCTCCTCGAACCTTCAAGATATTGTACACATCTGAATTCCCATAATACTTGGCATCAGCAGCCGCCTAATTTCACCATAAAACATCAAAAACAAAGATAAAAATGTCACCTTTAACCAATCTGAATCCAGACAAGCAACACAATCGAAAAATTTAAAAACAGAAAGCTAAGGTTAATGGAAGAAGAAGACAGACCGTACTTACCCATCGATCACGAGCATCGATGTTAGCTCTACGGCTGAGAAGAGCCTTAACGACGCCTAAATGCCCCTCGCAGGCGGCGATGTGAAGCGCCGTACGGCTATCGAGATCGATATAGAAAAAATATCTAAACCAAAAACCCCTACAAAGGTAAACGAAAGAAAGAGACGATGGCGAACACACTTTAAGAAACGGCGGTTTCGATAACAAAGTACAAGAAGAACATATATGTGTTCGGTTGTTAAAACAAAACAGAAAGACATACAAACTTATCTCCGATCGGATAAACAAAACATAAAAACAAAGAAAACAAACCTCGGTAGGTAGATTAATCTACAGTATTAGGATTATCCACCATGCACCTTTCATACAAAAAAAACAAAAAAAAATTCATCGATCAGTTTTGATTGAAGCAAAACAAAACAAATAAAACCAAAACAGAGCAAAAGAAAAATAAGACGCACAAAAGTTACAAAAAATCAAGCCAAAAGAGAGCAAAAGAAAAATTAGACGGCACAAAGACTATAAGCGTTACCAAAGACACACAATCAATGAGTTTTAAAAAAGTATAAACGTGGGATATATTTATAGCAAGTCAAAAACTTAGGGTTTCGATAAAAAGCACAAAAGCGGCCACCGAATATCAAACTCGAAATTACCTAGGGTTTTTGGAAAACGATCCCTAAAATTTTAAAATTGAAAGCCCAAAATCGATAATCGGTATGACAAAAAAACTTAAATCAAACCGATATAAAAAGAACTAACCGAGTTTTACGGTTTAGGGTGAATGAGAGAGCTCCATTCCGAAAATTCACTTCGCTTCCTAAAATTTTAAAATTGAAAGACCAAAATCAATAATCGGTATGACAAAAAAACTTAAATCAAACCGATATAAAAAGGACTAACCGAGTTTTACGGTTTAGGGATAATGAGAGAGCTTCATTCCAAAAATTCACTTCGCTTTTACTATATATGATATGTATATAGTCAGCAACCTCTTTTTTTCCTTCAGCAACCCGAACAATAATTGCCCTCAAAAAGGCTACTTTTTATTTTTCCTTTCATTTGTAGGGAGTGTGTTGATAAATCAAACTTTAATGTCTCGACTTCTCTAAATGCAATAGCCAACGATGGTCAAACATGTAAACGTGAAAATTGCTCTTGTTCTTAAATCAAAATAGTGATAGCACTGGATTGAGATAGCTTCGATCACTTCTTTATTAATTTATCACATCATATATTGAAGTTTTTTTTTTGTATAATCGGGGTCACCCTAGACCGGAACTAGACTAATCCCCAAAATTCATCGAGTTCTGGATATTCTTGCCACCTAAGGCATTTAGGGATGGCCAAGTGAAGAGAGGAGATAATTCACATTTGAGGGAATTTTGTCCCTAGCTAGTATGGACCAACAAGAAGAAGCTTCATGTTCTATTAGAGTAGAATAGAATCACGGTTATGTGAAGTAGAATAGAATCACGGTTATGTGATTGTAAACCGGAAATGTGCTCTGCATATATAAACAGAGTCAATATAACATTGAGACTTAACGTGAATAACAGAATCACTTTCCTTCTTCTTCTTCTTCGTTTACTCAAGATTCACGTTCACTAACATGGTATCAGAGCTTTGAGGCTAAAACCTCAAATGCGATTCTCAGAATTCTCTTCCGCCTTTCATTTTGACCTAGATTGATCGGTGATTTTCTCGATCAATCACTTTCTTCTGAATAAGCGATCGATTCTTTTGGTTATTCCGCCAAGAATCACTAATTTCGCACTCTATCTTCATTCTTGAGCTTCGATTTCACAACAATGGTGATTAATCGCAAGACTACACGCCGCGCAGGAAGACCTGCAAATACATCTCGACGAACTTCAGCTCCAAGAGATTCTTCTTCGGCATCGCCAGATCCTCCGATTTCAGCTCCGATTTCAGCCCCAATTTCACCGATGGAATCACCAGATAACATACATTCCCCATTCTATCTGACGAACGGTGACAATCCAAGCCTCTCAATCATATATGAGGTACTCGATGGACCAAATTATGATAACTGGCGTATTGCAATGACTATAGCCTTAGATGCAAAGAACAAAATGGCGTTTATTGATGGATCTATAGTTAGGCCTAGTGAATCACATCGTAGGTTCAGAATCTGGTCTAGATGCAACTCTATGGTGAAGTCTTGGATCTTGAATTCGGTTTCTATACAAATCTATAAGAGCATATTGCGAGTCAATGATGCATCAGAGATATGGAAAGACCTTTTGACTAGGTTTCACACCACCAATCTTCTGAGGTCATATCAATTGTCGCAGCAAATTTGGTCTCTCCACCAAGGATCAATGGACTTAACCACCTATTACACAACGCTGAATACTCTTTGGGATGAATTGGATGAAGCAAATTGTGTTGAGACATGTCGAAATTGCTCTTGCTGCAAAGCAACAAAGATTAAGGCAGAACATGCTAAAATGATAAAGTTTTTGGCTGGCTTTAACGATTCTCATGCCATCATTAGAAGCCAAATTATCATGAAGAAACATGTTCCTGAACTTTCTGAGGTCTACAACCTTCTGGATCAAGATCACAGTCAACGAAATATCCTTCCAGTTCAGAATGCATCAGCCTTCAATGTTTCTGCTTCTGAACAGATATCGATAAATGCAGCTCAGGCTAATTCCACTAAACCCCGACCTATCTGCACTCACTGTGGATATAATGGACACACTGTTGAGACTTGTTACAAGATTCACGGTTATCCACCCAACTTCAAACACAAGCAGAAGCAACAGTCTGAAAACCGTCTTACACATCAAATAAGACTGGATATGTCAAACCAGTTGTGGCTCAGATAGCATTGCCATATTCTATCAATGCCAAGTTAGCTTCAAACATGATCACTACTCTCAGCAAGGATCAAATCCTAGGAGTGATAGCATATTTTAATGCACAACTTCAACCTCAGAATACTCAGATGAATTGTGTGGCTTCTTCTTCTGGTGGCACAATCACTGCTCTTCCAGGTATAGCTTTTTCTAACTCTACAATATTCTTTGTAGGCATCTTGAGAGCCACAAAAAATGCTTTGTACCCTAACTCTTGGATAGTAGACAGTGATGCTACACATCATGTTGCCCATGATAAATCTTTGTTTATTGAATTGTCTGCATCCTTGAATAACTCAGTTACTCTACCTACTGGATTGGGGGTCAAAATTGCAGGCATAGGCAAGATTAAGCTGAATGAATATCTGATTTTTAACAATGTTCTATATATTCCAGACTTTCGATTGAATCTGCTCAGTATCAGCCAATTAACAAAAGATTTGGGCTACAGAGTTTTGTTTGATCAGTCTTCTTGTATGATACAGGATCCTATCAGGGGATTGGTGATTGGGAAGGGTGAGAAATATCGAATCTATATGTGCTTGAGACAACATCTATAACAGAGAAGACAATGAATCATATTGCTTTATATTCAAATGTAGTTGTTGATTCAGCATTATGGCACAATAGATTAGGTCATCCATCTATGTCAAAAACAGATTCTATTATATCTGTACTTGTTTTAAAACAAAGGAACAAAGATTCATTTCACTGTGCTATTTGCCCCCTTGCAAAAAAAAAGCACCTTCCTTTTGTTTTCAAGAACAAAATTTGTGACAATGCCTTTGATCTTCTTCACATCGATATTTGGGGTCCTTTCTCTGTATCTAATGTTGAAGGTTACAGGTACTCCCTCACAATAGTGGATGATCACAGCCGAGTAACATGGATCAATCTTCTCAGAACCAAAGATGAAGTCCTCACTGTCTTTCCTGATTTTTTAAAGATGGTTGAAATCCAGTACAAGGATGTAGTGAAAGGTGTACGATCTGACAATGCTCCAGAGTTAAAATTTGTGGATTTATACAAGAAGAAATGGATCATTCCGTTTCACTCTTGCCCAGAGACTCCAGAGCAGAACTCAGTTGTTGAAAGAAAACACCAACATATCTTAAATGTTGCCAGATCCCTTATGTTTCAATCTCAGGTACCACCAGAATATTGGGGAGACTGTGTGCTCACTGCTGTATTCTTGATTAACAGATTACCAAATCCTCTCCTACAGAACAAGTCTCCTTTTGAGGTTCTCACCTCCAAAAAAGTTGATTACAATGGAATTCGTGTGTTTGGATGCCTGGCTTATTGTTCTACTTCTTCAAAGAACAGACATAAGTTCCAACCACGATCAAGACCTTGCATTTTCCTTGGCTATCCTGCAGGATACAAAGGATACAAGTTAATTATTGGATGTTGAGACAAATAAAACCTACATATCCAGAAATGTAGTGTTTCATGAAGACATCTTCCCTCTTGCCAAAGGTCAGAATAATTCTTCCACTGCTGATAGTACATTTCCCAATGCCGTGAATGAAACTACTCCTGTGAATGATAACTCAGTTCCCGATAATCATAACATTGGGACAGAAGGAACTAAGAGAATGTCTAAACTCACTGCTTACTTACAAGAATACTACTGTAATGTGACAGAGACGGATATCCCCTATCCTCTTGCAGCTTATATGACTTATGACAGTCTCTCTGATGATTATAAGGCATATATATGTGCTCTGACTCTCCATCCTGAACCTACACTATTCAGTCAAGCTAAAAAGTTTCTTGAGTGGTTACAAGCTATGAATGAAGAGCTGATCGCACTAGAGAGTAATCAAACATGGGATATATGTTCACTACCACATGATAAACATGCTATAGGATGCATATGGGTGTACAAACTCAAAATGAATGCAGATGGGAGTTTAGAGAGATATAAAGCGAGACTAGTTGCTAAAGGATATACACAGCAAGAAGGAGTAGATTTCGTGGACACCTTCTCGCCAGTCGCAAAAATGACAACGGTAAAGACTCTTCTTGCCGTTTCTGCTGCAAAACATTGGACTTTAACTCAACTAGATATCTCTAATGCTTTTCTGAATGGTGACCTGGATGAGAAAATATACATGAAATTACCACCTGGTTACACACCAAAACAAGGGGAAGTTTTACCTCATAATGCAGTTTGCAGATTGAAGAAATCTCTCTACGGTTTGAAGCAAGCTTCAAGGCAGTGGTTTCTAAAATTCAGCACTACCTTGATGTCTCTCGGATTTCAAAAATCTCAAGCAGATCATACATTGTTTCTACGGAACATCAATGGTAAATATGTTGCTGTCTTGGTATATGTAGACGATATAATAAGCAATGATGATTCAGAGGTTGAGCAGTTGAAATCTGATTTGAAAATTGCCTTTCGGCTAAGAGACTTAGGCAATATAAAATATTTCCTTGGTCTTGAAATTGCAAGATCAAGAAAAGGCATCTCTGTATGTCAAAGAAAATATGTCTTGGTGTTACTTGAAGATACTAGTTTGCTAGCTTGTAAACCGTCCACCATTCCAATGGATCCAAGCATCAAATTAGTTCAAGACTCTCAAGAACCTGTTCTTGAGCATTCATCATTATTCATAAGATTGATTGGGAGAATGATATATTTAACCATCACCAGACCAGATATCACTTATGCTGTAAACAAGCTATGTCAATTTGCCTCTGCCCCAAAGAACTCACATCTACAAGCAGCCTATAAAGTCATTCGATATCTTAAAGGTACAATTAGACTTGGCTTGTTTTATTCTGCTGAGTCTGATCTGGTTTTGAAAGCATTCACAGATGCATATTGGGCATCATGTCCTGATACAAGAAGATCAACTTCAGGTTATTGCTTGTTCCTGGGTTCTTCACTTATCTCGTGGAAATCCAAGAAGCAGCCTACAGTCTCTCATTCCTCTGCTGAATCAGAATACAGAGCAATGCAGTTTGCTGTCAGAGAAGTCGTTTGGTTAGTGAATCTGCTTACTGAGTTACAGGCACCTCAACATAATCCAGTTGCCTTCTATTGTGACTCAACTACAGCAAACCATATAGCCAACAACCTTGTCTTCCATGAAATAACGAAGCACGTTGATCTAGACTGCCACATTGTCAGAGACAGAATCATCAGTGGTCTAATCAAGACCCTTCATGTTCGTTCCGCAGATCAGCTTGCGGATGTGTTTACAAAACCTCTATTTCCTACTCAGTTTCTTTCTCTTATTGGCAAGATGGCCTTAAATTCAATTTACTTGCCATCTTGAGGAGGAATATTAGAGTAGAATAGAATCACGGTTATGTGATTGTAAACCGGAAATGTGTTCTGCATATATAAGCAGAGTCAATGTAACATTGAGACTTAACGTGAATAACATAATCACTTTCCTTCTTCTTCTTCTTCGTTTACTCAAGATTCACGTTCACTAACATGTTCCTTTATGAAGGAAAACACTTTTGTCATTTATCTTTTAACATTTCAGGTTCGTAATAATGTTTTTACCCAACCTAAGACTATATATATCGAGGGGCAGCTCAAAAATGGCAAAAAAAAATTTGAGGCCTGTTCAAAAAAATTGTTGGTAGAACAAAAAAAAAGGCCCTAAAAATATAAAAAGATGGGTCCGGGCAAACGTACTGGTTGCACCCCCTCACAACCGCCATATATCTAGTAAATAGTTACAGAAATACTGACTTGATGATGCCATGTTTCTCTTGGGACTGTTTAGGTTTTTCTTTGGTTAAAGAGATTGTTTAACTTTAATTTTTTTTTGTCAACCATAATTTACATTAAATTATAAACTCCATGATTAGTTACACAACATTAAAAATTGGGTTTGAACATGAAATTTAGAATACATAGGATTGCGACATGTATGATAAAAGAAAAAAATAGCATGTACGTATTTGTTAGTCAAATTATGATGAGAATGAGATGCCCACGGATTATACGCATGCATAAGATTGTAACAGTGTCTCCAAGGCTCCCACAAAAGGAGAAAGATGACAACGTTACGTGGAATTATTCACTCTTTGGAATAAAATTGTTTCAGAAATTACTTTTTTTTTCTTCTTTTTGTAATTATGTGCATAGAACTGAACTTTTACATTGAGCTTAGGCTCCATTTGCAAAAGTTGATGTTGACCTTTTATATTCTTCTTGTACTTATGGAAATGCTAAGAAATAATAATAAAAACCACGACGCATAAAAAAAATGGGCTTTAAAAAGAAAAAGCACATCTAAAAGAGACGAAGACATACAAAATCGAAGGCCTAAAATTCTGCAATTGTTATTAGATTCCAGATAGCTACGAGCATTGGTCATATATTCATATTCTCACTGTTTCATATTAATTCTTTTAGGTTTATGATTTTGATTCATACATAATATATCGTTCTTGTAGTTTTATAAGCATATTATATTCTACGGTGATATAAATAGTCTAGTGTAATTCAGTTATATTTTATAATAATTAAAATCATATTATAACGTATACCTGTTTAAATTATCTTTTTGAGTAAAAATGACACTTTTTGACTTTTTGTTAACTACGGATATCCCAAAAAATAGTTATTGGGTATGTTTGTTTATCGGCTGCAGATGGCTGCGTTTGCGGCCTGCAACCAGACACAGCTGTTGTTCGTTTGACAGTCACGTAGCTGGTCACTGCGACTGATCGTAACACTGAATATTTTAGCGTTCAGAAATTTCGAACGCAAATCGTAACGTCCAACCGCAACTGTAGAAAGCTATGTCTGGTAAATGAACACCGTTTAGCCGTAACCGCAGTGTCATGCAGTAAGTAAACGAACATACCCAATTGACGCTCTTTTTTATACAATAGTTATTGATTCTTGTAATAAAATAAGTTAGTTAGGAGGAAAAAAAACAAAAAACCGCATCAAAAATAGTTTAACGAATTTGAAGATAACTAGATAAGCATGGTCCGATAAGGAATATGTAGAATGCAATACGATTGATAAAAAAAGTGGAAATAAATACTTGGCGCACCACAAAAAGTTAGTTTATTTTTATAAAAGTTTTTTTTGGGAAATATTCGCCATTTTCTCCTAAATATAATAACACAACTTCCATTTGCGTCACAATACGATAAATATTGAGGGGAATAAATTAAGAGCAGCTTTTGGTATTTGCAGTTTTCAATCTCAACCATTGATTTGTCATCGTTTCATCTTTTAATTAACCCCTAAAAACATTCTACTCTGATCTATTCTACAGTGCTAATTTGGAACCATCATCATAACATCATCATTATTATTTAATAAAATTTATTATCATATGAGTTTTATAAAAAAAATTATCATTATATTTTTTAATACTAAAATCTTTATTTTATTATTAAAATCTTGAAAAATATAAAACCGGTTGTTGATTCGTAAATCACACAAGGAGAAAAACAGAGAACTTAAATCGAAAACTCGTTTTATTGATTGAATTCGGCGCTACAACAGAGTTTCGATTTAAAAAGACTAAGGAGACCTAAGAATTTGAGATTGGTGCTTGATGATGCTCTCTCTGTGTTCTTCTGTCTCTCAGATGATTGTGGGTGTCTTTCTTCGAGTTTGCCTCCTCCTTATTTATAGGTTTTTAGAGTCGGTTGTATCCGGGAATATTTCCCTTTTCCTTGATCAGCTAGGAAAGGAAATATCTCGGATCTCCTCAGAGATATAAGGAAGATTTCCCGTCTATCTCGGAAGTCGGCTTATCTTACCGTACCGGGCTGGGCCGTTGTTGGGCCGTAGAGTTCGGTATCGAAAATGAGCGGGCTTGTCTTCTGGGCTTTTTAGAGTTCGGCCCATCAAACCAAAGTCTGTCTTCCTCTTATCCGAACCATCGTAAACCGATACCGATCTCGGTTCGAACCGTGTTAAACCGGGGGTGGTAAATCCCCCTCTAACAATTGGTCTCCCCTTCAGTTCGGCGAAGGAGTCTATTGGAGTTCTCAACTGTTAACCAAGCCCAAGAGGTTCTCAACTTCTGTAGTAGCCTCGAGGCAAAGCACGGTGTCGTCGTCCCGCCATCTTGTATTGAGCGGCTCAAGAAGATCAAAGCCGCGAAGTTGGCTGAATATGAGTCGGTCGACCTCTGCGAACTAGCCGAGGGAGATCTGGTTGTATCACCTTTTACCGACCCGATTCACCCGGAAATCTCTCTTCCGATGGGCACCGAGGTACCGCCGGGCATTGATATGTTTGCCTCTAACCAGGCCGCGATGTCCGGTGACCGAGCTGATGCCATGCCGAACCAGAATGTTTAATCTATTTTCCTTGTACTTATTTTTTTTGTGTGGCCGATGAGGCTTATGACTCGACCTCTTGGACCGGAGGGTTTTTATAGTCCGGTATCCGTTAATTTTTGTACGAATCTTTTTATATAATTATGGTTATTGGACTTTCCTTAGTTGTTTCTTGGAATTTTGTCTTTATCGAGGCTCGGTTTGTTTGAAGTTCATAAATCTATACGAATTTCTCAAATCTGTTGTACACAAAATGGTGCCGTAAACAGTACGGTCTTAGCCGGGGTGAAGAGAGCGGATTTGATTCTTCGATTTGTTCGAAATCGGCGGTCTGTTTAATAGATCGGCTTATGCTTCGCGATTGTTGAGGAATCGGCTTATGGTTTCGCGATTGTTGAGAAATCGGCTTATGATTTTTGCGACTGTTGAGAAATCGGCTTATGATTTTTGCGACTGTTGAGAAATCGGCTTATATTTTTGCCAGGAATGGCGTTCGGCTTTACCTTTGGAGCTTGGCATAAGAGTACGTGAACATCTCGTCCTAAGATACTCCAAGGTTTTCTCAGATCGAATATGAGTGTGCGAGACAGGCTCGGCTTATTTAGCTCAAATGGTCTGAGGGGTTTAAGTGCGAGACTGGTCTCGGCTTTATACATGGAAGGTGTTTTATCCATAGCATCATGAGGATGCATGCGAGCAATAGCTTGGCTTATTTTGATTTTATCGATCGTCTGGCCAGGACGTCGATGTGGGAACCGTGATGGTTGAGAGTGAACCTCTGGAGTGTGGTGAACTGTTTGAAGTTCGTCTATCGCGGGTACAAACTTTTTAGAATTCGGCGAACTGTTGAAGTTCGTTTTTTGATGTTACGAATTTTTGGAATTCGGCGAACTGTTGAAGTTCGGTTTTTGATGATACGAATTTTTGGAATTCGGCGAACTGTTGAAGTTCGGCTTTTTATGATACGAATTTTTTAGAATTCGGCGAACTGTTGAAGTTCGGCTTTTTGATGATACGAATTTTTAGAATTCAGCGAGCTGTTGAAGTTCGGTTTTTGATGATACGAATTTTTGGAATTCGGCGAACTGTTGAAGTTCGGCTTTTTATGATACGAATATTTTAGAATTCGGCGAACTGTTGAAGTTCGGCTTTTTGCCTACGTACCCTCAAAAGAGGGATCAAGCCTTCCGTAGTTCGTATTACATCATTGTTTTAATTGGCGTTTCTAGTAGTAGTAGCGTTTGAGGTTCATTGAGTTCCATGATCGCGGGATCGGTGTTCCGTCCAACTTTATGAGTTCGTATACGCAGGGTTTGACGACCCTTATGATCTGATAAGGTCTTTCCCAGTTAGTGCCGAGCTTTCCTACGTTCTTTTCTTCGGTGTCTTCGAAGACTTTTCGTAACACGAGGTCGCCATCTTCAAAGTGGCGTCCGCGAACTTTTTTGTTGTAGTAGCGAGCTGCCAGATTTTAATAGTTTTGGATGCGAAGCAAGGCCTGATCGCGTTTCTCTTCGAGTGTGTCGAGGTTTTCGAGCATGATTTCGTCGTTTAGGCTTGGATTTTCCACGAGCATTGTTCTGCGTATTGTTGGAATCTTCAGTTCGGCGGGACAGAGAGCTTCGACGCCGTAAGCCAGATAGAAAGGGGATTGACCGGTTGATTGTGTCGGAGTGGTGCGATAAGACCATAAGACTCCATCGAGCTCGTCGGCCCATCTCCCTTTTTTCACGTCCAAACGTTTTTTGAGTCCGTCGATGATGGTTTTATTTGTTGATTCGGCTTGGCTGTTGCTCTTAGGGTATCTTGGTGTGGAGAAACTAAGTCGGATTTTCCACTTGGCACAGAAATCGCCGAAAAATGTTGAGATAAATTGCGACCCGTTGTCGGTGATGATTTCGTACGGGACTCCGTGTCGGCATATTATGTTTTTCTAGACGAATTTCTTGACATCGAGGGCGTGGATTTCGGGGTATGACTCGGCTTCGACCCACTTTGTGAAGTAGTCTGTCATGACGAGGATAAATGTTTTCTATGTGGTGGAACGTCGTAGAGGACCGATGATGTCCATTACAAAGTTCTCGGTTGAACGGATACGGGGCTGTTGATGTAGTTAGCAGCTCGGTTGGGAGATGTATCATTGAGCCGTGCCTTTGACATTTTTCGCACTTGGCTACGAATTTAGTGCAGTCTGCTTGCATAGATGGCCAGTAATAGCTTGCCTTTTTATCTTCAGGGCCAAGGAACGTCCTCCGGCGTGGTTTCCGCCGTCGCCTTCGTGTATTATTTTTATGACCTAGTGAATATCGTTTCCGGATACGCATTTGAGAAGGATTCCCGCAGCACTCTAGCGGAATAGTCCGTCACGGATAAGTATGTATCGAGCTGCTCGCATTTTGAGTCACCGGGCTGCCCATCTGTCGGCTGGGACTATCCCGTCGATGATATACATTTTGATTTCTTGTGTCCAGTCGGTGGGCGTAAGTTCGCTTAAGGGTTCGATGTTTACTGGCGTATGAAGCCCCTCTGATGGTTCATAGGTTTCGTCGACAGAGTGGTTTTGTATTTGTTCGACGATGTTTTCGGTTTCTTCATTTTTTCCAAGTTCGGCATTGTGTTTATCATCTGTTATCCGCGTTTCACTTCGTGGGATGGTCTCGGCTGCGGGGTAATCTTCGTAGTTACGCCTGTGCGTGCTGATATTGCATTCTTCTATTTTTCCAATGCTCGGCTCGAGTATACTTTTGACTGGTATTGTCCTTTTGAGATGAGGATCTGAACTTGATGCTAATGCGGCTAGTGCGTCGGCCGGAGCATTTCCCCCCCTTGGAATTTTGGTGAGATCGAAGTATTCGAATTCAGTGGCGAGCTTTTTCACGAGTTTGAGCTATGCGTCCATTCGATCGTTTTTTGCATCATATTCTCCGCTAAATTGACTGGCGACGAGTTGTGAGTCACAATAGGCCTGTATGCGAGTTGCGCCGATGGCTATGGCTAAGCGGAGTCCGGCGAGTAATGCTTCGTACTCTGCTTCGTTATTTGACGCGTTGAATGCGAGACGGAACGATTGTTCCAAGACTTCTCCGGTTGGAAACTGAAGTCGTATGCCCCCTCCCGACCCATAATGGGATGATGATCTGTCCACGTGGAGGATCCATTGTTCGGTAGTTGTTGCGTCAGTATCGACGAACTCTTGCGGTAGCTCGTTAAAGAAGTCGGCGAGAACTTGCGACTTGAGGCTTGGGCGACTCTTATAATTGATATCGTATTCGCTGAGCTCGATCACCCATTTGGCGAGTCGGCCGGATTGGCTTGGAATGTGTAGGATTGTTCGGAGCGGCTGATCGGTTAAGACGGTGATAGAGTGTGATTGAAAATACGGTCTGAGTTTCTGAGCAGCGGTGACGACGGCGAAAGCAATTTTTTCGAGTGTTGGATATCGGCTTTCGGCGCCATCAAGTGATTTGCTTATGTAGAAGATCGGCTTTTGCTCACCTCTGTCTTCCCGGATGAGTACTCCACTGACTGCTGAGGTCGAAATCGCGATGTAAAGATAGAGAGTGTTGCCATCCTCGGGTTTGGCTAAGATTTGTGGAGTGGATAGGTACTCCTTGAGTTATTTGAACGCTTCTTCGCATTAGTTGTCCCATTCTAGATGCTTGTTTCCGCGTATAAGTTGGTAGAATGGGAGACATTTTTCTGTAGATCGTGAGATGAATCTGTTGAGTGCGGCTATACGGCCTGTTAATCGTTGGACTTTTCTTTTCGTTGTCGGAGACGCGAGGTCGAGGATTACGGAGATTTGCTTAGGATTAGCCTTGATTCCTCTTTGAGTGACGATATATCCGAGGAATTCTCCTGATGTCACTCCGAACGTACATTTGGTCGGATTGAGCTTCATGTCGTATTCGTTTATTATGTCGAAACATGTGTTGAGATGTCTAATATGGTCCTTGGCGATGAGCGATTTGACGAGCATATCATCTATATAGACTTCCATGGTTTTGTCGAGCTGGCTAGCGAACATACGGTTGACAAGTCTTTGGTATGTTGCTCCGACGTTTTTTAGGCCGAATGGCATAACTTTGTAGCAGTAGATTCCGCGGTCGGTAATGAAAGAAGTTTTTTCGCGATAGCCTGGGTGCATGAGTATCTGGTTATAGCCCGAAAATGCTTCCATGAAGGAAAGAAGTTCGTTCTCGGCTGTAGCTTCGACGAGTCTATCGATATGCGGGAGTGGGAAACTATCTTTTGGGCAGACCTTGTTGAGATCGGTAAAGTCAACGCATATTCTCCACTTTCCGTTTTTCTTTTTGACAACGACTGGGTTTGCCAGCCAGTTCGGATATCGAACTTCCGTAATTGATCCCGCTCCAAGTAACCTTTCGACCTCGTCATTGACAGCCTGGGCCTTCTCGGGTCTGAGCTTGCACTGCTTCTGTTTGATCGGTTTGAAGGTGGAATCGATGTTGAGCTCGTGACTTATAATTTTTGGGTCGATCCCAGGCATGTCGTTGATTGACCAGGCAAAGGTTGATACGTTCCTTTTGAGGAAACAGATTAGATCGTACTTGATCTCTTCATCGAGTTCGGCGCCGATTCCGACACATCTATCGGGATTGAGGTCGTCGATGTTGACTTGAATAATTGTTTCTCATCTTGACAGATCGGGATCGTTAATAGTTTTCTTTGTGTCGATTACGCATGTTCGGGGTGTTGTTTTCAATTTACATTCGTTGTTGTAGCAAGTTCGGAACATCACTTGATCGCCTCTCAGAGTGTAGACTTTGGATGGTGTCGGGAATTTTAAGCATTGATGATAGGTCGAGACGACGGCTTTCATCATATATATCCATGGTGTTCCAAGTATGACGTTGTATATGGCGGGTTTATCCAAGACTAGGAATTTGACCATTTGTACGATTTCTCCAACGTAAACGGGGATTTTTACCGTTCCCGCGGTCATGGTCTGTTCGCTTGAAAATACTGTTAGCGGTTCGATATTTGGCTTGATCTGGGTGTCTGGGAAGCCCATATTTCTAAGTGTTTCTCTGAATATCACGTTGACCGAGCTTCCGGTGTCAACGAGGACTCGTCAGACGGCGACGTCTCCGATAAGTATTTCGACGACTTGCGGGTCGTTATGCGGCATGTGTAGTCCTTCTATGTCGGCTTCAGAGAAGGTGATCGGCACTCCACTTGTTGTAGCTCGGTTTTCTCGTTGTGCGGCCAATGCTTCCCTACTATACTCTTTAATTGCCCGGACGGAATAGTTGCAAGATTCCAGTGCTCTCATGATCATGTTGACGCGTTTTCGGACTTGGGGGTGTGTTGATTTTCCGTTTGTTCCTCCCGATCGCGTTTCTCATGACCTGTGTCGTCAGCGTCTATTGGTTGCTCGGTATTTTTGCTTGGTTTGTCGTTATCACGACGTCGTTTTCCGTTGTTGATACGGCGGAGTCTGCTCGTAGGTCGGAACGCTCCTTCTACCGGGACCTCCCCTTTCTTATATTTCATAAGTAAGAATTCCTGGAGATGTCGGCAGTCTTCGGTGGTATGACCCTCTCGATTATGGAAGTGGCAGAATGGTCCGGATTCGTTGTCAGACTCTTTCGAGTCGTCTGATCGGATCCAAGTGTTCCAGTTTTGTTTTGTTTGGACGGCATTGACCGGTTGCTTCGGAGGGGCGTATTGCTTCTCCTGGACGAGGAGTTGCTTCGGAGGAGCGTACTGCTTATCCTTTGCGACTTCCTCTTCTTTCTCTAGGATGTAGATATGCAATTTGTGCAGGATATCTTCCAAGAATTTTGGCCAGTTTCGTTTGATTTCTTTGTGAAAGTCGGATCGATACCAGGTGGCTTTGTAAAGAGCCTCTATCGCAGCTTCGTCGTCGATTGTGCAATGAGATACTACTTCTTTGAAACGGTTCATGAAACTACGTAGAGGGTCGTCACTTTTCTGCTCGAACGCCCAGAGGTCGGCATTTCTTGTTTTTTGTTTCATGAACATGGTAAAGCGTTTGAGGAACTTTGTTGTAAGCTCGTTGTAGTTATTGATGGAGTTCGCATTGAGTTGCGAGAACCAATCGAGCGCGGTTCCGCAAAGAGTTTCCACGAACAGCTGACACATGGCCGCCTCTTTTTCTTCCTTGTTAAATAAGCGGAATCGGTTCATCATGATTACGAACGAGGTCAAGAAGTGACGCGGGTCAGTATGTCCGTCGTATGTGGTAATCTTAACTCTCTCCAGGCGTCGGACTGGAGTATTAATGATCTGATCCGAGAATGGTGTTTTTTGTGTTTCCTGGATGACTCGATCGATCTCTGGTGCCGAGCTTGTTGCTTGGTGAACTTTGGATCGGATATCTTGAAGCTGAGCTCGGACGTCTTCGAACTCCAGGCCGATGGATGCTTGATCGGTGATGCGGGCTCCTGGATTGGCCGTTGATCTTCTAGTTGGTGGGTTCGCCGTGTTTGGATTTCGGGCACCGTTAAGTTCGGGTAGAAGATTCCGACGAAGATCGTTTTCAGGGGTGACCAGGTTCGGGTCGAATATCCCGATCTAGCTTCTGAGTTCGGCTTGTGAGGCTAGGAGAGATTCGAACCGCTATTCGTTCCTCTTAGAGATTTCCGCGAGTTGGGCCACCATGGCTTCCAGGAGCGGGGTTGGATCGACTATCTTTGGGGCTGTCGGTGTGCTCGGGTTCAGTGGGTCATCCTCTTCTGTTGGTAGGTTCGGAGGATTTCCCCCGGTAAGTGGCAGATCGGTGTTCTGATGGATGGTCCCGTTATCTACCTGATCTTCGTTGTTGGTGATGACTGCTTGAGTGTCTAACGGGTTCGTCATTGCCGAACTCAATCAACCGAGATTCGAAAGTTCTATTTTTGTTCTCTCTCCCCACAGGCGGCGCCAATTGTTGATTCGTAAATCACACAAGGAGAAAAACAGGGAACTTAGATCGGAAACTCGTTTTATTGATTAAATTCGGCGCTACAACAGAGTTTCGATTTAAAAAGACTAAGGAGACCTAAGAACTTGAGATCGGTGCTTGATGATGCTCTCTCTCTGTTCTTCTGTCTCTCAGATGATTGTGGGTGTCTTTCTTCGAGTTTGCCTCCTCCTTATTTATATGTTTTTAGAGTCGGTTGTATCTGGGAATATTTCCCTTTTCCTTGATCAGCTAGGAAAGGAAATATCCCGGATCTCCTCCGAGATATAAGGAAGATTTCCCGTCTATCTCGGAAGTCGACTTATCTTACCGTACCGGGCTGGGCCGTTGTTGGGCCGTAGAGTTCGGTATCGAAAATGAGCGGGCTTGTCTCTTGGGCTTTTTAGAGTTCGGCCCATCAAACCAAAGTCTGTCTTCTTCTTATCCGAACCATCGTAAACCGATACCGATCTCGGTTCGAACCGTGTTAAACCGGGGGTGCTAAATCCCCCTCTAACACCGGTGGAATATAAGATTTCCCCAAAAATAAAAGCTTGCACAAAACCACAATTCTCTGAAGTCAAAAGCCGGCAGAAAACAATATTTATACAGAGTTAAAAGCCAAGGGAGACATATGAAAAACCAAAACCATACAATCAAGTAAGCCTATGAAACTAAATCCATCGATGAAAAAGATAAACCGCTACAGAAAATATAAAGAACCTAGCGAAATTCCTTGTCGAAAATAAGATTTGTCAGATTGAAATCCAGTTTTATATCCCATTACAAAGCTCCAAAAACGATCGAAGACAAGAGATTACTAAAAAAGTCCAACACCTAACTACTACCCGGAAAATTAAAACCCTAGAAGAATATATTTTGTTTGTAAAAATCCAGTGAAACAACAACAAGGATGGAGACGCTATGCAATTACGAAAACGTTAGCGAAAGTAGCTATGCCACACCGTCAACAGATATGAAGATCTGTACATCTGGCGCATGCCTCTTCGTAAATCAAACTAGTAACCCAAATTTTCAAAACCTAAACGATTACTCTCAAACGATGGACCTAGATTCAAAAAAACTATAAGAGATTGAAAACCATAAGAACAAACACCACAAACAAGCATCATAAATGTAATTCCGCTCCAGATTTATCTCGATGAAATCCACTTATGAAGAAATACATATATCTCTGATAAACTTGCAAACCAACAACATGACAAAGGTTTTCGGTACCGACGACGAAGCGCCGGACACCAGAGATGAAATTTCCTTTTTCTATAGGACGGCTAGAGCTTCCAGCAATGATTTGTTTTTTTTTTTTAGCAACGGTTTAATCTTAGTGTTGTTTGGTGCTAAAATTTCAAAATTAATCGTGGCCGGTAATACTTTCTAATTTACCCGTTGAGAAATTGTGATGGCCGACTGTATGTATAGTAATTGAATCCAAGTCTTAAACACATTTATTATTTATTGCTTCCAAGTTCATCTCAAATTACCTACCCCACAAATTCATTATCACAACAATCACAATTGTAAACAAAGAAAATAAAAATCATCTCTTTTCCTAAATAAAGAAAACACGAAATTATAACCCAAAGAAAAAGGGAAAGAAAGACATCAGATGCTGCACCCTTGTGACATTTGTTTAGTGCTTTTTTTTGTTGTTCATCACCTCCTTCTCCTAAGATGCGTTATGACTTGACGTATGTACAATCAAATTTAATGGATGGGTCCATGAATAATAACAAAAGATACTTCTTGATTTATTATACTTCTTAATAATTAATGAATGCCTCTCATTCACAACTGTACGAAACGTCATTTATGATAGTTGCTGCAACCTTCTCCACACGCTTTTGTTCTTATGTACGGAAGATCCTAAATTTCTCCAACTCGTTGACACAGACATGTTAACTCACTTATATGCCATGCGCCTTCCACGCGCTCATACTCTTTCTCTCTTTTTTTCTTGCTCTTTCTTGGATTCTTCCCTTTCCCAACTTAAAGATTCCTCCTCTCACTTTCTTTTTTGCTACAATTGCTGAAGACTTTTATTTACTTCAACTGTTTCAAATTTTGTAGCTACACGGAAGAGAACGTGTAGATTAGACAGATATCTCAAAATCAGTCTGCTTCACATATGAGTATATTGACGAGAATCAAACTAGAGAAAATTTATCAAAGTAATCTCGTCCATAAATTATATCATTAGCCTAACTTTTAGAGAGGGAGGGTTTATTAGACTAACCTTACAAAGTTGGTCAATGTCCGTTTTATCTATATGTTGTATTGTATTACAATTATGCCATTATATATATATATTTATATATATATGTATTTTGAAAAAAAAAATGAAATAACAAAATAAATGTTAAAAATAAGAAATAAGTGTAGAAATAATTGAAACAAAAAATTGGTTACAAAAAAAAACACAAACCTCTCGACAAAACCTGGCGACGTTTGGAGAGACCACGAGTTTTCGACCGATTCCGGCGAGGAGTGGCGTGTTTCCGGTAAGTCCCTTCATCATGTTGTTTCGTTTTACCTTTTTCATGAAAAAGAAGAAGACCCGACGGATGTTTTACGGCGAAGAAGGAGGATGGTCACGGCGAAGGAGTTGGACTTTGGGGGAGGCTTGTCGAGGGTTATGGCGAGTCTTCTTCCTTGGTTTCGGCGGCGAATGGGGAAGAATCGGTGGTTGGCGGCGGCGGAAACCCTAATTTCATAGATTTTATGTTTTTTTGGCGGTGAAAGCTAACCAGAATTTTTTTTGTTGCAGATAACTTTGTTAGTGTGTGTTTCCGGTCTACTGAGCAAGGATTTTCCGGTGAGAGCAAGTATATTCCGGTGAGGAAAGTTTAATTTTGTATTTCTTTTGGTTGTAGATTTTGTAACTATTGATGGTAGATTTATTAAGAAGACATATGTGGTTTGTGGAGGTTGGTAGATTTGTTTTTATATCACGGTAGATTTATTTTTATATCACGGTAGATTTGATTTTTTTTTATATCAATTTTTGCATTTGAACTTTGTATATTGAATGATAGTAGATTTGTTTGAACGATATGGAAGATTTGTTATGAATTTGTTAACTATTGATGGTAGATTTGTTTGTCTCATATTTGAACTTTGTATATTAATGATGGTAGATTTGTTTGTATAATTATGTTTGCCCTTTGTTATTTGAACTTTGTATATTGAATGATGGTAGATTTGTTTGAACGATATGGAAGATTTGTTATGAATTTGTTAACTATTTGATGGTAGATTTGTTTGTCTCATATTTGAACTTTGTATATTAATGATGGTAGATTTGTTTGTCTTATGATGGTAAATTTGTTTGTATAATGAAGGTAAATTTGTTTTTATATCACGGTAGATTTGTATTTATATTGTACATTTGTTGTTATATCGATGGATATATTATTTACTTTGTATATTGAATGATAGTAGATTTGTTTGTACGATATGGAAGATTTGTTTTTATATCACGGTAGATTTGATTTTTTTATATCGATGTTTGCTCTTTGTTATTTGAACTTCGTATATTGAATGATAGTATATTTGTTTGTACGATATGGTAGATTTGTTAACTATTGATGGTAGATTTGTTTGTATGATGATGGTAGATTTTTTTTAGATCACGGTAGATTTGTATTTATATAATTGTAGATTTGTTGTTATATCGATGGATGTATTATTTGAACTTTGTATATTCAATGATGGTAGATTTGTTTGTTTATCATGGTAGATTAATTGTTTATCATGGTAGATTTGTTGTACATAATGGTAGACTTAATAATATGTTTTAAATTTGTGCAGAGATGGCTTCTTCTAGCGGGAAGAAGGATTACCCACCCAGACTGTATCCGCCAGGGAAATCTCCTTTGCAGAAGAAGAGTTTCCACAAGAATTGCAAACTGTCTGAATTTGGGATGATGAGGCAGGCAATTGGTGATGGTGTTTACTTTGACATCATGAACAATTCTCAGGTTGGCGTTCTGCTTAAGCTTGCACAAAAGTCGTATATCTGGGCTGCGAAGACCGTTCATCATTTTGTGACCAACCAATTGGCGGTTAACCGGCAATATGAAATGTAGTCACTCATTGGAGGTCGTCCACTTAGGTTTTCACTTCACGAGTACGGTGACATAACCGGCCTCAACTGTGTTCCCATCGATGTGGCTGACACTTGGGACACAGACCATACAACGTTTTGGGCAGAGTTGGGTGTGAATCCAAGTGATGGTCCTAGTTAGTTTTAATGAGCTAGTTGCTGTTTTGGAGAAATGTCACACATGGAGCCACGAGAAGAAGAATATGGTGGCATTGCTTTTCATCTTGTCTGTTGGCATATGGGGGATCCATCGTAGTAGTAGACTCCCTTTGATGTGTGCCAAAATAGTGATGGATGAGGCAGCTTTTGAGAGGCATCTGTGGGGTTGCCATGGTTATAAAGAGTTAATGGTGTCGATTAAAGTTGCTTCTTTGGATGGAGATAGGTACACCCTCCACGGGTGTGTCCATGCCTTGCTCATATGGGAATATGAGCCTGTTCCAATATTGGGAGAGAAATTTGGCAGAAGAGAAGAGAATGCAAATGATTTGGATGTTCCTCTGCTTAGGTGGCGTTCATCTCGCACCCGATACACTCTTGAAACCGTTTTAGAGGAGGACAAGAAGGTATGTTATAAGCTTATTCTGATTGTAGGTTATGGTAGAGTTGTTTTGTAATTATTATAGACTTCTTTAGCTTAGACTTGTAGCTTTTAAACTATATAGGTTTGGTAGAGTTATTATGAGAATCGTTGTGATATTGGTAGACTTGTTTTCTTTTGGTGGAAGACTTTTAATTTTAAGTGGTGGTAGACTTAATTTTTTGGTGGAAGACATAGTTAATCTCAACACATAAACGAACCGTTTCGTTTTCAAATTGTTTAAAAAAACCACTCAATTGTTTTGAATTTCCTACACATACATGAGGTGTATCTTGAGGTAAATTTCGTCGTACGACACTCGACAATATATAGCTATATTTAAGCTCATAAAACTGATGATCCAAACAAAAATCTTCATACGCCATTTGAAGGAAAGCATCAAAAGAGGTTTCTCGATCTACCCCTACAATTCTACATCTTTTGGACTGATCTACCACGAACACCCACCTATTTTTCTTAAAACACCAATTACCACATACCAAAATGACTTGCTCAATGATTGAATTTTGGAATCGGTAGAAAAAAAGATGTGGAAGATCACGATCTTGAATAAGAAGCGAAGAATATTGGAGAGTGTGAAAAGAGCTTGAGAAAAGATGTGAATTGTAGAATCTCAAAAAAAAAAAACTGAACTTGTCGACGGCAAACCTAGATTGAAGAAGGGTGCCTCTGGTTTTTTCGTAGAAACAGGATTAAGTGTAGGGCAAAAACGTCTTTTGTTATTCTGGAAAAAGTCAAATGTGTACCACCAAACAATGTCAACAAGTCTACCGTCATTAAACAGGTTTGTTTGTATATGACGGTAGGTTTGTTTGTATATTTATATATGACGGTAGGTTTGTTTATATATGACGGTAGATTTATTTTTATATGACGGTAGGTAGTTTGTATATGCGGTAGATTTGTTTGCTAAACTTATTGTTAACGACTAGTAGTAATGGTAGACTTATTGTTAACGACTGACTTATTCTCTCTTTTCTCTGACAGGTAGGTGGCTGATTTAGGTGTTTTCACCAAGTCAATTAATAACCTAAGTGCACACTACTGCAATCATAACAGTATATCGATGTAGTATTTTAGGATCGAATCCACAGAGACCAAGGGTAACGCTACGAGAATGCAGAAAGAAAGTAAATCTAAGACGAATGAGAATGTTTTGTGGTTTTATGAACGAACTAAAACTAAGAATGCAAATAAAACGATGTAAGTTTAATGGAGGGAAACGCTAGGTCTTTGTGTAATTCGCATGAAATCAAGAATCACATATCAGATAATTAAACATGGAAATCATTAAGAACGTTCTAGAACTCAAATCACTGTTTTATAATCAACATACTGTCGTAATATTAATTACTATGCCTAATAACCTAAGATTCTAAACTGTCGTTTGAATTCAGGAAACTAAGCATGCTTTAAATTCGAGTTTGATATGTTCACAAAACACCTTAACATCAGCTTTCGTTGGTTAAGGACGTTTTGATCACCTATGTTCTTTCAGGCTTTTAAACAAACACTTTTGATGCGTTAAACAACTTAAGATCAGAAACTAGATAGCTAATCAAGTTTCAGCACTAAGAACAACAATAGATGAAGAATTAGAAGATAGATCCATATTCTAACAAATCTGATTCAATGATTCATGATATTCCCTTGAAACTCTAAAACCTAAATAAGAGATTACTCAGACATAGAATCAGAGAAACCACAAAGAGATGAAGAAGAAATCATAATACAATATAAATAATAAATTAGGGAATACAAATCTTCTCAAAAACCTGTAGAGTCAGAGATTCGTCTCCAAAAAAAAAAGATGTAAAAGTCTGTAGAAAATAATGCTTAGCCTAAGAAAGTGGCTTAAAATAAGTATAAATAGGTCTTGGGTCGAGTTGGGGTGATTCCAAGGGAAAATAGGAAGTTAAAAAATGCATTTTTTAGTTAGAAAAGTGGATCGATCGATCCCAGGGGAGATCAATCGATCTGGGCTTGATCCGGTGGATCCAAGTGAGTGCGATCGATCCAGAAAATGTCCGCAAACTTGGATCGATCGATCAGAGCGTGGATCGATCGATCCAAGCATGGATTGATCGATTCAGCTCCCCTTTCTGCGCATACTTCTTCTGCTCGCCAGACTGGATTGTCTTCATGAAAACTGGTATAACGTTTGATCGCACCGTTGGAATAGCTTCAAACCACTTCCAAATGAAAACTAATTCATTGCTCTATCTTGTATCAAAAATTGAGCTCGATCCATCTGTGGAAATGTCTTCATTGAATGCCAAACATCTGATGCCTCTGCATGATTATGCATATCCATATACTGATTTTCACCCAAAACGGCTCATTTTCTCTCAAGTCACATAAAACCTGAAAAGACTCGATAAAAGACTCTAAAAAGACACTTTGACTCAATAAAAGATACAAAACAAATGTTAGAAACCGGTAAAAACACAGTTTATCAGTGGGGTCATCTCCGGTGATATTACCGACGTCTGCATATTCCGTTAACGAATCCAAAATGCAGAGAGATAAATGAACATGCTTGTATATGAATATAACTAGAGAAAGAGAGATATTAGAAATGTTTTTTTTGTGAGTTTAGAAATGTTTGTTCTTAAACATGTTTGTATATGCACCACATGCATGGGATGATAGGGAACATTTTGCATGCCTTTTAGAATCTATAAAATATAATTTTTCTCTCTGGAATTGAAGTACTAAGGAAATGGAGGTTGATCTATATTCAATTTTAATGTCTTCCCATGCATTGTATGAGTAAATTTAGATTCATTGTGCGAGTAGTAAATTCATCATAAAGATGAGTTAAAATACTATATTTATAAGCGACCACAGACGCCTCTTGCAAATGCACAACTACAGGTAGCATGCCAACTTCTTCTATCGATCAATGAAGAAAACAAAATTCAAACAAGTATACAGTGGATGAGAAAAAAAAAATCTTTGACAAATAAAAGCATTTTCTGTTCTAAGTACCAAGATAAGGGTTGTAAACAAACTTTCAATTAAGTAAGGTGATAATGCATCATTATCTCGAGGAGGAAGATATATTGAACCACTAATAAATAGTAATTGGAGCAGACAATTAAACTCAAGTAAAATCAAAGATCAACTACTACTTATATTATGCTCAAAAACAAACACTCTCAATGCACTAAATCAAAGGTCCAAAAAATATACACAAAATAGGTCTCTCTTTGTGATTTAAGATGAAATGAAAAGTTAACTTCAGAAAAAAAAATCAACAAAATAAATCTACCATCAAATAAATGTTTTTTCTCATACTTAGCAAATTTGGGTGTATGGTTTTTTTTCGTAGATATGAGTTTTAGTGTAGGGCAAAAGCATCATTTCTCATTCTGAAAAAGTCAAATGTCTACCACCAAACAATGTTGATAAATCTACCGCCAATAAACGTCTACCATAACACGAAATAATAAGTCTACCAACTGAAGGTTATCTGAGTAAATATCAAAAGATTTACTAAATCTACCGCCATTAACAATAAATCTAACGTCATTAATATTAAATCTACTACCATTACAAAACGAACTCACCGAAATGTTAGACGTTTTTATATCTACTACCATTACAAACAAATCTACCAATTTTTTTTTAAATATACCACTATTATAAAACGAAGTCACCAATATTTTACACGGTTTTAAATCTACCGCCATTGTAAATAAATCTACCAACCCAATTAAAATCTACCGTTGCCAATACAAATCTACCGTCAAATAAATAAATCTACCGTCACGATAAAATAATTCACATTGATTAACTCTACCACCAAAAGAAATAAGTCAAACTGAAGGTTATCTGAGTAAACACCAAAAATAAGTCTACCATCAAAGAAAATATATCTACCAACTGAAGGTTATCTGAGTAAATACCAAAAATAAGTCTACCATCAAAGAAAATATATCTACCAACTGAAGGTTAACTGAGTATATACCAAAAATAAGTCTACCAAAAATAAATATATCTACCGCGTTGGTAAAATGAGTCTACCAAAATAAGTTTACCAATATTTAACAAATCTACCATCTTTCAAACAAATTTACCATCCATCAAACAAATCTACGAACCAAAATTTGAGTTGACCAACATCAAACAAGTCTACCGTACGTCAAATAACGGTAGACTTTTGTTTTTTTTGGCAAATGAATAGTAATGGTATTTTTATAATTACGTTTTTCTCAACAAATGTCATAAGGGTACGTTCGGTAATACGAAAAAATTAGGTTAGTATAGTAATAAAAATAAAAGTAGGTCAAACTAATAATAAACATAGAAATTAAGGTTAGTATAGTAGTCCACCCATCAAACTAAGGAGTTCAAAATAAATTTTTGGCTTTTTCTCGGTAGATCACTGCATTTAGATACCGTTTGTGGATGTACTGAAATTTCAAAATTGTTTCTACTTCTATGTTTTTTTTTGCCATTGGACCAATACCATTTAGATAGGTTTTATAATCTTGTTAAACCAGAACTTTTTCATTTTTAATGAAATATTTACATTCTTAGCCAAAAAAACAAACGCACAATCTTTGGATGGCTCAAAAATTTACTACAAGAGACATGATTGATATCATGTGACTTAATTTTGGTTTATATTATCGTTCAGTTCAGCAAAACATATATTATGGTTTTGAATGATATGTACTTTTCACGTTTTCAAAACGTGATTCCGTCAAATACATATCATTCACAATAATAAGTGTAACGAAGGCAGATATAGCTCAATTGAAGGAGCGGTTGACGGAGAAGCCATGTGGCCAGAAAATGCGTGGTGTCGAGTTGAAGAGTCTGACGTTCGATGGTGCTATTATTATCGTCCTGATCATGTTTATATGTTTTGGTTTCTTGTAATATGTGACAATTTGTAACCAAAATTTCTATTTTTTCCATGGAACGAGATATTTGATTATGAAGTCGGTTTAATTTAACTGTGTCCTTCTTTACTATGTCAGACTGTTTATGAAGTCTGAATTTATTAGACTTCTTTCGAAGTCTGAAAAACTTAAACTTTTTAAAATTTTCACAAGTATGGTCCTGAAAATATCACAATTTTAGACTGCAAAACGAGTCTGGCAGTAGAAGTATCTGAAAAATACTTCTAAGCGGTAATTAAAAATATTAGAAAAAAACGCAGAAAAAGCGGGAATTTTGCCGCCCAAAATTTCTAGACTCCTCGCTGAATTATCTCATCACTATCAGACTGCGTTAAGAAGTCTGACATCAGATTGCGAAAGCGGTATTTTTATGTTGTAAAACTGTTTTTTTTAAGCGCCACTTAGGACACATTTTTAGAGTTACCGAAGCAAATAACAAAAAAAAAACACCAATTCTCTCTCGGAGAAACTGAACCGACATCTTCGTTGTCGCTGCCGGAATTCGTCGCTTACATCGTCTCATGTGCCTTCGACGGTAAGATTCTTCTACTCCTCTCTTCGCCGCAAACCGTCACCTTCTCGATACCGATTTCTAGAACTCAGTGCTGAACTCTTATCTTTTTTTATTTCCAGATCTGGTTTCTCTCTCCTCTCCGTTGTCACCGCTCCTTCAAGTCTTCCATAGAGGGTAAAAGATTCAAATTGAGCAATAATGTTTAGATCTTTGGGTTTGGTTGTATTGTGTTATGTGGATTTTTGGGATTCGTCCGATTACTTCATGAATAACTTTCGTAGATGACGAGATGCAGCACGGCGATATGATGATGGAGGTGTAGGCCGAACATAAGCTAATGAAGGTGTTCCAGATATCTTTTCTTCAATCGGTCGATTATGTGGAAGAGTGAAGTTAGTTTGGTTTTCCAATGAAAAAGACCATCATAGTGCACACACGTATATCCTCTTAAATTGCGAAGAAGTTAGTCAATTTGAGACGTAAGTGTATAAACATATATACATATATATGGCTAAATTATATGCTAGCTTTATATCAATTACGATATGTATCTTAATTACAATTGTAAAAACTTTTGTATGCAGTGAATTTGTTAGACAAGTCCGAGAAGTCATTGAAGGAATATCAGACGATGAAATCAACAAGCGTAAAGATCAACACTTTGCCCCGTGGTTGAAGACGCAAGTACGTAAAAAAATTAAGTGATCTGATTAATTACTAACTTTAACAATTAACCTAATACATATTTTGATTACTTTTGTAATTAAATTAATTAATGATATAGGTCGAGTATGGGGATACCGCATATCCACTCTGGTTCCATGAGTTAATAAAAGGCTCCATATCGAACATAACAAGTGCACCCATGTATTTCACACGTGGATATATATTTCATACATTCAAATACGGTAATCAAAGAGCTACTGCCAACTACGGGGTATGTGTGCGGGGCGAAATAGATTTTTATGGAGTGTTGCAAGACATAATTGAAGTTGAGTACCCCGGCTGCTTAGGTTTGAAATTCGTTCTGTTCAAATGCGATTGGTTCGATCCAATAGTTGATCGAGGCGTCCGTAAAAACAAATTTGGGGCAGTAAATGTCAACCAATCACGACGTTACAATAAGTATGAGCCATTTATCCTAGCATCACAAGCAGAACAAGTCATCTTTGTTCCATATCCGCGAGTTCGTACCACCCGTATCTCATGGTTATCAGTTATAAAAGTTTCTCCGAGGGATTGAATTGTGGGGGTTGAGGATCTACCAATGCATCAAGATCATTGCTCTGATATGCCAAAACTAAATGAGAGCACTGATGACATCCTTTTGATAGATCCTCAAAACAGGCAAGTTGAATATCTCCCAGACGATACAAAGTAAGAAGATGAGTTCGAAGAAAGTGATGAACCAGATGATCAAGAAACGGATGTGTCTTCGTCCGAAAATGAATCAGAGTGACCGCGATATCTAGTAATTATTGTGAATTTATTGTATTAATATAATATTGTGATCGAGTAATTATTGTGAAATTTAAGTGATACGATTTCTATGAAATGCCCTAAACCCCAAACTTGATCCCATCTCCGATCTCCACTCATTTTTCGTAGTAGGTGCGGCGATTAATAAATTACGAGACATATGTGTCTATGTGTCTTGTAATTTATTAATTGTCCCAACTACGGCGGGAAATGAGCAGTGATCGGAAATGGGATGAAGTTTGGGGTTTAGGGGATTTCAAATGAATCGCCGCTAAATCGTCGCTAACTGTGATTGTCACAAAATCGTTGCAAATTTAGCCACGAATTATGACGAATCGTGGCCAAATCGTCGCTGACTCTGAATCGTCCCAAAATCGTTGTAAAATTAGCGACGATTTAGCCACGATTCATGAAATGCCCTAAACCCTAAACCTTAAGCCCTAAACTCTAAACCTGAACCTATTAACATCTTATTGTATTATGCATCTCTCAATGAAATTCATCTTGACTTAATAGAATTGTTCGGAAATGAAAACTCGGTCAATCACAGTAATATCCAAAAACTGAATCAATGTATTAATAATCTAACATGTAAGCAAACTCTTTGTTTTTACTCATTCTTCAATCTCTATGAACTTATATATAATTTCATGATTTTGGTTTTATGGTAAACTTGTAAAGTTGTTTCTGGAATGTTGCAATCGACGTTACAGTTTTTGTACCTATACCCTAAACCCTAAAACAAATTTTACAAATTTCCTCACTAATTCGTTGCAACATGTGCGACGATTAATTTAATTTACCGCGTGTCGGTTAATTAAACTCCCGCGTGTGGGAAATACAAGAAATTAATATTTCTCACAAAATCGTTGCAAAATTAGCGACGAATTAGCCACGGTCTAGTTGCGACGATTCGTCGCTAAATCGTCGCTAATTAGGGACGATTTATGCACGACCACTAATTCTATATAAACACACGATCAGATCACATTCCATTCACTCTCACATTTATCTCTTCCTCTTGCTTTCCTCCTTCCGAATTCCTTGCGAAAAGAGGTAATTTTTTTTTATGTTTTTAATTTTAGTTAGTATAGACAGGAATGGAACAATTAGTCGGTAGAAACGAAATCAAATTAGAAAAAGTCGCAGACTGCCCGAGTGTTTATAGATATTAATTTTTTCCTTTTTATGCAGATGGGCCATCGTCGTTCACATTACGCTCAATTTTTTAGAGAGATTGGTGATACATCGGGTACCAGATTGCCCGTGTCTTCTGAGACTACGGAGAAGGATTTCGTCCCGGCGACGCAAACACAGAGTGCTCCGCCGCCACAACCACCTCAGATTCCGCAACCTGGAGGCCGTGCCCCGGCCCCATATGCACACATGACGGTTCTTGATTTGCTTGCACAGCCGGGCCGTCATAGGCTTAAGAAATTAGATCCAGATCATACTGACGGGTCGGAATGGTAATATATATATATATTTTTTTTTTACATTTATTATTACATATTTATATTTATTTCTAACAATTTATAATTTTACAATTTTTTGTTTCAGGTTTGGAGTTGAATCCAAAGTTGGATGCACCGTTTCTGAAATCATCAAGTCATATTTTATCGAGTCTCATACCAATTTTACCCAGCTCCCGCCACACGTCAAGGAGACATGGTTCAAGATGTTTGCGGTACGTATGAAAAAATAATTTTTTCCCCACAATTATTTTAATTATATTTAAATATATATTTAATTTAATTTTATAAAATATGTAATTATTTTTGTTTCTCATGCAGCAAAAATATGACTGGGATCTTTCGATTCATGGCGAGGTTGAAGCTTTGTTTCTCTAGAGGGTGAAGTTTCGTATCCAAGGGGTGGTTGGTGAATGGAAGAAAGCATGGAAGAAGGATGGCAATGAAGCAAAGCCCATGCACATGGATAAAGTCGTATGGGACGGCTTGGTGCGGTATTGGCTGGATCCGAAGTCCATCATAACTTCGGAGAAGTGTTCGGCTTCCCGCAACACCGTTGGTTTGGACGGGAAACTCAAGGCTTTGCCTCATACAGCCGGGCAAACACCTTTTGCGGGTGTTCGTCTACAGATGGTAATTAAATTTATTTAAATTAATTTATTTATGTAATTTACTTCGTCAATACCATAGTTTTTTTCCTTAGGCTGCCGAAGACGGAGGTGTACTCCCTCCGATGATAAATGTTTTTGAGCGGACTCACCGAAAGAAGGATGGTTCCTTTGTTTCAGAGACGGCCGAGCAGATCTTCAATGAGGTGACTTCCGAGGTCACTGATCGAGAGACACAGCTCTCTCAACAGCTATCTCCAGGTGGTTCGTCGGTCATGTCTGGAGGGTTGACCACACCCGATATTGACCGGATCTTCGAGCAGGTTTATAGAATAGTTAGTATTTATTAATTTTTAGTTTTTCATTTTTTAAAAATTTCTAATTGTAAATTTAAATATAGGTTCCCCCTAAGAGAAAGGGGAAGGTTGTCGGGATGAGATATATTTGAGATGTCTCGGCCGCCTCTTCATATGCTCCGCGACGACGATCACCAGAAGATGATCCAGTCGTCTTACGTGCCACGATTACGAGTCTTCAGGAGCGGGGTGAGACCGAGGCTACTCGGTCTATGGCTTATCAGACGAAGATTACGAGTCTTCAGCAGCGGGTTGAAATGGATGCTACGCAGAATGACTCACTCTTCGACATCTTGGCAGAAGGGAACCCGACAATGCAGGCCATGTTGCGGGAAAAGCGAAGAAGCCGAGCAGAGGCAGCGACAGCGACAGCGGCAGAAGCAGCAGGAACATCCGGTTCGTCGGGACGTCCCGAAGTCGATTTGAATCTCAACGATTACGATATAGTTATTTAGATTTAGGATTTCGAATTCTAATTTTTTTTTTTTTGTAAGAATATTTTTTTTCTAATAAAATATTATTATATATTATTTTTAAAATTTTTATTTTATAATTTCGAAATTAATAAAATTTCAAAAATAATAATAAAAATCATATATATATATGAATCGTCGTTAATTTGATGGTAAACAAAAGTCCTCGATAATTCGTTGCTAATTTTATCGTCATAAAATCGTGGCTAATTTACAACGATTGTACGACGATTTATTAGCGACGATTTTACGACGATTAATTAGCAACGATTTTATGACGATTAATTAGCGACGAATTAACGACGACAATTCTTTGCCAACGAATTAACATTGAAATATTTACCTTCGAATTTCCATCGTTTTTACGACGTATTTATATTCGTCGTAATTTCAATGTAAAATTTACGATGATTTTACTACGATAATTTACCGACGATTTAGCTACGAATTTTTGTCCCTCATAATTTTTCGACGATATTACGACGATTTGTGGTTTGCGACGATCAGTTAACGATGATCTCTGTTTCGTCGCAAATTCGATGGAAACCTTTTTTTGCAACGATTTTACAACGATCTCGTTCGTTGCAAAATGGGTGTTTTCTTGTAGTGAACAACAACAAATTAAAATGATTTTTTATATATATAATCAGAAGGTTTTTGGCCGAACCCCATATATCCCTTAAACTCGTGCCAACTTTTAATAATTTTACTCATCTCAATATATCTTATCAGTTGAGCTATCAACCTTTCGTAAAAATGATATTTTTATCTAACCAACAATATTTAACATACAATTAGGATTTAGATTTGTAACATTGAACATGATTTACATACTATGCTAGTGCTATTGACAACCTTGTTTTGTATTTGCTTCAAATTTGTAAAAGATGTTTAGAAGCGTTAAAATGTTTATGTTTTAAGTATTTAACTGTTATAATTAATTTTTTAGCTTCAGCCAATAACATGAATGCGTAAATCTAAGGCCAAGAGATACCAAATACTACAACAAAAAGCAAGACAGAAAAATTGTTTTTATATTGTACGATATACATAATTTTTTATATCGTGGCACAAGGAATGAAACTTTTGGTTATCGTGAACTCGTAGTCAAATAGGTATCAAACAATTAATATAAGACAAAAAAAACTTTGTTTGTTTTTTTTTCCCGAGTTACTATACTAACACACCTGTACGTTGCAAAAACCTCCGGGGAATCACCACCACACACACGAAAATCTTTAACTCTCACACTCCAAAAAGCTTCACATGATCAAAGACAAAAAAAACTTTTCATGTCATATTGTGAGCCCTACTTCCACTTCCTCCGCCGTAAGACGCCGCACCAATGGGGGTCAAACAGTGATCAACATCATCATTTCTAATCACTTTGCTATTACAAAACTTATCGACGATTCTCTCGCTCGGTCTCGCTACAAGATTCTCCCAAGCATCGTCTGCTTCTTCTCCGTTGCGTCTCAAGAACACTTCCGTCGCGTCCACACGGTGAATAGACAACTTCCACTTCTTGCTCAGACGTTGAATCTTTAGTAACTGTCGACAAGCTAGTATCTCTGTGTTCTCTTTGATCTTTTTAACCGCTACGTCAAGCATCTTCCTTTGCGTGGCACGGTCTACTAAAGATTCGTAACGTAAGTACTCGTGAAGCTCCGGGACTCCGATAGCTCTTCGTATGCCGACGGAATAATCCGCTTTCGGATTGTATATTTCTCTTACTTCTTCGAGTAATCCTGCTTCCATCATACGATCGACACGTTTTGAGACGAAGGAGTTAAGAACCGGTAAGGAAACGTCGACCCAAATGAAACAGCATTGGTAGTTGTTTAACAATAATCCAGACGAATGATTCGCAAGTGCTTCGATGTATGAGTTTGATCCACCGGCTACTATAGGAAGCTTGTGGTTTGCTGAGAGTTTTGAGATTTCTTGTGACGCAAGTCGGCTGAACTCGGTGGCCGTTAGGTTTCCGGCTTCGGAGTCGAACACTCCGAGCAAGTGGTGAGGCACGCCTCGGCATTCTTGAGGTGTGACTTTGTTTGTAAGGACGTCAAGGCCCTTGTAAAGTTGGATCTTGTCGGAGTTTATGATCTCTCCACGAAAACGAGTTGCTAGGTCGATGGCTAGACGGGTCTTACCGGATCCTGTAGCTCCCATCACGAAGACGACTTTTTCTTGGGAACGGAGGAAAGAGTTGACGTTGACTATGGAGAGTTTGTTCTTGAAGCTCAAGATTGGTTGTACCTGCTTCAGTGCTGAGATTGAAAACTTCATGATGAATTGACTTTTTCGGTGGAAGAAAAAAATATGTTTTGTTGTTTTGTCCTTTTGTGAGACCACCTCAACGAGTCGTGAATCGTCAAAAATACTTACAACTTTTGCTTAGAAAGATCAGACTTGAAAGAGAGAGTGAGAGAGAAAAATTGTGAAAGGTAGAAAATGCTTTGCAAGTTTATACGTTTGGAGTTATAAGTAAACTATATATATAGACATAGACAGAGCCGTGTTTTCTTTGACTCAAACGAAGCATTAGCCTAAGACCTTATTAAAATAGATTTTAGAGGCTCCATCTAGACCTGGACATAATATCCGGAATTAAAAAACCAATCTAAAAAAAGAAATACCCGAATGTATCCTAAACTTTTAAAATTTAGGTACCTGAAAGAACCGATCCAAACATGAACGGATACCTGAATACCCAAACCTAACCCATCTATAGAACATCCGCCTAGTAATTTCACAACTAAACATTTAACTATAAAAATCCCCTTATAGTTTGTTCTTCTTCTGTCTATTCAAATACAAGTTCAAGCATGCTTAGTTATGTTTTAACTATATATATATATATATATATTAAATGTCTGAAATATTAGTACTATAATTTAAGTTGTCAAAAAAGATTAAAAACAAAAAGTTGTCAAAAAAGATTAAAAACAAAAAGTTGTCAACAAATATTACACATCAAAGTTTGGGCAAAAAAAAAATATTACTCATTAATGTGAATAAGAAAATAAATATTGTACCTTTTTTTGTTGTGGGTCATTCTTGCCGTCCTCGTCGAATCTTAAACACGTGTGTACCTGTTACCCTGTCCTAATACGGATAGTGTTCTGTTCAGATCCAATGCATAAGATGCACACAGAGCTAAGATTGAGATACATACGAAAATGTTCAAAAGAAAAAAGATTGAAATATATAGTCACATTAGTACACATACTCATGTGAATATATGTCACCATGTTTTTGTTTTTTTTTTGTCGCCTTATCCCCATGTAATCATATGAATCCTCTATAAATTTAAAAGAGGAATTAGAGAGAAAATTTTGATTTTTGTTTATATACACAAACAAACAAGAAAGACGGTGTTATCTTCCGTCATAATTTGGAGGCTTTACGTCATATCGGACGCAAAGCTGTTTACAAAAATGATAAAATCAATCAAGATTTTAATAATAATTTAGCCACACATATTTTATCATCTTAGGCTTCGAATGGTAACAGCGATTAGAGCAGTGCGAAACTAATGGTTTAGAAGGTGCGGTGCAGTTTTAGTGCGATGCGGTTGGAAGAAACGCATCATGCAGAACAAGTGCGGTTACTGTGGAACAAGCGGTGTGAGAAAATATATGAATGATGAAAAAAACAATATGCGATACGGTCCAAATGTGTGAATGGTGAAAATGTAAAAAGCGGTGCATAATATATATTTTAGATAAATATTTTATAAATAAAAATGGATTAATAATATTTATATGATCATAAATTAAAACTTATTAATTTGTTAATGATCAAATCTTTTTCATAAATTAATTACGAACCATAACTAAATAATTATTAAAAATTTAATAAATTTTTTTAGTATTTATAATAATATATTTATTGCTAAAATCAAATTAAAAAATACATCCAAAAAAAACCAAGTAAAATAATATAATACAATATAGCCATAATAAAATTATTTTTAAAGTTAAAGTTATAATTTATAAGTATAACAAACTATATTTGTTGTTAAGAAATACATTAAATTCAAAATATTAAGTATAATACAATACATAAAAACATTTATCGACTATCTTGATTTGCCCATAACATATTTGTTATATTGTCCCTTAGTCGTGTCATATATCCTCCATCTGCTCCATCTTCTACATCAGTTGCTCCCATGTCATCTAAATCATGCTTCCGATCTGTGTTGTTTATTCTCGTCTCTGTCATTACTTCTGCAAAGTCGATCTGCATCTCAGAAGTTTGAAATTTTAATAAAATTATGTAATCCTATAGTAGCCATTATCACTCTCTTTTGTACGTGAATGTTGTATCTTGGAAAATTAGAAAGAATCCTCCATTTATTCTTCCAAACTCCAAAAGTCTTCTCAATAACAGAACGTAAAGAAGCATGACGTCGATTGAACAATTCTTCTTTATTCCACGGAGGAGGACCATAGTTGAACTGTGACATATGATACCTATTACGTGTTGATTTATAGGGAGCCAAAAATCTTTGCTTGTTTGGATAGCCAGAATCAACGATGTAATACATATCGAAAAGAGGCATAGGGAACTCAGAATCACTTCGTTGTGCCATGGCCAAAACGGCTGTGTCGTGACATGACCCCGGGGCTCCATTCCAAATATATGTGAATAACATATTTAAATCACATATTGCCATGAAATTCAAGGATGCATTATCATGCCGATTCAAATACATTCCTTGTAATTCAGGTTTCACTTTGACGCAAACATGAGTCCCATCCATAGCTCCAACGCATCCACTAAAACATGGATAATATACTCGGTCTACTTGAAACCTTTCAGGAATTCGTTGGAGTGCTTAAATTGTATTATCTAACATATATATGTATTATCTAACATATTATGTTTACAAAACAAAAATTGCATACTGTCGAAAAAAAAATTGTTTATTTGGTGCAAAGGAATTGGAGAATTTTTGGAGGGTATTTAGTTTTGGAGAGAATTTTTGGGGAGTGTTTAGGTTTGGAGAAATTTTTTGGGTTGAGAGTGATTTATGGAGAAAGTGGAATTTTATAGAGTTTTTATTTTGGATTGAAAAACAAAAAAAAAGCAGTGAACCACAACGAACCACACTTCAAACGCACCCCTTCCCCTACTTTTCTCCTTCTTGTGCGGAACCTGTCTATCTTTCCACTATCTAACTTTTTTTTTAAATATCAACTTGTGTTGTTTTCTCACATAAATGGTAACTTCATTGGTAAACCACAGTGTGTTTAGTAAACACACTAAAAATTCACAACCTAAATAGTAGAAACAGCAAAAGATCATATAACTTGAACATTAAATAGAAAATAAAAATATGATAGACAATAGTTTCCTAAGAGTATTACCCTTTAGAGAGTGACAGCATACCTGACCCAAAAAAAAAGTGACGGTAATAAAGATTGTTCACCACCATATCACATAAAATTTTGTAAAACAAGCTAATTTCATTCATAAAATAGAAAAAATATATTAAGAAATGCTACGCATAGCAAAGGATTTGAAACAATAGAAAAAGTAACATTGAAAGAAAAATGAGATTTTATGGGCTCTCATATTTTCAACTATTTCACTTGGCCATAGAGTGTACTCAGAACAACTCGAAGCCAAATTTCTTGTAAACCTGTAACATTTTTTACTTTTCCCTATTCATTTTGTTTTTATTTTTTTAATTATTTCTTTTACACGAAAATACAAACTCAAAATATCATTGAGAGGACTATATGTATACATAAAATCTATATATAAGGTATGTTCGTTTGCCTGCCGTATGAGACTGCAACTGCCACCAGCGACCAAACGGTGTTTGTTTGTCAGACATAACCTCTTGTGGCCAAACGCTTACGTCCAGCCATTGCGATATACTTTCAGAATTTTTGATCGATGAAAAAATTCAGCATTGCGACTGGAACTGTTGCGACCAGTCGCAGAAACCAACCATATGACTGCCAAACGAACAATAATCAGCGGTGGTTGTGGCTGGATGCAAACGAACCCACAAACATTTGAGTATATAATTTATACATTTAAAATAAGAAAATAGTATAGTTTATATACACTACAAGAAAACAGTCGATTTGCAATGGAATTTGCGATGGATATAATCCGTCGCAAATTTGCGACGGATTTGCGAGGGATTTGCGACGGATTTGCGAGTGACTAACTTGTCGTCGCAAATCCGTCTCTATTTTGCGAGGGAAAAAGTCGTCGCAAATTGCGACGATTTTGCAACAAATTTGCGACGAACGTGCGAGGGAATATCTAGGGTCGCAAATCCCTCGCAAATTTGCGAGGGCCAAACGGGCGTCGCAAATGCGTTGCAAAATTGCGACGAATTTGCGAGGGATTAGCGAGGACTACAGTGGTCGTCGCAACTCCGTCGCAAAATTGCGACGGTAAATGTCCCTCGCAAAATTGCGACGGATTTGCAACGGATTTTTGCAAGGGATTTGCGATGGAAGCAGTTAGGTGGAGTTAGGTGAGGTAGGTGGAACACGTTTAAAAGAAAAATTAATTTCCATCGCAAAGTTGTTGCAAATCCCTTGCAAATCCTTTTCCGTAGCAAATCCATTGCAAATTTCCGTAGCAAATCCGTCTCAAATCCGTCGCAATTTATTTTGAAATCCTATAAATACAGATCACGTTGAGAGCTTTCATAACACACAAAAAAAAATTCGAAAATTCGAAAAAAAAAAAAAAAAAAATTTTTTTTGATATATATATTTTGAGTGGTGAATGTTTAAAAAATGTCTTCGGGGCACGAAATATACGCATTACGATCATGGATGTACAATCAAAGAGATCCAGAGACGGGTGAAGTGACGAAAGAGTATCGGGACGGGTTGCGAGCATTCATGTACCAGGCGACAAGCCAACCATGTGCGACTCGTGACGGTAAAATTTTCTGTCCATGTAGAAAGTGCAAGAACACCCAATATGTGGATATTGATACTGTGAAGAGGCATCTATATAATAGAGGATTTAAGCCAAACTATTATATCTGGTTTTCGCATGGGGAAGGTTGTAGTGTTGATGCTGGAAGTAGTAGTACGAGTCATGGCGTTGATCAACCTAGTTATAATTATGGGAATGATCATTTATTCGGAAATATTGATGAAGGGTATCAACAGGGAAATAGGTTTCATGATATGGTTACAGATGCATTTCATGAAAGTACAACTGCATTTGCTGATGATAATACTAGGGAAGAACCCAACATAGAAGCAAAGCGTTTTTATGATATGTTAGACGCTGCGAAGCAGCCCATTTACGATGGATGTAGAGAAGGGCAGTCTAAACTATCATTGGCATCTAGGATGATGACAATTAAAAGTGATCATAACCTAAATGAGATTTGCATGGATTCATGGGCTGAGCTAATTAAAGAGTATTTGCCACAAGATAATATTTCCGCTGAGAGTTACTATGAAATACAGAGGTTGGTTGCGAGTCTTGGGTTACCATCAGAAATGATTGACGTATGCATAGACAATTGCATGATTTTCTGGAAAGATGATGATAAGTTGCAGGAATGTCGATTTTGTGGGAAGCCGAGATATCAACCAACTACTGGAAGGACCCGCGTTGCATACCAACGTATGTGGTACTTGCCAATCACCGATAGGTTGAAACGGTTATACCAATCAGAAAGGACATCGGCGGCAATGAGATGGCATGCACAACATACCACGGAGGATGGGGAGGTTACGCATCCGTCAGATGCAAAGGCGTGGAAACACTTTCAGACTGTACATTCAGACTTTGCTAACGAGAGCAGGAATGTCTATCTTGGCTTATGCACCGATGGGTTTAGTCCATTTGGTATGTCCGGGAGACAATATTCTCTATGGCCTGTCATTTTGACGCCATACAATCTTCCTCCAGAAATGTGCATGCAACGGGAATTTTTGTTCATGAGTATTCTAGTACCCGGTCCTAAGCATCCGAAGCGATCCCTTGATGTATTCCTCCAACCTTTGATTCATGAGTTGAAACAGTTGTGGTATACAGGTGTTCGCACATTCGATTATTCGCAGCAAAGGAACTTCAAGATGCGTGCTGTGCTATTGTGGACCATTAGTGACTTCCCGGCGTATGGAATGTTATCGGGGTGGACTACGCATGGAAGGTTATCGTGTCCATATTGCCTTGATCGGTCAGAGGCCTTCCAGTTGAAGCATGGAAGGAAACCATGTTGGTTTGACTGTCATCGTCGGTTTCTTCCCATGCATCATCCGCATCGCAAGAACAAGAAGTTGTTTAGGAAGAACAAGGTCGTGCGTGTTCCCCCCCCCGTCTATCTTTCAGGGAATGATTTGTTAGAGCAGATTGATTATTACGGTGCTCAAGAAACATGTAAACGTGGGGGCAATTGGCACACTAAGGCAAACATGCCTGACGGATATAACGTTTCTCACAATTGGCACAAACAAAGTATTTTTTGGGAACTGCCATATTGGAAGGATCTTCTATTACGGCATAATCTTGATGTGATGCACATCGAAAAAAATTTCTTCGATAACATCATGAATACGATTTTGAATGTCAAGGGAAAGACTAAAGACAAAATGAAATCAAGGTTGGACATGGCCGAAATATGTGTAAGAAGCGAGTTGCATATTACACAAAACGGAAAAATGCCGATTCCAACTTTTCGATTGTCTACGGATGCGAAACGAGCGTTGTTTGACTGGGTTGGTTCAGAAGTAAAGTTCCCTGATGGATATGTGTCCAAATTCACAATTAGATGCATAGAGCAAGGCAATAAATTTTCCGGTATGAAGAGCCACGATTGCCATGTATTCATGCAGCGATTACTACCATTTGCATTACTCGAGCTCTTACCGACAGCTGTTCACGAAGCAATTGCGGGTAAACAAGTATTAATTTAAATATGTATTTATAATATAATTTTCTTATTTAATTACTGATATATATATTATTTGTAGGCATTGGAGCATTTTTCAGGGATCTATGCACTCGAACACTGACTGAGGATGGCATAGCGCAATTACTCAATAATATACCTGTTTTGCTGTGTAATTTAGAAAAAATATTTCCACCTTCATTTTTTGACGTAATGGAACATCTCCCAATCCACCTACCACATGAAGCAGCTCTTGGGGGGCCCGTGCAATTCCGATGGATGTACCCGTTCGAGCGATTCATGGGACATTTGAAAGGAAAGGCCAAAAATCTTGCAAGAGTGGAGGGTTCCATCGTTGCAGGTAGTTTGACCGAGGAAACATCTCACTTCACGTCATACTACTTTAGCCCAACCGTCAAAACGAAAAAAACCGCTCCTAGAAGATATGACGATGGTGGGGTTGCACCTAAGTATAACGTTGATGTCCCGGATATCTTCGCCCAAATAGGGAGACTTGCTGGAAAGTTGAAAGAAGTTTGGTGGGAAGACCATGAACATTGTCGTGCAGCTCACAATTATATATTGCGAAATTGTGATTATGTTCAACCGTTTGAGAGGTAATAATTAATTAGCTGCACTTAGATTACTTACATTTATATATCTCACTCGTTGTTTAATTAGTTTTATAAAAAATTATTGCAGCGTTTTCGACATCCAGATCCGAGAAGCCTATCCCGGTTTACTTGAAAAAGACTATGAGAAGTACAAAGAACGTGACTTTGCTGGATGGTTAAAATACTATGTACGTAAGATATATATATACATATATATATAAGTTATCTATCATTTCACGAATATTTTTAATATAATTTGTTAAAATTAATTAATTGTTATTCAAATTATGTATATGTAGGTAATGAATGGATGTGCAAACCAGCCCTTGCCACTATGGTTGCACGAGGTTGTTCAAGAACCAATTGCGAAGATCACTACTGCCCCAATGTACTTCACTCGCGGATACACATTTCATACATATAAGCATGGCTCTCGAAGGTCAACCGCAAATTATGGAATCCATGTGCCAGGTGAAAACGACTACTACGGCGTATTGCAAGAAATTATAGAAGTCACATATCCTGGAATTATCGGTTTGAAATGCATTTTATTTAAATGCGATTGGTACGATCCAACAGTCGGTCGAGGGGTCCGCACAAACAACATAGGGGCGATCGATGTCAATGCAAACCGACGTTTTTCCAAGTTCGAACCCTTCATCCTAGCATTGCAAGCAGAACAAGTGTGTTTCATTCCATATCCTCGGATTAAGCAAAGACGTGAGACATGGTTATCGGTGATAAAAGTGAACCCAAGAGGCCGTATAATTGGGTTAGGCATCGAAGATGCTCTGCAAAATGAAAGAGTCGGAGAAGTCTCCATCGCAGTCGAAACATCAGAAGATATCATACATATCGATCCACAAAACAGAGAAGTTGAAGACATCGTGGATGATTCAAGCGAAGATGCAGCCGCATCTGACGAGTTCGAGGAGAACGATAGCGGAGAAAACAATGATGAGCATAGTGAACACTCTAATATGTCTGAAAATGAATCTGAAAACGATTCGGAATAATGTGTTAAATGTACTATAATGTAATTTTTAAAATAAAAATATGTATATGTTGTAAATCCGTAAAAAAAATAAAAACTTTATTATGATGATAATACATATACCATAAACCATAAATCTTATAAAAATAAAACATTATTATGTACTATTAAACGTATACCCTAAACCCTAAACATTAAAAAAAAAAAATCACGAATTTGCAACGGATTTGCGATGGATCCGTCGCAAATCCGTTGCAAATAAAGACCCCATCGCAAATCCATTGCAAATTTGCAATGGAATTGCGATGGATCCGTCGCAAATCCGTTGCAAATAAAGGATCCATCGCAAATCCGTTGCAAATTTGCAATGGAATTGCTAGGGATTCATTCCTTATTTCCGGAGAAGATAAAAACGTGATAAGCGTCTAACGGTTTTAAAAGTGAATCTCAAAAAATTATATTTCTAAAGTTATTTAATCATGTGCATTCATAAATTGTGAAAATTTGGAAATGTCCCCGTATGATATATAAAACGTCATATATCCGTATATGTTGTTTATGAATATATATATATATATATATATATATATATAAGTTCAACATTCCTCGTACCCTCAAATTCATTATATTTGTGAAAAAAATATGCTTATGATCATGACTCTTATGAGATTATAAACCGTAAACTTTATTATGTACTATTAAACGTATACCCTAAACCCTAAACATTAAAAAAAAAAAATCACGAATTTGCAACGGATTTGCGATGGATCCGTCGCAAATCCGTTGCAAATAAAGACCCCATCGCAAATCCATTGCAAATTTGCAATGGAATTGCGATGGATCCGTCGCAAATCCGTTGCAAATAAAGGATCCATCGCAAATCCGTTGCAAATTTGCAATGGAATTGCTAGGGATTCATTCCTTATTTCCGGAGAAGATAAAAACGTGATAAGCGTCTAACGGTTTTAAAAGTGAATCTCAAAAAATTATATTTCTAAAGTTATTTAATCATGTGCATTCATAAATTGTGAAAATTTGGAAATGTCCCCGTATGATATATAAAACGTCATATATCCGTATATGTTGTTTATGAATATATATATATATATATATATATATATATATATATATATATATATATATAAGTTCAACATTCCTCGTACCCTCAAATTCATTATATTTGTGAAAAAAATATGCTTATGATCATGACTCTTATGAGATTATAAACCGTAAACTTTATTATGTACTATTAAACGTATACCCTAAACCCTAAACATTAAAAAAAAAAAATCACGAATTTGCAACGGATTTGCGATGGATCCGTCGCAAATCCGTTGCAAATAAAGACCCCATCGCAAATCCATTGCAAATTTGCAATGGAATTGCGATGGATCCGTCGCAAATCCGTTGCAAATAAAGGATCCATCGCAAATCCGTTGCAAATTTGCAATGGAATTGCTAGGGATTCATTCCTTATTTCCGGAGAAGATAAAAACGTGATAAGCGTCTAACGGTTTTAAAAGTGAATCTCAAAAAATTATATTTCTAAAGTTATTTAATCATGTGCATTCATAAATTGTGAAAATTTGGAAATGTCCCCGTATGATATATAAAACGTCATATATCCGTATATGTTGTTTATAAATATATATATATATATATATATATATATATAAGTTCAACATTCCTCGTACCCTCAAATTCATTATATTTGTGAAAAAAATATGCTTATGATCATGACTCTTATGAGATTATAAACCGTAAACTTTATTATGTACTATTAAACGTATACCATAAACCCTAAACATTAAAAAAAAAAACTCACTAATTTGCAACGGATTTGCGATGGATCCGTCGCAAATCCGTTGCAAATTAGTGATCCATCGCAAATCCGTTGCAAAATGTTTTTTGGAAATTTGGTACGAAAATTGAATTTTTTCAGCGCATGTTGGGCCAAAATTTAACCGCGAATTTTGCGATGGATTTGCGATGGATCCGTCGCAAATCCGTTGCAATTTTTGGATCCATCGCAAATCCATTGCAAATCCATCGCTTTTTAGTTTATAAACCGACTGTTTATCTTCTTCTTCCTTTCTCCCTTCTCAATCCCTTCAATCTCCCATTGCAAATCCGTCGATTCCTGCGATCCCACTTCTCCTCCTCCGGCGATCGGTTCCTCTTCCTCCGGCGAACGGTTCCTCTTCCTCCGGCGATCAGTTTCTCTTCCCTTCCTCTCTACTCTCCTCCGCGACCTCCTCCCTTCACCTCGCGAGCGAGCTCTTTCTTCTCCTCCTCCGCCGGCGAGCACTCCTCTCCCTCCGGCGACCTCCTCTCCCTCCGGCGACCTCCTCTCCCTCCGGCGAGTCCCCTCCCTCCGGCGAGTCCCCTCCTCTCCCCTCTCCCTCCGGCGACCTCTTCTTCTCCTGGGCGAAGGTAAGTTGATTTTTTAATTTCATTTTTTATTTCATTTTTTATTTCAAAATTATATGTTGTTATCTTAGAAAAAAAAATTATTGGATTTGTGAACTTTGTTTGATTTGTTAGATTTGTGAACTTTGTTAGATTTGTGAAAAAAAAATTAGATTTGTTAGATTTGGATTTGTATTTAATTTAGATTTTTAGATTTTTAGAATTGTTAGATTTTGTTAGATTATTTAGTTTCTTAGATTTGTTAGATTATTTAGTTTTTTAGTTTTTTAGTTTTTTAGATTTGTTAAAAAATTATATTTATTATATTTGTATTTATTAGGATGAATTTAGATTGTTAGATTTAGATATGTTATATATTAGGTTGTTAAATTTGTATTTTAATTAGTATGAATTTACATTAGATAATTTTATAATTATTATGACATTATATAAAATTATTAGTTTGATTGTAATTTTTTTGTATTTTCTAAATTATAATATAATTATATGAATTAATTATTAAATTTTTTTTTGTAGATGTCGGGATTTCGAGGTAACGACTATACTCGATTTCTTTCGATGGGTTCCACAAGTACTCCTCCTGTTATACAGATGGATTTTGCGACTACTGCTGTTCCTGAGACCGTGGAGCCTGCCCCAGCACCGGAGGATCCCGCACCGTCTAACCCCGCGGCTGACTCCATCCCCATTGATATTGTGATAGAGCAGATTCTCGAGAGTCCTGGTCATGATAGTCTACCACGACTCGATCCAGGCCGTCCTCCAGGAACGTTATGGTAAAATTTATATTTTCTAAGTTATTTATGTTTTTGTTTACAATTATCATAATTTTATTTTTAAAATTTACTATATTTTCTAATTTCAGGTTTGATGATGACGGAGCTGTGGCTGCTCAGATCCGTTCGATCTTTGAAACGGATTTCAAAGAACCGCATGCCAATTACTCGCAAACACCGGAATATATCATTGAACGTTGGTATAAAACGTTTGCTGTAAGTTTTCTAAATTTTATTAAATTTATTTTTATTATTAATAATAATATTTTTTATGCATTTAACTTCTTATTTTTTTTGTTATAGCAATCGTTTCATTGGGATTTTACAATTAACGGCGAGGTCCGTAAAAATTTGAAAAGAAGTTGAAGGCTCGTATGTGCGGTCAGGTTGGGCGTTGGAAAGAAAAGTGGAAGATTAAAGGCGATGAGTCGAAGCCTAAGTGGATGGATCCGACTGTTTGGAACGGTCTTGTTCGATATTGGATGGATCCAAAGAGCAAGAAGAAGAGTGACGATAGTCGCAAGGCCCGATACTCTGATCCTGATGGTTACGGGCCTTCTAAGCATCGTTCAGGACAAACCTCGTTTAAAGCACGGGGCCGAAACATAGTAAGTTTTTTTAAAAAAAAAAATCTTACATACGTAATTTAATTTAATGTTATGAATTTATGAATTTTTTTTAGGCCGCAAAGACCGGATCATCAGTTCCGGATTTGTTAGCGGTTCTCGAGGAGACAAAACGGAAACCGGATGGCTCTTTTATCGATGGACGCTCGGAGAAGATCTACCACGATGTCACTTCGCGGCTCGAACTGTTATCTCAGACCGTCGATAGTGATGATCCCGAGAGCACAGCATCTTGCGGCCTTACTCCTTTCGTGAAGAACCAAATTTTTACCGAGGTACGTATTTAAAAATTAAATTGTTGTATTGTATTTAAATATTTCTAATTATAATGTTTGTTTTTTTGTCTTTCATAGGTTGCTCCCCGCAAAAAAGGAAGAATTTACGGTGTCGGTTCGCTTCAACCGCAAATTGAAGCTTCTTCTACATCGGCTTCGCGTCCATCCCATGACGATTTACACCGGATCATAACGAGTCAGGCCGAGATGCTATCGAGTCAGGCCGAGATGCTAACGAATCAGGCCGAGAAGATTAATTCCTATGATGCTTTCATGGATTACTTTGCTGAGAAGGATCCGGCTTTTGCAAGACTTCGCGAAACACGTAACTCTTCGGGATCGGGATCCGGAACCGGTACCGAAACCGGAACCGGAACCGGAAGCGGAACCGGAACCGGATCCGGAACCGGAACCGGAACCGGAACCGGATCCGGATCCGGAACCGGAACCGGAACCGGATCCGGAACCGGAACCGGAACCGGATTGTAAACATTTTATTTTGTTTTTTTTTTAAAACAATTATGCACTTTTTGTAATAACTAAATTATATAATTATGTTTTTAAATTTAATATGTTAATTATTTTAATTATTATTCAATTTTTAAATTAAATTTTTAATTTACAAAATTCAATTTTCCTTGCATTTCCATTGCAATTTTGCGAGGGATTCGCGAGGGAAAGTTGCCTTCGCAAATTTGCGAGGGAATTATCTCGTCGCAAATTTGCGACGGATTTGCGAGGGAAAGTTGCCTTTGCAAATTTGCGAGGGAATTATCTCGTCGCAAATTTGCGACGGATTTGCGAGGGAAAACTGCCTTTGCAAATTTGCGAGGGAATTATCTCGTCGCAATGTTGCGACGGATTTGCGAGGGAAAGTATCCGTCGCAACTTTGCGACAGACTTGCGAGGGAAAGTATCCGTTGCAAATTTGCGAGGGATTATTTATCATCGCAAATTTGCGACGGATTTGCAACGGATATTTGCCGTTGCAAATTTGCGAGGGAAAATGGTTCGTCGCAAATTTGCGACGGATTTGCGAGGGAAACTGTTTTGCGACGACTGATTTGCGACGGAAATCGTGTCGTCGCAATTCCGTCGCAAAACGTGATTTGCGACGGATTTGCTATGGATTTGTCCATCGCAAATCCGTTGTTTTCTTGTATATAATGCTATGTTTCTATATGTTTGCCTCACTTCTCCGCATCTCTAAACCTCTTCCTCTGACCCCATGATAAAAACTCCAAGTGACCAATTAATTAACCCATAACATATACATAACTCTCGAATTATGTAGTGCAAATAAATGACCCAACATATCAGAAAATTCGAAATTTTTCACTGTCACCAAAATTTTGTTCATACCGACAGCGTACCACATATCGATAAATTTTATGGTATTGATTACTATAAAACTAAAAAAAAATCATCTACCGATAAAATTATAATATGATTAAGTTTGAATATCAATTAATCAAAATATTGGGTCGAGTTCGCTGTCGGTATATTGGGTGGTGGTGGTTTGAAGGGGGTCGGTGGATCCCAACGGTGGAATTGACTGGTGGTGGAGTTCACGGGTGGTGGAGTTGACTGGTGGAGGTAGTGGAGTTGACTGGTGGGCGGCTTGTCCGTGCGGAGGTTTTCTGTTCCGCAGCAACTAGGGTTTGGCGGTTGTCTGTTTTTTTTCCCTGGTTTAGTCTCGATTTCAATTTATCTTGTAATTTGGTTTAACTTCCCAAACTGGGCATATCGGGTTTTGTGGTTCGGTTTGTTATCCGGTTTATTATTATTATGTAACAAAAACAAAAACCACAAAAAAATTAAATATATGCAAAAATTTGGTCAAAAAACAAAAATTGGGTCGATATGTCAATCATCATTAAAGGTGAACACTACATATTAAAGGTAAAAAAAAATTGGGTCGATATTAAGGCTTCGAATGGTGACAGCGGTTTGAACGGTGCGGAACAAGCGGTTTAGGAGGTGCGGTGCGGTTTTAGTGCAGTGTTGTTGGAAGAAACGCATCATGCGGAAGAAGTGCGGTTACTGCGGAACAAATGCGGTTACTGCGGAACAAGCGGTGCGGGACAATATATGAATGGTGAAAAAACAACATGCGGTGCGGTTCAAATGTGTGAATAGTGAAAATGTAAAAAGCGGTGCGAGATATATACTTTAAAAAAATAATTTATAAATAAAATGGATTAATGATATTAATATAATTATAAATTAAAATTATTAATTTGTTAATGATCAAGTATTTTTCATAAATTAGCTACGAACCATAACTTCCATAAAAACCAAGTAAAATCATATAATATTATCGAGCACGTTGATTTTTCCATAACATATATACAATATTTTCCATTATTTGCGACATATATTTTAGAGAAATATTTTACAAATTAAAATGGATTAATGAAAAAAATTTACACTTGACATTTTACATTATTAATAAATTATCCCTACCAACGAGAATCGAACTCATGTTCCTTTAGGTGTCTACATTTTTTACTTATATGGGTTCAAACACTAGTCCAACCTCACGTTGGTAATGATATTTTTTTTTCAAATAGAATTTTATTATTTGATAAAGTTAACATATATAATTTATTTCAAAATTTTCTGAGTTTTAAAACATATATATGTAAAATTATAAAACTAAAAGATTATTAGCGTGTATCGTAAAACTAATAATATCAGCTAGACAAAAATAATAATAAATCTCAAAGCTATAATCTAAATATTCTTAATTTTTTTTGAATTAAAATAACTATATAAAATGAAATATTATATGATACATATATACATAAGTCAACTGTAAACCACACCTACCCGTTGACAGAAAAAACAAACAAAACAAACAAAACCACACCTATTTTGATTCTTTTGCAACAACACGTGCGTTTTATTTTTTTTTTCTGTTTCTGTAACGCACCCAATTTTTTTTTTTAATTAAAAAAACTGATAAACACACTGCTTTTAAACAGTGAATAATGGTATGTTTTGTAAAACATACAGAAACGCAATTAACATTCAAGACCTTATTGTATATATTATTGTCACACGAGCGGGAAAATTAAATAACGCTGTTCCACCTCAATCTGTGGCCAGTATGTAGAGAGGTGACGGTTACTTAGAGAAATACCAATGTCAAAAAAAGTTTAAAGCTCCAACACAACCTAAAAAGAAAACATTAGTATTGTAGTTTCTACTTTCTACCCATGTAGCAATAAATTTCAGTTGTCATCAACCAATTTATGCTTCTTCTTTTTTTGCTATCTTTTGTTGTAGTGATTTAAGCTTTTACAATTTAAAAAGTAAATAAAAAGTAGTCAAGAAAGAATTTGCATAAATTGAAAAAAAAAAAAAAAGGAATAAGTTTTTCTTATGATTTGGCATCAGTTTTGTTTGAGGCAGTGAATCTATTTATGAACAAAACAAAATTCTAAAACATCTAATGATTTGAAATGGAGGGAATACACAAAAAAATTAATCTATGATTAGTCAAATCAAACAGATAATTAGTGGTTTAAAATTAGGATTCCAAGGCTCTCAGTGAGTATTTAATTATTAATTTATTCTCACTTTGTTCTTTGATTCTATCCGTAGAATGAAACAACGTTGCCTACAATTTGGGTGGACTTGATATTTTCGGTAATCAGTGGAAAACGAAAATTTAATTTTCCGTTTAGTGGGTTCTGATGCTTTATTATACTTATGTAGTTACGTGATTTTTTTTTTCTGATTAACTGCTTTTTCTTTATATAAAAAATTGATTAAATGCTTTTACATAGAAGTAATATAAATTCTGGCTAAAGACAAAAACAAAACTGGACCCGAATAACATAAATATTCTTTAATTGTATGTATTGTTATTTAATTTAATTTTATTAGTATTTTAACATTTTTTAAAAGTGTTAAAAATATTTGTCACTTTTTTTATTGAAAAGACGATTTTATCTTTCTTATTGCTATATCGTGTACTGTCCATCATCGTACACGTCGTACTATACAGAAGTAGAATTGGGTTGAACACTGAAATAAGTGTTACTTTCTACTACAATTTCAAAAAATGACAAAAAATTAATGAATCTTCAAATAAGTGTTAATTTTTACAAAAACCCCCCATAAATAAATCACAATCACGTCATAATTTCTCCTAATTTCAATTAGTGACATTTTGAGAAAAAAAAACAGAATATAACCAATATTATACACTCGAGAAGCCACAACCTATCTTGAAAAAAAACATAACGATGCTGCGTCAGTGACCACTGACCACTGTAACCGTTAAGGTGAAAACTGGTCAAACCACTAGTTGTGTGTATTTTTGGACTGTAAGAGCATACGCTATATATTACCGCCAATGGTATTGATTTTTTTTCTGAATAGATAATAAATCATAAACATACCAATTGTGAAGTAGTTTGCTAGGCTCAGCATTATTGTGAAGTAGGTTGCTAGGCTCAGATGATGGACGGTACATCGTACACCTAGTACTATATAGAAGTAAATTTGGGTTAAACAGTAAAATAAGTATTTCTTTCTACTACTATTTCAAAAAATAATAAAAAAACTAATGAATTTTCAAATAAGTGATAATTCTTACAAAATTACTCAAAAATAAATTACAATCACATCATAATTTCTCCTAATTTCAATTAGTGACATTTTGAGGAAAAAACAGAATATAACCAATATTTTACACACGAAAAACCACAACCTATCTTGAAAAAAAAAAACATAAGAGCATCTCCAACGGGAGACTTTTAACTTTTTGATGGGGTTCTTAACCAAAAAAAAAAAAAAATGAACAGTGTAAGAACCGGTTCTTAAGGGGGATCTTACACTGTTCTTAGCCATGTGTCAACCCCTAATTCGCCGGATTTGTTTTTTTGCCACATTTTTTTTTACTTTTTTTAACTTTAACTTAAAAAAAAGATTCTTAACTTTCTACAAAAAAAAACTTTTTCATAACTTCAACTTTAAAATTCTAAACTTTTTTTACATATTAATGAATTGTAATTTTTACATATTAAACTTTTTTTTAAGATTCTAAAATTCTAAACTTTTTCTTCCTGAAGCTTCGGCAATATTTTGTATGTTTTAAAATTCATAAAATGCAATATAATTTTGGTTTTATAAAATATAGTATATTTATAATTTTTTACAAAAGAAATTAAACTTAAGAAAATGAATAATAAAAAAAGGTGGATTACTGTACTAACCTTTATTTCTATGTTTATTATTATTTTGACCTACTTTTATTTTTATAACTACAATAACCTAATTTTATTCGTTTGATGGATGGTAGATTTGTTTGAAATATGGTAGATTTGTTAAATATTGGTAGACTTATTTTGGTAGACTCATTTTAACGACGCGATAGATATATTTATTTTTTGGTAGACTTATTTTTGGTATTTGCTCAGATAACCTTCAGTTGGTAGATATATTTTCTTTGATGGTAGATTTATTTTTTGTATTTACTCAGATAACCTTGAGTTGGTAGATATAACTTATTTTTGGTATTTACTCAGATAACCTTCAGTTTGACTTTTTTGGTAGACTTATTTCTTTGGTGGTAGAATTAATCAGTGTGAATTATTTTATAGTAACGGTAGATTTATTTATTTGACGGTAGATTTGTATTGGCAACGGTAGATTTTTATTGGGTTGGTAGATTTGTTTGTAATGGCGGTAGATTTAAAACCGTCTAACATTTCGGTGATTTTGTTTTGTAATGGTGGTAGATTTAATTTTAATGACGGTAAATTTATTGTTAATGGCAGTAGATTTAGTTAATCTTTTGGTATTTACTCAGATAACCTTCAGTTGGTAGACTTATTTGTAGTGTAATGGTAGACTTTTTTTTACGGTAGATTTATAGACATTGTTTGGTGGTAGACATTTGACTTTTTCCAAAGTGAGAAATGACGTTTTTGCCCTACACTAAAACTCATATCTACGAAAAAACCAGACACCCAAATTTGCTAAGTATGAGAATTTTTTTTATTTGATGGTAAATTTATTGTAATGATGGTAGATTTATTTTGTTGATTTTTTTTTCTGGAGTTAACTTTTCATTTCATCTTAAATCACAAAGAGCGACATATTTTGTGTACATTTTTGAACCTTTGATTTAGTGCATTGAGGGTGTTTGTTTTTGAGCATAATATATATAGTACTTGATCTTTGATTTTAGTTGGGTTTAATTGTCTGTTCCAATTCCTATTTGTTAGTGGTTCAATATATCTTCCTCCTCGAGACAATGATGCATAATCACCTTACTTAATTGAAAGTTTGTTTACAACCCTTGTCTTGGTAGTTAGGACTTAATTAAATGCTTTTATTTGTCAAAGATAATTATTTTTTCTCATCCACAGTATACTTGTTTGAATTTTGTTTTCTTCATTGATCGATAGAACAAGTTGGCATGCTGTCTGTAGTTGTGCATTCGCAAGAGGCGCATGTGGTCACTTATAAATGTAGTATTTTAATTCATCTTTATGATAAATTTACTACTCGCACAATGAATCCAAATTTACTCAGACAATGCATGGGAAGACATTAAAATTGAATATAGATCAACTTCCATTTCCTTAGTACTTCAATTCCAGAGAGAAAAATTATATTTTTTAGATTGTAAAAGGCATATACAAACATGTTTAAGAACAAACATTTCTAAACTCACAAAAAAAAACATTTTTAATATCTCCCTTTCTCTAATTATATCCATATACAAGCATGTTAATTTTTCTCTCTGCATTTTGGATACGTTAACAGAATTTGCAGACGCCGGTAATATCACCGGAGATGACGCCACCTACATGTCAGAGAAAAGAGAGAATAAACCAGTCGTTAACAATAAGTCTACCATTACTACCAGTAGTTAACAATAAGTCTAGCAAAAAAATCTACCACATATACAAATTACCTACCGTCATATAAAAATAAATCTACCGTCATATATCAACAAACCTACCATCATATACAAACAAACCTACCGTCATATACAAACAAACCTACCAAACTCACCAAACCACATATAGCTTACTAATAAATCTACCATCAAGCGTTACAAAATCTACCACCAAAAAATACAAAATTTAACATTCCTCACCGGAAAATCCTTGCTCTCACCGGAATTCTGTTCGGTAGACCGGAAACACAGACAAAACAAGTTATCTGCAACTAAAATAAATTAGGGTTAGGTTCGCCGCCGAAAAAAAATGAAATTAGGGTTTTTAGGGCCGCCGCCGCCAACCGGCCATTCTCCCCCATTCGTCGCCGACACAGCGGAAGATGACTCGCCGGAACCCTCGACATGCCTCCCTCCTCGCCAAAGTCAATCTCTTTCGCCGTAACTTCTTCTTCGTCGCGGTTCTTCTTCCTGGAAGCAAGAGAAACCTAAAACAAAGCAAGAGGATGAAGAGACTTACCGGAAACGGCTCACTCCTCGCGGAATTGGGCCAAAATCGCGTCGGAATCAAAACGTCGTCCCAAACGTCGCCGTCGCCTCATATCACTTTTGTCGAGAGGTTTTTTTTTTTGTAAACCATGTTTTTTTTTTGTTTTTTTTTGTCATTAACTTTTAATGATAACACAAACCAACCGTCATATATAAACAAATCTACCGTCATATATATGACGGTAGGTTTTCTTTTGTTCAAAAAAAATAAATCAAAAGTAATTAATAATGGCATAATATATCGTAATACAATACAACATATAGATAAAATGGACATTGACCAACAAAGTAAGGTTAGTCTAGTATGACCTCCCTCCCTAAAGGTTAATTTAGTAATACCTTATGCACGAGGTTACTTTGATGAATTTTTTCTAATAAAAAATTAATTTTTTTTAAGAACTCCTAATGAGGTTCACCATTGAAGGTAAAAAAACTTAAAGAATTCTAAATTTTTAAATAATCAAAATTTATAATTAAAAAATTGGTAAAAATCCCATGATGGAATTCACCATTAGAGATGGTCTAACGATGCTGCGTCGCCGAAAAAGTGATAAGGTCAAAACTGGTCAAACTAATAGTGACAAACAAAAAGTGATAAGGTTACAAAATTAGTTATATCATATTTTTACCCAAAAAAACAATAATGATAATTTGATCAAAGAACAAAAAAAAAAGAGTACGATCTGATTCTGTTTGTTTTTAGTTTTTTTTACCTGTTAAAATTAAAATTAAAATTAAAATTAAAATTAAAATTAAAATTAAAATTAAAATTAAAATTAAAATTAAAATTAAAATTAAAATTAAAATTAAAATTAAAATTAAAATTAAAATTAAAATTAAAATTAAAATTAAAATTAAAATTAAAATTAAAATTAAAATTAAAATTAAAATTAAAATTAAAATTAAAATTAAAATTAAAATTAAAATTAAAATTAAAATTAAAATTAAAATTAAAATTAAAATTAAAATTAAAATTAAAATTAAAATTAAAATTAAAATTAAAATTAAAATTAAAATTAAAATTAAAATTAAAATTAAAATTAAAATTAAAATTAAAATTAAAATTAAAATTAAAATTAAAATTAAAATTAAAATTAAAATTAAAATTAAAATTAAAATTAAAATTAAAATTAAAATTAAAATTAAAATTAAAATTAAAATTAAAATTAAAATTAAAATTAAAATTAAAATTAAAATTAAAATTAAAATTAAAATTAAAATTAAAATTAAAATTAAAATTAAAATTAAAATTAAAATTAAAATTAAAATTAAAATTAAAATTAAAATTAAAATTAAAATTAAAATTAAAATTAAATATTGATAATGATAATTTGATCAAAAAACAAAGGGCTGCGTGGGGGTAATCTTGAAGCTCAACTTTGTTTTTTTTGTTTTTGCAAGGATCAGTCGATCAGTTTTTTTTATATGGTTGTGGAAGTCGCCATATCCAACAAAACGAGAGATGAAATCACTCTTTTTAGGGTTCGTAGTGCGGCAGTTACATCTAAAGTGTTTGAATTGTTCTCAATTACACACCTTGTTGTGTTGCTTCAAATGAGTTTCATTATCCACCTTAGTAAGTTACTTAAATTGCTTTTCATCTCTGCAGATCTGTTGTAAGTTGTAACGATTAAAAAGAATATTAAAAAAAAAGAGCATTAACGCATCATACTTCTCAAAGTCCCATGCCACTGACACGCCATATTCTTTGAGTTTGCGGTTGCTATGTTCTTGTGACGTTGTTTCTGTTGGATGATGTACAAATTGTTCAAGTGTAGTTGTGTGTATTTCTGGACTGTAAGAGCATACGCTATATATTACCGCCAATGGTATTGGTTTTTTTTTCTGAATAGATAATAAATCATAATTGTAACATTCCGATTTTTGGTATATGCGGAGAGACTTATAAGAATTGATTTGGTTACCTATGTCAATAAAGTGCACTTATCTTTTAGGTCACTTGTCCAGAGAGAACTCCAGAGTTAAGCATATTTGAACTGGAGAAATTTAAGGATCGGTGACCTACCGGGAAGTGAGTCGCGGTACTGTGAGAGTGATGACAAAACATGGGAAAATATCATGTGGTGATTACAGGGTCAGTAAACTAGTCTTACGAGCCTTCCGGACTAGCGCACCGGCCATCAGACGAGGGTGGGGCCCACGGGCCGAGAGAGAGCGTGGGACCCACAGGTAGGGATGGTCGCGGCGTTATAAGTGGTATCAGAGCCGAACCCAAAAACGTGTGTAGAGTCATGTGGGCTCACACCGTCAAGGGTAATGGTCCTGGTGCGCAACGAGGACGTTGCGCTCTGTGAGTAGGGGTGATTGTAACATCCCGATTTCTGGTATATGCGGAGAGGCTTATAAGAATTGATTTGGCTACCTATGTCAACAAAGTGCACTTATCCTTTAGGTCACTTGTCCAGAGAGAACTCCAGAGTTAAGCGTGCTTGAACTGGAGAAATTTAAGGTACTGTGCGAGTGAGGACAAAACACGGAGAAATATAATGTGGTGATTACAGGGTCAGTAAACAAGTCTTACGAGCCTTCCGGACTAGCGCACCGGCCGTCGGACGAGAGTGGAGCCCACGGGCCGAGAGAAGGCGTGGGGCCCATAGGTAGGGACGGTCGGGGCGTTATAATAAACATACCAATGTACACTCATGTGAAGTAGTTTGCTAGTTTCAGCATGTCCTCCATCCTCACTGTAGGAGAGGATGGATGAACAGCCAAAGCCACTGTCGCAAAATATACCTTAAAAATAGTTTTTTTTTACTCTTTATGATTATATATCCCGCAAATTTTTTATTATTGGTTAATTCTATTTTAACTATATAATAAAAATAATTTTTTAATATAGAAAAGACACATTTACTTAATTTATGTGATTTTTAATATGTGTATGTATAAGAATCTTAAACATCACTTATGATAAAACAGATTAAATTTTGTATCAATAATATTACAATTACTTCACTTATAAAGTATTATATTTTCGTCGTAAACTGATATCGTTATGCATCAACGGAGTGAGCTTATAGCACTCTACACTATGCATCAACGGTGTGAGCTTATAGCACTCTACACTTGTATAGGTTATATTTTCATACCATTTATAATGTCTCGGCCGCAATAATCTATAGACCTCCACGTTTACTCTTATTATGTGGAACTATATTCGTCCGACGGTCGATGCATTATTCTAAATTCTTTTTGAAATGATTGTCAATTGATCATGCAAACTACTATGAAATATTTTCTTCCGTTTTATCCTCACTAAAACTTTAATTATTAATTGACCCAAAAAATTGTAATTATTTTTTTGTTTAGTGGATAAAAAAATAATGTCAAGACGATATACCCAAAATAAATACCAACCCGGTGGTTCAGAGAAGAAACAAAATATTGTGTTGTTAAGTTTCAAAATCGTCTATTCAAATGTGATGAAGCTAAGTTAGCATCTTGTCCTAGTCGATTTTATCTCATCTCTACAAAACTGTAAGCAAAATTCACTTTATTTTCCACCTATTTAATTATTTATTCTTCTACTAGATTACATTATTTTTTATATCAGGAAATAGGAATAGTCATATGGCCTATGGGATTTCATTAGACTTGATTAAGATATTGCACCTCGACATATTATGCCTCCTCACGCATTTTTTTATTAATGTAAAGTATCATTTTAAAATTGGATTTAACAATATCATATTAAAACTCATAATGGAGCATAATAATTAGCTTATGAACCGTCAAAGGAGTGGTTCTAGATACTTAAGGTTGCTTGCTTAATTTTATTAAGATTATCTTAACCTCATAGTTTGTCCTCCACCTCAAGAGTGATTATTATGCCCTCTCGTTCGATTAGCCGCTTCTTTAAATCCCTTTTTTCTTTATAATTGGAAAATAAGTTTTTGGTTATTATTCTTTATAGAATAAAGAAAATGGAAACAAAAATTAGGATTCTTCAACGTTCGAACGATGAACTCAACGCTCTGAATTATATATATAAATCTCAGCAAAAGAAAATCTAGTAATCGTCCATATTAAATAAAACAATAAAGCATTCAGAAAACCCAATTTTAGATTGGGAGATTCAATTGATTTGGTGAGCTATTTTTGGTGGAAACGATAATAGAAGCGTGAGGGATTGAAGAGTAGTGACCGGAAAATAGTCGGAAAGATTGTAATTAAGTTTTATTCCAGAAGTTAGAAATAGCAAAGTGTTTTGGAGAGTTATTTGCGAAGATAAGTATAGAATACATGTTGAATGTGTATGAAGTTTCTCCATTTTTTTGTGACGATAAGAGAATATTTATAGAGAATACATGGTCCGGGTAGTATTATGGATCGTATATCCATGTGTTTCTGAGTTTCAGATACTCTGAGTTGGACATCGTACGGGGTATTCGATTGAACGGCTCTATCCGATGATGCAATGCTCGTGCATTTCCCATCAGGTCTTGCGTTGTCGGCTCATCAGGTCGTCCCATGCTTCAATTTTCCCTATGCCTCACTGACTAGTCGCTTTCAGCTGTTCACATGTCTAAATAATAAGTTATGTGGTTTTACTTTGGACTGGATGCGACTATTTTGAATGAGTTTGAATATCTAAGAATGGAGGAAACCGAAATATATATTCCCGCATGTAATAAGTTTTTATTTACCTTTCCCAGTACTCGTTTGAGGAGCTCCGAATTTTTACTTACCTTCCCAGGTATTGCTATCCAATTATTGATCTTATTTATCTTCCTACACATAACTGTCCGATTTATGTTGAGTTTGTCGAAGAGTGGACATGTTAATATTGAATCACGCATTCTCCAGATGACATGGCACGACTTGGCAAACTTGGAAAAAGTGACTCATATTTGGTTTTGGACCACTCATCTTCTTATTTCTCACTCTCGCGGTTCGAGTCAATGATTTTGGGAAAATGTAGTCGCATAGAACCTGTTCTATGCATGGTTCGACCACTCAGCCTCGTAACCGCACCCCTTCTTAATGGTGCACTTTTAGGTCTAGTAGTCGCATTCTAATCTATTATGTATGGCATCACGTGATTCGCCTTTCCTAAGAAGAATTATTATTTTTAGAGGTTGATTTGTGATATAAATCCTGATTTCTAACATAACATACAAAATATTACATTTTAAAAGTTATATTTTTGCATAATATTTTTGCCAGCCATCGTTAGCTCCGGCCATGACCATCCCTACCAGTGTACCTTAAACAATTGATAATAAATGTATTAGGTTTACGATTGAGGTACTAAATTTGGTTATAATAAAAATATTAATGTAATTAAATACACCCAAAAGTAAAAAAGAAGGGATGGAAAAGAGCACAAATGATCGCATCATACGTGTAACCACACAATCTATGCATTAGATAAGTCACTTATCATAAGTATTTGTTTATGTGCCCAATGTTTTCATCTTTACATTTCTAATGGAAGAATCGTTAGGAACATAATATTTTTTTAACATCATTTATATAATCTTTTTTCTAACATTTTTATATAATCTATACAAAAAACTGGCCAAAATTATATATATTATATATACTATATACTTTTTATAGCATCATCTATTTTTTTTTTTATCTATACTAAAGATTAATCAAGATTATTAGGATTTTTTATTTAAAAGATTAGGTTACTAGCTTGCTTGAGGAGGGGGGTCAACTGACCCCAATCATTTTTTTAAATTCAGTTATATTCTTTGAAGAAAAATTATATATTGATCCCAACTTAGAATAATTTTTGACTCCAATATAAAATTAATTTAGATACATATAAGACAAAAAAACCAAATTCATGAAATAAAAGAGCCCAAATATTAGAGATTTATGTTTTATCTAAAATTTTATCCATGTGGCTAAACTAAAGTAAAAACTATAGCCACCTAATATTAATTATGTTTTTACGAAACACACAAATGATATATATTGAATTTTTAGTGTGTTTAATTTTTTATTAAATTTTGTTTTTTGCCCCCAATAAATAAAAATTCTAATTCCACCACTACCATTCTTGGAATTATTTAAGCTCCTATTTTATATAGTTTATATTAATTCATTATAGTTTTTTTTCCTCATTGTGAAATGAAAACTTATAGTGGAAGTAATATTGCTGCTGATGTTGTTAGTGATAATTGGAACGAAGAAAATCCATTATACGTGGACAGAAGAATTTGAATTTCCAAATAAAGATGGCTTAAATTGTCAAAAAACAAAAATCTGATGCGAATTGTTGGTGATCACATGATAATAAACTACTAATGATTGCACAAGAAGTCGTTGCTCATTGTTGCTCAGAGCGTGCGATTTGTCATCATTGACGAGTCTTAAAGTTTCAATTTGTTAAATTGCTGAAGTATTTGTGGGAAAACTAAAAAGTGATGATGAATTAATGATGGTGATAGTATAACAAATATTCTTAATATATGTGGACAGTGAATTTTTCACTGTTTCAGACTTTCAGTTTTTTTTACAATAAACCATGAACTAGAATTTATAATATACATAGTAATGGTTAATGTGTAATTTACTATTTAAAATTTTAATTTTAACTAATGATAATAGATCAATTGGTATCTAAAACTGCAAATCATCAACATATTTTAATTCGACTTTTAATAACCACTACAATTAACATGGCATATCACAGAGAGATAGAAGTCCAATAAACTTGAACTTCACAAAGAGATAGATATTCAAGAAACTCGAAAAGTACCTAATTATCAAAAAAGAAAAGAAAAAATTTGACTGAGAATGAGAAGCGTTATGATCAGGGTTGGCCCTTATAATTATGGGGCTAAAAACAATTTAATATTTTTTTATTTTTTGCAGTTTAGATGCCAAATATTTATATTTATTAACTCAAAAAAATTTGATAGCCGAAGCCAATGTTTCATTTTGCTATGCCCATGATCGGCCATGGTTATGATAGAGATGTTTTAGGTTCTATTTTTAATCAAGATAAGTATTTTGTAACTTTATATACAAAACCACATCACATTTTCAAATTATATGCGTTTGTGTTGTCATTGAGTTCGAAATTCTATAAACAGATACAAATCGGTGTATATTTAATTTTGGTCAATGGAGATTTATGTCAATTTGTTTCCAAGTGACCACCGATAGTGTACAACGGTAAACGTGCATGCATTGAGTCGAAACTTGTAATACAAATGGACTGTCTTTCTACGCGTATAGAGGAATAACAATGTCCCAAACAGCGTAATTAATATATATACACATATAGAATGCCGGAAGTCCCATTTGGGAATAAACTATTAGTTTATATTATTATATTAAAATAGAATATGTATAATTAACTAATGACTTAAACATCTAAATTTCTTAAGTGTGATTAGTTTTTGTTATTACAAAAATAACTAAACATATTCTCTTTTTGTTTATGTACACAATTTTTTTTTTTGGATTACCAGAAGGTTTTGGGCCAAAGCCCGTAATCCCCCCAAACCCGAAACCACATCATGTAATATTAGTTCCGTCTCAAGCGTCATTCGATTATGTGACATGTAGACTTTGCCTAAGGTACTTTTCCAGTCGAACTAATGACACTTGGTCTATGTACACAAAATTACTTACGAACCTTTCGTAAATCGAGTCATATTCTAATTCTTAATCAGAATAATTGCAACTATATATTTTTTTTTTGGTCAACTATCACCACAAATTTAATCAAATTTAGTCGGTATAGCGAATGTCTGGGGGCAAGCCATATCGATTCATCGTGACTTACATGCAAAAAAAGAAAATCATGTATTTGTACCCTTTTTGCAAGCGCATCGGCACATACATTTAGACTTCAAGGATTGTCTATCAAACTAAAAATTTCAAAGAAACCCCTAAACTCATAAGGATAGTCTAACTCGGTTTTAAAAGCAGACCAATCCGAGAGATTATTTATCATCTTCAGCAGGTTCGAACAATTCGTGCCGAACCTAGCCGATGGAATATTCCATTTCTCCCTTAGACATTACATTGCCTATAAAAGCCCATTTAGCTCTGCGTGTAGCACCAAGAGGTTTCTACAACACCCTTGTATTCCTACGGTGATGTGTCTCATTTGATCTCTAAAACACCACCATAGTCTACTAACCGGTCCATGGCCGATCCAAAAGGCATCGATCTAACATGTTGGGATTGGGAGAACCAATGGGGGTGCATCCTGGTATTTTGGTGATGGGGTCTTCCAATACTCCCTTCGCCTTCTGGTTGGTTTGCAATTTAGGTTTTTTTTGCACATAAATGGTTGACGAGCTCAAAAGTTATTTTTCTTACTTTTTTTGGCTGATTAGATCACCGAACTTGGTTCACTGACGCTAAGAGAAGGAACAATCGGATTTCCAACTTTCTGCTTCTAGAAAAATAAGTTGTAGTGTATCTACTGCTGTTACCTTTTTTTCATTAAATTTTTTGTCGTTCCTTACTTTCCATATATACCAAATAATCCAATGGTATATATCTTTATTTGGATCAAGGAGATCCATTTCTTTAGTTCTCCAAAATAAAAAATCTATATTTTGATATAAAAATGTACTCGAAAAACAACCATGAAAAGACGGAAAGTCCAATAAAACTCACATTTGAAGTGCAAGAGAACATTCAAAAACAAGATGGTTGATTGATTCATTTTAGTTTTTTTTTTTATAAAAAAAAGTTTTACTTATCATTTCTTTTAAAACGGAGTTTGTTGAGGACATATTTTTAGCGGGAATTATCGTTCCCTTCGCGTTTTATTTCTATTCCGTTCTAAATTTGAAATATGATAATAATTTAATTTCCAAATTCATGTTTCCGTAAAGTTTTGTCATGAATTCCCATTTGTCTAAAAAACCATTTTCTCAAAAAAAAAAAAAAATTCCCATTTGCCAACCCCCTAAACAAAACAATATTTTCTTTTTCCATTTATTGATATTGGTTTGTTTTATTTGCTAAATTTTGTTCGTTTTCAAATCTATTTGAGTATGGTTTGAAATTATGGTTACAATTTGGTTCGGGTTCAAATGTATATAACATATAAAACTGAAAAACAAAATGACGAAGAAGAGTCTATAGGGGTAGGTTTAAATTATAGAGAAAGTATAAGCCTAATGTGGAAGATAGAGACAGTTAACTGAATAAAAAGCTTAGTGAGGCTTTGAACTCAAATATGGATCAGTCAATATCATTTAAAAGTTTTGTTAGGTAAAAAAATTCACCAATTTAATCATCATTTTTGGACTGCTCTCCTACGCTATTATAATTAAAACAAATCTTTTGGCCTAAATATCGAGTAATTAACAATAAGAACATAAAAATATTCACCAGTGAAAACCCCCTAATCTAGTGGTTGATCAAATAGTTAATTAATGCTTTTACACCATGAGGTCTGAGTTTCGATTTTCAGAAGATGCGATTTTTGCAGGTTAATGGAGATAAACTTACAGAAAATCTTAAACGTGGTGCAAGTAAATATGTTCGTTGTGGTCCCAGTCTGCGTGAATTCTTGTGGAATGGGTAGATTGTTAGTTAAAAAATTCTTGTGGAAAGGGTAGACACCAATTCTTGTGGAATGGGTGTCGGTCGACACCCCTCGCAGACTGAGCCAGAAATTGCGAAAACACCGAAGATTGTTGAGGAGAATGTTTACAAGCCTAAGGTGCCATATCCTAATCCACCTAGGCATCTCAGAGATCCCATTACTGCTGAGAAGTTGCTCGCTTTTGAGAAGAGGGTAAGGAGGGTTCCCCATACGATGTCTTTTGAAGAAGCTTTGGAAAACTGCCCTTTGCTTGGTTACTTGCGAGATTGCAGAGAAACTCTGGAAGAGATCAAGGCACTCTTCATCAAGGTAAGAAGCACACCACCACCAATGAAGCAATTGACTAAGAGAGAAGACCCAGGAAATTTTTTGGTTCCATGCTCTATCTCTGGAGTTGAATTCAAAGAGTCTCTCGTTGATTCAGGGTCTAGCGTCAATGTCATGTCATAGGCAATTACAGAGAGGTGGTGATATTAGATCTGCTAAGATGACTCTCGTATTCGCGAACTCTTCCACCTCAGTTCCATATGGTACAATCCCTGATTTGCTTGTTAAGGTATGAGACTGTCTGGTTCCTACTGATTTTCAGATTGTGGAGATGAGCGAAAGTTCTAATATACCTTTGATTCTTGGAAGACCGTTCATGGCTACAGTTGGTGCAGTTATAGACACGCCTAGTAAGAGAATCTCGTTCTCATACATTGACAAAGAGGTCTCCTACAAAGCCATTCCTTCTGGAAGAGCTCCCAAACATGTCTCTTGCATCTTTTGGTTGATGGTTGATCTTTTGGAAGAGCCTTATGATGAGCCAAATGTCATAGACGTTTTAGATGGTCATTCTATCATCACGAAGAGAGACATCAAAACGGCTAAGGCAAAGAAGAAGTTGAAAAGCAAAAGAGTCAAGGGTGATGCCTACATGATTTTAACCCCTCATAAGTGTGATGGAGATTCGATTGAATATGAGGTGAAGTGCATGGGAACTTTGAAACCATTCTCTAAGGTTAGAGCTATCCTCACTTCAGAGTTGAAAGAGAAAGGAAAGGATGTTGTGAAGGATATGTTGAGCATAATTCTGAAGCTGGAGATGTCTAGTTGTGGAGCTTGTTTTGGCATAAGTTCTCATTCTTATCCTGACTAATACATGAGCCAAAGTCAAGCTAATGACGTAAAACAAGCGCTTGGTGGGAGGCAACCCACTTGTGAGTCTGTATATATTTATTTTATTTCTTTTGGTTTTTGGTTTTGTGTCTTGTGTTTTTGAGTGAATCAGCTGAAACGGGGCTGTGTCGACCGATACCAATTCTAGTATCGATCGACACCGGGGGAAACAGACGTTGCATCGACCAATGGTCCTTGTATCGATCGATACCAGTAATGGTATCGGTCGATACCCAACGCGCAGGTAACTTCTTCGATTTTCTCGCCTCCACTCAGCTCTTATGATCTCTCTTACCGACTCTAAACTAGATAACACTGGGGACAGTATTGTTCAAGTCTGGGGGAGGTAGTTGCTGACATTGTGTTTGTTTTTCTTAGAGTCAGTCGTTTTTGAGTCAAAATTTGTTTTATTGAGTCAAAATTTGTTGGAGATGATGATCTTTTTCTTGAATATATTGTGCTGACCTTGCTTCTAAGTGACCATTGTTACAGAATCAGTTCTAGATCGGACTAATAAAAAATCCAAAGGTTGACCAGTTACTAGAAAACACCCATGTTTCCAACAGAATCCATTAAAGCATGAGCTAATTTTTGCACTTCATCGATGTGGTTGATGTACATAGAGCTTGATTCCTCACTCATATCTGACAAAGGAACCCATGTGTAGAAAGTGATGGTATCTCTCTCCCCTGTTACAAGTTAATAGATAAAAGCATGAGAAGATGAAATGATTTTCTTCTAAGTAGAGGGTTAGGAAAATTTCCAGCTATCCCATTATTCTACTCAGAAGGAATGATCACACAAAGGTGGAAGCGAGGTTAGGAAATTTTTTTGTGATACCATTATTCGCCTACACCTTTGATACGTATAGAGGGAAGAACCGGGGATTCGGTGGCAAACACCATCAATACTCGCGTTTCAAACCTTAATATGTATGTGCAAGAGAACATGATGTAAAATAAGTCTGGGAGAGAGAAAACAATACCAAAAAGTGTGAAAATTGAGTGGTTCTTTTGTCATGATATTGTATGGGAAAGAGTCTAGAAGGTTTTTGGCATTGATTACAGCGATGAAACTAGCGGTGATGGACTTTATTGGACAATGCTGCGAAATTATGTGTGTAGTCTTGGAAACTGCGAATGTCTACGGAGAAGTACATGGTGGTTAGATTGAGAATTGGTTAAGTAATATGTGGAGCACTAAGAAAAAAGGTCATTGCAGTGTTTTAAGAACAGGTGAGTCTCCGTGTTTTTTAAACCTCTTTCTCTTGTTTAACATTCTGTTTGCCTGAGGGCAAACAAAGGCTAAGTCTGGGAGAGTTAATATATCATGGTTTTTACCCGTTTCTAACCATGATATAGGTCTTATTTATAGAGTCTTTCTAGTGTTTTTGGAGTCTTTTCAGGTTTTATGTGACTTTGGGAGAAAATGAGCCGTTTTGGGTGAACATGAGCATATGGAGATGCAGAGTCATGCAGAGACGTCAGAAGTGTGGCATTCGGAAGAAAAGGAGCCATTTTTGGAGAAAATGAGCCGTTTTGGGTGAACTTCCCACCGATGGATTGAGCTCAAATTTGGATACAAGACAGATCAATGGATTCGCTTTCATTTGGAAGTGGTTTGAGGCCATTCCAACGGTGCGATCAAAAGTTGTGCCAGTTTTTGTGAAGACAGTCCAGTCTGGCGAGCAGAAGAAGCAATGTGTCGGTCGACACCGACTGCAGGAAAAGAAGAATCACAACTTTCTACAAGATTTGAAGATTCTGCACTTTGGTCCAGAAGACTTTAATAATTACAATTAGCCCCAATTCGTGTTTTAACCTATTTATTAGGTTTTTCAGCCACCTGTTTAGACTACGCTTGATTTTACTTTGGTTTTGTGAGAGATTTCTGAGGGAGACGAGTCTGAAAAGATTTCGAACCCTTTTGTTACTCTTATCTTTATTATTTATTTCAGAGATCTATTCAATCATGTTGTTGGTTTCATTCTCCATGTCTGAGTAGATCTCCTGTTAGGTTTAGGGTTCTCATAAAGGATCTCTTTGAATGTTAGGTTGATTTATTGGTTAGGGTTCATAATATGAATTAGTTCTTCACCATATGTTGTTCTTAAAGCTTATTCTAGATTAGCTACCTGGAATTAAGATCTTAGGTTAGTCAATTAGGCACGACAGTGCAATTGATAATCTGACAGAACCTAGGGTGAGCAAAATAACTATTCGCAAAGAGATTTTCTTTAGTTGTTTTGTGAACATATCAAACCTGAACTTAAAGCTAGTTTAGTCTTTAGGATTTGTAAAGAGATTTGGAATTCTGAGATTTAGACTTAGATAATTCTCGCAACGACAGTTGGTTAATTATACCTTAGTGATTTGAATCCTGATTGATTGATTTGCCTGCATTCTCTGATTTCCTGAGAAATACCATGAACCTATCTTTCCTCCATTGAACTTACAACCTTTAATTTACGTTATTGCTTTCAATTCCGTTGACCTGCTTAGCTTAATTCAAACATAATTAATCTATTGTGTGATTTTTGAGTCTATGTGGATTCGACCCCTAAATACTACAATCGACAAAGCTGTTAGTAATTTAGGGTATTACATTTGAGCTTATCAGGAAGTTTGGCAGATTTGTTGTTTGAAGTTTGATAGATTTGTTGGTTAAAGTTTGGTACATTTGTTGTCCAAGAACCAAAGTTACATCATACACCCAAAATAGTTCATTTAAGCATGGAAGCAAACACACAGCATGGTCAAACGTATTACAGATCCCAACTTATTATTACACATAAAGTAGAAACTAAAAACTAACGAGTTCAACATTGGCATGTAGTACGATTATGCCCGCCTTCACCACATTTAGAACACTTGTGTTCTTTCCTAGGATGTTTCTTCTCCATTGCCACTTCCAATGCACTTTTCATTCGTGATTTCTTTGGCCGACCGGGTGGTTTACGAACGAAATGAGGCATACAAACTTTATTAGCCACTTCTTCGGGCACATGTAACGCAACATCTCTTGGCATTATTGTCCCCGAGTAAGCATTGTACAAGTAACTAGTTCGAAAGTATGGATGGCATAGAGAGATCCGTGAAATTTTTGTTGCTTCCGCTGCTGCAATGACATGGACACAAGGGATTTTATCAATGTCAAACCTTCGGCAAGTACACGTTTTTTCTTCCAAATTGACAACATGCAAAGATGTCCCGCTTGTGACTTGTGCTTGATGCTCATATATCTCTTGTACAGTCAGTTGCTTAGCAGCCTCAACTCTAACCTGTTTACAGTAAATTCAAATCTACCGTCAAATGATATAAATCTACCATCAAATAAGTAAATATACCGTCAAAATAAATAAATCTACCGTCAAAATAAATAAATCTACCATAAAAATAAATAAATCTACCATCAAAAATAAATAAAAGATGTACCCGTAGCAATTTCTCAACACCAGTAGTAAGCTCGGTTTTCATTAAACTTTCAGTCCGGCACCTTTTCGCAAACCACCTTGTTAGAACTGACCTTATCTCGTCCAAAAGTGGCACGATTGGAAAACTTCTTACCTTTGAGAGGACCTTATTTATGGATTCCGCAATGTTGCTAGTCATGATGTTGTACCTATCTCCCGGAAAATGAACCCGAGTCCACAAACGTACATCCGCTTTTTGTAAATAGTTATAAAGTGAAAGATTAGTAGCTTCAATCTGCCCAAATAAGGCATTGAACTCTAGAAGCCTATATGCGGTCGCGGCCTTCTTGACAAGTCGGAAATGATATGTGCAAATACCACGACTAGAAAGCGGGTAAACCTTCCCTATCGCATTTCCAATTGCTCTACGCCTCTCTGAAATGATGGCAAGTCCTTCATCATCTGGGATAACATGGTGTAGTTGTCTAAAAAACCATTCCCAAGACTCATCATTCTCGGTATCAACGACAGCGAAAGCAATAAGAAATATATTAAAATTATCATCTTGCGTTGAGGCGATGAGTAGTGTACCTTTGTATCTACCTTGCAAAAACGTCCCATCAACAACGACAACTTTTCGCATATACGGGAACCCATGTATGTTTGCACCAAATGCGATGAACATAAACTTGAACTTGTCTTCCTCGCCAACTTCAAGCTTTATAAGTGTCCCAGTATTGGCCCGCCTAATCATGTATAAGTACGACGGAAGGTCCTCGTAACCATTCTCCGAACTTCGTGTTACTAATTCTCGTGCATACTTTAATACATGATGGACCTTCCAATACTCCACCTGTATTAAATCTATCAAATTAAATCTACCAAAATAAATCGACAAAAATAAATCTACCAAATTAAATCTACCAAACATAAATCTACCAAACTAAGATGACCAAGTCTACCAAATTAAATCTACCAAACATAAATCTACCAAACTAAGACGACCAACACCACCAAATTAAATCTACCAAAAATTAAATCTACAAAATTATATCTAAGGGATGTCAAACCTTTATTCCATAACGTTTGGTAAGAGCATCGGCAACATGATATGGCAAAACGCTTGGTCCAACACCACCTACAAAGTCTTTATATAGACGTCCTAATATCTCATGAGTTGCTTGCTGGACACGAGATGAACGCATCGTAATAGAACCCGTGTGTTCTCCAACATAAGTCTTAACATATATGGAACCTTGGATTATCTCATACCGTTGATGCACGAACCCTCCATTTACATCATTCCACCCAACACTTAACTGTCAACAATTTTGGCGTTGAATAACCAACATCAAAGTCTAATTTATTTGCAACAGCATGGATCTTCAATCTCGTCTCCAACTCCTCTTTTGTCTCATAACATTGGCCAACAGCTAAGTCTACAGACTTTATTTCCATCTGCAGAAAATCAGGAATTGTTGTTGAACCCCGTTTCTTTGGTGACAGATTTGGTATATCTTCTTCGTTATCGGAATACTTTCCACAAGTTCCATACTCTTCATCATCAGAACTTGCACCATCCGGGTCTTCGCTATTGTCAAATTTGTATTCCTCATCTTCTTCATCAATTTCATCTACTTCTTCTTCTTCTTTGCATGATGTTCTTGAACTTTTCCCAACTACACGATCACCTTCTGAGTTTGATGGTTTGACATTTTCCACGACATCCCCCGCTTTCTCTATAATCTCCACGCATAAACGAACCGTATCGTTTTGAAATTGTTGCAAAAAACCAGAGAATTGTCTACTCATTGCCACAAATATCGGAGGTGTATCTTGTGGTAATTTTTGCAAATACTTTTTCACCAACATATAACTCAATTGTACCTCATAATAACGATGATCCTATCCAAAATCATCTGAAGGAAATCACCAAACAAGGTTTTATGATCCACTCCTAAAATTCGACACCGTTTTGACTTATCAACCAAAAAGACCCAACGATTTTTCTGAAAAATCCATTTCCCACAAAGTAGAATAATTTGCTCCATGGTTGAAGATGATGAAGAAGATTGATGAAGAAGAAATAAAAATTCAAGATACAATAGAGAAGCTAAAGAGAGAGAGAAGTATAGTTAGGAAGAGAGGAACTTCAAGATCTTGGAAAATAGTTCATCCTAAAAAATAATTTTGGGCGGCGGCGCAACCTAGATGAAGGTACATGTTGTTTTTTGCAAATATGAAGTTATTTGGTGGGCAAAATCGTTATTTGTTAATCTTCACTTTTAATAAGTCTGCCGTCAATCACAATGATCAATGTCAAATAAATCTACTAAATTCTATATCTTTGCAAATACTATTTCACCAACATATAACTCAATTGTACCTCATAATAACGATGATCCTATCCAAAATCATCTGAAGGAAATCACCAAACAAGGTTTTATGATCCACTCCTAAAATTCGACACCCTTTTGACTTATCAACCAAGAAGACCCAACGATTTTTCTGAAAAATCCATTTCCCACAAAGTAGAATAATTTGCTCCATGGTTGAAGATGATGAAGAAGATTGATGAAGAAGAAAAAAAAATTCAAGATACAATAGAGAAGTTAAAGAGAGAGAGAAGTAGAGTTAGGAAGAGAGGAACTTCAAGATCTTGGAAAATAGTTCATCCTAAAAAAAGTTTTGGGCGGCGGCGCAACCTAGATGAAGGTACATGGTGTTTTTTGCAAATCTGAAGTTATTTGGTGGGCAAAATCGTTATTTGTTAATCTTCACTTTTAATAAGTCTGCCGTCAATCACAATGATCAATGTCAAATAAATCTACCAAAAATTAAATCTACCAAGATCATATATATCTACTAAATTCTATATCTTTGTCACTTACGACTTCTCTCTCTCTCTCTCTCTCTCTCTCTCTCTCTCTCTCTCTCTCTCTCTCTCTCTCTCTCTCTCTCTCTCTCTCTCTCTCTCTCTCTCTTCTTCCTCTTCTCTCTTTTTGACAAAAAAATCGTGTCTCACTTCACGATTTCTAAGATCTATCTTCCTCGGTAAGTTTGTCGATGACTTCAGCCTTCAGCATGGATTCCGAGTCCCGAATATTTTTGATTAGGTAAGAAACTCTTATTTTTGTTTTCCGAGTATGTATTTGGGTGTTCCGCGAGTTTTTTTATAGTCGGGTAGCGGCTTCGGGCGACATAGTCGGGTATCACCGGCGACAGTTCCGGTGACGTGTGAAGGGTTTGACAAAAAACTAACTAAACCATTATTGTTTTATGTTGCAGATATCTTACAAAATCGGCGGTTTCGGTTCAAGGATAGTATTTCCGGTGAAAGGAGACAAATTTCTAGTGAAAGGAGACAAATTTCCGGTTAGGTTTTGGTAGATTTATTAACTGATGGTGGTAGATTTATGTATACGATTCGGTAGATTTATTGTTGTTTGGTTGTAGATTTGTTTTAATTTGTAAATAAATGGTAGACTTGTTTCATTTGATGGTAGACTTGTTTTAATTTACAAATAAATGGTAGACTTGTTTCATTTGGTGGTAAACTTGATTAATTTTATGGTAGACTTACTTCATTTTGTGGTATAGTTGTTTTACTTAAAGGTAGACTTACTTCATTAGCTCTCCGGTTTCTCTGCGTGGTTCGATTTGGTGGTTCAAAAATCGTGTTATTCTTCGTTACATTTAAAATGCCGTTAAGTTACACTCAAAGTTCATCTTCCCGAGCAAGTTCCGACAGCGGGTGTGCACGAGCTGATGCTGATTTTGAAATTCCGCTGCGTTGTTTCTGTGGTCGTAGTGCCATACTTGAAGTATCTACCGTTGGAAGAAAGTATTACACATGCCCAGACCTGTTGAGTGAGGTAAGATCTAAATTAGTTAGTTGTTGATGTTGAGTAAGTAGTTTGTATTAGTGTGATAAAATTGAAGCATTAATGTGAGGTTTTATGTGTATGATGGTGGAGTACACATATGGAAATCGTGGGATGACGCTATTACTGAGGAACTAACCATCGTAATGATACGACTTGAAGAGCACATCGAAAGGATGCTCAGCGTTAACAAACTTGAGCTTGCAAGTCAGTATAATCCTCGTTTGGAGGGAATGCGGGTGCCGATGAAGACCAACTGTGATGAAATTCTGCAAATGAAGGACCTCTTAGCCGGGATTGAAGTAGAGATTGGTAGGCTCAAGGAGTTGTTTGCCAACACATGTGAAGGCTATGTGTTTCTTGCGTTTCCCTTTGTGTTTGCAGCACTTTCGGATCTTTTTAAGTAAAAGAGATGACTACAAGTCTTTCTTATGTTTAAGAATTTATATGTTCTTCTCAGTGTATGTTCTACTTCTAAATGTATGTGCTACTTCTAATTATGTGATCTGTCTAAGAGTTTGTTTTGATAAGTTGATATATAGTTTTGTAACCTAAACCAAACACATAATCATGAAATCTACATCACCAAACACATCAACAAAGAGTTTGTTTTGATCACTTTTTAGTACTCTTCACACGATACTGTAAACTTGTTTGCATACGATATGGTAGACTAGTTTGCATACGATATGGTAGACTTGTTTCATACAATATGGTAGACTTGTTTCATACGATGTGTGTTTGGATATTGATGCCTCTAATAAAATTTTAATATGGACTACCATGGTTGAAGATGATGAAGAGATGATGAAAAAGAACAAAAATTGCACGATAAAAGTTGTCGGAACTATCGTGATGAAGAAAAGTGGATGTTGAAGATCTTGTAAAAATATTGTGATGAAGAAGGGAGGATGTTGAAGATCTTGAAGAGAGGATGTTGAAGTATCATGAAAAAATACTTCATGGTATTTCTGTGTTGGCGGCGCAACCCTAGATAAAAGTGGGTGCATGGTTATTTTTGGTGGGCAAAGTCGTCATTTGTTCGTCTCCACTTTTAATAAGTCTACCGTCAATAAAAATGATCAATGTCAGATATATCCACCAAATTCAGATATATCTACCAACTTCAGATAAATCTACCAACTTATGATAAATTTACCAATTTCGTGTATCCATAAAGTTTATATAAGTCTACCGTTTTGTAAATAAATCTACCGACCTTTATAAAACTACCGTCATTAAATAATAAATCTACCGTTTTAAGAATAAGTTTACCACGACAATATTAGTCTACCATCATTACAATAAATTTACTAGTCACCAAAAAACGAACCATCCGATGATAAGTCTGCCGCCATTACAAATAAGTCTACCGTGGAGGAGATAAATCTACCATCAAAAGAAATATATCTACAAATTTGGTCAAGTGTCTACCAAAAAGTCAACCATTCGCTCGTTAAATCTACCAACTCTTAACAAATCTACCGTCACTAAAAATAAATCTACCAAAAAATTAATAAATCTACCGCTCAAAAACATATCTACCACCTCGTAAAAATAAGTTTACCGCACCGAAATAAGTCCACTGGCCCAAAATAAGTCTACCGTCCGAAAAATAAGTCTACCGGTCGAAAAATAAGTCTACCGGTCAAAAAATAAGTCTGCCAATAATAATTAAATATATCGTCAAAGAATGGTAGACTTGTTTATCTGAGCGCGCTGATGTGGAATAAAAATAGTAATGGCAATATTATAATTACGTTTTTTGTCAACAAAGGGCAAAAGGACAAAATCGGTACCTAGGTTATTCTAGTAATTTAGAAAAAATTGCATTATTATAATAATTAAGACATTTTTAAAGGTTAGTTTAGTTATTCTCGCTTTAATAAAAGGTTCACAATAAATTTAATACATGATTAATTTTTTATTTAAAAATAAGCGATGTGTGGAAACATATTTTAAAAATTTTAAAAATATTTTAGTTTTAATAGTATAAAAAAATATTTTACAAATCTATTCCATTTTAGCTTTCTTAAAAACGAAATTCATTTTAAAAACCGACAACTAAATATCAAAATGTTTTTTTTTTTGTTAAAGTCAAAACCAATTTCTGACCGATGAGAAGCACACACTATGTTCGAAGCAGCAACAAAACAATACAAAGTTGGATCGTTTTTAGGTTGTAGTAATTAGAGATAAAGACGAAAATGTGTTTCCTCATCTCTTAATACTCTTTTTTTGCTGCAGAAATTTAACAAAACAAAATTATCTCGATAAATATTAGCGTATAAAAAACATTCAGAAATAGATTCTAATGGGAAAAAAACCCATGTTACACTGCAAAATCATCTCATCTTCCTCGCATTGAAACTGTTGTTGATGCAGCCACGAGTGGCTTTTGTGAGTTACTCAGACTCTTTTTGCTTTTTGGAAGCAGACCCTTCTTCTTCCTTGTGCTTCCGCTTAGACTCTCTTCGCTCTCTCTTCACTCCCTTGGATTTATCGGCCAATGGCATTTTTTGAAGCTGCACAAAGGTTTAAACAATCAGTTTGGAATAATGAATGATCTCCAGAAATCGGATCTCGGTATCTGCTTTGCATATGTTATGTGTTTATGTACTATCTTTCTTACCTCCTGATCAGGAACATAAATCTTCCCAAGCTTCCCTCGAACTTCATCTTGATCAACGTTTTTAATCTGTAGAATTATATACAAACAGAAAATGATTGGTCATCCATTTCTCTCAATTTTAAGAAAACATAAGATGAAAGTTTAGAATATTTTTGTTTTTTTGTTTTTACCTTCTTCTTAGGCTTATCTTTGGATGTTCTCATTGCTTCTTTCCTTAGGCCTTCGTTGGGAAGACGATTACGCCGGATAACCAAGTCCATCGACGGACCGACTTCAACAAGCTCTATTCTAGGCACGATGGTCCCTGACTTTTTAAGCTTAATTGCGCAATGGGTAAGGAAAACCTTATTTGGGGATATCGCTGAAAATATGTAAGCACGATCTAATCCAGTAAGATTTAGATTATCAACAACCTGCAGACAAATAATTCCACTTCTTTTATATTCTGTTATAAGTGAAATCATATTCCTCAGACTTTGGTTATGGAGTTAGCAGCAAAAGCAGGCCATAAGGGTCAAACACTTCACAAAAGCATATGTATTATGGGAAGAAACAAAATTCACCTCGCCTCGAAACAGATCAGTAAGGACTTCTTTTAGTTGCCTGAGCTCTTGTACATTCTCAAACCCTTCTCCAGTAAAGCAAATGAAAGGCTTCGATCCTTCATGAGGTGCTATTTTCTTGTCATAGGAAAACGATAGCAAGGATTTAAAGTTCTCAATCCCAACTTCTATAAGATCATAGACATGGTGATCGTACATTCTTCCAAGTAAAAGATTGTCAGGTCGTTTCTTTGAGTGAGAGCCATACTGCAACATTAACATTCCCCAAACCAATGTTAAGACTCACATCAAAGTAAGTTTGCTACCACAAAAGAAAAGCTAACAAGACAGCAGCAGGATGCCATAATATGAACAAATAATCAAGAATCTATAGCGAAATGTTGAAGCAATTCATAGCTAGACAAAGATAAATTACAGAAGAATCTATGCAGAGAGAGATCTCAATTTTGTCACAGCATAAAACCAAGCCAAAGCTTTTCGAAATGATTCCTGTTATGAAGAAAATCGAATTAAAAAAAAAACTTACCACAAAAATGCTACAATCTGTTTTGAGAGAGAAGAACTCCAATGAGGTTTCACCTCCACTCTCAAAGGGCCTAATATTCTCATTCCTCCTCGAGTATTTAATAGCACCTCCCTTCTTAAGACGGTACAGCTCCATCAGTACAGAGCTAACCGTAGCGCTCGTCTTTGTTCCATGAAGTATCAATGTCTTCTTCCCAGTTTCAACCTGTAAATTCCGAGATAACCAATCAGAAACAAAGCGAGTAACTTTCGACTGATTCTTCATAAATTTTCCAAGAGAAATAGAAAACCCAGGAATCCCATATACATACCAAAACAGCAATTAAAACAGAGCGTTTCCCCAAATTATTCTCCGTCAGATTTTCAGAGCAACGTATCAATAGCATAAGAAGGAGAATAAGAGAACTCACCAACTTCGGAGCTCGCTTTTCGAGTACACGCTTGGCTTTGCCAGTCTTCGGAGTTCGTATTTCCATCATCACTGTTAAATCTCCGGCAGCTTCTTCAACAAAAGCGACGGTAGAAAGAAAGAGGAAGAAGAGGTTTTTCGATGATAGCCTAGGGTTTTAAGCTCGCAATTGGAAGCAACCCTAATGTTATTAAGTATTTTCTAATTCACCCCAAATACATTTTTCGGTTAAAATGAGACCCCAAAGTTTCGCTGGGTCAACGATGGGCTCAGATTAAAGTATTGACGGCCCATGAGACTTTTACGTAATTAACACTTGGACATTGGTTTTACATAAACTTCACAGATTTTTTTTTTATCTCTTACAGTTATGACATTCATGAAACATTGAAACTTTACAGAGTCGTTTCCAAGTTTGAGTTGTCAAGGAGAAACAACAAAACAATATGAGGCTTCGTGTGAGATTTACAAGTTTCCACAAAGATACGATCTTGGTGGACTCTTCAGGCTTGACATTGTGCAATCGGTTCTTGCTTCCCTGTTTTAGAGAGAGAGAGAGAGAGAGAGAGGAAGATGCAGGTAAGAGTTTATTATTTACATGAACTTGTCTTGTTCCTCCACAACAATCGGACAAAGTAAATAATCTCCAACTTAGATTCACCACAGAGATCGCAAGAACAGATAATAGTCTAGACCCCAAGATGTCATAGTAAGTGTGCATATGAGTTGAGAAATACAGAGAAGACATATACCTTGCAAAGACTTTTCGAGGTCTTGTAATTGCCTGATGAAACCGGCATTAGGACTTGCAATGGGTCTTTTGCTCTTAACATGTTGCATTGCTTGTGTTAAGGTCATTCCGTGTTTCTTCATGAGGTAAGCAACAACTATAGTAACACTGCAGGTGAAAAAAAGAGCAAAACATTCAGGGAAAAGAGATCCATAAAAAAAATAAACAAGTTCTGTTCCAAATTTGGGTTACCAAAAACACTTGATAAATCAGCCAGGAACATAAAAGGCTGAATATCTAAGAAACCAAACAAACAAAAACTGACCTCCGTGATTTTCCAATGAAGCAATGGACAAGAACGCTACCGCCTTGTCTCTTGGCTTCATCGATGAAATCGACACACTCATCAAAGTATATTTCCAAATTAGTGTCTTCCTTATCCACAACTAACCACATACAAGAAATTCCATCCCAAAGGGCACAAAAACATGAAAACATATTCTGTTCAAGGAGACAAACAAGGTGAAACCTTTATAAATACCATATGTTATACCTCGAACAACCTTGTAGACAAAGTCATCAGGGTGAGCTGGTCTCAACGAGCTAGCTACGGTTAAGATATGTGTAACGTTGTAAGATTTCAAGACATCCTTGTTGCAGGCTGCTGCAACGGATCCAAGATAGAGACCCTGAAGGTTAAATTCAATCAAAAACCTGACCATGAGAATCAATCAATCATTTTGGTTGCAGAAACAATAACTATGGCGAAATCTTGAAAGTGGACCTCTTCAATTTGAGATGGGACATTGTCTTCTCTATAGGTACGAGCAACTTTAATAACACGAACAAGTGCTTGTATCTGATTCCTCACGGTTTCGTTATACTGATCCATCGCTGGTAAAGAAGAAGCGGATCCTCTGTCTCTAAAGCTCCTGAAAAATGGAAATCAATTCACAAATTCGATCATATAAGGAAATCAAAATCTTGGGTCAGAGGGAATTGGGTATGAAATGATCCGAGATAATGAAATCGGAAACATCGCATTTGCAGGTATGGAAAAAACCAAAATCTACGAGTTGCATCATCCTGTGAAAGTCTGCAACTAATGGGATTTTTAACATCAGAAGTTGAATTCGATACTCAGATAATATACGGAGAAGGAAAGAAGATCTTACATTGAAAAAGAAGGAACGAATTCGCCAAACAAGAGAGGGAGAAGAAGAAGAAGAAAACAAATGGTGAAATTCGCAACTGCATGGTTCTCCGGATTTTTTGGGAAGGAGGAGAGGGCTAAAAGATCAATTTTCTTTTTCTCAAGGACGAATTATATAGTTATTTACCCCAGTCCTACTATAGTAAGAAAATTGGACTACGAACCCATAGAACGGAGATTTGAAAGTCTGGGACCAGTAGAATTAGCCAATTAAGAAAATACCCTAATGGGTTTTAGATTTCTAAAATTTGGGTACCACAAACCCGAAAGAACTGATCTGATTCTAAACGGGTATCCGAATATCCATGCCATTGACATTTGGGAATCCGTTCGGGTCGGTTTGGTTACCCAAATTTTAGAACATCTGAATTCCATTCGGGTATTTTTTTTTGGATCGGGTTCGGTTAGGTTCCGCCCGGGTTTCGGGTACTCAAAATTAATCCCAATTATCGAAAAAACTTTTAAAAAATGTTTAATTCAAATAAAATTTGATTAAATTTTGTAAAAATTATTTGATTTTGACAAATATAACTCAAGAATTTCAAATATTTCTAGTATTTTGGTTATTTCTGTCTAAACATAACTAATATATTCGGTTTATAATTGTATTTTTTTAGTATTTTGGTTATTTCAAAATTAAAGATACATAATATTTTTAGATATATAATTGTATTTCATATATTTTGGATACCGTTCAGGTTTCGGTTTGGTTCCGGTTCGGTTCGGGTGTCCGAAATATTTTATAAGTGCCCGAAATATTTTATAAGAGCAACCATTCGGGTATTTGTAACTATTCGGTTCGGTTTGGTACTTTCTAATTTGGTTCGGTTTTTTAGTTCTGGGTATTTTGTCGAGGCCTACCTAGAACAAACTTAGATTTTAGAGTAGGTTTTTTTTTTTTGGTTGATTAAATGTTATATTTTATACCAAATTTTTAATTATTTACAAATATAGATACAACAAATAAAACAGAAAACCGAAATATACAAATATATTAAAAGTACAAAAAACCAACAGAAACACAAAGAAATATGAAGAACGTGAAAACAAGGCGATAAGGCTGCCTTAGAATAGGTTTTGATTGCTTCGGTTTGGGTTTAGTTTATGGTTTTCGGTTTTTAAGATAGAGAGAAAATAAATATATTAAAAACCGTTGGGTTATTTGGATTGGGTTTGTATCAAATCGATTTTGTTGATCCCGGGGATCACTAAGTGTGTTTAAAGGATGATTAGGAGATGGGATGTGAGATTTTCGTTCATAGAGCAATTTAACCACATTTAAGACAGGTCGGGAGAAATATGAGTAGGCCGGGGGCCGTGTTTCGTTTTATTGATGAGAGAGAAGTAAACGCTTTAGAATTACGAACTGGTTCCGAAGGACGTCCAGTTCGGCGTTCTAAAGTGTTGTCTTGTTACAAAGAGAGAGAGGTCGGGTAACTTGTGGTAGGTGAGAGAGTAAAAATCAGAGTCCAAATCAGAGTCCCTTCCGCGGTCGGGGGTCCCAGTCCAGATATCTCCAAGTGAATGCGTGAGGGGGTATATATATAGCAAGAACCGCGTAGACAGCTCTCCGCGATTCGGGGATGTCGTGATGTTGACAAGACACGTCGTGAACAGTGCCCGTGAACAGTGCCCGGTGAACAGTGCAAGTCATGTCGTGCCCAGTGCCCAGTGAACAGTGCAAGGCACGTCGTGAACAGTGCCCGTGAACAGTGCAAGGCATGCCGTGAACAGTGTCCAGTGACCAGTGCAAGGCATGTCGTGAATAGTGCGAGGTATGTCGTGAACAGTGCCCAGTGAACAGTGCAAGGTATGTCGTGATCAGTGCGAGGTATGTCGTGAACAACGCATCTTCGCGTGGCGTCAACGTCAGCTCGGGGTGCGAGCTCGGGATGGGAGCTCGGGGTGCGAGCTCGGGATGGAAGCTCGGGGTGCGGGCTCAGGATGGAAGCTCGGGGTGCGGGCTCGGGATGGAAGCTCGGGGTGCGAGCTCGAGATAGAAGCTCGGGGTGCGAGCTCGGGATGGGAGCTCGGGGGGCGAGCTCGGGATGGAAGCTCGGGGAGCGGGCTCAGGATGGAAGCTCGGGGTGCAAGCTCGGTGCCGTCCTTGGTCGAACGCCGACTTCTGGCTGATTTCGACCAGGCGGACCTTATTTGCTGAGATGAGCCTAGCTAATTGGGGGTGCTAAACCCACCTCCAACAGATTTATCCGAACAGAAGACTAGATATTTTGCTGAAGTTGTTCAGCTCCGACCTCACGAATCAACTCGAAGTTTGAGATATTTTGCTGAAGTTGTTCCACCTTTGTTCAATTCAATTCAACCCAACAAATCGATTTGGCAATTGATTAATTATAATAGTGACTTATTAATGAAACAAACACGAAAAGTTTAATTGATATATTGACTTTGAAACAGTGATTTGATCGGATTTTTGACAATCAACGGATCTTTGTCGTGTCTAGAAATCGAGAATGACTAATGACAGATCCAAATCTTCACGCCCAAGTCACCGAGATCAAGGAGTTGGCGAGACCAGATTGATGGAAAGTGGTGTTAGATCCGTAGTAAAGAGTCTTGTATTCACCAGGAAACGCTTGAATGAGATTGAAAGGCTTCTTCCTCTCCGATTGATCAATCTGGGAATAGCAAAACGACCAGAGAAGCTGAACAGATTCTGATTTCAGGAAATTTCTCTGCACTCTCCTCCCGTCGGGTAACCGAACGCAGAGTCTGCACAAAACGCTTCGATCCAAACCGCTCTTCGGCTCTTCGGGCAACTCCGGGAATCCGAAAACCGCGTTTGACAGTAAACAAGTGCCGCTCTCCGTCGCTGCATCAGACCAGCGTTTTGTGCGTTTGATTTCGACGAACGGCGATAAATTCTCCAGCAAGGATTGACTTTCAAGCATCGTGAATAGTCGTTTTGTCATTTGATCGGAATCGATCTGCTGATTTCGGACGGAATTAGGAAGAAACCCTAATTTATTCACAAGAACCAAATCAGTGGATTTTGCGATTCCTCAGCACCTTCGAGAGAGAGAGAGAGAATGCTGTTTCCTTTTCCTTGAAAATAGATTTTTTGTTTTGTCCAAAAAAATAAATTCATAGATATTTCGGCGCTTTTTTCATTTTTTTTTATAATTAGCATTTTTCTTTTTTAAATTTACCAAATACTATTGATCATAGAATTTATATTTGCTTCTTTAAAAATCCTCAACTACTGAATGAGTCTCTTAGCCTATCAAATAGTAATATTTTGAAATAATCTATGTATTATTTTCTAATAAAAATTACAATTGGAAACGAGGATCTTCTAAATCCAAAGTCGGCTCACATCTCTATTGCTAAGCTTTTCTTCCAACTAAAAGCTTTGATAAGCTAAGAAATATTGCAACTTTTATTAAGCTTTTTTACTAACATTTCAGAATACAGAGGACTGATTATATAGCAAAACCTAAAACACGCGTCACGTCATTGCGATGGCTCGTGATCTTAGGGCGTCAAAACGGTTAGAGAGTTAGATTTCATGAGCTATATCTTCCGTACTATGACCAGCTTTTGACCTTATATGCTTTCCTTTGTTACCGTTGCAGAGCAACGACGGCTGAGGGAGAGTGATGAGTTTTGTTGTAGGTTTAGCTTCTATTTGGGCTTCTTCTGTTTGGGCCTGGGTTACGTTATTTGTTGAGTCGGGGCTTCTTACACCAACTTGTTGCCTATTCGATTTGGAGAGAACGTGATGCAAGGATTTTCACCATAATTTCCACATCAGTTATCGCTATCAAAGTTCCTATTGATAGCTCTATGCGTAATCGTTTGCTCTCTTTTTCTTCGAAGGATCTTATGGTTTCTCCTTCTCTTTTTGAATTGTATTTTGGTTGTTTTGCCTCCTAGGTATTTGTCGTCTCATTCCAGTTGTAATCCCTCTTTCGAGAGTTTTGTAATTATTCTAGTAGTAGTGCTTTTGATAGGTTAGATTGTAGTTCTTTTGAAAAACTCATAAAATAGTATAAAATCTTAACAGTCGTACAAAAAAAAATGCGAAAAGAGCCAAATTAGTTCATGAAAACAAAAACTTAATTTGGAGATTTGAGAAACGAAATCTAAAATAATCCATAGATTATTTAAAAACAAATGATAAAGGGCAAACAGACCAATCTCAAAACATGGCAAAATGCTTCAAAAGCCTATAGACAGTATAGAGTAGAGACACAAACCAACTGTTTTACTTTTGTCTCTCCTTATTTTTCATTTATGAAGCAATAGCTAACATGATCAGTTAAGACAGAGCCTGGATCAATCATTTGACGTAAGTCACAAACCAATCAAGCATCTCCTTGTGAGATTCTTCTGCAGCTTTAACCGCCGCTGCGTCATCCGTGTCGTACCTAACTGTCCAACCGTGTGCGACTTTCGGGTATATTTTCACATAACTATTCACCTACAGAACCAGTTTAAAGTTAACTTCTTTTTTTTTTTGTTTCTCAGCTACTTCCCAAGAGTATAAAGGCGATCTAATTGTTGAGTTGCAGAAGCAGCTTTACCTCGGGTTTGGAAGCAAGAATCTCCTCAAACTGCTTCAAGAGTGATGGTGGGGACAAATTATCAAACTCAGCTCCTAATATAGCAATTGGAACCTTCCCACCTGCAGGATTAAACCGTGAAGTCGATAAGGTGTTCTGATCAAAGACCGGTATAAGTATCAGTAACTAGACCAATCACAGTGTTTCTATGTTTGTAAATGTGAATTAATGTTCTTTTCTGTAATGACGAAACACGGGCTATTCGGTTCCCTTGCCAAGCTTATTCGACAACTCCTAAAGTTAGGTGGATGCAAACTAAAGCCACAATGATTATCTAAGAGAAGTAGAGAACAGATACGCAATCTTATAGGTGACTCACTGAATGTTACAAAGCGTTTGGCGAGGCGTGACAACTAATGTTCCTCGGTTTATGTGAGGAATCAAGATGGAAGTATACCAAAGTCACTTACCCTTGATATCATCAACAGTGACAAAAGAAGGATGAAGCAAAACAGCTGCTTGAATAAGCTCTTGCTTAGACAATTCGACCACTACTTTTGCTGAAGATCAATAACACACGAGAAAAAAAGAAATGTGCATTAGACATTTCCAGATATTACTAATGAAAGAGAGTGTCACAATTTTCTGTGTAAATTTCTACGGCATACATAAATTTTGGAGAAATGCCCCACAAAAGAGAGTATACAGCAAAGACAATGAACCCACCACCCCAACACATCCCTCCAGCTCCAATGGCAATTATGCCTTTGTTCTTTATGGCTTCAAGTACTAGCTTTGTGTCTTCAAAGCCTTTATACTGGAAAAAGAGAGCATGAAATGATTCAGGTGGAATTGATCAAAACAACAACAGAACAAGGAGACATAACACCAGTGGAACTTATGAGCAACGATGTTACGGTAGAACAAAAATGTTGAGAATGTAGAGGGAAAACTGTATTAAGGAGGAAGACGAACAGCGCCATGGTCTTTGATCCAGACAGGGACGGGTCTCTCCGGATGAGAGGGATTATAAGGATCTCCATAGAAGTAATCAGGAACCACAGCATAGAATCCAGAAGCTGCAACCTTGTCCGCAAGCGCCCTTAAAACATAAAAAAAAAAAAGAGTTTTCACTCCATAAACACTCATCATCAGTAGTTATCGAACAGAATCTAAAAAAGAAACAAAGTGGCTACAAAGAATGCCATTAACTATCAGATCATCCAATGAAATCAGATAAGAAAAGATTTTGAATTTGACAACCCAATTAAAGATTTCACCTTTTACAAATGCAAAACCAACCAAACTATTTGCAAACACATATGCAAAATCTAACGAGACTGGGAACAGCTATTGCAGCAAGATATTCAAATTGAGATTTAGACTCATATGTAGCATATACTTGCTCTGAATTTGAAGCAACAAAACCCAAATCTACAAAAGATTCCATTCTCAATAGTCGAATCGATGAAGAGGGAAGAAGTTATATATATACCTCAAGTTTGGAGCTTCATACCCTGTAAAGATTATGAACGAAGCTGAAGTCAGAATACAGTGATGAAATGATCAAATAAAAAAAAAGGGTCCCAATCAAAACCTATGATTGCTCGATCATGTCTTTAACTAAAATCAAAAGACTTTAAAATCAGGAGCAAAGAAGAAGAAGAAGAAGAATGATTTACCAAAAATATCAGAAATTAGGAGGATGCACAGCTTGGAATCGGGAGAACCAGAGACGTATGCATCGAGCCCACCCAGCTTCTCGACATGACCCGACCCGGAAACCGGGTTAAGAGCCGGCGGGTTTTCGCAGCACTGAGGTCCCGACATTTGTTGTTCAGAGAGGTTGTGAGACAGACAAACTCAATCATACGTTTTCTTGTTGTGGATATCATATTGGTGGTTCTCGTGTCATGATCTAACGGTACTTTTAATGTCAGGAAGCATCTAACGGTCTAGAATCTCAAAATTCTCTGCAAAAAAAAAAAGAAGAGTTTCTCTTCCAATTTTTGTACTTATTCACAAACATCTCAACGTAACAGACACATTTATCGACAAATTGTTATGAAGCAAAAACAGCCACTTATGTAAGCTCTTGCTTAGACACTTTTGCTGAGATCATTAAACACAAGAGACATGATTCAGAGAAATAGCCGCAATGGATTCAAGATGTTTCAAAACCATTTTATTGGCTCCAACAAGAACTGAGTTTGTGTCCCTTATTCTTGAGAAATGAAACCAACAAATAAGGAGATTGAACACAAAATGTTCTTCTCAGGTTATTAACCCAAATAAGAGTTGAGTCACTAACTTCTTTTATCATCTTCCTGCAAAACACAAACTTTATCTCTCTCCCTCTCTCTCTCTCTCTCTCTCTCTTAGTAAAATGTACAGCAACATTCGAGGAACATTTCCATTATCTTTCATGGAATATTTCCCACCTGTTAATTATATTACAACCCAGAACCAATATGTCGGCTAATTCCTACTTAAATAACCGTCCTTTTTTTAGTTCCTCCGATTATTCAGCAGGAACAGCTTGAGGTAGAGTTTCCAAAACACTTAGCTTTGTGTTTGACAACTTTAGCGTTGTGAGAAAATCTACGGCTTCTAGGGGACATGTGAACTCTGTCCATCATGTTGATCTTAGGAGCATCAAGAATTGCCTTTGGCAGCGTTAATGCCCATTGCATTCCCCATATTGCGAGCGGTCTCATGTATATCAATGACCGGTAATGCCCATCCGTTGTCCAACCTTCCGGTGTCTGGAACCAATATCTGTATCCAGTCCAAACAGGTCAAGTCAAATGAAACCTCCAAAAAACTAACTAAACATCTTACTCAGTTACACTTTTACACAATACACATTTGTTGTCTTAATTGTTCTACAACTTATGGATAACAATCACTATTTGAACCAACTATAGCAACACCGTTTAATATTTTCTAACATTTTGACCTTCTGTAAAGATTCTTCCAATATCCGTGTATTTCAGTATAGTAGTTGTTTTAATTCATGGTGATATCTTGTTCTAGCCGCATCATCATTATTACCATACTAAAAATTCTAGCTCTTCGTTCTGACTATTACCCGGGAACGGACTGGCCAAGACTTCAAAAATGAAAACGTCTTTATCGGTCATTGTGATACCGATAACATTTGACAGACTGGATAAACTTACCCGAAACCTTCTTCTGACCAGCCAGCTGTGAAAATTCCCTCAGCGGTAGTGAACCCTTGTTCTTCCATTCCAGAGAGGATCATAGTAGCTGCAGCTGCATAAGTGACACCTGTCCATATCTCACGCGACTGCATGCATGTCTCATCCACTTTCCCATCAGGATGCATCCCATTTACCGCACCCATTTTGCCTCCTTTGGTCTTCATCACATTGAAATCAAAGATCTTTTGCAAAGTGCTTCTGATTTTAAAATCCTCAAAAATTGGAGGTAGGCCTGAAGATGCAGTATACCATTGACCTGCCAGCTGATCAGTCTGTATAGATTTGCTGTTGCTGCTCGCCCCGCTGTCATAATTGAGGTACGATCCATTCCAGAGTTTCGTTTCCAGTGCTGCCTTTGCATTCAAAAACTTATTCTTACACAATTCTGCAAAGAATTTATCACCGATTTGAAGAGCCATTGCCGCTGCAGCTTGAAGAGCAGCAAGCCACAGGCAACCGCAGTAGGCACTCACACCATGAACAGTCCACGTATCATATGTCTGATCTGGGAAACCATCATTCTCTATTAGATCGTCATTGTCTCTATCAAACTGTTCCATGTACTCCATAGCAGCACGAACTGCGGGCCAAACGTCTATTCCAAATTGGTAATCCCCTGTAGCTGCAAAATCTCTATACACCTGAAGCACAAACTTTGGGTTGAGATCCTTCCACTTGCTTGTGTCATGTATGTTGTAGGCATTCATTTCGTTCCATGGATCATGCATCCCTAGATCGTGAGGAACAGCGCCTCTGACCTTGCGAATTCCCCAATTTCCCTCTGCTAGGAACTTAACCTTTCTCCCATCTTCAGACAACACAGCTTTAGCAAAATCCCGCTGGATATTTAATTCGATCTTTGGGAATAGCATAAGAAGCGCATAAGATGCGTAAAAGTGCACATCATATGTGTTCCACATCACATATTCCACACCTTCCAAGTACAGAAACCGGCCAACATCATCGTCATCATCTACATGCCGAGTGTCGACAAATAAACCATTCCTCTTGTGAATACCTGATGCTTCCCCATTACTTTTTATTCCATTGCTGTCGCAATTATTAAGGTTATTCTGCTGGTCTTTACTGTCAACTCCACTTGCTTTACCATCTGGATTTCTTAAATCCGATTGCTGAGGCTGACTATTCACCTTGGCATGGAGTGAAGCAGAGTCTGCAACAGAAAATGTTTAAGGCAGTATAAAATATTTTCAAGGTAACAAAAAATGAAGCAGCAAAATTTTCAATCACAGAGACAGTTTTATACTAAAAATTTGCATTTGAGGCATATAGATGTGTACCTATCCAGACTGTACCACCGGCTACCAAAAAGTAAAGCTCATTGAACAGAGTGAACTTGTACCTACAAATAACAAAAACAATTCAAAAAATATTGGTAAAAGTTAATCTATTATGGAATACAAGAATACTATTAAAAGTTACTCAGAAAGTAACTGTAACGCTTTTGAGTATACAAAGAAGCAGTTACCACTCAGGGAGCCTGTCATCTCTAAGAATAGGATTTTGCCATGCTTCAATATCTCCCTCCCACCTCTTATAATCTGAATTTGAAAACCAAAGCTAGTCACTAATACATAAGCACCATTCTGTGTATGTGTAGTAAGTAACATGGAATAGTTTCAATTAACAGCAGTATCAGGTATACATCCGAACTGAACAGTGTCAATTCAAGTGAAGCATAAGACGCAAAGACATTGAGACCACAGATACATACGTGTTAGTGCATCATGCACAAGGTCCAGAGCTGCTCTTGGCGAAGTTCCATAAAATTTAGTGTATCTCCTGCAGACCAAAGACAGAGAAGGACAGAAAATAGAACTCAGACAATCACCAGCGTTTGACATACCACATTAGAATATTACTTAATATCTTATATTCTAAAAGCATGTACTTGATACACTCAATTCAACCACTATATTTAGCTTTGTTAACCAGCCAATACCAGAAAGGGGATATTCATGCATTCTCTGCACTTTTAGTTTGCTGAAGTGGCAACCTACATTTGCTTGCGCACTTTTTAAGTATAATAACTAGTGTTTCCAGCTCTCAGATTCAGTCTTTTGGTGGACATTAAGAAAATGAATAAGAGACATGGCTGAGAGCGTTAACAAAATTTAAAAGGAGATCCAGCATCAATGAGAAAATGTAAACTATATGGTACATAAAAAACTGACGCAATGGAAAGGAGAAGTAGCCATTTTCATGACAACATTATGAAATTGAGTTGGTGATAATAATCGACAAGTAAACAACTTAATCTCTCAATTTCAGGAAGAGACCACAAATCTTGTACTTTATTTACCTGTCATATGTGCTTCCCTTTGAAAATTTCACTTTTGGTGATGACCATGAAAGAGCAAAAGATACAGTGCACCTGCCGTGAGCCTCTACCCATGCTGAAGCTGAGACAGCTGCACAAATAGTATCTCCAGGTGATGAAGGCATGCTCGGCCCACTATTGAAGTTTGCTTGATCAAATTTTCCATCCTTTTAGATGGAATATCTGAATGTCAGTCCCATTTATAACAATTACTCCAGATATATGAAACAAACATTCTTATATGACTTGACAGTTCAGAAAAAAAAAAAAATCAATTATAGAGTCAATAGCATGTTTTGACAAAGTATGAAATCCACATGCAAAGACTGAAAATGACGATGCAAAGAAAATGCACCTTTTCCATCATATCCCACATATCCTTTGCTGTCAAAGAACTATCTTCAGACAATCCAAAGCATGGTAAAACAGTCACATTCACATTCTGAGTCTCACAAGCAGAGATCGCAAATGTAACAGTAGGGTTTCCCTTGCCTGTCCTGAAAAATTATCACATATTCAAAACAAATACTTTCGCTTAGAGAAAAGAACACAACCTTCTACTGTAACAAGAATGTATTTTACCAGATCAACTTCATCCATGGACAGTGTGAATAAATACGCCGGTAAACAATGTCAAACACTCAAAAATCGACAAACAGTGTAACTTGTTTAGCAAGAGGATTTACTTAGAGAGTCTGTATAACGTGCATTCAGGATAACGTGCATTCCACTCATTCAATAGAGATGCAAGAGAGAGAATAAGACTATATGTTACGTACGAGGCTACACACGGAAGCTTTCACTTTCCCAAGGAGTTGTTGTGGGCTAATTTGGGGGGTTTATCTACTTATCTAAGGCATAAATCACACAGGCAAAAGGGAATTTACCAAGAAGCTGCACATGGAGGATCACAGATCACGTGAGTAGTGTGACTAGATAGTTTCTCTAGTATTAAAGTAAACTTTGGAGGGATGAGAGAGTTATTCAGCTTTTTGGTTAAAAGTCTGTAATCAGAGGTGGGAAGAGACTCCCGATATACCTTTCTCTCGGATCATGTATCACTCTTTTCATCATCTATACAAATATTCCTTTATTAAGGTAAAATGACGTACTTGTGATGTAACAGGACACCGGAGACCCCATCTTCACCACTGCAAGGAAAAAGGAACCAAACGAAAAATTACACATCGACTTATGGAAAATATGTCGCATATTTCTCCTTACATGAATGGCTCATTCACATGACCCCCTGACATATGCGAAGTCCCACCAATTGAGTTCTGCACAATACAAACCTGGTAAGCATATCTTTCCTCAGCTCTTCTACATATAATGTAATAGAAATGAATCAGATGCCAACTCACCGCCCATGTAAAAAGAAGGTTGACTTTTGCTCTTTCCTTTCCAGTGTTCACCAACTAAAACAAAAGTAGCAACTCATAAGGTTTTCCTCAGATTCTGTTAGAAAGTGATCAATACTCTACATATTAATATAAGAATATGTAGAGGTTCACTAACTAACTTGCTCCGCCATCAAATCATCAGATTTAAAGTATTAAATCATGTTCCTAGGATGGATGGAGTATCCCATCATATAAAGTGTCTCACAAATTTGTGGTCTAAGCTACAATGACAAGCCCATGGCAAGTCCATCTATATTAGTATATTGGCGCTTTGATAACCAACTAATCTAAGGAAATGGCATCACTAAAGACCCATACATGTGGAATGTGTGCGGTCTAGATATTCAGAAGGTATGGTATGCTCAAATATTCATCCATTATTATTTCACATGCTTTTAGAACTAAGACTTTTTTCTATTTACAGAGGCAGCGCCAACTCCATATGAATAATATGCACTAGATGAAAGGATTACTTACTGTATATACGAAAACAGCTGCTGGAAGACTACTATCTCGGTAATTGTTCGGTATAAAAGGCGATATTTGCCGACATGAAATCTTTAACTCTGGGTCAGGTTCACCTACAAACAGAAGCACCATTACAAGTGATATACCGAGATAAATATGCTAGCCTTAAAAGACCAAGTCACGAAGGTTGGTACCATCATATATAGTCCAGGCCCGAGGAAATAGCGCATGATAAGTTGAATGCTGGCCATTCAGATTCCAACCCCATGAAGAAATACCCTTATCACGCGATTTTCTGAGACCATAAAACCAGTCCAAGGTATGTGAATTAAGAAAAAACTTGCATCGTTGAAATAGAGGATACCTATAAAACAAATTCTTACCCTAAACTTCCATGCTGGCCTGGCGCCAAAACTGATGCATACTTTTTGTGCCCACCATCTCGAGAAATAAAAATCTGCGAAGAATGGGGCAAGGAAATGTGATAAGAAACACAAGGACAAACATTTAAATAACAATTACTTTACAAACAATAAAACATTTGTTGTGGAAATTAACTACCATGAGAAAGCATACTAGTTAAATGACGATCAAAACATGGGTAACTCTGAACAAATACTAAAAATCCTGTATTAGCATAGGCATTGAAAGAATATCAACTGTGATGGGGTTACCATACAACCATGACGAAAAGAGTAAGATTTGCAATTGAAGTAAGAACAACTATTAGGGAGGATTTTAGCAGGAAACGATATCTATGCACTTGCAAAAGATTATAATGTTTTCAGTGGTCCAAACAAAATATCAATCTTCATTCTTCACGACTATACAGTTGGAAGAGAAGAATTCTAGTGCAAGATCCAGAAATAGTAAAACAGTGAAAGTATAAAAAGCTACATTGAGGAAGAATAACAATGTAACAATAGGACTAACGAGTCAGGGATCAAGTCCACTAATGTCATAGAATAAACTTACAGAAAACTGATTGGACATCATAGGCGATGGATCGCACGTTCCAGGAGTAATTTGCCACTGCTTAAACTCACCCCTGAAGCCCCTAGATATGCTTCCACTTCTGAAATTACCAACAGCATTGGTCAAACCTAAGGTACGAAATTATGTCCAATAAAACCAAAAATCAGAGGCTATCTGCTATGTACCCCATTCCTCCGAGTGGAACACCTTGGGATGCAGATGGTTTACAATTCTCTTTGGTGAAAGGATCGATCGGTGCTTTCTGTAGCAATCAGAAGTTAACTTTCCACGACAAAGACCAAAACTTTACCGCAATATTACCAAGAATATATGAATATTTATGGTATTTATATCAAGAGATTCTAATGTTCCAAGGAGTTACCCTTCCATGGGAGGCCTCTTCTCTGACATAAGACCATAATCGTATCCCCAAGCGTACCTGTAAACTCCGGGAAAAAAAAATCACATTTTGAGAGTATGGCATCAAAACCAACGAAATGAAGGAAAAAAGATGTCTTTGATACATACCATTTTAATGGCTTCTCTAAACGTGATACTGAATTCTTTCAAGATATTTGCATGGCAATTTAATCTCCTCCGCCATGCGTGTGGTGGCGGAGAAGCACTATCGAAATCTAGCTACAAAAAAAAAGAAAAAAAAATCAAAGTCCAATTCTCGAAATGGAAACGAATCTTTCTCAATTTGTTGACTTACTAATTGCAAAGTGTTTCTGCTGATGAATTCCTCAGGAGGCCATGAATGCTTTCTACGGTGAAACAAAGTTGCGCCAACCATAATCTACTTTACAAAATTCTACACTGATACGATCAAAGAAATTGGGGTCGCAATTCAGAAACTCGTAACTTCAACTTTGAAAAATCGAATGAAAGGGTCTTTTCGCAGGCAAGAAAAAGAAGCTCAAATTGAAATCAATCTCGGCCTCAAATTCAAGGCTTAAGGAATAATTGCAGATGAAGAAGAAAACGCATCACCGTCAGACGAATCGGAGAGTCTAATAAATTGCGGAGAATCAGAAATCCAAACTGGGAAAAGGAAAATCAAAAGCCCAAACGATGATGATCAATGAAATCAAATCAACAAACGGTGGATCTCGAATCAGTAAGAACCCTAAAGATCAGAATTGAAGAAAACAAAAGAAAAAAGGGAAAAGGAAGATCGAGAGGAGGTTTGTGTAAATGATGAAATTGGTTGGGTGATTCTTCTGGTCAGAGGAAGTGTACCTTTTAAGCGGTAAAGCGATGGATTAACAACACTAAAGATCTACACTTTACACATATTAACGGGTGTGTACACAAATACCCACTTCTGGACCATGGTCAGGTATAGCACTCTCCCTCAAATTTAATCACAAATCTCTCTCTGTATTGAAAAGTCGATTTGACCTTTAATGAAGATTTGTAAAGATTAAGTAGAATTGAATTGGTAAGAGGACAACGAAATGCACGGGAGCTCAGTGGTTGCGAGCTCCACGCGCGTCACTTGCGTGCGCGCGACCGGGATTCGAATCCCTTCTACGTGGTATAACTCGGTAATACTGAGTAATACTCCCTAATACTATGGGTAATACTGGGTAATACTGGGTAATACTAGGGAATACTGACGGCGACTAATACTCGGGTAACACTCGGGTATCACTCGGGTGTAATACTAGGTAATATTGGGTAATACTAGCCTAGTAATACTAGGGAATACTGACGGTGAGTAATACTGGGTAATACTCGGGTAACACTCGGGTGTAATACTAGGTAATACTGGGTAATACTAGGGTGTAATACTGGATAATACTAGGGAATACTGACGGTGATATTTCATTTAAAACAACTTAGGGGTATTTTCGTCGTTTCACTTAAAGAGAGGGGTATTGTGATTAAGTTAGGGTAGTGATGGTTAGAGAATTCCACATAGTGGTATTCTAGGAGATAATCCTTTTTTTCTTCTTCTTTTTTTATTTTAAACCCAAAAACACAATTTTTTTTTTTGGACGAAATAAATTTATATTAATTTGAATTTGAAAAATCTAAATACAAGGTATTGGTTAACCAAAAAGGTGGATAAATACAATCTGAGAAAAAAAAGTTATTTGGTGGACCTTTTTAGGGCAGTAAATAAGCCGCTTCGTTTGACTATCTCTTAACATAACGGTTGGTTCGTAAATCACATAAGGAGTAAAACAGAGAATTTTGATCGGAAACTCGTTTTATTGATTGAATTCGGCGTTACAACGGAGTTTTGATGAAAAAGGAACTAAGGGGACTAAAGAACTTGAGATCGGTGCTTGATAAAGATCTCTCTCCGTTCTTCTGTCTCTCAGATGATTGTGGATACCCCTTTTTCGAGCTTGCCTCCTCCTTATTTATAGGTTTTTGAGTCGGTTGTTTGAGAGAATATTTCCCTTTTCCTAGATCGAATAGGAAAGGAAATATTCCGAATCTCCTCCAAGATAAGGAAATCTTCTAAATATCTCGGAGGTCGGTTTCTATCTCGTCATATCGGGCTGGGCTCTTGTTGGGCCGTTAAGCTCGGTAATAAAAATGAGCGAACTTGTCTTTGGGCTTTTAGAGTTCGGCCCGACAAACCAAAGCATGTCTTCCTCTTGTCCGAACCATCGTAAACCAATACCGATCTCGGTTCGAACCGAGTTAAATCCGGGGAGTGCTAAATCCCCCTCTAACAATTGGTCCCCCCCTCAGTTCGGCGAAGTTTCTAGGAGTATTCTTTAGCTCGATTAGAATTGAGACCGGTATGGTTCGTTCGATGCTTCCTGCCTTGTGGATCCAAGTTCGGTAAATTTCTCTCGAGAAATTCTCGAGTTTGGAACTTTCGAGTTCGGGACTTTCGAGTTCGCATAATTTCACGTTTGATTCCGAATTTTCGAATTCGCTGGATTTTTTGCGTTGGTTCTGAACGTTCGAGTTCGATGGATTTTTCTCGGGAAGGGGGTGTCGATTCGTCTTCTTCAGTCGCGGAATTCGAGGAGCCGCGTGTCGATTCGTCTTCTTCAGTCACAGATTTCGAGGAATCGTCATCATTACTCTTTTTTTATAAATAATGCTCAATCCTTATTTCATTTTTCACTTCTCCCTTGATTTCAAAAGGTATTTTACTTTCTCTCTCTAGCGCTCTCCCTTCTTTCTAGATTTTGTTTATTTTTCCATTCTCCGATCATCCCTTTCGTCGTGATTTCTCCGATTTGCTTGAAGATTTTCAAGTTCTTTATTCTGTTCTACGTCGATTTCTCTTTTTCAATCGAGATTAGTTCACGAACTTCTTCCTCCTCTGTTAATGACCGAACTCCACCACCGAAGCTTCCCGATCTCGAGCTGTTTATTGATAGCTCTGATTCGAGCTCGGACGGTCTGAGCGATGTTCGGCAGGAACTGATCAGGCGCAACTCTCTACGTGCTGTTACCGGACCGAGCAGTCCAAGGGCCGTTATCGAGGTTCCTCACCTTATCGACGAGGATGAGCCCAAAGAAGGGGTTGCCGAATCCAACGATCAAGTGCTGGCGGATCGAGAGTTTGCAGCTCGGCTTACGGAGGGTGGCGATGCAGCTCGCCCGGACGATCGCGCTGCTTCATCTGCAGTTCGTCAAGGCGATGAAGACGATGTTCCCTTGATGACAACCAGACGAATGGTTGAAAGATCGTCGAACATCGGGCCGTCTCGTTCTAAGAGAGAGACGGTCCAAGATACCTTGGAGCGATGTAATGCTCCAGACGATCTGGTCTTCAAGATTCTGAAGACCGTCGATCGTCCTTGGGACGCCCCTGAAGGTTACATATGCGTTTATGAGGAGTATTTTAGAAGTTGCGGTCTTAAGTTTCCTCTCCCGGAGCTTCTTTATAAGTACTGCAAAAGATGATATGTCGCTATCTTCCAACTCATGCCGGCCACGATAATCAACATTATGGGTCTCCTGACTCTTGGAGAAGAGTGCGGTATTCCCATCACGGTTAAGATTTTTGAGAGGCTGTTTCGGGTGAATCTGTCGAAGGCCAGACCTTGGTTCTTATCGGCTAACGCAAAGCCGGAGTACGATCTTGTTACCGGGAATAAACCAAGCAAGGTCAACAATTGGAGTTCTCGGTACTTCTATGTTAAAATTGACGAATCTTCCGTTGAACGCCCGGACAGGAACTACCGAACTCAGTGGAGGACTCCTATCGGTAGACATTGGTTTCTCGATCTTTATCCTTTGTTTTGTTTTGCCTAAGTTATATTTTTCTTTTTGCTTTTCAGATCGTCACGTACCGGGCTTCCTTATTACCACACCTGGTTTCACCTTTGTTCACGCGAAGCAGTTAAGTTCGACTGGGAAAGTTCGGTGGCCTGAAGCTTACCAAGAAAAACTCGACATGAAAGCCAAACGAGCTCTTAAAGGTATATGTCGGTAAATTTTCCTTCACAGTCCGGCAATTACTTCTCTGTGATGATCTGGTTTTCCTCTTATTATTTATATATATTTTTTTTTTTGTAGCAAACCCCTCTCGTCGACGGAAAATGAAGCTCGACGATATCCCAGACCTGACCGCCGAGATGGACGGCGAAGAAGCGAATACCGAAGTCCCGCATGTTGTTCAGGGTGGGCAAACTACTGCCGATGTGGAAATCGTCGAAGAACAAGCTCCGGGTGAGGAGTCGGTTCCCGTTGAAAGACGTGCTTCTCCCGTGGATGCGGAGAAGATAAGGAGAAGGAAGAAGAAGGGCAAAAGACCGGCGAAGCCAGCTGTTGAGGTCAGTGTGGGGAATGCCGAACCTCAAGGCGCTGAAGATGATACGGTGGTCATATCGGACCGCTCTGCTGCATCAAAGAGGCAGCCAACTTCAGGAGCTACGGCTCATTCTGTCAGTTTCGGTTATGACAAGAATGAGCCGGTGACGAACGATGCAGAGGCTTGCACCGATCTGTATTGTCAACTAAACTTTAACTCGGAGGTGCTTCCTCTAGTCGATGATCTTTTACAGTCCAGAGCTTACAAGAGGTTGGCTCGGACTACTGCCGAGGTAAATAAACTGTCCGAATTCGGACGATGATTTTTTTTTTAATCTTTTATCGTGACGGATCTTTTCTTTATTCAGATGGTCGCTCAAACGAACGAGCTCATTGGCGCCTATGACCGCGAGTTCGATTCCGCCCGTCGAAGGGCGCTGAAGTTTGGCGTGCAGGCCGTGGAGCTCCGCAAGGCGCTGCTTGTTAAACAAGAGAGGACAAGGGCCGGTGATTTCCCGGTCGCCGAGCTAACAAGAGAGATCGCCGCGCTAAAGGCTTCCAAAGCCGAGCTCACTAGGGAGAGGGATGCCCTTGCTCATACTTTGGTTCGGGAGACATCTCGTTTGCGAGCTGGTCGTACTCAGCAGACTATGAGAAGGAAATAGGTCACCGAGAAATTCCAAGTTCGGCTTCAGAAGGTCAAGGATCATTTGGCGGCTCTAGACCGGGTTAAGAAACCGTTTCTTGCCGTTAATCAAGCTCAAGGGGTTCTCGGTTTCTGCCATAGTCTTGAGGCGAAACACGGTATCATCGTTCCGCCATCTTGTATCGAGAGACTCAAGAAAATCAAAGCCACAAAGCTGGCTGAATACGAGGCAGTTGATCTCCGCGAGCTCGCCGAAGAAGATCTGGTTGTGGCGCCTTTCATCGAGCCGATTCATCCGGAGATCTCTCTCCCAATAGGCACTGAGGTCTCGGCGAGTATCGACATGTTTGGTTCTAACCGGGCCGCGATGTGCGGTGATCGAGCTGAAGCCATGCGGAATCAAAATGTCTGATTTTATATGCCTTTGTCGTTCTCGGTTATTTGTGGCGCTTTTGCCTTGTAATAATTTTTTTTTGTTTTTGGGCCTATGAGGCTTATAACTCGACCCTTTGGACCGGAGAGTTTTTAAAGTCCGGTATCCATTAATTTTGGTATGACTTTTTTTTATAATCATAATTATGAGTCTCCTTGATCGTTCTTTTTTGGAGTATTCATTTTATCGAATCTCGGCTTGTTTGAAGTCGTAAATCTATACGAACTTCTCAAGTATATCGTACACAAAATGGTGCCGTAACAGTACGGTCTTAGCCGGGGTGAAGAGGACGGACTTGATTCTACGGTTTATTCGAAACTGGTGGCCTGTTTAACAGATCGGCTTATGCTTTGCGATTGTTGAGGAATCGGCTTATAATTTTCGCGATTGTTGAGAAATCGGCTTATAATCATCGCGATTGTTGAGAAATCGACTTAGATTTTCGCGAGGAATGACGTTCGGATTTACCTTTGGAGCTTGGCATAAGAGTACGTGAACAGCTCGTCTTAAGATACTTCAAGGTTTTCTCAGATCGAATCCGAGTGCGCGAGACAGGCTTGGCTTATTTAGCTTGAACGGTCTGAGAATAGGTTAAGTGCGAGACTGGTCTCGGCTTTATACATGGAAGGTGTTTTATCCATAGCATCATGAGGATGCATGCGAGCAATAGCTCGGCTTAATTTGATTTTATCGATCGTCTGGCCAGGACCTCGATGTGGGAACCGTGATGGTTGAAAGCGAACTTTTTGGAGTTCGGCGAACTTTGTTAATAATTCGGCTTTTGATGATACGAAGTTTTTAGAATTTGGCGAACTGTTTTAAGTTTGGCTTTCGATGAATACGAATTTTTGGAATTTCGACGAACTGTTGAAGTTCGGCTTTCGATGAATACGAATTTTTAGAATTCGGCGAACTGTTTGAAGTTCGGCTTTCGATGAATATGAATTTTTAGAATTCGGCGAACTGTTTAAAGTTCGGCTTTCGATGAATACGAATTTTTAGAATTCGGCGAACTGTTTAAAGTCCGGCTTTCGATGAATACGAATTTTTAGAATTCGGCGAACTGTTTGAAGTTCGGCTTTCGATGAATACGAATATTTAGAATTCGGCTAACTGTTTGAAGTTCGGCTTTCGATGAATATGAATTTTTAGAATTCGGCGAACTGTTTGAAGTTCGGCTTTCGATGAGTACTAATTTTTAGAATTCGGCGAACTGTTTGAAGTTCGGCTTTTTGCCTTGATTAAGATTTTATTAAAGTAACAGTTGAATCCAAGGTGGGCTACCTACGTACCCTCGAAAGAGGGATCAAGCCATTCGTAGTTCGTATTACATCATCATTGTGCCAGTTTTTTTTTTTGACGCTTCTAGTAGTAGTAGCGTTTGAGATTCATCGAGTTCTATGATCGCGGGATCGGTGTTCCGTCCAACCTCATGAGTTCGTACACTCCGGGCTTGACGACCCTCATGATCTGGTAGGGTCCTTACCAGTTAGTGCCAAATTTTCATGCGTTCTTTTCTTCGGTACCATCGAAGACCTTTCGTAGAACGAGATCGCCATCTTCAAAGTGGCGTCCGAGAACTTTTTTGTTCTAGTAGTGTGTTGCCAAGTTTTGATAGTTTTGGATGCGAAGCAAAGCTTGATCGCGTTGCTCTTCGAGTGCATCGAGGTTATCGAGCATGATTTTGTTTTTAGATCATAATTTTCCACGAGCATCGTGCTGCGTATTGTTGGAATGTTTAGTTCGGCGGGACAGAGAGCTTCAACGCCGTAAGGCAGGTAGAAAGGGGATTGTCCAGTTGATTGTCTTGGAGTGGTGCGATAAGACCACAAGACTCCATCAAATTCGTTAGCCCATCGACCTTTTCTGACATCCAAGCGTTTTTGAGTCCGTCAATGATGGTTTTGTTTGTTGATTCGGCGTGGCCATTGCTTTTAGGGTATCTCGGTGTGGAGAAACTTAGTCGGATTTTCCACTTGGCACAGAAATCACCGAATAATGTTGAGATAAATTGCGGCCCGTTATCGGTGACGATCTCGTACGGAACTCCGTGTCGGCATATGATGTTTTTCCAGACGAACTTCTTGACATCGAGGGCATGGATTTTGGGGTATGACTCGGCTTCTATCGATTTGGTAGAGTAGTCTGTCATGACGAGGATGAATTTTTTCTGTGTGGTGGAAAGTCGTAAAGGACCGATTATATCCATTCCCCAGCGCATGAACGGGTATGGCTCTGTTGATGTGGTTAGTATCATCGAGCCGTGCCTTTGAAATTTTTCGCATTTGGCTACGAATTTATCACAATCTGCTTGCATGGTTGGCCAGTAGTAGCTCGCCTTTTTTATCTTTAGGGCCAAGGAGCGTGCTCCGGCATGGTTTCCACCATCGCCTTCGTGTATCATTTTCATGACTTTGTTAATATCGTCGCCGGACACGCATTTGAGAAGGACGCTTGCGACACTCCAACGGAATAGTCCATCATGGATAAGTATGTATCGAGCAGCTCGCATTTTGAGTCGCCGGGCTGCCCATCTGTTGGCTGGGACTATCCCGTCGATGATATATATTTTGATTTCTTGTGTCCAGTCGGTGGGTGTAAGCTTGCTTAGGGGTTTGATGTTTATTGGCGCGTGAAGCCCCTCTGATGTTTCCTCGGTTTCGTCATCGGAGTGGTTTTGTGTTGGCTCGACGATGTGTTCATCGTCTGTTATCTGCGCTTGCCTTGGTTTTCGTGGGACGGGCTCGGCTGCGGGGTAATCTTCGTAATTACGCATGCGAGTGGTGATATTGCATTCTTCCATATTTTCAATTCTCGGCTCGGATATGCTTTCGACTGGTATCGTTCTTTTGAGATGAGGATCCGAACTTGATGCTAACGCGGCAAGTGCGTCGGCCGGAGCGTTTCCCCCCCCCCCCCCCCTTGGGATTTTGGTGAGATCAAAGTATTCGAACTCGGTGGCGAGTTTTTTCACGAGTTTGAGGTACACGTCCATTCGATCGTTCTTTGCATTGTATTCTCCGCTGAATTGGCTGGCGACGAGCTACGAGTCACAATAGGCCCGTATTCGAGTTGCGCCGATGACCTTGGCTAAGCGAAGTCCGGCGAGTAGTGCTTCGTACTCTGCTTCGTTATTTGATGCGTTGAATGCCAGACGGAATGATTGTTCCAAGATTTCTCCGGTTGGAGACTGAAGTCGTATGCCTACTCCCGACCCTCGATGGAATGATGATCCGTCCACGTGGAGGATCCATTGTTCCGTAGCTATTACGTCAGTATCGACGAACCCTTGTGGTAGCTCAATAAGGAAATCGGCGAGGACTTGTGACTTGAGGCTCGTTCGATTCTTATAATTGATATCATATTCGCTAAGCTCGATTGCCCATTTGGCGTGTTGACCGGATTGGCTTGGACTGTGTAAGATTGTTTGGAGGGGCTGATCGGTCAAGACGGTGATAGAGTGTGATTGAATGTACGGTCTAAGTTTCCGAGCAGCAATGACGATGGCGAGAGCAAGTGTTTCGAGTGTTGGATATCGGCTTTCGGCGCCATCAAGTGATTTTATGTAGAAGATCGGCTTCTGCTCGCCTTTATCTTCCCGAACGAGGACTCCACTGACCTCCGAGGTTGAAATTGCGATGTAAAGATAGAGAGTTTTGCCATCCTCGTGTTTGGCTAAGATCGGTGGAGTGGACAGGTACTCCTTGAGTTGTTTGAACGCTTCTTCGCATTGGTAGTCCCATTCAAGATGCTTGTTTCCGCGTAGCAGCTGATAAAAGGGGAGACACTTGTCGGTAGATCGTGAGATGAACCTGTTAAGTGTGGCTATGCGGCCTGTCAACCGTTGGACTTCTCTTTTCATTAACGGGGATGGGAGATCGAGGATTGCGGAGATCTACTTAGGATTAGCCTCGATTCCTCTTTGAGTGACGATATATCCGAGGAACTCTCCTGATGTCACTCCAAACGTACATTTAGTTGGATTGAGCTTCATGCCGTACTCGTTCAATATGTCGAAACATGTGTTGAGATGCCTGATATGATCCTTAGCGACGAGCGATTTGACGAGCATATCATCGATATAAACCTCCATGGTTTTGTCGAGCTGGCTAGCGAACATGCGATTGACAAGTCTTTGGTATGTTGCTCTGGCGTTCTTCAGGCCGAATGGCATGACTTTGTAGTAGTAGATGCCGCGATCGGTGATGAAAGAGGTTTTCTTGCGATCGCCTTGGTGCATGAGTATCTGGTTATAGCCTGAAAACGCATCCATGAAAGAGAGGAGTTCGTTCCCGGCTGTAGCTTCGACGAGTCTATCGATATGCGGGAGTGGGAAGCTGTCTTTTGGGCAGGCTTTATTAAGATCAGTAAAATCAACGCAGATTCTCCATTTTCCGTTTTTCTTTTTAACGACGACTGGGTTTGCCAGCCAGTCCGGATATCGAACTTCCGTAATTGACCCTGCTCCAAGCAACCGTTCGACCTCGTCATTGATGGCCTGGGCTTTCTCGGGTCCGAGCTTGCGCTGTTTCTGTTTGATCGATTTGAAGGTGGATCGTCGATGTTGAGTTCGTGACTTGTGATCTTTGGATCGATCCCGGACATATCGTTGATTGACCAGCGAAGGTTGACACGTTCCTTTTGAGAAAATGGACTATGTCATATTTGATCTCTTCATCAAGTTCGTCTCCGATTTCGACGCATCTGTCGGGATTGAATTCGTCGATGTTGACTTGAATAATTGTTTCTCGTCTCGGCAGATCGGGGATATTGATGGTTTCCGTCGTGTTGATTACGTATGTGCGGGATGTTGTTCTTAACTTGCATTCATTGATATAGCAAGTTCGGGACATCACTTGATCACCTCTCAGAGTAAAGATTTTGGATGGCACTGAGAATTTTAAGCATTGGTGATAAGTTGAGACGACGGCCTTCATCACGTAAATCCATGGTGTTTCCAGTATGACGTTGTAGATGGCGGGTTTCTAGGACATAAACGGGGATTTTTACCGTTCCCGTTGTCATGGTTTGTTTGCTTGAGAATCATGTTAGTGGTTCGATGTTCGGCTTGATCTGAGCATCTAGGAAGTCCATGTTTCTGAGTGTTTCCCTAAATATTACGTTAATCGAACTTCCGGTGTCAACGAGGACTCGTCCGATGGCGACATCTCCGATAAATATTTCGACGACTAGTGGGTCGTTGTGAGGCATATGCATCCCTTCAGTGTCGGCTTCAGAGAAGGTGATCGGAGTTCCGCTTGTTGAAGTTCGGTTTTCGCGTTGTGCGGCTAATGCCTCTCTTCTATACTCTTTAATTGCCCGGACGGAATAGTTGCAAGATTCCAACGCTCTCATGATCATGTTGACACGTTTCCGGACTTGGGGGGGGGGGGGGGTGTTGGCTTTACATTTGTTCCTCTCGATCTCGTTTTTGTTGACCTTCGTCGGCAATGTCTTTTACTCGCTCGGGATCTTTGTTCGGTCTGCCGTTGTCACGACGTCGTCTTCTGTTGTCGTTGCAGCAGGGTCTGCTCATAGGTCGGAACGCCCCTTCTACCCGGACTTCTCCTTTCTTGTATTTCATTAGTAAGAAATCCTGTAGATGCCGGAAATCTTCGGTGGTATGACCCTCACGGTTATGAAAGTGGCAGAATGGACCGGACTCATCCTCGGTTTCCTTTGAGTCGTCTGATCGGACCCACGTGTTCCAGTTTTATTGTGATTGGACGGCATTGACTGGTTGTTTCGGAGAAGCGTACTGCTTTTCCTTGACGGGGAGTTGCTTTGGAGGGGCGTACTGCTTATCTTTCGCGGCTTCCTCCTCTTGCTTGAGGATGTAGATGTGTGACTTATGCAGGATATCTTCCAAGAATTTCGGCCAATTTCGTTTTATTTCTTTGTGAAAGTCGGACCGATACCAGGTTGCTTTGTAAAGGGCTTCTATCACGGCTTCGTCGTCGATTGTGCAATGAGATACCAACTCTTTGAAGCGGTTCATGAAACTGCGTAGAGGTTCGTCGCTTTTTTGCTCGAGTGCCCAGAGGTCGGCATTCCTTGTTTTCTTGTTTCATGAACATGGTAAAGCGTTTGAGGAATTTTGTTCTGAGCTCGTTGTAGTTGTTGATCGAGTTCGCGTCGAGTTGTTAGAACCAGTCGAGTGCGGTTCCGCAAAGATTTTCCACGAACAACTGACACATGGCTGCGTCTTTTTTTTCCTTGTTAAAGAAGCGAAATCGGTTCATCATGATTACGAACGAGGTCAGGAAGTGACGCGGGTCAGTATGTCCGTCGTATGGGGTAATCTTAACTCTTTCCAGGCGCCGGACTGGAGTATTGATGACCTGATCTGTGAACGGTGTCTTTTGTGTTTCCTGGACGACTCGATCGATCTCTGGTGCTGAGATCGTAGCTTGATGGATTATGGATCGGATATATGGAAGCTGAGCTCGGACGTCTTCGAACTCCAGGCTTATGGATGCTTGATCGGTGATGTTGGTTCCCGGATTGGCCGTGGATCTTCTCGACGGTAAGTCTGTCGTGTTTGGATTTCGGGCACCGTTAAGTTCGGGCAAAAGGTTCCGACGAAGATCGTTTTCAGAGGTGATCGGGTTTTGGTCGAATATTCCGATCCGGTTTATGAGTTCGGCTTGTTAAGCTAGCAGAGATTCGAACCGCTCTTCGTTCCTCTTGGAGATTTCCGCGAGTTGTACTGCCATGGCCTCTAGGAGCGTGGTTGGATCGGCTAATGCTGGAGCTGCTGGCGTGACCTCCGGTGGGTTCGGAGGACTGTCCTCTCCGGTAGGTAAGTTCAGAAGGTTTCCTCTGGTAGGCAACAGATCGGTATCCTTCGGGATGGTCCCGTTGTTCGTCTGATCGATGTCGTCGGTGATGACTGCTGTAGTGTCTAATGGGTTCGTCATTGCCGAACTCAATCAATCGAGATCTGAAAGTTCTGTTTTATTTCCGCACGGTCGGAGGTTCGAGGCCCTCCTTCTAGCGCCAATTGTTCGTAAATCACACAAGGAGTAAAACAGAGAACTTTGATCGGAAACTCGTTTTATTGATTGAATTCGGCGTTACAACGGAGTTTTGATGAAAAAGGAACTAAGGAGACTAAAGAACTTGAGATCGGTGCTTGATAAAGATCTCTCTCCGTTCTTCTGTCTCTCAGATGATTGTGGATACCCCTTTTTCGAGCTTGCCTCCTCCTTATTTATAGGTTTTTGAGTCGGTTGTTTGAGAGAATATTTCCCTTTTCCTAGATCGAATAGGAAAGGAAATATTCCGAATCTCCTCCAAGATAAGGAAATCTTCCGTATATCTCGGAGGTCGGTTTCTATCTCGTCATATCGGGATGGGCCCTTGTTGGGCCGTTAAGCTCGTTAATAAAAATGAGCGAACTTGTCTTTGGCCTTTTAGAGTTCGGCCCGACAAACCAAAGCCCGTCTTCCTCTTGTCCGAACCATCGTAAACCGATACCGATCTCGGCTCGAACCGAGTTAAACACGGGGAGTGCTAAATCCCCCTCTAACAGAATTTTGCCGACCCCAGAATTTTGCAAAACCATGATGATCACGAACAATCCATCCTCCTATAACTCGTTTTGTAATTGGGTCGTATGCTGCGTCATAATTACATTTTAGTGATCCTATGGATGGTCTAGTCCAACAAGAAGGAGGTTGATGATTACGAGCAGGCTCATGTTTAGTGATAGTATTATCGTCTTTTGTTGCATTGACAGTCCACATTTTCACATCCACCATTGCATATGAAACCTCTCTTCTTATGTTGATTTGTTTCTTTTGGAATATTAAGTTGTTCCTCGATTTCCAAATCTGCCACATTAACCAAAATGGAAGTAGTTTTTGTTGATCCGTTAGTTCCGTATTGTTTTGAATATCCAAAATATTTTTGATATTTTCCTCCAGATTACGAGATTGATATTTTAAGGATGTTCTTGGTAGATTTGAAATTCTCCAAGTTGAGATAGAGAATGAACATGTAAAAAGTAAATGATTAATTGTTTCTGGGTGAGTAGAGCATCTTTGACAAGTATTATCTATACATACTCCACGAGTGATTAATCTGGAAGCCGTTCCTAGTGCTCCAGAGAGGACTCTCCATAAGAAATGTTTTAATTTTGGCATTATTTGAAGATTCCAAACTCTCGTTTTCAATTTTGGATCACCATTAGGTATCGGAGGTAGATTATTTTGAAGTTGGATTATGTTTCTGGCCAATCAATAGCCGTATTTGACAGTATAAATCCCCAATTTTGTGTAGTTCCATTTGATTTTATCATCTCTTTGTCCTTGACCCAAGTACAGAGAGCTAGCCAGATCACGATCCTCGTCCGTCAAAAAAGTACCAAGTGCTATTTCATTCCATGAACGTGTACATCCATATTCGTTGATTAGTTCTGACACACGCATTTCCGGATTGATATTGTTCGACATTGCAGCTCGTGGAGGATGTGTGTGTAGCCAATTATCATGGTAAATTCGCGTATCACGGCCATCATCAATTATAGATCGAGTTCCTTGTTTCAACAGATTTATCCCTTCAAGAAGAGAAACCCAACCAAAAGAGTGATATGGACGAGGTTTAGCATCAAACAAATGTGAATCTTTAAAGTATCGAGCTTTATATAATCGTGAAAACAAGCATGACGGATTAGTTAAAAGTCTCTAAGCTTGTTTTGCCAAAAGAGCATCGTTGAAGTTAGCCAAGTCTCTAAATCCTAACCCACCATCTTCTTTTGAATATTGTAATATTTTCCAAGCTACCCATGGAATACCTCGGTCTTGTGAGCTTTTCTCCCACCAAAATCGCATTAATGTACTTTCGATTTCAGAGACAACTTGTTGTGGTAGTTTAAAACATGACATAGAGTAAACCGGCATTGAAATTGCTACTGATTTTAACAAAAATTCTTTGCCCGCCGATGATAAGAATCTCGCCTTCCAGGCCGATGTCCGTTCCTTAACTCGGTTGATTATATTGTTGAAAAAACACAGTGCTTCTACACCATGAAGGTGCGATTTATTATCATTTATGTAGATTAATAGAGATAAATTTATAAGAGATCTTCAATAAGATGCATATAAAATTATCAGTTGTAAAATCATTGATGTAACAGTTCTCGTAATCTATATATATAAAAAAACATTTTCTCTCTTCTCATGCTGCCACCTCAGCATCCATCTGTACAGTATTAAAAAAAAAATTGCGCTTCACTATCACAAGGATAGATTACCAAATGCTCAGCCATTAACGCAAAGAAAAAAGGAAAAACAAAACATAAAAAACAAAGAGAGAGAGGCAAGGCACATAAAAAAAAACAGAGAGAGGCAAGACGAGAAATAGATTCATCTTCTTCATATCTTACCAACCCATTAAAAAACAGAACAAAAATCATCAATTAAATATTTTCTATCACTTACATACTATGATATCACCTTGCTTAAGGTCAACGACAGATTCACCTTCATATCTTATCAACTCAGAATCATTCGACATACATAGATTTAAAAAGAAAAGAAGGAATTCATAAATGAAACCCGAATTGTAAATACTTGGTTTAAACTACGGAAATCAACTACAGTCCATCACAAACAAAAACAATTATGAATAGATCGGGATTACCTTTCTCGATTTAAAATATATATATATATATATATATATATATATATATATATATATATATATATATATATATATATATATATATATATATTCTACGCCTCCATTGTTAACCATGGTTTGTGTTGGTCATTTTTAACATCATTTTAATTTTTTTTAACAATTGGTTTTAATTACATAATTAAGATCATTAATGAATAAATTTTATTTATACATATAAAACAAAAAGCATACTGATAATTAGTTTCAACATAAAATAAAATATATTGATATCTACCACATTTTTAATATTTAATTTATAAAAAATATCCTCAAAATAAGGTTAAATATCAAAATATGATAATTTATTTCAACTCTCACATTTTGATAGACACAACAAAATTACAACTAAATCAAAATAAAAATTAAACACCACATAAAACAAAACTTAGAATCTAATAAAATTATTAAATAAACATCGAGGAAACAAAATCCACACCACAACAGAAATCCGAATGAAATCATAGAAATCTTCTCTATGAAGATGTGAGAGTTGAAATAAATTATCATATTTTGATATTTAACCTTATTTTGAGGATATTTTTATAAATTAAATATTAAAAATGTGGTAGATATCAATATATTTTATTTTTTGGTGAAACTAATTATCAGTATGCTTTTTGTTTTATATGTATAAATAAAATTTATTCATTAATGATCTTAATTATGTAATTAAAACTAATTGTTAAAAAAAAATAATTAAAATGATGTTAAAAAATGACCAACACAAACCATGGTTAACAATAGAGGGGTAGAATAGAGTTTTTTTTTTTTTTAAATCGAGAAAGGTAATCCCGATCTATTCATAATTGTTTTTGTTTGTGATGGACTGTAGTTGATTTCCATAGTTTAAACCAAGTATTTACAATTCGGGTTTCATTTATGAATTCCTTCTTTTCTTTTTAGATCTATGTATGTCGAATGATTATGAGTTGATAAGATATGAAGGTGAATCTGTCGTTGACCTTAAGCAAGGTGATACATAGTATGTAAGTGATAGAAAATATTTAATTGGTGATTTTTGTTCTGTTTTTTAATTGGTTGGTAAGATATGAAGAAGATGAATCTATTTCTCGTCTTGCCTCTCTCTGTTTTTTTTTTATGTGTCTTGCCTCTCTCTCTCTCTTTGTTTTTTATGTTTTGTTTTTCCTTTTTTTCTTCGCGTTAATGGCTGAGCATTTGGTAATCTATCCTTGTGATAGTGAAGCCCAATTTTTTTTTTAATATTGTACAGATGGATGCTGAGGTGGCAGCATGAGAATAGAGAAAAGGTTTCTTTATATATGACACAAACAGCAAAATTACTCGGCTACTACATGACACAAGCAGGACCGGTTCACTAATAAAGTGGACCTTGTGCATATTATAAAAAAATTCTAATTTTAGGCATATAAACAAAAAAAATTTATAAAAAACCCTTAAATATTTACAAATAAAACCTTCAAACATGACAAAATTTTGCAAAAATCAGGTTGTCACTGTGCATTTGCACTTTCAGCACTTACCTAGAGTCGGCCCTGGACACATGATACAAATGAAAAATATGTGAAAAATCATAATAAATAAAATTTCTTATCATGATGTCACCTCATCATCCACATGTCAAATTTTAATTGGTCATTTTTTAACATCAGTTAAATTATTATTTTTCTAACAATTGGTTTTAATTACATAACTAAGGTCATTAATGAATAAATTTTATTTATACATATAAAAAAAAAGCATACTGATAATTAGTTTCAACAAAAATTAAAATCTATTGATATCTACCACATTTTGAATATTTAATTTATAAAAAACATCTTCAAAATAAGCTTATATATCAAAATATGATAAGTTATTTCAACTTTCACATTTTGATAGACACAACAAAATTACAACTACAAATTAAACACCACATAAAATTTGCGACATCAATTAACATATAATTAATACACTCTAATTGATATAAATAAAAATAAAAATGCATTATTAGAGATTCCTAATGTTTTCTACTATAAAAATGCAAAATAACAAACTTTAAAAAAAATTAATTGCATAAATTGACATCTATTTTTATAAGAAAAAACAATATTGAAAATAATATATGTAAAGTATTAAATTATCAAAAACAAAATTTATAAAGAAAAAAAGTTAACACGCCCGTCCGTAGCGCGGATCACATTATAGTTTATAATAAAATAATAAATTAGTGTTAAAACAAATATACACCATTAATTTACGACTTCGATTGGTAAAGTGCGGAAAAATACTTTATAGTATAGTTTCTTGGTGCACATATGTATAGTCTGAAAATTTTACAATTGATTCGAAAGGAGTTGAAATATGAAGTTTAAAAAGGTAATTAACTTACCTTGTTTTTGGTTTCTTTACTAAGATGATGTAATTTTGGGCAACATTTTTGCTAAAGTGACGCGATGATATTTTCGTAAGTAAGTGCATGTAAATCTGTGTTTCATTCACCGTATAAAATAACATAATTATTAGCTAAAGACTGTGAAATTTATGCATGCGTAAAAATAGTATCATTTATTTAGGAAAATATCATTATAACATTTTATACAAATATTGTGTATGATAGTATAGTAAGATCATTACATTTGTAAGTTTATATATTCCAATTTTGAAAGTTGGACACTTTTCTATGTTGCTAACACAAAATAAGAGTTCAAAAAAGAAAATGGTTACTGATCCATGATAGTTATTTTATATTTACCACATTCACAGATGGACAACTATATTTTTCATAAACAGGCCATGTCGAACAACTTTATTTGTTTCACCCTGGAACGTTTAATAAGCTTTGTGTTTGTATTTTAACAAAAAAAAAATGCGTTTTCTTTAAATCGAACTTTGGATGTAAAAAGATTAAACTTTGGATAAACTACTAGACCAAAAGATTTTTACAAAATAAATGTATATTAGGTTATGAAACTATTATATCTACTTTATAAAGAGAGAATGGATGCTCTCCCGCTTTGACACCTCAGCACCTCTTATTGATCAATTTTTTTTAAAATTAATTGTATATTAAAAATTAATTGGCAATTAATAAATTGATATATACCTCTTATATATTATTTAACGTGATGAGATATACCTTATAAAGAGAGAAGGGTGCTCTCCAGCTTTGACACCTCAGCACCCCTATTGATCAATTTTTTTAAAAAAAATTAATTGCATATTAAAAATTAATTGGCAATTAATAAATTGATATATGACTCTTATATATTATTTAAAGTTATGAGATATTATTCTTAACATGCATTTTTAACATGTTGGCTCGTCTTATTATTGAATCATCAATTTCAAGTTGTATCGACAAAATCAATGATAATGCATAGCATCATGAAACCAAAGGAAATCATGAGATTTCTATCAACTACATCCATAATGGAAAGATATGAAATCAGTGTTCTCCACCTTTGACACCTCAGCACCCCCTATTGATCAATTTTTTTTTAAAAATTAATTGCATATTAAAAATTAATTGGTAATTAATAAATTGATATATATCTCTTATATATTATTTAACGTTATGAGATATCTACTATATAAAAGTAGACCAACTCTCTCTCTAGCTGATTGCCACGTCAACAGTGGAGAGAGTGACACGTGCCTTTGAAAAAAAAAAATTCTAAATTGCCGTCGTTTCTTCTTCCTCTTCTCTGTTATGTTTCCAAGTGAAACAAAAGAAACTCATCGTCTCCTCTCCCTCTTCTTTCCTACATTTAGTGGCTTTGGGTTCGTGCAAACGCTCCTTCCATCTATATATCCTCTCCAAATCCGCACAATCGTTTAGAGCTCCACACTAACCCTAGCCGTTGTCGCCTGGTGAACAACTCGTTCAGACGATCAGAGATAGATGGAGGGGCACCAAGATGAATTTCAATCGGTAATTATTCACACCACCCTTGATTATTCATGTTAATTTTCCCCTCTAGGGTTCATAAATTATAACTTCATCTTTTCTTCATCAAGTTTTCATCTTCGACTTCCTTCTAGGGTTTAACCGTTCCCTTTCGCTTTATATCTCTTATGGACGATCACACATCAGTGGTCTTATTATTCGGGAATGATGGTTGGAGGGAATTCAGACGAACGACAAAGTAAGAAAGAAGAATTCAAGAATTGGAAAATGAGATCCAAGAGAAGTACGAGATGTGCGGTGTTGAAAGTACAACTCATATAGGTTTTGCATGTGTACCGAACTTGTCCCGTCTCATATAGATATGTAAGTTTAGAAAATTTTGTTTGTGTGCATTGGTTATAATAATGTTTTCTTTTGACTTCTTAATTTGCTTTATATGCTACTATGTTTATGTGAATATGAGAATCACCACTAATTTGTATTGTTGTTTATTTTTAATCGATATAGTGAGTAGTAAATCGCCTTTATTCATATATTCTTTTATATGTGTTGGCCTGGCTAATTTGAATCATAGTCGTTTCTTAGCCAATAATAATGATTTAGATACGCTTGAGCCAAAGTTGATGATTGTATGGTCTCAATTTGGTTACAGGTACTTGTGGTTTTGATTGTTTATTTGTTTTCTTGGAAAGTGCTTTTAAGCATGACAATAGAGTGATTTCATGAAGAAGTAATGTTCAAAGTGCAAGCCTATGTCTCTAGTAATCAATATACTTTTGAACACTTTCCATGACAATAGATAGGTGTCCTCTTTTATAAATTATCAAGGAATGCCAATGAAATTGTTTCGTTCACCTTTTCACCAACTAAATTATTATATTGAAACACTTATTCATGTGCTACCATTTTCACTGAAAGAAAAATATTTCTTGCTTTTGTATGGAGTTAAATAATCCATGACATGCAGCTTTTTGTTAAAATTTCAAACTCCATTGTGTATCTGAGATTTCAGGGAGGAAATTTTTTAAAGAGAAAATAGAAGTCTCGAGGCGAATGTTCAAATAGTTGATCGGTGTAATCACAATGAGAGTAACATAAAAGGCTCGGAAGACTAAGCAGTTTCAGTCCATTCTCAGATGGTTTTGCTCTTCATTTTATACAAAACCCAAGCCTTCATCTAAACCAACTAGAAGTGAACAAAGGTCCATCTTTTTTTCATCTGGTAAAAATGTTGCTTATAACTTTTAATTGTTTTCATTATGTTCAAAGTAATTTATGCTTTGTTTGACACTAAAGAATGATCTCGATAGAGGAACTTAGCTAATTTTCTTGAATTTGAGCTCTGTCTCGCTAGCCATTTGACATAGATGTTCAAATCTAAAGATTTTAGTCTCTGGGGATGGAAAATTGGCGACCTGTTTATCCGTCGAAATGGCAAACTTGGTTTGTTTTTCCTTTGAATTGGCTTTAATCAGTTTCCCTGCCAGATTTCATGTATGAAGGTGTCAATTAGATTATAAAAGCACAAACTTTGAGTGGTTTCTTTATCGCAATTTAAGAGAGCTTTGATATCCTGAAAAATTTGTCCGTAAAAAGCATCCTTTGTGACCTGAAAAAGGAGAGGGATGGAGGAAGCTCTCCGACAGAGACTTAATATTGTGAAGAGGGAGTTTGTGTCAATGTACATGGTACATCACCAGGATGCATGTATCATCTTCTTTGGTGGGAGCGTGTGGAAACAAGATCGTTAACTGGTACTTCCTAATCATCTATCGATTTTGTTTTGGTTAATTGATATCTTGATTTAGAATGCAATTCTTTCGGTTAACAAAAAAAACTGAACAGTGAGAAACTTAATATTATCCAAGTTGCATCTAGATACTAGCTTCCATTGATCACAAGATTTGTGTGGTTATCGTGACATGAATACAACTATTTTAGAAAACATAGAATTCTTTCTTCAGAATCACTTCCAAAATCACAGTTGAACATAATCACAATAGTATTGTAAATAGAGCTCTTGATTGGTTGAATTTTTAACAAAGAAAAAAAAATTATTTAGTTGTGCTCACATGTTACCTATAAATATCAATTGTCTTCAGGTCCAGAGTTTTGATTTCAAAAACAATATTGGTTTAGATGGTATCTCTTTTATAGGCTCTTAAGCAGTAGTTTAGCCGAGGAGACAAGGGTTCTACAATTTGTTGGGGATAATTTTGGATATATTTGGGACAAGAATCAATCTCTTGGTTGGGAATCTTTTGGATATAATCTTGTCGTTCTATTTTTCTATAGATGGGAGAGTTCTGACGATTCTCCCGAGTGGAATAACACAACAATGAAGTTCACAAATTAGAAATTTGACGATATAATGGTTAAGGCAATGGATGTTTGACAAGATAAAAAAAGTTGACAGTGAGTTATTCAATAGTCACAATGATGATGGCGGCATAAAAAAGGGGAAAGCTGACGATATTTTTTGTGTTCCATCTCTTGATAAAAACTTAATCTATGTTTTTCAATTGTGTAAAACTAATGATGTTGCGGTTATCTTTACTCCGACATATTTCCAGGTGGGAGACTTGCAAACGGGGGCTCTTCGTCTAGAAGGCAAACCTAAGGATGGTACTTATGAGTGGCCGAAAAACAACACCTCCAAACCACCGTCTCTTGCTTTTGCTTCTATCATTAAAACTACTCTTTCGGATTGGCATTCTCGTTTAGGTCATCCGGCTTTAACTATTCTTCAAAAAGTTGTTTCTCAGTATGATTTACCTCTTGCTTCTAAAGTTTTATTAGCACATATGTGCCATGCTTGTTCTATTAATAAAATGCACAAGTTGCCCTTTACCAATTCAACTTTAAAATCGTCACATCCTTTGGATATTGTTTTTCTGATGTTTGGACATCTCCGATAATTTCTGTCGATGGTTTTAAATATTATGTCATTTTTGTTGACCATTTTACTCGATATACTTGGTTATATCCTTTAAAACAAAAATCTCAAGTTTTCGATGTTTGTACAAAATTCAAAGCTTTAGTTGAAAATCGATTTCAACAAAAACTTCGAACCTTATACAGCAATAATGGGGATGAGTTTATTGGTATTTCGATCTTTCTCTCTACTCATAGCATATCCCATATGACGAGTCCGCCACATACACCTGAGCATAATGGCATTGCTAAGCGCCGACATCGACATATTGTCGAAACGGGTTTAGCTCTAATGTCGTATGCCTTTATGCCCAAATCGTATTGGACTTTCGCGTTTACCACGGTTGTTTATCTTATTAATAGAAGGCCCACTCAAAATTTAGAATTTCAAACGCCTTTTCAACTCTTAACGGGAAATGCTCCCAATTTTCATAAACTTCGAATTTTTGGGTGTTTATGTTTTCCATGGATTAGACCTTATGCATCTCACAAGTTAAATGCACGATCGACACCTTGTGCCTTTCTAGGATACTCCATTACTCAAAGTGCATATTTTTGTCTTGATCGAGCTACGTCTCGCATTTATACATTTAGACATGTTGTTTTCATGAATCGGGTTTCCCGTTTTTAACTCCAACTAAAAAATTAATGAGATATAAGATATTGGTTCTAACTCATCATCTTCTCCTTTTGTTTCTGTTATACGACCGTTTTCTCAGTCGCAGGTCGCAGCACCGGCTGTCTCACCACCATTACTCGTCCCGCTTACTGCTACTCTAACTGAGCAGCTGGCGACTACATCGACGGTTGATATTGCACCAACACCACCATCATCGACACCCGATGCTTCTCCTTCGCGAGCAAGCACTCGTCCACGCAAACCTGTCCAAAAATTAAACCTCCATACTTCGGTTGCTGAGCCTCCAACAACTATTCCCAAAAATGCCACGGAGGCCCTCAAATCACTGTATTGGTAAAGCCATGAGTGAAGAAATAAATTCTCAACTTAAAAATTATATGTGGGATCTCACTAATGCGTCTAATGCTTCAAATGGTGTAGGTTGTCGGTGGATCTTTACTCAAACGCAAACAAGACGGGTCAAATGAACGCTACAAAGCATGTTTAGTCGCGAAAGGCTATACTCAATGATCGGGCATTGACTATCACGACACGTTCAGTCCGGTTGTCAAGCCGGCTACCATCTGCATTGTAATTAGCACCGCCACTTCCCGATAATGGCCACTACGACAATTAGATGTTACGACTGCGTTCCTACAAGATCATCTAGAAGAGGAAGTCTTCATGGTTCAACCGCCCGGATTTGTTGATGCCGGCAATCCAACGACAGTTTGTAAGCTTCGTAAGGCCATCTACGTACTCAAACAGGCTCCTCGGGCTTGGTACAACGAGCTTCGTATTTTTTTGCTAAAATCAGGCTTCACCAACTCTCTTGCTGATGCTTCTCTATTCATCTACCACATCAACGACATCCTTCTCTACATGCTGGTCTATGTTGATGATATCATCATCACCGGCAACAACCCATCTTACATAAACCGGTTTATCGACTCCCTCTCTCAACGTTTTTCAATTTAAGATTTGGGTCCTCTCTCATATTTTCTAGGCATAGAAGTTATGCGTACATCTAATGGATTGCATCTCACTCAAAATTGCTACATTGCAGATTTACTCGAATGGACCAGGATGACAAATGCAATGCCTGTCTCAACACCGATGTGCCCAAACACAACGCTATCTTTATTCTCCGGGACAGCGATCGACAATGCCACTGAATATCGCACAATTGTGGGGAGTTTGCAATACTTATCACTCACGCGGCCCGACATCTCATTCTCCGTCAACAAGTTGTCACAATTTATGCATCGTCCGACGACAGAACACTGGACAGCGGCTAAACGAATACTCCAGTATCTATCCGCCACCATGACTCATGGGATCTATTTCCCGTCCACCAACACACCGACGCTTCATGCATTTACCGACGCAGACTGGGCAGGAAATCGAGACGATTACACTTCAACGGGTGCATACATCGTATACCTTGGACGACATCCAATAGCTTGGTCTTAGAAAGAGCAAACCGGCGTTGCTAGATCATCTACCGAGGTGGAATACCAGTCAATTGCTTCCACTTCTGCTGAACTTTGTTGGATACGTTCTTTAATGACTGAACTTGGTCTCGAAATACCACAAACGCCAGTGATCTACTGTGATAACATTGGCGCTACGTACTTAGCCGCAAACCCGGTTTTCCTCTCGAGAATGAAGCACATTGCCCTTGACTACCACTTCGTTCGAAATCAAGTTCAAGACGGGCAGGTTCGAGTTTCTCATGTCTTTACTCATGATCAATTGGCGGACGCGCTTACAAAACCACTATCAAGATCCCGCTACGAAACTTTACGTGTCGAGATTGGACTCTCCTCCGGTGGTCCATCTTGAAGGGGTGTATTAACGTATCTCCCTAACGGCTATATCATTCATGTGATTATGCCTTAGTAACTATTGTATATTGGTTTTCCTTATGTGATTAGCTCTTCCCCTGTATATATTAGTGCGTGTATCATTCAATAAAATTAATCAATTCCTTTTATCATAATAGAAATGAATCTAATCAACAAATGGGTCCAAATCAAAATCCGTAATTACTGTTAATTAAGATCGTTGAATATTTATTTTACAATATATTATTATTATTCTGAAAATTAAATATTAAAAATATATATTTTTTGTATTTGTAAATTCTCAAAATTTATGATGGATATAATTGTCTTTTTATCTAATAAATAAATTAGTTTTCAAATTTCTTAAAACATGGGTTAGTTTTTAAAATACATATTTTTTTTTGAAATATTAAATCAAATTTCCTCTTATTTTATACCGTATATAGTTTTTTGGGATAATTGTAAATATAAGACCAATTTAGAAGACTATTGTCCCCTTAAGACTTAAACACTTAATTTTGTTCCATTAAAACTTAATTTAATGTTAAACCAGTTTTACCCCTAAGGCTGAATTACTTAATATTAACATATGTTTTATTAAAAATTACTTTGTTAAAAAATAAATAAAAAACTTAAGTAAAGGTAAATTATCGGCCCATCGGCCCAATCTCAGATTGACGAGCAGCGCCGGATTAAAATGGCCCTTGATGTGGTAGAAAAATAGATCCATTTATCATGTTCCAAGCCCCCTGGGCTATTCTTTTACAGTAGTCACTGTATTTTAGACGACTGTTATTTTTCAGGCAATGGGGATGAATTGCTTACACACCAACAATTGTTCATTGATTTAAAAACACCAAACGTTTTGGTTGATAACAACTGGAATGTTAAGGTACGTAAACATTTTTTCTAACCTGTCCAATTAATAGCCTTGTTACTCTGATGTTGAATGGAGAGGTTTTGTTTTTTTTTCTCACTAACTTTGCAGGTTGGTGATTTTGGGTTGTCTCGCTTAAAGCACAATACTTTTTTTATCCTCAAAATCAACTGCTAGAACGGTGAGAACACATAACTTTTTTTGTATCCCTTAACTTTTTGATGCGAGTTCCACCTGTGCTCATAATTTGGGGTACGGCTTCTTCTCTTATTACATGCATACTTAATTTTTGCTAGCCCGAATGGATGGCTCCGGAAGTTCTACGCAATGAGCCCTCAAATGAAAAGTGAGTAGCTTAGACGCTCAGTTCTGTATTTGGCTATACACATTGCATTACTCATGAAAGGGAAAAATACAGAAAACTGGAACAAGAGAAACGTAGAGTGGAGCCAATTTACGGTTTACTTTCACCTTTTTCAAGGAGAATGAACAAAAATCGTGGCTGTTTTTCTACAGGTGTGATGTGTACAGTTTTGGGGTAATTCTTTGGGAACTTTCAACATTGAGATTGCCTTGGCGAGGAATGAACCCAATGCAAATCCACCCCTTATTTGGTTCCGATCTCCATAAACCACATGAAACATATATATGCAGCATATTTGAAGAAGAACCGAAGCAAAAAACTAGAAATCCAAAGTGACGGGGAGAAGAGAAAAGGAAAGTATTCTAAGATTTTGTTAACTACCAGTAGAATACATATTCTACGTTTCATAGAACAAAGACAAAACAGCAGAACGTCTATTCTGCAAAAAGTAGAAGGTTGAGAAAAATGTAAAATATGTATTCCAAAATCTATAGAATGCAACACAAGTTGTAGAATATATGAATGCCAAGTAGAATGCAGAACAATTAGTAGAATATTGATTCTATGTTTGGTAAATTATGGAAACAATACCAGAAAATAAATTCTACAAAATCGTAGAATTGGTACGATTTGTAGAATGTGTATTCTACAAATCGTAGATCTGGTGAAAAAAATATAAATAAAATCGGAATATTTCCTTACAAAATTATCGAATATATTGTTATTTCCTTTTTTGGAATTTTTGTAATTTCTTCGAATTTTAAATTTTTGTTTTTTAATTTTTAACAATAATTAAAGGATATTTCAGTCAAAAAAATGGCAAAAGTCCATTAAATCTTAAAGGGACGAGAGGCTCCTAACTTTGTCATATATTTCTAATTATCCCTTGTTTTTTTTTGCGTTTTCTATAAATAAAAGGATTCTAATTTGGCAGAATATTATGATTTTAATTGCTGATCTACATTAATTATTTTAAAACTTTGGAATATTCTTCTACTACAAGCTTATATATTTCTTTCTTTTAAATGATTAGATTCAATGGCTGAGACAATACGGAGTTTGGAAACGCACTATTTAGATCATACAAACAGGGTACAGAATCACGCAACAGATTTGTTGGCAAAAAAAGCATATGAGAATACGAAAGACTACTTAAAGGAGATGGAATCGTTTCTTGTTTGTCTATATAAGACAAAAGATTGTATCAAAAAACTCAAAACCCTAATTCTGCTTACGGAGCCCTAGTCGCTTTCTTCTTTCTTGGGAGAGATCACAATGAGGATGTCCGATCTTCCACACGATTTGGTAGAGGAAATACTCTCAAGGGTTCCGGCGACAACTCTGAAACGGTTGCGACCTACTTGCAAACGATGGAACGCTTTGTTCAAAGACCGAGGATTCACCGAAAAGCACCATCGCAAAGCTGCAAAGCAGTCTCTACTTGTCATGTTGAAGGAATTTAGGGTTTGTCCAATGAGCGTTGAGATCGATCTCAGCGTCGCTACTCCATCTATAGAGTTTAAGGGTGCACTTGGCCTAAAGGATTATTACCATTCTGATTCACGACAAGTCGATATAGTCGAAGTCTTTCACTGCGACGGTTTGTTGTTATGCACCACCAAGCACAATAGACTCGTGGTTTGGAATCCGTGTTCGGAGGAAACAAAATGGATCCAAGCCAAAACTCGTTACAAGAAATACTCTTCTAAGTTTGCTCTAGGATACCAAAACAACAAATCTTGCCGTAGCTACAAAATATTGACATGTTTGAAATCTATGAGTTTATCTCTGACTCATGGAGGGTTCTTAATGGCATAGCTCTGGACTGTATCATACATGGAGGTAACGGAGTGTCTTTGAAAGGAAATACGTACTGGGTTGCTTCAGATAGAAAAGACGAGTCTTATTGCTTACTCTGTTTTGATTTTACAAGAGAGAGATTTAGACGTTTGAATCTTCCGCCATTTGAGGAGAATATGAGTCTGTGTCTTGTTAGAGAAGAACAACTATCAATGTTACATCAGAGCTTTATTCCATCTAAGATAGAGTTGTGGGTGACCAATAATAAATTTGATAACGAAGCTGAGTTGTTGTGGAGCAGATGCTTTGCAGTGGATTTACACATGGCCGTTAGACGTTTTCTGCTTTTCATGACTTTTTTACTCGACGAGGAGAAGAAAGTGGCCGTGTGTTGCCAAGGAAGTTGTTGGCACCGCAGGAACGAGGTATACATTATTGGAGAGGACGATGAATATTACTCAGAAATCCCTTATGCAAGATCTACAAACAGATCATGGGTACCATTTATTTTCAATTATGTTCCAAGTTTGGTTCAAATCCAGTAAGGTAAAAAGAAAAGAATGAGAAGCTAGTCGATCAAAATAAGCAAGCTCTTTTCTTCATTTTTGGTTTTTTAAAACAAAACCTCTGTTTTCTTTGATTCTTGAATAGATGAATCAGACCTAACAATCTTGCTATATAAGAATCTTATTTCTTTACAAGATTTGTCTTCTTTTTTTTTTATCCATTCGCTATACATGCTTGTTAGATTCATCACACTATACTATAGCTACAGAGGACAAGGTGCAAGAAGGAAGCAGCACTAAGCAAAAACATCTATCATCAAGCAAAAAGCAATTAAAAACTATCTGAAACCTGGAAGAGATCAAAACTTGTAGAAGCTAGGAACGCAAATGAATGATGAAATCAACTGTATGATCCATTGTTTCAGTGCCTCCCATGGAGAGCAATAAAATCGCTAGATCCTCTTTCCCCCACTGTCTCAGTCCGTTGCTCAGACTCTTCAACACTTCTGTATCGATCTCTGTCACCCAACGTGGCAGACAGCTCACCATTAGACTCACCACACCGGAAATATAGGTCCGCCAAGTTGCTGTCTCGCATCCCACTGATATTTTCCCGTCTAAGGCACTCGCGAGGAACTCCAAGTGGCTTCCCAAGATTCCTTGGCGGCGTTTTGATGTAGCTGATCTCGAGTCCACGCCCCAAGCGAATGCTCCACATAGGACCACAAAGTAGGCAAGGGCATGCCCTCTTAGTTCTGCAACTAGATCTGATGGTTGTTCTCGGTCTGACTTGTCAACCGATAGAAACCAAGACGGGATGGTTTCTTTGATGAGTAGGTGGACCACACCTAAGCCACCGGTTAGCCATACCAATGAGGCACTAAGCGAAGCGGCAAGCTTGACTTGAGTCATTGCCGTTGCTAGTGAACTCTGTCCGTATCTTGATCCGTTCTTCACCGTCTTCAGCCTTTTCAGATTCTCCTTCGAGAGTCTGTTCTGGGCTATATCCTCCACAGAATGTATCAGGAGAGAGAAAATCTCTTCCGTTACAGAGACAGTATCTCTGAGAGCACGATACATACGGAGATAGAGAATCCCTGGTGCTACAGGAGATATCCCGCCATAGAAATGAGAGCCAAATCCATGGCCAAGAAGAGCTCCAACACCACCATCATTTGACATGGGGGCAGCATTCAATCCGAGAGTAGCACTGAAGCAGTTTCTGAGGAGCTGAACCACCGCGTCTGGGTTGTGAAGAAAGACGGTGCGAGACGCAGAGAAAACAAGGAAGTCAAACCAACGTTTCGCCTTTTGGGTCCATAACGAAGCTACAATAGGCATGCAAGGCCAAGGGCAGCCTGCAGCCAAGCACTCCAGAGCTGGGCCGGCCAGGTTGAGAAACCGCTCTGAAGCTTTGTCGATTTTGTAAGTAATGGTCAGACTTACAAAAGCGGCTAAAGGTAAAGGAAGCGTTGCCGGAGAACTTCCTCCTGCTAGAACACAGCAAGAATCAACCATAAGTTCGAAAAGACAAGTTTAACTAATCTAGGCAAAGCTTAGTTTAGAGAGAGAATTGTACAGAGGTAAGCTAAACCAACATAATTGGTGTTTAAACACGTTTCATAATTTTACCTGGAGCAAGGCTAGGGATATCAACGCCTGTTGTTGCGAGAATTTTCTTTATATATTCCTCAACATTGGATAGATTTGTAGCCGGACTTGGCCAATCCACGCCGTTCATGAATGCTGGCTTCCAAACACCTCTACTCACCTCAGACGAGAAGTAGCTAACTATTGTTGCTAATGATGCCGGGAGAAAGTCTGCTAAATCTTTCAGCCCTGAAAAACCAACACTTGTTACCACAAACAAAATCATTTTACTGTAAGAAAAGCATATGATTTAACAACTGATCAACACAGTCAGACATCTCTCGCTGACATTCAAAGTTGCAAAAGGTCATATAAGCTGATGTTATTATTGCACATGAAAATACGATGATAACCTTTCTCTCTCTCTGTTTACATATCTATGCAAACTGATCCAATAAAACAAAAGAAAGCATGAGACACAAACCTGTTGCTAACTCACGAGGAGAAAGCCTTCCATGAGTACAAGCTGTAAAAGCAGCATCTACAACATATGGAACGGCTTTGAGGATATCCCAAGCAGGAAATTCGGGTCTTAGAATGCTATCTTCACTCGCAGCTCCCGATGAACTGCTTGTGCCCGAATTAACTGGATTTAAAGTCTGACTGCCTCTGACCTTTCTGAATATCATGTTGAGAAGTGCTTCAACTGTCTGGTGGACGGGAGATCCATGTGTAAGTCCAGATAATGTGGAAGCTATGCATCTCTGGTGCTGCCTATACCAGATTTTCAGCTTGGGGAACGAGTCAACAAACACGGGTTGGCAAGATGCGGACATTGCAACTTCTGAAAGTCTCTTTCTGTTTCGGTCTCTATTAAGGGTCTCCGAGGAAACAAGATGAGAATTACGCACTAAAAGAAGATGTTCGGGAGTGAGTTGGGAGCCAACTGTGGGCACATCTCCTACACCATGCTCAATAGGAGGATGATTGAATCTCCAAAGCTTTAAAAGAAGAGTGAAAGCATTTGAGAAAACAGAATATGCTGAGATTTCTTCTCCAGAAGGAAGAGTCCATGATACACTTGGGGTGTAAGATCCAAACTCTTCACAGATTGGCATTAGTGAGCAAGCAAGTTGCGGAACCTAAAAAGCAGTCATCAAATTCTCATATTATATCTTCCAGCAAATTCGGTATCAATTCCAAGAAACTCGAAGCATAATTCACATACCATGCCATGTAAAGAGAAAATCTGAATGCTGTCAACAGATCCTATTCCAACAATAACAACATTCAGCATGCAGGCATAACCAATCAAATGACTTTCGGCCCCGGAGTAATCTGCTGGAGCGGGTGGGGAAAGTAATCTTGTAAGAAATTCAACAGTGTGTTCCTGTACATTGAAGAAAAACAGGTTAAGCAAACGGGTGTAGTCAAGCAGTAAATTCAACCGAATTTTCACTGGTGGACGTAATGCCAACCTGTATGTTCCAACCCCGTGTGAGAGAAGCCCCACAAAGCACTGTAGCTGCAGATATCTTCTCATCATCCGATCCTTTGACTGCAACCTCATATAGTTTCTCGAGCTCTGCTAAGCTTCCATCAAATCCATGAGCTTAAATTTCAGTGGCTTTACTCTTGGTAAATTTTTAAAAAAGAGCATCTGACTCTTCCTGGCTAAGAAACAAAAAGGAATAACTGAAGAAGAGGCAGAACTTAAGTAAAACTAGAATGCAACCACTCTTCTCACTGAGGCGACCTTGGATTAAGGAAATGTGTTGTAGAAGTTGTGGTCTTCTTACGTTATGACTTTGAAATTCGGAAGCTTACAAGTTTTCAATTTTTTAAATTACGACCAGCCATGATTTGGAGGGAAGACTATGTGGATGAAGCAGTGTACAACTAATAGCGCAACAAGAAATAAAAAGAAAATAAGAACTCATTTTACCTTGAAGCAGGAACTGAAACTAATGCATTCACCATTGCAGCATTTAGTGGGGCCCCTTTCACAAATGACGACCAGCAAGGTACTTCACTCGGCAGGCTGTGAGGTATTTGGTTGATTCGGCCATTAACATAACCAGCCCACGAATAGGCCGACGTATCCAGTATATTTCTTGCAATACAAGCCTCAACTATCAAGTGGCGCATGTTTCCAGCTACGACATATACATAAAATATGTCAGACAAGAAAGAGAACCCATAACATCAACAAATGACAACAATCAAGAGACATTAATCATGAAGCACATGAAAACAAACAAATTGGTTTAACAGAGCAGAATTTTTATTAACTTACAACAGTTGATAGGCATGTCCTTCATGTTTATGACATCAGAACATGACTTTCCAACATTTCCACCAGACAGAAATATGATTGCCTTTGTGGCAGCCTTGTTGGCAGCAGAAACAACGCAATTTGGAGGATGCAGCAACCCAGGGAATTCACCAAGGACCTTCAAACTTGTAATAAGATCATCTTGCAGCTTTTCCATGACAAATTCATACTCTCCCTCTTCAATAAGGCTCGCGACGACGAGAGGTACAATACATAATGACATGCACAGCCTTGTGTCCAGTCGAGGAATAGGTCCCTCAATAGGATCCCTTTCCTAGCAATAAAAAAAGACAAGAAAATCAGAAGAGCCATTGGATGTGGAAAATCTGAACTTATCATGGATGACTGACTAACAACCAAATAACACAGCTTTCAGTCTAGCCTAGTTAACTCAAGAGCAGAAATGAACTTTAGGAAAAAGAAAGTCTTAGAAATTATAGCAGTCAATTTTTGCAGCAATATGAACATAACCAAATAACAGAACCAATCACAAAAACACACGGTGTATGTAAACTTTGCAAGAAAGAGCAAATGCATTTTTTTGGTTGACCACATAGTGATGAAATTTAAACAGGAAGAGATTAGTCCTACCCTTTGAACAAGTCGGAGAGCTGATATCCAAAGACCCAAGAAGGTGTCATGCCAAGTGCTCCCATTAATTTCTTTAAGTGTTTTAACTAGACCTGAAATTTTTGTTTTGTTTGAGTCATCTCATTATATATTTGAGATATCTCCTCTTTCGTTAACGCCACAAGTGAAAGAAGATGGAGTCTGCAAATTACCGGTAATGATTTCAATCGCACTCGTTGGGTTTACTTGATATCCATCCATAGCATCTTCAAATACCAGATCAAGAGGAAGCCAGAGTGAAGAGAGACTTGCTCCATGGCATAAGCCAGCAAAGGAAGCGAGAGTTCCAAAATCCACAATTGAATTGGACTTCCGTAATGAAATTACTTTGCTGTCATAAGAATACCCAAATCGTCTGCTCGAAATCAACTGCAACAGATCCCCAGAGTTTATAACCTTTGAATTTCTTAAGGCCGATGACTTTTCTCCAAGCACCTGTACTCTCCGGACAAATTCATGCCAATTTGAAGCCCTGAGAAAGAAATAGATAGCAAACATTAAAAACGGAGAAAATACTTGTCAAAATTCAGTTCAGCAAAATATCTGCTAAATGCAAAACAAAATGACGATGATCCCATATATATATATAAAAGAAGCTTTACTCTCATGCTTCAACATAGCAGATAGATTGTGGATATGATTTCAGATGAACTATTATGCATACCAGTTGGAGGATACCAAGTAGAGGAAACTGGAGGTCACTGTATTTCTGAGGAATTCGGCAATCATCTCGATAGCCATGATGGTATTCAAAGTCTGTAACTTCTCGTGAGATGATGCTGTCTTTTCATTATATCTCTCAGGAGCATCAATTTCCATATCTTGAGACTTGATCACCCACTGGGAACTCGGGTCTTGGCTTAGCTCTAGTAAACCTTCATCACTTAAGCATGCATCTAGCAGCTGTGACACCGTCTTAAAAACGAATTCTACTAAAAGTACACCAGGTTTGCTTGTTTCCAGACCAAATAACTCTGGAAGACGAAGAATGTTGGCTACTGAATTCATAACGCTGTACAAAAGAAGAAGGACGATAAAATTACAAAGCATTAATGATGCTGATTGAAACAAACATTAGCTTTCAAATAGAAGGAGCCAACTATGTTTATTAACAAGTCCAAGATCAGCCAAACATAGTAATGAAACAGTAGTGAGTAAAGTATCAAACAGTACTTACTTCTCGTAGTGAGGTCCGGTAATATGATCTTTAACCCTGAAAATATTTCTCTTGAGAAGCTCAAGGTAAATTCTATAAGCCGCTATTTGCGTAGACCTGTTTGGAACAACTCTGCAAGAAACCAACAATCACAAAACACGAATAAGATACGACTTTAAAACTCTCATCAACTAAAACAAGATCCGCAAATCTAAGATCCCATTTGCAAAATTCCTAGAGATTTTGTTCTTTTTCGCTAGTTTACAAACTTCAATTCACCAATTTACAAAGAAATCGCCAATCAATGAGCTATTAAACAAAAATGGATTAGATAAAAGTTGTTAAAAAATACCTGTCAGCAAGCAGAGCAAGAACAACGAGAGGAGAAACAAGCTTCAAGGCCATAGCTCTTTCAAGGAACTTCCAGAGAACAGGGACGTTATTATCCCAACAAATGTAGGAGACGAGAACCTCCGCGAGCTCCGTCGACGGGAAGTCCACGACGGATTTCAAGCTCGCCGATAAATGGGTAGCCCAGAGACGAGCATCGACGCACTGTTCCTGAGCTATCTTCGTCAGCTCAATGACTCCATCCCAGACGGTTCTCCGTCCGGGAACCACCATTTTTTCCGTTCAATTTTGTCAATCTCTGTGAAGATTGAGAGAGAGAGCGGTTAAAGAAACAGGAAACTTTCAGATTTGATATGGGAAAAAAGAGAAATTACGCGTGTGCGTTTGTGTAACTGTGTGCGTCTACAAAATGACTGAATAGTCCCTGTGACAAAGAGAGAGATAGATTCTCGGAACTAAGTCAGTGCGTGTGTGAATCCCGAGACAAAGATGTCAAAACTCAAAAGATTTCTTTTTTCTTTTTTTTACAGGATTGATTTTAGGCTTCTAATGAAAATGGTGTAAGAAATGGAAAGAGTATGGGACAAACGGAATAGTAACAAAATTGTATATACAGATATTTCGTCTTCTTAATATCTATTTCGTTCTATTTTGGTTTGTTTCTATTCAATGTATTGTAAAAATAAATAAATCGGTTTTTGATTGGTTCTTCAAATTTTGGATTTTTTTAAAAACATAAAAAAGTTGCTTTAATTTATTAATTTATTAGTCTAAAATCTATTTTGTATTTTTATAAAGCTATCAATATAGGGTTTAAATTGATTAAAAACAATCCATCTATGTATATGTTTCAAAAATTAAATTGGATTTTGGTAGAGAATATATCTTGAGTATTAAATATATATATATATTAAGATGTAGATATCTGTTTTATTCTGAAATCAAAATATATGTATATATAAGTATAAAATTACCAACCTTTCAAAGTTTATCTGATAAAAAAAATTTTTTTTAAGATTCAATCATTATTTAAACATTATTTTAAATAATGATTAAATAATTTTGGGAAAAAAAGTAATGGGGGTGCCAAGAGGTATGGGGGTGCCAAGAGGAGAGTTAAGCCATGATTTCGAAGTCTGACTTTTGGGAAAAAAAATTGCATGTAAGATTAAATCCAAGAAGAGCTTTTAGGTAAATAATGCAAGAAAATACCACTTTAGTCAAAATTTCCTGCTTTGGTTATATATCTAATGGATAAACATTACCATTTGTTGACATTGCCATTTTCTACAGATCTTTAATTTCTAAATTGATATAGAGTGGTCAACAACATTTCTTCCAAATTTCGCAATTTTGGCATCCAATTTACAGAATAAATGCAAATAACTTTTTAAAAAGATGAAAATTATCAATGGCATTTTGAGTTACTTTTTTAGTTACCAAAAAATGTATTTGATTTTTTGAGGTTACAAAAATAACATATACGCATCTTATAATGTTTATTCATTTGTTTACTTGGACCCTTGTCATTATGAACCTAAAAGATATTATGCTAATTGGCTTAAACCTATCCAAAGATATTATGAACCTAAAATCCGGATTTCTTTTGTTATAAAAATATTCTTTATCTTGGAACAACTTTTTTTTCAATGAAGTAACTTGTTACAACTTTCTGTAGATCTAATTTTTATTTTCAATATAACAATGACGTTTGAACTGTGTGTGTTTAATGTTTTATTAAGTAAAATAAAATGCATTTCCTTCGATATTCGACCCCCAAAAAAAAAAAGCATTTCGATAAACAATTTTATGAGATTGGTAGATGAATACATGGAAGGATTACTAAACTAACTTTAAAAACCTTAATTACTAGAACAATGTAAATCTTTCTAAATTGCTAGAATAACTTAAAATATATATAATATACCGATTTTGTCATTTTGGCCTTTGTTAATAAAAACGTAATTACGATATTGCCATTACTATTTTTAATCCACATCAGCGCGCACAGATAAACAAGTCTACCGTTCTTTGACGGTAGACTTATTTTTCGGCCGGTAGACTTATTTCGGTAGACTTATTTTTACGACATGGTAGATATGTTTTCGGGCGGTAGACTTATTTTTTTGGGTAGATTTATTTTTAATGACGGTAGATTTGTTAAAGATTGGTAGATTTAACGGGAGATCGGTTGACATTTTGGGTAGACATTTGACCAAATTGGTAGATTTATTTCCTTTGATGGTAGATTTATCTCATCCGCGGTAGACTTCTTTGTAATGACGGCAGAATTATCATTGGATGGTTCGTTTTTTGGTGACGGTAGATTTATTGTAATGACAGTAGACATATATTATCGTGGTAGACTTATTCTTAAAACGGTAGATTTAATTTTAATGACGGTAGATTTATTAAAAAAACGGTAGATTTATATAAACTTTCGGGATACACGAAATTGGTAGACTTATCATAAGTTGGTAAATTTATCAAAATTTGGTAGATTTATCTGAATTTGGTAGATTTATCTAAACTTGGTAGATTTATCTGACATTTATCATTTTTATTTGACGGTAGATTTATTAAAATAATAATAAATAAATAAAACAATTACATTAATTTTTTTAAAAATCAAAAACATCTCCAAAAAATTGAAAACAAATTCCGAAAAAATCGAAAAACTTCCAAAAAGTCTAAAGTTAAGAAAAACTAATTTTAAATTTTAAATATTATATTTTAGCTTAAGCATTTTTGAACTAAATTTTTTTAAAAACTCAAAAAATACAAAAATCCAAACAATTCTCAAAATTTTATAAAATTTCAAAAATTCATGAATAACACATCACGGTTAAAAACATATATCACATCACACCAAAATAATTGTATCAAAACCCTAAAGATAATTAAAATAAGACAAAAGACATGTTTAAATAATATTCTAAAACAATTCTTTATAGCGTAGGTAAAATAATTAAGAAATTTGTTTTCATGGATTTTTAATTTTATTTTAACCGTGTTGTGTTATTCATGGATTTGTTTTTATTTTTTGAGTTTTAGAAATTTGTGAGAATTTGTTTGTATTTTTGAGTTTTTAGAAATTTTTTATTCAAAAATTCAAAATTTAAAAATAATAAATTTTATTTAAAATTTAAAATTATTGTTTCTTAACTTAACATTTTTTGGATTTTTTTTAATTTTTTGGAATTTTTTTTAAATTTTTTGGAAATTTAATGTAATATTTTATCTATTTATAAATATTTTATCATTAAATATAAACACTGTTTCAAACCGTGTATAGTTCGGTATACATCTGTGAACAAGATGTTGTAAAATGAATACACGGTTCACAGTTGGAGATTTAAAATGGGCAACAAAAATAATTTGGGTATTAAAAAGCTTATTATAATAAAGTTAGGCCGTATTTTATGGAATTTTCCCTATATATAATATGGAATAACGTGTAACTAGACATTAAGAAGTGATCAACTTTGGTTATGTTTATGTCTTTGATGATGTATACTTCATGATTATGTGTTTGGTTTTGCTACGCTTATTGTGTTTTTTGGTTAAGTTACATGAAGACTTGTTTACGTTTTGCTAGAATTCGTGTGTTTTGGTGATGTACTGTTTACGTTTCTTTCAAACTCTTCAAACTATTGGTATTGCTAATGTTATGTATGAAATTAGTATGTTTGACTTTAAAGTATTGTGTTAATAAACACCACATAGAATTTGTATGTTATAATTATATGTGGCTCATGTGTTTTTGTTTTAAATCTCACTAATTTTGGTTATCAATACTAAGCAAATATTAAACTAAATAAAGTTACTGATTTCGTCAAGCACCTTTAAAAATCATCGTGGACTGTCTTACAATCACTAATTCAAAACACAAATATACCATCATTTAGAATTCAATTATCATTTGTACAAATTCAAAAACAAATCTACCAAATCCAAATCTCCCATTAATTATACTCTTAAAAGAATACGTTGAATCGAAGACGGAAATGTCGCCGTAGACTCGGCCGCCGTCGTGAAGCCCAGGAACCTGTCGGAGATAACATCAATTTAACACTATCAATTGAAAATAGAACAAATGAAACAAGTCTACCATAACGGATTAAACAAGTCTACCAGAAAAACGGATTAAACAAGTCTACCAGAAAAACGGATTAAACAAGTCTACTATAACGTTTTAAACAAGTCTACCAGAACATTTTAAACAAGTCTACCAGAACGTTTTAAAAAAGTCTACCAGAACGTTTTAAACGTTTTTAACAATTCTCCCTAAATCTACCACTTGTAGCGAAATTTCGTCGAACAAGTGGTGTGCATACCTCATGAAGCCGCATATCAACCAAAAACTTGATATGCTGAGTTTTACAATCACTAATTCAAAACACAAATATACCATCATTTAGAATTCAATTATCATTTGTACAAATTCAAAAACAAATCTACCAAATCCAAATCTCCCATTAATTATACTCTTAAAAGAATACGTTGAATCGAAGACGGAAATGTCGCCGTAGACTCGGCCGCCGTCGTGAAGCCCAGGAACCTGTCGGAGATAACATCAATTTAACACTATCAATTGAAAATAGAACAAATGAAACAAGTTTACCATAACGGATTAAAAAAGTCTACCAGAAAAACGGATTAAACAAGTCTACCAGAAAAACGGATTAAACAAGTCTACTATAACGTTTTAAACAAGTCTACTAGAACATTTTAAACAAGTCTACCAGAACGTTTTAAAAAAGTCTACCAGAATGTTTTAAACGTTTTTAACAATTCTCCCTAAATCTACCACTTGTAGCGGAATTTCGTCGAACAAGTGGTGTGCATACCTCATGAAGCCGCATATCAACCAAAAACGAGGGTTTTCTCTCCTTTCACCGGGAACCCGCGTCTCCCCTCCGCGCGTCGCCTCAAGAACGTCCAAACGACGCCGGATCTCGTCGCCCTCGGAAGGAACTCGCCGAAGAAGATGAAAAAAACTCATAAGAAACAGAAAAGTTCCTTACCTACTCGTCGCCGGAATTAATGGCCGTGAGGTTGGAACGCCGGAGTCGGAGTATATCTCGCCGGAGAAGACGAGAGGTTAAGAACATTTTAAACAAGTCTAACAGAACGTTTTAAACAAGTGTACCAGAACATTTTAAACAAGTCTAACACAACGGATTAAACAAGTATACTGTAACATTTTAAACAAGTCTACCACAACAGATTAAACAAGTCTACCATAACGGATTAAAGAAGTCTACCAAAACGTTTGAAACAAGTCTACCAAAACGTTTTAAACAAGTCTACCATAAAGTTTTAAACAAGTCTACCACTACGTATTAAACAAGTCTGCCACTATTAGCGGAATTTTGTCGAACAAGTGGTGTGCATACCTCATGAAGCCGTATATCAACCAAAAAACAAGGGTTTTCTCTCCTTTCACCGGGAACTCGCGTCGCCCTTCCGCACGTCGCCTCAAGAACGACCAAACGACGCCAGATCTCATCGCCTTCGGAAGGAACTCGCCGGAGAAGATGAAAAAACTCATGAGAAATAAGAAAAGTTCATTACCTACTCGTCGCCGGAGTCAATGGCCGTGAGGCTGGAACGCTGGAGTCGGAGTATATCTCGCCGAAGAAAACGAGAAGACGAGAGGTTAAGAACGTTTTAAACAAGTCTACCAGAACGTTTTAAACAAGTCTACCATAACGGATTAAACAAGTCTACCAAAACGTTTTGAACAAGTCTACCATAACGAATTAAACAAGTCTACCGTAACGGATTAAACAAGTCTACCAAAACGTTTTAAACAAGTCTACCATAACGTGTGTCGGGAATCAAACGTGTTTTTGCCGGAAAGAGGCGACAGAGCAGATCTGGTGGATCTACAACTTGAAGAATCCCGATATGTATCTCTGCAACTCAAATCAACGAAGCTATAAATCCCTTGACCTGAAACTTTACCAAACCGACAGTGAGACGAGACGAAACAAACCAGAAAATAAGTCTATCATAAATTAGTAAAAGTCTACCAAAACGTATCAAAAAAGTCTACCACAACGTATCAAACAAGTCTACCGTCAAGATTTTAAACAAGTCTACCATCAAGATTTTAAACAAGTCTACCACAACATCTTAAACAAATCTACCGCAATGTATTAAACAAATCTACCGCAAATGAAAATCTACTAATAAATCTACCATCATTAGGGGCATTTTATCGAACAAGTGGTGGGCGTACCTCATGAAGCAGCATATTAACCAAAAAAATGTTTGAAAGTTCGACGAGCACGTGTTCGGCGGCGGCGCCACGTTCGTAACCGTACCATCCGTCGGTCCAGAGTTTCCGGTGGAGCAAACGACGACGATCCGTCGTTAGGGAGCCGCTTTTAACCGTGTCGTTGCCTTGGCCGAAGATGTTGGCTCCGGGGAGCAGATCTGGTGGAAGACGGCGGTGGAGCAGTCGGAATCAACGCCGGAGATCCATTCACCATCACTGAAATCCGTTGGCGGAGGAGAGAGAAGAGGAAGAAGAAGAGGGAGAGGAGAGGAGAGGAGAGAGAGGGAGAACCAAAAAAAGTAGAAGAAAAAAGAGAGAGAGTCGTGGAGATGTTTGATTTTTTTTTTTTTTTTTTTTAGATTAATAATTAATATTTTAGTTATTTAAAAACATGAGAATGGTAATTTCGTTATTAAAACGAAAAATCATATTTAAAGGTCTTTTGACAACTTTTGAAGGTTATTTTAGTTAGTGATATCACTACTTTTGAAGGTTATTATAGGTAATTTTCTCATGAATACATTTTCGATGTTTTTTTTTGATACCATGCATATACATAAACTTTAAAACGCTATATAAATATTAATTTTTGATAAATAAAAAAAGCTATATTGCAAAATAAAAATTAGAAAGAAAGTACAAAAGATGCAGAACCTAAGAAGTTGGTGAATTGAAGAACACGAAAAATGATGGATGACGCACATGAATCCAGCTTTTATGTTCTCGTTATTCTATAAACAAATGGGACAATATATCATCTCTAGATCCAAAACTTGATGTCTATCAGATAGGTAATGGTTAGATTCGAGTACTTGCCTTTGACAATTTTATAATTGAAATTATTAAAGAACTATTGCATAGGACTAGGAGGATTGTATTTAGTGAAGAGGTTGGCCAATGAATTTCAAACTTCAATACTAAAACATCTATCGCATGCGATTTCAGTTTTTTTTTTTGTTATGTTTCTTAAAACTGCTTTTAACCTAGTAGTCATCAAGGATAATATAAACTTCGGAAGTGTGGGCTGGACTAACCACATGATTTCTCAACATTCACTATTCTACTGATTGGCAAAGCATTGTATTCATTATCTCGGACGCAAGGTTAGCTCATATCCCCTTATTCCTCATTCGATATGTGCTCCAAATCGCGATCCATAGCATATGTAAGGAGAGAAATTCAAGATGTCATGGAGAAAGACCCATGCTCCATATCGACTAATCAAGCTAATTGATAAGCAAGTGTGAAACCGTCTTCTTACGATTCGAGCTTCGGAAGATCATAAACTTGAAGGAAGCCTTATGTTTTGGTTTGCTACAAGACTCTTATAAATCTTTGTTTCAAATTTTCCGTTTGGTTTTTTTCTTTCAAAAATCAAACTATAGTAACACTTTCATGTATAAAAAAAACTTTTTTGTTCTTGAATAAATTTTACATTCAATTCAATTAAAAAAATAAAAAAATAAATCAGAGAATTTCAATTATTTCTCATGAATTTCAATTATTTCTTGAATATAGTAAGTCAAGATATATTTCAATAATTTTTTTAAAGGGTATTTCTTGTAGTTTCGAAAAATGGTATTTTTGAAATTTTCATTAACTAATAATTTTAAAGGTATTTCGATAATTAAATTTCAATAAATTTATTTAAGTTTCTATGAAATTAAGTGTAGATTTTCAAAAAACAATATCAGTGTTTAGTGAATCTAACTAAATTTCTCTAAAAACATAAATTAAAAGCTTAAACTATGCTCTATTTTAGGTAGAATTCGTTTTTGTTGGTAAGACTACTTAATACTATAACTTCCTAAAAAGGAAATATAATTTTTTTTGTAATATTTATGGTCTAGATTGGTCCATTTCTTTCGATGAACGAAATTAAATTCTATAGCCAAGCACCATTGAAATTGTAGTGAGACAATTCGAATTCCGGTTCTTTAATCTTAAGATGAATCTTTCAACTACTAGATCACCATGAAATGATTGTTTACACGTTATCATTTAGAAAATCAAAAAAAAAAAAAAAAGAGGGTAGGATTTAACCAACAAAAAAATAGATTGTAGTATTTTCCTATCACCCATTAAAACAAGGTAAACAAAAAAGTAGCAAAATAGAAACTTTTTTTTTGACAACAACAAAATAGAATAACATTGACAAGAAGACAAATGAAAAAGATAATTGGATTAGTGGTTAGGAGTAGGTGGAGATGATGCTAGTGGAGGTTGGGGATGGTCCATCACCAGTTTCTAATCGAAGATATAGTCCTACCGTTTGCTTTAATCTCGAATTGAAATGCTGCATGTTTCCTACCTTTTTCTGAAATTTGTTATCTATACACCAATATGTAGTCTAAAGCTTTTATTCCGTTAGAAAATTAAAAATCAAGCAATCTTTAAAAAAGTTACTGGTCCACTGTTCAACAAACTACCATCATGTATAATTTATATTAAAAAATTTTGTATTTATATTCTGTAGAATTTGAATGGTTGCAAAAGGTATTTATATATAGTAAAATTTTCAAGTCACGCAAATGATCTACATCTTAAATCATTCTTTTTTTTAATCATCATAGATTACTAGAAAGATGCTAATCAAGATTTCGATCAAGAACGAGAAAGAGATGAGTGGAAAAGAGATCGGACCCAAAACAAAAAGCCCCTTTTGATTATGTTAATTAAGGGTTTGTTTGGTTGATGTCTACTTCAAGTAAGAATCATATCTTTGGTTGGTGAACACACACAAACACTAGTCACTATAGTGTGGCTCATGTTTTTTTGTCCACTTGTCTGAGAACGACGGTGTTTGTGGTTTCAGATTTAGACTGCGCACCTTCTCATCTTCACACCAATTCCCATAATTTTTCATACATAGTACTTTTTCTCCATCATCGATCCAAGGTTTATCCATTGATATTTTGTACCTTATAATATTAGTTGATTTAGTTACGACCATTTTTTCCTTATCATATATAGTAAAAACGAACTGAATTTTTGGAATGGAGCTCTTTCATTCATCCTAAACCGTAAAACTCGATTAATATCCTTAAAATCAGTTCAAATTAAGTTTTTTTAAAAATTCATAATTTGTCGTACCGATTATCAAAAATTGGGCTTTAAATTGGTTTTGTTTCGTAATAGTGGGCTTCAAATGGAGTTCTCTCATTCATCATAAACCGTAAAACTCGGTTAATATCCTTAAAATCGGTTCAAATTAAGTTTTTTAAAAATTCATAATTTGTTGTACCGATTATCGAAAATTGGGCTTTAAATTGGTTTTGTTTCGTAATAGTGGGCTTCAAATTGACTAGGGTTTGTAATTTTAAAATTAAATTTTCAAAATTATCATATTAAAAAAAAATCAGAAACCCTAGCTTGATCTATGGTCTATAAATACAACACATTTAAACCGTATTTAGAGCATTCGATTCTCGAGTTCTATTAGGTTACGTGTTTAATATTTTTGAGATCATGTTTTCGATTTTTTAGTTCTATTTATTGATAGTTTTCCATTATACTTGCTTTTCGGTTGTTTGTGCTTGTATTCATCTAATTTTGTTTTTGTTTTTGTATTTGCTATTGAAGATTGTTTTTTTTTTCTTTCGGGTCTCCGGTGTCAAGGTATATTCTAATTTTTATTATATTTTCATGGATTCGTTTATGAGATCTAACGTTTTTTTTTTTTTTTCTCTTGAAGCTTATTTTCTTTCTTTCTTTCGGATCTCCGTTGTCGAGGTATTTCCTAATTTATATTCTATTTTCACGGATTCATTTATGAGATCTAATTTTTTTTTTGTTCTTGAAGGTTGTTTTCTCTCTTTCGGATCTCCGGTGTCGAGGTATATCATAATTTAGATTCTATCTTCATGGATTTGTTTTCTCTCTTTCGTGTCTCTTTTGTCGAGGTATATCCTAATTTTTGGGTGTTATGAGATTCTCCAAATATTTGTTGTTGTTTATGTGTTTTGTTTTTGAGCCCCTTGCTAATTTATTGGTTTTGAAACTTTCTCTTCGTGTTTTATTTTTAGCTTCTATTTATTTGGGGTTTTACGGATCCGGTTATGTCTTTGTCGAGGTGTTCTACATATTCTTTGGGGTTTTGGTTTGTTGCGGAGTGTTTCTGGTATTGGTTTCAATGGGATTTATTCTATGAGGAGTCTCTGTTGTCATAGATCTTGCCGGCTTTGAGTCTTATCTCTGTTTTGGATTCTTATCTTTGTCGGAAACCCTAACGCAGGAACGAAGAAAACGACGACATATGTGACTATTCATACGAAAGATGGGTTCATAGCGGACGGCGTGACGTGGACGAAACGTCTTATGGAGAAGATGGTCGGTTTGTACATCCTGGTTTGCGTTGTCTGAATAATGGAAGAAAAAAATTCTGATTTTCGACAACGGCGATGGCAACCACATGCTTGCGATCTTTCACGGTAACTTATTTTTATTGTCACACTGTTATGTTATTTTTCTTGGACCATAAGGTATTGTTCTAGATTAAATCAAACATTTAGTTTATAAGATTACAAGCAATTCGTTGATCCGTTAGAGTTATAGAGTTACAATCACTACTTATAAGCCAATGTTTAATAAAACAGTTGTTCAATTTGATTTGCGAAAATGACTTTGCATTGCTTTTGTAGCTTTAAATGTTGAAACTCGGACCGGAGGTAAGGCACAACAGGGATGTGTTTACAAACGGTGTTTGTGTTTGACACGTTGTCTTTTTGGTTGATATTTACCATCGTTTAGGTTTTATTTAGCTTGCTAATTGTATGTGTTATTTGTTCGTCATGATGTACCTGGGGCTCTTTTTTGTTGTTTAAACGATCAACGTACAAGCATCATCATATTGATTTTTTTGTAATTTGTTGCTTTGGGAATGACACCTTACCAGTTATGTCATCTTTGCAGGAAAATTGACTTGCAGAATCACAACTGAGAAGGTTTATGATCTCACCGCCTTTTTCGTGTAAGCGGTTCTCGAACCTGTCTGTAATTTATTATTCTTTGCCATTCAATGTTATAATTTCCCTTTGTTAGGTCATGTGAGATCAAGACGTATTTAGTTTCTACTTTCTATCTAGAGAGTAGATTACATAATAGATTTGCAGAAGTATTTTCTCGGTGTAAAGAAATTGTACCTCAGCTTAAGCTCGCAGGTTAATTTTCTTTCTCTGGCTTGCTAGCATTTTGTATCTCTTTCTGAAACGCAAGTTGAGTCTTATCCTTTGATCTATTCGTTTATTCTTATTAGTATTTTCTTTGCAGATGCTTGACTACATTGTACTCGGTGGTGAGAGTCTCACTTAATTATTACATCCACACCTATATGTTCTCACTGTTATTGATTTGCTCTTTCTTATTTTAGCTTACTCTGTTTTTTTTTCTCTATATGGTTTATTTTGATTTTTAGAATATGCTGAACTACAAGACATAGATTTTTTAACTCTTCTCCGAGCACATAAAACCAACTTTCTTCATTCCAACCACAAGCTCTCCCCATCCTAACTATATCTAAAGACCCATATTCATCAAAATCACGAGAAGAATGCGAAGGCGAGTACATCGCCGAGTTGGCTCGCCAGATGACTCATTTCGCCATATGCTTCAAGACGGACAAACATCAACCGGTACCAAATTATTTTTACTCATTTCGGTTTTGTGGTGATGGTTCTGGCTCTCGCATCGATTCTTTGGTCACCATTCGCTTCCATATATTGCAGCCCAACAGTCTTTTGTTTCTCGATTTTCCTCTTTGGCTCAGTCTGTGGTAAGGCTCTGTATTGTTTGTTCTTTCACATTTACACATGTCGGCTCTACTATTTTCTTTGTTGCTTTTGTCTATCATACTCATGGTTTGATATGATTGTCTTTCCTTTTATCTCTCACAGTCATGTTTTTTTTATGCTTGGGTATCGTACAAATGTGTTTATTATGATTGTGTCTATTTTTGTGAGATCCTAACTCAGACATTACATCCATACCTAATAACTCACATCAAACACTTCTATGTTATGTTCTGCAAGGAAGCTCAAGGTCTAGATTTGAATATTTGTTTTAATGGAAATAGATTCAAAACGGGACACTCAAATTCAACTTTAGAGTTGCAGAGGTACCACATGAACACATTTTTGGGGGTCTTTTCATTTTCCAGTCAGAGAAAAGATGCTTTAAAGCTAGCTATTTTTTTGCTATCTGTGAATAAAGAACCTCTTACTTCCCTATTAGAATTTGTTAGTCTTCCTCAACTAAATGTTATTACGCTTAAAAGGATAACTCAAGCCATTAATATAGCTTCTTAGGGGTTTGTTTTGTGGTTAGGTGGCTGCACTGAGAGAACTAAAGAAGGAAAAAATAGATTACTTTGGCGGTTGCATAAAGGTTGGCACATCAAAGAAGAAATCTTTGAGCATATGCGTTTATGGAAGCCAGCATATTGAAGGAAATGGCGTCAAACAAAGACAAAGTTAGAGGACCATTTATAAGAGATTGTCGTTTTCATGACGCCTCGACCTCTTTACGGATCGTTTAGAGGATGTAGCCAGCTGAAACTATGAGGAGGTCCCAATTCTTTGCAAGGATATACAAAAATACTCATTTACCAAAAACAACATTTATATGTTTTCATCTTATTGTAACACAGGGTTTTTTCATCAAAAACACATATGATGAGTTATGTTGATTGCAGCTTTTGTTGAGCAAAGGCAAGAATAGAATCAGGGGTCTTCTATCATTTGGTATACGAAACAATACATGACATAAAACATAACTTATTTGTGTTAAAAAAATTGTTTTGTTCGGTTTATTATCAATTCTTCAAGTCCATAAGTTAAAACATTGTGACAGTTAGTAAGATGTTGTTGACTCTATTGTCCAAAATCTGCAAATCATTGTTAGCTCTAGAATCTTCGCGGTAGAGAAAGAGGAAGAAGAGAAAAACGAATTCGATGGAGAAGAGGAAGAAGGAAAATACGAAGAAAAAGAAGACAAATGCGTTGAAATGGGACAAGGAAGAAGAACATGAATAAAACCCAGAAATATAAGAAAAAATTGGGGAAGAAGAAATCGAAGACGATGGAAAAGAATAAGGAAAATAAGAAGAAGCAATAATCGAAAGATAAAGAATAGGAAAAAGAATAGAACAAAGCAAAAGAGGAAGGATAAGACAAAGGCGTTGGAATGGGAGAAAGAAGAAGACGAATAAAAACCGGGGGGAAAATGAGAAGTCGAATACCATGAAAAAAAAAGGAAAATACGAAGAAAAAAAACCGAAAGATAAAGAGAAGAAGGAGAAAAAGCATAAATAAATAGAAAAAGGGAGGCAAATCATAAATAAGTAAAGAAAAGAATGGATGATAAATAAGAAAATCAAAACATAAAGAAGAAGAAGTAGAAGTTGAAGACGATGAAGAAGAAGAACCAAAAGTTAAATGACTCATAATTTTTATCTAATCGAAGTTAAACATAATAATTGATCCAAAAACCAATATTTTTTTGTCTGGTTTAAATTGTATGATTAGATTCAAACCGAAACATAATCAAAGCTAAACCACATCAAAAAAAAATTAACCTGAAGATGAAGATGAAAAAGACGAAGTAGAAGAAGGTGAAGATGAGAAAGAGACGAAGAAAAACCAGAAGAAGAAGAGTTTGGATAAGACAAAGAAGACCAAGGAAAAGTAACAAGAAGAGGATGAAGAAGGCAAATAAAAACCGAAAAAGAAGAAGAAGAAGGACTGAGAGAATACAAAGATGATGAAGAAGAAGTCAAATAATAGAAAAAGAAGTAGGAAAATACCAGGAAGAAAAAAAGAAGATAAAGACAAGAAGACACAACATAAGAGGAAGAAGAAGTAGAATTCGAAGATGATGATGAAGACGAAAGAAAATGGTGAGGAATAAGAAAATCGAAAGATATATAAGAGGAAGAAGAAGAAGGAGAAGATGAGGAAGAAGAAAATTCGAAAGATGAATAAGCGGAAGAAGAGAAAGACGAATTCGATGAAGAAGGGGAAGAAGGAAAAGACGACAAAAAGAAAATTAAAAACCAGAAGTAGGACAATAATAAGAATAAGAAGGACAATACGAAGACATTGAAGGATAAGAAGGAGAAGAAGATCACGAATTTGGGGAAGAAAAAGAAGACAAAGGCGTTAAAATGGGAAAATGAAGAAGACGAATCAAAACCGGAAAAAGAATAAGGAAAATACGAAGAAGAAACAAACGAAAGATAAAGAATAGGATAAAGAGTAAAAAAAGCATAAGATGAGGAAGAAGAAGACAAATCAGAAGAGGAAGAATAAATAGAAGTCGAAGACGATTAATAAAAAAATCGAAAGACAAATAAGAGGAAGAAGAAGCCGAAGAAGATGAAAAAGAAGAAGGAAAGGACGAGGAAGAGGAAAATCCGAAAGTTTAATAAGAGGGAGAAGAGGAGGACGAAGTCGATGAAGAAGAAGAAGGAAAAGACGAGGAAGAAGACCGAAGAAAAATCAGAATAAGAAAAATTAGGACAAGATGAAGATGTTGAAGAATAAGAAGGGGAAGAGGATGATGAATTTAGAGAAAAAAACCATATAGAATGGTTGAGAAGAAGTCAAGTGACAATCTTATGGTGTCGGTTCCAACTCACAATTTAATTAGATATTATCTTTGGAGACCTCATAAGATAATCAACTTGAAAGTGAGAACAAACATTACAAAACTTACACCATGAAGATAAATAGCGGAAAAAACTTTCTTTAGAATAAATTAGGCCTGGGCATTTTCGGTTCCGGTTCGGTTCTGGGTATTTCGGGTAGAGAGGTTTAGGATCCATATAGGTACCGAAATGATTTCGGTTCGGTTCCAGTTCGGTTCCGGGTATTTCGGGTAGAAAGGTTTAGGAACCGAAATATACCGGAACCATTCGGATCTTAATCGGTTCCGGTTCGGTTCCAGGTATTTTTTTATCCGAAATGTCTAAAATATACCCGAAAACCCGAAAACGTTATAAGGAACATATACCCGAAATACCAAAAATATACCCGAAAACCCGAAATTATATCCAAAAACCCAAAGATATACCCGAAAACAAAAAAAAACTAAAAACAATATACCCATAATACAAAAAAATATACCCAAAAACCTGATATATATTTAATATTTTTGGATATATAATTATATTTCGGGTACCCGAAATATTTTTGGTTCAATTCCGGTTCTACCCGATACCCATGGGTATCAATGTGTAGGATCCAATGGGTATTTTGACAATTCCGGTTCAGTTCCGGTTCGGGTATTTCAGTTCGGTTCGGGTATTTCGGTTCCGGTTATTTTGCCCAGGCCTAGAATAAATAGTGACACTTTAGGTATGCGGAATACCAACATGGTAAGATAGACGGGGCGATAAGATACATATAGATGCCGATTTTGCTGTTGTCTGCGTTGTTGCTTAAACGGTTGTGGCCTATACTTGCTACAAACATTTGTAATGAAGAAACGTACTTGAATACGGCGAGAAGGAAGACAAAGATGAGACAAAAAAACATCGGAATAATAAGATACCTGGAGAATATGAAGATGATGAAGAATAAGAGTGAACAAGAAGAGGACGAATAAAATCAGAAGAAGAAAATGAAGACAAACCTAAAGAAAAAAGAAGACGAAGACGAAGACAATAAAGAAGAAGAAGAAGTCGAAGACGAGACGAAGAAAAACCAAAATAATATTAAGCCAGAGAAGACGAAGACGATAAAGAAGGAAACCAGAAGAGAAAGACGACTAGAAAAGGGCAACAACCCACGAAATATATCGATGTATGATCAAAGAAAAATCATGGATATTGAATTTGACAATACTAAATTGGTTCCAAACCCTCCTTGAAATGTTAGAGGAAATGTACGGAAGCTACGATGAAACGATGTAGATTTTTGTACGACGAATAAATATGTGATTAATATGAAGAAGAAGAAGGAGGACAAATGCGAAGACGAGATAAGTAAGAATAATAGAAAGAAGACGAGGAAAAACTAAAAGAAAAACAAGAAGAAGAAGTCGAAGAAGACAAGACGATAAAGAAGAAGAAGTAGAAGTAGAAGTCGAAGACGATGAAGAGGAAGAAGGAAAAGACGAGGACGATGTAAAAAGGATGATGGGGAAGAAGAAGAAGAAGTTGATGAAGAAGAATTCGGAAAATACAAGGACCCATACGTTAAAGATGAAGAAGGAGACCGGAATATGAAGATGACAAAGTCTGAGAAAGTGAAGATGCAGAAGGAAGCTAAGAAAAACCAGAAGAATAAGGAACCATAGAAGACAAAGAAGACAAATGCAATGAATTAGGAGAAGTCGGAGGACAAGAAGAAGAAGATCGACGAATAAAAACCGGAAGAAAAAAAAGAGGAAGTCGAAGAAGACGAAGATTATGAAAAAGAAGAAGCCCAAGACGATGAAAAAAATAAGGAAATTATGAAGAAGAAGAAAAATCGAAAGATAAAGAAAATGAAGAAGAGGTAGAAGAAGATAAATCATAAGAAGTAAAAGACGACGAAAAACCTGAATAATAGGATGTCGAGAAGTCGAAGAAGATGAAAAAGGATAAGAAAGAAGAAGACGTAGAAAAACTGAAAGAAAAAAAAGAAAAAGAAGTCGGAGAAGATGGAGATGATGAAATTAAAACAAGTCGGAGAAAACGAAGACGATGAAAAAGAGAATGAAGAATACTAAGATGTTGAAGAAGAATAAGGAAAAGAAGAGGAAAAACCATATTTTAGGATTTTGTTTTTTATAAATATTATTAATCGGAGGTAACACAGATATGATAACATTTTATTTATATATGATACTATAATGTAGTTGATATGATAATTATATTTTTGCTGTATTTTTGTTTTCAAATTTAGATATACAATTTAAATAAGTGGCTTCTTGCACGGAAGATACAAGGAAATAGTGGTTGAAATGATGAAGTTGTTTTGACGGCGAAAAAATATGTGATTGATATGAAGAAGGAGAAGGACGAGATGGCCAAGATGCTTAAAGGTAAACGAATGGAATAAAAGAGGAGATGAGAAGTTGAAGGAGACAAGACTAAACATATCTATTGTGGAATTTATCTTTCATGAAGGAGTAAAAGAAGAAGAACATACTAGAGATTCTCGAGAAAGAAACAAGGGATATCTAATTGAGAGAGAGAGAGAATTAAAGTCTTCAAGAACATGTAAGTGTAGTTTTTTTGGTAATGTTAGTTTTAATTCTTTTTTATATATATTATATTTTTTAATTCTAATGTAAGTCTCTTAATCAGCCATAATTGATAGACTCGCTATTATGCGTTTTAGCACATCTTCGATCACGACTTCGAAACAGATCTATTTTATTTGCTTGGGTTTTTAATATTAACCCTTAAATCTTGTGTTAATAAGGAGAGTACTTGAAATTACAGAGTGTTTAGAGAAACAACTCGAGGAGAAAATGGCAAAGACCCACGAACCATATCTATGTACGAGCAAAGAAATTTTAGAAATATTGAATTCGACAATAATGAACTGGTTCCAAGCCCTGTTTGAAATGCTTGAGGAAAATTATAGAATCTACAAAAAAACAATGGTTGAAAAATTGAAGATGTTTTGGCGTCGAAAAAATGTGTAATCGTTATGAAGAAGGAGAAGGAAGAGATGGGGAAGATGTTTGAAGGTAAATTAAGAGAACAAAAGAGAGAAGTAGAAGTAGAAGGAGACAAGACTAAACCCATCTATTGTGGAATTTATCTTTCATGGTGGAGAAGAAGAGGAAGAAGAACATGCTTGAGATTATCGAGGAAGAACCAATGATGATCTAAGTTAGGAATCTAGAGATATATATAGAGAGAGAGAGTGAGAGTAATGGAAACCGAAAATGGAAGATTTTGATTCAAATTTGAATATGGCATAGAAGAAGACGAAGATGAGACGAAGAAACACGGAAGAATAAGAAGTCGGAGAATATGAAGATGATGAAGAAGAGGGCGAAGAAAAGTCGGACAAAGAAAAAGCCAGAACAAGAAGAGGACGAAGAAACACCGGAAGAAGAAAATGAAGACAACCCTTAAGAAAAAAGAGGAAGAAGAAGCCATAGAAGTTAAAAACAATAAGGAAGAAGAAGAAGTCGAAGACGATGAAGAAGAAAAACATAAGAGAAAGAAGACAACGGAGAAGGAAAATGATGTAGAATAGGGAGAAGAAAATGACAAAGAAAAACCGGAAGAGTGAGAGAGTGAAAAAATAGGAGTTCATAGAAGTCAAAGATGATGAAAAAGAAGAGGAAGAAAACGAAGACCAAGATGATGAAGAAAAATTCGGAAAAGACGAGGAAGATGACAAATACAAAGAAAAAGAAAAACCATAAGTAGAATAAGAAGGCGGATGTGACCAAGACGTTGAAGAAGAAGAAGGAGGAGAAAGTTAAGGATTTGGAGAAGAAGAAGGGGAAGAAGGGGAAGAAGGAGTAGAAGAAGACGAAGGTGATGAAGAAGAAGAAAAAGAAGCCAAAGAGAATGAAAAAGAGAAAAGGAAAATATGAGGGAGAAGATAAACCGAAATATAACGAATAAGAAGAAGAAGGCGAAGCAGAAGAATTTAAGGATGAAGACGGGACAAAGAAAAACCAAAAGAATAATAAGCCAAAGAACGAAGACGATGAAGAAAGAAAACCGGAAGAGATAGACGAAAACAAACCGAAAGAGAAAGAAGAAGAAGAAGAGATTAGAGCGAGAGGCACTTACGACAAAATGGAGAGAGAGTTCTAGCGATGGAAAGATAAAAAAGAATTGTTTTACATACAATATGTGATTGAATGAAACATTATTCAATATGTTCTCGAGCTCTATTCTCGAGCTCTATGATTGCCATTGCTTTATTTCGTATTTTTTTATGAATAATATTGGTTGTTTTTTTTTTTGGATTGATCTTAAATCTAACATTGTTATTTTATTTGTGTTTAGTTTTTTATCCGTAAAAAAATTAATAACTTAATGATGTAATTAGTTTATGAAACATATCTGCCCGCGCCTACCTAGTTTATTTCTATAATATATGAGAAAGTTAGTTGGACCTACCTAGTTTATTTCTATAATAATGCTTATTTTGGATAAAAAAAATAAAATTGAATAGTAATGGATGGAGATAACTCAAGTAGCTAGAAATATTTTTTGAAGTGTGTACCTTTGAAAAAACGGATATGAGAATTCGGATATTGGAGAAGGTATTAGTAATTCTGATTTTAGATATCATTAGCTGAAGTTTCACTATATCGGATCAACGTTAGATTTAGGTTCGGATAATTGCGAATTATTTTGGATAATTTTGAGTCATCCAAAAGAGTAATTTGGCTATCTTAAAAAATTGTTCAATCTGTACCCTTACTCTAGAGATTATTATGATCTAAACTAGAGCTGGACATAAAAACTGGATCCGCCGGACCCGACCCGACCTGAAATATTATGTTCGGTTTGGTTTCGATTTGTGTGTAAAATCTGAACGGTTTTTATATAAATCTAATTCGGTTTTTGGATCGGTTCGGGTATAACCCAAAATCCGATCGGATATCCAAAAAATTACAAATATATTATATTATATATATATCGCATATATATATATATATAATTTATATATATTCGGGTTATTCAGATTATTTCGGGTACATTTTTTACATCAACTGAATCTAAAGTCTTGTTTTCTCAGGTGATTCGGGTAATTCGGGTTCAAAACCGATCCAAATCGACGTGAATTTATTTTCGGTTCTATACTGGATTTCATTTAAAATCGTAAAACCGATTTGAACCCGATAAAACCCGAACCGAACTGAAATTTTTCGAGTTCTAAACAGATTCTATCTGTTCCAACTTCGGATACTCGAAAACCGAGAAACCGACTCAAACCCGATCCTTGGATCCGAATGCCCATGACTAATCTAAACGAATAATAAACGATAATAAACAAAGACTTAATAAAAGTTGATCAAGTGGGAGTTGTAAGAAAATGTCAAATGGGGGTTGTAGAGCTTCTTAAAACAGCTAAGCCGCACCATATAATATAATTATTTCATGTTTTCTCCAACGAATTTTGGAGTGTTTTAGCGTAATAGTTGTTGGTGGTATGTTAATTAATTATTATTACGTCTTTTCATTGTCACATGGTGAACCAGATTGATAACGACACGTGACATATGTTGGCTTCTTGCATTAGAAGTCATAACTTGCTGGCGGCTATTTATCATTCTTTAATTCAGATATTTATTAAAGTAGTCCCAAACTATTTTGCTTTTGGTTCAAGTTTTGTTTTAGTTTCATTAATGCATTATAAACGTGTTTTAGTTATTACCAAACTAGTAAATGAAGACATGGGTCACAAAGACGTGGAGATTACTCCATATTACAAACAAAGAAGAATGAGATCCATTTTCTTATATCTCATCATTTCCCTATCAAATCCTAAACGAAGCAAATGCCCATTTCTTCAAAATATCAGCATTTTGGTTGAATATGTTTCTTAGTGTTTCATTTATATGTCTTTATATAATATGCATTAAGTAAGATGTAATATCACACAATAAAGAAAGGCACAAGTAATGCTAAGAGAACATAACATCCGTTGCTTACCAAAGCCAAAATAAATGTGATTTAAAGTTGAGTATGTTTCTTCTACTACTACTACTACTAGTCAACTACACTATTTTTTTGGGTAAAAAAGAATGAATGAGAGGTAGCTCATAAAGAATCCGATGAGCCCTACCAGATTCGATGGCGGATTTCATTTAAAAGTCCTCGTCAGTCTTGAATTCGTAGTTCTTATTTCCATCTTGGAGGCTCGACATAACCGATGCCTTCTGATACTCTCCCACTCTCTTCTCAAAGAAGTTTGTCTTTCCTCTGCAATTTTGACATAAAAGTACCATAACCTCACTTAACCAATGAAGAGAATACTGTTCTTGAGTTGATGGAAACTCAGAGATATGTCGACTACTTACTGCAGAGATATGAACTCCATCCAGTCAAATGGATTTTCTGCTTTGTATCTCCTTTCACATCCCAAGGTAACCTTACAGAAAAACAAGACAAAAATCCATGAGTTCGAACAAAAAGCCAATTCATGTTTCAAAATGCCCGTAAACAAGAGGGATAGCATTCGTTTCTTTTACCAGAAGACGGTCTGCGACAAATTGTATGTACTGACTCATGAGGTTTGAGTTCATTCCGATCAGATCACATGGAAGGGCCTTACAGACAAACTCTGTCTCAATTTCCACTGCCTCATGAACAATCTGATAAACTTTCTCCACGGGAAGCTGCTTCTGCAGCAAACTGCACAAAGTATGATAAGGAGTGACTGGATCATAGAGATGTTCATAAAACCCAATGTGGCTTACTGTTTCCACACACAGCTATTCTTACCTGTACAAGAGACAAGCAAAGTCACAGTGAAGCCCCTCGTCTCTCGATATAAGTTCGTTTGAGAAGGTCAAACCCGGCATAAGACCTCTCTTCTTAAGCCAGAAGATGGCACAGAAGCTGTCCAAAAGTCATGTAATGCTTATACACGAAGTCTCCTTTTGAATGCTACATATACACAGCAACCGGAAAAAGATACCTTCCCGAGAAGAAGATTCCTTCGACACATGCAAAAGCAACCAGTCTCACAGCAAAAGACATAGGACTGCAGACAATGGTACGCTTTCAGATAAATATTGGGATCATATTTTACAACTAATCACAATTTGTGAGGTTGATTTGTTTCTCCGACTAAATAGATTCTCTTAAATCTGAGTAAATTTACTCAACACAACACCAAGTTTGATACCTCTGAATCCAATCTAAAGACCATTTTGCCTTCTTGGAGATGCAAGGAATGGTCTCAATAGCATTGAACAATCTATCTTTCTCCTGCGAATCTTTTATATATGTCTCCAGAAGCTGGCTGTACATTTCTGAAATTTGTCAACAAAAAAAGCTTTGAATCAGTTTTCGTGGTAGAAGCGTCAGTGGAAAACTACAAAGTTACAAATATATATAAAGCTGATCAGAGAGGGCAATTAGCAAGATCATGACTTAGGTCTTTAGTCCTATTCAAGACTATTCGCCTAAAACTAGAAACAACCAAAGTCTATCAAGCTCCTCTTGTGCTGGTCACAAGTCTTATTTATGGCTTGGTCCTCAGATGTTTATGTTCATTCACCATGACCTGACTTAAGCCTTTGTTCCTTACCATGACTTTAAATAGAACATAACAGCGTAGGCATCTCTATGAAGACATATAATCTATTTAGCTAGGGTTGTTTACATCAGAACTGAAAACATTTGAGATTATGCAGGTTTACACACAAAAGATCTAGACTTTGAGAAACTTCTCTACATACAAAGCCGTACCCGAATGAATGTTCTCCATGGCAATTTGAAACCCATAGAAAGCGCGAGCCTGAAAATCCAGAGAATCGACTGTCGTAATTCAAACAGAGAGTGTCGGCTTCAAGATATGTCATGCCCCAGCATATCGACACTTTTAAGCAACATAAATCTCTATACCATTACCACCGCTAAGTGAAATCCTCACCTCTGGAACTTGAACATCATTCAAGAATCTAGCAGCCAAATTCTCCAAAACAATTCCGTCTGATGTGGCGAAAAACGCGAGAACATGGCTGATAAAATGTTTCTCTGATTCCGATAATTTTTCCCAGTGTTGCACATCCGTGGAAAGATCAACCTCTTCAGCTGCAATGAATTCATAGAGTAAAACCAGAACTGATGATGATGTTACGAGAAACAGAGCCATTACAATACACAGACACATAACAGGTTAAAATTAACATCCTCTGCATCAGAAATAGAGGCACAAAACACCTTCTTTTCCAACTCCCAAATCCAGGTAAATCCTAACCAGTTACGAGTACAATTCTACACAACTAAAAGAAGAAGCTTTGCATTTGCAAAGTCGCAGACTTTCTTAATCAAATTGCGTCAAAGCACCATTCAAATTCGAACAAAAGCAGAGTAATTTATAAAAATATGGAAAAGAGGACTAACCAGTCCAGAAACTGGCCTCAGCCTTCTTATACATCTCCCAAATCGACTTGTACCTAATGGGGAACATAGAGAATCTCTGGTTCTGCGCCATCAAAAGTGGCTCCTCCGATTCTTCTCCATCCATCTCTCTTCTTTGACTGTCCTTAAGCGAACCCATTATCACCACCAATTCGTCTCTCAATTTGCTAATCTCTCAATCTGTTTATTCTGAGGTTGAGAAACAGAGGATTAGAAAAAAAAAAAAAAAAAAAAAAAAAGGGAAAACCCTAAAGGGCCTTAACAAAAACCCTCGGAAACCGAAACGCTCTGTAGATTTTTGTCTCTTTCGATGGCGAAAACGATTCTCGTGATTTTTCAACACAAAATATCTGGCCACCATAAATTATGAAGAATTTATAGAAAACAAATAAAAGATAGAGACCATAAAAGTCTGTCTACAAACAACCTTCAAACAGTTTAATTCGAAGTTCGAATCATTCAATCAGTCGAGGTGTGATTGTTGAGCAATTCCTATTTTTTTATTTTCTTTTTTTCTTGTGTTAAAAAACAACAGATATATATATTCTTAAAAAAAAATACTCGATCCGATTCGAACCCGGACCGAACCTGATCCGAATTTTTAAAACACCCGATCGATACCTAAATCATTAAATCTGAAATATCTGAAACTCGAAATACCCGACGCAAACCCGATCCAAGGATCCGAACGTCCATCACTAGTTTAAATTGTAACCATACACTCATACTCGGCTTTATGGGGCGGCGAGAAAGATCTACGTCCTGGGCCCACACCAGATTTTTTTTTTTTTTTAAGGAAAAAAGTCTAAAATTATGAAGAAATGTATATATATTTGAGAAAAAACCCAAAAAAAACCCAAAAACTAAGAAAAAAAATATATATATATGGGAAAAAGACCCAAAAAATAAATAATAAAATTTATCTACTATTAAAAGCCCAATATTTTTGTTTGGTCTAAGGCTTAAAAAAAAGTTAAAGACGGTCTGCATACACTTTTTGTTAATTTAAACAAATTAGTATTGTCTATAAATAACTTACGAGTTCTAACAACCACAAGAGTTTCATTATCGTCCAAAGTCCAAAAGTACAATTGTTTCCTTTCCATATTCACTAAAACCGGCTTCGCCGGCCATTTTTCTGAGGACAATTTAAATTTGTTGACTATCCGCCTCATCTCACCCTTAACCCTTACGGAAAACCGATTTTTCTTAGCCCATCCAATCCAAAATCTGCTGCAACCTGTGCTGGAACAAATGCCGGAGATGTTTTGGGCTAACCCGTTTTGGGGATGTCCTGTTTTTCAACCTCCTCCTTTGTGAAGAGATCATTCCCAATCTCTATAATATTATTTAAGAATATATTTTTAAAAATGAATTTTATTTTGTAAGTTATTACATGAAATGCCATTACAAATAACAAAAAATAATTGAAATAGGAAAAGATATAATAGTCTTTTAAAACTATTGATTAGAATATGGAAAGTATATATTTTGCATTAAAGAAGTTATTTATTATTTCATTTATTAATTATTTTTAATATTATATATTTTAAAATAATAATCAATTCATATATATTCAAAGAAAAAAATCTATTCAAAATCTTGCAATATTTTTTATTATAATTTATTATATTTTATTTGAATATATATCAAAACACAAGTTGAAAAATATTTTACTAATTTTATAAAAAGTTAGACACAAAAAAACTATTTTTTTAAGAGTTCGTATACTCACCACAAAAACTAGAGTCATTTAACGATGTATATTAGAGTTATGTTTTTAAGATTATAAGTTTTGCGGGTTAGCCTGAATAATATTTCAGTTCAATGTAAAACGGGTTAAATAGACAAATTATTACAATTTAACAGCTTTATCTATAATTAGTAGTTAGCTATATTATAATATTCAGATAAAAACAATTTTCTTAAATTTCAAAACAATTTATTTTAAAAAAAAATAATCAGCGCTATAAGTAGCGCGGATTAAATCATAGTTTCCTACTATCTGGAGAGATCGCTTTTATCCCTTTCCTTTGTTATAGAGAGTCATTTCACCAAATTCTCTTTTATAGATACTGTCTTAAAACGCTCAGCCATAAATGCATCAAAAGTTAAAAGATTTGTTAGCTTATCTTTAATAGCAGAAAAAATATCGTTACCTTTGGAACCTATGCAGGGCTGAGAGCTTCTGGTTATAATCTCCTATAATCTATGATTTTAACCGTTTTATCATATCTTTATCATATTTTGGATTTTATGTTTATATCAATTTTGAACTTTCGAGAAACATATTTTTTGACAAAGAGTTTCAAATTTCCTCGTGTTGTGATTGCGCGCTAAGATTAATATATGAATGAGTTTTTTTTTTAGAGGAAACGGTTTCGATACAAAATAAAACAAAAGGGCAACACCAGTAGGTGTTAATCAAGTGAACAACAGATTCACAAGTCGAACTACGAAGCAAACTCTCATACAGCAGACGAGAGAGAGAGAGCTCCGGAGCTAAACGAAGAAGCTACAGATCCATCCAGGTAGGAGTGAAGACCATTTATCCATTACCAGTATCAGCATCAAGGTTACTACGGAGCCACTCAGGTTTTCTTTGGGCAATGTACGAGGCATATCGATGATCCCGAGTAACGCTGGTCGCGATTGCATCCGCTGGCTTGTTATTCTCTATAGCTGTATGCTCCAAGGACCAAGTGTCGAAGGAGAAGAGTAGGGTAGAGACATAGAGTCCAGGATACCCTTCAATGAGTTTAGAAAATAACCTTTCACGTTTTTTTAAAAATGTGGGCACTTCAATCAATCTTTTATAGTCTCTTGGGAGAAAACAACTCTTAGCCTCCAACTGGTTGTCAACGAAAGTAATAAGTTGAATCATGATGAGTAGAATAAAATTAAGCGGAATAATGGTATTGAGTTGAATATGTTGAATGAAATAAATAAGTTGCAGAGAAATAAAAAGTTAAGATAAATAGCAACTATTTAGAGGTATACAGAGGAATCTAAAATTTAATATTAAATATATATTATACAATATCATAAAAGTTATATAATTTGACATTAAAACTTAATAATTATGATAATATATATTTTTTTTAAAGTTAAAAAAAATTATTTTTAAAAATAAATTTTAACGTTGACGACGAGAACCACGACGACTTGTAGACCATATATGTTCATCAATTTGATCACGAATGATATCTATTAATTTAGCTGATTTTGCAATAATTAAATATCTATAAAAAATTGAGATGATTTTGTGTAATTAAATATCTAATAATTTATTTTAAAAAAAAATTGATTATTTTTATTATTCCAAGACTTTCTGAACAATATATTTTTTATAGCTCACGTAACATAACGAAAAATTAAATAAATTTCTATTTATTTTAATTTTAAAATATATTTAAAAAAATTATTCTTTCGTTATTACTCACCTATTTTGAAATCAATGATTCAACTCATTTTTATTCCTCTATTATGTTAACCAATTAGAGCCTTAGAACTTTTAGTTCAAGAAATAAATCATTTCCAACAAAATCTTAGTGATCTACATGTTTTAGAAAGATTTCAAGTTTGGTACAAAATGTCATTAAACTAACTATGAAAAATACTCTAAAATAGCACAAAAATTATTTTTTTGCTTCAAATCTAGTACATCAAATTTAAAATTCTAAAAATAACACAAATAATTATGTAAAAATACATGTTTATCCAAAATAAATTTAAAATAAAACTAAAACATTAGGTTTGAGTTCACTATTTTCTATTTAGGGTTTAGTTTTTTCCCATTAGAAAATAATTTTTAATTATTTTAACAATTAATTTATGCTATTATTGTTAATTTTAACTAGTGGTAGGAAGTTTAGAACAAAAGTTTTAAAATATGTTATTTTGCGATGATTGTAATTTTTTCAAAAAAAAAAACAAATGTTTATTTATACTTCGATCAAATCTTGTCTCAAGAGAACATATTATAACTTGATCCACGATTTTTGATGTAAATGTTCTTAAAGCTCTCCTGTGATGAAAGATATAGGTATATGTTTCATCAACTTTCTATGATTATACAAACTTTTTTCTTGAGACCTTTTTTTTGGGGTGGGAAAGACCTCAAAAATATTCCATAGCGAAAGGGTCAATTTTTATTTAACGCACGTTGGCTTTTTAGGTGATTGATCTACTACGTGTTTTAAGAGAAGGAGCCTCTGTTTTGGGTCGGCGAAGAAAGAAATGTCGGATCATCAGTGTACCGAAAACCCGCCTAATCTGGATCCAAATAGCGGGTCGGGTCATGTCGAGAAACTAGGCGGCCTCGACACTTACGTCTCTGGTTCCACTCATTCAAAGCTCGCCGTTGTTCTTGTCTCTCATGTTTTCGGTGAACTTTTTAACTCTCCGATTTCGTTTGTGAGAGAGACAGAGACACTTTGAGTATAGTGTTCTTTCGAAAGTCTCAATCTTTATGAATTTGGTTTGATTTTGAGAATCTGAAGACAATTTTTTTTCCTGCAGGATATGAAACTCCACACCTGAGGTACGGTAGCGAATTTGTTTGTTAATTGCTTATGAAGTGTATGCCTTTTGTTGTTTGGTTAGAAGATCTTTGGTCTTTAAGCAAAGAGAATTTTTCTTTTCTAATGTGTTACAGTTTGTATCACATTTTGTTGGTAATGGAACCCAAGAATCTACATTAGTTTCATCTGTTTGGAAGAGTCTTATTGTGGAGAGATTGCAGTAAATAAACAACATTAACGAAATTCTTGAGCTTTTTAGTAGGAAATTCTGAATTCTATTTAAGGGTTGTGTATTGTGACTTGAGGGATTTACTTATATAGGGGTTCTTCTTGTAAGGACTCATAGTGTCATTGGGAGATTTGTCTCTTGGTGTTAGTTTCTAGATCAATGTTTCCATTTAAGCTTTCTGCTTTTCTCTATCACTCGAATTGAGGTTTCATTTTTGTTGTAAGTTGCTTTGGATTTTGCTTTTCTGTAACAGGAAACTTGCTGACAAAGTTGCAGAAGCTGGATTCTATGCGGTGGTTCCCGACTTCTTCCATGGAGATCCCTATAATCCAGAGAATCATGATCGACCACTTCCCGTCTGGATAAAAGATCATGGACAAGTTAGTTATCTCTTCATTATCAATTGTTCCTAAGTCAATTTTGTTTTGTTTCGTCTAAACATAATGAGGTTTGTTGCCGAGGTTTGTAGTGGTTTTATTCTTATTAAATTTGTAGGATAAGGGTTTTGAGGACTCAAAGCCAGTAGTCGAGGCCTCGACTTGAAGAGCAAAGGCATAACTGCAATTGGAGCAGCAGGGTTCTGTTGGGGAGGTGAGTTTGGTTTTCTTCTTCCCATCTTAAGAAAATGTTCTCCATATTTTGTATGTTGTGTTTACACAAAAAAATTGGGCTTTTCTATATTCATTTTGTTTTCAGGAGTAGGGCTAACACAAGACTTTTTTTTGTTTCCTATTGTGTGTTGATCACAGCAAAAATCGCAGTGGAACTGGCGAAGCAAGAACTTGTTGAAGCTGCTGTTTTGTTACATCCTTCTCGTGTTACGGTGGATGATATCAAAGGTAAGATCTTTGTATATGACTACTCTTTTACTTGCTTCCCTCTCCTTCTGTTGTTGTTATACATGATAATAACTCTTGAGTGTGTCGAAATATATGATGACCATAATACTCCAGAGGTCAAAGTTCCAATTGCTGTATTAGGAGCTGAATTAGATCAAGTGTCTCCTCCAGAACTCGTGAAGCGATTCGAAGATACTTTAGCTACTAAACCCGAGGTACTTTGCTCCACTCATCCACTTATCTTATTGTTTACAGTTTCTTGTAGCTGGTGTGTTCTTGGGAGTAATGAACTATTTGATATTTCTCTAGCTTCTGAATATCTTCAAGTAGATAGTTTTCATTACTGCAATTTGACTAACCGGAATCACGAGGCAGAGATACTAATCAGCAAGCGATTGATGTTTCAGGTGAAGAGTTTTGTGAAGATATTCCCAAGAGTCAAACACGGCTGGACTGTTAGGTACGACGCGAATGATCCATCAGAAGTTGAAGCAGCAGAGGAAGCTCACAAGGACATGCTCGCTTGGCTCATCGACCATGTCAAGTGAGAACTTGGAACGGTCTAAGATTTGGTTTGCACAGAATCAGTAATGAGACCTACAAGCTGTAAGGAAACTGTTATGTGTATTACTGTTGAAAATAATCAATGTAACTAGTAGAGTAGTATCTTCAATCTTCCTCAGGTTGGTTTGGTATGTTCTTGTGTAGTGTTTCTTTTGTATCTCAGAATCATAATTTCTAAGGAGAGATGCTAATGTACCTTTGGGCCATAGCCTTGGGCCTCGTAGTGTAATTATTGAAATAATGGGAGGACCAAATTCAGTTGCATTTGTTTTTTTTTTTTTAATATATGACTTTTTCTGTCTGATTAAATTATCTGTAATTCAAATTTCACAAAGCCATTAATCAGAATATCAGAAATGAAATAAATGCTGTGTGTATGTGAGGTGGAAACTTGATCAGTGAGAATGTGAGATTGGATAATTCTGAAATCATACTTAATTACATAAAGATCTTAAGGCATCAAAGCCATCAATTTCAAGTGTGACAACACCATGCAAATACAGACGTAATACTTGCTCAGATGGTCCCATCCCAATTGATGCATGCGTTTGAGGAATATGGAAAACGTTTTTACAATCGAATATATTTCTTAGAGATTTCATGGACCACGTCTTTTAACTATGTTCACGTGAAAGCTCATTTGGTCTAGTGATTTGATGGAAAATTTGTTAATGTTTTACACCACCAATAGATATAGAGTTTGATTTCCAGATGATACAGATTAATGGAATCAAAATTATAAGAGATTTTCAGAGTAATGCTAATAGAGACGTTAGTCGTGGTTCCATATGTCAAAGGTAAAGCTGTTCATCGTGAGCGTGTGTCCAGATTGAACCGTTTGTCGTGAATCTTTGTAAGCGTGAAGAATCATCAATGTAATTGTTCTCATAATTTATAATAGAGACAATTAAAAACAAACAAAATATATTCGCTGTAAATGGGGACAAAACAGATGTCCAAACAATAATTTTATGTTGTTTTCCTTTTTTTAGATAAAGAAAGTAAAGGTTTTATTTCATTATAAGATAAAAGGTCCTTGGAGTTGTAAGTGTTTCATCATTTGTTATTATGTATATTGTTTTTTTTTTTATAACTCGGGTCAACGGAATCCGCGAACGCTGAGCTTGGCATCAGGTTTGTTAGACCTATTCTGACTGGATCCACAGTCATGAGCGCCGACTAATCCCGGGGCCAAAGGACTATGTGAATACTCCTGGTGGCCCAACAAGCGTGTTTTTGTTTCTAAAATTAGTTTTAGCTGATTCGCAGCTTGAACTCGGGAAGTCTGCCAATCAAGCTTTTGAGTCCCCGAATCCCACTACCCTCAGACCACGGTCGCTGGGTTTTATGTATTTTATTTAGCTACATATTAATGATGTTTATCATTATTCATTGCTAACAGGCTTGAGTGAGGAGACTAGTTAAAGATAACCGTACAAGACTTTCGAGCGTACCAAGAAGCGTTCGACCTAATCTCCTTTCGACAAGCGAACCAAATAGTGGGATTTAGTATTGATAAGAGTTCGATCTTTTTCTACTTTTGACACTACTGCATCCTCGACATTGCCGGATTGGATACGACATCTTACAACAGCTGAAAAGCCGACAAACCTTTAGTTTAGTAATGCATTAAAGTTGGGACAAAAAAAATGAAAAAGGAGAAAATAAGCTATATAAAAAAAAAAACTCTGGAAAGTTGATCGAACCCACCATTGAAAAGTAAATAGACTATTTTCATATAAATAAGCTAAGCTGCATGGAATCAGAAGCAAATTAGCTGAAGCGAAAGCGTATAAAAACCTTATTACACTTCCACAATTTGAACACAAAAATTATAAGAACTTACAAAATGGAATTGGTGCTTCAAAAACTCTTTTAATTAAGAACTATTTCCGTAATGTTTTTTTCACACTTCCAAGAACATATGATTCTGATTTTGAAGCAGAAAAGTGAACCTCATACAAAACTTTAATATAACATATATAGCAAGCAGTTGGCTGGCCCATAACTTATATATATTTTGTGACCTAACGCTCTTGTTTTACTACCTTTGGGCAAGGTCGGGGCCTGGTCTTTGGCTTTGTTTAAAAAAGTTATAACATCAATAAATTATTTGTAAATAAAATGAAATTATTGATTTAGTCACAGAAGTACTCATGATAATTGATTGATGTTATAACTTTTTAAAACAAAGCCAAAGAAATACAACCATATAATTCTGAATTAGTTGATTGATGTTATAACTTTTGTTTACAATCATGTTTTCCATTTATTTTGAAATAGAACTTTTGTCATTCTTCCTTTAAAGTTCTTAGGTAAACAGAAAATGTGGAAACCTATTTTGTAAAAACAAAAATACATAAGAAATACGTTGAATAAAAACGTAAAAAGCATACGACAAAGGAAAAAACTGAAAACAAAATCGAAAGATTATAAAGAATCTAAGTTTTGGTGTTGCCGAGAACGAGAATATCAATACAAATCATTTTCACTTGTCTACGGTTTGGCGATACAATTTGTTGATATATAATACCATATTTCGACAATGAAATTATGTTTGTTAATTTCGCTGTTAATGGTTTTTGGATGTAACAGAAGCTTTAAAAATATAGAATAGTAATCCGTTGATTCTGAGAATACCCGGAAAACTAGGATAATCGCAAGATTATTCGTTTGGTCTGAGAATCCCGAATAAATCAAGCTTTCTTAGATTCGTTGAGATTTCTCTAGATCTACCGAAAACAAGGAACAAAGAGACAAAAGCTCAATATCATTAATCAATCAAAAACGGTCTACAACTTTAAACCTAAACGGCTTATTTATAATAAATTCAAAACACTAGAAAAACCCTAAAACAATAAAAGAAAATTGTCTAAATAATAAAATAAATAATAAAGAAATTTGGAATATTTTCAAATATCTCTCTGCATCATTCTCTCCGACGACGAAAAGAATCATCAACCTTGAATTTTAATTCTCCATAACATCCTTTGTCCAATTCATAAAACTCTCTCTTGTTGCACTACAAGAAAACATGTGTATTTCCGACGGCAATTCCGACGGCAATAATTCCGTCGGAAATTTCCGACGACATTCCGACGGATTTCCGACTAACTTCTCATCCGTCGGAAATCCGTCGGAAATATTAACCCGTCGGAAATCCGTCGGAAATTTCGACGGATTTCCGACGACAATAATCCGTCGGACACTTTTCGACAGATTTCCGACGACTTTTTGACGAATTCTGATGTTGCCGACATACTGCCGACGGATTTCCGACTGATTGCCGACGGATTTCCGACAGATGCCGACATGGTTGCCGACATGGTTGCCGACATCGATAATATCTACTTTATATCCGTCGGAAAATGCACAAAATTTTCCTTATAAAAACGTTTCCACGCTTCATTTATAATCACAACAAAAAAAAATCTCTGTTATCTAATTCCTTACGAAAATGTCTTCTTCAAATCCTTATAATTATTTTCGATCATGGATGGACAAGCCTCATCAAATTCCGGACACGGGCCTAGTTACGGAGGAATTCAAAAAAGGTCTACAGGAATTCATGGCATTTGCGGGTATGCAGAAGAAAGCAAAAAAAAACCGGTAAAATCTATTGCCCTTGTACCAATTGTGGGAATCGTAGATTTATCGTGATAGATGAAGTATGGTCACACTTGTATTGTCATGGGTTTATGTCGGGTTACAAGATTTGGTATTATCATGGAGAAAATGATACAATGGTGGATAATTATGCTAGTACTAGTGAACATTATATTGGGGATAACACTAGCTTAGAAGAACCCGCAATGGAAGAACAAAGTACTGTAGGTCATGTTCAGATGGTGAACGATGCATTTCGTGAAAGTATACCATCGGTTGCTGAGTATGGAGATAGGGGAGAAGAACCTAATTTAGAAGCTCGGAGATTCTTTGATATGTTAGACGCTGCTAAACATCCGTTATATGATGGGTGTAGAGGTGAACATTCCCCTTTATCAACTGCAACAAGGATGATGGGTATAAAGACGGATTTCAATTTGAGTGAGGAGTGCGTGGATGCAATCGCTGATTTTGTGAAAGAAATTTTGCCAGAAGATAATTTTGCACCGGCATCATACTATGAGATACAGAAACTTGTTCAAGGTCTAGGATTGCCGTATCAGATGATAGATGTATGCATAGACAACTGTATGCTCTACTGGAGAGAGGACGCAGATCGTACGACATGTCGTTTTTGTCGCAAACCTCGGTATAAGGAAACAGGTGGAAGAGTGCCAGTGCCATATAAACGGATGTGGTATTTACCGTTAATAGAGAGATTGAAGAGGTTATATCAGTCAGAGCGCACAGCAGGAGCAATGAGATGGCATGTAGAGCATACAACAGATGGACAAATCGCCAATCCGTCAGATGCAGGAGCATGGAAACATTTTCAATCCATTTATCCCAGCTTTGCGTTTGAGGCAAGGAACGTATACCTTGGATTATGTACCGATGGTTTCAGCCCTTTTGGGAAGCACGGCATAAAATATTCTTTGTGGCCAGTAATTGTAACACCTTACAATTTGCCACCATCTTTGTGCATGCGAAGGGAGTTCTTGTTCCTTAGCATTCTCGTTCCTGGACCAGAGCATCCGAAGAGATCACTTGATGTGTTTTTGCAACCATTGATTTATGAGCTGCGAATGTTATGGGACCAAGGTATTGAAGCGTTTGATGTTTCTTGTCACCAAAATTTCATCATGCGGTCGGTACTTTTGTGGACTATTAGCGATTTTCCAGCATATGGCATGTTATCAGGATGGACAACGCACGGAAGGTTATCGTGCCCGTACTGTCAAGATAACACTGATGCGTTCCAATTGAAGCACGGACGGAAAACGTCTTGGTTTGATTGTCATAGGCGATACCTACCTAGCGATCATCCTTATCGTCGGAGCACCACATTGTTTAGGAAGAACCGGAAAGTATTTGACGGTCCTCCTCCTGAGTTAGATGGTGAGTATTTGTTGACTCAGTTTAGAGATTTTGGTGCAGAGAGGACCGTTGATTGTGGTGGTAACGGACATCATCCTGTTGATGGTTGTGGCAACGTTTATAATTGGCACAAGAGGAGCATTTTCTGGGATTTGCCTTATTGGAAGAACCATCTTTTGAGGCATAATCTGGATGTCATGCACATTGAGAAGAATTTTTTCGACAACATTATGAACACCGTTCTCAATGTCAAAGGGAAGACGAAGGACAATCTGAAGTCTAGATTGGACTTGCCAGACATTTGTTCTCGTAGAGCACTACATGTGACAGGGAACGGGAAGCCTCCGGTCCCGGCTTTTCGTTTCGATGAACCTTCAAAGGCCGAGTTTTTTGACTGGATTACCGAAAGTGTTAGATTCCCGGACGGATACGCATCTAACCTTCGGAACTGCGTTGATCATGGAGAAGGGAAGTTTACTGGGATGAAGAGTCATGATTGTCATGTGGTGATGCAGCGCCTCCTTCCATTTGCCTTTGCATGTCTTCTACCACGTAATGTCCACGAAGCAATTGCAGGTACAATCATGAAATTATTTATTTACTACTTTATACAATATATACTTCATTATTTAATTATTCATTTGTTATCCATATATTGCAGGGATTGGTGTCTTTTTCCGAGATATATGTTCTCGCTCTCTTACATCAGACGGTATCCGCAATCTTGGGGCTAATATACCTGTAATCCTTTGCAATTTGGAGAAGATATTTCCTCCTTCATTCTTTGATGTTATGGAACATTTAACAATTCATCTCCCTCGAGAAGCAGAGCTTGGGGGCCCGGTTCAGTACCGTTGGATGTATCCTTTCGAACGGTATATGTTACATCTAAAGAAGAAGGTGAAAAATTTGAGTAGAGTGGAGGGTTCTATCGTCGCACAGACCATCAATGAAGAAACCTCACATTTTGCCGAGTCCTACTTTCCATCACAAGTCAAAACAAAGAGTCGTAGAGCAGCTCGACATGATGACGGAGGCGTCCTACCTTTCTATCCGGTCGATGTACCTCATATATTTTTACAGATTGGACGACTTAGTGGAAAAGGCAAGAAGAGGAGACTTTCACCACAAGAGCGAGAGCATTTGCATATGTATATTCTCACAAACTGCGACGGAGTTGATGAATATGAGAGGTATTATATATTGAACTTAATTTTTAATTACTTATTGGGTTCTTGATTATATATATATGTACTAACGTGATAATTGTTTCAATCTCACAGGATGTATATGGCTTATCAACGTTTTGCATTTCTTGACAAAACAGAGGACGAGCTAATCGAGCTCAAACAGGAAGAGTTCGGACGTTGGTTAAGAGATTATGTAAGTCTTTTAATTGCCTTGTTTTTAGCAATCATCATATGTAATGAAAGATTTAATTATTTAAAGTATTTTTATTTTAATTGTGCAGGTGACGACAGAGAAGGCTAACGGACAAACATTTCCCACGTGGTTAGAAGAAATTGTGAGATTTCCACTAGCAACCGTGCAGTCACATGTGATGTATAGCACACGGGGGTACGCTTTTAAGATTCTTCGGGATGATAGGAGTGCGACAACTTCAGATTACGGTGTATCAACTCAGTCAGGTGATCTTGTATACTATGGTGTCGTACGTGAGATTTTCGATGTTCAGTACCCGGGAATGCTCGGTCTAAGATGTGTTGCATTTTTATGCGACTGGAACGACCCATTAGTAGGAAGCGGTGTGCGACACGACCAATTTGGTGTTACATCATTACATAGCAGAAGAAAACTCCAGAGATACGAGCCATTTGTACTTGCATCACAAGCAGACCAGGTTTGTATTTCTTTTACGTTAATTTTTAATTTAGTTTTGTTGCATTCCCGTGGTTAAATTTGTACATGGTGTAGGTATGCTACATTCCCTATCCGCGGGTGACAAACAAGCAAGACCCGTGGGTTACAGTCACATCGATAAACCCGAGAGGTAGAGTTCATGGGATGTCTGATCATGAACCCCTCCAACAAAGCTCCGTAGGTTTGGGTTCAATCGAGCATTCCCTTGAGGTCGACCTTGTCGTTGATTTCACCATACAGTCAGACGATCGAGTATTTGAGGATTCAGAAGAAGAATTTGACGAATTTGGGGAACCTTCCGATTCAGGAGAATCAGATTACTCATCATCGGATTGACAGTAGTTTTAATTATAAAATTTGCACCGTAAAATATGTACATATATTTGAACTAGAATTGTAATGTGTAATATATCAGTTATGTCGAAATTTTAGAAAGTTAGACATTTGGTTACAAGGTTAACCTATATTATAATTTCTATATAAATTCTATATAACACATTTTCTTGATGTATATACAAGGTTAACCTATTTTGTATACATCATACAAGTGTTTGTAAACTTTTGCCACAAAAAAAACCTATACCCTATACCCTAAACAAGATTTTTGAATATCCGTCGGAAATTTCCGACGGATTTCCGACTCCGACGGATTTCCGACGGATATTCAAAAATCTTGTTTAGGGTATAGGTTTTTTTTTTGTGGCAAAAGTTTACAAACACTTGTATGATGTATATAAAATAGGTTAACCTTGTATATACATCAAGAAAATGTGTTATATAGAATTTATAAATTTTGATGGAAGTGTTTGTATAAGTTATAGTATTAGATATAGTTGATTTATGAGAAATGATATGTTTTGATGTTGTATAATTTTTAAACTAATGCAAAGCCTTTAATATTGATGAACTTAATATATATATTGAATGAAACATGTAAATAACATGTCCCTAAATCATATAAAGAAACCCTAAACCCTAAACCCCAAATATACCCTAATTCCGTCGGAAATCCGTCGGAAATTTCCGACGGATTTCCGACGGATCTGAAAAATTAGACACGTGCTTGTTGACTGACTAATCGACAAACATGCAAGGAATATACCTTATCCGTCGGAAATCCGTCGGAAATTTCCGACGTATTTCCGACGGATATGAAAAATTAGACACGTGCTTGTTGACTGACTAATCGACAAACATGCAAGGAATATACCTTATCCGTCGGAAATTTCCGACGGATTTCCGACGGACTTTGATATTTTCGAGACCGCGGGAATATCAACCGCGTAAATGAAATTATTTTTCGAAATCCGAAGGAATTCCGACGGATTTCCGACGGACATCGAATTATATCGACGAAACGTAAGTTTTTTCCCTTCTTTCTCTCTTCTTCCTCTCTCTCTTCCGTCGCTTCTTCTCCCTCTTCTCTCTTCTTCTTCCTTACCGAAAATCTGTTCTTCTCCCTCTTCTCTTCTTCTTCTTCACAATTTCAATTTTAATCTTCAATTCATCAACTCCTTTTCAACAAAACCATGTAAGTTTAATCAATTCCTTTAAATTTTTTTTATATCATGTTAGTTTTAGGGAATATATTAGTTAGGTTGTTAGAATTCTATTTATGTGAATTGTTAAGTGGTTATAATAGAATTTGTTATTTAGAATAATATTAGTGTTAGGGTTTATGTGTTTAGATTGTTGATTTAGAATTGTTAGATCTAGAAAACAAATTTTTGATCTTGTTTTATTTTCTAAAAATATTAAAATCGTTTTTAGATCTTGTTTTATTTTCTAAAAATATTTTAAAAACGTTTCTAGATATTGTTTGAATTTTTTAAAATATTGTTTAAGTAATAAAAACGTTTAGACAATATTTGTATATATTAAAAACGTTTTTAATATATTTGTTAAGTAATAAAAACGTTTTCATAATATTTATATATATTAAAATTGTTTTTAAAATTTTTTATAGTAATAAAAACGTTTTTATAATATGTATATATATTAAAATCGTTTATAATATTTTTTAAATAATAAAAACGTTTTTAAAATATTTCTATATATTTAAGTTGATGTTAAAATATTTTTTTAATAATAAAAACGTTTTAATAATATGTTTATATATTAAAATCGTTTATTGTATTTTTTAACTATTAAAAACGTTTTTAAAATATTTCTATATATTTAAGTTGATGTTAAAATATTTTTTAATAATAAAAACCTTTTTCAAATATTATTTTAGAAATAAAATCGTTTTAAATATTTTTTATAGTAATAAAACGTTTTCTAAATATTTTTATATATTAATACTGATTTAAAAATATTTTAGCAAATTTTGAAAATTTTGAATTTTAGTAAACTTTGAATTTTTCGGAAAATTTGAATTTTTCCTAAATTGTTTTGCTGAAATTTCAAAAATTTTGGTAACTTTTGAATTTTTTGTTAATTTACTAACAATTTTACCGTTTTCCGCAGGGATCACGACGATGTTCTTCAGTTGGGAGGCGGCAACCAAGGACGCCGTTCTCGGAGTTCTCGGTGTACGCCTCCTCCGGGACCAACGAGCTCGGGAACTCACATCCCTGATTCCCAGCAATCCGCTGCTCGGAGCCACATTGAGATCGAGGAGCTAGTCCGGCAGCCTAACCGGGGCCATTGCATTCGACTCGACCCGAAGTTTGAGGACGTCACTTGGTAAGAAATTTTTTGTACATTATTTCAACTTATTTAGATTTTTAAACTTAACATATTTATATCTTTTCATAATGTTTTCAGGTTTAAGCTGTCGACTCAGATCACCAAGGCGATATTACGGATGCTCCACAACATGTTGGACAAACCGTACGAGAAGTATTCGGACATGCCTACCGAGGAGAAAGACGTGTGGCACCGGACTTTCGCGGTAAGTTATTTATTGATATATTATTTATTTTGAATTTCATTTTGTCAATTTTTCTTTTTGATATGTAACATAGTTTTTTAAAAAATTGTAGCAAGAGTTCACGTGGGACTCTCATCATACGCGCAAAGTCATTGACACATTCGACAAGTATGCCGCAAACTCGTACTCGAAGCACATGTACGAGTGGAAGCAGAAGTGGAAGCACAACAAAGACAAGCCGAAGGACCTTGACGACGACGTCTGGAAGGGCTTCTGTGAGTACTGGAGTAGGACTGCGACGAAAAAGACCTCCGGGCAACAGTCGAAGAACCGAAATAGCCAACGAGGCGGGAAAGGGGTCTACATCCACAACGCGGGCGCAAAGACCATCGAACGGGAAGCGATGGAAATGGTAAGTTTAATTTAAATATTTTATTGTTAATTCTGTTTTTTATATTTATTTAACTTAACAAATTTTCGCAGGCGAGAGAATCTGGTTCCGAACCCGATTATCTTCAACTCATCGAGAATAGACACACCAACAAGAAAACCGGTCAGATACAGGACTTGGGGATGCGGGATGTTGTCGAGAAGAGCAAGAAGACGAAGCTGGACCGTGAACTATCATCGCAGCTCACTATCGAAGGATCGACGTCCTCGAACTCTTTGTCCCGGGAAGAGATAAACCAGATTGTACTTGAGGTAAGTTTTAATTTCATTTCGTTTTTTTTTATTTTCGTTATTTATTTATTATCGGTTTTAATTATTCGCAGCAAACCCGGCAAGTGAAAGGTCGATTCGCTGGGTTAGGCACCCTTCCGACCCAGGAATCTTCTTCCTCGCTTCCTTGTTATCCTTCGGAGTACCGGGTAGAAATCGAGAGGCTCACCCAAACGGTGAAAGACCGTGACCAGCAGGTTGAAGAGCTACGGACGGAGCAACAGACTACCAACAAGAAGCTCTCCTGCTTGGAGAAGATGATGGAAAAATGCTTCCCGCATATGTTTCGGGATAATAATCCCGACGACGGAGATTCTCCAACCGTTTAAATATTTGCTTTAAATGCTTTTTTTTTGAACAATTTATTTTAATGTGTAATGAATTTTTTAATTTTGTTTAATGAATTTATATATTTATTATTTCTATTTTTAATTTATATTTCAAATTTATATAATTTTAATATATAAATTTCAAAAAAATAAATAATTAAATAAAATTCAAAATACCAATTCCGTCGGAAAACCGTCGGAATAAGTTACTGTAACATCCCGATTTCTTGTATATGCGGAGAGGCTTATAAGAATTGATTTGGCTATCTATGACACCAAAGTGCACTTAGCTTTTCCGATCACTTGCCCGAAAGAACTCCAGAGTTAAGCGTGCTTGAGCTGGAGTAGTCTAAGGATGGGTGACCTTCCGGGAAATGATTCGCGGTATCGTGTGAGTGAGGACAAAACACGGGGAAAGATCACGTGGTGATTGCAGGGTCAGTAAACAAGTATTACAAGCCTCCCGGACTAACGCACCGGCCGTCGGACAAGGGTGGGGCCCACGGGCCGAGAGAAGGCATGGGGCCCACGGGCCGAGAGAAGGCATGGGGCTCACGGGCCGAGAGAAGGCATGGGGCCCACAGGTAGGGGTGGTCGGGGCGTTATAGTTACCGTCGGAACCTATTTCCGACGAAGAACCGACAGACTTCCGAGACAACTTCCGATCAAATTATCCGTCGTAACTCCGTCGAAAATAGTTACCGTCGGAAATCAGTCAGAAATATCTTCCGACGGATTTACGACGGACTTCCGACAAATTCATTCGGTCACCATCCGTCGGAAATTCTGTCGGTAATATATCCGTCGGAACGTACGCGGTCGGAAATCCGTCGGAAATGTCTGACGGCTTTCCGACGGCACAAATCCGTCGGAAGTCCGTCGGAAATTACCGACGGATTTCCGACGGCATTTCCGACTGAATATCCGTCGGAGTATCCGTTGGAACGTACGCGGTCGGAAATCCGTCGGGAATGTCTGACGGCTTTCCGACGGCACAAATCCGTCGGAAATTTCTGACGGATTCCGACGGAAACCATATTTCCGACGAACTGTAACCGACAGCTTAAATCCGTCGGAAATCCGTCGGAAAAGACCCTTTCCGACGGATTTCCGACGGATTTGACCGTCGGAAATATCCCTGTTTTCTTGTAGTGTTGATTCTCTTGTAAATTCACCCTTTTGAATATTATTTCTTCAATTATGACATTGACAAACTTCGCATCCACCGTGAAGTCACGAACATCCCAATTCTCTTTTATTATCAGAAAATCTACTTTAATTGTAAAACCATATAATTCTGCCACTTTTTCTTGAGCATGTCTAGCGGCCGCCCCTAGACTTTCTTTTTCTTTAGCTGTAATCAATGCCATGTGGATATTTGGTCTCCATCCAATGATCGCAGGTAACACATCTTCGTGAATGTTCTCAAAAGCACCGTGAGAAAATATGAAGTCGTTAGAATTTATTCGTGGTGAAGACGTCGGTATGTCTTCATCAAATAAACCATAAACTGGACCAAAGACATCATAGGCAAAATCTATAAATTTGACGTCTTCATCATAGACATCATAAACAGGATCGCCATGAATATCTTTCAATTCTCCATACAAGTCTTCAATCGATATTAACGGATATTCATAGGTGGAGTAGAAACATCCGAGCGACATGGTAAATAAGAACAAATCAAACTTTGATTAAGAAATCAAAGTGCTGGCTCTGATACCAACTGATATAGAGGAACTTTTAAAAAGATAGAATCGTAATCCGTTGATTATGAGAATACCCGGAAAACTAGGATAATCGCAAAATTATTCGTTTTCTTTTAGTCTGAGAATCTCCGAATAAATCAAGCTTTCTTAGATTCGTTGAGATCTCTCTAGATCTACCGAAAACAAAGAACAAAGAGACAAAAACTCAATATCATTAATCAAACAAAAATTGTCTACAACTTTAGGCCTAAACAGATTATTTATAATAAATCCAAAAAACTAGAAAAATCATAAAACAATAAAAAGAAATTGTCTAAATAATAAAGAAATTTGGAATATTTCCAAATATCTCTCTGCATCATTTTTTCAACGACACATTTCGGTAACATAAGTTTTAATAAGTTGGAATTTTAGTGTTTGAAACTGTTGGGTCGCAAGTTGGTAAAGCCTATAGTTAAATTGACGATTACAAAACAAGCAAACATAATTTAATTGTTATTGTTCGTTACTTACCGTTAACAACATTATAAATAACAACATAACATATATTATTACATATCAATGTCGTCTACCGCTAAAATTAATTAATAACACAAACAAACAAATCACACTACAGAGTCTACAGACTTCTTAAAATACGTGCATACTTTGGTGCCGATATGCATGAATACTTATGACATACTGCAAAAGATTGTCTCAAACAATTTTAAAGTCATGTGCAAATATTTTTATGTGTTTTTTTTTTCATTTGTCGGAATCTCTATTATATACATCCATGATTTTTCATAGTAATTTTAGGGAGAAAAAAATATCAGGAGTCCTATTCGAATGCACCAATTGTACATGCTAAGTCATTGATTTTCATAATTTGTTTCTTGAAAAAGATAGGAAAATTAAACAGCTTCACTCACCATGCTAAAATGAAACTCTTGTAAAGAAAATGTAAGTGTAAAGTGTGTTTGACAAAAAAAAATATATATATATATAGAAAAGCAATTTGAAGTGTATTTATAATGTGACAATAAATGGACAAAAAAAAAATAGAAGGTAGAGAGAGAGAGAGAATGGCCACTGAGTCTTTGACTTTGCTTCTATTCACATCTTGCCTCTGCTTGAGTTAATATATTTAACAACATTTTTGCTTCTTACCTTCCTTATTTAATTCAATTCTTCTCCTTCACAAATCACAAATCTCCTCTTCAATTCTTCTTTTCTTCTCTTCTCTTCTCCTTGATCATCATCAAGAAGATCCAATGGCTGATCCCATCACGACGAGCTCTCCTTTGTTGAATGATCATGAAGATGGAGGAGATGACAGAGGAAGGAGAAGCTCTTCTTGGTTTCAAAAAGTGATCGACGTGGAAGAGTCCAAGGCTCAAATTGTTTACTCTCTTCCAATGATATTCACAAATCTTTTCTTCTATTGTATCCCTTTAACCTCTGTGATGTTTGCTTCCCACCTCGGCCAACTCGAGCTCGCCGGTGCAACCCTCGCCAATTCTTGGGCCACCGTTACCGGTTTTGCCTTCATGGTACCTCAAGCTTTATATTCAACATTTTCTATTGATTCCTAGCTGCATAAACTACTTAATTAATACGGATTCTTAGTTTATGCATGTCTCTAGAATTGGTTGTTCGAGTTTACAAGTTTCTTTTCTTGATAATTGCGTGTAGATCTTGACCGAACCACATACTAATCAGTTTTCTTGTTATTTAAGGCGTCTATCGTGAACCTATGGACCAGTTTTGTCTGAATGTTCTTTTTAATATATCTTCAAGAATATTTGGCTCATTGATGGTGATTTCTAATTTTCTATACATGTGGATATATATATATATATACTTTATAACATAGATTAATGTGTTTAAATTTTTCAGACAGGGTTAAGTGGAGCACTTGAGACATTGTGTGGACAAGGCTTTGGTGCAAAAAGCTACAGAATGTTGGGGATTCATTTACAATCATCTTGCATCGTCTCATTAGTCTTCACCATCCTCATCTCCATCTTCTGGTTCTTCACAGAATCGGTTTTCGGACTTCTCAGGCAAGATCCTAACATCTCAAAACAAGCTGCACTCTATATGAAGTACCAAGCTCCCGGTTTACTCGCTTACGGGTTCTTACAAAACATTCTGAGGTTTTGCCAAACACAATCCATCGTTACTCCACTAGTCATCTTCTCTTTTGTTCCCTTGGTGATTAATATCGGTATTGCATATGTTCTGGTTTATTTTGCTGGACTTGGATTCATTGGTGCTCCAATTGCTACATCTATTTCATTGTGGATAGCTTTCCTTTCTCTTGGAACTTATGTGATCTTTTCAGACAAGTTTAAGGAAACATGGACCGGATTTTCGTTAGAATCATTCCGTTATGTAGTAATAAACTTGACATTAAGCATCCCTTCTGCTGCTATGGTATGGTAAGTCAGATCAAAAACCATTATCATCTACTTAACTTCATATATATGCTTGTTGATGCTTAGGAGACTATATGTTGTTGCAACAGTTTGGAATATTGGGCGTTCGAGATTCTTGTGTTCTTGGCAGGATTGATGCCTAATCCGGAAATCGCCACCTCTTTAGTAGCTATATGGTAAGCTTTATATCACTATTTAGTTATTTATTAATGTTCTATTTCATATCAACAAAAATAACTCATTGTTGTGTAATGTTAAATAAACTCTGCAGTGTCAACACGGAATCGATTAGCTACATGTTAACATACGGTCTTAGCGCAGCTGCAAGGTCAGTCATCTCATCAATCATTTAAAACTCTGTAGTTTCCTCTTATGATAACATTTTTTTCTTTCCAAAATGTAATATCGAAAATGTAACAAACAAATGTTGCAGTACTCGTGTGTCGAACGAACTTGGAGCAGGAAATGTAAAAGGCGCAAAGAAAGCGACTTCTGTAACCGTTAAGTTGTCTTTAGTTCTTGCTCTCGGTGTAGTGGTTGCTTTACTTGTAGGTCATGATGGTTGGGTTGGGTTATTCAGCAATAGTCCTGTGATCAAAGAAGAGTTTGCATCATTGAGATTCTTTCTTGCTGCTTCTATAACTCTTGATTCGATCCAAGGTGTTCTATCAGGTAACAAAAGATCCAAGAAAATCAATCTTCTTCTTTCTCGAACCATCAAAACAACGCAAGAAAGAAAACTCAAAAATATATATTTTATTTACAGGAGTGGCCAGAGGTTGCGGATGGCAACGAATGGTCACGGTTATAAATCTAGGAACATTCTACTTCATTGGAATGCCTATTGCAGCCTTTTGTGGTTTCAAGTTGAAGTTTTATGCCAAGGTAAAATATGCATGACTCTCTTTCAATTTGTGATGTTGGTGTTTGATTCATTGTTTTGGTGAAAACAGGGTTTGTGGATTGGTATGATATGTGGGATATTTTGCCAATCCGCATCTCTCTTGCTTATGACAATTTTCCGGAAGTGGACAAAGCTGAATGCTTCGGTCTGAAACTAGTTCGATTTTCTACCGAGACACATCTAAGAAAATTTTCGATATTTTTGGATTACTAAAGGAAGAAGACTATATATGTCATTGTGGACGAGATTAATATTCTATTTCAATGTTCTCTCTGTTCTTGGAATGTAAGAACTCAAAATGGTTTCTTCTCAAACAAGTAAACCATTATATACCGCCTGCTTCAGAGATGTGGCAATTCATAAATAAGAAGAGATCATGATTGAAGATGGGAAGATTTCGTCCAAGAAACAAAAGGAATAATTGAATCATCATATGTTTGTAACAGAAGAAGAGGATAAAGAACACTTGAACAAATACATGGGATGAACAAAAAGCAGACCAAAGAACACAAACATTTGAATAAAATCATATGTAAACCCATAACCAAAGCCAACATATGATAACCTATCATAACAAATCATTGTAAAAACCACCTATTTTGGGACATATATGCATATCATTGACTTCACCCAATTTCAAAATCAAACTCATAACTGGAATTATTTGCTGTTTTTGAAGAAGTTAAAATCCCACTTGCGTATTAACCCATCTAAGACTTTGCCCGGTGCGCTACTACTACGTCCAACTGTCACTGTGGCCTTTGTAACTGCTGACATGTCACTGGTCTCGCTTGCCTTCTCGCCAGGCGCAGAATCGTTTATGGGTACTGCTAGAGAAGCCGGGGTCTCACTTGGAACATTGGACTCGGAAGATGATGGTACTACATCCCTGCTAAGTGTTGCTGGACTGGAAGCAGAATTAGTCTCTGATTGATTTGCTTGAGCTGAAGAAGTTGATTCTTCCCTGGAAAGAAGGGTCTGTTGTGCAGTTTGAAAAGCATTGCTGCCGTGAACTCTCTTCTCGGGAGGTTCTTTTTCCTGAAGACTTTGCACTTCCAAGTCCTTCAATGATTCCATCACCGCTTTCATAAGCATCTGAATCAAGTAATAAGATTATGAGAATGTCGATACAGCATAATACATATTAGAAGGTTTAATTAAAGTAGAAAATCTACTGTTCAATTCTCACCCTTTCTTCTTCCTCTGCATTAGATGGGATGTCCTCTAAGTGATACTCCACATATTGATCATCATCTAAAGCCATCCCAAGGTGATTAGGGTATTGATTGCCGTTTGACAAATCAAAGCTTATCATATCAGTAGATGAGCTGTCACGGTCATCATGATTCTCTTTCTCCTGAAACAAAGTCATTATGCCACATCAGGGATCTCCACTTCGTATCTATCATTTCTTTTCTTTTCTATAAACAAGAATATAAGATGGTCACCATGACACATCTGTCTCTACTGTTGTTGATCTAATGACCAACATATGATCAAAAAAACCATATACTTTACATGGTGACTACTGACTAGTAACGATAAACACAACACAAGAAGAGCAAATTAGGAAAGGAAGAGAAACTGATCTTATACCTTAGTGTCTGATGGAGAATCGTTAGATGTGACATTCGAAGGAACCTAAAGAAGGTAAGAAAAACCATCAAAAACACAATGGAGAAAGCTTAAAACTACAAGCCATAACCTTCTGAGAAGTGTATTTCAGAGGTAGCAAGTGAAGCAAGCACCTTCTATTTTACTTTGGTCGCTTGTGCAAGAGAAATTACATTACTCCACTATATTTCATAAGCTTTGAGCTCTTTCTGTAAGGTTCTATAATCAGATAGATATGGCGTTCTAAGTTTTGCACTAAAGGCATATGAAAATTGGAATATTGGAACACTAGGGGAGGAGCAATTGATTGCTTATTCGTAACCATTGCTAGATGGTATCAGATTAATGGAAAACCAAACATCCAAACCCATATTAGCAATTAAAAAGACCCAGATTAGTCAAGAATTACTGACATCTGTGCGACTCATGGGTCTTTTCATGCGCACTTCATTAATTGCGTCAGAGATGCTACTCGCGGCTAAACCTGAGAATATTAACAAAAGATGTCACCTTTGAGCTCAAATATCAGAAACTTTAGAGTTAAAACAAGTATGACTCACTTTGCTGTACTGAGGATTGTGGTATATTTGTGTCATGCATAGTGCCCCAACTGCCCTGAACATAAAATAGACAACACTATTGACGTTTCTTGATGCAGAAAAAACAAACAGTCATATGTGCCACGGTCGCATTACCTTTGCAAAGTAATCATCTAACGGGTCATAAAATGTCGGCCCCACCACCTCTGGAGGTTGAAGGACGTTATGGAAAAAGATATTTATTGAATCAAAGTAGAATTGAGGCCGTGGAGAGTTGTGATCTCCCTCAAATTTTATGATATTTTTGTCGCCCTACCATAATCGTAAGCCAGATGTTTATACCAAAGCAGATAGAATCTGGCGGAAGAGAACATATAAGAACTGAATTGGAAACTTACTATGTAGGCTTCATATATACGATCTGAATGATGAGGGCGAATAAAGTCATCATTTAAGGCATGTCCAAATAAAACCGGAACAAAAGAAGACTTTGCCACCTGCAGCATGAAAGATAAACATTTAAACTGGATTATATTTTCCAATTAAACCAGCAGAATGATAATGACAGGCAATGATGCTGTTGTATATATCAGAGCATCTATGCAATCAAGTAGATAAAAGTGACAAACAAGTAGAGAATACGACCTTAATGGTGTTCAGATCCATTATATCAAACTTTGCTTTTTTCTGAATAGCTCTCCGCATAAACTGTATTGCAAATTTCACCTGAATATACAGTGGAAAGAGATTAAAACCATAAAATAAAAGCAATGTGGAAACCTTGTCGTAGACAGAACAAATCCCACCAGAAACATTATAAAATTACTTACAGTAAACTTTGGTAGACGGAACTTAAATGTATCTACAAGTTCCATCATCAAATCAACCAAATCAGAGAAGGGGCTGTCTAGAATCATTCCTGCAATGGAAGGATCCTCGGCTCCATACATAAGGCTGTAACAGAAAGGATGATTCAACACAATGATATCACAGTTTAGCAGGTAGGACAAGTGATGGCCGTAATAAATTGCTTATTTTAAAACTTCATCTCATCTCTTATCGTGATTCACGAGTGACCTGTGATAGGTATGACTAATCACCGGCAAGTACCACAGCACCCATTCAGCCTTCTAAAACTACTGAAAGTTTCACATTATAAATGAATCACCGGTACAATAACTTTCATTGATACAGTCCCATACCATTAACCAAAACTTTATGCAAGACGGAAAAATGAATATGCTCTTAGTAAATTGACAGACTGGAACGAACCTAGTAACAGCACCCATTGAACGCCCCCATAACCCAATCAGGGATATATTTCCATCCTGCCGCAAAAACTCAACCACTGCCTTCAGATCATCCTTCTGCAAGCACTCACAACAGGTTCAACACTTGTCAGACGAATGATCACTAATATCGCAGAATAAAGAGTGAAATGATCACTAATATCGCAGAATAAAGAGTGACTTTATGGGAGAAGAAAAAGACACAGAGAAACTGGTCACGGACAAAAACACTCCAGCCTACATGAAAAAAATCCATGATCTCCCCACTTGTCAGTCTAAACATGAACTAGAGATTCTATAGCCACCAAATCAAAGGGAATATGTCTCTAAAGACGGTAGCAAATTCATATTGGTTTACATGGGTATAAAATGGAAAATAATGGGGCAAATTTGGACAAACATGTTTACTCCACAGTAACAATATATTTTGAAGAGTAGAAGAGACAATCGAGAACGATTAAAAGAGCACATACTTCGTTCCGGCCTAAGGTGACATGTTCCCCGCCTGAGAGACCAGATCCCGAAAAGTCAAGGGTGAAAACTGTGATGTTTGAAGGCAGCAACACAATTGCGGCTTCACTGCCATCTGATCTACATCCACTGAATGATAGAATTGCAGTAAACCATTAACCAATGCTAAAAGTTAAGAGGACCAACAGTAAACCAAAGGGAAAAAGGACAACAGGAAATACAAAGTTAAGCAGTACAACTCGAATCACATTCCTGATAGTTAATAGCAATGGATTAGATCAAATAAGATCTTTATCAAACGTTCCCGTACCTGTTTCCATGGCAATATATTACACAGGGCAAAGGCTTTCCTTCAGGGCGTTCAACTGGCATGTAATGACTACACTGGAGAACATCTCCCCTACTGTTTGTAACCTGCCAACGACACATCCGAATAACACTCAAGCCAGAAAAAAGAAAACAAAATAGCTACTGAAAACACTTCTCACTTACTAATTAGGAGTTCACAAATAATTCTAGTCAGTTTTCTTTTACTTCCATATGCTTATTAAAACCACCATTACAGGTTCAAAAACTTCAATAAATAGATTTGACTTTATAAGAACAAACAACGGTGGGACCTCCATTGTTGCAAATCCCATTTATTACAAGAAACAAATAAAGTTCAAGTTTTTCAAAAGCTTAGAGACGAATTAGAAGACTTTACCTCTAAATCCTTTCTCTGATACCATCTACCTTTCATCATGAACTCCTTTTCCAAGAGATCATGTTCTGGGTCGTACTCAGCTCTGCATCACACAAGTCAAATCTTCTGATGGACATTTATAATCTCTATTTCTAGTTTAACTTCAACCTAGTTATGTCATGTCAAAATCAAACTATTCTTGGATTTCCCCTAGACATTACAAGAAGATTCAGAATCAGGACCCAGTAGAATCTGAATAGTAATTCTCAGAGAGATCACGTGGAAGCCCAAAAAAAAAGAAAAAAAAAAAGAAGAATTTGATTCTTGTGTTCAGAAGAAGGTCAAGCAAGTACAGATAACATGAGTGCAAGTAGTAATGGTAAATTAGGAAGAAGACAAATTGCAAATATTTTTCTGGCATACATCTAATCACAAGTCAGGGAATATAAAATTCAGTGGGGAATCCAATTTCTTAAACGATTGAATCTAATAGTTACGATGAGAATTTGACAATATCGGAGAACGGAAATCGAAAGATAAAACTCAAAACCAAATCCCAGTTTTTTTTTCGAAAAAGGGATAGAGAAGCTTCACCTTGGAGGTCGAATTATGAAGTTAACAAGCTGCTCCATTCGAGAATCGAAGAAACTTAACACTGTTTTCTCATATATTCCTTCTTATGTTCTCTCGATTGGTGAAGTCGAAAAGAAACCCGAAGCGAAATAATTCCGATTAATTAAAAGCAGAGTTTCACCTGTAAAACCCTAATCAAAAGGAGCAAGAAGATCGAGTTTGTTTCGGAGAAGAATCAGTGAGATCGAAAGGACGAAGGAATAATGAAAGAGAGAACGAAACAAGCGAAAGAGAAAAGAAACAAGCTTTAGAACGGATTTTTTAGTTGTTATTGTTGAGCCTGGGCTGTTTTATTTTATTTTTTCCCTTCTTTTTTTCAATTTCTGTTAACTTATTAAAAATTTATTTAAAATTGAAAACTCGTAAATAACGCACTAATTTTTTTGTTTTGTTTTCTATCGTAGTTTCATACTGGTTTGTGGTTTTTGCCACTTATTAAAGTTTCTGCCACTTATTAAAGTTTTGAGTTGTAAATTTTAAAATTATTCATTTTATTTATCTCTATTAAGGTAAACATTCAGTTATTTGGTTCGGTTCGGATTATTCGAGTTTCGAGTTTTACTGTTTGGTTTGGTTTTAGTATAAAAGTATTAATATTATTTTAAATTTTGATTAATTCGGTTAATTCCATTCGGTTTTATAAAATTTGGATTCAGTTAAGCTCATGATCAGATAATTCGGTATAGACATTTCTATTCCATTTGGATTATTTTATAATTCATTTCGGATTCGGATTCGAGAATTTCGGTTTGGTTCAGAAATTTTGCCCACATTCTCTATTATAAGAATTATATCTTTAACCAGCAGAAAATTCCACAAAAACTCATTTATAGTATATTTTATTTCTAAAAGTTGTTTGCAATAAATACCAAAATACATATCCTAGTGAAAACATTTACCAATACGAATGAAATTGTGGTTTTTACATATATGATGATTTTTGAGAATTAACCAGATTTTTCGTGTGTTCTAGTCTCGAATTAAAATAAAATAAAAATAATTAGGTTGTCGTAATGACGAGCACAGAGTGAGTGTATATGTCCCTTCAAATGAGTCCATTATTCTGCTTTTATAAGGGTCCATGTGAACCTTTCTCTGAGATCTCCGTTCAGTACGTGCTCCGACCGAGTTAAAATTCTTCAGACGGGCTCGCTTTTTTTAATAGACTTGAATCGACACTTAGTTGTTTTTTAAAGTCTCTTTTTTTAGGTCGAACTCCATTTCTTTTCCAGAGTCTAGATGGACTTTCCGAATATAAATGGACCGAGCTTGATGGGGTGGAACCAAACACCAACATTTTACAACATCGTTCCCCTTCTTCTAGTATTCTGTTCAACTCATCGCCTTAAAAAATCTTATTATATTGTATGACGCAACGATACAAAGCATGTTATAATTTGGTGTTATCACCATGAGAATTGCTTCTCGGATTTATTAAGAGGTGCGATGTATTGGAAGAGATCTTCAGGATAAATTCGCTAGAGACAAAAGCCATCGAGTTTGCACCTTTTTCCTTTGTCTCTATTAACATCAAAGATGACAAAACTGCCGATGAGATATCACAACTCCATTGATGTACTTGTTGGGTTGTGTCAAACTCAAACGGAAAACATTCACCCCGATTTAACAGCGTATTGTGGCCAGAGAGGAGCCCGGTTCAAGGAAGTTGATCAGCTTCTCGGTGAATATTGGAGATTCGACGAAGAGATCAAAGCTAAGGATAAGGAGACGAGGAAGAGACTATAGGTTCTTGCTTTGGTCGATATCATGATTATCTTATGTTGTACACATTTACCAATATTCGTGTGAATCATTTATATAAGAAACTGATTTGATTTTTTTTTTTTTTTTTTGCCAACTAAGAAACTGATTTGATATGTTGTTCTCTTTAATAATTACGGTGAAATCATGATCATAAAATCAAAAAAAAACATGCCTGTTTTGGTAGAAATCAATACATAAGTCACTCATAAAAATGGTGTATATTTTTTGTTTTTTCCCACAAGAAGATCACCCATCATTGAAAGACGCATTAAAAAAAAATATATATATCATTATCAGAAATCCATTGAAAATTTCTGACGGATTCCTTATAGATTATGAAACCGTCAAGATTTTATCGGAAATTTTCGACGGATTTCTATCCGCCAGAAATACCCTTGTTTTTGTAGTGAATAGTGAATCTTGCATCAATAGACTTTCAATGAACCACGTGTCTGTGGTCTAATGGTAAGGAGAAAGGGGGAAAGAGATTAAAGGCTTATCCACATGAGTTCGAACCCTAGAAACAACAACATAGGCATGTGGCCACCACAGCTATTCACATGGTGTTGTAGCCTCCGGGATTTCTTCAGTTGGGGGAGGGGGACTGGCTGAAATAACCTTGTTACCGGTCTACAGGGTCCAGGAGGGACTGTGGTGTAAGCCTCGGTGGTGAGGACTTAACCGGGATAGTCGTGGGACGAAAGGTAGGCGGTCGCCTTGCCCTTTGGCCGGTTGATGGTCGATGGTGAAGTGACTTGACACGATGGCGATCGCTTCTCTCGTGTGGAGTCGGTGAATGGGCTGTTGGTGGAGTGAATACACGACACAGAGGGGATGGTGAAGTCTCTGATACGGTGTAGACTTGATCTTGGTCGAATCCACGAACAAGAACAAGAAGAAAAGAGAAATCGCTTCTCTCGGACACTTGGAAGAAAGTGCGGCTATTTTATTGATCAAGGTAAAAGTTGTGTCTACAATGCTGCGTGTGGGGCTTTATTAATAGCCCTTCAGCCTGAACCTTCTAGGGTTCTCGTAAAAACAACAAGCAAAGACTCAAAACAACAGGACGTTTAAAATAAAACTACACGAAACAAAAGACTCTAAAAATAACATAAACTCATCGTTTCATTTAAGCAAAATAAGGAAAGTATGGCCGCGACTTCTAAACTCTTGTTTTGGCGTCGTTTTGAAGAGCTCCTTAATCGTTGTCGAAGCTTGAAGTCCCTGCAATGACAGTGTATAATGTAAACAGCTTACATTGAGGTGAAGTGGCCGGTGGTGGCGCCTGAGGCGTCTTGGAAGGTGACTCGGGTCTTGGTGCGTCTTGGACGTGCAGCAGCTTGGTGAAGTCTTCTAGGAGATCTTCCTGATCATAGAAGTCATCCTTTTCAAGTCCCGACAGCTCCTTAGCTTCAATGCTTTCTTTGGCCCGTTGTTGGTCCTTACCGGCTAGGTGGCTTGTGTGTGAAGTAGCTGATTGTTCTGCATTGCTAATAGAGAAACCACTCGACCTGTTAGTTTTAAAATATCCACTTTGTCGAGAGAACTTACCTCCCTCAGTGCTGATTGGATCGATTGGACGGTCGTATGAGCTTGTCTCCTTTGCTTCGGCTAAAACCGTCTCCGGGTAAGGTTCTTCGGCTAAAATTGATTCCGGGCCTGTATGACTAAAACCACTCGACCGGTTAGTCTTAGCATAGTCACTTGGGTGTGAGAACTTACATCCCTCAGTGGAGATCAAGTCGTTCGGTCGGTCATTCTGCAAGTGATTTCTTCTCTCGGCTAAACCTCCAAACGGGTCGCCTGGTCCGGGTGAATTGATGAACGCCTGTATGGCCGTTCCGAATCTTCTTCTGAGCTGTTTGGCCTTGGAACGGGTCATGGGACCTTCTGGTACGATGGGCATCACAGTTGGGTCGGTTCTAGAGCCGATGTCCTCATCAGACTGGCTGAAATAAACTTGCTACCTGAACCCAAACAACTGAGTCTGGGCTTCGGCCTGGGATACCCGGGTTATCAAAAAAAAAAAATAGACCTTCAATGATAATCTCAGAACATTGTTGTATTTTCGTCATTTCTCTAGATTCTTGTCCAATTGTCGCTTCGAGTACGAGTCTTGTCTTTTTTTCACTTTGAATTCTATCGATGGGCTGATAGAGAATCAAAAGTTTTGGCATTTTGGGGCTGGACAGTACAAGATTGTATGAATCAATCACAAGCAATGTTTTTCTTTCAGAGTAACCAAACGTTAACACTTACTTTATTCATCAAAACTTTCACATTAAATAAATAAATAATCACACTAGTATTTAAGATTTGATTGTATATATAGACCGAAAAATATGAGCAATCTATTGTTGTTGCTCTCAGGAGACATAGTAAGCAGAAGGGAACCCTTTGTATGAATCAGCGAATGCAGCTAAGTTCCCTGGACGCGAGAAGACCACCTGCACATTGTATTGTGTTGAAAGATTCAAAATCTCACTGTTTATCACAAGAAATTAAAGAAGCATGCCTATGTTATTACCTGGTAGTTTCCAAGGGTAAGAGTCTTGAAACCAGCTGCGCAATAATCGAAATAATACTCCCATGTCCGTATGAATTGATCATCAAATCCAAGAGCCATGATTGGTCTGCACAGATAAAACATGTTTTTTTGTGGAAATGTGAGTAAAACAGAGTGAAGTTAGAAGAAAAACAGAGGAAATATTTTCAATATTTTTATCTTACGTTTGTCTCTCCAAGAAGTTCTTCCTCCACAATCTCAATGTTTGGTAGTAATGAATACCAATGTTCTCAACGTGTTCAATGCTGTAATTATATTCAGTGTTAGAGGGATTCAACGAAGAGATTAAAAAAATATATATATATTGGGTGAAGAAGAACTTACCATAGCCTAGAAGAAGAGGACATGGCTGAAGTAACTCTGGCTAAAGAAGGAAGGCATACACCAGGGAATATGTATTCTTTTATGAAATCTGAACTTAGTCTATACTCATTGTAACGCTCTTCGGGTATCGATGTGAACTGTTATGGTCAAAACGTTATTAAAACGATCAATGGTTGTGCTGCAAAACATTTTAGGATGTCTTAGAAGAGAAGAAGCGAAGTATTGTTACCTGCAAGACTATTAGGCCATCTTGTGCAAGCGCAGCTTCACATCGACTGAAAAACATCTCCATGAACTCGTGGCCAACCGCTTCTAGCATCTCACTGAAATATCAAAAAATGTTATTTCATAAAACAGATTAATTACAGAGTTATGATAAAGAGGGAGAGAGAAACAAGGGCTTTACCAAGATATAATTCTGTCATATTTGTGAGTATCAGATAGTTGGCGATAATCGCATAGTTCAAACTTAATCCGATCCTGGCGATTCAGAAGTTATATTGTTAGTCATAGGAAAATATAAAACAAGATCCAGAGATGGATTATGCAAACCTCAAGTCCAGCTTCTTTCACTTTTTCTTCTGCATATTTAAGTTGTTCAATAGATAGTGTAATGCCGGTGTATTTGCATCCTGTTCTTCTCACTACTTCTATGGCCAAAGTTCCCCATCCACATCCAATCTCCAAAACCTCATGGTTCTTCTCTATTCTCGCCTGAAAATGTCCCGCTCTGGTTATTCAAGAACAGATATATGTTAAATCAAGAAAATGCTTTTCGAGATGTTACCTTCTCAATCAGAAGAGATATTTTTCTCATCTGAGCAGTTTTCAGATCCTCATCGTCTGACTATAAACATGATAATGACGAAAGGTCGAAGTCAGAGTCATAGTAAAATAAGAGAAACAAAAAAAAAGTAAATCTCCTGGGAATTCTTTTCATGATCACCTTGAATACTGCAGATGAGTAAGTCATGGTATCATCCAAGAAGAGACCGAAAAGCTCGTTGCTCTGTTAATAAAGCCAAAAGAGAATTTGATTATAAACCCAAAATACAGATGAAATGTTCATCAATATGTAAAAAGAAATGGAGATTCAAGCCACATACAAGGTCATAGTGACGAGAATTGTTCCTGCGAGCTTGTGTTAAAGTGTTTTGCCTAGAAACATGCTTTAGAAAATACTTTGCAGATGCTAAACCAGCTGTTAGAAACATCGGTGTCCACCATCCCCTGCGAAATCAAAAACACAAGTCAAAGCTTAGGAGACAGAGTTTTTAGCCCAATCCTAAATCCTTAATGCAAATAGCTTAAAGCTTTTACCTTTTCTTGGCAAGATTTGATTTTGGTGGGCTCAGATCTCTGTTAGCAATGAGAATCTGTACAAATTTCATCAAGAAGATAAACATCACAAAATAGCACGAACGAGACAAGAAAGAATAAGAATAGACATAGTATCTATGCGTCTACAAGTATATTATTTACCATAATCAGATTCAAAAGTCCCGAGTCTTTATCGACAAAAGAAAAATCTCCCTTGATATAAGCATCTGCGAGTCCTAAATCTGCTTGTGTCATAACCTGAGAAACAAGAATCAAGAATCAGGTTCTTGAGCTGTAGAAATCGATTCAAACTTTTTCATTGTCTTAGATATATATAATGTACCTTCCAGTAGAACTGAGGACTGTGAATCTTGAGGACAGATTTCAAAGGACAAGTAAAATCTTTTCCCCCAAATGTGAACATCGTTCCTCCTTCTTCTAGTGTTCTGTTCACTTTATAGCGGTGAGTATAAATGTAAAAATGGAGTAACATTATGTTATTCTAAATTGAGGAGATAGGGTGAGCCTCACGTGACAGAGCCTGACGATATGAATTGTCCCATGAATCTAGTAACGAAAAGCCGAGCCCCTGATTCTGTCAAGGAAGGGACCATATGTCGCGGATTATTCAAAAGAGCGGTCTCTTTCCCTAACAACCCTCTTGCAGCCGCCATACCAGCCTGAAGACAGTTTTAATGAGTTATTACAAAATCAAATGTGTAGTAAGCATTAATTATATAGAATTTGATCATTGCCTTTAGTCCGTCTTCATGGAAACCGTAACCTGAAAGGCAAATTCAGCTAAGGATTAGACAAGAGAAAACATGAAAAGAGAACTCATTGCTTTAGGTTTCAAGAATCTAGGGGTTTACCCTGGTAAGCACCACAGAACCACATGTTACGTTTTCCCTGAATCTTGTGAAGCTCCTGTGAAGCTGTCCAAGCTGCAACAGAAGGCACAGGGTGGCCGGTGGTCCATTTGAGCAACGTCTTCTTTGGTGTCTTGTCTGGGTTAAGTGTCAAGAAGAATGGTTCGCGTTCCTCCCCAAGGTTCTACGCAGGACAATACACATCAGATTTAGCTTAACGTTTCTTGCTTCTTGTAAAACCGGTGTTTAGAAGTATGTCGATTGTGTCTTATACCTGAAGTATATTGAGCCAGTATGTTACACATACTTTCTTTTCCGTACTTCCTAAGAAATTCCATGCGCTCCATGCTGCTTGGTTTCGCGGCATCAAATCAGTGTCGTGATGGAGATATATATCGCTGCAATCAAGGAGGACAAGTTAATGAATCGCTTAAATTTATAGGTCAAAGAGAACAAGCAAAGGTGTGGATTTTAAACCTGTAAACGTATCGGAAAGCACCAAGAACCCTAGTTTCATCAAATGTGACTTGTTCGCCAAGCAATCTCAAAGAATCTGGAGCATGCATAGCCAATATGCACCTATCGAATACTTCTTGAGACCCGTCTCCACTTGTTACAGTGAGACAACCATCCTCAGATGTCAAAACAGATTTTACGTCGCAGTTTGTTCTGATCTTGCATCCTAGTCGCTCTAATTCTGCCCTAACCTGATACGTAGGTAACACGTCAGGCTCAAATGCCTATGTACCTTACACTCAACACAGCTACACATCTATCATTGGTTTAGTATGGAACCTTTGCAACATAAGTCTGAGAACGTCCTGCAACAGTTAGCCACTGTGGCCTCCCAAAGATCTGGAAAACGACGAAATTAAGCTAGGAAGCACCAAGAAAATTGTATAAAAAGGAAAAGGATGAGAAATGATTAATGAACCTGAAGAAGGTGGTGGTTGCAGCAAAATGAAAGAACAGAGTACGCAGAGAAGCTTAAAACACCATCTGATGGACATGACCATATCGAGCCACATATCGGAACCTACCCCCACAGACGTATATATATATATATATATATATAAGGTTTACTTCACGTCCAAGAAAGCTTCAAACAACATTTTGACGGAACAAGGAAAGAAAAACTCTCACCAAGTAAGCTTTCTGAAACAACTCAGAGTATCCACGAGAATTGAGGAACTCTCCTAAGGTTTCTCTTCGATCGATATCGGGGTTAGCCTCGAGCTCTTCAATGTATCTTAACACGTCTTCTTTAAATTTAACAATTTCTCTGATCATCTGCCAAAAATAAGGATTTACTGCGTTCGTCTTCTGAGCAAATAAGCCCGAGATACCGTTGCGGCTTCCCCATTCACAACCTTTGCCATTGTCAAGGCTTACTGCAAAAGACATGTCTGAAACCTCCATATCTACTCCAAGATTCTCGAAGAATTCCATCATGTTTGGATATGTAACCTATCAATTATTTATGAACATATGCATGATCAATATCCGAAAGTTCAAGCTAGGAACAATATAGAAACAATCTTTAATAAGAATTAGGATATGTTTTTACATTGACGTTCATTACATTTTGAGACTAACTTTGTGTACTACGAATCACTAACTAACTATGACTGGCTGCTAACAATGGATAATTTATATTCAATGAGTTGTTAGTTAGTGATTACATTGAATAATTTATATTCAATGAATGTAATGAACGTCATTGAATATAAACAATGTAATCACTAACTAACAATGAGTTGCTAACTAACATTGACGTTCATTACATTCGGATATGTTTTAGCAATTTAGTTTTGTTTATGAGGTACGTGAAATTGCTAACAATGGATAATTTATATTTCGAAGTTTGAATGGTCACAAGATGATAATGAGTTGTTCTATCATTTTCATGACATATTCAAAACGTCATAAAATTTTTTTTGTCGTATAAGATCAACGACAAAAAACATCTAATCAATAAAAAATCATAGTTGGTCTTTATTTGAATATACCATGTAGGTTCGGATCGTAGGAGAACACTTGATTTGTAAATAATACGTTTTGACTTAATTAAAGAAACATTTGACTTGATAAAAAAGAAACACCATGCTAAAACTTGTTGGTCAAATATAAAATTCCAATTGCTAAACTTGGATATATAGATATATAAAGTAATTGTTTTTTGAAAGACTATATAAAGTATCTATATGTATTCCAAAGGTTCATAAAGCACAATAGGTTATGGCAAAAAAGAAAAGTAAAACAAAACACAACACACAGGGTATGGTCCATCTGTGGAAGATGGACACATAAAGGCAAAATGCTCCAATTATCATCACATTTTTCACGAAAATAGAAAATGTAGGATATAACTATATTTTTATTTTTTATTAGGAATCTTTTTTTGTTATTTTGTCACTTTTTCAAAACTTTCTTAATTTTCTAACACTTTCCAAAAATTGTATTAGAATCTAACATTTTGTGTACTGTACATGCATTGACTTTCCAGTCAAACTCATGTACAGTACCACGAGAAAGCAAGCTGTGTACAGTACAGGCGTGTAGAATAGAGAGGTAAAATAGTCATTTGTCATAGAAGAGAACAAAACAAAAACACTGTTCAAAGTGTTAGATTTGCAAGAGTGTTTTGGGAAAGTAACCTCTCACACAAATACTCTTTTTGATTAAACAAGAAGGAAAAAAACTTGTCAAAAAAAAGGAAAAGAAAGAAAAAAATGAGCGAAAGGGAAAGGGATACGTACACGATTAAAGACCATGAAACCGAGGTCCAAGTCAACGCCATCAAAACGCACCGTTTTAGCATGTCCTCCTAATGACTCTTCTTTCTCGTACAAAACAACTTCTTCGACTCCTTGATTAGCAAGAACGTAAGCACTTCCTAATCCACTTATTCCACTTCCTATCACCGCCACTTTCATTTTATAAAATCCTTTGTTGATTGAACCAAAAAAAAACAATTTCAATTAGTGAAACTTATCCTCCTGCATTGTAGAAAAATTAGTTACATTGACCTGATGATCATCATATATAATACGGATTTGATGATAATGTGAAGAGAATTTTAAGAATAAGAAGAAGTTATATTAACTATACGATATTGATTAATAATATTATGGATCTTCTAGATCCTTCCAATATTTAAAGAGAGACAATAAATCTTCTTTCTGACCTACTTATGTAATTTAGATTTTGTTGCATTAAAGATGAGAACAGTGTGTGGTAGACTCGAATTTATTTATTAATGACCCTTCTTCTTCTTCTTCTACCATCTTATTTTGGGAATCTATAATATATTCATTAAAGACAGCAACAACAATGGTAGACTCGAATCTATTATTATATATAGTGTGACTCTTCTTCTTCTACCTTCTCATAAAACCAAATTTATTTATTAATTTATTTGGGAATCTACTCATATATGTATAATCAGAGACACCATGAATAAATTTGTTATAAAAAAGAGAAATGTCGTTAGTAATTTTACCTTTTTTACTGTACTTTGGATCTGGAAATGGATTCAGAGTTCGCTGGATTGAGTCTTTAGATTAGATACGCAGATTTTCCGGATTTCTTGGAATTCTGAAACTGAAATTGTTTGTTTATCTCTCTTCTTTGGTCTTCTGATTATTATTGTTTAAGAAAAATTGAAAGTGAAGAAAATTGGAGTGAGATTGAAGAATAATGGAGTTTAAAAGGAAACACTTGTGCCAAGGAGATAAGCCAGCCACAATGTGTTTTGTGCTTATATGGAATTTCACTCTATGACTCGTTGTCAAAGCCCTGTTTGGCCCACAAGTTAAAGCCCTGTTTGGCTCGTTGTCAAACACTCAGCGTCTGCATTTCTGCAATTGTCCCGTTTTCTATTTTGTTTTTTTTTTCATTATAAATGAAATATTCCTTTTTTTATCTAATTTTCGAGGATGATGCTTATTGGACCTCTGTTTACTTAACATTGTTTATCTTTCACCAATACTATTTTATGCGGCTCTTTTTCAAATTCTTTGTTGTCAATTAATTCTTATCTCATTTTGGCATTTTGAGTCTGATTGATGAGATTTTATCGGTTTTAGTTAAAAACAAAAATTAGCGATTAAAACCAAAATAATAAAGTTGTAAGAAAAAACTACCATAAAGATAAAAAAATTGCATCAAAATGACCAATTTTTTTTTTTTGAATTGTAATATCATAACGTTTTGAATATTACCATAATTTGCAAAAACAGAATCATTGAAAATAGCTTTAGACAAATCGTAAGTTTTTTTAATATATTTTACCAAATTTTCAATTATATAAAGTCAAACGTATCTATATATTCTATATATTTGGCCTTGATTACCAAATTTTATATATTTGGCCTTGTTTAACAATTTTTTAAATATATTTTACCAAATTTTCAATTTTATAAAGCTAAACAATTGTCCTTATAATTGTATGGATGCCAATTTATTGATGAATTTAAAACCTGATACTTATATGGAACACCAAACTGAAATTTTAAAACTAAAAATAAAAATAAGAAAGAAGGACCATATACGCATTTTGAAAGACGTGGAACTATTGTAGAACCCACATTCATCCAACGGATTACATCTTCCCACATGACCTAATCTCTCAATTAATATTAAAAGAGGAGATCGAACCTTTTAGTTTTCTTTTTCAACAAACCTCTTTAAGTCTTTTCATTATACATACATCCGTTGAAATAAATACATACATCCACTTTTTAATTATAAATTAAGAGTTAGTTTAGTAAATGACAAAAATAATACAGTTAAATGAAAATTTGTTAATTAGCAAATGAAAAAAACTAAGATTGGTAAAAATTTGGCTATGAAATTCAGCGTGACTTTATTTACATATATATTTACATTTACAAATATTTCATAGAACATTTTTGTATATATATATATATATATAAAAGAGAATACACTCTCTTCTTAAGCTGTCACCTCATTTCATATACTCTATAATCTTGACACATTAGCATTCATTTTGTTTCATCCTATTCTCTAATGAAATGATGCTAAAACAAACATGAGACGAATTATCTTCTTAAATTGGGTCAAAAAAATGGGCTAATAATTAACAACAAAATAAACAAAAAAATGCCAAACAATAACTCAAACAATGGGCCAATAATTAGCAACAAATTAAACAAAAAAATGCCAAACAATATCTTTTCTCTTTTGTTTGAGGCAATAAAATTTAACCTTCCAATAAATAAAAAATGCCAAACAATAACCAAATAACGCAGAAAAAAAAGTATGGAGACAAATTGGTGGATTGGATTCGATTCCAATGTAACACACAAATTCAGATAAATATATTTAAAGTAAAGGTAAATCTTATACCACAACCGAGGGATGACCTTATTAGTTTGAAATTGCATAGCCATGTTTATAATCACTTCTATTTTTATCTAGAATTTTAAAGTATAAAATAATGATAAGATATTTTAAATATCAAATTGGTGCGTTGTGACGTGTCGAACCGAAGCGATGGGATATTTAGAAGCTCCGATGGCGCGATTGTCGACAGTAGAAAATACGTTGAGAGATGTACGATCGGAGGTGGCGATTGTCAACGGAGGTTAGGAAGGATTGACGACGGCGAACGGAGAAATGACGCGTCGAATGTCTGCGATGGAGCTGCAATTGCAGAATCAAACTGTTCAAATGCACGAACAATCTCAAATGCTGCAATCGATCGCGACAACACTGCAAAAGTTAGATCCGGTTAATCGTGAAGACCGAGCTACATCAAAATCAATAGCGACATCTTCCGATGCTCGTCCTCCGATTTCATCTCCGCCAAGATTTCAGGTTTCATCTAATCCTACTGATTCTAACAGGAACGATATTCCGCTAGGTTCTCGGGGAATTGCTAGTGTTTTATCGAATCGTGATAGTCTGTTACGGAAAGTGAATATGCCGATCTTCAACGGCACACTTCCGTTTGGTTGGATTGTGAGAGCAGAGAGGTTCTTTAGGCTGGGTGATTATACAGATGAGCATAAGTTGTAAGAGGTATGCATTCAGTTGTAACAACCGAGGGATGACCTTATTAGTTTGAAATTGCATAGCCATGTTTATAATCACTTCTATTTTTTATCTAGAATTTTAAAGTGTAAAATAATGATAAGATATTTTAAATATCAAAGTTTAGCTAGCCATAGGGCTGGGCAAAATAACCTGAACCGAAATACTCGAACCAAAACCGAACTGAAATACCCAAATCGAAATTGTCAAAATACCCATTAGATCCTACTCATTGATATCCATGAATATCAGGTAATACCCGGAACCAAACCAAAATTATTTCGGCTACCTGAATACCCAAAATATAATTATATATCCAAAAATATATAATATATATCAGTTAACAGTTACAAACGAAACAAAAGATTCCCATCATAACGGCCACGCTAAATTAGGAGAAATTAAAGACCACTACCAATATAATGAGAATTAAATCTCAATAAATAGAAAATTAAGACAGAGAAGAAACAAAAACAAACTCAACTATATAAACCCACCCAAATAAGCAAAAAAAAAACAGCATTACCAAAATACATAAAAAGCCTCCAAATGCCCCATTGTCACTCATTTAGAATCTTCCAAATGATATCCTATGTGATATTTGTTGATCCAGATGATTACCGAACCGATTAGAGTGCTTTAATGAAGTGTAAAGGGGGTGAGATATTCGTAATTAGAAAGGAGACAACTTCGTGACGAATAGACCATGATTTATAAGAGGCAGGTCGGGTGTAAGCGATGAACAGGTCGGGACCGTGTTCTTTGTATTTATGACTGAGACATGACATATTTATTTAGAGTTTCGAACTAGTTCCGAGGGGAATCCAGTTCGGTGTTCTAAATAATCTGGCTGAAATTATGTAGAGAGAGAGTCACAAAATGATAAGAGAGCAATAAATTCCAGATCCCCCTCATAAATGCATGCTAAGGGGTATTTATAGCAGGGGCTGAGCAGGCAGCTCTCCGCGATTATGGGGTGTCGCGGTGCTTCGAGCGCCTTTCGCGGGTAAGGTACCTTGAGACGTGCACTCCAGCTTATGCGGCGGGTAGATCATGATGTGTTCGGCGCCAAAATCCTACGCAGGTAGTGCACTGTTAGCGAGCTACCTCCACGTGTCATCTTTTCCCTCGGTCCCTTCGCGCAGGATCGGTGGGTTGTCAGCGCGAGCTCGGTGGGCCCTCCTTGACCAAGTGTATTGACTTTTGGCTGGGCTTGGACTGGATGGGCTTTATTTGCTGAGATGGGCCTAGCTAATTGGGGGTGCTAAGCCCACCTCCAACAATATTATCTCACAAGTGGTTCGATTTTAATTTCACGCACAACCGTCCGCCATGGAAGCATCTCTAGAGCTAGCAAAGGTAGATGACGACAAGCGCGTTTACAAAAACATGAATCTAAAGTCATTGGCCATGCATCCATTACAGGCAAGGAACAAATACAAGCAACTAATGGAGAGATGTCTAGAAAACGGAAATGCGGAGGCCTATTACATTAAAGGCATAGAAGTATACTTTCACATCAACCACACAAACACAAGATTGCATCATCTAAAAGTGGCAGCAGAAGGCTCATATGAAAATAGTATGTATATCTACAGTATAATCATGTTATGCAAAGGAGAAATAGACGAGGGAAAAATTTACTTGGACAAACTGGGGTGGAAAGAAAACAAAGACAATGCAGAACAATGTTGGAAATGTAACAAAAGAGCCTTGCATGGAATGAGGGTGCTGAGAAAAAGACGCTACATGAGTAACATGGCAACACTCCGAGCCAATAGACCCAATCTATGTGACCTGAAAAACCTCACCACCATATGCAACAACTGTTTACTACTACAAGCAGATGGTGAAGTTTATTTTCTTCATTTGAAAGCACCTACATCCTTTAGTATCTACTTCAGTACTGTTACATTTTTAATTTCAATAAGAGAAGTGAGAGTCTCATGTACTTTTTAAATAAAAATTTAGTTCCTTAAGTTAAATCTTGTCTAAAATCCTACTATCTAATAATTAAAACAATATGACCAAAATCATTGCCTCGGTCTACAAAGTTTCTCTAAAAAAATAATATATGCCCAAAACAGAGTATAGAAACACTATACATTGAAATCTTAGAGAGCGTTACATTTTTTCGTTCAAATGAAGCCAAAATAATCTCAGATGAACATAAAATCACAGTATAAAAACACACAACCATAACTGTGTAAATACAAATAACAATTGCGGAAAATTTTGAAAAGATTACTAATGAGTAAAATCATTTGGCTTCCAAGTCATAGAAATTATCTGTTGCCGGGTTTTCCACACTAACAAAATCTAGTGGACTGAAGAACTTTGTGTGTTTTTAGTCAAAAGACTCGCACCTTAATGGTAAAAGAGCATACCATTCAAAGTGGCATTGCCATAATTGGATTTCATTCAAACTTAGAGACTCTATTTTGCCAAATTACGTACTATTATTATTTTTTCGTGCTCTTTATGCTCTCTATCATTGACCAGTTTATTTTATCATGAAAACTGGTCAATGATAAAGAGCATAAGAAACGAGTTTTTCTTTATACCATATAAACAAATTAGATTTCAAAAACAAAAAAAATTGTAGATGTCATCGTTACCACTACAAATGTTGACAAAAAAAGTTACCACTATAAATAATTAATATTATATGATAAATAGATAAACAATGTCAATATTATCATTAGTTACTTTCAATGACTTTTCTTCTTCTTCTTCTTGTTTTTCGTCTTAGGTTTCAGAAATATATATAAAAATATGAGTTGTTAGATTCCATTCGCACTAAAATTATTAATCGTATGATAATGGAGATATAACTAGAAAAAGTTTCCAAATCAATAGTTATTTGGGTGACATTTCGTTTAAAAAAAAAGGTGATGTTAGGCTGTAAGTTTGTTATAAGACCTTTGCATGTTAAATTACCATGCATGTGATTTTTATAAAATATATGTAATTTCATGGTGTAAGCGCAAAAACTAATGAGACAGAAACTGAAACACAATCTGACACAAAAGTTTTTCTTACAATAGTATATTACTAGCCAATCTCTTAAGTGCATTTACAAATTTCACCTAAAACGATCTATGACAAGCTCAAGACACACATTGACTTGTCTAACTAATCTCACACGTTCAAGGATCTATACACAATCCATGGGAAAAGGGTCAAAATCAACATGAACTAAATTCGATGTGCCGAAAAAAATATGAACTAAATACGGTGCAATTTCCTAACTTTCACAAATAAAAATTCAAATTTCCTACCCAAACTATTAAATCTAAGCCAAATCCAACATTGACCGCAGATCTGTTAGTCAACTCGTTAACAGCGCTGACACAGCAGTCTGAGTCAGCTGCCACGTCAGCCGTCATTAAAAAAAATCAAAATTTTTTTTCCAATTTTTTTTAAGAATGATATTATTTTTCTATATATATTTTTGTATAATTTTTAATAGGGAAATTTTTAAAAATACCACCATCTAGACCCCACTTTACAAAACTACAATCAACTAAAAACTTAATCAAAACTACCCTCATCTAATAAATTGTTGACTATTTTGTCCTTAAACCTTGATAAATCGCGACCATATTTTTTTGTGGGGTTTCGTTGGTGTTGTGTCGTCATTGCAGATCACGCCAGAATTTAGACCCGAAGAAGACTGGTCCGGCGAATCTGTCGCCGGTGATTGAGTATTTTGGAAGAAAATTCCGCTACCATCGACGGCAGCAACGGTTATTGCGTGAAGGTAGAGATTGCCCACCTTTTCTAGGTATTGGGAGAAAATTCATACATTTGCTTTTGCTCAATTAGGAGATGATGATCTTATTTTAGATTGGTTGATGTGATTTTAGATTTTGAAGATGTCTGTGCAATTGAGAATTTATGGATTGTAATTGATTTTAGGTTTTGGAGATGATGATGTCATTGAGAAATTTCTTTGTTTAGTAAATTTATATAGCCTTATAAATCAAATTTTATATATCAGAGCTTTGCCCGCTTTTGGGTTCAATAACCCTTAAAGTATGTGAAGTCTGTGTCATTAAGATGAGGCGATTGAGAAATTTCTTTGTTGAATTCTTAGAGTCCATGTAGCTGAGAAATTTCTTTGTTCAGTAAATATATATTGCTTTATAAATCATGTGAATTTGTAAATTTGAGATTTACCAGCTTCTGGTTCAATATGTCTCATTAAGATTATAGAGATGACAATGTCGATTGTAAATTTATGAGCTAATTTATATGACCTTGTAAACCATATTTTTGCTTTTATCAGGTTACAATGATTGAACTATATTCTGTATGTGGAAGATGAGAGTTCACAAATGACACATGGGATTTCATTATTGATGGTGAAAGAGGAAGCTCAATTATTGTCATCAAAAAGACATTACCTACAAAGATCTGGTTGATGTGGTTTTAGAAGATTTTGGCATTGATGGTGATGTGAGTTCTGTAAATATCACTTTTATAAGAATTTCCTCCTGTGTTGATTAGGAATGATCGCCAAGTGAGATCTTTTATGAACAAGCTTGAAGATAGTGGAGAAGTTAAGTTATGTGTTACATTGACAGAAAATAACAACAAGAAAAGTAGCAATGAAGTTTCCAGCACACCACATAATGAGGTACTTACAAATGTTTAACTGTTATTTATAAGTGTTTTTAAATCTATTATCTGCAGATTTATAAAATTACATGTTTCTCTTGCAGAGAGAAACGAACTCAATTACTATGGTAGAGAATGTTCAATTCGAGGAGAGTTTTAATGCTCCAGGTCCTTCACTTCTGGTTAGGGATGATGTAGTATTATTATAAAAAAACTATATGTGTTATATTCCTATATAAGGGTTTTTAAAATATGGCAGTGTTTGTCTTATAGGGACAAATGCACTCAATTATTAATGAGAGTATAACAACTATTAATCGTCCACTTCTTGTTGGGCATGAGATACTTTTATCAAGAAAGCTCGACTACTCATGTGTTTAGCTATTAATTTTATAAGAGTTTGTAAATCTGTTTGTTGTTTTTTTTTTCTTCCAAATTTGCAAAGAAGGGTGAACTCGACTAATCATGTGTTTTATGGATCAGAAACGTCAAAGAGTTTTAATTCTCCAGCTCCTTCACAGGGACAAATGAACGCAATTATTGATGAGAATGTTACAACTAATAATCTTCCAGTTGGGCATAAAGTACTTTTTATCAAGAAGGCTCTTTATTTAGATATTTATGTATAAGGGTTTGTAAATTTGTTTACTGTTTTTTTCCCAAATTTAGAGAAGGGTGAACTTGACCACTCATGTGTTTTATGGATCAGAAACGTCAACATTAAGACGTGGTTACCAATATGAAGTTTCAGTGCCTGATCCAGGACCTATGGCTCCTAGTTGTTCCTCTAATAAATATATTGGTGATGATGATGGCCTTTATTGTGGAAAAATTTTCAAAGACAAACAAGAAATGAGCAACTTGTTGCGAACGCTGGCAATGAAATATAGTTTTGAGTTTCGTACTCAGCATTCGGACAAGAAAATATATCTTCTTCGTTGCATTGAAGAAAAATGCAACCGGAGATTTCGGGCAACCAAAGTGAAGGGGACTGGAAGCTTTGTGGTTCGTCAATATGTGCATGAGCACAAATGTGACACTTCCTTAAGGAAGGTCAATCATCAACAAGCAAATGCCAAGTTGTTGGGTACAATGGTAAGCAATCATTTTAAGGGAGGAAATATTGGACTAATTAGACCAAAGCAAATTGTAGAAAAGATTAGAAAAGATCATGGGGTTGTGATTCCATATTCAAAAGCGTGGAGAGCTTAAGAACATGCACAAGAGGTTGCTAGAGGGACTCCTGCTAATAGCTATGAAGACTTTGCCAAGTTTTTTTCATATGGTAAATGTAACGAATCCTGGTTCTGCTACTTTTATTGAGGTTGATCCAGCTGGAAAATTTAAGTATGCTTTTTTGGCCTTTGTTGCATCGGTTAGAGGTTTTAAGTTGATGAGGAAAGTAGTTGTTATTGATGGCACCTTTTTGAAGGCAAAGTTTAAGGGGACTTTGCTAGGTGCTTCAGCGCAAGATGGTTGTTATTGATGGCACTTTTGAATTCGAAACGATGGTTTGAATTCGAGAAAGAGAGTTAGTCAAGTGAATCGACAGTAGAAAATTTTCCAATTACATTTGGTGCACGTCGAGAGAAAACCCTATTATTTTACTTACAACCTAGTTAAAACAAAAAAAGGTTCGAACTGGACACAAAGATTAAGCTCATTAATCTTTTGGTACGTGATCATTACAACAATCTCTTAAATTATATATATAGGAGATTTCTCGTAGAATCTCTGTAGCAGTAATGTATTTTGCTATATAGGAGATTTCTCGTAGAATCTCTGTAGAAGTAATGTATTTTGCTTTTGTATTTTGTTTGTAGGGGTTTTCTAATGTGGTAAATCATGCATCATAGGAGAGTTGAAGAGATTGACTCAAGATTTCTCTAGGAAACCTACGACCAAGTTTGAATTCCACAAGGAAAACTTTTAATTTCAAGTTCATCAATCATTAATATTTTTTTAAACACAATATATATTGCATAAAACTTACGTAGCTCTGGTTGTTATAGCTCTGGTTTTATACACTCTGCCAAAACTACATTATTGGATATTGGATGTTTTAATTGAATTTATATGGTTTTATATGCTAGTTTTAAAACCATATAAAACCATATAAATCTTTTTAATCATTGAAATTCAAAAGTAGAGACTAGATTTTGGAACTTTTATATAATGTTAATAGGATAAAGAAGAGGTCTTAAGCTAATGGCATGCGTCCTAATGGCCCGCCCCGCGGCGGAAACATACCTCAATATGAATAGCTTGATCCGATCCATGTACGAGTGATGAAGCATTGATACGGGTATCTAACTATTGTTAGATAATTATAGTTATTGCAATACTAGAACCGAAACAAATATGTTGAAGAGCCATTCAGGGTAATATTGGCTAACCGAAACCGAACCGAACCTCCTATTTTAGGTTCTTCGGGTTGGGTTTTTATGCCCATGGCTAATATAAACTCATATAAAACCTTTTAAGGTCTTTTAAAACCATATAAATCATTTTAGTACAATCCTTTTAAAGTCTTATGAATTCTTTAAAACATTTTACCAATATGGTTTACAAATCAAATGTTAGCTTTCATATTATAGTTGATTATCTACTTAGTTGTCTATTGGATATTGGTAAATACTCGGCCGAAGCTACATTATTTGGATATTGGGTGTTTTAATTGAATTTATATGGTTTTATATGATAGTTTTAAAACTATATAAAACCATATAAATTATAATATTTAAAACTATATAAAATCATATAAATCCTTATATTTGGTGCCATTCGTGAGAAAACCCTATTATTTTACTTACAGTCTTGTTTAAAATAAAAAAAATAAAAGGGTTCGAACTGGACATAAAGATTAAGCCCATTAACCTTTGCAACCAAATATTGAGCCCTCGTCCAATTGGTCCGCCCCACAGCAAACACTTTTATTTTTTGGACAGCAACAAACCAGCCCACTAGAACCACGATCCACGTTACAGCAACGGATCGACGCAGCGTCTTCAAGCACGTCGCTGTGAACCACGCCAATCAACGAGTTGGTACGTGGTCATTACAATAATCCCTTAAACTATATATATAGGAGATTTCTCGTAGAATCTCTGTAGCAGTAATGTATTTTGCCTTAGTATTTTGTTTGTAGGGATTTTCTAGTGTGTTAAATCATGCATCATAGGAGAGTTGAAGAGATTGACTCAAGATTTCTCTAGGAAAACTACAACCAAGTTTGAATTACACAAGAAAAACTTTTAATTTCAAGTTCATCAATCATTAATATTTTTTAAAACACAATATATATTGCATAAAACTTACGTAGCTCTGATTGTATAATTATAGCTCTAGTTTTATACACTCGGCTGAAACTACATTATTGGATATTAGGTGTTTTAATTGAATTTATATGGTTTTATATGCTAGTTTTAAAACCATATAAATCCCTTAAAAACCATATAAAATCATATAAATCCTTTCCAAACAATTTAGTTTGTAATTTATAAAACCTTGTAAACATGATAAGAACAACAAACAACAAACTCCATCAAAGGCTTTGTACGTATTTTCAAGACAAAATACCAGTGTTTCAGCATACCATATAATGACTGTTAAAACAGAAGAGGATTATACAAAATAAACTTCACCAAAAGTGTTAACTAACATACAAAGATGTTCATACTTATTGAAAAGTGAAAAAAAAGCACATCTATTTTTTTCACAGCTCCGTCCTTAGGGCTTGTACCTTGCAAGATGAAAACATCAAAATTTGGGATGGTTTAATAGAATTTTATTGAATACACAATGAGCAATTACACCACAAAGTCATTTACCTGGAGGTCAAATTATTGGTCTGATAACTCTGCAAATATATCAGAAGCTAGCTTCTTCCTAAAGGACAGTTTGGTCAAGTCTTGAATGCGCATGACATGACACTCAATGATTTTCAGCATGTAAATGCCCGTATCTTCGAGTTTAGTAACCTGATTCAAGAAAATCTTGTCAATACACACTTTCATCTTAAAGTTTAAATCAATATTTTACTGGTTTGAACAAGATTTTACTTGTGGCAGTTCTTCCCACTCCCTGGTAATTTTGAAGGGTGTGAAGTTTGTGGTGTTTTCGTTGACAACATGTCGAAGAACGTAAGGCATTACGTTTCCATACGCCTGGACATGCGAGACAACCACTTCTTCTTTAATCTTTGATGATGCAGTGTCCAATATTGTAATTCTCCTCTTCTCCATGTTGATCACCAGTGTAACCCATGATTTTTCCTTTAAATTCAAATGTGCATAGAGGAGCTCGACATTTTTCTCTACAAATTCAACCTCGTTTCTAAATTGGAAACAATCCTTGTCCGATAAAAACTCGAGGTATTGGCTGGTCTGTAAATGCAAACCAAATATCTTCCCCTCTGGTCAAAATCCTTCTCTGCATCAGGACATGGAACAACTTTCCAGAGAATTGGATGTCTTTTCTCCGTGCGAGTCTGACTATAGGATTGAGAAAGGAAGCTTCAATCACAGAAAATGCATCATCCCCCAAAATACTTGAGATTGTATCTAGTAATGATAGATTGAAATGCTGCATGATTGCTGATATAGTATTTGGCTCGGTTTCGGGTTGATATATCCTCTCGGGTAATTTGTATGTTTCATAGAAATCATTGTTGTCCATATCTGTGTAAAAAATTAAAAAAAGTAAACTCTTTATAAAGGTTTGTAAACTGATTATTTTTAAAACCTCTTATAAACTAGTATGCTATGGTACAAAAATCGATCAGTGAAAGGGATAATAATCTATTGAAAATATCGATTTAAAACGATAACAATTGATAGTCAAGAAAGAAACTAGAATCGTACAGTTACATACATTAAATCTCCACTATTTACAAACCCTTATAAAACCATACAATGAGATTTGGTTTCGATGTTGTTTACAAACCCTTACAAAACCATAAAGAGGGTTATAACGATGTTGATTTCTGCAACAACCACATGTATTTGTTTTCGATGAGTTCACGACAATGTCATTGCAGCTACCGTAAATGTGTACTTATAAAATGCAGAACTATAACTTGTCCCTCTACAGAAATAACCATCTCCACAATCACAAAAGCATATAGTAAACCTGAAAATTTAGAAGCTACCTAAAAATGTTATAAGTCAAATGAGAAAGAAAATTGTCGTTTATGATATGTGCAAAGACAAAAAAAAAAAAAAATCTATGAGGTACTATCATAAATAAATGACATAAATAAGAAACAAATTATCACACGCATCTAGATTTAGGCAAAATGTATAAATTTCAAAACCTAGAACCAAATTTGGTTCAAATATTACATTAGGGACCAAGCGAAAATAATTGCTTACCATGATGATATCATGGTGAAATTGACAATGATTAAGTGAGAATTTGATCGGATGAAAGCTTGGGACGACAAAGCTCGACGGAAACATCGAAATTGGGTAAAGTGTGACAAAGCTTGACGACGACAAAGCTCGACGGAAATATCGAAATTGGGTAAAGCGTGACAAAGCTTGACGACAGAGAAAAAACTAGAAGAATCACACAGCGAGAGAAGATAAATCGATCGTTATTTTTCAATTATGGAGTTTCCGTCTGTGAAAGATTGAGCTCGCACGAAGATCTAGGGTTCTTCGTCGTAAGGCAGACGAAGAATATGAGGGGGAAAAAGTTGTCTTTTTGATTTTTAATTCAGGGTATAACTGTCTTTTACTTTTTTTAAAAGTTGTATATTTGAAAATGACCAGCGAGTAATACTAGTTTTGAAAAGTGGTATCTCAAAAGTAGTATTTTTTAGATTGTCCTTTTTTAATATTCCATTAAATCTTAATTACCTAAAAATGATTCTATTTAAATCTCAATTTTTATGTTGTAAATTTTTTTTTAATCACACAAACTAAAAATATATAATTAATTATTCTTTGTGGAACTATATTTTAATGGAATATAAATTTTATATTTATGGATAGATAAAAAATTTTAAATCGAACAAAACTAATTATATCATTAGAATAAGTCTAGTTATATTTTTGATAACATATATTGTTGCCAAGATCAACTTTTCCTTTTTTCTTTTATGATATTAATCTAAGAGCAATTTCATTTTGGTGATAATTTAAAGTTTTTACCTTTCTTTCTTTACATTCGAATACAATAGAAGTCAAAGTCTCCAATTAACAAAACCAAAATAATCAAAGTCTTTTTTTTTTATAAGTAAGAAAAAAAAAAGAATTGACTTGGTGACGGTCTAATTCTTTATATTTGAAAAAAAAATATACTTTATATTCAGCTTTCCTTTTATTAAAAAAAAATCAAAGTCCCAGCCGAAGAAAATAACATAAACACAGCTTGAAGTTGATGAATTTGAATCAAAATTAGCTAAATATAAAGTAAGACGTGATTGGCACAAAAACAAAAGTAAGACGTGAAGTCTGAAATGAATATCTCAATTTTAAGTGAGAAGACCGTCACCAAGTCAAATAAAATACAACTAGAGTTTCCAAGTAATTTCTTCTCGATATTTCACATATGATACGTTTTGTTATATGCAATTATTTTGTTTTGTTCATCGAATCTCATTTTATAGGGAATTGTCAATGTGTAAAGTGATAAGCACAACTTTAAGAAACTGGTTTCACATGAGTATTAAGGCAAAATATATATAGGATTAGACTTTTATGTTACAAATCATGCGTTTATATTTTAAAATCAATTACAGTAAAATAGATTCAATAAAACAATGGTAAAAAGGTCCGGCGAAATCAAATGTACAGACGAGACAACGAACCGAACTGAAAAACTCACCGAGATAAAGTTTACGGTCAAAAGAGATTAAATACAGATTCATTAGTCAACCCCGATGAGATCAAATACTCATTTAAATCGGTGAATTAAAGTGCTTGAACGTAATGGCTGGATCCTCCGCATTAAAAACCATTTATGGTGAATCAGACGGGGTAAACGGTAACATTAAACACGATCTCGGAATATAAAGCATGGACGAAGACAAATAGCAAAACAATTTCTTCTTTCAGCAACTAGCACTACACACTTAAATACTTAGCAATTATTTGTTATAGTTCTTGTAAAACTATTCTTGAGATCGAAATACTAAATCCAGTTGACTCCACAATAATTATGTTCAAATCGCTTCTGAATTCGTTTTGGTCGAGCAACAAACTTTTTGTTTATTACTCAATAAATAGTCCTTCAATTATTTTGTCATTAAAGATAAACCAAAATTTTCCATTTATTTATATTTATAAATTTTGACAATTACAATAATAAACAAAGTCATTAAAGTTCTTCATATACTTGTCTATTTTTATTTTAATAAAGTATACCCAATGCGTTCATCGAGATGATGATTTGGTCATTGTAGGAACAGTTTTTTGGTCATTGTAGGGTTTGACTGGGTTGATTATTAGTTTGAGCAATTCTTACAAAATTTTTTGTAAGAATTGATATTTGTGTTAGATTTATTATGCCAGAATTCCAGTAATTCATTTACAATTTTTTTTAGTTATTTTGCTAATTAGCTAGTTCCCCATATTCCATTAAAATCCACCAAATTAATCATTTTCAGTTGTTATCATTTAAACCCCGAGTCATCACAAATCGAACCCATGGTTTACTGTTTGGATAGTTTTTAAAAGTGAGTGGCTTTTCTCGTGATTAATAAAATTATATTAGCGATTATCCACAGACCACAGAGAGAAAAGTGATTGGTGAAAAATGGAAGCGGCGACGAAGCAGAGTGTTACAAATCGGCTTCTCGCCGTGAAGTCAGCCTCCGGCAAGACTTACAGCCAATTAGCGGCGGAGATCGGTCTCACCAACGTCTACGTAGCCCAGCTGCTCCGTCGCCAAGCCCAGCTCAAACCCGATACGGTCCCGAAGCTCCGGGAAGCTTTACCGGGTCTGACCGACGAACTCATCGGCGCGATGATGTCTCCTCCGTGGAGATCCTATGATCCAAACCTCATCCAAGAACCCACCGTCTACAGGTTTTTATCCTTTTTGAACCTTAAGCGAATTAAAAATTTTGGGGCTTTTAAGATTGTTTTTTTTCTTTTCTGTAGGTTGAATGAAGCAGTGATGCATTTCGGTGAAAGTATAAAGGAGATTATCAACGAAGATTTCGGCGACGGCATGTAAGTTTAAATTACGCTTAAGATTGTTGTATTGGTATCAATGGATTCACTTTGTTCTTATTAGTATGTAAAGTCTGTCACTTTCAAATGATCATGATTTAGTAGAATCCTTTGCTTCTCTATTGAACTGAAAGTTTCTTGATTTTTCTGTTTGATGGTATCTTTAAAGCTGAGCCTTTTGTTACTTTGTTTGCTGTATTTGTTTAGCATGTCGGCGATAGACTTCTATTGCTCTGTCGACAAAATTAAAGGAGTTGATGGGAATAATCGTGTGGTCGTGACACTTGATGGAAAGTATCTGTCACATTCCGAACAGGTTGGTGTCTCATTTACAATGCATATTTATATATATATTCATTCACAGTGTGTGAATAATTTGGGATCATTTTGTTGCAGAGGACGGAGAATATGGTTTCAAGGCTAAACCCTCGGGGAAGTACAAGCGACTGATAAGAATGTAAGAAGCAAGCCATCGATACGACATGAAGGTCTTATTGTAAGCTGTAACATTGTAATACGTATGGTGTTTGTTTATCTAAACTCTATGCATCTCGAGCCTCATGTTAAAGCTGTTTCATGTTGAATAATAGTGAATAAATAAAATGTATAAAACATCTCTGTTGTTGAAGGGTTTTATTCATTGCCTCATCAAATCTTAAGTAAATGGCCATAGACATTTATATAGGTGTTGTGATGTTTTGATGTAGAAGGGATTGATAATATGATATAGACAGTACAAGATTGTTTATATAGAATGCATAATCAATCGTGAACGCAGATCTTTCGACTATACTGAGTCTTTCACACACAAACTGTGGAACTTTATAGGAACAACACAAGAAGTGATTCATGTCTGAGCAGAAGGGAATCCATGGAATGGATCCCCTAAGGCAGCAACGTTCCCCAGACGTGAAAAAACTACCTACAATGTTGCAGAAACGCAAGTCTATGATGAGTGACTTTGAGGGAAGAAGCATGGTTATGTTTCTGGTTAATGCTCGGAGTTTTGTGTTACCTGGTAATCTCCAGGGGTAAGAGTCTTGAAACCAGCAGCACAATAGTCGAAATAATATTCCCACGTCCTTATGAATTTATCGTCAAATCCAAGATACAAATTAAAAAACAAAAAATGGGACAAGTGAAAGCTTACATATATAATAACTTAGCTTAAAGTTTGAAACTTTACCTTTTCTAAGCAAGATTAATTTGATTTATGTGAGTTCAATTCTTTGTTAGCAATGAGAATCTGCAAGTTTCCATGATCAAGCAGATAGATGTCAGCTGTTTAAACTCAAATCTCTATGCTTCAATAAGTGAATGTACCATACCATGATCATATTGAGAAGTCTTGTTTCCTTATCGACAAACGAAAAATCACCATTGATGTAAGCATCAACAAGGCCTATATTTGCTTGTGTCAATAACCCGTGGGAAACAGTTTTCATTGGTCAAAAAAGCTCTTGTAACATCAGTGTCCTACGCGCTAACCTTCAAGTGAATCTCTAAGACCGATTTCTAAGTGACATCTCGAATCTTTTCCTTCGAAAGTGAACACTGTTCCTCCTTCTTCAAGTATTCTCTTAGGATATATAACTAATAAGTAAATGTAACATTCAAAGAAACTAATATGAGACAACCATGTGTTTAAAAAAGAAGAGGGGAGTCACGTTATACAACCGGTCGATATGAAATGTCTCAAGAATCTAGTAAAGAAAAACCGAGCCACTCTCTCGGTTAGAGACGGGACGGGACCATGTGTTTTGGGTTTCTCATAGGAGTCACTAGGCCTGGGCAAAATACCTGGAACCGAAAAACCGAACCGATTAGGAGAAACCGAATCCGAACCGAAACCTATAAAAATACCTGATGGATCCTAAACTCTTATACTCGAAGAACCGGAACCGAACCGAGAACCGATCGGTACCCAAAATATCCAAAGTATAATTATATACCCATAAATATTAGTTAATTTTTTCGGGTATTTAGGGTATTTCAGATATATTTTTGGTTTTACGGATATATTTTTTTTAATTTTTTGGGTTTTTGGATATATTTTTGGGGTTACGGATATATTTTCGGGTATATTTGGGGTATTTCGGGTAAAAAATACCCGAACCAAACCATATAAAAAAATCGAGTATTTATCGGTTTTCAAAATTAAGATCCGAAAGACCCGGAACCGAACCGAAATCCTATCAGTTCCTATGTGGATCCAAAGTTTTTCTACCCGAAAAACCCAAAACCGATCGATTCCTACCCAAAACCAAATCGAATACCCGAATACCCAAACCTAGGAGTCACCATATATATCTTTCCCTAACAGAACTTGTGCACGAAGTCTAAATTGATATTAACAAACTTCCTAAGTTACAAGAGAGAGAGCGCGCGCTTAGGATATATACACATGCCCGGTTTTAAAGCATGTGCTCAGAGTCTATTTGCACATGGGACCAATTAAATTTTAAAAAAATTTCTTTAATTTATAGGGTTCAAATATTTTTAGAAAATTACAAAATATGATCCAAATAGTTTTAGAAAATTGTAAAACAAAACCTAAATTTATAAAAAAATATATGTGTTTTTTGTTTTAATATTTGTAAAACAAAACCTAAATCTATCTATATAAAGTTAGCTTTGCTCCCTTCTTATGATACCATCCCACCCTCCACCTAATCAACAAACATTAAAACAAAAAAACATACACATAAAACAAAAGATCTAAAACGGGTACCCGCGAATTTAAGCAGAGCGGGTTCGGGTCGAACAACAAAATTTAACCCGCGCGGAGCGGATCTAGCGGGGCAAGCTTGATCCGCTTGACAGACCTAATTAGAAACCAACATGAAACACGATTAAAAAGAATGATGTTAAAAAAAAACACGATTAAAAATAATATAAAAATAGAAAATAAAATAAAATAAGGAACCACCCAATATTAAACTATTAGAAACAGTTCCATTAACTCCAAAACCAAGAAAATAAAATACTATTACACAATCAAAACAAAATTAAAACAAAAATGTGGACCATGCCCGCGCATATTATCTATACATCCAATATATTTTTAAAAAAAACAGAAAATTATCTTAAAACTAAAATTTTCAAAGTAGCACAAATTCCTTCATTCCTTAATATTAAAGGGAAACGTATTCTACAAGGGTTCCAACAAATAGGTTTAGATGAAACAAAAGAAAAAACAAAAAATATGCAAATAAAACTTTAAATTGTTAAGATCTTCCCTACAAAAAACCAACTAATTGCATAAAATTGACCAAAAAAGTAAAAAAATAAGTAAAATTAAGTACTATCCACTAAATAAATACATATAAAATCATAAATTTAAAAAATTAAGAAAATAAACCAAAAATAAAAAATACACATATTTTAAGCTGATAGAGACAATTCAATTAACTACCAGATTCAAAAAATAAAATAATAGAGAATAAAAACTGTTTAGAAAAATTGTTTACAACGTCCGCGCGTAGTGCGGATCACATCCTAGTATATATATAAAGTAAGGTTTTCTCACTTCTCATGAAGACACATTATCATCCACATGTATGCCACATCATTTTGATATTTAATTTTCATAATTTAATTAGTTAAAATTTTGATATACGTACATATTAACTATACATTTTATTAAATTATGCAAAGAATTTGAAAGGTCATTTTATATTTATATCATGAAAACTTTAAAAAATCAACAACATTTATTGAAAGAGTAATAGATTTAAAAAATTGAGTTTTACTAATATATTACACACTTTATTATAGTTACAAAGTTAAAGTTTTATATCGAAAATATGTTTAGTGAATGGATATGATTTGATCCAAACTAATAGTTGACAATATATACAATATTAATGTAACATATATCATCCACATATATGCCACATCATTTTGATATTTAATTTTCATAATTTAATTAGTTAAAACTTTGATATACATATTAACTATACATTTTATTAAATTATGCAAGGAATTTGAAAGGTCATTTTCATATTGATATCATGAAAACTTAAAAAAAATTAACAAAATTTATTGAAAATATAATATATTTAAAATTTTAGGTTTACTAATATATTACACACTTTATTATAGTTACAAGGTTAAAATTTTATATCGAAAAGATGTTCAGTGAATATATATTATTTGATCCAAACTAATAGTATACAATATTAATTTAACATATCACAAATATAAAGAGATTTGTTTTTTTTAATAAGAATATCTAATAAATGAAAAGTAAACTCATTATCGTTCAATAATGCATATTATAGTAACTTTATTAAATAAATTATATATAATAAAATTGATTTAAAAAAAGTACATAATTTAAAATAATAAAAATGAAACGTTCAGTAATTGAGATATTTATAACATGATTTATTTAGTTTTTAAATATAGATAAGATATGAAAATTCCAAACAAACATGATTATTTGTAAATAATATAGAAGTGATTGACCGTAGATATTGAAGTGATTGACTATCACTTACATTTTTATTTTAATGGAGGTGAAAATAAGAGAAACAATTAGTTAAGTTTCAAATAAAATATTAGGCTTACAATCTACAAACAATGGTTTGGCTTACAAAAAAATGAATAAAAAGTTCTTATAAATAAATTAAACTATTATAAAACTTAAAAAACATAAACTCGCGGGTCACACATTGTTTTCTTATATAAATGAATCTCACCGGGCTTATCCCTATCAATAGCCTTATGTGTTGGCTAAATTTTCATTATTGCGGTAATTAAATTCATTATTTTATCAAAATACATAATCTAACACATTGTCTTGAATAAGCAAATTCTAAAACGGTTAAATCTGAATTTGTGTGACATGCAATCCATGAATATATTTAAAATCAACAAAAGTTGATCAATTGTTAATTCTATTATTGCTGTAATGGGCTTACCCCTTATCAATAGTCTTATGTGTTGGCTAAATTTTCATCTTTCTCTCCAGTTATATATTGGAAATTGTTTTTAAAAAAAAATAAAAGAAAATTAGACTTAGGAATCACAAACATATTTCACACATAAATAGGATTAAAATCATACATGAAACACTCCAAAAATAATAATTTCACATGAAACAAAAAAAAAATATTATGCAACTTTAAAATGTAAATATATTACTTTAAAAAAAATCCAACTAATTGCATAAAATTGATCATCAAAGAAAAAAGAGGTAAAAATGCGTACCATCCAATAAATAAACACATCGATAATCATAAATTAAATTAAAAATAAAAATAAATACATAATCTTAAGCTGATAGAGATAATTAAATTAAATACGAGACAAAATAAAATAAAATATCATTAGATTAAAAAATTGTTTATCACGTCCGCACGGATCACACCCCTTGTGATTGAAATTGAAAGTGAAATCTTACCGGCGATGAGGGAAGATATCGGAGAAGACGAGGGTTTTAGAGGAGTGGGTAATGTTTTTTTACAGGATAATCCTATTCACGAGAAGTCTCTCTCTCTTGAATTGTTTAGATCGACGCTCGACCCCATATTTCTTATACTTTTCCAAATCGGCCCATATTATCTCAAATGTTCCCATTAACCCACATCTACGATGACTTTGATAGTAAATTAGTGATAGAAATTAAATAATTTTTCAAATAAAATTATATTCATTTTGTGGTCACCAACACTAGATCATCGAAGATGAATAATAGTAAATTCTGAACATTTTATTAGTATTCAATTTTAAGTAAAAATATATAAAAATACAGGAACCTATTTCGAAGTATTTTTTTAATAAGTTCGGAGAATTCTAAATTCACAAATCTAACTTTCTTTTTATTAGTATTCGAAGTAACTTTCGGAGTATACAAAACTAACCCAATTTCGAAGTATTTATTTTATTAGTATTCAGTTAGGTTAAAAATATACAATTTCCTAAATTTTAAAATGACAAAAACTTAATTTTTAAAAACTAATTAATTGAATAAATAGTCAACTAAAGAAAAAAAATCAAATTGTGGATCACTCATTAAACAAATACATAAATAAACATAAAATTAAGAATGGAAAAAAAACTTAAGAATAAAAAATCTACATTTCTTAAGTTAATAGTGACAAATCCATTAACAATCATACTAATAAAACTAAAATAATATTATACAAATTTTTTTAAAAATAATTGTGTTCACCACACACTAGTTATATATATAAAATTATTTTAAATTTTTGTTTGAGTTTGGCACAGAACCCGATTTAACATTGAACCGAGCGGTGCGAGCCTGTATATACATGTCTCAGACAGAGACACTTACGTAGCTTAGGTGTTAGCTGGATCCACCAAGCGCCAGTTTGTAATCGTGCACAAAGACACCTAGATCAGACATGCAGTACTACTAACACACATTGATCAACCGAAAAACTATTTGTTGATTCTCATCAATCTCAGCCACACAAATCAAATTACTTATTTATTCTTTAATGTCCTTATTCAGTTTAAATTCGGTTTAAAACTGATTATGTGCGATTTCTCATAAAATCCAAAAACTCCACCGGAATAATTTCAAAAATTCTGCGATCACTTAAGATCGATGGCATATTCGAAGCTCAAAACATAATTTCAATTTTTGTTTTTTTTAAAACATTATTCAGGCATGGACAAGTTTCCTAATTATTAGGAATTCGCATTTTATTAATTAATTTTCAAAAAACGGAGCAGTTCTCATATATAGAGCAGTTCCGAGTTGGTATGCTTCATGTTTCATATGAGCTTTTTAGGAAATGTCTTAGTTGTTGGATAGTTTAGTGCTTATTCTCTGGTCCATCTTGAGTTTGGCTTAAAAGATGTAGGCTTTTGTCCTGTCCCAGTCCTGTTGGCGTAAATGATGATCATAATCTTTCATTTGATTACATCTGGCTACAACTTACAATAATACCTTCACGGATAACTCTAAATATTTATAATCTATCCATATATATATATGGTGGTTTGTTTATCGTTTTTAACATCGTAATCTGAGTTCTTGTTAACGTTGAATGTCGATTGAACAAAGATTCTGGCAGTTTTCTGTACACAATCTTAGACAACAGTAAGCTGTGGTACCTCTTGAATCAAATGTTGTTGTAAAACGGTTTTCTCAGGGTCCTAGTAGAAGTTAATCGTTGCTCCATCAAATCTTAAGTAAAGGGAAATGATTGGGTTATACAGAAACAAAATGCATAATCAATCGCAAAAGCAGATCTTTGGACAGCACACAAACAATGGAACTTAAAAAGGGAAACATAATAAGAAATGATTCATCTACTATTATTAAAAACACTCAAAAACACTCAATGACTACAAAGACTCTCAAATTCTTTTAAATTTCTCTTATTCACTTCGCTTGGTTTATGTTTCATCCAAACTCCCTTATTTATAGTACAAGTCATAAGGAATATCTCATGGAATATTACATAAGATATTTTACAATTTATTATACACTCTCATGCATTATTACACATTTTATTCAACACACTCATTATTACACATCTTATTCAACAAACTCATTATTACGCAACTTATTCAACACACTTTCAGAGCACAAGGTAAACTATGGAATGGATCCTCAAATGCAACTATGTTCCCGGAACGTGAGAAAACAACCTGACATGATGAAGAAACGCATACAATTATTCAAAATCAAGTCTCTGTTGAGTGACACTGAGGGTTATATTTCTAATTTTTGCTTTGAGTGTTTGTGTTACCTGGTAGTTTCTAAGGGTAAGAGTCTTGAAACCAGCAGCACAATAGTCGAAATAATATTCCCACGTCCTTATGAATTTATCGTCAAATCCAAGATCCATGACTTCTTTGCGCAGAAAATAGTTAGTTCTTTTTGGACATATTAACAAAACATTACTGATTCCAGAAAAGAAAACATAGGAAAGGTTTTGAAGATTTATTTTACTTTTGTCTCTCCAAGAATGTCTTCCTCCAGCATCTCAACGTTTGGTAGTAATGAATCCCAATGCTCTCAACGTTTTCAATGCTGTATTTTTTTGGGTGTTAGTCGGAGGAAAAGAAATCACAGAAATGCCTTTGAAGTTTATGCTAAAAACTCTGATAAAGAAAAGTGACAAGAGAAGAATAGAACGGTTTAGGTTGTATTAGACGACATAGACTCAAATATATACAGACGAGAGAAATCCTAAGGTTACCACAAATAAGGAAATACGTATACAATAGAATATTTACAAATCCATTCCCTAATAATTCCCCTCAAGTTGGCGCATGAAGATCACGAATGTCTAACTTGCCACGAAGATACTCGAAAGCGTGTACACCGAGTGCCTTTGTGAAAATGTCAGCTTTTTGCTCCGAAGTATGAATCTTTGATGTAACGAGTGCCCCGCTAACTATCTCGTCTCGTACATAGTGGCAATCCGATTCAATGTGCTTAGTGCGTTCATGAAACACGGGATTCGCTGCAATATGAAGAGCAACTTGATTATCGCAAAACATCTTCATAGGTTGATCCGGTGGTTCACCGAAAGTAGAAAGGAGCTCACGTATCCACTTCAGTTCTGAGCACGTGAAAGACATAGCACGATATTCAGCCTCCGCAGAAGATTTGGCAACAACGTCTTGTTTCTTAGTCTTCCAAGCGATTGCGGAATCACCAATCGTAACAACATACCCACCGACCGCCTCGTCATTGGACATGAGGCCCAATCGGAAATACAGTAACCCGAGATACTTAGATCACTATCCGTCTTATACAAAAGTCCTTGTCCCGGGTGTCCTTTGAGATATCGAACAACACGTAAGGCTGCATACCAATGCTTCAAACGAGGCTGATGTAGAAACTGAGCTAGTAAATGCACAACATATGTAAGCTCCGGTCTCGTAATTGTCAAATAAACCAAACGACCCACCAGTCGTCGATATCATTCCGGAGTGTCAAAGAATTCACCTTCATCAACCGCTAGTATATGATTTTCTACTAGAGGAGTAGCCACAGGTCGCCCTCCGAGTAGACCGACTTCATTAATAATATCCAACACATATTTTCTTTGAGACAAGTAGATACCTTCCGGAGAACGTGCGACCTCGATGCCGAGAAAGTATTTCAAAGGACCCATATCTTTCATATGAAAGCATTGGCTCAAGTAGCCCTTGAAACGAGAAATCGCCTCAACGTCATTACCACCTATTAGTAAATCATCAACATACACAATCACATACAAATGCATTTGTCCTCATGTCAAAGAGAACAACGAGTAATCCTTGTATGATTGTTTAAATCCATAGCCAAGAAGAGAATTTGTAAGTTTAGCGAACCAACACCGAGGCGCTTGTTTTAACCCATAAAGTGATTTTCGTAGCTTCAACACCTTATTAGACTCCGAACCACGAAAACCCGGCGGGAGTTTCATATACACCTCTTCCTCCAAGTCACCGTGAAGGAATGCGTTATGAACGTCCATTTGATGAACATCCCACTTCTTAAATGCTGCCACTTTAAGGAACATACGTACCGTAGTCATTTTGACGACCGGTGCGAACGTTTCTTTGTAATCTTGTCCCTCTTTTTGTCGATATCCAAGAGCAACAAGTCGAGCTTTGTGACGCTCAATCGTACCGTCAGAATTAAATTTTAATTTGAAAACCCAACGACATCCAATAGCCGTCTTTCCTGGTGGCAAATCCTCAACATCCCACGTATGTTGTTCTTCTAAAGCTCCCATCTCATGTGATACAGCATCTCTCCATACTTGAAGTTGCATTGCGTCGGAGAACGATTCAGGTTCAAAACCAGCCGTCACCGCGGCAAGAAAACCCACATGGGAGGCTGAAAAACGATCGCATGAAACGTAATTAGAGATTGGGTAGTGAACCGTACCTGAATGTGAAGATGCAGATGGGACAGGTGAGTGCGAGGGGTTTTCGGTGGCCTGAGCTGAATACACAACAAAATTCTGCAAATGACTCGATTGTACACGATGTCGGTTACTTCGACGCGGTTCCAAAGTAACAACAGCTGTCTCTTGTGAGAGAGGAGGTGACGCTTGTTCCACAGCTATCACCGGAGAAGCAGCATTCTCTTCGACGCTCCCCCTGATGACTAACGGTTCGTCGACGGGAACCGCAACGGGTTGAAGTTCCACGAAATCATCATCACAAATTAACGGCGAAATCGGAAATGGTGATGGCGACACTGCATTGTCACGTTCTATCGATGAAAATGGGAACACAGTTTCGTGAAAAATCACATCTCGCAATACAAAAAATTCCTTAGTCGGGAGATCATACATTCTCCAACCTTTTTTTCCATAGGGATATCCCAAAAACACGCATCTTCTGCTTCTTTCTCCAAATTTATCCTTGTCACGAGAATTTTTATGAGCATATCCCAAACAACCAAAGACCTTTAAACTCTCAAAGGAAGGTACCATACCGAAGAGCATTTCATAAGGTGTTTTACCGTCCAACAACGGCGTAGGAGTTCTATTAATCAAATGACCAGCTGCAAGAACACACTCATCCCAAAATCTCACCGGCAATGATGCTTGAAACATCAGAGAACGCGCCACATTAAGAATGTGCCTATGCTTGCGTTCCACACGAGCATTTTGTTGCGGCGTGTAAACACATGAGGTGTGATGAATTATCCCTTCTTTCTCGAAATATCCCTTCATACAAATAAACTCGGTTCCATTATCGCTCCGTACGACTCATACCTTTTTGTCAAATTGACGATACACCATAGCACAAAATTTTTGCAAAACATCGGACACTTCACGTTTCGCAAGCAACAAATATATCCAAATCGCTCTCGAATAGTCATCAACTATTGTGAGGAAATACACAACTCCTGACGAAGACGGAGTTCTATAAACTCTCCAAAGGTCAAAGTGAATTAAATCAAATGCACCAACAGCTTTATTGATACTCTCAGAGAAAACATCACGAGTTTGCTTTGCTCGATAACAAATATCACAACCTCCATCGGTTTCAACATGTTTCCCGACATCAATAGAACTAGATAATAGGGATAAAACACGACTAGATGGATGGCCTAAACGACGATGCCACAAATTCCGTTGTCCGTTTTTTGTAGCTTGATTCGCTTGTCCACCAAAAATACCTTTAAACTTGTAAACCCCATCGCATTCTTCACCCGCACCAATCAGCATCTTCGAGGTACGGTCCTGCAAAACACACAAATCCTCAGTAAATGTCATAAAGCCCTTTGTAGCTTTTAGTAACTTTGCGACAGACAGAAGAGAACAAGTTAATTCTGGTGAATAGAGAACATCAGACAACCACAAATCTCCACCCAAGCCTAAGCGTCCCTGCTTAGTAGCCAAAACTCTATCACCATCTGGTAAGCGAATGGAACAAGGAACAATATCCACGAGATCTCGCAAAAAACCAAGTTCCGAAGTCATATGGTGCAATGCACCCGAATCGATTATAAATTCTGTCTTACCAGATAGTTTTTCGTTGGTTTCGGTGCTCTTCTGTTTGCCCAGGAAACCAATAAATGCACTCCATTGATCATCACTCAACTGGGGCAGAGAGCCACGGTCGAAATCACCTTCACGTCGAGTCACCGCCACGGACACCGCCAGAGGTTGCACTTGTGCGGCATTTGCATGACCAACGGTGTCATGTTGAATTTGAGCAACGTTGGCGCGAGCACCAGTCCAACCACGTCCTTTGCCATAGCTCCCGGCAGCACCACCACCTCTGCCAAAACGACCTCGTGCACCTCCTCTTCCACCAAAACTCTTGGTTTTATCATCAACAAAATTTCTTCCCCTTTCTCCCCACCTCTCGGGGAAACCGTTAATCTGAAAACAATCAGAAACATCATGCCCGTATTTCCCACAGTGTGAGCACGTCACGCCTTTCTTTCCTCTGTTTCCAACCTGAACCGAGAAACCGACAGCTTCAGGTCTCTCTTCTCTGCTTCGCGACATACTTTGCTGTCTCTCATCGCGAACAAGTCGTTGATATATCTGCGCGAGTTTGGGCAGAGGCTCCATGTTGATGATGTTGGAGCGAATTGACCCAAACCGTGCATCATCTAAACCCATCAAAAACTGATGAGATCGTGTCGCATCTTGGGCTTGTTCGAGTTTTGCTGCAAGTTCACCACATCTACACGAGAGCAATGGTTCATAAACCGCGAGCTCATCCCACATCTTCTTAAGTTGACCGTAATACATCATGATACTCTGACCTTGCTGTTTGCAATTAGCTAGATCCGCCTTGAGTTCATGGATTCTTGGTACATTACCCACCGAGAAGTGCAGCTTCAAATCCTCCCACAGAATGCGTGCATCATCCACCATCGAAATCGTAGTTCTCAGCGTCGGCTCGATTGTATTCATGAGCCACGCCACGATCATCGAATTAACCACTTCCCATTGTTCGATCTCCTCAGCCGCAGTTGGTTTCGTCAAGGTGCCCTCGACGATTCCAAGCTTTCTCTTCGTACGCAAGGCATTCCGCACATGCTTCGCCCAATCCTCATAGTTATCTCCCTTCAATTGTACAGTTGTAATCAAAGTTCCTGGCCCTTCCGAAGGATGCAGGTAAAGTGGCGAGGAAGCCGGAGTTTCCGTTACCGGCACCATCACTCTAGATTTGTTTGTCTCTGACGCCATAATCGCATCCGCTCAAACGTTTAAGAAATTTAGATCTTGTTAGGCTCTGATACCATGACAAGAGAAGAATAGAACGGCTTAGGTTGTATTAGACGACATAGACTCAAATATATACAGACGAGAAAAACCCTAAGGTTACCACAAATAAGGAAATACGTATACAATAGAATATTTACAAATCCATTCCCTAATAAAAAGACTTTACCATAGCCTAGAGGAAGAGGCCATGGCCAAAGTAACTCTGGCTAAAGAAGGAAGACATCCACCAGGGAATATGTATTCTATTATGAAACCTGAACTTAGCCTGCTCTCATCGTAAAGCTCTTCGGGTAACGCTGTGAACTGTTAAACATATAAAACGATCAAACGGTTGTGCATCAATATGAGGGAACCGTGAAGGAAGACGCAAGTGTTACCTGCATGACAAATATACCGGGTCTGTTCGTTTGTCTGCCGCAGGCGGCTGCGGTTGCGGCTTGCGGCCAAACGCTGCGATCAGACGCGGTTGATATTGTTCGTCTGGCTGCCGCGCGGCTGGACGCTGCGACTGGTCGCAGACCTATTCGTTTACCTGCCGTGCGGTTGGTCTCTCTAATCGCAGATGCAGCTCTAATCGCAACGCAACGCTGGAGAAATCCAGCGTCCAAAAATTGCGATCGCAGGTCGTTGCGACCAGACGCTGCGTTTGGCCGCAGGAGGCTGCGTCAAGTAAACGAACAACTTTTAGCCGCTGGCCGCAGTCGCAGCCTCCTGCGACAGGCAAACGAACAGACCCACCGTATGGTGCAAGCGCAGCTTCACAACAACTGACAAACATCTCATAAAACTCGTGCCCAAACCGCTTCTATCATCTCGCTAAAACATCGAAAACATGTTTTTTACGAATTTTTTTCATAAGTTTTATTTTAACAAAGAGGGACAAAAAAAAGAAAATGGTTTTACCAAGCTATAATTCTGTCATATTTGTGAGCAGTAGATAGTTGGCGATAATCGCGAAGCTCAAACGTAATCAGATCCTGGCGTTTCAGACGTAGTTTTTTTCAACAAGGCACAATGTTCTTGGTATTAGAAACCATATTCAGAGATGGATTAGACAAAACCTCAAGTCCAGCTTCTTTCACTTTTGCTTCTGCATACTTAAGTTGTTCAATAGACAGAGTAATGCCAGTGTATTTGCATCCTGTTCTTCTCACTACTTCTATGGCTAAAGTTCCCCATCCGCATCCAATCTCTAAAACCTCATGGTTCTTCTCTATCCTCGCCTGAAATTTCTCACCTTTTATCATTAAAGAACAGAGAAAAATCTGGGTAGTACTTGTTATAAATAAAGAAAATGCTCTCCTATATTATCTCACCTTTTCAATTAAAAGAGAGATTTTTCTCATCTGTGCAGTTCTAAGATCCTCAATGTCTGACTATAAACGTGAAAATGACGAAAGGTTGAAGTAAGAATCATAGTGAAGTAAGAAAAAACTGAAAAAGAGTAAATCCCCATAAAGTTTTTAATGGTCACCTTGAATACTGCAGAGGAGTAAGACATGGTTTCATCCATGAACAAACCAAAAAGCTCGTTGCTCTGCGAGCAGATAATTCGATTATATAAAACCCATAAAACTGAGGAAATGTTTATCGAGATTTATAGAGAGGTAGAGACTCAAGCCACATACAAGGTCATAGTGATGAGAAATGTTCCTTCGAGCTTGAGTTAAAGTGTTCTTCTTAAAGACCTTCTTTAGAAAATACTTTGCAGATGCTAAACCGGCAGTTAGAAACATCGGTGTCCACCATCCCCTTTAAGATTTTAAAAAAATAGAAATTGAAAGGTTAGGCGATATAGTTTGCATGCCAAGCCTTAATCATGCGTAGAAAGTTGGAAGCTTTTACCTTTTTTTAGAAAAAAGTGATCTTGTTGAGCTCAGATCTCTGTTCGCAATGAGAATCTGCAGAAAGTTTTATCTAGTCAGCAGATAAACATAAGAAATAACTCGAACAATCGAAGAAGTAAGTATATTATGTACGTACCATAATCAGATTCAAAAGTCCTGAGTCTCTATCCACGAAAGAAAAATCTCCATCGATATAAGCATCTGCGAGTCCTATATCCGCTCGTGTCATAACCTGAGAATCAAGAATCAAGAATCAAGAATCAAGAATCAAGAATCAAGAATCAAGAATCAAGAATCAAGAATCAAGAATCAAGAATCAAGAATAGAGAATCGAGAATCGAGAATCAAGAATCAATGTTCTTGACCAATGGAAAGGCTAATATAACTTTCTCAGTGTCTCTTATATATGTACCTTCCAGTAAAACTGAGGACTGTCAATCTTGAGGGTAGACTTCAAAGGACAAGTAGAATCTTTACATCCAAACGTGAACATCGTTCCTCCTTCTTCTAGTATGCTGTTCAGTTCATAGCGGTAAGTAAATGTAACAATGGCATACCTAACATTATATTATCTAAATCGAGGAGATAAAATGAGCCTCACGTTACGTAACCGATGGATATGAATTGTCCCAAAAATCTGGTAACGAAAAGCCGAGCCCATGTCTCGGTTAGGGAAAGGACCATATGTTGCAGATTCTTCAGAAGAGTGGCAAACCTCGTGCACCTGCCATACTAGCCTAAAGACAACAAACCCATGAGTTATTATTACATATGCAAAGTGGAATGAAGAAGGGTCCCAACGAAGAAATGGGCTTTAATTATATGTAGAAATTGATCATTGCCTTTGGTGCATCTTCATGGAAATTCGGGCTAACGATTAGTCAAGAAAATTAAACTCATAGTAGTCTCCACATCGGTGTGTTTTAATTATTACTAGATTTTCATCCGCGCGTCGGCGCAGAATTTTTTTATAAAAAAATTAATACAATATTTTCAGATCATGGTCAGACCAGTCGGTCCAGTTATAGCTCTAAAACCTGGATCCAGACAACAATTCGGTCCTGTTATAACTATAAAACCGATATTATAAAATCCAATAAAATCCGTAAAAATTCACCATTGATCCAAACGGATCATGGTTCCGTAATAATTCAATCATAGGGTTTTCTTTATTGTTTTTATTGAGTCATTCAGATTTTACATTCTGGTACTTTATAATCTTTTTCCGTTTGTGAATAATACTTTATCAAAAATAATAATAATTACTTTGTGAGTTATACATATCTTTGTGATTTGTTAGTTTTTATACTTATATATATGTGTGTGTGTCGTGTATATATATAATTTCATTAATTATTGATTGCGGTCGAACCGCATCGAACCAGGTTAACCTTTGGACCCGGTGGCTCGAAGGACTCTTTGGTTTGCTTCCTGTGTCGGATTTCAAAATATTTATTTAATGTATTAAAATAAATTTTATAACATAATTTTGCTTACGATTTAAGTTAGAATCATAAAATCTAACAGAATTTAAACAATTTTGTTTGATATTTTTAACTTAAAATCTCTAAAATCTCTAAAATCTAATATGATTTTTACCTGAGTCAAAATTTTAATCTACATTGAGGGCAATTGACAATTTTTTTTATATATCTTTTATGATTTTTTATATTATATGGAAATATATAATTATGGTATGATAGATATGATTTAAAATTAATTATTTTAACTATCCAATTTTTTTGACCCATTTTGTAAACTTTGTTATTATCTGAATTTTGATTATTACATAATCAATCTATATATTTATGAGTGTTAAAATGTTAACTCATTTTTTTAATTAACCTCAAATCAGCCTACTGCATTGGATCTTTTGACAAATAAACCCATAAAAGATGGCGATTATAAAAATATAACCCTAACTCATCCATCATATTAGCGTATAATATAAATATTTACTTATTTCAATATTTGAATTTTTAAGATGATTGATTATGATAAAAAAAAAATACAATAACATATTTATTTATCATCTGTGTTATTATGGTTAGATTATTTAAATTTGAAAATTTAGATTAAATCTAAATTAATATCTGATTTATTATTTTTGAAGATAATAACTAATTTTCTTATTTTTGGTAAATAATCTAACCTATATATAAGAAAATCTAAAATAATCTAAAATAATATTTTTAATTTTCGGAATTAAATTAAAATATAAAATATAACCAAAATTAAAATTTTTGTGATATCAATGGTTTAGAAGATTATGGTTTGTATTTGAAATTTTATCTCCAAAAAATGAATTTTTAATTGAACAAAATTATTCTGTTTAGAACAGGGATAGTTATCCACAAAGATCTAAAGGTTAAAAGTTATCCACGATATGAATAGATTAAAATGAAAGCTTTCATGTTTGGACACAAAAAGTCACTATGTTGTAATATTTATATATATTTACTATTTTCGAATATTTGAATTTTTAAGATGATTAGTTATGATAAAAAAAATACAATAACATATATTTTTTTATCTGTGTTATTATGGGAATATTATTTAAATTCGAAAATTTAGATTAAATCTAAATTAATATCTTATTTATTAATTTTGAAGATAATAACTAATTTTCTGATTTTTAGAACATTATGGTTTGTATTTGAAATTTTATCTCCAAAAATGAATTTTTAATTGAACAAAATTATTATGTTTGGAAATAGGATAGTTATCCACAAAAATTGAAAGTTTAAAAGTTATTCAGGATATTAATAGTTTTAAATGCATTTTTCTGTTTGGTCACAAAATAGCACTTTGTTTTAATAGATTAGATTATTTTTAACAGCATTATTATTATTATTTTTTGAGGTTTGTGCTTTTATAGTTCTCAGTTCTCACACATTTTTGTGAAATCCCAAGAATTAAAATTAGAGTCTAGTTTTCCGATTAAAATCCTAAGTGCACTTCCATTAGAAGTCTCAATATTAAAATAATAAAAATAATAGAAAACGAAGAGAGAGAATGAGGAGAATCTCTCAAATGAGAGGCTTTGAGAAACTCATGAGAGACCTATAGAACACTTGTTTCTACTTAGTAGATTGTGTAATTATACAATTTGTTAGGATTTAAACTTTAATAATCTTTATCCCAATCTATCTTCGATATATAAATTAACGAACACAAGAATTGTTCACCCAGTTCACGATCTCTAACCGCTACATCTGAGGTGGATCCTGGATCCACAACATCCACTATGAAGAATCGGAAAACACCTCCGATGTGGTTTACAAGATCACTCACGCTTTACGAACCGCCTCTAAGGCGCTCGGAATCCTCAAGATTCAAGATTAGGTATTCTTTGAGTACTACACATGTATTTATAACCAATAAATCTTATAAACTTTCTAAGGTCCAATTACTGGCCCAAGTCGTATGTTGACTGAAGTCCGATATCTCACAATCTCCACCTTCGGATTCAGACAACCCTCAACTTCTCTACAACTCATAATACCTTTGTATTTCTTCTTGATTGCTTCTTCTGAGATCTCCACCTTGAGCTCAGCTTGAAGTCTCCTTGTGAATTGCCTCTTAGAACCTTTGACTCTTGGCTCTAGACTTGGCACTTTGATCTTCATGTAAACCTGCATAAGTTTGAACTTACACAAAACAAACACCTTAGTAGATTAATCACTATAAATCTACTAAACCATCAATGACTAGACATCACCCTTGATGAGCTCCTTCCCGAGCCACCAACATCCCTATGTCTTTTCTTGAGTTATAAAACCAGCTGCTACACTTCCTGTGTAAAGCTCAACTCATCATTGATCTCTTGATTCTTCATTATCTATGTCCTTCTGCAACTTGATTCACTTTGGTGTTCTTTGATTCTTCTCCTGTACACTGAGCTTAATCAAACACTCCTTGAAATGTAAGCAGCTAACCCTGAATCATACATGCTTCAAACCTGAAACAATCCCTGATTCAACACCTTCTCTGACAAAACATATCAGCCTTGAACTCCTTTTGTACCGCTGTTACTCCTAACAGAACACGCCATCCAACCATACTGCTGAACAGACTTTCGACACAACCATCACTACAAGAAAACAGGGGTATTTTCGACGGCCAAATCCGTCGGAAATCCGTTCAAAAAAGGCCTTTTCCGACGGATTTAAGCTGTCGGTTACAGTTCGTTGGAAATATGGTTTCCGTCGGAATCCGTCGGAATTTTCCGACGCATCTTGGCCGTCGGAAATCCGTCGGAATTTTCCGACGGATCATGGCCGTCGGAAATCCGTCGGAATTTTCCGACGGATCATGGCCGTCGGAAATCCGTCTGTAGTTTCCGATGGATTTCCGACCGCGTACTTTCCGACAGATACTCCGACGGATATTCGGTCGGAAATGCCGTCGGAAGTCTGTCGGTTGGCCGTCGGGAATTTCCGACGGACTTCCGACGGATATATTACCGACAGAATTTCCGACGTATGGTGATCGGATGAATTTGTCGGAATTCCGTCGGTTCTTCGTCGGAAATAGGTTCCGACGGATTTACGACGGTAACTTATTCCGACGGTTTTCCGACGGAATTGCAATTGAATTTTATTTTGAATTTTATTTAATTATTTATTTTTTTGAAATTATATAAATTAGAAATATAAATTAAAAATAGAAATAATAAATATATAAATTCATTAAACAAAATTAAAAAAGTCATTACACATTAAAAAAAATTGTTCAAAAAAAAGCATTAAAAGAAAATATTTAAGCGGTTGGAGAATCCCCGTCGTCGTCGGGATTATTATCCCGAAACATATGCGGGAAACATTTCTACCATCATTTCTCGGTAGGCATGTCCAAATACTTCTCGTACGGTTTGTCCAAAATATTGTGGAGCATCCGTAATATCGCCTTGGTTATCTGAGTCGACAGCCTAAACCTGAAAACATTATGAAAATATATAAATATGTTAAGTTTAAAAATCTAAATAAATTGAAATAATGTACAAAAATTATCTTACCAAGTGCCGTCCTCAAACTTCGGGTCGAGTCGAATGCAATGGCCCCGGTTAGGCTGCCGGACTAGCTCCTCGATCTCAATGTGGCTCCGAGCAGCGGATTCCTGGGAATTTGGGATGTGAGTTCCCGAGTTCGTTGGTCCCGGAGGCGTACACCGAGAACCCCGAGAACGGCGTCCTTGGTTGCCGCCTCCCAACTGAAGAACTTCGTCGATCCCTGCGGAAAACAGTAAAATTGTTAGTAAATTAACAAAAAATTCAAAAGTTACCAAATTTTTTGAAATTTCCGGAAAAAAATTTAGAAAAAATTCAAATTTTCCGAAAAATTCAAATTTTCCGAAAAATTCAAAGTTTAATAAAAATTCAAAATTTTCAAAAAATTTCAAAATTTGGAAAAATATTTTAAAATCAGTTTTAATATATAAAAATATTTAGAAAAAGTTTTATTACTATAAAAAATATAAAAAACGATTTTATTACTAAAATAATATTTGAAAAACGTTTTTATTATTAAAAAAATATTTTAACATCAACTTAAATATATAGAAATATTTCAAAAACGTTTTTATTAGTTAAAAAATATTATAAACGATTTTAATATATACAAATATTATAAAAACGTTTTTATTACTATAAAAAAAATTTAAAAACAATTTTAATATATACAAATATTATGAAAACGTTTTTATTACTTAACAAATATATTAAAAACGTTTTTATTACTATAAAAAATTTTAAAAACAATTTTAATATATACAAATATTATGAAAACGTTTTTATTACTTAACAAATATATTAAAAACGTTTTTAATATATACAAATATTGTCTAAACGTTTTTATTACTTAAACAATATTTTAAAAACGATTTTAATATATACAAATATTTTTAAAAATTCAAACAATATCTAGAAACGTTTTTAAAATATTTTTAGAAAATCAAACAAGATCTAAAAACGATTTTAATATAAAGAAACGTTTTTAAAAAATCAAAAATTTGTTTTCTAGATCTAACAATTCTAAATCAACAATCTAAACACATAAACCCTAACACTAATATTATTCTAAATAACAAATTCTATTATAACCACTTAACAAGTCACATAAATTGAATTCTAACAACCTAACTAATATATTCCTTAAAACTAACAAGATCTAAAAAAAAATTAAAGGAATTGATTAAACTTACATGGTTTTGTTGAAGAAGAATTGAGGAATTGATGAAGAGGAGTTGAGGAATTGAAGAGTAAAACTGAAATTGTGAAGAAGAAGAAGAGAAGAGGGAGAAGAAGAGATTTTCGGTAAGGAAGAAGAAGAGAGAAGAGGGAGAAGAAGCGACGGAAGAGAGAGAGGAAGAATAGAGAAATAAGGAAAAAACTTACGCTTTGTCGATATATTTCGATGTCCGTCGGAAATCCGTCGGATTTCGAAAAATAATTTCATTTACGCGGTTGATATTCCCGCGGTATCGAAAATATCAAAGTCCGTCGGAAATCCGTCAGAAATTTCCGACGGATTGGAGAAGATAAGGTATATTCCTTGCATGTTTGTCGATTGGTCAGTCAACAAGCACGTGTCAAATTTTTCAGATCCGTCGGAAATCCGTCGGAAATTTCCGACGGATTTCCGACGGAATTAGGGTATATTTGGGGTTTAGGGTTTAGGGTTTCTTTATAGGATTTAGGGACATGTAATTTACATGTTTCATTCAATATATATATTAAGTTCATCAATATTAAAGGCTTTGCATTAGTTTAAAAATTATACAACATCAAAACATATCATTTCACATAAATCAACTATATCTTATACTATAACTTATACAAACACTTCCATCAAAATTTATAAATTCTATATAACACATTTTCTTGATGTATATACAAGGTTAACCTATTTTATATACATCATACAAGTGTTTGTAAACTTTTGCCACAAAAAAAAACCTATACCCTATACCCTAAACAAGATTTTTGAATATATCCGTCGGAAATCCGTCGGAAATTTCCGACTGCTTTCCGACGGATGAATATACCTCGGCTAAAACTTGGGTTATATCCGAGGGATTGATTTTTTAGTCGAGGCAACTGAATCCGTCGGAAGTCCGTCGGAAAATTCCGACGGATTTCCAACGGATTCAACTAAAACCGTCGGAAATCCGTCGGAAATTTCCGACGGCTTTCCGACGGATTCAGTTGCCTCGGCTAAAAAATCAATCCCTCGGATATAACCCAAACGAGGATTGATTTTTTAGCTGAGGCAACTGAATTCCGACGGATATATTCAAAAATCTTGTTTAGGGTATAGTGTATAGGTTTTTTTGTGGCAAAAGTTTACAAACACTTGTATGATGTATATAAAATAGGTTAACCTTGTATATACATCAAGAAAATGTGTTATATAGAATTTATATAGAAGTTATATAGGTTAACCTTGTTACCAAATTTTGTTTTTTTTTAATTTCCGATTTTGTTACACTTAATCAAATGTCTAACTTTATAAAACTTTGACATAACTGATATATTACACATTACAATTCTAGTTCAAATATATGTACATATTTTACGGTGCAAATTTTATAATTAAAACTACTGTCAATCCGATGATGAGTAATCTGATTCTCCTGATTCGGAAGGTTCCCCAAATTCGTCAAATTCTTCTTCTGAATCCTCAAATACTCGATCGTCTGCCTGTATGGTGAAATCAACGACAAGGTCGACCTCAAGGGAATGCTCGATTGAACCCAAACCTACGGAGCTTTGTTGGAGGGGTTCATGATCAGACATCCCATGAACTCTACCTCTCGGGTTTATCGATGTGACTGTAACCCACAGGTCTTGCTTGTTTGTCACCCGCGGATAGGGAATGTAGCATACCTACACCATGTAAAAATTTAACCACGGGAATGCAACAAAACTAAATTAAAAATTAACGTAAAGAAATACAAACCTGGTCTGCTTGTGATGCAAGTACAAATGGCTCGTATCTCTGGAGTTTTCTTCTGCTATGTACTGATGTAACACCAAATTGGTCGTGTCGCACACCGCTTCCTACTAATGGGTCGTTCCAGTCGCATAAAAATGCAACACATCTTAGACCGAGCATTCCCGGGTACTGAACATCGAAAATCTCACGTACGACACCATAGTATACAAGATCACCTGACTGAGTTGATACACCGTAATCTGAAGTTGTCGCACTCCTATCATCCCGAAGAATCTTAAAAGCGTACCCCCGTGTGCTATACATCACATGTGACTGCACGGTTGCTAGTGAAAATCTCACAATTTCTTCTAACCACGTGGGAAATGTTTGTCCGTTAGCCTTCTCTGTCGTCACCTGCACAATTAAAATAAAAATACATCAAATAATTAAATCTTTCATTACATATGATGATTGCTAAAAACAAGGCAATTAAAAGACTTACATAATCTCTTAACCAACGTCCGAACTCTTCCTGTTTGAGCTCGATCAGGTCGTCCTCTGTTTTGTCAGGAAATGCAAAACGTTGATAAGCCATATACATCCTGTGAGATTGAAGCAATTATCATGTTAGTACATATTTATATAATCAAGAACCCAATAAGTAATTAAAAATTAAGTTCAATATAATACCTCTCATATTCATCAACTCCGTCGCAGTTTGTGAGAATATACATATGCAAATGCTCTCGCTCTTGTGGTGAAAGTCTCCTCTTCTTGCATTTTCCACTAAGTCGTCCAATCTCTAAAAATATATGAGGTACATCGACCGGATAGAAAGGTAGGATGCCTCCGTCATCATGTCGAGCTGCTCTACGACTCTTTGTTTTGACTTGTGATGGAAAGTAGGACTCGGCAAAATGTGAGGTTTCTTCATTGATGGTCTGTGCGACGATAGAACCCTCCACTCTACTCAAAATTTGCACCTTCTTCTTTAGATGTAACATATACCGTTCGAAAGGATACATCCAACGGTACTGAATCGGGACCCCAAGCTCTGCTTCTTGAGGGAGATGAATTGTTAGATGTTCCATAACATCAAAGAATGAAGGAGGAAATATCTTCTCCAAATTGCAAAGGATTACAGGTATATTAGCCCCAAGATTGCGGATACCGTATGATGTAAGAGAGCGAGAACATATATCTCGGAAAAAGGCACCAATCCCTGCAAAATATGGATAACAAATGAATAATTAAATAATGAAGTATATATTGTATAAAGTAGTAAATAAATAATTTCATGATTGAACCTGCAATTGCTTCGTGGATATTACGTGGTAGAAGACATGCAAAGGCAAATGGAAGGAGGCGCTCCATCACCACATGACAATCATGACTCTTCATCCCAGTAAACTTCCCTTCTCCATGATCAACGCAGTTTCGAAGGTTAGATGCGTATCCGTCCGGGAATCTAACACTTTCGGTAATCCAGTAAAAAAACTCGGCCTTTGAAGGTTCATCGAAACGAAAAGCCGGGACCGGAGGCTTCCCGTTCCCTATCACATGTAGTGCTCTACGAGAACAAATGTCTGACAAGTCCAATCTAGACTTCAGATTGTCCTTCGTCTTCCCTTTGACATTGAGAACGGTGTTCATAATGTTGTCGAAAAAATTCTTCTCAATGTGCATGACATCCAGATTATGCCTCAAAAGATGGTTCTTCCAATAAGGCAAATCCCAGAAAATGCTCCTCTTGTGCCAATTATGAACGTTGCCACAACCATTAACAGGATGATGTCCGTTACCACCACAATCAACGGTCCTCTCTGCACCAAAATCTCTGAACTGAGTCAACAAATACTCACCATCTAACTCAAGAGGAGGACCGTCAAATACTTTTTGATGAGGCTTGTCCATCCATGATCGAAAATAATTATAAGGATATGAAGAAGAAATTTTCGCAAGGAATTAGATAAGAGAGATTTTGTTTTTGGTGATATGAAGCGTGGAAACGTTTTTATAAGGAAAATTTTGTGCATTTTCCGACGGATTTCCGACGGATATAAAGTAGATATTATCGATGTTGGCAACCATGTCGGCAAAGTCACCATCTGTTGGAAATCCGTCGGAAAATTCCGACGGCTGAACGTCCTCGGAAATCCGTCGGCAGTATGTCGGCAACATCAGAATTCGTCAAAAAGTCGTCGGAAATCTGTCGAAAAGTGTCCGACGGATTATGGTCGTCGGAAATCCGTCGGAATTTCCGACGGATTTCCGACGGGTTAACATTTCCGACGGAATTCCAACGGATTTCCGACGGATGAGAAGTTAGTCGGAAAGTCGTCGGAAAATTCCGACGGAATTATTGCCGTCGGAAATACCCCTGTTTTCTTGTAGTGCATGTTCATGCGTCATGCTTTACAGAACCTTGCTGACAAACCAATTCCTTTTGAATCAACTGCAGAAAACCTAATTCATTTATGCTTTATTTCCCTGAAATTGTCTCTGACTTTGTGATACAAAGAACATGATGCTCTGATACCACTTGTAAGGGTTTTTAACTTCTTGAGTGTTTTGATCTTAGGATCTATGAAACTTAAACGAACACAAAAAACTTGATCACCGAGTTTCCGGCCTCTAACCGCTACGTCTGGATGGATCCTAGATCCACAACATCCACTATGAAGGATCGGAAAGCCCAACACAATTAATCTAAATTAAAAATATTAAAATAATATCAATGAGACACTAATGGAGATGTTCTAAAGCCTTAACCATAAACTTGTCGCCAAAAAGACCATAATCATAACTTTCCAAAAAATAAAACCCTAATTCTAACGGTGCCTCAACTAGTTCGTACCATCCATCGTCTCATCCGCAACAAAATTTCGTCATTGGATTACTACACGGATCCAAATCTCCAAGATTTTACTTCAGAGGTGGTTTGCCAACTCTGCTCATTTATGTGAAGCTTCAAAAGGGTTAAAGCTCTGCATTTCTTACAACATGCTTTGTTTTACAAAATGCTCTAACAACACTTGTTTTTGTATTATTTTTATGCGATTCTTTCATTAAACCCTTATAAATTTTTTTTTTTGATCAATAGATTTCACATTCAATAAAAAAAACCTAACTTGCAAAGGAAGAAATGTCTCAGGCTCTTAATTCTCGAGTGAAAGTCTTTTGGAATGTGGCTCACTTCATTTTAAGTTGGACTAGCAAAGAAGTGGAGCCAAAAAATGAATGAAAAGAAGTGGTGGACCGAAAGAAGCATTAGACGAAGCGTCATGTCTGTTTCAAATTAAGAAAAGCCCATAAGAGAAAAGGGTATTGAGGCCCATTTTCAAATGAATCCTAGAATTATGTGACTCTATTTTCATGGTCCATTTTAAAAAGAATCATAGAACTGTGTGACTCTATTTTCGTGGCCAAATAGTAAGGAGAAGAAAAGCCTAATGTGTGAAGCAAAAAATGGTCATAAAGGGCAAAAGTAGGGGTGGGCACATGAGAATTCGGGATGGGACTTTGTGGAAATGGGAACGGGATGAGACTTTAAGAACTGAAATAGCTGTCCCATTTGTGTCTCATTTAAATTATGGGACGGGACATGACAAAACGGGAACGAAACATGAATTCCAAAAAAAACTAAAAACATGACAAATTGATAATCATAATTCATATAAGTTTAAACATATTCATCCAACTTAATAATTAAAAATTTCAAAGTTACAGAAAACCAACATAATCAATTTAACACAAAACCACATAACCATAATAAAATTAATATATGTTCAATATTCTCAACGGTGTCGAGGTTTGTAATTGGGAAAGGTTTTAAAATCATGTTTATGTAAGAAAAAAATAAAATTTTAGTAGTTTTGGTAACATACTACTATACTAAAATAATTAGTTTTGGTAACATACCACTATACTAAAAGAATTAAGAAATTAAATCCATGTATTTCCAATTTTCTAATATATATTTAATTCTATATATAATATTATGTAATTAATATATAATTTGTCCCGAATGAGACTTCGGGAATTACTACAAGAAAACATATCCATTTCCAACGGAAATTTCGACGGATTTTCGACGATTCGTGGGAGAGAGGAGGCAGAGAGTTCAGAGCGGCGAAGCCCTGCCGGAATCACGCTCACCACCGTCGAACCACCTCGACAGAGCCACCGCATCCACCTAAATGGCGTAGGAGAGAAACGGACAGGAAAATCAGATCGGAACTACCTAAAACTTGGTAAGAATATTATTGACTCCCATATCTAGCTACATCCGAAAACGGCTTATCATTTGAAGTTACGGTTTGAAAGTTATAAGCGTTTTCCCGAGACAGATCTCCCCAGATTGAATCCACGAGCAGTCCACTCGGAAGCGTTTTTATATCGATCCAGAAAGCTCCAGAAGCCAATCTACATACCATTGGAAAGCTCACGCAGCCAGCTTTCCAAATCCTCCTTCCGATCCAAACTACGAGGTAAGATCCGAAAGTTGCGGCTGTTTATTTCCGGCCAAGTTTCTGCACATCCAAAACCCTCTATTTTAAGAAGGTTTCATTTTTCCTAGAATTTTTTTTTATGGAAAGTCCATTTATTGAAAGTCCATTTATGGAAAGTCTATTTATGGAAACTCTATTTCTAAGTACCAGTTCTTCCGACGAATTGCAACTTCAAGCGAGCAAATGTGAGGCGGGACTTATGGATCTATAAGTTGTCTTAGACATAGTTGTGTATGTGTGTGTTGAACTTAGAGTTAGAGCTTAATTGTTAATTAAAACGAGAACAGATGTATTGTTGATTGGTGTTAGTGTATGCGCGTTAGAAAGCATGATTGATCCTAACTCATGGATATTGCGGACCATGGCCATGAATTGCTTGATGGTCTTCAGACTCTTTATGAAAGACGTTTCGTGAAGTGGGACATAGTTGGACTACACACATAGGAAGTGTAGCCAATACAAGGGCTGATAGGTATATGAGATTATGGCTAACGAGTCACAAATTTAAAGTTTGATGTTCTCGTGAGTGGGGATTTTAGTGCTAGGTTTCTATGAACTTAAAAGTGTATGTTGACTAGGAATTAACTCGTGCTATAGCGCGGAGTATTTTTTCTTAAATTTGTTTTTTAAATTTAAGAAAATTTGTTTTGATCTTTTATGAATTTTATAATATGCATAACTAATGATTCTAGATATTATTGTCAAATCGGACTAATCTGTTTACTTAACCCATTTTCCAGCAGACTAAAATATAAATTTAAACTTACACATAATCAAATAAAAATATAACAAACTAGCTATAACTAATTTTCTACGAAAAAATCATATTATTTAGTAAATATTGATGAGTATATCATATATCATTAAAACTAAAAATTAATATTTTGATTTGCAAAATCAGTTTTTGTGGGCATTTGAAATTAGAATCTTAACTCGTCCATGGCAGGCTAATCCGCTTACTAAGAAAAAACTATAGTTAATTTTGTAAGAAAAAATCATATTACTTAGTAAATTGAGTATATCATCTATTTTTAAAACTAAAAATTAATATTTTGACTTGCGAGACCCATTTTTGTAGGCATTTGAAAATAAGAATCCTAACTCGTCTATGGCGGGCTAACATTAACCCATTTTACGGTGGAATAAAATATTATTCGGGATAACCCACAAAGAATTACAATATTGAAACACTGACTCTAATATGCCTCGTTTAAGAACCCGTTTTGTGGTAACTCTATAAAAATTTAATTTTTTCGTGTCTAATTTTTTATAAAATTAGTAAAATATTTTTCAACTTTTTATATCTATTTAAATAAAATTATAGTGAAAATATTGTAAGATTTCGAATAATATTTTTTTGAATCGTGTGAATTGATTATTATTTAAAATTATATAATATTAAAATATTATAATAATTAAGAAACTAAATAGTAAATACACTATTTAATAGAAAACAAATATTTTTCATATGTTTTTCAATAATTTAAAAAGACACGGTGTTTTAGAACACTGACATAGTTATATCTATGATGTATATTAATATTTTAGAACACTGACATAGTTAAAGTAGTGTTCCATGACCCATAACCTTAATGGGTCATATGTAAATGGGTCATGGGTCACCCATGATCCATGAGTGATTGGTCATGGATGACCCATGACCCATCTAATTACATGGGTCACCATGGGTCAAATGGGTGATCCATGAAAAACAAAAATTTATTTAAATAAATATTATTAATAATTTTTAAAAATAAAAAATAAAAAATAGAAAATAATATTATAATATATTTATATTATGAATTGACAAATTTTCTTTAATTATTGTAAATTGTTAATAAATTCTTGGAACCATTTCTTTTACTGGAAAATACGGAATTGCGCTTTTGGCGGGAAAAAGCGGAATCACATTTTTGGCGGGAAAACACGGAATCGCTTTTTGACATGAAAAGACGGAATCACATTTTTGGCGGGAAAACGTGAAATCGCGTTTTTGGCGGAAAAACTTGCGGGAAAACTTGGAATCACGTTTTTGGCGGGAAAACACGGAATCGGGTTTTCGGAAGGACAAAACGGAATCACATTTTTTGGCGGAAAAACGCGGAATCGCGTTTTTGGCGGGAAAACGCGGAATCCCGTTTTTGGCAGGAAAACGCGGAATCGTGTTTTTGGCGGAAAAATACGGAATTGCGTTTTTGGCGGGAAAACGCTGAATCACTTTTTTGGCGGGAAAACGCGGAATCGCTTTTTGGCCGGAAAATGCGGAATCACATTTTTGGCGGAAAAACGTGGAATTACGTTTTTGGCGGGAAACGCTGAATTACGGTTTTGGCGGGAAAACGCAAAATCGCATTTTTAGCGGGAAAAAGTGAAATCGCGTTTTTGACGGTAAAATGTGAAATTGCGTTTTTTGCGGGAAAATGTGTAGTCGCATTTTTGGCGGTAAAACGCGGGATCGCGTTTTTGGCGGGAAAATGTGATGTCGCGTTTTTGGCGGGAAAATGATGGATTATTTTTTTTTGAAAAAAAATGATTGTTTTATAGGTAATATTGTTATGATGTCATGATGATGTCATAATAATGTAATCATGATGTCATAATAATATGTGATGATGTCATAATAATGTATGGTGATGTCATGATGATGGGTCCAACAGATCACCCATTTGACCCATGACCCATTACAAATTGACCCATTTGACCTATGACCTATTTGACCCATCAATCCATTAGAATAAAAAAAATTGACTCATTGGGGTCATGGGTCAAATTGGATCGACCATGACCCATGACCCATTTTGACACCCCAGTTAAAGTGAACATAAAAATTATATTTATGAAGTATATTAATATTTTTCCCAAGTAATATATATGAATACCATAAACAATAAAATAATTAATAAGCATTGCAGTCATAATCTAAAATCGAAATTAAATAGTCAAAATTCCCAAAAAAAAAATCTCAAGTGAGAACTAATAGAACGAAAAAAGTATTAAAATTTAACTCTCAAATGAAAAAAAAAAAAACCTCAAATGAAATGAAAACGAAATAGCATATTGTATCATCACATAAGAACTTTTAAACTTATTGTTACATAATTACTTAATAGGGTCAATTATCATTAAGAAAAAAACTACGTAGTTTTATTATTTGGAAATTTATAAAAAAAAGAGAGTTGTATATACGGTAGTAACTTTATAAACGGCATATATACATATGTATTAGCTTTCTCATCGTATAGCATACATACACCATATATATGATCGTACCATATATATGATCGTACATGTCGTATTTTAGAGCACTGATTATACCCTGTAACTTTTAAATCTATGTATAGTTGAAAATAATTTAAGACGATTTCAAAAAAAAAAAAAAAAACTTTAAAAAGTACAATCTTACAAGGGACAATCGGGTTTATAATCAAATTTATAAACATAAATTAAGCAAGTAACATTTTGCTTGCTTTTATAATCATTATGCCCTTAGTCACGGAAAAAATAGACTGACTATACAATTTATTATGACAACACATATGTTTACTCTAATGATTTTGTTTTTGGCATAATTCGCATATTGGTAACTTGTTCAACCATGTATTAGTACCAAAAAAACACTGATTTTATTTCACGTCTAACATGCTTTAAATTTTGAAAAACAAACCCGAACTTTTTTTATTCGACAATAATTACACCTATAACGTAGGAAGTCTATTTTTTTATCAATAACATAGAATGTCTATTTTAAAAAATCAAAGACTTAACAAATCTACCAACTAAAAAATACAGACTTTTCATACAGATTGGGAAAAAATAGTATAGAAGTCATTGTGCACTTTGCTCATCCATATATTAAATCATCATTTACAACATGTCAAAACATTCGTCTCCAACTGAAAAACATAGACCTTCCATACAATTTTTTTTTGCAGACCTTCGATACCAAAGGAAAAGAAGCTCTCTCATCATCTTCGATGGTGTGCGATGGAATCTAGGGAGAAAATTTTGAGCATAGACAATTTATGTGTTCTATGTAGACTAACGTTTTTTCCTACATTACATATCAATGTTAGAATAATTTTTACACTGAAAATTAGAGATTTTTATAATTTTATCCGTCATTGCAAATATAACTAAGGATCCAAAGTTTTTGTGTGTTTAGTAACAAAGCAATCAAAGCATCAAAGCCACAGTGGAAAGAGTTCTACTTTTATAAATCAGCAACTGAAAACAAAAAATAGACATTCTATACAAATAGACGTTCTCATCTCTTTCAAAAAGGCGCCGAAGAAAACAACGAATCCAACATGTTTTCGTGTCAATTTGCATCCTAGACGTTTCATCGCTGGATGTTAGTAACGGCGAACGGGATTTTGATGTGGGCAATGGCGATCGGGCTTCTAATTGCAAGGGATGACTTGCCTTCAGTGGCGAGGCGGTGGTTGAGGGACTCTCGATGCTTTTGTTCCATACATATATAGAAATTAGCAAATAGAAAATAACAAAATTGTATTTGAGACAAAAGAAATGAAAAACTTTTGTAAACGATGTTCATCCATATATATAGACCTTCCATACAAAGTAAAAAAAAATAGTACAAAAACTTTGTTCATCCACCTAAATCAGATTAAGAAAATTGTAAATTTCAAGAACCCAACATGTTTTTGTGTCAATGTGCCTTCTTGAGGTTTCATCGCGAAAATTCACAAGTTGTTGTGTTACTCGACATAAAAACCGAATATCCACTTACTTGGATCTTTTCGATTTGCTCGAGAAAATAGCTCGCCGTTAACGGAGAAGCCGAGTTCGGTTGTCCTTGTGATGGAGCAACTTTTGATTTCTTGGATAGAGCGATGTTCGGGAAGAATCCACTTGATACGAAGCTTGGATCTGATGAACCGGAGCTAATCACTAAATGAGTTTCCTTATAAAAAAAATAGACGTTCTATACACACATAGGAATTAGCAAATAGAAAATACCAAAAGTGTAAGCAATGAAGTTGAAAATAAAAAAATAGTCTCAATAACAAAGAAAAGGAAGCTCAACAAACTGCAAAATTAGTTTCCAATATTGAAAACAAAAAAATAGACGTTCTACACTAATAGACGTTCTATACAAATAACAAAAGCCAAATATAGAACCTCCACCATAAAAGTCAAATAGACAGTCTATGTTCTATGGTTTGAAGAAAAATCAAGAACTAAACTATGGTTTGAAGAAAAATAGTACATCCATAAACTAAACACGAAAATAGTATATCCACAAAAATGAGGACATAGATTCTGGTTTGAAGATAAATAGCGAAATTGCTTAAACTTGCCAGTCAAATATCTGCATTCAGACAGAAACAAGAAGGTAGAATTAGCTTAACGAATGAGAGACAACTAAAAACAAATGTTCACGTTTCCTATAATAAGAGAGAGAGAACCATTACAGTCTCTTTTGAGTGTGTCGTAGTTCTATTCATGAGATTAAAGCTAATTGTAGCACTGCTATGAAGAAAGTCTTGGTAGTACAATTACTTAAACAATCAAATTATAATTCTAGAAGTATTGCTACATAAATTACAAGGCTTCTCATCAATATCTGAATAAAATCACCATACAAACAAAAAGCAACAGTTGAGCACGAGAATAGGCAATCAACTCTAAGGGACCAATAAGAAAAGAACTTGTGACAATCAAAACTGAGAGAGAGAGGCCAGATCATCAATCAGCTCGATCGAGGCCTTGGGTTGAGAGGAGGAAGGAGCGGCGGCAATTGTCGGCTCTGATCGTCGTCTCTGATTTGGCGAGATGATGAGCAGCGATGGCGAGACAAGAGAGCAACAGATCAGAGCGATCCGTTAGGCGACGGATCCGTCGATATCATCGTCGACGAGGCTGTCTCTCTCTCTCACGCATTAAAAATAAGGTTACCTTAAAAAAACCATAAAGAGAAAAAAAAATCAAAGAAAGGGTAAAAATGCATTGATATAGATTATACAGAGAATAATATCTCAAATTTTTTTTTTGGTTAGTTTGTTAATTATAGTTTTTTTTTTTTTTTGTGGTTATACACTGCAATTTTCCATCTTACAATTAAAAGTTGAAAATAATTTATGACGATCTCAAAAAAAAAAAAAAAAACTTTAAGAAGTACAATCTTACAATTTACAGGTTGTTCCAGCGCAAGGTCCATGATCGATTTAAGAAGTGCAATATTACAATTTACAAATTTATATTTGAGTTGCTAGACTAATAAATTCAGATATTTTATCTACAAGAGTGTTAAAGCATCCCCATTGGTGAGATACCCCAATGGTATCTCAAAAATATAATACTAATATTTTAAACAATTTTTTTGTTGAGAACCACATCACAAAATTTTGCCACTATTGGTGAGATATCCACATAAATATCTCATCAATATAATATTATTATTTTTAAAAATTTTAATAAAATTTATTTTGAAAAATTTATAACATATTAAATTACATCTTAAATATATTCAATTATTTTAATTAGTTATATTTATTTATATTATCTATAATAGTAAAATTAATAAAACTGTAAATATTAATAATGTTAATAAAATATTAATAATATTAGAACAGAGTGATATTTTGTCTTCAAACAGAAAAACCCTCGAGAAAACCCAACGTCTCCGGCACGGCAGGCTCACCGCCGACAATGGAGGCTCCTCCAGACTCGGAAGCTCTCCAGTCATCCCCTACCCCCTCACAAAAGACCCACTCACCCGTTGTTTCGAATTGTAAGGAGTAGTGGTCTTCCGTTGTAAAGGCCCCATGGTTACTCATCTGCAGCCCAATTTTGTGATCTCTAATGGTGTAGCAGAGGTATCTATCCCAGAAGAACTGTTTGGCGATGCGACTCCTCTTTGGAAGTGCTTTGTGGTTGGATACTTTATGGGAGATGCTCCTCATGTGGGATCTATTCACGCGACCGTAAATCGTCTTTGGACAACGCCTGAAAAATCTCAGAAGATAGACGTGCAATTCATAACAAAAACTACGGTGTTGTTCCGTATTGAGAATCCACGGATTCGGGATCGTGTTCTGAAGAGAAAGTACTGGCACATTGCTGACATTCCTCTCGTGGTCAATGAGTGGACCCCGAAAACTGCTCAGTCTCCTCCGGATCTTTCAGCGATGCCTCTATGGGTTGATTTCAGGGGAGTTCCCAGTTATTTGTATTCACACCAAGGCTTGAGCTTCCTTTCGAGAACTACGGGCCATTTCGTCAAACTTCACCCAAATACAGAAAAGTGTATAAGGCTTGATGTCGCGCGAGCGTTAGTGGAAGTAAATCTTCATAATCCGTTGCCGGAGAAGATCAAATTCCTTAACAAGCAAGGTGAGGAAGTGCTCGTAGAAGTCACATATCCATGGCTGCCTCCACGATGTAACTCTTGTCTTAAATGGGGACATGTGGAAAAACTCTGCACTACGGGGAAGACTATTCACATTTTGTCCCGTGACAAGAATCATGAAGCGCCCAATGATTTGGGTACAGGCCAAACAGAGATTGAAAAAATAACAAGAAACCTCAGTGCAGGAAATAGCTCAAAAATTATTACCGGATCTTGAGAGGACTCCTCCTTTCAAGGAAGGAAACCAGATTGCCGTGGAATCTCAATGTGTTGAGGAGGGCAAGGGGCCAGGGAACACTGCACAAGTTGATGTCGAATCTGCAGCCGAATGGACCACTATCGCAGGTCACGGTCATTCATTCTCGTCCCAACGAAAACATGCTGCAAAGAGGACCTCTGTTTCTCCAAATGGTTTTGATATTTTGGGAACTCTAAGGGAAGAGGGGGAATTGGTGGACGATGAAAAGCTCATTACAGAAAGCATTCAGGAGGAGGGGGAATTAGAGTGCTTTGATGCAGAGGTATAGGAAGATGCTGCAATCACAACAAATCACAAAGAGCTCCGCGAGGATACCACAACCGCAGCGAAAGCTCCCCCTCGAGCACGAAATGGCCGGAGCCGTTCCAGGGGGCCTCCGAAACCAATTGCAAGTCGTAAGGAGCTCGGTTTTCAAAACCTGAAAAAAGCTTCCTCACGGAAGGTATGACGTCTTTTTTTTCTTGGAACATGCGGGGGTTCAATAAACCTCGCAAACATGACGTAGCTCGTCGATGGATACAAACGGTGAAGCCTTATTTTGGGTGTTTTATCGAAACACGAGTAGCTGAGGACCTCTCAAAGCCTATACTGGATTACACCATGCCAGGCTGGTCCACGTTTACGAACTACGATTGCCACAGATTGGGTCGTATATGGATTAGTTGGTCCAGTGAAGTCGAGATCACACCAATTTTCAAGAGTTCTCAACACATTTCTTGTACGGTTACCATAATCAAGTCAGGTGCTCGCTTTGTGTGTACTTTCGTCTATGCTTCAAACTTCATAGCTGAGAGACAAACCTTATGGTCCGATTTCCACAACATACGCTCGTCCTTGCAGCAAGTGCCCATGCCTTGGGTCATTCTGGGCGATTTCAATGAAATCTTATAAATTACAGAGCACTCTCGACATTTGGACTACGCCATTCGCTCGCCAGGCATGACAGATTTTCAGAATGTAGTATCCTTCTGTAAAGTTTCAGACATTGCTTCCACTGGCTCTCCTTTCACGTGGATTAACGATCAGGACACAAACCCGATTGGAAAAAAGCTAGACCGGGCTCTAATAAACTCGGATTGGCTAACCTAGTTTCCACAATACCATGCTTCTTTTGTGGCTTGAGGCATCTCATATCACTCTAGATGTGTCATCCATTTGGAAGGTGCCACGGCGAGCCATCGAAAACCTTTCCGGGTCTTCAATTTTATGGCACTGCACCCTTAGTTTCAGCATGCGGTCCTTGAGAGTTGGACATCATCTCCGCAGCTACATCATTCGCGAGTGGCTCTGTCTTTATTCCATAAGAAACTCAAGCAGCTTAAGTTCCCTCTCCGAGAGCTCAACAGAACAAGATATGGCAACCTCCCGATTCGCAAAGCAGAAGCTTACTCTCTGGTTTGCGCAGCACAAAACAGAGTACTTGAGGATCCTTCCTCGGAAAACATGACTGCGCTCTCCGCGGCATCGGAACGCTGGAACAAGCTTGCTGGAATTGAGGAGCACTTCTTCCAACAGAAGTTCCGAGTGACTTGGCTTAGATGTGGAGATCAGAATACTAAATTTTACCACCAAGTGGCGCAAGCAAGAGCTTCCCGAAATGCAATCCGGAAACTTATGACAGACGCGGGCGTGGAAATCACAAATCCGGACGAAATCAAGGCCGAAGCAGCTGAATACTTTCGGAAATTCCTCTAGGAAGAACCCACGGATTTCGCCAGTGAATCTCTGGATTTTATCTCAGACCTTCTTCCGTTTCGTTGTTCAGCGGAAATGGGTTCTGAACTTGTTGCCCCGGTTTCCGGCAATGAAATCAAGCAAGCTCTATTCTCGATGCCCTCCGACAAAGCATCAGATCCGGATGGTTACACAAAGGAGTTCTATGTTGCAGCGTGGGGTATCATTGGTCATGATTTTGTTGTTGCGGTTCAATCTTTCTTCATCTATGGGTTTATGCCAAAATCAATCAACGCGACTCTTCTCGCTCTAATCCCGAAGAGGCTTGATGGTACATGCTCTACAATGAGGGACTATAGACCTATTGCTTGCTACAACATGATTTATAAGGTTATTTCTAAAATCCTCGCAAATCGTTTGAAACGGAGTCTTCCGGTTTTCATAGAGCCGAATCAAAGTGCTTTTATAAAGGGACGCCTTCTGTTGGAAAATGTCTTGCTGGCCTCAGAACTTGTGAAGGATTATCATAAGGTTTCGATCTCCCCACGCAGTGCTATAAAATTTGATATCTCAAAAGCATTTGATACGGTGCAATGGTCGTTTATCGTTGGAGTTTTCAGAGCCCTGAACTTTCCGGAGATGTTTATTAATTGGATCTATACTTGCATTTCCGCATCATCCTTCTTGGTTGTTGTCAACGTGGAGCTAGAGGATTTTTTCGGTAGCACTCGGGGTATCCGACAAGGCTGTTCTTTGTCACCATATCTGTTTGTCATGGCACAAAACGTCCTTTCTCGAATGCTAAATCGAGCCTCGGAAGAAGGTAGTATCGGTATCCATCCGCGATGAAATGAGGTTCGCGTCACCCACCTAAGCTTTGCTGATGATATTCTGGTATTCACTGACGGCTCCTCCTCAGCCTTGCGAGCGACTTTTAGAGTATTCGACGACTTTGCGCGGCTATCGGGACTTCGTATTAATGCCACTAAATCAACCCTGTTTGTTGGAGGCATAGATCAGCATGCCCTCTTAGCCACCGCTGCTGAGTTGGAAATCCCCGTCGATACTCTCCCCATCAGGTACTTGGGGCTTCCGTTAACTCCGAAGACAATGACAAAGCACGATTATGCTCCGCTCATTGACAAAATCAGATCGCGGTTTCTCTCTTGGACAAACAAGCAGTTATCTTATGCGGGACGACTTCAGCTCATTGCCTCGGTCATAATGAGTATATCTAATTTCTGGTGTTCTGTATTCCGTCTTCCCTCCAGCTGTTTCGACGAAATCGAGAGTTTATGTGGAGCTTTCCTATGGTCGGGAAATCCTAATACTCCGACAGGGGCAAAAATCTCATGGGAATCAGTATGCAAACCAAAAGCTGAGGGTGGTCTTGGCCTTCGTCGTCTCCGTGACGTCTCCCATGTGTTTGCTTTAAGTTTGGCCTGGAGGCTGTTTTCGCTTTCGGGATCCCTCTGGGTCGCTTGGTCAAAGCAAAACCTTATGAGGAATAACTCGTTTTGGGCAGCACCAGATACAACCATCGGATCGTGGATATGGCGGAAACTCCTAAAACTGCGTGATGTAGCTTCGCCTTTCCTTAAGGGAGTGGTTCGAAATGGCGAATCGATTTCTTTCTGGTACGATACATGGATGCCGCAAGGACGACTAATTGATATCGTGGGAATTGCAGGGCCTCGCTTACTGGGGATTCCCCTCACAGCAGTGGTAATAGATGCCGTTGGTCCACAAGGGTGGAAGTTGCGACGCCAGAGGCTCCGTCAATTTGATGCCTTGACATCACTCATCAGAGCTCAGCCTATTTCCTGCCCTGAGAATGGACCCGGCCTCTATCTATGGCGGTATGACGCAGATACATATAAAGAACAGTTTTCAACCTATCACACTTGGAACCAGATCAGATCGCATCATCATGAGGTTCCCTGGTGGAGTCTAGTATGGTTTAATCAGGGGATCTCGAGATGCCGTTTTATAACTTGGTTGGATTTACATAATCGCCTTTCAACAGGGGATCGAATGCGTAAGTGGGGAGCAATCCAGCCCTGTGTTTTGTGTGGAGAACCGGATGAAACCCGAGATAACCTATTTTTTGCTTGTCCGCATTCATTTACGGTTTGGTCTGATATAGCGGGGAAACTATTGGAGCAACATCAAGATCCGGACTGGGAGGAAACGATTCGGGTGCTTAACTCTCACCATGGGGACCGACAGCATCTGATTCTACTCCGACTTTGTTTCCAGGTGACAATTTACTCGCTCTGGAGAGAACGCAATTCGCGAATCCATCGTACAGCTTACAACACGATTCACCAGCTGGTTCGAGCGATCGAAAAGCTTATACGCAACATGATAACCTCACTGGATTACCCTACACACCCTCGCCTTCACGACCTCCTTCAACGATGGTTTGCCATCTCGTCTCGGTGACTCTTTGCTCGCTGATTATTCCTTGTATTGCGGTTGCTTTGTCACTTGTCTCCTTTCGTGCTTTTTCATCTGTGATACCACCGATTCTTTACACATTCCATGTACATAATTTTTTGATCGATCAATAAATTTAACATTTCATCAAAAAAATATATATTAATAATACATTACATTATAAATAATATAATCAAAGAGTTACATTATCTTAAATAACACAATTAAGCATAAAATTACATTAATTTAAACTTATAAAAAATAAAATTTAAATTTCTAGAAAACATAGATAACATAAAAAACCAAAATCAATGATATAACCAACTTGGTTCTAATCTTCACTTGATGATATGCCAAACTTTTGCCATATATGTTCAACCAAATCATCAGCTTTTAATTGGTGGTGTATAACTCTATCACGAAGTCGACTTCGATTGCCCAGAATGTCACCCAAATTAGTAGGTATATTTGTAGCCGATACTGAAATGTTATTTTATTTTCTAATATCAAGTTATTTTATTTTCTAATGAAATGTTATTTTATTTTCTAATAAAATATCATCGATTAATAATATGTCTTATAAAATCTCAGATTTTAATATATATATATATATATAAATAAATATACACACATATATATATATATATATATATATATATATATATATAAGAAAAATAATAACAAAATTTTAATTTTTGTTGTTAAAAAAACAAAATTTTAATTTTTCAAATCTCAGATTTTTTTTCTGAAATATAATATTATTGTATTAACTATAACATTACTAATTTATATTATATATTAACCTTAACTAATATCAATTAAAAACAATATTAATATATAAATTAATCTCATACTTAATGGAACTTGATAGATAGATAATTTTATTTTATGATTTATAAAAAATAAAAACTAAAAAATAACAATATATAAACTATTTAATTGATATTTTAAAATGTTGGATATTTGTTTAATCACAAAATGCATGAACCATTAGAAAATTGACATGTGTCTCATGAGAGGGGTTCTCAAAATATCTCAATTGAGAACAGATTCTCACAATTTATTTTTCTAAATTTTGTTTTTCTTTATTTTTTAATATATTTTAATATGAGATATCTATTGAGATACCCATTGAGATACCATAATAGGGATGCTCTTAGGTCAGCCTACGCAACATGCACATTATCTTCATAAACAAACCAAGCTCAATGAATGATTAGGTTTGAATTTTGATGCCTTGGTGTACAATAAAATATTAGCGGATTAGGTTAGGGGGCCCTAACAATGGAAAATAATGCACAAATAACTCATAACCAAAAAATACAAAAAAAATATAGAGAAAACAAGTAGGTATCCTCCACAGATAAATCCAATTTTCATATCGTGTTATTAGGGCTACCTTATCATTGGCATGAATTGAGTTTTGATAATCTTTTGGATGATTTTAAGTAAGTTTAAAAAATTGTAATGATTGATTGTCGAATCTCTTGGAGGTGGACTTAACACCTTCACTTTAGCCCCACTTGAATAAAGATCCGCTCATTTAGCAATAAAAAACTCATGAAGCCCAGTCAGAAGATATGTATAAATAAAGAAGCATCCCATTGAAGAAAGACGAGGAAAATTGACCAGATGAGACTTAAAAGACAGCTCGTCATCTACGCTCCCTGTCCCAACAGTAGGTCTGTCAATTTGAATCATTATCTGCGGATCATGCCCCATTAGACCCATCACGGAACGGGTGTGACTCACACCGTGTGAGTCATCCAAAATTAAATAATCCACTTAGCGGGTTTTGTAAATTACGTGCGGGTGCGGATCTTAAGTTTTGGAGTCGCGGATATCCGCATTTATGTGAATTTTTTTTATGTGAATTATCTGTCTCATCTCTTTCTGTTCTTCAGTCGGCGACGGCGAAACTTTCTTTTTTTTTTTTTTTTGAATCGCTTCTTTTCTTCTCTTTCGGTTTTCTTTCTCTTCTCTTCCGATTCTTTTTCTCACCCTCTCTCGATTCTCTTTTTCACCCTCTCTCGATTCTCTGTTTCACCCTCTCTCTCTCTGCAAATCCCTTTATCTATCTCCTCTGTAAATCGATCTCCTTCTTTATCTTCCTCATCTCTCTCTCTCTCTCTCTCTCTCTCTCTCTCTCTCTCTCTCTCTCTCTTTCTCACTGCGATTGTTCTTCAGCAAACCGCCTAGGCCTTCCGCGAAGGATGAATCGAGAAGAAGAGAGAGATTTTTTTTGTTATTAATTTTTTTTTTTGTAATGTTGCGGGTTACCCGTTAGATCCGCTTGGCTAATGCGGACGGATGCAGGTTAATGATATGGAGATTCGCAAGTCTAACAGGTAAAAAAAAAACCCGAACCCTAGGCAGATCGGATCAGACGGGGCGAATCCAACCCACTTGACAAGCCTAACCAGCAGGTCGTCTAGACAGCCTAACTCTTCCTACAGCAGGTCGTCTAGATAACCTAACTCTTCCTACACAAGGTCGTATAAACAACCTAACTCTTCCTACAGTCGTCTAGATGAGCTATAATTGTCGAACTAAAACTTTGATAAACAAAATTCTACGAGCTCCCATTCCTATTTTTACATATCTGTTACTTACATGCATTATCCGTTCAACAAAATCTCCAAAAAATATCACTTAAAATTATGAAACTTGAATCATTGATTTTTTATATATTTATATATATAAGTTTGAGTTATGTCCTTAATTGATAGTATATTCTAAAATATTTATGAAAATCACTTTTATATGATAGTTTTTATTTGATTATATATATGTAGTATTTTAAATTTTTATAATTTTATATTAATATTTGTAGCTATATTTTATGCATCCATTTTTAGATCCATAATTCAGATCCCGATAGTTGCATTACCCGTTCAACAAAATCTCCAAAAAAAATATCACTTAAAATTACGAAACTTGAATCATTGATTTATATATATATATTTGAATTATGTCCTTAATTGATAGTATATTCTTAAATATTTATGAAAATTAGTTTAAAAACTTTTATATGATAGTTTTTATTTGATTTTATATATGTAGTATTTTAAATTTTTAAATTTTTATATTAAAATTTGTAGCTATATTTTATACATCCATGCATTTTTTAGATCCAGATTCAGATAGCCCATAGATATGACGGATCTGATTCGGACAGTTTTTGATTTTTCGGAGCTACGGATGGGAAGAAGGAGAGAGTGCAATGAATCCATTTTTGGCGGAGAGAGAGAGAGAGAGCAATTTTACCTCTTCTAGATGGAAATGAAAGAGAGATTTTGACCAAAAATGGAAATGATAGTTCGCTGGACTTCTCTTCAGATTTTTCTTTTTTATTTATTACTACTTTGAAACACAAAAGCGAGTGGTATTAAATAAATCTGCGACATTGTGTTCTGTACTTATATAGCAATCCACACGTGGAGTTGCCGACCAAAACAATAAAGTGAAACTAGGATTTAATATTCGCAGTTATTATTATCAAAACAGACTAAACCGACTACTTAATATATTTCGGAGTTAACTAAAAATTTAAAAATAATTTTGGATTAACCCGCAAAAAACTACGATCATGAATCTTGAAAACATAAACTCTAATTTGAATTGTTCCCGTTTAATGAATGTGGATTTTGTGGTCAATTTTTTGAAAAACACAAACACAAACTTTTAAAAAATCAATTATTAAATAAATCTGCGATATTGTGTTTTATACTTATATAGCAATCCACACGTGGAGTTGCCGACTAAAACAATAAAGTGAAACTTATATTCGTAAAACTTATATTCCCCGAATATAACCACACGTGGAGTTGCCGACTAAAACATTTTCGATAACTCCACGTGTTTGAGAGGAGCAAAAACAATTTATGAAAATCCTGTAAGTAAAGAGATCATGTCGAATTCCCAACTTTTGCATCTTCTCGCAGAGAAATGGTAACATCAAACTTCTTCATCTTAGCAATAGCATTCAACAACTTATTGAACTCAATAATGAAAAGAAAAGGACGAGACTTGACCATCTCACCGAACAAAACAATTGCATCTTGATAACGACTGAAAAAAATTAATTGATCAAAGCTTTTTGATTGATACTTGAAAATAATACAGACCTGCTCCTTATATAGAGGAGACTTGAACTACATGAAACACAAAGCAACAAACTCTCGAAAAATAGCAAAACATAACGAACACAACCCATGACTCGTTCTCGTACATAACTCCATGACTCATGACTTGAAAAACTTTATTTGACCAGAAACTCCATTCCTACATACTCGGATTGAATTATTTATGCTTTGACCACTTCTATTAGTAAGTATAAACCTAACTCACATCCAAAAGCTAGCTCAAGAATGAAGGATTGTACACACACACACTTATATATTGTCCACAAATTAATATTCTAATCTCTCGATGTGGGACTCTAACATCCCCCTCACGTTCAGGATGGGACATCTGAAGCGTAAAGTTTGTGGGACTGGACATCCACGGGTGTGGCCTACTATCGCGAAATTGGAACCTTGGACTCTGATACCATATTAGTAAGTATGTGCCTAACTCACATCCAAAAACTAGCTCAAGAATGGAGGATTGCACACACACTTATATATTTTTCACAAATCTTCCAATCTCTCGATGTGGGACTCTAACAACTTCAAATCCCAACATACCTTCCCCAAACTGAATGCGGCTAACTCATTTCAGTTTGCTTTTTGACTTTCTGATTTTCCTGCACTCCCTGCAACTTTCTAAATTATCAAAACGGGCTAAACGGATTCAGTGGCAGAACTAAAAATAATATTTTTGAGGGGTGTAAATATATTTCATCATATATTAATATTAAATTTTACAAAATATTTAGAGTTTAATATTGTTATTTAATATATTTTAAGCAAAAATAGCTCAAATAGAATAGAAAATGGAAATTAATGGAAAAAACGAATATATATATGGGAAAAATATTGGAGTCGATCACATGTCACTAGGGTCATTAAATAATATTCAACAAAAATATATATTAATCATAAGCTTGTAAAACAAAAAACAAAAAAATCATATGGGTCAAGTGACCCCCCTCCATCTACACTAGCTCCGCCACTGAACCGACTACTTAAACTATTATGGAGTTGATTCAAAAAAATTTTGGACTAACCCGTAAAAAACTACAATTTTGAATCTTGAAAACACAAACTCTAATTTGCATTATTCCCGTTTAATGAATGTGGATTTTGTGGTCTGTCCACAAACTTTTGAAAAATCAATTTTTGTGTTTCCAACTCAGAATAATAAAATATTTTATTATATTTAGTTTTAATATATACTCAATTAATATAACAAACTATTGTTAATTTCAAAGACAGTTTCATATTATTTTAGTAAATTGACCATACCATCTATTTTTAAAACTAAAAACTAATATTTTGACTCACAAAATATTCACTTTTGTGGGCATTTAAAAATTAGTCCTAACCCGCTATATTGAAAAACAGTTGATGTCCAACCCATATTTCATTAACCCGAATTGATAAACTTAATTATATGATACAGTTAAGTTATAAAAATAAATAGAAATATTACAAAATATGGAATAGATTTATTTAGTAGATTATTTTCGGAAATATATAATATAATATATTGATCAACATTATAATAAAAGCCATAAAAAGTAATTTTAAAACAAATTTCAATATAATAATTTTATTTTAGAAAAATAATTGAATTGATTTTTGAATAGAATACAAATTAATTATAAAAATACAAATGAAAAATATTACAAAAATCTCGAATAAATTGTTTTTTTAATTTCTATGAATTGATTATTATTTAAATAAATAAATAGAATATGTTTTAATATCTTACATAGATTCTAAATCCGTGCGTCCGCACGGGAATGACAGCTTTTTTTAAAATCAAAATTTGTAATATAATTTGTGTTTAGATATAATTTTTTGTAAATTTTTTTTCATATGAGACATATAATTATTTTGGTGTTTAAATATAATTTGTTTTTTTCTAATCCGCATAGAACGGGAGTTCAATATGAAAAGTAACAGGAGCTCATTATGTTGACATGATATTTTTCTAATCCGTCCTAGAACGGGGTAATTTTAATTTTTGTTTTCTAATGTTTATTTCTATTTTTTGGACAAAATGTATTTGTGCATGTAAAAGTTTGAGATGTGTTAACAATTTTATTTTTGGTATAAAATATATTATATAGTTTTTTAAACTTTTAATCTACAATGAAGGCATGCGACGATTTTTTATTTGTTTTTGTTTTTATGTTGTATGGGAAAATATATTATTTGTATGACATGTATGATTCAAAATTAGTGATTTTAGCTACACAAATTTTCTGACCCATTTTTTATATATATTTTCAGTTCTATATTTTATTTTAAATATATATTTTTACTACATAAATTATCTATTCGGACTCTTACCCATTGTTTTGTTATTAATTTGCGAATAAAACATAATCATAAATATTTTATATAATCAACATAAATATCATATCATTTATACTTACAAACCATCATAAATAATTTATATTTAAAATATGATCATTATTTTCTTTATGTGAATTTTTTTTTTTCAAATAATATTGGTAATCGTAATAAAGTTTTCTAAGAGTATATATATTATTTAAATTATAATATCTAAATTAAATCTTAATTAATATCTAGTTATTATTTTTATAAAGATACAATAACATGAAGTAAAGTTAATTTTTTTGGTATTAACATAATCTGTTTACTAAAAAAATTTGGTATGACTGGATACAATAACATGACTGGATAATCTTAATTAATTAATATCCAGTTATTATTTTGGTATAATCTAAATTTTTCTAATTATGAATTCAAATTAATATATATATATATTTGGATTAGTTATTTAAATTACTCTTTAATTAAATCAAATATATATTTTTTTTTAATTTAACAAAATATATTTGTTTGGCAACATGAATAAAATGAAAGGAATTGTAGTTATTCAGAATAATAATAGACTAAAATGAAAATATTTCTGTTTGAATACAAAAAGTGTCTCTGTTTTAATATATTAGATAAGTAAAGATACTTAATATAGGGATGTCAATTAGGGTCAAAGTCCGAGGGTCGGTCCTGTCCGGCCCTAAAAAACACCGGACTCATTCTTAAATATATAAGCCCAAAAAATAGATTTTTCGGGCCATGCCCAATATATTTTTCATTGATCGAAAACCTTTTTAAAACATGGAGTATTTAACTTTTTCATTGATCGAAAACCTTTAACTTTTTAAAACATAGAGTATTTCCTATATATTTTTTATTGATCGAAAACCTTAATTTCCTAGTTTTACCTTACCGATAAATCTCATAGTATACATTTAGTATTGGTGCGCATGTCTTGAACAAATATAGAAATCGTATTTTACCTAGACAATAGGCTTGGGCGTTTAGGTACCCGTTCGGGTTCGGGTCGGGTATTTCGGATTTTTGGGTTTAGACTTAGAGGACCCGTTCATGTATTTTAAACCATCAGATCGGGTTCGGTTCGGTACTAATCGGGTTCAATTTGGATTCATTCATACCTGAAAAAATCAAAACTATAATTTATACGATTTGTACATGTAAACAAAAACCCCGAAAAAGCTAAACCTGTTCGGACTGACCAATGCTTCAGAATATATGCCCGATTTTTTTAAGGACCGGGCCGAGTTCAAATATTCGAGGGCTTTACGGATTTCGGCCGGACAGAGCAGGGCCAGCCGGATTGACATCGCTACCGTTGACCGTTGTCGTCGAAGTAATCTCGGAGCATTTCATCATCACTAACTTTTTCAGGTATACTGATTTCAATTGTATCTCACCAGTTTTTCCCAACATGATTCTCTTTATTGGCGCAGATACGCATCTCTGGATCTAGTATCGAACGATTTGTTCGATTTTGGGCTAGCGATATATGTTCGATTCCTCTGCAACGATCGAGGATGGCACGAGATGAAGCAGCATCAGATGGGGTGAGATTGGAGCAAAGGCATGGTAAGGCGAGAGTTAGAGTCGCAAGAGTTTGGCGTCACGACGATGACGGATCTCATCACTTTGTCGAATGGAACGTTAGCATCAGCCTTCTCTCTCACTGCCTCTCCTCTTATCACCGTGACGATAACTCCGACATCGTCGCCACCGATACCATGAAAAACACTGTAACTCATCAAACATGCTTACTCTTTTTTCCGATTTCTGTCTCATAATCAGTCCAATTTTTAGTCAAATCAAATGAAATTTTGTCTGAATCTTCTCGATCTTGTTTTACAAATCTTTCTCTGGCCGGCTTAGTCTTGGATTGTAGATCAAAAGCTTTGATGTTGTATTACAAGTCTTTGTTTCACTTCTTATGAGAATCAGCTTTTTTTGCTTGATTGGAACAAATGTTGTGTCCCAATGAAGGTTTATGTGAAGGCGAAAGAATGTGGAGATCGACTCTCGGTGGAAGAATTTGCCATACTTATAGGGAATCACTTTTGTTCATTCTATCCACAGGTATGTATATGCACTATCACCATGGTTTTACTAGTCACTTTGCTTATTACTCTTCAAAAATGTCTTTCTTCGTTATTTCGTTTTACCAGGTTTTCACTGCTATTGTGAATATCATCGAGAAGCCTTGGGAGCGCGCATGCATCGATGGAAAACAACATTTACATGGTCGGTTGATATATCATGGTTTTTACCCCATTTAGGCCATGATATAAGTCCTTTTTATAGAGTCTTTATAGTATTTTGGAGTCTTTTTAGAGTCTTTTACAGGTCATAGCACGTTTGGAGGATTATTGGAAGTATTGGAGCTTTCTGGAGCAGTTTGTAGCTGAGCTAAAGATCGTGTCGCTGAGAACCTGAATTCACGTCGAGCATCGATCGATACCCCTTGGTATCGATCGACACTCAGCGCAGCAAGACACGACCCGCGAGTTTTCCAAGACTTGAGGAATTGCAAAAGCGCCCAGAAGTCTTTAATAATTACAAGAAGACCCCAGATCGTGTTTTAGGTTATAAATAGGAGTTTTCAGCCACCTGTTTAGGCTATGCCTTTCTAGGCCTTTTTATGCTTTATTTTATAGTTTGATTTTACTTTGGTTTTAGAGAGACAAGTCTGAATCTCCCTTCGTCCGAGATCAGATCTCTAAACCCTTCTTCCTATTCTATTGATGATTTATTCAAACATGTCTTTTGATTCAATTGCCATGTCTGAGTAGATCCACTTTAGGTTTAGGGTTTTCTCATAAAGGATTTCTTTGAATGCTAGGTTAATTATCTGTTTAGGATTCACCATCTGAATTAGTTCTTCACCTTAGGTTGTGTTCATAGCTAATTCTAGGTTGACGAATCTGGAACTTAGATCTTAGGATAATTGATTAGGCACGAGAGTGCGATTAATTACCTGATAGAACCTAGGTGAGCAAATTGATTATTCGCAAAGAGATTTGGTTTAATTGATTTGTGAACATATCAAACCTGATATTAAAGCTGATTTAGAATTTAGGATTCGCAAAGAGATTTGGAATTCTCGGGATTTAGATTTAGATAGTTTTCGCAACGAGAGTTGGTTAGCTATATTTTAGTGATTTGAGTTCAAGAACTGCGCTAAATCTGAATCCTGTTAGTTAGTTAGTCTGCATTCACTGATTTCCTGAGAAAAACCCTGAGCCTATATTTCTCAATTGATTTACAACTCCTTTAATTTCTGCACTGCTTTTAATTACAACTGTTTGGATTAGCGTAATTCGACACTATAGAATCTATTGTGCGTTTCTGTGAGTCTTCTGTGGTTCGACCCCTAGCTATACTATTACAACTGCTTTAGTACTTTAGGGTATTAAATTGAGCATATCAATTTTGGCGCCGTTGCCGGGGACTCAATTTGCCATTAGATTTTAGTTTAGAATTTCGACTAAGTTCGTCGGTATCGATCGATACTCTGTAGTATCGGTCGATACTCGTCGTCTTCTTTCGTTGGTAGCGATCGACACCACTTGGTATCGATCGATACTCAACGTATTTTTCTGGTTACTTACGTGCTTTGCCTAGTGTTTTGTTTGCAGGTGTATGCCTGTTCGTGAAACCAGAAGCAACAAGAGCACACAGCTAGTTGAACTGTCATTGGAACAGCTAGCGTTTGTGGAACGCACAAACAGAAAGACCAAGCAAACATCAGGGATGAACAACCCAGTGGTTTTAAGAGCTGATGAAGCTGGAATTCTGAGAGACCAAGAGGGTCACGTGTGTAATGAGAGAGGGCAGCGACTTGATGAAGCTGGTAACATCGTTGTCCCTGCTGCGGTTGTTGAGATTATCGCGCCAGCTGGGCGCGCCAACGCAGGGAATGCTGTGGTTAATCGTGGAAGAACGATTGGTGAGTACAACAGGCCAGAGCAGTTTTTCGCCAATCGGTCAGCGATTCGTCCTCCTGCTTATGAGAGGAATGACTTCGAGCTGAAACCTGCTTACTACACTCTAGTAGGACAGCATCTCTTCCATGGTCTTCCTCATGAACATCCAATGGACCATGTAGAGAAATTCGAGGACTTGGTCACTAGCATCAAGAGCAATGGAGTGTCCTACGACTATCTCTTCTGCAAGCTCTTCCCCTACTCTCTGGGTGGAGAAGCTACTTACTGGCTGAGGCAGCTATCTCCTGGATCGCTAACTAATTGGGAGGACACCAAGAGAGCCTTCCTGATTAACTTCTACGATGATGGAAGATCTGAAGATCTGAGAAATAAAATCTCCCAATTTTCTCAAGGACCTACTGAGGCGTTTAAGGCTGCTTGGACAAGATTCAGATCGTATCAGAGAGATTGTCCACATCATGGATACTCTGATGTGCAACTGCTGGGTATCTTCTTCAGAGGAGTAGATTGGAGATATCAGATGGGTCTGGACTCTTCCAGCAATGGTAATTTCAACACCAGATATCCTGAGGATGCTATTGTGTTGATCGAGAACTTTGCCTCTAGTAGTAGCACCAAGAGCGCAGATTTCGAGCGCAAGAGGCTGGCTGGTAATCAGGATGGGTCGCAGATCGCTGAAGTGAAGGCTCAGCTGGATTCTATGCACAGTCTTCTGCTGGGAAAGACAACAAAGGCCGTCCACTTCGCTGCTGAGAATGAAGTGGAAGATGTTAACTACATTGGTGGTTCTGGTTTTCAGGGTCAGCGATTCAGATACAACTCCAATCGAAACTTCACCAACCATGCTCAGCAAGGAGGGTACCAATCCCCACCACCCAAAGCTCCTGAGAGTAAGATTGAGGCTATGCTTGAACACCTGGTTCAAGGGCAGGAGAAGATGACGGCCACCTTCAATGGTAAGATGGACACCATGTACACCGATTTGAGTGGAAGGATCGAGGCACTAAATACGAGCCACAGGATGCTGGAGACGCAAGTAGCTCAGACTGCAGCAAATTCCAAGGGAAAGACGGTTCATTCACACGTCAATGCAATCTCCTCAAGTGCAGAAAATCTCGAAGATAATCCTGAAATCGCACAAGCATCGATCGATACTCCCCAGTATCGATCGATACCAGCCCAGACATCTGCTCGAATGAATTCGAAAACCCGTGTATCGATCGATACCCCATTGGTATCGGTCGATACCGGGGCAATTTCTGAGGAAACAGTTGAAACTTCGACTGTGGTGCCTAAGGTCGTTGCAGAACGAGTGTATGTAACCAGGATGCCTTATCCTATGGTTCCTAAGCTGACAAGGGAGGAATGGGAGATTGCTAGACTACAGTATATGCTGGATAACCCGAACGTGGAGCTTCTTTCTGATGAAGATGTACCTGTCAGAAACGATTCAAATCGCATGGCGTCGATCGATACCCTACCGAGCATCGATCGATACCCCTCGCAGAAAGGACCAGAAGTTATGAAAACACCTGAGGTGATCGGAGAAAGAGTTCGCAATTCACTACAACCGCGGAAATTGACACAGAGGGAAGACCCAGGGAAATTCGCAGTACCAACTTCCATCTCAGGAGTTGATTTCAAAGAGTCTCTTGTCGATTCAGGGGCTAGTGTCAATGTCATCTCAAAGGCAATTGCAGAGCAGTTGGGGGCTACTATTCTATCTCCTAAGACATCTATCACATTTGCAAACGATTCCACCTCACTTCCATATGGTGAAATCGCTGGTTTGCTAGTCCAAGTAGGAGACTGTCTGGTGCCTACTGATTTTCAGGTTGTGGAGATGGGTGCGATATCTCGTATGCCTATACTCCTGGGACGACCGTTCATGGCTACTGCAGGCGCGATCATAGACACACCTAATAAGAGACTATCTTTCTCTTACATTGACGGTGATGTCTACTATGATGTCATTCCACCTAGGAGTATTCCCACACGTGCCTCTAGCATCAAGGTTATCACAGGAGAGTCGCTAGCAATTGATCTTCTGGAAGAGCCTCCTGATGAGCCTACTGTCACAGACGTTCCAGCTGAACCGCCCAACATCCCCAAGAAGAAGACTAAGGCAACAAAGAAGAAGAAGGCCAAGAACAAAAAGGTCGAGAATCCCCATGTCACTCTGATTCCTCAGAAGTGTGATGGGAATTCGATTGATTACAAGGTCAAATGCAAAGGAGCCTTGAAGCCATTCTCTAAGGCAAGAGTCCTTCTTACTTCTGAGCTGAAAGAGAAAGGGCAGGAGTTTGTGGACAGCATGCTAAGCAGAACTTTGAAGCTAGTAATGTCAAGTGATGGAGCCTGTTTTGGTGCAAGCTCTCACTCTTATCCAGCCTGAAGGGCGTTACAGTCAAGCTATTGACGTTAAACGAGCGCTTGGTGGGAGGCAACCCACTGGTGAGTATGTTTTTGATTCGTTTTTATTTTTATTTTCGTTCGTTTTATATTTGAGTCAGGATAAACAAGGAGCAAAACTCGAAATCGCATAAGCATCGATCGATACCCCACTGGTATCGATCGACACCAATCGCGGATGAAAATTCACAAAGTCGATCTAAGCATGGTATCGATCGATACCATGCTGTGTGTCGATCGACACTCGCTATTCCAGGAAGGTAATTTCTTGTTTCTCTTCGTTCTATCCTTTTTCTTTGTTTCTTTCACTGGCTCTAGGCTAGATAACACTGGAGACAGTGTTGTTCAAGTCTGGGGGAGGTGTCTGCTGACATTGTTTTCGTTTTTCTTAGAGTCAGTCGTTTTATCGAGTCAAAACTGTTTTATTGAGTCAAAATTTGTTGGAGATGATGATCCTGTGCTTGAACCTATTGATTTGATTTTGTTTTTGAGTGCACAGTGTTACAGGATCAGTTCTAGATCGACTAATGAAAAATCCAAAGGCTGACCAGTTGACTAGAAAACATCCATGTCTCCAGCAGAGTTCTTCTGAAGCCTGAGCCAAATTTTTGCACTTCATCAATGTGGTTAGTGTTCATAGAGCTTGATTCATCATTCATATCTGATAAAGGAACCCGTGTGTTTAGAATTATGGTATCTCTCTCCCCTGAAATAAGTTGATAGATTAAGAGCATAAAAGATTGAAATGATTTCTTCTGAGTAGAGGGTTAGGAAAATTTCCAGCGATCCCATTATTCTACTTAAGAGGGGATGATCACACAAAGGATTGGAAGCGAGGCTAGGATTTTCCTATGATGCCATTATTCGCCTACATCCTTTGATACATAGAGAGGAAAGAACCGGGGATTTGGTGGCAAACACCATCAATACTCGCGTCTCCTACCTTGATATGTATATGCTAAGCTGAAAATAAAAAAAATAATAAGGATATAATAAGAAATAAGTCTGGAGGAGAGAAATTGATACAAAAAAAGTGTGAAAAAAGGTGGTTCCTTTGTCAAGATATTGTCTGGTAAAGAGTCTAGAAGGTTCTTAAATATTAGCTGCAGAGATGAAACTGGCGATGAGGGCTTTACTTGAACAATGCTGTGGGATTTTGTGTGGAGTCTGGAAAAGCTGCAAATGTCTACGGAGAAGTACATGGTGGTTAGATCGAAAGCTGATCAGGTGACATTTGGGTACTTGGGAAAAGGGTCTTTTCGATGGTTCAGGAACAGGTGATTCTCTACGTTTTCAAACCTCTTTTTCTGGTTTAGTCTTCTATTTGCTTGAGGGCAAGCAAAAGGCTAAGTCTGGGGGAGTTGATATATCATGGTTTTTACCCCATTTAGGCCATGATATAAGTCCTTTTTATAGAGTCTTTATAGTATTTTGGAGTCTTTTTAGAGTCTTTTACAGGTCATAGCACGTTTGGAGGATTATTGGAAGTATTGGAGCTTTCTGGAGCAGTTTGTAGCTGAGCTAAAGATCGTGTCGCTGAGAACCTGAATTCACGTCGAGCATCGATCGATACCCCTTGGTATCGATCGACACTCAGCGCAGCAAGACACGACCCGCGAGTTTTCCAAGACTTGAGGAATTGCAAAAGCGCCCAGAAGTCTTTAATAATTACAAGAAGACCCCAGATCGTGTTTTAGGTTATAAATAGGAGTTTTCAGCCACCTGTTTAGGCTATGCCTTTCTAGGCCTTTTTATGCTTTATTTTATAGTTTGATTTTACTTTGGTTTTAGAGAGACAAGTCTGAATCTCCCTTCGTCCGAGATCAGATCTCTAAACCCTTCTTCCTATTCTATTGATGATTTATTCAAACATGTCTTTTGATTCAATTGCCATGTCTGAGTAGATCCACTTTAGGTTTAGGGTTTTCTCATAAAGGATTTCTTTGAATGCTAGGTTAATTATCTGTTTAGGATTCACCATCTGAATTAGTTCTTCACCTTAGGTTGTGTTCATAGCTAATTCTAGGTTGACGAATCTGGAACTTAGATCTTAGGATAATTGATTAGGCACGAGAGTGCGATTAATTACCTGATAGAACCTAGGTGAGCAAATTGATTATTCGCAAAGAGATTTGGTTTAATTGATTTGTGAACATATCAAACATGATATTAAAGCTGATTTAGAATTTAGGATTTGCAAAGAGATTTGGAATTCTCGGGATTTAGATTTAGATAGTTTTCGCAACGAGAGTTGGTTAGCTATATTTTAGTGATTTGAGTTCAAGAACTGCGCTAAATCTGAATCCTGTTAGTTAGTTAGTCTGCATTCACTGATTTCCTGAGAAAAACCCTGAGCCTATATTTCTCAATTGATTTACAACTCCTTTAATTTCTGCACTGCTTTTAATTACAACTGTTTGGCTTAGCGTAATTCGACACTATAGAATCTATTGTGCGTTTCTGTGAGTCTTCTGTGGTTCGACCCCTAGCTATACTATTACAACTGCTTTAGTACTTTAGGGTATTAAATTGAGCATATCAAACTTAAGTTCTGGCATCGCAGGGCTAGCTCTGCTCAAGACAACCCAGGTACACGACATTCTGATTTCCTGCAGATATATATGTTGTTGAAGATTTCTGTATTATCACTGTTATATTTTTCGATAGTGGCGAGTAAAATGTGTTCCACTATCCTTTGACCAGTGTTTTCCAGTTTTATCTCTCTTGTTGTCGCTAGGGGATCTTATGTGTCTCAGAGATTTAGTGGTCTGCAAAACAAATCTTTTGGTGTTTCTTTTTAACCTCTTAGCCATACATTTTTCAAACCTATATAATTGTTGCCGTCTACTCTATGGAAAAAGGAAACAGAATGTAGAGTATTATACCTGTCATGATTTGTCTGTAGGTTTTAGTGATAGAAGTCTAATCCTCTAACTTAAGAACTTGATAGAGAGGAAAGAAAAAGAAGAATGATATGAAAAATGAGTGCAAAAATCGAGATTTGTTGTTATTATTGTCAATCTCTTTTGAAAGATACTTGCTCTGAGTCCTAGGATATTGACTTTTATGGATGTCAAAAGTCAAGACCTGATAATTGATTGTTCACGAAAACCGCTTTTATGCAAATTAACAGTCAGGATTTGAGAGGTTTGTGAGAGACAAATACACCATTCTGCCTGAAACTCGAGAGAGAATGCTGGCCACAGAGGTGAATGCGTCTTGGAGGTTTGAGTTAGTTAATGATGCTACGAATTTCTTATTTGTGATTGATTCTTAAAACCGATATAGAAGTTCATGGTTGCAGGTACTCGTATGAGTCAGTTGCAAGCGTCCCGACAAAAGGACTCTACTTCAGCGAGAAGTTCATGGACGTAAAGAAAGTTTTGATGGAGACTTTCTTTGGTCCTCCAGAAACCGGTGTGTATAGCCCTTCTGTCCAACGCACTCTCTATCTTATGGGAAGTGCTGTACTGAGAAGGTATCATCATATCTGTCTGCATTCTCTTCACTGTTTGTGTGATTATGTGATTTTTACCATGATCAGGTTCTTATTAACATTAATCAGGTTCGCTGATGTATCATCGATTCACCTGAAAATGCCAAATATTCACTTTCTACCTGTAAATCTTTCAACCAAGGAAAACCCTTCAATGGTTAAGGTAAGAATCTTCATGTGTTGTTGCCTTTTATGATGAAACCATGAAATAAAAATGAAAATAGTATTAAAAAGAAAATCAGCAGTAGTACATAGTTACAATCTGAGAAACCCATCCTAATTAATAATCCCAAGATACGAATAGTTTCTGATAAATTGCTTTTGCAGTTTAAGGATGATGTGTACCTGCCAACCGATGAACCTCACGGATCTATAGAAGCAACCGTAAGCCGCATAACCTCGAAAATGTAGGGTTTTGGACAATGCAAGGACAGGTTTGAAGACTACTGTAACTCACAGGTTCTGCAACTTTTGGCTTTTGCCTTGTTTATGAAATAAAGAGTGCCACTCCTCATGAGGTGCTATGTGTTGCAACTATGGTGTACCTTCACACACAAAAATTTCTGTTTATGTATGTCTTTGCATTTGTATGTTATATCCGAGCTGTAACCCCACCACGAAGATCCTGAGTTTCTCAATCCATTTAGCGGAAGTGAATCATTGCTCCACAACAGCTAGAGTACACGATTAGACACATTGTTGAAGGCGGTTATGATCTTTCGGTATAGAATGAATTGATACATTACAAGATTACATATACTTCCACACGCAAACTATGAATCTTTTCTGGAAAACAACACAAGAAAGGAGAGTAGTACTGAAAATGATTCATCTACTCTTGTTTATCTCTGAGCAGAAGAGAAGCTATGAAATGGATCCCTGAGTGCAGCTACATTTCCTGGACGTGAGAACACTACCTGTAATGTCGCAGAAACACATGATCAAGCTATTCAAATCAAGTGTTTGTTGAGTGAAACTGAGGAACGAAGCATGGTTTTGTTTATGGTTATAGTCATCTATGTTACCTGGTAGTTTCCAAGGGTAAGAGTCTTGAAACCAGCTGCACAATTTTCGAAATAATATTCCCATGTCCTTATGAATTTGTCGTCGAATCCAAGATCAATGATTTGTCTGCGCAGATAATAATTGGACATATGAGCAAGCATATTCCCATGTCCTTTTTTTAATGTTTTGCTTACTTCTCTCTCTCCAAGATGCATTTCCTCCAGCTCCTCAACGTCTGATAGTAATGGATTCCGATGTTCTCAACCTTTTCGATGCTGTATTCCTTTAGATTTATGGGTCGAAGGGAGAGAAAGCATTTGAAGCTAAAACCTGATAATTAAAAGACTTACCAGTTACCATAGCCTAGAAGAAGAGGCCATGGCTGAAGCAAATCTGAACTCCATTTGTTTCATGTTTAAAGTTATCCAAAATGTGTGAATATGCCTGAATTTTATTGAGCCAATATGTCAGACTCGCTTTATCTTCAAAACTTCTTAGTAAATTCCAAGCGCTCCTCGCAACGGGATTCCACGGCATCAGATCAGTGTCACGGTGGAGATAAAGATCGCTACATATCCATGAAATTGAATAAACCATGGACGTGGACATGATCGCGTGGACAGTGTTTCATTGACATAAGTGGACAGTATTTCATTGACATAAGTGGACATTATTCCATTGACATGTTCACGTCCATATGTCAATATTACATTGTCATCATTCAAATGAATTTATAATTAGAGTTATGATTTTTTTTAAAAAAAAATTGTTTTATACCTAAATTATAGTAAAATGGATCTTAAAATAATAACAAAATATAATTATAATTCATTCTAACTAAAATTGGTTTATGTTATTCACAAATATAAAAAATACAAATCAAAACATTTTTGCATAAAGCGAATCGAATCACAAATTGATTCAGCATATTCATTTTCCTAAATTGCGAATGAAATAAAGCGAGCATTCATTTTCCTAAATTGCGAATGAAATAAAGCGAGCATTCATTTTCAATTTGATATTTCCTTTGGCTACGAAATCGAATCGAATTGAATCACAAATTGAATGAATCACACAATAAAATCCAATCGATATTTCCTTTATCTACAAAATCGAATCATGTTATTGAATGAATGAAATAGAATCAAGTTTTACCATAGCCTTGAAGCACACATTCATTTTCTCGAGAATCTTGGAGCAAATTTGAGGGAGACTGGGAGAGTGTTATTTGTTACTATAAAAGATAATGCGTGAGGACTTGATGGTAAATTTAACTCCCCTTACTTAATTAGGGTTTAAGAAAGGAGAGAGGTTGTACAGCTAAGGAGCGTATTAGTAAATTGCCGCCAATTAGGTACTGTGATTGTGTATTTCCCCTTTCGCTAATTAAATTCGAATCGAAATTGTGGTTTGTGATCTAAATTAGATTGTGGGATTGGAAGATGTGTTTGATTTGGAATTGTTTGTTGTGTCGTCTGTATCAGAGTATGGAATGTTTAGGGATAGGTGGAGATTACATTGTTCGATGAATGTTTGGTGGATACCCTTAAGTTATCTAGAATTGGCTAATTGTGCTCATAGCACTAGTTTTGGTTCACTAATTTTCAGTTTTTAGGATTACCATACATCATTTCGTTGAATTGTTTAAGGGGTTTTTATCTAGAAAATGCAAGAGTTTGAACATTTTTTAAGATAAATTAAGAGTTAAAATATTCTATGCATGATTGAAAGAAAACGAGAAGAAATGAGTAGATGTTCTTAGCATCCTTGGTTTTGATACCTCTTCTACATATTTAACTGTAGGTTTGTCCTTTGCCTCCTTGGTTTTCACTGATTTTCAGTTTTTAAGAATATCATACATCATTTTGTAGTATTGACAGAGAATTTGCCACACCAGTTTATCTAGGTAAGCTAAAAGCTTTGGAGGTATTGATTGTATTTTTATATATCCCACCATATTGGTATCAAATTGAATAAGTTTTTGCATAAAGCAAAACATTTTTGCATAAAGCAAAACATTTTTGCATAAAGCAAAATATTTTCGCATAAAGCAAAAGAAAACAGTTATATCTTTCCTTTTTGCATAAAACGAATCGAATCACAAATTGATTCAGCATATTCATTTTCCTAAATTGCGAATGAAATAAAGTGAGCATTCATATTCCAATTGATATTTCCTTTGGCTACAAAATCGAATCGAATTGAATCACAAATTGAATGAATCACACAATAAAATAATCGATATTTCCTTTATCTACAAAATCGAATCATATTATTGAATGAATGAAATAGAATCAAGTTTTACCATAGCCTTGAAACACAATGTCCTGCACATTCATTTTCTCGAGAATCTTGGAGCAAACTGGAGGGAAACTGGGAGAGTGTTATTTGTTACTATAAAAGATAATGCGTGAGGACTTAATGGTAAATTTAACTACCCTTATTTAATTAAGGTTTAAGAAAGGAGAGAGGTTGTACAGCTAAGGAGCGTATTAGTAAGTTGCCGCCTGGTAAAAGGTAAAAGGTAAAAGATAAAAGGTAAAAGGTAAAAGGAGGCATTAGGTACTGTGATTGTGTATTTCCCCTTTCCTTAGTTAAATCCGAATCGGAATTGTGGGATTGGAAGATGTGTTTGATTTAGAATTGTTTGTTGTGTCGTCTGAATCAGAGTATGGAATTTTTAGTGATAGGTGGAGATTACATTGTTCGATGGATGTTTGGTGGAGACCCTTGAGTTATCTAGAATTGGTTAATTGTGCTCATAACACTAGTTTTGGTTCACTAATTCTCAAATTTAAGGATTACCATAAATCATTTCGTTGAATTGTTTCAGGAGTTTTTATCTAGACAATGCAAGAGTTTGAACATTTTTTTGGATAAATTAAGAGTTAAAATATTCTAGGCATGAGTGAAAGAAAACGAGAAGAAATGATTAGATGTTCTTAGCATCCTCGGTTTTGATACCTCTTCTACATATTTAACTGTAGGTTTGTCATTTGCCTCCTTGGTTTTCACTAATTTTCAGTTTTTAAGAATACCATACATCATTTTGTAGTATTGACAGAGAATTTGCCACACCAGTTTATCTAGGTAAGCTAAAAGCTTTGGAGGTATTGATTGTATTTTTATATATCCCACCATATTGGTATCAAATTGTATAAGTTTTTGCATAAAGCAAAACATTTTTGCATAAAGCAAAACATTTTTGCATAAAGCAAAACAAAACAGTGATATCTTTCCTTTTTGCATAAAGCGAATCAAATCACAAATTGATTCAGCATATTCATTTTCCTAAATTGTGAATGAAATAAAACGAGCATTCATTTTCCAATTGATATTTCCTTTGGCTACAAAATCGAATCGAATTGAAACACAAATTGAATGAATCACACAATAAAATACAATCGATCTTTCCTTTATCTACAAAATCGAATCATGTTATTAAATGAATGAAATATAATCAAGTTTTACCATAGCCTTGAAACACAATGTCCTGCACATTCATTTTCTCGAGAATCTTGGAGCAAATTGGAGGGAGACTGGGAGAGTGTTATTTGTTACTATAAAAGATAATGCGTGAGGATTTAATGGTAAATTTAACTCCCCTTATTTAATTAGGGTTTAAGAAAGGAGATAGGTTGTACAGCTAAGGAGCGTATTAGTAAGTTGCCGCCTTGTAAAAGGTAAAATGTAAAAGATAAAATATAAAAGGTAAAAGGAGTCACTAAGTACTGTCATTGTGTATTTTCCCTTTCCCTAATTAAATTCGAATCAGAATTGTGGTTTGTGATCTAAATTAGATTGTGGGATTGGAAGATTTGTTTGATTTGGAATTGTTTGTTGTGTCGTCTGTATCAGAGTATGGAATGTTTAGTGATAGGTGGAGATTACATTGTTCGATTGATGTTTGGTGGAGACCCTTAAGTTATCTAGAATTGGCCAATTGTGCTCATAGCACTAGTTTGGGTTCACTAATTCTCAGATTTAAGGATTACCATACATCATTTCAATGAATTGTTTCAGGGGTTTTTATCTAGACAATGCAAGAGTTTGAACATTTTTTTGAATAAATTAAGAGTTAAAATATTCTAGGCATGAGTGAAAGAAAACGAGAAGAAATGAGTAGATGTTCTTAGTATCTTTGGTTTTGATACCTCTTTTATATATTTAACTGTAGGTTTGTCCTTTGCCTCTTTGGTTTTCACTAATTTTCAGTTTTTAAGAATACCATACATTATTTTGTAGTATTGACAGAGAATTTGTCACACCAGTTTATCTAGGTAAGCTAAAAGCTTTGGAGGTATTGATTGTATTTTTATAAATCCCACCATATTGGTATCAAATTGAATAAGTTTTTGCATAAAGCAAAACATTTTTGCATAAAGCAAAACAAAACAGTGATATCTTACCTTTTTGCATAAAGCGAATCGAATCACAAATTGAATCAGCATATTCATTTTCCTAAATTACGAATGAAATAAAGCGAGCATTCATTTTTCAATTGATATTTCCTTTGGCTACAAAATCGAATCGAATTGAATCACAAATTGAATGAATCACACAATAAAATCCAATCGATATTTCCTTTATCTACAAAATCAAATCATTTTATTGAATGAATAAAATAGAATCGAGTTTTACAATAGCCTTGATACACAATGTCCTACACATTCATTTTTTCGGGAATCTTGGAGCAAACTGGAGGGAGACTAGGAGAGTGTTATTTGTTACTATAAAAGATAATGCGTGAGGATTTAATGGTAAATTTAACTCCCCATATTTAATTAGGGTTTAAGAAAGGAGAGAGGTTGTACAGCTAAGGAGCGTATTTGTAAATTGCCGTCTGGTAAAAGGTAAAAGGTGAAAGGTAAAAGGAGTCACTAGGTACTGTTAGTATTTCCCCTTTCGCTAATTAAATTCGAATCGGAATTGTGGTTTGTGATCTAAATTAGATTGTGGGATTGGAAGATGTGTTTGATTTGGAATTGCTTGTTGTGTCGTCTGTATCAGAGTATGAAATGTTTAGGGATATATAGGTGGAGATTACATTGTTCGATGGATGTTTGGTGGAGACCCTTGAGTTATTTAGAATTGGCTAATTTTGCTCATAGCACTAGTTTTGGTTCACTAATTTTCAGATTTTAGGATTACCATACATCATTTCGTTGAATTGTTTTACGGGTTTTTATCTAGACAATGCAAGAGTTTGACCATTTTTTTAGATAAATTAAGAGTTAAAATATTCTAGGCATGATTGAAAGAAAACGAGAAGAAATGAGTAGATGTTCTTAGCATCCTTGGTTTTGATACCTCTTCTATATATTTAACTGTAGGTTTGTCTTTTGCCTCTTTGGTTTTCACTAATTTTCAGTTTTTAAGAATACCATACATTATTTTGTAGTATTGACAGAGAATTTGCCACACCAGTTTATCTTGGTAAGCTAAAAGCTTTGGAGGTATTGATTGTATTTTTATATATCCCACCATATTGGTATCAAATTGAATAAGTTTTTGCATAAAGCAAAACATTTTTGCATAAAGCAAAACAAAACAGCGATATCTTACCTTTTTGCATAAAACGAATCGAATCACAAATTGATTCAGCATATTCATTTTCCTAAATTGCGAATGAAATAAAGCGAGCATTCATTTTCCAATTGATATTTCTTTTGGCTACAAAATCGAATCGAATTGAATCACAAATTGAATGAATCATACAATAAAATAATCGTTCTTTCCTTTATCTACAAAATCGAATCATATTATTGAATGAATGAAATAGAATCAAGTTTTACCATAGCTTTGAAACACAATGTCCTGCACATTCATTTTCTCGAGAATCTTGGAGCAAATTGGAGGGAGACTGGGAGAGTGTTATTTGTTACTATAAAATATAATGCGTGAGGGCTTAATGGTAAATTTAACTCCCCTTATTTAATTAGGGTTTAAGAAAGGAGAGAGGTTGTACAGCTAAGGAGCGTATTAGTAAATTGCCGTCTGGTAAAAGGTAAAAGGTAAAAGGTAAAAGGTAAAAGGTAAAAGGAGTCACTAGGTACTGTTAGTATTTCCCCTTTCGCTAATTAAATTCGAATCGGAATTGTGGTTTGTGTTCTAAATTAGATTGTGGGATTGGAAGATGTGTTTGATTTGGAATGGCTTGTTGTGTCGTCTGTATCAGAGTATGGAAAGTTTAGGGATATATAGGTGGAGATGACATTGTTCGATGGATGTTTGGTGGAGACCCTTGAGTTATCTAGAATTGGCTAATTGTGCTCATAGCACTAGTTTTGGTTCACTAATTTTCAGATTTTAGGATTACCATACATCATTTCGTTGAATTGTTTGAGGGGTTTTTTTATCTAAACAATGCAAGAGTTTGAACATTTTTTTAGATAAATTAAGAGTTAAAATATTCTAGGAATGACTGAAAGAAAACGAGAAGAAATGGGTAGATGTTCTTAGCATCCTTGGTTTTGATACCTCTTCTACATATTTAACTGTAGGTTTGTCATTTGCCTCCTTGGTTTTCACTAATTTTCAGTTTTTAAGAATATCATACATCATTTTGTAGTATTGACAGAGAATTTGCCACACCAATTTATCTAGGTAAGCTAAAAGCATTGGAGGTATTGATTGTACTTTTATATATTCCACCATATTGGTATCAAATTGAATAAGTTTTTGCATAAAGCAAAATATTTTTGCATAAAGCAAAACATTTTTGCATAAAGCAAAACAAAACAGTGATATCTTTCCTTTTCGCATAAAGCGAAACGAATCACAAATTGATTCAGCATATTCATTTTCCTAAATTGGGAATGAAATAAAGCGAGCATTCATTTTCCAATTTATATTTCCTTTGGCTACAAAATCGAATCGAATTGAATCACAAATTGAATTAATCACACAATAAAATAATCGATCTTTCCTTTATCTACAAAATCGAATCATATTATTGAATGAATGAAATAGAATCAAGTTTTACCATAGCCTTGAAACACAATGTCCTGCACATTCATTTTATCGAGAATCTTGGAGCAAACTGGAGGGAAACTGGGAGTGTTATTTGTTACTATAAAAGATAATTCGTGAGGACTTAATGGTAAATTTAACTACCCTTTAATTAGGGTTTAAGAAAGGAGAGAGGTTGTACAGCTAAGGAGCGTATTAGTAAGTTGCCGCCTGGTAAAAGGTAAAAGGTAAAAGATAAAGGTAAAAGGTAAAAGGAGGCATTAGGTACTGTGATTGTGTATTTCCCCTTTCTTTAATTAAATTCGAATCAGAATTGTTGGATTGGAAGATGTGTTTGATTAGGAATTGTTTGTTGTGTCGTCTGTATCAGAGTATGGAATGTTTAGTGATAGGTGGAGATTACATTGTTCGATGGATGTTTGGTGGAGACCCTTGAGTTATTTAGAATTGGTTAATTGTGCTCATAACACTAGTTTTGGTTCACTAATTCTCAGATTTAAGGATTACCATACATCATTTCGTTGAATTGTTTCAGGAGTTTTTATCTAGACAATGCAAGAGTTTGAACATTTTTTTGGATAATTTAAGAGTTAAAATATTCTAGGCATGAGTGAAAGAAAACGAGAAGAAATAAGTAGTTGTTCTTAGCATCCTTGGTTTTGATACCTCTTCTACATATTTAACTGTAGGTTTATCATTTGCCTCCTTGGTTTTCACTAATTTTCAGTTTTTAAGAATACCATACATCATTTTGTAGTATTGACAGAGAATTTGCCACACCAGTTTATCTAGGTAAGCTAAAAGCTTTGGAGGTATTGATTGTATTTTTATATATCCCACCATATTGGTATCAAATTGTATAAGTTTTTGCATAAAGCAAAACATTTTTGCATAAAGCAAAACAAAACAGTGATATCTTTCCTTTTTGCATAAAGCGAATCAAATCACAAATTGATTCAACATATTCATTTTCCTAAATTGTGAATGAAATAAAACCAGCATTCATTTTCCAATTGATATTTCCTTTGGCTACAAAATCGAATCGAATTGAAACACAAATTGAATGAATCACACAATAAAATACAATCGATCTTTCCTTTATCTACAAAATCGAATCATGTTATTGAATGAATGAAATATAATCAAGTTTTACCATAGCCTTGAAACACAATGTCCTGCACATTCATTTTCTCGAGAATCTTGGAGCAAATTGGAGGGAGACTGGGAGAGTGTTATTTGTTACTATAAAAGATAATGCGTGAGGATTTAATGGTAAATTTATCTCCCCTTATTTAATTAGGGTTTAAGAAAGGAGATAGGTTGTACAGCTAAGGAGCGTATTAGTAAATTGCCGCCTTGTAAAAGGTAAAATGTAAAAGATAAAATATAAAAGGTAAAAGGAGTCACTAAGTACTGTCATTGTGTATTTTCCCTTTCCCTAATTAAATTCGAATCAGAATTGTGGTTTGTGATCTAAATTAGATTGTGGGATTGGAAGATTTGTTTGATTTGGAATTGTTTGTTGTGTCGTCTGTATCAGAGTATGAAATGTTTAGTGATAGGTGGAGATTACATTGTTCGATGGATGTTTGGTGGAGACCCTTGAGTTATCTAGAATTGGCTAATTGTGCTCATAGCACTAGTTTTGGTTCACTAATTTTCATATTTTAGGATTACCATACATCATTTCGTTGAATTGTTTTAGGGGTTTTTATCTAGACAATGCAAGAGTTTGACCATTTTTTTAGATAAATTAAGAGTTAAAATATTTTAGGCATGATTGAAAGAAAACGAGAAGAAATGAGTAGATGTTCTTAGCATCCTTGGTTTTGATACCTCTTCTACATATTTAACTGTAGGGTTGTCCTTTGCCTCCTTGGTTTTCACTAATTTCAGTTTTTAAGAATACCATACATCATTTTGTAGTATTGACAGAGAATTTGCCACACCAGTTTATCTTGGTAAGCTAAAAGCTTTGGAGGTATTGATTGTATTTTTATATATCCAACCATATTGGTATCAAATTGAATAAGTTTTTGCATAAAGCAAAACATTTTTGCATAAAGCAAAACATTTTTGCATAAAGCAAAACAAAACAGCGATATCTTTCATTTTTGCATAAAACGAATCGAATCACAAATTGATTCAGCATATTCATTTTCCTAAATTGCGAATGAAATAAAGCGAGCATTCATTTTCCAATTGATATTTCCTTTGGCTACAAAATCGAATCGAATTGAATCACAAATTGAATAAATCATACAATAAAATAATCGATCTTTCCTTTATCTACAAAATCGAATCATATTATTGAATGAATGAAATAGAATCAAGTTTTACCATAGCCTTGAAACATAATGTCCTGCACATTCATTTTCTCGAGAATCTTGGAGCAAATTGGAGGGAGACTGGGAGAGTGTTATTTGTTACTATAAAATATAATGCGTGAGGGCTTAATGGTAAATTTAACTCCCCTTATTTAATTAGGGTTTAAGAAAGGAGAGAGGTTGTACAGCTAAGGAGCGTATTAGTAAATTACCGTCTGGTAAAAGGTAAAATATAAAAGATAAAATGTAAAAGGTAAAAGGAGTCACTAGGTACTGTGATTGTGTATTTCCCCTTTCCCTAATTAAATTCGAATCGAAATTGTGGTTTGTGATCTAATTTAGATTGTGGGATTGGAAGATGTGTTTGATTTGGAATTGTTTGTTGTGTCGTCTGTATCAGAGTATGAAATGTTTAGTGATAGGTGGAGATTACATTGTTCGATGGATGTTTGGTGGAGACCCTTGAGTTATCTAGAATTGGCTAATTGTGCTCATAGCACTAGTTTTGGTTCACCGATTCTAAGATTTAAGGATTACCATACATCATTTCGTTGAATTATTTTAGGAGTTTTTTATCTAGACAATGCAAGAGTTTAAACATTTTTTTAGATAAATTAAGAGTTAAAATATTCTAGGCATGAGTGAAAGAAAACGAGAAGAAATGAGTTTATGTTCTTCGCATCCTTGGTTTTGATACCTCTTCTACATATTTAACTGTAGGTTTTTCCTTTGCCTCCTTGGTTTTCACTAATTTCAGTTTTTAAGAATACCATACATCATTTTGTAGTATTGACAGAGAATTTGCCACACCAGTTAATCTAGGTAAGCTAAAATCTTTGGAGGTATTGATTGTATTTTTATATATCCCACCATATTGGTATCAAATTGAATAAGTTTTTGCATAAAGCAAAACATTTTTGCATAAAGCAAAACAAAACAGTGATATCTTTCCTTTTTGCATAAAGCGAATCGAATCACAAATTGATTTAGCATATTCATTTTCCTAAATTGCGAATGAAATAAAGCGAGCATTCATTTTCCAATTGATATTTTATTTGGCTACAAAATTGAATCGAATTGAATCACAAATTGAATGAATCACACAATAAAATAATCGATCTTTCCTTTATCTACAAAATCGAATCATGTTATTGAATGAATGAAATAGAATCAAGTTTTACCATAGCCTTGAAACACAATGTCCTGCACATTCATTTTCTCGAGAATCTTGGAGCAAACTGGAGGGAAACTGGGAGAGTGTTATTTGTTACTATGAAAGATAATGCGTGAGGACGTAATGGTAAATTTTACTCCCCTTATTTAATTAGGGTTTAAAAAGGAGAGAGGTTGTACAGCTAAGGAGCGTATTAGTAAATTACCGTCTGGTAAAAGGTAAAAGGTAAAAGGTAAAAGAGAAAAGGTAAAAGGAGTCACTAGGTAATGTGATTGTGTATTTCCCCTTTCGCTAATTAAATTCTAATCGGAATTGTGGTTTGTGATGTAAATTAGATTGTGGGATTGGAAGATGTGTTTGATTTGGAATTGCTTGTTGTGTCATCTGTATCAGAGTATGGAATGTTTAGGGATATAGAGGTGGAGATTACATTGTTCGATGGATGTTTGGTGGAGACCCTTGAGTTATCCAGAATTGGCTAATTGTGCTCATAGCACTAGTTTTGGTTCACTAATTCTCAGATTTAAGGATTATCATACATCATTTCGTTGAATTGTTTCAGGAGTTTTTTTATCTAGACAATGCAAGAGTTTGAACATTTTTTGGATAAATTAAGAGTTAAAATATTCTAGGCATGAGTGAAAGAAAACGAGAAGAAATGAGTAGATGTTCTTAGTATCATTGGTTTTGATACCTCTTCTACATATTTAACTGTAGGTTTGTCCTTTGCCTCCTTGGTTTTCACTAATTTTCAGATATTAAGAATACCATACATCATTTTGTAGTATTGACATAGAATTTGCCACACCAGTTTATCTAGGCAAGCTAAAATCTTTGGAGGTATTGATTGTATTTTTATATATCCCACCATATTGGTATCAAATTGAATAAGTTTTTGCATAAAGCAAAACATTTTTGCATAAAGCAAAACAAAACAGTGATATCTTTCCTTTTTGCCTAAAGCGAATCGAATCACAAATTGATTCAGCATATTCATTTTCCTAAATTGCGAATGAAATAAAGCGAGCATTCATTTTCCAATTGATATTTCGTTTGGCTACAAAATTGAATCGAATTGAATCACAAATTGAATGAATCACACAATAAAATACAATCGATCTTTCCTTTATCTACAAAATCGAATCATGTTATTGTATGAATGAAATAGAATCAAGTTTTACCATAGGCTTGAAACACAATGTCATGCACATTCATTTTCTCGAGAATCTTGGAGCAAATTGGAGGGAGACTGGGAGAGTGTTATTTGTTACTATAAAAGATAATGCGTGAGGACTTAATGGTAAATTTAACTCTCCTTATTTAATTAGGGTATAAAAAGGAGAGAGGTTGTACAGCTAAGGAGCGTATTAGTAAATTGCCATCTGGTAAAGGTAAAAGGTAAAAGGGAAAAGGTAAAAGGAGTCACTAGGTAATGTGATTATGTATTTCCCCTTTCGCTAATTAAATTCGAATCGGAATTGTTGTTTGTGATGTAAATTAGATTGTGGGATTGGAAGATGTGTTTGATTTGGAATTGTTTGTTGTATTGTCTGTATCAGAGTATGGAATGTTTATGGATAGGTGGATATTACATTGTTCGATGGATGTTTAGTGGAGACCCTTGAGTTATCTTGAATTGGCTAATTGTGCTCATAGCACTAGTTTTGGTTCACTAATTTTCATATTTTAGGATTACCATACAACATTTCGTTGAATTACTTCATGGGTTTTTATCTAGACAATGCAAGAGTTTGAACATTTTTTTAGATAAATTTAGAGTTAAAATATTCTAGGCATGATTGAAAGAAAACGAGAAGAAATGAGTAGATGTTCTTAGCATCATTGGTTTTGATACCTCTTCAACATATTTAACTGTAGGTTTGTCCTTTGTCTCCTTGGTTTTCACTAATTTTCAGTTTTTAAGAATACCATACATCATTTTGTAGTATTGACAGAGAATTTGCCACACCAGTTTATCTAGGTAAGCTAAAAGCTTTGGAGGTATTGATTGTATTTTTATATATTCCACCACATTGGTATAAAATTTAATAACTTTTTGCATAAAGCAAAACAAAACAGTGATATCTTTCCTTTTTGCATAAAACGAATCGAATCACAAATTGATTCAGCATATTCATTTTCCTAAATTGCTAATGAAATAAAACGAGCATTCATTTTTCAATTGATATTTCCTTTGGCTACAAAATCGAATCGAATTGAATCACAAATTGAATGAATCACACAATAAAATAATCGATCTTTCCTTTATCTACAAAATCGAATCATATTATTGAATGAATGAAATAGAATCAAGTTTTACCATAGCCTTGAAACACAATGTCCTGCACATTATAATTTTCTCGAGAATCTTGGAGCAAACTGGAGGGAGACTGGGAGAGTGTTATTTGTTACTATAAAAGATAATGCGTGAGGACTTAATGGTAAATTTAACTCCCCTTATTTAATTAGGGTTTAAGAAAGGATAGAGGTTGTACAGCTAAGGAGCGTATTAGTAAATTGCCGGCTGGTAAAAGGTAAAAAGTAAAAGATAAAAAGTAAAAGGTAAAAGGAGTCACTAGGTACTGTGATTGTGTATTTCTCCTTTCCCTAATTAAATTCGAATCAGAATTGTGGTTTGTGATCTAAATTAGATTGTGGGATTGGAAGATGTGTTTGATTTAGAATTGTTTGTTGTGTCGTCTGTATCAGAGTATGGAATGTGTAGTGATAGGTGGAGATTACATTGTTCGATGGATGTTTGGTGGAGACTCTTGAGTTATCTAGAATTGGCTAATTGTGCTCATAGCACTAGTTTTTGTTCACTAATTCTCAGATTTAAGGATTACCATACATCATTTCGTTGAATTGTTTCAGGGGTTTTTATATAGACAATGCAAGAGTTTGAACATTTTTTGGATAAATTAAGAGTTAAAATATTTTAGGCATGAGTGAAAGAAAACGAGAAGAAATAAGTAGATGTTCTTAGCATCCTTGGTTTTGATACCTCTTCTACATATTTAACTGTAGGTTTGTCATTTGCCTCCTTGGTTCTCACTAATTTTCAGTTTTTAAGAATACCATACATCATTTTGTAGTATTGACAGAGAATTTGCCACACCAGTTTATCTAGGTAAGCTAAAAGCTTTGGAGGTATTGATTGTATTTTTATATATCCCACCATATTGGTATCAAATTGAATAACTTTTTGCATAAAGCAAAACATTTTTGCATAAAGCAAAACAAAACAGCGATATCTTTCATTTTTGCATAAAACGAATCGAATCACAAATTGATTCAGCATATTCATTTTCTTAAATTGCGAATTAAATAAAGCGAGCATTCATTTTCCAATTGATATTTCCTTTGGCTACAAAATCGAATCGAATTGAATCACAAATTGAATAAATCATACAATAAAATAATCGATCTTTCCTTTATCTACAAAATCGAATCATATTATTGAATGAATGAAATAGAATCAAGTTTTACCATAGCCTTGAAACACAATGTCCTGCACATTATAATTTTCTCGAGAATCTTGGAGCAAACTGGAGGGAGACTGGGAGAGTGTTATTTGTTACTATAAAAGATAATGCGTGAGGACTTAATGGTAAATTTAACTCCCCTTATTTCATTAGGGTTTAAGAAAGGAGAGAGGTTGTACAACTAAGGAGCGTATTAGTAAATTGCCGGCTGGTAAAAGGTAAAAAGTAAAAAGTAAAAAGTAAAAGATAAAAAGTAAAAGGTAAAAGGAGTCACTAGGTACTGTGATTGTGTATTTCTCCTTTCCCTAATTAAATTCGAATCAGAATTGTGGTTTGTGATCTAAATTAGATTGTGGGATTGGAAGATGTGTTTGATTTAGAATTGTTTGTTGTGTTGTCTGTATCAGAATATGGAATGTGTAGTGATAGGTGGAGATTACATTGTTCGATGGATGTTTGGTGGAGACCCTTGAGTTATCCAGAATTGGCTAATTGTGCTCATAGCACTAGTTTTTGTTCACTAATTCTCAGATTTAAGGATTACCATACATCATTTCGTTGAATTGTTTCAGGGGTTTTTATCTAGACAATGCAAGAGTTTGAACATTTTTTTGGATAAATTAAGAGTTAAAATATTCTAGGCATGAGTGAAAGAAAACGAGAAGAAAGAAGTAGATGTTCTTAGCATCCTTGGTTTTGATACCTCTTCTACATATTTAACTGTAGGTTTGTCCTTTGCCTCCTTGGTTTTCACTAATTTTCAGTTTTTAAGAATACCATACATCATTTTGTAGTATTGACAGAGAATTTGCCACACCAGTTTATCTAGGTAAGCTAAAAGCTTTGGAGGTATTGATTGTATTTTTATATATCCCACCACATTGGTATCAAATTGAATAACTTTTTGCATAAAGCAAAACATTTTTGCATAAAGCAAAACAAAACAGTGATATCTTTCCTTTTTGCATAAAGCGAATCGAATCACAAATTGATTCAGCATATTCATTTTCTTAAATTGCGAATGAAATAAAGCGAACATTCATTTTCCAATTGATATTTCGTTTGGCTACAAAATTGAATCGAATTGAATCACAAATTGAATGAATCACACAATAAAATACAATCGATCTTTCCTATATCTACAAAATCGAATCATGTTATTGAATGAATGAAATAGAATCAAGTTTTACCATTGCCTTGAAACACAATGTCCTGCACATTCATTTTCTCGAGAATCTTGGAGCAAATTGGAGGGAGACTGGGAGAGTGTTATTTGTTACTATAAAAGATAATGCGTGAGGACTTAATGGTAAATTTAACTCCCCTTATTTAATTAGGGTATAAAAAGGAGAGAGGTTGTACAGCTAATGAGCGTATTAGTAAATTGCCGTCTGGTAATGGTAAAAGGTAAAAGGGAAAAGGTAAAAGGAGTCACTAGGTAATGTGATTGTGTATTTCCCCTTTCGGTAATTAAACTCGAATCGGAATTGTGGTTTGTGATCTAAATTAGATTGTGGGATTGGAAGATGTGTTTGATTTGGAATTGTTTGTTGTATCGTCTGTATCAGAGTATGGAATGTTTATGGATAGGTGGAGATTACATTGTTCGATGGATGTTTAGTGGAGACCCTTGAGTTATCTAGAATTGGCTAATTGTGCTCATAGCACTAGTTTTGGTTCACTAATTTTCATATATTAGGATTACCATACAACATTTCGTTGAATTACTTCATGGGTTTTTATCTAGACAATGCAAGAGTTTGAACATTTTTTTAGATAAATTTAGAGTTAAAATATTCTAGGCATGATTGAAAGAAAACGAGAAGAAATGAGTAGATGTTCTTAGCATCCTTTGTTTTGATACCTCTTCAACATATTTAACTGTAGGTTTGTCCTTTGTCTCCTTGGTTTTCACTAATTTTTAGTTTTTAAGAATACCATACATCATTTTGTAGTATTGACAGAGAATTTGCCACACCAGTTTATCTAGGTAAGCTAAAAGCTTTGGAGGTATTGATTGTATTTTTATATATCCCACCACATTGGTATCAAATTGAATAACTTTTTGCATAAAGCAAAACATTTTTGCATAAAGCAAAACAAAACAGTGATATCTTTTCTTTTTACATAAAACGAATCGAATCACAAATTGATTCAGCATATTCATTTTCCTAAATTGCGAATGAAATAAAACGAGCATTCATTTTTCAATTGATATTTCCTTTGGCTACAAAATCGAATCGAATTGAATCACAAATTGAATGAATCACACAATAAAATAATCGATCTTTCCTTTATCTACAAAACCGAATCATATTATTGAATGAATGAAATAGAATCAAGTTTTACCATAGCCTTGAAACACAATGTCTTGCACATTAATTTTCTCGAGAATCTTGGAGCAAACTGGAGGGAGACTGGGAGAGTGTTATTTGTTACTATAAAAGATAATGCGTGAGGACTTAATGGTAAATTTAACTCTCCTTATTTAATTAGGGTTTAAGAAAGGAGAGAGGTTGTACAACTAAGGAGCGTATTAGTAAATTGCCGTCTGGTAAAAGGTAAAAGGTAAAAGGTAAAAGGTAAAATGAGTCACTAGGTACTGTGATTGTGTATTTCCCCTTTCGCTAATTAAATTTGAATCAGAATTGTGGTTTGTGATCTAAATTAGATTGTGGGGTTGGAAGATGTGTTTGATTTGGAATTGCTTGTTGTGTCGTCTGTATCAGAGTATGGAATGTTTAGGGATATATAGGTGGAGATTACATTGTTCGATGGATTTTTGGTGGAGACCCTTGAGTTATCTAGAATTGGTTAATTGTGCTCATAGCACTAGTTTTGGTTCACTGATTTTCAGATTTTAGGATTACCATACATCATTTCGTTGAATTTTTTCAGGGGTTTTTATCTAGACAATGCAAGAGTTTGAACATTGTTTTGGATAAATTAAGAGTTAAAATATTCTAGGCATGAGTGAAAGAAAACGAGAAGAAATGAGTAGATGTTCTTAGCATCCTTGGTTTTGATACCTCTTCTACATATTTAACTGTAGGGTTGTCCTTTGCCTCCTTGGTTTTCACTAATTTTCAGTTTTTAAGAATACCATACATCATTTTGTAGTATTGACAGAGAATTTGCCACACCAATTTATCTAGGTAAGCTAAAAGCTTTGGAGGTATTAATTGTATTTTTATATATCCCACCACACTGGTATCAAATTGAATAAGTTTTTGTATAAAGCAAAACATTTTTGTATAAAGCAAAACAAAACAGTGATATCTTTCCTTTTTGCATAAAGCGAATCGAATCACAAATTGATTCAGCATATTCATTTTCCTAAATTGCGAATGAAATAAAACGAGCATTCATTTTCCAATTGATATTTCCTTTGGCTACAAAATCGAATCGAATTGAATCACAAATTGAATGAATCACACAATAAAATCCAATCGATATTTCCTTTATCTACAAAATCGAATCATGTTATTGAATGAATGAAATAGAATCAAGTTTTACCATAGCCTTGAAACACAATGTCATGCACATTCATTTTCTCGAGAATCTTGGAGCAAACTGGAGGGAGACTGGGAGAGTGTTATTTGTTACTATGAAAGATAATGTGTGAGGACTTAATGGTAAATTTAACTCCCCTTATTTAATGAGGGTTTAAGAAAAGAGAGAGTTTTTACAACTAAGGAGCGTATTAGTAAATTGCCGCCTGGTAAAAGGTAAAAGATAAAATCCAATCGAACATATATATATGTAGCTTACTTCTCTCTCTCCATGAAACTTTTTCTCCAGCTCCTTAACGTCTGATAGTAATGGATTCCGATGTTCTCAACGTTTTCGATGATGTATTCGTTTAGTGTTATGGGTCGAAGGAAGAGAAAGCATTTGAAGCTAAAACATGATAATTAAAAGACTTACCATAGCCTAGAAGAAGATGCCATGGCTGAAGCAAATCTGAACTCCATTTGTTTCATGTTTAAAGTTATCCAAAATGTGTGAATATACCTGAATTTTATTGAGCCAATATGTCAGACTTGCTTTATCTTCAAAACTTCTTAGTAAATTCCAAGCGCTCCTCGCAACGGGATTCCACGGCATCAGATCAATGTCACGGTGGAGATAAAGAATTCTACATATCGATGAAATTGAATAAACCCCATTGTCTCTTCGCCTGCACAGGATAATATGGACATATGAACATGGACATGATCGCGTGGACAGTGTTTCATTGACATAAGTGGATAGTATTCTATTGACATGTCCACGTCCATATGTCAATATTACATTGTCATCATTCAAATGAATTTATAATTAGAGTTCAGATTTTTTGTATATATTTTTTTTTAAATTTGTTTTACACATAAATTATATAAAATGGATTTTAAAATAATAACAAAATATAATTATAATTCATTCTAGCTTAAAAATTAGTTTATGTCATTCACAAATATAGAAAAATACAAAACAAAACAGATGGGGAAAAATAATTATTTTCTCTCACATCTTTAATTCCACGATATTTGCATCCACATTATCATGTACATGCAAAGAAAAAGAGTTTATTGTAAATTTTAATTTACCATAACGGCACTAATGTCTTTTCGTCATCCAATAAGTGGACAATGTACTATAAAGTGTAAATACAATTTGAAAATGTGATATAAAGTGTAAATAACTCAAAGAAAAATGAGTATCAATTACTGATTTTTATATATCCATTCGCTATTAGCCTATTACTATCTATTTCAGGCTGGTATATTTTAATTTTTAAAACTCAAAATTCGTTAGATATTAATAAGGCCCAGCCGCTAAGTAGGTGGTGATATACTGCCAGCGCTCAGCGCTTAAAACGTCTAGTCGAACCTAGGCGATTCTTAAACAGTTTAAGAGTTTACAAAAAAAATTTATATATTATATATATTTTTATAAAGTGTAGCATATAAAATACTATGACTAATTCATAAATTATAAACTTTAAATATTATAAATCTTAAACATATATTCAAAGTTTAAATTACACACAAAAACCAAAAGAAATCTTATAAATATCAAATCTAAAACATTAAAAAATATTATAAATTCGAATTAGACCAAAACATCTATTTGAAAAATCATAAATATTAAATCATAAATAAAAATATTCACTATATTCATAAAAAACAATATATAAAATTTTATAACAGGTATTTATGAAATTAAAACTTATAAATTTAATTAAATGTAGTTAAAATTTTAAAAATTGCACCGAACAAAATAAATAAATATTAATTGATTAACAATTTTTATGAACTGCCTACAACCACCTAGAGCCGCATAGAACCGTCTAGAGCCGCCTAGATCCGCCTAGAACTACTTAATAACAATAATGATTAATGCCAACGCCTAGGAGGTAATCGCCACGGTCTATGGACGCCTAGCCCCTAAGCACCGCCTATACCACTTTTTAGAACACTGATATATACTAGGACTTAACCCGCCCTAATTATAACGCGGGGTATTTTTTTAAAAAGAAATTGTTTTTGAAATTTAAGAAAAAATGATTTTATCTGAATTTTATAATATGGCTAACTAATAATTATAGATAAAACTGTCAATTCGTAATAATTTGTCTATTTAACCCGTTTTGCAGTTGACTAAAATATTATTCGGGGTAATTCGCAAAAACCTATAATCTTGAAAACATAACTCTAATATGCATCGTTTAATGACTATAGTTTTTGTGGTTAGTCCACGAACTCTTAAAAAAAAAAAAATCATGTGTCTTATTTTTTATAAAATCAATAAAATAAATAAAACATCTTTCAATTTTTGTTTTAATATATATTAAAATAAAATGTAATATATTATAGTGAAAAATATAGCAGGATTTCGAATATATATTTTTTTGAATATATATGGACGATTGATTATTATTTTAAAATATATAGTATTAAAAATAGTTAAGAAATTAAATAATAACTAATATCTTTAATGGTAACAAATACTTTCTATTTTCTTTTCAATAATTTATAAAAACAATTATATCATTTTCTATTTTAATTATTTTTTTGTTATTTGTAATGACATTTCATGTAATAACTTACAAAACAAAGTTCATTTTTAAAAATATCTTGTTAAATAATATTATAGAAATATATATAAACCAACACATCTACTGTCTTTCTAGAAACAAAACCGACGGAATGGATCCCCCTCCGCCTTCGATGATTAACATCGTCGGCTCCGCCAACATTACCATTATGTCCGACAGTAGAGTGAGGATAGCCACAACCGACGGAATTGTGTAAAGTTTTTTTATCATTTAAAGTTATAAAAATTATTTAATTATGATTTTTTCACTAATAATTACGCAAAACCATTTTTGTTATTGTTTGCTCAACAATTTTTTATCGAGTGATTTATAGTAGAAATCACTTTCACCACTTATTCTTACAAAATAAACAATTTCAATTATCATACAACTTTTTACATTGTTCATTTTCATTCAATCTGAAATTATTACGTGTGTACACGATAATGGTGAATTTTGTTTACACTGCAAAAACCTTGTCCATCTCACTTTTAAATTATGTTTGATCTCGTCGAGCAACATAATTATTATGTTTATTGCTCGATCGACCTTCGATTCTTATTTTATTAAAAATAAACCAAAATTCTCTATTTATTTTTATTTACAAATTTTAATTGTTGTAATTTCAGCTACACCAATGACCAACAAGTTTTTCTTTCCGCGGCACAATTTTTTCTAGTCAACAACTCATATACGATAAACGATTTTTATCTGTATTTTTTTATCGATTTTGGAAACAAAAGCCTCATTTGCAATTGATTGATCTACAAGAATTGTAATGGATCAATGAATCTATCGTTTGGATTTTGATTTTTCCGGTTAGCTTATGTACCTCCGTAAGCTTGTTCTGTCTCATAAACTCCGAATTTTCTTATTTTTTTATTCAAAGAATCTTCGGTGACTAGGTGCATATACATCTATCAATCTCTTAATCGAGTTCTTGATTTTTTTATAATAATTACTTAGTTTTTAGACAATTAGATCTATTATTCTACTTAATTTATGATATTTTTTGAGAAATCTGTATATTGATGATGGTGAGGGTGATGAAAAAAATTCATTCGGATTCCCATTGATTTCCTCCGGGAAAGATGTGATTATTTACCAGCTACTTTTGACTCATCATCATCAATGCTCTTTGTTTTTCTTGATTTATCGAATTTTTAAAGTTCCTTTTTTCTAATCTATTAAATATTTTTGGTTTGGCCGGTGATGCAATAAAAATATTTGCTACTCTTGATGAACAAGTTCTTCTATGATGATTCTTTATCCACCAAGATCCCTGAGGCCTTTTTTTTTTAAGTCATTACATCTAAATATAGACTATTCAAGTTTTAACGCCTTCTTGCAATGAAAAGTTGTGTCGCAATATTAATTAGTCTCTAAGAAGATTTGAATTTCAAGTTTTAAAGCCAATGGACTTTAAGAAAACCGTATTACAAAATCAAGTGTAGGGCTGGATATAACATTGACTAACCAATGAATTAAAGTTTTATGGTTAGTTTATGTTATATCCAACCACATATTTGATTTTGTTACGAAAACTAAGAAAGTGTCACATGTTTATGCTGACTTTGCGTCTTCTAATCACTTGATCGACACGAGACAACTACTGATATGTCCACTCATACATCATATGTTACACATGGCAATTGGCAACCATACCAATTAGTTTTGTAATCAAATGGCATGCGCAATATTGATGTTTTTTCAAAATTTTATGCCAATCTTGGATACTAATTTTAATCGGAAGATTTCAATATAATCTCTAATTACTATCTGTAATTAATTTATACCAATTTTAAGCCGAGCAGGGTTTTGACAAACACACCAATAATAAATTTGTAATAATTTTGATTTATATGTAGTCGTCACTCAGATATGACATGCATTACCAGTTGAATCGATACGAAATTCAACCCTGTGTGTAAGATTTGGTATGATATGGTCTAAATTCAACGACAATCGAATGTGTAATGATGTGGTCTAACAATGACGTAATACCAGTTTCAAGGCATGCACATTGCTAAAATCTTACAAATTTTAGATTGTGAAACGTATTTTAGATTGTGAAGTATAACTATAGGGGATTTTATATATATAAAATGTACACTTATTGTCTTTTTCGTTTATAAAAAAAATACAATTATTTAGGTTATGATATTGATGAGATATGGGAATAAGTTGAAGGATATACGAAGGTATGAAATGGGGTTTTGATCCATATTTTGTATTCTCTCTATGTCTTTCTTCTGTAAGATTTTTTGAAGGATGATTAAAATCTTATATTCTGTCTATGCATGTGTTTGAGAAATTGAATTTGTTTTCTTTGCTTCTCATATAATTTCCATTTAAAACAATTGCACTTTTGTTTGTTTGTTTACTATTATTATTATTTATTTTTTTTGCAAATGGGAGAGAAGCATTATGGACAACGATGGCGCGTGAGAATCAGCAATGCGTAGAAAGCTTGAAGTGCACAAACGTTTGTTCACGCGGTGGTCTCTGCTAATCAAAACGGTAAGTGCTAAACGCAGCGATTAACAGTGGACCACCGTGCTGGTCCGACGATATGTGCTTGACCACATGCGGTGGAAGTGGTGGTTATTGTAATTATGAAATCGGAGAATGTTACAGTCAATGATAATATCTTTTTTTTTTTTTTTTTTTTTTGGCTTTGCTGAATTGAATAGTTGTAAAATCGACTAGTATACGCTTTTTAAGTTAGATGATCTCTCTTTGTAGCCGCAGAATTTTAAGTGGTCATTTATTTGGAAATCAAAATAGATTATTTTTGAAATAACACCAAAACGATCTTTTTTTTAATTATTTTTACCAAAAAGATACAAAGAAAACACCAAAATTCTACATGTTTTAACTATTCACGTTACTTCGAATTCCATGACAAAGACAAAAAAAGTATGGAAAAGCTATAAACATTTAATATAAAGTAAACAACTTTGAAGCAAAATATGTTTTTATAACCCACAATATTTTATCTAAGAATCTAAGAACAAAGTTTGGTATTTTCTTCCTACCGAGAAAAAGAAGTTTCAAAGATTTCTTCTGAGTTTTTGTTTGAGATGGTGAATCCACCACTTCAATCTCCGTCGAACCCACATTTCTTCCAGCCTCTTTTTCTGGGTTTCGACACTAACCTCGTACCCTCTCTCTCTATGTTTATGTTCCTCTTTCAGACACTACAAAAAACACATAGTTTTTGCGACTCCCAAAATAGCCCTAAAATAGTCGCAAATAACTAAAAAATTAGTCGCTAATATTTGGTCGCTAAGTTGAATGGTCGTAAAACAGTCGCTCTTTTGCGACTAATATGTGACTAACATATCAGTCTTAATTTAAAGACTAATTTTGCGACTACTTTCAAAAAAAAAAAAATTTAAAAACAAAAACAAAATACAAAAAAAAAAAAATTTATTAAATTAATTGATTACAGAAAATGAAAAAAAAAATATTTAAAAAAAGAAAAAAAAAAAGAAAAACGAAGGTAAGCTTCTCGACGGGAAACTTCTCGACGAGATCCCCTTCTGATCTCGGCTACAATTCCCTCCAATCTCGGCTCCAATTCCTTCCGCGCCGCCTCCCCTGTGGTTCTCTTCACCGTCCGTCGTTCTTTCGACACCGTCCTTAGTTGCGGTAAGCTTCTCGATGCTTCGTCGGCTCTCCTCCTTCTTCTTCTTATCTTATCGCCAATTAACGATCTGTTGAGAAGGAAGAAGAAAGATCCGGCCAGCCTCTCCTATCGCCACCGTCAGACTCCTCCAGAGCCGTTTGGTCGCATCGACAACCTCCTCGAATCCTCTTCAGATCTACAATTCCTCTCCGCTCACTGCCTCCTCCTACTCCGTGAAGAAGCTTCTCGTTGATAGCATCGGTGAGCATCTGGAAAAAAATAAAGATAGTTAGATCGATGGAAGAAAAAAGATACACAGAGAAGAAAAAAAGAGACTCAATTAGATGTCGAAGAGAAGGAAGAAAAAAGAAGAGAAGGAAGAAGAAAGAAAATCGCAGGGAGGAGAGAAAAATAAACTTCAATTAAAAAAAAATAGATCCACCACTGTTGGATTAAACCAATCAACGGTGAAGAATTTCAATCCTCGTCGCAGTGAACTAGCCAATGAGAAACTTTCATTATTTTGTTATTTTATCGCAAATTAATCACAAATTTGAAACTATTTTGTGAATACAATTGAAAAAAAATCGACTGAAGTTGCTAAATAGTCTCAAATTTGGGACCATTTTGTGACAATAAAAAACCTTTACCATAAATCCTAAACTTTAAGAACCTAGAAGATTTGAATAATTTTACAATGATTTTGTGTATCTAGCATTTCAAAAATATATTAAAACTTTAAAATAAGTAAATTTTGAGAGAATTTTTATCTTTCAAAATCATTCCTTATAAAACACATGTAACACTTAGTAGATGTTATGATTAGATTGAAATTTTTGTAAATGTTAAATTTTTTGTTTATTATTTAATGTTTATGTGTAAGATCTAGTTTACAATTTAAGATTTATAGTTTATGATTAAGGGTTAGAGGTTTAGGGTTTAGAATTTAGTATTTATAAAAGGGATTATAAATGAACATATTTAAAAAAAATGTAAGTTTTGAATTTTTTGTATATTATTTGATGTTTATGTGTTAGATTTAGTTTAAAATTTAAGATTTAGATCAAGTTTATGACTAAGGGTTAGAATTTTAGGGTTAAGGGTTTGTGGTTTGAGTTTAGAAAATATTGATTTCTATAAAAAAAAATCAAGTGGAGTTGCAAATTAGTCCCAAATTTGGGACTATTTTGTGACTACTATTAAAAATTAGTCGCAAATTAGTCCCAAATTAATCACAAAAACCGGGTTTGCAAATTAGTGTACATGTTACCTTAAACCCTAAACTTTAAGAACATATAAAGTTTGAATATCAATTTACAATGATTTTGGGTATATAGTTGTTCAAAAATATATTTTACAAATTAAGATTTAGATTTTATGATTAAGGGTTAGAGGTTTAGGGTTTAGAATTTAGAATTTAGGATTTATAAAATGATTATATTTATAAAAATTGTAAGTGTTGAATTTTTTGGTATATTATTTGATATTTATTTATTTGATGTTGTTTATAATTTAAGATTTAAATCAAGTTTATGATTAAGTGTTAGAGGTTTAGGGTTTTGGGTTAAGGGTTTGTGGTTTGAGTTTAGAATTTATTGATTTCTAAAACAAATCGAGTGTAGTTGCAAATTAGTCCCAAATTTGGGACTATTTTGTGACTACTATTAAAAATTAGTCGCAATTAGTCCCAAATTGGTCACAAAAACTGGGTTTGCAAATTAGTGTACATGTTACCCTAAACCATAAACTTTAAGAACATATAAGGTTTGAATATCACTTTACAATGATTTTGGGTATATAGCTCTTCAAAAATATATTTTACAATTTAAGAGTTAGAGTTTATGATTAAGGGTTAGATGTTAAGGGTTTATAATTTAGGATTTATAAAATGATTATATTTTAAAAATTGTAAGTGTTGAATTTTTTTGTAAATTATTTGATATTTATTTATTTGATGTTTTTGTATATTATTTGATGGTTTAGGGTTTAGAATTTATGGTATATTATTTGATGTTAATTTTAAAAAATCGAGAGCAGTTGCTAAACCGAAGCAAATCAGTCACAAATTTGGGACTACTTTTGCAAATCCTTAAACAGCCGCAAATAAGCGATTATTGTCTGACTACTTTTTGAGTCGGTAATTTGTGACTATTATGCATCTGCATTATTAGTAGTCGCAAATCAGTCACAATATCGTCCCTCTTTTTTTGCGACTAAAAAAAGTAGTCGCAAAAAATAGTCACAAAAACTGTGTTTTCTTGTAGTGAGAGTAGGTTCTAATTTTTTAATATTTGCCTCTTGTTGGTTGCAGACAATACATGTTGCCTTCTTTTCAAAGCAAATAGAAGGAAAACACGATTTGAAGACTGCTAAACTTATATTGGACGCTTTAGATGAAACTTGGGAAGTGAAAATAGACGGTCAAAGATTCACCAGAGAGTGGAAAGACTTCGCCACACCCCATGACCTTCGGAGAATCGGGGACATCATTGTTTTCAAACACGAAGGAAACGACCACAAGTCATGGATTTATTCTTCTATTATTCTAAGATATTTTTTTATCTAAAATATTTTTTTAATACCAAGTCAACGTAAATTTTTTATGTGTAACGCTTCTAACGGTTCGAATAACTTCATAGCTCATATAATTTCTTTTGTGATTTATCATCATTCGTAGATAATATAGTTCACATGCTGATAAATGAATGTTAAATGTCTTATCGGTGCTCTTTCCTCTTTGTCGTGTATTCTTATCCTATACAAATATTGTAGGAAACTCGTCATATGTTAGACTTTTTGCATGCCAAAAATTAGCCAAATTTCCTTCTTGTGCATCCATAAGATGAATTCTATAAATAACATACTTAAGAGAATCAACACTTGCAATAATATACATAATACATATGTTAAGTTTGTATTTAAAAGAACAGTTTATACATTTGAATTTAGTTAGAATTTGTTATATGAATAGAATAGCAACCATTGAGTGGGTATTTATATTTGTTTTCTTTATATATATTAATTTTTTTAAGTTAAGAACAATTTAACATATATTTGAATTTAGATAGAATTTGTTATATGAATATAATAGCAACCATTGAGTGGGTATTTTTTTTTTTTTTTTTTTTTGGTCAATATTTATTTTCTTTATATATATTAAAATTTTTAAGTTAAGAACAATTTAACATACCTTTGAATTTAGATAGAATTTGTTATATTAATATAATAGCAACCATTGAGTTGCTATTTGTATTTATTTTCTTTATATATATTAAATATTTTAAGTTAATTTTGTCTTTTTATTTTTCGTAGAAACATTTTAGATATATGGATAGCATGAATGTAGACTTGTTTTAGTTATTTGTTTTTACTTTAAAATACAATAAAATAACATAAATTTGTTTTAGTTATTTAAAAGCGTAATTATTGTAAGTAAGTTCTTTAACAAAAAATGATTGTAAGTAAGTAGAACATATTTTTATATATTTTTAAATTAGATAGAAGGTGATATGTGGTTGAATAGAAATTGCAAGGTTTTTAAAGTTATTGAGGTTTTTTTAATCTTGAATATATTGGAAACAAAAATTGACCAATAAAAGGGGGGGGGGGGGGGGGGGGGGCAAGTGTCGACGCTGGAGAGCTCCTATTCTCTCTTTATAAGTTAGATTCTTATTGTATATTTTTATGAGTACAAATATTATAGTTCAGAATGGCTTGGTGAATAGAACAATAGGAAAGCTCCACATCAAGATTTAGAGGTTACTAAAGAAAGAAAAATTTGCATCATGAAGTATTTTATGAATCAAGATGAAATGAGAGGTTACCCTTGAGTATTCCGATTTCTCGTTATGGTTGAAAGATTTTGGTAGTGTTGATGCAATGCATGATAGGTCCATCTTAGAACCTCTAAAATGGTGGGCAGTTCATGGAGCTTCAGCACCAAAACTTCAAACCTTAGTATTTAAGTTGCTTGGACAACCTTCTTCATCTTCATGTTGTAAAAGGAATTGGAATACTTAAAAGTTCATACATTAATTCTGCAACAAGAAACAAAATTGCTCCACAAAAAGAGGAAGATTTGCTATTTGTGCATATGAATCTTCGTCTTCTATCTAGAGGAAGTTTTGCTTACAAAGAAGGTCCCACTCATATGTTGATGTTGGAAGTGATCAATTTGATTCGTTAAATGAGATTAATCTTGGAAGAATCGATTTTGATGATCTTTCTCTTGACGAAAGAGAGTTAAAAAGCGGTTTTTCATTGATGGAACCCATGAAAATGAGAATGAAAATGATGTTTTTTCTTACCGAAATTCCTTTGGATGGTTCAAATCCCATCGCTTACAATATCTCCGTCGCCAGGCTAGAGAGAATTTTAGGGGTTTTTAAGCTTAATTTTATTATTATCTTTTTTTTAACGCTACATTCATTATTGAATTTATGTTGTTTCAAATAATGTTTTTCTTAAGGTGGTTTAATTTAATGATTGATGTTTCATGTTATATATAGATACATATAAAAATCGCTTCCTAAAATTTTGATAAAAATCGCTTTTGCGTTTCCACACGCATTTCACTTTTGCGTATCCGTTTAATTTCATTTCCATGCAACATATAGTTCTTAGACGTATTCATTTAACCTTGATTCAAGTTTACCATCATATTAGAAAAACACATAGATTTTTTTTGTATATGACATTATTATTTGAATTTTGTAAAACAGACACAAATTTTTCAAAAAATAGATAAACAATTAATAACAGAGCTGCATAAACTATTGTCACCAGTGTTACGAAAGACAATAGACACCAATCATATGTTTGCGAGGAATGGACCATCTTGGCTTTGAAACCTTCTCTTTGTTGAAGCAGCAGAAGCTTAAACGAACAGCTGCTTCAATTATGTTCCCTTCACCAGCAGCTTAAACGAACCGCTGTCTTTTATTTATTTTGAATGGTGCCTACTGACATTTTCTCTCCCTATTTTTTATCTAGGGTTTTCCGCTGCACTATTTATTGTAGTTCTTTTGAATTTCTTGAATAATGAACGTAGCGTTAAAAAAAAAGATAATAATAAAATTAAGCTTAAAAAACCCTAAAATTCTCTCTAGCCTGGCGATGGCGACGGCGATATTGTAAGCGATGGGATTTGAACCATCCAGAGGAATTTCGGTAATATGGTCTACACTACGGTTTCTTCTTGTTCGGATATGGAATCGGGATAGCAGAGGTTCCAATTCCGAGGATCTATTCACGAGATTCTCTAGTGAGCAAATCCGAAAATCAATGGGTGTATCTTCGGGGATTATGTTATGGAAATCGGTTTGTCAATGGTTCTTTACTGTCTGATATCGCCTCCTTGGTGTTTTGGAAGGGATTTTGAGGCAAATCAAAATCTTCTCTTGTGGAGATTACGAGGAATTCTGAGGTCGCGACGGAGAATGCGGATCGTGGTTCTGAGAAAGGAAAAAAGAGTGGATTTGATGCTTCAACGATCTGGTTTAGCACACTACGGGAAACTCTCCATCATGCTAGAGTTTCAAATCTCGAATCAATTACGGATACGCAAGATAGGGTTTGATATCAACACGAGGATATAAATAGAAGATTTATGGGGTCGTATATGGCTTGGTCTATCAATACGGAGCGAGATCTTCAATCAAATTAATCAATGGAATAAGGTGAACCAACTTATTACTGGGCTGATACGGTATTCACTTGGAGAGTATAAAGAGGCAAGGCAGGACAATCTATGGTGGCACAATCATACTCACAAATTCTTTTCTATAACTTCTGCTACTTTTTTCTCGGTCATCACAAGCCAAAGACTGTCGCAGAGCAATCTGATGATTAAGTCTGGTTCGGGAAACAAGGGACAAATCAATGTGAAGAGGATGAAGATAGTTGTCCCCAAATTCGACAACTCGAGCCTCATTGCGGGTTACTCTCGGACTCTAATCGGCAGATGTATGAACCCGCATATGCAAGATATGAAGACCATGCTGTTCATGCTGCCACGCATATGGAATGTGGAGGAACGAGTGGCTGGTGCAGACTTGGGGCTTGGACGGTTTCAATTTGATTTCGACAAGGAGGAGGACATAAAGGAGGTGATGAAAATGGAGTCTTTCCATTTTGATTACTGGATGCTAGCTTTGGTTCGATGGGAACCGGTGGTGGACCGTAACTATCCATCAGCCATTACGTTTTGGATTCGAGTGCTGGGGGTGCCTCTCCACTTCTGGGCAGACCCAACTTTCAGAAGCATTGGGGAGGCCCTTGGGACGGCTAAGGCGGTGGATTTGGAGGAAGGGAAAGTTCAAGTGACGGTAGATAGCTATCAACCGCTTGTCTTCTCAACTATTGTGGAACAGTGTCATTGAGGTATGAAAGACTCTTTGGCTACTGTCGGAATTGTCATAGTTTATGCCATGATCATTTCAAATGCACGTCTAGAGGTGAAAACAGAGAGTGATATTCCAGATTTCAAGGATCCTGGGCAGTGTCCAAGTGCTGCGAGTTTTAGAGCGGTGGTTGCTTCGGGCGGGGAACGGTATAATGAGAGGAATCAGAATGGTCAAGTCGCTAAGGAGTTCAAGGGGAGTTACAAAGGTAAAGAAATCAGTCAGGATGTCAAGGAAAACACAAAACAGTTCTGGGCAGGAAAGGAACATCGGACACACAAGGGTAGAACAGAATGGAGATTTGGGGAAGGAACGTCAAGGTACAACAAATTCTTAGAGTATGTCCCTCCACATGAGCTCAAGCACAGGTATGCGATCTCCAACAAGGAAGCTAACGACTTAAAGCTCAGAGATATGGGTGAGGAGCTCTCGGTTAATGAGAGGGATATGGCTGATGCTGGCCCAAGGAGGAACCTGTCTACGGAGGATGCTGGGGATAACAATAAGGCTGGGAATACGGCTCCTCCATCATCTAGTAAGGTGCGTAAGGAGCTAATATTTGGTACTGAGAATATTTTTCCAGAGTACGGTAAGAGTGTAGAAGCAGAGAATTATGCAAGGGAAGAAGAGAAAACGGTAGCTGGTGCGGTTATGGAGGACGGGTAAGTTGGGATTGGGGGTAACATATTGGAACAGGTGAGTGAGGAAGGAGAATTGGTCGGGATGGCGGGTAATATAATGGAACAGGTGAGTGAGGAAGGAGATATTAGTGCAACTGAAGGACATGTGGAGGAGTCACAAGAAAATCAGGACTTGATTTGCACACAAACTACGGAGCCAGCAAGCGGTCCCGAAGGTAATGTTGGCGACGGTAATGTTGATGAGGTGATGAAGGAGTTAATGTTACATGAGGAAACATAAGCTGATAATGATACAAACCAAGGTGCAAGGAAAAAATTTAATAAAACAGGTTCAATGATTTATGGCGGTGGATCAAAGAAGAGGATGGTCCAAGCGATGATTTCTCCGCGGAAGAAGATGGCGGCGAAGACTTCGGTTCGTATTGGGGAGGAGGCGAAGGGGATAGGTTCGAAGGCTTCATCAAACCTGAAGACCGGTTCAGCAAAAATAAATTAGTTAATTGATGAGAATTATGAGTTGTAATTGTCAGGGTCTCGGGAATAAGTACACAATAGGTTATCTAAGGGAAGTTTGGAAGAAACATAAACCAGAGTTTTTATTTCTTTCAGAAACCAAGCAAGAATTTTCTTATATGCAAAAATTTCAATTTCATTTCGGTTATAATAAACTGTACACGGTCGAACCGCGTGGTGCGAGTGGTGGACTCGCTTTATTTTATGATGATTCATTGGACGTAAATGTTTTATTCTCAAGTAATCGGATAATAAATATTGAGGCGAAAATACAAGGAAAACAAGTTTTCTTATCGTGACCCGGTACCAAAATTTTGAGATCAAGTTTGGGAACGCTTAACACGGACAAGTTTATCACGATTGGAACCGTGGTTTATAATTTGTGACTTAAATAAAATCACCGGAAATAATGAAAAGCAAAGAGGCAATTTAAGACCCGCATCCTCTTTTATATCCTTTAATCTCATGATACAACACTGCAGTTTTTTGGAATTTCAGTGTTTCGGTAATACCATGTCCTGGAGGGGAAGACGGAACTCGAAAATTGTTCGGTGTCGTCTGGACAGGGCCTTAGCAAATGAAGATTGGCATGACATTTTTTCACATTCATATGTCGAATATTTAGCAATGATTGGGTCGGACCATAGACCAACTGTTGCTACTGTAGAGGATAAAATCCCACGGAAACGGAGCCAGTTTTGGTTTGATAAACGGTGGATTGGACGGAACGGCTTAATGGAAACAATTTCAAAGGGCTGGGAAATCAATCCAGGCGGCAATCGGTCATCCTTTATAGAAAAGATAACGAATTGTCGGCGAGAAATATCAAAATAGAGGAAAAATAATTTACCATACGACAAAGAGAAAATTAGAGATTTACAACAAGCTATAGATGAGATCCAGAATGATGATAATAGTACCCACGAGGAACTGATGGATATTACACGAAAACTGAAAGAGGCTTATTTAGATGAAAAAATCTTCTGGCAACAGAAAAGCCGCACTTTATGGGCAACGGCGGGGGACAGAAATACAAAGTTCTATCATGCGCAAGTTAAGCACATACGGGTGATAAATCGGATTACTGGCCTACATAATGCATCAGGATCTTGGGTCACCTCGGATAAAGAGGTGGAACAAGTGGCGGTTAATTACTTCGAGGAGTTATTCACCTCAACTTCTCCGACGGAATTTGAGAATGCGCTAAGCGATATTCCGGCTCTAGTTTCGGAACAGAATAATGATATGCTCACGGCAATGGCCACGGAAGAGGAGGTTCGCAGGGCTCTTTTTATGATGCACCCAGAAAAGGCTCCGGGCCCGGATGGAATGACGACACTATTTTTCCAACTATCATGGCAAATTATAAAGTCAGATGTAGTAGAATTGGTTAACGGTTTCCTGGCAACGGGGTTTTTTTATCAACGGTTGAATATGACAAATATTTGTCTAATCCCGAAGACAGGACGCCCCACTCGTATGACGGAATTAAGACCTATAAGTCTGTGTAATGTGGGCTATAAGATTATTTCAAAAGGTTTTATGTCAGAGGTTAAAGAGATTGTTATCGGACATGATTTCAGAGACTCAATCAGCCTTTGTATCAGGGAGACTGATCTCCGATAATATTCTGATCGTCCAGGAGATGTTTCACGGCCTACGAACCAATAAATCTTGCAAAAGTAAATTTATGGCAATTAAGACGGATATGAGCAAAGCATATGACCGGGTAGAGTGGCCATTTATTGAACATCTCTTGAGAAAATTTGGTTTCGCGGAAAAATAGATTTCATGGATGATGTGGTGCATCCAATCGGTTCAATACAAGGTACTTATTAATGGTCAACCCAAAGCCAAATAACTCCACACAGAGGGCTGTGGCAAGGTGGCCCATTATCACCCTACTTATTCATACTTTGTACGGAGGTCTTGATAGCCAATATACGGAAAGCAGAGAGGGAGAAATCACTTACGGAGTTAAAAGTGGCAAGGGCAGGCCAAACAGTCTCACACTTACTCTTTGCGGATGATAGTCTATTTTTCTGCAAGGCTACGATACAAAAGTGTCAAACCATCTTATATATACTTAAACAGTACGAGTCGGTCTCAGGGCAACAAATCACTTTTTCAAAATCATTCTTAATTTTTGGACATACAGTACAAGATGCAGTACAAGACGAGATTAAACAATTGTTAGGAATCCCAAATAAGGGAGGGATGAGTTCTTATCTGGGTCTCCCGGAAAGTCTCGGAGGAGCAAAGAGTAAGATTTTTAATTTTGTCGTCGAGAGACACAATGATAGAATTAATGGATGGACATTAAGGTTACTGACCAAAGGGGGTAAAGAGGTTCTAATTAAATCGGTAGCATCATCTATGCCCACTTTCGTTATGTCATGTTTTCGTCTACCCAAGTCCATTACCGCAAAACTAACTAGTGCGGCAGCGTGGTTCTGGTGGAGTTCCGACAGACAACGGAAAGGAATGAACTGGATAGCATGGAGGAAGATGTGTCGGAGTAAATCAGACGGCGGAATTGGGTTTCGAACAATAGAGGATTTTAACACATCACTGCTGGTAAAACAACTATGGTGGCTAATGGATAAACCGGAATCGTTATTTGCTCGGGTTTTTAAGGGTCGTTACTTTCGAACACATACCCATTAGATCCTATAAGATCATACTCCCTGTCTTTTGGATGGAGAAGCATTATTTCGGCTAGACCTCTGGTTGCAAAAGGGCTCATTAAAAGAGTTGGTTCAGTGGTTCTATCTCAGTATGGAACGACCCATGGATACCATGTTCTTTCACGAGGTCAGCAACATGTAAGGGGTATAATTATTACCCAAATCTCAGGGTTAATCATTTGGTTTATCCAGCGACACATAAGTGGAATATGGAGTTGATAAATGCAATTATCGACCCGGCCGATGTTGAAATTATTCGCAGTATACCTATCAGTAGCACTTATCGGCCAAATATCCTCGGTTGGCATTATACAAAAACAGAAAAATATACGGTTAAGTCGGGATACCAGATCGAGCAACAAAAACCAGGCAACGGCGGGAATTACCTCTATGGTCCGGACGTGAAGAAATTACAGGCACATACATAGAAATTAGCCTGCTCACCGAAAATGCGGCATTTCATTTGGCAGGCCATTTCGGGATGCCTCTCGGTTTCAGCGAATTTACGTGCTAGAGGAATAAATTGTGATACACAATGTGCACGGTGTGGAGCAGAAGGGGAAACGATTAATCATGCTCTTTTTGAATGCCCACCGGCGTTACAAACATGGACACTCTCTCACATTCCATCGGCTCCGTGAGTTTTCCCGATGACATCGGTTTTCTCTAATTTTGATCATCTCTTTTGGAGACTCCCAAAAGAGGGTAAGAACGCAACTTTCCCTTGGATTGTGTGGAATATTTGGAAAGTAAGGAATGATAATGTCTTCTCAAATGTGAACAGAAACCCACACGAGATACTAAGGATAGCGGAAACGGAGGCCTTAACTTGGGAAACGACACAAATTAGTGAACCAGACATAATTTCTCAACAAATCGGTCCTAATACGGTGATGGCCCAATATGATGAATATGATGGACTGAAATGCTATATTGATGGCTCGTGGAAGGAAACGGATAACTATTCTAGTTTAGGGTGGCACTGTTTTCAGGAGGGAGTCGAAGGAGGCATAATGGGATCACAAAATTTGCGAAGAAGTCTCTCCCCGCTACACGTAGAATTGGAAGCGCTCATCTGGGCGATGCATTGCATGATTGTAAATCAGAAGACGGCGATTGCTTTTGCAACAGACTGCTCAGAGTTGGTGAAGATGGTGTCTACACCCAAGGAGTGGCCGGCTTTTACACAATACTTGGAGGAGTTCGCGAGGAGCAAGGAGGATTTCACATTTTTCTCTATCACACATATCCCACGTGCAAACAACACAGTGGCATACAAGTTAGCACGAGGTGCTCAAGTCTACCCATCAGATTTTATTTATATAAACTCAATACCCCCGGTTTGGTTTACCGAATTGGTATAGGTATTTAGACTGTTGACCAAAAAAAAAAAAAAAGATAAACAATTAATAATTGTCAGTTAAAAGTATAGTATTTGTACTGGATGTCATTATTTGAGAAAGTATTTAAGAAAAATACAAGACCAATATCTGGTTCAAGTAGGAAAAATATTATGTCATATTTCTTGCCTGTTATAAGCCTCCTCCTTTTTCTTTTTTTTGAATGAATGTAAAATTGTATTCAACCAAAAAACGTTTGTACAATAAATGTAAACTAAACTTTGAGATTGCTGGAAACATAGTTATAAAGAAAGGTTGATCTTCAGATCATGTGAGAGATATCAGTTTCTGGTTGAAAACCAGAGTATCATGCCATCCTCGTAATGGGTGTCTCCTGTTCGTCGTATCGCGGTGATGCGGTTCCGAACATTCTTGTCAATGAGTTTGTGAAGGTGAGCGTGTGGGAGGGGAGTCTCTCCATGTCTGCGACCGTTTCTTTCATGCCAAATATGGTAGATGGAAGCTTGGAACGCATACCTTACTAAGAACAGAGCAGTATTTTCAAAGGTACCATTGTGAAGCATGCTGAGAATGCTGTCCCAACTAGTAGTGTATGCATTACCCAGTAAACGATACATAAGCCTATGCCAGATTTGTGCTGAGTAGGAGCACTCGAAAAATAGGTGGTTTCTATTTTCATCCGTATTGCCGCATAAGACACAATCCGAGATGTGATTCGAGTTCCAATACTTCATGCGATCTCCCGTGGAGAGCCTGTTTAGAGTCGCTAGCCATGCTAGGAAAGAGTATTTTGGCGTGGCCTTTGCAAACCAGACTCCTGCAGCCCAGTCCATCGCCGGTTTTACCTCTCGTATGAGGTTCCAAGTGCCCTTAGTGCTGAATTTTTTCCTGTACTTGTCCTCTCCATAGAGCCAGAGCGACACGTCCTCCTCTCCTTGTCTTCTCTGTTAGAGGGGGATTTAGCACTCCCCCGGTTTAACCCGGTTTGAATAGAAATCAGCCCAACAATCAACTTCAAGGCCCATCGAGACCGATCTACGTAATTAAAGGGAAATTTCCTTTAATTAATAAAGAGAAGATTTCCTTTATTTGGATAAAAGCAAATCCCGGAAAGAAAGGAGATTATCCTTATCAGCTTCAAGGAAAAATGATAATTGCCAATACAAAGTCAAGAAGGAAAAGGAAGAGCTAAGGACTTCAAGACTTATAAATAAGGAGGCCATCGCCTCATTCTTAATCATCTAAAAATCCCATCACATCCTTTGTAACAAGAACTACGTTTTGGCTTGATCCCTATTTGAAGGGTACGTAGGCAGCCTTCAACGGCACAGCTATAAATCTAATAAAAATAATTCTCCTAAAACTCTAAACTGAATTCGCCAATCTACGATATGTGCGAATTCTGGTTCCTTCAATTGGCGCTAGAAGGAGGGGAACCCCCTATTCATAAAGATTATCTTCAACTTTCTATGTAATTAGAACTACGACCGGCTTGATCCCTTTCGAGGGTACGTAGGCAACCCACCTCGGGTCCAGCTATGATTCTAGTAAAATAATTCTCCTAAACCTAAACTGAATTCGCCAATCTACGATATGTGCGAATTCGGGTTTAACAATTGGCGCTAGAGGGAGGGGCCAAGAAAAATCTGGTGTTTATGGAGAATTATTTTTAAACCCTAGAAATTTGACGAAATGTCTGATCTATCTCGTCACGTTTACCGATTAAAATCTCCAAATCAACGACGTGGAACGCCTTCGTCAAATACGAAGAAGCTAAGTTTTACATGATCATGCTTACTTGTTTTTTTTTATTACTTAGGGTTTTTGGTATATTGTTGGTTTAGAATAACCATTGGTATATTCTAATGCTAAATCAATTCACGCTTGACTGCACACAAAAAAAGAAAAAAAAAATGTATGTGGTCTTCTTTTTTACACGTCTTTTCCTCGAATGGCAGGAAAAGAAAAACTCCTCCTTTGTCCGATGAGAGACTCGACGACACCGGTGACGACTCTTCCATAACCGGTTCTCTGCCATCTGAAATCGGATCGTTCCCAAGGAATTCACGACATCTTCTCCAAATCGAACTCCCCATCAATAGGCTAACAAAGCTACGAAGACATTGAACCGGGCAAACAGAGCTCCATCCCATAACGAAATAAATCCTCAAGCGCTGCTTCTGCCCCAAGATCAGATCATAAGCAATTCGTCATCTCACTCGCAAGCTTCGTCTCGACATCTCTGCATCATATCACCGCCATCGACTTGGCTTACTACTGAATCTGCTCGAAAGCTCATCGGCTCGTAGATTTCGAAAAACAACCGTCAAGCTCAGGTTCACACATCGTCACGCATCAGCGATCCGCCACCGACTCGAGCTCCCCGAAGCTCCACCACCGACGCCGCCCCTCAACGCAGTTCCTGCAACAAAAGGCAACCGACGTCGTGAAAATCAGATTTCCTTTTTGGGCTAGAACACATATTTGGCCCATTTAATATCAAGAGATAATCATGCACAAAAAAGGGAGTTGGGCCTAAAGCCCGATAAGAAGAGAAGTCGAGATTCGATCATCATAAAAAAAAAAAAAAAAAAAAAAAGGGACAACCTCCGGTCTCGTTCTACCTCGAAATTATCGATCTATCAAAACCAGTATCACAACTCGTCAACCGAACTCCCTAAAATTCAGGTATTACCTATTAAAAAAAAAAATTTTAATTTATTATTCGAATATATTTTCTTTTCAGATTATATCATAGGATCCGTTCCTTCAAGCCGAACTTAATCAGTTCGCCGAACTCGTACAATTCGTATCATCAAGCCGAACTTAAGCAGTTCGCCGAACTCGTACAGTTCGTATCATCAGGCCGAACTTAAGCAGTTCGCCGAACTCGTACAGTTCGTATCATCAAGCCAAACTCAAGCAGTTCACCTACCTCCCAATCGAACATATCGCCTACTTCGCAGTAAAGCAGCTCGTGGTCGTAGCTCGACGATCCGACAGTAAGGTAGCTAGCGGTCGCAGCTCGTCGGTCTAACAGTTAGGTAGCTCAGTCGCAACTTACTCATCATGCAGTCACAGTTCGCCGATCTCGCAGCCCAACCTAACTCACGGCCACAGCTCGCCAACCCCCTGCTCGCCAAACTCACGATCGCAGTTCTCCGACCGCACAGCTCGCTGACCCCGCAGTATGGCAACTCGTAATTGTAATTCACCGATCTAAACAATTGGGCAGCTCGCAATCACAGCTCGCCGACCTCACAGTCCCGCACGAACTATCGAAACCGAACTTGGAAAAGCCGAGACCGACCTCGCACCTAACTAACAAACGCCGAGCTCAGTCTCGAGCTCAATCTCTCGTCTTTAGTAATTTTTGCAGGAACAAAGACGAACAACGTCTAAAAGGAAATTCGACCAGATGCTGATTTCAACTCCAATCGGGCTAAAGAAATCCGCCGAACTCGAACACTCCTTCGCCGAACTGAGGGGGGGACTAATTGTTAGAGGGGGATTTAGCACTCCCCCGGTTTAACCCGGTTTGAATAGAAATCAGCCCAACAATCAACTTCAAGGCCCATCGAGACCGATCTACGTAATTAAAGGGAAATTTCCTTTAATTAATAAAGAGAAGATTTCCTTTATTTGGATAAAAGCAAATCCCGGAAAGAAAGGAGATTATCCTTATCAGCTTCAAGGAAAAAGGATAATTGCCAATACAAAGTCAAGAAGGAAAAGGAAGAGCTAAGGACTTCAAGACTTATAAATAAGGAGGCCATCGCCTCATTCTTAATCATCTAAAAATCTCATCACATCCTTTGTAACAAGAACTACGTTTTGGCTTGATCCCTATTTGAAGGGTACGTAGGCAGCCTTCAACGGCACAGCTATAAATCTAATAAAAATAATTCTCCTAAAACTCTAAACTGAATTCGCCAATCTACGATATGTGCGAATTCTGGTTCCTTCATTCTCTGCCTAGTAATATGGATATGTTCTTCGATATTGTTGAGAATTTCAACTCGGTGATGCTTTCTACGGTGAGATACCAGAACAGATTCCACTGTGGCTCCGCTAGATATGCTCAGATCAATACTCCCTCGAGCTCCTGTGATGTCTCTCAGGCTCCCCAGACTAGACCAATTGTCATACCAAAAAGATGTCGAACTGCCACTTAGAATCTCTACTTTATGGAAGCGTTTTGCAATTTCACGGTATTTGAGAAGCTTCCTCCACATCCAAGAACCAGAGGCTTGGCGAGGTGGGACTTCCCAGAGACTTTTGTTGCGCATCAGAGTTTGTTTCAACCAAGTTACCCATAGCGATGGTTGCGAGGAGAGGATCCTCCACACTAGCTTCAGGCAGCTCACTTTGTTCGCAGTTTTCAGAGATCTTATGCCCAATCCTCCTTCTCCTTTCACGGTGCATACATCAAGCCAATTCACTTTAGCTTTCCTCGCATTTAACTCTGGCCCAGACCAAAGGAAAACTGCGCATATCCTCTCTATCTCCACAATACACTGATTTGGAAGGCGGAAGGCCTGAATCCAGAAGTTTGTGATGCTTTCTATTACCGACATCAACAGCTGCAATCTACCTGCATAGGAGAGGTGCCGCGCTGTCCACGAGCTGATTCTACTCCGAATTTGTTCTACAAGAGGCAGATAATCATTTGATGTCATTCTTTTTGTGAGGAGAGGTAGGCCAAGGTACCGGATCGGTAATTGACCCACTGCGACCGGAAATGTGGCGGCAATATCCTCTCGATAATGGTTAGAGATCCCAGCTAGATATATAGTTGATTTTTCCAAGCTGATCTTGAGACCTGAGATTTGTGCAAACTCGTCAAAAATACTTATGATTCCCTCTATGGAACTCTTGTGTCCATCCGCAAAAATCATCAAGTCATCGGCAAAGCAGAGATGCGTCAAACTAAGGATTTTACATTTCGGATGGTAGCCAAACCGTCGCTCCACTGCTCCTTTATCAATAAGTTTGGAAAGGACATTAATACAGATAACGAAGAGGTATGGTGATAGAGCACAACCTTGTCGCAACCCACGTTCAATCTTGAAGAACCCAGCCAATTCTCCGTTTATCTGGACGGAGAAGGATGCCGTCGAGATACATAGTCGTATCCAATGAATGAACTCCTCCGGAAAATGCAGGGCTGTTAATGTGTTCAAAAGAAAGCTCCATTGGACCGAATCAAAGGCCTTCGAGATGTCTATTTTCATCGCACATCGCGACGATGTTGACTCCTTGTGGTAATCCTTAACCAGTTCAGTTGGGAGGAGGACGTTTTCCATTAAAAGTCTCTCCTGCACGAACGCCGATTGATTGAGTCCAATGAATTTCGGAAGGAGACGTTTCAGTCGGTTAGCCAATATTTTAGAGATCACTTTGTACAGGACATTGCAACACGATATAGGACGGTAGTCTTTCATCTCCCTTGCTACCTCTTTCTTTGGTATCAACGCAAGGATGATAGTGTTAACTCCTTTCGGCAAGAAGCCCCTCGCAAAGAAGGATTTGATAGCCATGGTGAATTCCGGACCAACTATAGGCCAAGCTGCTTTGAAGAATTCACTCGTATACCCGTCTGGCCCCGGTGATTTACTGCTGGGCATAGCGAATAGCATTTTCTGGATCTCCTCGTCCGTGACATTCATAATGAGCATATTCCGGTCCATTTCAGAGCATCTATAGTCAAGGAGGCTTCCTAGCGTCTCCACTGAGATGCCCTCAAAATCATTCGGTTTATGAGTCAAGAATTCTCTAAAGAACCTCTCCGCCTCATTTTTGATTTCATCTCCATTTTTGAGCACCTCCCCAGTCGTATCAACCACCTCTCGGATTGTATTTCTCATTTTCCGCACTTGACATGTTTTGTGGAAGAAGATATTGTTTTGGTCCCCAACATTCAGCCAATGGATCTTCGATGTCTGTTTCAAGAACTCTTCTTCTAGCTCCGCCAATCTGTTCCATTTACCATACGCCTCTGTTTCTGCATTCATCTTTGCCGGAGATGGGTCAAGCAGGGTTTCGGCTTGCCTTGTACATAGTGCCTTAGGCGCTTCCCTTGTCCTTTTTGAAAGGTTACCCAGCTTTTCCTTACCCAGAGCTCTCAGTATCGGTTTCAAGTCCTTTAGCTTTTTTGAAAATATGTACATTGCCGATGTGGAGACGAATAACGGAGAGGTGTAGTCCCAATATTGACTTACCATGTCCACAAATTGGGGCAACGTGGTTAATACGTTCACAAATTTAAATGGACGACGGCCTCTTACACTCTCTGTCTCCATCATGATTCTGCTTCGCAGATGGTCCGAGCAGCCGTCCGCTTCGAACACAAAGTACGACGAAGAATACTTATTGAGCCATGGTCCATTAACCATTACTCTGTCCAATTTCTTGCATACCAGCCCTTCCTCTCGCTTATTGCACCAGGTTAACAAAGGCCCATGAGATCCAAGATCTGTAAATGAACAATAGCGGACCAGATCTTGGAAGTCTCGCATCCCGACGGGAATAGATGGGGAGCTAGTATAGCCCGAGTGTTCTTCCCCATCCAATATTTCATTAAAATCTCTGCTTATTACCCACGGTTTGTTTCGTAATAGGGGGAATCATGATGATTCCGTAGATCCTCCCACAACAGCTTCCTTTCCTCGGAAAAGTTAGAGGCATAAATGAATGAGCAAAAGAACTCCTCCTCTTTATCCTCTAATAACACTGAGCAAGTAATTATTTGATCGCTTTTGAACACCGGTGTTAGCCTCACATTATCCTTCCAGACCACCCAAATGCGACCTAACCTGTGATGTTCGTAATTAGACAGAAACGACAAGCCTTGAAAGACCGAAGCAGCAATACGCGGCGCTTTGATCTCCTTAACCCTCGTTTCAAGAAGACATCCAAATTGCAGAGAATTGTTATTTACCCAATCTCGGACTATGGAATGTTTTGACAGTTTGTTGAATCCACGCACATTCCATGAGAACCCTGACATTGACTAATTTTTTTTCTTGGTGACTCTTCGGCTTGAAGTAGACGGAATCTTTTCCTTCATTGTTAAAGCACTTGAGTCGACCTGGATTTTCTGACCCGCTTTAGTAGCCCGGGGGATTGGAGGACGAGTCATTTTTTCCTCTTGCTTCTCTAGTGTGTCATCTTGAACTTGCAATGTATCACCATTACTTTTGATCTCTCCTTCCTCAGCCTCCTCCTCTTCGTCCTTATTAGTGTCCTCTGCCTCATCTAGTAACGAGAAACATGATGGGGAGACTGAGACCTCAGGTTTGTCTCCTCCGGAGCCCATATGCCTCCCTATCTTCGTTGGAGATACTGAACTCCACCTCCCTTCCTCCACTAAATCGATTTCGGCTGTAGCCTCCACATTCTTTTCATTTTCTACTTTACTACCGTCGTCTTCAGTCTGATTGTTGAAGTTTTCGACCAACACAAGTTGCAAGGCGCCGTCCGCCGCCTGATGTTCTGCTTCCGTCAATAGACTCTGGCCATGGCCCAGCAATTCTTTACGCGTTTTTGGGTTAGTAGCTTCCCCTCTGTCTGAACTTTTGGTAATTGACACATCTGCAGGACGCTGCAAAATCTGTTTCCCTTCCACCTTGGCAAGGCATACACCAGCAAGATGTCCCCATTTTTCGCAAATTGAGCATTTTGGTGGGAGCCAGGGGTAGACAAATTCAACCTCTTTCTCCTCTTCGCCCAGCTGAAATCGAAATGATCTCGGTAGATTTTTTGACATGTCTGCTTCGACAAACACTTTAGCTACTTCAAAGTTTGTGCACAACTCTGTTTCAGGGTGGAGCCTCTTCGGTTCACCCACTGCACTTGTCAGGTAACCCAGCCCTTTCCATGAGAACATCGAGTGCGGAACTTTCTTCACCATCACCCACATGGGAATGGTTTTGATTTCCGGTTGTGTTTCCTCGGTAATTGGAGACCACTTCGATATTACCATGGAGATATCAGCAATATTCCACATGCCTCTTCGTAGTAATCTGGCTCTGACTGCCGGATCGCGGATTCTGAACTTCATTGTCGTTGAGTTGACTGTGAATACATCGACTTTCACTGACTTTTCCCCAGTGGCCAGATTTTGTTAACAATAACGTGGACCTTAGCCACATGGGGAGCTGTCGATAAGAACCTGCCTACTAATAGATCCTCCCAAAGCGGAGCATCCCCGATTACATCCGCCGGAACTACCACAAGCGACGAACCTTCCTTCTCTGATGTTTCAAATTCATATTTCGATAGAGATGGCTTGTTTTTTACCACATTAACCCAAGATGACTAATTTGTGCCCTCTTGCGTCGGAGTCCCACTGCTCGGTAGGAGCTCCTCCCTCTCAGACGCCATACCAATGCCGTCGGCAATGCCGGATACCTTGCGTGCGGCTAGAATCTTAGTGAAACCCTAATCGCCAAAATTTTCCTCCTTGCTGACGTGTCCGAAATCTCTTCACTATTAAACTCCGCACACCAAATCCTTTATTTAATCTCTCTTTCTCACTCTTTCATCCTAAATGCTTTTCTTTCTCTTCTTCTTTATTTTTTTCCTAAAAATAAATATTTGGTTTCTGCGTTTTGAGGAGGATAAGAGATCATCACTCGGATCTCTTTTGCTCCTTGCTCATATTTTCCGGCTTGTTCGTTGGCTCCGTTATCAACCAGCTGAATACTTGAATACCCGCGCAGTCTGATACGGTTGACTCAACAATTTGTCGGTTATCTCATCAAGATATATATACATATATACATATTTAAATAGGTTATATTTATTGTAATTTGTAAGTAATCTATCATTGGTGTAAAGAGTTATGCGGATATATACATGCATATATAGTTAAATAACAAGTTATATGTTTTGTAATATGTTAAAATATTACAAAACTAATGTTACATGTTCTGGACGAAACTAATATTACATGTTGTGGTTTCGGATCAGAGGATTACGGGTTTCGGCCCAAAATTTTCTGGTAATCAAAAAAAAAAATGTTAAAATATTTATTGTATCACATTAACATAAAAATTTACCGTTAATTTCTTACTTCATGTGCTATGTGTTGCAAATATGGTGTCCTTTAATCCAGTTAAAACACAAAAGTTTATGTTATGTATGTGTTTTGCATTTGTATGTTATTTCCGAGATGTAACCCCACCTCGAAGACCCTGAGTTTTAACATAGTTCTCAATCCATTAGCTTGGAATTCTAATGTGGTCGAAGCGGAAATGAATCATTGCTCCATTACAGAATCAATCATGAGACCATATCCTTTTAAAAGTTTACATATACTTCCACACGCAAACTATGAATCTTTTCTGGGAAACAACACACAAGAAATGAGAATAGTACTTAAAAGTTTGGAAATGATTCATCTGCTCTTGTTTATCTCTGAGCAGAAGAGAAGCTATGAAATGGATCCCCGAGTGCAGCTACATTTCCTGGACGTGAGAACACTACCTGTAATGTTGCAGAAACACATGATCAAGCTATTCAAATCAAGTGTTTGTTGAGTGAAACTGAGGAAAGAAGCATGGGTTTGTTTATGGTTAATAGTCATTTGTGTTACCTGGTAGTTTCCAAGGGTAAGAGTCTTGAAACCAGCTGCACAGTAGTCGAAATAATATTCCCATGTCCTTATGAATTTATCGTCGAATCCGAGATCCATGATTTGTCTGCGTAGTTAATAATTGGACATATGAGCAATCATAACAATTTTAGAACAAAAGGACTTTAAAAATATATATATATATATATATATATATATATATATATATTTAGTTTACTTCTCTCTCTCCAAGAAGCTTTTCCTCCAGCTCCTTAGCGTCTGATAGTAATGGATTCCGATGTTCTCAACGTTTTCGATGCTGTATTCGTTTAGTGTTATGGGTCGAAGGAAGAGAAAGCATTTGAAGTTAAACCTGATAATTAAAAGACTTACCATAGCCTAGAAGAAGAGGCCATAGCTGAAGTAACCCTGGCTAAAGAAGGAAGACATCCACCAGGGAATATGTATTCTTTTATGAAATCCGAACTTAGTCTGTACTCATCGTAACGCTCTTCGGGTATCGATATGAACTGTTACAGCAAAAAAAATTATAAAACGATCAATGGTTGTGATAGCATGAGGTTGGAGATTGGCTTGAAAGAAAATGTTACCTGCAAGACAAAAATGCCGTCTTCTGCAAGTGCAGCTTCACAGTGACTGAAAAATGTCTCCATGAATTCGTGGCCAACAGCTTCTAACATCTCGCTGAAGCATCCAACAATGTTATGTCATAAGACATTAGACAACATATTGCAGAGTTATTTAGCAGAGGGGAAAAAAAGCATTACCAAGATATAATCCGATCATATTTGTGCGCATTAGATAGTTGGCGATAATCGCAGAGCTCAAACTTAATCCGATCCTGGCGATTCAGAAGTTATATTGATTTATGCAAGACTTGAAAATATGAAAACCAAGATCCATATATTGATTTATGCAAACCTCAAGTCCAGCTTCTTTCACTTTTTCTTCCGCATATTTAAGTTATTCAATAGATAGTGTAATGCCAGTGTATTTGCATCCTGTTCTTCTCACTACTTCTATGGCCAAAGTTCCCCACCCGCATCCAATTTCTAAAACCTCATGGTTCTTCTCTATTCTTGCCTGAAAAGGTCCCGCTCTAGCTATTAAAGAACAGAGGAAAAAATGCCATGTTCTTGTTCTAATTCAAGAAATGCACTCCTATAGATGTTACCTTATCAATCAGAAGAGATATTTTCCTCATTTGTGCAGTTCTCAGATCCTCATCGTCCGACTATTACAAGATTATAATGGCGAAAGCTTGAATTCAGAACTCAGAATCATGACACAGTAACAGAAAAGCAACAACAAAACAAGTGTCACCTTGTATACTGCAGAGGAATAAGTCATGGTATCATCCAAGAACAAAGCAAAAAGCTCATTACTCTGCAAAATTACCCAACGATGAAGCAATTCGTAAACTCAGACTGGAGATGTTCGTTTGAGACACAATGAATGTTGGCATAAGAAAACTTACAAGGTCATAGTGACGAGAAATGTTCCTTCGCGCTTGAGTTAAAGTGTTCTGTCTAGAGACATGCTTTAGAAAATGCTTTGTAGATGCTATACCAGCAGTCAGAAACATCGGTGTCCACCACCCCCTGCGATATCAAACACAATGCTGTGTAATGGTGTGAACAAGTGAAAGCTTACGTAATAGCTCAACTAAAAATTGAATCTTTCTTTACCTTTTCTTATAAACATTTGAGTTTTTTGAGTTCAGTTCTTTGTTAGCTATGAGAATCTGCAAGTATTTTTATAATCAAGCAGAAAGATGTCACAAGTTTTTTAACTCAATCTCTATGCTTCGATAAGTGTATTTACCATACCATGATCAAATTCAAAAGTCCTGTTTCCTTATCAACAAACGAAAAATCACCATTGATATAAGCATCAGCAAGACCTAAATCTGCTTGTGTCATAACCTGTGGGAAAAAAGAAAAGAAAAAAAAAAGAAACCAAGAATCCAGTTCTTGAGCGTTTGAAGAAACGATTTTCACAGTTTCAAAGAGCTCTTCTCAAATCGGTGTCCTACGCGCTAACCTTCCAGTAAAACTGAGGACTTTGAATCTCTAAGACAGATTTCAAGTGACATCTTGAATCCGTGCCTTCGAAAGTGTACACCGATCCTCCTTCCTCAATTATTCTGTTAGGATCTAGCTAATAAGTAAAAGTAACAATGGAAGAAACTAATGACAGAAATATTGAGCTCGGCATATCAGATAGAGGAGGGGACTCACTTTACACAACCGGTCGATATGAAATGTCTCAAGAATCTAGTAAAGAAAAACCGAGCCCCTTTCTCGGTTAGAGATGGGACCATGTGTTTTGGGTTGCTCAGAGATGTCACCACATCTTTCCCTAGCAGACCTTGTGCAGCCGCCATACCCGCCTGACATAATATCACCATACTTTCAATGTACAAAAACTATCAGGAGGAACAATGAATCGCACTAATTATAAAAATGATCAATACCTTTAGCCCGTCTTCATGAAAACCATAGCCTACAAAAAGGTCCACGGACCAAATGAATATTGAATGGGATTAAACGATTTTGAGTGACAATACAAAATCTAGGCTTTACCTTGATATGCACCACAGAACCATAAATCACGTTTGCCTTGAATCTTGCTCATCTCCTGTGAAGCTTTCCAAGCAGAGACAGAGGGCAGATGATGAGCAGTGGTCCATTTGAACAATGTTTTCTGTGGGGTAACTTCAGGGTTAAAGGTGAGAAAGAATGGATCATGTTCCTCTCCAAGATTCTGCAGCAAAAAAAGACACTTCAATCTCATTTATTTCATGTTTAAAGTTATCCAAAATGTGTCAATATACCTGAATTATATTGAGCCAATATGTCATGCTCGCTTTATTTTCCAAACTTCTTAGGTAATTCCAAGCGCTCCACGCAACATGATTCCGCAGCATCAGATCAGTGTCGCGGTGGAGATAAAGATCGCTACATATCGATGACATTGACATGTTAATGAATCTCTTGAATTCAACTTAAACAGAGTATTGCCTGTAAGCGTATTGGAAAGCACCAAGAACCCTAGTTTCATCAGATGTGGCTTGTTCTCCAAGCAATCTCAGAGCATCTGGTGCGTGTACAGCTAATATACATCTATCAAACACTTGTTGATATCCATCTTCGGTTGTTATTATGATGCAACCATCCTTAGATGTCGAAACAGATTGTACATTGCAACTTGTTCTAATCTTGCATCCTCGTTTCTCCAATTCTGCACTAACCTGGTTCGAAAGTAATATAAGTAACAAAACCAACTCTATATATATATATATATATATAATTGTATTAATATGGAACCTTTGCCACATAAGTCTGAGAACGTCCAGCAACAGTCAGCCATTGTGGTCTCCCAAAGAGCTGAGAGATAAATTTAAAATAAGTTAAGAGTAAATACTCTCTGTTTTGGTTAAAAGCTTAGAAATAAGAAAACACTTTTAAACAGATTTATATGTAATGAACCTGAAGCAAATGGTGGTTGCGACAAAACGAAAGAACAGAGTAAGCCGAAAAGTTAAGGACGTCGTCTGATGGACATGACCATATCGAACTACATGCCGGTACCTGTGACCAACAACATAATATAATCTTTCTTGTCTTCCAAGAAATTCTCGAAAAAATATATGCCAAAACTCACCAAGTAAGCCTTTTGAAACAAGTCAGAGTATCCATGAGACTTTACAAACTCTCCTACGGTTTCGTTCCGGTCGATATCAGGGTTATGCTCCAGTTCTTCAATGTATTTTTCTACGTCTTTCTTAAACTTCATATTTTCTGTGATCATATTCCAAAAATATGGATTCAAAATGTTCTTCTTCTGAGCAAACAAGCTTGAAAGGCCGTTGCGGCTTCCCCATTCGCAGCCTCTGCCATTGTCAAGGCTCACAGAGAATGACATGTCTGAAACCTCCAAGTCTACTCCAAGATTCTTGAAGAACTCCATCATGTTCGGATACGTAACCTAACCACATATTAATGATCGTCATCCACTTAGGTTTTTATTTTGCAATTTATGTGTTTGTTTGCGTTTACAATTAACAATAAAGAAAATTGTTTTCATTTGAAAAACAAAAACAAAAACAAACTAAATATAAATGCAAATGTAAACGCAAATATAGTTTACAATTCGAGAGAGAAAGGGGTACGTACACGATTAAAGACTATGAATCCAATGTCCATGTCAACGCCATCAAAACGCATCGTTTTGGCATGACCTCCTAAAGTCTCCTCCTTTTCGAACAACACCAACTCCTTAATTCCATCTTCTCTTGCAAGAACGTAGGCACTTCCCAATCCACTTATCCCACCTCCGATCACTGCCACTCTCATTTTTACTCCTTTTTGTTTCCTATCCAAAACTTATTTTTCTGAAATTCTTGGACAACCGACTATCGAATGAATCAACGAATAATTAAATCATGTAGACAAGAAAAATACCTTTCTTTTTGGATTGATCTAAAGATGGGGATTTTGGATTGATTGTTGAGTTTTTTTTGCTGTCCACTTCCTTAAGCCCATCCTCAAGCCCACCGTGATCTTCTCCTTCACAACTTCGACGCTTATCACGGTGGCTCAAGGTGTCTTCGGAGGCGGATCTTAGCAAAAAATGACGTCATCGTTTTAATAAGAAGCTACGGCATATAGGGGTGTCAATCGGGCTGGCCCGGCCCGGCCCGGCCCGAAACCCGTAAAGCCCGCGTATATTTGAGCCCGGCCCGGCCCGGCCCGAAAAAAAATCGGGCCTATATTCTAAAGCCCGGCCCGGCCCGGACAGGGCTTTAGGGCTTTTCGGGCTTTTTCGGGCTTTTCCTTATAAACACAAAAATAAAAATAAATCTAAATTGAAATATATTATATCAAATCCAATTAAATTTAAAAGCAAAAGTTTGACAAAAAAACAAATAAATTTTAAATAAATTGTATTACCAAATAAAACATAAAATCAAAACACTTCAAATCTAGGTAATAGAGTTTAGATTAGAATCTCCTCATCTTCTTCTAAATCTTCATCACCATCAAGAGCTACAGATAAAATAAAAATAAAAATATTAAGTTTTGACATGTATAAATCATATAAAGATGTCATTGAAAGTATGGATGAATGATAATGGTACCTGGATCACGAAATGTAAACCCATCCAACCAAGTGCGTGTACAAATCAGTGCTTCAACGTTTCTTGGTAAAAGACGATTTCTATATTTATCCAAGACATGCGCACCTATACTAAATGTAGACTCTGATGCCACTGTAGTTATCGGAATGCTTAGAACATCACATGCCATACGAGCTAACTCACCATAACGTTGTGACTGACACTTCCACCATTCTAAAACATCCATGTCTTCATAAAAAGTCAGTTCCAACCTATCGTCTTCTAAGTATAAAGTCAATTTAGACTTTCCTTCTTCTATGATAGTACGTTTTTCATATGCTTTGAAATCCTATGATAATCGAACCCAAATTTAATAAATATGTAATCAAATAATTAAACTAAAAGTAAATATATAAAGAGAAAGAATCGTACGCTAAAGCCGCTAAAGCCACTCAAGCGTCCCACAGACTGGGTTTTAGCAACAAACCCTGTTTCACGTGAAGAAGAAGACACATTCGTCGAACTCGGAGTGCAACTCTTATACTGATCAAAGAGTAAGTATAACTTTTTCTTCACAGCTTGAATCTTCGCCTGACTAGTACATGGATCAAGAGTATCAAAACAATATGTCAATATCTCTAGTTTCAATCTCGGATCTAGAATGGCTCCGATCGCAAGAATGGTATTCTTCTCTTCCCAGTATTTATCAAATTTCTTCCTCATTTCAATTGCCATATTTTTCAAAACAGTATCTCCATCCTTTGAATACGTGTTCAGCAAGCACTCAATCTTCCAAATTTGTGCAAGATACAAGTTTGATGTAGGATAACTTGTACCTAAAAAGGACAAAAAATGTTTAATAAACATTTAATTTTACAATATATGTAAAATATATACTGTGTATGATAACTTGTACCTGAAAATAATTTGGTGATATCGTAGAATGGTTGTAAGAAAGCATGTATCTTTTCTGCTCTAACCCATTCCTCATTTGAGGGACAATACTTGTAATTCCTATCAGCTCTTTCTAGTAGGGAAAAAGCACGTTGATACTTCAATGCACTACCAAGCATCAAATAGGTAGAATTCCATCTGGTGGTAACATCCATCTTCAAACCAGCTCCATTCTCAAGACCAACATCTTTAACACATTCTTCAAACATGTTTTTTCTTCCTTCTGACCACTTAATCCATTTCACTGTCTCACGGATCTTATGCACAGCATCATCTACACATTTCAGACCATCTTGCACTATAAGGTTAAGGATATGTGCAGAACATCTGATATGAAAGAATTCACCATCACATAGCAAACCATGACGTGATGAGAGGTGATCTTTGAGTATGCTTTGCATGTTATCATTAGAAGATGCATTGTCAAGAGTAAGAGAAAATATTTTTTTCTCTATTCCCCAATCTTCCACACAACTAAGAACCTTCTTAGCCAACTCAAATCCTGAATGCGGTGGAGGCATAGCACAAAACGAAAGTATTTTACTCTGTAGCTTCCAGCTATCATCCACATAGTGAGCTGTCAAACATATATATCCTTCGATACTGATTGATCTCCACACATCACACGTCAAGCATATCCTATTACCAACTCTAGCTAGCTCCTGCTTCATCTGCTCTTTCCGAATCCCATGAAATTTAAGCACGTCAGCCACCGCAGTATTCCTACTTATGGTTTTATACTCAGGATTCAAATACTTCAATAGCTCTCTGACCCGTGGGTACTCAACAAAAGAAAATGGCAAGTCATGGCATATGATGACCAGTGTTATCAACTCACGAACAATAGAATGATCAATCTTTTTTGCTGCTAATTTCCCTTCTGCACCAAACAATTGTTGCCTCACATCACCATTTCGTGGTCTTTTCTTACATCCTAGTACATGGCGCTTCATAGTTGATGTTCCATGATTTTTTCCTACCACAAGTATCGCAAGACAGTGCTTGCATTTTACAGTTTCTTGATCATCACTGTTCTTTCCATTAAGATCGAAATGCTTCCAGACAGGTGAAGAAAAACGTCGTTTCTTTGGCCTATATTTTTCACCCTTCTTCCTTTTCTCCGTTGGAGAAGGTGTGTCGTCATCACTAAACTCATCTGATTCAAGATCGTGAACGTCATAGTCTTCCGTATCCATTTGAATTGGTTTCTGTAAAAACAAATCAGAATATAATGAATTGAATTAAAAATATGAAGTTGTGGCTGAGAAGTATCGACTCCATCTCTATCTCACACACACTTATTCTATTTAATAAATTAATACTTGTTACCTATACACACACCTATTCATGATTCCTAAAGAATACGTGCATGCATGATTACATGATTCATTGATTAGAATAATAAATCAACTTACGTAACTAGTAACAAAAAACTGACTTACAGTATTCAAAGACAAAGACGACAATGGTTTCCTTGAAAGTAGGTCTGCGGCTCAATATTGAAAACCTTTTTATTTTTGAGATTTATAGTAAACAACACAATTAGCAAATTCATTAGGGTTTGATCAACAAAAAAATATATAAAAAAATATATCAAATTATTATGTAAAATTCCGGGCTTTTCGGGCTAGCCCGAGCCCGATCGGGCTAAGCCCGAAAAACACACTAGCCCGAACGGGCTTAGCCCGAAAGGCCTGATTTTTTTCGGGCTTATATTTCTAGGCCCGAGCTCGCTGTTTTTCAGGGCCGGGCCGGACCGGGCCTCGGGCTTTGGCCCTAATTGACACCCCTAACGGCATATAGTTTTGTAACATTTTATTTTAAACTTCTTACTTTATCCTAGTATTTCTTTCTTGTTTCATGTTCTTTTGCGAAGTGAAATGATTTTTACATTTGGAATCGCGAAAAATAATATTAATTTACGAAATGAAATGAAACCTGGAAATAACTAATGAATAAATAAGTGAAATGAAATGTTTTTTTAAGGTTAAACTGATAACTTTATGAAAATGTTGCCGAAGCAAAAAAAAAAAAAACAATACATCAAGTCCTAAATTTACTTATTAATGGATACAACATATTATGTATTCCTTTAAAGAGGCATTTTCACTAGGCCTGGGCATAATAACCGAACCGAATGAAACCGAACCGAACCGAACCGAAATTAATGGTTTGGTTAGGTTATGGTTACTTCATAATAACCGAATGGTTTTTATTTTTGATATCCATTGGTTATGATAACCGAATGGTTATTAACCGATAACCAATGGGTATCTATGGATATCAAAAAAAAAAAAAATTATGTTTATTTCCCCTAATTAACCAAAATAACCGAAATATAACCGAAATAACCGAACCGAAATAACCGAAACTAACCGAAATAACCGAAATAACTGAAACTAACCGAAATATTTCCGAAATTTAACCGAAATAACCGAAATATTTTGAAATTTAACCGAAAATAACCGAAAATATTTGAAATTTAACCGAAAATAACCGAAAATAACCGAAACCATTCGGTCAACCGAAAATAACCGAAATATTTCGGTTACCAAACGGTTATTAATTTTGATAACCATACCGAACCGAACCGAATGGTAACCGAACCGAAACCGAACCGAAAACTGTTACTAACCGAATGGATAGTAAAAGACATAACCGAACGTAACCGAAAACCAAAATAACCGAACCGAACCGAACCGAATAACCATTTGCCCACCCCTAATTTTCACCATAACTGGTAATACGTGTAAATAGCAAGTCACATTAGCCCCTTGCGTGCGCGGGATTGTATTCATTCATCGTATATATTCTTGATTGTAATTGATAACCAATTGAATAGTGGTTGAGAATAGAAGCGGCGATGATCTTATTGTAAGCTGTAACATTGTAATTACTTATGTTGTTTGTTTATTTCTTACTTCTCAACAAGTTCTGCGTTTCATGTTGGTCAATATATTTTGTAATTTTGCTTGACTATCCACTGCTCTTCATCGGATTTTAAGAACATTCACGTTCGACCAAATGCAGTTCTAGTGTTCTACACGATTAAATGTAAATTATTAGAATGCGTCTAAAGAAACTCATTCCTCGTAATTCAAAATACATTTGGGAACACTCAAGACTTGTAAACCATGTGTACGTAAGTTATGCTTGCACTCAGTGCAAACTTCATGTGTTTTTAGGCTTTTAGCTTAGTGGTGTCCGATTCCACCGCCTCCACCTCCACCTCCGCCTCCGCCTCCAAAGCCTCCACCGCTAAATCCTCCGCCCTTTCCAAATCCACCACCTCCACCAAAACCTCCGCCTTTCCCAAATCCACCCCCTCCTTTGCCTATCCCACCACCTATTCCACCGCCTTTACCAAATCCACCTCCTCCGCCAAAACCTCCTCCTTTGCCGATACCACAACCAATACCTCCGCCCTTGCCAAATCCACCCCCTCCGCCAATACCTCCGCCCTTGCCAAATCCAACCCCTCTGCCAATACCTCCGCCCTTGCCAAATCCACCCCCTCCGCCAATACCTCCGCCTTTGCCAATACCGCCTCCAATGCCTACACCTTTGCCAATGCCGCCACCAATTCCACCGCCTTTACCAATACCACCGCCGATACCTCCGCCTTTGCCAATACCACCGCCAACTCCTCCGCCTTTGCCGAAACCACCGCCAACTCCTCCGCCTTTGCCAATGCCGCCACCTACTCCTCCACCTTTGCCAAAACCACCACCAATACCTCCGCCTTTGCCGATACCACCGCCAACTCCTCCGCCTTTGCCGAAACCACCGCCTACTCCTCCACCTTTGCCAATACCGCCACCAACTCCTCCGCCTTTGCCAATACCGCCACCAATACCTCCACCTTTGCCAATTCCGCCACCAACTCCGCCGCCTTTGACTATTCCACCACCAATTCCACTGCCAACTCCGCCACCCTTTCCGATTCCTCCACCGATCCCTCCGCCTTTTCCAAACCCACCACCGGCTCCACCTCCGAAACCACCGCCAACTCCTCCGCCCTTACCAAATCCACCACCGGCTCCGGCACCTCCACCATGTCCACCACCAAAACCCCCTCCGCCTCCGCCTCCGCCTCCGCCTCCGCCTCCGCCTCCGCCTCCGCCTCCGCCTCCGCCTCCGCCTCCGCCAGCACCACCACCTCCTCCAAAACCACCACCAGCTCCTCCTCCAAATCCACCGCCGGCTCCTCCTCCAAATCCACCGCCAAAGCCGCCACCCTTGCCGCCTCCAATCAACGTTTTCTCCTCCTCATCTTTGCTAGAGCTCACACCATTTCTCGCTGCAACATTCACGACAAAGACATGGAAACAAAACAAAGCCAAGAGAGTAGCTCCATTAACGAGACGCCCCATGTCTTCGTACTTGTTGAGTATGTTTGTTCTTTGCAGGGTTCACTGCCGGATGATCAAAACCTATCTTGCATTACGGTCGATTATATAGCAACACTTAATTATCTACTTTTATCTTTGCATTTATAACTTACTTCAACCACTAACTACTACTCTACTACTCACTGCATTCAATTCCTTAATCCTTTTGCGATTTCTTCCTCTCCACATGTTTTCTAGTAACAAATCTCTATAATACATATATTTTTTCATTCCTTTTTATTGTAGAAAAAATATATTAAAAAACGAGTTTAATATTTAATTTACTCAATTTTACAATGCATCAGATGATAATTTCATCATTAACTGATATAGTTTAGACATATTTGGAAATTTCCCGCGGGAACGTTAATTGAGTAGTTGTGTAACTTGTGTTAGTGTAATTAACTTAAATTTTTTCCATATTTAACATAGATGTTTTTAGAAAGTTTTAGAATCTGTAGTTCTTAGTTGGCCAAATGTTTTTATTAGCCTCTAAAATGGATATACCTTTCTTTCTCTTATAATAATTTTACATGTGTTCTGAATCAAGTTCAATGGTAATTTTTTCTTATGTAAACGTCGTCAGTGGTATTTATTTATTTATTTATCCATAATATGTTCATTAGTATAATTCTAAATCCATTTTTTGCCCAGAAAAAACAAAATCTAAATCCATTCTATTAAATAAACAACCATTTCGAGCTTTCATACCAAACCATGAGCGAGTTAGATGAAGAATTTATTGCGGTTTGAACAAAAAAACTTCATTTATTTTCCAACCTTTAGAGCATTATTAGTGGGAGTCTCTCATGAAGGAGTCTCTCAATAATATATTATTAATATTTTAAATATATTATAATTATTTGATTAAATTTTAAATTATAAAAAAATTGAGTCAATTAGATGAAGACATGTGGCATATGGATCTCTAACGATGCTCTTGTGTCCTAAACGCAAAATAAATTGTAAATACAGACCACTTGTTACTCTTCCTCCAATTCGAAATCTACATGTCATTCCCGGAACATGGTTGCTAGTTGCTCTCTTCTGTCCGACAAACTTTTGGGCTTATTTAATTAGTAGTTACGGTATTTTTGTAGGGACAATTTCTAAAGTATTTATTTTGTATCATGTATGCCATTATCAAACATAGACTTTGATGCCATTGAAGTTATTGCAATGTTTTAAACATCACGTCATAGGATTAATTCGTCGTAACACTGCATATGTGACACCATTAATTGATTCAAAGATGGTTTGTTGTGGGAAGGAATTGAGCTCCTTGACGGTGAGAAATCAATTACGTACACTAAAGAGAGATCACAATATCTGTGAGAAATCAACTACCTTAAAGAGAGATTCCACAACAACTCTAAAACACCAAACACTCACAACCTTACCCTAAAGAGAAATCCCACAAGAGATTGAAGAAAATTCCGAAAATCAAAACAAAATTAGAACAGTCGCTTCGTAAAATATTTGAGAGAGATAGTAAAGAGATAAATTATACAGTATACTCATGTGTTTTCAGTCGTCGAAAAATATGTATGTACGTCGTCGCTGGAAAAGATATTTATGTCGTTAGATGAAAATGTTTTTGTCGTCAATTGAAAAATAATTTTCCACGAATCAATTTCACACTAAATCTATTTTTTTGTTTTGTTTTTGTAATTGAGTCATTTGGGCTTTTCCGCGACCGCACGGTTTAACCTATTTTGACTGAGGATCAATTTGGGCGTAGCGCATTTAGACCGTTTTATATTTAGGTCAAAATATAACCACCCCAGAACAATGCGAATTGGGCCATGTTAAGTTACATGGGCTTTCAACTCAAAACCAATTGGCAATGAGTGGATTGGCTCATGTTCCTTATATATTATTTAGGATCCCTTCCAACTTCCGATGTGGGATAATATTCCCTAATACGCCCCCTCGAGATGATGGCTCTTTGCCTATCAATCTCGATATGTTCGGACATGGATCGATGGACCAACTTTGGGTCGGGTCGATAATGGATCGGGTTAGACAGTATGGATCGGACTCTGATACCATGTTAGAAAGGATTTTCTCATCATATTAACGAAGAGAATTGATGTCTCTGGATCGGAGTGATTAGCGAGAGGGGTGGCGGTCGATTCAGAGGTAGTCGACATGATAAAAATGAATTGGACGGTACAAGAAGAGAAGATGGCTGCCAGCGATTGAAAGAGAAAAAAAAATTTTAGGGTTTGGAACGTATTTGGGATAAAATTCCCTAATAGGCCAAACCTACAGACCTTCCACCCAATTTTGCTATGTTTTTTAGATAAAATAATCAAAAAAAAAAAGTGTTGATAAACACCATCCCATCCGCAAGCGACTCGAACCGGGAGAGAGAGGAGGAGACGTAACTATCTCCCACCGTGACTGGCCCACCATTGCTTGGGTTAGAAGATTGATAAGTTTTACTCTCTCCGTTTCACAAAGAGTGTTAAATTAAGGTTTTGTTTTTGTTTCACAAAGAATGTTATTTTATGGTTTTGTTTTTGTTTCACAAAGAGTGTTGTTTTATGTTTTCAATGCATAATTTTGAATAAAAATCCAGTTTTAACTTTATTGTTTTAATGTATTAATTAGAGAGATAAAATTTGTTTAGTGTATTAATAAGAAGTAATATTGAACTTTTAATAATTTTTATAATATGTGCGAAATGTGTTTAAATAACATTCTTTCTTAAACTGAAGAAGTAAGTTTAACACCGGCATTATAGTGGGGTCGACCAATTCAATTAAATGACGGTGCTAAAACAAAATTCAAAGTAAGCTCTTGGGCTCGGGAGTAATTAATAGGAGGTTCGGCAAATCTGCTCAAACATGAATAATTGAAAGGGATTGGTGTCTGCTCAATAAGTCCGCATCCTGATTTGCTTCGTACGCGACGTGAAAGAATCAGGATTCAAAAATGAACAAAACTTATACTGTGGAATATAGAATAATATGTTTTGGTAAAAAAAAAGAGATAATAATATGTACTTAATGTTGAGAAGTTATATGAGTGATGATGTCGCTGCTGGCTAGGCTTTTTAGTGAGCTTTCGTATACAAAATTTTAAATTAAAAAGAATAGTTGCATTTTCTTTTCAAACCGAAGATTACTAGGTAGGTAGTCCGCGCCTTGCGCGGGCAGATATGCTTTATCAATTAAAACATAAATAATATATCATATATGTCACCATATTTATTGTAAATCTCGAGAATCTGTTTGATGTTGAAAACTTGGCAGATACCAAATTGTGTATCTTGCACCGTTTGTGCTATGCTTCTCATAAAATATCTGAAAATTAAAATAGATTAAACAATGCCATAGAACAATATATATTTTTATCAAAATATTTTTTTTATCATTTAAAACATAAATAATAGATCATATTTAATACATGTAATAAACTATATATTTAATACATTATTGCGCGGGCATGAATAGTTTAATGTTTTTACTTCTTCTCTGACTTCTTATTCCTCTTCTTCTGATTATTCTTTCTTTTCTCCAAATTATTTATGTTTTTTCAATGTTTTTTGTACCCTAAATCCTATACCCTACGTCTATTTATTCTTATTCTGGTTGTTATTTTCTGTTTTTCTTCGTCTTTTTCCTCGTATTTTTGCGAATTATTCTTCATCAGCTTTGTCTTCTCTGAACTTCTCTTTTTTATCCTTTTGTTTTTCATGTTCTTCATCTTCCACTTGTTCTTCTTTATCGTTTTTGTCTTCTCCAACTTCTTAATCTTCTTATTTTTTTCAGTCTCTTTCCTCATCTTCCGATTTTCTTTTCTTCTTATTCTTTATCTGTTTGTTTTTATCTGCCATGGAATTTCCTTCTTGCACTTCGTCTTCTATGTTCCAGGTTTTCTTCTCCGAATTCCTTTTTATCTTCTTCTGATTATTTTTCCTCTTCTCCAAATGCATTATCTCATTATTGTTTTTTCAACGTCTTTGTGTTAACATGAGAACTTATAACATAAAAAAGCCTAAAAATGGGAAATGCCACATTATGACGAACTAAACTCCTTCTTTCTTCTAACATTAGACACAAAACTCATCTCTTTATTTTAAAATTCAATTTAATACTAAATGAAAAAAATTAATACAATGCAAGTTTCAGAGACCCAATAGAAAGTTTTGGTAAGTTTCTAGGTGTTTTATGTTTAATTGTTTCTCTTAGGAGAGGTGAAAATCATCACATTACCTTCACCACCTCCTTTGAGTTAGATGTAGAACGCTTCCCATTGTGAAGTTCCCAAAACTGTCGGATCTCCAGAATTTGTAAATTCTACATCCACCATTTGTTTCTCTGGTGTACAGTTTATCACGGTATTTAGCATCATATCGTTGCTTCTCGAAGGTATATTTGGCCATTGTCTCTTCCACGATTTCACCCATACCGGATAATCCTCTTATACAAAACTACAAACCATGTCTATTCACCAACACGAAATCAATAGCTTCAAATTTCACATCTAGTTTTTCCTCGACAATCATCTACATGTTCTTCTTTTTCTTCTTCAAAAAAGATCTCCGTATATGGTACACGCATATAATTTAAATTACACCATAGATAGGTTTAATTTTGGTTTCTTGTCTTGCAAGTCAATGTTAAAAAAAAACATTGACTTCTTGAAAGTCAATGTTCGATTTTAACTCGCCAATTAGATTTATATAGATTCAAATCCAAAATATTATCTAAGATATCCATAAAACTGAAAGAAAAAAAAACGTTATGATATCTTTTTTTTTTCCTTTTTTCTTTTTTTCTTCTTCCTCTTCTTCTTCATCTTTTTACTCTTTTCCTTCTTCCTCATCTTCATCATCTTTATACACTTTTCCTTCTTCCTCCTCTTCTTCAAATACAAACTATTATCTAAGATAGCCGTTAAACCAAAAGAAAATAAAAGTAAACGTTCTGATTTTTTTTCTCCTTCCCATTCTTTTCCTTTTTTTGTTCATCATCTTTGTATGCTCCTGTTTATCCATATTCTCTTCCAAATCATATGCCACCATATGTAGTGTTAATTCTGATAAAGGTCGTAAATTATTTTTTGAAAGTAATTTAGTTAAAAATAGGTGAAAATTTAATTTAATTTTTTACTTTTCACTATTCTAATAAAAGAATGAAGGAAATCTTCAACATCAAATTAATGTCATCCAAGACTTGGCAACTATAAAAATACATAATACCACCACGTCCAAACATCTTTCTTTATCGCTATGTGAAAATAATTTGTCCCGACTAAATTCAAACCACGTAGCCAACTTCTATGGTTTTAATTTGCATATGACAACTTGTGGCCAAAGTTGCTAGATTTTATTATTTTTCTTTTTCTCTTAATTGGTTTCTTCTTCTTCTTGCTCTTGGAATAGTTTAGTAATTCCAAACATATTAATAATAATAATAAAAAATTTCGCTGTGGTTTAGCTATGATTCTATTTCGATTTGAATATGATTATATATTTTAAACCAGACAAAAGAATTTATTAGTTTTTGGATCATTTATTTGGTTTAACTTTGATTAGATAAAAATTAAGAGCCACTTAAGTTTTATTCCTTCTTCTTCATCGTCTTCGACTTCTACTTCTTCTTTATATTTCGATTTCTTATTCCTCATCTTTTTTTTTCATTTTGTTCACCGTCTTCGACTTTTACTTTGTCTTATTCTTCTTCCTTATTTTTTACCTTTTTTTTCTTCGTCGCATGTTCCTTATTCTTTTTCATGGTCTTCGACTTCATCTTCTTTTTTTCTACTATTTTTTAGTCGTCTTCTTATTTCTCCCATTTCAACACCTTTGTCTTCTTTTTCCTCTTCTTTCGGTTTTTCTTCTCTAAATTCTCCATCTTCTTCTCCTTCTTATTCTTTAACATCTTCGTCTTATTCCTAAACCTTAAGAACTAAAACTCATGAGTTTGCTAAACTCATGAATTTGCAACGGATTTGCGATGGATCCGTCGCAAATCCATCGCAAATCCGTTGCAAATTTGCAATGGAATTGCTAGGGATTCATTCCTTATTTCCGGCGAGGAAAAAATCGTGACAAGTTTCTAATAGTTTTAAAAATGAATCTTAAAAAATCAGATTTCTAAAGTTATTTAATGATGTGCATTCATAAACCGCGAATATTTGGAAATGTCTCCATATGATAAAACGTCATATATCCGTATATGTTGTTTATGAATATATATAGAAGTTCAACATTGCTCGTACCATCAAATTCATTATATTTTTGGAAAAATATGTTTATGATCATGACTCTTATGAGATTATAAACCATGAGATTATAAACCGTAAACTTTATTATGATAATAAAACGTATACCCTATACCCTAAACCTTAAAAACTAAAACTCATGAATTTGCAACGGATTTGCGATGGATCCGTCGCAAATCCATCGCAAATAAAGGATCCATCGCAAATCCGTTGCAAATTTGCGATGGATTTGCGATGGATCCGTCGCAAATCCATCGCAAATAAAGGATCCATCGCAAATCCGTTGCAAATTTGCAATGGAATTGCTAGGGATTCATTCCTTATTTTCGGCGAGGAAAAAATCGTGACAAGTGTCTAACGGTTTTAAAAGTGAATCTCAAAAAATCAGATTTCTAAAGTTATTTAATGATGTGCATTCATAAACCGCAAATATTTGGAAATGTCTCCGTATGATAAAACGTCATATATCCGTATATGTTGTTTATGAATATATATAGAAGTTCAACATTGCTCGTACCATCAAATTCATTATATTTTTGGAAAAATATGCTTATGATCATGACTCTTAGGAGATTATAAACCATGAGATTATAAACCGTAAACTTTATTATGATAATAAAACGTATACCCTAAACCCTAAACTTTAAAAACTAAAACTCATGAATTTGCAACGGATTTACGATGGATCCGTCGCAAATCCATCGCAAATAAAGGATCCATCGCAAATCCGTTGCAAATTTGCGATGGATTTGCGATGGATCCGTCGCAAAATAATTTTTTTTTGAATTTTGGTACGAATATTGAATTTTTTCATTGCATTTTGGGGCAAATTAAACCGCGAATTGGTAGTGGACCACACATTTTGCGATGGATTTGCGACGGATCCATCGCTTATTAGTTTATAAACCACGACTATTGCTCTTCTTCTTCCTTTCTCCCATCTCAATCTTCCTCCATTGGATCTCCTCCCTTCTCCGGCGAACTGTGCATCTCTGGCGACCCCTATCCTCCCTCCTCCTCCGCTGAATCGGTTCCTCCTCCTCCGGCGAGCACTCCCTCTTCCCTTCCTCTCTTCTCTGCGACCGCTTCTCTCCTCCCTTCTTCCCCGACCTCATTCCTTCTCCTCCTCCGCCGGCGAGCCTTCCTCTCCCTCCGGCGACCTCCTCGCTCTCGCCCTCCTCTCTCTCCGGCGAGCGCCCTCCTCTCCCTCCGGCAACCCTCTTCCACGGTGAAGGTTGGTTTTTTTAATATTGGTTTTATTTTTTTTTAAGATTTTTAATTTCTAAAATAGGTTGATATCTATAAAAAAAAAAATTAGGTTGTTAGTTTAGAATTGTATATCAATTAGGATGTAAGATTTGTGAAATTTTTTTAAGATTTGTTAGATTTGGATTTGTATTTAAATTATATTTTTAGATTTGTTAGATTTTATTAGATTTTGTTAGATTTTTAGATTTGTTAGATTTTTAGATCTGTTAGATTTGTGAAATTTTTTTTTAGATTTGTTAGATTTGGATTTGTATTTAAATTAAATTTTTAGATTTTTAGATTTTTATATTTGTTAGCTTTTTAGATTTGTTAGATTTGTATTTTTATTTAAATTAGGATGAATTTAGATTGTTAGATTTAGATATGTTAGTAATTAGGTTGTTAGATTTGTATTTCAATTAGGATGAATTTATATTAGATAATTACATGATTAGTATGATATTATATAAAATGATTAGTTTGATTGTAATTTTTTTTGTATTTTGTAAAATGTAATATAATGCGATGAATTTAATTATTAATTTTTATTTTGTTAGATGTCGGGATTTCGAGGTAACGACTACACTCGATTTCTTTCGATGGGTTCCACAAGTACTCCTCTGGTTACCTAGATGGATTTCGCGACTTCTGCTGTTCCTGAGACCGAGGAGCCTGCCCCCGCACCGGCGAACCCTGCGGCTGACTCCGTCCCCATTGATATTGCGATACAGCAGATTCTCGAGAGCCCCGGTAATGATATTCTACCACGAATCGATCCCAACCGTCCTCCAGGAACGTTTTGGTATAATTTAAATTTTCTAAGTTATTTATGTTTTTCTTTACAATTATAATAATTTCATTTTTAATTTACTATATTTTCTAATTTCAGGTTTGATGATGACGGAGCTGTGGCTGCTCAGATCCGTTCGATCTTTGAAACAGATTTCAAAGAACTGCATGCCAATGACTCGCAAACACCGGAATATATCATTGAACGTTGGTATAAAACGTTTACTGTAAGTTTTCTAAATTTTATTAAATTTATTTTTATTATTATTTAATAATATTTTTTTATGCATTTAACTTCTTATTTTTTTTTTGTTATAGCAATCATTTCATTGGGATTTTGCAATTAACGGCGAGGTCCGCAAAAAATTTGAAAAGAAGTTGAAGGCTCGCATGTGCGGTCAGTTTGGACGTTGGAAAGAAAAGTGGAAGATTAAAGGCAATGAGTCGAAGCCTAAGTGGATGGATACGCTTGTTTGGAGCGGTCTTCTTCGATATTGGATGGATTCGAAGAGCGAGAAGAAGATTGCTGATAGTCGCAAGGCCCGATACTCTGATCCTGATGGTTACGGGCCTTCTAAGCATCGTTCTGGACAAACCTCGTTTAAAGCACGGGGCCGAAACATAGTAAGTTTTTTTTTTTTTTTAAATCTTACATTCGTAACTTAATTTAATCTTATGAATTTATGAAATTTTTTTAGGCCGCAAAGACCGGATCATCAGTTCCGGATTTGTTAGCGGTTCTCGAGGAGACAAAACGGAAACCGGATGGCTCTTTTATCGATGGACGCTCGGAGAAGATCTACAACGATGTCACTTCGCGGCTCGAACTGTTATCTCAGACAGTCGATAGTGATGATCCCGAGAGTACATCATCTGGCAGACTTACTCCTTTCGTGAAGAACCAAATTTTTACCGAGGTACGTATCTAAAAATTAAATTGTTGTATTGTATTTAAATATTTTTAGAAATATTTATAATGTTTGTTTTTTTGTCTTTCATAGGTTGCTCCCCGCAAAAAAGGAAGAATTTACGGAGTCGGTTCGCTTCAACCGCAAATTGAAGCTTCTTCTACATCGGCTTCACGTCCATCCCAGGACGATCTACACCGGATCATAACGAGTCAGGCCGAGATGATATCGAGTCAGGCCGAGATGCTAACGAATCAGGCCGAGAAGATTAATTCCTATGATGCTTTCATGGACTACTTTGCTGAGAAGGATCCGGTTTTTGCGGAACTTCGCGCAGGACATAACCCTTCGGGATCGGGACCCGGAACCGAAACCGGAACCGGAACCGGTCCTTTGTAAACATTTTAATTGTTTAATTGTTTTTTTTTAAACAATTATGCACTTTTTTTTAATAAAAAAATAAATTATATAATTATGTTTTATAATTTTAAATGTTAATTAATTTAATTTTTATTTAATTTTTATTTTAAATTTTTAATATTTTTTAATTAAAAAATTGAACTTTCCTCGCAAATCCATCGTAAAATTGCGATGGATTTGCGACAGTTCTGTTTCCGGATATCGCAAATCCATCGCAAAATTGCGATGGATTTGCGATAGTTCTGTTTCCGAGTATCGCAAATGTGCGATGGATTTGCGATTACCGTAAACAATGTGCCATCGCAGATCCATCGCAATTCCTTCGCAAATTTGCGATGGATTTGCGATATCCGGAAACAGAACTATCGCAAATCCATCGCAAATATTGCGACGACTTTCGTGTTGGTTAAAGCCATCGCAAATGTGCGACGATGCGTGTACTCGCAAATCCGTCGTAAATTTGCGACGAAAACTATTCCCTCGCAAATTTGCGACGGCTATTTGCCGTTGCAAATTTGCGAGGGAATAGTTTTCGTCGCAAATTTGTGACGGATTTGCGAGGGAAATTGATTTGCGACGGAGTAAGTGTCGTCGCAATTCCGTCGCAAAACGTGATTTGCGACGGATTTGCTATGGATTTGTCCATCGCAAATCGGTTGTTTTCTTGTAGTGACGATAACCAGATTAATGAATGGTATCACCGATAACTTTGCTAACTCGTTTAGCGACAAAAGATATGTTGCAGCATCAATACATTTAATGTTGCGACAGAGCATTTAATGCACTCAATTCAATTTGCTTTTCTTTTCTGTATGAGTCAGAGCATTTAATGCTTATTGATAAACATAACTTCGCTGACGTCAGCTGAGATATGGGCAAAACGGGTAAGAAATCTCGTTGTCAGAGGAGACAACTAATTTGTCATTTCAAATTAACATTTTCATAATTTGTAGGCCAACCTACCATATTCACTCAATTTATCCAATAATCTTTTTTGGAAATGGCCAATTTTTGATAAAGTATAATGCATTTAACCGTCTATATAAAAACTTTTTAGCTGTGAAAAAAATTGCGAATACAAAAGAAGAAAAAAAATAAGTTTTTGTTCATCTAGGATGTTATGTGTGTGATTGTTTAAGAGTGAACAAAAGTTTTTGATAAAATACCATGCATATTCCATGACCTATATAAAAAAAATAACTAGCTTATCGTTCATCTACAATTTTAAGTGTGTGATTGTTTAAGAGTGTACAAACTTTCCATACCATTAAACTTTTCTACGAATAGAACAAAAATTGAAACCACGTTAATTTGTTTCCATTACGAACGGCAAAATTTATATCAATATTAAAACAAAAGTAATTTGTTAAGTGGAACAAGAAAGGTAAATAGTATACCAAACAAGAGACTCGACTTCTTAACCCCATCAGATTTAATTTTTAGGCCCATTTAAGGCCTCATAGCCTTTTAGGCCCATTAATGTTTTTAATCTATCGAATATAAGAAGTTACGCCTCCAACTTTTCCCCTTCATCTCTCTCCTATTTTATCTCCTTTTCTCTCTCTCCGTTTTTCCGCTTTTTTGTTTACTCCTCCGCCGTTCTCCGGCGGCGTTATCTCTTCCCCGATCTCCGTCTTCCTCTTACTCCCTGATCTCCGGCCACGATTTCTTCACCGATCCTCGAAGTCGCCGTCTATATGCCGTCACCGATACGCTCAGATTTATCTCCGATCGTTTTTTTTCTTTATTCCCTTTAATTAATAAATAAATCTTCATTTCAAAAACTTTTTTTTTTGGTTTTGTCCGTATCCGCTCATTTCTCTCGACAGTCATGCGTTTGACGTTTTTCGCCTCAGATAAAAAAAAAATTGACATTTCTACCCTCTCTCTTTTGACCGTTATAACCCTGATCCAACGGCCACGTGGCATAACCAAAAGAGAACGCGAAACAAAAAAAATGAGCCAAAACCACCACCACGCGCATAGAGTACAGATGCTAGGCGCGTCGAGAAAACGCAAGGAGACGACGGAGAGTGGTTTCGGTTTAGATTCGAGAGCCACTCCTCCTCCGGTTACATCGAACTGGCTATTGGCCGGTTACATGGCGCACGAGTTCCTCACGTGCGGTACGATGTTGGGCCGGAAGCTTTACCATGGATGGGCCGAAGTTGGGCCGCTGGATACACCGTCGCCGCCGCAACACATGGAAGTGAAGAAGAAGAAGGCTCGCCAGAGCTACTCTGACGTGGCGAGCGTGTTCAAAACAGATGGGACCCATGTGCCTGGTCTGGTTAACCCGACCCAGCTTGCTAAATGGATCCAGATGTGAGTGAGTATAATAGCCATGTGTGATGATTCCATTTTCAGTTTTTGGCATTTTAGTTTTTTTTTCTCTTTGGATCTTTTTGATCTTTCAACATGTTACTAATAATTTGATCATTAAATTTTTGTCTTGTGTTTATCGTTTTATCATCTAGTAGTAATTGATTTTCAAGACAATTATTTTTCCTTCTTCTACTATACGTAACTGTTGATCCGTAAATCACACAAAAAGGGTAAAACAGTACTTTTAATCGGAATCTCGTTTATTGATCTAAGTCGGCGGTTACAACAGAGTTTAAGTAAGAAGGCAAAGACAAAAGACTTGAGATCGGTAATGAGCTCTCTTGTATTCTCTGTCTCTGCGGAAGTTGTGGATCCCTAGAATGAGGCGATGGCCTCCTTATTTATAGTGTTTTTGAGGCGGTTGACAGGAGGACTTCTCCTTTTCCGAGTTCGATTAGGAAAAGGAAATCTTCCGGTTTTCTCGCCGAGATAAGGATAAATTCCTGATATCTCGATGAATCAACCGAAGAGAATATTTCCATTTCCGAGATCGGCGGGAAAGAGGAAATATTCCGGTTTCATCTGTTGTAACGGACTGGGCTTGTGCTGGGCCCAGATCGGTAGCCGAGGTGGGCTTTCAGCGAGATCCCGAGCTCGGCCCAATGTTTTCGGGCCGACTTATCCTCGATCCGAACCATCGTAAACCGGTCTTGATTGAACCGATCTCGGTTCGAACCGAGTTAAACCAGGGGGTGTTAATCCCCCCTCTAACAATTGGTCCCCCCCTCAGTTCGGCGAGGGAGTTTATGAGTTCGGCGAATTTTTGAGGAGTATTCTTTAGCTCGGTTAAAACTGAGATCGATATGATCTGATCAGATTCTGTTTCGAGTTCGGCTTGATGATACGAACTGTACGAGTTTGGCGAACTGCTTAAGTTCGGCTTTGATGATACGAACCGTACGAGTTCGGCGAACTGCTTAAGTTCGGCTTGATGATACGAACTGTACGAGTTCGGCGAACTGCTTGAGTTCGGCTTGATGATACGAACTGTACGAGTTCGGCGAACTGCTTAAGTTCGGCTTTGATGATACGAACTGTATGAGTTCGGCGAACTGCTTAAGTTCGGCTTGAAAGGACGGATCCTCTTTCGAATTTGGTGAGTTTTTCTTGAGAAGAGGGCGTCGTTTCGTCTTCCCTTGTCGCAGAATTCGAAGAGGCGCGCGTCGATTCGTCTTCTCTTGCTATGGAATTCGAAGAGTCGCGCGTCGATTTGTCTTCTTCGATCGCGGATTTCGAGGAATTGTCATCATTGCGTTTTTCCTTATAAATACTGCCCGACCCTCTTTCTGTTTTTCACTTCTGCTCATTTTCTCCAAAAAGGTATTTCTCCTTCTCTCTCTAGAGCTCTCCCTTCTCTCTAGAATTTTTAGGTTTTCCGTTCTTCGCTCATCCTCTCCGCCGTGATTTCTCCGGTTTGCTCGAAGATTTTCGAGTTCTTCGTTCTGTTCTTCGTCAACTTCTCTCCTCCGATCGATATGGTTTCAAGGACTTCTTCCCCTTCTGTTGAAGACCGAGCTCCTTCATCTGAGTTCCCAGACATTGGGCTGTTCGTCAATAGTTCTGATTCGAGCTCGGACGGACTGGGTGACGTCGAACGGGAGATGTTTAGGCGCAACTCTCAGCGTGCCGCGGCCGGACCGAGCAGCTCAAAAGTTTCAGTCGAAGTTCCGCATCTCATCGACGAGGACCTGCCTGAAGAAGAGATTGCTGAGCTAAATGAACAAGTTCGGGCAGATGCCGAGTTCGCTGCTCGGCTCGCCGAGGACGAAGATGCGGCCGATTTGGACAACCGTGCCGTTTCTCCAGCATGTCGTCCTGATGAAGGAGACGATGGTCCCGTTTTGGCTGCTAGGCGGATGGTTGAGAGGCCAACCAGCATCGGACCATCTTGGTCTACCGCGGAGACGATTCGGATCACCTTGGAGCGGTGCGATGCTCCAAATGACTTGCTGTTTAAGATCCCGAAGGCTGCTGATCGCCCGTGGGATGCTCCTGATGGCTATATTTGCGTCTACGAGGAGCATTTCAGGAGTTGTGGGCTTCGGTTTCCCATCCCGGAGCTTGTCTATAAATACTGCAAGAGGCGGCACGTCGCGATCTCTCAGTTGATGCCAGCCACGGTGATCAACCTTATGGGTCTTCTTTCTCTCGGGGAAGAGTGCGGTATTCCCATTACGGCGAAGGTTTTTGAGAGGTTGTTCCGAGTGAACCTATCGAAGGCAAAGCCGTGGTTTCTATCGGCAAATGTGAAGCCGGAAGCCGATCTTGTTACTGGGAATAAACCGAACAAGGTCAATCATTGGAGCGCCAGATACTTCTTTGTGAAGATCGATGAATCTTCCGTCGAGTGTCCGGGAGGGAGTTACCGAACTCTATGGAGAACTCCTATTGGTAGATACTTGTTCTTTATTTCATCTTAGTACCTTATTTTGCCTAACTTATATCTTTCTTTCCTATCTTCAGCTCGTCATCCTCCAAGCTTCCTTATCACCACACCGGGATTCACTTTTGCTCACGCGAAGCAATTGAGTGCTGCGGGGAAAGCTCGGTGGCCTGAAGCTTACCAGGAGAAGCTCGATCTAAAAGCGAAAAGAGCCCTTAAAGGTAAGTTGGCAGACTTTTCTTCGCAGTTCGTTGATACCGATCCTCTTTTATTTACCCGTTGCTTCCTCTCAGCAAAACCATCTCGTCGGAGAAAAATGAAGTTCGAGGATATCCCCAATCTTTCAGCCGAGATGGACGGCGACGAGGTGGATGTGGACATTCCCTCGCCTGATGTCCAGGTGAATCCCGAGGCTACGGCCATTGATGAAGAGGTCGGCCGAGATGAAGTTCCTACTGGGGATCGCGCTCCTTCAGCAACCGAGCAGGCAGATCCGGAAGCTCCAGCCGTTAACGAAGAGGTTGGCCAAGGAGAGGTTCCTGCTGGGGAGCACACTTCTCATCCGGCCGAGAAGAAAAGAAAGAAGAAGACAAAAAGGGGGTCTCGGCGGGCTGCTGGTTCGACTGCTGGAGTCGGTACCGAACACGCCGAAGGTGGCGAAGGCGACGAGGGGATTACCGACCCCCAACAAACTGATGGGGAAACGATTGTCCTATCGGACAGCTCTCCAGTGCAGAAGAGGCGTCGAACGTCGGATCCCGAGGCCGATCCCTTGGATTATGTCGAATCATATCGGCGCTTGAGTTTCGGCCCGGACTTCCTTCCGCCGATCGGTTCCCTTCGCCAACCTGAGGCTTATAAGAAGCTGGCCCAGACTACTGCCGAGGTATCCTTTTCTCCTTTTTTTTTGTTATCCTTTTTCTTTCGATTGCTTATTTTTAAAGTTCGTTATTCCTGCAGATGGTTGCTCAGACGAACGAGATCGTCGGGTCTTACGATCGTGAGCTCGGAGAATCGCGCCGTAAAGCTTTCGAGGCGAGGGTTCAAGTGGCGGAACTTCGCAAGGAGCTGCACATATCTGAGGACCGAGTGGAGGCGGGCGATCGTGCGGTGGACCAACTGACTCGAGAGATTGCCGCACTTAAGAGATCCAATGCCGAGCTGGGGTTGGAAAGAGACGCTCTCTCGATAAAGCTGTTCGCGGAAACTTCGCGATTGAGGGCCGGTCGTACCCAGCAGATCTCCAGGAGAAAAGCGGTCACAGAAAAGTGCCAAGTCCAGCTTCAGAAGGTAAAGGACCACTTGTCGGCGGTTGAGCGGGCGAAGAAACCGTTCCTCGTTATCAATCAGGTTCAGGGAGTACTTGATTTTTGCGAGGGCCTTAAGAAGAAGCACGGTATTGTTGTCCCTTCGTCTCGTATCGATCGACTTGAGAAGCTTAAGGCCGAAAAGGTGAAGGAATATGCCGCGATCGACCTTTGTGAGCTGGATGAGGCGGACTTGGTTGTCACGCCTTTTAGTGATCCGGTGCATCCAGAGGTTTCGACGTCGATGGGCAATGAGGTTCCACCGGGCTTTGACGAGTTCGGATCCAATCAGGCTTCCATGTCGGCTGATCGCGCTGATGCGATGCGGAAGCGAAATGTCTGAATCGTCTTTTTGTTTTGTAATATGACTAGTTTTTCCTTTGTCCGAATGGGCTTATAACCTGACCTCTTGGACCTGAGGGTTTTTAAAGTCCGGTATCCGTTTTGCCCGAGGGGCTTTTTAACGAATCTGATTTTTATCGATCTTCTTTTTATTTTGAGTGTTATGCTTTATTTCTTCTGATATATTTGAAGTCGTACATAATACGAACCTCTCGAATTTATCGTACACAGTGGTGCCGTAAACTGTACGGTCTTAGCTGGGTGAAGAGGATGAATTCGACTGAACCTGTTCGAGGTCGGCAATCCCTATCGTAGATTGGCTTACTGCTTTTGCGATTGTTGAGAAATCGGCTTACTTGTTTTTGCGACTGTTGAGAAATCGGCTTACTAGTTTTGCGACTGTTGAGAAGTCGGCTTAGGTTTGCGAGGAAGGACGTTCGGCTTGACCCTAGAGTTTAGTTTTAAGAGTACGTGAACAGCCCATCTTAATATGCTCTAGGTTTCTCACATTGAATCCGAGTGTGCGAGACGGACTTGGCTTATTTAGCTCGGATAATCTGAGAATTTGGTGCGAGACTGATCTCGGCTTTGAATGTGGAAAGTGTATTATCCATTGCACCATGAGGATGCGTGCGAGCTAAGCTCGGCTTTATCAGATCGTCTGGCCAGGACGTTGATGTGTAACCGTTGGTGGTTGAAAATGCGAACTGTTGAAGTTCGGCAAACGTAAAGTTTGACTTAGAGAATACGAACAGTTGGAGTTCGGCAAACGAAAAGTTTGACTTAGAAAATACGAACTGTTGGAGTTCGGCAAACTAAAAGTTTGGCTTAGAAGATACGAACTGTTGGAGTTCGGCAAACGAAAAAGTTTGACTTAGAAAATACGAACTGTTGGAGTTCGGCAAACGAAAAGTTTGACTTAGAAAATACGAACTGTTGGAGTTCGGCAAACAAAAAGTTTGACTTAGAGGATACGAACTGTTGGAGTTCGGCAAACAAAAAGTTTGACTTAGAGGATACGAACTGTTGGAATTCGGCAAACTAAAAGTTTGACTTAGAAGATACGAACTGTTGGAGTTCGGCAAACTAAAAGTTTGACTTAGAAAATACGAACTGTTGGAGTTCGGCAAACTAAAAGTTTGACTTAGAGGATACGAACTGTTGGAGTTCGGCAAACATAAAGTTTGGCTTAGAAAATACGAACTGTTGGAGTTCGGCAAACATAAAGTTTGGCTTTGAAGGTACGAACTATTGGAGTTCGGTAGAATGCCTTGGTAAAATTTTATTAATGTTATAGCTGCGCCTTGTGAGGGCTGCCTACGTACCTTCGAAAGAAGGATCAAGCCATTCGTAGTTCATAATAAGATGGCTTTGCGAGCTGTGGAAGCTTCATCTTACTTAGTCGTTTCTTGACTGTTAATTCCGAGGTCGTGTTACACATCCTCTCGAGTTCATTGTGCACACAATTGGTGCCGTACATAATACGGTCTTAGCCGGGGTGTAGAGAATGAACTCGATCTTACGACCTACTTCTAGGTCGGCGATCGTCGATTGATCGGCTTAGTTCCCATATTGGATCTGAGTGTGCGAGACAGACTCGACTTATTTGGCTCAGACAATCTGGGAATTGCGTCATCCGGCTTATAATTTGCGAATGTTGAGAATTCGGCTTACTATTTCCCAGATCGAATCCGAGTGTATTGTCACTTGATAGAGGAGAAGCTTGATAGCGAGAGCGTAGCTAGGTAGAAGAGCGTCTTTTTTTTTTTTTTTTTTTTTTTTTTTTTTTTTTTTTTTTGCGAACTGTGCGCGTTCGGCTTTTTGAGTTCGGCGAGCAAGGTCGGCGCGATGCCTGACTGCGAACAAGGTCGGCGCGATGCCTGACTGCGAGAAAGGTGGGCGCGATGCCTGACTGCGAACAAAGTCGGCGCGATGCCTGACTGCGAGCAAGGTGGGCGCGATGCCTGACTGCGAACAAGGTGGGCGCGATGCCTGACTGCGAACAAAGTCGGCGCGATGCCTGACTGCGAGCAAGGTGGGCGCGATGCCTGACTGCGAACAAGGTGGGCGCGATGCCTGACTGCGAACGAGATCGGCGCGATGCCTGACTGCGAGCAAGGTGGGCGCGATGCCTGACTGCGAACAAGGTCGGCGCGATGCCTGACTGCGAGCAAGGTGGGCGCGATGCCTGACTGCGAGCAAGGTGGGCGCGATGCCTGACTGCGAACAAGGTCGGCGCGATGCCTGACTGCGAGCAAGGTGGGCGCGATGCCTGACTGCGAGCAAGGTGGGCGCGATGCCTGACTGCGAACAAGGTCGGCGCGATGCCTGACTGCGAGCAAGGTGGGCGCAATTTTTTACCGTGAGTAAGGTCGGCGCGATGCCTGTCTGCGAACAAGGCATCGCGCCGATCATTGTTTGACGTCGGTTAACTGCGAGATTGAGCTCGGCACGTCTTCAAGTGAGCTTGGCATGGTGACATGCACGGTACGTCGTGCTAGGCATGGTTGTTAGGATAAAATCGGCATGTCTTCATGCTCGGCATGTGTTTCTCGGCGCGTTCGGTATGTTCAATGCGTACCGCAAGTTCGGCGTGGTCCCATGTTCGGCATGACCTTGAACGGGCTCGTGATCATGAGCTCGGCGTGTTGTGATCGTGTTCGTTGGTCGTCGTTATGCACGTCGCTTTGCATGCAAGCTATTCATCATGCATGTTACTTCTCGTCGTGTGTTTAGTGAGTTCATGTCCGGTGAATTGGTTTCTCGTCGTGAGCTCATCATGCTCGGTCATCCTCGGTGTATTGGCGAGTTCGACAAGTTGGTGAGTTCGTCGTGGCCTCGTGATCGGCATGTTCGGCGTATTCAGAGAGATGTGATGACGTCATGGTCGGCATGTTTGTGTTCGGTGGCGACGTGCATGGCTCGTGAGGAGAGTAAGTGACGTCGTCGTTTATGTCTCACGTAATACTTGTTGCTTGCCATGCACGTCACATCTTCTTCTCAAGTCACGATGGTCTTTATGCTCGGTAAGTGAGCTCGTTATTATGTTCGGCCTCTCTTTCATGGTCATGACTCATGAGTGAGCTCGTTCTCGCGTGAGTTCGGTTGATGAGCTGATGAGCTCGTTCCTCTTTTTTTTTTTTTTTTTTTTTTTTTTTTCTTTAACGAATCTGGTCGGGGTTGGGCTTTCGATATTCTCAATACTTTGGGCCAGGGGATGGCTTAATCTAAGATAGACTGATATCAGGTGGGCCGAGAATCTGCTCAAGCCCAAAAGGAAGAAGATCTGGTTTTCGTCTTCACGTCGTAGGTCGGTGTTGGTTCGTTACAGGTGCGGCGTTAATGGCGGCGGCCATGGCGGAGCTCCGGGAAACTCGACGTGGTCCCAGATTGCTGACTGTGGTCGGCGTAGGAGGTCACGGACGGAGGTGGTGCTGCTCGCGGCTTCTCCCCTCATTCACGTTCGGTGTTAAGGGCATTGTTGACTGGAAGAGCCATCGCCGAACTCAATTTAACGATATCCGAAAGTACTGTTCTAATTAATCCCCACAGACGGCGCCAATTGTTGATCCGTAAATCACACAAAAAGGGTAAAACAGTACTTTTAATCGGAATCTCGTTTATTGATCTAAGTCGGCGGTTACAACAGAGTTTAAGTAAGAAGGCAAAGACAAAAGACTTGAGATCGGTAATGAGCTCTCTTGTATTCTCTGTCTCTGCGGAAGTTGTGGATCCCTAGAATGAGGCGATGGCCTCCTTATTTATAGTGTTTTTGAGGCGGTTGACAGGAGGACTTCTCCTTTTCCGAGTTCGATTAGGAAAAGGAAATCTTCCGGTTTTCTCGCCGAGATAAGGATAAATTCCTGATATCTCGATGAATCAACCGAAGAGAATATTTCCATTTCCGAGATCGGCAGGAAAGAGGAAATATTCCGGTTTCATCTGTTGTAACGGACTGGGCTTGTGCTGGGCCCAGATCGGTAGCCGAGGTGGGCTTTCAGCGAGATCCCGAACTCGGCCCAATGTTTTCGGGCCGACTTATCCTCGATCCGAACCATCGTAAACCGGTCTTGATTGAACCGATCTCGGTTCGAACCAAGTTAAACCAGGGGGTGCTAATCCCCCCTCTAACAGTAACCTTTACATGCCCTATGAGTAATTTGGACTTGGGTCAAGATCCCGATCATTACTTATAAGAAAGAATCTAATTTGATTTGCAAGATATTGTAGTGAAAATAAATATGTGTTGATATGTAGGTATGTATATATAGTTATATACATGGCAAATCAAGAATATAATGTGATAAATAGACATTCCTCCAAATATAACATTCTATTAGTAATATCTCAAATATAATGGCTTCACAACCAAAGCAATTATTAGATTTTCGTAATCATAGACAGCCAAGATTCATGGAGACGTCCAACATATATTACCAAAAATAGTAACTACTTTCTACATGCATGAACTTTCTTTTGCTATTATATTTTTACTTATTAGAGAATGTATTTTTCAAACCATTTCTTGATTTCAATCAAAATTTCCAAGTTCTAAGGATCTCTCCCGATTGCGAGATACACACATTTGTTCCTAGATTCTAGGTTTCCAAACTTTGACCTTCACATGAAATTGCAAACAGACCGCCAAACCCATAGAACTCCAGAGATCGTCATATTCAGAATCTCATCAAACAAGTATGTTTCAAAATTCTTTTTTATTCCAGAAGAACAAAGAACAGTGAAGGATCAATCAAACAATACATATCAAGTCAACTATAGAGAAGAAAGAACAAGGAGAAATAGAGAAGCAATCCTTGGAATGAAGGCCGTCAAATTCCAGAAATTTATGAGGGAATTTCTTCGTAGTGACCATCCTCTTTGGTTGATTGATTATCAGATCCATAAAACATTCTCCTCCAAGGGAGTTTGGTCCTCTTTGGTATGGAACAAGGTTGTTATCCCTAAGCATTCAACTACTACTAGGCTCTTCGTCTATGAGGCCAGGACGTTGAAAATACTTGTCTCCTTAGTGGTTCATCAAATGAGTCAAGGAATCACCTTTTCTTCGTATGCCCTTACTCTTATGAAATCTGGGCAGAACTGCAGAAGTAACTTCTCGGATACGCCTTCCATCTCCTCACTCCTCTTGGGATCAGATTCTGGCTTGGTTACACTCTGCAACTCTGAGCCGTGTCTTGTCTTATGCCCTCCTTCAAGGTTGGCAATGCTCCATCTATGAAATTTGGCTGGAGAGAAACAGAAGATAGATCATCATGGTCTCACCCTTCCACCGAGGTCTCTGATGGCAAGAATCTTAACGGTCACAAGTACTTCAAAACTTGGGCTCCAAACATGGTACTACTCTTCAAGGCCGGATCTGAAAATTTGGGGGCTTGAAAAAAAAACAAAAATGGAGGCTACTAATTCATTTCATACAAAAAAAAATTTCAAATGTAAGAGTCAGAGAGAAAAAAAAAAAGAGAAGTGTGGTCTTTAAAAAAAAAAATGGAAGCATGATCTTTTTTTTCTTTAAAAAGGAAACGTGATCAAAGGTTTTGTTTTTTAGTTTTATAAATTGTTTTTATTGATATATTCTATGGGAATCTATTAAAAATGGGGGCCTATTAAAAATGGGGGCCAGATCCGGCCCTGCTACTCTTCTTCTCTTATGGTCTGCGGCATGAGTTCTACTCTCCCTCAGGCGTTTCAACATCTCAGATATTCTGCTCTTCATCTCCTTATCTTGTGGTTTTCGATTTGATTTGTGGTAATCATCATGGTTATTTCAATTGTGATAGATTGTCTCGGTTTTTTCCTCTATATATGGCACTTGAGCAACACACAAGTTTGTACAAGAAAAGTGATATGTAAAAATCCTTGGATATGGAGAAAACAACGATAGAACATGAATATTCGAGTGTAGTATCCCTTATTAATAGTAAAACAAGGTAAATTTTAACAGTTTTACATATTCGAGTTTTGGGTCATATTTCTATGTAGAATCACGAGTTTAGCTCAGGTTATGTCATATATCATATATGTGTAAGTTTCACATAGTTCCGCATTTAACAAAGACACGCATTTGGAGTAAAAAATATATATATATATATATGATTTTTGAAAGTCAACCTCAAAATCTTAAGTCATAACCCTAAAAAAATTGATCGCACCAAGCTAAGAAAGACCTTTCTACCTTCTGATCATCCTCAAAATTGGTAATAAGATAACTTTGTGACTTAAATTTTGTTTTTCTTTTGATATATGTATAGGAAGTCACGGCCATTGACCCATATTCTCATTTGATCAAAGACCAACCTTTGATAATATTTTTTAAGGTGTAAATCATTCCTCTTTCCATTAGAGGCTCGAAACTGAAACCAAGGACCTAACCTTTCCGACCCTAAAAAAATCCGTAATAACCAAATGAGCAATCAGTTGTGGGTTTTTTGTAGGGTGATTTGCATGCATATTACTTTGGGATACCAGAATTAGAAAACTAACATCCATAAAAAATTCAGTAAGGAAAATGAAAGTAGTCAACTACACAGAATGTACGACATTGTCGAAAATACCCATGCACAAGGATCCGCAAATGTTGCAACATTTTCTCTAATTTTTGACAAACGATAAACATAGAACAAAAGATTAATTTATGAAAAACATATGACTATTTTTTTCTCTTTCTTGACAAACCAGATGACTACTGACAAATATAGGGTATGTTCGTTTGTCTGCGGCTGCGGCTAGACATTGTGACCAGACACGGCGGTTGTTGTTCGTTTGGCAGCCGCACGGTTGGTCTCTACGACTGGTCGCATGTTTGTTCGTTTGTTAGCCGCGCGGTTGGACGCTGCGACTGATCGTAGGCCTGTTCATTTGCCTGACGCTAGCGATAATTTTTTGTTTTTGGTAAAATATGCTAGCGATAGTTTTTCACTTAATTCAAATTTAATTTTTATAATTTTGGTACATTTATATTTTTGATAAATAATATAGTTTAAATTTTGTACATCCATAATAATTTATTTTTTATTAGTTTAAGCTTTATGCTGATTCACCACACAACTGATATGAAAATGCTGCAGATAGAAAAACCAGATTGAATGTAGAAATGATGCAGAGAAAAACAAAGCCTATGTTACAGCCTTTGTCTCTCACCTACAGCGGCAAGAACAAACTCTCTTTTCCCATGTTTTCCCCTGTTTTCTCTCCTCCATCCTCTATATATAGAGACAAATAGGAAAAGACTTGTAGCCCTGAAACTTTCTCACAAAGCATCCTTGAGAAGCTCCAATGTTGCCTGAAGCTTTTTCACTGGTAACACCTTAATAAAGACGCTGCGTTTGATCGTAGGAGGTTGCGTCTGATAAACGAACATTGCTTAGCCGCAGATTCTTGCGGCAGGCAAACGAACATACCCATAGTTGTCTAAATGAAGATGACTATTTCATCACCAAATCACTAACACTAAGTTTTGGAACAAAGAAATCGAGTATGTGACTACATATAAAAATAGTCGACAAAAATAGATGAATTATGTAAAACAAACGATAAACACAGAAAATGAAAATTTAAAACATTAAAACACCATAATTTATGTAGGTACTCGAGCAGGTGATTACTAACGAATATAGTTGTCTAAATGTATATGACTATTTCATCACCAGATTACTAACATTAAGTTTGGAACAAACAACTTGAGTATGTGACTACAGATAAATATAGTCGACAAAAATTGATAAATTATGTACTACAAACGATAAACACAAAAAGAGAAATTTTGAAGCATTAAAGCTTCATAGTTTATGTAAGTACTCGAGTAAGTGACTACTGACGAAGATAGTCATCTAAATGTAGATGACTATTTCATCACAAAATCACTAACATTAAGTTCTGGAACAAACAACTCGAGTATGTGACTACTGATGAAAATAGTCGTCAAAAAATAGATGAATTATGTACGACAAACAATAAATACATAAAGGAAAATTTTGAAACATTAAAGCACAAAAGTTTATGTAGGTACTCGTGCAGGTGACTACTGACGAAGATAGTTGTCTAAATGTAGATGACTACTTCATCACCATATCACTAACATTAAGTTTTGGAACAAACAACTCGAGTATGTGACTATAGATAAAGATGGTCGCCAACAATTGATGAATTATGTACGACAAACGATAAACACAGAAAGATAAATTTTGAAGCATTAAAGCACCATAGTTTATGTAGGTACTCGAGTATGTGACTACTGACGAAGATAGTCGTTTAAATGTAGATGGCTATTTCATCACCAAATCACTAACATTAAGTTCTGGAACAAACAACTCGAGTATGTGACTGACTACAGATAAAGATAGTCACAAAAAGATGAATTAAGTACAAAAAACTATAAACCAAGATTTTTTTTTTTGAAGCATTAAAACACCATAGTTTATGTAGGCACTCGAGTAGGTGACTACTGACGAAATAGTTGTCTAAATGTAGATGACTATTTCATCACCAAATCACTAACATTAAGTTTTGGCACAAACAACTCGAGTCTGGCTATATATAGATAAATCTAGTCGACAAAAAATAGATGAATTATATACGACAAACAATAAACAAATAAAGAAAATTTTAAGCATTGAAGCACCATGGTTTATATTATGTAATTGAGTGGGTGACTACTGACAAAGATAGTCCTTGAAACGTAGATGACTATTTTATCAGAAACTCGTGTCTGGGAAAACTTAAACATTCAAGTACAATGGCATACGCTAGATAACCAAGTATGTGACTATTGAAATTAACCATCTTGTATAGAAAACATAAAATCTAGTACATAAAATTAAATAGTCGAGTAAGATATATATATTTCTACTCTAGATCATCACCAACCCCAAAAGAGTTTCTAACACCTACGATAACATAATTCATAAAATAGTCAACTAATTAAGATGATATACATCATAAAGATAATCCACTACCATTCTATTATTTTAGTGATTCAAAAACTGTAAATCGAAGAGAAAATAAAATTTGAATGGTAAATATAAAGTAGAATAAACTGAAAAGTGAGAGTGAGAAATTGAGATTTTTTTGGAAGTTAAAACGTAGAATAAAAGTTTTTTGAATTTCGGAAGAGAGAGGAGAGAGGAGAGAGGAGAGAGGAGAGATGTGAATTGTCCACTTAGGTAAAACTTAAAAGTTTGTGTGATGTGGTTTTTTGGGAATATAGGATAAATTGAATTGAGTAAAATAATACTATTTGGTTAGATTTCTAATTTGGTAAGTGGATAGTGGCACTGGACCTAAAAACGGTGTTTTGATCATGCTTTGATACTTGGGCCGAGGGGACTACGGGCCTAAGACCCTGAATCTTCTAGTGAAGACGAAAAAAGTATTTACTTATATATTTGTTTTTTTGCTAAAAGGTTTAATTCAGTTTATTTTACTTGAAAGATATTTATACAACTAAAGGTAGTATCCATGTTCTAGCTTTCTGTTTTAGGCTGTTTTAGGTTCTAGAGAAGTATCCATGTTTCACCGGTTGTTGGCTCTGGGGAAGTATTTATATTTCACCGGCTTTTGGTTCCTAAGAAAATTACGATTTGGAAGTTTTTCTTCGAGAATTTTCTGAACTCGTCGGCTTTATCTCTGGAGGTATTTCGATCTTTATCGGCTTTGTGTGATTTCAAACTTTAAATATCAATAAAATGTACTATATGACCAGCAAAAAAAACTTAAGGTAGTAAAATCATTTGTTATACAATTTAGCTTATTGCTCGATTTTGTTTTTAGATGCAAGAATTATAGATACACTTGTAGATCACTTATAGAATAATGTACGAAATTAGAGAATTTATCTAACAACACTACTTCTTTTGACAATTTTTTTAATTATGACCTAACATTTTGGATATTTATTTTCTAAAGCGATTGATAAAAAATTATTTGCAATATGAATAAAAACAAAAGTTACTTGCAAATAGCTGCGACGAAAATAAAATTGAAATTCAATATTTAAAAAAATTATATAAACCAGAGCAAATGGTGTGGGAAGAATGTGATAAGCTAGTGGGGAGCATTGAAATTAAAATTTAATAAGCAAAGATCAAAAAGGAAAATAAAAGGCATAATCACCACAATGAAGAGAGAGTGGAGGATTAAACCTTTTGTTTCTTTTTAAATATCTCTTTTGAATAAAAACAAATAATTTATAGACATACATAAAATGCATGTCTTTACATTCATAAATCGATCTCCCTTGGACCATATTTGACGGGAGAGAAAGTAGGTTTAAAAGGGAAATTTCAACCATTAACTCCCACCATAGATAACTTAAACAGGATTAATTACTACATCTCAGCTATTAAACAAATAATTAGTATTTTTATATCATTTTTATTTCAGGAAATAGTAATACAATTTTTTAGAACCTCGAACATGGTTTAGACTGAGCAGTATAATAGTTTTGAGGTGTGGATCACATAGATTAAGATCTTCGCAAATCTATCCCAAGAAACGTTTGATGAACATTTGATCAAATGTGTTTTTTATAGATAGTGCAATCGTATTAGCCACAAAATGTATAATTTCATATTCAATATTTCGTCGTGAATCGAAACACAAAATATTCTTGTGGAAATTTGATTCATATGATTGGTTTTAATAAGTAGTTTATTGAATTGATTCGAATCCAACCGCTAATGGCTGGCGAATTTGATAGGGCTCTGAAAATATAGAACTGTCTGAACAAATAAAGCAGAACCACGAGCTTTGTGCAGGACTAAAGGGAAACGAAATGATTATTTCAAAAACGTAGAACATATGGTCGAATGAGGTCGCGAGGAGTTAGCTTATAAGAAGTTAATATCAAGAAGATACGACTTAAGGCCCATTACAAAGCAAAGGTCCACTACACAAACAGTACTAAATTATCACCACTATATTATTGATAATGCAGTTTCATAATCACTAGATGATAAAAAGGTGTAACCGAATTTTTTTTTTCTATTTTGTTTTCTCCCCTCTGATTGCAATGGCCAAAATATATGACTGATCAGATCATTAACTCCCAAATAGAATTTTTTTTTTTTTCGTTCCAATTATGTAAAGTATTTTGAACTGTTGATGATGGCATCATAATCATCATTATTAATCACCACTACAATTTCCACCACCATGGTCGTCATTATTATTGTTATCATCGTCATGTTCATATTAACTCCTTAATAAAGGACATGCTGGTTCAATATTAGCCGAGATATCTAAGTCTACCACAACTAAACGATACTGTCGCCTCGTTTACAAAATGAACTTAGTGGCTTCAAGTTTTTAGCTACGTCCATTTTCTCCCCAATATTTTTTTTTCGTTTACACAATTCATCTAATTTTTGCCCATAATTGAATTTAAATGGTAAAAGTATAACATTTTTTTTTGAAAAAATAAAAGTATATTATTAGGCTATGATTTCTACTTTCCTAAAAACGGTGTAGCTACTAAGGATGGTACGGATCAGATATCCGGAAAATTTTAGGATATCCGTACCGGATCCAAGGCTTTCAGATATCCGGATTTTGGATATCCGTCTAGATATTAAGATATCCGAATCCGGATCCGTAAAAAATAATAAAATATTTAAAATAATGATAAAATTAAAATTTATATAATAATTTGTAAAAAAAATTGTTATTATAAAAAATATTTTAATTTTATTTAAATTAGTTATATATATATATATATCTCAATATATTAATAAAATATAAATTTTTAATATATTTAACGGATACGGATATCCAGACCTTATAATTTAACGATTCGGATCCGGATCCGGTTTTGACGGATCCAAAATTTTACTATCCGGATCCGGATCTGATTTTTTCGGATATCCAAATTTTCGGATCGGATATATCTCGGATCACATATAATAATTCCACCCCTAGTAGTTATGTCCTGAATGTAGCGTGTATTTTTGTGTGTGGTTGTCTTCTATTGATCAAACCAATACATTTCGTCATCACTTTGACATTATCCATTTGGGGTTCTAAATTTAATCAAGTGTTTTCATGATCTACAAAATCATTTATTTTATTTCTGTTAACAAACAAAATATTTGCTTTATGCTTATACAAAAAAAATTTCGCATGCTATGCACATTAAATTACATGTGCAATTATAAAAGGCATCAGCGGACGTAAAAATAAAAGAGCCATCAGCGTCCTCCCATGCACTTTAATCCTTCTTTTTATTGTTACCCTCCTCACTTAGTTATTTATTTTCTTTCTCATTTTCTTTCCTTTGACAATGGAGGTTATTTTGTGCCGGCGATTTTTAGATCGAAATTCGAACTAATCCTTAAAATTTATAGTAATTTATCATTTAAAACATCTATAAATAAAATTTTAGAAATCTCAGGTACATAAAATTTTAAGTATTTTATCATTTAAAACATCTATAAATAATTAAGTAAAATCGTGATATAACTTTCATATTTGAGAAATCTGTTTCCTAACTTAACAAATATGATAAATCCTCAACAACGCAAATTATTTTCATCTAGGGAAATTTTATCCACATATTATGTCAAACATATTTTGTTATGGACATTATATGAATGACACAAAATAATAAAGAACTTTTTTCGTGAACATAAAATAATATAATTTGTTACTTCATTTTTATTAGTAAGCTGGGTTCCAAATAATTCAAAAACTAGCATAATTGACAATTAGTAAGTAATTTGTTTGATACGTCTTTACATCATCATTTTGGATAAAGACTAATTAGATTATAAACACTAATTTTAAGCTAAATATTTTATTAAATTATGCATAGCCTTGTTCATGGTCAGCCTCAGGTACATAGAAATTGCGAAGACTACCGATGAAAGAAAACAAAATAGGGAAGTAATATATAAAAAAATGTAATATTGGATTTGTGAGTAAGTCTTTGGACTTGTACATTCATTTCGAGATCTATAAAAAGACCAATTCGACATTTTATAATCAACATATTATGAACTATGCCATCTTAATTAGACTAATGAAAACAAATAAGTTTTAACCATTAGCCATTAGATCTTTAACCTTTTCCATCTTTTCAATTTTTTATTCATTACCGGATCTTTCTAGCCTTCTCATAAATAATGGGCGGCACGCTATATGTCTCGAGAAAAAATAACACATGTTTTATATTTTTGCAAATACTTTATTAATTTATTTACGAATGATTCCGTGAATTTGAAAAGACATTATAAGGTCATTTTGAGTTGACCTCTGATTCATATAGGATTCTCTCGTGTTTTTGGGATAGGCGGAACTAAAATCTATATGATTATGTCATTATAACGTTGAGTTTGAAATTAGAATCCAGAGTTTGAGTTTTATTACATTGTTTATTTTTCAACTTATATCACTTTAAGCTATACTCCATTCGTTTCAATATAATAGATGTTTTAGAAAAATATATATTTAAAAAAAAAAATTAAATATAATTATTAAATGGATCATTTTTTGTGATTAATATTTTTTTATAACTCTAAACCAATAGCATTTTAATAAAAATAATTTTTTTTTTTGAAATTTATAATTTATCATTATTAACTAATAAAAAATGTATAGAAAATTTAAAAAAATCTATCTTTTAAAATATTTTTTTTTCTAAAACATTCATCAATTAAAAATGGAGGGAATATTTTTTCAAATCCACATAACAAACTTAAAAGACTTGGCTTGAGTTTATCGTGTAAACAAAGAGATGAACACACGTCGACCCGATAAAAAGCTCGTTAATAGCCACCCGATCATTGACATGATCTCTTTTTTTCTTGACATTGAGAATTAGCTAGTGCTCATATAGTATATTGTTATTTGGTATCTCTTAATATATTTTATTAATAAAATTTCGTACGGAATTGAAATGCTAAATCTATATGTAGACCACTTGTAAACTTAGACAACTGAAATTGTGGGCATTGATTTATTAATATAAGCAAACATGTGCAACGAATCGCGTCAGCCCTCTGTGGATGTTTGGTTGTCTGCCAGAGTTAAAAACGAAATAAAGGAAAAAGATAGGTTGAGAAATTTTCAATTAGTTCTTTAATGAACATATTTTTCTATTCCATTTTAAATCTTTCAAGAAATATTTTTTTTATTATCAAATACTACGTTGATATGATTAAACAAAAATCACACAAACAAACATTTTTACAAATAATTATTAGCTATTTAAAGACTTTTTTAGCATTGATAGTGTTGTTGAATTTAAGTAAGATTGCACATCTCTTTTTTTGCCAATTTAAGTAAGATTGCACTTTGTATCGATTGTTCCATAAAAAAAAAACTTTGTAGTTTGTAGTTTGTACGGATATGAAACGAAAACGTTCTTACAAGTACACATGTTTGAACTCATAGAAAAACTTGAGACGATGAACAAAATGAAGAAATGCAAGAAAGTAGAATACACATTCATTTAACGAGTTCAGATCTTTGATATGAGAATCTTATGTCTTGTTAGAAATCTTTCCTAGAAATTTGGTAAAACTTGAATCACTGATATCACGCATTTTTGCATACATATAAGACTTAAATCACATATGCATTGCAGTATACATGTTTTTTTTTTGCTTTGATTGCTTTTTGGAGGCAATTTTGTTTTGTTTTTTGTTTTTTGTTTTTTGTATATTTCTTTTTTTTTATCAGGTCATATGCATCAATTTCGATGATTTTCGAGCTTCAGTGAGGTGTTAAGAATTTAAGTCTTAAAGTATTAATGTTTTTTCTTGGGTTTATGCTTTATTTTTTTAATTTTGGAATCTAGTTTAAAGTTCTAGAGTTTAGAACTTGGAGTTGGGGTTTAAATTAAAAATATGCACTTTTAATATATATATATATATATATATATATATATATATAATGTGCGATAATGTAGTAGATGTTAATTCAGTGACCACCAAATTGTCTACTGATTCGTCCATGATAATTTGTTAAGTAGAATTATATGTGTGGTCGACGTACATCATCCACCGAATAATGTACTAACTCATAGTGATGATTTCTTTGCCGAAGATAAGACTCGTGTTGATATTTATACTTTCCGAACACATATACGATTGGGAGAATTACTGAAAATAACCTAAAATTTGGTTTTTTTCAGTAAAACTAGATCCCTTAGTTAAAGCAAAAGTAATATGTAGGGGTAGTGAAATTACAGTTACCTCATCAATGACTAAACAAAAACTTTGTACGTGTTTTTACGATTATAACCTTGAGACGCAGATTGAAAGGACCGCACTTTTTTTTTTTTTTGCAACATATAACAATAATAAACAATTATTAATACACAACCACACACGGTCTACAGCTTACACAAGCTCACGGTTTATAATCGCCAAACAACACGTATCGATCGATACCCCCTGGTGTCGATCGATACCCCAACAACAGAAGCAACTCCCGGGTCCTAATCATCCCCTCCTCACCGCCTCGATTCCACGATCACGCCTTATCTTTACCTGCATCGACAAAAGTGATGCATCAACATTAGGCTAACCAAATGCTGAGTGAGATTGATCATCCCAACAACAGGCTATCAAATAAGCACAACAACAGCAATATCAAATAGCCAAACCAAGAATTAATTAACACCAAATAAACTTCCCGGCACGAAGCCACTGGTATCGATCGATACTCCACGGGTATCGATCGATGCCCAACAACACATGACCCCCCAACCAGGGTCCTGGTATCGATCGACACCCCCGCAACACACTGGTATCGATCGATGCCAACACAACACATGACCCCCCCAACCAGGGTCCTGATATCGATCGACACCCCAGCAACACACTGGTATCGATCGATGCCAACACAACACATGACCCCCCCAACCAGGGTCCTGGTATCGATCGACACCCCAGCAACACACTGGTATCGATCGATGCCAACACAACTCGAGTCTATCCACACACAACTCGAGACCACCGCCAAGGGACAGGTATCGATCGATACCCACATGGTATCGGTCGATACTCCCTGCGAAAACCCAAGCACCACCGCGAGATCTCACCCAGAACTCGCCAGGACCACACACATAACACACCAATCAAGCTTAACAACACACACACAAGCTCAATTGCTAACCTTTGGTCCCAACTCACCTTAGACACGATGGAACGAGCTCTAGAAGATCTCTCCTCTTCTCAACAGCTCACGCCCCAGCCAAGCTTCTCCCAAGCTCTCCTTCGAGCTTCTCTCCAAGCTCGAATCCTCTTGATCTCGCAAGATCAAAGCCTCACCAAGCTTCACCAAGCTTCTCTCGCTCTTTCTCTCCTTCTCTCTCTCTCTCTCTCTTTCTCGACCTTCCCTTGGTCTTATCCTTACAAGGACATCCTTTTATACTCGAAAGAAGATAAGAGAAGAAGATAACCACGAGAAAACCCGGCTGGTATCGATCGATGCCTGCCAGTATCGATCGATACCGCCCCCCGGAACAACCCGAATTAATTATTCCTCCACAATAATTAACTCTTCCGGAACACGGGCGTTACAATTCTCCCCCACTAACTTAGATTCGTCCTCGAATCTTCGTTACCGTTCATCTCCCATGAACCGTCCATCTCCAATGAACCCTAATCGTCGCAACGATTACACAACCCTTGGCCAACCCGGCCAACGCAACACTCACACGAGGTCCAAAACTAACCTCCGAGGTTTCCCACTCAGTCCCTATGCTTATGACACCGCGGCATCATATGTACTTATTGCTCAAACACACGCCAACCCCATCACTCAAGACACCGCAGCATCTCCGAGTTCCGAGCATCAGCCATATCCCGCAGGATATCAACCATACCACATCACCCAAGACACCGCAGCATCTCCGAGTTCTGGGTATCTGCCGTACCACTCCACTCAAGAATATAACCTACAAGAGTCTCGATACCCCATACCACTCAATTCTAGGGAATATATCATACGTCTACGATATACTCCTTACGAATCCACGGTATCACGTATTACTCTAGGCTATAAACCTCCCGAGTCTGGGTACATCGGCACTCACACTCTCAAGACACACAGTCCTGCGAGCTATCGGCACCAGAGGAACCAGTCCTCTCAACGAGCAATAAGTCACATATCACTAAGCATTTCGACTGAACTACCTCTCGTGATCCGTGTAAATCCTCGCAAGGCAACACCGGCATCACCCATATTCCATACCCGGAATATCTGGCGTGCATAACCAATAACCCGGTCATCGCACCGCCCACAACAGCAATAAGAATATCCATCTTATCACTCTCTTGCATTAACGCTTTTACCCCAAACGCAATGCGACACCGTGACTCCCAAAGTCACCAATAATAAGAAATACTCATCTTATTACACATCATAATGTAACATCGTTCTACACAACGGAAATACAAAATGATACACACACAGCACACAACTATAACCGAAACTGGAACCTCTCGATGGAACTCAAGCCGCAGCTTGCTTCTGGAACCACTCGTGGAACCACGTTCCATCCTAACCTCTGGCTCCCAAGTTTCCTCCTACACCCCGCCACAGCCCCACAGGACACGCATCATCGGAATCCTCTTCCGACGAAGCTCCTTGACCCTCTGCTCGAGAACTCTCAAAGGTCTCGCCTCAACGGTCATATTGGACTAGAGATCTGGCGGAATCTCAGCCAATACCTCGTCACCCCTATGCAAACACTTCCTCAGCATCGACACCTCGAAGACCTTATGAAATGCTTGCATAACCACGGGTAACTCCAACCGATACACTACCGGTCCCACACGCTCTACAATCCGAAACGGTCCCATATACCTCGGACTCAACTTAGTCACAGCAATGGACCTGTTCGGACCTCTCAGTAAAGCCATCTGGAGATACACACTACCTCCCACCTCAAGCTCTTTCCGCCCCTTATCAGCATAACTCTTTTGCCGATCTTGGGCCTCTTTCATGTTCAGCTGCAAAACCCGGATCTCTTCCGCGGTTTCCTGAACAAAACTAGCACCCAAAGTGCTCCTCTCCCCCACTTGTGTCCAACACAAGGGGGTACGACATGGCCTCCCATACAGAGCCTCATATGGAGCCATCCCACTACTCGCCTGGTAACTATTGCCATAGGCAACCTCCACCAAGCTCAAGTGATCCACCCAGTGACCACCCCCAAACCAGCACACACACCCTCAACAAATCCTCTAGAAACTGGATGGTCCTCTCGGACTGCCCATCTGTCTGAGGATGATACGCCGCTCAAGTGCACTTTCGTGCCCATCTGTCTGAAACGCATTCCAGACCAGAACTCCGCACTCCGCCCTTCTAAGGACAGCTCGCCACTCGGTGATCCATGCTTCCGCAACCAAAGCAACCCGGACCACCCTGACTACCTCTCGAAGCGCTCTCTCGCTTCCACTTCGGTCCTTGCATCGGCTTACCGCCTCTGCTCGGACCGGACTGCTGCTGCACAGATCTCGCCTGAAGACTCGGTGTAACCACTACCACCTCGTCCTTCAGACCCTCCTCCAGCAAAGCCGCAGTCTCAACCAACTCATCAACCGTGCAAAAAGCCCTCACATGCAACGGTTCCTCAAGTCAACCCGAAGACCCATCAGGAATCTCTACACACGGGCCGACTCACTCTCAACCGCTCGTCTAACATAAGACCCGAGCCGGTTGAACTCCACCTCATACTCGCGTACCAACCGATCCCCCTGAGTCAAACTCGCAAGTCTTGACTCGACCCGGTTGAACGCCTCCTGAGGGAAATACTTGAAGTTAAACTCTTCCACAAAATCCGCCCAAGCCATCGCTGCCTGAACTCTCCGTGCTGCCACACCCCTTCCTCAGAGATGCGCATTACCAAAGATCACCTGGTATCCCGCAGGACACCTACTCGAGAGGAAATTCCTCTCTACCCTCCTCAACCACGCATCCGCGTCCTCAGGATTAGCACCTCCAGAGAAGAACTCCGTGCCAATCCTCTGCATCTGCTCCATCATCCTAAGATAGGATGGGAGCTCCCCAGCAACCGCAGCTGCCACCTGAGGCTGCGCCTTACAACCGCCGGAACCACAGGAGCCTGAGCAGGTACCCTCTCTGGTAACCGCTCCAACAACCTCGACGGATCCGCTATGCGATCATCTCGGGCCCGAGCATCACCCGCTGCTACACCCGCGGCACCCGCTGGAACACCAGCCACACTGACACTCACGCCAGCCATACCCTCAGACCCAACTTGACTCGCACGCGACTCCTCGACCTGCTCCCCCGGCCCACGGCCACGACCTCAACCACGCTCTCTAGCCATCTGCACGCGTGCAGAAGCACAAGCTAAGAGAACTACAACAATCATCACAATAAAGATACTCACCATGGAATCCACAAGGCTCGAAGAGGATGATCCTACGACCCCGCACAACACCCAACTAATTCTAGAACCACCAAGGCTCCTAGAACCGTATGGGCTCCTAGAACCGCATAGGCTCTGATACCAAATTGAAAGGACCGCACTTTTTTTTTTTTTTGCAACATATAACAATAATAAACAATTATTAATACACAACCACACACGGTCTACAGCTTACACAAGCTCACGGTTTATAATCGCCAAACAACACGTATCGATCGATACCCCCTGGTGTCGATCGATACCCCAACAACAGAAGCAACTCCCGGGTCCTAATCATCCCCTCCTCACCGCCTCGATTCCACGATCACGCCTTATCTTTACCTGCATCGACAAAAGTGATGCATCAACATTAGGCTAACCAAATGCTGAGTGAGATTGATCATCCCAACAACAGGCTATCAAATAAGCACAACAACAGCAATATCAAATAGCCAAACCAAGAATTAATTAACACCAAATAAACTTCCCGGCACGAAGCCACTGGTATCGATCGATACTCCACGGGTATCGATCGATGCCCAACAACACATGACCCCCCAACCAGGGTCCTGGTATCGATCGACACCCCCGCAACACACTGGTATCGATCGATGCCAACACAACACATGACCCCCCCAACCAGGGTCCTGATATCGATCGACACCCCAGCAACACACTGGTATCGATCGATGCCAACACAACACATGACCCCCCCAACCAGGGTCCTGGTATCGATCGACACCCCAGCAACACACTGGTATCGATCGATGCCAACACAACTCGAGTCTATCCACACACAACTCGAGACCACCGCCAAGGGACAGGTATCGATCGATACCCACATGGTATCGGTCGATACTCCCTGCGAAAACCCAAGCACCACCGCGAGATCTCACCCAGAACTCGCCAGGACCACACACATAACACACCAATCAAGCTTAACAACACACACACAAGCTCAATTGTTAACCTTTGGTCCCAACTCACCTTAGACACGATGGAACGAGCTCTAGAAGATCTCTCCTCTTCTCAACAGCTCACGCCCCAGCCAAGCTTCTCCCAAGCTCTCCTTCGAGCTTCTCTCCAAGCTCGAATCCTCTTGATCTCGCAAGATCAAAGCCTCACCAAGCTTCACCAAGCTTCTCTCGCTCTTTCTCTCCTTCTCTCTCTCTCTCTCTCTTTCTCGACCTTCCCTTGGTCTTATCCTTACAAGGACATCCTTTTATACTCGAAAGAAGATAAGAGAAGAAGATAACCACGAGAAAACCCGGCTGGTATCGATCGATGCCTGCCAGTATCGATCGATACCGCCCCCCGGAACAACCCGAATTAATTATTCCTCCACAATAATTAACTCTTCCGGAACACGGGCGTTACACAGATAGACTTCATATAGCAGTCTACATGTAGTCTTCTCATGAAATATGCTCTGTAATTTAACTTTATATTTAAATAATAATAAAAAATATTATGTTATAAATTATGAGGTTTTAAAAATTTATTATACTAAGTTATGATGTTTTAAAAATCAAAAATTCATAAAATTTGATCAGATTAACCAAGGAAATCGGCATTTATAGAAGTCTGCTAAACCGAAATCTATTGAAATAAATTTACCTAACCGGGAATTTTACTCCATCATATATAGAGGAAGTAACCCTAATTATGTAAAAAAATCTTGCCTCTCTCAAACGGCGGTCTCCCTCTCTCCCTCATCTCTTTGTGCTCTCTCTCTCTCTCGCCTCTCTCTCTCTTGTTTAGATCTAACATTCTTCCTTTTATCTGGGTAACTAAATGACTATTGTTTCTATTTTTTTGTAGGAGAAGGAGTTGATCTCTTTAAAACGTGGATTTTGCTCTTTTTCCAGATTCATAGAGTTTGCTCTTTTTCAGATTTGTGGATTTTGATCTTTTTTTTCAGATTCGTGGATTTTTGTTTGTTAGTTAGATTTGATTTTTCTGATGTTTGATCTTTGCTTCATCTCTCTGATTTTTTTGTTTGTCGTTTGTTAGTTATATTTGATTTGATTTGTTAGATAGATTAGATTAGATTTTTTTGTTAGTTAGATTTGATTTTTTTCCAGATTTTTTCGTTTACAGACTTTATTTCCAGACTTCGTTTTCCAGACTTCGTTTTCCAAACTTCGTTTTTCAGACTTCGATTTTAGACTTCGATTCCAGACTTCGATTCCAGACTTCGTTTTCAGACTTCGTTTTCAGACTTCGTTTCTAGACTTCGTTTCCAGACTTCGTTTCCAGACTTCGTTTCCAGACTTCGTTTCCAGACTTCGTTTTTAGACTTCGATTTCAGACTTCAAATTCACAGATTTCTCATTCATATTTATTTAATGACTGCAGACTTCACTTCCCATCATAAATGCCATGCACTTGGAATGACATTACGATCGACCTTGTGTGATGCCAACATCAAACCGGAACTTGACAAAATGATGTAACATTGTTCTGAAACAGGTGTTTGTAATGACTAAGATATTATTGTGGGAGATTTTTTTGTGACTATTAATAGGGCTGAAAGTTTTTGTAAACTATCAATGGAACTTGAAAAAATGATGTAACATTGTTCTAAGGCAGGTGTTTTGTAATGACTAGGATTTAACATCATAACAACAAAAACAAAAGAAACAAGTTCAAAGTGCTTAATTGCATAACAAATAAAAATTGGTTCAGAGTGCATAACAAATAGAAATTGGTTTAGAGTGCATAACAAATAGAAACTGGTTCAGAGTGCTTAATCGCATAACAAATTAAAACAACTTCAGAGTGCATAACAAATAGAAACTGGTTCAGAGTGCTTAATCGCATTACATGAATGAATCTGGTAATGAATAAGTTAACTCCACCAACTCAATTTTCTTGTCTAGCATATAATCATGTGTGTACAACCATCACTCAAAAAGAACATTCTCCCTCTGCGATTATCCACCACAAAATGCCACGACCAGTCTTTAAACATCCATTCTCCGTAAACAACAGGTAGGTTAATATATTCCGTAAACAACATGTAGGTTAACCATTTCATGTAAGAAAAACAAGAACAAACCCCATTAGCATTCGTGATTACAAACCATAATTCAATGAAATAGTACGTAGTAGACTTCTACCGAAAGTCTTCTATTATGAGCTTAAAGTCTAGTCAATCAAAAAAAATAATTCACTCAATATTATGGATTTAAAACACACCAGACTCATACAACAGCAAAAGTACTAGTAAAAATACATACTAGAACTAAAAAAGGTCAAAGATTAGTTATAAATATGTTCTAAATGAGTTTTTTTAAAAAACATTACACAGTAAACTTCTATGAGAAGTTGACAAAGAAGACTTCCAAATGAAGTCTTCTATTACGAGCTAAATGCCTAATCAATCAACAAATTTGATTCACCCATATCTAGTTAAAACACATAAAATTCATACAACAGCAAAAAGACTAGTAAAAATACATATTAGAACAAAAAAAGCTTAAAGATTCGTTATAAATATGCTCTAAATGAGTTTTAAAAAAAACGTTACATAGTAGACTTCTATGAGAAGTTGACAAAGAAGACTTCATTTGAAGTCTACATAAATTCTTAGAAGTCTGCGTGTGAAGTCTACTGTGGAACAAGTTATTTTTGCATTTGACCAAACTGTTGACTTTATAAAAGTAGACTTCTTCATGAAGTCTGCTGAAAAATAGGTTAATTTTTCATTTGACCAGAATCTCATCAGTATTTGACTTTTAAAGTAGACTTCATTTGAAGTCTACGCTGTTAAAGAAGACTTCTAATGAAGTCTACGTCGTTAGAGAAGACTTCAGACTGAAGTCTACTGAAAATGGGTCACTTTTGCAATTCAAATACTGAAAGTAGACTTCAAACGAAGTCTACGAAAAATAAGGTTAGTTTTGAGTTTGACAAAAAATATTCATTGCAGACTTCGTTTGAAGTCTACTTCAGTTTTTGAAAAAATAGACTTCTTTTTTAAGTCTACTCTAAATTTGTAGACTTCATATGAAGTCTACTCAAAAAAAGTTTTTTTTTTTTTTAAGTTTGAAATTTTTTTCAAACGCAAAACTAACTTTCATAAAAAGTCAAAATTTTGGTCAAATACCAAACTGACTTTAAAAAAAACTTCTCTTGAAGACTTCTCCAGAAGACTTCAGATGAAGTCTGCCATATAAAAGTCAAAGTTTGGTCAACTACAAAAGTAACCTCTCTTTTTCGGAGACTTCATATAAAGTCTACGGGTGATTTTTTTGTTTTCAAAGGATAACTCACAGACTTCACCTGAAGTCTCCAGACTTCACCTGAAGTCTCCAGACTTCACTTGAAGTCTTCTTACAAAAACGAAAAAATAGTCAATTGCAAAACTAACCTATGGTTGACTAGGAGACTTAAAATGAAGTCTACGATGAAGAGTAGACTTCAAAATGAAGTCTACTATCGCAAAACAGATCTGAAAATTAACGAAAATGAAGTGAATAATTACCTAGATCCGGTTTGAGGCTATTTTGAGCTTCGTCGAGTGCCCAGAACACTGTGATTAACCAATATCAAAGAATTCCAGTCCTTTTTATGCAATAGCTACCGAAACAAGTAAGATCTAAGAATTTTTAAATTTTAAAAACGAAAATGAGAGAGTTTTTTGGATGAAAATGGAGAAAAAATGGAAGATTATGAGGTTATGAGCATAAAGATGAGGAGTTAGAGCAAAAAAAATTGGTTGGAGAAGCATTTAGAGCTCGAAATTGGTTGTTCATGGTGGTTGAGAAAATTGAAGAATATGGCATTTTCGTAAATAAGTGGATATCCAAAGGTGTTTTGTGTATTTTTCAGAATGTAGCAGACTTCAAAAGACTTCAAAAGAAGTCTACTCATTTTTTCAAAATGGCATTTTCGTAAATATCGCAAGCTGGAAGGGTGTAATGGACACAAAATGGCATTTGTTGAGGAGAAGGAAAAATAGGTTATGTTTGGGTTTGACCTCAAATTTTAGGTCATTTTTGCAAGTGCCCCTATACCATATGTATTTATTTTCTAACATGATACTAAGCCCAGATTAATTCCATAAAATTCATCATCCTGATTACACGCTTACAATTTTTATAAGAACGTGGAGAAGTGGCCAAACGGAGTCGAACCCAAAAAGTAGATCACATACCCATATCAGCTGATTTTTAGACTTTTTAATTTTTAGACTTTTTTTTTATTTGTAGCAGTTAGGGATATATATTGATATAATAAGGACACGAGGAGAGTGGTGGGATATGCAAATAGTAATTCTTTATCAAAAAAAAATGCAAATAGTGATGAGTTTTTACCACCAAAACAAAAAAATAGTGCAATGCGGCATCGAAAGAGAGATGAGAAATAGTTGGAATACTTGTCTGCTGCTTTTGAGTTCTGACAATAGTATGGCTTTATGTTTCTTTCGTATCTTTCTTGAAAGTAATAACTTAGGAGAATCGATTGCAAGTGTATGAACACATTTCGTGTCCACATTTCAAATTGTTTGTTTTTTTTTGACAACTTTCCAAATAACTAATTAGTCTGTGATTTACTCCATTTTTGACAGTTTACTTTTTTTTATCCTTATGAAAACCACGTCCCAAACAAAGGTTTTTTTTTTATTTGTGAAAACTAGATTTTTAATTTACTGCATAATTATATGTGTGTGTGAGTTTGAGTATATATAAGCTGGGGATTTTAGCTTATTCCCACATGAACTATTCGTCTCCTGATTATTCATACACGAGGTATAGAGCAATGCCAAAACCATCATAAACTATCTTTTATTTTTAATTTACTACATGAATTTTTGAGAAGTGGTCAATTTCATCAAAACCGTAAACGGAGTCAGTTTTCCGTTAACGGTTTCCAACGTGGCTGACATGTGGCATAGCGGTTTGGTCTGGTTTGACATTAAACCGATTTTTTTTTAAAAAAATTTCACAGGCCAAACGACGTCGTTTTGGTCTTATACTCACGATTCAAACAGACCAAACGACGTCGTCTTTCAATTTGGGGGAAAATTAGATTTAGGGTTCTAAGGGGAGTCGCGATTCGAGAGTAGAGAAGAAGAGAGGAAGAGGCGAGTGGAGGAAGAGGCGGCTCGAATCAGGCTCGACGTGTGGATGTTGAATCAAATCGATTAACACGAAGAATTGTGTTTCCCAAGTTCGCAGAGGTATTTTCGTGGGTTGGAATTGTGTTTCCCGAGTTGGAAAACGAGGTAAGTCAAGTTTGATTTATATGAAATTCTTAGTTTTTAGTAGACATGAGATCGATCTGGGTTGTTTCCAGAGTTAACTTGCTACTTTTTGCAGTGATTAAGTAGACAGACCGATTAATTTATGTTGTTACTATGGTGGAAAGTTTGAGATGGTTGAAGGGAAACTTCTCTACATTGGTGCTGGTTATCGGAATATTGAAGCTCGTCCATCCGGGTTGTTTACAGAGCTAATGAATAAGATACCGATGAGTTTGTATGGTCAGAGAGTATGGTATAAGGTCCCTTTTGACGAAGTAGAGGACCGGAAATTACTGTGTAATGGTGACCACAACTTTAAGAAGATGTGTGAAGCTGCAATGTGGACCAACGTAATTGATATATTTTTGGAGCCTGATGTGGTTGAGAGAGATGAGTCACATACTGAGATTGAGAGAGAGGAGCCTGATGCTATTAAGAGAGATGAGCTTGCTGAGTTTGAGAGAGATGAGCCTCAGAGAGATGAGCCGGAGAGAGATGAGCCGGAGAGAGATGAGATTGAGAGAGATGAGCACCAATTTGATGAAGAAGCAAGGGTTGAAAGGAATGTTGCAGATTTCGTTGACGAAGTTATTGATGAGTATGCTACACATGTGTGCTCAGATGATGATGAAGATGGTATCGCGACAGAGGGTTATTTCAAATATGAGAAAGGCAGTGGTGAACTGAAGTTAAAACAAGCTTTCGACAGTTTAGATGCTTTTAAACAAGCTATGGTAGACTATGTGTTAAAACATAGATGGAATGTGAAATATATACGTTGGGAAAAAGACAAATCTGAGTTGAAATGTGCAAGTGAAGTTGAAAAAGGAGAGGAAGCTTGTTTGTGGAGGATTTATTGTTCTTATGAAGAACCAAATCAAAAGTGGTTGGTTAAAGTATACATCAAGAGACATACTTGCAGTAGGAATGGGCATTCGAAGCTACTTACTCAAGAGGTCATTGCTAAGCTATTTTTGAATGATGTAAGGGAAAATCCCAACTTTATGCCAAAAGCTATTCAAGCTGAAATTCAGAAGCGTTGGGAGTTGATTGCAACAATAGACCAGTGTAGAAATTCAAAGAAAAAGGCATTATAAATGATCCAAGAGGAGCACGCCTTACAATTCTCAAAGCTTAGGGACTACCGGGTTGAGCTATTACGGTAACTTTCAAAGTTTTTACATGTTGATCTTCAATTTTTTTACTTCTTACATTTTCTGCGTTCTTAGTTTTTAGTTCTTACATTCTCTGCATTTTGTGGTTGTCTTTCCTAGGTCAAATGAGGAGTCTACGGTAGAACTGGAGACAATCCAGGGAGCTAACGGAGAAGATGTTTTTTACAGATTTTATATCTGCTTTGCTGCACTGAAGAAGACATGGTGCTCTCATTGTCGCCCTATCTTTAGTATGGATGGATGCTTCCTTAATTGCACAACAAAAGGCCAGCTGTTGGCTGCGGTTGGGAGAGATGCAAACAACCAAATGTTCCCCATTGCTTGGGCTGTTGTTGACGTGGAGAATGAAGACAATTGGAGATGGTTCATTGAGAAGCTACGTACGGATCTAAATCTTCAAGATGGTGATGGATTCACAATTATATCAGATAGGCAGAAGGTATTTCATGATTTAAAACTTCTGGATTGTGATAATTTGCATTGCTATGATTTAATTGAATGTTGTGTTAGATCTGATTTAAAACTTTTGGATTCACAACTTCTGGATTGTGATTATTTGCAGGGCTTATTGAATGATGTGTTAGCTCTGTTACCAAAGGTTGAGCATAGGATGTGTGCAAGACACATTTATGCGAACCTAAAGAAGAAGCATCCGAATAGGGCTGATATGAAAGGATTATTCTGGAAGGTTGCAAAGAGCTACAACAAGCCACAATACGATAAAAGGGTCGATGCAGTAAAGGCATATGACATGAAGGTATATGAGTCAGCATTTGAGGTGAAGATGCTTCTGCGTACTTGCACATGTCAGAAGTGGGAAATGTCTGGATTGCCTTGCCGTCATGCCCTGAAGGTTATTTCACAGAAGAAACGCAGACAAGAGGATTATATGGCTGACTGTTACCTCACTTCAACGTGGAAAAAGCAGTATGAAACACCAATTTGTGCGGTGCTTGGTGTAAACTTCTGGGAACAGACTGATGAGGCTGTTATTGTGCCACCACCAACAGTAGAAGATCCAACAAAAAAGGGAAGAAAGAAGATTCATAAACGGATCAAAGGGAAGAATGAGTCTCCAAGTAAGAAAAAGACAAAGGAGAGGCATGAATCGCCTACTAAACTTTCAAGAGAAAGAAGAATCATACATTGTGGAAGATGTGGTGAGAGTGGACATAACACAAGAAAGTGTCAGAATGTTGTAGTTGCTCTTCATCGACAACCAAAAAAGAAGAAGGTCACAGAAAATCGATCTGAATTTGGTGAGGGATCAAGTCAACCAATGCAAAGCCAAGTGTTAGACTAATCTTATAGTAAGCCTCTGTTTAAAATTTCAGTCTGCTTAGATGCTGGTTTTTATTTAGGTTTCAGATGCTGGTTTTTATTTAGGTTTTGATTCAGGTTTATGTTTATTATTGTTTTGCAGGGGTTAAAAGAGGGAATGGACTCTCGGATGTGTAGGATTTTTTGGATTTACACGCGAAGGATGTATTTTGGATTTACACGTGATGTATTGACTTAGGTTCATGGATGTATTATTGTTTTGGATTTACACGTGACTCTCAGATGTATTATGGATGTATTGACTCAGGTTCATGGTTAATGGATGTATTGCTCATGTTTATGCAATTCTCGTTTTAGCTGCATTCATGTTCAATTATTTGATTTCGTTTTAGCTTATGCAAAAAGACACTCACTCCTTAACAAAAGACATTACAAATGACTCAAACATTACAAACGACTAAATTTGATCACAACACACATTATTCTAGTTCAACAAACAAGCTACATCACAAACTGGTACAAAAAAAAACATCACCACAACACACACAACCATGTTCTTTAAACCTCTTAGCTCCATCTTGCAATCTTGTATCTCCTTTTCAAAACCCTGTAGCTCCTTCTCAAAACCGCCTACAACAGCTTCACAAGTCCGAGTCTCCATTTTAAGATTTTCAATCTCTGATTCCCAAACTTGTTAACTCTTCTCTACGGTCAATGAAACTCTTTCAAGATCATCAATTTTCGGTATCATATCCTCAATCTCTTCAAACATTGCTTCATCCGTCCATTTGAACAAATGATATCGATTATTCTACAATATACAAATTTAGAGAATATTATAACCCTTTAACAGTTCATCACATCACAAATTGCAGTTGAAAATTAAGCATTCTCATTAGTGAATCTAATTACCCAGAATGTTGATGTTCATGCACTACACCAAAACAGGGTTTTTACTACTGCAAAAACAGTCGGTAATCAGTAGCAAAACATCCTGTTACGACTGATTACCGACTGATTTATGAGGTAGGTAAAAGTCTAGTCGCAAAAAAAACCAGTCGCAAAATGGCTACTGATTTACGACTGATATTAGACGGTCACTATTCAGTCGCTAATCAGTAGCAAAATTTTACGACTGATTAGTGACTGAATAGCGACTGAATTTTGCTACTACAGCCGTAGTCGGTAATCAGTCGTAAAATTTAGCTACTGAATTGCGACTGATTATCTACTACTTTAGCTACTGATTTGCTACTGGTTTGTGATTTTTTCAACGACTGATTTGCTACTGGTTTATAATTTTTTTACGACTGATTTAACTATTCAGAAGCAAAATATAGCTACTGATTAGCGACTGATATATTGTTTAAATTAAAAAAAAATCAATTTATTAATATAAATGTAGACTAATTACATATAAAAACATTCAAGTTTACAAGTCATAATCAAACTTCCAAATCCAATATTCCTAGAAAGCATTTGTGTAACGTATGGTAACTCTCTTCCAATGGCTCTCTTCATAGCATCACTCCGCTCCTCTCTAATGTAGCAATCACCTCCTTTGCAAGCTATCATTAGGCGTATATATAACTGCACAAAAACGATATTCAATCAACAAGACTATGATACGATAAGCAGACACAAACAAGTAACATTTGAACATGGTTAAGTTTCATGACAGTATTTTGTATGGTACAGTTACCTCATCTGCAATGACCGCGGCTCGAGGGATCTCAATCATCTGCAATGACAGTATGACCCGTTTCAGCAAATACTTTCTTTGCAACTTTCCAGTTTACAACAACTTGATGACCATATTCCTGTCATATTATCATCTTCTCAGTTAAATGTTTATTCTTTGGTTTCTTAGTTTTGTTGCAAGAGTATAACAATACCAAACGAGTTGTTGATAATTGTTAGATAAATTATACAAAGGAAATATTCACTTACTGTCAAGTACAAAATGATATGGATGTAAGTCAATGAAGAGAGGAGGTACCTGCACGATTAAATTCAACAATGATTTTGTAAATTTTAGTAGCGACAAAGAAATGCTAATGGGAGAATAGAGTATTAAGCTAGCTTACCATGCTAACAGTTTCCTGCCTGGTTTGTTGTTTATACTCACTTAGTCACTTGTTGACTTTAAGGAATACACCATTGAAAATCTGCATTACATAAAGCCCAAAACTCAAACATTATTACAGTTTATGGAAACCACATAATAAAACTTTTTTTTTGTCTATACAAGTAGACACTAACTACCAATCAGAATTACTTAATAATTGTTTACTATCTCAAAAATCAAACATAAGAAATAATAATGGTCGAAAGAAAAGAAATGGTATCTGACTCTCATAGTCCAAACCTAATTGACTTGTCTACACAAGTTTAGACAGAAAAAACAAAACAAAAGACAAACCTGTCTCAAGGTCTCAAACGCAAGAGCTGCAGAGTCTTCTTGATCTCAAACGCAAGAGCTGCAAATTCAAGGAGCAAAAGATAAGAAAACTATAACATAACATCTCATGGAAATGCTAAAACTTTCATAAACAACACACATACCCACGGATGATGAACAAAAGCTTAGTTTCAGGGTCGACATAGAAACCTCCTTTAAGTTGAACAATAGGAAACATAAGTTATAACTCAGAGAACTTGTTCAAGCTCACAAAAACCACTATCAAACTTTGCTGGCCTATAAGATGCATATAAGATGAGAGTAAAAGAGAGAACCTAGTCGTGGAGAAACATGTGGTTGTAAATGCTTCTTGACATCAAGAAGTTGCAGATTCATTAGTCTTCTGCTTTGAAACTCAAGAGCTTTTTCTTCAAACCTCCTTCTCTAAAAATCAGTCAATCTCAAAATCTTTCCAAAAATATAAGGTTCTCACAGATAATAAAAACAGATCTGTGTTTCCTTGGTCATTCCGGTTAAAACCTAAAAATTAGAACGACACAATCCTAGAAAGACATACTTATTAAGCACAGATCAAACTTAAGTTTGTATAAGTTCAGAATGTAAATGAAACGAGATGGCTCTCGAAATACCTCCAGGTCGAGATCGGAGCATGTTACTTCACCAATTTTTCTAAAAATCAGAAACAACAGATGTCGCCGGCGAAGGTGAGTTGGGGAGCTGATTATTTGCCGATTCAGCCAACAGACGGATCTGACCCAAGCTCTTCATCCCCCGAATCCCTATCTTCTGCATTTTCAGAATCGCCGGCGAAGGTGAGCTGCGGAGCTCGTCCTTTCCGGAAAGCGGAAGGCTCATCGAGAGACGGTGGAGGCTATGATTGGCGGAAGTTTTGGAAGAGATAAGAGCAGGAGACAAGAAAATAGGGGTTTCGAGAGAGAATGGGAGAGGAGGATCTCGAATTAGGGTTTGATTTGGGAGAAAATGTTTTTCCCAGACTTAGAGAAATTAGGGAAATGTCGGAAAGGGAAAAAAAATATGGGTTTCGTCCGTTGGATTTATTATATCAATGGTAGATGATAAATCAAAGTGTAATCTTTGTCTCAATGGATTATCGAATCAAAAATAAGCTTTCATTATATTGTCATTTAGTTAGATTTATTCTTAAAAATAATTATAAATACATAGTTTAAAATTGGTTTTATGTAAAGTATATATGTAAATGGTGTAAAATATTGGTTTTATGTATATATAATGATTATATTTTGATTTTATGTTTTATGATTTAACTTCTATGGTTAAAAGTTTAAATTTTTAAGGTTTAGAGTTTATGATTTAGGGTTTGGAGTATAGATTTAAAGTTTAGGGTATGGGGTTTGGGGTTTAGGTTTAAGAGTTAAGGTTTGAAAAAGATTTATAAAACTTGACTTTTTTATAAGTGTTGGATCTTAGTTTTGGAGTATATTATAGTAATTTATTATAAGTTTAAAGTTTAGGGTATGGGGTTTGGAGTTTAGGTTTAAGAGTTAAGGTTTGAAAAAAGATTTATAAAACTTGACTTTTTTATAAGTGTTGGATCTTAGTTTTGGGGTATATTATAGTAATTTATTATAAGTTTAAAGTTTAGGGTATGGGGTTTGGGGTTTATGTTTGCAAAATATTTATAAAACTTGACTTTTTTTATAAGTGTTGGATCTTAGGTTAAGAATTAAGGTTTGAAAAAGATTTATAAAACTTGATTTTTTTATATGTGTTGGATCTTAGTTTATGATTTAGGGTTTGGAGTTTAGGGTATGGGTTTTGAGGTTTAGGTTTAAGAATTAAGGTTTGAAAAAGATTTATAAAACTTGACTTTTTATAATTTGTTGGATTTTTTTTTTTTAACATGGGATGATCCCATGCCTATGGAAGAGCATAGACTAATCCCCATGGAGAGTGATACCGATGAGTAGCCCACTCCCGGGTTTTTTAATGGGCTTAACATGACATCATTTCGGCTGGCCAAATGGAATGATGTGATAATTCCGCGCTTGGGGAGAGTTTTGGGGTATAGTATAGTAATTAATTATAAGTTTAATGTGTTAATTTTTTGTATATTATTTGATATTTATGTGTAAGATCTAGTTTACAATATAAGATTTAGAGTTTATGATTAAGGGTTAGAGGTTTAGGGTTTAGGGTTAAGGCTTGTGGTTGGGTTTAGAATTTATGATTTATAAAATGATTATATTTAAAAAATGTGTAAGTGTTGAATTTTTTGTATATTATTTGATATTTATGTGTAAGATTTAGTTAAAAAATATATAGAAAATTTCCCGACTGATTCCTGACTGCAAACCAAATTAGGTACACCAACCATCAAATGAAATCCACGTGATTTATAACTAATTTTTTGCTACTGTTTTGCTACTGATTTGCTACTGTTCTACGACCCACCGAATTCAGTAGCAAATCAGTCGCTAAAATTACTACTGATTAGCTACTGCATGTTTCCGACTACAATTCAGTCACTAATCAGTCGTAAAATGGCTACTAATTAACGACTGTAATTTTTAGTCACTAAATACCTACTGATTTGTGACTGTTTGAAAATACTCGCAAATCAGTCGGAGATCAGTAGCGAAACAGTCGGTAAATTTACCGACTGCCTAATCAGTAGCAACAATCAGTAGCAAAAACCCTGTTTTGGTGTAGTGATGATGAAATGAAGTGATGAGACAAAGCAAAATACGATAACAAACCACAACAATCATTACCTCCTCTCCAAATCGACAAGAATGGAAAAGCCTTCCTGGGTTAGTCTTAGTTTTTGATGTAAGCAATATTACACGTTCACCACATCGACAATGGGTTGGGATCCCTCTTCCTCGATCACCCATACTCACACGTCGAGCCTGATTCGAGCCGCCTCTTCCTCCACTCGCCTCTTCCTCTCTTCCTCTCTACTCTCGAATCGCGACTCCCCTTAGAACCCTAAATCTAATTTTCCCCCAAATTAAAAGACGACGTCGTTTGGTCTGTTTGAATCGTGAGTATAAGACCAAAACGAAGTCGTTTGGTCTGTGAAATTAAAAAAAAAATCGGTTTAATGTCAAACCAGACCAAACCGCTGTGCCACATGTCAGCCACGTCGGAAATCGTTAACGGAAAACTGACTCCGTTTACGGTTTTGATGAAATTGATCACTTCTCAAAAATTCATGTAGTAAATTCAAAATAAAAGATAATTTATGATGGTTTTGGCATTTCTCTATATCTCGTGTATGAATAATCAGAAAAAATTAGTTCATGTGGGAATATGCTAAAATATCATATAAGCTGAGATGCAAGATTCTCAATACCTACAAATCCACCAGGAATATTGGTGATTCAGATATAGGATAAAAAACATCTAGTGGACTAAAATCAAACATACATAAATAAATAAGTTTTATGGAGTGGACTGTTCCAACGTAATTTCAATACATTAATGCGATTAAAAAATATAAAAATATAACATAAAGGGAAAGTGTACAACATACCTTTTTATATACTCCCCAAAATGGCTTGTTAATTTTCCATCACCAAAATCTCCGTTTGATACAGTGGAGGAAAACTAAACCACAATACCTATTTTTATTGAATTTTCTTATGACTTGGCCACGGTTCTATATATATTATAAGTGCACACTTTAATTATATGATCTATAAATATGTGTGTATATATTCGCATATCAGCATATCATGTGTGTTTATTGATTATAATAAATTTACAATGACTGGATTCGAGATTCCAAAAGCACACCGGATCTGATCGTGAACAAAGAAAGCCAAGGTTCATATATTCTAAGAGCATTAAAGGAATCACCACTTTTGTATTTTAGTCGCATCATATGTTGAGATCAAAGCTAATTTATATAATTCATTTCATGCAAGCATAAGCATTGATCCTGCTTTAACTCCTGCTCAGTCAAACATGATATTAGTATATGTTAGGACTCTTAGATTCTAAAGGCGTCGACTTTCCTTAGGAGAAGACCAAACAAACTGAGATATGTAGCTGTTTCACGAAGAAGACGATGAACAGTAAAAACAGATAGTAAAACAGAGTATGATGCAGAAGATAAAACAGGAGCACACACAGAACTTTAACGAGTTCACGCCCGTTAATGAGGGTCGCTACGTCTCGCCGAGACTCTCCTCAGAATCCACTAGAACCAGTATAGTGATTACAACAAGAAGCTACAAGTGATCCGCCTAATACCCTTCACTAGTACTTAGACTCACTCTGTACCACTTCCTGTGCTAGAGAAAACTCAGAACAAGTTTATACTTACTGATTTTCTCTCCTCTCACTAAAACGTTCTCTGGTTTTCTTAGCTCTCTCTCTCTCTAAACCATAAGCACCTAATTTATAGTGTAACAAACTAGGGCTTCATGTGCCAACTCCAATCTCCCAAAAGTGCTTCTTCAAACGCTGAAGGTGCAGTCTTGTAGCAGCAACTGAAACAGCCAAACAGGGCTTTCCTTTTTGGGCACAAGCAGACAGAATGTCCTTAAAGCAGAAAAGAAACGTTGTTTGGTTGTTTCTGCAACTTCCAGTTCCCTTTGCAGTGTGGTCCCAACAAGTAACTCAACTATGGTTTAGTCTACACCAACCATGGTTAGTCTTTAGCAAGTCTTGATTGTCTTTCAAATCTGCTTGCTCAGCACGTTATCACTCCACAGTATAAGTATCTCATGTTAAGGATTGGATAATTGGTTAGAAATTCTAGAATATATATGTGCTTAAATTCCTTGTTGTAGATCCAATTAGTTACCTATGCTAGAGCATAACATGTGTTTATCGCGGTTTACAACTCATCCTTAATTAGAAGCTTTTAATTATCGATCTTCGATTTTTATTGTTTCGATGGATACTTAGATTTTCTCTGCACGCTCTTCCTTGTTGATTTAATGCTGATTTGTTCAGTTCTGATCTGATTTATGCGATTTGTTGAAATCTTTATTTGGCCTGTGAGAAAATCCGAGAGAGAGAATAATTTGTTTGAGTCTCGAGTTTTTGAATTTTCAAATGAGATGGTTTACGTATATGTTAAGTTTCATGACCCGTGTATACTATACTTAGGTCTCTTTTAAACGTTTGTTCTGGGATTCTAATACGGTACTTCGAGATGATAGTTCTGAAAGAATTTAGAGAGGAGAGAATCAATGAAATGTATTTATGTATATCCATTGAAAGAGAGACATATGCATATATATCGAAAGAGAGTTTCTTAATCTATGATATCTACACGATTAAGAGTGAATCATCGGTTTAATGTGATTGAAATCACATCCCTGATATCTTGTGATTGATCGTGATATACGAGATATCCTAATACCCCTCCAAGGTGGATCATGCAGATTTCGGATGCTCAACTTGGACCAAAAAATATAGAACTCGTTTGCACCTAGAGCCTTTGTGAAGATATCCGCCAACTGAGCTTTCGAGGGAACATGTGACAGAGAAATCTCACCATTTGTAACCTCGTCGCGAACATAGTGACAATCAAATTCAACATGTTTTGTTCTTTCATGAAACACCGGATTCGTAGCGATATGAATCGCCGATTTACTATCACAATAAACGAGCATAGGCTGATCATGGGATCCACCAAGACTGATCAATACTCGTTTAAGCCATGTGAGTTCTTGTACCAGAAATCGCATCGCTCTATACTCCGCTTCAGCTGAAGAAAGACTAACCGTGGGTTGTTTGGTTGTTTTCCAAGATATTGGAGAAGTACCCAGTTGAATGAAATACCCAGTTACGGACCGCCTAGTTATGGGGCAGCTTGCCTAATCGGAATCACACCAACCATTCAACCTCAAATCAGAATCAATTCTAAGTAGAATACCTTGGCCAACGTTACCTTTCAAGTATCTAACAACACGAAGTGCTGCTGCCCAATGATCTTGGCGTGGTGTTTGCATAAACTGGGCAAGAACATGAATCGAGTATGACAAATCAGGTCTGGTCACAGCAAGGTAGATAAGTCGTCCAATCAAGCGACGATAAGCTTCAGGCTTCTCTAGAAGCAGTGATTCAGAAAGCGCTAGTTTGTTGTTCTGTTATAGAGGAGACGTCGCTGGTTTTGATCCCAATAAGCTCACTTCATTAATTATATCAAGTGTGTACTTCCGTTGGCAAAGATATATACCTTCCGAATTTCTAGCCACCTCAATTCCGAGAAAGTACTTGAGAGGACCAAGATCCTTCATACGAAAACATGAGAACAAATATTTCTTAAAACTTTTTGTTATCTCCTTAGTGTTTCCCGATATAATCAGATCGCCCACATAAATGAGAACGTTGAGCACCGTTGACCCTTTCTTGTAAGTGAACAACGAGTAATCAGACAATGATTGTTTAAATCCATATTGCATCAGCGCGTTGCGGAATTTCTCGAACCAACATCGAGGTGCTTGCTTCAGGCCATAGAGAGATTTTCGCAAACGACACACTTTATTGGCTGGAGCTTTAAATCCAGGTGGGGGTTTCATGTAGACTTCTTCGTCTAAATCGCCATGAAGGAAGGCATTATGCACATCCATCTGATGAACATCCCAGCCTTTACTAGCAGCAACTTGTAAAAACAACCGAACTGTTCCCATTTTCGCCACTGGAGCAAAGGTTTCACCATAGTCAACTCCTTCAACCTGTTTGTTCCCAAGAACAACCAATCGAGCTTTGTACCTTTCAACGGAGCCATCTGAGTTATGCTTGATTTTAAAAACCCATTGTGAGCCGATTGCTGTTTTTCCTGGTGGTAAATCCTCCAATGTCCATGTATTGTTGTCTTCCAGAGCAACGATTTCTGTTCCCATAGCACCTCGCCAGCAAAAATCACGAACTACTTCTCGGTAAGTATTGGGTTCAATCGCAGCTGCCGCCGCAGCAATAAACGCTTGTTGCTAGGAAGAGAAACGAGAACAACTTTCGTATTTAGAAATCTGATAGAGCACTGTAGGAGAATCAGAGTTGACATTGTTCTACTTCACAATTGTCGTATTTGTCACAAAATTCTTCAAAGTGACCGACTTTATCTTTTTTCGATGACCGCGACCGAGAACTTCCACCTGAGGATCTTCTTCGACGGCGGGAGCTACCGCGTGTATGCTATCAACGGTATTATCGGCCGCCGGTGAGACAATAGTCGGAGTCGGATCTGATGGAGTAGTCGATGTTGAAGATGACGCTGTGTCGAGAATAGTATCGTGATCTTCTACACTTAATATTGGGGCATTATTTGATACCAAAGAATCAGTTATGGGCTCAATTTGATGAAGTGATAATGGGCCTTGTATTACTTCTCCATCATCAAAGTCTATACCACTTGAAATTGGGGGCCCACAAATTAACTTCTGGATTTGTATCTCCTTCTTCTTCAAATCGTGATGATGCTTCTGCGAAAGAAAAATTATATTCCCAAAACACCACATCTCTGGACACAAGAAACTCTTCTTTTTCAAGATCAAAGACACGCCATCCCTTATTTCCTTGAGGATAACCCAAAAATACACACCTTCTACTTCGTGATGCAAATTTGTCTCCTTTGTGATTTTGATTGTGAGCATAGCACAAGCTACCGAAAACGCGTAGATGATCGTAAGTTGGTTGCGTGTTGTATAGCTTTTCATAAGGTGTTGCACCTTGCAAAACTGAGCTGGGAGTCCGATTTATCATGTAAGCCGCTGTCAAAACGCAGTCTCCCCAAAACTTTATAGGCGAATTGGATTGAAAATGTAGTGCTCTTGCGGTGTTGAGAATATGCATGTGTTTCCTTTCTGCTCGTCCGTTCTGTTGAGGAGTACCGACACAGGATGTCTCGTGTTCAATTCCTTGTTCATGAAAGTAGTTCGTGAGGCACATGAATTCAGTGTCATTGTTGTTAGAGGGGGGATTAGCACCCCCTTGGTTTAACTCGGTTCGAACCGAGATCGGTTCGATCAAGACCGGTTTACGATAGTTCGGATCGAGGGTAAGTCGGCCCAAAAACACTGGGCCGAGCTCGGAACCTCGTTGAAAGTCCGTCTCGGCTACCGATCCAGGCCCATCACGGGCCCGGTCCGTTACAACAGATAAAGCCGGAATATTTCCCTTCTCCACCGATCTCGGAAAAGGAAATATTCTCTTTGACCGATTCCTCGCGATATCAGGAAACTTATCCTTATCTCGGCGAGAAAACCGGAAGATTTCCCTTTTCCTAATCGAACTCGGAAAAGGAAATCTTCCTTTGAACCGCCTCAAGGACACTATAAATAAAGGAGGAGGCTCATTCGTTAGAGGGATCCAGAACTTCCGCAGAGACAGAGAATACTAGAGAGAGCTCATTACCGATCTCAAGTCTTTTGTCTTTGCCTTCATACTTAAAATCTGTTGTAACCGCGTCCTTTGATCAATAAACGAGATTCCGACCAAAGTACTGTTTTACCCCTTTTTGTGTGATTTACGGATCAACAATTGGCGCCGTCTGTGGGGACAGATAGAACAGTACTTTCGGATATCGTTTGATTGAAGTTCGACAATGGTTCTTCCAGCCGATACCACCGCAGCCCTCATCGACAGCTCGGACAACAACGGTCGAAACCCGCCCATTGACGAACCCAATCCAGTCAATACCGAGCTACCAACAGACGAAGGAGGGCTTCCTCCGAACTCACTTATTGAAGGGGATAATCGAACCGACCTCCCGACAACCCTTCCGCCGCCTCCGGCTGCTTCGATATTCACGGATCCGACCGCCTTCATGGAAGCCATGGCGACGCAGTTCGCCGAGATCAATAAAAGGAACGAAGAACGGATCGCCTCACTGATAGCATCCCACTTCGAACGCCGAAATCAGATCGGTATCCTCGAACCAAACCCGATCACCCCCACCAACGAAAACACATTGCGCCGAAATCTCTTATCCGACTTAACCGACGCTCGACCCCCGGGCACAGTTGACCTGCCGACAAGAAGATCCGCGTCCGGTTCGGAAATTAACATCGCAGATCAAGCTGCCATAAATCTGGAATTCGCCAAGGTACAGGCCCAACTGCAAGAGATGCGGACCAAAGTTCACCAGGCTACAAGTTCGGCACCAGAAATCGACCGGGTAATTCAGGAGTCGCAGAGGACACCATTTACCGATACGATCATCAACACTCCCGTTCGGCGATTGGAGAGAGTCAAGATCACATCATACGAAGGGTTTACCGATCCTAAACGCTTCTTGACCTCGTTTGCCATCTCAATGAACCGATTTCGTTTCGGCTCGGAAACTGAGAAGGACGCAGCCATGTGCCAACTGTTCGTGGAGAACTTATCCGGAGCCGCGCTCGATTGGTTCTCGACACTCGAGCCAAGTTCGGTAAACAGCTATAACGAGCTCACTACCAAATTCCTCAAACGCTTCACCATGTTTGTCAAGCAGAAAACCAAGAACGCCGAACTCTGGGCCCTCGAGCAGAAGCAGGACGAGCCCTTACGCAACTTCATGGAACGTTTCAAAGCAGTTGTATCCCATTGCACGATCGATGACGAAGCCGCAATCGAGGCTCTTTACAAAGCCACCTGGTACGAATCGGACTTTCACAGGGAAATCAAACGCAATAATCCAAAGACATTGGAGGACATCCTGCACAGGGCGCATGTCTTCATCATGGAGGAGGAGGAAAGATCCGAGAAAGATAGGCGACACGCAGTCACGAAACAGCCCGCCACTAAAGAAAGACTGTACCTTCCCCCGAAACAACCCGTCAATACGGTCCAAACTCAGCAATCCTGGTCAAACACTTGGGTTCGGTCGGATGAGCCGAAAGAGTCAAAAGAGTCCGACACCACTGAATCCGCATCGTATTGCAATTTCCATAACCGGTATGGAAATCATTCGACCGAGGAGTGCCGACACCTACAGGAGTTTTTAATGATGAAGTATAAAAAGGGGGAAGTTCCAGTCGAAGGAGCCTTCCAACCCTCAAACAGACCGTACCGTAACGATAACGGTAGGAGACGTACCTTTAGATCAAACAAACCTGCCGAGCAAAAGAAAGACAAAACCAACGACGAACAACCGAAACGGGATCGGGAGGACAACGTGGAAAATCAACACCCTCCACAGGTTCGGAAACGCGTCAACATGATTATGGGTGCATTGGAAACGTGCAACTACTCTGTCCGAGCTCTAAAGACATACAGCAAGGAAGCATTGGCCGCAAAACAGTCACATCAGACTATACCCTGCGGAACGCCAATCACCTTCTCCGAGGCCGACACGGAAGGACTTCATATGCCGCATAACGACCCGCTAGTCGTCGAGGCACTCATCGGAGATGTCGTAGTCGGACGAATTTTAATCGACACTGGAAGCTCGGTTAACGTGATTTTTAGGGAAACACTGAAAAACATGGACTTTCCCGACAATCAAATCAGACCGAACATCGAACCACTCACCGGATTCTCGAGCGAGCAAACCATGACAGCCGGAACGGTCAAACTTCCCATGTATACCGGAGGCACTTGTCGAATGGTCAAGTTCTTGGTACTGGACAAGCCCGCAATCTACAATGTGATACTCGGCACTCCATGGATATTCTCGATGAAAGCAGTCGTGTCAACATATCACCAATGCGTCAAGTTCCCAACACCTTCTGGAATCTTCACCCTTAGAGGCGACCAAGTGATGTCCCGAACGTGTTTCATTAACGAATGCAAACTGAGGACCGCTCCCCGCACCTGCGTGATCAACAAGAAAAATTCAAACGATCCCGATTTACCGCGACGCGAAACAATCGTCCAAGTTAATATCGACGATTTCAATCCGGAGAGATGTGTAGGAATCGGGGCCGAACTCGATGATGACATCAAAAGGGATTTAATCCGACTCCTTAAAAGGAACGTTTCAACTTTCGCCTGGTCAATCACAGACATGCCCGGAATCGATCCGAAGATAGCAAGTCACGAGCTCAACGTTGATTCCACCTTCAAACCGATCAAGCAAAAACGACGCAAGCTCGGTCCCGAGAAGTCCCGAGCTGTGAACGACGAGGTCGAAAGATTACTCAGCGCAGGGTCGATAACAGAGGTTCGGTATCCCGATTGGTTGGCAAACCCGGTCGTCGTAAAAAAGAAAAACGGAAAATGGAGGATATGCGTCGACTTTACCGACCTGAACAAAGCCTGCCCAAAGGATAGTTTCCCGCTCCCACATATCGACAGACTCGTCGAAGCCACCGCCGGGAACGAACTCCTCTCGTTCATGGACGCTTTTTCAGGTTATAATCAGATACTCATGCATTCGGATGATCGTGAGAAAACTTCATTCATCACGGACCGCGGTATCTACTGCTACAAGGTGATGCCCTTCGGCCTAAAAAACGCCGGTGCTACCTACCAACGCCTCGTTAATCGGATGTTCGCTAGTCAGCTCGGCAAAACGATGGAGGTTTACATCGACGACATGCTCGTCAAATCTTTGGTTGCGAAGGATCACGCCGGACATCTCAACACCTGTTTCGATATCCTGAACGAGTACGGCATGAAGCTAAACCCGACCAAGTGCACATTCGGTGTCACCTCCGGTGAATTTCTCGGGTATATCGTGACTCAAAGGGGAATCGAAGCCAATCCAAAACAGATCTCGGCAATCCTTGACCTACCATCGCCAACAACGAGAAGGGAAGTGCAAAGATTCACGGGACGCATCGCCGCACTCAACCGGTTTATCTCCCGGTCCACCGATAAGTGTCTCCCCTTCTACCAATTACTGCGCGGAAACAAAAATCTTGAGTGGGATGATAAGTGCGAGGAAGCATTCAAGCAGCTCAAAGATTACTTGTCAACACCACCAGTTTTGGCAAAACCCGAAGACGGCGAGACCCTCTATCTCTACATCGCAATCTCAACCTCAGCGATCAGCGGGGTCCTCGTTCGGGAAGACCGGGGCGAACAAAAACCGATCTTCTATATCAGCAAGTCACTAGATGGAGCTGAAGGACGGTATCCGACTCTTGAAAAGCTGGCCCTCGCCGTTGTCGTCTCAGCTCGGAAATTGCGCCCTTATTTCCAATCACACTCGGTCACCGTGCTAACCGATCAACCACTCCGGACAATCCTACATAGCCCAAGCCAGTCCGGTCGGTTGGCTAAATGGGCTATCGAACTCAGCGAATACGATATCGATTACAAAAGCCGGACAAGCATCAAATCACAGGTCCTCGCCGACTTCCTCGTTGAATTATCTCCGGAATACATCAACACTGATGTCATAACCGCCGAACGATGGATCCTTCACGTCGACGGGTCGTCGTCTCACCGAGGCTCTGGAATAGGCGTTCGCCTCAAATCTCCGACGGGAGAAATCTTGGAGCAATCTTTCCGCCTAACGTTCAACGCGTCTAACAACGAGGCAGAATACGAAGCGCTAATTGCCGGACTACGTTTGGCCAAAGCCATCGGCGTCACACGCATTCACGCCTACTGCGATTCACAGCTCGTCGCAAGTCAGTTCAGCGGGGAGTATGACGCCAAGAATGATCGAATGGACGCATACCTCAAGCTCGTAAAACAACTTGCTTCCGAATTCGATTCGTTCGAACTTACCAAGATTCCGCGGGGCGAAAACGCTCCAGCCGACGCACTCGCTGCCTTGGCGTCAAGCTCCGACCCTCACCTCAAACGGACGATCCCGGTGGAAAGTATATCAGAACCTAGTATCGGCAGCACAGAACAATGCATTGTCACGACTCGCAGACGGGATTACGAGGAAAATCCCGCGACTGAACTTGTCTCACGTCGACAAAGACGGACTCCAACCGTCGAACCCGATCAGGGCACCGAGCCCGATCACTCTAACACCGCCGAAGGCAACAGCGACACGTTGCAAGACGGTGACACGGCCCGATCAGATGATGAAACGGAGGAACAGACAGACGGACTTCATGAACCAATAGACCTCGAACAGTCCGACGAGCAGACTCCTGCCGATTGGACATTGGAAATAAAAATGTACATCATCGATGGCGAAATTCCGGCCGATAGATGGGCCGCTCGACGACTCAAAATGCGCGCCGCCCGCTACATACTTATCAAAGACGGACTGTTTCGTTGGAGCGCAGCAGGAATCCTCCTCACATGCATCTCAGGCGATGAAATTCAGGAAGTCATAACAAAAATACACGAAGGCGACGGCGGCAATCACTCCGGCGGCCGATCTCTAGCCCTGAAAATCAAGAGAGCAAGCTATTACTGGCCAAGTATGCAAGCAGACTGCGAAAGGTTCGTCGCAAAGTGCGACAAATGCCAAAGGCATGGCCCAATGATACACCTTCCTACCGAGCTGCTAACCACTTCGACAGCTCCGTATCCATTCATGCGATGGGGGATGGACATCATCGGTCCTTTCAGACGATCCACTTCGCAGAAAAAATTCATCCTCGTCATGACGGATTACTTTACCAAATGGGTAGAAGCCGAGGCATATCCCGTCATCCTCGCCTCTGACGTCCAGAAATTCGTCTGGAAATTCATTATCTGCCGACACGGAATTCCGTACGAGATTATCACCGATAACGGTCCCCAATTCATATCAACACTATTCAACGACTTCTGCGCCAAGTGGAAAATTCGACTAAGCTTTTCCACACCAAGATACCCGCCGAGCAACGGTCAGGCCGAGGCAACAAACAAAACGATCATAGCCGGCCTCAAGAAACGATTGGATACTCGTAAGGGGACATGGTCAGATAAACTCGACGGCGTCTTATGGTCTTACCGAACGACCCCAAGGTCGTCAACGGGGCAATCCCCCTTCTACATGGCCTATGGCGTGGAAGCCCTATGCCCCGCCGAACTCACCATCCCGACTATCCGTCGGACGATGCTCGTACAAAATCCTGATCTTAACGACGAAATCATGCTCGATAACCTCGACAATCTCGAGGAACAACGCGATCAAGCCTTACTTCGGATTCAGAATTATCAGAACTTGGCAGCACGTTACTACAACAAAAAGGTCCGCGGACGTCACTTCACCGACGGCGACCTCGTCTTAAGAAAAGTCTTCGAAGGCACCGAAGAAAAGAATGCCGGCAAGCTCGGCACAAATTGGGAAGGACCATATCAGGTCATGAGGGTAGTCAAACCTGGCGTCTACGAACTCATGAAGCTAGACGGAACCCCCATTCCCCGTTCGTGGAATTCCATGAACCTCAAGCGGTATTACATCTAGGCCAACCTTCAAGCGCAAAAAAAAAAAAAAAAAAAAAAAAAGATCACCGAGCTACTACACATACGCTCGATTCTAAAATGTAACATGAACTACGAATGGCTTGATCCTTCTTTCGAAGGTACGTAGGCAGCCCTCACAAGGCGCAGCTATAACATTAATAAAAATATATTACCAAGGCATTCTACCGAACTCGTACAGTTCGTATTTTCCTAAGCCAAACTTTATGTTTGCCGAACTCAAACAGTTCGTATTTTCCAAAGCCAAACTCTGAGTTTGCCGAACTCGTACAGTTCGTATTTTCCTAAGCCAAACTTTATGTTTGCCGAACTCAAACAGTTCGTATTTTCCAAAGCCAAACTCTGAGTTTGCCGAACTCCAAACAGTTCGTATCATTAAGCCAAACTTTACGTTTGCCGAACTACAACAGTTCGCATTTTGGACCATCAACGGTTCCCATATCAACGTCCTGGCCAGACGACCTGATAAAGCCGAGCTTAGCTCGCACGCATCCTCACGGTGCAATGGATAACACACTTTCCACATTCAAAGCCGAGATCAGTCTCGCACCAACTTCTCAGGTTATCCGAGCCAAATAAGCCGAGCCCGTTTCGCACACTCGGATTCAATCTGGGAAAACCTAGAGCATATTAAGATGAGCTGTTCACGTACTCTTAAACTAAACTCTAGGGTCAAGCCGAACGTCCTTCCTCGCAAATCTAAGCCGACTTCTCAACAGTCGCAAATTTTAGTAAGCCGATTTCTCAACAATCGCAAATACCAGTAAGCCGGTTTCTCAACAACCGCAAAATCAGTAAGCCGATCTACGATAAGGATTGCCGACCTCGAACGGGTTCAGTCGAACTTGTCCTCTTCACCCGGCTAAGACCGTACTATTTACGGCACCACTGTGTACGATAAGTTTGAGAAGTTCGTATTAGGTACGACTTCAAATATACCAAAATTCGTCATAAGAATAACTCGAGAAATAATAAAACTTAAACATTCAAAAAAGAAGATCGATAAAAATCGAATTCGTTCAAAAGCCCCTCGGGCAAAGTTACAAGACGGATACCGGATTTTAAAAACCCTCCGGTCCAAAAGGTCGAGTTATAAACCCATTCGGGCAGAAGAAAATTAAAAATATTACAAAAGAAGGGAGGGGGAGCTCAGACGTTCTGCTTCCGCATCGCATCAGCGCGATCGGCCGACATGGAAGCCCGGTTTGATCCGAACTCGTCGAGGCCCGCTGGCACTTCATTACCCATCGACGTCGAGACCTCTGGATGCACCGGATCGCTGAAAGGCGTGACGACCAAGTCCGCCTCATCCAGCTCACAGAGGTCGACCGCGGCATGCTCCTTCATCTTCTCGGCCTTGAGCTTTTCGAGCCGATCAATACGAGACGAGGGGATATCGATACCGTGTTTTTTCTTAAGGCCCTCGCAGAAATCGAGTATTCCCTGAACCTGGTTGATAACGAGGAACGGTTTCTTTGCCCGTTCGACGGCCGATAAGTGGTCCCTCACCTTCTGAAGCCGGACTTCGCACTTTTCAGTGACCGCCTTCCTCCTGGAAATCTGCTGGGTGCGGCCAGCCCTCAGTCGCGAAGTTTCAGCGAAAAGCTTTACCGATACAGCGTCCCTTTCCAACATCAGCTCGGCGTTGGACCTCTTCAGGGCAGCGATCTCACGGTTCAGTTGATCCACCGCACGATCGCCCGCCTCAACTCGATCCTCGGATATACGCAGCTCCTTGCGAAGCTCCGCTACTTGAACCCTCGCCTCAAGAGCTTTTCGGCGTGATTCACCGAGCTCGCGGTCGTAAGACCCGACGATCTCGTTCGTCTGAGCAATCATCTGCGGGAATAACGAGCTTTAAAAGTAAGAAATCGAAAGAAAAAGGATAACAAAAAAAAAGAGGGAGGAAGAAGGGATACCTCGGCAGTAGTCTGGGCCAATTTCTTGTAAGCCTCAGACTGGCGGAGGGAACCGACCGGCGGAAGGAAGTTTGGGCCGAAACCCAAGCGCCGGTAGGACTCAACGTAGTCCCAGGAATCTTCCGCGGGATCCGATACCCGACGCCTCTTCTGCACCGGAGAGCTGTCCGATAGGACAATTGTTTCCGCATCAGTTTGCTGGGGCCCGGTAACCCCCTCGTCGCCTACGCCATCTTCGGCGTGCTCAGCACTAACTCCGGCAGCCGAATCAGCAGCCCGCCGAGACCCCCTTTTGGTCTTCTTCTTTCTCTTCTTCTCGGCCGGATGAGAAATGTGTTCCCCAGCGGGAACCTCTTTGTTAACATCCGAGGCCTCCGGATCTGCCTGCGCGGTCGACGAGGGAGCGCGATCCCCAGAAGGAACTTCGTCTTGACCGACTTCTTCATTAACGGCCGTAGCCTCGGGACTCGCCCGGACATCAGACGAAGGGATACCCGCGTCCACCTCGTCATCATCCATCTCGGCTGAGAGATTGGGGATGTCCTCGAACTTCATCTTTCTTTGACGAGACGGTTTTGCTGAGAAGAAGCAACGGGTAAATAAGAAGAAGTTCGGTATAAACAAACAGCAAAAGAGTTTGCCGATTTACCTTTAAGAACCCTTTTTGCCTTTAAATCGAGCTTCTCCTGGTAAGCTTCAGGCCACCGAGCTTTCCCCGCAGCACTCAGTTGTTTCGCGTGCGCGAAAGTGAATCTCGGTGTGGTGATAAGAAAGCTTGGGGGATGACGAGCTGGGAATAGGAGAGAAAGATATAAGTTAGGCAAAATAAGGTACTAAAATGAAACAAAGAACAAGTCTCTACCAATAGGAGTTCTCCATTGAGTTCGGTAACTTCCTCCCGGACACTCAACGGAGGATTCGTTGATCTTCACGAAGAAGTATCTGGCGCTCCAATAGTTGACCTTGCTCGGTTTATTCCCAGTAATAAGGTCGGCTTCCGGCTTCGCCATTGCCGATAGAAACCACGGCTTTGCCTTCGATAGGTTCACTCGGAACAATTTTTCGAAGACCTTCGCCGTAATGGGAATACCGCATTCTTCCCCGAGCGAAAGAAGACCCACAAGGTTGATCACTGTGGCCGGCATCAACTGGGAGATCGCGACGTGCCGCCTCTTACAGTATTTGTAGACGAGCTCCGGGATGGGAAACCGAAGCCCACAACTTCTGAGATGCTCCTCGTAGACGCAAATGTAGCCATCCGGAGCATCCCACGGGCGATCAGCGGCCTTCGGGATCTTGAACAACAAATCATTCGGAGCACCGCACCGCTCCAAGGTGATCTAAATTGTCTCTGCGGTAGACCGAGATGGTCCGATGCTGGCTGGTCTTTCAGTCATCCGCCTAGCAGCCAAAATGGGGCCATCGTCCCCCTCATCGGGATGGCACGCTGGAGGAACAGCGCGGTTGTCCAGCTCGGCTGCATCTTCGTCCTCGGCAAGCCGAGCAGCGAACTCGGCATCTGCCCGAACTTGTTCGTTTAAATCAGCAGTCTCTTCTTCGGACGGGTCCTCATCGATGAGATGCGGGACTTCGACCGAAACTCTTGAGCTGCTCGGTCCGGCCGCGGCATGCTGAGAGTTGCGCCTAAACATCTCTCGTTCAACGTCACTCAGTCCGTCCGAACTGGAATCAGAACTGTTGACGAACAGTCCAATATCTGGAAGCTCAGATGAAGGAGCTCGGTTTTCTGCAGAAGGGGAAGAAGTCCTTGAAACCATGCCGATCAAACGAAAGAAGTTGATGAAGAACAGCTTGAAGATCGCCCGGAAAGTTTGAAGATCTTCAAACAGATCGGAGAAATCACGGCGGAGCAGATGGTCGGAGGGAAAGATAAGAGAAAATCCTAGAGAGAAGGGAGAGCGTTTAGAGAGAGAAAATACCTTTTCGAAGAAAATGAGCAGAAGTGAGAAACGAAAGGGACTCCGAGCGATATTTATAAAGAAAAAGGCAATGATGACAGTTCCTCGAAACGCGCATCCAGAGAAGACAAATCGACACGCGCCTCTTCGAATTCCGCGGCAAGAGATAACGAATCGACGCACGCCTCTTCGAAATCTGCGGCGAGAGAAGACGAAACGACGCCCCCTTCTCAAGAAAAAATACCGAACTCGAATGTTCGGGATCGATATCAAAAAAAAAAAAAAAAAAAAAAAATCATTACCGAATTCGAAAGTTCGTAAAATCGATTCAACCGTGAGAACTTAATCTAAAAAGGATCCGTCCTCTCAAGCCGAACTCTAAGCAGTTCGCCGAACTCGTACAGTTCGAAACATCAAGCCGAACTCTAAGCAGTTCGCCGAACTCGTACAGTTCGAAACATCAAGCCGAACTCTAAGCAGTTCGCCAAACTCATACAGTTCGAAACATCAAACCGAACTCAAACGGTTCGCATCATCAAGCCGAACTTAAGCAGTTCGCCGAACTCATACAGTTCGAAACATCAAGCCGAACTTAAGCAGTTCGCCGAACTCGAACAGTTCGAAACATCAAGCCGAACTTAAGCAGTTCGCCGAACTCGAATAGTTCGTATCATCCAGCCGAACGTAAGCAGTTCGCCGAACTCGTGCAGTTCGAAACAGAATCTGATCAGATCGTACCGATCTCAGTTTTAACCGAGCTAAAAAATACTTCCTAAAAATTCGCCGAACTCATAAAATCCCTCGCCGAACTGAGGGGGGGACTAATTGTTAGAGGGGGGATTAGCACCCCCTTGGTTTAACTCGGTTCGAACCGAGATCGGTTCGATCAAGACCGGTTTACGATAGTTCGGATCGAGGGTAAGTCGGCCCAAAAACACTGGGCCGAGCTCGGAACCTCGTTGAAAGTCCGTCTCGGCTACCGATCCAGGCCCATCACGGGCCCGGTCCGTTACAACAGATAAAGCCGGAATATTTCCCTTCTCCACCGATCTCGGAAAAGGAAATATTCTCTTTGACCGATTCCTCGCGATATCAGGAAACTTATCCTTATCTCGGCGAGAAAACCGGAAGATTTCCCTTTTCCTAATCGAACTCGGAAAAGGAAATCTTCCTTTGAACCGCCTCAAGGACACTATAAATAAAGGAGGAGGCTCATTCGTTAGAGGGATCCAGAACTTCCGCAGAGACAGAGAATACTAGAGAGAGCTCATTACCGATCTCAAGTCTTTTGTCTTTGCCTTCATACTTAAAATCTGTTGTAACCGCGTCCCTTGATCAATAAACGAGATTCCGACCAAAGTACTGTTTTACCCCTTTTTGTGTGATTTACGGATCAACAATTGTCGCTTCTAATGTTCTTCACTTGTTTTTCAAACTGTCGTGAAACCAAGGAGAAAAATATTTTGATTTGAGTAGACGTTTCTGTTTTATCGTTGAGTAGAAAAAGCCAAACTCCTCTTGAGAAGTCATCAAAAATTGTAAGAAAATATCGAGCACCAGAATATGTTGGAGTACGATACGGCCCCCACAAGTCACAAAGAATTAATTCGAAAGCTTCAACCGTTTTATTCATACTACTCGAAAAAGGTGATCGTGTTTGCTTAGCGTGGAGACATACATCACACGCTTGATTCAAATTCTCAGAAGAAACAAAAACTGAAACATCGTGAAGTTGACCAACAACTTTAGCTGAGGCATGACCCATTCGATTGTGCCACAGATCGTAAGTGTCCCTTGACTGTGTCATCACCGAACCAGCTATCTCCGTGCTGCGAAAATGAAAGGTTCCGAATTCATGCTTACCCGCTCCAATCACCATCCTCGAAGTGCGGTCTTGCACAACAAGGAAGTGATCAGCCATTTGAACAACACAACGATTCTCATCCATCAATTGTCACACAGAAATCAAATCAGAGCAGAATACCTCAACATAGAAAACAGATCGCAAAATCAAGCCAGAACCAAACAAAACTGTTCCTTCTAGAACCGAGACGCGTTCTCTACCATCAGCCAAAATAATCATAACCAGTGACATTTCTTTCAGATCAGATAGAATCTCTAACCGTCCGGTTAAGTGATGAGACGCACCAGTGTCCAAAATCCAAGAAGGAAAATAATTCTTACCCGAGAGACAGTCATTGGTGGCGTTGATTGCTTTTCATGCGTTCAGCAATTTCATGATTCTTCGCCACTGTTCATCGGTTAATCCAGACACACCATCACGATCTTGATCAGTGATCACGTAATTGGCGCGTTCTGCAGAAGTCGGAGCACTAACGTGCACAACATTGGCGTAAGACACTCCACGTCCATGGCCAGTACTTGTCGTCGCGACAGAATTGTTAGGTTCCATCATCTTCGTTGTCAGGTTCAGGGTCGTCGGAATCGGGTTCCAGGTCGTCGGAATCGGGTTCGAGGTCATCGGAATTGGGTTCAGAGTCGTCGGAATCGGAGTCATGTTGTCGTTGGTGTTCATTATCGAGATTCAAAATTTTCTGGTCGAGATTCAAAGAAAAAGAAATCAGAGATTTGGTTCAGCCTCTGATACCATGAAGGAATTTAGAGAGGAGAAAATCGATGAAATGTATTTCTGTATATCCATTAAAAGAGAGACAGATGCATATATATATCGAAAGAGATTTTCCTAATCTACGATATCTACATAATTAAGAGTGAATCATCGGTTTAATGTGATTGAAATCACATCCCTGATATCTTGTGATTGATTGTGATATACGAGATATCGTAATAAGCTCTTCCATCTTATTTCGAACCGAATCTCACTCTACGATCTGCAATAAATCTTATTTCGGACCACCCAATTGGGCCAAAATCAACAAATTGTGCTATGATATCATGTTAAGTTTTATGAGTTTCCAACTCAAAATCAGTTATTAATGAGTGGATTAGCCCATGTATTTTATATACCACTTAGGTCCACTCTAAACTTCCGATGTGAGATCTTAAAAGTATAGGCGAATATGATCTCGAATTTTGAAAATACTTGTGCGAACTTATTTGTTAGTGGGTTTAATGGAAAAGAGGATTTTCAGTCAAATGTGTTTGGAAAGTATTGTAATGTCCTACTCAAATGCACTTGAAAGCGTAATATGTGCTATGATTGGCACACAAGTTGATCAAATTGGTTTATCTTTCTGAAGTTATAAGTCATTTCATGAGTAAACCAGTAAAAGACAATAAGTGAAAAGGGATTGATATATATCAATGGGATTATATAGGACAAAGGGATTACAAGAATTAATTAAGCTAGTTTACAAGAAATCTATGTATGGATTTTAAAAATGGATATCGTAAGTCTGATTGTAAGAAAGGTCACTAACACGATTTGTTTTTTGCAGCTGCATGAAACACAATCACCTGGAAGTTTAGTCTTAAAAAAAATTGTAGTTTTATCCACTAAACAAATTAAGTATATGACACCATGGAGGTGTTAAGCGTGAGATTTTATTTCATTCGATTTCATATGGTCTAGTGATCGAAGGTGACCAATATTGCTAATCCAGCCGATATTTTTATTAAAAATTTACCAGTAAAAACACATAAGTTCTTATAAAATTATCGTTTAATAGATGTGATCATTTGTATTTTATATATTCCAAAAATGTATTTTATTAATGTCTAAATATTTTATATATTAAATTTAAGGGATAAAAAACAAATTTGAAATATTATAGTCTAACTGTTAAATCCTTATTTCAAAAAACAATTCTTAAGATAAATTATCTCTCATACAAAAATAACCAATACATGTAACTTAATGATTTGTGTTATTGTCATCGTTGTGTCACCATTCAAATTCAAACTCATATGTTATATGTTAATAAAGAATAAAATCGAAAAATATATCTCTAATACAAATATATAAAAAAAAATAACCAATATATATATATATATATATATATATATATATATATATATATATAGATAATCAGGAATAATCCGAGCTTTTATGTTAGGAGATCTCGGAGATTATACGAGATCGAGTTAAACGGAAAGTTAATATTTGTGTATATTTCCTTATTGTTAAATAGATAGATTTCCTATTCTCATATTTGTAAAGAATTTTCTAGAAAAATTAGGACTTTGTATAAATAAGCATATTGGCCAAATAAATAGACGAGAGGAACTATTATACTTTTAAGGTTTCCTCTAAATCTATCATTTTACCATCCGATAATTAAAAAATAAAGAGACTCATTACATGGGTTGGGAAATTGGTTTTCGATCTTGGAAGTCCTCTCGCCTCTCAAAAATCGAGTCAAATTCGTCTTAAGAGCATCTCCAACCCCACTCCATTTTATACTCCAAACTCTATTTTGGAGTAAATTTCTCTCCCACTCCACTCTATTTTTCACTCCAAAATGGAGTTTCTCCATATTCTACTCCATATTTGGAGTAACTCCATATTCTACTCCATTATGGAGTTGGACTTTTTTAATTGCAAATTTATCCTTTAAATATTAAATATTTATATTTTATACTTTTTATTAATTTAGCAATGTATTTGTCGTACATATTATCAACTATCAACATATATGCATGTGACACTATACTAATATTTAAATGCATAAAATGTATTTGACTATCATAATTTAAACACTAAAAAAAATTATTTAAAAAGATTGCAAAGTAAAATAAACTTAAAAATACATAACAAGTGCTGAAATTAAAGATATGCAACATAAACAAATTTAACAAAATACATAACAAGTGATGGAAAAATTGTCCTACCGCTTGGGCTGGACAATATGCAGGTCGAAGTGGCTCACCTGCCATAATTCTTGAAGCTAGGGCAGATTACGATCTTTGGATATGGCATGTATATTTTGGAATGCCAGGCACTAATAATGACATCAATGTGTTGGAGTCTTCCCATCTTTTCTCCAATCTCGCTCAAGGTATTGCTCCTCCTGTCCATTATATTCTTCAGGGAAAATAATATAATATGAGTTATTATCTGGCTGATGGTATATATCCAAAATGGTCTACCATTGTGCAAACGATTCACGAGCCAAGAAGTCCAAAGAACAATTTTTTTGCTACACAACAAGAAGCATGCAGGAAAGATGTAGAACGCGCATTCAGAGTTCTCCAATCTCGGTTTGCTATTGTGAAAGGATCGGTTCGTTTTTGAAAAAAAAATGTATTGCATGACATAATGACTACATGTGTGATTTTACATAACATGATAATCGAGGATGAACGTGATCTCGAAGCACCAATTGGAGTTGGAAGAGAGAAGCTCCACCTCCAGAGGTCCAAATAGTAGATGATGATAATATCCTATTCCAAGAGTTTCTTAGTCGATTTAGAGCAATCAAAGATAAAGAAGCTCATTTTTCACTTCGAAATGCACTAATTGATCATTTGTGGGAAAAATTTAGTGTCGGTGATGTTTAATGATATTATGTAATTTTCTTTATTTAATAAGTATTAAATTTTATTAAATTCATAATTTATAAAAGTTTTGCAAAAAAATGGGTTAATTTATAACTTTTAGAAATAAAATGAATTATTAATAAAATACAAAAAGAATCTATTTACAATATTCTTTTTTGGAGTAAAAAATGGAGTTATACATTAGAGCAAAACACAACTCTATTTTGGAATTGCTCTATTTTAAAGTAAAAAATGAAAATATACATTATAGATTGTCTAAACCACTTATCTAGAGAACCCTCCAAATTCGCCACCAATCCGGTTTCTAGAAAAGTTTTTGGTACAATATGGAAATTATGTCAAAACCAATTCAGAAAGCACCCGGCACAACATTAACGCCGTGGAGAACTAACACTTAATGCTTCCGTGGCTGCTTATCAATACGCCTAATTAATTTACTAATTGTGTCATTATTATATCCACGTTGATCCCAATTACCAATTTAATGGATTTGCTCTTAATGCTTTCCGTGGCTGCTTGGTTTCCAACGCGTTTGAGTGGATTTCTCATTTTGTGCTGCCATACACACGCAACCCGAGCTCACACCACTTTCTCTTTTAGAATTTTTTTGCAATGATTATCATATTTTCAGACCCTAATTATTGATTCTTAGTTAGTATTAAAATATTACGTAAAATATCCTTTATACGATAAGCCTCTTATTTCTAAACAGGAGATCTTCTATCAAGTTTCCATATAATCTTTACCCAAAAATTATGCGACACGTACTAGCAAAATTTTACGTGGGATAAAGTTTTAGTAGTGTAGTAGGTTTAGTTGAACTTGTGATTAATTGAATCAATAGGTGGGAGCTGTAGGACCAAAATTTACACTACAGACAGGAAAGATTTAATCACAATAATATGTAAATAAACAGTTTAAGGAACAGACGATTTATAGACGATAAAGCAATACAAGATCTGAGGAGGCGAGATAAATCTCTTTCCTTAACTCTAAGAATCTCCCGTAGTGTGACGGGGTTTTATAGATCCATGAGTCCCAGGATACAACCAAAGTTTAACTGAATCATCAACACCATGATTCATATCTATCGACCATTATTCTACGATACTCTCGAAATTAAAACTTACTCTAAGCAGTAGGGAATTGAAGAAACGATTGCTAGAACTTTTAGTAAGTGTTTTTTGTGTATCAGAGGATGATCTTTTTAGGTGAAAATCGTGTTGTATATATAGGAAAGAGGCTAGGGTTTTTCCATGACAGAAAAGGAATATTTCTAGAATAACCTAGGCGGCTGCGATTTTTAAGTCGGCCCGCTGGGTATCGATCGATACCAAGGGGTATCGATCGATACCTCAAAAAGTCCACGGGCCCAATCAAGGCCCAAGATGCGAACGTCGCACGTATGGCTTTTCTTCTCTCATGTTGTTCATTTAAGACACAACCATTCCAACATATATACACGAGAAAACATTTCTCGGTTAATGAAAACATTTCATTAGAAAGAGCTTAACTCATTTCTTTTCACACTAACACAATTTTATCAAACCCTCAGGCTTTGACAAAAAATTAGTTCCAACAATCCCCCACATGAATAGAAATCACTCTAGAACATATGAAAATTGTACAGACTAGACTTTACTAGACATACTTGACTAGACTCATCTAGACGTAGACAGACTTTCGAGAGTATACGAAAATGTAACTGTATCTGAGAGGTAGCATTTTCCAGCTTTGAACCAAACATTTTTAATATCTGTCGAGTTTACTCGGCCAGGAGGTGAACATGATGTCTTGAACCGCCCGGATTTTTATGTAAACTTAGACAACAGGTATCGCACAGAGACATCTTCTCGTAGAACTTTGTTCTCTATTGTGTTCATTTTGGCCTTGAACATTCCTGGTATTCGTGAGTGAATTTGGAGAATATAGCATTCTCTTTCATTCTCCTAGAAACGGCCCCATTTCACACTTCACTAGGTGATCTTTTATTAGCTTGTTTTTCAGAAGTGTCCTGTCACACTCCACTATCTACATAGCTATGCAATCATTAAAAGCCAACGCTTATCCTTACTATCCACAGGTAGCACTGTTATATCATCCTAGGAACTGGGCAGAGACATAGTCTCACAGTGCTCAATTCGAATCAGTTTAATTTTGTTTCCCTTTGAACCTAGATCTTGGGATCTCCAGTCACATAGGTGGGGTATCTGTCAAACATCATCTTTTTCTATAGGCTTTAAACCCATTCCTTTTGATGATTTTACAATTTGATCTCGCGGCAAACCTTTGGTAAACGGATCCGCTAGGTTATCAGCCGACTTGATGTAATCTATCGTTATTACACCAGTTGAGATCAATTGTCTAATGGTCTTATGTCGTCTTCTTATATGACGAGACTTGCCATTATATAGATTACTCAGTGCCCGAGAGATAGCCGACTGACTATCACAGTGTACACGTAATGCTGGCACTGGTTTCTCCCACATTGGGATATCTTCCAAAAAGTTTCGAAGCCATTCTGCTTCCTCAGCAGCTTTGTCTAAAGCTACAAACTCTGACTCCATGGTTGATCTGGCCAGGAGTGTTTGTTTGGAAGATTTCCAGGATATTGCTGCACCAGCAAGAGTAAAGACATATCCACTCGTGGATTTGGAGTTTCTTGAATCTGAAATCCAATTGGCATCACTGTACCCTTCCAGCACTGCTGGTTCTTTACCAAAGTGCAGCCCATAACTTTTGGTGTATCTTAGATAATTTAATACCCTAGTTATGGCTCTCCAATGGGTATGACCTGGATTGCTCGTGTAACGACTTAGTACGTTTACCGAGTGTGCTAAATCGGGTCTAGTACAATTCGTTAAGTACATTAGACTCCCGATGACTCTTGCATACTCCACTTGTAACACTGCTTCACCTGAATTCTTTGTCAAGTGAAGATGAGGATCAAGTGGAGTTTTTGCAGTCCCATTGGAGTAGATCTTAAACCTTTCTAGGATTTTTGTAGCGTAATGATCTTGAGACATAATTATTCCTTTTGAATTTCGAATAATCTTAATCCCTAGAATTACATCAGCTAATCCCATGTCTTTCATATCAAACTTTCCACTTAGCATGTTCTTTGTTTGAATGATTATATCTTTGTTGCTTCCCATGATTAGCATGTCATCTACGTACAAACACAACAACACATAACCTTGTGAAGTTCTTTTGATATAGATGCACTTATCACACTCATTGATGTGAAAGCCATTTGACATCATTACACTGTCGAATTTTTCATGCCATTGCTTCGGAGCTTGCTTGAGTCCATATAGCGATTTGACAAGTCTACAGACTTTCTTCTCTTGTCCGGGAGCAACATAACCCTCAGGTTGATTCATATAGATCTCTTCCTCTAAATCTCCGTTTAGAAAAGCAGTCTTAACATCCATCTGATGTATTTCAAGGTTTCTTAAAGCTGCGATTCCAATCAACATGCGAATCGAAGTAATTCTCGTCACTGGAGAATAAGTGTCAAAGAAGTCCAATCCTTCCTTTTGACGAAATCCTTGTACCACAAGCCTGGCCTTATATTTGTCTATAGAGCCATCGATTTTTAGCTTAGTGGTGAAGACCCATTTACAGCCCAGAGGTTTACAACCTTGAGGTAGGTCTACCAACTCATAAGTATGATTTTGCATAATTGAGTTGATTTCACTGTTAGATGCCTCCCTCCAGAAAGGTGCATCAGGTGTAGACATCGCTTCCATGAAAGTTCTTGGACCATTTTCCGCTAGGAATGCCATTATGAACTCAGAGCCAAATGTCTTCTCCTTACGAGCTCTCTTGCTTCGTCTCGGTTCAGCTTCTTCTACTTCTGTAAAAGTGCCTGAAGTGCTTGCCTCTTTGCTAGCATCTCGTTCGTGACGAGTTCGTTTAGGATTTCCTCTATCCTTACATGGAAACACATTTTCGAAGAAGTATGCATTCCTTGACTCCATTATTGTGTTTACATGAATGTCTGGTATATCTGATTTATGTACCAAAAATCGATAGGCACTACTATTGTGCGCGTATCCGATGAAAATGCAATCTACCGTTTTAGGTCCGATGGTGACCTTTTTTGGAAGTGGTACTGCAACTTTTGCCAGGCACCCCCACACTTTCAGGTATACATACGAAGGTACATAACCTTTCCAAAGTTCATAAGGAGTTTTTCCTGTGACTTTGTGTGGAATTTTGTTCAGGATACAATTCGAGGTAAGCAGAGCTTCCCCCCACATGTTCTGGGCTAACCCAGATTCCTGCAACATTGCATTCATCATTTCCTTGAGAGTTCTGTTTTTTCTTTCAGCAACTCCATTGGATTCCGGTGAGTAGGGAGCAGTTGTTTGATGGATAATGCCATGTGCTCTACAGAATGCATCAAATGGTTCACTATATTCACCACCCCTATCACTTCTGACCTTTTTTATGGTCTTGCCGAGTTGGTTTTCAACTTCCAGCTTGTATTCTTTAAATTTGTCCAAGGCTTCATCTTTACTTTGCAGTAGAAAGATGTAACAATATCTCGTGCAATCATCTATGAAAGTCACGAAATATTTCTTGCCTCCTCTGGTTTGAATATATTTCAAATCACATAAATCTGTGTGAATTAAACCTAGAGGTTCTGTTGTTCTTTGAACGCTGGGTGATGGCGTTTTAGTGAGTTTGGCTTGGACACAAACCTCACATTTGTCTTTGCTTAATTTGCATTTAGGAATCATGTTCATGTTCATTAATCTACTCATAGACTTGAAATTAACATGTCCTAGTCGTTCATGCCAAATATTAAAAGACTCAGCGAGATAAGCAATTGGTTTCTTATCATTAATCTTAGGGTTCTTCGAGGTGGAAGCCTCGGTTACATTATCCTTTCGGATTACTGCCTCAACAGACATCTTAAAAAGATTATCACAAACAAAACCCTTACCCAAATACATCCCATTCTTCGTTAGGATCAGCTTATCACCTTCCAGCTTCACAGAGAATCCATGCTTACTTATGAGCGATCCAGAGATCAGATTCTTGCGCATATCTGGTACATGGACGACGTTCGTGAGTACCAGTTCCTGTCCAGAGGTGAGCTTCAGAACAACCTTCCCGTGACCATCAATTGTCGACGAGGCTGAATTACCCATTAAGAGTTTTTCACCATTCTTGGTCTTTGTGTATGTGGAGAACATCTCTCGATCCATACAAATGTGTCTGGTTGCACCAGTATCGAACCACCAAGTCTTTGGATGGCTTTCAGCAACATTGGCCTCAGTGACCACAGCACACATGTCAGCTTCTGTCAAGTTGGCTTGAGCCTTCTTGCTACGACAATCGACGGATTTGTGTCCTTGCTTCCCACAGAAGTTACACAGTCCTAAGAACCTTTGAGAAGTCTGACCATTCTGACCACTCTTGTTCTTGAACTTTTGGAAGTTCTTTGGTGGCATCTTCCCTTTGCCTTTGTTTAGGCGACCTTTGTTCTGCCACTTGCCTTGATTGGGGTTTTGGTGTTCAACCATGTTCGCATTGTGTTCGCGAATTTTCACACCTACATTGATCTGTTGTTCCCGATTCGTAGACTCTACGCGGAGCTTAACAATCAGATCTTCAAGGCTCATCTTCTTTTTCTTCAGCCTGAGGTAGTTCTTGAAGTCCGTCCAACCAGGAGGTAGCTTCTCAATGATGCAGCAACCTTGATAGGTTTCACACAGCCGCATTCCCTCAGCAAAGATATCATGTAGGAGCCTCTGCACCTCATCGACTTGTTCCATTAGTGGTCTTGAATCCACCATCTTGTACTGCTCGAACTTCGCCACAGTGAATTTCTGAGTACCAGAATCTTCAATGCGGTACTTCTTGTCTAAGGAATCCCACAGATCCTTAGATGTCTCAGCATTTTCGTACACCCCAAACAGAGAGTCCGAAAGACTATTCTGAATATAGCCCTTGCACAAGAAGTCAGCATGTTCCCAGGCGTGGACACTCGCAAGCGCACGTGGATCAGTGTTATCTTCTGGGAGAACAGGTTTCACCTCACTGGTGTATTTCTGCAGATTCAATGTTGTTAGATAGAAGAACATCTTCCTTTTCCACATCTTGAATGCTGTCCCATCAAACTTGGTTGGAGGAGCGACATGGTTCCCAGATGGAACTTTGACCGTCTCGATCTGACTCGCAGTCAATTCAACCTTTTCACTGGTTTTCTCCACCAATCCAGAGTTGTTTTCCACATCAATTGTCATTCTGTTAAGACAAAAGAAACAACTTTCAATTAGTGTCGATATATAAACTTTAAGAATCGCAATTCTAATATCGAACTAAATCGCATTGGTGTCGATCCATACTCCTTGATATCGATCGATACACATTCAATGTCTATTGATGCACCCGTATGGTGTCGATCGATGCACCGTAGGTGTCGATCGATGCTCGATGCACATACTATGTTAATCAAAGCATCTTGGTGTCGATCGATACACATTGAGTGTCGATCGATACACCCTGGGTTCCGATTGATGCTCGATGCACATACTGTGTCATTCGAAGCAACCTTGTATCGATCGATACACGCTCAGTGTCGATCGATATACCCTGGGTGTCGACCGATGCAAGTGAATTTCACAGGATCGATCATAGCACCAGTGTCGATCGATACCTGTGTCTTATACACAGTATCGATCGACATAGACCAACTTGGTCGATGCAAAGTATCGATCGATACACTGAGGTGCCGACCGATACACTGTTTGCATGGTATCGATCGATACACTTAAGTGTCGACCGATACAATTTAGTCCAATATCGACCGATACCATAGGGTGTCGATCGATACTCACAAGGCCTCGATCTGAATCGAACCTATCAAGAACAGATGTGTGTTCGTTGATTATACCGTTCTTTAATCGCAATTAAAGACGGTTTTTTTTTTTTAGAAGATGTTTAAGCAGATCTGCTTCTACTACACGTTTCAAGTTGCTAAACAGCTGTTTGATTAACGTTTGAGTATCACTAGCAGAAGAACATCTTCTTGAAAAAATAGAGAGAGATGAAGATTGCCTCTACTACACGTTTCAATTTGCTAAAAGCTTTTTGACAACGTTTGAGTATCATCAGCAGTAGAAGAATCGTTTTAAAAAACCGTTTGAAAACGTTTATTTACTCGTGATTAAAGATCCAATTGAAGTAATAAAACAGAAATTGGATCTTCTTAGAGTTAAGATTGTAGGACCAAAATTTACACTACAGACAGGAAAGATTTAATCACAATAATATGTAAATAAACAGTTTAAGGAACAGACGATTTATAGACGATAAAGCAATACAAGATCTGAGGAGGCGAGATAAATCTCTTTCCTTAACTCTAAGAATCTCCCGTAGTGTGACGGGGTTTTATAGATCCATGAGTCCCAGGATACAACCAAAGTTTAACTGAATCATCAACACCATGATTCATATCTATCGACCATTATTCTACGATACTCTCGAAATTAAAACTTACTCTAAGCAGTAGGGAATTGAAGAAACGATTGCTAGAACTTTTAGTAAGTGTTTTTTGTGTATCAGAGGATGATCTTTTTAGGTGAAAATCGTGTTGTATATATAGGAAAGAGGCTAGGGTTTTTCCATGACAGAAAATGAATATTTCTAGAATAACCTAGGCGGCTGCGATTTTTAAGTCGGCCCGCTGGGTATCGATCGATACCAAGGGGTATCGATCGATACCTCAAAAAGTCCACGGGCCCAATCAAGGCCCAAGATGCGAACGTCGCACGTATGGCTTTTCTTCTCTCATGTTGTTCATTTAAGACACAACCATTCCAACATATATACACGAGAAAACATTTCTCGGTTAATGAAAACATTTCATTAGAAAGAGCTTAACTCATTTCTTTTCACACTAACACAATTTTATCAAACCCTCAGGCTTTGACAAAAAATTAGTTCCAACAGGAGCTTCCATTAGCAAATCGAATCTTGTGAAATTTTGACGCTGTAAAGTTACGAGTCCCATCACAGGATAAAAATACCATTTGGCTTCTTCAACAAAAGTTCTCAATTAGAGATTAAGAAATCGCATACGGAAAATATTAAACCATAAACCTAAATCTCACTTCTTAAAAAAAATTTCAGGTAAAAAAAACTTGATAACTTTTTTTTACATCACTTGATAATTTTATTTGATGCAGCAATGTTTCAAAAAAAAAATTACGATAGTAAAATTATATATTGTCGTGAAAAAATAAAAAATAATATATATATATACATATACTGTTCACGTTATCATTGGGTTATAATATATTTTCAAAACAGTGTTCTCTAGAACACCATAATACAGAAAAGTTTAGAAATTTTCTTGTTAGTGGTTAACATGTATTATGTATACAAGGGTAAGAAAATACATGCATGTTGTTAAACTATTTTATGGTAGTAGATTGTTGTTAAGATCAAACATATATTTGCAATGTTCTGCAAGTGTTCTATAGATCTTCACGAGTTCCTTTTTCATGTGTTTATCCTTATTTGAAAAGTTATAGAATGACTTCTACTATAAGTTTGTATCATAAAATCATTTTGTTGAACATGATTAATTCTAAAGTTATTTTGAGAGAATTTCAAAAACTCAGAAACACATTGATGGTATATAGCATATAGTTAGTCAAACCAATTTCTTAAAACTTCTTTACACGCACTACTATTCATGACAGAAAAATACGAACATTAAAAAGAAAATTAGCTATAAAAATTAACTATATTCTAACATTTTTGTTGATCAATAGATCTTACATTTCAAAATAATGTTTTTAATAAGACTTTAAAGCGTACATGGGAAGAGTCTAATTCTCATTCTTTGTAAAGCTCCGACCGCCACTATCTGTGGGCTCCACACCCACTCTCGGTATGTGGGCCTCATGTTCACTCTCGGTCTGTAGGTCCTACCCTCGTCCGATTATCGATGTGCTATTTGGGGAGGTTCGAAAAGACTTGTTTTTTGACCCTACAAATTACTTTCTGATAGGTCACTCATCTTTAAATTGTTCCAGCTCATTAAATTGTTTCAGCTCAAGCACGAACTCTGAAGTTCATCAATCTCTAACTCTAGATTCAGCACACACATACACAACTATGCCTAAAACAATTTATAGATCCACAATCCGAATTATTGGCGCTTGACCAATACTCATGTGTTTTTTTTTTTTTTTGCTAAAAACCAAACCAATGCTCATGTTTTAGTGATAAACTAAACATATTGGTACTTTTTAAAAATATCATTGCTAACGGTCGCTAAATGACTTTCATAGTCATTAATTTGTGTTATCAAATTAACCATGGATTATTGTTCACAATATAGTTTTTTTTTTTAAACTGATAGGTTGGTATGTGATATTTGAGTATATCACAAATCAAAAAAAAAATATATATATATATACCAAAATTTGTTTTGAACTAAGACAGTATACCAATTTTAATGACAAAAATCTCATGGTTTGTATCTAGTATTGTATTAAAACTACGACCACTATAGAGGAAAGGCCTGAGTTTATTATAAGTGGTTGGAATACAATTTCTACTAAGACGGTTAGACCCATTAGAAGAATCGAGAATGGATATACAATCCACCCACACTAGTAAAATTAAAGCTAAACAAACCTTATTATTTGATCGGCCTCATTTTTTTTTTTGAATTATCAGAAGGTTCTGGGCCGAAAGCCGTAATCCCCCTAGGTCCAGAACCACATCATGTAATATTAGTTTCGTTCCAAATGTCATTCGATCATGTGACTTCTAAGTTTTGCACAGAAAATCAGAAACATATATATTTATTTTTAATTTATCAGTATATATATAATGTGTGTTTACCAAATAAATGGTCACCTGCATATATGCATTTAGCACCTTTATTTGTTAATGATGGGAAACCGTAGAAATTGGACATGCTGTGGCTCGTGGAAGATGAGCGACCAATTAACCCTACTTGGATATGCAATAATGAGAGGAGAATTTATGCGCTTATGACGCTATATTTAGTTTTTAGTTTATGAATATACCATCTCAATTAATCTGTAATATCATTCCACACTTTTCATACCACTTTATAATAACCTCTATACTATTAACAACTTATCTTTATTAATACAGTTCAGTGAATTCACTGCTTCAACCACTTATAAAATGAGTTATCAACTCATACCACTATTTCAAAAATTGGATCTAAGAAGTCGTTTAGCACTAGTCGCTATTTTTCTCACAATTAATTTCTAAGCAATTATATTTGGTGGTAGGAGCGATTAAACGTTCTAGGTGATCAGTTAGGAGATATCTGTGTTTTTGGTTTATACATTTAAAAGTTTTAGCATTATGTTTATGGAAAATAATTGTACTTTGCAAGTGAAGAAAACCCACGAATTATACGGATCGGCATAATCAAACTACAATTCTTTCATTCCTCAAAAATCGACCATTTGATGAGGATGAAGCACATGAGTTGATAATGGGCGGGTAGATGTGAGAGTACACATATTGAGTTGATCAAAACGTTACAAAATGGTTTCATATGTTAGGATGAATGACATTTTGAAATTATTTTTTCATATGTTACGAAAAAACAAAAAACAAGAAAAGAAGATCGTAATAATATATATAAAGAACTGATCAACAAGTCTTTTTAATTTCTCGATTGTCGCAATGAATAAGGAGGACATCTAAATAATGCTTCTTTTACGAAATATTTTCATTCTTTTAGGTCTTTGGATTCAAGGGTCAAGTACTCAAGGCCATTTGATCCCATATAAGGAATATTCTCTCCAGTTGATTCCATATACAAAGCAAGATGCCGAGTGTTTTGGGGAAAAGAAAAGAAAATCTACTAAAGTGGTGATGTATGCATGATCGGAAACAATTGCCATCCTAAGCGAAACTCCAAGGGCCATCACTAATTTTTGTTAATCATTTTTCTTATCCTTCTTTTGTTCTCATTTAAATCAAGTTGCTATAATCATCTATCAAGATCTCTATGATTATTTCCTACAATTATTCCTTATGATTTCTTTCTATGATTCTCTCATTTATTATATAATTATGTATATACATCATATAAAATAACATAATATAATATTTTAATATTCAATGTGATATCAGAACGGGTTATACTCGAGTTTCGATCAAACGATTGAACTCACTTTCATCTTTATAATTCTTAGGCATCAGAGTTTCGATATCTTTTTTTTTCTTCCTTTAGAGTTTAAACCATTAGCTAGCTTCTATCTTTTTTTTTAAAAAAAAAACCTAAGCCATTGTGGCTTCGCTTCCAAAAATCATGCTATAATGTTTTTTGTTTCGTTATGTTCTTTCAAGCCATAGAATTTCTTCATTTAAAAAAAAAAAAAATCTTTTGAGACTTTTTGAATTCAACCAAAGTTTCAAGCGTAAATGCTTCTGTTTTTGTGTTTCAAGTTTTTAAGCGAAGTGCTTCTTGTTCAAGAGAAACATTGAACCTTTCTTTTATTTCTTCTAGCTATATGCTTCCAAACGACTAATATCGTTCCAACCTCCACAAAAGTTTTATTCGAGGTGCTTTCATCTGTCATATATTCTTTATGAATCCAACAAATTATTTTTTCGTAGGTATCGTCAATCCATAAATAATTATAGGAAAGATAAAAAAAAATTTCCTTCTTTGTTTAACTCGAAACTTTCTAACAAAACTCTAGATGCCGTTTTCAAAAGTTTTCCAGATCTCACTGCCTCGCCGGCGTTCGGCATTCCTCGCATGTGTTTAAAATAGCGCGCCATGGCGCAAGGCGCAGGATAAAACGCCATGCTAACCTAAGGCGAGGCAATATTACAAGACACGCGCTATATGTGCTTTTTAAGGAATGATCATGGCGCGCAAAGGCGCTTGAGGCGAGGACTTTGTGTTCTGAGCAGTATTAGACATTTTTAATGGGTAATTAAGTCATTTAAAGTGTCTTTAAAAGCTTTAAATGAATGATTATAACCTAATTAGGTTTACGATGCTCTTAAATAACATATATTTCAAGCGTCACAGCCAAACTCCTCTGTATCTTCTTCTATTTGCGACTTTTCTCTGTGTTGTGGTATGTTCTCCCATCTCTTTCATCTTCTCTTAACTCTGTGATCATCTCTCTTCTCTTATTCTAAATATGTGTTTAACTTCTTATGTTATATTCTCTTGTTAAGACTTTGGTTTTCTAACATAATCCAATTGTTTGTTGTCTTGTAGCTTCACCAAACTCTCACAATGGCTGATAGTGGAGAAGAAAGAGACACGGCTGATGGCAGAAGAAACACTAATATGGATCCAGGCAGAAAGCATGGAACTTGTTTTGGGAAAAATAACAACTCATGGAAGTGTAATTTCTGCTTAACGGTTACTAACGGAAGAATTTCTCGTCTGAAGCAGCATTTGGTTGGGGGTTTTAGAAATGCCAGAAAGTGTAAGATGTTTCCAGATTATGTTGAGAAAGAATTGAAGTTGTTCATGGTCAAAAAAGCTGAAGAAAAAATGGTGAAGATTATGGCGTTTCATGAACCTGAGATTGGTGACGAGTATGACGAAGAAGATACAGAAGAACCACCAACTCGAGCAGTTCAATCTAAGAAACATAAAGTCAAAGGACCATTGGACAAGTATGTCATTGTTCCTCCAACATATATTATGCATGCAAGAAAAGACAGAAAAGGTATATTCGGCGTTTGTGATAAATATCAAAGGAATAAAGTTTATCTTGGTATAGCTAGGTGGTTTTACGATGCAGGTCTTGCATTCAATGTTGTCACTTATCCTAGCTTCAAAGAGATGACAAATTTAATTGGGCACTACGGAGTTGGATTGAAAGCTCCAACCATGTATGAGTTGAGAGAACCTCTTCTGAAGAAAGAGAAAGAAAACATTGATGCTAAGATTGTGGAGAACAAGAAAGAGTGGACAAAAAAGGTTGTTCCTTGATGTCAGATGGATGGCATGATCCAGTGTCTAAGAAGGGACATTGTGAACTTCTTGGTTAACTCGCCAAAGGGCTCTATTTTCATCAAGTTTATGGTTGTTTCTGAGGTTGTGAAGGATTCAACATTGTTTTTTCAGTTGCTTAATAATATGGTGGAGCAAATAGGAGAAGACAATGTGGTGCAAGTTGTAACAGACAACGCGTCAAACTACATCAAGGCTGGAAAATTTTCAATGACAGAGAGACATCATTTATACTGGTATCCATGCATTGCTCACTGCATTGATCTAATGCTGTAAGACATTGGATCAATCCCATCAGTGAGGACTGCGATGAAGAAGTGTATCTTCATGAACAGCTACATATATTGATGTGTCCCTCTAGTGAGCATGATGAGAAGGTACACGGCTGGTATAAATCTGCATAGGCATGCCATTACAAAGTTTGCCAAGTCCTACATTACTATATATCAGTTTCACAAGCAGAAAAAGAACATGAGGGAACTGATTACTTCAACTGAATGGGATGAGTCTAAGTGGCCTAAGGATTGTGGAGCAAGGAAGGTAAAGCAGTATCTTATGCAACAAACCTTCTGGTCAAACGTTTTGTTTGCTCTGAGATTGGCGAGTCCTCTGGTTAAAGTGCTCAAGATGGTAGACGGAGAGAAAAAACTAGCCATGGATTATATTTATGCAGCAATGGATCGAGCCAAGGAGGCTATAACGCTGAGTTTAAACCACATAGAAGAGAAATATAAAGAAGCTTTCGAGATGATTAATAAGAGATGGGAATGTCAGCTTCATAAGCCTTTACATGCAGCTGGTTATTTCCTTAACCCGGCCATTTACTACAAGTACCCGGAAGATGTACGCTACGAAGAAGTAGAGAAAGGGTTGTACGACTGCATTGAGATGTTGGTTCCTGATGCTAAGGTTCAGAACGATATAATGACAGATCAAGATCTGTTCAAAACTGCAACAAGTGTATCTGCTCATAACTTGGCGGTTAGACACAAATAGATGAAAGCACATGCTGAATAGTGGTCTTGTTATGGCTCTTCTGCACTGAATCTTAGAGACTTTGCTGTGAAGGTCTGAGTCTAACTTGTAGCGTAAAAGGTTGTGAGAGAAACTGAAGTGTTTTTCAACAGCTTCATACGAAGAGAAGAAATCGTTTAACTTAGACACGATTGAATGATATGGTTTTTGTGAAATACAACCGTGCTTTGCAATGTCGAGCCCAGAGAACTGATTCCTTTGATCTGATACAATTGAAAGATATCGATGACAGTAACGAGTGGTTAACTGGAATAATGGATGGGGAATCATCTCCTGATGATAATGATTATGTGTTCTCTGATGATGACTTGCAATGGAAGGACGTTAGTCAAGCTATGGGTATGGAAGAACCAAGATATCCCACTAGGAAAGCAACATGTTCAAGTTCTGGTAAAGGAGACAGAGGTTGGTAGCTCAGTTTGTGGTAGCAAGAGATATGTTCCACCACTTAGAGGCTTCACATTGGTTGATGAAGACGAAGATGAAGAAAAGGAGGATGAGGTGGAAGATGAAGCAGGAGAAGATGATTTTGGTTACAACGATGAGGAGTTGAGTGACGATGAAAATTTGGATTGAGTTTTTTCATGTTTTGCTTTTCATGAATTCTAATGAATTGGTTTTCTGCATCTTATTGTGAGGATTTGGTTTTGTTTTTCAATTAAATGAAGACAATATGCTATTTCAATTGAATGAAGATAATATGCTATTTCAGAGTTCATTTGAGGAATAATAATGCATTCAAAATTGATTTTGTATGTAAAAATGTTTCATTTTACATGTTGTGAAGACAAGACAGAGGAGAAACCTGAGAATAAATGAGGACATAGCTGAGGCACGCGCCATACCGCGCCATGGCGCAAGGCTCATACTTCATCGCCACGGTGCGCCATGAGCTATTTTAAACATAGTTCCTCGCCGAAGCCGTGAGATGGCTTTTTCTCTCTTTTACCCCAGTTCTTCTCTCTTTGGTATGGTTTGCTCCAGAGCATATTTGGTGGTGGGTCTATGGTTTTCCGGCAAAGCAGCAGCAACTCTCTAAAAACCAATTTCCTTCTTTGTTTAGCTCGAAACTCTCTAAAAAAACCTAGCTATCGTCGTTAAAAGTTTTCCAGATCTCACTGTCTCTCCGGCGTGCGGCGCTCCTCGCTGAAGCCATGAGAGGGCTTTTCTTTTTTTTTCTCTCCTTTGCCCCGGTTCTTCTCTCCTTGGTTTGGTTTGCTCCATAGCATATTTGGTGGCGGGTCAATGGTTTTCCGGCAAAGTAGCAACGACTCGGCGGCATTTGAACGGTTAATGCTCATTAGGACAAGGTCGACCGTTCTAATGAGCCTTGAGGAAGCTTCCAGATCTAATGAGGACAAGGTCGAGTGAAGCTTCCTCAAGGGTCAATGTTGGAGATTTTTGGTGGTTTTTCCATTTTCGGTGATTGGATAGACTTGGAGTGGAAGTCGTGAGAATAATATCGTCAACATAGAGGAGAAGATAAGCCAAAGTGGAGCCTTTGTTAAAGATGAAGAGGGACACATCAGATGAGCTTTGAACTTCTTGGCATACGTCGCAAACAATTTATACCAAGTATGTGGTGCTTGTTTGAGGCCATAGAGAGATCGTTTGAGGAGACACACATGATCCGGTCGGGATTAACAACGAAGTCGGATGGTTGATGCATGTAAATTGTTTCTTCGAGATCGTCATGTAAGAAGGCGTTTTTGACGTCAAGTTGATGAATGGGTCAATCGTTTGCAAGAGCAACATCTAACATTGTTTTGATTGTTGCGCTAACGACCGGGTTGAAAGTCTCATCACAATCGCCTCCGATCTGCTGCGACTTCCAATTAGCCATCAATCTTGCCTTGTATCGCACCATATTTCCATCTGCATTGAACTTATGCCTGAAAAGCCACATAGAACGCACCACATTATTAGCAACCGGTCGTGGTACTGTGGAACACATCCCCATTTAAATTTGAGAGTCATATTCCTCTTGCATGGTGGCAGTCCAATATGGATAATTTGTCGCTTGAACATGAGAACTCGGTAATGGTGAGACGATGGTCGTATGATGTTCGAGAATACCATTTGGATGAGGATGCGAGTATGATGGTGGAGTGTGGAAACGAACCGGAGGTGGTGCATATTGTGGATAGTGTGGTGGTCCATACCCCCATTGTGGTGGTCCATAGCCCCACTGTGGCGGATAGTTGTATTGTTGTTGTGGCCACGTGTTGTTGTTGTGTCTTCTTCCACCGTTGTTACGTCCTCCACGCCCTTGTTTTTGTATCCCCTACCTTGATGGTTCTGAGATTGATTGTTGTAACGTTGAATTGGTTGTTCTTGTTCAGAGTTGGTGTACAAAACTGGCGGAGACAATGAGTGTTGCGTATGAACTAGTTGAGGTTTGATCTGCTTTGCCAAGCGTTTTTCTTCCATGTTAAGCATTGATTGGGCTTTGGCGAATGTGAAAAAAGGAACATGGTGCTTGACAACGTTGATGATGTTGATCAAATTTGTCGGAGAAGCCATTGAGGAGGTACATAACTAGTGTACGCTTAGAGACCGGAGCATCAACTTGGCAAGAAGGTCTGATGTCTTCTTTAATTTTCTGCAGTATTCGGCGAGGTCAAGATCTCCCATGGTGAGGATGCGAAGTTCATGATCAACCTCCATCGCACGAGTTTCTTTGTTATCCGGGAACATATTTTCGAGAGACTGCTATAGTTCTTGAGACATGCACTTTGTTTTCAACACGGTGTCGAGAATTAATTCAGAAATCATTCCATACATCCACATCTTGACGAGTCTATCTCGCTCTTTCTAGTCCTTTTCGTTTGGTGGAGTAGGAGATGAGGTATCGTCGAGGTGACCAGCAACGCCAAAAATAAGACAATGAGTCTCGAAGAGTTTCCTATGTAAATCTATATATAGTCTAACACCTACAACATACTAAAGGTGAAAATTGAGTTAATAGAAAAACAAATCTTAGCGTAATTATTAATTACGTTAGATTCTCTTGAAATTACAACAATTACAAATTTTTAGTTTTTATTTGAAAAATAATAAAACTCACATTTTAGAAGAAAAATGAGTATATTCTGCTGAAATTTAGTAAAGAGATGAGAGAAATAAAAAAGAGCGTTAACATCTCTGACTACTATCATTCCACTCGTCATTATTTCTCTAGCATTCTACTTATTTTTCTCATGCACCAATATTTGCACCCTAAATTGCTTTGCTTGGGCCATTTGGATTCATGGGCTTCGGTACAAGTGCTTAATATATGGTGGACTTGCGGAAAAATCATGTCAAGAGTATGTTCATCTTTGAGAGTAGTCGGTGTTGATTCTTATATAGTTTCGATTTTGATAAGCCGGCAACCGGATATTCATCGCTAATGTTGATCCCGTGGATCACTAAGTGTGTTTAAAGAATGATTAGGAGATGGGAGGTGAGATTTTCGTTAATAGAGCAATTTAACCACATTTAGGACAGGTCGGGAGAAATATGAGTAGGCCGGGGCCGTGTTTCGTTTTATTGATGAGAGAGAAGTAAACGCTTTAGAATTACGAACTGGTTCCGAAGGACGTCCAGTTCGGCGTTCTAAAGTGTTGTCTTGTTACAAAGAGAGAGATCGGGTAACTTGTGGTAGGTTCTAGAGTCAAAATCAGAGTCCCCCTCATTAATGACATATGAGGGGTATATATAGTCGGGGTCGGCTTCCTGCTCCCCGGGATCTCGGGCCACGTGTCGTCTGCGGCCTCTTTCGCGGGTAAGGTGGCCTAGGAGGCGTGTCCCGGCTTTCGAGGAGAGAGGTCATGATGAGCTCGGCGTGGCGTGTTGCAGAGCAGTGCACTGTTTTACCAACTCTGCTCCACCTGCTCCTTCCTGCCCTTGTCAGCTCTGTAGAGTTGGTGGGACGTCGGGTCGAAGGCACATCCCTACGCGGGTAGGGTACTGCCTTACCAACTCCCACTCGCCTATTCTTCTGACACTCCCTGTTCTGGCGGGGCATCAGCGCGGGCCCGGGGTACGTTGCTTTCAGGTCGGCTACCGAGCTGAAGAGCGGTCTTGCAGGTCGGTGACATTAAGTCCGGTGACCGTACCGAAGAACGGCCTTTCCTAAGATGGGCCTAACTAATTGGGGGTGCTAGGCCCACCTCCAACAATAGGCCCTCCCCCAGTTCGGTATCGCGAGGCGAAGTGAGGGTGCCGAAGTTGATCTAATGTTAGTTCGGCGCATCTTAGGACGGTCTTTCCGGGCTCAACTGTGTTTGCCTTTTCCGAAAAACCCGTAGGAGGTTGGCGCGTGCTCACCACGTGGGACGACAAAGGACGCTTCGTTTTTTGCGTGGACTGCCCACGCGCGGCGTGTAAAAGACGCTTCGTGTTTATCGAGGCGTCCTTTGCTTTTTGGCGTGGGGAAACGAAGAGACGTCATCATTAGGTTTTTTGGGCAGCCGTGCTTCTTTTGACACGTGTCCAGGCGTCGCTTCACTGTCCCCCTTCCTCTATTTAAACCTTCTTCCTCCTACTGTTAAAACCTTCTGTGCATACTCTTAAGGTAACCTCCTTTCTCCGATTTCCTCCTTCTCTTCCTACTTTCTTCCTGTCTTTTCGATTTCCTCCTCTCCGTGCAATGGCTCCGATGTTAGACGGTATCAGAATTGAGTCGAGCGAAGAATCGGCGTCCCGTGGTGGCGGTAACGATTCTCCGAGTTCCTCCTCCGGTGATTCCGAACATGCCTCTTCTCCGCGACGAGGGGCAGACAGTGGGGAACAGTTGGCCCTCTCGACTTCGGGGGCCGCCCCGTTGCTCCCGGGGACCCATCTCCGGCCGAAGACGGTGGTTAGATCCTCTGGCGGTCGCGGTGTTGGCCAAGCTGAGGGTGGAACCGGGCGTCTGGGCGACCGTGGTGGCCGTCAGGGCGGCCGTGGAGGCGGAGCTCGAGTGGCCAGGGTGAGGTCCCCCTGGTCCTCTACGAGCAGGGAGGGTCACCGACCTGGAGCACAGCGGAGTCGGTGACCCTCCTGGGGAATCTGTGTGGTTTTTCCGCCGGCGTTGAGCTCAGGGTACCCAGGGCGGAGGAGCGCCCGTGGACTCCTCGGCCGGGCTTCGTCTGCTTGTACGAGTCGTTCTTCCAGAAGTGCGGCTTGCGCCTTCCTCTCCCCGAGCTGTTCGTCCAGTATTGCCGGGCGCGGGGCTTGGCCTTCTCGCAGGTCTGCCCGTCCACGGTCCAGGGGATGATCGTGCTGCTGACCCTAGGGCACGAATGCGACGTGGAGGTGACGTTGCCTATGTTCGAGGCGTTCACCCAGCTTTCAAGCCCGCGGCGAACGTTCTGGAGGCACCCAGCTCGGGGTCTAGGGCGAGCAAGCTGTCGAAGGTCGAGGACTGGTCTCGCAGCTACTTCTACGTCCGGGCTTCCGCCGTGGCTGGGCTCGATCCGTTGGCGAGATACACCCGGGATTGGAATTTTTCCCCGGGTAGGGATTTGCAGGTCGAGCTGACTTCTCCTCTTTGGTTGTCTGACTGATGATTTTTTTTGTCTTGCTCTTCAGGCCCTCACTCCTCCAGGTTCAAGCTACCGGACTACGCAGGTCTACTTGCCGTGCTCAGGACAGTGCGTCAGAGAGAGTGGAAGTCCTTCACCACTGCGAGAATCGAAGCTGCAATGACCGGAGGTGGTTTTTTTTTTTTTTTTTTTTTTTTTTTTTTTTTTTGCCGAATTAACGGTTCTTCCTTCGCAGGTAGAGCGAGGTTTGCCAATTCGCAGTACGCGGACTCGTTTGTTGCACCGCCGCCGCCGATACCCGAGGTGCCGGTCAGGCGAGACCCGGCACCACGGGTTGCGGGGGATTCCTCCGCGGCGACTCCCTCGAAGAGGAGGGAAGACCGGGCTGCCGGTGGGGAGACCGGCAGAAAGAAGAGGAGGACGGGAGAGTCCTCTTCCGGGGGTCGGGAGGTCATCCGGCCTACACTGCCCGGGCCGGAGCCCGAGGTGCCTTTGGCCGTCGTGCCGGCAGGGGGGGTCGATGAGACCCGGGCTCAAGGGGGCGATGGGGTCGGCGAGACGACCGTCGTCGCGGAGGATCCTGCTGCTGTGCAGGAGGCCGAGGGTCGCAGCGCCGAAGTGGGCGGCGCCTCGGGAGGTTCCGACGATGGGCCTCGGGACTACAGCTTCTCCTTTACCCACGAGGATGGAAGCAACCAGGTAATCGTCGATCCGGACGAGTGCGCCGAGCTGGCGCAGGCCATGATGTTCGGGCGGAGGTACCCGCACTTCGTCCCGCTGGAGATGGCGGAGTCCGACACCTTCCGTCAGGTGGCGCGATCCGCAGCTCGGGTAAGCTTCTGCTCTGGTCTAACTGCTTTTAGCTAGACTTGTTGCGCGTCTTTGTTAACAATTTGTTTAATGCAGACAATGGCCCTTAGTGCCTTTCTGGCGGAGGCCTACGAGAAGAGGCTCGCCGAGCAGGCCGCCTCGATTAACTTCCTCCGGGAGTGCCGGGAGTCCAGCTCGCAGATCCAGTCTACCCGTCTCCACGGGCTCGAGAAGGAGCTGAGAGATGAGAAGGCCCGATCTGCGGCGCTGGAAGAGGAGGCGGTGCGGTTAAGAGCCCGGGCGGTCGAGGTGGCCAGTCTGCAGTCTGCACTAGAGGCCGAGAGGGACCGTGCTGCAGCTGGGTGGGATCGGGCGTCGGGGCTCGAGGAGGAGAACGGGCTCCTGAAGGGGGAGCGGGAGACACTCCGCTCCAGGGTGAAGGGGCTGGAATCCGCCATAGGCCGGGCCAAGGTGGCCGTGGCTGCGGAGAGCGATCGGGTGTCAGCCCGGTGGGAAGCGCGGAACCGAAAGTGGTCCGCGAAGATGGAGAAGATCCGCGCCCACCTGGACGGGCGCCGCCGGGCCTTAGAGCCTCACCTTCTGTACAGCCAGGTGACCGGCGTAAAGGCCTGCCTCAAGAGGATGGAAGCAGAGGACGGGGTGTCGGTACCGTTCTACCGGTATCAGAAGCTGGACGAGGACGAGGCGGCATTCGGTGCCGTACTGGACGGGATGGACTTTCCGGATTTGACCCCGGAGGATCTGGAAATCCCTCTGGACCGTGCTCACGCCGTTCTGCTTGAGCACATTATACCTGTCGCTCCCTCTAGCACCCCCGTGGTGGATCTGACCTTGGAGGCTCCGCTGGCTGCTGAGGACGTTCTTGCGGTCGCTGAGACCGTCCAAGCAGATCCCTCGATCCCGTCTGCTGACGAGGGAGTCCCCGAAGCTGCTGGGATTGTGCAAGCAGATCCCTCGGTCCTGTCTGCCGCTGAGGCCGATACGGACGCGCCGTCCGGTGAGACCGGAACCGACGTGCCACCCGGTGGAGTCGTGGTTGGGGAAGAGGGGTCTGGGCAGCCCTTCCTTGGTGAGTACGGGACCAACGCGAGGATGGTGGCCCCGGCTGATTTAGATGGTACCCGTGCTGACGGGAGGGAAGACCGACCTGCCGATGCGGCCTTGTAAAAACTTTTTTCCTTTTTGTTTTCTTCTTTTTGTAGACTGGGCCGTAGGCCGTTTTTTTTTGTAAGGATTGGGCCGTAGGCCGTTTATGCAAAGAGCGGGCCGTTGGCCCCTCTCTTTTTTTTGTAAGTGCCGTTTCGAGGCTTTTGTAACGATTAGGCCGTGGGCCATTTTTATAACAGACGAGGCCGTTGGCCCTTTTGTGATAATCGAGGCCGTTGGCCCTTTCTTCTTTTTTTTTTTTGTAAGTGCCGTTTCGAGGCTGTTGTAATCATTAGGCCGTGGGCCCTTTTTGTAATAAACGAGGCCGTTGGCCCTTTTGTATAATGAAAGAGGCCGTTGGCCCCTTTTTTTGTGTAAATGCCATTTCGAGGCTTTTTTGATCGGTAGAGTAGGTCGTAAACCGTACTCTGTCAAGTAAGCAGGTCGTGGACCGTGCTCTTGTATTGGGTGCGAGGTAATCTCGGCTTAAGGCACTTATTGCTTGTGTACCTTGTTTTTTTGGTGCGGGTAGCGAGCCCGGCTTAGAGACACTTAATGCTTGTGTGTCTAGTAGAGGTGCGAGCCCTGGGGCCCGGCTTTGGCACTTATAACTTGTGTGCCGGGGAGAGCGAGCACCGGAGCTCGGTCCCCTTTTTTTTGTAGTGCGAGCGTTTGGAGCTCGGCTTTTTTTTTTTTGTAGTGCGAGCGTTTGGAGCTCGGCTTTTTTTTTTTTTTTGTAGTGCGAGCGTTTGGAGCTCGGCTTTTTTTTTTTTTTTTTTTTTGTAGTGCGAACGTTTGGAGCTCGGCTTTTTTTTTTTTTTTGTAGTGCGAGCGTTTGTTGCTCGGTTTTTTTTTTTTTTTTTTTTTTTTTTTTTTTTTTTTGTAGTGCGAACGTTTGGAGCTCGGCATTTTTTTTTTTTTTTTTTTTTTTTTTTTTTTTTGTAGTGCGAGCGTTTGGAGCTCGCGAGCGTTTGAAGCTCGCGAGCGTTTGGAGCTCGGCTCTTGTGCGCAGGTCGGGGACCGTTTTCCTTTGTCTAAAAGGTTTTATTAGATTAATAGCTGAGCCCTGGTTAGGGGTTGCCTACGTACCCTTTAGTAGAAGGGATCAAGCCAATCGTAGTTCGTTTGTTTACAAAGGCGGAGAGCGGATTGGAGCCCGGGGGCTTAATAGTAGAACCGTTTGAGGTTGATTGAATTCCATGAGCGCGGGACTGCGTCGCCGGCCGTCGTGACTAGCTCGTATACGCCGGGCTTGACGACCTTGGAGATAAGGTAAGGGCCCTCCCAATGTGCACCGAGCTTGCCCGCGTTCAGCTCGGCGGTGTTTTCGAAGACTTTGCGGAGGACCAGGTCTCCTTCGGTAAAGAACCTGCCTCGAACCCTCTTGTTGTAGTATTTGGAGGCGAGCTGCTGGTAGTTTTGGATTCGGAGGAGGGAATGGTCCCGTTGTTCCTCAAGGAAGTCCAGCTCGCTGAGGAGGACGGTGTCGTTCAGGGCGGGCTGCTGGGTGAGCATAGCGCGGCGAGGAGTGGGGAGCCCGACCTCAGAGGGGGCCATTGCCTCCATTCCGTGAGAGAGGCTGAACGGTGTGCGTCCTGTCGATGTCTTCGGCGTTGTGCGATGGGACCAGAGGACTCCGTCGAGCTCATCGGCCCAGGACCCCTTCTTGTCGTCTAGCCGCTTTTTGAGGCCGTCGAGGATGGTCTTATTGGTGGCTTCGGCTTGTCCATTCCCTTGTGGATATCTCGGGGTGGACTTGCTCAGCCTGATTTTCCACTTCGCGCAGAAGCCTTCGAAGAGGGCCGACGTGAACTGGGCACCGTTGTCGGTCACGATCTCGTAGGGCAGTCCGTGCCGGCAGATGACGAACTTCCAGACGAATTTCCGGACGTCTTCTGCCGTGATTTTGGCGTAAGCTTCGGCTTCGGCCCACTTGGTGAAGTAGTCGGTCATGACCAGAATGAAGCGCTTTTGCCGAGATCGGGGTAGGGGTCCGACTATGTCCATGGCCCATCGCATGAAGGGGTAGGGTGCTACCGCAGTGGTGAGGAGCTCGGTAGGGCAGTGAATGAGTGTGCCGTGACGCTGGCACTTCTCGCACCGGGCTACGAATTTTTCACAATCCTGCAGCATTGTTGGCCAGTAGTGCCCTTGGTTCCGGATTCGCAGGGCGAGAGCCCGGCCGCTGGAGTGGTTTCCGTCGGCACCTTCGTGCATTTCTTTCATTACGTCGAAGGTTTCCTGCCCGTGGAGGCACCCGAGCAAGATTCCCGAGGCGCTCCACCGGAACAGATTGCCGTCCAGCATCGTGTATCGGGCACACTTCTTTCTTAGCCGTCGGGCGGTCCACCGATCTGCGGGAAGGACGCCGTCTGCGATATATAGCAGCAGCTCGATTCGCCAGTCCGGCAGTTCGGGCTCGGCCGGGGGCGGTGGTAGGTTCTCGGGAGGTTGGGCGTCTTCGTCAGGGTCCGCGACCTGGGGACCGATCAGATAGGCTCCCTTTGGCAGCTCGATGCTAGGGAGGTCGATACTTTCCACCGGGATTACCCGTCGTTGCTCTGGAGCCGAGGTGGAGGCTAGTGCTGCGAGGGCGTCTGCGGAAGTGTTATCGCCTCGGGGGATCTTTGTCAGGGTGAACTCGGAGAAGTCTGCGGCCATGCCTCGAGTCACCTTGAGGTAGGCGTCCATGCGATCATTCTTGGCCTCGTACTCCCCGCTGAATTGATTGGCAACGAGCTGGGAGTCGCAGTAAGCTCGGATTTTCTTTGCGCCGACCTCTTTGGCCAGGCGCAGGCCGGCAATCAAAGCTTCGTACTCGGCCTCGTTGTTCGATGCCGGGAAGGCTAGGCGGAAGGACTGCTCGAGGATCTCCTTGGTCGGGGATTCGAGGCGTATGCCGACGCCGGACCCGTGCTTGGAGGCCGATCCGTCGACGTGCAGAGTCCACACTTCGGACACCTCGCTGACTGCCAGCTCGGGTGCCAACTCAACTAGGAAGTCGGCCAGCGCTTGAGATTTGATCGCGGTCCGACCCCGGTACTCGATGTCGTACTCGCTCAGCTCGACAGCCCACTTCATTATCCGGCCGGACCGGCTCGGGCTGTGGAGGATGGTCCTGAGGGGGTACGTACTTAGGACGGTTATCGTATGGGATTGGAAGTAAGGCCGGAGCTTCCTAGCTGCGACGACCACTGCCAAGGCGAGCTTCTCCAGAGTCGGGTACCTGCTCTCCGCGTCGTCTAAGGACTTGCTGATGTAGGAGATAGGTCTCTGGTCGCCGCGGTCTTCCCGCACTAGTACCCCGCTGACTGCCGACGTAGAGATGGCGATGTAGAGGCAGAGGGTTTCCCCTTCCTCTGGTTTGGACAGGACGGGAGGAGTAGATATGTATTCCTTCAGTTGCTGGAGGGCTTCCTCGCACTTCTCGTCCCACTCGAACCGTTTGTTAGCCCGGAGCAGCTGGTAGAACGGGAGGCACTTGTCGGTTGAGCGGGAGATGAAGCGGTTCAGTGCGGCGATTCTCCCGGTAAGCCGCTGTACTTGGCGCGTGCTCTCAGGGGATTTGAGCTCGGTGATCGCCCGGATCTGCTTTGGGTTGGCTTCGATCCCGCGCTGGGTGATGATATAGCCGAGGAATTCGCCCGAGGTGACGCCGAAAGAACACTTGGCCGGGTTCAGCTTCATGTTGTATTCGTTCAGCGTCCGGAAGCAAGAGCGGAGATGGGCGACGTGGTCGGCGGCGACTAGAGATTTCACCAGCATGTCGTCTATGTACACCTCCATAGTGCGGCCTATTTGGTCGGCGAACATCCGGTTGACGAGCCGCTGGTATGTGGCCCCGGCGTTCTTGAGTCCGAAAGGCATTACCTTGTAGCAGTAGATGCCTCGGTCTGTGATGAACGCGGTCTTCTCCCGGTCGTCGGGGTGCATGGGGATTTGGTTATACCCCGAGAAGGCGTCCATGAGGGAGAGCAGCTCGTTCCCCGCGGTGGCTTCGACGACTTGGTCGATCCGAGGGAGGGGAAAGCTGTCCTTTGGGCACGCCTTATTGAGGTCGGTGAAATCCACACAGACCATCCATTTCCCGCTCTTCTTCTTGACCACCACCGGGTTGGCCAACCAGTCCGGGTATCTGACCTCGGTGATTGAGCCGGCCGCGGTGAGCCTTTCGACCTCGTCGTTGACTGCCTGGACCACCACCGGGTTGGCCAACCAGTCCGGGTAGCTTTTGCTTGACTGGTCGGCAGGTCGGATCCACGTTGAGCTCGTGGCTACACGTCGCGGGGTCTATGCCGGGCATGTCGGCGGTTGACCAGGCGAAGGTGGAGACGTTCTCTCCCAGAAAATTGACCAGCTCCTTCTTGATGGTCTCGTCGAGGTCGGTTCCGATGCCGACGCAACGGGCGGGGTTGCTCGGATCGATGTTGACCTGGGTGACGAGGTCTTCCCCCGGGAGGTCCCGAGCAACTGTCTCGCCGGGCTGATACGTGCTGACGGCTAGGCAGGCCGGCGCGGCGCGGAGCAGCTTGTGCTCAATGGCGAAGCAGGCGCGAGAAACCCTCTGGTTGCTTCTGAGAGTGTACGTCCCGGCCTGGTTGGGGAACTTGAGGCACTGGTGGTACGTCGACGTGACTGCCTTCATCGAGTGCAGCCAAGGAGTTCCAAGGATGATATTGTAGATCGGGGTGGTATCGAAGACCACGAACTTGACGATTTTCGTCACCCGACCTACGTAGACCGGCGATTCGATGGTGCCGATTCCGTTGACGGTATCCCCGGCGAAACCGGTTAGCGGGATGGAGTGCGGCTTGATCTCGACCCCGTTTAGATTCATCCTGGCAAGGGTGTCCTTGAAGATGAGGTCGACCGAGCTGCCCGTATCGACGAGGACTCGGTTAACGTCGCAGTCGGCTACTGATAGTGAACTTTTTACGGTTCGCACAATTACCCACTGTGCACAATGCCTCAATCTAATGGCATGTCATTGTAGCACTTTGGGATCGAATCCACAGGGAAATAAGAACGACGCACTAAGAATACAGGACGCTATCTAATCTAAGCAAATATCGGGTTTTGGTTTTTATCGGACAATTTGAAACGTGCAAAATAGAGAAATAAACGAGTAGCAAAGCAAACAAGAAAACGATTAATATCAAATTTAAACAAACGAATTCTCGGGTAAAGCAATCGACTCGGGTGATTCTTTAATCTACTCAAGATGCTCAAACATTCGACTAAATATCTCCCTAGGCCTTAGAACACTACTAAAGATTAATCCACTTCCATGGTATTAACCCATTTCTTAGTCATCAATCGTCATAAACTTCCGTTCGCGATTCTATGACTAACAAGCATTAATAACAAGTCTAAATAGCCATTAAACACCCTAGACATCTATTTCCATAGGCTAGGAATGTAAAACACTCATTGAATTGGTTGGGGAATTTCATCGAACACCTTCCGGGCGAGAAATTCCCTATGATCTAAATCAACTTTGTCAAGGCCAATCCAGCATTAATAACACTCAATGAGAAAGGATATCAACTAATCTAGTTCTTAAACATCAAGAACAAACCTAGAATCACCCTAATCTACTTCACCCAAGAATCCTAAAAGAACTACTCACACATAGCTAAATCACAAATATAAACCGTACAAATGAAAGCCATAAGCAAAATAAGAAGAATGGTAAAAAGAGTTTAAGAAAATCTTCACTAAAATGGTTTGGATCTTGAATCTTTCATACAAAACAAAAACAAGAAAAGAAGAAAGAAATAAGTGGCTTAGAACCCTAAAAAGAAGCAGCCAAAAAAAACTCCCTGTCTAATTAGGCTTAATTTGCTTAAGTAGATACAGATCGGGTCGGGTCAACCCGGGACAAACCGGGTTTGACCCGACAATTTTTGTGTCCGAGAAGGTTCACAGCGGTCAGCTCATACCGCTGCATGACCGCTGTGAAATGTCTGGTTTTTGCTCCGGATGGATCCGCAGCGGTCTGCTCTAACCGCTGCATGACCGCTGTGAAACGCCTGGTTTTTGCTCCGGATGGATCCGCAGCGGTCTGCTCTAACCGCTGCACCTGACCGCTGCGAGACTTGAAAGTGCAGCGGTCTCCCTAGACCGCTGCATGCTGACCGCTGCAAACGTCCGGTTTTCTCCTTCATCACTTGATCATCTCTGTTCGCTGCGGGTACGTTCCTCCTAGTCCATGATCTTCCCCAAGCTCCAAAAAGCACCTAAAAGACTCCATAGCACACAAACATATGCAAAAACTAACCTAAGACTCACTAGCTCTAAAATGGATGCAAACTATACCAAAAACAATGAAATGAATGCAAAAAGTCACAAAATGCTAACTAAAATGTATACTAAAATGGGCTAAATTATGCAACTATCAACTCCCCCGAACTTGCCTTTTGCTTGTCCGCAAGCAAACAAACAAGAACAAATCGAAGAAGAGGTTGGAATGCGGGATATCATATCCAAGAATATTAACAAAAGAATTCAATTCAATGCCCTTGGTAGTGGTTATGTGATGCACTAACAACCTCTACTTCAAAAGATTTAGCCATACTCGTCGCTACACGAATTTGGTCTAAGCCTTAGCATCTACAAGTAATCATATCCTCTAACTCTTTAACATTCATTAAGTACAATGGTGAATCATGCTTAATAAAAATCAAGTGAACTCATTTGGCTTAGGGAAAAGGTTTTGAGATAAAATTGATCTCAATCATGTGGGTATTCCAATGCAATGGGATCTCTCACGAAAGAATGAACTTTGGCAAAATGCTAAGAGTAAAGAACAATTGATTCATACAAGGATGACTTCCGTCTACCCAATGCCCCAATATGAACTCCACTCCTATTTCTAAACCCATCAAGATCCATTCTAAACTACCCATATCACAAGGCATTTTGCCTTCTTAGACCACATTTCTTTTCTAACTTAGGGGATTCTTTTCTTCTTATTTTTCAACAAATGGATTGGCTCTTCATCTTTTTCTTTTAGCTCTTTTTCACTTTCATAACTAGTCTCTCAATCATCATTTAGATGCCTTAGCCATATATATATATATATATATATATATATATATATATATATATATTTTTTTTTTTTTTTTTTTTTTTTTTTTTTTTTTTTTTTTTTACACACATAGAGACTTATACTTTCAACACCTAGAGCTATTCCACACTTTCATGCCAACCAATCCAAACTTTTTACTTTCCCCTATCCTTTTTCCCAATCTTTTATTTTCTCCACACTTTCTTTTCTTTACATCAACACCCAAATCACCAACCTATCTATCAACTCCTTGTCGTTCCAAACTCAACACTTTTTGCTAAGTTCATTCCAAATTAGACCTCACGACACACACAAGAGATGAAGGCTTGAAGGAAAGGCTTAGTTAAGGGTGTGGTTAACCGTTCCAAATATGGGAATCAGCTATTTGAGCTAACAAGAGAGTGGTAAAAAGGGGTAAGATAGCTCAAATATGTATATGACATCCATGAGTTCAACTTTTCAATGTACAAGCATGATAATTTCAAGTCAAGATTAAAGTTCATGTAGATAGAGTTAGATTCAATTCAAAGCATGCTTCAACCAAGACAAAAACATTCAAACCGCAAGATCAAAGCATGGATCATCCTTAACTTCGTGATCGCTCAAATGCATCAAAGAACTCCTAACGAGGGCATTAATTCAAGCTCTTAAGTTTATATTCTACATGGATAATTCTCCCAATGCAAGTGAATGCAAACCTATATGCATTTTTTTATGGTTTTTATATGCACTTATATGAATGAATGAGACTCAAAGATGGAAAAATAAAAATAAGATCACAAAACACAAGATCAAAAGACACAAATCCTTCCCCCGAACTTGAATTGCAACGTCTCGGTGCAACAAAAGTCAAAGAGAAGGTATAAATATGCAAAAAGTATGTACAATGAAATGGAGTTTGGATCATACCTTTGGATTGGAGAGAAGTGTGACGTGCTGTAGCTCTACCCATTCATGCATTAAGCACCACGACCTTGGACCCAAGAAAACTATAAACATCAAACAAAAACATTAAAAAGAACAAGAAAGAACGAAAATATATACAAAGATAGTCATGGGAATGCCTCCCAAGAGCGCTTGTTTTACGTCGCTAAGCTTGACGTTTCAACTGTTAATCATGAGAATCAAAAGGTTGAGCCAATGCACCTTTGGTCCTTCTCTTGTCAGGACAAGAAACAAAATATGCAACATGGCACACGACTATCCATGGCAAAGAGGCATAAATCACATCAAGAAAGGTTACTAAAAATATAGCATACATCTTGGAATTTTCCTTGATGATGAGATGTTCACGAGGACCAAATGCATTTGATGGAAAAATAAAGTCGATTTCATGTTTAAACGAGTTAATCACAAAATAGTCAACTTCATCTCCATCAATCATGTAAAACACATCCTCTTTCCTAGATTTCATCTCAACCTTAGGGTCATCTATCTCATTCAAGATCTTATCTACATCAAGCACACCCCCTAGGTAAGATTTTTCAAGAAGCGAACTAGATTCCTCAGGCATTGAAAGCTTAAACTCGATATCATGATCATTCAAAGCACATAGATAATTAATATCAAAACATACTTCATGATAATCACTAGCAAGCTTTTCTACTCTTAAGGTTTCTAGTATTTGAGACTCACATATTAAATCACAGCAATCATTAATGAGCTTGAGAGCATGTGAACTAGAAGCTACATCTTCAATGCAAGGCAAGTGACTATCCTCATAATCAACGATTTCAAAGGTTGTGTCAAAAATACCTTCTAGTTGGCATGGTGGAACCCAATAAATTACCTCTTCGAGTGCATGAGCTATCTTTATCTCAATATATGTGAGCTCCCTTCCCTCAAGCGCTGCCCGACGTGACATGAGGTTCAAACGGATCATAATCGCGAGATTACTCCTTGTCAATGCCGGGTTTTCTTCGCAAAGCTCTTCCAACTCTACTTTTTGTTCTGATGTGAGTACACTTTCATCAAATGGTGGCTCCACATATGGCTCATCATCAATGCTTTCATCAAATGTGGCATCCTCTTCTTGTGGCCAATCATTGTAATCCATGGCCATCGACTCTAAGAAGCAAAAAAGAAGAAAATAAAAAGTTAGTAGAAGTCAAGAACTTAGTCTCAAATAGTATCCAAATCCTAATGGCTATTGCTAATTTCCCCGGCAACGGCGCCAAATTGATAGTGAACTTTTTACGGTTCGCACAATTACCCACTGTGCACAATGCCTCAATCTAATGGCATGTCATTGTAGCACTTTGGGATCGAATCCACAGGGAAATAAGAACGACGCACTAAGAATACAGGACGCTATCTAATCTAAGCAAATATCGGGTTTTGGTTTTTATCGGACAATTTGAAACGTGCAAAATAGAGAAATAAACGAGTAGCAAAGCAAACAAGAAAACGATTAATATCAAATTTAAACAAACGAATTCTCGGGTAAAGCAATCGACTCGGGTGATTCTTTAATCTACTCAAGATGCTCAAACATTCGACTAAATATCTCCCTAGGCCTTAGAACACTACTAAAGATTAATCCACTTCCATGGTATTAACCCATTTCTTAGTCATCAATCGTCATAAACTTCCGTTCGCGATTCTATGACTAACAAGCATTAATAACAAGTCTAAATAGCCATTAAACACCCTAGACATCTATTTCCATAGGCTAGGAATGTAAAACACTCATTGAATTGGTTGGGGAATTTCATCGAACACCTTCCGGGCGAGAAATTCCCTATGATCTAAATCAACTTTGTCAAGGCCAATCCAGCATTAATAACACTCAATGAGAAAGGATATCAACTAATCTAGTTCTTAAACATCAAGAACAAACCTAGAATCACCCTAATCTACTTCACCCAAGAATCCTAAAAGAACTACTCACACATAGCTAAATCACAAATATAAACCGTACAAATGAAAGCCATAAGCAAAATAAGAAGAATGGTAAAAAGAGTTTAAGAAAATCTTCACTAAAATGGTTTGGATCTTGAATCTTTCATACAAAACAAAAACAAGAAAAGAAGAAAGAAATAAGTGGCTTAGAACCCTAAAAAGAAGCAGCCAAAAAAAACTCCCTGTCTAATTAGGCTTAATTTGCTTAAGTAGATACAGATCGGGTCGGGTCAACCCGGGACAAACCGGGTTTGACCCGACAATTTTTGTGTCCGAGAAGGTTCACAGCGGTCAGCTCATACCGCTGCATGACCGCTGTGAAATGTCTGGTTTTTGCTCCGGATGGATCCGCAGCGGTCTGCTCTAACCGCTGCATGACCGCTGTGAAACGCCTGGTTTTTGCTCCGGATGGATCCGCAGCGGTCTGCTCTAACCGCTGCACCTGACCGCTGCGAGACTTGAAAGTGCAGCGGTCTCCCTAGACCGCTGCATGCTGACCGCTGCAAACGTCCGGTTTTCTCCTTCATCACTTGATCATCTCTGTTCGCTGCGGGTACGTTCCTCCTAGTCCATGATCTTCCCCAAGCTCCAAAAAGCACCTAAAAGACTCCATAGCACACAAACATATGCAAAAACTAACCTAAGACTCACTAGCTCTAAAATGGATGCAAACTATACCAAAAACAATGAAATGAATGCAAAAAGTCACAAAATGCTAACTAAAATGTATACTAAAATGGGCTAAATTATGCAACTATCAACTCCCCCGAACTTGCCTTTTGCTTGTCCGCAAGCAAACAAACAAGAACAAATCGAAGAAGAGGTTGGAATGCGGGATATCATATCCAAGAATATTAACAAAAGAATTCAATTCAATGCCCTTGGTAGTGGTTATGTGATGCACTAACAACCTCTACTTCAAAAGATTTAGCCATACTCGTCGCTACACGAATTTGGTCTAAGCCTTAGCATCTACAAGTAATCATATCCTCTAACTCTTTAACATTCATTAAGTACAATGGTGAATCATGCTTAATAAAAATCAAGTGAACTCATTTGGCTTAGGGAAAAGGTTTTGAGATAAAATTGATCTCAATCATGTGGGTATTCCAATGCAATGGGATCTCTCACGAAAGAATGAACTTTGGCAAAATGCTAAGAGTAAAGAACAATTGATTCATACAAGGATGACTTCCGTCTACCCAATGCCCCAATATGAACTCCACTCCTATTTCTAAACCCATCAAGATCCATTCTAAACTACCCATATCACAAGGCATTTTGCCTTCTTAGACCACATTTCTTTTCTAACTTAGGGGATTCTTTTCTTCTTATTTTTCAACAAATGGATTGGCTCTTCATCTTTTTCTTTTAGCTCTTTTTCACTTTCATAACTAGTCTCTCAATCATCATTTAGATGCCTTAGCCATATATATATATATATATATATATATATATATATATATATATATATATTTTTTTTTTTTTTTTTTTTTTTTTTTTTTTTTTTTTTTTTTTTACACACATAGAGACTTATACTTTCAACACCTAGAGCTATTCCACACTTTCATGCCAACCAATCCAAACTTTTTACTTTCCCCTATCCTTTTTCCCAATCTTTTATTTTCTCCACACTTTCTTTTCTTTACATCAACACCCAAATCACCAACCTATCTATCAACTCCTTGTCGTTCCAAACTCAACACTTTTTGCTAAGTTCATTCCAAATTAGACCTCACGACACACACAAGAGATGAAGGCTTGAAGGAAAGGCTTAGTTAAGGGTGTGGTTAACCGTTCCAAATATGGGAATCAGCTATTTGAGCTAACAAGAGAGTGGTAAAAAGGGGTAAGATAGCTCAAATATGTATATGACATCCATGAGTTCAACTTTTCAATGTACAAGCATGATAATTTCAAGTCAAGATTAAAGTTCATGTAGATAGAGTTAGATTCAATTCAAAGCATGCTTCAACCAAGACAAAAACATTCAAACCGCAAGATCAAAGCATGGATCATCCTTAACTTCGTGATCGCTCAAATGCATCAAAGAACTCCTAACGAGGGCATTAATTCAAGCTCTTAAGTTTATATTCTACATGGATAATTCTCCCAATGCAAGTGAATGCAAACCTATATGCATTTTTTTATGGTTTTTATATGCACTTATATGAATGAATGAGACTCAAAGATGGAAAAATAAAAATAAGATCACAAAACACAAGATCAAAAGACACAAATCCTTCCCCCGAACTTGAATTGCAACGTCTCGGTGCAACAAAAGTCAAAGAGAAGGTATAAATATGCAAAAAGTATGTACAATGAAATGGAGTTTGGATCATACCTTTGGATTGGAGAGAAGTGTGACGTGCTGTAGCTCTACCCATTCATGCATTAAGCACCACGACCTTGGACCCAAGAAAACTATAAACATCAAACAAAAACATTAAAAAGAACAAGAAAGAACGAAAATATATACAAAGATAGTCATGGGAATGCCTCCCAAGAGCGCTTGTTTTACGTCGCTAAGCTTGACGTTTCAACTGTTAATCATGAGAATCAAAAGGTTGAGCCAATGCACCTTTGGTCCTTCTCTTGTCAGGACAAGAAACAAAATATGCAACATGGCACACGACTATCCATGGCAAAGAGGCATAAATCACATCAAGAAAGGTTACTAAAAATATAGCATACATCTTGGAATTTTCCTTGATGATGAGATGTTCACGAGGACCAAATGCATTTGATGGAAAAATAAAGTCGATTTCATGTTTAAACGAGTTAATCACAAAATAGTCAACTTCATCTCCATCAATCATGTAAAACACATCCTCTTTCCTAGATTTCATCTCAACCTTAGGGTCATCTATCTCATTCAAGATCTTATCTACATCAAGCACACCCCCTAGGTAAGATTTTTCAAGAAGCGAACTAGATTCCTCAGGCATTGAAAGCTTAAACTCGATATCATGATCATTCAAAGCACATAGATAATTAATATCAAAACATACTTCATGATAATCACTAGCAAGCTTTTCTACTCTTAAGGTTTCTAGTATTTGAGACTCACATATTAAATCACAGCAATCATTAATGAGCTTGAGAGCATGTGAACTAGAAGCTACATCTTCAATGCAAGGCAAGTGACTATCCTCATAATCAACGATTTCAAAGGTTGTGTCAAAAATACCTTCTAGTTGGCATGGTGGAACCCAATAAATTACCTCTTCGAGTGCATGAGCTATCTTTATCTCAATATATGTGAGCTCCCTTCCCTCAAGCGCTGCCCGACGTGACATGAGGTTCAAACGGATCATAATCGCGAGATTACTCCTTGTCAATGCCGGGTTTTCTTCGCAAAGCTCTTCCAACTCTACTTTTTGTTCTGATGTGAGTACACTTTCATCAAATGGTGGCTCCACATATGGCTCATCATCAATGCTTTCATCAAATGTGGCATCCTCTTCTTGTGGCCAATCATTGTAATCCATGGCCATCGACTCTAAGAAGCAAAAAAGAAGAAAATAAAAAGTTAGTAGAAGTCAAGAACTTAGTCTCAAATAGTATCCAAATCCTAATGGCTATTGCTAATTTCCCCGGCAACGGCGCCAAATTGATAGTGAACTTTTTACGGTTCGCACAATTACCCACTGTGCACAATGCCTCAATCTAATGGCATGTCATTGTAGCACTTTGGGATCGAATCCACAGGGAAATAAGAACGACGCACTAAGAATACAGGACGCTATCTAATCTAAGCAAATATCGGGTTTTGGTTTTTATCGGACAATTTGAAACGTGCAAAATAGAGAAATAAACGAGTAGCAAAGCAAACAAGAAAACGATTAATATCAAATTTAAACAAACGAATTCTCGGGTAAAGCAATCGACTCGGGTGATTCTTTAATCTACTCAAGATGCTCAAACATTCGACTAAATATCTCCCTAGGCCTTAGAACACTACTAAAGATTAATCCACTTCCATGGTATTAACCCATTTCTTAGTCATCAATCGTCATAAACTTCCGTTCGCGATTCTATGACTAACAAGCATTAATAACAAGTCTAAATAGCCATTAAACACCCTAGACATCTATTTCCATAGGCTAGGAATGTAAAACACTCATTGAATTGGTTGGGGAATTTCATCGAACACCTTCCGGGCGAGAAATTCCCTATGATCTAAATCAACTTTGTCAAGGCCAATCCAGCATTAATAACACTCAATGAGAAAGGATATCAACTAATCTAGTTCTTAAACATCAAGAACAAACCTAGAATCACCCTAATCTACTTCACCCAAGAATCCTAAAAGAACTACTCACACATAGCTAAATCACAAATATAAACCGTACAAATGAAAGCCATAAGCAAAATAAGAAGAATGGTAAAAAGAGTTTAAGAAAATCTTCACTAAAATGGTTTGGATCTTGAATCTTTCATACAAAACAAAAACAAGAAAAGAAGAAAGAAATAAGTGGCTTAGAACCCTAAAAAGAAGCAGCCAAAAAAAACTCCCTGTCTAATTAGGCTTAATTTGCTTAAGTAGATACAGATCGGGTCGGGTCAACCCGGGACAAACCGGGTTTGACCCGACAATTTTTGTGTCCGAGAAGGTTCACAGCGGTCAGCTCATACCGCTGCATGACCGCTGTGAAATGTCTGGTTTTTGCTCCGGATGGATCCGCAGCGGTCTGCTCTAACCGCTGCATGACCGCTGTGAAACGCCTGGTTTTTGCTCCGGATGGATCCGCAGCGGTCTGCTCTAACCGCTGCACCTGACCGCTGCGAGACTTGAAAGTGCAGCGGTCTCCCTAGACCGCTGCATGCTGACCGCTGCAAACGTCCGGTTTTCTCCTTCATCACTTGATCATCTCTGTTCGCTGCGGGTACGTTCCTCCTAGTCCATGATCTTCCCCAAGCTCCAAAAAGCACCTAAAAGACTCCATAGCACACAAACATATGCAAAAACTAACCTAAGACTCACTAGCTCTAAAATGGATGCAAACTATACCAAAAACAATGAAATGAATGCAAAAAGTCACAAAATGCTAACTAAAATGTATACTAAAATGGGCTAAATTATGCAACTATCAGCTACGCGGACTTGCACGACGAGGGGATCGTTGTGGGGCTGGTGGACCCCGGCCGCATCGGCCTCGGTGAAACATATCCCCCTTTTGCTCGTGTCCTGAGCGTCGATCTCCGGCCCGGAGTGCCACTTCAGGGAGACGTCGGTCTTCCTCTCATGGCGCTTGATGGACCGCACTGAGTCGTTGCACGAGAGGAGGCCTCCCATGATCATCCCTATCAGAGTCCGGGCCGGGGGAGGCGATCTGCCCGTTTCCCGGTCTCGCGAGGGAGATCGTCGCCGCCGGTCGTCGTTTTGGGCGTGGTGATAAGGCCTAGCCCGGTTATCCTCGCGACCTCGGTTGTCACGGGGTTGCACTCGATCGCCATCCCGGGGATGTGGGCGCAGCCGCTCCGGTACGTCGATTTCGCCCCGTTTAAACTGGTTCAGCAGGACCTCTTGGAGGGCGCGGCAGTAAGAGGTCGGGTGCCCCTTTTGCCGGTGGAAGTCGCAGTAGGCCGACCTGTCGTACGGCTCGTCTGGTCGGGCCTCCCTATCGCTCGGGCCGTCGGGACGCCGGTCCTGCTGGTGGGGGTCCCGTACGTACTTGTTCCAAGGCAACCCCGGCGCGGGGCCGGGAGGGGGTACGGGATCGCGCATACGGGGTCCTGAGGTCGGTCCGTTAACAAGGAACGCAGCGGCCTGCTTTCCCTTGCTGCGCTGGTACTCGTCATCATAGTGTTGACGAGGCTCCTGGTATCTCTCCTGGGGCCGCTCCTTCGCGGCCGGGGCCTTGTGAGAGGTGCTGTTTCTCGATTCAGCCGCCTTCTCCTCCTCGAGCTCGACGAAGAGTCCAGCGCGGTGCAAGGCGTCCTCCAGCGAGCGCGGCCTGTTGAGGTCCTTGAAGGCCGAATCGGCCCGTAGCCCCTTTCTTAGAGCAGGCAGCGCTGACTCATCCGTCACATTGCTTTGGGAGGCCGTGGCCTTGAAACGTTCTATGAAGGACCTGAGCGACTCCTTTGCTCCCTGGTTCATCGCCCAGAGGTCCGCGCTGGATGCGGACTGCCGGATATAGATGGAGTAGTGCTTGAGAAAGGTGGTTGACAGGTCTCTGAAGCTGTCTATGGAGTGCGTCTTCAGCCGAGAGAACCACGTGAGAGCCGGGCCGGTGAGGTTCTCTACGAAGAGTTGGCAGTGGGCGGCTTCCCGCTCATCTGGTGAGAAGTGGGCGCGGCCCATGGCGATGGTGAACGCCGTGAGATACTGGGCCGGGTCGGTGGTTCCCGCGTAGGGCTGGAGTTTGAGCTTCCCGAGGTGCTGGAGCGGGACGGAGGAGATCCGGCGGGTGAATGGCGTGTTTTGCGTCTCTCGGAGGACGCGATCTATTTCCGGGGCCGCACTGGTGGCCTGATGGATCTTAGAGGACATCACGCGGAGTGTCTCCTTCATAGCTTCGAACTCGGCGTCCCTGGCGCGTTCGGAGCTGGATCGGAGATGATGGGCTTCGTCGCCCGGGGAGCTCCCTACGGCTGGGGCGAAACGTCCGCCCGGGCCTTCGGAGCCTGACGGCGAGTCGCCGGGCTGGTCCCTTCGGATACGAGGGGTTTCTTCCCGAGAGGCCGGCTCTCTGAAATGGACGTCGGGGGATCCGGTGTTGTCCGACCGGTCCCGGGAGGCTGCTAGCGTGGCGAACCGTTGGTCGGTCGCACGCGTCAGCTCGTCTATTCTGGTGAGTAGGGCCTGCATTACGGCGGACAGCGTGGGCTGGTCCTCCGGGCGGTGAGGCGCGTTGTGCGCGGCGGGGCCGCCGGAAGGAGTGGGCGCTGGGGCCGGTGGCGGAGCCCTGAAGGACTCCTGGGGAGTCATCCGGTCGGTGGCTGCCTGGGCTGATGGCCGGGCTGTCGTCGTCGCTGCTTGAGTTGGTGGCGGGGCCGTTGTCTGGGCCTGGGCCGTTGCTTGGGCCGGGGTCTCTAGGCCTGATAATACTCTTGGGGGCGGAATAGCCATCGTTGCTGCGGTTGCGGCGGTGGTTGAACTGCTCCTTGCGTATAGAAGAATCTCTAAACCCCCCTCCTTCTAGCGCCAATTGTTGATCCCGTGGATCACTAAGTGTGTTTAAAGAATGATTAGGAGATGGGAGGTGAGATTTTCGTTAATAGAGCAATTTAACCACATTTAGGACAGGTCGGGAGAAATATGAGTAGGCCGGGGCCGTGTTTCGTTTTATTGATGAGAGAGAAGTAAACGCTTTAGAATTACGAACTGGTTCCGAAGGACGTCCAGTTCGGCGTTCTAAAGTGTTGTCTTGTTACAAAGAGAGAGATCGGGTAACTTGTGGTAGGTTCTAGAGTCAAAATCAGAGTCCCCCTCATTAATGACATATGAGGGGTATATATAGTCGGGGTCGGCTTCCTGCTCCCCGGGATCTCGGGCTACGTGTCGTCTGCGACCTCTTTCGCGGGTAAGGTGGCCTAGGAGGCGTGTCCCGGCTTTCGAGGAGAGAGGTCATGATGAGCTCGGCGTGGCGTGTTGCAGAGCAGTGCACTGTTTTACCAACTCTGCTCCACCTGCTCCTTCCTGCCCTTGTCAGCTCTGTAGAGTTGGTGGGACGTCGGGTCGAAGGCACATCCCTACGCGGGTAGGGTACTGCCTTACCAACTCCCACTCGCCTATTCTTCTGACACTCCCTGTTCTGGCGGGGCATCAGCGCGGGCCCGGGGTACGTTGCTTTCAGGTCGGCTACCGAGCTGAAGAGCGGTCTTGCAGGTCGGTGACATTAAGTCCGGTGACCGTACCGAAGAACGGCATTTCCTAAGATGGGCCTAACTAATTGGGGGTGCTAGGCCCACCTCCAACAGCTAATCTAAAACAAAACAGAAAAATTAAAACTATACACGTTTTTATGAACCAGAATGTTTATAACTTTATTGAATAACAAAAAAAATTAAAAATGTAGACTAATTTTGAAACATATATGTAAGTTTTGTGGTGATAAAAATGTATGCAGTTGATACAAATCGAAATCTACACTATTGGAACACAACAATTTGGTTAATGCGTTACAGTTCTCAAATAAAAGCTATGTGTTGCACGTACTATTACATCAGAGATCATAGTGTATATATGTAGAATGGACTTAAAATACTAATTTTGGAAAAGAATGTATGCAAGATAAACTAAAATATTATAATTGTTGAATGCAATAGAAGTGTGTGTGGGGTTCGTGACGAGTTGCACTACTCACACCTTCTTTATAATTCCTTAATACTAATGAGTGCGTTATATTCAAATCTATATCTATATTAATTAAGCTCGCATAATGGCCAAGCAATTTTAATATAAAACAATTTCCATTTTCCTGTTTCCATAATTTTTTTTCTTTGTTCTTTTTTATTTAATTTTAACAAATCGCATCAAAAAAGTTAAATCGCCTCGTAGCTGCAAACCATGTGTGTGAAAAAAGGTTTAATTCCATTAAGTAAATTAATTAGTGCCAAAACCAAAAAGAGAAAACTAAATTCACCTTCTCTCTTTCTCCCTCTATATATACAAACTTTCTTCTTTCCCTCTTATTGCCTCTCTTAAACATTAACACCTCTCTCTCTATCTCTCTCCTTCTTTATAACTTAATTTCTTCCGAGCATATGGATTGATCAATTATATGTGAAGAAGATGGTGAAGTTCTCCAAGGAGCTAGAGGCACAACTCATACCAGAGTGGAAAGAGGCCTTTGTTAACTATTGTCTACTTAAAAAACAAATCAAAAAAATCATAGTCTCTCGTAAACCAAAACCGGCTTCTCATTACCCCATTGCTCATCATTCTGATTTTGGTCGATCTCTTTTCGACCCGGTTCGCAGATTGGCCCGGTCTTTCTCCGATAAGCTATTTTCCACCTCAGAAAAACCAGAGATTCTTCAGGTAATTAATTATTTAATCAATTCCATTACTTTAATTTCTTTTTAAGAAAAACATGCTTCACTCTTCTGCCGGTTTGGAATTATTAGCTTTAAATTCCGTGTAATTTTCGTAACCTCTTTTAATTTATTTTATAATACCAAAAAATAATAATCGAGATTATAAGTCTAAATGCATTTTACGTAGTTTGAAAAAATTAAATACCATTAGGAACTAGAAGATTATTCTTGGTGAGACCGTATGTCTAAAGATTATATGTGTTTTACTCATCTTTTTAGCTTGGCAAATTCGGAATATGATCTTCAAGAGAATGTAAAAATGTATTGATTGAGTTATTAGTTATAAATTATTAATTAAGCTTCTTTTTTAATTTGTCCTATGGAGTTTCGTGTCTGCTTACGTCTTTGTATTTACATTCCCACTCTTTTCGCGTCTTTGCTTACACGTCAAAATTACCGGTTATTTCTGCTTTCTCTACAGCTTTCTCATGAGAAAAATTTGCTTTATACTTGTTTTTCTATTTTCTTGAGATATTTATTTGCTTTTTACATTTTTTCAATTTATTCTTTCTTTTCTTTTCCATTGAGATATGTAAATATATCATACATATTTTATATGATTTAGTAGAATTCTAATATGTTAAGTCTTGTAAAGCAAGTTTGGAAATCTTTCTGAAGTCGTTTTTGCGTATCAAGTATGTAATATTTGCATATTTCTGTTTAGGAAAACAATCATTAAACACATGATTTAGACCTTAGAGTTTATTTCTTAACCTAGGAAGTAGGAACCTACCTGTTTTCTAAATCAAGAAAATTCCCAATAAATTAACTAACCCTGAAAATATGGAATCTATATAATTATGCGGTTGCTTACTTATTAGACTCTATTACTCTACATCTTAAAATTTTGTGACTACTAGCTAATTCCAAAACAAGGTTTGTTTTTTTCTTCATTGTCTCACGAAAGCCAAGATGCGGAAACGGTTGTGAAGATTGTGATATCTCACGAAACCATCGTGACGAAAACAAATTATATAAAGACATAACGAACTCACAAGTCACCACCCTCAAAAACATTCAATTCAATGACACGTATAAGAAAATATCAAAAAAATATAAATACGATATTGACATGGTTTGTTGGATTGAATTAAATAAAATTTTAATATATTATGTCATTTTTTTTTTGCGAATTCACAGGTGAGGAGAAGAAAAATCTCAGAAAATGGGGATGATGACGTCGAGGAGATTTACCAAACTGAGCTTGTTCAGCTGTTTTCCGAAGAGGACGAGGTATAATAACATTTTTTTACTTTTTGTCTTTATATAATTGAAAGTTTTGTTTGGACTTGTAGGAGTTACTGAGTTTGTTATGTCTTTATTTCTAGTTTCTACTATTCGTTTTTCTTATACAAACTAGAAATAAAGATTTAGTTTTTGGTGGAATTATTGTTGAGTTTATTTATATCAACATCAGAAATAAATAAACGGCTTAGATATAGCACATATATATAGATAGTGGTTTTATTGCTAGCCTAAGTTGCATAACACCCACTTTCTAAATCCAAATGAAGAAGGTCAAATTTAAACTACCTTTTTTCTTAAAGCTTTTTAATATTTAAAATATAACTCTTTGATTAAGTATTTGAATTCTTTTTTGTTATTGTTGCTTTAGGTTAAAGTGTTTTTCGCAAGATTGGATGAAGAACTAAACAAAGTGAATCAGTTTCACAAGTCCAAAGAGACAGAGTTTGTCGGGAGAGGAGAGATTCTGAAGAAACAGTTGGACATTCTTGCAGAACTCAAACAGATCCTAGGTGACCGGAAAAAGAGAAACCTATCTGGCTCTAATTCACATCGCAGCTCCATCAATTCTTCTGCTCGAAACTCTGATTTCTCTGCAGGTTAGTCTTCTTTCTTTAAGGCTTTTAATACAAGTTAGGTCAGATTCAGGGTGTTTTAGTAACTTTGGTATTTGACATCCGACTCTTAAAAGCTACCATTTATATATCTGAGCTTTGACGTGGCATGCACCCATTAGAAACCACAAAAGTGCAAGTAAAAAGAAAAAGTAGGTTATTTACTATTAAATAACACAATTAACGTTACAAATAAAACTTCTTCTAAATTATCAGGTAATTCGTATGTTTTTTTTTTATTATCACACACAATAGAAATCTTTAGTATTGAATTGGCAACATTTGTTAAACTTATGAATCTTTTTGCCCTGTGGATGCAAAACTCGAAGCTGCGAATTTGAAAGAATTATAGAGTTTTGGGATTTTATGTCGACATATATTCAATGGCCGACAAGAACATAAGAACACAAATCGATTCTACTAACAATTAATTGTTTGTGAGTAAGAAAATAAAAATGGACCGACAATAGATGATCTTTACGTATGGACAAGATCAACACCAACAAGTATTCTTCATCATCATTAAATCTTATATCTTTTGTTGTTAGGTAACAAAATAAATGTTTTTTTTTCTTATACGTGTTTTTTTTTAGGGTCTCCAGGAGAACTAAGTGAGACACAAAGTGAAACATCAAGAACAGACGAAATCATAGAGGCATTAGAGAGGAACGGTGTGAGTTTCATAAACTCTGCAACGAGGAGCAAAACAAAAGGAGGCAAACCCAAAATGTCACTCCGAGTCGATATTCCGGACGCCGTAGCCGGAGCAGACGGTGGCGGTGCAAGATCCATCGCGTCCGCCACGTCAGTTCTCTGGGAAGAGCTTGTTAACAACCCAAGAAGCGGCGGCGGAGATTTCATCAACCGGAAAAAGATCCAATGCGGCGAGAAGATGATACGAAAAGCGTTTGTTGAGCTCTATCGTGGTCTTGGCTTGCTAAAGACATACAGGTATATATATATTCATTAATTCAATATCTCTTCTTTTAATCATATATTATCCTATGATTCTAATTCTTGTTTTGTTTTTGTGGCAGCTCGTTGAATATGATTGCTTTTACAAAAATACTGAAGAAATTCGATAAGGTAAAGTAGCTATAGATGGTATTTTCGTTAATCAACCATTATAGTGGTTAATGATGAATCTTGATATATTATGGACCAACCAAACAGGTTTCTGGTCAGCAAGCATCATCAAGTTATCTAAAAGTCGTAAAGAGATCGCAATTTACCAGCTCTGATAAGGTATTATATGAGTAAAAGAAAAGGAGGTATATATATATTAGTAATGTTATACTAAAACAAAGTAATTGGTGGGTTTGATTATAATTAAAAACAAGGTGGTAAGACTGATGGACGAAGTGGAGTCCATATTCACAAAGCACTTCGCAAACAATGACAGGAAAAAGGCCATGAAATTCTTGAGACCCCACCAGCAGAAAGATTCTCATATGGTCACTTTCTTTGTTGGTACTGTTTTTATTTTATTTTTTTCACCACTTTTTTTTTTTTTTTTTTAAATTGACCATGAATTTTAACAAAATTGAAATTGTGTTTTTTTGCAGGATTATTTACGGGTTGCTTCGTCTCATTGTTTACTATTTACATAATACTGGCCCATCTTTCTGGAATCTTCACCTCTGGTGCTCAAGTTTCATATTTGGAGACTGTTTATCCTGTTTTCAGGTATTTTGTTTATAATTTTTTTTGCTCAAAAAAATATTATGTGTTTTCGGTACTTTCAGTTTGGATTTCTGAACCGTTTTAAGTATTTATTATTTAGCAACATGAATTAAAATATTCAAGTGAACAAAAGAATTAATTAGAAAAATTGTTTTCATTATTTTGATGATTTGAATTTTTTTTTTTTTTTGAACGCAGCGTTTTTGCGTTGCTGAGTCTACACATGTTCATGTACGGATGCAATCTGTTCATGTGGAAGAGCACGAGGATAAACTACACTTTCATATTCGAGTTCTCACCAAGCACAGCGTTGCGTTACCGAGACGCGTTTCTGATGGGAACCACGTTTATGACCGCAGTCGTGGCCGCTATGGTCATACATCTCATCCTCCGTGCCGCTGGTTTCTCCGCCAGCCAAGTCGACACAATCCCTGGCATCCTCCTCCTGGTAACTAAACTAATCAATTAGTATCATTATCTCGCGTTTCAAACGCAACCGCCATTCCAAACGCTGGTTTATTTATTTTTTTGGTGTCTGTGTGACAGATCTTCATTTGTGTCTTGATATGCCCCTTCGACACATTTTATCGTCCTACAAGATTCTGCTTCATTCGCATTTTGCGGAACATCGTTTGCTCACCTATCTACAAGGTAACAATTGGATCCAGTTGTTACGGTTACTTCCACCACACGAAATCCGCAGAAACGTGATTTTTTGTATGGATTTTGTACGCAACAGGTTTTGATGGTTGATTTTTTTATGGCGGATCAACTTACGAGTCAGGTAATACAAGTTCAATTGCTTACAACGACATATCATTAAGACTATATATAATTAACGCACTAATCGCGTTATAACTTTGATATTCAATTCAGATTCCATTGCTGAGACATATTGAGTCAACTGCATGTTACTTCATGGCTCAAAGCTTCAGAACACACGAATACAATACCTGCAAAACCGGTAGAATCTATAGAGAGCTTGCTTACTTAATCTCTTTCTCGCCTTACTTCTGGCGTGCCATGCAAGTAAGCTCGCTTAGGTTTTTTTGTTTTCTTACTTTTTTTTATCAAAGCCCTTTAAAATTTCAATTAACATTATGAACATTCATTCACAGTGCATAAGGAGATGGTGGGACGAATCCAACACCGATCACTTAGTCAACATGGGGAAATACGTTTCAGCGATGGTTGCGGCCGGAGTCCGCATAACCTATGCAAGAGAAAACACCGAGTTATGGTTAGCCGTCGTGCTTGTGAGCTCGGTCGTTGCCACCCTTTATCAGTTATACTGGGACTTTGTCAAGGATTGGGGTCTTTTGAACCCTAAATCCAAAAATCCATGGCTAAGGGACGATTTAGTTCTCAAGAACAAGAACATCTACTATCTCTCCATTGTAAGTCAAATCACGTCAATTTTTAACGTGTTTCACAAGTTAAGATCTTTTACTAAAAAGGTGAGAATCGATGTTAATTGTTTAGTATTTTTGTTCAGGCATTGAATTTGGTATTGCGAGTTGCTTGGATCGAGACGATAATAAGATTCAGGGTCAATCCTGTTCAGTCTCATTTGCTAGATTTCTTATTGGCCTCGCTTGAAGTCATTCGTCGAGGCCACTGGAACTTTTACAGGTAAAAAACTTCATCTAGGTTTAAAGATTTGTCTGTTAAACTTGATTTAGGATGTTATTAAGTATATAACTTATTTACCTTTTGTAATTACAGAGTGGAGAATGAGCATTTGAACAATGTCGGTCACTTTAGGGCAGTGAATACTGTACCGTTGCCGTTCCGTGACATGGACTCAGACGGTTAAACAAAGATAATAAATTGGAGGGTTTAGTCTCGAACCAGGTTCCAAGATATAGAGGAAGCCAACATTTTCGTCGATGTAGCCATAATCGGAGAAACCTTTGGGGAAACTCCGGAAATTGGATAAGCAAAGGGACTAATGGATTCTGGATTTGTAAAACGTTCCAAGACATTTTAACTTCCCAGTTCATATATTGATTTTCTGTAAATTTTGATTTTGATTTGAGTTTAATGTTCAAACTCTTCTTTTCTAATAAAGAATGTCACTGTTTGCTCAAATCAAACACAACTTCTTTAAGATTTATTTCTTGATAAAATTTAACCACTAACCGAAAAGAAAATGTCACTATATTATCATACAAACAGCACAAGACATTATAATCTAATTTCATGCAGGAGATAAACTTGTGGTCATGGACTTAGCGATTCTTGTGGAGATACAATAAGCTGTAGACATGATTGTGATCATAGGATTAACACCAACCGCACTCGGCAACGCACTTCCATCGCATACAAACAACTTCTCAGCATCCCAAGTCTCTCCAGTCAAATCTATCGCTCCTTCTTCTTCATCTGCTCCAATTCTACAGCTTCCCATCTGATGAGCTGAGCTATACACACACCATTTCTCGGTCATCGCATTTGGTCCTTCCTCTGCATTCACCGAGTCCAAAAACTCCTCGATCGACTTCTCATCAACCCCTTTGCATATCAGTTTATGCCCGTCGCTTCTATGAGTTCCCACTTCCTCTGCTCCAGCTGCAATCAGTATCCTCAAAGACTGTCTAAGCCCGACTCTGAGGTTCTCTTTATCGGTTTTATCTACAACGTAGCTTATTCTGCCTTCGGTTTTCACCTCTCCTGACCCACGATCTCTAACTATCGTTATCAAATTCGCGGTTCTTGAGTATCTAGACATTCTCTTCTTCATGTCAAGCCCTGAAGTCCAAGGACATAAAACCGCGAATGAGGCCGGTCCTAGTGCTGGTGTCTCTATGATGGCTCTAACTTCTGAATCTTCTGATAACACTTTGCTCATTGATGTTATGATCCCGCCTTCGTAGGAATTTCCCTTGAAGTTGGAATTAGAAGATTCCTTCTCCGGGAAGTAACCCCACGCCATTAGAACAGGGTGTAGGTGAAGGTTTTTACCGATGTGTCGGTTTTTCAACCCGCTAGAGATCATCAACGGAGGTGTTAAAAGAGAACCCGCTGCGGAAACCGTTACTTTAGCTTCGATCTTTAGCTTCTTCAATATGTTTCCGTTTAAAGATTTCGCCATCACTCCCAAACATTTCATTTTCTTGCCTCCTCTGCTATTACCGTTCTTTTCGAGTATCAATCTCTCCGCTTTACATCCCGTTAGAATCACTGCGCCGTGACTCACAGCGTCGACAAGCCAAGTCCGGTCGCTTCCTTTCTTCTCTCCTTGTCTGCATCCATACCCGCACGATCCACAGTAATGCCTCTCCGAGGAGTTACGCGCAACGTTTTCGACATTGATCCCGAGATTTTCGCAACCTTTCCTCAGAATCTGATTCTGAAAACCCTCCATTTCACATTTCTCCGTGACACCCATCCTCTTCCACACTAATTCCATAGCCGAAGCATATTCTTTGGTGGCGAAAAGAGGTATCTTTTGATCCTCTGACCACTCATGAAGAACGGATTTCGGTGTTTTGATACACGCAGACCAGTTCACAGCAGATCCACCGCCTACAGTTGCTCCAGCCAAAACCATGACATTCCCATCAACACTCGGGAGAATCCCTCCATTCTCATACAGTTTATCCATGCCAGGACCTTCGAAAGGAGGATAATCGGACGGCGTAAAGTAGCTTCCTTTCTCCATAACAACCACTTTCAAACCAGCTTTTGCAAGAACAGAAGCCGCCACGCCTCCTCCTGAACCAGATCCGACCACAAGAGCGTCGCATTTGATCCTGATCACATCGTGGTCTGTGTCGTGGTCCGCTTCTAGGCCCTTCTGAGCAAGTGATTCGAGAAGAGTTTGCTCTTTTTCTTTCATCGTCTCCACTATCCCTTTCTCAAGAGGTCTTTGTTTATGAGTTTCAGAGGGTTTACTCTCATCGAGGTTCACGCGATAACCAATGGCTTCCCATGCCGGGTTTTCGCCATTTGGACTCACCTACACAAAAGCGACGGCAAATCCAGTAAATCTTGAAGATTTATATAATTAGCTCTGTTTTTAAAAACAGAGTAAAGTTTGAAATATAGAGGCATTTAATCCAAATTTAGGTTTTGATTCGAGTTCTCCCACTAATCTCGGTTAGATATGAATCCGTTTTTTGAAAGAAAAAAACGGTTTTCGGTATATATAATGGTTTCAATGTCACTTCAAAATCGTTTTTTATTAAACAAGATCATTAATCTTTGATTAGGCTCCCTAGTTTATCCAGATTGAACACGGCTAATTTAAAATACACAGAATCTTTGTGAGTCAAACAAATCTTGGAGTGAAAAAAACAAAGGATTTGAAACATACCCGGGAGAAGAAACAGAAGAGGAAGGCAACTTTGATGTAGACGAAGGCAGATCTAATAGGAGTAAAGATCCAATTCTTGAATTGTTTCTGAAATACTCTTTCCCTCTTCTCCAGAGATAGCTCACTGAATTTCTCGACAAAAGGCCATTTCGAGACCAAACATTCGGTTCCACAAATGAGTAACGTCCCAAGCCGAGTAGCAAGCAAGAAGAGAACAAGTCTTGTTATAAGATAAGCTTCTATCGTCCCTCGTTTGATGATCAACTCAATGGTCTGCATATCCAATAACAAACAGTCTTGTGATATCAAACACGAGTCTTTGACTTTTACTCAAAAACATATGTATGATTTTGCTTGTGACTTATGTGTTGATATAAAAAAATCTCAACTTTCTTGATTTCCATTATGATTGGCCATGGTTTTTCCACAGCTCTTCTCAGGTATTAAATTAAAACTTAGTCCGAATTTGTTATCAAAAAGACAAAAAAAATAGGAGCTTTTGGACCCACGATCACTTATTCTAATTTTCGTTAACATGTTAGCATTTTTTTAAAGTGTAGTAGAAAGTAATATTTTTTCTATTTTCTACTACTGTTCAACTCAAAAGTACTCCTGAACAATACGACATACATGATTATGAATGGTACACGATGTAACGAAAGTTAGAATAAGTGACCGTGGGTGCAAAAACTCCTATTTTTTTTTGTCTTTTTGATAACAAATTCGGACTAAGTTTTAATTTAATATCTGAGAGCTGTGGACAAACCATGGGCACCACGGTCAGTTATTATAACTTTCGTTAGCATGTTAGCACTTTTTGAAAGTGTAGTAGAAAGTAACACTTTTGCTATTTTCTACTACTATTCAATCCAAAAGTGTCCATGAACAGTACGATATGCACGATAATGGACGATACACGATATAGCAATAAAAAAACGTGTACGATAATAGATGGTACACGAATTTTTAAAACTTGATACTTTCTACGATACTTTAAAAAAGTATTAGTATGCTAATGAAAGTTAGAGTAAATAACTCTACAAGCAATTAAGTCAAAAAAATATCCAAACTTTGACCATTTAAAAAACAGCTATTAGAAATTTAGCCAAAAAAAAAAGCATTTAGAAAACAGAGAATAGTGTGTGTACCTGGCGAACGATGGGAGTTTGAGATCCAGAAGTCGAGTAAAATGACCGGAGAGCCTCTTTGTTCCGGTGGTGATCATCCTCGCCGGAAGAATTTTCCGGCGGCGGCGGCACTGGAGGCAAGACGGCTTCACAGAAGCTGGTTAAGGATTCCATCTCTGCCGCCGTGATGTCCCGGTGGCCAAAGTTTCCGGCGTCTGTGTGCTGACCCATAACCTTTAATTCGCTTTAACTTTTTTAAATGATTGGAAGTTTTTTATAGTTTCGAAAAGGAAGCTGCACATACATATATATATATATATATAGATACAGCTGTCTGCATTATGAAATTATATAAAAAAAAAACTCAAAAAGTAATGAAAAATTGCGAAGAGAACCCCCGAATTTGTCTCTATCTCTTTTTCCTGATTAAATTATTTGTCGTATTATGAAGTTTCGATTATTGACGTTTTACGAAACTGGAACAAATTATCAATTTTTGAATATGATGCATATCCACCCACGTTTGTTATTCATATTCTGGTTATATGCCAAATTATATAAGTATTACATTAAAATCTATGTATACGCAGGATTTCTAATTTTAATTTTATAATTCGTAAAAAAAAAATCACTCGTAAAAATAAATGATATATTTTAAAGTTTAAGATAATGGATATATTTTTAATTATCCCTCAAAATTGTGGTGACAAGCTTATAATTGCTAAATACAGGGACTAGTGTACAATTATATGACGATGGAGGACCGAGGATGTGGCCAAAGTCACTTTCGAGGTTGTGACATGTGAAAACTACGGGCAACTGAAGAAAAAGGTTAATAAATGCTTAAATAACTCAATAATGGTAACTGATATACGCACGTTATAAAAAGGAAAAAAAAAATGGCTAGCAAAGTTCTCTCGGAAACTCGAACAAAGTTCACGTGCGATGCTCTATAAACCACAACTTTGAGACTTGGTAACCAAATTCGTGACTCGTGAGTCGTGAGTCGTGAGTTAATGCGACAACCCATAACGTATTTTGCGAAGAACATATTCAATATTGGAAATGTGAAAGTATTTGAACTAATATATAATAGATTTGTGTGAATGCACTAATTGTCAATTGATTTTGAATTGAAAGCGTATGAAATTAAGATCGATCGGACATATTGGGATGTGTGAAAAACATATCCCACATTGAAAATGAAAAAATATTTGAGCTAATATAGAAAGTATTTAGACCAATCAATTCATTGTCAATTGGTTTTAAATTAAAATTCATTAAACATAACAATTTTCACAAGCTTACTACGTGTTCTCTGTTAGATCTCACAAATTCACAATATTAAATACATACCAAGATTGATACACCTTTCATTATGTTTTTGGGACATAAGACCTATACCAATAAATTTTTAAAAAAATAAACAAGTCTAATCACCACCCCAAAAGTTAAAAGAAAAAGGGAAAAAAAAACTTACACGAACTGACTATATATGAAACTTTTTTTTCTTGGGTAATAATTTACTTATACGACTATATTCTAGCACCGACAATCCGGGGGGTGTTTTGAGATAACAAATCATAGATAAATAAGTTTACGATATATAATTATTAGATCGATCAATCTCAGTGGACAAGGCTTTTGACTCATTTAAGAACCGGGAACATAACAGTATTAACAAAACAAATACACACAAAAATCAATATAGATCGTTACCCTAGAAACTAGCTTTTAGGAATTGTTAATTTACATTTAACATCGATTTGACCATCTTACATCTTCACGCAATTGGATCATCCTTCGTATTTTGTAGTTAACTGGATCAAATAGTGTGGGAATCAATAAGGCCAATCAGTTTTCTCCACGTCAGCATTTGCATTCCACGTAGAAAACTGTGGTCATGCATCCCCAACAAAGTGTCATCGAAAAACATCCGATTCCGAGAGAAAACTCCATATGTTAATTAGTTTTATGTTACCTAAGTATGATTATTTACTAATATATATTCTGAATTCAAAGGGTTTGGTTAGAATACATGCTTGCTTGGTGATGAAGAAATGTTACTGTACTTAAAACATAGTGGTTAGAACTGTATGCATTATTATATAAACCTAATTAAGTGCTTAGAAGTCCAAAATATGGTTGGAGACAATTAAAGATGTCACAAGTTGTCATTAATTAATTACATTTATAATGTGAAGTCATATAACGATCCAATTTATTGTATTTTCAAGATAAGTCAGTTTTAAGACTTTTTCCGCTCCTGTTGTCTTCTGACCAAGTTAATCTTAAGAGCCATGAAAATTATATATATATATATATATATATATATATATATATATATATATATATGTATATCTCTATAATATTATTTAAGAAAACATTTTTAAAAATGAACTTTGTTTTGTAAATTATTACATGAAATACCATTACAAATAACAAAGAATAATTGAAATAGAAAATGATATAATAGTCTTTTAAAATTATTGATTAGAATATGAAAAGTATATATTTTACATTAAAAATATTATTTATTATTTTATTTCTTGATTATTTTTAATACTATATATTTTAAAATAATAATCAATTCATATATATTCAAAGAAAAAACTATTCAAAATCTTGCTATATTTTTCACTATAATTTATTATATTTTATTTGAATATATATCAAAACAAAAATTAAAAAAATATTTTATTAATTTTATAAAAAGTTAGACACAAGAAAACTACATTTTTTTAAGAGTTCGTAGACTAACCACAAAAACTAAAGTCATTTAACAATGCATATTAGAGTTATGTTTTTAAAACTATAAGTTTTTACGGGTTAGCCCGAATAATATTTTAATTCACTGCAAAACGGGTTAAATAAACAAATTATTACAAATTGGCAACTTTATCTATAATCAATAATTATTATTTAACTATATTATAAAATTCAAATATAAACAATTTTTTTAAATTCCAAAACAATTTCGTTAAAAAAATTACTTTGCGCTATAATTAGAGCGGGTTAAATCCTAATATATATATATTTGGATCTCTTGTAGAATATTGAATACGCTGATATTAGTAGTAGTAACTCCCAAGTGATGCATTAGCTTGTCATTTGGGAAGAATCTTCAAGATGAAATTTGAATGTCGGCGGAGAAAAAGAGATTTCGTAGTTAAAATGCGCAAGTTATTTTATTGCCCAAAAAGAATTATTGCATGTTCGATTTTTTAGAAAGTAAGTTTATGTAGAAAAAAAATAGTCTAGCAGCCATATATATTCATCCTAAACTGTCTAGACAATCAATTTTTGTATTATATTTTCTAATAAACATATCATTATTAATGATCTTTCATATGTTTATCACTCATCACTAGGGGTGGGCAAATTATCCAAAATCCGAAATCTGATCGGTTATCCGATCCGCTCCAAAAATTCTGGTATTCGGGGTGTCTAAATCCGGATCTGAATATTAAAATTATATATCCAGATCCGGGATAATGCATTACATAATACTTATTTTAGTCTGAAACGAACCAAATTATAATAAGGTCCAATATCGATTTTTTAGAGCTTAAATAATTTTAACAAAAAGTCCATTTATTTGGCCAAATATATTTTCTAAGATTATGCAATGCTCAACTCGATCATAAACGTTTTTTATTAATGATTTTCAAAATTCTAAAAAACAAAGGATGCAAAATCGACATCTTTCAAATTATGTTTCGGTATTCAAATTACTAAATTATTTTAAAGAGTATCCGGTTATATTATATATGACTACATTGTTAAAGACAATCATCCAAGATCCACTCTTCTTTTTTTTTCTCTATTCTTTTCTCTCTTACATTTGCTATAGGATTTAAAACCTATTTTTCTGGGTTTGCATTAAGTGTCTTAAAATCGATGTTTTTTATACCAAATTTATCTTCAAAACTCTAAAATAATTTTGCATTGCCGCACCATTCCATCTCTTTATTTTTGTGAAAATGTGATAATTATTTTAAAAATTTTATCCCAGATCGGATCCGTATATCCGCTGAATATCCTATTTTTCTCGGATATATGAGTTTCGGGTACCCGAAATTTTCGGATCTTAATCCAGATAGAAAAATTATGGATATAGATCCGGATCCGGATACCTTAAAAATCTGGATATCCAATCTGTGTCCACTCCTACTCATCAATATTAAACTACGAAATATCTTCTTCTTTTCTTAACGTCAATTACGAAATTTCTTCAAATAAGCGTATGATGATATCAATATCATAACAATTAGAGACATATTTAATAATCAACTAGATTCTCACCCGCGTATGATAATTGTTTTGTAGATTTAATGTAATGTTTTAAGATCTTGAAAAATCCGGGATCCAGACAACAATCCGGTCCGGATATAACTCTAAAATCCGACTATATAATCCGGTAAAACTCATAAAAACCCAGCAAATAACCGTGAACCGGACATAATCATTGACCCGGATGGATCATGGTTAAGTAAAAATTTATAGTACATTCAAATGGCTTCCTTAATTGTTCTTAGAGTCATTCCGATTTTAATTACAATCTGGTACTTTATAATCTTTTTCGTTTATGAATAATATTTTATCAACTACAATAATAATTACTTTATAAATTTAATATATTTTTTTCAAACATATCTTAGAGATTTATTAGTTTTCATACTATATGTATCGAACTGGGTCAACCCATGGATCCAGTGATCCGAATGACTCTATAGTTTGCTTCCTGGATCAGATTTAAATATATTAATTTAATGTATTAAAATTTTTTTTATAAAATAACTTTTTAAGATTTAAATTAAAATCAGAAAATTTAGTGGAATTTAAACAATTTCGTTTGATATTTCCAACTTAAAATCTATAAAATCTAATATGATTTAATATTTTTCCAAACATTTATATTTTTTTTATTGTCTACAAAATAATTCATGTTTGACAATTTAGTATTATTTCTGAAAAAATATTTTTTAACATTATTTATTTTAATATATAAACCAAAAAAATCTCAAAAATCTTTTGTATGTTGTCTAATAATGTTTTTTAAACCACAAATTTTCAACACCATCTCTCACCCGCAAATATTTTTGAAGATATTATATTTAAGTTTATATATTATCCCAAATTCGGAATTATATTTATTTTTATATATTTATATTTGTAAAAACAAATTAGAATAATGTTAAAATAGTTTTCAAACAGATTTTTTTAAAAAATATGGAGTATTTGGATGCATATACTAAAAATGTTTCTATTTTAATAGAATATATATTTATAGTATTAATTTTATAAAGTTTTCACAATTATTTTAGAGTAGTGAAAATGTAAAGCAATTAAATTTAGTAGAAAGTAAACATGTAAAAATAATCTTATATTTAGGAGGATTTGGAAAGATTTGAGTTTTAGTGACTTTTTAGATGATTTGGATGAATTAGGTAAGTTGTTATGATTTGTTTTTAAAATTATATGAAATCTCACCTATAACCATGAGATTTGAATTTTTATTTTTTTAACTAAAAAACTCCACCAAAACATTTTCAAATCACTAAAAGTCTCATAAAATCCACTATTTAAAATATTTTCAATAACAATGGATTTTAAAGTTCATTTACAAATCATTAATTCAATAATATATGATTTTAATTTTTTTTTTAAAATTTATGTTTGAATAACATATGATTTGTGATTTTTATATTGAATACAGCCCCTAAAGATGTGGTGGTTTCACGTTAGTACAAAGAGTTGGTTTTATTGTGTCATAAATTCAACCCATTTAAGAGGAAAGATTTACACCGTGTCATGATATTATCAATCACATAATTTTGGGCCCATGGCGATGTACATATTTCGATTTCGAAAAAAATGTATGACTAGAATTAGGCTGGGCACTTAAACTCGTTACCCGTTTTTGACTTGTTACCCGATTCGTATCCGTCTGTAAAAAAAGGGTACCCGTAACTTATCAGTCGAGTAAAGGGTATCATAATTTTATTACCCGCGGGTAAGGGTCGGGTATCGGGTATCAATTTTTTTTTCAATACCCGTCTCACTACCCGACCCATTACTCGATTTATTGTTAACTGAAACGTTTGTGATTGTTCTCTATTTGTGATATTTCTGTTTGTATTATGCTAGTAAAAGTATATCATGTTTAGGCAAGTAAATATGTTGGAAGAAGCAATCCTACGGAAGAATGACATTGCAACATAGAATTTTTTGCATTTCTGAATTGCCATTGGTAATTCATGAATGAATTACAAGCTTTAAGTTTTGTAGTTTGTAATTTTATATTTTTTGGAACTATATATTGCATATATATATGAATTCTTCCTCGTTTGTAAATGATTACTTCTGTTTTTGGAATCTAAAATCATTATGCAGGTAAAACTAACAAGTTTATTATACATGTAATTATGCGGGTAAGGGTAACGGATCGAGTATTTAGCGGATCATCTAATTTTTACCGGGTACCCATTTTTTCGGGTACTCGTTATTTGCGGGTCGGGTAAAAGTAATAATATTTCATTACCCGCAAGGGTCGGATCGGGTAAAGGGTATCCTGAAATTCAAAGGTATCCAACCTGTGCCCAGCCCTAACTAGAATGATCTTATAGAGCAAATATACAAATGTTGATAACAACTCCAATCAATAAATATGATATTGTGACTCGCTGATCTTGATGCAACCATCTTCCAATTTGTGGTATGATTTTGAACCACCAATTTCGATTTTTGTTTTTTGCTCAATAAATGAAACTGGACACGACATACAAAACATTTTAGTGTATTTGAGACATGTGTCAATTTTCTTCTTGGGCAGGAATGTGTGAGTCAAGACCAGCGTGATAGCAACTAAACATGAGTATTCAAGTATCCGTTCGGGTTCAGATCAGTTCTTTCGGGTTTTAAATATCTCGGAATAAAAAGTCTAAGATCCATTTGAATATTTCCTTTTTTGGATCGGATTCGGTTTGATTTTGCTCGGATTTGGATCGGTTTCGAATACTCGAAATTTATCTCAAATATCCAAAAAACTAAAAAAAAATGGTTCAATTTAAATAAAATTTGTTTAAGTTATGTAAAATTTGTTTAAATTATGTAAAATTTGTTTAATTTTGACAAATATAACTAAATATTTTTGGATATTTCAGGTATTTTAGTTATCTCGGTCTACAATAACTAATATATTCGGTTTATAATTGTAGTTTTGGGTATTCTGGTTATTTCAAATCTAAATATAGATAATATTTTTGGATATAATTGTCTTTCGTATATTTTGAGTATCCATTCGAATTTTGGTTCGGTTCAAATACCTAAAATATTTTTTTTAAAACCATTCGTATATTTATAGTTATTCGGTTTGGTTCAATATTTCCTAATTCAATTTGGTTCCGGTTCGATTTTTCGATTTCATATATTTTGCCTATGCCTAATAGAAACTAGCAAGTCTAGTCCATGAGTCAAACCTGTTGTTTGTTTTCCCATAAAGCAATCGGTATGGTGTAATTCATGATACAAGTTTAATGTTGGTTAAGATAGGATTTTCTAGAAAGACCCTTTGTACAAATTGAGAATTGAAACAGCTCAACAAGTCTCGGCCACGATAGACTTGGGCCTGCTTAACAAAACTTCAGCGATCGAGCCCATCTTCTTATACCCATTCGCTATATGGCATTCGGATATCATACTATTATTTGTGAAATCATAATCTTACGTGGCGGCTTTAGAATAATCCTGCCTCATTCAATTTTCTTTTTGATTATTTGTCATAATTTTATTTGTTACTATCTGATGACATGTCCTCATCACTTAAATCAAACCGACGCTCGGTTTAACTTAATCGCTTGGTTTATTCCAAATTTCAAGTCTTAATCTTGGTTTATCGGTTGGTCGCTTTTTGTTATTATTAGGGTTTAACAAAACCGGGGGCTCGATCCGTCTTCTAATCGGTATATATAAATGATTTTTCATACCAAACCGATTGTTAAGTCCCATACCAACCCGGTCGAGTAGTAATGGACTCAAATTTGTAGAACAAAAAAAAAATCTAAATAATGTGTAATAAACCGAAATAATCTGAATATGCATCTAGACCAATCCAGACGATTAACCAATGAGCAGTAGTAAACCAAGTAACGTTTATTTGGTTATGCATCGTATTTGTCACTTATAGTCATCGCCCTTTGATGTTAATCCAGACAATTAACCAATGATGCTAATCAAGAAAGATAAAAAACCGATGGTTAACCGGTTTGTGTTCTATTGAAAAAAAATAAACCAAATATCGTATGTTATATTCGATAATTGTAAGTAAATATATTCTGTTAATATAATGCTAATGATAATGACAACCATGGACTTATCTAAATTGGAAATTATATAATTTAAATGGCGCCTAGATAAGGATAATATACTATTTTTTGGTTCAAATTTTTAATCTCTTAAACCCGGTTTGATGCGTTATTCTGTGTTTGGCTTAATTGGAACCAGTTCTCTTCTTTTTTAAAAACCGGAACCGAGTTATTCATGTGGTACGCTTTACGATTTCGATATGGTTCTTCCATTATGTGTTTATAAGCCGTATGATTTGATTAGTCAAATTTTTATTATTTTTTTGAGCTGGACGGTTTAGTCTATCAAGTATTCGATAGCATGTTGATAGCACTTTGGTTTGGTTAGATAGTTTTGTTTATTTTTTGATTCTTTGGATTGCACGGTATAATCAATTAATGTGGGTTAGATTTTGAAACTGTCAATGTTAGTTCATGTTAACGGTTGCAAAGTTTCGGTCCGGGATCGGGTTATATTCGGTTGTTGAGTGTTTTTGCGTGGGCTGCGATAGGCCCAAAATAAGCAGAAATATAGTTGAATCGTAAATGTTGATAAAAAGTAAAATTTTGGTTATTTCGATAATTGTATAAAAGGAATTATCGATATTTTAGACAAAACAATGACTATGCAGGAGTATGATGGATTATAAGGGATCATCAAGGTAAATATGTGTCATCAGGTTATGCGAAAATATCTGGTATCACATCATCGTTGCAAGAAGAAGTAGCGGGGTTCTTACAGGTTCTACAAATTGTGTGGGCGAAAGGATGAAGATATGTGTGGTTTGAAGGAGATAGTATGGAGTTAACCAATGTTATTAATAGGAAAGAAGACAACCTAGTGATTGGAAACATGTTGTATGATATACTGGATGATGAAATTGCCAAATTGTTCTTTGGACTTCGTTAACAGGGAAAAGAATCAGGCTGCAGACATACTCTCAAATAAAGCACATGAATTGTGAAAATTTATATTTCTCTTTTGATGTACCGCCTGTATGGCTTGTAAATTTCTTGTACTCCCCTTTTACAATTTAATAAAATTAGATGACAAAAAAAAAGAAAAAGAATTTTTATATTTTATCGTTAATGATTAAGGTAAATCATGTCCATATCCAAAAAGTTAGATATGAATAAAATTTGTTAATATCACGGCTGTTGGTTAGTTGAAAAAAATTATGGCAAATTATAGTGATTATCGTTAAAAATAAAACCCTAATGCATATCATGATATTATATAAATACGACTCATCTTAAGTCTTTTTATGCATCCAAAAATTAATGTAATTTTATTTTACCTAATTTTGCAATATGGTGCTCTCTCTTTACCTTTCTAATGATTCTTTTGTGTGTTCATCAGCTCGTGAACTTGGACTCTCCATTGATGAACATGGTGCGTGGGTGGAGTCGTTCTTACAACCCGGTAATTTTGCATCCCAGCGTTGCTTGCGTATTTTGTTTAGTTACATGTTCTCTATATTTTTTTCGGTTCTAATACATCTTTTGTGGCCTTTGGACAGGGCAACCTGTTTCACAGTGAAGGTTTAATAATGATATGGATTATATGTTCATGTATTTTGTCTATGTTTCTTTTGGTTTGACATTTGGATTGATTGTTTGTTTATTTGTTGTTATTTATAATATTCCTCGCCTTTTGATTTTTTTCTTGGTTGGTTACGTTCTTACAGTTTTTTCTGTCTTTTTCAGCTCAATTTGCTTCCGTTGTTCATCTTGATATGCTCGCGAATTCGTGTGAGTCTCTTCCTATTTGGTTGTATCGGCCTATATCGGGCACCAATGAGTTTTGTTGCCATGGAGGTATCGATCGTACCGCTTGCAATCCGTTGCGTTCATATAATATTCCCTATGTCTTTCGTGAGGACAAAGACACACTAGATAGATTTTGTCTATTTTTGTGGAATTCATTTCTTATCTGTTTTCGTGTTTATCGTGGAAATTGCTCATAAGTGTTTTTTTTGTTGGGGGTAAATCATATTATAAAATTGGATGTCATGCTATGCAGCATTCAGCTCGTGGGTTTTCTCTCGGAGATTCGCTGCTGATTTGGCGAGTTGCAGGTTCTTTAGTGACAACTTTTTGTATTCAAAACTTTCACTTAATTTTATAAAAAAATTGTTTTGTCTGGTGTTTTCCCCCATTCTAAAGGGAGTCTATGGAGTCAATGATCATAGCATGTGTAGTACGTCAAAGATTCGGTGCAACACCATCATGTTTCAAAGTTTTTGGTTTCGTTTTGTTGTATTCAAAACCGTCAACCAAATTTGAATGGGACATTCGATCGGGTTGGTGTGGATGGTTTGCCGGCGCGTGTCGGATATTAATGGTGATATATAAATTATTTTGTTAGATTTTTTGTATATGGTTTTTTTATATATTTGTTTCCTTTTTTTCTTTTTTCTTTTTGTGTATTCTTTTTTTTTTTCTTTTCAAATTCACGCTTTTTATTTTTTAAATTCTTTTTTAAAGATCAGAGGTGATGGTAATTAATGGTGGAGAGAGTGATACTCGTAGTGATGATATGGATGACCCTTTTAGTTGTGATGATGAGTCATATAGAGATGAGGATATGGTATAGGTGATCATGGCGGTGATATTACTGGCGGTGAGGGTGATCGTCGATGGTATTGGTGACCAGTGACGGAGGTAGAACTTTTTTTTATCGGGGGCAAAAAATATATTATACTAAAACAATTATCTACAAATATATTTTACGTTTACTCATAACTTAAATTTGGTTTAATCACCGTTTCATATGTTACATCTTTAAATAATATTTGTTAGATAAAATAAACGAGATAATCATTAAAAATCGATCAATGATGCGATATTTGAATTTACCGTTTATAAATATAAACCCTAGATTTTTCAATGAATTTAATTTATATAATCATTAATTTAACAAAAAGATAAGAGTATAATCTAAACATGTGAAAGTAAAATATAAAAAGACAAAAAATATTAACTTGAAATTCAACAGAAAACTGATAGTTTAGGTTTTTGTTTTTGTTCATCGAAAACCTTAAAAAGGAACAAAGATAAAATGTTCAGTTTTATGATTTTTTTTCTTTTGTGTTTGGCAAAAATAGATATATAATAGATAACATTTTTATTTAATTTATGGATAAGCAATAAATCATTCATAATTGCATTTTAATTGAGCCTCAAACTAAACGTGAGCTCAACTAAACAAATAAATTAGGCTTTTTACTACTAAATGATTTTTTGATGGGGTCAAACTTTTTTTCAAAAGCGGGGTCAGTTAAATTTATTTGAGGATATAGCATAAAAACAAAAACAAAAATCATAAGGGTCAGCTGACCCCACTATAGCCCAAGTAGCTCCGCCCCTGTTGGTGACCATATGAGTCCGATGACTGAGTCGGTGGCGTTTGAGGTTTGAGGAAAAGTTTGAGGCTAGAAATTATTTGGTTTTCTCTTTGAGAGAGATGATTGAGGCCATACCAATAGGCTATATTCCTGTAGGTGGTTGAGCAGTTTCCACATCAGATTTGATAATAATGTCGCACGTACGTAGTTTATGCCTTATCAGTGAGTCTCCATAATAAATTTGGTTACGTGATAATGAAGCTTCTTCTTAGTCTTTAAGAAAAAAGATTTTGAGGATTCATAACTTTATAAGGTAAAAATAGAGATTTGGTTCAAATTTTCTATGGATGTAAGCTTCATTCCTTTGCTATACAATGTTTCATTATGTATCAGCTTTAAATTATACCCTTTTTGAATCTGAGCTGGTTTGATACTAATAAAAGAAGCAAAACACGATCATGAGGATTCACAAACTTGTCCTTATGTTAATCGACTCGTTATGAAGAGTAATTCAGCACCTCTTATCTTTTGAACTTATGATGATCCAAATAACTTGGAGCAAGGTCTGCAATATAATTAAATTAACATCATATTCAAAAGATGAAGATTTGTCTGCTTTTTTCCGGTTTAGGATGGTTTGTGGTTTTCTTCTTGGCTTCGTATATTCTTTTGATTTCAATGTGTATATTATTTTAGAGAGTTTTGTTTGTGTATATACACGAAGTAGCATGACTTTTTTTTAGTTTGGTTAAAAGATTTGCATCTTTGTGCCAATGGTTCCATTACGTTGCACGAAAGAGCTGGCGAAGCTCCGATTCCTGCTCCGAATTCGGAATCGTCAAAAACAATAACAAGTTATTTAATTTTGTATTGAAAACTGAAAACATCACTTATTTGAGAACAAAAAACCCTTAAAACATCACTTATTTAAGACAGATGGAGTAATATTTATATTATGTATTGGTATTTTGTTGTTTAAACTTTAAAACATTTTTTTTTAAATGATATTATGTTTAATACAAAATGTCCAAAACAAAGCCAGGTTATAAACCGGAGTATCCATCTATAAATAAACTAATATATCAACTTTTAAAAATTTAGTTTATACCCGCACAAGGTGCGGAAGATGTAATTTCATCTCATGAGTAGTTGAGTGAATGTGATGAGATATCACAAGATGGGAAACAAAGATGCTAAGACCGTGATCTCAAGGACATGTTGCTTCACAGAATCCATATCAGTTCTTTAAAACTAGATTTTTAAAAGAAGAAGAAGAAAAGAAAGCTACCGTTCGAGAGAAGCAAAACAAGTTTTATTCGATTGGTGGAATGTTCATTACAAGTGGCCTTACCCTAATGTAAGCCAAAAACACATTTTATGTTCATCGAGCTAACCATAATTACAATAATGGAAGTTAATCATTAACGTAATCGTCTCTGCCATCTAACCATAATTACAATAGTGGGAGTTAATCGTTAACATAATGTAATCGTCTCAGACATTACCACACATTTATTATGTTCTCTATATTCTTGGTTTGCTCTTTCTTACCTTCATTTATTATGCTTTTTCTCTCTATGTATGGTTTAGTTTGTTTGTTAAAATCTGTTGAGCAACAAGACATAGTAGTTAAACAATCCTTTGTTTCTTAATTTTCCTCTTTGGCTCGAAATTGATGCGAAGTGATGACGTGTATTTTTTGTTTTCGCAGCTATACACGTCATGTCAGTATCACTGATCAAAATCGTTTTTTTAACTAACTTTGGTCTTGGTTTGAATCAAGAACCGAGTTTGAATATAAGCTTTGATGGAAACACTCTTGGGTATAGCCGGATCTCGGGCAACCAATACTTCACCAAATCGTTATAACTCTCCAATCGGATTCAATAGAGGCGATTCTGCTTACAACCGAGCTATAAAGACTTATGGGGAAACAAAACCGATTGTTCATGATTCCTTTTCACTATATACTCTTATAGAAGTTTATAAGGACTGATCATTAGGGTTCATCGTACTGGGCCACAAGAAAATATATACTTCAGCACTTAGGTTCCGATGATGAGTAAGCATTGTTTTGAAACGTTGGAAGCATGCGTGTTGTGCTAAAGTGTGATAAGCCATTCGAAGGTAAGGTTATCGTATTTGGTAGAGATTTTAGACAAATATTGCCAGTTATCCCGGATGGATCTAGGGTGGAGACGGTTTTAAATGCACTTAATTCATCAGTGCTTTGGAAGGGTTGTAAGGTTTTCATGCTTACAAGAAACATGAGGCTTCACGTGGGGCTTAGTGATCGTGATGCCGAAGATCTAAAATCTTTTTTGGTGTCGATTCTGGACATCGAAGACGGTAAGGCCACTTTGAGCGAGTCTAACAGTGGTAAGTCTGAAATCAAGATTCATGAAGATTTGTTGATAATGGATTGCAACGATCCTGTTAGATCAATTGTGAGAGAGATCTACGGAGATTAGTTTGCCACGAGAACTGATCCTAAGTTCTTCAAGGAGAAGGCTATATTGAGATGATTAATGATTAATTATATGCAGTTACCAAGTAATATTGTTTTGTTTCATGTCTTCTATTGTGTCATTAGTATTTATATATGTTTATGTGTTGCCTTAACCGTAACCATGTTTGTTCATTCGGTAAGTGATGAAAAAGTTTATCTATGTTCTGATAGTATCGAGACTCCTTACAGAAGTACTACATATGACATTGTTTACACGCAAAAGTTCCTAAACAGTGTCAAGACTTATGGGTTTCATAACCAGAAGTTGGCATTGAAGGTAGGTGCTCTTATTATGTTGCTCAGAAACATTGATTCAAAAGGTATATTGTGCAATTGAACACGATTGATAGTTACTCAGATGGCTATTCATGTTATCGAACCTAGGGTTATTAAAGGAAATTTTAACAAAGGTCTCGATGATAGGGTCTTGATACCTAGGATGTTCGTTTCTCATATGGATACAGGGTTCCCTTTTAGAATGCGACATCGACAATTCCTTATATCACTTGCATTTGCAATGACTATAAATAAAAGCCATGACAAACTCTAGAAAGGGCGAGTTTGTTTTTACCAAGGCATGTCTTCTCTCATGGACATATTTATGTTGCCGTTTCCAGGGTTACTTTGAGGAGTGGTTTGAAAATCTTCATCACGGACAAAAATAGAAAGTTACAAAAGAAAACCATTAATGTTGTCTACATAGAAGTTTTCGAAAACCAATTTAGTTTGGTTTGTCATTTGTTTTTGTTTTGTTTTTTTTTATTTTTTTTATTTTGCTTTGTTCATTTGGAAAAACATGGATATGAGAATTATTGTTGGTGTTGCTATGGTTATGGTTATCTATCTACCAGGTTAGCGTAAAAAAATAACTCTATGATCTAACTGAATTTTTTGGCACACTAGCAAAAAATATTTTTAATGATCATCCAAAGAAAGCATGTAAACAGGTAATTTACATGATCATGATGATTCTTAACAAAGTTTAAATCTCGCGGTATCAGGAGGATTCTTAACAAATTTACATGATCATAAACATGTAATTTAGACTTATTTATCAACATGTAACAAACTAAACAACCTCCTTTTGGTTAAAAGCATGTAAACAAAGTATCTTGCATTAACTTCACCATGCGAATTCTTAACAAAGTTTTAACATCAAGTCAACTACGACCTTATAGTAGTGTTTAAAAGATATTTTCAGATTTGTAGCTCTTTAAAAGCATAGTTTTTTAAAACATACAATGCATGCAAAACAGAGTATGTGGGTGAACTCACAAAGACTTGAATTTTTTTGTAAGCACTTTAGGTGTACCTTAAGCAATTGTGGTAACGAGTAAAAGATTCAATAAAAAGTTGTTGACCTTGGAGAAAACTTGAATCGCTAGGAGTATGATTTGGCAATAAATACATTTGGCGAAAGTACTCATTTTTGGGCGGTCGTTTTAATGTTTGTATCACTGTCAATATCGTCACCACCATCACCTTCTCATCTATCTTGACTGATGGTTCCTTATAGCATGTGGACTCGAAAAGAAGCTAGCGTCTAACTGAGGCCAAATGATCCATATTAGATAGCTATTAATTATGCTCTCTAGGTGGATATTAATAATAGTTGTTCCGGTACCACCTCATAAACATGAGCCAGTCACATCCTTATTAAAAGATGTTTGCGCAAGATTAAGGCTACGAAATGCTCAAACATGAGGGTTATGATTGGCGCATGTCTTTGATAGTGTTATGGATGACTTATGGAATAAAAGTGGTGAAGGATATCGTTTATAAAAAGGTTCACCGGGTTCATCCTTATCACATATTCGGATATGTGCATCCTAATAGATAACATTTTTTTACTTCCTCTTCATCTATAGGTCAATTCGGATTTTCATTGTTGGATAACTAATTATGATAATCGATAAACAAGTTGTGGATAATGTATAATTTTAGAAATTTTTTTAAACCCGGAAACAATACGTGATTTGAAGGTATTAATCAATAAACAAGTTGGTTTAATCCACTCTTTTGTATAATTGTTTTTTAAATACTGATTTAGAGATATTTTGTAGGTTTTTAGATATCGGTTTTCTTTATGAGGAATCAGGGCGGTTGAATATGTTAGAACACTCCCAATCTTTTATTTCGTAATGAACTCCTTATAACGTTCCAAAAACAAACAAAAAACAAAAATGTATCGGTTATTAAAAACATATCAAACGAAAGCCAAAGAACAAATAACGAAAGACAAAGAAAAAAAGTGGCTGGGTATGACCTTCTCGGGGATTGGTATAAAAGAGACGGGTATTGTAGGGGTATATATAGCCTCACGAAGACGCTAGGGTTTTGAAAATAATTTCCATTTTAAAATAAAAATCAGTAAAGATAAATATAGAAAATATTGAAATATATCATATATACGATAATCATGAAAAAAAAAATTGGTCCTTTGTCTATTGGGGCGGGGCCTACGGGTTTGGACTCAAATTGACATGCCTAACAGGAGCACATCGGTCATTTATCTTTTGATTATTTTCTTACACTACTGTTTTAGTAATGATTTTGTTTGATGTAACGCGACTTGAGACTTCAAATATATTCGTGCACATTCTTCAGGTTTGTTTATTTTTATCGATATCACTGTTTAATTTTCGAATATATTTTCAAATATATTTGTTTTGGACCTTAACAAAATAAAAAATATAAGACGTTTTTTACAAATTAATTCATATAAAAGGGGTGATATTGGTTGCCTTTAACCTCATACCTTATACCCAGTGAAGGAGCCGCCATTGCTCACATGTTCATAATTGATTAATTATGAGTAACTAAATTTTAATACAATACATCTTTAGTTAATATCTTCTGTGTCTTCATACGGGTTTCGCAATAATTGATCGTGGATTTTTCGTGTTTAATTTTTTGTTAGAAAGCATATTTTGGTTTAGCGGTTTTTTAATAGATTTCTGTAAGATCATGTTAACATTTGTACTCTTAGACATTGTGTCTCAACCTATGTCTATCGAGACATCAAATGACATAACTTACATAAATTATATTTTTTGTGTTTCTTTTTGGCTGCGCCTAATTTGTTAACATTTGTATGGTTTTTCTATTCTTTTTCTTCTTCCACCGAATTGGTAGGTACATTCATGATTTTAACGACATCTATTTGTTTTGTAAATAATTTTCAGATTTCATGTTCGATAATATAACTTTGTCATACTTTGGATCCCGCACATATCATTAGTTATATTTTAAATGTTGTTCGTGATATTGGTTTGTACTAACATCTAATCTAGATGCAATCATCAACAAAATGACTAAAAAAGTATGTCAAGTTGACAATTAACAGGTTTTAAATTTGTTGCCAAATAATTATTAAATATATTATAAAATTAAAAATTAAAAATTTAATATATTTGAATCAATAACATTTAAATTATTTTTTATTCCTTATTTCATATTTAATATATTATATAAAAAAATTTAGTTCGTTTATTAACATCAATTCAATTTCAAACTTGAAAAATAAAATTTGTAGAAGAGAAATTCTTAGAAAATTAAAGAATTATATAATACAATTTTCTGCAGACAATTACACAGTTCGCTAAATAAAAAGTGAAATCATGTTTTCTCACAACAATTGCATAAATCAATGTTTTTAAAATTGGACCGGACATGCGGTCGGATTGGGTTCAACCAGGAATCAGGAGCATAATTGGGTTGGAAATAAAACCTAGAAAAGTTAGATCGGTTCAAAACCGAATCAGACCAACAAAAAACTGCAAACTGGCAAACCAATAAACTGTAAATAGGATTCAACAATATTAGTAGGGGGATGTTTTCAAATGTTGGGGCTTCTTTTGGGGGTATGAAACACAAATGCTATTAGGTATGGGTATTTGGGTACTCGTTTGGATTCGGGTTGGTTCTTTTGGATTTTAGAAATTTATGACCCATTCGGGTATTTCTTTTTCGGATCGAGTTCGGTTCGGTTCCGCCTGGGTTCGAATCGGTTTTGGGTACTCAAAATTTATCTCAATTCTCGAAAAAACTAAAAAAAATGTTTAATTTAAATAAAATTTGGTTAAATTTTGCAAAAAAAATATTTAAATTTGACAAATATAACTAAAGATTTTTGAATATTTCGAGTATTTTGGCTATTTCTGTCTAAACATAACTAATATGTTCAGTTTATAATTGTAATTTTGAGTATTTTGGTTATTTCAAAACTAAAGATACATAATATTTTTAGATATATAGTTATATTTCGTATATTTCGGATACCCGTCCGTATTTCGGTTCAGTTCGAATACCCGAAATATTTTATAAGAGAAACCATTAAGGTATTTATAAATATTCGGTTCGATTCGGTACTTTATAATTCGGTTCGATTTTATGATTACATGTATTTTGTCCATGCTACAATGTTTAGAAGCTCTAGTGGGTATAACTATGTATGGGGTGACAACTACCTTGCAAATGCAGTTCAAGAAATATTAACAAGAGAAGGTTATGAGACAAGAAACTCGGTGATGGATCTAATTATGGTGGGAAGATGGGTTTTCCAGTTTTGGTGGAAAAATGTATTTTCATGTTTTTGGTTAGAAACCGTGATTTCGAACTTTTGGAGTAATTCTGCGATGTGAGCTTCAAAAAATGATTCTATATAGTTCACACCAAAAAGCTATTTCGGTTAATTTGAGTCTGTTTTATGTCCAGACCTAGTTGTATCTAAATTCATTTATTGGAAAAATGAACAATATCTAGTTTTCTCATCCGGATAACCTAAACTGAAGCTTTCATTGATATTGAGCTAAACCGAATGTAAACCAAATAACCAAGACTCTCAAATCTCCACTTAGCTCTTGAAAAATTGTCAAAACCAATCCGAACTAAATTCGGTGTGCCAAAAAAAAACCGAACTAAAATAGGGTGCTATTACCTACCTAAACGATAACAAAATTCAAATTCCTTACCCTAACTATCGAATCTGATCTAAAACTTGCCTTGACTATTAATCTGTTAGTAAACCTTCACGGAATGCTGACTACGCATGACGGAAGCTGAGTTGGCATGACACGGTATCACGACGTCGTTTTAATGTTACTAAATTTTGAAAAAATTCCACTATCGAGGATCGAACCCGCGACATTATCAATGATAAGTAAACATGGAAACCACGTAAGCTGTAAGATGTTTTGGATTTATATTACAATCACATTTATATATTATTATCTCTTTCTCAATTATTCCTCTTCTTCCTCTTCTATTAATCGAAATCACACTAATTTTCCAATTTACAAACTTTTCTGGGTTTTCTCTTTAATCCAACAAATTAATCGAAATCCATTTTGATTTTGAGCACTTCTTCTTTGAGCAATTCTTCTTTGAACAACTCGAGGCTCTGTATAGTGTCCATTGCAAACGACGACAGAATCGAAGATCTCATCGCCGGAGTTCCCATTGGAATTTCTAGACCGAATCCTCAATTTCGGGCCTTCCGGCTCAACACGAACCACATCAGTCTCGAATCTAACCATCTCCTCGAGTTCGAATTCTCTTGCGAGGCATTGGATCTGGTGAGGTGTGTGGCGGTGAAATCACTTCTTCTTCTTGTCCGTTTCAGAGCTGTCGTGATTTTGGCTGTCGCCGAGAAACTACATCTTCATTCAAAGTAATGTGTTGACGAAGAAACAGTAACAAAACCTTTTTCCTCTGCCCTTTTAATCAAACCAGTAAATTGTCTATTACGGAAGAGAAGAAATGAAGAAAACGATGAAAAGTTTGTTAGAAAAGATTCTTTCTTATTCGTCCCTCAGATCGATTTACAACTAATATACAGTTGAAATAAACGAACCAAACTAAACCAATCTATACAATTAATTTAGATTTGAATCAACTAAGGGAAACCAATTTCAACTAAACCAAACTAAACTAACTCCAATAGTCCCTCACAAGATGAGGCAAAAATATTTTGAAGACTCATCTTGGATTTGAGATGTTCAAACTGATTATGAAATAATGGCTTTGTCAGAATATCGGCTACTTGATCCTCAGTATGAACATGTAGAGTTTTAAGGAGACCTTTGTCCAGCTTCTCCTGAATGGTGTGACAATCCACCTCAATATGTTTAGTTCGTTCGTGGAACACAAGATTTGTGGCTATGTAGATGGTTGCGGTACTGTCTGAGAACATAATTGGAACAGTAGAAGACCTGATACGAAGGTCACTGAGCAAAGTACTCAACCAGACCATTTCACAAGAAGCAAGAGCCAATGCCCTGTATTCAGCCTCTGCTGATGACTGAGAGATGGTAGGCTGTTTTTTGGAACGCCACGAGATGAGTGATGAACCAAGAAACATTGAGAAACCTATAGTAGATCTTCTGCTGTCAGGACAAGATGTCCAATCTGCATCAGCAAAGCCTTTCAAAGATAAGTCAGCATCAGCTGAATAGAACAGACCTTGACCTACAGTGCCCTTGATGTATTGTAACACCTTATACACCGCCTCCAAATGAGAAGTGCGAGGGGCAGAAGAATATTGACATAGCTTGTTGACAGCAAATGTGAGATCTGGTATCGTGATAGTCAAGTACATGAGCCTGCCAACTAACTTATGTATTGCTCTCGATCAGTAAGAAGTTCACCATCATTCTTGGACATCTTGAGATTCGGAATCATAGGAATAGAAGCATGTTTACACCCTAACATTCCAGTAGATGTGAGCAACTCCAATGCATATTTTCTTTGGCATATAGAGATACCCGCATAAATCTTAGCAATCTCTAAACCCAAAAAAATATTTCAGGGGTCCAAGATCTCGTAGCTTGAAACTATGTTTCAAAGCGTCAGTCAGTTGTGTGGCATTATGTTCGCTGGTGCTAGCAATGATTATGTCATCAACATAGACCAGAACGACCACGAAATCGTTGTCATACTCTTTAACAAACAAGGTATTATCACCATAGCCTCTTGTAAAATCCAACTGGAATAAAGACACAAAAACTTCAAAAACCATTGTCTTGAGGCCTGTTTCAGTCCATAAATGGATTTCTTAAGCCTGAGAACAACACTCTTTGGTAAAGAGTCCCCCTGTCTCTCAGCGTAACCTTCTGGTAATCTCATATAGATTTCCTCCTCTAATTCACCATTGAGAAACGCATTGGAGATATCAAGCTGATTGAGAAACCACTTCTTATAAGCTGAAACTTTGAGTAGGAGTTTCACAGAAGCTAGTTTGGCAACCGGAGAAAAAGTCTCATTATAATCTAGACCCTCCCTTTGTGTGTAACCTTTGGCAACCAACCTAGCTTTGTATCTCTCAAGACTTCCATATGCGTGATACTTCAAGGTGAAAACCCATTTACAACCTACTGTTTTCTTTCCCGGAGGTAAGACGGTAACATCCCATGTATGAGTTCTCTCCATAGCTCCCATCTCAGTATACACCAGGGCTGTCAAACTAGTCAACACCGCCCCGCGACGACCCGCCCCGTAAAAGCCGCAAGAAATTCGACCAGCAATGACCCGCCCCGCAAAATCCGCAAGACAAAATAAGCTATCCCGCAACCGCCCCGCTTAAATTTGCGGGTACCCGCGGGTCACCCGCGGGTATATTAATAAAAAAAACTAGCTAAAAATATATATCTAGTTAATAATAATAAATAATGTTTGCCCAAAAAAATAAATAATAATAAATACAAAACATAAATACCAAAATAATTTTTTTAAAGTCAAAATGTGTTAATTAATTTATATACATTATATAATATTTTAAAATTTTAGTTCTAATAACTACATAAATATATATAATTTTTTTTTTTTTAAAACCCGCGGGTACCCGCAAAAACCCGCATTTTACTAAGTTGATCCGCACCCGCCCCGCTTTTTTGCTATGTGAATTTTTTCGACCCGCACCCGCGGGACCCGCGGGTTTGTGATTAAATTGACAGCCCTAGTATCAACTGCTTCACACCATTCTTTAGTATTCTTTGCCTCAGTATAAATGTGAGGGATTGGAATTTTGGTGATGGAATTAATATAAGAAAGATGGGATGGAGATATCTGATCATATGATAGAGAATGTGAGATGGGATGAGCAAGATCAGATTGCAGTGAATAGCAATGATAATCATGTAAGTGGGCATGAGGTTTTTTTGTTCTAGAAGAAGGATTTATTTGTGGGGAATTGTTGGGTAATATAGGAGGAGTATTTGAAGGAATATAAAATGAAATATGGTGATACCTGAAGACAAAGAATCCAGTGATGTGAAGAGGTCCAATGATTCTGTTGACTTTGAATCTTTGGCTAGTGGAAATATATCTTCATGAAACACCACATTACTTGATATAAAGACTGTATTACTCTCCAAATCCAGCAACTTATATCCCTTATAACCAGAAAGATAGCCTAAGAATAAACAGGCTCTTGATATAGGCTGGAATTTGTGTCTCTGTTTTGGAGAAGTAGTATTATAGCAAAGACAACCGAAAGTTCTAAGTTGAGAGTAGTTAGAAGACTGACCAATTAGTATCTCGTATGGTGTCTTATTCATCAGGAGTTGTGATGGTGTTCTGTTGATAAGAAATACTGACATCAAGATACTATCTCCCCAATATGATAGAGGAACCTGAGATTGAAACATAAGAGCACGAGCCACATTTAGAATGTATTGATGTTTGCGTTCCACAACTGAGTTATGTTCAGGTGTCTCTGGACATGAGTGGAACGGAATGATTCCTTTGGCTTGAAAGTATGCTGTGAATTTCAACTCAGGAGCATTATCCGATCGCACAGATTTCACTTTGATGTTATACTGATTTTCAACTTGTTGAATGAAAGCAGGGAACACAGTTAGGACTTCATTCTTGGTTCTGAGTAGAAAAACCCATGTTGCCCTGGAGTGATCATCCACGATAGTTAAAAAATATTTATAACCATCAATTGTTTTCACTGAAAATGGTTCCCATACATCAATATGTAGCAATTCAAAGTTTGTACTACATATGTTGTTGAAAGAGGAAAAAGAGAGCTTCTTCTGTTTGGCTAGATGGCAAACATGACATTAAGCTGTTTCCTTATTCTTATGCTTAGTAGTCCCTAAAGGTTCAGAAATAGCATCCAGTCTAGAAAAGAAGGATGTCCAAGTCTCTTGTGCCACATACCCACGTCAATAAAACTGTGCTCAAAGAAGCTGATGATGACTAAGTATCCAACACATAGAGATTTTCAATTCTGCTACCCTTTCCAATCGTCAACTCCCTGGTAGAATCCTGAATTTCACAACAAGAAGTGTCAAACCTAACTCTGGAATTAAGATCAGTAGTCAATGAGCTTATGCTGATCAAATTCAGTCTGAATTCTGGAATGAACATAATATTCTTGAGATGAATGTCTTTGTTGATTTGAATTGTTCCTACTCCACTGATCTTAAGATTGGATCATGTTGGTCAGTTTACGGAACTCATGATAGAAGAATCTAAAGAGATGAATAGATTTATATCATGGAAAACATGATGTGTGTCACCAGAATCTATCACCCACGTTTGAGTGTTCATAGTATGTTGAGAAACTGTCAAGATTCCAACAAAACATTAAGTGGAGGAGGAAAATGAGATACCAGAATTATCTCCGGACTGAGATGTGCTTGCTTCAGGGGAGTGATTAATTGACTGATTCTGGAGTTGAGAACTGAAGAGTGCAATGAAGCTTTGTATCTGATCTTTGGACAGATTTCCAATTAACCTTTGCATATTCGTAGGAGAAAACTCAGAGGTAGGAGCCATGACAACTTGAGCTGCAATAGGAGGAGTAGATTTCTGAAACTTGTCAGGAGTTTTACTCTTAGGAGTGAAACCAGGGAGAAATCCATGTTTCTTATAGCATCTATCGACAATGTGTCCCACTTTGTTGCAAAATGAACATATAGGACGTCCTTTATTTGGTCCATTTTGAACATAACAGATAGTTGTGGAAGAGAGAGTCGTGTCAGATACTTGAAATGCAGCAGGAGGACTGGCAAAATTAGAGAAATTCTTTTGATTCTCATCTTGATCAAGGATGTTGTAGACTTCGGCCAAAGTGGGGAGAACCTTCTTCATGATTATCTGTCTTCGGATAATTGAATAAGATTCATTCAATCCAGCAAGGAACTTCACAATCTTGGCTCTCTCTGCCTTCAATTGCAGACGAGCAGCCTTTCCACAAACACAAGGATCTTCTGGTTCTTCAGTGCTATCTAGATTACTCCACAATGTTTTCAAAATTGTGTAGTAATCGGATAAAGACATAGCACCTTGACGGAGGTCTTGAATCTCTTGTGTGAGATTGAAAGTTCTTGGCAAATTAGCCATATGAAATCGACTAAACAGATCACGCCAAATATCAGTAGCATCACTCAACCGCAATATGCTACGATAAATCTGAGGCGAGACAGAATTCAACAGCCACGACTTAACCATGTTATTGCATCTAGACCAAATTCGGAAATTAGAATCAGATTCAACAGGCCGAGGCAATGTTCCATCTACGAATCCGACCTTATTCTTATCGTCTAGAGCAATCATCATTGCAGCATTCCAATCATCGTAATTAGCTCCATCTCATCGCAAGGAGATGAGCTGCAAACCTGGATGATCGGCATTGTGCATGAAGAAAGGAGAGTGAACCGAATCCATAGATACCGGAGCAACATTTGTTCGCGAAGCTTGAGAGACCGCAGCTGTGAAGTCCGGTGAAGCTATCGGAGTTGATTTCGTCGCGGCGGTGGTTCGACTCGATTTTCTCGGAATTTTCTTCAGGGATACCATCAGATCTTGAAATCAATCAGTAGAAGCAAATGTGGAGCTCGAAACTGAAGATTCGAAGCAGAATCAAAGATAAATTAATCTTGTAGGCTCTGATACCATATTACGTAAGAGAAGAAATGAAGAAGACGAAAAAAAGTTTGTTAGAAAAGATTCTTTCTTATTCGTCTCTCAGATCGATTTACAACTTATATACAGTTGAAATAAACGAACCAAACTAAACCAATCTATACAATTGATTTAGAGTTGAATCAGCTAAGGGAAACCAATTACAACTAAACCAAACTAAACCAACTCCAATACTGTCGCCATTAACACAACCCAGAAAAAAAAAAATCGAACGATCTCTATAACATAGTCGTGAGAGAGAGAGAAAGAAGGATTAAAATCCTAAATCGATTTTGTAAATAAAACTACAGAGATAATAATATATAAATATTATAACTCCAAAAAGTCTTACAGCTCATATGGTTTCAACGTTTGTATTCCATTGATAATGTCACGGGTTCGATCCTCGGTAGAAGAATTTTTTCAAAATTTAGTAACATTAAAACGATGTCGTTTTAATCTCGTGACACCGTGTTATGCCTAGTCAGCATTCCATATTGCTGCTTACGGTCGAGAATCTTTAGATCGAGAAAGAGAATCTTCAGATTGAGAACTGTAGACTCATGGCGAGATTTTTGGCTCCACTAATTGCTGCTTCCGGCGAAGAAAAAGAAAAACTGCTCTCCGGTAATCTTCTGTCGCCTTTTTGATCTGAATATTGGGTACAAGCCTTATATTGAAGTGAAGGTGATTGATTAAGATTGGTGTAGTTGCTAATTCGAGTTTAGAAGTAGACGATGATGGCATTATGTGGAATGTATGTCATAGCAAAGATGGTGATTCATCAACTCTCATCGTTTTCTTTGATGGGTATGATTCAATTGCTCATTATTCATGTTGTGTGAACCCTCTTGATAAGGCTATACTAGAAAGTGATTGGTTCTCCTCGCTGTTTCATGAAGCTAAAATGGAATAGATTAGTATTGGGTTTGATAAGGTCTTGATTGTGGCTGCAAGTTTATGGTGATTTCAATGGCAAACAAAAAGACTATTTGAACGCACACAAGGTGCTCGGTAAAATGCAAAAGAGAAGGCTGATTGTTAGAATGACAGATTTTTGGTGGCTTTTGAATAACAAGTTGAGATTGAGTGAAGTTTCAATAGTTGTCGGAAGATGATTCTTTCGTCATGAGATAACTTATGGAAGTTAAACGGGAAAAGAAACTCGCACTCTTCGAGAGACAAAAAGGTCAAAAGAACCTGAAAAGTTCTCACACTAATGTTCTCCTTGGTGAATAAAGTATGCGTCTACATCATTGTGATTCGTGCTTCGCCTCTTCATGCTATTACCAAGTCGTCTTCATTTGCTTTCAAACTTGGCATCTTGGTTTTCACCCGCCGCCAAGTTTGCGGGGGAGTATTAGAGCATAAGGAAGAAGCCCATAATTATCTCATGTCAAGCCCATTAGCATCTATGTGTTTAGGGTTTTCAACAAGATAGATTCATATATAAGTTTATGTAATGAGAAGAATAGAGGTAACTCGTCTTCCTTTTTTATGAAATATCAATCAAACATCATTTAGCTCTTGGTGCTCTAAATTCAATCTATCCATTTTCTTTATTTATTGCACAATAAAACTCAATAAGCTATTTCTCTGTATATTTTTGATTTTTCTATCACAATAAAGTTTGAATCTATTCTTGTTTTGAAAATTCTTTCAACCTTCAGCGAGCTCAAGCTACACTCAAACTTGCATGTATAACATATACGGGGGAAAAAATAAAGAATTTATCATTTTCTTCATACCAACTATTTTCTTCATAGTGAAAGCAAAATGCCAAATGAAAGGTAAAATCGTCATATATACCAACAATTTGTTTTTGTCATTAACTATAACTAGATAAGTACCCGCACTACACGCGAATTTTTTTTAAGTAAATGTTATTTTTTTTAGCTATTTGGATTATAAGTTTGATATTTGCTGATTTTTCTAGCTAATCTTTTTATTCTAAAAACATATTTCTCTGTTTTCACCCGTTGAAACCAGTATAGCAGTTTTAAATTTCGGAAAATAGGCAAAGTTCTCATATCTATCACATCATATTTGAACAGAAAACTAAATGAAGAGTAACAGACTGGTTTAGACATATATAATATTCACTTAAGTGCTTTCCACTTTCGATTAGAAGCCAAAAGATTATTGTGGTAAACTACTCAAACATGTTGCCAAAATTTAAACATCAAAGTTTGATGATCAAATTAATGAAAGTTGATCATCGAGCATAACAAAATTCTTCGAATTTCTATATACAAACTTTAATTTGTCCCAAGTAGAAAGTAAGTCGTTTATTTCTCTAAAGTTCACTATGTAAGTTCACTTAGATACAAAAAATAGTATTCTCAAATTCTATAAATTTAACCAATTAAAAGAAATATAATTTGAGCCTCTTTGTCTCCTTATCATCTCGAACTCCTGTTGCACAATCCTCCATCTCGCCACTTTCCACAAGTTCTTAAAGAAATTTTTTCAGTTTGTGCCCCTAGTATGAAGGTTACGTTTTTTTTTCTCTTTTTCCCAATACTTGAAGCCTAACTTTTTCAAAAAGGAAAAAATATGCATGCCTTTAGATATTGATCAACATATGACTATTGCAAAAGCAAACATATAAGAGACTGCGATTCCAAACCAGAAACGTTTTCATATGTAATGTCAACGAAAACAATAAAATATTGCAATAATATACATTTTGTGTATAATACAAAGGAACGAAAAAATTTAGAGCACCATTAGTGGTGAGAACCTCAAAATGGTTTCTCAAAAAGAAAATATTATTATTTTAATATAATTTTATTATATAATTAAATTTTAATTTAAAAACAAAAATTGAACAACTCTCATGAGTTTTTCAAAGTCTCTCATTTAAGAAACCCATCTCACTCTCTCTCTTCTTTTTTTAATTTTTTAATTTTTTTAATATGAGAAACTCATGTGAAAAATCATTGAAAAACTACCACTAATGATGTTCTTAACTTGGAACCATTTCTTCTCTTGGGCCACCAAATTCCTAAATAGCTGCTATAATTATTTGAGAGAAGTATAGAACGATTACCTGGTAAAATGTAACACATTATCTTTCACCTTTCTTGTTGATCCCACGGATCACTAAGTGTGTTTAAAGAATGATTAGGAGACGGGAGGTGAGATTTTCGTTAATAGAGCAATTTAACCACAATTAAGACAGGTCGGGAGAAATATGAGTAGGCCGGGGGCCGTGTTTCGTTTTATTGATGAAAGAGAAGTAAACGCTTTTGAATTACGAACTGGTTCCGAAGGACGTCCAGTTCGGCGTTCTAAAGTGTTGTCTCGTTACAAAGATAGAGAGGTCGGGTAACTTGTGGTAGGTGAGAGAGTAAAAATCAGACCCCCTCTCATTAATGACATATGAGGGGTATATATAGTCGGGGTCGGCTTCCTGCTCCCCGGGATCTCGGGCCACGTGTCGTCTACGGCCTCTTTTGCGGGTAAGGTGGCCTAGGAGGCGTGTCCCGGCTTTCGAGGAGAGAGGTCATGATGAGCTCGGCGTGGCGTGTTGCAGAGCAATACACTGTTTTACCAACTCTGCTCCACCTGCTCCCTCCTGTCCTTGTCAGCTCTGCAGGGTTGGTGGGACGTCGGATCGAAGGCACGTCCCTACGCGGGTAGGGTACTGCCTTACCAACTCCCACGCGCCTACTCTTCTGACACTTCCTGCTCTGGCGGGGCATCAGCACGGGCCCGGGGTACGTTGCTTTCAGGTCGGCTACCGAGCTGAAGAGTGGTCTTGCAGGTCGGTGATATTAAGTCCGGTGACCGCACCGAAGAACGGCCTTTCCTAAGATGGGCCTAACTAATTGGGGGTGCTAGGCCCACCTCCAACAATAGGCCCTCCCCCAGTTCGGTGTCGCGAGGCGAAGTGAGCGTGCCGAAGTTGATCTAATGTTAGTTCGGCGCATCTTAGGACGGTTTTTCCGTGCTCAACTGTGTTTGCCTTTTCCGAAAAATCCGTAGGAGGTTGGCGCGTATCCGCCACGCGGGGGATCGAAAGGTTGCCTCGTTTTTCGCGCGAGATGCCCACGCACCGCGTGTGACAGACGCTTCGTGGTTATCGAGGCACCCCCTGCTTTTCGGCGTGGGAGATCGAGGAGGAGAACGGGCTCCTGAAGGGGGAGCGGGAGACACTCCGTTCCAGGGTGAAGGGGCTGGAATCCGCCATAGGCCGGGCGAAGGTGGCCGTGGCTGCGGAGAGCGATCGGGTGTCAGCCCGGTGGGACGCGCGGAACCGGAAGTGGTCCGCGAAGATGGAGAAGATCCGCGCCCACCTGGACGGGCGCCGCCGGGCCTTAGAGCCTCACCTTCTGTACAGCCAGGTGACCGGCGTAAAGGCCTGCCTCAAGAGGATGGAAGCAGAGGACGGGGTGTCGGTACCGTTCTACCGGTATCAGAAGCTGGACGAGGACGAGGCGGCATTCGGTGCCGTACTGGACGGGATGGACTTTCCGGATTTGACCCCGGAGGATCTGGAAATCCCTCTGGACCGTGCTCACGGCGTTTTGCTTGAGCACATTATACCCGTCGCTCCCTCTAGCACCCCCGTGGTGGATCTGACCCTGGAGGCTCCGCCGGCTGCTGAGGACGTTCTTGCGGTCGCTGAGACCGTCCAAGCAGATCCCTCGATCCCGTCTGCTGACGAGGGAGTCCCCGAAGCTGCTGGGATTGTGCAAGCAGATCCCTCGGTCCTGTCTGCCGTTGAGGCCGGTACGGACGCGCCGTCCAGTGAGACCGGAACCGACGTGCCACCCGGTGGAGCCGTGGTTGGGGAAGAGGGGTCTGGGCAGCCCTTCCTTGGTGAGTACGGGACCAACGCGAGGATGGTGGCCCCGGCTGATTTAGATGGTACCCGTGCTGACGGGAGTGAAGACCGACCGGCCGATGCGGCCTTGTAAAAACTTTTTCCTTTTTGTTTTCTTCTTTTTGTAGAGACTGGGCCGTAGGCCGTTTCTTTTTGTAAGGACTGGGCCGTAGGCCGTTTATGTAATGACTAGGCCGTGGGCCCTTTTAATGATGACAAGGCCGTTGGCCCTTTCTTTCTTCTTTGTAAGTGCCGTTTCGAGGCTGTTGTAATGACTAGGCCGTGGGCCCTTTTTAATAATATCGAGGCCGTTGGCCCTCTCCTTTTATTTTTTTGTATAAGTGCCATTTCGAGGCTTTTTTGATTGGTAGAGTAGGTCGTAGACCGTACTCTGTCAAGTAAGCAGGTCGTGGACCGTGCTCTTGTATTGGGTGCGAGGTAATCTCGGCTTAAGGCACTTATTGCTTGTGTACCTTGTTTTTTTGGTGCGGGTAGCGAGCCCGGCTTTAGAGACACTTAATGCTTGTGTGTCTAGTAGAGGTGCGGGCCCTGGGGCCCGGCTTTGGCACTTTTAACTTGTGTGCCGGGGAGAGCGAGCACCGGAGCTCGGTCCCCTTTTTTTTGTAGTGCGAGCATTTGGAGCCCGGCTTCTTTTTTTTTTTTTTTTTTTTTTTTTTTTTTTTGGTAGTGCGAGCGTTTGGAGCTCGGCTCTTTTTTTTTTGTAGTGCGAGCGTTTGGAGCTCGGCTTCTTTCTCTTTTTTTTTTTGTAGTGCGAGCATTTGGAGCCCGGCTTCGTTTTTTTTTTTTTTTTTTTTTTTTTTTTTTTTTTTGTAGTGCGAGCGTTTGGAGCTCGGGAGCGTCTTCCTTTGTAAAAAAGGTTTTATTAGGTTGATAGCTGAGCCCTGGTTAGGGGTTGCCTACGTACCCTTTAGTATAAGGGATCAAGCCAGTCGTAGTTCGATTGTTTACAAAAGCGGAGAGCGGAATGGAGCCCGGGGGCTTAATAGTAGAAGCGCTTGAGGTTGATCGAGTTCCATGAGCGCGGGATGGCGTCGCCGTTCATCGTGACTAGCTCGTAGACGCCGGGTTTTACGACCTTGGAGATAAGGTAGGGGCCCTCCCAATTGGCACCGAGCTTGCCTGCGTTTAGCTCGGCGGTGTTTTCGAAGACCTTGCGGAGGACCAGGTCGCCCTCGGCGAAGAACCGGCCTCGAACCTTCTTGTTGTAATATTTGGAGGCGAGCTGCTGGTAGTTCTGGATTCGGAGTAGGTAATGGTCCCGCTGCTCTTCAAGGAAATCCAGCTCGCTGAGTAGGATGGCGGTGTTCAGTGCGGGTTGCTGGGTGAGCATAGCGCGGCGAGGAGTGGGGAGCCCGACTTCGGATGGGGCCATTGCTTCCATGCCGTGGGAGAGGTTGAACGGTGTTCGGCCAGTCGATGTCTTTGGTGTTGTGCGGTGGGACCAGAGGACTCCATCGAGCTCGTCGGCCCAGGACACTTTCTTGTTATCTAGTCGCTTTTTCAGGCCGTCGAGGATGGTCTTGTTGGTGGCCTCGGCGTGTCCGTTCCCCTGGGGGTACCTCGGAGTGGACTTACTTAGTCTGATTTTCCACTTCGCGCAGAAGTCTTCGAAGAGGGCCGATGTGAACTGGGCACCGTTGTCGGTGACGATCTCGTACGGGAGCCCGTGCCGGCAGATGATGAACTTCCAGACGAACTTTCGGACGTCCTCTGCCTTGATCTTGGCGTATGATTCGGCCTCGACCCATTTGGTGAAGTAGTCGGTCATGACTAAGAGGAAGCGCTTTTGGCGAGATCGGGGAAGGGGCCCGACTATGTCCATGGCCCATCGCATGAAGGGGTAGGGTGCCACCGCAGTGGCGAGGAGCTCGGTTGGACAGTGAATGAGGGGACCGTGGCGCTGGCACTTCTCGCACCGGGCTGCGAATTTTTCGCAGTCTTGGAGCATTGTCGGCCAGTAGTGGCCTTGGTTCCGTATTCTCAGGGCGAGAGCCCGGCCACCGGAATGGTTTCCGTCGGCGCCTTCGTGCATTTCCTTCATCACGTCGATGGTTTCCTGCCCGTGGAGGCAGGCGAGCAGGGTTCCCGAAGCGCTCCATCGGAACAGATTGCCGTCCAGCATCGTATATTGGGCACACTTCTTTCTTAGCCGCCGGGCGGCCCATCGGTCTGGGGGGTGAATGCCGTCTGCGATGTATAGCAGTAGGTCGACTCGCCAGTATGGCAGTTCGGGCTCGACCGGGGGTGGTGGTAGAACTTCGGGAGGTGGTGCTCCTTCATCCGCGGCCTGGGGGTTGATCAAGTAGGCCCCCTTTGGCAGCTCGATGCTGGGGAAATCGATGCTATCGACCGGGATCACTCGTCGTCGGGCCGAGGCCGAGGTGGATGCTAGCGCGGCGAGGGCATCTGCGGAAGTGTTATCGCCTCGGGGGATCTTTGTCAGGGTGAACTCGGCAAAGTCTGCGGCCAAGCCTTGGGTCACCGTGAGGTAGGCATCCATGCGATCGTTCTTGGTCTAGTACTCCCTGCTGAACTGATTGGCGACGAGCTGGGAGTCGCAGTAAGCCCGGATTTTCTTCGCACCGACCTCCTTTGCTAGGCGCAGACCGGCGATCAGAGCTTCGTACTCGGCCTCGTTGTTTGATGTCGGGAAGGCCAGGCGGAAAGACTGCTCGAGGATCTCCTTGGTCGGGGATTCGAGGCGTATGCCGACGCCGGACCCGTGTTTGGAGGCCGATCCGTCGACATGCAGAGTCCATACTTCGGGCACTTCGCTGACTGTCAGCTCGGGTGTCAACTCGACTAGGAAATCGGCCAGGGCCTGAGATTTGATCGCGGTCCGACCTCGGTACTCGATTTCATATTCGCTCAGCTCAACGGCCCACTTCATTATCCGGCCCGATCGGCTCGTGCTGTGGAGGATGTTTCTGAGGGGGTAGGTGCTTAGGACGGCAATCGCGTGGGATTGAAAGTAAGGCCGGAGCTTCCTAGCTGCGACGACCACTGCCAGGGCGAGCTTCTCCAGAGTCGGGTACCTGCTTTCCGCGTCGTCGAGCGACTTGCTGATGTAGGAGATGGGTTTTTGGTCACCCCGGTCTTCCCGCACTAGCACGCCGCTGACTGCTGACGTGGAGATGGCGACGTAGAGGTAGAGGATTTCGCCTTCTTCTGGCTTGGACAGGACGGGGGGAGTGGATATGTACTCCTTCAGCTGTCGGAGGGCGTCCTCGCATTTGTCGTCCCACTCAAACCGCTTGTTAGCCCGGAGCAGTTGGTAGAACGGGAGACACTTGTCGGTAGAGCGGGAGATGAATCGATTTAGTGCGGCGATTCTCCCGGTGAGTCGTTGTACTTGACGCGTGCTCTCCGGGGATTTGAGCTCGATGATAGCTCGGATCTGCTTGGGGTCGGCCTCGATCCCGCGCTGGGTGATGATGTACCCGAGGAATTCGCCCGATGTGACGCCGAAGGAACACTTGGCCGGGTTCAGCTTCATGTTGTATTCGTTCAGCGTTCGGAAGCAGGACCGGAGGTGAGTGACGTGGTCGGTTGCCACCAGAGACTTCACCAGCATGTCATCTATGTATACCTCCATAGTGCGGCCTATTTGGTCGGCGAACATCCGGTTGACGAGCCGTTGGTAGGTGGCCCCGGCGTTTTTTAGTCCGAAGGGCATTACCTTGTAGCAGTAAATGCCTCGGTCCGTGATGAACGCGGTCTTCTCCTGATCATCGGGGTGCATGGGGATTTGGTTATACCCCGAGAAGGCATCCATGAAGGAGAGTAGCTCGTTTCCCGCGGTGGCTTCGACGACCTGGTCGATTCGGGGGAGGGGGAAGCTGTCCTTAGGGCATGCCTTATTGAGGTCGGTGAAATCCACGCAGACCCTCCATTTTCCGCTCTTCTTCTTGACTACCACTGGGTTGGCTAACCAGTCCGGGTATCTCACCTCGGTGATTGAGCCGGCCGCGGTGAGCCTCTCTACCTCATCATTGACCGCTTGGGCGCGCTCCGGGCCAAGCTTCCGCCGCTTCTGCTTGACCGGCCTGCAGGTTGGATCCACGTTGAGCTCGTGGCTGCACGTGTTCGGGTCAATGCCGGGCATGTCGCCAGTTGACCAGGCGAAGGTGGAGACGTTCTGCCCTAGGAACTCGACCAGCTCTTGCTTGATGCTCTCGTCGAGGTCGGTGCCGATGCCGATGCAGCGGGCGGGGTCGCGTGGGTCGATGTTGACCTGGGTGACAAGGTCCCGCCCGGGGAGGTCCTGGGCGCCGAGCTCGCCGGGCTGAAGCGCATTGATGGCCAAGCAGGCCGGCGCGGCGCGGCGCAGCTTGTGCTCGATGGCGAAGCAGGCGCGGGAGACCCTCTGGTTACTCCTAAGAGTGTATGTGCCGGCCTGGTTGGGGAACTTGAGGCACTGATGGTACGTCGACGTGACCGCCTTCATCGAGTGCAGCCAGGGGGTTCCAAGGATGATGTTGTAGATCGGGGTGGTGTCGAAGACCACGAACTTGACGATTTTCGTCACCCGACCTACGTAGACCGGCAATTCGATGGTGCCGATTCCGTTGACGGTGTCCCCGGCGAAGCCGGTTAGCGGGATGGAGTGCGGCTTGATCTCGACCCCGTTCAGGTTCATCCTGGCGAGGGTATCCTTGAAGATGAGGTCGACCGAGCTGCCCGTATCGACGAGGACTCGGTTAACGTCGTAGTCGGCTACGCGGACTTGTACGACGAGGGGGTCGTTGTGGGGCTGGTGGACCCCGGCCGCATCGGCCTCAGTGAAACATATCCCCCTCTTGCTCGTGTCCTGGGCGTCGATCTCCGGCCCGGAGTGCCACTTCAGGGATGCGTCGGTCCTCCTCTCGTGACGCTTGATGGACCGCACTGAGTCGTTACACGAGAGGAGGCCTCCCATGATCATCCCTATCAGAGTGCGGGCCGGGGGAGGCGATCTACCTGTTTCCCGGTCTCGCGAGGGAGATCGTCGCCGCCGGTCGTCGTTCTGGGCGCGGTGGTAGGGCCTAGCCCGGTTATCCTCGCGACCTTGGTTGTCGCGGGGTTGATCGTGATCGCCGTCCCGAGCATGCGGTCGCAGCCGCTCTGGGACACTGATTTCTCCCCGCTGAAATTATTTCAGCAGGACCTCTTGGAGGGCGCGGCAGTGAGAGGTCGGATGCCCCTTTCGCCGGTGGAAGTCGCAGAAAGCCGTCCTGTCGTATGGCTCATCTGGTCGGAACTCCCTATCGCTCGGCTCGTCGGGACACCGATCCTGCTGGTGGGGATCCCGTACGTATTTGTTCCAAGGCAACCCTGGCGCGGGGCCGGTGGGAAATATGGGACCGCGCAGACAGGGGCCGGAGGGCGGTCCGCTGACCAGGAATGCGGCGGCCTGCTTTCCCTTGCTGCGCTGGTACTCGTCATCGTAGTGTTGACGAGGCTCCTGGTACCTTTCCTGAGGCCGCTCCTTTGGGACCGGGGCCTTGTGAGGGGTGCTGTTTCTCGACTCAGCCGCCTTCTCCTCCTCGAGCTCGACGAAGAGTCCAGCGCGGTGCAAGGCGTCTTCCAGCGAGCGCGGCCTGTTAAGCTTCATGTCGTCTTTGAAGGCCGAATCGGCCCGCAGTCCCTTTCTCAGAGCGGGGAGCGCTGACTCGTCAGTCACGTTGCTCTGGGAGGCCGTGGCCTTGAAGCGCTCGATGAAGGACCTGAGCGACTCCTTTGCTCCCTGGTTCATTGCCCAGAGGTCCGCGCTGGATGCGGACTGGCGGATGTAGATGGAGTAATGCTCGAGGAAGGTGGTCGACAGGTCCCTGAAGCTGTCGATGGAGTGCGTCTTTAGCCGAGAGAACCACGTGAGGGCCGGGCCGGTGAGGTTCTCCACGAAAAGCTGGCAGTGAGCGGCTTCGCGCTCGTCTGGTGAGAAGTGGGCGCGGCCCATGGCGATGGTGAACGCCGTAAGATACTGGGCCGGGTCGGTGGTGCCCGCGTAGGGCTGTAGCTTGAGCTTTCCGAGGTGCTGGAGTGGGACGGAGGCGATCCGGCGGGTGAACGGCGTGTTCTGCGTCTCTCTGAGGACGCGATCGATTTCCGGGGCCGCGCTGGTGGCTTGGTGGATTTTGGAGGACATCGCACGGATGGTCTCCTTCATAGCCTCGAACTCCGCGTCTCTTGAGCGCTCCGCGCTGGATCGGAGATGGTGGACTTCGTCGCCCGGGTGGCTTCCTACGGCCGGGACGAAACGTCCGTCCGGCCCTTCAGATCTAGACGGCGAGTTGCTCGGTCGGCTTGTCCGGAAGCTGGGGGTTTCTTCCCGAGAGACCGGTTCTCTGGGATGGACGTCGGGGTACCCGACATTGTCCGACCGGTCACGGGAGGCCCCTAACGTGGCGAACCGTTGGTCGGTGGCTCGCGTTAGCTCATCGATCCGGGCGAGCAGGGTCTGCATCACGACGGACGGCGTGGGCTGGTCTTCCGATGCTCGTGGCGCGTTGTGGGCGGCGGAGCCGTCGGAATGAGCGGGTGCTGAAGCCGGGGGCGGGGCCCTGGAGAATTGCTCTCGAGGAATCGCCTGGTTGGAAGCTGCTCGGGCTGACGACGGAATGGTCGCCGTCGTTCGAGTCGTTGGCGGGGCCGTTGTCGGGGCCTGGGCCGTTGTTTGGGCCGGAGTGTCCTGGTCTGACAACACTCTTGGGGTCGGAATTGCCATCGTTGCTTCGGTTGTGGCGGTGGTTGAACTGCTCCTTGCGTGTAGAAGAATCTCTTCCCCCTCCTTCTAGCGCCAATTGTTGATCCCACGGATCACTAAGTGTGTTTAAAGAATGGTTAGGAGACGGGAGGTGAGATTTTCGTTAATAGAGCAATTTAACCACAATTAAGACAGGTCGGGAGAAATATGAGTAGGCCGGGGGCCGTGTTTCGTTTTATTGATGAAAGAGAAGTAAACGCTTTTGAATTACGAACTGGTTCCGAAGGACGTCCAGTTCGGCGTTCTAAAGTGTTGTCTCGTTACAAAGATAGAGAGGTCGGGTAACTTGCGGTAGGTGAGAGAGTAAAAATCAGACCCCTTCTCATTAATGACATATGAGGGGTATATATAGTCGGGGTCGGCTTCCTGCTCCCCGGGATCTCGGGCCACATGTCGTCTACGGCCTCTTTTGCGGGTAAGGTGGCCTAGGAGGCGTGTCCCGGCTTTCGAGGAGAGAGGTCATGATGAGCTCGGCGTGGCGTGTTGCAGAGCAATACACTGTTTTACCAACTCTGCTCCACCTGCTCCCTCCTGCCCTTGTCAGCTCTGCAGGGTTGGTGGGACGTCGGATCGAAGGCACGTCCCTACGCGGGTAGGGTACTGCCTTACCAACTCCCACGCGCCTACTCTTCTGACACTTCCTGCTCTGGCGGGGCATCAGCGCGGGCCCGGGGTACGTTGCTTTCAGGTCGGCTACCGAGCTGAAGAGTGGTCTTGCAGGTCGGTGATATTAAGTCCGGTGACCGCACCGAAGAACGGCCTTTCCTAAGATGGGCCTAACTAATTGGGGGTGCTAGGCCCACCTCCAACATTTCTGATTTGAAATTTCAAAGTTTCTAAAATGTTCCTCAAGTCGCTTTGCACTATGATGGGTTGCTTCCTGCATCCAAACATGGTATGGCTCTTTCTGCACCAATATGTAGATCATGTTCCCCCAATTATTCATGAGCCTCACGCCCTTTATCCTTCTTTTGTGAGTTTCTTGTAAAAATAAGGATATACCCGATCTGTTCAAAGGAGATTGTGAGTGAGAACGAAGAGCTTCACAATTAGTGGGCACTTGAAATTTGTGTCATGGGGAAGAAGCAGAAAAGGAAAAGAAGATTGAGCTCTACAATGATTTTCATCTTTAACATTCATAATCATAGAAGATGGAAAAGTGTTTAAACCCTCGTAAGGAAGATGAAGAGGGTAGGATAAACTGAAAAACCAATATCGTAATAATTAACCCAAAAATAAATAAATATATATTAAACTTGGACACATGGCAACCTTTCCAGCGATGACGTGGCAGTCAGCTGGAGAAAGTTGATCCTCTTTTATATAATAAATTAGACCATTAATATGGCCATTTGCTAATTACTAATCACAGCTCATGCCCTTGTAGTCTCCCAAAGATAAACCAATAATATCATCAAATACACCCAAATCAAATTTAACAAATACAGTATATATAACAAAACGACATCGTTTTAAAAAAATATGAATGTGTGATGCTTTTGTTTATATACACGAATATAGAAACGTGACAGCTTGCACGCCCACACGTGGTTACTTCTCAAATCACATTAAAAAAAAAAAAGATTCTCTTCTTTTGTTTGTGTAGATGCTTCTTCTTCTTCTTCTTCTTCACTTCCTCTAGAAATATCTGAAAACTTTTCTTCTTCCTCTTCGATTTTCTCCCATGGCGGCTTCTTTTTCTACTTTCTCCTCACTGCTACGTGCACCACCGGCACTCCTTTCCGACAACCGCTCTCCGCCGCCGTGCTTTCCCGTCAGATGCTCTAACTCTTCCTCGCCGGTGCTCATTGGCTTTCCCAGATCGTCTCGTTTGAGTTTCACTTTACCGGAGAGGAGAAATCTCTCTGTGAATTCGACGGTCGGTGAGGTATCCTTTCGCGACCCGTCAACATCTGGATCGGGAGATGTTGAATCGCTGAAACTCAAATTACTGGTGAGTCTTAATGAATTCGGAAGAAAACAAGAATCGGTTTTTTTAGAAGAAATTGGCATAACAGCGAAATTGTAAAAAAACCCTAATCATGAAATCATTTCTCGGCAATGTCTTTTGGGATAAGGGTTTTCAATTACTGTGTATCTTTGGTAGCTACATCGCTTGGAAATTGCAATTGATTGTAGTGAAGTTTGGAAAATTCAAAAGATTATAGTTTATGATGTGTTTATGTGAAAATGCAGAGTGTGGTTTCGGGATTAAACAGAGGACTTGTGGCAAGTGTTGATGATTTACAAAGAGCTGAGGTGGCTGCTAAAGAACTTGAAGTCGCTGGTGGACGGGTGGATTTAACCGATGATCTTGACAAGCTCCAAGGTAAATGGAGGCTCTTGTATAGCAGCGCCTTCTCTTCTCGGTCTTTAGGCGGTAGCCGTCCTGGACTGCCCACTGGACGTTTGATTCCTGTAACTCTTGGCCAGGTATGTTGTGGTTCTTGAATCATGCTCTGTTTTTTTACCCGTTAAGAGTTCGGTTTTTCGGGCTTTCAGTGCTCGAGTCTATCACCGGTTAATAGTTTTTGTGCACGGTCTGGTCTCTCATTGGTACTTTTGGTTGAGCTTGAATGGTGATGAGCCAGGACTCTAGGTTTTGGCAATGTCGCCTGCCCCGAGTCACTAGAAAGAGGACTTTTTCTTATACATATCGTCTCTTGTTTTTGATTCATGTACTATTGGAAACTGTCCGGGACCAGGTGTTTCAACGGATTGATGTGTTTAGTAAGGATTTCGATAACATTGCGGAAGTGGAAATAGGAGCTCCTTGGCCATTTCCGCAGTTGGAAGCCACTGCGACACTGGCTCACAAATTTGAACTCTTAGGTTCGCATCTCCCTCTAGCTTTATGTTTCCTCGCATTATATAGACTATCAATTTGGGTAAGAGCTAATGTCAATCCTCATGTTTGATATTATGGGGAAAACAGGCACTTGCAAGATCAAGATCACATTTCAGAAAACAACAGTGAAGACATCCGGAAATTTATCGCAGATTCCTCCTTTTGAGATCCCGAGGCTTCCCGACAGTTTCCGCCCACCGTCAAACCCTGGAACTGGGGATTTTGAAGTCACTTATGTTGATGATAACATGCGCATAACTCGTGGGGATAGAGGTGAACTTAGGGTATTTGTCATTGCTTAAGTCAAGGAGGTTTGATATGTAAAGATTAATACTTTCATCTTGTTGCAGCTGCCTCATTAGTTTTGTACAAATCGTTTGAACAAATAAAGAAGTAAAGCTTTTATGAGAAGATGAATGTCATATTTAATGAAATGATGAATTAAATTTGACTTGCGAGATATATAACGTATTGGACTAAATGCAGAGATTAACAGCAAAACCGTATCTTGATGATTCAAAATATAGAGTTAACAAGCAAAGATGAGACAAATCTTATAACAGATGGAATCAAGATCCAGCGAAGTACAAAACTTGTAGAAATTAAGATATAACCAAATTAGAAAAGAGATGTTCCCTTTCCCTTCTTGTCTCCACCGATCTCAAAATGCTTGCACCTCTGATGAAACAAAAGAGAAAAAAAACGATACAAGTTAATAAGATCTCAAAATGCCTGCGAACCTCTGATGTATGAAGATTGTTCGTTTTACCTTGATCGAGTGCTGAGAGAAGTGCTTGCAGGTTTGGCACTGAAGCCTCAAGACAATCTTCTTTGTGGTCTTAGCCTGTGTTCACAGGGTTACAGGAAATAAGTCTCAGCCAACAAAAGAAAACCTGACTCTCAACGCCTAACGAAACCCAAATTAAGGTGACTGACAAAAGTTGTTCACTTTCACATGATTTTAAAATGAAAGAATAAATAGGCAAAGATCAGCACAGTCCCTAACACTACAAGATAAATGGTTCCCTACATTGACTAAGGATAACTAAAACTTGCTCAGGCCTGATTCAAATACAAAACCATCTGTGAGGGAAGTGATAATTTTACCTTCTTGTGGAAGACAGGCTTAGTCTGACCACCGTAACCAGATTGCTTACGGTCATATCGACGCTTCCCTTGAGCAGCAAGACTGTCTTTACCCTTTTTGTATTGGGTCACCTTGTGCAATGTATGCTTCTTGCATTCCTTGTTCTTACAGTAAGTCTTCTTTGTCTTTGGAATGTTCACCTGCATTTTCATAAACAACGAAATACGTCAGTTTAAACTAGCACAAGGAAGCATTTCAACAAAACCAAAATCATGAGACTTTAAGATCAACAGAAAATGATAATCAAGCTCTCGTATACCACACAGATTAGTTAGGTTTTTATTTACTTCAGCTTATCCTTCTCTCAGAAACCAAATCATTTTCTAGTTCAGAAAAGACAACAAAGAGTGTGTTTTATAAGATTCGACAATGAAATTAGGTCAGCAATGATGAGCTCTAGTGACTTGGAGCGATTAAAACAATCCTAAGACAGTTTGGCCTGAGAGAAAACTTAAACTAGAGATCTGAAAAAAGCGATAAACCAATCCACCATGTATTTTTGTTTCTCAAATGTCTCTTAACACGAATACAAAAACAACGAAGAAACAATTACCATTTTCGCTCCTCTGATCTCGGGGTGAAGCTTGTGTGCCGTCGTCCGCTAGCCAAAGTTGCATAAAGAAACAGAATTTATAGTAAAGTTTTAAGAAACCCTAACCCTTAATGAAAAAACGACGACTTAGGGCCTTCGGTAACTTCCAGGCCCATGGTTGGTTTAACAACTTTGGGCTTTATACAGTGTGTCGATTAGAATTAGAGTATGTGGGTTTCCAAAAAGTATTTTTTTTAAAAAATATCGTAATATTGTCTTCATGTTCATCATCAATATTAGTAACCACGATTTCTTCTAAATTTCGAACTTTTAACATATATTATTTTTACATAAATAGTCAAATAGGCTAATTACACACATTCTATTGCGACATCTAAATTTTTTAATCATAATCTCAAATTCATGCATGTCATTGTTCTTTTTGTCACGCTTTATAGCAGTCATATGTTTATTTCTATCACTTAACATCCTACGTATTTTTTGGATGAATTTTCCTTTATAGACGAACTGTTCACGTCCATATGTTTCTGACATTGTCATAATTGTATAATGTTTTTTTACGGTTACTTTTATTTTCTGTGTAAATCAATCAATTTTTCTTCTTCTTCTTTCACTATCTTCCTTTTTCTTCTCTTCCTTATATTTTTTCCAAATAAATAACATCAAATTTTTGCCACTGTGGATGTTACCAAACAAGGCAAACATTCGAGCTTTGACTTTTTCATGGGCCCTCCTCTCCCATCGCCGCAAATACCAACCAAGTCTCCTCTCTCCTGTATGTGACAAACTAAAAAACAAACATTTTCTTATAAAAAGAAATCATCTCCGGTTAATAGCCACATCTCTCCTATGAATAATAATAAAAAAATTATCTTCCGGAAAGATATCAAACAATGTCTTCATTTGGTGGATTGGTTCCTATCTTGGCCATACTGACCATACAACTCCTTCTTTTACGCAGCGTTTTGTCCCTAAACCTGACCAATGATTATCTACACCACGAATGCATCAACAGTCAAGGGAAATACACGAAGGGAAGTCCATTCGAAAAAAACCTCAACCATGTCCTCTATTACCTCACTACTGATAGCAATCTTCTCACCGGTTTCGACGACTCCGACTCTAGTGACGGTCCGAATAGAGTCTACGTGCGACTCCAATGCTGGGCCAACTCCTACGGGTCCAAGTGCCGCCCTTGCCTTGCCACCGCCATCGCTGGGGTAACGCCACTTCAGTATTATTAATTAGCAGTCAAATACTTATCTACATGCATGCAGCCCCGACTCAATATTTTTAGGGGTTCTGAGGCAAAATGTTTTTTTTTTTTGGGTCTCTGGGTAAGCAAAATAAAATTCGGGTCCTTTTGGCCAATAAAAAAAATTTCAAGGTCTCTGTGCAATAAAATATTTGAACGTGGTCGCACTGCTGACCCCCCTAATTAAGCTGGGACTGCATGCATGCCCGGTTCTAGGCATAGATCAAGATTGTTTTTGCACATACCGACATATATATTTTTACATAAATTGTTTCATACTTTAGGGCCCATATATTAGAAAATATAGATTTATGTTATTAAACAAAGTCCTAAATATATATAAGTTCCGAGTGGTGTGACCATTAGAGGAACAATGACCATGATAAATATAAGTTACATGAGTAAGTGTAAATGTATTCTTTTGTTACATCTTACATGAGTAAGTGCTGATCCTAATACTCTACATGAATCTTGGCTGGCTGAATCGATATACGTAAAACTGATAAGCATTTAAGGCTAGCACCAAAAAGAAAAGATAGAGTATATATTATATATACGTATACTAGTTCATGCAATTATTTTCTTGATCTTCACCCATTTGATATTTATTATCTTATCCTTTGTGCACCTGGTAAAATAATCTTCTGGATCCGTCTCTGCTTATTTCAATATCTATATATATATGCCAGCTTCGTAGGAGATGTCCAGGAAACAAGGGGGCAATAATATGGTATGACCAATGTCTTTTGAGGATATCTACGATCCATGGCTTTGGGAAGATCGATTACGAGTACAAATTCTACATGTCCAACCCGAACAAGGTGAGCAAAAATCCAGAGTCGTTCATAGAAGAGACGGTGGGTTTCCTGGAGGAGCTGGCATATGATACAAAAAACGTAGACCGCAGTCTCTCGCCGGCCGGTGCTGTACGCGTCTGGGGAGAAGAAGCTTGGGACGAATAATCTGTACGCAATTGTTCAGTGTACGAAAGACTTGGTGATTAACAGTTGCTTTGAGTGTTTGAAAGTGATTTGGAGAGAGCTTTCAAATTGTTGCGACCGTAGACTAGGAGGGAGAGTTCTGAGTACGAGCTGTAACTTTAGGTATGAGCTTTACCCTTTCCTTAGATCGTGAAGACTGTTCGACTAATACTCCATCTACTTAATAAAGGGGTCCGGAACCAAACACGGTTTAATATATACGCATTGTGTTGTGTTTGAATATGTGTTTTGATGAGCGATTAATAGAATGTACTTTCCTCTGTGTAATCTGTTTTGTATAAAACACATTTTTGTTTTTTTCACTCAAACACGTATATTTTCGGATTTGAATCTAAATTATGCACGGCAACGAAACTAAAATAAACTATTAATTAGGATACAACTTACAAGTCTCATCCTATAATTCAGCAGCTTTTCTGACTTTTTTTATTTATAGAAAAAAAAACTCCCTGTTCAAATAGAGTTTCTTCTAACTATATAGACGTATATAAACATGTATAATTGCATTTTATTAACTAATTTATTTATTTGTAATGGTTCTAACGCTAAGATTACTATTTAGCTGTAAAGTTCATCACTGAACAAATTTTATATGGCTTTTGTGTTTGAAATTTTGCAAATGAGTTTTGTTTAATATAATAAAAGTTGTGGTTCCCTTTGAACCAGAAAAAAAAACCTTACGTAAACCCAACAAACAATCGAAGTGTAGTAGATGACTAGATCTGATCAGGCTCGAGCCTATACTAATCGAATATAGTTAGAGCACTTCCAACGGGAGGCTCTTAGAGCATCTCCATTGGTTTAGATATCCATTTGGATATCTCAACTCATTTGGGTATCTCAACTCATTTGGATATCTCAACAACAATAAAATATGACTATTATATTGTGGTTGAATTATATAATTAAAATTTAATTTTAAAACAAGAAATAAACTAATAAAAAAGAGACAAGTGTAAAGAAAGATTCTCATAGGTATCTTAAAAATCTCAAATGAGAACCGATCCTCATTTCTCTCTCTTCCTTTTTCTTTTTTAATATTATTTTAAGGGTGAGATACCATTTGAGAACCTCTTGATGGGATGCTCTTAGCAAATTAGGTGGGGTTCTTAACCAAAATAAAAATAAAAATTATGAACAGTGTAAGAACCGGTTCTTAAACAAGAGTTTTAAGAATCAGTTATTAAGGGATTCTTACATTGTTCTTAGCCAAGTGTCAACCCCTAATTCGCCGGATATTGTTTTTTTTGCCAGATATTTTTTTTTTACATTTTCTTAACTTTAACTTAAAAAAAAAGATTCTTAACTTTAAAAAAAAAAAAAAATTTCATAACTTCAACTTAAAAATTCTAAACTTTTTTTTACATATTAATGAATTGAAATCTTTACATATTAAACTTTTTTTTAAGATTCTAAAATTCTAAACTTTTTCTTCCTGAAGCCTCGGCAATATTTTGTATGTTTTAAAATTCATGAAATGCAATATAGTTTTGGTTTTATAAAATATAATATGTTTATAATTTTTAACAAAATAAATTAAACTTAAGAAAATTAATTATAAATTTTTTTTTTTTTTAAGAACCCTTAATGAGGTTCACCATTGGAGGTGAAAAAACCTAAGGGGTTCTAAATTTTTAAATAATCAAAATTTATGATTAAAAAATTGGTAAGAACCCCATGATGGGGTTCACCATTAGAGTTGGTCTTAGATACAACCTTGCATCCTAAGAGGACAATATAAAAGGTTGCTCACTACAAGAAAACACATCAAAATACCACGGAAATATCGGTGGGAAATTGGTGGGGAAAACCTATTTCCGACAATTTTCCCACGGAAATAAACGGTGGGACATCGATCATTGCAAATTCAAAAATGGTGGGAAAATGGTGGGAAATTTCCCACCGAAATATCCGTTGCTAAAATGGTTGGAAATATCGGTGGGAAATTGGTCAAGAATGTTCCGACGATTTCCCCACCACAATTTCCCACCGTTTACCTACCACATATTCCTACGGTTTTCCAACTATTTTTTAAATAATATCCCACCGATTTCCCACTGAATAGAAAAATAATATTAAAAAAAAATTGGAATAAAAAATAAAAATACAACAAAACTAAAAGAATCAGTGTAATACAGAAAAAAAAAATATAGAAGCCACGACCCACGACCACCACAGTTTGAGTATAACCCACGACCTCACTAATTCCGACTTGAGCTTGAAATCCTGCGAATTGGTGCTTTTCTGTTGCTGATCTCTGCGAATTCCTATTCATATGTATCATGAGAGATTTACTCTCGGTTTATGTTAGCATAAGCTGCACACATCTAAGCTTATATTAGCATAGATCATAGTTTGTATATAAGTGAAAACCTTTACTGTTCAGTTTGATTTAATGAGAAATTATACAATTCATAACAACTTTTCCCTCTTGACTCGTCTCCATTCTTGAGCTTGTTATGGTATCAGAGCAACACGATCGAAGATCATGAGTGTATCTTTTTCGGATTTGATTCTCATTCATTTGATTTCCGCAGTTCTTCTCATTCATCAATCTCTTCTCATTTTTTTCATCGAATCGATTTCCATTTTCCTTCTTTCATTGACCTGATTGTGTTCGTTCTCTGATTTCTCAACATCGCGATACAATTTCTTCGAATTTCGGTGTTCTTAAGCCCAAAGTCTCTTGTTTCTTTGGTGAAATTATCATCAAATTCTTGATTTCGTCACTCGATTTCAATCTCCGATGGTGAATCCATCTAATACGCCTGTCACAGATCATTATGATAATCCTTACTTCCTACACAGCACGGATCATGCTGGATTACAGCTTGTAGCATATCGATTATCTTCCAGTGCTGATTTTCACTCTTGGAGACGCTCCATGCGTATGGCGCTGAATGTTCGCAACAAATTGGGATTTATCGATGGTACGATTCCGAAACCCTTAGATAATCATAGGGATGCTGGTTCTTGGTCACGCTGCAATGATATGGTAGCAATTTGGTTAATGAACTCAGTATCTAAGAAAATAGGACAGAGTTTGCTATACATGTCTACGGCTGAGGGAATCTGGAAAAACTTGATGTCTAGATTTAAACAGGATGATGCTCCTAGAGTCTATGAGATAGAACAGAGATTGAGCACCATCCAACAAGGCTCGATGGATGTGAGTGCTTATTACACATAATTGATTACATTATGGGAAGAATACAAGAACTACATAAAGTTACCAGTTTGCACATGCGGCAAATGTGAATGTAATGCTGCAGTTCTTTGGGAAACGTTACAGCAACGAGGAAGAGTCACTAAATTCTTGATGGGGTTAAATGAATCTTATGAGTCTACACGGCGTCACATTCTGATGCTCAAACCTATTCCAGATATTGAAGAAGCTTTCAATATTGTGGCTCAAGATGAAAGACAAAGGATAGTCAAACCTGTAATCAAGTCTGAGAATGTTGCTTTCCAGACGACGGGTTCTTACTATGGAAATGAATCAGTTCTATCTGATCAGAATGAATTTGCCGCAGCTTACAATACATACATACCAAGAGGGAACCGTCCTCTATGTACCTACTGTGGACAATTAGGACATACGGTTCACAAGTGCTATCGAGTCCATGGATATCCTCCTGGATACAAAGCTCCAACTTCAGGATTCAATCCTCCTGAACCACCTTTTGTTCCTCGAGGTCAAAATTCATACACTCCAAGACCACCGCAGCAGAATTTTAATTCTGGTCCACAACAGAGAGCTGTTGCTAACATCTTTACTGGAGTATCTTCTGGTGGCTCAACCACATATATGCCTCCACCTGCTCAGAATACTCCTAATCTGCATATGAATCAATTTACTACAGCTCAGATTCAGTCTCTCATTCAACAGTTGAATCAACATGTTCAGATTCCAGAGAATCCTGCTCCTTCTACAGCTCCTTGTAATTCCATTACTGAATCTGGTGTCATGGCAAGTCAATCTTCTTCTGGTAACTTTCCTCTTCTTTCCACAAATCTTAGATATGAAAATTTTACTTTCACTTTTCAACGTCAATGCCTCTCCACACTCTATTCTTCTCTTCCTATTGGATCTTGGATAATCGATAGTGGGGCTACTAGTCACGTCTGTTCTGATCTTGCAATGTTTAAAGAATTTTTTTTAGCATAAGGAATAACAGTTTCTTTGCCGAATGGTACTAAGCTTCCTATCACTCATACTGGTACTATTCAAATATCTGATTCATTGGTCCTATATGATGTCCTGCATGTTCCCTCATTTCATTTTAACTTGCTTAGTGTGAGTAGTCTCTTACGTGACAATAATTGCTCTGCTCATTTTTATCCCAATTCATGCTTGATTCAGGAACTTTCACAGCACTTGATGATTGGGAAGGGTGATATGATCAATAATCTTTACATTCTGGATGTTTCTGATGACTCTCTACATGCTGTCTCTGCTGCATTCTGTGGATCCTTGTCAGTTGATGGGAATCTTTGGCATCAACGCCTCGGACATCCGTCTTCTGCCAAGTTACAGGTCTTATCTGACACTCTTTCTATTTCTAAGTCTAGTTTGTCATCTCATAGTCATTGTTCTGTTTGTCCATTAGCAAAACAGAAGCGTCTGTCTTTTCCTTTTAATAATCACATGTCTTCAAGTCCATTTGATTTGTTACATTTAGACATTTGGAGTCCTTTTTCCATTGAGTCTGTTGAAGGATATAGATACTTTCTCACCATAGTTGATGATTGTACCCGTGTTACTTGGGTCTATATGCTAAAGAATAAAAGTGATGTTTCCCACATTTTTCCTTCTTTTCTTAAACATATTTCCACTCAATTTCATGCTACTGTTAAATCTATCTGGACTGATAATGCACCAGAACTTGGATTTACTGAATTGGTTAAAGAACATGGAATGATTCACTATTTCTCTTGTGCATACACACCTCAACAGAATTCTGTGGTTGAAAGAAAACACCAACACTTGCTTAATGTGGCTCGTGCTCTTTTATTTCAATCTAACACCCCCTTAGCATATTGGAGTGATTGTGTGTTAACTGCTGTCTTTCTCATTAATAGGACTCCATCACCTCTTTTGAATAACCTTAGTCCATTTGAAATGATGCTTAAGAAACCTCCTGATTACACATTACTAAGAAATTTTGGTTCTCTTTGCTATGTTAGTACACTTCAAAAAGATAGAACAAAGTTTTCTCCTAGAGCTAGACCTTGTGCCTTTTTAGGTTACCCTTCCGGCTACAAGGGCTATAAAGTCCTAGACTTAGACAATCATTCAATTTCAATTTCTAGGAATGTCATCTTTCAAGAACATGTGTTTCCTTTTAAGGATACCAACTCACACATTCCTGATTTTTTTGCTCATACTATTTTGCCAATGTCTACACCTGATTTGACTGATCTCGTTAATGATTCCATTCCTGTTCCCACTGTATCTCCTGACATTCATGCATCATCATCATCTCATCCACCTGATAGCATAGTCCAGTCTTCAAATGAAATAGTTGTCACTAATGATAATTTGATTTCTCTTCCTATTGCAAGACCAAAACGACAGACTAAAACCCCTAGTTACTTATCTGATTTTCATTGTGCTCTTCTTCAATCCCACTTATCTCTTCCATCTCCTTCTCATACCACTCCATATCCTATATCTTCTGTACTTTCATACCAAAATCTTTCTCCACCATTTTATGGTTTTCTGCTTTCTTACTCTCTGGAAACGGAACCCAAAACTTTCAAATAAGCCATGGCTTCTGATAAATGGAAAGGGGCTGTGAATGAAGAACTAAGTGCTATGGAGCTTAACAAGACATGGGATGTGACCTCTCTACCTACAGGGAAGAACATTGTTGGCTGCAAATGGGTTTTTACCATCAAATACAATTCTGATGGAATCATAGAGAGATATAAAGCACGCTTGGTAGCAAAGGGATTCACACAACAAGAAGGTGTGGATTTCAATGAAACTTTTTCCCCTGTTGCTAAACTAACCAGTGTCAAATTGATGTTGAGTTTAGCTGCTGCCAAAGGATGGCAATTGACACAGATGGATGTCTCTAATGCATTCTTGCATAGTGAGCTTGATGAGGAGATCTATATGAGTCTTCCACAAGGTTACACTCCAGGTAACTCTGAGCTCATGCCTCCCAATGCAGTTTGTCGTCTCCGCAAGAGCTTATACGGTTTGAAGCAAGCCTCTCGTCAGTGGAATCTGACTTTTACTTCTGTCCTGATTAAGGCGGGTTTCACTCAATCTAATGCAGATGCTTCATTGTTTGTCAAAGAAACTCCTACTAGTTTTCTTGTTGTGCTGGTATATGTAGATGATATTGCAATTGCGAGCAATAATGCAAAGGATTTGACATCTCTGAAGAATGTTCTTTCAGCTGCTTTCAAGATCAAGGATCTTGGTCCTATGCGATTCTTCCTTGGGCTGGAAATTGCAAGATCTTCCAAAGGCATATCTGTTTGCCAAAGAAAATATACATTAGACATCCTACAAGATGTTGGTCTTCTTGCCTGTAAGCCAAGCTCCGTTCCTATGGATCCTTATGTTCATTTAAGCAAAGATACTGGCACTCCTCTGGATTCTGCTACACCATACATAGAGTTGATTGGACGGTTGCTATATCTGACCATCACCAGGCCATATATTACTTATGCTGTTCACAAACTCAGTCAATTTCTTCAATCACCAACCGATGTGCATCTACATGCAGCTCATAGAATCCTAAAGTATCTGAAAGGTAATCCAGGTCTTGGATTGTTCTACTCTGCTGATACTGACATTTGCCTTAATGCATTTGCTTATGCTGATTGGGCATCTTGCCCTGATTCTCGGAAATCCACCACTGGATTCTGTGTTTACCTTGGCACATCTCTTATATGTTGGAGATCACAGAAGCAGAAAGTTATCAGTCGAACCAGCACAGAGGCTGAATACAGAAGTTTAGCAGATGTCACTCGGGAGATCATCTGGTTACATCAACTGCTACTAGACTTCAAAGTCCAGGTCCTTACTACAACTAAAATTTTATGTGACAACAAATCAGCAATTCACATTGCCTCTAAATCATGTATTTCACGAGCGCACAAAGCACATAGAGATTGATTGTCACACAGTTAGGAACCAAATCAAGGCTGGTTCTCTTAAAGCCATTCATGTGACCAGTGAAAATCAGCTCGCAGATATATTGACCAAGCCACTACATCCAGGTCCTTATAATGCTCTTCTTGGTCGTATGTCAATGTCAAGCCTTTTCAATCCTCCATGTCCAGATTGAAGGCTTGCGGGGGTGTATCATGAGAGATTTACTCTCGGCTTATGTTAGCATAAGCTGCACACATATAAGCTTATATTAGCATAGATCATAGTTTGTATATAAGTGAAAACCTTTACTGTTCAGTTTGATTTAATGAGAAGATTATACAATTCATAACAACTTTTCCCTTTTGACTCGTCTCCATTCTTGAGCTTGTTAATCTGATGGCTTCAATCCGGCGAACACTCTCGCCGGTGTATCACGATCGTCCGTACGAGAATGGCGGTGTACCATTCTCGCCCTCTTCTATATCATCTTCCTCATCGCACCGTCAGACCATCTTCCTAGCTCGAGCTCCGTCGACGTTCCGTTCAACACTCCACCACCCACGAGCAAAGACGAGACCCAACCCAATCCAGATCCAGATTTGGCACTATTTGCAGACAAAGGCCGGTGATGGTGAGGTATCTCCGGTGAGATGAGTCGTGTTTGTGCTCCTTTGGTGCTTCGGCAAAAACGAATTCTTCAATCTAATCTTATAATCAACACAAGTTGTTGGTTAAATCATATATAATCACAATAAATGGGAAAATATAAGGATTTTTCTTATCTTCGAACAAAAAAAAAAGAATAAGGATTTCTCGACATAAGGATAAAAACTTCAGATCTAGATATAGATTCTAGGTTTAATAAACTGTGGTGGTCGGAAATCGGTGGGAAATTGGGGGATAATTTACCACCGAAAATTTTGATTGATTCCCCACGGATTTCCCACGAAATTTCCAACGGTTTTTATTTGGTTGGTAATCGGTTGCAAATTTCCCATGGAATTCAATCGATAAATTCGGTTGCAAATAAGCAACAATTTTCCCACCGAATTACTAAACCATGGTATATCGGTGGAAAATCGGTGGGTAATTTTTCCAACCAAAATTTCGGTGAAAAATTTCGTGGTATTTTGATATATTTTTTTGTAGTGGCTTGGGAATAGTTATACAATCACCAAAATCATTACGCAAAGCATATGTTTCACATCCCTGATTCATAAATCATCAAAGGGTTCTCTCTTCTCGACCCAAATCGCTCAATAAAAAAAAATACATTGGTCTTGTTATGCAAAGACATCTCCAACAGAAGGGAGAGAAAAGACAAAAGTGTGTAGATTATGAGAAGAAAAGCAAAACCACCACTCTAGTCTAAACTTGAAGAAAAAACTCTCTCTTTTTCTCATCTCTCATCTTCCTGTAGAACTTCCAAGACCCACACAAGGATAAACCGCCCGCACGGATATATCTGTCTCCTTCGACTTTCCAGTTCCTCCTCCTCCTCCTCCTCCTCCTCCTGTTGACGCTTTCGACTTTCTCTGCTTCGAATGTTTAGGTCCCATAGACTGATCATTCTGTTGAGGTAAGTCTAACCCTGAACCTGACTCTGACCCTGAACCTGTGCTCTGCTCTCTCTGTTTACCCGCGCTACGTCTTGATGGCCTCGTTGATCCTCCTACCCTTGTTGGAGACTCAGCAGGTGAGTTGTTTGTGCCTGTGGATGATTTACGCCTCCCTTTGTTCCTATGCCTCTCCCCGGAACTCGCAGGTTTCTTGTTCGAACTTCCTTTTGACTCTGCCATTGGAGACTTATACTCATGCATCTGTAGATTCCAATGAAAGATATGAGCTCATATACAACCAAAATCTTTATATATATAGTGTAAGGTTATATATATACCCAGCTTGGGGTCGTAGCAGAGGGCCCTTCCCATCCTATATGAGCAACATGTTTTACATCGGTCGGTTTTCCAATCTGCATCTCTGGTTCCTTCTCATCCTCTGCATGCAACAATTTATGTAACATTATTAAAAAATTATTTCTTGGTGATTGTATGTAGACATATATATGTGAATTGGTTTCGAAAATTAATAAACTCACCGAAGATACGAGCAATGTACCTCAACCCTTTCAATAGACCCTTCATTGGTGAGGCCATGTTCAACTTGCAGCTGCATACCTAACTTGCACACCAAGCAAAATCAAAAACCCTTTTTTCGTACGTAAATCTAATAATTTGAAGAGATTCTTCTTCTTCTTTTTCTCTTACAAGTTACAATTATCTACTCGTGTTGTACATAAGGATGTAATAATGCAGAGATCGGGGAATTAGGTGTAAACTGAATCCTATTATATATGAAATAAAAATATGAAGAAATCAATAAAATGAACTTACATTTTATGTGAGGAGATAAAACCCTATTAACAAAGTACCTGAATCATGTATAGATTTCCAAAAGTTATGATTTTCTGCGAGTGTTAGAGGAAATATATAAACAAACAAGAACAAAAACAACACGTTCTTTGTGTTAAGAAACCAAAAAAAAAAGACAAGATAAATTTATAGTAAAGAAAATACCGTGTTACAAACTTTAAAATGATAATGATTTTCCAAATTGATTCAGGAAATATCTAAAGGCTTTTCTCTACTTCTTTTGTTATTTTCTTGTGTTCTTATTTTGTTATGGGTATCGAGTTGAAGAGGGAGGCAACGTAAGGGATTAAAGAAATCTCAAATTGTGTCCTCTTTCTTTGAGCACAAAGGCTCTTTTTTTTCTTTCTCGTCTATTTCTTTTTTTTTTTACATATATCTAATAGATACGTGGATGATGATTATTGGATGTAGAAGTTGCAAGTCAACGGATAACCATAAGATTTCCCCTTATTTGGTAGTTTCTATGGAATTTCTCCAAACCCTATATTAAGGTTCTCTGAGTCGTTTTTTACTGGCAAACGCGGGAGATACGGTTTTTTTAATAGGGAAGTCTTCATGAAGATTCAAGAAGCTGGTTGAAACTTCCACCTAAATACTGAAATTGTTTGACAAATTAAATTGAAAAGAAAAAAATGAGTTCGATTATAAGTTATAACTCCTATGTAAACATGTGAACATTTGTACATATCTAAGTTACATGGAAATCCAACTAGAGGTCCGTTTCCCGTTTCAGAAACTTTTGGAAATGCAGTGGAAACATGATTCTTACAAAATTTAATTTGGAAACGCGATGGAAACGTCCGTTTCTGTTTTAAATACGCGACGAAAGCTTGCCTTTTTTTTTACTTTGATAGTGTCATTGTCTTCATTCTAAAATTCTTAACCATTATTGTAAGGACATTACATCAATTGATCCGTGTATAGTCATATCTTATCAGCCATTACTTGGTAGTAGTTATCATAGAACTTCCGAAACTAGGTTTTTATTTTATTTTTGTTAACAACCTTCCAACCAATACAAATTCATTTCCTTATTATTAAGGGCTAACTGAGATATAAATAGCAAAACTAAAAACCAAAAATGCCATTAAACATTTATAAATATATTAAAGAAAAAATGAAAAAAAGGAAACAACAAATTTGCTGAAATGACATGTTTTTGCCACCCATGCATGTAGATATATATATATCTCTTTCACGGTTTAGTGATTACCGGACTTTATGCATAGATCGGATTTGTCGTCGTTGTTATCATCTTTCTTGAGAAACTTTAAAACGATCAATTGAATGAAAGCAAATACGATAACCACAACGCACACTACCATGCAAATGATCAACAAACACAACCATACTTCCATTGTAAACTATATATACTATAAAAGTTTTCGTTTTTGTTAGAAATGGAGTTTGAACTTTGAAGTCTATATTATTTTTGGTAATTCGTTTTTCTATATATATATAAGAGCATTTTCATTGGTAAGATACCCATTGAGTTTTTCACCAACATTTAGTGTATTTTATTTTAAAAATATTCGTCATAAATTTTACCTTGGTTGGTGAGATACCCATTAAGTCTCTCATCAATATAACATTAATATTTTTAGTGTAATTTTATATTTTTAGTGTGGTATTATATTTTTACTTTAGTTTTATATTTTTACCTCCATTTAGTGTAGTTTTATATTTCTAGTATAATACTATAATTTTTCATTTTTCAAATTTCAAAAAAAGTTTCTAATGTTTAATATTATTGTAATAACTAAAACAATACCAATTTAATATTATTGTATTAGCCTTAAGTAATATCAATTAAAAATAATATCAATACATAATTTAATTCAATAAATAATTTTATTTTATGATTTATAAGGAAAATAAATGTATTGATTTGGCATGGTTGAAAGAATCACAAATTTATTACCATTGTTGTGAGAATAACAGTAATTAAAGTAATTCCATCGTGCTAGAGCAGTTTCGTTTAGCTAGAGCAGTTTCGTTTTCCTCTTTGCTCTCTCTCAAATAAAAGTAATTCCATCGTGCTTAGCTGCATGAAGTCATTGGAACTAACAACTGACAAATTCAAAAACAAACATCAACCACTTCAAAATATGAGAGGAATTATGTTTAACAATTCTTGCATTTGTTCGTTTTTTTTTTTCATGTCTTTTTCTTTGGTGTAAAAGACAATATATCAAAAAAAAAAACAATTGTCTTGTGTTCATTATAGATATGTTTTAGTAGACAATATAAAACTATCAAAAAAAAAAACTGAATCAAAGATCCTAAGAAATACAATGACCTAAAAAGAAAGGAAAATAAAAATAAAACTATGGAGATTTAAAAATGGTGCAAAAAAGCTCGAATGAATCAACCTATTCTTGTTATAACTTTGCCATATATATGGATCATTATTCATTATCAATGTTTATTGGCAATTCAATTGAAAAGGGAAAAGAAATATACTAGAACATGGTTTGAGATCCATGCGTATAATGCCAATATCAAAAGAATTATAACCAATCGATGAGAAGATGTTCAACATAACGTACGTTGCAAGTTACCAATCGATGAGAAGATTCGGGATGTTAATAAGGGTTTTTAAACCTAACACAGCCCCTGCTTATTTAAAGCTCAGTCCTAAATGAACCCTAACCTTTTTTAAGTCCTATAAAATTTGTAATATAGAGTTAAACCCTTTTGAGACCTTTTGAAGTGGTCATGTTTTTTTTTACTTAAGAAACAACCTTTATAATAAAGTTTTGAGAGTAAGACACGAACCACACAACTAATAAGTTATAAAGAAAAAAGTAAATATTTTGGTTTTCTGAAAGAAAGAAATAAAATAAGAAACAAAGTGGATTTAAAATATTTAAAACTTGGCTTCCTCATCATGTGTTAGAATCTCCAACTCCTGAGCTACTTGCCACCTTTGTAATATCATTATCTTTATCATCAAAATAATCTTCAATATCACCTAAAATTTGATGAATACAAGTTAGTTCACTCAACCTAAGACATAAGCTTATAATGTATTGAAACTTTACCTTCAAACTCTGCAAATCCACGTAACCAGTTGCGAGTACAAATCAATGCTTGAACATTTTTGGGAAGAAGCCGGTTTCTGAAAGGATTTAAGACTCGACCACCAACACTGAAAGCTGACTCTGAAGCTACTGTGGTGATTGGGATACTAAGCAAATCAGATGCCATGGAAGCTAAATCACCATACCTATGTTGGTTCTCTTTCCAAAAGCTTAGAACTTCCATATCTGTAAAAGTCTTCATCTCTAGTTTGGGATCATCCAAATAGATTTCCAAATTTGATTTGGTATTTTTTGAACTAGACTTGAGGCTACTTTCAAGCTCAAATAGATCCTGTCATATACAAATATACACAAAATCAGTTATATATGATTTAGAATGAGAAATAGTGAAAACATTATATTGTATTTATCATACTTACATCATTCAAATCATCTTGAAGTGGTGATTCAGTGAGAAGCTCATGTGGATTGAGTGTTGTTGAAGACTTTAACGAACTTGCAGATTTATTCTGATATTCTTCATAAAGCAAAATCAGATTCTCCCTAACAACTGCAACCTTCTGCTCTGAAGTAACGGGATCAACTTTATCATAAGCTGACTTTAGTATCTGTAACTTTAATCTTGGATGATAGTTGCATTATTTAGCCTCATTTTGCATTAGTTTTAGAGAGCTTTTAGATCATTTCCATTGCATTTCTTTCACATTCTTGTAGCTTTGCATTCTATTTAGAGCATTAGGAGTCCTAGGTTAGGTCTTGCATATTTTGGTCCATTGGAGTGTCATTTTAGGTGCTATGGAGACATTGGAGGCTTGATGGAGTTTAGAGGAAGACCTTAGACCGAGCGGAGCTTACATGGAACGAAGAAGGCAAACGAAAGAAGAAGAAAACCCGATGGGAGATGGTATCGGGCAGAGGCATCGGGCTGTGGCCGGCCGATGTAGAACGAAGAAACGACAGCAGAAGTCCATCGGTCGGCCAGACACCGATGCAGGTGACCGATGGAATTTATGCGAAAACTGAGAGTGGCATCGGGCTGTGGTATCGGTGAGAGGTCGACCGATGGAAAGTTCACAACCGACGACAAGATCGACATCGGTCGGCCAGACACCGATGCAGGTGACCGATGGAATTTCTGCTAAAACTGAGAGTGGCATCGGGCTGTGGTATCGGTGAGAGGCCGACCGATGTAACCTATTGAAGACCAATTTCGACCGGGTCAATACCCGGTTTGTCCCGGGTTGATCCGGTTCGACCCTCTTGCCTTTAAATACCAAAAAACCTAATTTTAGGGGATCTTGTTTTTCTCTTTCAAAATACCTTCCTTTTGAGGAGCTTGGGGGTTTGTAAGAGAGTTACCTTTGATTTTAATGCAATTTCTAGTTCTTTCATCTTAATCTTTCTTTCTTGCATTCTCCTAATCATGAATCTTAGCAAACTTAACATGGGTTTTGTTGGGATTAACATGACTAGTGAGTAGTCTCTTAGGGTCTTTGGGTGAGATAGATTAGGGTGATTTGGGGTTGATCCATGATGTTAGGGGTTTAGATTGTTTGATTTCCTTCCTTAATAGGTGTTCCTAAAGCTAGATTAGCCTTGATCAAGTTGATTTAGATCATAGGGAATTTCTCGTCCGGAAGGTGTTCGATGAAATTCCCCAATGAACTTTTTGAGGGATTTACACTCTTGGCCTATGGAAATAGTTGTCCAAGGTGTTAATTGGTTGTTAGACCTTTGGTTTAATGCTTGATGATTGCTTAATTACAAATGGAAGTTTGTTCTTAATTGGGTAATTAGCAAGTGATTAATGCCATGGAAGTGGATTAGTCTTGATTAGTGGTCTAAACCTAAGGATTAGCATTGGTTGAGTATATTGGCATCATGGATTAGTTCTAGATAACCTAAAATCAATTACCTCACCCTAAGATTCGCCTTTTTATATTGTTTTAAGTTCAATTAAGTCTCTTGTGTAGTTTATTGTCTTAACTTGTTTGAATTGTGTCAATTGCTTAAATTGTTGGTCATTCGATAGAATTGAGTATTGATGCATTTAATTTCATTAGACAATTAGTAAAAAAAACCTCTTTGTTTAACCAAGATTAAGGAGTTTCGTGTATTCTTAGTGGCTTAATCTAATCCCTCTGGATTTGACACCTCTTATGCTATAACGATAAGCATTGAGGAATTGACAAATATCCTTTATCAGATCTAAAGCAGCTCCCATAGCTAGAATAACACTGTATTGATCCCAATACTTAGCAAACTTTCTTTGCATCTTCTGAACCATTGCTCTCACATCAACATCATCACAATTAGCATACTTCTTCAACAACAACTCAATTTTCCAGACTTGAATGAAATAAACATTGGATGTAGAATATTTCGCTCCTGAAAAGTATGTTGTGATGGTATTAAAAGGCTTTAAGAGATCACAAATTTTCTCACCAAGATCCCACTCTGCTTATGAAGGCAGCCAACTATAACCTCTTTCATACAAATTCAAAATAGCAGATGCTTTTCTGAATTTTAAAGCTCGAGCAAGCATCTCATATGTATAGAGTTCCAACGAGTTTGGACATCTAAAGACAAACCAGAACCACTTGTGATCCCAACACTGTGAACACATAATGCAAATGAATCTTTCCTTGACTCACTTGATTTTACAAACTTAACACTGTCTCGAATGTTCTCCAAAAGACTATTGGCTAGTTCTAACCCTGATTTCACTATGAGATTCAGAATATGCGCACATCATCTCACATGCAAGAATTTCCCATCACATACACTACAAGAAATAACAGTTTTTGCGACCACTTTTTGTGACTCTTTTTTTGGTCGCAAAAAAGTGGGACGAAAGTGTGACCACTTTGCGACCACTGGTATTGCAGTGGCAAAAGAGTCCCAAATTACCAACTAAAAAAATTGGTCAGAAAAGAGTCGCTTATTTGCGACTATTTAAGGACTTGCAAAAGTAGTCCCAAATTTGTGACTGATTTGCTTCGGTTTAGCAACTGCACTCGATTTTTTTTAAATAAACATCAAATAATATTAAAAAAAAATATAAACTCTAAATTCTAAACCCTAAACCATCAAATAATATACAAAAATTCAAATAATAATAAAAAAAAAATTCAAACTTACTATTTTTAAAAATCTAATCATTTATAAATCCTAAATTCTAAACCCTAAACATCTAACCCTTAATCATAAACTCTAAATCTTAAATTGTAAAATATATATTACACATAAACATAAATAATATACAAAAATATTAAATTGTAAACTAGATCTTACACATAAACATCAAATAATATACAAAATATTCAACACTTACAATTTTTTTAAAATATAATCATTTTAGGGTTTAGGGTAACATGTACACTAATTTGTAAACCCTAAATTAGATCATAAACTATAAATCTTAAATCATAAACATCTAACTCTTAATCATAAACTCTATATCTGAATTAAATCATAAACCTCTAACCCTTAATCATAAACCTTAAACCTCTAACCCTTAACCCTAAACCCTAAACCTCTAACCCTTAATCATAAATTTGATCTAAATCTTAAATTGTAAACAAAATTTTACACATAAACATCAAATAATATACAAAAAAATTCAACACTTACACAATTTTTTTTTAATATATGATCATTTTATAAATCCTTAATTCTAAACCCTAAACCACTCTTAATCATAAACTCTAAATCTTAAATTGTAAAGTAGATCTTACACATAAACATAAAAAAAATAAAAAATACATAACACTTACAAAAATTTCAATCTAATCATAACATCTACTAAGTGTTACATGTGTTTTATAAGAAATGATTTTGAAAGATAAAAATGATCTCAAAATTTATTTATTTTTAAGTTTTAACATATTTTTGAACTGCTATATACACAAAATCATTGTAAAGTCATATTTAAATTTTCTAGGTTCTTAAAGTTTAGGGTTTAGGGTAAAAAAATTTTATTGTCACAAAAGAGTCCCAAATTTGCGACCGTTTAGCAACCCCAGTCGATTTTTTTAATAGTAGTCACAAAAGAGTCCCAAATTTGCGACTAATTTGCGACCAAATGACAAAAATAATGAAAGTTTCTCATTGGCTAGTTCCTTGTGACGAGGATCGAGATCCTCCACCGTTGATTGGTTTAATCCAACGGTAGAGGATTAAAGCTGTTTTATTTTTTTTTTCTTTTTTTTTTAATTGATTTGATAATGGTCAAAGGCTCGATCGATTTTACCAGTGGAATCTATTACCGATGCTTTCAGCTTCTGGACATCTTCTATGCGATCTTCTCGAATTTATGTTTCTATCCGTCGATGATTTGTTCATTGATTTTCTTAGTAATTACCGTTTGCTCTCTTGGATTTTATTTCTTCTAAATTGGAGCTGCGTGCTTTAATTTATCTATATGTGTGAGTGTTGTTTATGATATTGTGTTGCGTTTACTCTTTCTTTTTGTTTTACAGATCCGATGAGAAGGATCCGGCGAGGAGCAGATCCGGCGAGGCTTGGGAGTCTGGCCGGAGGAGCAGATCCGGCGAGTGAAGATGAAGATGAAGCAGATCTTGGCCATGGTGGTTCGTGGTGAGCTCGATATGGAGGCGGAGGAGCAGATCTTGGCCATGGAGGGAGAATAAGATCGAAGATGGAAGGTCGCCGACGGTGAGGGAGAAGAAGATCGACCGCCGGCGAGGAAGAAGAAGATCGATCTTCTTTTTTGTTTTTAATTTTTTTTTTAATTTTGTAATTTTAATTTTTAATTAATTAATTTAATAAATAAATAAAATATTTTAGAATTTTTGTTTTGTTTTTTTTTTAATTATTTTTTTACAAGTAGTCGCAAATCAGTCTCTAAATTAAGACTGATATTATAGTCACATATCAGTTCCAAATTTGCGACCGTTTTGAGACTACTTTATTTAGCGACCAAATATTTGCGACCACTTTTTTTGGTCCCAAAATGGTCGCAAATGACTCATTTGCGACCATTTTGGGACTCTTTTAGTGGTCGCAAAAACTGTGTTTTCTTGTAGTGATAACAGCCCATTACCACTTTGAAGATGATGCTTAAGAATATATTGCATACTATTATTAGCACTAGCATTATCTAGTGTGATACTAAATACTTTCTTATCCAGACCCCATTTCTTCGAGCAATCATAAATTTTCTTAGCAATCTCTTCTCCACTATGTGGAGGTTTAAGATTACAGAAAGACAAAATCTTATTGTTTAAACTCCATGTATCATCTATAAAGTGCGCAGTTACACAAATGTATCCCATGACAGTACGGGCTGACCACAAATCTGCTGTAAAACTAACCCGACCTTTGTGTTTTGCCAAAACCTCTATCAGCTTAACTCTTTCTACCTCAAATCTCTTGTAGACATCAAGTCTAGCCGTTTGTCTACAAATATGCTGAACATCCGGGTTTAAAAATCTATCTCTAGCCCTAACTTTTTCATATTCGACATACCTAAAAGGTAAATCATGAAATATGATTATCTCAGAAGTCATCTCTCGATCATTTTTGTGATCATACTTAGGCCTATCCTCAGACTTAGGCTTATCTGGGCAAATCAGTAGATGACGATTCATTGTTGATGTGCCATATGTCTTTTCTATAATCAACTTAATACCACAATAATGACATATAGCCCTTTTTCACTACAAGAAAATACCCGGATTTCCGACGGGTGTGAAACCGTCGGAAATTTCCGACGGAATACCGAGGGAATAACAAGGGCATTCCGAGGGATTGATTTCCCTCGGAAATTGGTCGGGATTTTCTGACGGATTACCAACCGTCGGAAATCCCTCGGAATATTTCGACAGATTTTCGAGGGAATATCGACGAACCTGTATTCCCTCGGAAATCGGTCGGAATATTCTGAGGGATTTCCGACGGCTGGTAATCCGTCGGAAAATTCTGACCGATTTCCGAGGAAAATTAATCCCTCGGAACGGCCGTCGGAATATATTCTCGCTTTGTAAATACTTCTCCCCTTGTATATACGTTTCTTGCTTTGTTTTTAAACGGTTTGGAATGTTTCCGCTGGATTACAATTGTTTTACAACTTTGTAAACATTCCTTGCCTTTTTCACATGTCTTTGTTCCTAGGTTGTTCCAAGTTTAATTCGTGTGTTTGTCTTTGGTATTTTGAAGATTCTTGTGTATAGTTGCAGAGAACAAACAAACATTTCTCTATAAATACTCCTCCCCTCATTCACAACATTCACAACAACAACAAAAACAAAATTACACAATGTCTTATTTTCGATCGTGGATGGACAAATCTCTGCGTGATCCTGCGACGGGGGAATTGACGGATGAGTTCGCACAAGGTGTGGAGGAGTTCATGAACTTTGCGTCAAACAATAGCATGACATCGGAATACGGTAAAATGTATTGTCCTTGTACTAAATGTCAGAATCATAGATTAGTCTCAGTTAGGGATGTAAGGAAGCACTTATATAGGAATGGATTTATGCCTGGTTACAAGATTTGGCATACCCACGGAAAAACCGATTCAATGGTGCAATACTATGGTAGCACATCAGATAGGTTTGGTAGTACTTCGGTACTAGGTTAGAGGAACCAACACATGAAGTAGATGTAAACGCATGTTACACTCAGATGGTGAATGATGCGTTTCGTGGAAACATAGCATCGTATCATCTTGTTGAGGATGGTAACAGGATTGAGGAACCAAATTCAGAAGCGCGGATGTTTTTTGATATACTAGATGCGTCAAAGCAGCCATTATACAGAAGATGTAGAGATGGAATATCGCCTCTTTCAACTGCAAGCAGGTTGATGACTATAAAGACAGATTTTAACTTGGCTGAAGATTGTGTTGATGCGATAGCTGATTTTGTGAGAGATGTCTTACCTGAAGGTAATATTTCACCGGCTTCATACTACGAGATTCAGAAGCTTGTAGCTGGTCTTGGATTACCTTATCAGATGATAGATGTGTGCATCGACAACTAAATGATCTACTGGAGAAAGGATGAAAACCGGTTGAAGTGTCGTTTTTGTCACAAACCTCGCTAGCAGGATACAGGAGGCAGAGTACCTGTTCCACATAAACGGATGTGGTATCTTCCCCTAGCTGATAGGTTGAAGAGGTTATATCAATACCATCGCACGGCAAGGCCTATGAGATGGCATGCAGAACATAACTCAACTAGAGAGATAGCGCATCCTTCAGATGCAGAAGCATGGAAACATTTTCTAGAGGTTTATCCTAGTTTTGCGTGTGAGCCAAGGAACGTATACCTCGGATTATCTACGGATGGATTCAACCCTTTTGGAAAGCATGGGAGGAAATATTCGTTGTGGCCAGTAATTGTCACACCGTACAATTTACCGCCATCTATGTGCATGAAACGAGAGTTTTTGTTCCTCACGATCCTCGTCCCAGGTCCAAAGCATCCTAAGAGATCGCTCGATATTTTCTTACAGCCATTAATTTATGAGTTGAAAATGTTGTGGAAAGATGGTGTTCAAGCGTTCGATGTTTCCCTGCAACAGAATTTTATGATGCGTGCGGTACTTATGTGGACCATAAGTGATTTCCCAGCATACGGTATGCTCTCTGGATGGTCGACGCATGGAAGGTTGGCGTGTCTGTATTGTCAAGATAACACTGATGCGTTCCAATTGAAGAACAGACGTAAGACTTCTTGGTTTGATTGTCATCGACGATTTATACCGCATGATCATCCATATCGTCGGAACACAACATTGTTTAGAAAGAACAAAAAAGTTCTCGATAGTCCACCTCCTGAGGTAGATGAGAATTATATTATGAATCAGTTCAGAGATTTTGGTGCCGAGAAGACAGTTTCATGCGGGGGTAATGGCCATTATCCCGTTGACGGTTGTGGTGAGTACAACAATTGGCACAAAAGAGTATTTTTTGGGATTTGCTAATTGGAAAAACTATTTGTTGCGCCATAATCTAGATGTGATGCACATTGAAAAGAACTTTTTCGACAACATCATGAACACTGTTATAAATGTGCAAGGAAAGACGAACGATAATTTGAAGGCCAGATTGGACTTGCCATATATTTGTTCCCGTAAGAAGTTGCATGTAATGGCGAACGGGAAATCACATCCCCCTGTTTTTTGGTTGGATGCGTCTTCAAAGGAGGAGTTCTTCGATTGGATTAAGCATGGTGTCAAATTTCCAGACGGATATGCATCTAACCTTCGTAATTGTGTCGATAGTTCAGAAGGGAAGTTTTATGGAATGAAGAGTCATGATTATCATGTTGTCATGCAGCGCCTCCTTCCATTTGCATTTGAATGTCTTCTTCCTATAAACGTCCATGGAGCTATTGCATGTATATACATACATTAATTTACACTATTGCGTATGTATGTTGGTGTTTGTATATTTGTGATTATTATACAGAAGTTATTTAATTTTGTATGTGTACTATATATATATGCAGGGATCGGTGTTTTCTTCCGGGATCTATGCACGAGATCACTTACATCATCCGGAATCCGAAATCTAGGGGAAAACATCCCGGTTCTCCTTTGCAACCTCGAGAAAATATTTCCTCCTGCCTTTTTTGATGTTATGGAACATCTTCCTATCCATCTCCCTCGAGAAGAAGCACTTGGTAGGCCTGTTCAATACCGATGGATGTATCATTTTGAGCGGTATATGTTCCACCTAAAGTAGAAGGTGAAAAATCTTTCTAGGGTCGAGGGTTCTATTATCGTACATAGCATTAATGAAGAAACTTCCAATTTTGCTAGCTACTACTTTGCACCGCAAGTCCAAACAAAAAGTAGACGCCCCGCACGTCATGATGATAGAGGGAACATAGTTAGTTATCCTGTCTATGTTCCCGATATATTTACTCAGATTGGACTACTAAGTGGAAAAAGCAAGGATCGGCGACTATTAGAGGAGAATCAAAGGCACTTGCATATGTATATTCTGACAAACTGCGATGAAGTTTTAGAATATGAGAGGTACCTAATTAAATGTTATTTTTATTGATTAACAAAGTTTACTAATGTTATTATAATTTTCTAATGCATTTGTTCATGCACATGATGTTCATGACCCAAATACGCGATTGGTATCCAAATTACACAGAGGATGAGCTTGATGTCGTCAAGCAGAATGACTTTGGTGATTGGTTGAAATATCATGTAAGTGTTAAATGATGATTTATTATTATATAATTAAATTAGAATAATAATTTTTATATATAAACATTGTGTCGATTATTGTCCACTTGAAATTTTAACAGGTTCGTCAGATGACTGCTCTCGGGAATGAATTTCTGACCTGGTTAGTTAAGATGATGAAAGGCCCGACGTTTATTGCAAAGTCTTATCCGATGTATTGCACCCGAGGGTATGCTTTTAAGGCTCATCGGGAAGGAAGCTCAAAGACAACTTGTAATTCTGGTATATCAACTTAATCTGGAGAAGTTGTCTACTACGGTGTCCTCCGCGAAATATTGGAGGTCCATTATCCGGGGATGCTCGACTTGAGGTGCATTGCGTTCTATTGTGATTGGTATAATCCAGTAGGAGGTCTACGCCAAGACGTATTTGGTGTTACATCTGTCCACTCTCGAAGGCGACTTCATAAATACGATCCTTTCATTCTTGCTTCACAAGCGGATCAGGTTTCCTACATTCGATACCCCGGGGTTAGAAACAAGCAAGACCCTTGGATTATTGTTACGTTGATACACCCAAGGGGAAGAGATTATGGTGTGTCAGAGCACGACCCTTTGCAGGAAAACGCAATAGGTAACTTAGGTCCGATCGAGCATTCTCTTGAAGTTGATCTCGTGGTTGATTTCACCATGGACGGGAATTACGAGTTATTTGAGGATTCAGAGGAAGAGATCGGCGAATTTGACGAGGACTCCGATTCAGCTACGTCAGATTATTCATCGGACTCCGAATAATGAATTTTATGTAATATATTTTACTTATCTATGTATAATTAATGTTTTCACCTTTTTATGAAATAAAAACCTATCTTTTTTCCCGGATATTGAAACATTTTCCAGTGACTGCTGATCCATACTGTTAGTTCTATATCTACCGAGACCAAACATTTTCAAAATGTGAAATCATCATTTAACACTTACATGATATTTCAACCAATCACCAAAGTCATTCTGCTTGACGACATCAAGCTCATCCTCTGTGTAATTTAGATACCAATCGCGTATTTGGGTCATGAACATCATGTGCATAAACAAATATTGAATTAATTAATAACATTAGTAAACTTTGTTAACCAATAAAAAAATAACATTTATTGGTTATCTTTTTATAAAAATAACAATAAAAAGATAACATCTCATATTCTAAAACGTCATCGCAGTTTGTCTGAATATACATATGCAAGTGCCTCTGCTCCTCCTCTATCAGTCGCCGATCCTCGCTTTTTCCACTTAGTCGTCCAATCTGAGTAAATATATCAGGAGTATAAACAGGATAACTAACTCTGTTTCCTCTATCATCATGACGTGCAGGGCGTCTACTTTTTGTTTGGACTTGCGCTGGAAAGTAGTAGCTAGCAAAGTTGGAAATTTCTTCATTAATGCTCCGTGCGACAATAGAACCCTCGACTCTAGAAAGATTTTTCACCTTCTTCTTTAGGTGGAACATATACCGCTCAAAAGGGTACATCCATCGATATTGAACCGGCCCACCAAGTGCTGCTTCTCGAGGGAGATGAATAAGAAGATGTTCCATAACATCAAAAAAGGCACGAGGAAATATTTTCTCGAGGTTGCAAAGAAGAACCGGTATGTTTTCCCCTAGATTTCGGATTCCGGCTTATGTAACTGATCTCGTTCATAGATCCCGGAAAAAAGCATCGATCCCTAAATATATAGTAGACATACGAAATTAAATAACTTTCGTATAATCATCACAAAATAAATATGCCAACATACGTAATAGTGTAAATTAATGTATGTAAACCTGCAATAGCTCCATGGACGTTTACAGGAAGAAGACATTCAAATGCAAATGGAAGGAGGCGCTGCATGACAACATGACAATCATGACTTTTCATCCCAGAAAACTTTTCTTCTGAACTATCGACGCAATTACGAAGGTTAGATGCATATCCGTCTGGGAATTTGACACCGTGCTTAATCCAATCGAAGAACTCCTCCTTTGAAGACGCATCCAACCGAAAAACAGGGGGATGTGATTTCCCGTTCACCATTACATGCAACTTCTTACGGGAACAAATATCTGGCAAGTCCAATCTGGCCTTCAAATTATCTTTCGTCTTTCTTTGCACATTTAGAACAGTGTTCATGATGTTGTCGAAAAAGTTCTTTTCAATGTGCATCACATCTAGATTATGGCGCAGCAAATGGTCTTTCCAATTAGCAAATCCCAGAAAATACTCTCCAATTATGGTACTCACCACAACCGTCAACGGGATAATGCCCATTACCCCCGCATGAAACTGTCTTCTCCGCACCAAAATCTCTGAACTGATTCATAATATAATTCCCATCTAACTCAGGAGGTGGACCATCGATAACTTTTTTGTTCTTTCTAAACAATGTTGTGCTCCGACGATATGGATGATCATGTGGTAGAAATCGTCGATGACAATCAAACCAAGAAGTCTTACGTCCGTTCTTCAATTGGAACGCATCAATGTTATCTTGATAATACGGACACGCCAACCTTCCATGCGTCGACCATCCAGATAGCATACCGTATGCTAGGAAATCACTTATGGCCCACATAAGTACCGCACGCATCATAAAATTCCGTTGCAGGGAAACATCGAACGCTTCAACACCATCTTTCCACAATATTTTCAACTCATAAATTAATGGCTGTAAGAAAATATCAAGCGATCTCTTAGGATGCTCTGGACCTGGGACGAGGATCGTGAGGAACAAAAACTCTCGTTTCATGCACATAGATGGCGGTATATTGTACGGTGGTACGATTACTGGCGACAACGAATATTTCCTCCCATGCTTTCCAAAAGGGTTGAATCCATCCGTAGATAACCCGAGGTATACGTTCCTTGGCTCACACGCAAAACTAGGATACACCTCTTGAAAATGTTTCCATGCTTCTGCATCTGAAGGATGTGCTATCTCTCTAGCTGAGTTATGTTCTGCATTCCATCTCATAGGCCTTGCCGTGCGCTGGGATTGATATAACCTCTTCAACCTATCAAATAGGGGAAGATACCACATCCGTTTATGTGGAACATGTACTCTGCCTCCTGTATCCTGATAGCAAGGTTTGTGACAAAAACGACACTTCACCCGGTTTTCATCCTTTCTCCAGTAGATCATACAGTTGTCGATGCACACATCTATCATCTGATAAGGTAATCCAAGACCAGCTACAAGCTTCTGAATTTTGTAGTATGAAGCCGGTGAAATATTATCTTCAGGTAAGACATCTCTCACAAAATCAGCTATCGCATCAACACAATCTTCGGCCAAGTTGAAATCCGTTTTATAGTCATCAACATGCTTGCAGTCGAAAGAGGCGATATTCCATCTCTACATCCTCTGTATAATGGCTGCTTTGACGCATCTAGCATATCAAAAAACTTCCGCGCTTCTGAATTTGGTTTCTCTATCATGTTACCATCCTCAACATGATACGATGCTATGTTTTCACGAAACGCATCATTCACCATCTGAGTGTAACCTGGGTTTACATATACTTTCGTTGTTGGTTCCTCTAATCTAGTACCTGAAGTACTACCAAACCTATCAAATGTGCTACCATAATATTGCACCATTGAATTGGTTTCTCCGTGGGTATACCAAATCTTGTAACTAGGCATAAATCCATTCCTATATAAGTGCTTCCTTATATCCATAACTGAGACTAATCTATGATTCCGACATTTAGTACAAGGACAATACATTTTACCGTATTCTGATGTCATGCTATTGTTTGACGCAAAATTCATGAACTCCTCCACACCTTGTGCGAACTCATCCGTCAATTCCCCCATAGCGGAATCACGCGACGGTTTGTCCATCCATGATCTAAAATAAGACATTGGTAATTTTGTTTTTTTTTTGTTGTGAATGATCGAGGAGAGGAGTATTTATAGAGAAATCTTTGTTTGTTCTCTGCAACTATACACAAGAATCTTCAAAAACCAGAGACAGGAAACACACGAATTAAACATTGGAACAAACACTACTTTAAAAAGGCAAGGAATGTTTACAAAGTGCATAAAACAATTGTAATCCAACGGAAACATTCCAAACCGTTTACAAACAAAGCAAGAAACGTATATACAAGGGGAGAAGTATTTACAAAGCAAGAATATATATATTCACTCGGAAATCGGTCGGAATATTCCGATGGATTTCCGACGGCCTTTCCGAGGGATTCATTTTCCTCGGAAATCGGTCGGAACATTCCGACAGATTACTAGCCGTCGGAAATCCCTCGGAATATTCCGAACGATTTCTGAGGGAATACGGGTTCGTCGATATTCCCTCGGAAATCCGTCGGAATATTGCGAAGGATTTCCGACGACTAGTAATCCGTCGGAATATTCCGACCGATTTCCGAGGAAAATGAATCCCTCGGAATGCCCTTGTTATGCCGTTGGAAATCCGTCGGTATTTTCCGACGGTTTCAAACCCGTCGGAAAAGCCGTCGGAAATCCGGATGTTTTCTTGTAGTGAATGAACAAATAATTTTAAAGAAAATGAAGAAATATTAAAGATAACAACTAAACAAAATGTAGAAATATTAAACTGAACAATTAAAGAGAGAAGAAAACCTATAAAAAAAAAAGATTAAACAAAACGATTTACAAAAAAGGATTAAACATAGTATAACCAAGAACGAAGTAAATTTGATACATAGTTAAAATGCTTTACATAACTTTCGATTTTGAAATTTTGTAAATACCTGATTCGCATCAGAACATAGGAGTTTGATAATTTTTCCCAAACAAAGAAAAAAAACATGTCAATACACATCATAATTACCCAAAATTTCATAATATAAAAATAGAAGTGCCAAACGAAATCATCTACAAAAAGGTAAAGAATTGTGTATCAATGGTCGAAAGAGTCTCTTTATATAGATAAATGAAGAGTGTTGAAAAAGTTTTTGCATGTTTATCTAAATGGAAGTTAAATATTAAATAAAAAATATTATATCAAATCTTTTTCGTATCAAATTTTGTTTGTTGGCTTAGTTAGAATTTTTTTTATAAATGTTGTAGGAAGATTCCTAAAGCATATATGAGAAAGATTGCAATCTCCAGAATTATTTGAGGAAATATAACAAATATAAAGTTAAGATTTAGATCAATTAAAATAAATGAATTTATACATTTAATTTAGTGAATATTCGAATTGTAGTGAATATTCGAATTGTAGTATATCACCATAAAATCGGGAACAAATTTTAGAAATTCATAACAGATTGAGAAAATATGATAGTTAATCCCGCAATTAACTATCCGTAATTAACTATACGAAATTTTAGTGATAAATTTAGAATAATATTTGTTTCCGATTAAAAAAAATTGTTAAAATTTATTTTAGGAAATCTATATTAATGACAATTAGACAAAAATAGTAAATTCGATATTAAAGCCAATTAAGTGTATATTTTATACCATATTTTGATTTATATGGAGCTTTGATTTTAATTGAAAATCAAATCTTAACAACAACAAAAATTATTTGATTTGATTTATATTTTATTTCTTGCAAATCACGATCAAATCTTAACAAAACATTAATCTTAATGAATCTTAACACAAAATTTAGAATTGCTTCAGATTTAAAACCAAATTGTTGCAAAATAATTACATGATATTTTTTTAATTATAATAATTACTTGTTCATGTGTTCTAGTAATAGCTAAATAGTTATTAAATATTTTATGTATAGCTAATTTTGATGTATAGTTAAAGGTATTAAAAATAATTATGATAAACTAATTTTAATAGTTCTAAGTTTTTTTAAATACCTTTGTGTGCATTACAAAATATATTCTTGGTATGAAATGTATGATTCAAAATTAGAATTTTTTTTTCATGTTTATCTAAAATGAAATTTAAAATTATGAAAATATTATATCAGAATATTTAGTTATAAAAATCTGGTTTGTTACCTTAAATAGTTGATAATATTTTCTTTTAAAAAAAATAGGAAAGCATATATTAGGAATATTTCAATCTTTGCGGAATAATTTGTTATAAAAATTGTTGTTGCTAAAATCTAGTCAATATTTATTTCTTAAACAGATAATATCCATCTTTAAAATTTAATTCTTCATAATCGTGTCTAAGAAGATTTTCTCTTTTTTTGAAAAATTTTATTTTGCTTATAAGATATTATTAATTTTAAAATTGATTAACTATTTCCAAAAAGTAACCAATTTTATGGATTTTGTGGTATGATCGTTATAATAAATCGGAGCGAATATATTGAATTTAATTATGCATCAAATTCTCTAACTTAAATTTAGAAATATAACAGATTTTGAATATTTCATTTTAAATTATTGTTGCAATCACGGAAACTTTCATTAAATAGTTCAAAACTAACCAAATTTAAATAAATTTTGAAATAAATGCTAATAATCAAAATTGCTAATCACGTATTTCCTTTTTTTGTTTTTCCAAAATATTAGGCTAACTAAATAGATTATATATTCTAATTCATTTTTTTTATTTGAATATTGATTTGAATTTTATCCACCCAAAAGTTAAAATCGATATTACTATTATTATGTTAATTGATTTTTTAATATACAATGATAAATTACATCATTTGTTAAATTATTATATTTTTAATAATAATGAAAAGTAGGAAAAATGATTGTTTATATATTTCTAATGTTTTGAAATTTCAATTCAAAATCATTTTTAATTTTGGAAAAAATGAAATGTGAAATTATTCTTCACTTATTATTATATAAAGTATTAAGTAAAAAATTTAGTATGTAATTTTATGAATACAAAATTAAAAGTTCAAAAGGTTTTTAATTTAGTTAGCTATTGTTTTCGCCTAAGGAAAGTCATTGTTTATTCAAACAAAATTATATTTATTTGGTAACGTGAATAAAAGTGGAGATTAGGAAAAAAAAAAGCGAAAATATATATGGGAAAATCAATTAAAGGAAAAGTTGTCATGTATGCATAATGTTAAACTAGATTCTAAACCCGTGCATCCGCACAAGAATTTTTTTTGTTTATCAAATTTTGTAATATAATGTGTATTTTTTTGTGTTTAAATATTTTTTTTGTATATTTAATTTTCATCATATGAGACACATAATTATTTTGGTGTTTAGATATAATTTGTTTTTTCTAATATAATCTATTAAACCGGGAGTTCAATATGAAAAGTAACGGGAATTCATTATGTTGACATAATCTTTTTCTAATCCGCTCTAAAACGGGGGTAAGTTTTAAATTTTGTTTTCTGATGTTTAGTTTTATTTTTCTGACAAAATGTATTTGTGGATATAAAAGTTTGAGATGTGTTAACAATTTTATTTTTGGTATAAAATATATTATATAGTTTTCTAAAAATTTTATCCAGAAGTCATTCGACAATTTTTTTATTTGTTTTTGTTTTTATGTTTTCTATTTTGTATGAAAAAATATATTTTGGTATGACATGTATGATTTTAGCTACCTAAATTTTCTGACCGGTTTTGTTATATATACTTTCAGTTCTATATTTTATTTTAAATATATTTTTAATACATAAATTATCCATTCGTACTCTTACCCATTTTTTATACATAAAACATAATCATAAATATTTTCTATAATCAACATAAATATCATATCATTTACACCTACAAATCATTATAAATATTTTCTATTTAAAATATAATCATTATTTTATTTATGTGAATTATATTTTTTGGTATTGGTAACTGAATGTTATCGAATTTATGGTTGTGCAAATTTAATTAATAATATATTTATTTTTTCAGTTAAAAAAATATCCAATTATAAATTCGAGTTTATTAATAAGATTTAAATTTAGAAGCAAGCATATTTTGTTATTAATTCCGAATATTTTGTTTGTAACTGTTGATAAAATCTCAGAAAATCTACATTAAATTCAAAATTTAAGATTATCTTTCAATGCAAATTGTTAATTTTAAATTTGTATCATTTTAAAAAATGATTATTAAAATATTTGGCATAATCTAAATTCAAAAATTCAAAATAAGTAATATTATTTTCGTAATAAAATAATATTGAAAATTTAAATTATTTTGTAATATGTAATTTATAATAATCAATTTTATTTATAATTTCAAATATTTAATTTAATTTTTTGGCATAATCTGAATGTTCTAATTACGAATTAAAATTAATATATATATATATATATATATATATATATATAATCAGATTAATTAATTAAACTAGGGGTGGGCATTTCGGTTTAATTTCGGGTTCGGTTCGGGTTCGGTTCGGTTCGGTTGATTCGGGTTGAATAAAACTCTAGCCGAACTCAACCGAAATAAGTTTGGTTCGGTTTATGTTCGGTTTGGGTTTAGTTCGGTTTGGTTTAGTTCGGTTCGGTTGTACTTTGGTTTGGTTTTAGTTCGGTTTTAAAAAAATCAACTTATAAAAACAAGAATCCTAACGAAATATAAACAAAACGAAGTCATATGAAAAATCATTCCCTAAAATTTTAAAACCAAACTGAAATTATTCCACTTAATCAAAATTAAAAAAAATTAAAAAATTCATGGTTTCGTCTCTCTCATGCCACTAAAATGAATCTACAACAAACCAATAACTTAAATATAAGTTAATTATACAAATCAATGTTTATTCATCTCTTATATGAGTCATTATAGGCTTATAGCATTAATATAAAACTATCACCATATGTGTTATTATTTTTAATATTATTAATTAACTAATTAACAAAAACACATTGGTTTATCGGTTCGGTTCGGTTTTCAACCGAACCAAACCGAACCGTTCGGGTTGAGAAAAACTTCAACCAAATGGTTAGATATTAACTATGGTTTGGTTTGGGTCGGTTTGAGTTCGGTTTGGTTCGGTTGGTTCGGTTCGGTTCGGTTAAAATGCCCACCCCTAAATTAAACAATTATAAATTCGAGTGTATTAATAAGATTTAAATTTAGAAGCAAGCATATTTTGTTATTAATTCCGAATATTTTGTTTGTAACTGTTGATGAAATCTCTGAAAATCTACATTAAATTCAAAATTTAAGATTATCTTTCAATGAAAATTATTAATTTTAAATTTGTATCATTTTAAAAAATGATTATTAAAATATTTGGCATAATCTAAATTCAAAAATTCAAAATAAGTAATATTATTTTCGTAACAAAATAATATTGAAAATTTAAATTATTTTGTAATATGTAATTTATAATAATCGATTTTATTTATAATTTTAAATATTTAATTTAAATTTTTGCATAATCTGAATGTTCTAATTACGAATTAAAATTAATATATATATAATCAGATTAATTAATTAAGCTACTCTTTAATTGAACCAAATATAATTAATAATTAATATTTAAATTTAACCAAAAATATTTGTTTGGCAATAAGAATAGTAGTTATCCAGAAAAAGAATAAAAGTTATCCATAAAAAAATAGAGTTATATACATTTTTTCATGTTTGGTCACAAAATAGCACTCTGTTTTAATAGATTAGATTACCTCAAAAATTCGTGTTTGGATATAGAGATAGTATGAGAAAAATTGAATTGAATAAGTAGATTACATTGGAAAGATTTTTTCAGATTTTTTAAAAATAAAATATTTATGTTTGGAAATAGGGATAAAAAGAAGGGACTAATAGATATCCGGAATAGGAATAGACAACTTAAAAAAATCCTTGTTTGGACACAAATGTTATTCTGTTTTAATAGAATAGATATTTTGTATAGTTATCTAGACAATTTTCAAGAATTCCTATATTAATGTTGAACATATATTTACTTATAACTTTACTGACACAATATTTATCCATAGAACTTTTTGGTAATAAAACAAACAAAAAAAACTTTTTAATATGCCAAAACCAAGTGTTTGTAAGTCTAATGGATTTTGCTTGTAATATTACCACATTATCATTCGGACTGAAGGCAGATTTTGAATGATATGTAATAATATGCGTAAATCAAAAGTTAAAAAGAGAAAAATTGGGTTGGTTAGAACAAGCCATAAAGGTATATGATATTCTCAGTCTCTCCAGTTTCCTCTGAGCATCATGAAATTTATGTTGGGCTTTAAATTGGGCCTCTGATATGCCCATAAATCTCTTTTCGCATAGCCACTGTACAATTCCATGAATTTTGAAGTTTGACATTTATATAGAGAAAGAAGAGAAACAGAGTCCTACTTAGTTAAATTAAAAGCAGATGGAATACATCATTGAATGTATAAGTGTGAAAATTGACGAAAATAGGCAAATGGCAGAAACATTTAGAGGCACTGAGTTTGTTATTTCTTATGGTATTGCATGTGCCTTCTTTAATTTAGAAGATTATTAATGGGTAAATATTGATGAATAATTTTTCCGTAATGGAAATGAGGAAAGAAATATATTAATAAAAAAGATAAATGCAACTGTGCAGTTTATTCGTCTGTTGTATATTGACTAGTGAATATTCCATAATTGGCATTAAATAAATAAAAAGCATTGTTGCTCATGAGCATAAGACAACGAATGATCCACTAATTCTTTATCCAAATACATTCTCTATGTCTAATCTCTTTTTTTTGTTTGTGTGGTAAATTTGTGTTTCTTATTAAGAGTAGAATTTTTAAACTACGTTTTAATATATGCACTTAACTTTTCATTAGATAAAGGTGTTATTTGAAAGCTATCACTATTTTTGTTAGTTCTAGATTTGATTTCACACATTTAATTTGATTAGCATTAATCCCACAGGATAAACAAAATGGTATTCTTGATTGACACAAAAGTGGGATCTGAGTATGTTCATATTTTTGTAGAGCCAATTATCATGATGATCCAACAATACCACTATACTATATATGTATTTTTTGCAAAGATTCATTTTAATAGTCTCTACAACATATCTCTATATACGAAACGTTATAGTATATTATATCCTTAGCAACGAGTATGGCAATAACTAAAACGTGATTCATGCTATGTACCTCTATAACATGCACTTATACATTATACGTAAAAGTTTTTATAAAACACTTTTTTTTATAGAAAACAAAAGTTTTTATCAAAACACGATATCAAAATAAAGAATAAGTCAAAGAAGTAAATATATAGTCGGTTCTGAATATTAAAACATTAAAATAAAGCAGCAGACCGTCAGCCATATCTTTCTAAGTATAGAAACAATCGGATCAGTTGGAGGTTTTTGGGGATAATTCGTGATAAATTCAATAAAAATGCCTCTTAATTTATGAGATAGCCTCAATATTTTAATTATCTAAGCTACTTCAAGCAACCACAATCCCTTAATGAATGCTTCTTTCTTTTATAGTTCTTACATGTTCACATTCAAAATATAAATTTTTTTTTTTTTTGGTTTTAAAAATATAATTTTCTTATAAATTAACTAAACTAATCTAAACTTTAATATTGGTACTAGATAAGCCTTTCAATTTCTAATCTATATTTGGCAATTTTGATAGCAAATTCGAGGTTTTAAACATTTTCCAGTGACTGCTGATCTATACTGTATGACAAATAGTCGAAAATGAATTTAGAGTATTGAAACATAACATGCAAATGCAATACTAATTAGACTCTGAACGTGGAGGCACTTAATCCATATAGCATCACTAAATGTGTACAGTAGTAGTTCTTGCAACCACTAAATTCCAAAAGTTGAATATACATGATATTTAAAAAGAAAAGACAACACGCATACCTTGATATGCAGTAGGCAAATGCAAGTACTGTCGACAATGATCAACACAACTTGCTTCCATAACTCACATGATCTATATAAGTTTAAAATCCAATAGTTTTCAAGCTCTTCATTTTCCATTATTTTTTCGAAAGTTTCAGTTGGGAAACATGAGTATAAATCCAATGACATCTTCGATTTGTTTCCAACAAAGAGGATCACATATATTTTAGGTGAACAAAAAGATCGAAGCTTTTGCATACTGTGTTGATTCGTTCTTACTTTTAAGCATCTTATATTTGTAGGTTTACGAGCAATAAGGAGATGTTCTTGTATAAACAATGCCTATAAAGACAGTTTCATAATCATCAGGTGTCTTTAGTTCTTTGATAATGAAACAGCTAGGTCGTGTAGACTCAGGTTAAAACTAGTGAGCTTAATCCTGTGGATTTCTGAAGACCCCTTCTCTCCATTTCCACTCTGAACATTTCAGCTGTTTGCCATCTCTCTGCGTGTGCATACAAGTTCGATATCGACACAAGATGATTTTCGCTGTCACTGTTTGTGATGCCTTCTGCAGTCTCGATTATCTTAATCACTTGTTCAGCCATTTCTGTATCCATATGAACCTTGCAGGCCCCAAGTAAAGCTCCCAAAACTGTATCGTTCGGTTTCACAGGCATTTCTCTTACCAACCCGTAAGCCTCTTTCAATTTTCCTGAGCGTCCCAAAAGATGAATCAAACATCCAAAATGCTTCACATTCGGCTTCACATCTTTTGTCTTCATCTCCAAGAAAATCTTTAGACCTTCCACTAGAAAGCCTCCATGAACACAAGCAATGAGAACCGCCACAAAAGTGATTTCATCGGGCTTTGTATCTAAGCTCTCCATCGTTCTGAACATTTCTAAGGCTTCTTTGCCTTTCCCATGAATGGCAAGACATGAGATCATAGAGTTCCAACAAGCTACACTTCTCAGACTTAACGACTCAAACACGGATGTCGCATTCTCTAGATCCCCACATTTAGCATACATGTCGATTAATGCATTTGAAACAAACTGATTAAGCTCGATTCCTTTGCGGTTTATCAGAGAGTGAACTTCTCTGCCAACATCAAGACAACCTGATTGAGCACAAGCAGATAAAACACTCGAAACTGTTACTGCATCCGGTTCAAACCCTTCTCCTTGCATCATATGGAAAGCATCGATAGCATCATCAGAGTACCCATTCTGTGCATAACCAGTGATCAGAGTGTTCCAAATCACCAAATCACGAACAAAAACACGATAAAAAATAGTTGTAGCCTCATGCACATCACCTATCCTAAAATACCCAGAGATCATCAATGACCATACAAAGGAGTTCTTCTCCGGTATGTCCTCAAAAAACTTCCTAGCAGCCTCCATTTCTCCATTACTAACATACGCTCTAAGCATCACCGTCCAAGCCTTCACATTCTTCAACTCGAGAGGCATTCTCTCAAACAATTCTCTTGCTTTCTCAGTCTCGTTTCTCTTCCCGTACCCTTTCATCATCTCGATCCAAGTCACTGTATTTCTACAACCCGGAATCTCTTCGAACAATCTAGTAGCTGACACTGCATCACCATTACCCATATACCCACCGATCATAGCGTTCCAAGTAGCCACATTTCTGGCAGGCGTTTCATCAAACACCTTACGTGCAGAAACTACGAATCCCCACTTACCATACATGTTGATCAGAGAGCTTCCCACCAAAACATCAGAACAAATACCAAACTTTATCGATTCAGAGTGCAACAAATTCCCAAGAACAACACTTGGAACGCAAGCACACGCTTTCAAAAGCAAAGGAATCCACCCCGGAAAAAACACTCCTTTGCGGCGGATTCCTTCGTACAAAAGCAGAGCCTTTCTTGGCGATCCTCTAGAAATATGATTCTTTAAAAGATTCGACACATGAAACTCACCTAACGATAAATGGTCATCCAAATTCATGACCGGTGTGACCAAAAACCTCTTCGCTAGTCTTTGTAATATTGGGGGGGATGATGCACGCGGTACACGTTCGGTACGACTCAGCAGGAAGAAAAAAAGTGGCTGACGTTTTTCTGCTTTGACCGCCAAAAGAAGACGAAAACGAGTCTTGAAGAAATCACGAAGAAGAAGAAGAAGAAGACGAAGAAGAAGAATATCTCATCTCTCGCAGGAGACGAAACGAATCCTTTTCTTTTTTTGTCTGCTCGCGTCGGAGAGAACGTTTGATCTGTTTTGGGTAATTATCTGATAGTGTCGAACATTTCAAGATCGCTGCTTGAAATAGAGTTTTTACTCTTTGCTCTCTCTCAAATAAAAGTAATTCCATCGTGGTTAGCTTTTCCTTTCATAGATGTTTACCAAAACAATGGCTCTAGCTTGTAATCTTTCAAGAGTTGAGCACAATGAAGCTACAATAGTGTATGCATAGCTGCTATAGGAGTTGCATCTAAAGGCTGTTCAATCTCTCTCACCAGATTCTGAATCAAACCTTTCACATATCTCTTTCCTTGAGGGTCTTCCCACAAAACCTTGAGAATCTCATGAGGTATAACTGTTGTTGCTGGTCGAACCACCCACTTCATACCATCGACCTCCTTACCATTCATGCTGTGTCATAAAGAACACAAAAAAAACAAAAAACAAAAGTCAAGACTTTCACTTGTTATTTTCAGAAGACGGATGTGTGGTTTCACTGTTCTACCTGTTGAGAATAGTGAGCATGTTTGGCCACTCAGAGACATCGAAACGCACATCTGCAATACCCTTTCCCCTGGCAAACAGGAGTTTGATCTTTCCATAAGGTGCACACAGTTTCCGCATGTCATTCATCGATGATTCTGAAAAGTTTGAAATCCTTGCAACGGTTGTCCTCGGTATATCAATCCTAGAGATAAACAATTGTTTGTTGAATATGCTAATTGAATGCTCTGCAAGTGCTCTCTCTTTCCCATCTTCCGTCTGCAGCACAAGGTAGATGATTTATCTTTGGCATTTGATTTTGATTTATTAACTAGATTAGCTACTATAAAAACCGCACCTCAAACTCCACGAAAGCAGCTGTTTTCGATGAACCCAAGATAAACTTAGATATGTTGCTCCTACAGAACCTTAGCGCTTCTTTGATCTGATTTGAACTTATTCCGTGCGCCAGCGGATGAATCTTAACTGTTCGGGTTGGTTCCTTCACCAATGCAATAGGCACATCTGGATCGCCAATTAGATCCGGAATGCATATCCTTTCTACCATGTCTTCCTGAGAAGTTGCCTCAACTATTGCACTGTAATGCTTCACCATCACAACAGCTTTCTTGAGAGCCTTCTTGACTGCCGAGTTAGTCTACAAATATGGAAGCAAAGAGACAGGTGAGCAGCAGAAAACCACTCTTTAAGTAGACGTTTTTAAACAAGAAGACAATGCTACCCGTTTCTCGAGATTAAAAAAAAACTAACCTCAAAAGTCAAGAGAGCATCTTTGTAATAGCACCCCTTAAAAGAGGGGATTTCTTGTACATCTAAAACGGCTCCAAACTCAGAAAAGTGTTCAACAATGTCTTTCTTGTCAAATCTTTGTAAAAACCTTAGCACTACTTTGTTAGGAGAGTGCTCTCCAACAGATAATGCGTCCAAACTCTTATTTGTTAACTCTGGATTCGCAGTGGTAGCAGCCAAGGTAGCCTTACTGCACAATGATTGGTTTTGCATTTCTGAAGTTTCCCCCTTGGATTCTTCTTCCTCTGTCGCACAAAGACGATCACTCTTTTCCGTAACAGAATTTCCTCTCAATACGCACTTTCGTTCTCCATCATTAGGATTCCACAAGTTGGCATCTGTGTCCCTGCCATTGTCAGTTGGAACTTTCAAGGACTCCATCAACTTCTTTATGTTCAAGTCTCCTCTAGAACTTCCAGACGGCAATGTAGATTTCCTTTCTCTAATAGCAGCCAGGTTTCCACTCTTCCGATCATGACTCGGACCGCTTAATTTAAAGGATGACAAAGAGTCGGGTTTTTGGAGAGCATCCGAAAACCAGTGTTTATCAATTTCCTTGTTGATATTTTTCATTTTCTGGACAGGATCAGAAGGCATCTTACCAAATAGGCCTTGTTGATCACCCGCATCACTACAGGATTCTTCTGTAGACATACCGGAATTACTGTTACTCAATGCCTCAAATCTCAGACGAAGTTTAACCTCCTTATCTGGATCCAGGTTTATAAACATGTCCAAGAGTTTATTCTGATGTGATTTCTTTAGACCGGATTGCCTTTTCTCAGGCTGCAACTTCCCTTGATTTTCTTCAGATGACGCCAGACTTTCCGATGCTTCTTCACTCAAGAAATCTAGAGAGGCATATTTAGAACTCGGTTCCTCAGGGAGATCCACTCTTTCAGCTTGTATCAATCTCAAATTTAAGCCGTCTAAGCTATCATTACTATCTAACCTCTCTTTATTTACAGATGCGCTTTTTCTCTTCCCAGAAATCTTAATTCCTGCAACACTTTGAGATGCATCTTGAGATCCCATTTCAGAGACGAAAGACTCTTCCTTTACACTCGGAGGGATACAGTGTTTGTTCTCTGCAACATCCTGCAAGCTAACCACCTTAGTTGCAGTCACATAATCTGAGGAAACCATGGGGGATTTCGGCGAAACCGATTCTTCACTTGAAGTCTTGTTGAGCAAGAGCATGCTTCCAGTCATCTTTTGCTTTAGATTACTCAGTAAGCCTCCCAAAGAGTACCAATGCATTCCCTTTTTGCCAATGTCTCTACACATCCAAGATAAACACTATTTAAAAACTATCAAAAAAAAAAAAAAAACCTATTTGAAAGAACAATGCATCACAATTAACATGAGGATGATTCTAACAAGAAACCTTGGTAGCTCCCAAATCTAGATTCTGCAATGGTATGAACCAGGTGAAGCCACTCAAGTGTAAGACAGAGGAAGAGGACAAATCACAATACACAAAAGGCTTGAGTTAACCGAACCATTTAACAACACCTACCACAAACTCCATTTCCAGATTTGGTTTCTAAGGAGCTTCATTACTCTTCACGGAGACTTAAATTAACCTATTCTGATGACAACAAGATTCCTGATTTTTCTTTGTTTTAGATCGAATGGAAACAAAACCCATCGAATTACTCCAAAACAATCCAATCAGGTGATAGAAAATCATCTCGCAAAACAGGAGAAGAGAAGAAGAAAAAAAACCAAAGTGTACTCACTTGTTAACGGAAGCATTAGAATCCGGCAATCTCTCAAATTTCTGGCCATCCTCCAGGGAAGAAGAAAACCACCTCCTCGTTAAAGGTACGAAACCTATTCAGTTTCCAGAATCATCAATATCGATTAAAATCACGGGGAAAAAAATGAAAATCATTTGCGTTGAAGGGGAGAGAATAGAAATCACAGCGATCCAGGAAAAGGGTTTTTCTAATATCACCTCTGCTGCTGAAATGCGGAGTTAATTTGGGCGAAAGAAGACGCCCAGTGGCCATTTCCGAGATACTTTCCTAAACGCTCAGCCAAAAAAAAGGGCTTCTGAGATTTAAGAAGAGACGGAGGGAGAAGCTCCGGGAAAAAAACGGAACCTGATTTGTTTAATTTTCTGAGTGTGTTTCGGTTTAGTAATTAACCGATGGGTTCCATGGTTTATTTTATTGCGGGGTTTCTTGTTCTGACCGGCCCAAAATAATTAGATTACATGTATTTATTAGGTGACAAAAATTTGGAGACAAATTACGTAAAAGAATTAGCATATATATTTAGGTGACAAATAAAGTATTAAATATTTTTTGGATGATGTTTCTTTTTCTTTTAACTTGTACAATTTTTTTTATGGAATATTTAATTTATCAAACGGAGATTAGGGGTTTCGATTCTTTAAAAACAAAAAAATAAGTGTTGTTTAATGGTATATGCAATTGCTTAGATAATTATTCTTTCCCAATGAAAGTCCGACTCATACACAATAAATTAATATATACAAGTAACAACTAAATTTGCGACCCAAAAAAAAACAAGTAACAACTAATTACATTAAACTCTTATTTTATTTTATTTTATTTTATTTTCATTTATTCTATATTAGTTTTTTTTTCCTTCCCGAAAAATAATTATAAATGCTATTTTAATTTTTTTAAGGATTAAATTGTGAATAAAGAGGGCCACATTTTCATAAAGTGAAGACTGGGAAGGAAACAGGCGGTTTGCGGTTTGCGGTTTGATGAGTAGAAGAAGTATATGATAAGGAAACGTCGCTTAAAAAAAAAAAAAAAAAAAAAAACGTCGTTTACATTCTTTTTAATTTTTATGCTTTTGGTTGTTGTTATTGTTTGCCCAAGTGATATGAGATGATCGATATGAGATAATCATAAAGAATGAGATTTGATTGTAGAAAGTGAAGCTTTGCAGGTAAAAATACTCTATGTACTAGAGAATGAGACTTGATGAGATGATTGTTGGAGGTGGGACTAGCACCCCCAATTAGTTAGGCCCATTTTAGGAAAGACCCCTCTTCAGCTCGGTCGCCGGCCTGAAAGCACAGACCCGCAAGGCCTCTCTTCAGCTCGGTCGCCGGCCTGAAAGCACCGACCCGCAAGTCCCCTCTTCAGCTCGGTCGCCGACCTGAAAGCGACGCACCTCGGGCCCGGTCTGACACTTCAAGGCAGGAATGTCAGAAGAGCAGAAGGCAAGTGGGAGTTGGTCGAACAGTGTATTGTCTGAGCAGGAGTATGGGCTGACCTCGACATCTCACCAACCCTGCAGACTTGACAAAGGAGAAGAAGACACGTGGAGGAGTTGGTCAAACAGTACGCTGCTCTGCAACACGCCACGCCGAGCTCATCATGACCTCCATCCTCGAAAGCCGGAACACGCCTCCTAGGCCACCTTACCCGCGAAAGAGGCCGAAGGCGCAACGTGGCCCCGAGATCCCGGGGAGCAGGAAGCCAACCTCGGCTATATATACCCCTCAATGTCATTAATGAAGGGGACCTTTGATTTCGGCCATTTTTGGACCTACGAAGTTACCCGATCTCTCTCTCTCTCTCTCTCTTTGTAACAAGGCAACGGTTTAGAACGCCGAACTGGACGTCCTTCGGAACCAGTTCGTAATTCTAAATTGTTCATTTCTCTCACTATCAATAAAAAGAAACACGGCCCCCGGCCTACTCATCTCTCTCTGCGGCCTGCTTTAATAGTGGTTAAATTGCTCTAATTAACGAAAATATCACCTCTCATCTCCTAATCACCCTGTAAACATACTTAGTGACCCCCGTATCCGGACAAGCCGACCTGGCGACTCACAGTCAGGATCCGAAGGGCCGGGCGGACGTTTCGCCCCGGCCGTAGGAAGCCACCCGGGCGACGAAGCCCATCACCTCCGATCCAGCGCGGAGCGCTCAAGGGACGCCGAGTTCGAAGCTATGAAGGAGACTATCCGCGCGATGTCCTCTAAAATCCATCAGGCCACCAGCGCGGCCCCGCAAAACACGCCGTTCACCCCCCGGATCGCCTCCGTCCCGCTCCAGCACCTCGGGAAGCTCAAGCTCCAGCCCTACACGGGCACCACCGACCCCGCCCAGTATCTTACGGCGTTCACCATCGCCATGGGCCGCGCCCACTTCTCACCAGATGAGCGCGAAGCCGCCCACTGCCAGCTCTTCGTAGAGAACCTCACCGGCCCGGCTCTCACGTGGTTCTCTCGGCTGAAGACGCACTCCATAGACAGCTTCAGAGACCTGTCGACCACCTTCCTCGAGCACTACTCCATCTACATCCGGCAGTCCGCATCCAGCGCGGACCTCTGGGCGATGAACCAAGGAGCAAAGGAGTCGCTCAGGTCCTTCATAGAGCGCTTCAAGGCCACGGCCTCCCAAAGCAACGTGACTGACGAGTCAGCGCTCCCCGCTCTAAGAAAGGGACTGCGGGCCGATTCGGCCTTCAAGGACGATATGAAGCTCAACAGGCCGCGCTCGCTGGAAGACGCCTTGCACCGCGCTGGACTCTTCGTCGAGCTCGAGGAGGAGAAGGCGGCTGAGTCGAGAAACAGCGCCTCTCACAAGGCCCCGGTCCCGAAGGAGCGGCCCCAGGAAAGGTATCAGGAGCCTCGTCAACACTACGATGACGAGTACCAGCGCAGCAAGGGAAAGCAGGCCGCTGCATTCCTTGTCAACGGACCGCCCTCCGGCCTCCGTCTGCACGATCCCGTACTTCCCCCCAGCCCCGCGCCAGGGTTGCCTTGGAAAAAGTACGTACGGGATCCCCACCAGCAGGATCGGCGTCCCGACGAGCCGAGCGATAGGGAATCCCGACCAGACGAGCCTTACGACAGGACGGCTTTCTGCGACTTCCACCGGCGAAAGGGGCACCCGACCTCGCACTGCCGCGCGCTCCAAGAGGTACTGCTGCACCAATTTCAACGGGGGGAAATCAGCGTGCCGGAGCGGCTGCGTCCGCACGCCCAGGACGGCGATCGAGTGCAGCCCGGCGATAACCGAGGTCGCGAGGATAACCGGGCTAGGCCTTACAACCGCGCCCAAAACGACGACCGGCGGCGACGATCTCCCTCGCGAGACCGGGGTACGGGCAGATCGCCTCCCCCGGCCCGGACTCTGATAGGGATGATCATGGGAGGCCTCCTCTCGTGCAACGACTCGGTGCGGTCCATCAAGCGTCATGAGAGGAAGACCGACGCCTCCCTGAAGTGGCACTCCGGGCCGGAGATCGACGCTCAGGACACGAGCAAGAGGGGGATATGTTTCACCGAGGCCGACGCGGCCGGGGTCCACCAGCCCCACAACGACCCCCTCGTCGTACAAGTCCGCGTAGCCGACTGCGACGTTAACCGAGTCCTCATCGACACGGGCAGCTCGGTCGATCTCATTTTCAAGGATACCCTGGCCAGGATGAACCTAAACGGGGTCGAAATCAAGCCGCACTCCATCCCGCTAACCGGCTTCGCCGGGGACACCGTCAACGGAATCGGCACAATCGAATTGCCGGTCTACGTAGGTCGGGTGACGAAAATCATCAAGTTCATGGTCTTCGATACCACCCCGATCTACAATATCATCCTTGGAACCCCTTGGCTGCACTCGATGAAGGCAGTCACGTCAACGTACCACCAGTGCCTCAAGTTCCCCAACCAGGCCGGTACGTACACTCTCAGGAGTAACCAGAGGGTCTCTCGCGCCTGCTTCGCCATCGAGCATAAGCTGCGCCGCGCCGCGCCGGCCTGCTTGGCCATCAACGCGCTTCAGCCCGGCGAGCCCGACGCCCAGGATCTCCCAGGGCGGGACCTTGTCGCCCAGGTCAACATCGATCCGCGCGACCCCGCCCGCTGCGTCGGCGTCGGCACCGATCTCGACGATGGCATCAAGCGAGAGCTGGTTGAGTTCCTAAGGCAGAACGTCTCCACCTTCGCCTGGTCAACCGGCGACATGCCCGGCATTGACCCGAACACGTGCAGCCACGAGCTCAACGTGGATCCGACCTGCAGACCGGTCAAGCAAAAACGGCGAAAGCTGGGTCCGGAGCGCGCCCAGGCAGTCAACGACGAGGTCGAAAGGCTCACCGCGGCCGGTTCGATCACCGAGGTCAGATACCCGGACTGGTTAGCCAACCCGGTGGTGGTCAAGAAGAAGAGCGGGAAATGGAGGGTCTGCGTGGATTTCACCGACCTCAATAAGGCGTGCCCAAAGGATAGCTTTCCCCTCCCTCGAATCGACCAAGTCGTCGAAGCCACCGCGGGGAACGAGCTACTCTCCTTCATGGATGCCTTCTCGGGGTATAACCAGATCCCCATGCACCCCGATGATCAGGAGAAAACCGCGTTCATCACGGACCGAGGCATTTACTGCTACAAGGTAATGCCCTTCGGACTCAAGAACGCCGGGGCCACCTACCAGCGCCTCGTCAACCGGATGTTCGCCGACCAAATAGGCCGCACCATGGAAGTATACATAGATGACATGTTGGTGAAGTCTCTAGTGGCGGCCGATCACGTCACCCATCTCCGGTCCTGCTTCCGGACGTTGAACGAATACAACATGAAGCTGAACCCGGCCAAGTGTTCCTTCAGCGTCACGTCGGGCGAATTCCTCGGGTACATCATCACCCAGCGCGGGATCGAGGCCGACCCCAAGCAGATCCGAGCCATCATCGAGCTCAAATCCCCGGAGAGCACGCGTCAAGTACAACGACTCACCGGGAGAATCGCCGCACTGAACCGATTCATCTCCCGCTCTACCGACAAGTGCCTCCCGTTCTACCAGCTGCTCCGGGCTAACAAGCGGTTCGAATGGGACGACAAATGCGAGGATGCCCTCCGACAGCTGAAGGAGTACATATCCACTCCTCCCGTCCTGTCCAAGCCAGAAGAACGCGAAATCCTCTACCTCTACATTGCCAAAAAAAAAAAAAAAAGAAGAAAGCCGAGCTCCAAACGCCCGCAAGCCGAGCTCCAAACGCCCGCACTACAAAAAAAAAAAAAAAAAAAGAAAGCTGAGCTCCAAACGCTCGCAAGCCGAGCTCCAAACGCTCGCACTACAAAAAAAGGGGACCGAGCTCCGGTGCTCGCTCTCCCCGGCACACAAGTTATAAGTGTCAAAGCCGAGTTCCAATGCTCGCACTCCCATAGTACACAAGCAATAAGTACTAAAGCCTGGCCCCAGGGCTCGCACCTCTACTAGACACACAAGCATTAAGTGTCTCTAAGCCGGGCTCGCTACCCGCACCAAAAAAACAAGGTACACAAGCAATAAGTACCTTAAGCCGAGATCACCTCGCACCCACTAAAAATATTAAAGATACACAAGCAATAAGTATCTCAAGTCGAGTCGTACCTCGCACCCAATACAAGAGCACGGTCCACGACCTGCATACATGGCAGGGTACGGTCTACGACCTACCCTACCGATCAAAAAATCCTCAAAACGGCAAGGGCCAACGGCCTCGATTATACAAAAGGGCCCACGGCCTAGTCATTACAAAAGCCTCGAAACGGCACTTACAAAAAAAAAAAGGGCCAACGGCCTCGATTATCACAAAAGGGCCAACGGCCTCGTTATTATACAAAAGGGCCCACGGCCTAGTCATTACAAAAGCCTCGAAACGGCACTTACAAAAAAAAAAAGGGCCAACGGCCTCGATTATCACAAAAGGGCCAACGGCCTCGTTATTATACAAAAGGGCCCACGGCCTAGTCATTACAAAAGCCTCGAAACGGCACTTACAAAAAAAAAAAAAGAAGAGAAAAAGGGCCAACGGCCTTGTTATCATAAAGAGAGGGGCCAACGGCCTGGTCCTTACATAAACGGCCTACGGCCCGGTCTTTACAAAGAAAGAAGAAAACAAAAAGGAAAAAACTACAAAAAGAAGTTTTTACAAGGCCGCATCGGCCGGTCGGTCTTCGCCCCCGTCAGCACGGGTACCATCTAAATCGCCCGGGGCCACCATCCTCGCATTGGTACCGTACTCACCAAGGAAGGGCTGCTCAGACCCCTCTTCCCCAACCACGGGCTCACCGGATGGCGCTCCGGTACCGGCCTCACCGGCTGGCGCCTCGGTTCCGGCCTCACCGGCTGGCGCCTCGGTTCCGGCCTCACCGGATGGCGCGTCGGTTCCGGTCTCACCGGATGGCGCGTCGGTGCCGGCCTCATCAGCAAACGGGGCCGAGGGATCTGCTTGGACGGTCTCAGCAGCTACTTGAACGGTCTCAGCAGCCGAGGGAGCGTCCTCAGTTAGATCCACATAGGGCGCCTCCGAAGAAGCGACGGGCATGAGCCGCTCGAGCTGGACGCCGTGCGCACGATCGAGAGGGATGTACAGATCCTCCGGGGTCAAGTCCGGAAAATCCATCCCATCCAGCACGGCACCGAATGCCTCCTCATCTTCGTCCAGCTTCTGGTACCGGTACCACGGCACCACCAGACTGTCCTCGGCCTCCATCCTCCTGAGGCATGCCTTCACGCCGATCACCTGATTGTACATAAGGTGAGGCTCTAAGGCCCTCTGGCGCCCATCGAGGTGGGCGCGGATTTTCTCCATCTTTACGGACCACTTCCGGTTCCGCGTCTCCCACCGGGCCGTTACCCGCTCGCTCTCCGCAGCCACGACCACCTTCGCCCGGCCTATAGCGGACTCCAGGCCCTTGACCTTTGAGCGGAGCGTCTCCCTCATCCCCTTCAGGAGCCCGACCTCCTCCTCCAGAGCAGCCGGCCGGGCCCGCTCAGCGGCAGACCGGGCCCTCTCAGCCTCTAGCTCGGCCTGAAGCCTGCCCACCTCGTCAGCCCGGGCCCGCGCCCGCGCCTCCTCCTCCTCCAGCCCCTTGACCTTGGAGCGGAGCGTCTCCCTCTCCCCCTTCAGGAGCCCGACCTCCTCCTCCAGAGCAGCCGACCGGGCCCGCTCAGCGGCAGACCGGGCCCTCTCAGCCTCCAGCTCGGCCTGAAGCATGCCCACCTCTCCAGCCCGGGCCCGCGCCGCCTCCTCCTCCAGCCCCGCTGCCCGGGCCCTCTCATTCTTCAGCTCCTTCTCGAGCCCGCGGAGGAGAAGGGACTGGCCCTGTGAACTGGCATCCCGGCGCGCCTTCAGAAAGCTAAGCGACGCGTCCTTCTCGGCGAGTCGCTTCTCATAGGCCTCCGCCAGAAAGGCACTATGGGCCATCGTCTGCATCGAAACAGTTGTTAGCAAAGACGCACGACAAATCCAGCTAAAAACAGTGAGATCGGAACAAAAACTTACCCGCGCTGCGGATCGCGCCACCTGGCGAAAGGTATCGCCCTCCGCCATCTCCAGCGGGACGAAGTGCGGGTGCTTCTGCCCGAACATCATGGCCTGCGCCAGCTCGGCGCACTCGTCCTGGTCCACGATGATCTGGGAATTGCCATTTTCGTGGCAGAAATAGAAGCTGTAGTCCCAAGGCCCGTCCTCGGAACCCTCCGAAGCCCCACCACTCCGGTCACCGGCGGCCTCCCGCCCTTCTTCCACAACGACGGCTGCATCGCCGCCCTCCGTCGCCCGACCAGCGACATGTTCAATCGCCAGGGTCCGGGCCCCTTCGACCTCCCCCGCAGGCACCTCGGCCGCAGGTGCCTCGGCCTCCCCGACAAGAGCGCCTCGGGAGCCCTCGGGCTCGCAACCAGCCTCTTCAGGCCGGCCAGGCTCCCGACCTGAAGTCGAAGACCCCTCCTACGTTCCTGTGGCATCTCTATCAGCCCCAACTTTGGTCCTCTTCTTCTTCCTGCCAGCCCTAGCACTGGCAGCGTCGGCCCCCCTCTTCTTCGAGAGAGCCGCCTCGGAGGCCTCCCCCCCAGTCCGCGGCACCGGGTCTCGCCGGACCGGCACCTCAAGTATCGGCGGCGGCGGCACCACAAAGGAGTCCGCGTACAGCGGATTGGCAAACCGTGCTCGACCTACATTGGTGGCAACCATCAGCTCGGTAAAAAAAAAAAAAAACCCGACCTCCGGCCATCGCAGCTTCAATTCTCCCCGAGGTGAATGACTTCCACTCTCTGTCGTGCACCGACCTAAGCACAGCAACGATACCCGCGTAGTCCGGCAGCTTAAATCTGGAAGAGTGAGGACCTGAAAGAAGAGCAAACAACATCAGTCAGGCCAAACTAAAGCAAAAGAGAAACAGCCCGATTTACAAACCCCTACCCGGGGAAAAATTCCAATCCCGGGTGTATCGCGCCAACGGGTCGAGTCCAGCCACTTCGGTGGCTCGGACGTAGAAATAGCTGCGAGACCAGTCCTCGACCTTCGACAGCTTGCTGGCCTTGGACCCCGAGCTGGGCGCCTCCAGGATATTCGCCGCGGGCTTGAAGGCAGCATAGTAGGTCCCCGGGATACCAGGATTCGCCTTCTGCTGGGTGAGGGCCTCGAACATAGCCACCGTCACCTCCACGTCGCACTCATGACCCAGGGTCAGCAGTACGATCATCCCCTGGATCGTGGACGGGCAGACCTGCGAGAAGGCCAAACCCCGCGCCCGGCAGTACTGGACGAGCAGCTCGGGGAGAGGAAGGCGCAGCCGCACTTCTGGAAGAACCCTTCGTACAGGCAGACGAAGCCCACCGGAGGAGTCCACGGGCGCTCGTCCGCCCTGGGAATCCTGAGCTCGACGCCAGCAGGGAAGTCGCACAAATCCCTCAGCAGAGTCACCGATTCCGCTGTGCTCCAGGTCGGTGACCCTCCCTGCTCGTAAGGAACCAGGGGAGACCTCACCCTGGCCACTCGTACTCCGCCGCCGCGGCCGCCCTGACGACCACCCCGGTCGCCCAAACGCCCGGTTCCTCCCCCTATCTGAACGCCACCGCGACCACTAGAGAAGGACCCTACCACCGCCTTCTTTCGGAGATGGGTCCCAGGGGGCAGCGGAGCGCCCCTTGAAGTCGAAGGAACAGGCTGTTCCCCACTGTCCGCGCCTCGACACGGAGAAGAGTTGTGCTCGGAGCCGCCAGAGGAGGAGCTCGGAGGGTCGCTGCGGTTATCACGGGATGCCGAGTCGTCGCTCGACTCAACCCTAATTCCGTCTAACATCGGCGCCATTATACCAAGAGAAGGAAGGAAATCGAAAAATACAGAGGGAAAGCAAGGAAGGGAAGGAGAAAATCAGAGAGGAGTTACCTTGAGAGTAAGCGCAGAAGGTTTTAACAGAAGGAGGAAGAAGGGTTTAAATAGAAGAAGGGGGACAGTGAAGCGACGCCTGGACACGTGTCGAAAAATACACGGCCGCCCAGAAACCTAATGATGACGCCTCTTCGCTATCCCCACGCCAAAAAGCAGAAGACGCCTCGATAAACGTGAAGCGTCTATCGCACGCCGCGCGTGGGCGTCCCATGCGAAAACCGAGGCGACCTTTCGCTCTCTCACGTGATGGGTACGCGCCAACCGTGTACGGATTCTCGGGAAGATCAACACGTACGAGCACGGACTCCCCGTCCTAAGATGTGCCGAACTAACATCAGATCAACTTCGGCATGCTCGCTTCGCCTCGCGATACCGAACTGGGGGAGGGCCTATTGTTGGAGGTGGGCCTAGCACCCCCAATTAGTTAGGCCCATCTTAGGAAAGACCCCTCTTCAGCTCGGTCGCCGGCCTGAAAGCACAGACCCGCAAGGCCCCTCTTCAGCTCGGTCGCCGGCCTGAAAGCACCGACCCGCAAGTCCCCTCTTCAGCTCGGTCGCCGACCTGAAAGCGACGCACCTCGGGCCCGGTCTGACACTTCAAGGCAGGAATGTCAGAAGAGCAGAAGGCAAGTGGGAGTTGGTCGAACAGTGTATTGTCTGAGCAGGAGTATGGGCTGACCTCGACATCTCACCAACCCTGCAGACTTGACAAAGGAGAAGAAGACACGTGGAGGAGTTGGTCAAACAGTACGCTGCTCTGCAACACGCCACGCCGAGCTCATCATGACCTCCATCCTCGAAAGCTGGAACACGCCTCCTAGGCCACCTTACCCGCGAAAGAGGCCGAAGACGCCACGTGGCCCCGAGATCCCGGGGAGCAGGAAGCCAACCTCGGCTATATATACCCCTCAATGTCATTAATGAAGGGGACCTTTGATTTCGGCCATTTTTGGACCTACGAAGTTACCCGATCTCTCTCTCTCTCTCTCTTTGTAACAAGGCAACGGTTTAGAACGCCGAACTGGACGTCCTTCGGAACCAGTTCGTAATTCTAAATTGTTCATTTCTCTCACTATCAATAAAAAGAAACACGGCCCCCGGCCTACTCATCTCTCTCTGCGGCCTGCTTTAATAGTGGTTAAATTGCTCTAATTAACGAAAATATCACCTCTCATCTCCTAATCACCCTGTAAACATACTTAGTGACCCCCGTATCCGGACAAGCCGACCTGGCGACTCACAGTCAGGATCCGAAGGGCCGGGCGGACGTTTCGCCCCGGCCGTAGGAAGCCACCCGGGCGACGAAGCCCATCACCTCCGATCCAGCGCGGAGCGCTCAAGGGACGCCGAGTTCGAAGCTATGAAGGAGACTATCCGCGCGATGTCCTCTAAAATCCATCAGGCCACCAGCGCGGCCCCGCAAAACACGCCGTTCACCCCCCGGATCGCCTCCGTCCCGCTCCAGCACCTCGGGAAGCTCAAGCTCCAGCCCTACACGGGCACCACCGACCCCGCCCAGTATCTTACGGCGTTCACCATCGCCATGGGCCGCGCCCACTTCTCACCAGATGAGCGCGAAGCCGCCCACTGCCAGCTCTTCGTAGAGAACCTCACCGGCCCGGCTCTCACGTGGTTCTCTCGGCTGAAGACGCACTCCATAGACAGCTTCAGAGACCTGTCGACCACCTTCCTCGAGCACTACTCCATCTACATCCGGCAGTCCGCATCCAGCGCGGACCTCTGGGCGATGAACCAAGGAGCAAAGGAGTCGCTCAGGTCCTTCATAGAGCGCTTCAAGGCCACGGCCTCCCAAAGCAACGTGACTGACGAGTCAGCGCTCCCCGCTCTAAGAAAGGGACTGCGGGCCGATTCGGCCTTCAAGGACGATATGAAGCTCAACAGGCCGCGCTCGCTGGAAGACGCCTTGCACCGCGCTGGACTCTTCGTCGAGCTCGAGGAACCATGAAAATTTAAGCAACAAAACAAAAATCTTAATTTAATTGTGGATAAAGGGTTTTCGGAGGCCGCCGGCTACGACATTAAGAACCGAAGAGTTGGGCGAAAGAAGTTTTTTTTTTAATTGGAAAAAAAAGAAACCTAATTTGGATTGAAAAATTGTTAAATCTTTTACTCTAATGGGCTTGGTCCATACAAAAAAACTTCTTATTATATGTGTATATTACAATATTTATCATAAAAAAAGCATATCCCTTTTTCTTAAAAAGAAAACATTGATTTATGACATTTGAAAAACAAATTAATATTTACAAAAAAAATCTATAACAAACAAAGAGAAAACAACATACTACAAAAAAACAATTAAAATTAATTAAAGAAAAAAATAGAGTTAACACACCCGCGCACACCCTAATCGTACTATAAAATATATAATATCTCCAATACTTGCCTTTCAAGTTTCAAGGGTGAAACCTAAACGTAGTCAAAGTTAAATTAAAGACAAACAAAAGAAGTATGTATAACGGGAATGTAAATTAAAGGCGTACGTTACTATATGACGCGATTTATTTAATGTTCAGTAATCATTATGTATTCCAAAATGGACGTTACTATAAGCGTTTTCTGGACAACACAAATTAGAGTTCCATTAGTTCTCTGCTAAATGCTAATAAATTAGTTACAAAAAATGCCAATAAACCATGACTAAAGAAGACAATATATTATCATTTTTTTTTGCACCTGAATTGTAATTTTAAAATATGCAAAAATAATTAAAGAAAAGTGTATCTTGCAAGTGCAAAAGTTTTCTTGTTTTTATCAAAAGTTATTGCAATTTATAAGATAGTAAGCAAATAAGAAAAGCTATGAATGAAGATGGGTTTCTGGGATTTCCCTTCCATGCTCAAGGTCCTCTCTTTCTTCCTCTTATATCTTTTTATTCAAAATTTGTGTTTATTTGGGTTAATGAGTTGTGGATTTTAAAGATCTTTAATTTGTTATTTAACATTTAAACCAAAACAAACAAAGATCTTGAATTTGTTTCAGAAAAAAAATGATCTTTTGAGTATCCTTTGATTATATAAACTTCTCTAACATCTTCAAAAATATGAGTAATCTTTAAGATAACCGAATCCAACAGGCGTTCCGGTTCAGACGACTTGTAGTTGAGGATGGAAGAAGAAGAAGGAAGAAGAAACCATCATGGTTAACTCCGGTTTCTCATGGATACTATACCGTTGACCGGTTAAGCTACATCGACCGTTCATCGAATCCCGATTCGGTTTTCGTAAAGAGAGAGCAGCAAAGTGAAGAGCTTGAGATTTGGTTCTTTGCAGTCTCAAATGCCGGAACAGGGAAAGAGATTGTCAAATATATGCATAACCATCTCTTTGATAAGCTCCCCAATGAGGTAATCACAAGTTTTCAATGCTTTAAATTTCAAATTGAGTAATTGGGGGGAAATTGCAGCATGGGATAATGAAAAAGTGTAAAGAGACTATGAGAAGAGCGTACGTCGAGGAAGAGAGAAGCAGCGGTGGCTCGGCCGCTTCGGTGGCGGTGGTGAACGGAGTAAAGCTAGTCATGGCTAGTATCGGCGGCTATAGAGTGGTGGTTTGCAGAGACGGCGAGGCTCATCAAATCAGAGATGAGAAGCGGAGATCCTCAACAAGAAACTGGTCAGATTTTATTTTCCCAGGTTTGTTTCTGTAAACCCGAATTCCGCTGGTTCAATTCGGTTCAGACCGGTTTATGCAAGCTTTTGCTTTCATTGTAGATTACTTGCGTGCGAAGAAACATGAAATGTTGACAATCTTGAGATGAGGATCTAGCTTTTCTTAGTTTTATTTTTCCCAAATTTACTACTCAGCATCTTAATTTGTTCTTCAAACTTTTAAATTCATAACCGCGCTTATTGCGAGAATTTGAGACCGGGTTTTGCTTTCATTGTGGTGAAAATGTTGAATTTGAGAATGAGGTCTAAGCTTGTCTTTAAATGTGTATCTCAGTTTGTAACCAAGGTGAAACAGAAGATGAATCAGATCCAAGAAATCAAGAACTTGCTTTGGTTACAGAAAAGATTGATTCAGATACAGAGTTTATCATTATCGGTAGCTCAGGAATCTGGGAGGTAAAAGATCAATTCAAAATACAGATTTTTGATCACTAAGCAAAAGCGTTAATGGTTTGATTTTTGTTGTTGGTGCAGGTGATGAAGAATCAAGAGGCGATTAACCTAATCAGACATATCGAAGATCCTCAAGAAGCTGCGAAATGCTTAGCCAAAGAAGCTTTAAACAGGATTAGCAAAAGCGAAATCTCTTGTGTTGTGATTAGGTTTGACTAAACCGGTTTTAAAAACCAGAACAAATATTCCGGTAGATGTAAATCAAACCGAACCGAGTTAAATTAAAATTAAAATTAGTAGCCGATGGAATTGCGGCGATCGTAACATTTACTGGAAACTCTCTCAACGTTCGACAAGGTATGAAATCCCGCCGCCGTACGACCGCCGTGAAGTTTCTTCAGAGGGCTAAATCCGGCGAGTTTGGAGCAGATACCTCCGATCAGAGTCTCTTCACCGGCGAGATTTATGTCGTCTTCGTCCCCGATCAACGAATCGGATTCGGGTACGGGCGTTTTTTCTCGTTCGGTTATTGTCGAGTCGGAGGATTTCCAGGGAGAGAACGAGTCCGATGTTGATGTTGGAGTTTCCGAAGCCGTTGATTTGGGAGGTGATTTTGAGGGCTTTAAGACGAGCTTCTCTCAATTCTTCTTTCCCTAGAAGAAGGGTTTGAATCTGATCAGACTTTTTCTGAACCTGAGCTCCCCAATCAAATCTAAAATAATAAAAAAAAATTAGAAACATAATTAAGATTTTTTTTTTTGTGATTTCTCAAGAAGAAAAAAAACTATATTTTTGTTTGTTTCGAACAAACCAATGTTTTCAGACCCGAAAGGTATCGATTCAGTGATCCGACGACCAAAATATGTTCCGGTTCGCTTTCTGGATCGGGTTTAAAAATATTGGAACACACAAAAAACTATTTTTTCTTATTAAAAAAAAACATACCTTTAATGTAGATTTTAAATCAATATTCTAATTTTATCACTTTATTTTTAGCTAATTAACAGAAAAATAAACTCATAAATAAATCTATTAATGAAGAGTATCTATTTAATATATAAAGAGTGAAGGAGAACTCTCAAGCGCCCACACTTCATCATTTTAGAGCGAATGAAAATTTAACACGTGTTTACCTATTAATTACATATACAACCCATTTAATTTGAATTTAATGATTTTAAGAATTATTAAAGCATAAACAAAAAATACATAAAATTCAAATTTAATTTAAAAATATCATAAATGTATAAATATTAAATAATGCGATATTTTAGGTGCATTTTCTCATTTTTTCTTGTAATTTAATTATTATTTCAAACTAACAAAGATAATGAATTCTCAATGCAAATGAAGAAATACCATATATGAAAAAGTTTCAAATAACTAAAGAAGAAAAACTAAACCTAGACAACCATATAAGACACAAATGAACATTCATTATTTAAAGAACAAAAGAATAACAAATTATCAAAAACAGAGAAAAAGATGACAAAACATAGAAAAAGAAGACGAAAACAATGTAATCAATTAAAGATATGTCGAAACAAAAACTCAAAATAACAAATTACGAAAATTAACAATTATTGCAATATTGAGAATTTGGATGATAGAGAGAAGTGTGAAAACAAGTAAAAATCATGATACAAAACACATATGAGATTGAGTATATTAACTTGAATCTTTTGTTTAAATAATTTTTAAAAACTTCAAATAATTGAGTTTATTTCTAGAATTAGCTTAACAATTGTTTTTGTTTGTTTGTTTGTGTGAGATTCTCCCTAAATAAAACAAATAAAAATTGGATATTTTTGTATAATAATTAGTAATTACCCTTTATCGTCAACGTATTGGAAAGTAGAGAGAAAACGAATATGATCCAAATCATAAATAAAATCATGAGGCAAATGAAGAGGACCATGTGTTAATAGAAACTCCAACAACACCATTGCCTTATACGCTTCTCTCCACTTCTTCATCTCTCCTTCCCCTTTCTCTATTCTGTTTTTTAATATCATGTTAATCAATAATTAATCACCACCAGAAACACAATAAGTATTTTATTTATTTATTCATACTTTCTGTGAAGAACATCCACAATTCTCCAATAATCCACTGTATCAAACGATGCCTCAGCTATTTTAGTCATCGTTTTAGCATCTGGAGAAGAAGGATCATCATTTGTCACTTCTTCTACTAACCTAAAGAATTACCAAAAAGAAAAAAACAAATTCCTATTAAAGAGTTGAAGTAATCACTAATGTCAAGTGAGCTAATTACAAAAGCTCAGCTTCGGTAACATCGGTGAGGACAAGTCTAGCCACATTGTCCTTGTCTTGAAGAAACAAAGAGGCTTGTTTCTTGATTTCTCCAAACCATAGTGTCCCCATCAAAGTTCCAAAATACCAAAAATTGAATTGCTCTCTTCTGTCTCTACGATAAATCACTTAAATGTGAGCTTCTGACCAAGCATTCTCATGAGCAACCCTTTTTTTTAGCTCAGATACTTCAGGAGAACTTACAAACTATAATTAGGTTTGAGTATTTGACCAAATTTGATTAATATTAAACATAGTACTAATTATTACAAGTTACATATACCACTTTTTAGGACATGAACAAATTCTATACACATACGGAGGGAGACGGGTTACTTTCTCTTCTCTTCTTACCAAAAGGCTAAACAGAGAGAATGGAGACTGTAAAGTTTTTTTGTTTATCTTTTTTTTCCATTTTCAGTAGATAAAACAGATTCTTTCTAAATTCACAATCTCCTTCTGTGACTCATTTCCGCTTTCCGGAACCGATAGCAAGCAGATCGAAGCTTCTCAGGGCGTCATCACGCCTAAGCCTTGCTGATGGCTTGGATTCTTGGCCCGGTTGAACCTTTTGGGCACTGCTTAAAAACAGTTTACTTGATCGGTTCTCGTTCAGCTCACCTGATGAACCAGGTCGGCTGCTTGAAATCAGCGCTCTTTTTGTGGCACTCTCATTTCTGGTTTTTTCAGACTCATGCTGCATATTGCAACAAACATAAGAACATAAGAGAACAATCACATTGGATGATGAAGTAAATGATTTTCATGACTGATTTCATAGTAACACACTTGTTTTGATCCCAAACACTCATCAAAATAAATCTTTAAGTCATCTACTTACCAGAAACACGATTCACAAACGAGGTATAGCTATAGAAGACGCAAACAGAAAAAGCAAACAAAAAACTAACCACTTCTTTGGAAGAGCGAATGCCAGGACTCGATACATTTCGTCTGGCAAAGGCTTCAACCGCACCTGAGAATCTTTCTCGCAGATCCTGCCCTACTGAAAAAAATAGAAAATCAACGTCCGGGCTAAGTCTTCACCTATCTCAGCATAAAATATGTCCAATATCTGCAAGATCTCAATTTCAAACTTCTGAAGGAGAGAGCCATACAATCTCAAGGTTCATGGAGAAAGCTCCAAATTTTTGAACACTCAGAAGCCACAACACATAATTCTCAGATTCCACGAGCAGTCAACATTTTGTTAGCCCCTTAGAGACGCAGGGATATAAAATCAAGTTATACCTGTAGGCTTTTCACTTCTTTCTGCAGATGGTCCTGGAGGGTCTAGAGCTGGTTTTTGATTTGGCTAGTGGAAACAAGACACAAGATTATACAAACATGATATTTCAGAGTAGTTTATTGTTCTAAAGGCTTGTTATTCAGATGTTGAACCGGAAAAAAACACTAACCATTGGTCTCGAACTAGGGCCCATCTGAGGATATTTCAAGATTGTCCAATCAAACACATAGTCGAACTGATACACTGCATGCATTAACAAGTGACGTAACCCACAGGAATATTTCTTACGAACAATATAACTGCAAAAACAATAAGTAACATTATAGTGAAGAGGGGAAGGAGAACAAAAACAGTAGAGGTTTCTAACCTTCCCGAATAAAAAGGTCCCTGAAAAGTCTTTTCAGATATGAATAATCTGGTTTGTCCTCAAACCTCAATGATCGGCAGTAATGGAAATACGATGTGAACTCCGACGGGAATGACTTGCAAAGAACCTGAAAACAGCAAAATGATGTTTAGTGAAAAGTTACAGAAAGCTTACAAAAACATTGTTATATAGACAATGACGTACCTCTACAGGAGTAAGCATCTTCCTTTCACTAATCTTGTCATATTTCTGTTTCTTGGTACCAGCTTTTAGACCTTGCCATGGTAGACTGAGACCAGAAGATTTCATGCCGTCCCAAGTATAAGGATTTCATGATTCTTTATGATTTCACTATTAATACACAACCATTAGATAGTTTCCTACCTTCCTCGTAGAAAATACATCAGCACATAACCAAGCGACTCCAGATCATCTCTTCTACTTTGCTCTGCAAGCAGATATAACTCATAAGAGATGTTTCAAAACAAGGAAAAAGTTATCTAACAAGTTAATGCTTAATATGGAATGAAAATCATTCTGATGTGTGACATGGAAACAGTTCTCACCAATCCCAAGGTGTGTGTTGACACTTGCATATCGAGCAGTTCCTGTTAAATTCTTATTCTCCCTGTAAAAAATTCAATTCAACTCTTATGAAGCAAAGCATGGAAAAAGAGCACATGAAGCATAAGTATCCCAAAAGGCAGGGGAAAACATTAATAGATCCCACCTGTAAGGTATATGCTTATGTGTCTGAAGATCTCTATACTTTTTAGCAAGCCCATAATCGATAATGTACACCTTGAGGTTGAAATTTAATTTGTTAAGATCACTTTTAAAGATATAAATCAACGTTCTACCTAAAGCCGGAAACTGGACAATCCTACCTGGTTTGCTTTGCGACCGAGACCCATCAAAAAGTTGTCCGGTTTAATATCACGGTGAAGAAACCCTCTTATGTGCATGTACTCAACTCTGTTTATCTGCAGGCGTTGTACAGAACAACCAAAAGAAGAGAGTTTAGTAAATGATCTCGAAAGTCGAAAACGCTTATTCTTGAAATCCAAGGGCATACTTACTAACTGATCAGCAAGCATCAGAACGGTTTTCAAAGAAAATTTCCGAGTGCAATAGTTAAACAAGTCCTCCAAGCTAGGACCAAGAAGGTCAATCGCCATGCAATTGTATTCACCCTCTACACCGAACCATTTGAGATTAGGAACACCCGCTGGTCAAAAAAGAAGGCGAAGAATTCAGATTCCATGAAACAAAAAACGTCAGAGAAACGAGCCAGAGAAAGGAAAACCCACACCCTCCTTGAAGAAGCATGTATACTTTCGATTCATAGTGTAGCTGAGGATGCTTCGTCTTGGCGGGTTCCTACAGACGACCAAAACAATGTTCGAATGAAGACATTAGCCTTAAAAAGACAAAACTTTGATATCCAAACCTGGAGAAATACATAAACTCATCGTATACAAATACAGAGTCGTCAAGTTTCAAAACACAGAGACTATATATATCCATCAACATTATTACATTTTACTCTAAAGAAATTAAGGAGTAACAACATACCAGCTTAACAGCAACTTCTTCTCTAGTTTGGACATTAATCCCTTGCAAAAACCAAGATCAAACCTACTGTCAGATTCAACTCTAATAAACATCAAAAGAACCAAATACAAAAAAAGAAGAAAAAAAGTGAATCGATTTTGATGAATCAAACCTATATAAATTTCACCGAATGATCCACTACCAATCTTCCTACTCAACTTGAATTTTCCGCCGATGACATGATCCATCGTTCGTTGAATTCAAAATCTGATTCAGCAGCAGTAGTTACTTCAAAGTAACACTCTGGAGATTGTTGAAGAAAAGAGAAAGTGAGAGAGAAAAACAAAAAAAGTGGGAAGGAGAAACTGGACCGACTAATGTCGAGAAGACGGAAGAGAAAGAGAGACGAAAGAAGACGGCTTTGACGGATATAATATTTTAATGATATTTTCCTCACGGGAAACGGATAAAATAAACGACAACAAAAATTAAATGGAATAGGTAACCACGGTTTCTCATCGGGAGGTGGAATAGTTCTTCGTGGTTTCAATCGTTGATGATTATTTATTTAGTGCTGGTAGATTTTTCATCGCAAACTACGGTTATTCTGATAAACAGTCTAAAATGCAGATTTTTAATTAATCAACTATTTAGAACTATGACCTCAGTAGTTATATTGTTATCAATAGAACAATATAAAATGTTGTCTCGTTTCAATGGCTTCTGATGGAGTAATAAAAAAAGAATGGCAATCGTGGTCAATTCAGTTATAAACATTAATAGATGTTTTTTTATTTTTATGAAAATCATCTCAGTGCAGATTTAACCATTCCAAAAGCAAAAGTTAAGCAATTCATCTGAATAATTTTTAGACATACATACGCAAAAAGATTATATTTATTTTGGATCCCTATTGGCGAATCCTCTTTTCTGGTTTTTGTAAACACTTTGATATTTTGATTATCTTAATAAACTACTAGATTTTCACCCGCGCATCAACGCATACTTTTTTTTAAAAATAACTAATGCAATATTTTTAAATCCTGGTCAGACCATCTGGTCCGGTTATAACTATAAAACCTGGATCCAGACAACAATACGGTCCTGTTATAGCTTTAAAACCCGATATTATAAAATCCAATAAAACTCGTAAAAACTCAGCAAATAACCGTGAACTGGACATATTAATCGTTGATCCGAGCGGATCAAGGTTCCATAATAATTCAATCAAAGGGTTTTATTTATTGTTTTTATTTATTTATTCAGATTTTACATTATGGTACTTTATGATTTTTTCCCGTTTGTGAATAATACTATAAAAATATATATATATATAATTACTTTGTCAACATATCCTTTTTTAACATATTTTAGTGATTTGTTAGTTTTTATACTTATATATATATATATATATATATATATATATATGTGTGTGTGTGTCGTGTATATATATAATTTCATTAATTATTTATTGCGGTCGGACCGTATCGAACCGGCTTAACCTATGGATCCGGTGGCTCGAAAGACTCTTCTGTTTGCTTCATGTGTCGGCTTTCAAAACATTTATTTAATGTATTAAAATTAATTTTATAACATAAATTTTCTTATGATTTAAGTTAGAATCAGAAAATCTAGCAGAATTTAAACAATTTTGTTTGATATTTTTAACTTAAAATCTCTAAAATCTAATATGATTTTCATCCGAGTTAAAATTTAAATCCACATTGAGGGCGAGTGACAATTTTTGATATCTTTTATGGGGTTTTTATATTGGATGGAAAATATATTTATGGTATGACATGTATGATTTAAAATTAATTATTTTAGCTATCCAAATTTTCTGACCCATTTTGTAAACTTTGTTATTATGTGAATTTAGATTAGTACACAATCAATCTATATATTTATGAGTGTTAAAATGCTAATCCATTTTTTTAATATGCCTCAAATCAGCCTACTACATTGGATCTTTTGACAAACAAACCCGTAAAAGATGGCGATTATAAAAACATAACCCGCCTATCATATTACCGTATAATATAAATATTTACTAATTTCGAATATTTGAATCTTTAAAATGATTGATTATGATAACTAATTTTCTGATTTTTGGTAAATAATCTAACTTATATTTAATAAAATTTAAAATAATCTAAAATAATTTTTAATTTTCGGAATTAAATTAAAAAATAAAATATAACCAAAATTAAAAATTTTGTGATATCCAAAAAATTATTCTGGTTTGTATTTGAAATCTTATCTAGTTTGTGATATCCAAAAAAACTTTTGTGATATCCAAAAACTTAGTTGATATCCAAAAATAAAATATAACCAAAATATGGTTTGTATTTGAATTTTTATCTCCAAAAAAATAAATTTTTAATTGAACAAAATTATTCTGTTTGGAAACATGGATAGTTATACAGAAAAATTTAAAGTTTAAAAGTTAGTCAGTATAGGAATAAATTTATATGCATTTTTTCCTGTTTGAACACAAAAAGTCACTCTGTTTTAATAGATTAGATTATTCAGCTTTTAAAAAAACAAGAAATTTGTGTATTAATTTAAAAATAAAACAGTAAATAATTTGTGTTAAAAATAGAATAAACGGTTACAATCGTAGAAACTAACCGAAAATTCTTTCAAAAGGCGAACAAACTAAACTTTTAATTTGAAATGCCTTCACTAAAAAATCGTTACTGTGTGAAGTAACTAATGGATCCATACTCTACTTTCAAAGAAAACAAAAATATTATATATTCATGAACACATATATATATTATAGTAATGATTACTAGACTTTCCACTACATAATAAAATTGAATGTTGGTAGTGACAAAAAAGGATCCTATGGCTATGGAGTATGGGCAATGATGAATAATGTGAATGTAAGGGTCAGCTTCTGTCTGTTGTTGCCATTTACACAACATATCATATATATATTTATGTCCAAACATTCCATTTATTGTTTGTCAAATAATTACAAAAAACATGCAAAATCCACTTTGCATTTGAAACCATGTCCTTTAGTTTATATCCACATAATTATTTAAAATATATATTTTTCTACTTATACACTATCATATAAAAATCCCATATAGAAGATTAGATCCTTATATAGAAACAAAAAATTTTGTTTTGAAACTACGTAGCATATCGTTTTCACATTTCCTTGTCTAGCATTAGAATCAGTGTAATGAAACATGTGCCCTATGCGACGTCGTTCTGACTCCGAACTTAACATGAAGCCAAAAACTTTTGCACTTCCATTACCAATAGTCTCCACAAGAACAGCTTCCACGGTTGAAATGGTGGAATCTGCTATTATCCCTAACGATAATCTCTCTTTCCGTGATCTTCGAAATAAACTTGATCGCGACATGACAATCCGTGCATATCCTTATGTTCTTAGTGACCCTTATCGTCGTGCCAGGCTCTGTGTTGATGATACCAAATGCAACAGCCAGTCTCTCGCTGTGTCCATACAAAAGCTCTCTTTTATGCTCCTCGTCTACATCGTGAAGCACCCCGCTTGTGTCTGCAACATACCCTTCTTTCTCCATCTGGTCCATTACAGCTTTAAGAAACTCATTGATTCTGTCCATACTCGGATGCGATCTATCTCCTGAAACAAACCCATGAGTCTTGTTTTTGAATTCGATCCAACTGCAAGCTGGCTTCTTTCGCATTCCTTTTTTCCTCATTCTCAATCTCAGTTTCGCCATCTCTTTCCATCTCCCATTAGAAGCATACATATTGCACATCAGAACATAAGCTCCCATGTTTTCAGAATCAATAGCGAATATATTCTCCGCTACCTTCTTGGCTAGCTCAAGATTCTTGTGAACACTGCAAGAAGACAATAATGTAGACCAGACGCTACCCGTAGGTTCAACACGCATGTTTGAAATGAAATCGTATGCTTCTTTCAGTTTCCCTGCACGGCCTAGAAGGTCTGCTACAGCTGCGTAATGTTCCAACTCCTGGTTTAAACCATAAACCTTAGTCATGCTGTTGAAATATCCCCACGCCTCATCTACCAACCCCACGTGACTGCAAGCAGTTAGTACAGCAACAAACGCCACATGATTCGGTTTCACTCCTTGCAGTTTCATTTCTTCAAACAAGGAAACTGCTTCATGCCCATGACCATGTAACGCATGCCCCATTATGATAGCCGTCCATGATACTTCGTCATGCACATTCATCCTGTCAAAAATCTTCCTAGCAGCCTTAATATTTCCGCATTTCGAGTACATATCCACAAGTGCACTAGCTATGAATATGTTATCGCTAAAACCACCCCTTAACACATATCCGTGAAGTTGCTTCCCTAGGTGCAAGGTGGATAGGTGAGCACAAGCAGGCAACACACTCGAGAATGCCACAGGTCCTGGCCTAACCTTTGCGGTTACCATTTGCCTGAATAATCTCAGAGCCTCGTTATACCTACCGTTCTGTACATACCCGGCTACAAGCGAGTTCCATGAGATACTATCCAGACGAGACAGATGAGAAAACACTCTTTCCGAGTCTTCAATCCGAGCACTTTTTGCGTACATATCAACCAAGCTACTCCCAATATATACATCAGCATCAATCCCTTTCCTAATCACATACCCATGAATCTCTTTTCCCTTACTAACATCCACATACTCTGAAAATATCGGAAGAACACAGGACAAGGTGAAAGCATCAGGGCTTAAATCATTACTTCCCATCTCCCTAACCATTCTCAAAGCATTTTCATACATTCCACTTTGTGCGTACCCTGCAATGATAGTATTCCAGGACACTACATCTTTTCTAGGCATCAATTCAAAAACTTTCCTCACACTATCTATTCCTGAAGGCAAAGGACTTGAATTTCCGTGAAAATTTGAATTTTTTCCATTATCATCAACGTCTCCAGAATTAGACATTCTTTGAGACATTTCGTCGAACACTTTACCCACACTAATCTTCGAACTCATACCCAGAAGCTTAGCGTACATATTCATGAGCGCATTGCAAGTATACAAATCGCAATCCATGCCAAGCCTAACAACACACGCATGAACAGACTCACCCAACCTCAAATCCGTCATCATCGTACACGATTTCAGGACAGAAGGGAAAACGTTGTGATCTGGGCATCTCCCAGAAGCTCGCATTTCGACGAACGAAGCCAATGCGCGTGAGAAGAGCGACTGGTCGGTGAAGCATCTGATGACTGACTTCCACGCGAGAACAGGAGGAGACTCGAGCGTGTGGAAAAGAAGCAAAGCTTCGTGCAAGAGTTTAAGGTTGGTGTAGATGGAGATTACGATGGACGCGGATGTGTGTGAGAGAGATTGGGTTCTGAGAAACTGTGCGTGAAGCTGCTTGGCTTGGTATTTGGATCTGATGCGAGTGGGATTCTTAATCAGGGTTTTGATTAGGGTTTTTGATGAACTCATCTTACGAATGAAAATGGGTTTCTTTCTCCTCAGGGAATCACCATTAGCAAGCATAAAGGTTTGATTTTCTTTTTTTGGGTCCAACTCCAACTTTTATACTAACTTTGAAGTTATATAATGTTTTGTAAGAGTAGTAGATTCGAACATGAGACTGAACAATAGGAGTTTGATTATGTAAAAGCATAGTAATTTTTCATTGTATTAAGACAAAACAAGTTTACACAATAAGAGAGGCTAGAATAGGTTCAATTCATAAGAGAGTTCCTAAGAAGTTGAAAGATGTAATGTTTATCTTGATTCCAAATTGCCACACAACACTTGCAAGCTCTTTAGTCATCTTCTCTTTCTGGAGGAAGTCCACAAGGTAAAAGCATTTTCTGCAAAATCAAAAGGGGAAAACATGAGCTTTGCCATTATTCTGAATCAAACATGAGCTTATAGAATTGATAGATGGAAAGGATACAAGTTCTAGACCTCCAAAGTCTAATATTCCTTTGTTCGGTTACTTAAACTAGTAAACTCGATTGCAAACTTTGGTGAGAGACGATGAACTAATAATACTCTTTCAACTGATTGTTAACAAATAAACCGATTTCTATAGCCGTTATCCCTTCTAGAGACGCATGAACTTAGATGGAAGCAAAGGAGTGTCCATACAACAGATGATGCAGAGACACAATCTTGTATTGAAGATCCAGAAGATAACTAAGCATATTATAAACGTTTGAAACACCCCTCATCGGCTAAACCTAGTAGAATCAGAATCTAAACCCTGAGATGCACAGCTTGTCCTGCCCCTTCAGTTAATACATGTACAAGACAGAAACTAAACCAGACAGACACTAACACATTTAACATTTGCAATATGATTCTTTACAAGAAATTAACAGGATGTAGGATAAGTTCCAGAGAAAAAGAAAGCAAACCTGCATGAAATTGTAGCGTTCTCGGCCAATGGATTCGTTCTCAGCGATCGAAAAGTAGGCAAGCATCGGATAGTGACCGATGTACGAAGCATAACTATCACGCTGAATGTTCACTGCCCATTCGCTATACAAACATTTAATAGACATTCCAAGTTAGTCCACAATTTAGAAGACCCGGAAACCGAATTTAGTACAGAAAACAAAAAAAAGTGAAGAAACAAGAACTCACAATCTGCTCAAATCAGCATGCCCTGTACCAACATATTTAGCTTGAAGATGCTCAAGCTGAGAGTTGATGTTAAACCTATCACTTGCCTGCACAAACCCCACAAACAAACAAAAAAAAAGATCAAAAGAGAGGATTACACAACTATCTGATGCTAAAAACCTAACCTTTATAAGAACTAAGCGAAATTTTCAGCTATGCTCAATTTTATCTTCAAGAAATTGTGTTAAATTCATGTTCAACATAGTTCGGTAGAAAAAGGTAAATTAGAGAATAGGGTTTTCCTCCTTGCGATATTCCACAGTTTCGATTTTTGGAGATAGAAGAAAAGCTAGGGTTTCGAATTGGAGAAGAACATACCTGCATCTTTTCCTTTCAAGAGATTTCGCAAAAGCTCTTTGAAGATTCCAATTCAAAAATACAGATCCGTCGCTTCTGCTTCACTTTTGATTCAGCATATATGTATTCAATAATTTAACCGACATGGATGAAATTCTTGAGAAATTGACTGGGCTTAAACAGTGGGCCTGGGCCCAAATAAGTATCTAGGACAAACTAGTTTTTTCACGTAATGGTTTATGATTGGTTATAAAAAGCTTTTGGAAATTCGAAAACTTTAACCTAAAGCGATTTCGTTTTCGTTAGTTCCTTCAATGTCGTCCTCGGAGAAGGAGAAGGAGAAGGTGATCTCGCCGACGTCGCTTCCCGATGATTTGCTAATGAGCTGCGTAGCACGCGTGTCAAGGTTGTACTATCCGACTCTCTCCCTCGTCTCCAAGAGCTTTCGATCTCTCCTTGCTTCACCGGAGCTTTACAAGGCCCGGTCACTCCTTGGACACACTGACAGTTGTCTCTATGTGTGCTTAGAGTCCTATTCCAATACTCGATGGTTCACACTCTGTCGGAAACCTGATCAAACCCTAACCAATGACACCAAGAAGTCAAGAGGGTATGTTTTGGCAAGAGTCCCAATTCCCCATTCTCCTCGTGCGTACTTTTTGGGTCTTGTGGCTGTTGGTTCTGATATCTACAACATAGGATCAAGATCCATGTACGAGCTTATGCCGGTTATGGATTGTCGGTTTCACACGTGGCACGAGGCTCCAAGCATGCATGTGGAGCTGATTTCACTTTCTGCTAGCGTCGTTGATGGAAAGATATATGCAGCAGGAAGACTTGGCGGGTCCAAGAACTCATTGGAGGTGTTGGACACAAAAACAAAAACTTGGAGTCATGTGCCCATCTCTTGCAACGAGACAAAAGGCAGTTTTTATTACTCGAGAAGCGCATGTATTGACGGAAAGTTTCACGTGGCGGCTGACGAAAGGTTTCACGTGGCGGCTGGCAGAAAGGTGGTTGCTTACAATTCCACAGAAGGTAGATGGGTTGCAATAAGGATGTGTCGTGAATTGGTTTCAGATACTTATTGCGAGATAGATAATGTTTTGTACTCCGCTTGCGAGGGAACGATCAGATGGTATGACACCAAGGTAAAAGTGTGGAGAAATTTGAAGGGTTTGGTAGGACTACCCAAAAAGTTTTCTTGTGGTTTTGTTAGATTGGCTGATTATGGTGGTAAAATAGCTCTTTTGTGGGAAGAGAATTTGCAATCTAGCTACGAAAAGATGATTTGGTGTGCGGAAATTATGCTTGAAAGGCGCAAAAGTTGTGAAATTTGGGGAAAAGTTGAGTGGTTTGATCATGTGCTTACAGTTCATATAGGATATAATTTCGTCAAGGCTCTTGCTGCTACCGTTTGATGAATGCCTCACAAGGCTTTAACTATGATCATGTTCTTTCGGTTTGAAAAGTTGAGAGCTAGGCTTGATCATGTTTTTCTTACTGAAAAGTTTAGTGGTTTGATCATGTTCTTTTTGGTGAAAAGTTTAGTGGTTTGATCATGTTCTTCTTGGTAAATATTGATGTGTGTGTTCTTCCTTACCAAAGCTGTTGGGGCAAGAGTTTCAAGAAGCTTCCTTGGTAACTTGTGGTGCCACTCGCTGATTCATCCTCTGTCAAATTAATGTTTTTTTCTACTTACAATCTGGTTAGAGCTAAATCATATGATAGCATCAAGTAATTCTGAGATAATCAATTGAAATAGATTAATATAATGAGTTACGTGAAAGACTTCAAGAACACTATCGTTTCTATTGGATGCGCTGCGCATGCACTCCATTGGTTCTCGCTTAGCCTTTTCTTTTTTTCCTGTTTTTCGTCAAAGTTACAATGAGGTTTGATCAATTCAAGAACCAAACGTGTTTAGTATTTTTGTAGGAACTGCTCATGTTTTTTTTGTTTTAAACCTTTTTGTTCAAAATACCAAAAAGTCTTTATCAGTTGGTTACCTTTTTCGCACATAGGCACTCATGTCTTTCTTACAACTGAGTCAACATAATCTTGAAATGTTTAGATTAACTGTTAAGTGCCACTGAAGACATTGAGATATTACATAATCAAGGTTCACAAGGAGTAACAATCATTGTCAACAATCAATGTCGAGTTATATGAATCAGAAAGGTATCGATTGCCGATCAGGCCACGATCCGATCTTCTGGAAGTAATTGACAGGCACTACACCATCAATGCCTTCAGTCAAAGTCACATTGTTGTCTCATTCCTCAGAGCATTTCAGACAACATGCACCATCAATGTACATTAATGACTGAAGGCTAGCTCATAAATAATCAAAGTTAAATATATAAAAAAAAATCTTATAAATAGATTCAAAGTTCAAATTACACACAAATACTAAAAAAAAAGCTTATAAATATCAAATCTAAAACATTAAAAAATATCATATATTCTAATTAGACAACATTTATTTTAAAAAATCATAAATGTTAAATCATAAATGAGAATTAGACAAAAATATTCATTATATTCATAAAAAACAACATATAAATTTTTATAACCATGTATTTATGAAACTAAAACTTAAAAATCTAATTATATGTTGTTAAAAATTCAAAAACTGCACCGAACAAAAAAAAAGTTTACTGATTAACGATTTTGTTAAACCGCCTAGAGTCACCTAAAACCGGTTAGAGTAGTTGTCTAAAACCGTTTAATAACAATAATATTTAATGTCAATACTTAGGAGGCAATCGCAACGGTCTATATGAACGTCTAGACCCTAGGCATCGCCTAAACGGCCGCCTAGATCACTGTTGTTGATCCCACGGATCACTAAGTGTGTTTAAAGAATGATTAGGAGACGGGAGGTGAGATTTTCGTTAATAGAGCAATTTAACCACAATTAAGACAGGTCGGGAGAAATATGAGTAGGCCGGGGGCCGTGTTTCGTTTTATTGATGAAAGAGAAGTAAACGCTTTTGAATTACGAACTGGTTCCGAAAGACGTCCAGTTCGGCGTTCTAAAGTGTTGTCTCGTTACAAAGATAGAGAGGTCGGGTAACTTGTGGTAGGTGAGAGAGTAAAAATCAGACTCCCCCTCATCAATGACATATGAGGGGTATATATAGTCGGGGTCGGCTTCCTGCTCCCCGGGATCTCGGGCCACGTGTCGTCTACGGCCTCTTTTGCGGGTAAGGTGGCCTAGGAGGCGTGTCCCGGCTTTCGAGGAGAGAGGTCATGATGAGCTCGGCGTGGCGTGTTGCAGAGCAATGCACTGTTTTACCAACTCTGCTCCACCTGCTCCCTCCTGCCCTTGTCAGCTCTGCAGGGTTGGTGGGACGTCGGGTCGAAGGCACGTCCCTACGCGGGTAGGGTACTGCCTTACCAACTCCCACGCGCCTACTCTTCTGACACTTCCTGCTCTGGCGGGGCATCAGCGCGGGCCCGGGGTACGTTGCTTTCAGGTCGGCTACCGAGCTGAAGAATGGTCTTGCAGGTCGGTGATATTAAGTCCGGTGACCGCACCGAAGGACGGCCTTTCCTAAGATGGGCCTAACTAATTGGGGGTGCTAGGCCCACCTCCAACAATAGGCCCTCCCCCAGTTCGGTGTCGCGAGGCGAAGTGAGCGTGCCGAAGTTGATCTAATGTTAGTTCGGCGCATCTTAGGACGGTTTTTCCGTGCTCAACTGTGTTTGCCTTTTCCGAAAAATCCGTAGGAGGTTGGCGCGTATCCGCCACGCGGGGGATCGAAAGGTTGCCTCGTTTTTCGCGCGAGATGCCCACGCACGGCGTGTGACAGACGCTTCGTGGTTATCGAGGCACCCCCTGCTTTTCGGCGTGGGAGATCGAGGAGTCGTCATCATTAGGTTTTTTGGGCAGCCGTGCTTCTTTTGACACGCGTCCAGGCGTCGCTTCACTGTCCCCCTTCCTCTATTTAAACCTTCTTCCTCCTACTGTTAAAACCTTCTGCGCATACTCTTAAGGTAACCTCCTTTCTCCGATTTCCTCCTTCTCTTCCTACTTTCTTCCTGTCTTTTCGATTTCCTCCTCTCCGTGCAATGGCTCCGATGTTAGACGGTATCAGAGTTGAGTCGAGCGAAGAATCGGCGTCCCGTGGTGGCGGTAACGATTCTCCGAGTTCCTCCTCCGGTGATTCCGAACATGCCTCTTCTCCGCGACGAGGGGCAGACAGTGGGGAACAGTTGGCCCCCTCGACTTCGGGGGCCGCCCCGTTGCTCCCGGGGACCCATCTCCGGCCGAAGACGGTGGTTAGATCCTCTGGCGGTCGCGGTGTTGGCCAAGCTGAGGGTAGAACCGGGCATCTGGGCGACCGTGGTGGTTGTCAGGGCGGCCGTGGAGGCGGAGCTCGAGTGGCCAGGGTGAGGTCCCCCTGGTCCCCTACGAGCAGGGAGGGTCACCGACCTGGAGCACAGCGGAGTCGGTGACCCTCATGGGGAATCTGTGTGGTTTTTCCGCCGGCGTTGAGCTCAGGGTACCCAGGGCGGAGGAGCGCCCGTGGACTCCTCGGCCGGGCTTCGTCTGCTTGTACGAGTCGTTCTTCCAGAAGTGCGGCTTGCGCCTTCCTCTCCCCGAGCTGTTCGTCCAGTATTGCCGGGCGCGGGGCTTGGCCTTCTCGCAGGTCTGCCCGTCCACGGTCCAGGGGATGATCGTGCTGCTGACCTTGGGGCACGAATGCGACATGGAGGTGACGTTGCCTATGTTCGAGGCGTTCACCCAGCAGAAGGCAAACCCCGGGATTCCTGGGACCTTCTATGCCGCTTTCAAGCCCGCGGCGAACGTTCTGGAGGCACCCAGCTCGGGGTCTAGGGCGAGCAAGCTGTCGAAGGTCGAGGGCTGGTCTCGCAGCTACTTCTACGTCCGGGCTACCGCCGTGGCTGGGCTTGATCCGTTGGCGAGATACACCCGGGATTGGAATTTTTCCCCGGGTTGGGATTTGCAGGTCGAGCTGACTTCTCCTCTTTGGTTGTCTGACTGATGATTTTTTTTTTGTCTTGCTCTTCAGGCCCTCACTCCTCCAGATTCAAGCTACCGGACTACGCAGGTCTACTTGCCGAGCTCAGGACAGTGCGTCGGAGAGAGTGGAAGTCCTTCACCGCTGCGAGAATCGAAGCTGCAATGACCGGAGGTGGTTTTTTTTTTTTTTTTTTTTTTTTTTTTTTTTTTTTTTTTGCCGAACTAACGGTTCTTCCTTCGCAGGTAGAGCAAGGTTTGCCAATCCGCAGTACGCGGACTCGTTTGTTGCATCGCCGCCGCCGATACCCGAGGTGCCGGTCAGGCAAGACCCGGCACCACGGGTTGCGGGGGATTCCTCCGCGGCGACTCCCCTGAAGAGGAGGGAAGACCGGGCTGCTGGTGGGGAGACCGGCAGAAAGAAGAGGAGGACGGGAGAGTCCTCTTCCGGAGGTCGGGAGGTCATCCGGCCTACACTGCCCGGGCCGGAGCCCGAGGTGCCTGTGGCCGTCGTGCCGGCAGGGGGGGTCGATGAGACCCGGGCCCAAGGGGGCGATGGGGTCGGCGAGACGATCGTCGTCGTGGAGGATCCTGCTGCTGTGCAGGAGGCCGAGGGTCGCAGCGTCGAAGTGGGCGGCGCCTCGGGAGGTTCCGACGATGGGCCTCGAGACTACAACTTCTCCTTTACCCACGAGGATGGAAGCAACCAGGTAATCGTCGATCAGGACGAGTGCGCCGAGCTGGCGCAGGCCATGATGTTCGGGCAGAGGTACCCGCACTTCGTCCCGCTGGAGATGGCGGAGTCCGACACCTTCCGTCAGGTGGCGCGATCCGCAGCTCGGGTAAGCTTCTGCTCTGGTCTAACTGCTTTTAGCTAGACTTGTTGCGCGTCTTTGTTAACAACTTGTTTAATGCAGACGATGGCCCTTAGTGCCTTTCTGGCGGTGGCCTATGAGAAGAGGCTCGCCGAGCAGGCCGCCTCGATTAACTTCCTCCAGGGGTGCCGGGAGTCCAGCTCGCAGATCCAGTCTACCCGTCTCCACGGGCTCGAGAAGGAGCTGAGAGATGAGAAGGCCCGATCTGCGGCGCTGGAAGAGGAGGCGGTGCGGTTAAGAGCCCGGGCGGTCGAGGTGGCAAGTCTGCAGTCTGCACTAGAGGCCGAAAGGGACCGTGCTGCAGCTGGGTGGGATCGGGCGTCGGGGCTCGAGGAGGAGAATGGGCTCCTGAAGGGGGAGCGGGAGACACTCCGCTCCAGGGTGAAGGGGCTGGAATCCGCCATAGGCCGGGCGAAGGTGGCCGTGGCTGCGGAGAGCGATCGGGTGTCAGCCCGGTGGGACGCGCGGAACCGGAAGTGGTCCGCGAAGATGGAGAAGATCCGCGCCCACCTGGACGGGCGCCGCCGGGCCTTAGAGCCTCACCTTCTGTACAGCCAGGTGACCGGCGTAAAGGCCTGCCTCAAGAGGATGGAAGCAGAGGACGGGGTGTCGGTACCGTTCTACCGGTATCAGAAGCTGGACGAGGACGAGGCGGCATTCGGTGCCGTACTGGACGGGATGGACTTTCCGGATTTGACCCCGGAGGATCTGGAAATCCCTCTGGACCGTGCTCACGGCGTTTTGCTTGAGCACATTATACCCGTCGCTCCCTCTAGCACCCCCGTGGTGGATCTGACCCTGGAGGCTCCGCGGCTGCTGAGGACGTTCTTGCGGTCGCTAAGACCGTCCAAGCAGATCCCTCGATCCCGTCTGCTGACGAGGGAGTCCCCGAAGCTGCTGGGATTGTGCAAGCAGATCCCTCGGTCCTGTCTGCCGTTGAGGCCGGTACGGACGCGCCGTCCGGTGAGACCGGAACCGACGTGCCACCCGGTGGAGCCGTGGTTGGGGAAGAGGGGTCTGGGCAGCCCTTCCTTGGTGAGTACGGGACCAACGCGAGGATGGTGGCCCCGGCTGATTTACATGGTACCCGTGCTGACGGGAGTGAAGACCGACCGGCCGATGCGGCCTTGTAAAAACTTTTTCCTTTTTGTTTTCTTCTTTTTGTAGAGACTGGGCCGTAGGCCGTTTCTTTTTGTAAGGACTGGGCCGTAGGCCGTTTATGTAATGACTAGGCCGTGGGCCCTTTTAATGATGACAAGGCCGTTGGCCCTTTCTTTCTTCTTTGTAAGTGCCGTTTCGAGGCTGTTGTAATGACTAGGCCGTGGGCCCTTTTTAATAATATCGAGGCCGTTGGCCCTCTTTTTTTTTTTTTTGTATAAGTGCCATTTCGAGGCTTTTTTGATTGGTAGAGTATGTCGTAGACCGTACTCTGTCAAGTAAGCAGGTCGTGGACCGTGCTCTTGTATTGGGTGCGAGGTAATCTCGGCTTAAGGCACTTATTGTTTGTGTACCTTGTTTTTTTGGTGCGGGTAGCGAGCCCGGCTTTAGAGACACTTAATGCTTGTGTGTCTAGTAGAGGTGCGGGCCCTGGGGCCCGGCTTTGGCACTTATAACTTGTGTGCCGGGGAGAGCGAGCACCGGAGCTCGGTCCCCTTTTTTTTGTAGTGCGAGCATTTGGAGCCCGGCTTCTTTTTTTTTTTTTTGTAGTGCGAGCCTTTGGAGCTCGGCTTGGTTTTTTTTTTTTTTTTTTTTTTTTTTTTTTTTTTGGTAGTGCGAGCGTTTGGGGCTCGGCTTTTTTTTTTTTTTTTGTAGTGCGAGCGTTTGGAGCTCGGCTTCTTTCTCTTTTTTTTTTTGTAGTGCGAGCATTTGGAGCCCGGCTTCGTTTTTTTTTTTTTTGTAGTGCGAGCGTTTGGAGCTCGGGAGCGTCTTCCTTTGTAAAAAAGGTTTTATTAGGTTGATAGCTGAGCTCTGGTTAGGGGTTGCCTACGTACCCTTTAGTATAAGGGATCAAGCCAGTCGTAGTTCGATTGTTTACAAAAGCGGAGAGCGGAATGGAGCCCGGGGGCTTAATAGTAGAAGCGCTTGAGGTTGATCGAGTTCCATGAGCGCGGGATGGCGTCGCCGTTCATCGTGACTAGTTCGTAGACGCCGGGTTTTACGACCTTGGAGATAAGGTAGGGGCCCTCCCAATTGGCACCGAGCTTGCCTGCGTTTAGCTCGGCGGTGTTTTCGAAGACCTTGCGGAGGACCAGGTCGCCCTCGGCGAAGAACCGGCCTTGAACCTTCTTGTTGTAATATTTGGAGGCGAGCTGCTGGTAGTTCTGGATTCGGAGTAGGGAATGGTCCCGCTGCTCTTCAAGGAAATCCAGCTCGCTGAGTAGGATGGCGTTGTTCAGTGCGGGTTGCTGGGTGAGCATAGCGCGGCGAGGAGTGGGGAGCCCGACTTCGGATGGGGCCATTGCTTCCATGCCGTGGGAGAGGTTGAACGGTGTTCGGCCAGTCGATGTCTTTGGTGTTGTGCGGTGGGACCAGAGGACTCCATCGAGCTCGTCGGCCCATGACCCTTTCTTGTTATCTAGTCGCTTTTTCAGGCCGTCGAGGATGGTCTTGTTGGTGGCCTCGGCTTGTCCGTTCCCCTGGGGGTACCTCGGAGTGGACTTACTTAGTCTGATTTTCCACTTCGCGCAGAAGTCTTCGAAGATGGTGGGCTTCGTCGCCCGTGTGGCTTCCTACGGCCGGGACGAAACGTCCGTCCGGCCCTTCAGATCCAGACGGCGAGTCGCTCGGTCGGCTTGTCCGGAAGCGGGGGGTTTCTTCCCGAGAGACCGGTTCTCTGGGATGGACGCTCGGAATGAGCGGGTGCTGAAGCCGGGGGCGGGGCCCTGGAGAATTGCTCTCGAGGAATCGCCTGGTTGGCAGCTGCTCGGGCTGACGACGGAATGGTCGCCGTCGTTCGAGTCGTTGGCGGGGCCGTTGTCGGGGCCTGGGCCGTTGTTTGGGCCGGAGTGTCCTGGTCTGACAACACTCTTGGGGTCGGAATTGCCATCGTTGCTTCGGTTGTGGCGGTGGTTGAACTGCTCCTTGCGTGTAGAAGAACCTCGGCCCCTCCTTCTAGCGCCAATTGTTGATCCCACGGATCAGCTCTCCAGTTCTCTCCTACCCGCCTCAGCAACGAACTACGAATGGCTTGATCCCCAATACGGGGTACGTAGGCAGCCCTCCGGGCACAGCTATAAATCACCTCCTACCCCTCATTTGCCGACCGGAACGCAACCGGCTCTATCTTAACAGAAAATCCCCGAACCTCCCCGATACAAATTGATTTGTAGGAGACGTGCTCATACCCGTTCCAACAATTGGCGCTAGAAGGAGGGGCGTTTGAGGATTTTTCTACACGCAAAGAGTAGCTCGGCAAATGTCGGGAACATCGCCCTCATCTCCGAACAACTCCATACAGATAAGTGCCAAGCTTATTTTTATTTTTTACTTTTTTCATTCTCCTTGAGCCGAGCTCATCTCGCAAACACTCGACAAGATAAGTACCGAGCCTAGCCTCGTACTTAAGCTTAAGAGTCAGCAAAGCCGAGCTCATCTCGCAAACACTCGACAAGATAAGTACCGAGCCTAGCCTCGTACTTAAGCCTAAGAGTCAGCAAAGCCGAGCTCATCTCGCAAACACTCGACAAGATAAGTGCCGAGCTCAGCCTCGTACTTAAGCTTAAGAGTCAGCAAAGCCGAGCTCATCTCGCAAACAACACGATCAACAAGTGCCGAGCCTAGTCTCGCACTTGCACATAAAATTTTTAACTCTAATCAAGTTCACCCTTACTTGCAGGTTAACATATACCGAGCTAAGACTTGTTTCGTCCGCCGACTTCGACACTCATTCGCCGAACTTGGGGGAGGGCTATTGTGGGTGTGGTGATGAGCACACCCCTTTTTTTTAGCACATTCCAAAGCAAAAGGCCCAACACCAAAGGCCCAACATCCACTATGCAGATACGGTTACTGTTCCCGACCTGCTCCGCACTGTTCACGACGTGACGGTACTGTTCACGACATGCCGGTTACTGTTCCCGACCTGCTCGGCACTGTTCACGACGTGACGGGTACTGTTCACGACATGACGGGTACTGTTCACGAACCATCACGTCGTCCCTAAAAACCGGTGAGCTGTCTGCTCAACTCCCACTATAAATACCCCATTTGGTATTCATTATCAAGACACACAAAAAACTCTGATCCTCTCTCTCTAAATAACTTTCCCTCTCTAAAAGGAGCTCTGGGCAGCTCTCGGCAGCTCTCCCAGCTCGGTGCAGCTCTCCACAGCTCTCCCAGCTCTCCGCAGCTCTCTCAGCTCGGTGCAGCTCTCCCCAGCTCTCCCCAGCTCTCTGCAGCTCTCCCAGTTCTCCCGAGCTCTCTGCAGCTCTCCCAGCTCTCCCCAGCTCTCTGCAGCGCTCCCAGCTCTCCCAGCTCTCCGCTCTCTGCAGCTCTCCGCAGCTCTCCGCTGCTCTGATGAGCTCCCAGCTCTCCCGACAACCCGACCTGACGGTCGACCGACGACCCGACCTGACGGTCGACCGATGACCGACGACCCGACCTGACGATCGACCGACGACCCGACCTGGCGACCCGACCTGACAGTCGACCGACAGTCGACCGACGACCCGACCTGACAGTCGACCGACGACTCGACCTGACGGTCGACCGACGACCCGACCTGACGGTCGACCGACGACCTGACCTGGCGACCCAACCTGACAGTCGACCGACGACTCGACCTGACGGTCGACCGACGACCCGACCTGGCGACCCGACCTGACAGTCGACCGACGACCCGATCTGACGGTCGACCGACGACCCGACCTGACGACCCGACCTGACGGTCGACCAGCGACCGACGACCTAACAGTCGACCGACGACCGACGACCCGGCCTGACGGTTGACCGACGACCCGACCTGACGGTCGACCGACGACCCGACCTGACAGTCGACCTGACTAGCTCTCAGCTCTCCAGTTCTCTCCTACCCACCTCAGCAACGAACTACGAATGGCTTGATCCCCAATACGGGGTACGTAGGCAGCCCTCCGGGCACAGCTATAAATCACCTCCTCCTCCTCCTCCTCATTTGCCGACCGGAACGCAACCGGCTCTATCTTAACAGAAAATCCCCGAACCTCCCCAATACAAATTGATTTGTAGGAGACGTGCTCATTCCCGTTCCAACAACTGTGTTGAAAAAAAATGAAGATAGTGAAACTTACCTTTCTGATTTCATCAATCGTGTGTGACTTCAATTGAATGTTTGCGGATGTTTTCAAATTCACCTTTAAGTAAATCTTTAGTTTTATCAAAACCATCACCTTGCATGTTCAAGCTCAGCTCAGTAGCCATGTGTCGCAAGATTCGCGTCTTTATTATCTATCCCAAGAGAATCACATTAAGCTAAATCTATTTTGATATGATATGATCACACTTACTTATCTCTATTAAAGTTAACTAAACTAGTTTAAATATGATTGCACCATGTCGATTTTGATATGATATGATCGCACTTACTCATCTCCGCTTCTTCTACCGCCAAAACCAATAATTGATTGAAAATTTCACAGCCAATTTACTATACAAAATAGAATAGACATTCCAATTAGTCCACAATTTAAAATCCCCTTAGAAAGTGAAGAAACAAGAACTCACAATCTGCCCAAATCCGCCTGCCATGTACCAACATATTTAGCTTGAAGATGCTAAAGCTGATAATTGAGGTTAAACCTATCACTTGTCTGCATAAACCAAAATATATATATATATAAAGAGAGGACAAAAAAATAAAAATAAAAAGAGACCATTACATAACTATCTGATGCTAAAAAAACATTTATCAGAATTAAGAGAAATTGTTCCCAGTTTTCAGCATCTATGCTTAATTTAATCTTCATGAAATTGTGTTAAATTACATCGTTCGGTTGAAAAGGTAAATTAGCGAATAGGGTTTTCTTTCAGAGATTTCGCAAGAACTCTTTGAAGATTCAATTCATCAAACACAGATCCTGCTCTATGCCCTCGACATGGGTTAATAATAATTTCTGGAGAAACTAACTGGGCTTAAACAGTGGGCCTGGGCCCAAATAAGTATCTAGGTCAACTAGTTTTTTTTCTCGTAATGGTTTATGATTTTTCTCGTAATGGATTATGATTTTTCTCGTCGGCGATTCTGTTTTCGTTAATTCCGTCAATGTCTTCCCCGACGGAGAAGGAGAAGGTGCTCTCGTCGACGCCACAATCGACGTCAAATTCATCACTTCCCGATGATTTTCTTATGAGCTGCTTCGCAGGCGTGTCAAAGTTGTACTATCCGACTCTCTCCCTCGTCTCCAAGAGCTTTCGATCTCTCCTTGCTTCACCGGAGCTTTACAAGGCCCGGTCACTCCTTGGACACAGAGAGAGTTGTCTCTACGTGTGCTTAGCGTCCTATCCCGATACTCGATGGTTCACCCTCTGCCGGAAACCTGGTCAAGAAGTCAAGTGGGTATGTTTTGGCTAGAGTCCCATCTCCCCATTATCCTCGTTCGTACTTTTCGGGTCTTATGGCTGTTGCTGGCGGAAAAGTGGTTGGTTACAATTCCAAGAAGGTAGATGGGACCAGGTTGAACTAAGGATTTGTCGTGAAATGTTTTCAGATACTTATTGCGAGATAGAGAATGTTTTGTACTGTGCTTGCGAGGGAGCGATCAGATGGTATGACACCAAGATAAAAGTGTGGAGAATTTTGGAGGGTTTGGTAGGACTACCTAATCATTTTTCTTGTGGTTTTGTTAGATTTGCTGATTATGGTGGTAAGATGGCGGTTTTGTGGGACGAGGATTTGCAATCTAGCTACGAAAAGATGATTTGGTGTGCGGAAATTATTCTTGAAAGGCGCAAAAGTTGTGATAGTTGGCGCGAAAGTTGTGAAATTTGGGGAAAAGTTGAGTGGTTTGATCATGTGCTTACAGTTCTTATAGGATATAATTTCGTCAAGGCTCTTGCTGCTACTGTTTGATGAATGCCTCACACGGCTTTAACTATGATCATGTTCTTTCGGTTTGAAAAGTTTAGTGGTTTGGTCATGTTCTTCTTGCTGAAAAGTTGATTGGTTTTGATCATGTTCTTCTTGGTAATATCGATGTGTGTGTTCTTCTTGACCAAAGCTGCTAGGGCAAGAATTTCAAGAAGCTTCGTTGGTATAACTTGTGGTGCCACTCGCTGATTCATCCTCTGTCAAACGTTTTTTTTTATAAAAAAAAATCTCGTTAGAGCTATATCATATGATAGCATCAAGCAATCCTGAGAGACAATGAGTTGAAATAGATTAATATTATAATGAGTTACGTGAAAGACTTCAAGAACACGACCGTTTCTGCCTATTTATCTGTTCTCGCTTAGCCTTTTTTCTGTTTTTTTGTCAAGTTACAATGAGCTTTGATCAATTCAAGGACCAAACGTGTTAAATATTTTGTAGGAACTGCTCATGTTTTTTTTAAAAACCTTTTCGTTCAAAATACCAAAAAGTACTCTTTATTAATTTGTTACTTTCTGCTCACATAGGCACCCACCCATGTCTTTTGACAACGGAGTTAACATAATCTTGAAAGTTTAGATTAAATGTTATGTGCCATAGAAGACATTGAGATATTACATAGGGTATGTTCGTTTACATGCCGTTAGTGACTCCGACATGTGGTCAGACGCAGCGGTTGTTGTTCGTTTGGCAGTCGCGCAGCTGGCTGCTACCACTGATCGCAACAGTTGAATTTTTCAGCGTCCAGAAAAATTAAGCGTTATTGTTATTAAGCGTCCGCTTATACCAGATGTAAAGTTGAATTTTCTGCGTCCAAAAATTTTAGACGTAACGTTGAACTTTTTCAACGTCCAGAAATTTAGACCCAAATCGCTCTGTTTAGACGCAGTGTTTGGCCGCAACGTTTGGCCGCAGGAGGCTGTGTCAGGTAAACAAACACTGTTTGATCGTAGCCGCATGCTCCTGCCGGTTCACAAGGAGTAACAATCATTGTCATATAGATCGCATGAACATTAATCTTCACATAGACATTAATGTCGAGTTATATGAATCATAAATGTATGGACTACCGATCAGGTCACGACTCGATCTTCTGGGAGTAATTTTGACAGGCACTACACCATCAATGCCTTATGTCAAAATCACCTTCCTGTCTGATTCCAAATGCTTCCTATAAGTTCCATGTACGCATACTGCCATGACAGAAATTTAAATGAATATGAACAACAACGCAATACATAAGAGAGGTCAGAAGTATGTGTCCTAGTACCGATTTTACCTGGAGCTTCTTCCGGTGACAATATTGGTTTAAGTAACTTTTTGGATTCAACCGTCTGCACATAAAGACATAGGTGTATCAAACTTTTTCTTTGTATGAATTTGTTGTAGTTTTCTTGGAAAACTATGTCTTGATTGTCTGAATAGTTGCAAATCACAAGTTAGTCTTGTTAACTTATTATCATTCTAATTAACAATAATTGGTTATCACAAGTTAGTTTACATTCCGTGAATGACATTTTTTTTTAGTATCAAAAACTCACCCACAAAAGAATGAAGCATATATATATACAAATATTGGCAATGGGAAGAAGAATACTGTGTCGCCCACACGGGCGTGATCGAGTGGTAGACGAGATTTAGAAATGCGTTAAGAGTGTTCCCCCGAGTTTGAACCTCCCTCGAAACTAAATCACAACCGTGTGTGGCATCAGGGGTATTCACATGGTTCCCCATAACCCCAAGATTAGTCGGATCTCATGACCCGTTGACCCGAGAACCAGTTAGAGAGAAAAGTCCCCACGACTTAGCTTGAAACTCATGGTGTCCGTTAAACCGGATCATCCGAATTATCAAAAAAAAAAAAAAGAATACAGTGTGACATACATATTGGCAGTTCACCCTTGCGAACCACCATGCACAGTTCAACTTTCGCGCATGTTGAGTTTGCTACTCACTTAGAATAAAGTTTTTCCTCATATTAGTTAGTAATTTTCGATTCTATATATATGTTTTGTTTGTATTTATAGATCTGATTTTATCGTCATGGTATATATATGTGCCATATGTGTATATGTACATGGTCGTCGATCATGATTCAAACCATACTTAGTAAGACGTGTATGTTATTATATAAAGCTAGATCCTTCGACGTGAGTGTGACACATAGGTTAATTATAACTCACGAGATTGTGACATTTGTCACAGTTGTTAATTTAGATCTAGACATGTGTCAATTTAATTAAAGATAAATTAAAATAGATGTTAAAAATATTAAATTAAAAAAAGGCAATCTTAAAAGAAAAAAACAAGAAAAAGTAAGGAAAACTTATAATAAATAAAAATGACAAAAAGAAACTTAAAATTTATAATATACAACAACAACCAAACTTAAAAAAAGAAAATTATAAATCTAATTATATAAAGCTGGATCCCTCGACGTGAGTGTGACACGTATGATAATTTTCAATCACGAGATTGTGACATTTGTCACAGTTGTTAATTTAGATTTTGACATGTGTCAATTTTATTAAAAAACTAAAAATGAATTAAAGTAAATATTAAAAAGTGTTAAACTAAAAAAATGCAATTTTTTTTTAAAAAAGGAGAGAAAACAAGAATAAGTAAGGAAAACTTACAATAAAGAAAAATGGCAAAAGGAAACTTATAAGTTTATACCACGACCAAACTTAAACTTAAAAAGAGAAAATTATAAATATACTATAAACTTAAAAGGAAAATTATTAATATACGACCAAACTTATAAGTTTATAATCTTTTCCATTATGACAAACGAAAATTTAAAAAGTAAAATTATTAATACACAACCACGACCAAACTCTATATAATAATCTACACATTTTTAATTTTAAAATGTGTGACTTTTAAAACTTAAAAAATAGATAAAAACTATCTTATAAACTGAAAAATAAAATTTATTATTCCGTTTTGCTAAAAGATAAACTACATAATATTTTATTAAAGTTGAATATGTGTTATTAATTATTTACAAAAGCTAAATATATACTTTTACACATTAAAATTAAAAATCCAATAATCGAATTTAAGGATATTTACAGCATATCTTTCACCCAAATTTTTCTCCAAAGATCTATATAATAATCTACACCTTTTTAATTTTAAAATGTGTGACTTTTAAAACTTAAAAAATCGATCAAAACTATCTTATAAACTGAAAAAATAAAATTTATTATTCCGTTTAGCTAAAAGATAAACCACCTAATATTTTATTAAAGTTGAATATGTGTTATTAATTATTTACAAAAGCTAAATATATACTTTTATACATTAAAATTAAAAATCCAATAATCGAATTTGAGGATATTTACAACATATGTTTCACCAAAATGTTTCTTCAAAGATTTATTTCATAAGTTTTTGAAATTAATCATAAATTTTGTTAAAGTACCTGATTTTTTATATGTTTAGATTCATATAAATAATGTAAACATGTCAAATTTTATGTATTATATGATTTCTTATATGTTTAGATTTCTTATAAAAAAATTTAAACATGTCAAATTTTATTTATTATATAAAACAGAATGTTTCAAAGTTAATAATTCGAATGATCGCGACACGTGTTAAGTCAAACGATAAGATTTTGACACATGTTTAATATATTTTCAATTATATTTTGATATGTGTTTAATAAATTTCCAATTATATTTTAAACGTGATAAGTTAATCGATTAGATTTTGGCATATGTTTAATAAATTTCCAACTATATTTTGACAGGTGTTTGATAAAATTCTAATTATATTTTAACACATAATATTAACAATAAAAATAAAAAAATTGGAATCTTAAAAGGTATTAAGAAAAATAGACAAAAACTATAATTTTAAAAGGTATTAGAAAAAAATAGTAGGTATGTTTAGATTAAGAAAATTAAACAAAAAGTATAAATGAGGAAATTTCATATTATAATAAAGAAATTAAACAATAGATAACAATCATAAAAAATATGAAGAAAAAATAAATTTAAAAATAATAATAATAATAATAATATCTCAGTTTAGAATAAGGGAATCTTATAATACAAAACTGAATGTAAAGTTACTCAAATCAATTCATAACTGATTTATAATCTTAAATCGATTTATAATCTTAAAATCGATTAATAAAAAAATTCAAAAATTCTGAAAATTTAATAACCGATTTATAATCTTAAAAGTTAAAGTTATTTAAAATAAAAATTAAAACAAAATTATCCTAAAAGGCAAAAATTTATATAAAAAAGGAAAAAAACATTATTTAGTTTTTCCATTTATATTAAGGAAATTAATCATAAAAAAAAATTATAATTTATCACCTCTATATAAACCACAATTTGGTAGTGTGTCAATTACACACCAAAAAATTAAAAATCCAATAACCGTATCCAAAACTATTTACTGCATCTCTTCACCAAATTTCTATTTCAAGGTATATATTTATTTCATCATAAACTTTGTTTCTAAATTTATGTATTATATATTTTTCATGTGTGATCTAATTTTGTTTTCTATTTTTTCGTCTTTAATTTTTTTTTAGCCGATTATAAAATATTAAATTACAAACCCGCATATATGCAGGTACTTATCTAGTTATATATAAAGAAAACTAAAAAAATTAATATATCACATCTTATTATATAAAGCTGGATCCCTCGACGTGAGCGTGACACGTAGGATAATTATTAATCACGAGATCGTGACATTTTTCACGGTTGTTAATTTAGATCTTGACATATGTCAATTTAAATAAAAAAGTAAAATGAATTAAAGTAAATATTAAAAAAGGTTAAACTAAAAAAAAAGCAATTTTACTAAAAATGAATTAAAGTAAATATTAAAAAAAGGTAATCTTACAAAAAAAAACAAGTATAGGTAAGAAAAACTTATAATAAAGAAAAGTGACAAAAATAAACTTAAAAGTTTATAATTTACAACCGCGATCAAATTTAAAAAAGGAAAATTATAAATATACTATAAACTTTTAAAAACAATTATTAATATACTATTTAAAATCGATTCCTAATCCTAAAAGGTAAATTGAAAAAAGTCGTTATGTTTAGATAAATAAAAATTAAACAAAAATTATAAATAAAAGCCAAAGTTAAAAAAACATATTTTAGTTTAGAATAAAGAAATTAAACAATAGATTACAATCCTAAAAAGAAAATGAATAAAAGCCAAATTTTATTTTAAAAAACATATTTTAGTTTAGAATAAGAAAATTAAACAATAGATTACAATCCTAAAAAGCTAAAGTTTTTTAAAAAAAAAAGAACAATTAGAATTCTTAAAAAAAAACCACAAACTTAAAATGAAATACAATCCTAAAAAGAAAAAAAATTATAATTCCCCACCTCTAGATAACCAAATTGATAGTTTCTCAATTTCACATTCATAATTGTAAAATGTAAAGTTACTATATATATATATATATATCTTACTATATAAAGTTGTATCTCTCAATGTGAGTGTGACACGTAGAATAATTTTCACTCACGAGATCGTGACATTTGTTTAATTTAGATTTTGACATGTGTCAATTTAATTTTAAAAAACGAATGAATTAAATTAAATATTAAAAAAAATTAAACTAAAAAAGGCAATCTTAAAAAAAGAAAGAAGAAACAATAATAAATCAGGAAAACTTATACTAAAGGAAAGTAACAAAATAAAACTTAAAAGATTATAATCTACAACCATGACAAAACTTAAAAAAGATAATTATTAAGATAATTTTTACTCACGAGATCGTGACATTTGTCACAGTTAATTTTGATCTTGACGTGTGTCAATTTAATTAAAAAGTAAAAATAAATTACAGTAAATATTAAATAGGTTAAACTAAAAATGCAATCTAAAAAAGTAAAAATTAATTTGAAGTAAATATTAAAATATTATACTGAAAAAAGACAATCTTTAAAAAAGAAAAAAGAAGAATAAGTAAGGAAAAATTATAATAAAGGAAAATGACAAAAGGAAATTTACAAGTTTATAATTTACAACCACGACCAAACTTAAAAAAGGAAAATTATAAATATACTATAAACTTAAAAAGAAAATTATTAATATACAACCAAACTTAAAAGTTTATAATTTTTTCCATTATGACAAAAAAAAAACTTAAAAAAAGAAAATTATTAATATACAACACGACCAAACTCTAAAACAAAAACGTGTCAATCCCACTTTTTGTTGTGTGTGTGGGGCAACTCTCAATTCCACATCCTTATTTACTACAACTCAAAAAGCGATCCATCAACTAAAAAAAATCATTCTCTCAAAGGTATGGACTGCCGATCAGGCCACGACTCGATCTTCAGGGAGTAATTTTGACAGGCACTACACCAACAATGCTTTCTGTCAAAATCACCTTCCAGTCTGATTCCAAATGGTTCCTATAAGTTCTATTAAGGAATATTATCTCACATCGAAAGTTGGAAAATATTTTAAATAATATATAAGGGACATGAACCAATACACTCATCACCAATTGTTTTTGAGTTGGAAGCACATGTAACTTAATATGGTATCAGAGCCAGGTTCCATACTGTCCAACCCAATCCATTATCGATCCGACCCAAAGTTGGTCCATCGATCCATGTCCGAACATACCGAGATTGGTAGGCAATCATCTCGAGGGGGCGTATTAGGGAAATGATCATAAGTAATATATAAGGGGACATAAGCCAATTCACTCATCGCCAAGTAGTTTTAAGTTGGAAGCCCATGTAACTTACTAAGTTCCATGTACGCATACTGCCATGACAGAAATTTAAATGAATATGAACAGCTACGCAATACATAAGAGAGGTCAGAAGTATGTGTCCTAGTACCGATTTTACCTGGAGCTTCTTCCGGTGACAATATTGGTTTAAGTAATTGGATTCAACCGTCTGCACATAAAGACATAAGTGTATCAGATTTAATATATTTTTCTTTGTATGAATTTGTTGTAGTCTTCGTGGAAAACTATGTCTTGATTCTGTCCTTATAGTTGCAAATCACAAGTTAGTTTTGTTAACTTATTATCATTCTAATCTTATTATATAAATGTGAATGTTTCAAAATTGTTAATTCACCTGATTACGACACGTGTCAAGTCAATCAATCAGATTCTAACATGTGTAAAAAAATCAAATTTGTTTTACCAAATTTATATATAATCGATTCATAATTTCAAAATGTAAATTTACTAAACAAAAATAAAAAATAGAGAATGTAAATTTATCCTAAAAGCCAAAGTTAGTAAGAAAAGAAAAAACAGGACAACTAAAAAATTTAAAATCGATTAATAAATGATTAATAAAAACAGGAAAACTTAAAAATTCAGAAAATTATAATACCCGATTCATTATCTTAAAAGATAAAGTTATTAAAAAAATATATAACATTTAAATTTATCCTAAAAGACAAAGTTAGTAATAAAAAATTCATTAGTTTTTCGATTTAGATTAAAAAATTAAATAATGAAATATACTAATCCTAAAAGACAAAAAAAAAATCTAATTTCTCACCTCTATATAAACAAATTTGTAGTATATCAATTACATACAAAAAAAAAGTCCAATAAATATTTCCAAAACTACTTACAACTTTTTCTTTCAAGGTATATATTTATTTTCTCGAAAACTTTGTTTCTAAATTTCTATATTATTTATTTTCATGGGTGATTTAATTTTGTTTTAAATTTTCATTTTTTTGTTTTTAGTTTTTTCTCACGGGTTATAAAATATTAAATTATAAACTCGCATATATACGGGTCCTAATTTAGTTAACAATAATTGGTTATCACAAGTTAGTTTACATTCCGCGAATGACTTTTTTTTTAGTATCAGAAACTCACCCACAAAAGAATGAAGCATATATACAAATATTGGCAATGGGAAGAAGAATACAGTATCACATATACATATTGGCAGTTCGCTCTTACGAACCACCACGGTACAATTTTCGCGCATGTTGAGTTTGCTACTGACTTCGAATAAAGTTTTTTTTTCATATTAGTTAATTTGTAATTTTTGATTCTATATGGTTTTTTTTTTGATAACTCAGGGATAAATTCCAGATCCATAGAGAGGCTCAGACTAATGTCATGGGAATGTACTACCAACGGGCTAAACGTATACCCGAGTTTGCAAATGAAGCATAGACATTAGCCTTATATCTCATTTGGCCAAATATCATCATTTTTTGTTCCTGGTAGGAGTCGAACTCAAGGGAGACCGCTGTTCGCGAATTCCACCACTAGACGATCACTACTTGGTTTAGATTCTATATGTTTTGTTTGTATTTATATATATATGTCATGTGCATGGTCGTCGAGAAGATCAAGAAGAACAAACACCACATATAGCTCTGGAATAGGAAAGTAGAATGCATTTTGAACTCTATGGCTATATATTGGCTTTCATTAAGATACATACTCGAGATATCATTGCATTGCATTGCATTGCTGCACAAACAAGTGATAAACCAACTAATAGGTTTGCCGTTTGCATATGACAAAATAAAGATTGAATCAAAGAGCAGTCTTGGTCGTCAAATGACTCAAATCCATATCCAATACTTTCCACTTATCCCTAATCACTTTGGTTAAAATATTTTGTACTTGAATTAAGTTTTTTTTTGGGGTCATATATAGATTGAGTTTGTTTACTTTAGATTTCACATATTTAACTGAAACCTCTTTTTGAAGAAATGCAATCAAATGATATTTTTTTTTGAGATGGGTGAATTTCCATAACCTCTTTTTGAAGTATTATAATTTTCCATAACCTCAATTTCCATAATTTAATCAACATGGGTGAATTTTGTTAAGAAATTGACCGGGCTTTGAAAAGTGGTCTTGGGCCCAAATAAATATCTATTACAACAAGATTTGGTGAGCGGAAATTGCGCTTGAGAGACGCAAAAGTTGTGAAATTTGGGGAAAAGTTGAGTGGTTTGATCATGTGCTTACAGTTCCTATAGGATATAATCTCGTCAAGGCTCTTGCTACTATCGTTTGATGAATGCCTCACAAGGCTTTAACGTGTGTTCTTGGTAATATCAATTTTATTTGGAATGTTTGTTTTATTTTGGTTTATGCAACTACAATGAATGTACTCATCTCTTGTTTCAATTCTAATCATTTGATCTTTTTTGAAATTTTTACTTTATTGAAAGTGATTAAAGATTTCCGACTGTGGTACAAAGAAATTTGATTCACCAAATAAACCAAAACATAAGCAAACAAAAACAAAAACCATTCTGGATAATAAATATTTACTTTTGTTTGCTTCAACTAAACCTTTTGAATAATATATCAACCAAAATAATCATCCTATGTGGAAACTGTTTGAGCAATCCTTAACTTTCTCTCTATCCACAGAAAATCAAACAATACATCTCCCACCATAGCCTTCTCGCCATGAGGAAACTGTACTTTCTCAAACCCTAAATTCGCCACTCAAAACGTGTTAACCGGGACCAACATAAAACTGTATCAAGAAGGTTGGTTTAGGCTTGTGCCATTGTCACCCGGATGAGCTGGATTTGCCTTCTTTCTCTGGAACTTCGATCTGCGGTGGCAAGAGTTTCAAGAAACTTCCTTGGTAACTTGTGGTGCCACTCGCTGATTCATCCTCTGTCAAATGTTTTTTTTTACAATCTAGTTAGAGAGCTAAAACATATGATAGCATCAAGCAATTCTGAGATGATGAACTGAAATAGATTGTAATAATGTTAGCTATGTAATGTCTTTCAGTAAAGCAAGAATATCATCTTAATTGTAAATCATTTCATGGGGAAATGCATTTACCAAAGAGGGATTTAATTGACGGCCGCTTCGGCTTCGTGCTCTTCTTCTTCAACTCAGCTGCAATAGTAACACAACACAAAATTACAACAGAGAAAACATGCAATGTTTAACTACAAGTGAACTTAGTTATGTAAGTGAAATTTACCTATCCCTGGTAATTGGTCATCATTTACGATTTCAACGTTCTTGTAAGTATAACCCACAAAGTTAATGTCCTTGGACGAGAGCATCTGGAGAAGAAAACAAAAGCAAGTCTCAAGTTAAGAATGCTAATGACAACAGAATGTATATATGCAATCCCTTTTTTGATGATTGTTGTCACCGAAAAGTTCTAACGTTGCAAGAAAATTTTGTACCTTTCTCCATGGACCTGATTTTGTCACCTTTGGAACTTGTTTGTCAGTCTGTTAAAGAAGGAATTAAAGATGAATATCTACACGCATCATTGGTGGTGCCATCTATTTATATATTTTAACCATCTTTATGATAGGATCACATTTAGTTTACCTCATCAAATTTTTCGAAATTTTGGGTGTCCAACTCATCATTGACTTGTGGAATAAAAGCAGCCTTCATTTGATATAATTTTCCCCATTCGACACCTCTGAACCAAGGATGATCCTAAAAGAAATGCCAGCAAAAAAAACGTTTATTAGGTTAATATCAATAGTCTTTACACAAAGGAACTTCAAATCTTAAAGTTGTTACAAGTACACAGTACCTTAATTTCATTTGCTCCTTTTGTTCCAAGCCTTTGTTCTACGTTGCATAAAAGTCTACAGATAAGATCCTTGGCTTCGGGTGATAGTCTCACCTCTTCCGGGAATTTCAAATAATTTTTCCAGTTTACTATCTGCATTAAAAAGGAAGGTATTCAGAGATTAAACGTGAAAAGGTAGGCATATAAGTATTACCAAAGAGATACCATAAGAAGATCAAGAGGTAGATAGAACGAAAAGTTTGAGATCACTAGAACAGAGTCAAAATCCGATTTTTAAATAGAAGGCCCATATAAGGGAGAAACTGTTACCTTCCTACAAGTTGTCATTGGATCATCTGAATAAAATGGTGGAAATCCCACAAGCATTTCATACATAATGGCACCAAGAGACCACCTAAAGGAATAAAACCCAAGAAAATTTCATCAACAATAACTACTTGAACTGAAGAAACCAAAATGAACAAGACCAAACAGTTTTGATACACCTACCAATCACATTCCATTCCATAACCTTTCTTCAGCAAAACTTCTGGGGCAATATAATCAGGAGTTCCAACTGTGGAATAAGCCTGCAATCAATTAAAAAAATTAACTTAATAAGCTATATTTTAACAGAAACTTCTATATCAACAGAGAGAAAAACTTCAACAAGATGAATATATTAATGACTGTTTCTTCACTATTGTAAAAGACTGATTTGCATAACATAAAACTCACAAGCATCCTTCTATTTTTCTGCCAGTTTTGCAGTTGTTCCATTTGGGAGATGGTGCGTCTCGGTGCCACAGGGCGACCATCACTTTGTAGAGCCCCACTAAGGTTGTGTGCAACTGTGAAATCTTTTTCCTGGAGAACACTACAGTCTAATGGCTTACATAATCCAAAATCTGATAATTTCATGTGACCGCTTCTGTCGAGTAGCAGATTATCAGGCTTGATATCTCTGTAACCAATTGGAGAAGTAAATGGATACTTTAGAACAGAAAACAATAAAAAGAATACAGTAGCTATAGATTAATCCATATATCCTGATTGCTTCACTAGACCTGTGGATGTAGTTGTGCTTATGAATGGACTCGATAGCTAAGACAGTTTCCCCGACATAAAATCTTGCCTCATCTTCAGTAAGTGTGTCTTTCCTCATAAGTAACGTCATCATATCCCCACCAGGTAGATACTCCATAATAAGATACAAATACTCTTCATCTTGGAAAGAACAATACAGCTTTACGATGCAATTGCTGTCAACCTCTGCAAGTAAATTTCTCTCTGCTTTTACATGTTCCACCTGAAACAGAAAATCAGATTTCAACAAACACGTTGATAGAACAAAAGAAGATATATCAAATAAAGGCAGCTTGAAGGAGATACCTGGCCCCTACGAAGCATCTCAGATTTCTTAAGCTTTTTCATTGCATAGACATGACCTGTTCCCTTCTCCCTACATATCCTAACCTGCAGCAAGAGAGAAACAAAATCGTAAGAGAACTAAAGCTGGCATAAAGTGTTAAAATTCAGGCACTATCCCCAACACCTAGAGCTAACTATATGATCCATATTTAAAACTAGAAAACTAAATCTCAGGTGGCATAAATCATAGAGCTGATTTTCAAGAAAAGTTCTATTTATTCTCAGGTGGCATAAATCATAGATCCCAGTAGTCAACTAAAGATCTATAAATCAAAAAATACTGCGCGTAGGTTCGTTCTCCTGGAAGGAATTTGCGTAGTGCAAAGCGTACATATTGGTGCAGATATACACGTCAATGAAAAGCTGAAAAAAACAAACATGATCTACAAAAATGGCAGAAGAAAAAAATTACAGTAAGATTAATGCTACCTCTCCAAAAGCGCCCTTTCCTATCATTGTCAATGGCTCGAAGTCATCAGTTCCCATTTTATGTCTCTGACGGCGCATGTATTCAGTTTCCTTCTTCTCTAAATCCTTAAGCAAATTCTTTTGCTCTTCCTCAGAGACTTCTGCAGCAGCTAACTTATTTTCCAGCATATTGCGTCTGCATCAAATGCGATCACCCAAAAAAAGTGCTTAGGTGAAAATTACCGATAAAAGTGTCAAAAGAGATGGAATGTTTCACATATACAACCAGAAGATATGTCATATACCAAATTTTACCTTGACATATCGGACAAATAAATCTCTCATAAAGATAGCATACTCTAGAGCTAACTAATTTCTATAATCCTAATCATCAACAACACCTTTGACTAACTTCTAACTTTGCCTTGCATAAGAACTAAAAAAAGAAAACAAAGACCAAAATTATGTTGACAGAAAAATGTCTGTCAGAAACTAGTGCAAGTGTCACGAATTTGGATGCTATTATGCTAATGAACAAAAACTTCATTATGTATCTTGAAAGTATGTAATGAAACCATACCGCTCTTGTCTTTCCTGCTGACTTTGCACTTGTTTTTTGTAGTGATTTTCAATATACTGTTTCGCAGCTGCAGCCTTCTGCTTTGTTGCATTTGACACAGCTTCTTCACCTCCAACTGTTTTCAATCCCTCCTTTACATTGCTTCTAGTAGTTTCCTTCTTTTTCGAGGATTTAGCCTTCCCTTTAGACTTTAACTTATTCAGCCAAGCTCTGGCAATATCCATCCCTTCCCTTAAGTCTATCCCAAACCAAAAATCTAGATATGCTCCTCACGCAAAAGTCAGCAGAGAGTTCGATATGTCAGATTATGACGTCTACTCCAGCTATGTACAACAATATTCATTTGTCATACGACCGGACAGATTTCTCTAGCGCCTTGCACCTACAGCAAGATAACATATATGAGCTAACAGTGACTCCAACGACACATCTTAAAGAGCATATTCGATGCAACAAAACAATGTTCGACCCATTGTGCTTACATGAACACGTATTACACTTGCAGTAAACACAAAAAGTATGTTGGAGAATAGCGAAGAAAACCGCAAACTGATCAAGGCATGGGGTTAGATTACTAAATAAGAAGGCAGGATTAGCTGCTGCTATTGCTATTTTAGAGTAAACCAGAACCTTGAACACTAACAAAAAAAAAAACTCAATCAAAATTCTGAGCATTGAATTGTTAATTAAATGCCTAGTGCCTAGTAAACTCATAACAAATAGCCAAGTTGCGAAGTCGGTACACAAAATAACCTAAAACGAGCAAAAAGTTGGCACCTTTTTCTCTCGCCAGTTTCCTAAACTTTCATCACTAGCCAACCCTAACAGTATGTTCCCAAACCAAACACATATCTGAAACCAAAATTTTGAGAATTTCCCAGCAATACTTCACCAAAAGTTCCAAAACAAACCCAATAAGATGATCAGTCGAAGGTAAAGCGATACCAAATCGATTTGAAAAGAATAAAACAGAATGTGCAAATAACAGAACATACTCAATGTACCAGGTAAATTAAGGAATCAAACCATTAGTTGAGTCGAGGAAAATGCAGCAGAACTCAAATCAAACAATCCAGGTGACGCAGATATACTGAAGAACACTCAAGAACAAAGATTGAGAATTGGAAACACAAAGAAGGAGAGGATAGAAAAGGCGCGATTTTGTGGTGGTAGATTAAGTAAGAGAGGAGAGGGAAAGAAACCCTCGAATCCAGGGAATGGATTCCTCGATTTTCTTCTCTTTCTCCTTCGATTTTTGCAGTGAAAGAGAAAGGGAGAAAGGAAAGTTTGAAGCTTTCGTTGCTTTTAATGTGTAAATTACAAACAAACTGCTCTTTTCTTCTTGCATCTCTTTGGTCAAATGTTTTTACATTTTGGCCTTTTTGGGGATTGGTTTAATATCAAATCATAGAAACAATGGATTAGGATTTTAATTGTGTAGATCTTAGTTATTAAAATAAAAACATATATTACCTTATTTAAACCAAGACGTATATAGATACTAGATGATAACGGCTTACCCACTTCAATATTAAATATTTTTATTTTTCTTAAATATCATAATATTTTTAAAAAAATTAAACGTGAAAAAAAAATTATGTATTTTTATAAGCTATATTTTGTTTTTTTCAGCCAAATTATTAGTTATTTTTATTCTAGATAAACAAAAAGATTGCAAAACTATTACGAAACCCCAAAAAAAATTAGGTTTGGGTGACGTCAAAAAAGTTAAATATATCTCTTAGGTTTGAGTTAGTAAACTTTTTTTTTTTTTTTGACAAAGGCTTTCAATATAATTAGTAACCTATTTTGATATGTGTGATTTAATTTAATGCTATATCTTAGCTTAATTATTGGTTTCAAGAATCCGTTTTAAAGATGTTTGGATCTTAACCACAATGGTGGTGGTCCAGTGGTAGTAGACTCCTGGGAATGAGTTGACAGCTCTCCTCTTAGGTTCGAAGCTTCCTGGAAACAAACTTTCTCCTTTGTGGCCAAATGGGATATGAAACTAATGTCTAGGCCTCATTTGCAAACATGGATGTACGATTAACCCGTTGATAGTACATCCCCAATAAATTAATCTGAACCTCTTCATGGGTCTGAAATTTACCATTGAGTCATAAAAATAAAAATAAAAAGCATAAACTACTAGATAAATAAGTTATATCTTCTACTTGGACATTTGATATTACTGTTATTACAGTATCCATACAAGAATTACTTACGGATAATTGTGGTTCCCTCTATTGAGTTGTCTGATCTCTGATCACTATATATATAATACATTACTCGTTTCTTTAAAATTTTAGTCTAAAATTAGTTATTAATGTTTGAGACCAAGTATGTGAACCCCATCCGAATTACTTGAATGTTTCGAGTAAAAATAACAAATTTTTTTGGTTTGGGTTAATATAATATATCCAACGAGTAAAGTATGATCGGGTAATTATCCGGATATTCGAATTACCTGTTTGGATAGTCACAATTTTAAAAATTATATATATAATTATTTATATGAGAATGATGTATATTTAGGAGCGGGACAATCAGAACACTCAGTTGCCCATAATGTTTTGAAAAGTGAGATTCAAGCTCTGATAATAGCAATGCAAAGATGTTGGATCCGAGGTTGTAAACAAACTATATAAGAATGATTTTTGAAAAAGATTGTAAATCTTTGATAGATATGCTCAACAGAGAGATCCTAAACTTAGTTTACAATTAGATTCAAAAAGTTTAGGATTGGAACAATCGATTCGACTAGAACAAATTTGCATGGATATAAAAAAATAGTAACGAGGGAGCGGATATTTTATCAAAAATAGAGATCCCATGAAATGTTATGTTTATTATCCTTTAGTTCTCTCTGAAATAACTAATGTCTTACACTTTGTTCATCATAATAATAAATAGAAATTAAAAAAAAAACTCAAAATTGTCAAACACTTCTCAACATTATAAAAAAATTGTCAATATTATCCGTAATAGTGGATTTAGTTATTTAAATTATCCTTTCGGATAGAGTGATATTAACTATATGAATTACATATAATTTTTCCTAAATATTTTTACATGTTTTTACCCATAAAGTAATGAATAGACCTATCTACGATTTTGTTCTACACTACAAGAACTCTATTCCTGATTGGTTCACCAATTCTATTTGATGTTTTTATCAACACAAGATAATTTTGTGATTTTCTCAGCATAATTTTAGTTTTTTTTTTCCTTTTCCAATCGTTACAGAAAATTACCAAAATCATGTAAAAGTATTTTGGAGGAAGCATTGTTAGTTGTTTCTTTTTACCAGACTCTTCAAATTAATTAACAAATCTCTACTATTGATAGTAATAGATAATAATTTACCAACTTTCATTTTTCCAAATATCTATTACAAAGCATTCATATCTTCCTCAACAAAAAGAATGATCCAATTTGGCATCATAGAATACAACTTAGAAACATTATTCATAAAAGGAAAAGTCTCTCTAGCTATTCTGTCCGCGTGAAGATCACCTGACTAGTATGTGGTCAAGTCTCGCTAAACATGATGAACTCGAATTTGAAAATAAAGATTCGATAAGAATTTATTTTGCTGATGAATTTCTCTTTGAAATTAAATGTACTTCACATCTGCAATTTTTATGCGCCACAACAGTACGATTTTAAACAAAAAAAGCAACTTTAATTTATATTTCGAAATATTTTTGTTTTGTTTTAAGAGAATTAAGAGGATAAGGCTTTGATTTTCACAAACTTTGAAGGGCAATATGAACAGCTTTGAGGTGGGGGAGAATAACGCAGGGGACCATTTTGTGTGTTGCCAAACTTTATAATTGTAGGTATGTATCACGTTAGTATTTTTCGAAATAAATTAAATGTTTTGTACTTTTTATAAAATTAATTAGATATATCAAAAAAAAATATAGATATATCACAACGCTATAGTAATAATTGCAGTGGTTCCAACAATAGTTGACACGAAAAGAAAAGAAAAACACTATTGGAAGGTTTTTTTATTATTATTATTAATATGTTTTAATTTACTATACACGATTATATCGTCATATAACTATTAAAAAAATGCGATACGTGACAATGATTCTGTTGGTAAATAAGAAAATGTTTTTTTTTTTTAGAACATTTTCTTCTATTTAAATTGCAAGAGAAATAAAAATTACATGGCCAAGCCCAATTATTTTTTAAGCCCATATACTAAGTAGCTCATAAGCTCATAATAAACACAAGTTAGAAATGAATTGAACCAGTTAAGAATCTGTTGGACTCTAACTAACGAAGCCCAATTTGGTTGGAGGGTTTAGTTTGGATTGAACTAGGATGGAAGTTGAAGGAGTCGACCCAAACACCAGCATCGAAGATCGATGGAGAAAAAAAAACACCTCTGAAACCCTAGCTGCACAGAGAAGAGAGACTCGTTCACGGAGGCTGCGATCTTTGGAACCACTTTTAGAGCAACCCGAAGCAAAAGCAGGTCGAGAGCTGCGAAGGCTTGATGCTCTGTTTCTGATGAGTTTGTCGATACAAGGGAGGATAGAGTCGGCTGATTTGAAAGTATTGCGGTGGAGTCGATGATTTCGTTCAGTCCAGAGGCAGTAGATAGCTGCTTGCCAGGCCAGAAGATTCAGTGATCGAGAAACTTTGCATCCTGAATGTGATTGCAGATAGACCAAGAGATCGTCCCATCGCCGAAGAGGAGGTAAATTTACTTTCCTTGCTATTATACCTCCCAAACATTCCAAGAGTAGTTGCATTCAAAAAAGAGATGTGATCTTGTTTCATTTCCCGCAGCACACAGAAGACATATGGGACTAGTTTGCAGACCCCAACTTAGAATCCTATCTCTCGTTGGGCATCGATTCAGAGTGAAGAACCAGATTAAGAACATATGCTTAGGGATTCCTCCCGGGAACCAAATTGATTGGACCATGGTACTAATACTCCTCTGTTTTTAAAAATCTTTTAAATCTTGCCCGTATCGTAAGTTGCTGATTTTTTATCTTGAGGCCACCATTCATAGAAATCAGAAAGAGAGGATAAGCTGACCGTTTTTAGATGGATTTGTAAATAAGAAAATGTTGAGGATCGTACTAGGTCAAATGAATTGAAAAACGTTTTGGAAAATGTATCCATATAGTATTAAATATATGAAGTCCATCATTATTTTCTAGATATCATTTCTTTGTCTATAACATGATTTGTTTTTCTATGGATATTCAAGTTATAATTTTTTTTATATTTCCAGCGACGATTATTTTGGATTCTATATAAATATTCAAAATCTTAATTATTAATTATCATACCACATATAATGATATATTTTATAAATATCTTAAATGGTACAATAACTAATCAATTATCTCATTACATTATAGACCCAAAATATTTTCCATACTCTGTTTACATTTTTGAATAAAATCTTCGTAAATTTATCATCCACCTCAATAAAATATTCATGGTTATCAATTCAAAATTGTTTGTTCCTCATAATTTAGAAGAGGTGCTATATATTTGTTTTAGATATAGAAGTATACTATACAAGACCTACTATATATATATACAAAGAAGTAGAAAAAAAGAAGAAAAAAATATTTTATTTGGAATTTATTGTCATACGAGTCTAGCTATAATTAAAATGCAAAATATGGATGTTATTGTCATGGACTCATGGCTAATAAATTTCAATACCAATTATTTGGATAGAATAATATCAAAAAAAAAAAGTGGGGGCATATATCATGGGAGAGTTAACTTAGAGAAGTGAACAACAGCTTCAACTTTGTGTCCACAAGACAAAAAATTTGTAGAACACTTTCACATGTTTAGTTTCCTTTTGGACCAATAAAGTGTTCTAATCATCAAATGCAATTATACTTAATTATTTTTTCCTCTTAAAATAATCATTATCGCCAATTTTGCTTGGGACATAACCTAAAGATTTCTTCCAACAACAGTAAAGTTACTTGTGAGTTATAATGGGACTAAGTAAATAACACGCATGCCTTTGTTTCCATCACGCTTTTTTTTTTTTTTTTTTTTTGTCTTTTTCCATTAATCACAACTAATATTCTAAAGAGCTTAAAGAGATGATTTCTAATCATCCTAGGGTTTTTGATTGAGTTATATGAAGTAGTACTCTCAATATTCAATAAAGTAGATTATATGTTTAGTAGTGAATAATCAATGGGTTTATGAATCTATTAATCAATGATTAAATACATAAATTGCACCAAAACAAGATTTTTAATTGATAGGAAACTGAGTTATCTCTAATGAACCATACAAGACAACATATATGATGAATATGTAAAAGAAAGAAAGATATCAAAAGTAGAAGAAAAAAAACGTTAAATTGCCTCTATAAAACGAAATTTCTTCGTTGTATGTTTCGATTAGATTTTCCCAATAAAGAAATCTCTTTCCTGAATGTTGTTTTTCATGTTGGAGGCAGTTTTTAGCCTCATCATCATCACCATCATCACTCCAAATCTCTGAGGCTTTCACTTGTCAACCACAGCTTCTTCTGGACAATAAGTATGACACTGTCCGAGTCTTGGTCTGAATCCGATGCTGTCTTGGTTTCAACCGCTTCCCAATGCAAAGCCTTGAGATACTTCTTGACAAGATCGACTACGGATTGTTTGTCCCTTATGAGTATGAAACCGCTTGGGCGAAGTATACGGTCCATCTCCAACAGCAAATCCTCTGCGCTGCAACCTCTCTTCTTCATATCGGAAATGATGTCCCAAGCATGGAGTAAATCATAAGTCCTAGGGTAAGTTGAGAACGCTTCACACCTGCGATAAAAATCATAGAATAAATCATAGAGGAACATATATACTAATGGAATTTGATTAAGTGACAGGTTAAGAGAGAAACTGACCAGCTATGAACCGCTCCCATCAGGCCTCTGTCGTATATTAGTTTAAGCGTGTTAGGTCCGTCTTCAGGAACAACATTCATAACCCAAACATCTTTTTCTTTCAAAGCAGCAGCAAAGGAACCCATATTTGCTTTCATGTCCATTATGTTCCTCACAGTGTTTGATTGAATTTTTGGACTCAAGAGATCCCAATAAGTATCTACCCTCTGCCTCCACGTTTCCTGTATGGGCAAGCAATAATATAAGGTGACTACAGTCTATATTATTGGAGCTTCGATTGCAACAAATAAAATCATTGGCATAAACATACCGTATCCTTCTCAAACATGTCAGTGGAATATCCAAAATCCGCTAGCCGAGGAGGAGGAGAGGTTAATCGAGCTGGCCATGGAGCCAATCCACTTCCCTTGGTTTTGTGGTCATCTAATGGAAATGAGAAAAAATGTTTCAGTGGGCATATGTTCTAAGATATGCTATATCACAATGATTTGATGTTATTTAAACGGATTTATATTCTCTGTCATTGAAAAGCAAGGGGAAGAATGAAATGAAAACTTACGGTCACTGTATTGAGTAATGCAGGCTTCCATGTTTACACCATACACAGCATCAGGGTCACTGTCAGAATTGCATAGAGGAGGCTGGGTTCCAGGTTCTCTTTCCAAATAACAATTGTTTGTCAAAGGTTTTTGCCAAATTACAGTTTGATTCCTTTTTGCAGCAATCGTCCAGCACATACGCCCCACAAGTGCACTCATTTCTCTCCATATTCTGAGGTCCTCTTCATCTTGTGCATATGCTTCTGGAGATGAATATGCAAAATAGCCACCAGGTCTTAGCACCCTGTCTAGCTCGAGAAGAAGAATACCATCTCTTTGAAGCCAATCGATTCGGCAACGTGAACAGTGTGCAAGTTCAAAGGATCTGCTTGGGTATGGGAGCCTCTTGGTCCCTAGAACACCGAGGTATGCAGGAATCCCTCTCTCAAGAGCAAACTGGATTTGGTTCTGATGCACATCATTCGGTGCCAAGGACATTGTCATAATATCTGATGAAAGAAGATAACCTCCAAAGCTTGCAACACCACAGCCAACATCAAGAAATGTCCTCAGCCTCCCCCCATTGTTCAAAATGTTGTTTGGAAAGTTAAGCATCTGCAATTTCCGAGAATAGTATCAATTACTGAAGACGGCTAATTATATATGTTGTGTATAAGATCTAGTATCTGCCTTACATTTGCCATTGATGCAATATACTTATCAGCACCATAGTGAAAATGTGTGCCTCCACCAGGGAAATTGATTTTTTCTCCTTTGACAACCATCCAGTTTTGGTCAGACTTCTCATGCGCAAGGTGAGTATGAGGAATGTTCACTTTCCACACTTCGTCTCTGCTTTTCGGCCACTTGATTGGAATCTAGACATATTGACAGAGAAATCATCTTCAAAAATATGCACAAGATATGTTAAGACAGTGATCATATCAACAAAGCTTAGAGAAATGACCCACCTTATATCCTGGAGGAGGAGGAATCAAGCAGTTAAATCGCCTTTCAGGAGGAGGGCAGTGGCGTTCATAGTGCTCCATCAAAGACAAATCCAGCTTCAGTCTCATTTGGTATATGAGATTCCTGTCTAAGCAAGGAATAAGCTCCGAGTGCCGGTCATCACACACCTGTGCAAGAAAAAAGGGTCGTATCAAAATTTAACCACAATGTCTATTCTAATCATCAATTGGACAACGAAGTGGAAAATAAATAAACAGAAAAAGGGTGTCAAAGAACCCACAGGAAAGCTTCTTGGTGTGAAACCATTGCTTCCCTCTTCGACAGCAAACAAGCTAGAAGTGTCATCCTTCTTGGTATCATCTTCATCACCACCCAACCCAAGTTTCCTCCCATACTCAATAGCTGATGCCCCATGGTTAGAGGAGCCAAAGAAGAGATATAAAAAAACAAGTACTACCGCTGCAACGCAGACCAATACAATCACCGGCTTCTTTTTCCCTCCATCTGATCTTCCCCTCATCGCCTTTGTCTATAGTGATGACCCCAAAATAGAAAGTCTACGAAACAACAGGATTGAAATTAATAACCGATGATTTTTTTTTTTCCAATTACAGCAACATGTGACCGTAATCAATATATGTACAAGCTATGATCTTTAAGAACAAATCAGGACAAGCTTAACTGAAACGAGATAACTTATAAATAATCCAAGATCAACTAGGAGATAATCTCACTCTAGCAACATCAGGGTCCCTCCTAATGGACATTTGTTCTGCCAATTAATGATCTAAAAGTTGCCAATCATGGATCTGTATCAAACTAGAAACAACTCAATATCAACCAAAAGAGGGAAAAAAATTCAAATAGGAATTCCAAAATTAACAACTTCCGCGATCAACCCATTAATCGTAAAACGTATTAACACGAAACCTAAGTTCTGGAGAAGAAAGGAATCAGATAAAACATGGAGACGAGGAATAAAACTCACTCAGTAGTTGTGTAGATTTGGAAGAGACGGGGACAAACAGATCAAGATCAAGGCAGAGAGAGAGAGAGAGAGAGGCAAAAATCGTCGGTCGAGATCGAAGGAATGGAGCGAGATTCGGATCTACAGAAGATTAAAAAGAGACTTCTTCTTCTTCTTCTTCTTCTTCTTCTCTATTGTCTATATTGGGAAACGAACGAACTTCTCTTTCTCTTCCTTCCTTTTTGGTGGAAATGAGAACCAAAGCAGCAAAGCGGCAGCGAGAGAGAGAGAGACTTCGAGTGAAGAGAGAGAGAGAGAGAGAATTAGCGTCAATGTCGTTAATTATTAATTATTTAACAATCTGCTTTGCATTGAATTTTAATTATTATTTTTAATTCTCTTTTATTAATAGATCCTTTTTTTCCTTATTTATTTAACAATCTGCTTTGCATGGAATTTTAATTATTTGTTTGAATATTTTTCCCTTAATTTGTGTGTGTGTGTATGTGTCGGTGATCTTTTTTTTTTGTTTTTGTAACATGAACTAGAAGAGGCTATATTTTACTTATATTTATTTGACTTTTGTTTTTCGTGTTGTATTGCCTCTGGATCTACCCATTTGAAAATTAGATTACACTTGTCGAATAGTGTTTTGGTTGACATTTTATACTTCTCCAAAATCTAGAACTTCTTTTTTAGTCTACAGAGCATGTTTAATCAATTTTTTTTTCTGTGTTAAGGAAATCAAATTTATTAGAAGAACATATGGTTAAGGATTTTCAAATCTGTTTGTCGTTTCTTTTCCCCGTTTTTGTTTATGTTTTACTTTATTCGGAATGGATCCTTTCTACTGAATCGTAGATTTAGATGTAAACAAGGTATGTATCAAAAATGGATATACATGCTATAGTCTTAAAGAAGAAAAATAAAAGTTTCTTTAGTAAGTTTCATCGGATTTGGTATTTTATAGTTTAGTGAGACTTTAGATCTATATCATTATTTGTGTAGTGATTTGTTGATGTGTCGGCTCCTCAATGAATTCTAAAGCGTTTTGCTTACGTGTAATTTTTTTAAATAGTTTTGCTTACAATTCACTTAAAACGAAAGTGTTGTTTAAAATGAAAGTATAATGGAATTTGATTCGTCGATAAATGGAGTGAGATTTTTTTTTTTAGGCAAAATCTTTAAATTTGGTGTTCTCTCGGTTTAGATATGAACTTTTACAAAGTGTTGTTTTGTTTTAGTTTTGGTTTATCTTGTGATATTTCAAATTTTCAACTATTTGCATGGTTTTAAGATTTTGTTTCTTGATTTTATCCTCTTTTCATATCATTTCAACAGCATTTCCATGCATTTGAAGTCTCTTTCGCTGTGCGTATTGCATCATAAAATGTTAGGAGATTTTCTTGCATTTGTCGGGGTTTCTTAGGTTTCTTGGAGTTTGGGAGCATCAACAAGCCATTGGACTAGAAGAACCATGGATGGAACAAACGAGGTAAAGAAAGATTCAAGAAAGGAGAAGAAAGCAATGAGGAGCCAAAAAGCAGAGACCTGCAGCGGCCTCCTACAACGGTTTCCTGCGGTCGTTGCAGTCTTCACGAAGCCAAAAACCAGTGATATGCAGCGGTATGTTGCAACGGTTTCCTGAGGCCACTGCAGATCACCCAAAATCCAAAAATTAACCAGGTCAAACCCGGTTTATCTTGGATTGATCCGGTTCATCCCTATTCACTATTTATACTCTTTAGAACTAATTTTCTGAAAAATATTGTTTTAGTTTTGAACTTTTATCTCTTTAAGGTTCTTACTTCATTTGTATGATATCTTGAGTGATTTGAATACAATCTTCTATTATCTCATCTTAATCTCTCTTTCTTTTATCATGAATCATGAATATTAACACTATCTCTATGAGTTTTTTTTATTTCATATTAATGATTAGTGAGTAGTTCTTTTAGAGTCTTTGGATATGGTAGATTATGGTGATTTTAGGTTTGATCCATGGTGTTTTGGGCTTAGATTAGTTAATATCATTACTCATTATGTGGTTTTAATGTTATATTTACCTTTATCAAGTGGATTTAGATCTTAAAAAATTTCTCACTCGGAAGGTGTTCGATGAAATTCTCCAAAGAACCTAATGAGTGATTTGCATACTTAACCTATGGAAATAGATGTCTAAGGTGTTTATTGGTTATTTGAATTTGTGTTTAATGCTTATTAGTTGATTAATTACGAATGAAAATTTATGTCAATTGGGTAATTAGTAAAGTGATTAGTATCATGGAAATAAATTAATCTTGATTAGTGATCAAGACGATCGAGACCTAAGGATTAGCATTGTGTGAGTGAATTAGCATAACAAATTAGCTAGGAATTACCCAAGTATATAACCTTACTCAAAGATTCGCTTGTTTAGTCTTGATTTACACCGTTTAAGCATTTTAGTTCGTTTTCCCGCTTAATTTGAATTCGAATCTTGTTAGTTGTTTATTTGTTCATATCTTTTGGTTTAATTTAGTTTGTTTAATCTTTGTTTCATCTAGGATCATTAGAAAAATCAAATCATCTTATTAGCTTAGTTCGTTTAGTTTCTTGTATTTTTGGTGTAGTTATTCTTAATATCTTCTGATTCGATCCCTGCATATTAGGTAATTGATGTGTTAATCATCTTGTTTTTCCTATTTTTTGGTGTTTCCCTTTTTTAGAACGTTTATTTTCGAAGATAAAAACGGAGTATCATTTTTGGTCGTTTTTTGCTCCAAAAATATTTTTATTCTCCACGAGCTCATGTAGTTATTCCAAGAAATTTCGACAAAAAAAAAGTTGATGTTGTTGTCGCGAAGGTGCCTGTAAATAAAATGGCCTTTTAATCATTTAGGCAGAGATCGTTCGACTTGATTGTTCCATTATCGTTTTGTTTTCAGCTGCCATGAAATGACAAATGAGACGGGGAGAGTGTAAGACCCTAATCCGATTTTTATAAATTTAGCCAACACTTAACAATTTTAGCCGGATTAGAATATACCAGATTTTTAATTTTTTTGCACGTTCTAGTTCATTCAGACTTAGTCATTTCCGAGCATAAATAGATTAATACAGAAAACTTGAATTAAAACACATTACTTGAATTAATACACACGAGGTTCTAGCACATTTGTTAAGTTTGCATATAAGCTACTACAAAATGTAAACTAGACCGAATCTACCCAATACAACCATCCATCCGTTCCAGCCTTTGTCCCGCGAACTGATCAACCATCATATGTATGCATCCAAAAGGAGGCATAAGCAACAGAAATGCTTAGTGAGAACGGTCATCCCGTCTCACTTAGCCAAAGCATGAATCGCAACAAGAATAAACCAGAATCAATCAGATGCTTATCAGAAACCAGAACCTAGCCGAGTGATTATATACCATTACCGGCTAAATCTCAGTCTAGATCGCCAATAATGTACATAATCCCACGGATAGCCAACAGAACATGAATAAACGATAAACATCGTATTCATCAGACAAACAGAATACCATCTACTCAAGAAACGATCAGACTTAAGGCCACGGTCACGAACTCACCTTCGTTTCCTTCGGATTCGGATCGAACAGAAAAATCCCTTCTCTCGGCTAGAATCCCTTCCTCGGACCAGAAATAAATTCTCGTTCGGCTAAAACTCCTCGCGATCGATTTTCCTCGAATACACTGAATTCTCGTTCGGCTAAAACTCCTCGCGATCGATTTTCCTCGGATAATCTGAATTCTCGTTCGGCTAAAACTCCTCGCGATCGATTTTCCTCGGATAATCTGAATTCTCCCTCGGCTAAAATCAGATTATCACGGATAAACTGAACTTTCTCTCGAGTAACTTCTCACAATTTCTCCCTTATACTTTCAGAGTTCTTTTGGTCGCGCGAGAGGAAGAAAATGAGCCCAGAACTAATTAAAATAGATCGAATCCCCTTTCTCATCAGCGAATAACCGTCATGCGGTTTATTTTAATCGGCTAAAATAGAAACCGCCCTCACACGCGCGTCTTTTCCCTCAGAAACCGCTCTAAACTGCCGTACTTACATTTTTATACAATCTCTCGGCTAAAATGTAATACCGTTACATTTTTATTCACGCGCGCTCGGCTAAAAATGTAAACGGTTACATTTTCTTCATATATCTCGGCTAAAATGTAAACAATTACATTTTATTCAGATCTATCGGCTAAAAATGTAAACGGTTACATTTTATTCACGCTGGTTCGGCTAAAATGTATACGATTACATTTTTATTCGGCTAAAATGTAAACAATTACATTTTTGATAAGTTCCTCGGCTAAAACATGATTTCCCCCGAATAATATTCACCAGCTTGTCTGAAATCCGACCAACTCCCGAAAAATTCGGCCAGCTGAATTTAGCTCGGCTAAATTCCCGAAATTTACGGCCAGCTGATTTTTACCTCGGCTAAAACTTAATCAGTTCAGAAATCACCCGATCTGATCGAATTTCCTCGGCTAAACTCAATTTCCCACGAACACTTGCCTTCTTTCCAATTCTTCTAGGCTAAACTCAATTCTGCCTTAGCCAAATTCCCTCGTTTGGCAGAATTGCGGAACACGGGCGTTACAACTCTCCCCCACTTATGTGAAGATTCGTCCTCGAATCTTTCTTCTTCTTCGGCTTTTCTGATAACTTTGGTTGCTTCTCAAACCACTTAGGAAACTTTTCCTTCATCCGTTCTTCTGGTTCCCAAGTCGTATCTTCTTCCCCTTCGCAATCCCAGACCACTTGGATCATTTTAATCTTCTTTCGACCAGCCTGTTTTACTCTTTTTCCCACAATCCGAACTGGCCTTCCCTCAATAGTCCAATTTTTTTGCAAGTCCGGCGGTGGATCCGCAGTTACTCTTTCCCCATGAGTCACGCACTTCCTTAGCAGTGAAACGTGAAAAACATTATGGAATGCTTCCAACACTTGTGGCAATTCCAACTTATAAGCCACTGCTCCGATCCTTTCCAAAATCTTATACGGTCCCATGTACCTTGGTTTCAGTTTCCCAGATAACACAGCTCGGTCTTTACCCTTGTTGATAACCATCTTGACGTAGACCAGATCCCCTACTTGGAATTCCAATTCCTTCCGGCGTTTATCAGCATAACTCTTTTGCCGATTCTGAGCTTCTTTCATCTTAAGCTTCAATACTCTGATTCTCTCGGTCGTTTCTTCCACAAAGTCTCGACCAAATATACTGCGCTCCCCCACTTGGGTCCAACATAGCGGTGTACGACACGGCCGTCCATACAACGCTTCAAACGGTGACATCCCAATACTAGCGTGATAGCTATTATTATAGGAAAACTCCGCCAAAGGCAAGTAATCCTTCCATCTACCGCCCCAATCCAGAACACAAGCTCGCAACAAATCCTCAAGTGTCCTGATTGTCCTCTCGGACTGTCCATCTGTCTGCGGATGATAGGCTGTACTCATGTGAATTCTTGTCCCAAAACGTTTCTGAAGTTCTTTCCAGAAAGCCGATGCAAAACGCGAGTCACGATCAGACACTATACTTGCCGGCACTCCATGCAACTTAACGATCTGCTCCACATATAACTTTGCTAATCCCTCAGCCTTGTCTTGTTTGTTGATTGCAAGGAAATGAGCAGACTTAGTCAATCTATCGACTATGACCCAAATCGAATCCATGTTGCCACACTTTGGCAATCCTGTCACAAAATCCATTGTGATCATGTCCCATTTCCATTCTGGATTCGGTAAACTTTGCAACAGCCCACTCAGAACCTGATGTTCAATCTTCACCATCTGACAAGTCTGACAACCAGCAACCCACTTAGCCACATCCCGTTTCAGCCCAACCCAATGGTAGTACCGTTTCAGATCTCGATACATCTTGGTCGATCCCGGGTGAATCGCAAACTTAGAATGGTGAGCTTCCTTAAGAATTTCTTCCCTGAGTTCCTTGTCATTTGGAACACACACACGGCCATTAACCAAAATCGTCCCATTGTTTGAAGTCTGATACTCCGTATTATCATTCTTCGCCGACTTCATGAGAATCTCATCTTTCTGCTAAGCCAACCGTACACGGCTTAGCAAATCCGCCTGATCTGTTGCACCCAAACCCAATGGTTCCACCTCGTTAGTCAAAGCTGCCAAACGTAAAGTCCCCACCATACTGATCAATCCTTCCATATCTTTTTCGGTGGATGCGGCCACTCTCTTCCGACTAAATGCATCCGCAACGAGATTTGCCTTTCCCGGATGGTAGGCAATATCCAAATCATAATCCGCCACAAACTCCATCCACCTACGCTGCCTCATGTTCAACTCCGGCTGAGTGAATATATACTTCAGGATCTTATGATCCGTGAAAACTTGAACTTTCCCACCGTATAAGTAAGATCGCCAAATCTTCAACGCAAACACTACCGCAGCCATCTCCAGATCGTGAGTAGGGTAATTCTGCTCATGCTTTCTCAACTGTCTTGAAGCGTAAGCTATTACTTTCCCTTGCTGCATCAGAACGCATCCCAAGCCCATCCGTGAAGCATCTGTGTAAACCACATAAGGCTGATCCGGTTCAGGCAAAGTTAAAACCGGCGTACTCGTAAGCATTTCCTTCAACTTAGCGAAACACTTCTCACAATCAGCCGACCACACAAACGGTACATCCTTTCCAGTTAGCCGTGTCATTGGCTGAGCCATACTCGCAAATCCCTTAACAAACCGCCGGTAATATCCAGCTAACCCAAGGAAACTTCTTATTTCCGAGGCATTCACAGGTCTAGGCCAATCTGTGATTGCCTTAATCTTTTCTGGATCTACGGATACTCCCTTATCCGAGACCACATGCCCCAAAAATCCGATCTCCCTTTGCCAGAAGCTGCATTTGCTAAGCTTAGCATACAACTTATGTTCCCTCAGTCTATTCATCACCATCCTGAGGTGATCCACGTGATCTTCCCGTTTCTTTGAGTAGACCAGAATGTCATCTATGAAGATGATCACGAACTCATCCAAGCAATCTCTGAAAACGTTGTTCATGAGCTTCATGAAAGCCGCAGGTGCGTTCATCAATCCAAATGGCATGACAACGAACTCAAAGTGGCCGTACCTTGTCCACCGGCCGCTTTGGCTAAGCCAAAATTACATCCTGGTTCCTTGCAGAACTCGCACTTCCCAATCATATCCGGATTCACAAAGCAATTTGTTGCTCCGGAATCAAACAGAACATGGGTTGCCACACCACCCATGGCAAGGGTCCCTACACATTCATCTAGAATGCTCAGACTAACGCAACACGCAACATAATTTTACACGGAAATTTTTTTAACAGAACCTAGCCATCTGCAATGACGAGATCAGAAAATTCTAAGTTAGCCGGCAAACTAACTTAGGCAACCATACATAAAAATCAGACTTACCGCGAGACAAGGTGCTGGAAGGATGGTATTCCCACTAACCCACTTATGCTAGACTATGTCCTAGAACCGACCGCGCTCTGATACCAACTTGTAAGACCCTAATCCGATTTTTATAAATTTAGCCAACACTTAACAATTTTAGCCGGATTAGAATATACCAGATTTTTAATTTTTTTGCACGTTCTAGTTCATTCAGACTTAGTCATTTCCGAGCATAAATAGATTAATACAGAAAACTTGAATTAAAACAGATTACTTGAATTAATACACACGAGGTTGTAGCACATTTGTTAAGTTTGCATATAAGCTACTACAAAATGTAAACTAGACCGAATCTACCCAATACAACCATCCATCCGTTCCAGCATTTGTCCCGCGAACTGATCAACCATCATATGTAACATCTCGGCTACAATCAGAACCTGCATCCAAAAGGAGGCATAAGCAACAGAAATGCTTAGTGAGAACGGTCATCCCGTATCACTTAGCCAAAGCATGAATCGCAACAAGAATAAACCAGAATCAATCAGATGCTTATCAGAAACCAGAACCTAGCCGAGTGATTATATACCATTACCGGCTAAATCTCAGTCTAGATCGCCAATAATGTACATAATCCCACGGATAGCCAACAGAACATGAATAAACGATAAACATCGTATTCATCAGACAAACAGAATACCATCTACTCAAGAAACGATCAGACTTAAGGCCACGGTCACGAACTCACCTTCGTTTCCTTCGGATTCGGATCGAACAGAAAAATCCCTTCTCTCGGCTAGAATCCCTTCCTCGGACCAGAAATAAATTCTCGTTCGGCTAAAACTCCTCGCGATCGATTTTCCTCGAATACACTGAATTCTCGTTCGGCTAAAACTCCTCGCGATCGATTTTCCTCGGATAATCTGAATTCTCGTTCGGCTAAAACTCCTCGCGATCGATTTTCCTCGGATAATCTGAATTCTCCCTGGCTAAAATCAGATTATCACGGATAAACTGAACTTTCTCTCGAGTAACTTCTCACAATTTCTCCCTTATACTTTTAGAGTTCTTTTGGTCGCGCGAGAGGAAGAAAATGAGCCCAGAACTAATTAAAATAGATCGAATCCCCTTTCTCATCAGCGAATAACCGTCATGCGGTTTATTTTAATCGGCTAAAATAGAAACCGCCCTCACACGCGCGCCTTTTCCCTCAGAAACCGCTCTAAACTGCCGTACTTACATTTTTATACAATCTCTCGGCTAAAATGTAATACCGTTACATTTTTATTCACGCGCGCTCGGCTAAAAATGTAAACAGTTACATTTTTTTCATATATCTCGGCTAAAATGTAAACAGTTATATTTTATTCAGATCTATCGGCTAAAAATGTAAACGGTTACATTTTATTCACGCTGGTTCGGCTAAAATGTATACGATTACATTTTTATTCGGCTAAAATGTAAACAATTACATTTTTGATAAGTTCCTCGGCTAAAACATGATTTCCCCCGAATAATATTCACCAGCTTGTCTGAAATCCGACCAACTCCCGAAAAATTCGGCCAGCTGAATTTAGCTCGGCTAAATTCCCGAAATTTACGGCCAGCTGAATTTTACCTCGGCTAAAACTTAATCAGTTCAGAAATCACCCGATCTGATCGAATTTCCTCGGCTAAACTCAATTTCCCACGAACACTTGCCTTCTTTCCAATTCTTTTAGGCTAAACTCAATTCTGCCTTAGCCAAATTCTCTCGTTTAGCAGAATTGCGGAACACGGGCGTTACAGAGAGGGCGTGTGAAAGCGGGACCAATCAAGCTGCAACTATGTTTTCACCCTTTTAACCATGCGATTAAATGAGAACTATTGACTAATAATTGCTTCCCAATAAATGCTTATTGGAATAAATTAAGGTGATTTGTTCCGAAAATTGTAGTAATTCATTAGGGCAACTCTAACAAAACCCTTTATTTTAGGGGAACAAAACTTTAAAATAAAGTTTTAATGGGAGATTGCTCCAACAATAAAACCTTAAATCCATCTTTAAAAATATTTGTAATTTGCACAATGGTCCTTAACATTAATAAAAACTAATAATAAATATTAAACTTTTTAAAATAAATATGAAACACACTTTAAAATATTACACAAACACAACACACAATATTACATGATAATATAAATTACATATATAATAATAAAATACATACATAGACTCAAATAATAAAGTTATATATAAAATACCAAATTACTTAAGCATTATATCCATAATGATCCCATATATGATCGATCAATGCATTTCTAAGTGAAAAATGATCCTCCTTATTTTTTATTTTTTTTTATTACGAGCTAAAACTTGCTGAAATCGAGCATTTTTATTTACCGCCAACTCAACAGTTATCTCTGGTGCAGGTCTTGCATCTCTAATCGGTGCGTTAATATCACGCTCATCTTCGATTATCATGTTATGCATTATAATGCACGCTGTCGTTATATAATGCAAGTCTTCTTTCTTCCAAAAACGTGTTGATCCTGCTACGATAGCGAACTTGGATTGTAGGACTCCAAACATACGTTCAACGTCTTTTCAACATGCTTCTTGTCTTGCTGCAAACAATTGTTTCTTTGGACCTTGGGGATCACTAACTCTTTGGTTTCATCAAGTGCACAAATCCTTGATTTCTTAAAAGAAAGTGCATCAAGTAGGGATAAGAACTATGAGTTGCAACAATTACGTATGCAAAATCAATATAGAAAGTTAGCCCTAAAGAACGAGAACATGAAGATAAGATATTGCTAACAAATTTAAATTCTCTCGATGATAATGATGCACGTGCGTTTATTCGAGCTGAAAAAGCAAGAATCATACAAAAAAGATGTCAAGAACAACAACAACAACAACAACCTCCAGTTGCTCAAAATCCTTATGGATAATATTTTAATTGTCTTGGAGGTTCCGGATCGGATTTACCGGAATACTAGTATTTTGGTCCGACTTGTAATATATGTAATATTTATGTGTTTGTGTAATTTGCTTTAATTTGTCTTCATGTAATTTGTTTTTAATTTGCTTTAGTTTGTCTTCATGTAATTTGTCTTAAATTTGCTTTGATTTGTGTTCTTGTAATTTGTATTGGATTTGCTTTAATTTTTGTTAAGTTTACTTAAGTTTGTTTTAATTTTTGTTAATGTATTCATTTTGTGTAAAATTTGTTTTTTTAATGTTATGTAATATATCTTTAATATTAATAACTTGTGAATTTTATTTTAAGGTACTTAAGCTATCTTAAACTAAATATAGTACAATTATTTGTGACAATTATAATTCTATGGACTAAATTTGAAAATATAAAATAGTTTTAAGGGATTATTAAAAACCTTAAAATATAAGGGAATAAAGATTTGTTGGAGTTGGAAAAACCTTATAATATAAGGGAATAAAGGCTTGTTGGAGTTGCTCTTAATTAGGGAAGGAAAAAAATTGTTTTCTTGGTAGTATTTCATGTAAGCTCTTAGGCCTGGGCATTCAGGTCCACGGTTCGGGTTTGGATCGGGTTTTCGGTTCTCGGTTATCCGAAGTTAAAGATGATAGGAACCGAATAGGATCCGGAAAAATTTCGGTTCGGTTTGGGTCTTGTCGGGTTCAGTTCGGTTTTAGTAATTTTAGAGAAACCCGATATGAAACCGAAATTATGTTTCGGGTCGATTCGGTTCGGGTTTGGACCAAAAAACCCAAATTACCCGAGAACCAAAGATTTTTGGTTCGGTTTATTTTAATAATTGTATCCAAAAACCCGATTTACCCGATTAAGCTCGAAAAACCAAAAAAAAAAAGAAGACAAAAATTCAACATTATGCAAAAACCAAAGAAGGATCATACAACTTAACAACTTAACCGAGTCTGCTTTGAAAACACAAAGACAAGTCACAACATAGATCATAATATCATATTCATTCTCTCATTGTATCATCAGTTCATCACTCATCACTCTCATTCCTCTTGTGAAGCTTTGACACTTTCTCCTTAGACAAAGATGATGCAGGCTGCAAGACAAATGTGAACACGATAACTTTTTCACATAATCACATAATATTCACATAATCAATCAAGCAATCACAGACTACTCTAAATTTTTGCAAGAAAAAATATATTTCACTAAGAAGTTTTGCAGCAAGACATATCAAACTTAACAAACCTGATATGCATGTACAAAATTCTTGCAGCAAAGATAATCTCAAGGAAGAGTAAAAGAGTTTTAGAAGGTAAACAAACCTGATACGCAGGAGACTCTTCATTTCAGTTTTGAAAGATGTCTTGAGATTCAAAATCTGAAAAGAATTGAAAAAAAGAAAGTTATAAACATAAAACTTAAAAGCACAATTCTAAAGAGATTTCAAAGAACAAAATTTACCTCTCTGGAGTTTATCTTGCAATTCAATATCAGCAAGCAATTATTCTTTAGTAACCACTCCTCTTTCATTTAATCGAACTTCACACTTCAACCATTGTTCTGTGCACATTAGCACTTCAATCACGTAGTGAGTCAAACAACTCCGATGTGGGTCTAAGATTCTACCACTAGTGCTAAAGGCAGACTCTGATGCAACAGAAAACACCTGCATTGCAAGCACATTCCTAGCCATTTGGGATAAAACAGGGAACTTATAACTGTTAAGCTTCCACCATCCCAAGACATCATATTCTGTTCCAAACATGTTTTTCTTTGGAGTTTCACATTTCTCCTTCAAATATATATCCAACTCCGAGCTTGCATCTTCACATCCTAATTCATCTACTATCTCTTTGTACACAAAATCCATTCTTTCATATCCACTCTCAAAATCTAAATCCATTTTCTCAAACACAGTACCTGTACCATGTTCTTGTGACTCTTGAGTCTCTTGACCACTATGAGACTCAGTTCCTGCGGATTTAGATAATATCTCAGTTCTGGTCACACTGCTGTTATACTCCTCAAACAGTTTCTTCATTACCGTCATGACAGATTGAGAAAAGTCTTTACATTCAGGACTATCTTTTCCATAAAGCCTCTAAAAGCAAAGTGTAGCAAACTTTATCTTGTTACTTGGGTCTAAGATACTAGCTATGATCAAAAGCCTATTGATTTCCTTCAACCCATCCCAATACTTATCAAATTTGTCTCTCATAGCTATGGCCTTTGCCCTCAATACTTCATCAGGCTCGTTACTCAGCTTAATCAAATTTCTTTCAATAGTTACAATTTCATTGTAGCACTTGTAGGAGTTGACTGAAGAAGATGCTGAAACAACTAGTGTAGAATTGTAAAATATGACCAGAAATCTCACTAACCTTGAAACTGAATCCCAATCATATTTTGTTGCAGGTCCAACTCTTTTTTTTCTCTCCACTTTTTCTTGAAAGTAACCGTTATACAGCTTATCTTCTGCTTCCGTTCTATCAAAACCTGACCTGAACTTAAGAGCTCTTGTAAGCATGAGGTAAGGTGAATTCCATCTGGTTTTGCAGTCCAAAGATAAACTTCCTCTTGTCATCTTTGTTGATTCCACTCTTAGGTTGAATGCCTTCAGTCTGTTTGTAGAAGCTCTCACATACTGAACACCATTACGGATCGCAGACACACTTTTTTCAACTTCATGTAACCCATCTTTGACAACTAAATTAATCATATGAGCAGCACATCGCAAATGCATGTATTCACCTCCTAAAACCAATGCATTTATTACCTACTGAGTTGAATGTCTCCTTGGAGCAGAAGTGTTGACAGTGGCATTGTCAACCGTGATTGTGAATACCTTTTTTATTCCCCAATCAGCCAAACACTCAAATAGTAGACCCCTTATGATCTGCGATGTTCTTAAAGCCTATGATCAACTTCTTTAGATGCCACTTTGCATCAATAAAGTGTGCCGTGATAACCATGTAGCTAGCTCTTGTTATGGGAGCAACCCAAATATCTGTTGTAAGAGAAACCCTTTGATTATTAGCACCCAGCACTTTCCTATTTTTTCCTATAAGCTCGTATGTGTTAATTGTTATTACGCATTATCCATCGGCAATGTAAAATACGGAAAAAAATTCCAACTCTTTTTGAGTCTTGAAACCGCCGTCATTTGTTAAGAAACTAATGTTATCACTATCAGTTGTATTTTTCGTTCATAAGATATGTAGTCACTTTTGTTATAAACTTATACTCCCTCCGTTCTATTAAGATGAAAAATTAAGTTTTGCACACACTTTAAAAGCAAAGTTACAATACTAAATATAATCTCATTAGAATGTTGTAATTTCAAAATAGTTTTAATTTTTCTATGTAATTATTTTTAATTAGTATGGGTAAAATAGGTAAATTAACTAAATTTTTACATTAAAAACATAAAACTTCTATCTTTGTAAAACAAATAAAAAACTCAAAATTTCCATCTTAATTGAACAGAGAGAGTACTATATATTGTTTGACATTGAACTTTAGCATCCCAAATATTTGAGAGCATGAATGGGTTTGCATGATTTTTACGTTTTCAAAAAATTCAATCGAGTACATACTATTCATAATAAAAACACATAAACTGATAAAACGTAAAAACTAACAAATAATGTCTCAATTCATCCCGCGCGTTTTAGGTTTATAACTAAATTACATAAATCTTCATTAGTCTACTAAATTGTAACTTTTTGTTATTGTGTTCTTTTATAGTTCTGTTTTTAGTATTATGGATTGTTATATAATCATAATAATCAAGATAAGATAGCCCATCCTTACAATTACTCCCTGCGATTACTCTTTATATTTACTGTCTATGATTATTCTCATTCATTGTATAGAATATTAACTTTCTTTTATTAATCTTGTAGAACTTGTATATAAAAACTTCATGTAATCATTTTCAAATTCAATACAATTTGCATATTCAGTATTTTTTTTTTTGTCAAATCATATTCAGTATTTATTCATTCAGTTTATTAATTTTCTCATTCAATAACTCTGCTATTTCATGATTCAATTATTTCGCTATTCTGCTGTCCAAGTGACATATTAGTGAAGTATGAGCAATGATATGCTTGAAGTGTAATAAACCGAGAAATTAATTAACCGGGTTTGCAAGAAAATAATTTCTTTCAATATTCCGATGAAAAGATGACAAATTTCTCTAGAACACTATTTATGTTGATCTGACGCCAACATGTAATTTTTTTTTCTCATTTGCCTAATGTGTAGAAACAATAAGTATTGTGTTTTTATAAAACCACAACATCTAAATTTTAAGCGCGACCAAATGGAAACATATATAGAAAGAAACGACCAAATGGAAACATATATATATATATATATATATATAATCAAATGCTATCAAGAATTTACCGATTAAATACTTTGATTTAAAAATAAAGAAAGAAACGACTTTTGATTACCATCTCATATTCTTTTGATTCCATTACATATCATGTTTACTAAAAGTAGTTAATTTTGTTTCCATGTACGTTTGACATCCATGTACGTTTGACATCTAAAAGAAGTTAATTTTGTTTTAGACTTTGTTTCTTCATTATCTCCTACTAAGCACTTCATCATACATTCACGAAAGGCATTATTGTCTAACTCAAACTAATCGCAAAAACTCATTTTCAAGATCATCTTATATTGAAATGTTTCCATGAAATCTCATCTTCTTCATGCAAGAACAAAAACTCATTTATAATAAAACATAATTTTTTTAAGGAACCCCTATGGGGTTCTACCATTGGACATAAAAAAATGAAAGTCTCTTAACCTAAGTTTCTTAATCCCCTTTAATATTAAACAAATGGTTAAAAACCCCATGAAAGTCTCTTGCAATAATCTCTTAGGACGCTACAAAGGAAGGCATACACAGAGCATGAAAAGACACGAACAACCATTTGATTCTGCAAATCTTCTTTTGTCACGTCTTATCGAACTCCAATAATATTCAACTTATATCATCCCAAGTATTATTAGTTTGGTTCTACGTACCAATAGAGGCCATTTATGAATTATGAAGATTTATACACCGGAAGTCTTCTTAACTAGTAAAAGATCACCAAAAAAGTAGTACTATATTTCAGTTAATTCATAATCGGTCTTGGATTTGAATCCGCTTGTAAGGGAAAAACAAACTAAATTTCTAAGACATGATCGTTCTTGTATAATTTAATCAATTTATGCATACACGAATAATTTATAGATATAAATCTTTGAAATTATAGGATAAATTAACGAGTTTCTTCTTGATCATAACGTGAACTAGTCTTGAATAGGGCTAAGAGAACGCATGAATCAAACAAAACATGTGACTTGTCTAATAGTGTATGTATAGAAAACATACTACTACATATTTAATTATGTAAAGAATTACATATTTATTTAATACAATATAAAATACTTTAGCTTGCCAAATAAAGGATTAGGAAGAAGAAGAAAAAGGCATGTAGCTTTTAAATAACTCGTGCATGTTCGTCATTGACTGACAAATACTATAATAGTTTGTAACTAAACGTACGTAGTTGATTGAAACATCTTACTGATATGACTTATTGCTAATTAGGGCTACTTGAAATCACAGGCTGAGGCGGTGGCAGCGGCGGAGGAGGTCGCTTTCGCTTCTTCTTTTCATAGCTGATCCCACGCGCTTTAGCCTGCGAGTCACGCACTTCCCTTAGGTAGAGTCGAACGGCTCGTGCACCAAAAGGGTTCGTCTCTGGTGAACCACCGTTCTCTTCAAAAGCGGCTCGAAGACGGCCAATGAGTGCGTCGAGACTGCCCCACGCTTGTCGAAGTGGACATGCACATGGTGCTGGTGGGTTTGGATGTCCGAAGAACGGACATAGTTGTGTGTGAACCTGGAGAGTCGTACGAGATCAAATAGGAGCATTTTCAAGAATCGTAATTTATTAGATTATAATGATTGAGTTAACAATTTGTACATATACAATACAACCATCATAAGAAGAATGGTAGAATATATATCATTTGTTTATAATGATTGAGATAACATTTTTGCATATATACAACCATCATTGGAAAAATCATAGAATATATGTAGATCATCACATTTGTTTGTCTATAATTAATGATAAGAGTCTTGAATAAATACTATTAATTAACCATCATACTCCAATATAAGTTGTCGGTGATTAATGAAAATATATGAAAGATATGAAACCTAAGTAAGATCAAATAACCGTAGACCAGTAAGATCAGATCGTTGTAAGAATAATAATACCATCTACAAATATCTATAAGAATCTAATTTAACTAGAATACAAATATTTTGTAGGTCAAAGAAACTTAAATTAGACATAGAGATGTATATATAGGGTTTCATTTAGATCTATATCTTCAAGGGAAAAAATACTATACATACATTTTTTTTTGGTCAAGGAAAACAAAATATTTGTATGAATATATATATATATATATATATAATATACCTTGGTCTTGCCGAATTGGTCGAGGTACCTGAGGAATTCAAGAACATGAGCACCACTGCAACGGGAGAGATAAAGTGGCGGACGGTGGTTGCGTAGATACTGTCCAAAAGTGTTCCAATCTCTTCTCTTCTGATTCTCGTACCTACTCAGCTGGTTCGTCGCCGAGCCGCCTGAGGAAGACGACGAGGAGGAGGAAGTAGTGGTAGTGGTGGCGGCTGCAGCGGCGATCATAAGGTTTGTGTTATGTGATATGTTTGTTGTACCCATAAAGCCATGGATAGGATCCATAATATCAAGATCTGATAGTTTTTTGTTTTTTGTTTTTTGTTTTTTGTTTTTTGACTCTTGCTGGTTTTGTTTTTAGGTTATGATGAAGATGAGAGAATCTTGAGTTGATAAGGGAAGAAGATGGTGGAGTGACAAAAATAAGTTGAGAGGGTATCGTGGTCATTACAATAAAGAGTGGGTTGAATGTAGTCATCATGATATAAATTAATATTTTTTCATTTAATCTTTTGCGTGACTATTAACAGTGGAATAAATAATAATGCAAGCTTGTATTTGACTAGAGAGATTTAGTTAAACACTATTACACTACTAGATAGTAATATAATATTACATATATCTCTTAAATCATTATTGTTGTGTGCAAGACTTTGAATAGTTTTGGCGGATGAAGAAGATTAAATGGGTATATGGTTGGTGTGATTAATGCATACTGAATGCAGTTAAAATGTTAAATAGTACGACAAATGCATTCTCTCCTTCTCTTTTTTAATAAGATATGTAGAATTTTCAACTTAAATATTTAAGTCTTTATCAAAATATATCCGTACAATGTTTTTATTATTCCCTCTATTTTACAAAAAATATCGTTTTAAAGATTTATTTTTGTTTCATAATTTTCAATGCATAATTTTAAATAAAAATCAAAATGTAAAAAGAGAAAAAATGTTTAATGTATTAATAAAAGATAATATGTGTCAAATGTGTCAAAATAACTCTTTTTATGAAACAGAGAAAATATTTATTAACATTAGTTATCAAATAGAGGTATCTACGCATTTATGTATCCATTTCGAACTTTCAAAAAACAGACTATTTGGCAAAGAGATTTGGATTCCTTCGTATTGTAACCGTTCGCTAAAGTTAATATAAGTTTGATGTTGCACAAAATAAAAAAGGTATATACGCAACCATGCATTCAACAAAAATATCGTAGATGAAACCGAATGAGTATAAGACAAACAATAGACAATGTCGTCGCGTATTTTTGGTGGTTTAAAGCTAGAAAAAAAATTGTGGCCTTTATATTTGAAGTAAAAATATTAATATTAAATATTATTATATTTACTAGTAAAATTACTCTATCATTATTATATTTTTTGTTCAAAATTTGATTTCATACTTAAAAACAATGTTTTAAAATTAATTATGTCACGATTTTTTGTGGTTTGTCAAACAAATAGAATTATGAAAGACATTAACAGACATTATTTAACAAATGTTATCACGATTCACGAAATATATAAGAACCATACACAGATAATTTTAGTAATATTTTAAGTGAAATATATGCATTTGTAACACAAATTACTAGAATGCGAACAATGGTTTTAGATTTGAGAAAAATACAAAAAGTATTGAATATAAATAAAATAACTAAGATAAATATTTTTGTTGCAAACAAAAAAAACAACAACTAAGATGAATATATAAGAAAAAGGTAGCTCAAAATATTAATAATAATCGAATTTAAAAATAACAAGAATAATCAATGTAATTAAAATAAGTTTAAAATATTAAATGTCAATAATATTAAGGTGGAGATGTAAATTAGATCTATTGCTTTTTTGAAAAGAAAGATACACATGAAATGATTTTATAATGCAATTACATTCAAACAAGATTAGAATTGTGGCATTCCAATTATGATATTTTAGTGTCGCATAAATTCAATGTTTTACTAGCTTTAAGGGAAGACGGGGTCTGACAATAGATGTTTAAATTTGGAAAATATTATTGACATGAATTCACATGGAAAATATTCACCATTCGAAGTCACGCCACTAGAGACCATCACTCCTTACTCTTTAGTTATTTACTTTTTAAAACAGAAAAAATACATAACGAAGATGAAGTTTGTTTTCAATTGACGAAGATAATATTTTTGTTAATTATCACCAAACGAAGAAGAGTTTATATATAGAAAGACTCAAATCGATAATCATTGGAATATTGAAACTAAAGATTTATGAAACAAAAACCAACGTCAACAACACCTATTCTAAATTTCTCATCATTATCATTTCGTTGTTTCTGAACAACAAATTTTGATTCGGCCACTTCCTTCGTATTTTGGACCGGAGAAGAAGGAACCGCCCTATGTACCGTAGGAGTCATGTCCCTATTCTCTTACGTCTACGTATATATATTTTTTCTTCAATTTTAGAATCCGGATTTGAATATATATGTATCCTGGTTTTTAAACTTGAGTATTCATATTTGAAATATACAATGTTTTCACATATATATAACATTGTTTTTTGCTCTCATTTTTTTAGATTTAAACAAACGGTTAAAACTTTATAGGTTTCACATGTAAATAAGAATATAAATAAATTAACATATAAAAATGATAATTCACTACCAATTGTATTGAGTTAAAACTATGAAACTTAACATCACATCGAAATTCGAGCAGACGATGACCCAATCTGAAACAAAATTGACATGATCGAACGAACCGACTAGAAATTGATCATAATGAAATTATATCTTCTAGCAAGTTCATATTGAATAAAAAGAGACTAAAGTAACATATGTGGGAAAATTACATTTTCTTCTTTAAAGTAGATGTAAGTAAATGATATTACTCTCGACTGTAAAATTACTCGGTAGAATACATAATAAGAAAATTATTTTACTCTGATATGAGTTACCGGTCACAACCATAAAATTAATTAAGAATGTCAATTAAGGCTAAAGTTTGGAGTCCAGACCTAAAAATTATCAGGATCGGACTTATATATATAAACCTAAAAATATAGGATTTTTCGGGTTTACCGCGGCCAGGTTTGGGCTGGCCTAAAAATCTCAGATATAAACACTTTGATTGATTTAGATGTTTTGTTTAAAGATTTATAACTTTTTAAAATATTGAATATTTTCTATATATTTTTTATTGATCGAAAACCCTAATTTCTTAATTGTGCCTTACTATAAATCTCAGAATCTACATTTAGTATTAGTGTGCATGTTTTGAACAAATATAGAAATTGTCTTCTATCAAGATATATTGAAATATTGATTTGTACATGCACTTGGTTGGATAAATTTATTTTTCGTGATCTATGTAACATTACCATTCATTCATATTCTTAAAATCATTATCTATAAAATTTTAGTGATATTTTTATACGATTTATACATGTCAAAACTTAATAAAAGAGAATACAAAATATAAATGGTCATAAAACATTAAATATATTTAAAATTTGCATTGAAATATGAAAACACTTTATATTTTAAAACAAACTAAAAACTCTAAAACACTATATATTATGAAATAGATGGAGTATCATTGTAACAAGCTTTGATAAAATAAAAAAATAATAATAACAAAGTTGTGTTTTCTCCTCTTTAGCATTACATGAAATTGAATTAGTGGTAGCAAAAGCAGCATGAATTACGTTAGTGTTGTTAGTTATCATGCTAAAAACTTTTATTGACACGTTAGTTTGTTTGTACGCATATGAAACTCTTATTTTTGCTGTAAATTTAGCAGCCAGCTAACACAAGTCTACAGTAACTTATAGTTAAATGAGAAGATGGAATCAAATCTACAAATCTAGTGATCAACACTTTTATAGATTATCAATTTAGAGGAGAATAGGGTGGGGAGAAGGGAATATAGTGACGATAATATATTTGGTTCTTTGGTATGAGTGGACAACACCTGGAATGAAAAGACGAGAATACCCCTGAAAGAAGTTAGCGGCAAGGGGTAACTTGTGGCAGAGGTACAAAACTGGATGGGGACAGAGAGGGAAAAAGAGGAGCAGTGGAGTGTGTTTGAATGGTTTCTTAATAAAGAAGGAGAAAGGAAAGGTTGAGTCAATCAATCAATCTCACTGTTGATTTCATGTCAAAGTGGACCATGTGATTTTTTTTTTTTTTTTAACTTGTGTTTTTCTTTTTTTGGCTCTTTTCTATCTTCTACAAAATACAAAATACAAAATAGACGTATGTTTTTTTAGCTTTAAATCTAATCTATATACCTATATGACAAGGCCATTGTTAGTGGAAATCTACTATACATTCATTAAACTCTATTGAAATGTTTATTATCTTTACTTACAAGGTGAAGTTATAAGCGGAAAAAAAGAAGAAGATGAAGTTATCTTCTTATTATATAAAATTAGATTTTTTGGCAAGAGCGTGACACGTAGGATAATGTTTAATCATGAAATTATAATATCTGTCACGATTAATTTAGATCTTGATATGTATCAATTTAATTAAAAAAATTAAAATAAATATTAAAAAATTAAACTAAAAAAGACAATGTTAAAAAAAGAAAAAACAAAAATAAATAAAGAAAACTTATAATAAAGTAAAGTGACAAAAAAAAACTTAAAAATTTATTTTAATCTTAAAAGTGACAACCACAACCAAAATTAAAAAAATAAAAATTATAAATATATACTCTAAATTTTAAACTCTAAATTTAAAAGGAAAATTATTAATATACGACCAAACTTAAAAATTTATAATTTTTTCCATTATAACAAAAGAAAATATAAAAAGGAAAATTATTAATATCTTACTATATAAAACACAATGTTAAAATTCTAATTTTTCACCTCTATATAAACCATAATTTAATAGTATGTCAATTATACAACAAAAAATTATAAGTTTACTTGACCAAATATTTTCTTTAGATTTAGTAACGCAATTTCCAATAAAATAAATATATACCTTATGTAATTGACATACTATTATACCTTTTTAGCTATAAAAAAAAAAAAAAATTAAAAAATGATGGGATCAGCTGACCCCTGCTCCTTCATTGCCTCCGCCATTGCTCTTAAACCATTCTAAATTTTGATTTCTAGAGTTCCATGTATTGTTTCATATATAGCTAGTATAACCAAAAGACCATGACAATGTTGCCTGGCGGCTTGCGTTATTACCATTTAAAGTATCTACAGTAGTTGTCAACCATAACTGAAATCACATTAACCAATCAGGATTAAAAAAATTTGATTTTGCCTTCTGTAAATATTTTTATCTTTTTTTTAAAAAAACTTAGAACAACTAAAATGTATTGATATAATTGTAGAGACACATAAGCTATCTTCCAATTCATTCTAATTTTATTTTATTTTAGAAGATATTTGATATAGTTATACTTTATACTGGTTGAATGAAGTTAAGATCATTAGAATGTTGAATGAAATAACTACTTTATCCCAATCAAACAATTTCGCTACTGTTGACCTGACTTTCACGAACTTCTAAAAGATGAGGTTTATTTGTAATTAGACTTGTAGTTGATGCCATTAATGGCAATGAAATGATGCTTCTCTTTATGCTACATTTGGTGGTGGGGCTATATCTTTATCTTATAGCAAACATAAAAGCAGAAAAATTCCATTAGATATGTAATTTTAATTATTTGTTTATTGTGATAATTGCTCAGTGTACTTATTATTGTGGAGCAAGAAGGCAAACATAGTTTGCTTACGATAATTGAGTAATTAACGGAAAAGTTATCTGGACACAAACAGTTTATTTAACCATTCAACTTTTTCCGTACAATGATTAACTTATGCTGTTCTTACTTTTGGGAACCAATCCAAGATTTCTTACAATTATTCAAGAATATTAAATATACTCTCAAGATTTGATACCATTTAACTATAAATTTAAATAAAATATTGTATAAACACTCTTTACATTCTCCCTTTCGTCCAAAACCATATATACAAAAACACAGAGACTCCTTTTTTAAGTTCGAATTATAAACATATTGTTTTAGCTTTTTTTTCTTTTTTTTTTAAACACAGAATATGGTATTTTGGTTTTGGTTGAGAATTACAGAAAGATAGTTTCAATGGTTGAAAAACTTTTATCACACAACACAATGAAGGAGAGAGATAACCCCATCGAGTTGTACCTGCTATATATCAGACACGGTACAGTTTAATGATCTGATCGATCTTGGCGCGACAAACCGGACATCCCCATTTCTTGGATTTGATCTCGGTCAAGCAAGACATGCATCCGGCGACATGTCCACACGGGACACAAACTGCTTCAGATGGAGCGTCGAGACATATCGCACACTGTCCAGAACTCCCGTCTTCTGTCTTTTCACCATCTGTTGAAGCTGGTAGAGAAGGAGACGGGACCTCGACAGGTGTTGAATCGATTGATGGGTAATGAATCGGACCTTCCTCTACGGTTTCTATAACATCGTCAGTCAATGGAGGAGCTGATGGTGAAGGTTCTTGGACAATAACACTTTCATGGCTATTGAGACCTGACGTGCTTGCCTTTCCCGAGGGAGGAGGAGGTGCAGTGGATGACCTCGGACCGGTTGAGGAACTTGCTTGACTGATGGAATGGTGACTGATATTTGGTGTGACACTCATAGCAGAATGAAGTGGTGGCGCAGATGGTGCTGTTTGGAGAAAGACCGGGGGATGCATTGGCTGTATATATTATTCAAAGAGAGTTTCATTATATAAAACAAAGAAGGAAGAAGTGAAACAATAAATCTCAATAAATCCAATGGCTATTGTTTTTGACATTACCTGTGGAATTCCTTTGCATGCATCACAAAACCACTTAAGCTGTTGTCCGTCACCTTCAATCGATGGTGCGAGTTTAAGACGTGTTTCTGTAAGAAAAGGAGACATATTCACATGTTTCTACTTCACTGAAACATAATTTCTATGATGCAAGATACAGGTAAAACAGAGACACCGATTTAAATACTTTCTTGGCAAATTTAAACATGGAGGTAGAACATTTCTGATATGAACTAAGGATGGTTGTTAGCAACTAAACAGTGTAGACTTACGCCTAACTACTTGAGGCCCACGTCTCCCGTGGGAGGCGCAGGCCCTTCGTCTTTGCCTCCTGCGGCTTGAGACTATCCACCAGAATAAAATTCAATCATCATCCACAAAACTTAGAGGTTGCATGTCAACAACATATAAAAGTGGCAGGAAATTACTTGCGGAGTTATCAACAATCATTACTGAAGTATCAGACTGCTTCGCTTTTGGTTCCTCCAAGTTTGCTTTCCACAAGGGCATCACCGTGCGTGGCTGTGCGTCCTGATTACATCATACCAGTTTATAAAGCAAATAAACCAAATATGCAAGACTTGAACACAGTGAAAGTGAAACATCGTGACTTTGTTCTCTAAGTTATTATCTAATGATAATCGTACCTGCAGACTAGCGTACACAACCAGCTCCAACTTGAAAGGCTTTGTGGGGTTTCTTGAACCAGTTGGTACGATGACTACCCATCTGATAATCATAAGTTTTATAGAAGATTATTAGCCAGTTGCATAAGGAAAATGTTTTCCTCAGAATTTAGGAAAAGAAACGAGTGTTATGTGCACACTAACAGAGTAAGCTGCAAGTATAACCGAACAAACACAGATAAAAAAGACAGATAAGGTTAAGTTTAATGGATACTCACACTCTTCTTGAAAGAAGCTGAGGAGCAAATAAATCAAGAAAGGTAGGGCCATAAAATTCACGCATCCAGCCAGAGAACAAGCAGATGTGACTCTACAGAATCCACACAACAAAAAAAAAAAATCTTACTCCACAAAGTAATCATATCTTTCACAAGTCAGTTACAACAAATGATCTAAAACGGTATCACAAACATACCTCAATTGCACGTACGACATTGCTGAACCCTTTGACTCTAGCGACCTCCAGTGGTGTCTGACAATCATCATTGAGAACAAGTGGATTTGCTGCCAAAAATTGGTATATACCATATGAGATAAGTAGATATCGAGCTCACACACATCAAGTTGTAGATATCGAGCTCACACACATCAAGTTGTAGATAAAAATCACGATAAGTAGATATCGAGCTCACACACATCAAGTTGTAAGAGAGGAAAAACACTTACCACCGTGAGAAAGAAGTAGCTTAACGGTGTTCTCGAGACCTCTTTTCGCAGCATGGTGCAGAGGAGTCCCGGCATGGCGAGCTGATGTCGATAAGAGAAGGAAAAGAAAAGTGACATCACATCTCTAAATCACATCTCTAAGATCCCAGTAAGGTTTAGAAAGCATCATGGAGCCTCTTAACAGAATCAACAAGGTCTCAAACACCAAGCACAGTCACAGGTTACATATAAATGACTTATCACAGAAATCATGTCACCGGATCATAACTTGGGATTGTGTCAGCTACTCAAGTTTAGAGACGAAAGCTCTAAAAAGGGGAAGATTTTTGAATTACCGGGACGATAAGCATTAACATTGGAGCCGAGCTCGATCAAAGTTTTGGCGACATCATATAGCTCCGAGTTCATGCAAGCCAAGATCAAAGGTGTTTTCCCTTCTCTATCTATCCACTGAATCCCAAAAAACACAAATCAAAATCACGGGAAACAAAAAAACGATCTGCGTCTCCGTAAAACCCTAATTTCGAGAAATTCAAACAGTACCAATCAACCAAAATTTGATAAAATTGAGAAGAACCTCGAGGTCTGCACCCTCACGACGAAGAACTCGAATCCCTTCCGAGTTACCGTAACTCACTTGCTGAAACAGTAATTCCCCTTTCGATTGCTGTTGCCCCATTTTTCTTCACCGATCAAACCAACCAAAATCGAGAGAAATTATGACGAAAAGAGGAACAATTTATACACAACACACAAGAACGAGCTCTCGTTTCTGGAGAGTGGAATCGATCGAGAAATTTTTCTCGGGAAGATTGAAAATTTGTATCAAAAAAAGGCGAAACGATAAGAGAAAAAAAATTAATCACACAGAGATATTTTGTTTTTCCTTAGCAAAGAAGAGTCAAGGTCAATGTAGGGGAAGACTTTGTAAATACACGTTTCGATAGAGTTTGCTAGATTTAGTGATATACTCCCTACATTATACACATTTTCAACTTTGTATCTGCTGATTATTTTTTAACTTTTTTTTTTCCATGTCAAATTGTCAATTTAGGTGGCATGGAAACACAGTATTCGTTAACTTCTTCTCCGATTCGTAATCTCTGATTAGTTTACTCCGATCAAGCGAAAAGATCAATGAAAACTCTAAGGTCTCTTGCGAGATGTACACTCGTTGTTGAGCTCTTTGTTTATCTCTATCTCCTTTCATTTTGTTCTCGAATGTTCAGGCTTACGCTTTGGCTAAAAATGCATTGTTGTCCTCTAATGGAGGTTAACGCTCAAATTTTAGCTCTTTGTCCAAAAAGGGTTGCATGGAAACACCGTATGAGGCCTGTTTTTCATTTCTCACACGGGGAAATGCAAGACAACATGCTTCTACTAATTTGAATGTTGGAGAGGCTTCGGAAAACAACTTATCATCATGTTTTTCAAAACTTTACGCTTTTATTTATTTGGACAGGAAATTTGCCTCATAGCTCACGAAAAACCACCGAAATAGCTACTTAAGAGTATCACTAATGGTGAACCCCAAGACTATGTGCAATGGTATGTTGAACAAATATATTCAACAGTTGAAACCATTGTAATCAAAAAGAAAAATATGGATCAATCTACGTGGATTCACACTAGTTGAAAAAATCAAATCGTTGTTTTAGAGATGGACTTGACAAATGTCAGCATTTTATTGGATCAATTTTTTTATTAAAAATATAAGAAAATAACTAAATTTTGATTGGTTGTTGAGATTTCATTTGTTTTTTTTTTCACCCTTATCTTTTAAACTCAATTATTTGATGATAAATCAACATATTTATATTTTATTTTTATACTAAAATTCATCATTTTTTAAACTCTATAAATAGAGACTTGTTTTATTTCATTTGGATAAAAAAAAATCTCATATTTTATGAGATGGATCCCAATAATAATCCTTCAAACACCCAAAATCCTTCTAATTATCCTTTTAACTACTCAAATCCCAATAATTACCAATTTCAATCTTCCAATCAATCGCAAAATATATCAAATTATGGTTTTCCACCAAATTTCTTCATACTGTCACCCATTCCAAACTATCCTCCATATTATGGATCGATGATGCCATACCCATCTCAACCACCCCCTAATTCGTTTACTCCAACAGACAACGAAGTTGTTTCAAATGTTGGAGCAAATGAATTTCCCAAATTTTCTACACAGATGGCTCTTGGTAGTATGAGTGGTGCTAATGAAGCCAATCTGAATGCAGAAGGAACAACTCATGCTCGGCGAAAAAATTCTAAATGGACCACCGATCAAAATTTGGTGTTATTGGGTGGATTAAATATGGAACAGACAGCGTTCTTGGGAGAAACAAAAAAAGTGAAGCTTTTTGGGGTAAAATTGCTGATTATTATAATGAGCATTGCTCTTTTCATCATCCACGCGATGGAGATTCGTGCAGAAATCATTACAACTACATAAACAAAATATTGAGCAAGTGGATTGGTGCTTATGATAGTGCTAAGTGTATGCAACAAAGCGGGTGGTCTGAGAATGATGTGTTAGCAAAAGCGCATGAATTATATTCAGGTGATAAAAATGCTCAATTCAATTTAATTTCAGAATGGCATGTTGTCCGTGATCAACCACGTTATGCTAGTCAGGTAGGAGGAAATACGGGCTCTGAAAGCAGTGGATCTAAGAGATCCCGTGAAAGTGATGGAAGTGGTTCCAGCTCTGTAGGATCTATTGCTCGTCCAATGGAAAGGGATGCAACAAAAAAAAGGTAAAAAAAAAGCAAAGGCGAATCTATGGAAGTGATCAAAGAAGAATGGAATGAATACAAACAATTGAAAGAGAAAGAGTTGGAGCGATTGGAGAAAATAGTCGTGCAACAAGAGGAGGCTAATCAACTGATGAAAGAAAAAACTCAAGCTAAGAAGATGAAAATGTTCATGAAATTAAGTGAGAAAGAACATCTTGATGATCGAAGCAAAGAGTTGTAGGATAAGTTGAGCCACGATCTGTTTGGAAACTAATAATTTGTGTTTTGTTGTTTTAGTCTTTATTATTATATGTCGTTATCTGCTTTTATCATGTGTGTTGTTTTCTCCTTTAATCATGTTTGTTGTTTTCTATTTTAATAATGTTTGTTGTTTTATGCTTTAATAATTTATGCCACTATCTACTTTAATAATTTTTGTTGTTTTCTGCTTTGTTTGGAATCCGATGCTTTCAATCAATCTATTTTAATAATGTTTGTTGTTTTCTGTTTTGTTTGGAATCAGTTGCTTTCAATCAATCTCTTTTAATAATTTTTTGTTATTTTTAGCTTTGTTTTGGAATCCGATGCTTTCGACAAATCTCTTTTAAATGGAGATTCATTCTTCATTTCATGTACCGAAACCACCAAATCTCATACTAAAAAAAAACCATCAATGGATCCATCTAAATTTCCTTTTTATATAGAAGCTTATAAAAAGCAGTCTGAAATTGAAGAGAGGTATATCATCAACCGGTTTAGGGAGCGTCGAAACAAAATAGAAGAAGACTATGCACCTCGTAGCAAAAGAAAATATTTCAAGAGGGATCATGTAGCAGCAAACCAGAGATTGATTGATGACTACTTTGCCAATCAACCTACATATGACGATGCAATGTTTCGAAGGCGATTTCGAATGCGAAAACATGTTTTCCTTCGGATTGTTGGGGACCTATCAAGCATCGACAACTACTTTACACAACGAGTTGACGCGGCCAATAAAGAAGGTATATCTCCATTAGCAAAATGTACAACAGCAATGCGAATGTTAGCATACGGTGTGACGGCAGATGCGGTCGATGAATACATCAAAATAGGAGGTACTACAGCGTTGGAGTGCTTGCGAAGATTCTATAAAGGAGTTATACAATTGTATGAGCAAGTGTATCTAAGAGCTCCAAGTGAAGATGACTTGCAAAGAATTATGCATGTAAGTGAAATGCGGGGATTCCCAGGGATGATAGGGAGTATTGATTGTATGCATTGGGAATAGAAAAATTGTCCTACAGCGTGGGAATGTCAATTTACTCGAGGAGATAAAGGGACCACCACTGTTATTCTTGAAGCAGTTGCATCTCATGATCTATGGATTTGGCATGCATTTTTTGGATGTCCAGGCACATTAAATGATATTAATGTTCTAGACCGTTCACTAGTTTTTGATGATGTTGAAAATAGAAATACTCCAAGGGTAAAGTTCTTCGTGAACCAGCGTCCATATGATATGGCATACTATCTAGCAGATGGTATTTATCCTTCTTATCCAACTTTCGTCAAATCAATTAGGCTTCCTCAGAGTGAACCAAACAAGTTATTTGTAAAACATCAGGAAGGATGTCGGAAGGACATCGAAAGTGCATTTGGAGTGTTGCAAGCTCGATTTAAAATCATTCGTGAACCAGCTCGCATGTGGGACATAACCGATTTGGCTATCATCATGAGAACATGTATCATATTGCATAATATGATTGTCGAGGATGAACGAGATACATATACTCAACATTGGACCGATTATGATCAATCTGAGGCAAGTGGGTCTAGTACACCGCAACCATTCTCAACTGAGGTGCTACATGTATTTGCAAATCATGTACGTGCTATATCCGAATTGCGTGATTCAAATATACATCACGAATTGCAAGCATATCTAGTCAAACACTGATAAAGGATATTTGTCAATTCCTCAATGCTTATCGTTATAGCATAAGAGGTGTCAAATCCAAAGGGATTAGATTAAGCCACTAAAAATACACGAAACTCCTTAATCTAAGCTAAATAAAGAGGGTTTTTGCTAATTGTCTAATGAAATTAAATGCATCAATACTCAATTCTATCGAATGACCAATAATTTAAGCAATTGACACAATTCAAACAAGCTAAGACAATAAACTAAACAAGAGACTTAATTGAACTTAAAACAATATAAAAAGGCGAATCTTAGGGTGAGGCAATTGATTTTGGGTGATCTAAAACTAATCCATGACGCCAATACACTCAACCAATGCTAATCCTTAGGTTTAGACAACTAATCAAGACTAATCCACTTCCATGACATTAATCACCTGCTAATTACCCAATTAAGAACAAACTTCCATTTGTAATTAAGCAATCATCAAGCATTGAACACAAGGTCTAACAACCAATAAACACCTTGGACAACTATTTCCATAGGCCAAGAGTGTAAATTCCTAAATAAGTTCATTGGGGAATTTCATCGAACACATTCCAGGCGAGAAATTTCATATGATCTAAATCAACTTGATCAAGGCTAATCTAGCTTTAGGAACACTTATTAAGGAAGGAAATCAAACAATCTAAACCCATAACATCATGGATCAACCCCAAATCACCCTAATCCATCTCACCCAAAGACCCTAAGAGACTACTCACTAGTCATGTTAATCCCAACAAGACCCATGTTAAGTTTGCTAAGATTCATGATTAGGAGAATGCAAGAAAGAAAGATTAAGATGAAAGAACTAGAAATTGTATTAAAATCAAAGGTAACTCTCTTACAAATCTCAAACTCCTCAAAAGGAAGGTATATTGAAAGAGAAAAACAAGATCCCCTAAAATTAGGTTTTTTTGTATTTAAAGGCAAGAGGGTCGAACCGGGTCAACCCGGGACAAACCGGGTATTGACCCGGTCGAATTAGGTCTTCAACAGGTCCCATCGGTCGGCCACAGCCCGATACCACACATCGATGCACTCTCAGATTTTGCAAAAATTCCATCGGTCACTTGCATCGATGTCTGGCCGACCGATGCCGATCTTGTCGTCGCTTGTGAATTTCCCATCGGTTGGCCACGCACTGATGTCACGCACCGATGCTCTCTCAGATTTCGTAGAACTTCCATCGGTCACTTGCATCGGTGTCTGGCCGACCGATGGACTTCTGCTGTCGCTTCTTCGTTCTACATCGGCCGGCATCGGACCGATGCCTCTGCCCGATACCATATCCCATCGGGTTTTCTTCTTCTTTCGTTTGCCTTCTCCGTTCTATGTAAGCTCCGCTCGGTCTAAGGTCTTCCTCTAAACTCCATCAAGCCTCCAATATCTCCATAGCACCTAAAATGACACACCAATGGACCAAAATATGCAAGACCTAACCTAGGACTCCTAATGCTCTAAAGAGAATGCAAAGCTACAAGAATGTGAAAGAAATGCAATGGAAATGATGTAAAAGCTCTCTAAAACTAATGCAAATTGAGGCTAAACAATGCAGCTATCAAACACATATGGGCAAAATTCGGAATGTTTCGTGATTAAAATATTTTTTAAGTTGTAATGTAAGAGTTTTATGGTTTGTGAGTGTAATATTGTACTAATTAAGTTATGAGTGTTTTTAATAAAAATGTGGGGTAGGGTGTTGAATTTTATTAAACAAAACTATTGTAGTGTATAAAAGTAGAATGTGTGTTGAATGATTAGGTGGAAGAGAGAGAAAATGATGTGGATAAAAAAGTAGGGTGTTGAATGTTGAAACCATTGTAGATAGTCTAAGAGAGGTTCTTATGAATATTTTATGATTAAATTGTGATTAATTTAAAGTTTAGAACCTCTAGAGGAGTTCTTAACTTTTTTATCCTCCAATGGTTGAACCTCATTAGGGGTTCTAAAATTCATTTTTTAAGTATAATTTAATTAGTTTAAAATTATAAACATACTATATTTTATAAAACCAAAATTATATTGCATTTAATAAAATTTAAAACATACAAAATATAGATATTGAAATCATAATACGTTAAGTTGTAATCTTGAGGGGTACCAAATTTGTGCCATATATGCTCAACCAAATCAGCTTTTAATTGTTGATGTATTTTTCTATCCCGAACTTGATTTCGAATGCCGATCATATTGCTGAGATTTGTAGGCATATATGTAGAATATGTAATATCCACTTCTGAAGTTCTGCTTCCTTCTCCTTGTTCGAATTCTGATATATCAAACTGAGTGTATCCATCTCGTTCGTTTTCTACTATCATATTGTGTAGTATGATACATGCTCTCATAATCTTTCCTATTTTTACCTTATCCCATATAAGAGCTGGATTTTTGACAATGGCAAACCGAGCTTGCAAGACTCCAATAGCACGCTCGACATCTTTACGGACAACTTTTTGATATGTTACAAATAAGGATGCTTTCGGACCTTGAGGAATTGGAATAGATTGGATAAAGGATGCTTGTGGACGGTATACAAGTAGAGTAAGAGAATAATATTTTCGTCATTTACACGCTAAAAAATTAAAAAAATAATAATTAAATGCTAAAATTGTAAATAAAATTTAAATAAGTGTTAATCTATCCAAACATGTCTAATTTAATTCATCAATAAATCGAGGGGCTTTGTTTTTTTTTTAAATCCCTTTTCTTTTTGCCAAAACTTAAATTTCCTTTGTAGACCATCATCGTGTCGTTTGCCAAATTGATACCACCGTCAGAGAGCTCATCATCTCCGCCGCCGAAATCGTCACCGCCGGTTCGTTTTACCTACTCCGTAAACTTTTTCATGGATTTTTCCTATCTTCCGAACCGAGATCCTCTTTAGTCTTTACTGCTTCAACGAATTTACTTTTTTTTTTTTTGTTATTTGTGTGATTTTGGTTTCTGTGTATTGTTTAAAAACGAAAGAAGGTTTTTATTCTACGGGAAGATTGATTCTTCTGTTTTGGATGATTTCTCAGTGAAACAAAGAGGTCTCTTCTTCTTCCTCAGGCGGATTTTGAGTCCTCGACAATGGAATCGGTATCTGGCGTATGACAATTTTTTTTTACCAAAAACCAATGCAGACTCGACACCTGTCTTAAGAACCTCATTAAGAACCGCTTCTAAAAATCCTTCCCTAAAGATTGGTTCTTAAGGAAATTGGGCTTTTTCATTTATTTTTGACTCATTAATACTTAAGAACTCCACTTATGAACCTCCCTTGAACCTCCATTGGACCTGCTCTAAGTTTCAATTTTTTTTTGTAGATAATTGCACCTGCGTTCACTTTTTAAAAGTTTTCTTACGTTTCTTACGTTTTTTGCATTTTCTGTTTTTGTTGTTGTTATCTTTTTCTGTGTCAAATGACAATTTTGTCTCTGTTTCCTATTGGTCCGTGTACTGTATACCGTTGATTCACGCACTATTATACATGTGTACGACTGGAAAATCAACGCGTGTACAATACAAAAAATGTTAGTTTCTCAATTAAGTTCAAAAAGTGCTAAAAACTTTATAAATATTTAAAAAGTAACTAAACAGTCAAAAATCCTATTTTTTTTACTTGAACCATAATTAATGCCAGTTTTATTTGATAGAGTATATGAAAATGAGAATAAAAAAGTATATATTTTTAGGTCTAAGTGTTTTGATATTTATCTTTAATTAAAATATTTAATATTTATATACGATATTTGTGTTGATTTAAACATTTTATTTTAATATAACTTAGATGTTTAATGTTTCATTACATATTATTATTTATTAATTTATATAAACGTTTATATTTTATATTTTTTAGGTAATCGTTTCACATTCCACATTTTAAAACGTTTTGTGTCCAGTTTATCTATGTTTCGTTTTTTCATGCAACCTAGATGTCAACTAACAAAGAGAAACCAAGAGGTGGTAGTGAGCTGGTTTTCTCTCGTTGGAAGAATTGCCTTGTTGGTCCAGGTCATGAATTGATTCTCCGTGGGAGCGGAATTACCAACACAATTTCTTGGCCATGTGAAATGTAATTGGACGACCTCATGCCTCTCGAAAGATTAGTCTGGACCATTAAAAGCTTGAGATTACTCTCGAATCCGCAATGAATAAAATTAAAAAAAAGCTAACAAAGAGATGGACAAACGAAAGAATTCAATTTTATGATTGTATATGCTAGTGATCAAACTAAAATCATTTCAATCGTGCTCAAAAATTCATCATCTTCTTATGATCTTATTCCTATCTATCTATGAATCACTATGCAAAAGTCGATCCTAGACCCGTAACGAGGTATTGATCGATCATGATATCAATTTTATAGTGAAGGTTAACCCACACACTCGAAATTTGATATAAATACTAGATGGTGAAAGTTATAAGGCCCAATGGATCAGATCCAACTTTATCATATTGGACCTCTCATTAAAAATTTTGATTCAGCTTTCAAAATTTCTCTCTACTTCTCTCTCTCGTCTTCACTGGAAAAAAACAAAAAACCAGAAGAGAGAGAATTGAAGAACCGTTCTGATCAGAGAGAGTAGGCGAATCCGAACTCCGGATGCGGGATTCGACGGCGGGAAAACCTTAGCCTCCTCTCCAAATGGCGGAGAGATTCTTCCCGACGAAACCAAGCTCCGGCGGCGGGAATCACCGGCGGGATAACCTCACTCTCCTCTCCGGCCCGATTCCATCGTATACTTCTTCCGAAAGCTTTTTTCCCCCTAATTTTTTGTATCCTATCTCTCACTTATTGTTGTCTCTACTACAGAGGCAAAACCTCTCTGCTTTTCCAGTTTGCTCTCAGTGTGGCGACTGCTTCTGAAAGCAATCACGTCGTCTTCATCTGTCACCGGAAAAGAATCGAAGCCAATCCTCCGTTTCTCTCTCAGGTACCCTTTTCGCATTCTATTGGATTTTGTTTTGGGGGTTTTTGATGAAATCTAGACTCAATTTTTTTCTCAGGGAATCGACGCCTCCTCCAATGTATTCAATAGAATTCAGATGAAGTAAGAAACTACCAATTTTGAGCTTAGATTAAGTAGCGAGAATGATTCAATATAAACATTGGCCTAATTGAAGGTATGTGGATGATGATGAAGGAATCAGAAAATACTTTGCTGCATTTCATCTCCATCTCGATCTTCCAGCTGCAGTTGTAATCGATGATTTCGATGATTACTTCACCCAATTGTAAGCGATTATGGTGAAAACATGCTTTACTTTGGGTCAAGTAACCCACATTCTTGCTTGTTTTTCACTGACTTGAGTTCTTCGATTAGGAACTCCAAGGGGACTCTAATGAATTCCTGGGATAGAGACATGGCGATGGTCCGGACTCTTGCTCTATGCCACAATGCTATAGTCCATGCCAAGTGAGTTTAACTCTATTTCCAGTAAAAATGGTGAATTGTTTTTGAAGAAACTTACGTGTGCTTTGAAACGGTGTATGTTTCAGCAAGAAAGCCGCTTGTGAACTTGTCTTATCCGAGACCAATCCTGGAGACTCCCCGAGGTCGTTGTTCATCTACAAACGATGGATCCCGACGATCTTTACAATTAAAGGTTTTGTTTTTCTTCTTCTTTTGATTCATATAAGAAACATTACAACATTTTGCAACGGTTAGTTTGTAAAATCCATTTAATGGGATGAAGGTCATGGTGATGGATCGTTTCTCTTGAGAAGTAATGGTATATCCGAGAAAAGCGCCAAGTACTCGATCGCGCTGCAATATCTTATCTTGGAGGAGATTGTTGATGGATAGTTTAACTGAGAAGAGTACTTCCATTCTTTTGAGACAGTATGAATAACTTTTGCAATATCGTATTTGCATTAATATTAAATTGTCTTTCGTGGCTCAGTTTTTAAAATATTAAAATCAATTATAATTGGGGATTAGGTCTTTCTCGCTGGTTACTTGGGCTGGTTTACTCTCTCTCTCTCTCTCTCTCTCCATAGCTCTCCCTCTCTCGCTCTCGTACGTGTTCTGAGTTTATATATTGGTAGGTTTTGATTTTTATTTGCAAAGTTATTTAATCACAACTCCTCTATGGAGTGTAGAAGCCTTCCGGAGGATTTGATAGAGGAGATACTCTCTAGGGTTCCAGCTAAATCTCTGGCACGATTGCAATCAACATCGAAACGATGGAACGCTCTATCGAAATCTGAGAGATTTGCTAAAAAACACTCAGCTAATGGACCAAAGGAGGAGTCTCTGAGTATCATGTTGATTGATTCTAGGGTTTGGTTACTAAGGATCAATCTCGATGGAATTCGCAACAACGTTGCTCCATCTGTTGAGGTAGCAGCTCAATTCGACTTTAAAGATCCCCTTTCCAGTTTTTCACAAGTCGATATAAGTGACGTCTTTCATTGCATGTATGGGTGACAACTAGTACGGAGCCAGTCATGTCATGGATCAAGTTCCTAACAGTGGAAGATAGATCAAGGTCGTTTTCTAGTGGGTTGAGTTTCTTGGCCGACGAGCAGAACAATGCTGTAATGTGTTGCAATGATCTTTGGCCCCCCTGCTACAAAATCTTACACATTGTTTTAGAGAATAAACACATACGACATGAGGTTTGTCCTGGTGGAGATTTTCGAAGCGGATCATATCACCGAGTTCTTCTCAATTATGTACCAAGTTTGGCTAAAATCTAACAAGGAACACTACAAGGAAAGCGCTAAGCATGTGATTTGCAATGGTCTCTTTTCCTTGTTCTATGTTTGGTTTTTTCCAAGGATTTAACTTTCACTAGAGTCTACATCCCGAGTGCTACGAGCCTCAGATTTATGGGTTTCATTTATGATATATCTATTTAGATTTCATATCGGTGGTTACATTTGGTGATACTATTTTCTATAAGGAGTTAGAGAGAGACCTAAAACAATTTTGCGTACAAAAACATCTTCCTTGCGTATGGGTTACTGCAAGAGTGAATATTCTAGATGAACATAGTTTACAAAATTATAATCAACGAATAGATTGAAAACCATACGTTTGACCCAAGACAACAAAATTCTACAGTGAGCAGAAGAATCAAGTGGCTATAACCCATATATATATTCACGTTTACATATCAACTCTTTTATTCAATCTCAAACTGGGATATACCAATTTTATTATACTAGAGAGAATAAATTATTTGTCAAATGCCTATAACCCACATTTTTATTGTTACTTTATTTTTGAAGGATATTGAATGAATAAAATCTTACGAATCTAAACGTTCTCTCGTTAAATTTAGGTTTGCACCACACAAGATCTTATAATATAATCGCTTGATGTTTTTCCTAGTAATTGCGATTAGAATCCAAAAAAAGATAGGAAGTTGTACAAACTACGTTGTCCTAGCAATTACAATCCTATTTCAAATACTTTTCATATATTTGCATAAGGCACTACAATAGTAACATTTTTGTTTCAAAGTCTCTTTTCAATAAAAACACCTCAGATTCTCCCATTCGATCTCTATAACTGATAAAACTATAATAATAGCTTACTCACATGGTTAGACTTCAGAATCTGGTTCCTTCTCGTTGCTTTGCTCAGTTACTGAAGGATCGGACGGTGGTTCGGATGGTGGTGGAGGAGCAATAGGTGAATCAGAAGCCGTTGGATTTGATGATGATGAAGAATTTGGACTATACCACTTAAGCAACCTATCTTTATTTTTAGTCCACCAGTCTTCTGCTTGATGCTCATCAAATCTCTTTTTACTACAAAAAAAAAGAAATAAGAAGAGTTTCACAACACATTCCTACAAAATCCATAGAGAAAAGTGAGGAAGTTACCTAAACCTAACTCGCCGGAAGATCTTGTGGCCATTCATGTCTACCGCAAAAGTCACATAAACACCAGGTTCAAACTGTTCTTTACTTTCCTTTCCACCTGTTCTTGATGATAAAGATTCTGTTGGTACTGGCCTCGATGAATTCGATGTCTCGGCTATACTTGAGTTTGATGATACTTGTTCATCAATCTTTTGATCTTGTGTGTTTGAAGAAGGAGATGTTTCTTGTTGTTCAAGTCTCGAAGTTGTAAGTAAAGTTGTTTCTGATACTTCGTTTGTATTTAGATAGGCTTCAGCTTGAGAGTTAATGGATTCAAAAGCTTCACTCTCTGATACTTCAGGAGGTAATTTATCCTTCAATCCTTTCAACTAAAAATAGAAAAAAAATTATATGATATACATTGCGAAAAAATGTTTCTTTTGAGCATAAGAAAATGGAGCAAACCTGTTCTGCAACAGATTTTAGTGCCTCTGTTGCTGCTTTATGCTTAGAAGATTGTTTTGCAGCTAATTCAGAAGCTTCTTTAGCTGCTTTCTGAAATCTTTGGATCTCTGTTCCTTGATTATTGCATCTCTGTTTCAAATTCTTAACCTAAAAGTTGAGTAAAAAATGAGTTAGATTCATTATACTATTCGGTGACTGAAAACAAAGGACACAAAATAAAGATACCTGACTCTGCAATTTTGTCATTTCTTGGTTCATAACTTCGTTAGTCTTCTTCAAACTATCGACAACGCTTCTCGAAAATCCAGAAGTTCGTGGAGGGCTCGATCTTCTTGCATAAGGCGAAGAAGATCTTGCAGGTGAAGGCGAGGAGGATCTTGCAGGTGGAGGCGGTCCAGCTAGTTGACGCGGTGGAACAGCAGCAGGACCAACAGGTTTGAAAGCATTTTGAATCGCGCTAAGCGAACTCGGGAATGCAATGTCTTTAAGTTGTTGGAGAGATGGAACTTGTGAAGCACGTACATTAGAAGAATCAGGTCTAAATCCAGACCTTGATGACTTGCCTGGCTCTGTAATTGCGGACAAGAGAACTTTCGATGGCCTTGTTGTATCTTTATATTCTCTTACCGACCCATCTATTGACCGTCCAGGAGTTGCAATATTAGTCCTGTTTCCATTAGAGATATAACCAGACTCCGCGGCTTTAAGTTTGCTGTAACACGCATCGCATACACGATGCGGTTTCCCTGGAGTTGGAGCTAATGCTGCCTTCAAAGCTTTCTTTGAACTACAAGCATGGCAATGGACTAAACCACAATTATAACAATTGTGTCTCTTCCGGGTAAATCCAAATGCTTGGCGACATCCGGAGCAGATTGATTGATCTGCTCCGGATACCCACTTATGAATACATATACTCGATGTGAAGTTTGAGCCGCAAGATAAGCTTTTTACATGCCGGTCTCTCAAGGCTTCAACCAAAGTTGGTGTTCTTCTATCATCTGTATCTCCATGTCCTAATCTCCCATTAGCACCTTTCCCCCATGTGAAGACTTCACTTCTAGATGTCAAAACCGCGACATGGTGATCCCCACAAGCGATTTCTTCCACGAATTCCCCGACTAGCCGATCTTGCACCAAGAAAGGTAGTTTACCATCAGAGATTGAGTTACCTAGTTGACCATGTGAAGTCCCACCCATAGTGAAAACATGTCCTGAGGTTGTGAGTGCGACGGTAAATGTATGTCCACAAGCAATTTGATGAAAGTTGTAGTCAATAAGTGAAGAGACACAAGTTGGAAGCAAGTAGGTCTCTTTGTTTCCATGTCCTAATCTGTTTTTGTCACCATCACCCCAAGTAAACAACTTCCTAGATGACATACTCGTACCCGTTTGACCCATAACCTCGACAATCGCCGTGGTATGCCAAACGCTACAAGCAACTTTCACCGTTTTCAGACCGTTTAACGATTGTACTTCTTTAGGATACGAAACGCTTTCTCTGTTTCCATGTCCCAAAACGCCAAACGCACCATCACCAAAAGTGAATAGCTTCCCATTTGCAGTCGCTAAAGCCGAATGCCACGTGCCACAAGCAACAGAAAGCACCTGAAGACCTTCTAAAGGACCAGAGACTCTTTTTGGTATCCAATGGCTAATATCACTACCATGTCCTAAAAGCCCAACATTGTGGATTCCATCTCCCCATGAAAACAAGTCCCCAGAGGTAGAAACAACACAAGTGTGATACTCTCCACAAGCAACAAAGTCTATGTTGGTTAAAGCAAGAAACTCAACGAGTTTCGGACGACTAATGTCAACTTGAATACCATGTCCAAGCCTACCTCCAGCTTCTTCCCCCCATGTAAAGACTTCTCCTTGTCTTGTCACAAGCGCGATGTGCCTTACGCCGCAAACAATCTGGTGAACATCAAGAACAACGTTTGATTCCAAGGGTCTTGGAGTTAACACATCTGTTTTCACTGTTTCTTTGCTAACTGTCCCATCTGGCAATATCCCTTCGCTCCAAACCTCACCCCAAACGTAAACATCACCTAATGATTCGATATCATCTGGACCAGATCCTCCACTTGAACAACTTGGTGTGCTTGAGACACTAATCCGAAAACCATCAGTACTTGGTCTTAACATGTTTCCACGTTCATATCCAACATCTGAGCCACCGAAATTGCTTGGAGAATTGTTGTGATAGCCTAAATCAATCGAAGTTCTACCTCTTGGAATATTGTTTGGGACTACGTCTATTGACTGACGACCAGTGGAGTAGGAATCACTGTCATGTATCTGAAAAAAAAACAAAAGAATTAATGCATATAGCCTCAAATCTAGTTGTAAGTATAGACTTGGTCCAGAGCTAAAGAACACACCTCAGGGATCTCACTTCTTGCGCGTCTATTACGACTTTTTTCAATTAAAGACTTAAGGCCAGCAAACCAAACCTCTGTCTCAGCTTTGTCTTTACAAATCTGTCATAAAGATTAATAAATATGTGAATTTCAATTTTATAATCCAAGTTAAAGAAAGCTAAAGTTGTAATCTTTATACTAACCAGGTCAAGAGATCTTTCTCTGTTATTATATAGAAGTGAAAATGATAAGTGATCCTTCTCTGGACGTAAAAATCTCTTAAAAACGGCCTGTTCATCAAAAGTTGTTAGAACGTTATATACTTGCTAAGAAATGTCCCAACTTCCATTGCGGGACATTCTAGTAGAAACCACAAAAGACTTTGAGTAGTAAGAGATTCAGTAGTAATCAGGTTAATAAACTCACAGTTCTTTGTCCAGGGACGACTCGAGAAACCTCAGATAACTTCAAGCCTTTTTCTTCTCCACGCGAAAACCAAATCAATGTTTTTTCATCCTATCATCAACATTAATATATGGTTAGCATAACCTATAAAATAAACAACGAACACATTGCATATATATATTTGTTCACAAGTAGAATACCGGAGAAAGCCTGAATGCGCGGAATTTAGGTTTCCCTTTTCGACTGTACTTGACTAATTGAGTTCCCTTTTTCAAAATGATAAGTGCCTACAATCAAATTGGGAAGTGAATTATAAAGAGTGTGAATAAGCCAAACAAAAATTACATACTTCATGAGGGGTCCAATTCAAGAATGGACACATATAGCATTCTTTATCCAAATCAAGAAAATTCTCTTCATTAAACCTAAAGTTGAAAATTACACATAATCTTGGTTGGTCTTTTATTTATCATTTTATTCAAGACCATGAACAAAATGATAATCGCATGATCTCGAAAAGATAGATTCAACAATGTTTTCAATGTATAACGTTTTATGGGTAATATATAAGAGAGTAAAGAAAAAAAACTAAGGAAAGAAACAAACTTGGTCGATGTCACGCTCGTGATAGACATAACTAGCAGGATCTGCCATTCCATCTGAGAAACCCGAGAGAAGAACGCCGGATAAACTCAAGAAGTATCAAGTGTTGTAATTCACCTGTCTTCATAGATGCATCTGTCGTCGATTCCTTTCTCCAGCTTGATCCGCAATTCAACTCTCATCCAAATTCTCTCTAGACTATCAAAACGTATCCACGCATCAAAATTTTATTTGAACAATTTTTGTCTGAAATAACGATATGAGGAAATGTGAGAATGGTCTAATGGAAAGATCATGTTTTTTTTTGGGGGAAGATCGCCATTTTAGGAAAAGCTACCATACAATTTGCCTCAGACTTTGGCACTCTTCCCTTCTCTCTTACCACCTTTCTCTGTCTTTTTTTTTTTTACAAAATTATGATTAACATTTATCTTAAAATAGACATTTTAGTTAAGGGTTATTAATGTTACGTGACGTTGTGAGGAAGAAAAATTGTTTAATTGTAATTAGACCGATTAGACCATGTTCAATGTAAGTTTTTATTTGCAACATCCACTAAATATGTTTTACGACAATTACCAATCGTAAAATACCTTTTAAGCTACATATATTGAAATCGAACTAGAAAAACGTACTGACAAATTGATTTTAAGTTATAAAACTGTGTTCGGCGCGAAAGAAACAACATCATAGAATGTAGTAATTTGTAATTCGAACGATGCAACATATATTTAAAAGTATGTGTAATTTGAATTTTTTGCTTTTACGAGCAATAGCCATAACAGCTGTTTCAACTAAATAGAGAGCTAAGCCATTGTTAAATAAAAACCAAGGTTCAAAAAATCGCTAGGCGCTAGTCGGGCGGCCGAGGTCTGCCTAGCGCCTAATCAATAAATCAGAGATTAATCAGTGATTAATTTTAGGGCTTTTTAATGTATTTTAACATGTTAATCCATTATAATTTAGAATTTAGATATAATATCGTGTTCAATATAAGATAAAACACATGAAAATAAATATCAAATCTAATATATTACAATTTTCACTAAAAATATAAACATAAATTGGACTCATCAAATTTTAGAAATAATTAAATTTTTTATTTAAATTTTTTTTTGGGATAAGCCGATTATTTTCCGTCTAGGCGGCCGCCTATGCGAAAATTAATCGGCCTAAGTGAAGATTAATCGGCTTAGGCGGAAAGTAATCGATCAACCTATTTATTGATCGATTTGGTATAAATCAGAACGGTGACCCGCCGCCTAGCGCCTAAACGGCTAGACGACCGATTTTTAGAACAGGGATAAAAACTAAATAAAGAGCCGTACAAACAGAATAACAGATCGAATAAAATGTATGCCGAAAGTTGGTTTGGTTCATAATAAATGGAAAAAGTTATACTTTAATTTTAGCCAGAATCCAATCTTTACCATCCCGAAGAAGCCAAGACAACCCCACCTTTCTATTCCCTTCTTTATCCCAAAGCAATGGCATTTTAGTAATTTAACAAACAATGAAGGTCTATTATTAATCACCTTCAAGTAAAGTATCAAATTTAGAGGTGGTGACAGATAATGGGAAGCATATTATTAGTCTCTTATTGAAATACAGTAATATCATATTCATATGAAGAGAATACTATACATTAACCTACTTTCCATAATTACAAATCTTAGTAAATCATTCACAATTATCTTACTTCATGATATTTTAGATCCTTCTATATTTAACATTAATCTTTCCTCAACACATTCGTCAACCAAAAACAAAAGTTAAAAAGTTTTTTTTTTTTTTTTTGGTAATGGCTCTTTTGTGCATTAGCAAGAAAAACAATGTGGCGAAACGGGCATGGAAGAGATTCACTAAGAAGATCAGATCCAAATTTATAGACCTCGAGATTGCTGCATCAGTCAGAGATTCGACTTCTCGTCTCCTCCATGTCTTCTCTCACCGTCTCATCGTTCCTTTCAAGACAAGGTACCTTCAAAACACTATCCCTCGAACCCATTTCAACAACGACTATAGTCACAGTCATAGCCACGACCGGAGACAAGGGTCTCAGTTCCTCGAATTCTTCTCTCGTCCTTTTGCCAAAACGAAGTTTATTAGAAGGCATAGTGAGAGTAACTACTGGCAAATCTGCGAATACCAAACCCAACGATGGAGGCAGGGGGAGATCAAGAGCGAGGAGAGAGTTTTGGGACGAAAAAAGGTAAAAGAAGAAGAAGAGGGGCCGCAGGAGATTGTTGATTCGATGGAAGATGCTTGGAAGTGAGTGGTGGCTGCATCGCCGCACCTTAGGGTGGACGAAAGAGCTGACGAGTTCATCTATAAGTTTAGAGAGGAGATGAGAATGGAGAAAGAGAGATATTTTCTTGAGTTCCAAGAAAGGTTAAAACGAAGTGCTTGATCCTATTTAGTATATATTCTTCTTACTTTTTTTTTTAATCTACTTGATGATTGATTCTTTTGTAGCGATTGATGGATTTTTATAATCTTTATGCTCTCCCATTTTCATTTTATTTTTGTTGAAGGTTTATATTTGGCGCTTGTATAGTCTTACGAATGTAGTGAAAGTTGGTCCTCCAAAAAATTCAACTGCATAGATCTAAGTTGAAAAGGAATGCTAAAACCGGAAGAAAACCAGAGAAAATCTTCAATCTGAAACAATGAAAGTTCCAAAAGAAAAAGAAAAAGAGACTTGGATAGCTAGAGATAATGCATAAACTAGTATGATTGAAAATTACTAGACACATGCTTGGTGCTTTCCTTTTGCCTCCTCCAACAAGTGGACCTTATTGGATTTGAGCTAAACTTGGAACATAATTCAGAAGAACTGAGAAAGATGATTGATGTGTTGCGTTTTTAACGCATTCTAACCAATGTTTTGTAGAGTTGTTGAGTCTTTATTGAGTTTTTTAGTCTTTCTTAGAGTCATTTCAGGTCAAAAGGCGTTTTAGGACGGAGTTTGGAGACTGAGGGCGAAAAAACGGTGAAAAGTACAAAAAAAACGAGAGTGCGATTAATTACCTGATAGAACCTAGGGTGAGCAAAATAAATATTCGCAAAGAGATTTGGTTTAGTTGTTTTGTGAACAAATCAAACTTGAACTAAAAGCTGGTTTAGACTTTAGGATTCGCAAAGAGATTTGGAATTCTAGGATTTAGACTAGGGGTGGGCATTTCGGTTTAATTTCGGGTTCGGTTCGGGTTCAGTTTGGTTGATTCGGGTTGAATAAAACTCTAGTCGAATTCAACCGAAATAAGTTTGGTTCGGTTTGTGTTCGGTTTGGGTTTAGTTCGGTTCGGTTGTACTTTGGTTTGGTTTTAGTTCGGTTTTTAAAAAATCAACTTATGAAAACAAGAATCCTAACGAAACGTAAACAAAATGAAGACATAAAAAAAACCATTCCCTAAAAGTTTAAAACTAAACTGAAATTATTACACTTAATCAAAATTAAAAAAATGAAAAAATCAATGGTTTCGTTTCTCCCATGCCACTAAAATGAATCTACAACAAGCCAATAACTTAAATATAAGTTAATTATACAAGTTAATGTTTATTCATCTCTTATATGAGTCATTATAGGCTTACAACATTAATATAAAACTACCACCATATATATTATTATTTTTATTATTATTAATTAACTAATTAACAAAAACACATTGGTTTATCGGTTCGGTTCGGTTTTAAACCGAACCGTTTGGGTTGAGAAAAACTTTAACCAAATGGTTGAGTATTAACTCTGGCTTGGTTTGGATCGGTTTGAGTTTGGTTTGGTTTGGTTCGGTTGGTTTGGTTCGGTTAAAATGCCGACCCCTAATTTAGACTTAGATATTTTTCGCAACGAGAGTTGGTTAATTATATCTTAGTGATTTGAGTTCAAGAACCGCGCTAAATCTGAATCCTGACTAGTTAGTTTATCTGCATTCATTGATTTCCTGAGAAATACCCTGAACCTATCTTTCACCCAATCGACTTACAACACTTTTAATTTATGTATTGCTTTCAATTATATATTTTGGTTTAGCTTAATTCGAATCTATTTAATATATTGTGTGATATCCTGAGTTCTTGTGTTCGATCCCTACATATACTACAACAACTGCTTTAGTACTTATGGGGTATTAATTTGAGCATATCAAATACATGTGGTTCTAATGAACAATTAGGAAGAACACGGACTCCACTATCTACCCAATTAATATGCTAAATGTTGTGGTCAAATATTGAGATGATTCGACGAAAAAACATAGCAGAAATATTCCAATTCAAACTACTGATTTGAATCTAAACAAAATAGTTGTAGATATATGGAAGTCCTCGGAAAAACAAAAACAAAAAAAAGCATAGACAAACTTGAAAATGAAAATATAAAACCAGACACAAGCAAGAAACTCTTAAACCTGCTGAAAGTTCCTAAAGAAACACAAGGGAAAGAGACTTGGATAGATTAGTGTGAAAATTACATATAAGTCACTTGCTCTGTGCGTCCTCCAGCAAGAAAAGTTCTCTTTGATTTGAGCCAAACTTGGAACATAATTCAGAAGAACTAAGCAAGATGATGGTATGCATGTAGAATTTACAGCATGATGATACTCTAGTATGTTTTTGTTTTCTCGCACAATGTCTACGATGTTGTTGGAGCAAACTACTACTATTTTGTTCTGCTCGTCTGCCAAGAAATTCATCCTTTCAGAATAATTATATAGATATCTCTCATAGTTAATGGCTGCCGCTGCTAGGGACTTGTTCCATGATCCGGTACTAGTTAACACCCATACTTGTATATCTGATGGATATGCTTCAAACCCGTAACGAATGACAGTCGTACCTAACAAACAAAGTTGCTCTTCTCTAACCACTGATAAAACCGATATACGATATGGAAAAGGATGAGGAAGAGACAGACTTTGAAACTTCTCTTTTGAAAAATCAAAACTTAGTAAGAAAGTAGCGTGTGGCATCCTTCGTTGATCAGCAACCCAATATGTAATTCCCTTCACGGATATGCCACGGCGATATTCTTTTAAAAACCAATCAGTAGCCACACAAAGAACTCTCCACGAATTAGAGGTGAAGTCATAAATCTCGTACTCATGACGATCAACCCTCAATATTTTGTATTGCTTGCAGGAAGATTTGTTGTCGTAACCGAGAGCATAGTAGTCGGATTTCTTGTAGCTGTCTCTAGGTTTAACCCACTTGGTTTCCCCTAAACATGGATTCCAAACCACGAGTCTATTGTCCTTTGTGGTGCATAGCAATAAGCCGTCGCAGTGAAAGACGTCATGTATATCGATTTGTGAAGAACTAGAAATGGGATTTTTAAGGTAGAATTTAGCTGCTACCTTAACAGATGCAGCAACCTTGTTGTCGTGAATTCCACGGTAATTGATCCTTACTAAGCAAACCCTAGAATCCATCAACGTGATTGATATTCAGAGACTCCTCCTTTGGTGCATTAGCAGAGTGTTTCTTAGTAAAGCTCCCAGATTTCAACAGAGCATTCCATTGTTTCGATGTTGATCGTAATAGTGTTAGAGATTTAGCCGGAACCCTAGAGAGTATATCCTCTACCAATTCCCCCGGAAGGCTTCTACACTCCATAGAGGAGTGTGATGAAATAACTTTGCAAATCAAAAATCTTCAATATGAGAGCGAGAGATGGAAAGCGATGGAGTTTCTTTTTTTTGAGTTTGGAAAAACGAATAGTTTCAGATGGTATTATAAGTTGTTGTAAATTTTATGATATAAGAACCCTTGTTAAAAAAACAATTATGGTATAAAATAAGGGAGTGCTATTGGTTTATGTATTTAGAAGGAGTTTTGATGATTTTAAAAATTAAAGAGTTTCTTGAATTTAAAAAGATTTTCAGATTTTCTTAAATTTTGTCAACGGATTTTGTAGATTATTATAGATTCTTTAACTAGAAGATAATTAGAAACTTTTGCAGAGTTTATCTTCAAGTATTGCATATTTTTTTTTATTGTGTTTGTTATTATCTCAAACACAATAAAAAAAAATAAACACAATACCAAAATTGGTGTGACCAACCTTGAAACCAGACCGAGAGAAGAGCTTACAATTCGCTAAAGTAGTCAGCAAAATCATCGATTACAACTGCAGCAAAGTTTTTCCTCATTCCTTCATTATCATCCAAATACATTCATTTACAATTTTACATGTATCCCAAAAATGTTTTATTGGAATCATTCGCTACTTAATCCAAACTAAGTAAACTAGTTTTTAATTTTGGTACGTAGTTTCTTACACTACAAGAAAACAGGGCTATTTCCGACGGTCAAATCCGTCGGAAATCCGTCGGAAAGGGTCTTTTCCGACGGATTTCCGACGGATTTAAGCTGTCGGTTACAGTTCGTCGGAAATGTGGTTTCCGTCGGAATCCGTCGGAAATTTCCGACGGATTTATGCCGTCGGAACGCCGTCAGACATTTCCGACGGATTTCCGACCGCGTACGTTCCGACGGATATTCGACGGACTTCCGACGGATACTCCGACGGATATTCAGTCGTAAATGCCGTCGGAAATCCGTCGGAAATTTCCGACGGATTTCCGACGGATATATTACCGACGGATACTCCGACGGATATTCAGTCGTAAATCCATCGGAAATCCGTCGGAAATTTCCGACGGATTTCCGACGGATATATTACCGACGGATTTCCGACGGATACTCCGACGGATATTAAGTCGTAAATGCCGTCGGAAATCCGTCGGAAAATTCCGACGGATTTCCGACGGATAAATTTCCGACGGATTTCCGACGGATACTCCGACGGATAAATGCCGTCGGACATCCGACGGTAACTATTTTCGACGGATAATTTGATCGGAAGTTGTCTCGGAAGTCCGTCGGTTCTTCGTCGGAAATAGGTTCCGAAGGATTTACGACAGTAACTATAACGCCCCGACCACCCATACATGTGGGCCCCATGCCTGCTCTCGGCCCGTGGGCCCCATGCCTTATCTCGGCCCGTGGGCCCCACCCTTGTCCGACGACCGGTGCGTTAATCCGGGAGGCTTGTAATACTTGTTTACTGACCCTGCAATCACCACGTGATCTTTCCCCGTGTTTTGTCCTCACTCACACGATACCGCGAATAACTTCCCGGAATGTCACCCATCCTTAGACTACTCCAGCTCAAGCACGCTTAACTCTGGAGTTCTTTCGAGCAAGTGATCGGAAAAGCTAAGTGCACTTTGGTGTCTATAACGCCAAATCAATTCTTATAAGTCTCTCCGCATATACAAGAAATCGAGATGTTACAGTAACTTATTCCGACGGTTTTCCGACAGAATTGGTATTTTGAATTTTATGTAATTATTTATTTTTTGGAAATTTATATATTAAAATTATAGAAATTTGAAATATAAATTAAAAATAGAAATAATAAATATATAAATTCATTAAACAAAATAAAAAAAGTCATTACACATTAAAATAAAGTGTTCAAAAAAAAGCATTAAAAGCAAATATTTAAACGGTTGGAGAATCTCCGTCGTCGGGATTATTATCCCGAAACAAATGCGGGAAGCATTTTTCCATCATCTTCTCCAAGCAGGAGAGCTTCTTGGTGGTAGTCTTTTGCTCCGTCCGTAGCTCTTCAACCTGCCGGTCACGCTCTTGCACCGTTTGGGTGAGCCTCTCGATTTCTACCCGGTACTCCGAAGGATAACGAGGAAGCGAGGAAGAAGATTCCTGGGTCGGAAGGGTGCCTAACCCAGCGAATCGACCTTTCACTTGCCGGGTTTGCTGCGAATAATTAAAACCGATAATTAATAAATAACGAAAATTAAAAAAAAATGAAATGAAATTAAAACTTACCTCAAGTACAATCTGGTTTATCTCTTCCCGGGACAAAGCGGTCGAGGACGTCGATCCTTCGAGACTGAGCTGCGATGCTGATAGTTCACGATCCAGCTTCGCCTTCTTGCTCTTCTCGACCACATCCCGCATCCCCAAGTCCTGTATCTGACCGGTTTTCTTGTTGGTGTGTCTATTCTCGATGAGTTGAAGATAATCGGGTTCGGAACCAGATGCTCTCGCCTGTGAAAATTTGTTAAGTTAAATAAATAAAAAAACAGAATTAACAATAAAAAATTTAAATTAAACTTACCATTTCCATCGCTTCCCGTTCGATGGTCTTTGCGCCCGCGTTGTGGATGTAGACCCCTTTCCCGCCTCGTTGGCTAGTGCGGTTCTTCGACTGTTGCTCGGAGGTCTTTTTCGTCGCAGGCCTACTCCAGTACTCACAGAAGCCTCTCCAGACGTCGTCGTCAAGGTCCTTCGGCTTGTCTTTGTTCTGCTTCCACTTCTGTTTCCACTCGTACATGTGCTTCGAGTACGAGTTTGCGGCATACTTGTCGAAGGTTTCAATGACTTTGCGCGTATGATGAGAGTCCCACGTGAACTCTTGCTACAATTTTAAAAAAAAATTTGTTACATATCAAAAAGAAAAATTGACAAAATGAAATTCAAATTAAATAATATATCAATAAATCACGTACCGCGAAAGTCCGGTGCCACACGTCTTTCTCCTCGGTAGGCATTTCCGAATACCTCTCGTACGGTTTGTCCAACATGTTGTGGAGCATCCGTAATATCGCCTTGTTGATCTGAGTCGACAGCTTAAACCTGAAAACATTATGAAAAGATATAAATATGTTAAGTTTAAAAATCTAAATAAATTGAAATAATGTACCAAAAATTTCTTACCAAGTGCCATCCTCAAACTTCGGGTCGAGTCGAATGCAATGGCCCCGGTTAGGCTGCCGGACTAGCTCCTCGATCTCAATGTGGCTCCGAGCAGCGGATTGCTGGGAATCTGGGATGTGAGTTCCCGAGCTCGTTGGTCCCGGAGGAGGCGTACACCGAGAACTCCGAGAACGGCGTCCTTGGTTGCCGCCTCCCAACTGAAGAACATCGTCGTGCTCCCTGCGGAAAACGGTAAATTTGTTAGTAAATTAACAATATATTCAAAAGTTCCGGAAAAAAATTTAGGAAAAATTCAAATTTTCCGGAAATTCAATGTTTCCGAAAAATTCAAAGTTTACTAAAAATTCAAATATTTCAAAAAATTTCAAAATTTGCTAAAATATTTTTAAATCAGTTTTAATATATAAAAATATTTAGAAAACGTTTTATTACTATAAAAAATATTTAAAACGATTTTATTTTTAAAATAATATTTGAAAAAGGTTTGTATTATTAAAAAAATATTTTAACATCAACTTAAATATATAGAAATATTTGAAAAACGTTTTTATTAGTTATAAAATATTATAAAGGATTTTAATATATACACATATTATAAAAACGTTTTTCAAATTAAAAAAATATTTTAACAATTTTTTAAATATATAGAAATATTTGAAAAACGTTTTTATTAGTTATAAAATATTATAAAGGATTTTAATATATACACATATTATAAAAACGTTTTTCAAATTAAAAAAATATTTTAACAATTTTTTAAATATATAGAAATATTTGAAAAACGTTTTTATTAGTTATAAAATATTATAAAGGATTTTAATATATACACATATTATAAAAACGTTTTTCAAATTAAAAAAATATTTTAACAATTTTTTAAATATATAGAAATATTTGAAAACGTTTTTATTACTTAACAAATATATTAAAAACGTTTTTAATATATAAAAATATTGTCTAAACGTTTTTATTACTTAAAGAATATTTTAAAAACGATTTTAATATATACATATATTTTTAAACAATATCAGATCTAACAATTCTAAATCAACAATCTAAACACATAAACCATAACACTAATATTATTCTAAATAACAAATTCTATTATAACCACTTAACAATTCACATTTTCGATAAAATTCTAACAACCTAACTAATATATTCCCTAAAACTAAAATGATATAAAACAAAATTAAAGGAATTGATTAAACTTACATTGGTTTTGTTGGAGAAAAATTGAGGAATTGAAGAAGATGAGTTGATTAATTGAAGATAAAAGGGAGAAGAAGAGATTTTTGAAGTGTTGAGAGAAGAGGAAGAAGAGGAAGAAGAAGCGATGGAAGAGAGAGAGGAAGAAGAGAGAAATAAGGAAAAAAACTTACGTTTCTTCGATATAATTCGATGGCCGTCGGAAATCCGTCGGAAATCCGTCGGATTTCGAAGAAATAAGTTCATTTACGCGGTTGATATTCCCGCGGTCTCGAAAATATCTAAATCCGTCGGAAATCCGTCGGAAATTTCCGACGGCTTTCCGACGGATTGGAGAAGATAAGGACTCAGTCAACATGCACGTGTCTAATTTTTCGTATCCCTCGGAAATCCGTCGGAAATTTCCGACGGATTTCCGACGGATAAGGTATATTCCTTGCATGTTTTTCGATTGGTCAGTCAACAAACACGTGTCTATTTTTCATATCCGTCGGAAATCCGTCGGAAATTTCCGACGGATTTCCGACGAATTTAGGGTATATTTGGGGTTTAGGGTTTAGGGTTTCTTTATATGATTTAGGGACATGTTATTTACATGTTTCATTCAATAAATATATTAAGTTCATCAATATTAAAGGGTTTGCATTAGTTTAAAAATTATACAACATCAAAACATATCGTTTCACATAAATCAACTATATCTTATACTATAACTTATACAAACACTTCCATCAAATTTTTTAAAATCTATATAACACATTTTCTTGATGTATATACAAGGTTAACCTATTTTATATACATCATACAAGTGTTTGTAAAATATGTTACACTTAAGCAAATGTCTAACTTTATAAAACTTCGACATAACTGATATATTACACATTACACTTCTAGTTCAAATATATGTACATATTTTACGGTGCAAATTTTATAATTAAAACTACTGTCAATCCGATGATGAGTAATCTGATTCTCCTGAATCGGAAGGTTCCCCAAATTCGTCAAATTCTTCTTCTGAATCCTCAAATACTCGATCGTCTGACTGTATGGTGAAATCAACGACAATGTCGACCTCAAGGGAATGCTCGATTGAACCCAAACCTACGGAGCTTTGTTGGAGGGGTTCATGATCAGACATCCCATGAACTCTACCTCTCGGGTTTATCGATGTGACTGTAACCCACGGGTCTTGCTTGTTTGTCACCCGCGGATAGGGAATGTAGCATACCTACACCATGTACAAATTTAACCACGGGAATGCAACAAAACTTAATTAAAAATTAACATAAAAGAAATACAAACCTGGTCTGCTTGTGATGCAAGTACAAATGGCTCGTATCTCTGGAGTTTTCTTCTGCTATGTAATGATGTAACACCAAATTGGTCGTGTCGCACACCGCTTCCTACTAATGGGTCGTTCCAGTCGCATAAAAATGCAACACATCTTAGACCGAGCATTCCCGGGTACTGAACATCGAAAATCTCACGTACGACACCATAGTATACAAGATCACCTGACTGAGTTGATACACCGTAATCTGATGTTGTCGCACTCCTATCATCCCGAAGAATCTTAAAAGCGTACCCCCGTGTGCTATACATCACATGTGACTGCACGGTTGCTAGTGGAAATCTCACAATTTCTTCTAACCACGTGGGAAATGTTTGTCCGTTAGCCTTCTCTGTCGTCACCTGCACAATTAAAATAAAAATACTTCAAATAATTAAATCTTTCATTACATATGATGAATGCTAAAAACAAGGCAATTAAAAGACTTACATAATCTCTTAACCAACGTCCGAACTCTTCCTGTTTGAGCTCGATTAGCTCGTCCTCTGTTTTGTCAGGAAATGAAAAACGTTGATAAGCCATATACATCCTGTGAGATTGAAACAATTATCACGTTAGTACATATATATATAATCAAAAACCCAATACGTAATTAATAATTATGTTCAATATATAATACCTCTCATATTCATCAACTCCGTCGCAGTTTGTGAGAATATACATATGCAAATGCTCTCGCTCTTGTGGTGAAAGTCTCCTCTTCTTGCCTTTTCCACTAAGTCGTCCAATCTGTAAAAATATATGAGGTACATCGACCGGATAGAAAGGTAGGACGCCTCCGTCATCATGTCGAGCTGCTCTACGACTCTTTGTTTTGACTTGTGATGGAAAGTAGGACTCGGCAAAATGTGAGGTTTCTTCATTGATGGTCTGTGCGACGATAGAACCCTCCACTCTACTCAAATTTTTCACCTTCTTCTTTAGATGTAACATATACCGTTCGAAAGGATACATCCAACGGTACTGAACCGGACCCCCAAGCTCTGCTTCTCGAGGGAGATGAATTGTTAAATGTTCCATAACATCAAAGAATGAAGGAGGAAATATCTTCTCCAAATTGCAAAGGATTACAGGTATATTAGCCCCAAGATTGCGGATACCGTCTGATGTAAGAGAGCGAGAACATATATCTCGGAAAAAGGCACCAATCCCTGCAATATATAACAAATGAATAATTAAATAATGAAGTATATATTGTATAAAGTAGTAAATAAATAATTTCATGATTGTACCTGCAATTGCTTCGTGGACATTACGTGGTAGAAGACATGCAAAGGCAAATGGAAGGAGGCGCTGCATCACCACATGACAATCATGACTCTTCATCCCAGTAAACTTCCCTTCTCCATGATCAACGCAATTCCGAAGGTTAGATGCGTATCCGTCCGGGAATCTAACACTTTCGGTAATCCAGTAAAAAAACTCGGCCTTTGAAGGTTCATCGAAACGAAAAGCCGGGACCGGAGGCTTCCCGTTCCCTGTCACATGTAGTGCTCTACGAGAACAAATGTCTGGCAAGTCCAATCTAGACTTCAGATTGTCCTTCGTCTTCCCTTTGACATTGAGAACGGTGTTCATAATGTTGTCGAAAAAATTCTTCTCAATGTGCATGACATCCAGATTATGCCTCAAAAGATGGTTCTTCCAATAAGGCAAATCCCAGAAAATGCTCCTCTTGTGCCAATTATGAACGTTGCCACAACCATCAACAGGATGATGTCCGTTACTGATATTCGCATATTTTAACTCTTTTTATCATGCATCTCATCTAGTTTTTGTACATTAATGTGTAGTTTCTTAGAGTTTTTCTATAGTTTTGCATTCTTAAGTAGAAGTTAATAGATTTTAGATAGGTCCTAGAGAGTTTTGGTACAATTGGAGTGTTTCAGGTACTTATTGGAGTCTTGGGGAAGATCATGGACCAGGAGGAACGTACCCGCAGCGAACGGAGATGATCGAGTGATGGAGGAGGAAATCAGGAAGCGCAGCGGCCAGCATGCAGCGGTCTAGGGAGACCGCTGCACTTTCAAGTCCGCAGCGGTCAGGTGCAGCGGTACGAGCAGACCGCTGCGGATCCAGCCGGAGCAAAAACCAGAAGTCTCGCAGCGGTCATACAGCGGTCAAACCAGACCGCTGCACTTTCAAGTCCGCAGCGGTCAGGTGCAGCGGTACGAGCAGACCGCTGCGGATCCATCCGAAGCAAACAGCAGGCAGTTCACAGCGGTCATGCAGCGGTCTGAGCTGACCGCTGTGAACCCTCTCGGACAAAAAAGTTGTCGGGTCAAACCCGGTTTGTCCCGGGTTGACCCGATCTGTATTGACTTAAGCAAAATTAAACCTAATTAAAGAGAACTTTTTGTTTTTCTTTGAGATTTAAGCAAAAAACCTTTTTTGAGAGCTTTGAAGGAGATTGTAAGAGATTATTGAGTGATTTATACAAGTTCTTATTGGATTATTTCTTCCATCTATTTTCCCTTTATCTTTTATGATTCTCAACACTTCCTTCATGGGATTTGTGGAGAAAACCATGTGTTGTGAGTAGTTTCCTAGGGTTCTTGGGTGAAGTAGATTTAGGTAATTTTAGAGTGAATCAATGATGTTAGGGTTTTGATTGTTAATGATCCTTCCTTGTTTAGTGAGTTTAATGCTAAATCATCCATGATCAAGTTGATTTAGATCATAGGGAATTTCTCGCCCGGAAGGTGTTCGATGAAATTCCCCAATGAACTAATCAAGGGATATTTCATTCTTAACCTATGGAAATAGTTGTTTAAGGTGTTTATTGATTAAATGATCTTGTTTCTAATGCTTGAAATTTATTAAATCACAAATGGGAATTTGTTCTTGACTTAGTAAATTCCAAAGGGACCGATTTCAAGGGATTGGATTAGTCTTGTTAAATGATCATAGTCTAAGGATTAGCATTACTTGAGTTTATTGGCATCATTGTGAACCACTAAAGTTACCAACAATCGTATACTTCACCCTTGGATTCGTTTGTCTTAGAACTTTCTTTAAACCGTAATTTACATTCTCGTTTAAGTTTCTATCTTTGCTTTGATTGGGAATAGTTTGCTTTTAGGATCCTTTAGGTTGCTACAAAACCAATTCTTGAACTGCTTAGATTAAGAAGTTTTATGTATTCTTAGTTTTTAATCCCAACCCATTATGGATTGACATCTCAAGTACTACAATGACATGAGTACACTTGGGATAATTGACACGAAAATATCCTGTATCAATTTGGCGCCGTTGCCATTTGGGTTTTGCATTAATCATTAGGATTTTAAATCTTCTTGAGCCTAAGTTTTATTTTTAATTTGTTACTAATCTCTTTCACTTGTTTTTCCCCTTCTCACAGGTGTATGAACACGAGATCACAAGGCACATCAAATCTTATACACCGTGTTGACAACATCCGTGCTCTAGAACGAGCAAACACAAGGGCAAGACAAGAAAGCGCGAGACACCTTCAACAGTTAGAAATGGAGGGTGAACAAATTCCTCCGGTTGCGCACCAAAATGCACCCGTGCAAGGTGCTGGTCACCAAGGTGCCGGTCACCAAGGTGTTGATCACCAAGGTGTTGGTGTGAACCGAATACCAAATCATCCACCACGACCTGCAAGACTAATTGGAGCCGGTGATGCACCAAACACACATGCTAACCGTCAAGGAATTGCACCACCAGCAGTTGACCACAACAACTTTGAGATCAAATCTGGTATTATCTCTATGGTGCAAAACAACAAGTTTCATGGGCTGGCCATGGAGGACCCACTGGATCACCTGGATCAATTCGACCAAGTGTGTGGTTTGGTGAAGATCAATGGCATCTCTGAAGATGCATTTAAGCTGCGGTTATTCCCTTTCTCTCTAGGGGATAAAGCTCGGCAATGGGCAAAGAACTTATCTCAAGGTTCCATTACTTCATGGGACCAATGCAAGCATGCATTCCTGTCAAAATTCTTCTCTACAACAAGGACAGCTCGACTAAGGAATGACATCTCAAGCTTCACACAAAAGAATAATGAAGGCTTTAGTGAGGCATGGGAGAGGTTCAAAAGCTACACCATGCAATGCCCACACCACGGGTTTTCAGATGAATCTCTCTTAAGCACTTTGTATCGTGGTGTTCTGCGCAAGTACCGGTTGCTCCTCGACACAGCGAGCAACGGGAACTTTCTGGGTAAGGAAGTTAATGATGGGATGGCACTTGTAGAAAACTTAGCTCAAAGCGACGGCAACTATGGTGAAGACTATGACAGATTTTCACGAGGAGGTGGAGACTTTGATAACCAAAAGACGAGACAGGATATTAAAGCTCTTAATGACAAGCTTGACAAGCTTATCCAAGTCTCACAATCAACCGTGAACTTCGTTGGTGAGTTCGATGAACACCAAGGCAATCAAGAGGGAATTGCGCATGATGATAAGCAAGAAGAAGTCAATTATGTGGGTGGTCAAGGTGGCTACCAAGGTGGTTTCAACGCGAACTATAGGAATCATCCCAATTTTTCCTATAGAAGCAACAATGTCGCAAACCCTCAAGACCAAGTGTATCCTCAACAAAACACTCAAGGTCAAGGATATCAACAAAAGAACTTCATCTCTACAAACCAACAAAGGCCATTTGTCCCAAGGAACAATTTTCAAGGAAACCAAAGTGGGTTTCAACCAAAGCAACAATCTAACCCACCCGGTTTTGGACAGCAAGGACAACCAAGCAACGCAACGCCTCAAGACAACGAGATGAAGAACATGCTTCAACAGATATTACAAGGCCAAGCTCAAGGAACCATGGAATTGAGTAAGAAAATGGCGGAAATCCACAACAAGGTGGACTGTTCTTACAATGATCTCAACTCCAAATTTGAGTCATTGTCGTCTAGGGTCAAACAATTCGAAGGACGAGGAGTTGCTTCATCATCACGCCCTCAAGGTACCTTCCCGGGAAAACCAGAGGCTAATCCGAAGGAGTTTTGCAACGCTATCACATTGCGTAGCGGAAAAGAGCTTCCCCCACGGGAGATTCCATCTAATCTCAACGAGGACATTGAGAACCAAAGCGGGGAGGTGATCATTGAGAATGAAGCAAACATGGGTGAAGAAGATGCTGTTTCGGGGAAAGCTAAAGAACCAAGGGCAATCGAAGATGAAACTGTGGTAGTACCTACAAAGAAGAAGTCTTTTGTCCCACCGCCTTATGAACCCAAGCTTCCTTTCCCGGGCCGCTTTAAGAAGCAACTCATGGAAAAATACAGAGCGATCTTCGATGAGCAAATCAACAAAGTCCAAGTGACTATGCCCTTGGTTGATGCTTTCTTGCTAGTCCCACAATACACTAAGTTCCTTAAAGATGCAATCAAGGATAGAACCAAGAACCTAGAAGGAATGGTTGTGCTTTCCCATGAGTGTAGTGCAATAATTCAACGGAAAGTCATACCAAAGAAGTTGGGAGATCCAGGAAGCTTTACTCTTCCATGTGCTCTTGGACCACTTGGTTTTGATCATTGCTTGTGCGACCTTGGAGCAAGTGTAAGCTTAATGCCTTTCTCAGTGGCAAAACGTCTAGGCTTCACTACCTACAAAGCTTGCAGAATTTCTCTCGTGCTAGCGGACAGGTCGGTGAGACACCCAGTTGGAATGCTTGAAGATCTACCGGTGAAAATTGGCGATTTTGAGGTACCCACCGATTTTGTTGTTCTTGAGATGGATGAAGAACCCAAAGATCCTCTCATCTTTGGAAGACCATTTTTAGCCACCGCCGGGGCTATCATAGATGTGCGAAAAGGGAAGATTGATCTTCATTTGGGTAAAGACGATGTGCTTAACTTTGACATCAATGAAATGATGAAGAAGCCCACAATAGATGGTCAAGCCTTCTACATTGAAACTATGGAGGAGCTAGCGGATGAGCTTCTAGAGGAGTTGAACTTGGAGGATCATCTTCAAATTGCTTTGACTAAAGAGCATGGAGAGAATGGGTATCTTCATGAGGAGAGTGTTGGTTACATGAAGTTGCTAAACTCGCACAAAGCGCTAGTTGGAGAAAATCAGTTTTTGGAACTAGAGCACAAAGAAACTGTTGAAGACGGATTGGAGAACAATGTGAGCTCTTTGGAAATTGACTACGTGAGTGCTTTGGATGTCGACTTGGAGGACGAGCAAGGAACTAGCAATGGTGAGACTAGTTTCGATGAAGATTGGAGCGAACTCAAAGCCCCAAAAGTCGACCTCAAACCACTCCCAAGTGGACTAAGGTACGCGTTCTTAGGTCCAAATGAGTCTTATCCGGTCATAGTCAATGAGAGTTTAGATGAGAATGAGTTGACCGCCCTTTTGAGAGAGTTGAGGAAATTTAGAAGAGCAATAGGCTACTCTTTAGATGATATAAAAGGAATTTCCTCTTCTCTATGTGCACACCGAATCCATCTAGAAGATGAGTCTATGAGCTCTATTGAACATCAAAGACGGTTAAACCCGAATTTGAAAGAAGTGGTTAAGAAGGAGATTCTTAAACTTCTAGATGCGGGGATAATATATCCCATTTCGGATAGTACATGGGTCTCACCGGTTCATGTGGTTCCCAAAAAGGGTGGGATAACGGTTGTACGGAATGATAAAGATGAATTGATCCCCACTAGAACTATAACCGGACATAGGATGTGCATAGATTATAGAAAGCTAAACTCGTCTACTCGAAAAGATCATTTCCCTTTGCCTTTTATTGACCAAATGTTAGAGAGATTGGCAAATCACCCTTATTATTGTTTCCTTGATGGATATTCGGGATTCTTTCAAATCCCAATCCACCCCAATGATCAAGAGAAAACGACCTTTACATGTCCCTATGGTACCTTCGCATATCGAAGAATGCCATTTGGACTTTGTAATGCACCCGCGACTTTTCAACGGTGTGTAATGTCTATTTTCTCGGACTTAATTGAGGACATGGTAGAGGTGTTTATGGATGATTTTTCTGTATATGGTGCCTCGTTTGCTTCTTGTTTGTCAAATCTTTGCAGGGTACTCACTAGGTGCGAAGAAGCAAATCTCGTCTTGAATTGGGAGAAATGTCATTTCATGGTGCGAGAAGGCATTGTCTTGGGGCATAAGATCTCGGAAAAGGGCATTGAGGTTGACAGGGCTAAGATCGAAGTGATGATGGGTTTGGAACCGCCAACAACGGTGAAGGGCATTCGAAGTTTTTTGGGCCATGCTGGGTTTTATAGACGGTTCATCAAGGATTTCTCGAGGATAGCAAGACCTCTAACAAGACTTCTTTGCAAAGAGGTGGAGTTCAATTTCGATGGAGAATGCCTTGAGGCATTTCTGGAAATCAAGAAAGCTCTTGTGAGTGCTCCAATTGTGCAAGCACCGGATTGGGATCTTCCGTTCGAAATCATGTGTGATGCTAGTGACTTTGCGGTTGGCGCAGTTTTGGGTCAAAAGAAAGACAAGAAGATTCATGTCATCTACTATGCTAGTAGAACCTTGGATGATGCTCAGACGAGATATGCAACCACGGAAAAGGAGCTCTTAGCGGTGGTCTATGCTTTCGAAAAATTTCGCTCCTATTTGGTGGGATCCAAGATCGTGGTATATACGGATCATGCCGCCTTGAGACACTTGATAGCAAAGAAAGATGCCAAACCAAGGCTTCTACGGTGGATCCTTCTTCTCCAAGAGTTCGATATGGAGATTAAAGACAAGAAAGGCATTGAAAACGGCGTTGCGGACCACTTGTCTAGATTAAGAGTCGAAGAGACAATTCCCATAGATGATTCTCTTCCCGAAGAACATCTTATGATTGTTGGGATGTTGAAGGAAAGTTATCATGCGGGGTTGAGACTAGACGAAGTCATGAGTTTGAGTGATCTCGGTTTGCCGTGGTATGCTGATTTTGTGAACTATTTAGCTTGCGGGAAGGAACCACCAAACTTGGACAGTTACAACAAGAAGAAGTTCTTTAGAGATGTAAACCATTTCTATTGGGACGAACCTTATCTATACAAGAGATGCTCGGATACTCTGTACCGGAGGTGCATCCCGGAGGAAGAAGTGAATGGAGTGCTGTATCATTGTCATGGTTCGGTATATGGAGGGCACTTCGCATCCTTCAAAACTGCGACAAAAGTGCTTAATTCCGGGTTATGGTGGCCAAGCTTGTTCAAAGACGCTCACACCTACGTTTCGTCATGTGATGCTTGCCAAAGAAAAGGCAACATAAGTAGAAGGGATGAGATGCCTCAAAATCCCATCTTGGAAGTCGAGGTGTTTGATGTGTGGGGAATAGATTTCATGGGACCATTTCCCTCATCTTATGGAAACCAATACATATTAGTGGCGGTGGACTATGTTTCTAAGTGGGTGGAAGCCGTTGCAAGTCCAACTAATGACGCCAAGGTGGTCATTAAGCTTTTCAAGACGATCATTTTCCCGAGGTTTGGAATCCCTAGAGTGGTGATTAGTGATGGTGGAAGTCATTTCATTAACAAGGTGTTTGAGAGCTTGCTCAAGAAGCATGGAGTCAAACACAAGGTTGCCACACCCTATCACCCTCAAACAAGTGGGCAAGTGGAAGTCTCCAACCGCCAAATCAAGGCAATATTGGAAAAGACGGTGAGTAACTCGAGGAAAGATTGGGCCAAGAAGCTAGACGATGCTTTGTGGGCATACCGAACCGCGTTCAAAACTCCCATTGGTACTACACCTTTCAACTTACTTTATGGGAAGTCATGTCATTTGCCCGTTGAGTTGGAGTACAAAGCATTATGGGCAGTCAAGTTGCTGAACTTTGACATTAAGACAGCTTCGGAAAGACGTCTAATCCAGTTACATGAGCTAGATGAAATCCGTCTCGATGCCTATGACAGCTCAAAGATTTACAAGGAACGGACTAAGGCGTTCCATGACAAGAAGATTGTCAAGAAAGGTTTCAAAGCTGGAGACCAAGTGCTGCTTTTCAATTCCCGGTTGAAGCTGTTTCCCGGAAAGTTGAAATCGAGGTGGTCGGGGCCGTTCAAGATCAAAGAAGTACAGCCTTATGGAGCGGTGACGCTATGGAACAACAGTGGTGGGGAATTTACGGTTAACGGGCACAGACTCAAACCGTACTCGGCATCAGCATTCATCGAGGAAGGGATCTCGGTTCCGCTCTCGAACCCGTCTCCCGCCTAAAAGGGTTTGCAAAGTCAAGCTTAGTGACTTTAAACAAGCGCTCTTGGGAGGCATTCCCATGACTATCCTTGTATATATTTCAATCTTTCTAGTTCCTTTTTATGTTTTTGTCTTTTGTTTTCAGGTTTATTTGCTCGGGTCTGCAAAAAGGGGAAGAAGCACTTCGAAAAGGAAATTTGGACTTTTTCAAGACTCGCAGCGGTCAACTCGCAGCGGTATAGCCAGACCGCTGCGAAATCACCCGTCGAAAACCAGGACATCCGCAGCGGTCATGCAGCGGTTGGAGGAGACCGCTGCACTTTCAAGCTCGCAGCGGTCAACTCGCAGCGGTATAGCCAGACCGCTGCGAAATCACCCGTCGAAAACCCGAGATTCCACAGCGGTCATGCAGCGGTTGGAGGAGACCGCTGTGGAACTCTTCCAGGTAAGTCAACTCTGATTTTCGAGTGTTGACCCGGTTTTTAAAACGGTTTGATTCGGTTTTGCTTCAATTTTCACCACTAAACCGGATGGGATTTGATTTATCAAGGGTTTCCTTTTCTTTCTCTCCCTCACTCACGATTTTCTCCTCTTCTTCTTTCCTTCTCTGTCGCGACTCCTCTTCCTTCTTTACCCAAAATTTTTCAAACTCTTTCAAGCTCGAATTTGCGTGATTCTTGTGATTCCAACAGAGATTTCGACACACCCTCTCTCATTACTCAAGGTAAAATCCTTCATATCCCTCTTTCTCCATGAAATCAAAGAAATTTTCAAAAATAAAAAATTGTGGAATTGTTGGATTGAGGATGGAAATTGCTTGCCAATGCTTGGGTGATGTTTGTTTATGCTAGGAATGTTAGATTCACAAACTAATTTGTTGATTTAATGGTGAAATTTTGAGTTTTGAAAAGTTAGGGTTCATGAGTTGAAAAGGGGTCGAAAATTGCAAAAATGTGGGAAAAATTTGTTGAAATTTGGGGCTTTCGCTTGCAACTGCTTGATTCACCTTGATTGATTACCCACACAAGTCAACCGGGCTAACTTTGCAAAAATTTGTTGAACTTGGTGATTGTTTGTTCTTGTAAATGTGAATTATTGCAAAATCTTCATAAACACATTGGCCTTTGAGGTGAAGATGACTATGGTTTCCTGCTTGCATTAGCTAGATTGCTAATTAAAGAATGGTTATCACTTGCTTGCATTCCTCAACTTCGAACTAACTTTACAAGAGTATTTCGTTTTTGAAGGATTACAAAATGACGGGAGGAAACAAAGGTGCTTCTGCTTCTAGGAAAGGAAAGGAAATTGTTTCACCATCAAGTGATCATGAAAACAGAAGTGGAAGTGAAGAGGATGTCCCAATAATGACAAAAAGGAAAACCAAGAAGCAAGCGACGAAAAATGCGACAACAAAGACAAAGCCCTCAACTGCTGTGCTGATGAGAATGTTCAAGGAGACGGAATTCACCCAAACAAGGTGGGCAGATCATGAACTCCTCGAAGAGCTGGGTATTCGCGAAGATGTTCAAGAAATCTTCAAGAACATGGGCCTAGGTACCTTCTTTGAAATGGCGCATCCAGCTTTTCAGTCGCCAACCCACCAATTCCTCTCTTCTCTATCCTTCTACAATGACACTTCGAAGGAATTGTCGGATAGAGAACGTGCCCACATTACCTTCAAGATCGGTGGGAGAACGCACAAGATGTCTTTGCATCAATTAAGCGAAGTCTTTGGATTCTCGGAAGGAGATAGATGTGCATTGAGTTTGGACCGATGGGAGGCAACCGTAGTGTGGAACACCATAAGCGAAGGGCAATACACAAAAGGGACGAGCAAAGCGAGTAACATTAGACATCCCGCGATTCGCTACGCTCACAAGCTGCTCGCGCACACTTGGTTTGCACGAAGGGAAAATGGAAATGTGAAAGAAGATGAGATGGCGCTTCTAATCGAAGGAATCAAACCACATTTGAGGACTTGCTCAAATGGAGATGAAATTATTGGTCAAAACGGGCATCGTCTCAACTTTGCTCACTACCTAGTGAACCGGTTCCTCTACTACCAAGAATGGGTCCATACCACAAAGGACACAACACCTCAATTGAGTGTTGGCGGGCTCATCACTCCGATACTGCTAGCGTGTGGAGTCGACTTGGAACCCGTCTCAGAGAGAATAGAGCGCATCGATGCCGCCTACCTCGTTAGGTCGGATTTTCTAGTGGGTCGCCTTGGAAGAAGCTATGGGTACCGTTTTCATGTTACGAAGACGGAGAAGAAGAAGATTGTTCTTCCACATCGCCAAGTCACCACCGTCATCATGAGAGAGAACTTGATCTTTCGACCCAAGCCTTGGCTACTCTACGATCAAGCAACTCATGGAAAATTCACCACCATCCAAAGCAAAAAGAGTAGCAGCATAGACCCGCCCACCGATCAACCAGCACCACCATCTCCCGACAGAGTCTTCGGAAGCGAAAGGTATCATTTCCAACCTTATGACGAGCCTGCCTCGGGCACGGCACTTCGCGAAGCGCATAGCCACATCCGTCTCCTACAAAGGTGGAACAAGTGGCAAGACAAAACCGTTAAAAAATTGGTGAAAACGGTTAAGGGGATGAAAAGCCAAATCAAAGAGCTAAAGGCCAAAATTGGAGGAGAGGGCTCATCGCGCGAACACGGTGAACGTGTTGAAGAAGAACGAACCGGTGAAAACGTCATGGAGGATGAGAGGCGCCATTCTTTCGATACAACAATGGCAACCCATAGCAACGTCGAGCCACCTCGAGCATCTTCCCATGAGAGGGTTAGGAGGAAGAGAAGAGCCACAAGATCACCATCAACGAGCGGTTCAGGGAACCCAGCACTCTCCATTGACACGTCCCCTTCCGTCGAATTCTAAAGGTAACACTCCAATTTTGTAAATATTTTTTCGAGTCTTCAGTACTTTCTCCAAATTTTCTTATACACCGAGACGGTGTTAAGTAAGTTGGGGGGAGGTACCCGTTGCTAATAGTGTGTTTTGTTTTGTTTTATTTTCCTTGAGTCTCATGCATTCATATATTGCATTGATAAAAAAAAAAAAAAAAAATGAAAAAAAAAAAAAAAAAAAAAAAAAAAAAAAAAACGAAAATTCCAAAAAAATGATCATATAGTTTTGCATTGCATTCTTTTCTTTTTAGGATTGAGTCTAGAAGCATTTAGGAGTGCATTGCATATGCATAGGGAGCAATGATAGTAACTAAAGCATTTCATTCAATGTGATGCCCTTGTTAATCATACCATGTTGCTTGAACATCTCTTGAAAAAAAAAAACTCGCAAACTTCGTGCTTTGATCTCTCCACTTGAAACTTGTCGTCTTGTTGATGTTTGCTTGAATTGAAACCAACTCCTTAACTATTGGACTTAATTGAACTTAATTTTCTCACTTATGGGCTTGTGTATGCTTAACCATGGTCACCTAAAAACATCCAAGTCATCTTTGCATTAATTTTTACCACTCTTGTTGACTTGGGTGGCCATTTCCATTTATGAATGGTTTCCCCACCTTTAAACCCAACCATTTCTTTTCACCCTTGATGATTTTGTGAGTGAGGCCTCTTTCCTTGATAGTACTACACTTGTAAAATCTTGTAAGTATCGAGGACGACAAAGGATAGCTTCCATTAGCTAGGTTTGTTGTTCTTGGGAAATTGGCTAGTGATTAGAAAGGAGATTGAGGATGGTGAAGAGTTGTCAATATTTGGGGGTATATAAAAAGAAAAAAGAAAAAAATAAAAAAAAAAGAAAAAAAAAAAAGAAAAGAGAAGGAAACTCCCCCTAGAGATGAAAGAAAAGAAAAGATAAGTGAAAAAGAAAGGGAAAGGAGTAGTGATGAGAAAAGGAAAAGGAATCGAAAAAGCAAATGGAAATTCTCAAGGAATGATTTGAAAAGAGAATTGATCAAAAGGGTAGAGATTTAGTTTGGCAAAGAGCAAAAAGAAAAACACTTGGGTAGAAATAGTGAATTGGATACTCAAAGCTTAGGGAAGGGTAGAACAATGGAAGTGAATACTTTGTATGCGTAAATTGTTCCGATCTTCCTTGCTTTTGCGAAGTGTTTGTACTCCGTTTTTCATAGAGTTAACCACTAAATTGATCTCTTGTTTATATTGATAAATCTTTCTCTTGTTCAACCGATTGGTCTATAGATCACTTGCCCATTTGTGAGACCGCACCTTGAAACGATTAATTGAATGTGAGAGTTGGTTAATATGACGGTAGTCGGATGCTTGACTTTGAGTGTAGAGAAAAATATTTGGAGTTGCGATAAGCCTAGAGAAGTTAGAGTGGATTAAGAAGTTTGTTCTTGCAACATGTTATCATTTCCTAAGGACATCATGGTGAATGCTTTGCTAGCTTCTTTTGATTTGAGCTCCCACTTTCAATCATTTTCTCCAACTTGTTTATGTTTGTTTGCTTGAGGACAAGCAAAAGGCAAGTCCGGGGGAATTGATATTCGCATATTTTAACTCTTTTTATCATGCATCTCATCTAGTTTTTGTACATTAATGTGTAGTTTCTTAGAGTTTTTCTATAGTTTTGCATTCTTAAGTAGAAGTTAATAGATTTTAGATAGGTCCTAGAGAGTTTTGGTACAATTGGAGTGTTTCAGGTACTTATTGGAGTCTTGGGGAAGATCATGGACCAGGAGGAACGTACCCGCAGCGAACGGAGATGATCGAGTGATGGAGGAGGAAATCAGGAAGCGCAGCGGCCAGCATGCAGCGGTCTAGGGAGACCGCTGCACTTTCAAGTCCGCAGCGGTCAGGTGCAGCGGTACGAGCAGACCGCTGCGGATCCAGCCGGAGCAAAAACCAGAAGTCTCGCAGCGGTCATACAGCGGTCAAACCAGACCGCTGCACTTTCAAGTCCGCAGCGGTCAGGTGCAGCGGTACGAGCAGACCGCTGCGGATCCATCCGAAGCAAACAGCAGGCAGTTCACAGCGGTCATGCAGCGGTCTGAGCTGACCGCTGTGAACCCTCTCGGACAAAAAAGTTGTCGGGTCAAACCCGGTTTGTCCCGGGTTGACCCGATCTGTATTGACTTAAGCAAAATTAAACCTAATTAAAGAGAACTTTTTGTTTTTCTTTGAGATTTAAGCAAAAAACCTTTTTTGAGAGCTTTGAAGGAGATTGTAAGAGATTATTGAGTGATTTATACAAGTTCTTATTGGATTATTTCTTCCATCTATTTTCCCTTTATCTTTTATGATTCTCAACACTTCCTTCATGGGATTTGTGGAGAAAACCATGTGTTGTGAGTAGTTTCCTAGGGTTCTTGGGTGAAGTAGATTTAGGTAATTTTAGAGTGAATCAATGATGTTAGGGTTTTGATTGTTAATGATCCTTCCTTGTTTAGTGAGTTTAATGCTAAATCATCCATGATCAAGTTGATTTAGATCATAGGGAATTTCTCGCCCGGAAGGTGTTCGATGAAATTCCCCAATGAACTAATCAAGGGATATTTCATTCTTAACCTATGGAAATAGTTGTTTAAGGTGTTTATTGATTAAATGATCTTGTTTCTAATGCTTGAAATTTATTAAATCACAAATGGGAATTTGTTCTTGACTTAGTAAATTCCAAAGGGACCGATTTCAAGGGATTGGATTAGTCTTGTTAAATGATCATAGTCTAAGGATTAGCATTACTTGAGTTTATTGGCATCATTGTGAACCACTAAAGTTACCAACAATCGTATACTTCACCCTTGGATTCGTTTGTCTTAGAACTTTCTTTAAACCGTAATTTACATTCTCGTTTAAGTTTCTATCTTTGCTTTGATTGGGAATAGTTTGCTTTTAGGATCCTTTAGGTTGCTACAAAACCAATTCTTGAACTGCTTAGATTAAGAAGTTTTATGTATTCTTAGTTTTTAATCCCAACCCATTATGGATTGACATCTCAAGTACTACAATGACATGAGTACACTTGGGATAATTGACACGAAAATATCCTGTATCAGTTACCACCACAATCAACGGTCCTCTCTGCACCAAAATCTCTGAACTGAGTCAACAAATACTCACCATCTAACTCAGGAGGAGGACCGTCAAATACTTTCCGGTTCTTCCTAAACAATGTGGTGCTCCGACGATAAGGATGATCGCTAGGTAGGTATCGCCTATGACAATCAAACCAAGACGTTTTCCGTCCGTGCTTCAATTGGAACGCATCAGTGTTATCTTGACAGTATGGGCACGATAACCTTCCGTGCGTTGTCCATCCTGATAACATGCCATATGCTGGAAAATCGCTAATAGTCCACAAAAGTACCGACCGCATGATGAAATTTTGGTGACAAGAAACATCAAACGCTTCAATACCTTGGTCCCATAACATTCGCAGCTCATAAATCAATGGTTGCAAAAACACATCAAGTGATCTCTTCGGATGCTCTGGTCCAGGAACGAGAATGCTAAGGAACAAGAACTCCCTTCGCATGCACAAAGATGGCGGCAAATTGTAAGGTGTTACAATTACTGGCCACAAAGAATATTTTCTGCCGTGCTTCCCAAAAGGGCTGAAACCATCGGTACATAATCCAAGGTATACGTTCCTTGCCTCAAACGCAAAGCTGGGATAAATGGATTGAAAATGTTTCCATGCTCCTGCATCTGACGGATGGGCGATTTGTCCATCTGTTGTATGCTCTGCATGCCATCTCATTGCTCCTGCTGTGCGCTCTGACTGATATAACCTTTTCAATCTCTCTATTAACGGTAAATACCACATCCGTTTATATGGCACTGGCACTCTTCCACCTGTTTCCTTATACCGAGGTTTGCGACAAAAACGACATGTCGTACGATCTGCGTCCTCTCTCCAGTAGAGCATACAGTTGTCTATGCATACATCTATCATTTGATACGGCAATCCTAGACCTTGAACAAGTTTCTGTATCTCATAGTATGATGCCGGTGCAAGATTATCTTCTGGCAAAATTTCTTTCACAAAATCAGCGATTGCATCCACGCACTCCTCACTCAAATTGAAATCCGTCTTTATACCCATCATCCTTGTTGCAGTTGATAAAGGGGAATGTTCACCTCTACACCCATCATATAACGGATGTTTAGCAGCGTCTAACATATCAAAAAATCTCCGAGCTTCTAAATTAGGTTCTTCTCCCCTATCTCCATACTCAGCAACCGATGGTATATTTTCACGATATGCATCGTTCACCATCTGAACATGACCTACCGTACTTTGTTCTTCCATTGCGGGTTCTTCTAAGCTAGTGTTATCCCCAATATAATGTTCACTAGTACTAGCATAATTATCCACCATTGTATCATTTTCTCCATGATAATACCAAATCTTGTAACCCGACATAAACCCATGACAATACAAGTGTGACCATACTTCATCTATCACGATAAATCTACGATTCCCACAATTGGTACAAGGGCAATAGATTTTACCGGTTTTTTTTGCTTTCTTCTGCATACCCGCAAATGCCATGAATTCCTATAGACCTTTTTTGAATTCCTCCGTAACTAGGCCCGTGTTCGGAATTTGATGAGGCTTGTCCATCCATGATCGAAAATAATTATAAGGATTTGAAGAAGACATTTTCGTAAGGAATTAGATAACAGAGATTTTTTTTGGTTGTGCTTATAAATGAAGCGTGGAAACGTTTTTATAAGGAAAATTTTGTCCTTTTCCGACGGATTTCCGACGGATATAAAGTAGATATTATCGATGTCGGCAACCATGTCGGCAGCCATGTCGGCAGCTGTCGGATATCCGTCGGAAATCCGTCGGAAATCCGTCGGCAATCCGTCGGAAATCCGTCGGAAATCCGCGACGGATGAAAGTCGTCGGAAATCCGTCGGCAGTATGTCGGCAGCGTCAAAAAGGCGTCGGAAATCTGTCGGAAAGTGTCCGACGGATTTCCGACGGGTTGATATTTCCGACGGAATTCCGACGGATGTCCGACGGATGAGAAGTTAGTCGGAAATCCGTCGGAAATTTCCGACGGAATTATTGCCGTCGGAATTTCCGTCGGATTTCCACCTGTTTTCTTGTAGTGTTACTTCACCTGAATTCGATTGAATACATCTAGGCTGGGCATTCGGGTATCCGTTCGGTTTTGGTTCGGTTCTTTCGGGTTTTGGGTACCAGAATTTTAGAAGTACCCATTCGGGTATTTCATTTTTCGGATTGGGTTCGGTTCGGTTACACCCGGATTCGGATCGGATTTCGGGTACCCGAAATTTATCCCAATTCTCAAAAAAACTTTTTTAAAAGTGTTTAATTTAAATAAAATTTGGTTAAATTTTGCAAAAATTATTTAATTTTGACAAATATAACTAAAAATTTTAGAATATTTCGAGTATTTTGGTTATTTCGGTATAAACATAACTAATATATTCAGTTTATAATTACAATTTTTAGCATTTTGGTTATTTCAAAACTAAAGATACATAATATTTTTAGATATATAATTGTATTTCATATATTTTTAGATACTTCTTGCCTTAATATATTCGAATGTAAATATTTTATAAAATGAACCATTCGAATATTTGTAACTATTCGGTTTGGTACCTTTTAATTTGGTTCAGTTCCGGTTCGGTTTTTCGGTTTCGGGTATTTTGCTCAGACCTAAATACATTAGAGGAGCTACAGAATTTTGAGTCTAGTAGATTTCATTAAAAAAAAAAAAACCAAACAAAATTCAATAGAAAGATAAAAACCGTAGGCAAACCAGAAAATCTTAAACATGAACAAGACTTGGATTATTAGATAGATAATGCATAGATTAGTGTGACAATTACAAGTAACACGTGCTTGGTGCTTTCCTTTTGCGCCCTCCACCTTGTTAGATCTGAGCCAAACTTGGAACATAATTCAGAAGAACTGAGCAAGATGATGATATGCATATCGAATCTCCACCGAGATTATCGCCTCAATGCGTGTGTGTGTATTTATCTTCACCCACGACGTGTAAGGTGTTGTAGCCTCTCAAATACATTACAACTTCGTTCTGTTCGTCTACCAAAAAACCCATCCCATCAGAAAACGAACCTCTATAATTAGCCATTGCTAGGGACTTGCTCCATGACCTGACTGATCCGGTACCATTTGCCACCCATACTTGTAAATCATTGAGTTTAACATTCGAATCTTTGCGACTAGTACATAACAGAAAAATCTGCTCATCTCCAACCACTGATAAAGCCACATTCGCATAAGGAAACGTATGAGGAAGAGGAAAAGACAGACTTTGAAATCTCTCTGTTGAAAAATCAAAACTTAGTAAAAAATCAGCATGTGGCCTCCCTGCTTGAGTAGCAACCCAATAAGTATTTCCCTTCGCAGATATGCCACGACGATATAGTGCTAAAAACCAATCAGTAGCCACACCAAGAAACCTCCAAGAATCCGAGGTGAAGTCATAAATCTCGTACTCGTTCTTGATTGGTAAATCTTGACGATACACCCTCAAGATTTTGTATTGCTTGCAAGAAGATTTGTTGTCGTAACCGAAAGCATAGTAGTCAGATGTGTCGTAGCTGTCTCTGGGTTTAACCCACTTGGTTTCCCCTGAACATGGATTCCAAACCACGAGTCTATTGTCCTTGGTGGTGCATAGCAATAAGCCGTCGCAGTGAAACACGTTACGTATATGGACTTGTGAAGAAGTAGAAAGGGGATCTTTAAGGTCGAATTGACTAGCTGATGCGTCAACAGATATTAGAGTCAACCTTCTTGTCATACGAAATAGACTTTGCTGAATCTCATCGTCGTCGTCGTGAATTTCATAGAGACTTATCCTTACAAAGTAAACCCTATAATCCACCAACATGATAATCAGAGACTCCTTTGGTGCGTTAGCTGAGTGTTTCAGAGCAAAGCTCCCTGATTTCGATAGATGGTTCCATCGTTTTGATGTTGATTGCAATCGTGCCAGAGATTTAGTCGGAACCCTAGAGAGTATCTCCTCTATCAAATCCAATGGAAGGCTTCTCCAATCCATAGAGACTTGTGATTAAATAACTCTGCAAATCAAAAATCTCAAGTGCGTATTGTAATATTAGAGCTAGAGATGGAGAGCGACGGAGCAAGTTACACCCGAGAAAGCCCTAATTTCCCAATTATATATATGTCGGTTTCCTATTTTAGGCGTTAAAAAAAAAAAAAAAACTTGTTTAGTTCTGTTCTCACAAAACCTAAACTAGTTTCTGTTGACAATGCTACTTTAGTGCACAAGATTCCATCTCCTCAGGCGTAGCCTGAAGTTTAGAGACAGACGTTTCATTAAAGAACTCAGTTTATCAAAACTCTATTTCACTTCCGCAAGTTTTTTCTTGTCAAGAACAAGATCTTGTGGTATTTTAATGGACCGGACATCTCTGAAAAAGTTGAACTAAATAAATAGAAAGTGATGATGGACGAAGCTTCTAAACCATAAGAGGCTGCAGCCCGTCTTTTGATATTGGTTTTCATCAGATCTGCAGCTTCCTCAGCCGCCTCGATTCCTCCGGTGCAATAGCTGTTCTTAATTGTTTGCTGGCAACATCTGTATCTCCACTGGTGATCCTTCCACCATGACCCCCAAACACTTGTGTGGTTGTTTGTATAAACATATTCCTCATATTTGCTTTTAGGTAGCGATGATTCCTGTAAAAACACAATCAAACAAAGAGATGAAACAAGAAAAGTAAGAAGAAACAGAATCCCTGCCCCTATACTTATGTGAAGCATGTCTGAGATATGGGATGTGATCATTGATTGTCTCCCTGACACATTTTCAGGTTATTAATAAGGATCAATGTAACTGCGCGCAGGTGCAAAATATAGATTCTCGAGCACTAACCGCGTAGAACTTCTCGTTTGGATCAGCGTCGTGAAGAGGATCTTCGCGCATAGATCGGGTTTTGGGATCATAGTAGGCGGAATTGACATCAAGATTCAGAAGATATTTTGCAGTGTCTTCACATATACGCAAGTTCCTGAGGAGAGAACATATCAAAGTGGCTTTGTTAAGCAAGAATCAAAACATTAAACCCCAAACATTGCGTAAGATTAAGCAAGAATCAAAAACATTAAACAAATTAACCAGCCTAACAGTTCCTGTGCTGCCACCGCCAGTAGTTCGAACACGTTTTTCAACCTTAGCAAAATCCATTTGCTTGCTCTCACCAACTTTGGCTTCATCAAGTTTCAGAGCATCTTCTTCTTCATCATCACTAGACTCTTCCCCCACAAGTAGCTTGCCACTTTTCTTTTAAGATGTTCCTTCTTGCTTCATCCCTAGCCTCATACCTCTCTATCACTCCAGCATATTGAGCTGTCTCGTAACCGTTCCATCTATCCCTTTTCCCATCATAATCAAGCTCGAACGTCTCGATTTTTTCATCAGGAGCAATATTCTTATTTTTCCACTTCGCTCCTATCTTTCTTGGCCTCTCTGTGCACAGTTTCGTCTTATGCGTCATAGCCCCACAGCTGAAACAAATCGATCAATGACACAGGACTCAAAACCTGAGGCAAAAGCAAATCGAAAGAAAACAAAAACCGGAGAAAGAAAAGAGTTTTCTTGCTGGCTTTACTTACTTTTCACAAGATCCTTTCCAATACATATCTGCCTGAAAAGAGTTTTCTTGTTGGCTTTACGAGCTTCCTCCAATTCTTGCTGCTTCCTATGCAATGCCAAGATTATCCATTTCTTTATTCAAATATCTATCGATTCAATACGCATTTATACACTAAAAGCATTCAATCTATAGACAATACAGACATATTCTTCAAAACGTACAGAGCCAAGAAAGAGACATCACACTGTAGCGAGAACCAAAACTGATTTTTTTCAAATATCCATTTCTTTAAACACAAATGCCAAGAACATACATTTCCTTATTCAAATCTCCACCGAGGACTCAAAATTCAATTATAAGGCAGATCCAGTTTCTTCCTCAATCTCTTCCGTCTAAACCCATGAAAAAATTTATCCTTTTTATGTTTCGAAAGAGATGAGAAACTGATGACAACCCTGATGCAGTAGCCATGTTGAGTTTCGAATAATGAATTTTTGTTGGAATTCGAAACACTAATTCCAAAGAAAACAGACGAAATTGATTAATTGCTCGAACTGGTGAATGATGATGATGACGAATGAAGCCGATTGTTTTGTTTGGTTTTATTTGGCAGAGAAACACATGTTTCCGGAGACGTCTTTTTTGTTTTTGTTTTAAGACTGGGAAAGTTAACGGTGAATACAGACGGCGTTAATACTTCCGTTAGTCCAGGTTAACCGACGACGATTCTGGAGAGTAGTGGATAAATCTGGACAAAATACCTGGAATCAAAAAACCGAACCGAATTAGAAGGTATTGAACCGAATCGAATAGTTATAAATATTTGAATGGTTTCTCTTATAAAATATTTTAGGTATCCGAACCGAAACCCGAACCGGTACCCTAAATATACGAAATACAATTATATATCTAAAATCTTTAGTTTTGAAATAACCAAAATACTCAAAATTACAATTATAAACCGAATATATTAATTATGTTTAGACCGAAATAACCAAAATACTCGAAATATTCAAAAATCTTTAGTTATATTTGTCAAAATTAAATAATTTTTGCAAAATTTCACCAAATTTTATTTAAATTAAACAATTTTTTTAGTTTTTCGAGAATTGGGATAAATTTTAGTATCCGAATCCGGACGAAACCGAACCGAATCGGATCCGAAAAAAGAAATAGACGAATGGATCTTAAACTTCTAAAATTTAGGTACCCAAAACTCAAAAGAACCGATCCGAATCTGAACGGGTATCCGAATGCCTCCATGCCTACTAGTGGAATGTAGTTAAGCCGCACGTTTTGTTTTGCCTCGTACTTATAGTTCACGTGTATTAATCATAGACTTTCACATAAATGTGTTAAGAATTTGTGATCTCATTCATTCTACTAACATGTTAGATTTTGTTATTTTTCTTTCATACCATGTTATTTTTTTGGGTTAAATTTTGGAGTAATCCTAGACCTTTTGGGCCCGAACTAATCTTCAGGAAGCCTCACATCCGGATTCACGTAATTATTTAAAAAATTACGCGATTAGGTGGCTAAGGCGACTCGAAGCCGGGTGAGGGATTCATACCATGTTTTTTTTTTTTTCATACCATGTTCTTTTTTTTCTCTTTTGTAGGTTTTGAAAGAATTAAAAATCCACTATTATTTATCTATGTTTTTGAAGGACAACATTTTTTTAGCTCTCTACCAAAACACTCTATATAGATTATTGATTCAAAAACTAAATTCTAACCCAACTAAAATATTGATAAAACCATTAATCCTAGTATTAATTTAGAAGCCTAAATCTTTGCTTACTATATTTTTAATTTGTTTTTTTACTTTTAGGTTTTGAATGGTTTTTTTTTTTTTTTGAATGGTTATTTCGTATGCATCCAAACAGATAGAACGTATAATAAACACATTTTGTCCGCTCTGCTGAGTAAAAATTTGAGCTAAGAATATTAATCATTCTCTAGATCTAAACTTTTTTTTTATGAATCCAAAATATTTTAACCACGGTTCACTTTGATTTCTTCTTTTTATTTTATTTTAAATATGTTTTTTTTTCATGGGTTTCTTGTATTAAGAAATCAATAGTATTATCTGTTTAAAGAATTAAGATTTTGATCAAAAAGGTTGATGATCATCAAGCTACTTTTCCTTTTCCGCCATAGTTGAACTTGAAAACCTCTTTAGAAAGAACATTAGATAATACATTTTAATCGCTGTTTGTTATATGGGAATCCAATGTTTGTTGGTTAATTATCTCATCGACTAGTCCATATAAATAGTAGTTAATTACTTGTCATTGATTATCACTCGAACAGCTAACTACTCAATCTTGGGAAACAAATGAATACAATCTTTTCAAAACGAAACCTCTAATTAATAAACTAACTAGATCACATCAAAAGTTAAGAGTTTCTTAGCTTTAATTTGCTCAATTTCACTTTACTCCTCAAACATTTTAAATTAGAGCCCAGCTAATAGATAGATCTTGTTCCCCTCCAGTTCTCGCCAATACATCGAACCAGAAGTCCATCTCACTGTCGAAAACCATCTCATTTTCAACGGAGCCTAACTGCTGAAACTCTTTTTGTATCTCATCAAAACCAGCCACTTCAGGATTTAATGCGTAGTTGTGTTCATCTTGGCTATAAAGCGCCTCGTTCCAGAAGCTCTCGTCGATGTCTTCTCCGAAATTTTCGAAATAACAACAATCTTGAGCTATAGTACTGCTGTCTCCCGATTTATTATCCACCTTAGCCTCGTTGCTATTGCCTTCGTGGCTCATGAGTGTCACCGAAGAAACCTCATCACTCGTCGAAGGTGATGCCGAGAACAAGCTTTCAAAAGAAGGGTTTGATGAGTTCACGAGCTCCGATTCACTTCTAGTACTGTTCGATTTCGCCGGTACAGATTGAGATTTGGATTTAGTACCCTTATTCTTGTTGCTGGTCTTAGGTTTAGCGGGTTGATAATCTTCGAGTCTTTTCTTCAAGTGAGTGTGCCATACGTTCTTGATCTCATTATCCGTTCTTCCTGGCAATTTTGCAGCAATCGCTGACCATCTAGAGACGATACCAAAAGAAAAAAAGAAACGTTAATACAAAATTCTCAAAGAGGGGATTATTGTTTACTTGAATTTTATATAATAGTGGACCAAGACATGTTTCTTGTGATGATTATTGTATTTATGTTAGATGTACGTATGATGTATATAGACATAGATGTATAAATTTATATGTAAAAGTAGAAGAATGTAAAGTATTACCTATTGCCAAGGATTTGGTGCAAGCTGATTATAGCATCCTCCTCTTCTTTAGTGAAATTGCCTCTTTTAATATCAGGCTTTAGATAGTTCATCCACCTAAGTCTGCAGCTTTTTCCACATCTCAAAAGACCTGTGATTAATAATAATTACCATTAGTGTTAAGAAATTTATATAATCAGATTATATGTGAATGGGGTTTTAAGTTGTTCATACCAGCTTGCTTAGGGAGAGCTCTCCAGTTACTATGGCCATGTTTATGGATAAAAGAGATCAAGATTTGATCTTCTTCAGGCGTCCATGGGCCTCTATTCAACCCCATCTTCTCGCAGCATGGAGCTCTTCCCATCTTTCGATGATATGTTTTTGATTGCTGATGAAAATTCGAAGTTTTGTCTTGTGGTGACGATCAAGACAGATTGTGCTGATGATGATCAAATGCTCAACTATGAGCTAGATGATCAAATGTTGTTGATGAGCTTGAGAATGACTGACTAATGGTTATGAGTATTTATACTGGATTTGTCAAAAGGCATGCGGGATAATTCAAAAGCATTTGGTGAGCTTCCCGGAGAGAGAGAGAGAGAGAGAGAGAGAGATGTCGTTTTTGGTTATTGGCACCATAGTCAAAAAGTATGTTGTAGATGACATATTATATTGCATGTGGGAATGAATGATGTGTTTAAGTTAGAGACTACAAAAATAGAAAATAATAATAATTGGTGTGCATTTCCTTAATTTAAATGGTATAGAGTTGTGATGGTGAGAGTTATGTGGTGTAAGTGTTGTTAGTTCCGAGTAAAAAAAAAGTCGTCGTAGACGCACGGAGTGCATTATAATGAGCCCACACGTACATTTTTGTAGAAAATCAACGTTTACGATTATATACGACAAAAACCAAAATTAACGTTGGGTGGATTATATGTTGACCCAAAAACACTGTTTTGCTCGTAAAATTGTTTCGTAATTTCTTTACTTTTTTTTTGGGGTTAAATTTCTTTTTTGAACAAAGGGCTTAAACTTAAACTTCTTAATATTGGTAATAATCTTGTTTAGGTTAATCACGTCCATTTCTAGTAATTATAATGTATTATGATGACAGGTCCTTATTTATAAAAGGCTATATACTTGCATTTACTTAAGCATCGATTCTTTTAATTAATTGAAACTTCTTTTTTTGCTAAAATAAATAATTGAAAATAATTATTTGATACATATTTTACCATGATACGTCCTCCAGCTAATTTTGTTAATCATACGTAAGTTATGAAAAAAATTTGGTTTTAAATATTTTAGCTTTGATATTTCAATGATTATTTATCTTTTAAAAAAACTATGTATATGAATAGAGCATATATATTTGCCTAAATTTGACCAAGATTATATATATACATATATAACATCCAAATTTTGAAAATAGTACGTGATATGAAAAGTTTTAAAAACCTAATATGACTAAATATATTTACTTTTACAAATCATTCTACACATCAAAACTAGTTAGTGTCTTGATATAATATATAACTATAATATGTGATATACTAAAAAGTAATTTTCAGCATGAATTTGTTTAAATTTCCATTTAAAAAATAACATACTAGAATTAGTGTTGATATGTTTGTTTTTTCATATATATATATATATATATATATATATATATGCATCTTTTATTAATATATGTAACCTAATTAATCATTCTAAATTTTACTTGAACATAAGTTTTATTTTCAAATTTTACCAATATCTGACTGGGCTTTGAAAAACAGCCCTATGTGAAAATGTAAGTTTTTTCTTCCAGTATAATAACTCCTAAGTATAATATAAACCCAAAAAAGGTCAAAATAAAATATATGACCGGGTGGAAATATATGTAATGCAAGTTGACTAACGCGTTCACATACACTGCACAAATATAATTTTAATTTTTTGTTCACAGTTTCTGGGTCAACTAAAGAGGCCTACGACAGGTTTTCAACATATCTATTAATTGACACTAAGAAATTAAACTTTCTCCTTTGTTTCCAAACTAAATAAAGTTCAGAAGAATACTAGCTGAATAAGTAAGAGTAAGATTAAATAAGGAGCAACTAAATAATTACTTAAATTAAGGGTGTTAAAATGGGTCATAGATCATGGGTCGATCCAATTTAATCAATGACCCATGATCTTAATGGGTCAATTTTTTGTTTTTAATGGGTTGATTAGTCAAATGGATCATGAGTCAAATGGATCAATTTGTAATGGGTCATGGGTCAAATGATTGACCCGTTTGACCCATCATCATACATAATTATGACATCATCAAAACATTATTATGACATCATAACAATATTACCTATAATACCATCATTTTTTCTCAAAAAGCAATAATCCATCATTTTCCCGTCAAAAACGCGATTTCACGTTTTCCCACCAAAAACGCAATTTCATATTTTTCCGCCAAAAACGTGATTTCACATTTTCCCGCCAAAAACGTGATTTCACATTTCTGATAGTTGCATAATTTAGCCCATTTTAGTATACATTTTAGTTAGCATTTTGTGACTTTTTGCATTCATTTCATTGTTTTTGGTATAGTTTGCATCCATTTTAGAGTTAGTGAGTCTTAGGTTAGTTTTTGCATATGTTTGTGTGCTATGGAGTCTTTTAGGTGCTTTTTGGAGCTTGGGGAAGATCATGGACTAGGAGGAACGTACCCGCAGCGAACAGAGATGATCAAGTGATGAAGGAGAAAACCGGACGTTTGCAGCGGTCAGCATGCAGCGGTCTAGGGAGACCGCTGCACTTTCAAGTCTCGCAGCGGTCAGGTGCAGCGGTTAGAGCAGACCGCTGCGGATCCATCCGGAGCAAAAACCAGGCGTTTCACAGCGGTCATGCAGCGGTTAGAGCAGACCGCTGCGGATCCATCCGGAGCAAAAACCAGACATTTCACAGCGGTCATGCAGCGGTATGAGCTGACCGCTGTGAACCTTCTCGGGCACAAAAATTGTCGGGTCAAACCCGGTTTGTCCCGGGTTGACCCGACCCGATCTGTATCTATTTAAGCAAATTAAGCCTAATTAGACGGGGGGCTTCTTTTGAGGGTTCTAAGCCACTTATTTCTTTCTTCTTTTCTTGTTTTTGTTTTGTATGAAAGATTCAAGATCCAAACCATTTTAGTGAAGATTTTCTTAAACTCTTTTTATCATTCTTCTTATTTTGCTTATGGCTTTCATTTGTACGGTTTATATTTGTGATTTAGCTATGTGTGAGTAGTTCTTTTAGGATTCTTGGGTGAAGTAGATTAGGGTGATTCTAGGTTTGTTCTTGATGTTTAAGAACTAGATTAGTTGATATCCTTTCTCATTGAGTGTTATTAATGCTGGATTGGCCTTGACAAAGTTGATTTAGATCATAGGGAATTTCTCGCCCGGAAGGTGTTCGATGAAATTCCCCAACCAATTCAATGAGTGTTTTACATTCCTAGCCTATGGAAATAGATGTCTAGGGTGTTTAATGGCTATTTAGACTTGTTATTAATGCTTGTTAGTCATAGAATCGCGAACGGAAGTTTATGACGATTGATGACTAAGAAATGGGTTAATACCATGGAAGTGGATTAACCTTTAGTAGTGTTCTAAGGCCTAGGGAGATATTTAGTCGAATGTTTGAGCATCTTGAGTAGATTAAAGAATCACCCGAGTCGATTGCTTTACCCGAGAATTCGTTTGTTTAAATTTGATATTAATCGTTTTCTTGTTTGCTTTGCTACTCGTTTATTTCTCTATTTTGCACGTTTCAAATTGTCCGATAAAAACCAAAACCCGATATTTGCTTAGATTAGATAGCGTCCTGTATTCTTAGTGCGTCGTTCTTATTTCCCTGTGGATTCGATCCCAAAGTGCTACAATGACATGCCATTAGATTGAGGCATTGTGCACAGTGGGTAATTGTGCGAACCGTAAAAAGTTCAACTATCAATTTGGCGCCGTTGCCGGGGAAATTAGCAACAGCCATTAGGATTTGGATACTATTTGAGACTAAGTTCTTGACTTCTACTAACTTTTTATTTTCTTCTTTTTTGCTTCTTAGAGTCGATGGCCATGGATTACAATGATTGGCCACAAGAAGAGGATGCCACATTTGATGAAAGCATTGATGATGAGCCATATGTGGAGCCACCATTTGATGAAAGTGTAGTCACATCAGAACAAAAAGTAGAGTTGGATGAGCTTTGCAACGAAAACCCAGCATTGACAAGGAGTAATCTCGCGATTATGATCCGTTTGAACCTCATGTCACGTCGGGCAGCGCTTGAGGGAAGGGAGCTCACATATATTGAGATAAAGATAGCTCATGCACTCGAAGAGGTAATTTATTGGGTTCCACCATGCCAACTAGAAGGTATTTTTGACACAACCTTTGAAATCGTTGATTATGAGGATAGTCACTTGCCTTGCATTGAAGATGTAGCTTCTAGTTCACATGCTCTCAAGCTCATTAATGAATGCTGTGATTTAATATGTGAGTCTCAAATACTAGAAACCTTAAGAGTAGAAAAGCTTGCTAGTGATTATCATGAAGTATGTTTTGATATTAATTATCTATGTGCTTTGAATGATCATGATATCGAGTTTAAGCCTTCAATGCCTGAGGAATCTAGTTCTCTTCTTGAAAAATCTTACCTAGGGGATGTGCTTGATGTAGATAAGATCTTGAATGAGATAGATGACCCTAAGGTTGAGATGAAATCTAGGAAAGAGGATGTGTTTTACATGATTGATGGAGATGAAGTTGACTATTTTGTGATTAACTCGTTTAAACATGAAATCGACTTCATTTTTCCATCAAATGCATTTGGTCCTCGTGAACATCTCATCATCAAGGAAAATTCCAAGATGTATGCTATATTTTTAGTAACCTTTCTTGATGTGAGTTATGCCTCTTTGCCATGGATAGTCGTGTGCCATGTTGCATATTTTGTTTCTTGTCTTGACAAGAGAAGGACCAAAGGTGCATTGGCTCAACCTTTTGATTCTCATGATTAACAGTTGAAACGTCAAGCTTAGCGACGTAAAACAAGCGCTCTTGGGAGGCATTCCCATGACTATCTTTGTATATATTTTCGTTTTTTCTTGTTCTTTTTAATGTTTTTGTTTGATGTTTATAGTTTTCTTGGGTCCAAGGTCGTGGTGCTTAATGCATGAATGGGTAGAGCTACAGCACGTCACACTTCTCTCCAATCCAAAGGTATGATCCAAACTCCATTTCATTGTACATACTTTTTGCATATTTATACCTTCTCTTTGACTTTTGTTGCACCGAGACGTTGCAATTCAAGTTCGGGGGAAGGATTTGTGTCTTTTGATCTTGTGTTTTGTGATCTTATTTTTATTTTTCCATCTTTGAGTCTCATTCATTCATATAAGTGCATATAAAAACCATAAAAAAAAAAATTTTAGTTGCATTTTGCATGTTTAAGATTGAGTCTAGATGCATATAGGTTTGCATTCACTTGCATTGGGAGAATTATCCATGTAGAATATAAACTTAAGAGCTTGAATTAATGCCCTCGTTAGGAGTTCTTTGATGCATTTGAGCGATCACGAAGTTAAGGATGATCCATGCTTTGATCTTGCGGTTTGAATGTTTTTGTCTTGGTTGAAGCATGCTTTGAATTGAATCTAACTCTATCTACATGAACTTTAATCTTGACTTGAAATTATCATGCTTGTACATTGAAAAGTTGAACTCATGGATGTCATATACATATTTGAGCTATCTTACCCCTTTTTACCACTCTCTTGTTAGCTCAAATAGCTGATTCCCATATTTGGAACGGTTAACCACACCCTTAACTAAGCCTTTCCTTCAAGCCTTCATCTCTTGTGTGTGTCGTGAGGTCTAATTTGGAATGAACTTAGCAAAAAGTGTTGAGTTTGGAACGACAAGGAGTTGATAGATAGGTTGGTGATTTGGGTGTTGATGTAAAGAAAAGAAAGTGTGGAGAAAATAAAAGATTGGGAAAAAGGATAGGGGAAAGTAAAAAGTTTGGATTGGTTGGCATGAAAGTGTGGAATAGCTCTAGGTGTTGAAAGTATAAGTCTCTATGTGTGTAGAAAAAAAAAAAAAAAAAAAAAAAAAAAAAAAAAAAAAATATGGCTAAGGCATCTAAATGATGATTGAGAGACTAGTTATGAAAGTGAAAAAGAGCTAAAAGAAAAAGATGAAGAGCCAATCCATTTGTTGAAAGAGAAGAAGAAAAGAAATGTGGTCTAAGAAGGCAAAATGCCTTGTGATATGGGTAGTTTAGAATGGATCTTGATGAGTTTAGAAATAGGAGTGGAGTTCATATTGGGGCATTGGGTAGACGGATGTCATCCTTGTACGCATCAATTGTTCTTTACTCTTAGCATTTTGCCAAAGTTCATTCTTTCGTGAGAGATCCCATTGCATTGGAATACCCACATGATTGAGATTATTTTCATCTCAAAACCTTTTCCCTAAGCCAAATGAGTTCACTTGATTTTTATTAAGCATGATTCACCATTGTACTTAATGAATGTTAAAGAGTTAGAGGATATGATTACTTGTAGATGCTAAGGCTTAGACCAAATTCGTGTAGCGACGAGTATGGCTAAATCTTTTGAAGTAGAGGTTGTTTGTGCATCACATAACTACTACCAAGTGCATTGAATTGAATTCTTTTGTTAATATTCTTGGATATGATATCCCGCATTCCAACCTCTTCTTCGATTTGTTCTTGTTTGTTTGCTTGCGGACAAGCAAAAGGCAAGTTCGGGGGAGTTGATAGTTGCATAATTTAGCCCATTTTAGTATACATTTTAGTTAGCATTTTGTGACTTTTTGCATTCATTTCATTGTTTTTGGTATAGTTTGCATCCATTTTAGAGTTAGTGAGTCTTAGGTTAGTTTTTGCATATGTTTGTGTGCTATGGAGTCTTTTAGGTGCTTTTTGGAGCTTGGGGAAGATCATGGACTAGGAGGAACGTACCCGCAGCGAACAGAGATGATCAAGTGATGAAGGAGAAAACCGGACGTTTGCAGCGGTCAGCATGCAGCGGTCTAGGGAGACCGCTGCACTTTCAAGTCTCGCAGCGGTCAGGTGCAGCGGTTAGAGCAGACCGCTGCGGATCCATCCGGAGCAAAAACCAGGCGTTTCACAGCGGTCATGCAGCGGTTAGAGCAGACCGCTGCGGATCCATCCGGAGCAAAAACCAGACATTTCACAGCGGTCATGCAGCGGTATGAGCTGACCGCTGTGAACCTTCTCGGGCACAAAAATTGTCGGGTCAAACCCGGTTTGTCCCGGGTTGACCCGACCCGATCTGTATCTATTTAAGCAAATTAAGCCTAATTAGACGGGGGGCTTCTTTTGAGGGTTCTAAGCCACTTATTTCTTTCTTCTTTTCTTGTTTTTGTTTTGTATGAAAGATTCAAGATCCAAACCATTTTAGTGAAGATTTTCTTAAACTCTTTTTATCATTCTTCTTATTTTGCTTATGGCTTTCATTTGTACGGTTTATATTTGTGATTTAGCTATGTGTGAGTAGTTCTTTTAGGATTCTTGGGTGAAGTAGATTAGGGTGATTCTAGGTTTGTTCTTGATGTTTAAGAACTAGATTAGTTGATATCCTTTCTCATTGAGTGTTATTAATGCTGGATTGGCCTTGACAAAGTTGATTTAGATCATAGGGAATTTCTCGCCCGGAAGGTGTTCGATGAAATTCCCCAACCAATTCAATGAGTGTTTTACATTCCTAGCCTATGGAAATAGATGTCTAGGGTGTTTAATGGCTATTTAGACTTGTTATTAATGCTTGTTAGTCATAGAATCGCGAACGGAAGTTTATGACGATTGATGACTAAGAAATGGGTTAATACCATGGAAGTGGATTAACCTTTAGTAGTGTTCTAAGGCCTAGGGAGATATTTAGTCGAATGTTTGAGCATCTTGAGTAGATTAAAGAATCACCCGAGTCGATTGCTTTACCCGAGAATTCGTTTGTTTAAATTTGATATTAATCGTTTTCTTGTTTGCTTTGCTACTCGTTTATTTCTCTATTTTGCACGTTTCAAATTGTCCGATAAAAACCAAAACCCGATATTTGCTTAGATTAGATAGCGTCCTGTATTCTTAGTGCGTCGTTCTTATTTCCCTGTGGATTCGATCCCAAAGTGCTACAATGACATGCCATTAGATTGAGGCATTGTGCACAGTGGGTAATTGTGCGAACCGTAAAAAGTTCATTATCAATTTCCCGCTAAAAACGCGATTCCGCGTTTTCCCGCCAAAAACGCGATTCCGCGTTTTCCTGCCAAAAATGTGATTCCGCGTTTTCCCGCCAAAAATGTGATTCCGTGTTTTCCTGCCAAAAACGTGATTTCGTGTTTTCCCCCCAAAAAAATGGCTTCACGAATTCATTAACAATTTACGATAATTAAAGAAAATTTGTCAATTCATAATATAAATATATTATAATATTATTAATTATTTTTATTTTTATTTTTCTCATTTTTTTAATTATTAATAATATTTATTTAAATAAGTATTTGTTTTTCGTGATCACCCATTTGATCCATGACCAATCTAATTACATAGGTCATGGATCATCCATAACCCATCACTTATTGATTATGGATGACCCATAACCCATTTACATATAACTCATTAGAATTATGGATCATCCATTTGACTCGACACCCCTAACTTAAATCATTAGAATTACTTTCTCTTATATTATGTCCTTCCGCTGCATAGACTGATCTTACTAACTAAAAGTTCATATACTGATATAAGTTGCAAATCTTCCTAATAACATTTTTATGCAAGTATACTCTCAACTTGTAAAAAAAAATGCAAATCAAAACCCACGAAATTGAATATAATATGCAATATAATTGTTGTCATCGTCATTAATTATGATAAATCTCTATAATATTATTTAAGAAGATATTTTTGAAAATGAACTTTGTTTTGTAAGTTATTACATGAAATACTATTATAAATAACAAAGAATATTTGAAATAGAAAATGGTATAATTGTCTTTTACAATTAGTGATAAAAATATAGAAAGTATTTATTTTGCATTAAAAATGTTATCTACTATATATTTTTAAATAATAATCAATCCATATATATTCAAATGAAAAAAGTTATTCAAAATCTTGATATATTTTTCACTATAGTTTATTATATTTTATTTGAATTTATATCAAAATAAAAATTGAAAACTATTTTACTAATTTTATAAAAAGTTAGACGCAAGAATTTTTGTTTTGTTTTAAGAGTTCCTGAACTAACCACAAAACTATATTCATTAAACGATGCATAATAATTAATAGAGTTATGATTTCAAAATTATATGTTTTACGGGTTAGTCCGAATAATAGTTTAGTCAACTGCAAAACGGGTTAAATATGCAAATTATTATGTTTGCCAAATATATATATATATATATATATATATATATATATAATCATGAGTTATACATATTATAAAATTAAAACAAAGCAATTTTTTAAAAATTTCAAAACAATTTTTACAAAAAAATTACCGCACTAATTATAGCGTGGATTAACCCCTAGTTATATATAAAATCAAAGCTCTCGCGGTGAGGAGTTCAAGTCTACTACTAGAATTTAGAAATTCTAATGTATGTGACCATAAAGAGTTTTTAAAGAAACACATGAGCATTATAGTGCGGGTTAAATTCGATTTTGAGAGTTGGATCTGCATTTTTTACGAATTGAGAGTAAACTTGTAAAAACACATGTCATTTGGAAGGTTTTTTTTGCCCAAAACCCAATTTTCGATTAAATTAATTTTTATATGTAAACATATTAGCATGCGTATCTTTAATTATGAATAGTATTTTACCCGCTTGTCACAAATGATAATGGTTGAAAAGGTGCTACTCGTAGGACCACTCATAAATATAAAGTTGTGTCGAAAATAAGTGACAAATGTAGATCATACAGACAATTGTTGATACTTGGTGCAGTTGGCGATGATTTGCTTTTAGTTTACAATGTTAATAGCTGATCAACAACATTTGTATACAAACGTTACGTAGTGTGTTAGGGACCATTTTTCTTCAAACAAAAGTCATGTGTCCGAAACTAACGTAAAAGAAATACCGCTTTCTTGAATGTGGACGCAAAAAGTTTCAAAATAGTACCTGGTAATCTGGTATATTTTAGAGACTATTTTTGGTTCATGATGCTGTAATTAATGAATTGACCTGAAAATTTCATCTATATCTACTAGGTTTTATCATGTTTCTTTCAGATATTTTCAAATTTAAATCTGAATGCAAGTGACTTCAATACAAAGAGCTGTTAAAATTTTGACTTCAATTAATAAATGCTATAGTATATACTTATATATCATACATTTATGTATTATCTAAAGAGCGAAAGTGGTTGCCATGCTATATCGCCTAATTAATAAATTATTACTGTAAAGTATAAACTAATGTAAAATAGTGGAATCATTGATAATGTGAAAGCATGTCATCCTTGACTGTTTAATTTGGAAAATAATTAAACAAATATATATCACTGCATGCATTTTGTAAGATTTATATTTTTAACATTTGAAAGATTTTCTTCAACTCACAAGTTGTAAAAACAGGTTTGTCCATGTTTTATCTTAAATTTGTACTATACATTATGGATGTACTAATCACAGAATTATACGTCCGTATGAATATATCATATGGTAATCCTAGAATTGGATCTTGTAAAAGTAAAAGCTGACTTTGAAATAATGATAAGAAAGTCAACTTCATTGATTTTCTAAGATAAATCTTTAAGACATAATTAAACTCCCGGTGCTGAATTCTAATGATTTTACTGTCTAAGAAGTAAAATCATTAAAGAATGAAATTTCAACTCTTTATTTATAAGAGAACCATTATTCCAATAACAGAAGTAGAATTCTGTCCAGAAATAGATTTTTTGTATTTTTGTCAACGATTTGTTTTGTTTAAAACGCGTTAGAGAATATATATAACCGTAAGGAAAATAAAGGGGTTTGGTGCTTTTGTCCTGTTCCCGAAATAGTCGCGGATCTTATTATATATAAGAGGACCATTATTCCACTAATCTTCGTCTCTTTATTTCTCATTTTTTCAATAATATATTTTGAAAGAACAATGGATTTCATTTTGGATACGGGTCTTCTTTATCTCACGGGTCAATTATAGATTTAGTTTTGTTAAATATAGCATATACATATAATAAGAATAAGTATTTGCGTTCACACTCGATTGAATAATATATATTTTTTTTTTACTGTGGTCTATATTCCAAATATACGTACACTAACGAGGTTGAATTCATATGATATTTGAGCGTATATATGTATAATTTAAGAAATATTCCTTCTCGGTTAGGATTGTGTGAATATGAGAATATCTCATACGATTTACCCTAAAGAGCATTAGATTGTTTAATGTAACTCTGTTCACTTGAACATAATAAACAACAAAGAATTCCAAATCTGTCGACGTTTTGTGTTCTTTGACAACAACATTATTAAAAATCTTTTTTTTTTTAACGTTCAGTAATACTTTATTAAAAAAATAAAAATACTGAAGGGTTTACAACAACTAAAAAAAGATTCACCAATAGGGATCTGAAATAAAATAAAGACATTTTTTGTGAATAAATAACTAACAATTCCCATTATGTGTCTTTCCTATCGGTCCTGGGTTCGATTTTGGTTGGGAGGGGTCTCCTCCAAAAAAGTGACTTAAACATAGTTTGTGCCCCGCTCCGTGGATTTACGGACCTACGGGCCCGGAACCTCGGCGATTCAAAAAAATAAAATAAATAATAACTAACAATTCCGCAGATGAATTAATGCTCCACTTTTTCTTTTGGGCTGATTAAATCTCCGCTGAGATAATCTTCATAGAAATCCAAAAACATCTATCAACGCTTTATACTGAATTGACCACGATTGCCAATCTCTTTTCATTGCTCTAGTAGGAGTCACTGAGATCATCGTTCCAAACAGTCGATTAATTAGGAGTCTACAATCAAGCTTTCTTCCGGAGTAGCTGTGGTTTGCGACGAGAAACCCACCAACACCGAATGAATAACCATCAGCGATTGAAGCCGGGAAGAACCGTTGCCACCATCCGCTTCTACTATCAATTACCTCTTCGAAACAGCTCAACTGTACCAGATCTTTTCTCTTCCAAAATTCATTGAAAAAATACCATGAAAAAACAATCAAAAACTTTGCCAAATCTAAAATAAATTGGAAAAAATTACACAAATCAAAAGAAAAGTAACAAAAGAAACCAACCAAACTGATGTCAGAGCTATAGAAACCGTCGGCCATCGGCCTGGATCCACAAAGGAAAATCTCTTCTCTTTTTTTTTTCTCTCGTTTGACGGCTAGGGTTTTTGAAAGGAATTGTAAGCAAATATTCTAGTAGAACGTATTAAAAATCATTAGAATACAAGTTTCGGTCGATTCTACCCAAAAAAAAAAACAAGTTTAGGTCGATAATCTACATCTACCGTTGCTAAATAGATGTACTGAATAAAAAGTTGATTTCCAATAATACGAAGTTAATAAATTACTAGGTTTTAATCCGCGCTGTGCGTGGATTAACTTTTTCTTAAAAATTGTTTAATTTTTTTTGGTTAAGTTAAAATTATTTGGCATGTATATAAGTACATATATATTAACTTCACACAACCAAATTTTACATCTATCTAACTAATAATTATAGATAGAGTTTTCAAACCGGACTAATCTGTCTACTTAACCCGTATTGCAATGTATTAAAAAATTATTCGAACTAACCCGCAAAAACTATAATTTTGAAAATATTAAATTTAATCTACACCTCTTAATGACCGCATAGCAAAGATTTAATCATAGTTTTGTTGTCGATCTCGAATATTTTTTTTTGGAAGATTTATAGATTCATTATTATTTTAAAAGATACAATATTTTTTTAATATAGTAATTATTATGAAATTGAATAGTAAATACCCTCTTAAATAGGAAACAAATACTTTAAAAAATTTCTTCAATAATTTTAAAAGAAAATTATATAATTTCCTATTCAATTATTTTTTTTATTTGTAATGTCATAATATGTAATAGTTTACAAAAAAGTTTATTTTCTTAAATGATTCCTTAAATAATAATATAGAGATAACAAAAAAAATTTCAATACTAAACTATAACTATTCAAATTTCTTTTAGTGATTTTGCTAGTTACATTCTATTACTGACGTCCAAATTTTGGTCATTCGTAGACGATCGATCAACTACTACTCGAAGTATATATAGCTCCAAAATATGTAAACTCGATTTTTGAAGACTTGAGACAAATAGTACCTCATCCACTGGACCAAGACTAAACTACAAAATTCAGACATTATATATACATAGAGAAAGACAAATACATATATAGTTTTTTTTGTTGATAAAAGAACAAATATATAGTTGAACGTATGTGTGTGTGCACAAAATGTCCAAGATTCTTTTTATAACCATAATGAATTGAGATATTAACTAATTATTCCGCGTTCTAATTTACCATAACTTCTGTCATCAAGACTTTGACTTCACACGTTATACATTTTCGCACTTGATATTGTAGTTTCAACCAGGATATCTAGTCAATTTATCGTTTCAACCAGACATTTTATGATAATCTGAGTCTATCTAAAGTACATATGGATACAGATTGGGTAACTAGGAAGTTAAGGTATCCCCTATTGGATATGTATTCGAACGATTGTTAGTTCGTGATAGTAGTTGCATCTAAGGCCGTGCTTAATTACCTTAGCACAAATGAGGCAAATGCAACCTCAATTCAAATATCACTTTGAGTGTATTGGTTATAACTGTGTTAAAAATATATAAAAAGAAAAATAAGAGTAAATACATCGATTGGAAAAACTACAGTAGCTACTCAGACCACATGTTTTTTTTTTGACAGACAGACAGGTATCGATACTCGGACCACATTTCTTATAACATTTTAAGGACAAACAAACTTTTCGGAAAGAGAAATCAGATTAATTAGGTGGGTAAAGTTTAGATGGTCGATTAAAGTTATAGGTTATTTTCATAACAATCACAACTCGATCAAAATGTTCTTGTGATTTTCATTATTATTTTTTTCTTTCAAATATTTGGTCATGTTAATCCATAAGCGCAAATCCTTTTTTCTCATTAGTTTCTGTTAATTTTCCAAAATTCAAATCAGAATAGATGCTTGAAAAAACTAAAAAAATATACTCCGATTGGATGGTAAAATTTTTAATAAAAGTGAGAGAATGAAAAATATGAGAGACGATACATAGGTTGAAAAAAGAGAAGAAAGATAACATTTTTTTCTTTGTCCCAAAAAAAGAAGAACAATTTTGTTTTTATTGAAAAACAAAAGATAACAATTTTGTTTGAGTCTTGTAAAGGTGAAATAACAATTGTCGGGATGAAAATCCCGACCAGGTTAAAAAGCTAGAAAAGTCAAAGACAAAGATGAGGTGACGAGCCGAGTTAAAATGTACGTTGGATGGAGTGAGTTCACGGTAAAAAATAAATACATGTAGATTAGTTAATCAACACCGTCAAGTCTTAAGACTCGTTCAAGCCGGTGATTTAAGGTGTTTGAACGTAACGGCTATATCCTCTGAATTAGAGACTATACATAGCGAATCAACCAGAGTAAATGACAACGTCAAACACGGATTTGGAGTATAAAACAGGGACGAGAGCAAAGAGAAAAATAACTTCTTCCATCCGCAACTAGATCTACACTTAAACACTTAACAATTTTTTGTTTTGTTTTTGTAAAAACACTCTTAAGAATGAAATATTAATCTCATTTTACTCCGTATTTCTAGTCTAAATCGCTTCTTGATCTATTCGGTTCTCTTCGAGCAATATACAATTTATTTATTGCTTGAAAGCTCTTCAAATCTTATGTTATTAAAGATAAACCAAAGTCTTCCGATTATTCATATTTACAATTTTTGATCGTTGTAATTTCAACTACAATAACAAATAACAAATAACAATTAAAATTTATTTTATTTATTGCATGATATTCAGTAAATATGTACATTTAGAGTTATTGAAGCCATATCCGAAGAAAAATAATCTTCAGTTTTTCCTTCTCTACCAACAGCGACAGGGGGGGGGGGGGGGGGGGTGTGACACATAGATGACACTGGGGTGACACATAGATGACACTAGACTACATATTCTTGTTGTTTAAATTTAGTTTAAACATCAATTAATATGAAAATAAGAGTAAATTTTTCATTTATAGTCTAATTAAGTAGGCTAAAAGACTAAAAGGTATGACAAATATGCTGGATGATTAAGACTGTACATTAACATCGATATTTTCTAAACTAGATGACACATAGATGACATATTCTTGTTTAAAAAAAAAAATTAGTTTAAACACCAATTAATATGAAAAATAAGAGTAAATTTTTCATTTATAGTCTAATTAAGTAGGTTAAAAGCCTAAAAGGTATGACAAATATGCTGGATGATTAAGACTCGATAACTGTCTACAGACAAAAAAAAAACCGAATAAAAAACAACGTATACAAATTTCTTTCGAATTCATACTTTGCTTTTAAACACAATAATAATCATGGTTCAAAAAATTGGTCTAGGTGCCAGCCTAGGCGCCCGACTAGGCGTCGGTTCAGATATAACCAAAACGATTTTAGTAAAATCTTTGAGAAAATCGGATTTCTGGTTTAAGCGGTTCTAATCGGACGAAGTCGGATCAAATCAGTACAACGCAAACAAATTGATCAAGTCGGTCAATTGACGGTTTAGTATCTGATTTAACTATTTTCATTTATTTTTTGGATTTTTCAAATCGACCCGGTTTAAAGAAGTAAAAACCAAAAAAAAAAATAAGAAAAATGTGAAACATCAAAGACTCAAAGTGGTTTTTAAGGTTTTTAGTTTAAAAATTATTTTGGTTCGAAGTACCTTATGATTTTAGATTTATTTCTATGTTGAATTTTATTTTAGAATATGATTTATTAGTTTTTTCTTTCTTTTTCTATCCAAAACAACAAAAACTACCAATGTAATTTTTAAATAAAATTTAAAATATATCATAAATTAATAAAAAAATCGTTAACGCCTAAACCCCACATAAATCCTAATTAATCTGTCTAAGCACTAATTTCTTGTTGGAACAAAATTTATAAGAGCTTGTGGGTTTTATAAATATGTGTATGTGTGAATTGAAATGAGACATTTGGGCTAAGTGAAAAAGCCTTGTGAATGTAAAATGGAAAAGCTTTAAAAAAGGAAAAACCTTGTGAATGTAAAAAGGAAAAACCTTAAAAAAAGAAAAGCCTAAAAAAGAAAAAGCCTTAAAACGGAAAAATGATGGACATGTAAAAAGTCCCACATTGGTAGTTGGAAATAATTTCCTCTATGATCTTCTCTTATATATAGGATCGCATCTCTTGAGAGAAAAGTATCCGATCACACACCAAAAACACACTTTCACAAGCTTTTCTAAAAGCAAAGAAAGAAGAAAGTTTCCAGCAATCTCTCGCTTCTTTTCAAGTAAGTGTCTCGAGAGTATATCGTAGTATTTAGTTCGATAGATCCGTTATCGAGTGTTCGCGATAACGGATTCAATGGTTGTATCCTGGGACTCATGAATCAAATATTATATCGTCGCACTACGGGAGATTCTTTGAGTTAAGGAAAGAGAGTTCTCTCGCCTCCATTGTTTTGTTTTTAATTTCGTCGTTTTTATATCGTATTTAAACTCGTCTTTCCTTAACGTTTATTTATATATTCGTGACTAAATCGCTATCCTGTTATTGTGCGAATTTTTGGTCCTACATTCTTAACTCAAAGAAATCCGTTTTCTGTTTTATAAACATCAAACGGATTTTAATCGCGAGTAAATAAACGTTTTAAAACGATTTTTTAAAACGATTCTTCTACTGCTTATGATACTCAAACGTTATCAAACGCTAATCAAGCGACTCTCAAACGTGTAGTAGAAGCAATTTTTATTTAACGATTTTATAAAAAGACGTCATACCGCTTGTGACACTCAAACGTTATCAAACGCTAATCTAGCGACTCTCAAACGTGTAGTGGAAGCGGTTGTACTTAAAAAGTCTTTAGGTCATTGGGTTTGCGAACGCTGTAAGACGCTTCGACAATCGCCAATTGTTTAACGTTTGCGAACGCTTAAACTAGTAAATCGTGTTCTCTGAAACGATTATCAAACGTGTTTCCTAAACCGTTTTGACGAACGCTCTGCGGAGGTTCGAATCAGAACGCTCTGAGGAGGTTCGAATCAAAACGCTCTGAGGAAGTTCAATTCAGAATGCGCTTTTAGCGGTTCTAATTAGTTCGATAGCGGTTTTTAAATTACGATTTAATTCCGTATCGAAACTCTTGTGATTTAATTATTTTTCTAATTAAGTCAGAGGTTGTGTTTATTTTTTCTTCGCGGAATGACAAGCAATACCGAGAACATCACCAAAGAGATTCTCTGTGCAAAGGCTTGATTCTAAGTCGCCTGATAGACATGTTGTACGCTGTTTACAGTATGATCAACACTTCAAAGGAACTTTGGGTTGCCTTAGAGAAGAAGTATAAGTCTAAAGATGCATGCTGTAAGAAATTCGCAATTGCGAAATTTCTACACTTTGAAATGATGGATTCAAAACCCATCATGGAACAAGTGGAAGCGCTGCAATTGCTAACGCATGAGATAGCTGATGAAGGCATGTTTATCAGTGACAGTTTCACAATGAACTGCTTTATTGAGAAGCTTCTCCCAAGGTGGGTGGACTTAAAAAACTATCTCAAAGCACAAGCGGAATGCAATTTCCCTTGAAGACTTGATAGTCAAGCTGCGGATCGAGTCTCGAAACCGCAAGGCAGATGGTGTTCAGTGTGTGCACACTGCTAATGTTGTTGTTCACAAGGACAAGGGAAGAAAGAAAAATTCCCTAAAAGCCTCTATTAGCTTTATAAAGCGAAATGGTGCAATGAAGTTTTTGGGAAAGTGTCACATGCGTGACAAGGTTAGTCATAAAGCTAGCACAAGTCGTAGCAAGATTAATTGACAACCGCAAAGACAAAGGAGAGCTCTGGCCAACCTGACTCAAGATGATATGTGCGCTATGGTCACATAAGTCTTGAGGACAACCCGAAAGATTGGTGCTAAGACACATGTACCACCACTCACATATGTATTGATAGAGCCATGTTTTGCACTTATCAAAAAATGCAAGAGTGAGGAGCGGCTATTAATGGGTAACACCGACTCGTCCAAGATTAAAGGCCATGGTCAAGTAAAGCTTAAGATCACCTCGGGACATGAGATAACTCTCAAAAATGTCAAGCATGTGCCATACACGCGGAAGAATCTATTTCTGGGATGCTTATTAGCGCCGCCGGATTTGTTGTTACTTTCGAGTCGGACAAACTTGTTCTCAAGAAACATGAGGTGTACTTGGGCAAGGGATATGTTACGGGAGGACTGGTCAAAATGAATGTAATGACAGTCTTACCCAAAAATATTGTAACAGATGTTTCAATCAATAAGGATGTTCAAGTTGCTTATTTGGTTGAGTCTTTCAATATTTGGCATTAACAGTTAGGTCATGTAAATTATAAATATGTACAAAGATTAATTAATTTGAACATAATTCTGAAATACAAATCAAGTAAAGACAAATGTGAAAGTATGCGTACATGCTAAACTCACAAAAGCCCCATCCCCTTGTGTAGAAAGAACAACCGAACCTCTCGGTTTAATTCACACAAATTTGTGTGATTTAAAATTTGTTCAAACTCGAGGCGGTAAAAAAAAATATTTTGTGACTTTCATAGATGATAGTACAAAATATTGGTATGTCTATTTTCTAAGAAGCAAAGATGAAGCCTTGGAAAAATTCAAGGAGTATAAAATTGAGGTTGAAAATCAACTCGACAGACCTATAAAGATAGTTCGAAGTGATAGAGGAGGCAAATATGATGGACCATTCGATGCGCTCTGTAAAGAACATGGCATTATATCAAACAATCGCTCCCTATTCACCTGAATCTAATGGAGTTGTGGAACGAACAAAAAAAATTGAACTCTTAATGAGATGATGAATGCGATGTTGCAGGAATTTGGGTTACCCCAGAACATGTGGGGGGGGGGGGGAAGAGTTGCTTACCATAAATTATATCCTCAACAAAAGACCGCACAAAGTCACTGGTAAAACACCATTTGAACTTTGAAAATGTATTATACCTTCGTACAAATACCTGAAAGTGTGGGGGTGCCTGGCAAAATTTGCAGTACCACCTCCTAAAAAGGTTATAATTAGACCTAAGACGGTTGATTTTATTTTCATCAGATATGCACATAATAGTAGTGTGTATCGGTTTCTGGTTTATGAATCAGACGTACCGGATATCCATGTTAATACAACCATGAAATCCAGGAATGCTTCTTTCTTTGAGCACGTGTTTCTGTGTAAAGATAAAAATCTGAAACGAACTCGTGAAGAAAGAGATTCAATTACCTCTGTAAATGAGGAGAGCACTTCTGGCATATTTTTAAATGATGCATAAGAGGTTGAAGATGAACCTAGAGGTAGCAAAAGATCTCGTTAGGAAAAATCTTATGGTGAAGATTTCTTAATGGTATTTCTTTTAGAGAATGAACCGAGAAATTTCACTGAAGCCATGTCTACACCAGACGCTCCTTTTTGGAAGGAATCCGTTAATACTGAGATCGAATCCATTATGCAAAACAATACATATAAGATAACCGATCTACCACAAGGGTTCAAAGCCCTAGGGTGTAAATGATTTTCAAAACAAAGTTGAAAATCGATGGCTCAATCGATAAGAATTCCGGCAAAAAGAATGCATGAATTTCTTTGACACCTATTCTCCGGTAACGAGAATAACTTCAATTCGAATGTTGATTGGAATTACAACATTAAGAGACCTAGAAATCCCTGAAATGGATGTGAAAACTGCTTTTCTAAATGGTGATTTAGAAGAGGAGATTTATATGAAACAACCCGAAGGGTTTGTTATCCCATGACAAGAACACAAAATCTGTTGACTTGTGATGTCATTGTATGGACCTAAACAAGCTCCAAAACAATGGCATGAAAAATTTGACAACATAATGATGTCAAATGATTTCAGCATTAATGAATGTGATAAGTGCATATACATCAAAAGTACTCTGCACGGATACGTTTTGCTCTGTTTGTACGTTGATGACATGCTCATTATTGGTAGCAATAAAAACATGATCAGTCAAACTAAGAACATGCTAAGTAGCAAGTTTGATATGAAAGACATGAGATTAGCGGATGTCATTCTAGAGATTAAGATCACTAGAAATTCCGAAAGAATAATCTTGTTTCAAGCTCATTATGCTGAAAAGATACTTGATAGATTCAAAATCTACTCAAGTGGGATTGCAAAAACTCCCGTAGACCCTAGTCTTCACCTGACAAAAAAAATCGGGTGAAGCAGTGTCACAAGTGGATTATGCACGTGTAATCGGAAGTCTGATGTACTTAACGAATTGTACTAGACCCGATTTAGCGTACAAAATTAATGCACTAGTAATCCAGGACATAAACACTGGAAAGCCATAACAAGAGTATTGAACTATGTACGTCATACTAAAAGTTATGGACTGCACTATGGTAAAGAACCAACAGTTTTGGAAGGATACAGTGACGCCAACTGGATTTCTAACTCCAAAAACTCAAAATCCACGAGTGAATATGTTTTTACTCTTGCTGGTGAAACAGTATCTTGGAAATCTTCCAAACAAACACTCATGGCCATATCAACCATGGAGTCAGAATTTATAGCCTTAGATAAAGCTGCAGAGGAAGCAGAATGGTTTCAGAATTTTCTGGAAGATATCCCGATGTGGGAAAAACCAGTGCCAGCATTACGTGTACAATGTGATAGTTAGTATGCTATCTCTCGGGCACTGAGTAACCTACATAATGGTAAATCTCGTTATATAAGAAGATGACATAATACCATTAGACAATTGATCTCAACTGGTGTACTTACGATAGATTACATCCAGTCGGTTGATAACTTAGCGGATCCGTTTATCAAAAGTTTATCGCGAGATCAAATTCTAAAATCATCAAAATGAATGGGTTTAAAGCCTCAAAGATGACGTTTGACGGACATCCCACCTATGTGACTGGAGATCCCAAGATCTAGGTTCAAAGGGAAAACAAAGTTGAACTGATTCAAAATTGAGCACTGTGAGACTATGTCTCTGCCCAGTTCCTAGGATGATAAAACAGTGCTACATGTGAATATTGAGGATAAGCGTTGGCTTTTAATGATTCCATAGCTTTACACTAGTGTAGTATGACAGGATACTTCTTAAATAAAGTTGATGGCAGATCACCTTGTGAGTGTGAAATGTGGGCCGTTTCTAGGAGAATGAAAGAGAGGCTATATTCTCCAAGTTCACTCACGAAAAACCAGGAATGTTCAAGGCCAAAATGAACACAATAGAGAACTAAGTTCTACGAGAAATGAAGCTGGGTTATAGATGTTGTCTCGGTTTACATCAAAATCCGGGTGGTTCAAGACATCATGTTCACCTCCTGGCCAAGTAAACCTGACAGTTATTAACAATGAGTGGTTCAAAGCTGAAAAATGCTACATTCTCACACACAGTGAATTTTTGTTTATACTCTCGAAAAGTCTGTCTAGTCTAGTGAGTCAAGTCTAGTCTAGTCAAGTCTGTCAAGTATGTTCAGTCGTCATATGTTTAGAGTCATTTCTATTCATGTGGGGGATTGTTGGAACAATATTTATAAGAGCTTGTGGGCTTTATAAATATGTGTATGTGTTAATTGAAATGAGACATTTGGGCTAAGTGAAAAAGCCTTGTGAATGTAAAAAGGAAAAGCCTTAAAAAAGGAAAAGCCTAAAAAAAGGAAAAGTCTTGTGAATGTAAAAAGGAAAAGCCTTAAAAAAGGAAAAGCCTAAAAAAAGAAAAGCCTTTAAAACGGAAAAGTGAGGGACATGTAAAAAGTCTCACATTGCTTGTTGGAAATAATTTCCTCTATGATATTCTCCTATATATAGGATCGCCTCTCTTGAGAGAAAGGTATCCGATCACACACCAAAAACACACTTTCACAAGCTTTTCTAAAAGCAAAGAAAGAATAAAGTTTCCAGCAATCTCTCAGGTTTTTCCAAGTAAGTGTTTCGAGAGTATATCGTAGTATTTATTTCGATAGATCCGTTATAGAGTGTTCGTGATAACGGATTCAATGGTTGTATTATGGGATTCATGAATCAAATATTATACTGTCGCATTACGGGAGATTCTTTGAGTTAAGGAAAGAGAGTTCTCTCGCCTCCATTGTTTTGTTTTAAATTTCGTCGTTTTTATATCGTATTTAAACTCGTCTTTCCTTAATGTTTATTTATATATTCGTGATTAAATCGCTATCCTGTTATTGTGCGAATTTTTGGTCCTACATTCCTATCACAGGTCTAGCTATAACCTAACGATTTTTTGAACATTGATAATAATGGTTCAGTAACAGAAACCTCCGCATTCGAGTTTTCTTGTTGATGTTTATTTTTGTAAGGACCCAGTGAACATCAATGACACAAAGATAGTGTTAAGCTTTGTCGACATCTAACTAGCTTGTCTTATTTAATATCATCTTTTTCTCTAAAATAAGATTAAGAAAGAAAAAGGGTTATAATGGGCTATTCAATGTTTTTCAAAATATTCTCTAAAACAACCACGTTTATTTCGTTTACTACGTAGAAATTTTAATTAAGACTAATAAGTAAAGGCTAATCTAGGGGATCAGTGATTTTATTGTTATGACTAATTTCATTGTCCGATTTGGCATATTTGTGATCCATAATTGTTTGAAACTAGTTGGATATCATAACACACCGGACATCCGTTGAATCATGATATTCAATATTTCAACTGAATATTCGATCTTTTTCACAAAATAAAAAAAGTATTAAAAATATTTCTTAGTGTTATTTTTAATTATTTTCTGTCTGTTAAGCATAAAACTGTTTCTCGTAAGCGCCATGCAAATAAAATCGTGTATAGTAAATTTGTTTGCAGTGTGACTAAAACTGTATGTTGAACATTTTTGACAATCACTGTCAGACTTCAGTATGAACATAAAATCTGTATACATAATATGATAGTAATATGTGCTATTATTGGCTGGCTCATTCAAGTATCAATTTTATTATCCTTTATTAGAGAAAACGTTGATAACGTAACAAAATTTACTTCATGATTAGATAAGAGTTTTGTAATACTATATTAATCCACTAAGGCGTACTTTATTTTACCCAGCTATCATTTAACATTTAAAAATACTATATATTATTTTATATAAAGACATGATGATTGAATTAGTAGCTCCCAAGAGGTTTACTTTTCAAACCAATCCATTTGCTTAAGCGCAGCAAATGATTTCTCAGAATTTGGTACGAATTTTCCACTCTGCTTTGAATAAATGGAGATGTACATTTTCGCAAGACTTCTTACTTTACTTTTATTAAAATAACAATGATAAAGCATTTCATCTTGATTTATGTCATCGAAATGGTAAACATGTACGGTGGCGGCTATACCATCTCTTAATGATAACCATGCTAAACAGAATGGTCCATGCAACGTGAACTGAGGATTTTAGAGGAGAAAAAAAACTTAAATTTGTGGAGACAAATCGAACATATTCTTTTTAGGAGAAACATGATGCAATATTGATTTAAGAACCAAGTGGGTAGTTTAGTGGTACTTGAAAGTCCATATGATCACTAGTTCAAATTAATTTGAAAAACATAAATTACACCTTAAATATGGTATTATTAATAGTTGATTTCGGGCATCGGAGAAAATATGGACCAAATGTTTTAAACTTTCAGTGTTTATGAATTAAATAACATTAATTTAAGTTAATTAGTCAATATTTTTGTTGACTATTTTAAATTTTAGTAAATCATATTTCCAATATGCTTGGTTTTTTAGAGTTTTCATATTTTCTTACAAATATGATTTTTATATTCTCCATTGTATTTAGTTTTGTAATTGATCATTAATTTTTTTCTTTAATAACCCTCTCAGCTATTCGGTACGATCATGTCATACGCCCGCTCGAGTTTGGAATACCGACCGATTAATGTTAGGGGGTAGTCGATCCGCCCACTACCGAACTACCATGTTAAATGCATGGACTTTTGGCTTAAGCCCGGACTTCCCACACGAAATATGATGTTGTTTCGAGCACCATCACTAAAGGAAAATCAAACCCGGGGAGATCTGTTTAATGGAATCCTAGGCCATCCTCTATTCCGACCGACCACTCGACCACGCTCGTGTGAGCCACTAATTTTTTTTCGTTTGCAAACAAAAAAATTATAGATTTGAGATCCATAATCTTCTCGGCCGAAGATGAGTATGATAAATTATTAGTCTCTTCTCTTTCCGCAGCTCGAATCTAGGATTCGTAACTTCCTTTTTCAAAGATTACACACGTTGAACCAGTATAGTAGCTAACAGCTCCATATTTTACTACTTCCATATGTCCCATTTTATATGTTTTTTTAGTTAAAAGTGCGTGCACATTACAAATCGTTATAAAAAATCATTTAATATTTTGATTTAAAACAATTTAACCAATCATAAAAGATACTAAAGTTTGAGAACTTTCTTTTATTTATTTTATATTTTTGATATTTGACAAATACTAATTTTCAAAATATTCAGAGAATCAACAATAGATAAACTTAATAATATCAAGGATCCCGTTTTGACGATATTAAATTTGACTTTAGAAATTTGATGTATTTCCTTAGCTCTTTTGTTGTGTGTGCATATAAAACATACTGTACGTTTGTTTAGTATATCTATGAAATGAAATTTTTATAATGGAACAATAATCATGAGTTGCTATACTTTTCACATGCATGCATTAGATCATTTGATTTTTGTATACATTATCTACAACAAACCAGGAAAAAGAAATATCAAAGGATAGTGGAATACTGGGGTTTATTACAGTAACAAATCGATTGAGTGATTGTGATTGTCTACTATATATTTGAAAAACATAATGTTTGCCTAACTTTGAAGAAACTTCAACATACACACGCCTTCGGATCATTGGTTTGTAGAGATGGTATATTATACATAGGTTCCGGTCATTGGTTTATGGAGATGGTATCTTCTACTTTCGGAACCAGAATTCAATGTGAATATATGTGATAAATTGAAATTTGATTCCTTTTTCGACATGCTACATCCTAGTGTCTACAAATGTATAGCCCATATTGTAAGAAAATAGTGGTAAGAAGAAAGTTTTCGAAAATTAGTTGACTAGTATTTTTTTTTTGTTGTTGAGAAGGGTTTTAGTTGACTAGTATTGTACATATATTTGTTCAAAAACTAATCTAGGAAGTGTAATGTTAAACAACCCTAATTCATTGTAATTCTAAGATGTATGACATATTGGAAGTGATTACGCTTGGTACACATGCGAGTTATTAACAAAACACAAACAAATATCTTATGGTGTTTTGTATGATCAGTTGAAAAATCTTGCAAAATTTTGTTTAGTAGTTCTAGACCGTCCAGAATATATATAATTCCCGTGTCAAGAGGTCGCGAAACGTGTAAGGCTATTAACTAAACAATTGGAGCATCCATTACACTTACGGTATCCAGTATTTACCTAAAAATAGTATAGTTTGATTTATGTATAGTTTTATATAGTAGTAATACGGGGAAACATTAAAATGAATCATTTCAGTGTATTTGAGTTTGGTTTGGCAACCACCGTACCAAACTAGGTTTAAATTTGTTGTAAATGGGGAGTTTTGTGTACTTCGATAGTTCGTTGGTAATTCGGATTTTGTCATGGACGCGATGGTGTACGGTATGTGAACAATAGAAAGAAGATAGAGAAATAACATAAGGAGGAGAATGATGATCGGATACAAATTAAACCGTCGCGTCTATTTCAACATTTTTCATTCTGTTTACATGTAAAAACAAAAGTTATACCCAAAAAACACACAATTTATATACTTGTAGGAGAGATAAGCATCTTAAAACTAAAGATCACGAAAGCTGATTCATTCGTTGAGAAAATCAATTTATATATTTGGTTATGCGTACTCTCATTGGAAAGGTGGTTCCAATGTGGTATAAGAATAACTATAATCTATCTCGTTCACTCTAGATAACAAACTGAGACGCTCCAAATTTGTTTCCTATAACTATAATCCATATTTTTTTTGATGCGATTAGATCAACCGAATTTAAATAAATCCGAAAGAATTGAAATTACAGATATATGATGTTGAACCGAGATTATCCGGTAAACCAAACAGAAATTTCTTGAGTTTTCCATATATACTGTAGATTTATTTTTAATATGTCAAATCGAGTTGATAGCCCATTTGAGCAATATACCATATTTCCCCCTTTCGAAGAGAAATCACAAAACACGAATCTACAAATTTCCAATTTTCCGATCATCCCGAAGATCAGAGACGAAGAAGAATAGCGAACCCTAATTTCCAATTTTCCGATCATCCCGTGGAATCTGAGATCCGTCGTTGCGCAGGTAACTCGCGGGATTTGTGGTTTGCTTCGATGTATTTATTAGCATATATATATTTCCATATAGTTAGTTAGATAAATTCTGATTGTATATAATCTAATATATATTTTCATATATTTAGTTAGATTAATTCTGATTGTATATAAAGAGATTAATGTAACTCACATTCATTATCTATGAGAAATATATATATATGCTAACAGTATTCATGTGCACATGCATGTTCTTTCATCGACAGGTTTCGGAGATGATGTGCAGCGTACGAAAATGATCATCGACGGTGGATTTTTGGTTTCCTTCTTTGGTGGTAATGTTGAGATTAGCCGTATATTATTCATTATTTTTATTGTTTTTGTAAGAGATAGAGAAAAAAACAAATTCGTGATTGCTTTTTTTTTTGTTGTTTAATCGTACCTCAGGACTATAAATATTACGGCGAATAAAAAATGCCAGAGCGTCTGGTATGAATCGTTTTTAATTTGTTTTTAACATTTGGGAGGTATAATGGAAACCCAAAAAACGGAAACTAAACAAGAATCTTCATTTTTGAAGGTGAAGGAAAAGGCCAAGGAGAAAGCGGCTTTGAATTATTCAATATCCATGTAATGAAAGAGCAGGTTAATGTTTTGAAGAATTTGAAAGTTCATGTATATGGCTCGATATATGTGATCTAATATATATACGTACGAGCATAAAATAAATAACATATAGAGTTTTTTAATGAGGTTCGATTTTTCTATATCTCTGGGACCTAGTACAGAACAAATCCACTATAACAAGATTACAACTCACAATTGTGTATAGTATCCATCACTACAATGTTTATCATTCTTTTTTAGATTGACAAACAATGGAAACGGTACATCTACAAAGTCTACCGATCAGCTAAAACCGATACAACACCATCTACCCGATGTGATTATACTCCATAGAAGAAATCACCAACGGATCTACAAATCTTGTATGGTGGGACGATGCCACACACATGTGCTCTCTCAATAATACCCTACGCGCGTCAAGTCTTTATGAGACCTCCTCTTGGTATTTATAAAAACCATAAATCCTAGGATCTTCAAGCGATTCAGATAGATACAACTTGCTCATCAAGTTTATCTACTTACCAAATCCGTTGCAGCGGATATACGTTCCAGCAGCTTCGTCCAGCTCAGCAAGCCACTTGCCACATCAGCTTATGCACCACGCCAAGTCATTGCTTCATGATACAATGTTTGATACATCCTCAGATGTATCATGTTCTGACTCATCGTTTGATACATCATCTGATGTATCCAACTGCAGTCTTATTGATGGTCACAATGTATTTCCATCATGTGTCGATCATTGATTATCACTCGCATAAAGCGCTGCCTTCGCATCTGCTCCACTAGCACCTGCCTCAGCAACTCTGTTAGTTCTATCATGTCTTTGTCTGAACTGACACACCTTGTATGTCGATTATGTCTCAGTTACATACTCATATTGTCTAGCATCTGTAACACGTCATGTTCTCACATGATATCATATGAGTAGCAATTGTAACACGTCATGTTCTGACAGCTTCTCAAATTAGTCAGCATAACACTTTCAATATCTCCCTTGATGACTGAGTTATAGAGCACAAGCACACAACTAATACCACACTTGTGTCACATCTTTCATTGCCTTATAATTGTGTCATAAATGATTCCATCAAGTAGTAACTCAGCATTTGTGTCAAGTCGTACTACTATGTCATAGCTGTCATAAATTGATCCATCAAGTTCTAAACTCTATCAAACATTACACTAACAGAATCAGGTTGATCTTGCTTTGAAGAATCAGGTTGTTGTAAAGAATCAGGTTAATGCTTTGAAGAATCAGGTTGATCTTGCTTACGGTAAGCAGTTCTTAAAAAAATTATTTAATTTTGATTTGTTTTTATTTCATGTCGATATCAAGGTTTTGATGGTTCTTCCGAAGAATAAAAGTCGAAGTTAGTTTTAGTTATTTTGTGACAATCTCTTATACCTTTAGTAGTTTAGTTATTTTGTTCTGATATCTTTAGTTATTTTGTGACAGTCTTTTCGTTTCAAGGTCTTTTTCTTAGGGACAAATAAATGAAACAACAAGTAGTACTTAACGGTGACTATATATTAACATATTATAGATATAACTTCTCAAATATTATTTATATATAATATACACATTTTAGATGCAACTATTAACTTATTGCATGAGAGCAACATAAAATGTTCCAATGAAGTGTTTGTTGGTTATCTTTTTTTTTTGTCGACAACTGAATTTCATTCATAGAAAAAATACCATACATAAGATACAACCTGTAGTGCCATGGAAACTAACTTTAATCCCTATACCGGGCAAACTAACTAAACTCTCACAAAGAATAAGTCTAAAGACTCTCTAAGAAGAGAACATAACCCAAAATGGGCAGACCTTAGGAGAAGAACTTTGAAGCAAGCTTAAAACACAATCTACAAAGTGTTACATGATAACATTGTAGAAAATCCTCTGTCGAGATCGAGCCAGGCCCGGCCCTAGGTAGAAGCTGGAGAAGCATGTGCTTCCGGCCTTATCTAAAATATTTATTTTTCGGCAAAATTTTACCATAATCTTTAGTAGCTTAGCTGGCAAATACTTGATATTTACATGCTGGGAGGTGGAAGATTCGAACTTTTAAACCTTTTTTATTAACATTTTTTTTTCGGATGATTAATTTATAAGCCCATAATTTTTGTTTTTGCTTCTGGCCCAAAAGTTTCCAGGGCCGGGTCCGGATCGATCCACTGTAGAACATAACCCAACATTGTTCCCTAAATCGCTTTAAATGAAGTTCTAATTTTCTTAATTTTGTTCCTTTTTGGTCTAAAGGAGGAGTATATTCTTGTCATTAAAAGTTGATGTGGTGGTTAACCATGCGTGGATTCAAACGAAAAATCTTTAACTAAATGATGAATGTTTCAAACTAATAAATTACCACGAATTGGTTTACTAGTTTTTATCGTAGAAATCAACTAATGCAAAAATTCGATTTTTGATTTTGGTTGACCTAAATAAATAGGGTTAGGACAAGTTTTTTCGGACAAACAAAAAAATGGGTTTCCGACCTTAAAAACATATGTTTCAAACCAAACCTAGTATGGTTTCAGGTTTTCCAGATAAGTCCTTGGCGGATTTCGAGTTGTTCACCGGACCTAATATATATTGTTATTCATCAACAACAACAAATGCGTAAAAACTATTTTTTGTATATTTATGTTTTCATGATTTTTGTGTGTTCCCGCCTCTCCTTTAAAGTTTCAACTATCGAAAACAAAAAATTAGGCTCGGTAGGACCTAACGGTGTCGTTTGTTTTTATGCTATGATGCATTTTCTCACATACGTATTCCACAAAATCACTCCTTAAGAATGAAATTAACATATTTTCGGACGTGAAAAACAGATAAATTATGTTTTTTCATATATTGTTTTTACTGATTTTGGTTTATACTTATCTTTTTTTTTTTTTTTCAATTAGACTCGGAAGTAATCACATGCCCAACATAATCTCCCGAACGAGAGTGACACAGCCCATTGATAATGTCCCACTTGGCCAAGATTTAGTTTGATAATTCCGCATCCGGGGAAACTCGATCTCTGATCTGAATCAACATAGTCGAATTTTCTCCAGATGGGAACCACCCCACTACAACCTCTTGGTTTATACTTATCTTTCCAAAAAAAAAAAAAATTCCATCAATTTTTCATCGCCCTTCCAAAACGGTTTGATGTCTTCGTTTGGCAACGAATATGGTTGTCGTCAATCAGTAACCAGGGAATTTGGTCTATTGCCATGCCATCCTTCGCTATTAACGTAACTAAATTATTTGGTTAGGGATCTTTTCTAACGAGTCCATACCTATTTTGACAATTTGTGTAGTGTCTCATAAAATTTAACGCTTTTTTTGGTATATCTCATGGGAATATGTACACAGATTGATTATGTCCTACACAAATTTCTTCTTTTTATTTTGAGTTCCTTCGACCAAGTTCGTGTTCCTTCGAATTTGATACAATAATCTTAAGTTGGTGTTGTTAACTGTGATATTGAACATTTAACAGTTGGTCAAAGCCGAGGAAACTGGATAACATATTTAATTTATTGTAGGACCTATATAATGATTGTAAATCTACAAATTCAAACGAACTTTTATATCAAAAATCATTAAAAAAAAGTTTGTCACTATTAATTGTTAGATGGAAAGAATCGGACCAAGTTCGTGCTCTGTGGCGTACTTAAAGTTAATATGATTTAATGTTATTGTTTGTTTCTCAAGCAAATGGGATTTTGTAAAATAAACGTCCAATTTCTTTTTGACCAAATTCAGATAACCATTATGTGGTAATGGATAAGCCATCAAACCACGTCAGCAATAGTTTATTTTTAATATATGCTTTTTGGTATGTCGCCCAACAACCTATATTGACCATTTGGCCCACCATCTTCAGAACAATCTTCTTCTGTTTTGTTCTGCGATCGCCGACGTTCCAAAAACACGTGCTTAAATAAATTTTGCATACCCTTTATAATGCTTATATAATGTTTTTTTTCCTTGTAAATTCACAACAATATTCATTTCTTGTTAGTTTTCTTTTTACTAAATGCATTCTTCAACTCAAAATAATCTAGGATAAGTGATTGTTAAATATTTATCCAAGTGCCACCTGAAAAACACTATACTAATCAAAATTAATTCATTACCAAATTAGCAATTTTTCAAAGTGCTAAATTAGTTCTTACTTTTTGTGTGAAAAGATGATTTTATCCATGTTATTACTACATCGTGTACTATATATCTACATTGTGTACCGTACTGTATAGAGACAAAATTGGATTAAACTGTAAAATAAATGTTATATTTTACTAAGGTTTTAAAAAGTGTTAACTTGTTAATGAAAGTTGAAATAAGTAATATTATGTGCAAAAATCTCTTTAAACCTTAAATAAAAAAATAAAATATGAATAAAATGTGAAAAGTTACGTTGAAAATGTAGAATGATAAAAAAAAAATTTAAATGATAAAACGACATTTGTCGTTAAACCGATGAAATAAGATTTTACTTTTAGTGATTACAAAATTATTAAGAAATAAATATTCTGATTGTAAATACAAAAGAAAATATATCTTTACCGGCTTCATTCTTAATTTACTGCACTCAGCCAACACATATACGCAAGCAAACCCAAAATTTACTGCACTCAGCGTTCTGGTGTTTAAGTGGCCTCAAACAGAGCATTCTGGTTTGTTTAGCCAATTTTTCAGTATATATATATATATATATATATATATTTTTTTTTTTTTTTTTTTTTTAAATTATTCATCTTTTCCCAATGACACAAAATGACACAAAATGTTTTTTTGTGAAAAATGTTTAGCGGCTCTTGAAAAAATATGCAATGCATTTCTTTGGAGCGGTGCGCCTAATTCGGCTCGAAGAGCGAAAATTGATTGGGATTCTGTGTGTACTCCAAAAGAATCAGGTGGGTTGGGACTGAGAAAACTAGAAAACTCGAATCAAGTATTTGGCTGCAACCGGGTCTTTGTGGGTGGCTTGGGTTGAGAAAATGATCATAAACGGAAGGGTTTTTTGGTCCACAGAATTTCAGCATTCCGGTAGTTGGATTTGGCGTCGCTTGATGAAGCTTCGGAGTCTAGCTAGGCCGTATTTATCTTGTCAGATTCACTCCGGGGATATATATAGCTTATTTTTGGCATGATTATTGGACCAACCTAGGCCCATTGATTGATATTACCGGGCCAAACGGACCAAGAGTTTCTTGTATATCAATTATGTCAAAAGTATCTGAGGCTTGTTCTAGTGGTTCCTGGTTATTATCTCGTGGAAGGCACCCTATTTTGACTCTTCTACGAGCGTGTCTCCCTCTACTCATCCCAGCCAATTTATCTCAAGATCAAGATGTTTTCCTTTGGAGAAACAATTTACTCAAACCTCCAGGGAGCTTTTCAACTTCTCAAACTTAGATGTCTTTGCATCCTCCTCCTCCTCTGGTAGCTTGGTTTAAATCTGTTTGGTGCAAAATCAGAATCCCCAAACATGCTTTTATGTTGTGGGTGGTGGTTCGAAACAGACTTCCAACTCGTGATCGTTTGAGAGCTTGGGGACTAAATGTTGCTCCTGACTGTTTACTATGTGGCTCAGCAATGAAAAACAAACATCATCTTTTCTTTGGATGTCCATATTCCCAGGAGGTATGGAACTCTTTCTTTACTCACCATGATATCTCTCCTCCTCTTGACTTTGATGATATTGTTGAGTGGGTTCGGTCATCATCGAGAAACAGCAAGATTAAGGTAATTTGCAATCTGATTTTCCACGCTGTAGTCTATTTTTTATGGAAGGAGATTCTCGATTACACACAACCACATTCAAACCTTCGCAAGTTCTTGTTAAGGAAATTCAGATTTCAAATTCAACTTCTTTTAAAAGCAAAACTCTTGGGATTGGATCGTGGCGAATCCAATCAACGTCAGTGTCAACCGGCTCATCGAGATTCAGAATCATTTGTCTACACATGGTTCAAGTTCATTCAACGGTAACGTGCTTCTATTCTTCGGTTATCTCCATCTTTCTACTTATTTCACTGGTGACTATTCTCTTGCTTTTCATTCGTTTCGAAAATTTTGTCTTGTTTCTATTTAAAATCATCTTTGTGCTAAATTAATTATCATTGTAGTTCTAAATGATGCCCTATTTGGGAGAAAAAGAGGGAGTATATTTGAGGGTTTAATTGGCCTCAACTACCAAAAAAAATCATGTGACTTACTTCTTTTCTCTAAAACCTTTGCAAAATATTGTTCTCATACTCTACGTATATAATTAAATCATATTATGCATTAATCGAAAGAATAATTTCTTGATAAAAGGAAGCATAAAAAATTATCAATAGGCAAAAAGATAAATAATAAGTATATGCATATTTTAAACATCTTTTTGGCAAAAATTTATCGTAAGATAATTACTTTAGAATTCACAAAATATTATAGTCCCTAACTTCCTTAAATCAGTAAACTAAATAATCGGAAAATAGCACAACTTTCTAGAAGTTGCCAGCTAATCGCAGGGACCGGAAATCAAGTCACGATTTTTATTAGACCACCGAGCTCGGTTTGGCTATATCATCGTGAAAGACTATTCCGAACAAACGTCTAAAGTTCTAAGTTTATCATTCGAAGCCTCGTAAACCTTTTCCAACCCTTAAATTCGAAAATTTATGTATATTACTAAGAAAAACTGCCTTCTGTATAGTACTATTACAATTAATACAAGTTAAGAGTTTGTCTCACTATTACAAGTTAATATTACAAATACTTTATTATACTAACGTGAAAATTGAGAAAGTAAAGTATCACAAAAATAAATAGATACAATTGCATGAATTGTCACTTAATTAATTGAAGATTCATTAAAATCGATTTTATATTTTTTATTGTTACATCGTGTACCGTTTATTACCATATACATCCTATTATACATGAGTACATTAGTAAATTTGGAGTTAAACAATGAAATAAAGATTATTTTTTACTATATTTTTTAAAAATCACAATAAACTAATAAATCTTCAAATAACTTGCAAAATCTCCAAATAAAATATAGGAAATTTAGAAACATGTAAAAACTTAAGGCCCTATATAAACACAGATTTTCTTCACCAGGCCCCACTATTTTCAGAAGTACCCAAAAGCTCCTCAAGGTACTGTTCTCCCAAATCCTCAAACACAACCACATTATCTAATTTCACCGAGCTGTGATCAAAGTCAGTGTCTTTCGCCTTCCTATTGGTCATTCTCCGTCTCATCGAGTGTTTCCTTTTCAACGCCACAACCGGAGAACACCCATCCTCGTAGCTATACTTAATCTCCGAAAGCGACTCTTTAACTCTCTCCGCCGGAAAATTTAGAATCGCCGACGAGCCTCTCGTCGAGAAAGCCGCTTGATCGTAGGCAAGAGCCGCTTCTTCTGCGCTTTCGAACGTTCCGAGCCAGACCCGAATACCGTTGCGGGTCGAATCTCTTATCTCCGCCGCGAATTTCCCCCATGGCCGTCGTCTCACGCCTCTGTATGACTTCTCTGACTTTCTCGAGCTTCCCTTCTCTTCCTCGGATTTGATCGGAAGATCCGATTCGATGAGGTTTTGTTGCGAGGATTGCTCGATTAGGGCGTAGAGAAGCATTTCTTCTGAGTCGTTCTCGTTGAAGGGGAGAGAGTAGTTGTTGGAAGATGAGGAGGAGAAAGATTCCGGGGAAGATCCAAGAGAATATTCCGGCGAGAAGCCGGAGAACGGTGACTGAGAAAAATAGGGATCCATGTAGAAAACTGGAGAGAATATTCGTGGGTATACTCTGTTTTTATTTTTTACTACTCTGTTTTCGGTTAGTATCGTTAGTGGACTGACGACATGTATTTATAGGGAGAAGAAGAAAAAAAGTGTGTGGGTGTGTGAAACTACCAAAATAGACATGAGTTTTCACTGTCTCATTGAAAAAAAATGCCACGTAATAAAGGATGAAATGGGAATTTACAAAATCAATATGTTACATTCAAATGAAAAACTAATGTATGCTGCTTGGTCGAAGATTCGAACAAAGACATTTTTCATATTTTCTCTTCGTGTGATAATGTGTTTCATGATAACACTAACAAATTGGAATAAAAAAGAAAAAAAGAAAAAAAGAAAAAAAGATTGAAAAATTGTCGTGTGATATTTAATGTGTCGTAAATCGTAATATATGAATAGCATATTGATCCGGTGGTTGTTACACTACAAAAAAACAAGGCATTTTTTGATAGAAATTTCGACGGACATAATATGAATCTTTTTTCACACTAAACATGCAATAGACAGCTAAGGTCTGATTTGTTCACAATTCTCCCTAGCCAAATTTCTTTGCACTAAACATAATTGCTCATCTAAGTCTTTCAAGTTAATTAACCAACTTTCGCTGAGAGAACTAACATATGATCTTAATTCTAGGTAGCTAATCTAGGACAAGCTTTAAGAACTAATTATGTGTCGTCTCTTCAAGGTTGGTGTCGATCGACACAAGTACCATAAATCGAGCTTCACAGCTACATGATCCTTACTTAGCTCCAAAATGCTGCAGTATGCTTCAATATCTCCAATTAAGCTCCAAACATACCTAAACCTAAAAAGACTCAAAAAGACTCCAAAAATACTAGAAAGACTCTATAAATAAGACCTATATCATGGTTAAAAACGGGTAAAAACTATGATATATCAACTCTCCCAGACTTAGCCTTTGCTCCCTCAAGCAAACATAAAACTAAACAAGAGAAAGAGGTTTGAAAATCGCGGAAACTCACCTGTTCTTGAAACACTGAAATGACTCTTTTTCTTAGTGCTCCACATATTACTTAACCAGTTCCAAATCTAACCACCATGTACTTCTCCGTAGACATTCGTAGCTACCCAGAATCCACACATAATTTCGCAGCATTATCCATCAAAGCCTTCATCACCAGTTTCATCGCTGTGATCAATGCCAAGACCTTCAAGACTCTTTCCCATACAATATCATGACAAAAGAACCACCCAATTTTCATAATTTTTGGTATTGTTTCCTCTCCCCCAGACTTATTTCACATCATGTTCTTTTCTTTTTTGTTTTAGATTCGCATATACATATTAAGGTTTGAGACGCGAGTATTGATGGTGTTTAGCACCGAATCTCCGGTTCTTCCTATCTCTATATATCAAAGGTGTAGGCGAATAATGGTATCACATGAAATTTTTCTAACCTCGCTTCCAATATTTGTGTGATCATTCCTTTCCAAGTAGAATAATGAGATCGCTGAAAATTTTCATAACCCACTACTCAGAAGAAAATCATTTCATCTTTTCATGCTTAACTTATAACAAGGGAGAGGAATACCATTACTTTCTACACATGGGTTCTTTTGTCAGATATGAATGAGGAATCAAGCTCTGTGAACATCGATCACATCGATGAAGTGCAAGGAGTTAGCTCAGGCTTGAATGAACTCCGCTGGAAACATGGGTATCTTCTAGTTAACTGGTCAGCCTTTGGATTTTTCATTAGTCCGATCTAGAACTGATTATGTAACAATGGTCACTTAGAAGCAAGGTGAGAACAATAGATTCAAGAACTATATCATAATCTTAAACAAGTTTTGACTCAATAAAACGATTTTTTGACTCAAAAACGACTGACTCTAAGAAAAACAAACACACTGTCAGCAACCACCTCCCCCAGACTTAAACAACACTGTCCCCAATGTTATCTAGTCTAGAGTCGATAAAAGAAATCATAAGAGCTGAGTGGAGGCGTGAAAATCAAAGGAGTTACCGGATTGGGGTAGGACTGTCGACCGACACACAACACTGGTATCGAGCGATACCAGGCCTAGGTCGACACAAAAACTTCTTTTCATCGACATTGATGCAATGTTGCTCGTAATTGTGACAAAGGATCCAAATGTGAAATGGTTAGCACTGTTAGATCACTCAAGCACTCCTTTATCGCGTAAGTGGTGTCGATCGATACCATTACTAGTATCGCTCGACACAGCTCCTTTGTAACTGATTCACGCAAAACACAAGACACGAAACCAAAAATCAAAAGAAATAAAAGAACTTATGTACAGACTCACAAGTGGGTTGTCTCCCACCAAGCGCTTTTTTCAATCATTAGCTTGACTTTGGCTCATGTATTAGTCATGATAAGAATGAGAACTTGCTCCAAAACAAGCTCCACAACTAGACTCCAGCTATAGAATTCTGCTCAGCATACCCTTCACAACATCCTTTCCTTTCTCTTTCAACTCTGAAGTGAGAATAGCTCTAACCTTAGAGAATGGTTTCGAAGTTCCCTTACACTTCACCTCATATCCAATCGAATCTCCATCACACTTCTGAGGGGTTAAAGTCATATAGGCATCACCTTGACTCTTTTGCTCTTCACCTTCTTCTTTGCCTTAGCTGTTTTGATGTCTCTCTTCGTGATGATAGAAGGATCATCTAAAATGTCTATGATATTTGGCTCATAATAAGGCTCTTCCAAAAGATCAACCATCAACGTCTCTCATGTAACAACGGTGATGCAAGAGACATGTTTTGGAGCTCTTCCAGAAGGAATGGCTTTGTAGGAGACCTCTTTGTCAATGTATGAGAACGAGATTCTCTTATTGGGTGTGTCTATAACTGCACCAACTGTAGCCATGAACGGTCTTCCAAGAATCAAAGGTATATTAGAACTTTCGCTCATCTCCACAATCTGAAAATCATTAGGAACCAGACAATCTTCTACTTTAACAAGCAAATCAGGGATGGTACCATATGGAATTGAGGTTGAAGAGTTCGCGAAAGCGAGAGTCATCTTAGCAGATCTAATATCACCAATTCTCAACCTTTCTGCAATTATCTTTGACATGATATTGACACTAGACCCTGAATCAACGAGAGATTCTTTGAATTCAACTCCAGAGATAGGGCATGAAACCAAAAAATTTCCTGGGTCTTCTCTCTTAGTCAACTGCTTCATTGGTGGTGGTGTGCTTCTTGCCTTGATGAAGAGTGCCTTGATTTCTTCTAGAGTTTCTCTGCAATATCGAAAGTAACCAAGCAAAGGGCGGTTTTCCAAAGCTTCTTCAAAAGACATCGTATAGGGAGTCCTCCTTACCATCTTCTCAAAAGCGAGCAACTTCTCTGCAGTAATGGGATCTCTGAGATGTCTAGGTGGTTTAGGATATGGAACCTTTGGCTTGTAAACATTCTCCTCAACAATCTTCGGTGTTTTCGCAATATCTAGATCAGTCTGCGAGGGGTGTCGACCGACACCAGATTGGTGTCGATCGACACAAGGCTTCTGTGTCGTCTCTTCAGGTTGGTGTTGATCGACACAAGTAGTGGTGTCGCTCTACACAACCATGTCAGGCTCAAAATCACCTTCAACCTCTTCTAACTCCACGAATTTTTCTGCATTCAAACCTTTTTCTACCACTACAGTGATCTCTTTAGCACTTCTTAAGGTGATTGCATTGACGTATTCATTCTGTGAATAAACTATCTTTCCCTTGATAGCTGTTGCAGTCTAAGCTATTTGAGTTTCTAACATCTTCTGATGAGCGTTGAGAGACTCAATTTTTCCATTCAGATCTGTATACATGGCATCTATCTTCCCATTAAAGTCTACTGTCATCTTCTGCTGTCCCTCAAGAATCTGTTCCAGCATAGATTCAACTTTGCTTTCAGGATTTTTGGGTGGTGGAGATTGGTAGGACGAATTCCCATAGGTTCTATTGTAGCCACTGCTCTGAATTGGTTTCTATAGATACTGATTTGTTCCAAAACCAGATGGGTTGACTTCAGACTCGTACCCTCCTTGCTGAGCATTGTTGGTGAAGTTTTGGTTGTTGTTTTGCTGGTATTGATACCTTTGACCTTAAAATCCAACTCCAACAATGTAGTGAACGTCTTCCACTTCATCTTTTTCGAAATTTTTGACATCAACAGCAAAGAGGACATCCTCCTTTGTCTTTCCCATCAACAGATTGTGCATCGAATCCAGCTTAGCCTTCACCTCTGCGATTTGACTGCCATCCAAGTTACCAGTTTGCTTCTTGCCCTCCATGTCTGCATTTTTGGTACTATTGCTAGAAGCCAAGTTTTCGATAAGCACATAAGCATCTTCAGGAAATCTGGTGTTGAAATTCCCATTACTTGCAGCATCCATTGCCATATGGTACCTCCAATCAATCCCTTTGAAGAAAATACCCAGCAACTGAACCTTAGTGAACCCGTGATGTGGACAATCCCTCTGATATGATCTGAATCTGATCCAAGCAGCCTTAAACGCCTCAGTCGCTCCTTGAGAAAATTGGGAGATCTTATTCCCAAGCTCCTCGGATCTTGTATCATCATAGAAATTATTCAAGAAGGCATTCTTAGTCTCCTCCCAGGTAGTCAGTGATCTAGGCGGCAACTTCTAAAGCCAATAAGCTGCATCTCCACCAAGAGAGTATGGGAAAAGCTTGCACAAGAGGAAATCATTGGACACTCCATTGTATTTGATGCTAGTAACCAAGTCTTCAAACCTCTCAATGTGATCCATCAGGTGTTCATGAGAAAGACCATGAAAAGGATGCTGACCCACAAGAGTGTAGTATGCAGGTTTCAGCTCAAAGGCATTCCTCTGAAAAGCAGGAGGGCGAATCGCTGATCGATTGGCATAGAACTGATCAGGTCTGTTGTACTCACCAATTGTCCTACCACGATCAACCACAGCGTTCTCAACATTCCCCTCGTTGTCGCGCGCAGCTAGCACGACAATCTCATCAACAACAACTAGAGGGACAATGACGTTTCCATCTCCATCAAGTCGTTGCCCTCTCTCATTGCACAAATGACCCTCTTGGTCTCTCAATGCTCCAGCATCATCACGAGTCGATACCACTGGATTATTCATCTCTGCTGGCTTCTTTGTTTTTCTGTTTGCACGTTCCAAATTTGCTAGCTCCTTGTTGGAAAGATTAACTAGCTAAGTGCTCTTGTTCGTCCTGGTTTCGCGAGTATGCATACACCTGAAACAAAAAAGATAAGGCACGTAAGTAACAAAAATAAGAAAAAGAGTAAAATAAAATGATGAGTATCGACCGACACTGGGTGGTGTCGCTCGACACTATCAAACTTAGTCGAAATTCTAGACTAAAATCTAATGGCGAATTAAGAGTCCCCAGCAACGGCGCCAAATTTTGATAAGCTCAAAATGTAATACCCTAAAGTATTAACATGTTTGTCATTGTAGTATGTAGGGGTCGAACCACAGAGACTCAAGAATCACACAATAGACTATATAGATCCGAATTACGCTAAGTAAAATCAATGAGAATAAGAAATAAAACAAAGCAAACAGATCTAGTGAGAATTCGATGGAGGTAAAAGCTAAGCTTAAGGAATTTCGCAGAGATTCAAGTAAAGCATATGGATAGAACGTAAAGATTCTAATTAAGCATGGTTCTATAACTCAGAACACTACACCAAATCAACCAACTTTCGCTGCACTGATTACTATGTTTAAGAAGTTAAGAGACCAAATTTCTTTGCGAAACCTAGACAACTAAACATGCAATAGACAGCTCAGGTCTGATTTGTTCACAATTCTCCCTAGCCAAAATTCTTTGCACTAAACAGAATTGCTCATCTACGTCTTTAAAGTTAATTAACCAACTTTCGCTGAGAGAACTAACCTATGATCTTAATTCTAGGTAGTTAATCTAGGACAAGCTTTAAGAACTACTTAGATGAAGAACTCAATAAGATGAATCTCTGCATAGTTTAACCAATTTAACAATTCATGAAGAGATATTTGAAAAACCCTAAACTTAACTAGCAAACTACTCAGACAAGATCAATGGAACAGAAATCATAAATGAATAGAATTACATAAAAGAAATCAATAAGAAACAAAAGGGTTCATAATTGTTCCCCAAAAACCCAAAAACCAATCTCTCTCAAAGTATGAAAAATAATAATCGCCTTCCCCAAAAACAGGTGGCTGAAAAACCTAATTATAAACTAAAACACGTTTTGGGGCTTCTTGTAAATAATAAAAACTTCTGGACCAAAGTGCAAAATTTTCAGACTTGTAAAAAAAGTCACGTTTCCTTCTTCAAGAAGTCGGTGTCAACCGACACCAGGTTGTATCGCTCGACATAAGGCTTCTGTGTTGTCTCTTCAGGTTGGTGTCGATCGACACAAGTACCATAAATCGAGCTTCATAGCTACATGATCCTTGCTTAGCTCCAAAATGCTCCAGAATGCTTCAATATCTCCAATTAAGCTTCAAACGTATCTAAACCTGAAAAAACTCAAAAATATTCTAAAAATACTAGAAAAACTCTATAAATAAGACATATATCATGATTAAAAATGGATAAAAACCATTATATATCAATAAGTCATCATACCGAAATGGTAGATGTCTTTAAGTCTTCGAATGTAAATGAATGAGAGCATTTTAGGTTAGGTGTATCATTTTGTCTTACCGTCACATGATTCATCGAAACTTTGGCACTTTTGCATCCATAATTAGCAAATCGATTTTTTAGTATAAATTTAAAAAGGAAAAAAATTTAAGAACTAGCTGGTTTTTTATAACGGTAAAATTCATGAATCATAAAGCAATCGAAAGAGATAAATCACATTGAAAACAACTAAATATATATATGGTAGCAAATTCGGATTAGCGAGAGAGTCAATTTTCACAAATTTTATCATCAATCAAATCAAAACTGAATTTCGAAACAAAAATACGATGATGACTTAGCTGAAACTAGAAACAGTTGACTAAACTTAATAATCAATATTTTTGATATGTAAATAAAATTTCCTAATCTTGTAATTACATAAATATCTGTTGTAGAGAATCCGTATATCTTTAGCATTGCTTATGACTTATGAGTAAGCAAATAACAGTGGAATTTCACATTCCACACATATAGAAATAACAAGACTGATGTGAAAATGATTAAGCCAAAATCTAAAATAACTGCTGGATCAACTCAAGTAGACAATTTTTTATGCTTTGGAGTTGCATATATGATTACCTAAAATATCAAATCATTATCCTATAATCTTAGGAGGTTATTATTTTATTTTTTCTTTCTCATGGCCAAAAAGCAAGCTACAAGAAAATGTTTGGTTGGAAGGAGTCAAGATACATGCCCCCCAAACAACAAATTATTTCGAGCCATCTCATGTTTAAAAGATTATTTGGCTTTATTTGCTTTCAACGTCTTTCTCAAAGTAAAAAAAGATACTTCACGTACCGTTTTTTTCTTTCACTTTTCCTAATTTTTTGTTTTACATATTCCTTTTCTAGTTATCATAAATTTTAAAAATATATTTATTTAATTTCTAGTGTAAATTAAAACCGAATTGGAGTTTTAAATTTAGTCGCATGATCACACCAAAATTTCAGGTTATTGAATTATACTAAATAATGTAACAAAATATGACTAGTTGAAGTGTTGAACAAGATATAAACCGATAACAAAAAAAAATATTTTTTGTTAAAGGATTACACAAACATATAGATATATATATATACAAAATTACTTACATATCTGTGACTATGCGAGTGTATATATATGTAGATACTCAAATCGTACGAGAACACTACACGCATGCATCCTGGCTCTTACGTGATACAAATTTATTAATTCTTTCTTAATGCTTTCCAAAACAAGTAAAGAACTGATTTATTTAACATCCCGCACGTGTTCAAATGTGACCTTTTTTGGCTTTATGTCAAACTTCGTATATGTACAAAAACGATGAAAACAATTAGAGCATCAGCATCGCTTATACTCGACAGGCTGTCTTCCCTTTTTTTTTTTTTTTTTAAATAATATTATTTTTATTAATATTTTATTTCTTCAGCAAATTACGCTGTGATATATGGCGATTCCATGGAAAAGTAGGTGTCTTCCCAAAGACACCAAGACACTGTGTTTACTAAAGTTTTAATATAAAATATTCTAAAGATACTCATAAAAATGTGCAATGGAAATGGTATTACTTTTTATATTCAGTTACAGAAACAGAAACCCCCAAATACTATATGCCTATTCATATCCGTTGCTAAACAATTTCCCTTACTTGAACAATTTATTATTCCAAAATTTATCAATACTTCATAGGAAAATGAACAAATTTTGCTAAACCTTTGTACTTTCCATAAACTCTCTTATTTTTATCTTCAACATTTTCCTTCTGTCACTGGAAGGAAGCCATGGCCCGAGATTCACTTGGTCCAACAAAAAACCTTCAGCTCCTACAGCAAAGAAGTTATACAGATGTCTTGTGAATGACAAGTGGATGTTAGCCTTTCAGTCTAGTCACTGTACATTTGAGCCGCCGGAATTTTCAGACCACACCCCGTGTCATATAAAGTTGCTCACTCCACTCTAATATTATATTCTTAGTCATTGAAACACTTTTTCTTTTTTTGTTACTAGTCATTGAAACACTTATTCGGTAACAATTGTATTATTTAGTCATAATTTTAATTGGAAAGGACGTTGGAGTGCAGATCGATATTGATATCTCATCATTAAATATGTGTTTATATATTTTTTCACCGTCGTAAATTAGACTCTTCTGCTTTACAAAAAAATATATTTTGACATATTTTACACATATCAAAAAAAATATTAAAATTCAATAGTACCCTTATTAATACATTAAATAATTTTTTTCTCTAACTAATACATTAAAACAATATTTCTTCTGTTTCACAAAGAGTGTTATTCTACCGTTTTTCACACATATTAAAAAAAATTACAAAAAACTATTTTACCTCTCACTAATACACCAAATAAAATTTTCTCTCTAATTAATACACTAAAACAATACTCCATCTATTTCACAAAGAGTGTCGTTCTACAGTTTTTCACACATGTTAAAAAAATTTACAAAAAAACTATTTTATCCCTCATTAATACACTAAATAAATTTCTTTTTCTAATTAATATATTAATACAATAGGGTTTAAACTGAATTTTTATTCAAAAATTTGTATTGAAAATACAAAATGACAATCTTTGTAAAACAAAAACAAAATCTTAAAATGAATCTTTTTGTGAAACGGAGAGAGTAAGATTAAAACTGGATTTTTGTTCAAAATTATACATTGAAAATATAAAATGATATTTATTATGAAACAAAAATAAAATCTCAAAATGAAACTTTTGTGAAAGTAATTAAGAACGTGTTAGCGAAAGGCAAAAGGGATTATATAACCTTCTTCTTTTGTTAAATGGGATTATATAATCTTATAAAGCTGAGAAATAGGCAAATATAAAAAGAGTCTATTAGTCAAATCAAAAACGAAAGAAAACGAAGTCCAGTAAACATTCAATTTTGACTAAGGTGTTAGGCGTAAGGCGATAGCTACACGTTCATGGTACGTGGTCATATTATTTGTATTTTTTATAGTCAGATTGTTTATATTTTTCTAGTCATATCAGGTATTTATTTTTTAATATTTTTTTTTTTCATTTCAGATTTATATCTGTGAATTTATTTTTGTATTATTTTATAAGTAATGGGAATTTTTTTGTTTTTTCATTTATATTCGAAAATTTTCGTCCTCGAAAGTATGCATGAAACCGTATTGATCATTTAAAACATAAAGAATTTCAGAATTCAGATCAATAAATATATATCTTGCTAAGTTATTGGAGATTCAATGTTGGTTCTTATTTTGACTATGATGGACTACTAAGCCAATTAGGTCTTATGGCGGTGTAACATTTATTTCTCTTAGCCTTTCGTAAAAAAAAAACATTTATTTCTCTTGCATTTTCAAAAGAAAAAACTTTTTTAAAAAAACCTCTGTTTTTGTTATAATCTAATATTTAAATATTCCACTCATATAAATCTCTTTTAAATATCAAATATAGTCTTATACCCTTTTTTTTTCTACACACACATCCACATTATTAAACTTAGTTGACAAAAAATACATATAGATCTTTTGTTTGTATGCATACATTTAAAATATATAGTATTTATAATTTACAGCTATCAAATGATACCCAAACATAGTTAGTTCTACACGTCTACAGTTCTATTCATTATAAGAAGATTAATGTTTCAATGGAAGAAGCATGGAGATCAATTTGTCCATAGAGATAGATCGTGGAAACGTGAGATGCACCAGAAACTAACAATGTTTTTCTATCAGATTATCTAGAGACCAGAGCTGATGAAGATGTTGTCTGATTCAGAGGTTTAGCCCATCTTCTCTACGTTACTAACAGTGTTTTCAAGTTTGAAGGTCCATTTCCACTCTTTCTCTATTTCCTCAGACATTTTGGATATTAAGGTCAATTGTTTAATTCTAAGGCTATTTCTCGTTCTTCAAATTTTATGCATCTAAATTATATTACTCCAGTAATTGGTTAACCAAACCGTTTGTATAATATAAAATTTCAAGTTGATAAAAAAACAAAATTGTTTCAATATACAAATAAATAGAGAGAAATAACTTACGTTTTGACGTATATTACTAACGTTTAGAAAAAACCATTAATTTAAATGGCTCAACTAATTATGTGCAGACCGATTGGCTAAAAAAGCGTTGTTAGTAAGAGAAGAGTAACTTTTATAGAGTTGGCCCAGGCCCAAGTATTTTGCCAATATAAACAAACCATTCTAAAAGACCCAACAATCTTATAAGAGCCGAAATCTCCATCATGGTCGGTTGTATAACTAAGGAAAACGAATGATGCAAGATATTAGGATATACGTTTGTGACAATATATATTAAGATTTATATTTTGGTGTTGCAATATCTTAAAACCTGGGATGGCTGAAGACATTTCTACGAATTAAGGTGGTTTTGTTTCTTAATATTATTATTGGTGAGTAAATGAAAAGGTCAAAAAACATATCATTTCTTGTCCAAAGAATTTAGTCTAAAGGAAAAATGTATAGAAAAGTGGCATCGTTTGACCAAAATTAAGTTTATATTATAATCTAAGGGTAATCTCTAAAAGACAGTTTTATGACATCCACATCGATCAAATTGCGAAATCCGAGTCATGTTTAGAATAGTGTTTTTGCAACCAATTTGATACTAATCACCATACTTTTTAGAAAAAACACATTTGACTATCACAATTTTTAATAGTTATTACCAAATAAAATTTGACTATTTAATTAAACACCAAATAAGATATGATAACCGATAAAAAATGTATGAAGGAGAGACATAACAAATTTCATCCATTAGTTTACAAGACTTTCGAAATGATAATTTGGTTATTCTCCACTTTTTCATCAAAATTGTTTTCATTTTTTTTTTGCATATGTAATGGTTGGTTTAAGAATGTTTATGTATCTTGTAAACTTGTTATTGAAGATGTGTGTGTTTGAAGTGTTGGTGTACCAATTGAGAAGTAGTACAGAAAGTGCTACAAGCGATACAGGAAGTGCTACAAGCGATCAAATCGTGGTCATTGGATGACTTGGAGCCAGCGTGGGCTGGAGTAAACGTCTAGAAGCTTCCAGAGACGTGCCAAGAGGGGTAGATGAGCTGGCTGAAGAAGATATTATTGTTTTGGAGTGTTTCCATATTCTTAGGAGAAGATATTGGAAAAAGAAAATATTTCTTAAAAGATTTGGAGATATCTTAAATAAAGGAAATATGCTATATGGAAAAACTTGAAGTGCAAGTTGAAGAATATATATATCAAGGTCGTGGCCCTTTAGTAAGGGAGAGAGCTGGAGAGAAAAAGAAAGGCAAAAGGTTTTTTGTTGGTGTGACATCGTCTGTGTCAGTGAGTGAATCAAAGTCTAGGCTTGAGGGAGTTTAGCTCAGGGTTAGGTTATCCTGAAGAGTTCATGTTATAGAATAGAGCGGTATTTCAAGAGGTTGATCTACGCGTTTGCAATTGTGTTGTAATTAATTTCTTATTCTAGTGAATTCGAATACTGGACGTGGTCCCGGGGAGTAGGAAACGAACCTTGTTAAAAAACTCTGTGTCTCTTTATTTTCTGCACTTTTTTTGTGTCTCACCTACACTTACAATTGGTATTAGAGAGGGTTCTCGATAGAGATTTAGTCTTGTTTCGGGTAGATCTAAGGTGAGGATCAAAAGTAGTACAGGAAGTAGGACATAGTTTGAAATCGGGTTTGATGGAGTCCTATCATGAGTGTACGTCTATGGCAAGACCACCGCGATTTGATTCTTCTAATTATGGGTATTGGAATGTTCATATGCAAGCTTTCATTAGTGGTCTTGATGAAGATTATTGGAATTCGATTGAGATTGGTTGGAATCCTCCTATGATGACTGATGATAAGGGAGTTGAAGTTCCTAAACCGAGGGATAAGTGGAATGCTACAGAGAAGAAGGCATCAAGTTGTAATTCTAAGGCCAAAACAGCGATTTACAATGCAATTGATGCAAACTACTTCAAGCTGATTTCTCAATGTGCATCAGCTCAGAAGGCATGGAAGACATTGGAGAACATGTTTGAAGGTACTACAAGTGTCAAGAGAACTAAGCTGGATATGTTGGCATCTAAGTTTGAGAATCTAAGGATGGATGATGGGGAAACTGTGGCTCAATTTAGTGCTAAGTTGTGTGACATATCTAATGAGTCATTCGCTCTTGGAAAGCAGTACAAGGACAAAAAGCTTGTGAAGAAACTGAAGAGATCGCTTCCATCAAAGTTTGAGTCAAAAATCTCTGCAGTTGAAGAAGCTCATAATCTGGATGAGATGGCTTTTGATGAATTTGTTGAGATACTTCAGGCTTTTGAGTTGAGCAAATCATATTCAGACAAATGTCAGAAGAAGGATGTTGATGTTGGAGTTGCTCTAAAGGTTTCATCTTCAGAAGATCCTATGGCGATGCTGTCAAGATAATTTACTAAGTATTTGAAGCAGAAGAGAAACAGAACAGAGAAAGGAAAGGAGTTTGGCAAGTCATCATCGAAGATAAAATGCTATGAGTCCCAAGGCTTTGGACATGTTCGCTCTGAATGTGCAAACTTACAAAAGAAGAAGAAAATCAATGATTATGGAACTGATTCAGATGATGGTGAAGACCTTAAGAATTTTGTGGCTTTTACAACCTTTGAATCTGATTCTGCAACAAAACCTGTAGCAGAATCTGCATCTGCAACAGGATATGCGTCAGCGTCTGCAGCAAGGTCTGAAATTGGAAGTGAAAATGATGAAAGTGACGACGATGCTGGAAGTGTCGATGATAAAGAGTTTGCTGAGAGTTACAAAGCGTTGTATGAGCATTGGTGCAAACTGGTTGTGGAGAATTCGGCGTTGACTAAGGAGAATGTCAAATTAGAAGCTCAATTGGCTGAGGTACAAAAGTATACAACAGAGAAAGAAGAAGAAGCACATCAAGCTAGAGTTTAACTTAAAGAAACACAAAAAGGTTTGAGGATGTTGAATAATGGCACAAATCAGTTGGATCATATTCTTAGCATTGGGAAAAGTGATCGATATGGTCTTGGATTTAAAGGGAAATCTTCAAAAGTTGATTGTGTTTTTGTGTCTGGTGGAAAAATGAAGGCTGCAGCGATATCTGCTACAGAAGCTGCAACTGGTACAAAAACTGCAACTGGTACAGAAACTGCAACTGATACAGAAACTGCAACTGGTACAGAGAAGGCAGCTGGTACAAGAACTGTTACAGCGCCTACAAAAAGGAAAATTCCAGAAGTATAGAGTGCACCTCGACGAATTTTTCAACCTGTGTGCCATCACTGTGGAGTTGTTGGGCATATTAGGCCAAGATGTTTGAGATTATTGAGGGAGAATAATCGAATGGAGCAAGCTAATGGTGTGAGATTTCATGGTCCAACATGTTATCATTGTGGGGTTGTTGGACATGTTCAACGTAATTGTTCCATGTTTGTTCAAGGGGCTTTTTGGACTCGGAAAGATAATCATTACAGAGATGGTGCAGTGGAAGTTTATTCTTCATTTGGAAGGAGACGGTTCTTCCATTAGTTTTTGACCATGATGTGTCTCAAGCAGGGGGAGAATGGGTGTTGCTAGTGTTGTTGTGTTACTAGTGATGAAGCTTTTGAAGCTAAGAGAGCTTGAGTTCACATACATAGTCAAAAAAGGGGAGAATGAAGATGTGTGTGTTTGAAGTGTTGATGTACCAATTGAGAAGTAGTACAGGAAGTGCTACAAACGATACAGGAAGTGCTACAAACGATCAAATCGTGGTCATTGGATGACTTGGAGCCAGCGTGGGCTGGAGTAAACGTCTAGAAGCTTCCAGAGACGTGCCAAGAGGGGTAGATGAGCTGGATGAAGAAGATATTATTGTTTTGAAGTGTTTCCATATTCTTAGGATAAGATATTGGAAAAAAAGAATATTTCCTAAAGATTTGGAGATATCTTAAATAAAGGAAATATGTTATATGGAAAAACTTGAAGTGCAAGTTGAAGAATATATATATCAAGGTCGTGGACCTTTAGTAAGGGAGAGAACTTGAGAGAAAAAGAAAGGCAAAAGGTTTTTTGTTGGTGTGACATCGTTTGTGTCAGTGAGTGAATCAAAGTCTAGGCTTGGGGGAGTTTAGCTCAGGGTTAGGTTATCCTGAAGAGTTCATGTTATAGAATAGAGCGGTATTTCAAGAGGTTGATCTACGCGTTTGCAATTGTGTTGTAATTGCTTTCTTATTCTAGTGAATTCGAATATTGGACGTGGTCCCGGAGAGTATGAAACGAACCTCGTTAAAAAACTCTGTGTCTCTTTATTTTCTACACTTTATTTGTGTCTCACCTACACTTACAGTTATGATATCAATATATTTGATTTGTTGGAAGAAAAAAAACTAAACATCAAACCCTCAAATCTATTGCTTTAACAGCAATTTGTTTCGTTGATATAGATATACCATTAATAATCTATCTGTGATTGAAAAAGATACACAACCATTTTTAAAAAAAATAAACGACATATAATCAAAGAACATATCATAAGAACGGTTTTGAAACAGACAGAACTCATCTAGAGGAGGGGAGGAGAAAGATGGTCAATTTGCATGAGATTGAATAATTTTTACTAACTATGCACATTTAGTCTCAAAATCATAACTGTCGATTAAGTTCGAAAAAATATACAACATTGTCCAAAAAAAGATTTTCTTATTCCGTGTGCAACGGAGATAAAAACTTATGCGTTGACATCCTCCTTAGAGCAGACCCATTTCAGACCCGAGAACGCATCAAAATCCTTTTATGACCATCAGTTTGATATCTAATTTTGCGTGTCCCTTTCCGAATTCTGAAAGGCTGGGATTTGCTAAGGTTGGGAAGTTTTCCCAAACATTTTTTTGAGGCTGTAAATAGATAAAGCATGTTAAAATTCAGAATCTCAACTTTTGTTATTTCTCAAAATCCTCTCAAGATATACGTATAGTCACATTTGAACCAAACTTATAAATGCCCACTATAACTCCTACTTAAAGGTGCATCAAATTAAAAAAAACTTATGTAAATCCAAAATTTTAAATTGAAACAAAATCTGGATGTTCATATATAGCGGGAATCAACAAAATCTAGTTAGGTTCTAGATTGTTAGTTCAATTCTACCGAAGTTGAGTTCGACTCATAGGTGTTACTCGCCCTGGGCATTCGGGTATTCGGATCGGTTCTGGGTATTTCGGTTCTCAAGGTTTTGGAACCAAACAGGTACCGAATTGATTTTGGTTCGGTTCCGGATCGGTTTGGGTATTAAAATTAAGAACCGTAAAATACCTGAAAAATTTCGGTTCTTAAACGGTTCGGGTATTATGTACCCGAAATCACTTAAAAAAGAACCGAAATGAAAAAAAAAAACAAAATCTGACTTAGTATCCGAAATGCATAAACCAAAAACATAAACAAACAAGTTTGTAATCCATAAAACTAGTTGCACAAGATTAAAAGCAAAAGTATAACATGAAAACATGAAGCATAAGGTTAAACAGTTTCTACAAAGTAATAGAAATGCATACAAAAAAAGATGCTTCATGATCGGTTGTCGGATGGAACTTGTGACTTTGTGAACCTTTTCACCTGAATCTGCAACAGAAAAGAGAAAGCAGTAAATCGATTTCAAATTACTCAAAAGACTCGATGATTCGTGGTAAAAATGACAAGAACATAAAGGAAATGAAGTCAATTTTGTATTTAAACAATCAAAAACTAAAAGCCCTAAATCGATTTCATTTATTAAAAACCCTAAATTCACAAATCGATTTCTAATTAGTCACGACACTCGATAATTCGTAGTAAAAACGAAAAACAAAAAGGAAATGAAATCGATTTCGTATTCAAACCGAATAAAACAAGTAAACAAGAAACCCTAATCTTCTTTTCCAATTTGAAAGTATTAAGAGATGGAGATAGATGAGAAGGAGATGGAGCATAAGCGTACCTGTGATTTGTTTCTCGACGTCGTGGACGGTGCAGCCGGCGAAGACACGCGATGGCTCATGGAGGTTTGAGATTCCAGATTTTTTTTTTAATGTGAAAGACCTAAGAAGAGAAAGAAAGAGATTAAGAGAAGTTTAAGAGTTTGGTCGAGAGAGAGAGAGTGAAATAGGTTGTATACGTGTGTATAGTTTAGGGTATATGTCTTTTTTTGCTACTTTTGTTTTGTGTGTATTTATGTATTTATGTATTTTATGTATATGTATATAAATCGATTTCGGGTATTCGGTTCGGTATTTCGGTTCTCGGGTAATACCCGGATCCGAACCGATACCCGTAGATCCTAAAAAAAATATCCAATGAGTATTATGCCAATAACCGAAACCGAAGCGAACCGAAAATTTTGGGTCGGTTCCGGTTCGGTATTTTGGTACCGGTTTTTATGCACAGGCTGAGGTGTTACATTTAGGAAAGAATGATTTACGTTTATAAACTCACCATGAGTATTATTAAAAGACTGGAACTTAATTTCTGATTATAAAACAACAATAACAAAGTAATTTTCCAATTATTTCGTGAGTTAGCCACAATCCTTCGAATCGGTTAACAAGTGACACTAATAAAATATGACATTGTTGAATATGTTGTACTATGATAGGGAAAAAAACAAAGATAGGTTCGGAATCAGAACTCACGTAACATCAACTGTAAATTTGGAACAAAATCTAATATTCCAATTTTGGCAAATCAGAATCCCATCCCTAATTAAAAAGAATAAGGCAAAAAGAGACATCTCATATATATTAGGTAAAAAAATTACAAACATAATCAGACATATATAAACATTGATTTGACGTTCACAGATATAAAGCTATGATATATAGGGGATAATATATATATATATATATATATATAAATATATAAATATAAATATATATATATATATATAAATATATATATATATATATAAATATAAATATATATATATATAATCCGTAGTTTTGAATAGTCATGCATTTACTAGAGACTAGAGTGCGAGTAACCCAGTCGATATATTTTTGTTATGTTCGTAAAAGAGTGGAACAAAAACAATTTGTTTATACAATCTTTTCTTTGGACGATTGATTTATGTGGGACAAAAATTGTGTCGCTCATTTAAAGAGTTACAGCAAAATTAATTTAAAAACCTGTTATTAAATTATTATAATGAGTTTTCAATTTATTTTCAGCTATGTTTATTCCGCTCATTCTCTTTGTTCTGTTCATAAAAAGTTTAGGGGGATTATTTGAAATCTGCACGACTCTTCAGAATCAATGAAGAGCCGGGATTTTTTTTATTTTTTTATCTGATGTGTATACAGTGAAAAAATATGATTGAAATTGCAATAACAAAAAAACATTATAATTTCAATGAGATGGTTTGATAATATATATTTTAAGTAGCAATAAAAATACAAATATATGAACATATGTTTTTTTTTTTATGACTCATGTGTATATCCCAGGCCTATGGAGAGGCACAGACTAATCTTCTGGTGGAGGTGTAGCCCACAGATAGATCATTTCTCCGGGTATTCAAATGGACCCTAAAACATAAATCCATATCTGTGTGGGTGTCCAAGAAATGGTGAAAGATGTTCCTAAGTGCGCTCAAACCTGAAACCTTGACAAATTATGCCAAGAGACTTCGGCCCCTCAAACCCCTTGGCCACCATCACCCGAACTTATATGAACATATGTTGTTGTGTACATTTGCAAGAATTATGTGCTTTATAATATACTAGATTAGGACCAGTATATATGCATATTTATAATTTAATATTTTGTAACCCGTGAAAAAAAACTATAGACGAAAAAATAGAAAACAAAATTAGACCTCCCGAAAAAATCTTATCTTATTATATAAAGCTGGATCATTCGACGTGAATGTGACATGAAGGATAATTTTCAATCACGAAATTGTGACATTTGTCAATGTTGTTAATTTAGATCTTGACATGTGTCAATTTAATTAAAAAGATAAAAATAAATTAAAGTAAATATTAAAAAAAAATAAACTAAAAAAGCAATTTAAGTAAAAATGAATTAAAGTAAATATTAAAAAATTGTAAACTAAAAAATACAATCTTATAAAACAAAACAAGTATAAGTAAGAAAAACTTATAATAAATAATAGTGACAAAAGGAAACTTAAAATTTTATAATCTACAACCACAATAAAGTTTTAAAAAGGAAAATTTTAAATATACTCTAAACTTAAAAGGAAAATAATTAATATACGATTTAAAATCGATTCCTAATACTAAAAAGTAAATGGAAAAAGTAGTTATGTTTAGATTAAGAAAACTTAAACCAAAATTATAAATAAAAACAAAAGTTATATAAAAAAAACATTTTTAGTGTAGGATAAAGAAATTAAACAATAGATTACAATATTAAAAATAAAAGGAATATAAGCCAAATTTTATTAAAAAATATATTTCAGTTTAGGATAAGGAAATTAAACAATAGATTACAATCCTAACAAAACTAAAGTTTTAAAAAAGTAAAGAACAATTAATAATTCTTAAAAAAACCACAAACTTAAAATGGAATACAATCCTAAAAAGAAAAAGAATTTTTATTCCCCACCTTTAGATAACCAAATTGATAGCTTCTCAATTTCACATTCATAATTCTAAAAGATAAAATTACTAATATATATATATATATATATATATCTTATTATATCAAGCTGGATCTATCAATGTGAGCGTGACACGTAGGATAATTCACGAGATCGTGATATTTGTCATGATTAATTTATATTTTGACATGTGTCAATTTAATTAAAATAAATAAATGAATTAAAGTAAATATTAAAAAAAGTTTAACTATAAAAAGGCAATCTTAAAAAAAAATGAATAAGTAAGTAAAACTTATACTAAAAGAAAGTGACAAAAGAAAACTTAAAAGTTTATAATCTATAACCACGACCAAACTTAAAAAAGATAATTATTAGGATAATTATCACTCTTGAGATTGTGACATTTGTCACAGTTAATTTAGATATTGACATGTGTCAATTTAATTTAAAAATTAAATAAATTACAGTAAATATTAAAAATGTTAAACAAAAAAAAATCTAAAAAAGTAAAAATGAATTAAAGTAAATATTAAAAAACATTATACTAAAAAAAGACAATCTTTTAAAAAGAAAAAACAAGAATAATTAAGGAAAACTTATAATAAAGAAAAGTGACAAAAGGAAACTTACAAATTTATATTTTACAACCACGACCAAATTTAAAAAAGGAAAATTATAAATATAATCTAAACTTAAAAGGAAAATTATTAATATACGATCAAACTTAAAAGTTTATAATCATTTCTATTATGACAAAAGGAAACTTATAAAATGAAAATTATTAATATACAACCACGACCAAACTCTATATAATAATCTACACATTTTAAAAGTTTAAATAAAAGAATAAAATCCAAAACAATTTTAAAAAACATATTTCAGTTTAGAATTAATTAAATTTGACCATATAAAACTGAATGTTTCAAAGTTGCATATGAGTAGTTGATTAAATTGACACATATCAAGATCAAAATTAACTGTAACAAATGTCACGATCTTGTGAGTAAGAATTATCCTAATAATTTTTTTTTTAATTTTGGTCGTGGTTGTAGATTATAATATTTTAAGTTTCATCAAGATAGCTTTTAAATTTTACTTTGTTATGACCTGTATAGTTATACTTTTTTTTTCATCTTCATCTTCTTCAATCAATCATAAGAGCTTTATTTTTTTTTAACGGGTTATAAAATATTAAATTACAAACCCGCATATATTCTTCATATTCTGTATAGTTATACTTTTTTTTTCATCTTCATCTTCTTCAATCAATCATAAGAGCTTTATTTTTTTTTAACGGGTTATAAAATATTAAATTACAAACCCGCATATATTCTTCATCTTCTCAATCGTCGCCGGAACCGAAAACATTGAGGTGTACTAAAATATGCTTTTTTATAACTTTGGGTTTTATTTATAATTTTTGTTTAATTTTTCTTATTCTAAACATAATTACTTTTTTACCATTTACTATTTAGGATTATGAATCAATTTTAAATTGTATATTAATAATTTTCCTTTTTAAAGTTTTTTTACTTTAATTTATTTTTATTTTTTAAATTAAATTGACAAATGTCAATATCTAAATTAACAACCATGACAAATGTCACAATCTCGTGATTGAAAATTATCATGCGTGTCAGTCACATTCACGTCGAGGGATCCAGCTTTATACAATAAGATAGGTCAAAATCTAATTGAAATTTTTTATACGTGTGAAAATCTAATCGATTGGCTTGACACGTGTTACGATCTGGTGAGTTAGCAACTTTAAAACATTATGCTTTATATAATAAGACAGTTACACAATTTTCCTTTTTTCCCTTTTTAATTAGTTTTAGCTTTTAGGATAAATTTACATTTTCTGTTTTTTCTTTTTTTGTTACCTTTTAAGATTATGAACCAATTATAAATTTTTATTTGCTTTTAAGGATTATGAAGCTTTTAGGATGATTTACAATTGTGTGCTAACGTGTTATCATTATAGAGCCTCTCAAGACATTTCTAAAAAAACGTTTCACTTACTAGAATAATTACATCCATATCATTCACATTAAACTTATGTTTCACTTAATTAATATGCATAATCATATAAAATTTTTTATGGGATTTTGATGGATGTGATGATTATAGAGTCTATATCTGAGTTTTTTTTATTTTCGAATTATATTGATTTGTTTCATAGGTTTATTTTCGAATTTGTTTAATATGACAAATATTACTCTTACAATTTTCATGTTTACATATTCAATTTAATTTTTGTTTTTTGCAAAATCTTAAGTTATATTTCATTTCCTACAAGTTTTAAATAATAAGGTATAGTTTGAAAATTTTGCATATTCAAATTAAAATTATAATCTAAAATATAGCCTTCATATTATTGTTTTCATTAGTCCAACAAAAATGAAAAATAATATATTGAGGATGTATATCGTATTTTCTTTTTCTGTAATTTTTATTGCATAGATATTGTCGTAAAATTGTTATGCTTATTGAGGATAAAGCGTATAGTTGATACACACGTACTAATGATCCTAGACAATGTAGACATATCACATGAGACGTGACAAATTGCATATTCAAATTCAAATCGTATTAGATTATTTTGAGATTATAAACCGTATATATGAAATTAGCACTATTTTGCATATTCAAATTCAAATTATATTAAACTGCATATTCAAATCTAATCATATTAAATTACATATTCAAATTAAATTACATATTCAAAATTATCGTATTAAATTGCATATTTAAATTCAAATTAAATTAAATTGCATATTAAAATCTAGTCATATATGAGATTTATTATTAAATATTCAAACAGTTTATGATCTGTTAATCGTTACCACTCGCAGCATTGAAACTATGATTTCAAATTATCGCGCGGATAAGACGGACTAAGTTTCATTGTCAATATTGATTTTCGCTATTGATAATTAAAGATAAAATAAAAATAGTTTATCTACAAATTTTTGTATGAAAAAAGAAAATTGTGCGACTAATAAACATGAAAATATAATTGTCGTTAATACTAAATACTACCGGCGTGTTAATTTTGGTAACCATAGACTTTTCCTAATCATATTAAATACTGTCAAATCAAAGTATATAATACTAGATTGCATAACCATTTCACTTATCAATTATTTCAACATTAACGTTTCCTAAGCTTTCTAACTTTTATCTCTTATAGCTTTTTTTAGTTCAGACTCTGACTTGACTCGAAGCCTTTTAAGAATATGTGGAAAATAAATGTTAAGATCATATGACTTTAGAAACAATATTCTGTTATCAGTGGAAAAACGATTGAAATAGTTCTAATCGACTCAAAGGTATTTTTTTCGTTTTTATAACTTTTATCATTTCAGTTATATCTTATGATTTTTTGTTGATTTGTAACTTTATAACTTTCTTTTATAGAGAGAAAAAATTCATGCTATAGTGAAAAATGAACTGGTAAATCAGTTCGAACCTTTGCTCTTACCATATGGTTCAAAAATACTCATCAACTTTTTTCTTAATCACTCATGTGTAGTTACCGAACAACCATTCACCCCTATAATGTTGGGTTTCTTACTACCACACATATAAGAAGTTTCATAAAATATAATTACTAAAATTCATGGTCTAAAAAAAAATAATTTTGGTAATTTTCTGGCGATAAAACTTTCTCTTAGTTCATAGAAACTACCAATTTGTTGACCGACTCTATCACCAATTTATTTTCACCGACTTTTGTTTGATTTAACCAACGATAATTTTCGATTGCAAAGAGAAAAGTGGAGAAACCTATCTTTTTTGTTGCTTTTTCTTTTGTGATATTTTTAAAAAGCATTTAATTATCCTTTACAACTAAATATCAACAAATTATCTAAAAATACGAACAAAATATAGAAAATATTCATTTATTTATTACAAACAAATAAAAAGCCACCAAACAATATAAAAATATAAATACACATCAATTTCTATCTAATTTAACTAATAAATAAATTATATATGTTTTCTATAATTTAAAAATATTACAGTACTTTTCATATTATTACTCACAACTAATATATAGCTTACACCTAAAACGAATTAAATTATTTTTATCTCAAATAATTTGAAAAAATTATCTATCGAGATAATTTATAAATATCTCATCTTGCACATGACGCAGATTACCACATAGTTGTTAATATTATATGTCAAAATCTAATTGAATTTTTATATATATATATCAAAATCTGATTAATTAACTTAACACGTATCACAATCCGAAGAATTAACAATTTTGAAATATTTCGCTTTATATGATAAGATTCTGCATATGTTCATAAAAACTTTAGTTTTTTTTTTCCTGTCGGCCAATAAAACTTTAGTTTAACTTTTCCTTTTTTGGTTAAAGATCATTTTAATTTTAATAAATTATTAATTTTATTACATAAGTAGAAAAAAAACAAGTCTTACCTGTGGTCATTGAATGCGTAGGACTTACGGGATTGGGTATCTGCTTTGTGTATTCTATGGGCTCAGAATCACGATATTTGCGAACCTATTAACTGTTGTGAAGATCTTTATAATCCTAGACCATCGATATTACTACGAGTAGTATATTACAAATGTTTGTTTCTACATCAGTGTTGAAAAGTGTTTGAGCACTTCTCCCACAAATCAATTTGTATCGGGGAGGTTCGGGGATTTTCTGTTAAGATAGAGCCGGTTGCGTTCCGGTCGGCAAATGAGGAGGAAGAGGTGATTTATAGCTGTGCCCGGAGGGCTGCCTACGTACCCCGGATTGGGGATCAAGCCATTCGTAGTTCGTTGCTGAGGCGGGTAGGAGAGAACTGGAGAGCTGAGAGCTAGTCAGGTCGACTGTCAGGTCGGGTCGCCAGGTCGGATCGTCGGTCGCCGGTCGACCGTCAGGTCGGGTCGTCGGTCGACTGTCAGGTCGGGTCGTCGGTCGACTGTCAGGTCGGGTCGTCGATCGACTGTCAGGTCGGCCGTCAGGTCGGGTCGTCGGTCGACTGTTAGGTCGTCGGTCGCCGGTCGACCGTCAGGTCGGGTCGCCAAGTCGGCCGTCAGGTCGGGTCGTCGGTCGGCCGTCTGGTCGGGTCGACGGTCGGCCGTCTGGTCGGGTCGTCGGGAGAGCTGGGAGCTCATCAGAGCTGCGGAGAGCTGGAGAGAGCTGCCGAGAGCTGGGAGAGCTTGAGAGAGCTCCTTTTTTAGAGAGGGAGAGTTATTTAGAGAGAGAGAGAATGAGAGTTTTTCTTGTGTCTGATAATGAATACCAAAGGGAGTATTTATAGTGGGAGTTGAGCAGGCAGCTCTCCGGTTTTTGGGGACGACGTGATGGTTCGTGAACAGTACCCATCATGTCGTGAACAGTGCCGAGCAGGTCGGGAACAGTAACCGGCAGGTCGTGAACAGTACCCGGCACGTCGTGAACAGTACCAAGCAGGTCGGAAACAGTAACCAGCAGGTCGTGAACAGTACCCGGCACGTCGTGAACAGTACTGAGCAGGTCGGGAACAGTAACCGGCAGGTCGTGAACAGTTCCCGGCACGTCGTGAACAGTACCGGGCAGGTTGTGAACAGTGAAAAGAAAAAGAAAAAGGGGTGTGCTCATCACCACACCCACAATAGCCCTCCCACAAGTTCGGCGAACGAGTGTCGAAGTCGGCGGACGAAACAAGTCTTAGCTCGGTATATGTTAACCTGCAAGTAAGGGTGAACTTGATTAGAGTTAAAAAATTTATGTGTAAGTGCGAGACTAGGCTCGGCACTTGTTGGAACGTGTTGTTTGCGAGATGAGCTCGGCTTTTGATGACTCTTAAGCTTAAGTACGAGGTTGGGCTCGGCACTTATCTTGTCGAGTATTTGCGAGATGAGCTCGGCTTTTTGGTTCGATCCGAGGTGCGAGGCGAGAGCTCGGCTTATCCTTTACGAGCCGTAGCTCGGCTTTTGGGTTCGACCCGAGGTGCGAGGCGAGAGCTCGGCTTATCCTTTGCGAGCCGGAGCTCGGCTTTTGGGTTAGACCCGAGGTGCGAGGCGAGAGCTCGGCTTATCCTTTGCGAGCCGGAGCTCGGCTTTTGGGTTCGACCCGAGGTGCGAGGCGAGAGCTCGGCTTATCCTTTGCGAGCCGGAGCTCGGCTTTTGGGTAGAAAGAAAAGAGTAAAAAATGAAATAAGCTTGGCACTTATCTGTATGGAGTTGTTCAGAGATTAGGGCGATGTTCCCGACATTAAACCAAGCTACTCTTTGTGTGTAGAAAAATCCTCAAAGCCCCTCCTTCTAGCGCCAATTGTTGAAACGTGTTTGAGCACGTCTCCCACAAATCAATTTGTATCGGGGAGGTTCGGGGATTTTCTGTTAAGGTAGAGCCGGTTGCGTTCCGGTCGGCAAATGAGGAGGAAGAGGTGATTTATAGCTGTGCCCGGAGGGCTGCCTACGTACCCCGGATTGGGGATCAAGCCATTCGTAGTTCGTTGCTGAGGCGGGTAGGAGAGAACTGGAGAGCTAGTCAGGTCGACTGTCAGGTCGGGTCGCCAGGTCGGGTCGTCGGTCGCCGGTCGACGGTCAGGTCGGGTCGTCGGTCGACTGTCAGGTCGGGTCGTCGGTCGACTGTCAGGTCGGGTCGTCGGTCGACTGTTAGGTCGTCGGTCGCCGGTCGACCGTCAGGTCGGGTCGCCAGGTCGGCCATCTGGTCGGGTCGTCGGTTGGCCGTCTGGTCGGGTCGTCGGGAGAGCTGGGAGCTCATCAGAGCTACGGAGAGCTGGGGAGAGCTGCCGAGAGCTGGGAGAGCTTGGAGAGAGCTCCTTTTTTAGAGAGGGAAAGTTATTTAGAGAGAGAGAGAATGAGAGTTTTTCTTGTATCTGATAATGAATACCAAATGGGGTATTTATAGTGGGAGTTGAGCAGGCAGCTCTCCGGTTTTTGGGGACGACGTGATGGTTCGTGAACAGTACCCGGCATGTCGTGAACAGTGTCCGGCACGTCGTGAACAGTACCGGGCAGGTTGTGAACAGTGAAAAGAAAAAGAAAAAAGGAGTGTGCTCATCACCACACCCACAATCAGTTTCTTTTAAAAAAAACTTGGTCACTCTAGAGTCAAAGACTAATTAAATATTAGTTACCTAATTTTAAAAAAGTTCAATCAACTGTGTCAAGAACAACCAAATATGAATTCGTGCGGCAGATGGAACCTTCCTGGATACAAGACTTTATTATTAATCAATAAAATAGAAGAAAAATAAAAATAAAATAAATAAAAAAGATATAAAAAGAAAGAACAGTCAACCCCAAGAATCGTCAAGTCACATGAAAACGAACGTCGATTCTGACTTGGCGAAAATCCAGCCTTATATATAAACATACGCACCACAGTGCATCACCCACATATCTCTCTTATTAAATAACATTTCTCACCCAACTCTTCAAAGCATACCAATCTTGAACTACCAGAGACTATAATTAGGACAAGTTTAATGGAGGGATCATCAAATAGGAGGAGCAACAGCCAATCACAAGATGATAAGCAAGCTCGTTTCCGGGGCGTACGGAGGAGGCCTTGGGGGAAATTTGCAGCAGAGATTCGAGACCCGTCAAGGAACAGTGCCCGTCTTTGGCTCGGGACATTTGAAACCGCTGAGGATGCGGCACGGGCGTATGACCGAGCCGCCTTTAACCTTAGAGGTCATCTCGCTATACTTAACTTCCCTAATGAGTATTATTCGCGTATGGACGACTGTTCGCTTCGCCCTCCTTATTTTTCTTCTTCTTCGTCTTCGGGTTCAACTTCTACGGGTGTGAGTCGACAAAATCAAAGGGAAGTCTTCGAGTTTGAGTATTTGGACGATAGGGTTCTTGAAGAACTTCTTGATTCAGAAGAAAGGAAGAAACGGTAGTTTGTTTTGTTATTTTTATGTGGCTAGCTACGTGCATTATGTGCATGTAGATTGCTTATTTAGTACTTATTTTGGAATTTTGATATAACGTGCTACGGCCATACATTGTAAGATAAGATGTACTTTGCGTTTCTATGAAATATGATTGTTGGATGGTTTAATTGAACGTACACCAGCTTCCATTAGGGTTTCTTTAAAAGGAAATTGTTCTTTAATGACATTTTCATTAAGTTAATTATATTATATGATGGCAATAGAAAAAGTTCATTCCCATATTGAACCATTCGATTAGTAACCTCGCATAGAACACATCATCCCTCGGTTAAACACAAAATGGTCCTTTAATTTATCATAGTTAGTTTAGTTCTATAATGGAAAACAGTAATATCCATTTTACCAACCTTTATCTTATTAGCCTTCATATTCCTTATGATACTTTTTGAACATTATAAATGGAATCTCTGAACTTACACTATTTGATGTAAACAAAAAAAGTGCTTTATTTAAATTCATCAAATTTTATGAGAGACGTCGGATGAGAAGCAATTGATTTTTTTTTAGGGTTAATATTCTGGTTCCGAGAAAGATGGCAATGCATGAGAGTTTAAAGACGTTTATTTGACTATCTATATTCTTAAAAGTGTAACTGTATGTTCAATAATGCATTTTGAGAAATCTCTACAAACTAAGCGTGTTTGAATTAAGCACGAGTGACCAGCTGAAACCCAGTTATCAGTATCATATAACTGAGGACAAAACACATGAAAAATCTCAATATATCTAGAAACAATAGATAAGTTTTTCGAATTTCTCAAATTAGCCGTCGAATGTGTGTGATCCAATGATCAAAAGCCTTGAGATATTATAACAATATATAGCAAGGTCCATACGCATGAGAACCTAGTTTACAAACGAAATAAGTTCATCCTCTCTCTCTGGCTTTCCAATTCAACATCATTAGGGAAGAACTAAGACTAAAAAGAAAGGTTAAAATTCAAAGTTGCCTCTTGATATGGAAATTTTCTCTATTCTTAGTATAATGAGAGCATCATTATTGGTAGAAACCCAAATGGGTTTCTTAACTATTTGCTTAGTATTAAAATGGAATAAGAAACTTAGTTAAGATATCTCATTTTTTTGTATTTCCAATGGTAGAAACCCAATATGGTTCTTAAAAAAAACCCAAATCATCTCTTCTCCGCCTCACCACCTGCTCCGACGATGATCGCAGCGACTCCCGGCGGTGTACGACGACGGTATGGAGGCTTGATTCTACACCCATAGTGACCGACGTTGTCTGGGATCTTTGTCTCCCCGTCGGCATTGACCGGGATCATGAGTATTTGAATCCGACGGTGGGAGCTGGATCGGAGAATTTGGAGAAAATCGGAGGGTTGAGATGGAAGGTGATGGTGATAGGAGGAGAGGGAGATCCGATGATAGATCGGCAGAGAGATGTGGTGGAGTTGATGAAGAAGAAGGGTTGATGAAGAAGAAAGGTTCTCCAACAAATTGATGCCACGTAGACTTTAAGAACCGTTTCTTAAGGTTCCAATTTAGGAGACGGTTCTTAGATCAATTGAAACTATACAATTATTTTAATAATAAAAATAGCTAAGAAACCATCACAAGAACCTCCGATAATCATGCTCTCATAAACCAAAAGAGAAAAGTTCATCTAAATGATGATTGTGAACGACCACAGTACTCTTCTTCTGCAAGTATACAAGTTAGGGTTTCATGAAGTCCATGACAATTGACAACCCTTCATAACATATTTGATTCTTAAGTGTTTATTTATTTGTTTTCTAATTATATCGTTGGTTTTTCATATGTTTAATAAATAGTCTAGCATAATTAGATAAGTTAGGGTCGTCGATGTGTGTAGTAACTAAATTCAAATCTATGTCCAAAAAAAAAAAAACAAATACAATGATATCAGAAAATTGGGCCGAATCTATTTAATTTATAACATGAAGCCCAACAATAAAACATAATCAACCAACTTTTAACAACTAGTAAGTAATTTCAAATTTTCCCGGGAAAATTGACAGAACAAAAAACATGATTAATAAAAATGTGATTTCTTAGATACTGTGAGAAGTGAATCTAGTGGATCAAATACAATTAAAAGAAGAAAACATCTATCTAATTAACGGTTTGCGTCATTCCAAACGTTTTGGTTATAAGTCTCTCCACATTCTAGAAGCTCTTCCAACAAACTATCGTCTAAATACTCAAACTCAATCACTTCCTTTTCACCACCACCGTCTCCTCCTCTAAACTCCGACGACGAAGAACCCACCACATTCTCCCTGCCGCCACTTGGACCGTCCCTCATCATTGGGTACTCGTGAGGGAAATTGAGGATGGCCCTATGGCCTCTCATGGCGAAAGCGGCTCTATCATAGGCTCGAGCCGCGTCTTCCGCTGTGTTAAACGTCCCAAGCCAGACACGAGCACCGTGCCTGGCCGAGTCGCGTATCTCCGCCGCGTATTTCCCCCATGGACGCTTCCGTACGCCTCTGTATTTTACCTCATTCGTGTTCGACTCTCTATGTTCCATAAGTTTATGTAAGCTTCTTTTTTTGCATGTACATGAGTTGATATTAGTAACAATTTATACGTGGAGGTAATGCCACTATAGAATCTAGTGGATCTTATTTTAAAGCACGTGTGGGTGATCAAAAGCCTCCTTGTCTATAAGTAAAGCAAAGTCAAAAAAGGGGGTAAATTGAAAAAATAAAAATACATGCGTGCCATTGTGATAGTAAAGTATATGATTGGGGTTTACAAAAAAGGTGGAAACTATTGGGGCTGCTCTGTGTCCAGTACAATTTAGGATAAATTGAGGGGTTAAAATGAAAATATTAAAAGTATCAGTGAAGTCCAATGAATCTAGATGGTCAAGGTGACGGCTAAATTAAAAAGAAAGTATTTTTATGATAACGGACCAAAATTGATCTCAGCCTCTCACTTTTTCGGTCAAGCTCTTTTTTTGTTTGTTTTTTCCTCTTCCAATTAATTGTCACGTGCCAACTCTGACCGCACGTGTAGTAGATTCTAGTCTTTTAAATTTCAATTTGACCAATACCAAAGACATAGAAAGGTGTGAATCTTCTTATTAAATATTTTCACATACATAATTATATCTACATTAGTATCAGATAATATAAAATATTTGTACATTTTTATTATTATTATCTTAGTTATATTGTGTTCATTGACCAGAAGTTCAAAAGTAACGTGGTAAAAGCCCATATTACCACCAAGAACTTGTAGTGGAGTTGATTTTCTCTTATTAAAAGAGTTGATATGCTGGTTTAGATTAGAGATGGACTATTCGTGAACGCATAATTATCATTTTTAATTTTTGGCCATTAGGGTGTCTAAAATTAATTCTAGGTAGAAAAAAAGAGGTGTCTGTTTGGGTTTTGGGGAGATTAGTCTGAACTTCGGTCTAAGACCCTTTCCGATTATAAAAAAAAAAAATCCATATGACCTTTGTTACAAAAAAAAAAAAAAAAACCTTGTTACAAAATAAGCCCATTTATATAACAAGCTCTGTTTAGTGAAGATGGGCTCAGATTGAGTTAAAATTCAGTCGAAAATTTTATTTTTGGATATGTGGTAGTAAAATCTTCTGATATATGATGCGCCGAGACAAAAGAAGTATCGTGCAGATTTTGGTTAGACAATTGGACGACGTTTGACATTTTTTTGTATCTGATATGTAAAACTATACATGCTCTCCAATCCACTGTCTCAGCGGCCTAGCCAGGTAATGGATGGTTTCAAAGGCATAGTCGCAATCTAGTTGCTACCAATGTTTGATCCTACTTCTCCCATTTATCTCTTCTCTTAGAAGCAGAAGACAAGTATCTTTGGGCTGGTGCATTAGTATTTTGTTCCACGTTTTTCAAACTGCATTTAAAACCGAAACTAAGATAAGAAATATCTTACAAACCATAAAACAATAAAAAAAATATTACAACCGAAATTATAATTCAAAAGAAAGAGCAAATGGGTTAGTGGTTGCCACACCTCTGCTGTCATCTTACCGGTGTCGAATTCGACTCCACCTGCCCTCCATGTGTGAGAAGGGGAAGGAGTAGTATTTGGCTATTGGGCCGGTCTGTTGTGACCCAAAATGATAATAAAAAAAAACCCGATGTTGTTCTCATTCTCAGTTTCGGCTTGTGTTGCTCTTCGAGAAGACGAGACTTGGTCTGAAAAATATTGTTTCATTATGCTACTCCAGTATGCCGCATCCTTGACCTGAAAGACCAATTTCTAGGTTTTTTTTATTCGCATGGTCGAGTTTTTCCAGCATCTCAATATACTTGTATTTATATAACTTGGACCGCCCTCATCATCAATATTCATGGATCCATAGCCCAACTTTAGCCCCTTTCTTAATTTCAACCTCCTATAAAATTCAAAATAAAACATTTACTTTATACTCCATATGTTTCACAAAAATATTATTTTGACATATTTCACACATATTAAGAAAACTATTAAAAGTTTCATATTACCCAATTTTTCTCTCTCCATTTAATACATTAAAACAATATGGTTAAAACTGAAATTTTATTCAAAATTATGCGTTAAAAATGTAAAACAACACTTTTTGTGAAACAAAAATAAAACCTTAAAACAACACTCTTTGTGTAACGGATGAAGTATATAATTAAATCAAAATTTATTGTATAAAATAATATCCTTACCAAACGACCTATCTCATTATTTTTAGTTAATTTGACTGAGTTGGAATTCACCGGAATTTTAATACCTTGAATCATTTGGGTTAGTTTCTCTTATTCTCTCTACTAGGGCTAGGCAAATTATTCGTCAGATTCGCTTCGATCCGGTATTCGTCTCGATTCGATCCGAAAAATCCGGATATCCATAAAGATTCGAATCAAAGCAAATACTAAAATATAGTATCCGTCTAAAACAAAGCAAATCACAAATACTAATTTTAAGAAGGTCGGATATCCGCTCCGATCCGTATATCATATATATATACATAATATATTATAAATTTATAATGTTTATTTATATTTTCTGTATCTCTTTATTAAATAAAAATGTCAAAAGAAAATATGCATGATAAAAATATATAAACTCTATACTAATTAATAAAATATTAATAAAAATGTTTATATTGGAGTTTAAGTGAATATATTAATTTTTGTATATTTATTTTGTCTATCATTCTTTATATACGAAAAAAAAACTAGATGATTTCACTTTTTTTTTCTTTTGTTAGTTCACATATTAAATAAAAAATGCACTAAAAACTTTTTATTTTATTTTTTATTTGTATTGAATGGACCGCAATAGATATCCGCGGATATCCGCAAATATCCGTAAGTTTTCCGGATATCTGAAAATCCAGATATCCGTATTTTTCCGGAGCAAAACAAATCACAAAATTAAATATTCGGTAAAAACTAAGCAAATCACAAATAGTAAAATTTTCCGACATATTCGCACCGTGCCCACCCTAGTCTCTACACATTTGTGCAATGTGCTCTGCTTCTTTTTTTTGATGACGGAAAAAAATCCGTCGGACTTGCGTTTATGAATCTCCTCCATGAATCCATATAATAGAGTTCACACATCTTCTCGTCCTGCTAAATTATTTTTAATTTGAGTTAATTAGTAAAGCGGAATAAGTTAAGTTAATAAAAACCTAAATTTACCATTTGGTATACGTCTATATTTTAATTTTCGTCTTCTCTCCAAAATTTTCAAATTTTGTCTTTTTCTCAAAACAATCATGCAATTATCACCGCATACTTCTATCATTTGGTATGATAACCGTTTGGATTTACATTGTATATTTACTATCTATCAGAATCAACTAAATTGGCTCCAACAAATTCGACATTGAAAACGGTGTGGAAGCTTTGAGTTTTCTTCACGCAATGAAAACGGTGTGGTGTCGAGGACATCGATCGGTAATCATGAATGGTAATTGCAAGACTCATATTGAGCTTGTTAATGGCATTCATCGATGGCAGCAAATGTTTCATAGAATAGACCTTTAGTGCCTACCTCTATCCTCTGACCTCTCCAATGTATTTGATAAATTTCCACGGTTATGTACATTCGATTCAGGTTTACAGTTAAATGAAAGTTAACACGTAAGAAAATAACATTTTTTTTTTGAAATTGAAATAAAATAAAGAATGGTATATGGTAGACTGAAGAGTGTTTTTTCAATTACAGTGAAAAAATCAAGAATTTTGAGTCCAAAGCTTTCATTCAAATCTCACCATGAAAATTAGTCCCATCAGACACAAATGACAAACCCAACAAAATGTTGATAAAGAACAGAGGACAGATCTCATTTAGAAGAAACAAAGATGAAATATGTTGAATACGGTTTTCAACTAGGTTAAATAAATAACAAAGGGGATAGGAAAATCTCATTTTATTAGCAAAACTCGGCGAGTTATAAGAATTAGGTCGTCGGAAGATGACCGGAAAAGAAAACAAGACTTAAGAAAGTTAGCGGAAAAATTCGGAACTCTCTCTCTCTTAGGTTTTGCACGAAATTTTGGATGATTTGCGAATGAGGTGAGCTTCCCTATTTATAAGATCTTGTGTCGGTCTAATTTTCTAGGATTTCTTTATTTTCTCCGGGTTTAGATAAAAACATCTTCCATTTTAGCTTGCAACCGATATGGAAGATTTCCTTTTTCTTCAGTGATCTTTCTTCTTTTTTGGAGGTCGGCGCCGTCATTGTTCGGCCGGCCTAATGGGCCTCGTGGGCCGAGATGAGGCGAGTAATTGTCCGTGAGTCGCTATGGGTCGAACTAGGTCGGGCCGAATAATGCGAATAAGGCTGGATCGACGTGGGCCGATATATGTTGATATGAGCCTGGTTATTTTAAATCGTGATTAAATTAGCCGGGTTTAACTGGGTCGGACTTGATTTGGGAGGAGCTTATGAGGAGGTGCGTAGTTTACATCCAATAAAAAATAAAGCCATAGATCCTCACTTTCATATATAGAGCTAAGAAAAGTAATAAAACCATGTCTTTGAGACCAAAATAAAATAAAATACAAATGAAGAAGGTTTGTTAAAGAGAAAAAATCATTGACTATAAAGATAGCCAAAAGAATCAACTTTTCAGACAAAGAACTACTAAAAGATACAACTTTTATAAGACCCATTGTTAACATAGAACTAACAGATTCAACCTTAGCCAACAAGAAATTGCTAATTTTAAAGAACATGAAAAGTTTGAACCAAAGTTACTATGTTTTCTCTTCTTCAAAGTTTTCACTCACAATGTTCCTCCCAACTCTCTCTCTCTCTCTCTCTCTCTTTCTCTCTCTCTCTAAATATATATATATATATATATATATATATATATATATATATATATATCTTGCTATATGGTTATAGAGAGTAGTGCTGGGCATAATAACCGAACCGAACCAAAATTAATGGTTCGGTTTGGTTATGGGTACTTCACAATAACTGAATGGTTATTTTTTTTGATATTCATTGGCTATGATAACCGAATGGTTATTAACCGATAACCAATAGATATCCATGGATATATAAAAAAAAATGTTTATTTCCCCTAATTAACCGAAATAACCAAAACTAACCGAAATTTAACCGAAATATTTCCGAAATTTAACTGAAATAACCGAAATATTTCAAAATATAACCGAAATAACCAAAATATTTTGAAATTTAACCGAAACTTAACCGAAATAACCGAAATTAATCGAAAATATTTGAAATTTAACCGAAAATAACCGAAACCATTTGGTTAACCAAAAATAACCGAAACATTTCGGTTACCAAGCGATTATTAATTTTTATAACCATACCGAACTGATGTATATGAATTGCATATTTTAATGGGAAAAATTCAAAAAAAAAAATCCCGAACTCATTGATTTTGACCAAACCTATTCATTAGACAGATGATTTTCCATTTTTCTGTTAGTTTGATCAAATTAGATTGTAGATTTAACATTTTGTAACATAATATATTGAAAGGGATTGAAGATCCATTTAGCTTTTGTGGCTACCAAGGGATGTTTGTTTGCTTATTCAAATGTTTCATCTAAATGAAATTGAGAATTGATGTTCGTTTAGTGTAGAAATGAGCAACATCCAAATGAAGTGTCTGAATAAATTTTTAAAATTCAGCTAAATATTTCAAAAACAACTGATTGAACCGAGTTGGAGCATTTAGATGAAGCTGATTCAATCAAAAATAGCAAATGACGAATATAACCCTAATTAAACCTAAAAAATTACAACGAAAAACCTAGATTTAAATCGACGAACTCTTCACTCACTTCGAATCTTTCATCTCTCACTCTCTCTGACGAACTCGCCGACTTCTCTTTCCGACGAATCACTCGGCGACTTCTCACTCCGACGAGTCTCGGTGCTGCTTCTCTCTCCGGCGTGTCTATCGATGCTGCTTCTCTCTCCGGCGAATACACATGCAAGCTTCTCATCTCTCTTTTCTTATTTTACTTTCTCTTAGCTCTTAAAAACTCTTTTACATGAGACCATTGCTTTCTTATTCGAATTTACTCTTTTGGGTTTGCTCTTTAGTGGTTGTGTTATGTGTCTATTGATTGGTTTGTTCTCTGGAACTTCTAGATGGTTCTGGATTTGCTTGGTGCGGTGTTCTCTAAATTTGCTTAGTTGTGTTATGTGTCTATTGAACTTGTGATTAAGTTTAGATATGTAGTTTCATATATGGTGCGGTGTTCTCTGGATTTACTTGTCTTTTGTTTCGCTTAAATTTGCTTGGAAATTTGTGCATGTCAAAAATAATAATTTAAAAATTATTTAGTTGTAAATATATTTTAGATTGAAAATTAAAATTAATATGGTTAATATTAAAATTAAAAATATGATTAAATTAAAACATAAATACTTTAGTAATTTTTTATTATTAAAATTAGAGAAGTAAATTTAACCAAACAAACAAAGGTAGATGAACAACCAAAAATAGAAACGCACATTATTCATATATATTATCCAAATAAAACATTCGGATAAAACATTTGGATGTAAATGTTAGATGAGCAAACGATCATGCCCCCAACACTGCTAACTCGTTTTCTGTATAAAAGAACGAATGTCGAATTCACAAAAGAGTTGGAGTTGATGAGTCCGTATTATGATGATACAGAGTAAAAAAAGTCTGGTGGATTACATTAACCAAACGTGTACTTTGTTGACATAGCACTGTATATGAAAAGAATGCTCATTTTTGCTTCTATATATATATGTGATTGGAGAGCAAGGAAATTCGAAGATGCGGCGTTTGAAAACGCCAACGAACGTTTTGTTGTTCCAAACTTCCAAGTGTCAAAAAACTTTAAAAGAAAAAAAAAACATGAATGATTCTTTTATTCTTTCACTTTGATCAACGACGATCACATTCCTTCGCTTTTCGATTGGCCATTTTCCCACTTTGTGTTTTTGTTCTTGCTTTTACCAAAGTTATATATTTTTTCATTGTCAAGCCAACTCTTTCAAGAGTTCGACTTTCGTTTCGACCAAACAATTCATTTAGTTTGGCCTTCTATGGGAGTGTGTGGATATTGCGTTCTAGAGACAAAACTAAACAGAATACTTCTTTCCATTTCGTGTTAGACGATGTTTTAAAAAAAAAATGTAGAATGTTTCTTGTTATTTTTAATTTTCATTATAATAAATGGTTGTGTAAAATAGAAGTATTATCAGATAGTATCTTTTTAATACGTGTGCACCATTTATAATTAAACTAATTGGAATTGTAAAAATATTGCCAGTAATACTTTTAGGGGATAGCTACAAATATGATGATAAGAAATGAATTCTTTAACAAAACTAAATATCAAATATGATGATAAGAAATGACTTTGAAGATAGAGTGCTACGATATTTATTGGAAGAAATAAAATTAACATTTGTAATTAATTAACGATGGTCTTAAATGGTGGTTAGCCATTATACATATCTTAAATGGTAAAAATACATAACAAAAAATTGATTTAGGATAATATTTTGACTTCGTCTCAATTATGAATAAAAAGTGATTTATGAAAACTATAAAAAATTATTATAAAGTTAGAGTGATTTATTTAACAACGTGCCGTAATAAAGCAATTAACACTCTTGCAAATACAATTCTTTTGGTAAGTATTTGATATTAGGTGTTGAAATATTGTTAAGTTTGACCGCCTTGAAAAGATAATGCAATTAACACTCGCACATTTAATATTTTTAACAACTCTACATGCATCACTTCCAGAAAGTATATCAAATAATGATTCTTTTTAAAAGATTTAGATTTAAAATTCTAAACTCAATTAACAAATTAAAATTAAAAACTCAAATAGTCTAAGAAAAAGAATTACAGAAAGGAAAAATAAACAAAACAAAAAGCTTAAGGAAAAGCGATAAAAGTTTTGAGCCAACCAAATTTCATTTGAGAAATTTGTCCCAAAAAAAGCATGAGTTTTTAAATTTTGACCATTTAAAACATAAATTATCGTGTAGACAATTTAAATCATTAAATTATATTGATTTTAAATTTAAATCACAAATTTTTGTTGACATAACCAAATTAGACACAATGTTAAATCGACAAACGGAACGGATAAAACGAGGTTAAAAAAACCGTTATAAATCACTGTTAAGTGATACAATATCGTTTTCTCTTTATTTTTATTCCCTACATGACTTGTTTTCTAATTTTTATATAATATAAAAGACGTAAATCAAAAAATTTTTGTTATAATGGATGATATTTCTAACAACTCTACATGCATCACTTCTAGAAAGTAAATCAAATAATGATTTTTTAAAAAATTATAGATTTAAAATTCTAAACTCAATTAACAAATTAAAATTAAAAACTCAAATAGTCTAAGAAAAAGAATTGTAAAAAGGAAAAATAAACAAAACAAAAAAAATTAAGGAAAAGTGATTGACCCTACCAATTTCATTTGGTAAATGCGTGGCTTTCTTAAAGCCTCCCATATATATTATGACTTTTTATTAATAAAACTCGATTCTGATTTTGTTGTCTTCTCATATAAACCAAAGTGTTTTTAAAATTCGATATGTTTTTTTCCTTTTCGAGAATACGATTTGAGCTAAAACATTCCGAGATTCCCTCAACTTTTTATTTATTTATAATTTATTATAACAAACTCCGAATATTTACGTCACTCAGATTTTTTTCTAATTTATATTTCTTCTCTACACACAGAGTATCTCTTTAGGGATACAGTTTTTGTGTGTGTGTTTGTGTACGTCCCTCTTAAACGTTTTGCAGATTCTCAATTCTGCATTCACTCTCTGATGTATCCATCAATCGAAGACGACGACGATCTTCTCGCTGCTCTTTGCTTCGATCAAAGGTTCCTTCGATTTTTTCCCTCTATTCAGTCTCCTTCATGTTCTTCTTCTTTTCAGTTTTTGATTGCTGAATTGTGATGTGTTCTGCCTTTGAATATCTGGGTTTCTTAAAAGTCTCCGAATTTCAATCCAATTTCATATTTCAATTGCGATACACGTTGGCGAAACCTAAAATAATATTGGGTTTTGTTTCTTTCTTCTTGTGTATGAACATGGATTTTAGCTTTGATTTTGAATACCAGAAAGTTTTCTAATTGTAATTGATGGAGATTTTACTCTTGAATCTGCAGCAATGGAGCTGAAGATCCTTACGCATTTATACAGACAGATCAGGAAAACCTCTTTCCGGATTTTGGGTCATCTGGTGTGAATCTGCAGGCAGAGCAAGAACAAGTGTGTAACATTGGAGCTCAATTCGATTCATTTAGTGGAAAATTTCCTCAAGTCTATAGTAGCAGCATTGGATCAGCACAACTGGAGTTGGGGCCATCGTATAGTGGAGTTTTGCAGCAAGAGACGCATCAATTCTGTAGCTTTAGAGGGCAAAACAACGACTCAGCGAGTCGTGTGCATCAGGAACAGGAACAAGTGTGTAGCGGTGTAGTGGAGATCAATTCTTCGTCTTCTGTAGGAGCTATTAAGGAAGAGCAAGAACATGTAGAGGAAGAATGCTCAAGAAAGAGGTAAAGATTTAAGAATCCAAATCCTTGCTCTTTACGTTTCTTTGTTTCTGATGATTTCAATACGCTTAGTGTTTTCTGTGGTGTGATGTGTTTCTTTTTGGTAAAACTCTTGTGTTCGATTGATCTTGATTGCGATTTGTTTTCTTGGGGAGGCGTGTGCGAAATATTGCGATCTTGTTTTCACTTTGTTGTTTGTTTACTACCTACAGGGACTACTTTAGCATCCACTATGTTGTTTGATCTGATTATATATGAACAGGGGACGAACTGGACCATGTAGCAAGCCAGGAACCAAAGCCTGTCGCGAGAAACGGAGAAGGGAACAGCTAAATGAGAGGTATGTGCAGAGCTTTGCCTAATCATTAGGCCCTAATGCGTATGTTTTAGATAAATTGTTTGCACCGTGTTGTCCTGCGGTCTCATATGAATAAAAACCGGGTGTTTTTCCAGGTTCACGGATTTGAGCTCTGTTTTGGAGCCTGCCAGGACTCCAAAGACGGATAAATCAGCAATTCTCGACGATGCAATCCGTGTTGTGAATCAGCTCAGAGGTGAAGCTCATGAGCTTAAAGAAACCAACCAGAAACTTCTTGATGAGATCAAGAGTCTGAAGGTTGAATTCTCACTTTGTTCCTAAAAACTAATTACTTCGATGGTAGTCTCACGAAACTTAGCTACCTAATCCATCTGCTTTATGGAAATGAGAAACCCATTTTAAGTAAATCTTTGCAGCTTCTTGTGGAATCATTATCTATGAGGCTTATTGGTTTCGGTTTTAACTGTCTGGAATAGGCGGAGAAGAACGAGCTAAGGGAAGAAAAGCTGGTGTTGAAGGCGGATAAGGAGAAGATGGAGCAACAGTTGAAATCTATGGCGGTTCCAGCACCGGGTTTCATGCACTCGCATCCAGCAGCTTTCCATCACAATAAAATGGCGGTTTACCCGAGCTACGGTTACTATCCAAACATGCAAATGTGGCCATACTTGCATCCTTCAGACCGTGATACGTCTCAAGATCCGTCTCCTGCTGCTTAATCATAATATCAATCACTTTGGAATTTTGTTCCTTTCAGATGATATTCTTTATTATTTAGTTTTGCAGTAACCATTGGGAGATAAGAGAATTTTTTATGATTCTTCTGTTTTCAAGTGTTAGTTAAGCTTTGTTCTTAGGTTCTATTTTGGAATAAAATGTCTGAGAAACTTGTGAATTTTTATCGTTATCTCGTTTCTGTCTCTTGCATGATCAAATAGCACAAAGGTGGAAATACATAAATCGTAAATGTAGTGCACCAATTGTAAAGGAATCTGAAAATCCAGGGAGTGGGTTTATAAAAAACAAAAGATAGTGGTCCAAGTGGGTCCTAGTAGAAGCATCTTAACCACTCTTTTTAGCTCATTAATTCCCAGCCGTTGGATCTTTGCCATCTTTTAGCTTCTAAGTAGGGGTGGGCATTTCGGTTTAATTTCGGGTTCGGTTCGGGTTCGGTTCGGTTTATTCGGGTTGAATAAAACTCTAGCCGAACTCAACCGAAATAAGTTTGGTTCGGTTTGTGTTCGGTTTGGGTTTAGTTCGGTTCGGTTGTACTTTGGTTTGGTTTTAGTTCGGTTTTTAAAAAATTAACTTATAAAAACAATAATTCTAACGAAATGTAAACAAAACGAATTCATAAAAAAATCATTCTCTAAAAGTCTAAAACCACTTAGTTCGGTTTATAACTTTTGTGGTGAAGAACCGAAGATTCCACCGTATGTATTATTATTTTAATATTATTAATTAATTAATTAACAAAAACATATTGGTTTATCGGTTCGGTTTAAAACCGAACCAAACCGAACCATTCGGGTTGAGAAAAACTTCAACCAAATAATTGGGTATTAACTCTGGTTTGGTTTGGATCGGTTTGAGTTCGGTTTGGTTTGGTTGGTTCGGTTAAAATGCCCACCCCTACTTCTAAGCAAGGCAAATGCACCACCAACCGAATTTTACATGTTTTTAATATATTTAGTTTGATCCTAACGAAACCTATGAATATATATATATTTTAGTAACATTGTCCATAATTGAATTTACAGACGAAAATAGAAAAAGAGCATTTTGCTCAATCTGTTAATTTATAACATCAAATTTCGGTTTACACTGAGAGTTTAAAAAAAGAATAAAAATGGTGTAATCGTTTCTATGAACAAAGTAAAGAATCAAAAATCCCAAATGAGTTTGTCTAAAAAACACTATATATATGGAAATTGTACAAGAGAGTGTTGATTTTTTTTTCTTGTTTAATTACCCTGAAGCAAGTAACCAAAGTGTGGTAAGTGAAGAAGTGGCGATGGTGATCCAACAGAGGAAAGCTAAAGCAACAGAGAGTTGATACCTCCAACACTCTTTTTCAAAAATGCAGCTTCCTAAATCCCCAAAGTATAAAACCGTTATTCCAGCGGAGGACGAGGCTCCAGCTAGCGACAATGTCGCTGTTACCTGAAACCCGAAAAACGCGAGAGATGGTTTTGAAGTTTTGATGATTTCTTGTGTTGTTAAACTAGAGAGAAAGAGAGACTTACCCAATCTCCAACTACAAAGAGGCTGACTAAAACCGGGCTAAGAAGCGTTTTCTTTCTCGCTAAGGCGAAGGTGTCTAGTACCGCTAGACCGAAACTCCATATGAGCTGCAAACCCATTGCTGCAATTAAGTAGCTGCAACCATATTTCCATTGTGTTAAGAACAAAGAAGCGGTAACAGAATACGCGATAAGTTCAAATCTTTTTCCACTGCATACGCTTGAGAATGCTAGATCGTAACAGAATCAACGATTCCGAAATCTCAGAGAGAGATCAAACTTTGATGATTCTTCATACGTTTTCAACATCCTTGAACTTCAAAATAACAAAAGTACCAAGCAGGGCTTTCGATTAACCTTGTCCAGTTTCGTAAAATATAGCTTCTTGATGTTTGAAACATAATAACTATATTCATCTAGATGGATACACAATCATGAAGCAATACGAATCAAGCCACACTTGTCTAGAACAAGATCTTGGAGGTACCAAAAATCAGACTAAACTCACTCAAACTGCTTGAAAAATCCTAATGCTAAATCCAGAGGTAAAGAAAAGTTAGGACTCTGAAGCAACTTTTTCAACGGATTGGATCTGTACGATTCACCTAAATCTCAAAATCACACTATTCAAGAACTCAGTTCCGAGCATGATCAAAAACGACAAAAGAGTGGAGTTTTACCAGAAAGCAGTGAAGGTGAAGAATCCACCAGAAGTAACCATGTAAGAAATCGAGCCAGCAGCAAAAACACACTGCGAAATTCTCAAGATCAGACCAGTCAAAGTCCCTGGTGTTCCAGGGATATCTATCATTTCTCTTCCAAGTCACCTCAAAATTCCCCAAAATCAAGACCAACCCTAATCGTCAAAATATAGTCTTTGTTTACTTCTCCGAGAAAAAAAAACTCAGAAAAAACCAAATTTCTTGAAAACTCAGGCGATTTTTCCGGTGAGAAGACAAAAAGCTGAAATCTTTGCGGTTCTCAGTGTACGAAATTGAGGAATCAGAGGAGTAAAATATGGGAATTGAAGACTTTTGTGACAACGGAAAGGACACATAGAGAGGAGGAGAGAGGATGGCGAAGAAGAAGAAGAAGAAGAAGAAGAAGAACAAATGCGCATTTTTGTGTTTTGTTTATTGGAAAGTGGGAAATTGTTTTTAATAAAACAGTAAAATAGCTAATGGCGAAAGTGATGGACAAATTTTCTGTGTGTTTGTTTATTCATTCGCATTGTTGGACTTTCACCTTTTTTTCCTTTGGGAAATTACTAATTTTTTAATCTTCATTGATTCAATTAATTTTGATCAGGCTTTTGGCTTTTTATGTTGTTTATAATAATAATATTTTTTTATAATGTAGCTGAACTATTTCTTTTTTTAGTTTATTACTCAGCGAGAATATGTCCAACTTTATTGGCAAACCATCAAAAAGTAAAAATGATTAGATAATTGTGGTGAAAAACATCACTGTAATATCATATTTTGCAGCTCTTCTGTTATAAAACAAAATCCAAACATATAAATCTGAAGTGATCCTTCAACCAATTATTTATAGGGAATACAAATGCTATTTTGCAATAATTAGAATTTTCTAAATTTTTGATATTTATTTAATATTTAAATTATTGTTTATAGTTTTTTAGCACTTTTGTTATTATTTATGATAATTTAGCCCTTATATAATATGGTGTGTGCGCCTATGGACGGTTGACAGAGGAAAATATATTTTTATCATTTACGCGCTAAAAAAACAAAAAATGCTAAATTTGTAAACAAAATTGAATTAAATGCTAATATGTGCAAATATGCCAAGAAAAAAACATAATAAGCTAATCAATTGATTGATCTGAATTAAAACGAGAGTTTTGGCATGGATTGTCACTGAAAACACATAGAAATACATTGTTTGTTTGAGAAAAAGTGAAGAAGCCAGGTTGGCTCAGTTGGTTCTGGACTTTTTGGACGGTTTCTTCAGCATCTCATACTTATGTTTCATTGCAATGAAAAACACCAATGAACCTACGATTCCAACGCCCTAATAAAAAATAAAAAAAAAGACAAACAGTTTCATCAGTTTCTGACTAATTCTTGTCTGAATTTTTGTTTTCGCAATGTTAACAATTGTTATTTAAGTCATCAAGACCTTAATGAACCTCATGAGCGATGTGTTAAACTCGCTAGGTGTGAACAGAGGATTCGAGATGGCTAGTCTTTCAATCTGTTAAACAACCAAGAAAATAATGCAGCAGTGTTGACATAATATTTTGAGTACGTACCTCATATAGTTGATAGAATATTTTTTGGCGTGATTCTTTGTTAACCATGGAGTTATATAAATATAAGCTAATGGCCACTCCATCATCTGCTGATGCTGTCTCGTTCACAAACTAATCAAACATTTCACTAGTGTTAGGTGATATCCATTGTGTTCTCCATAAACTGTAAGATATATGTCACAATTACATGTTTTTTTTTTTTTAATTCTTCCCTTATAGGGGCATCATTTTGTGCATTACAATTAAACATAATTATAACAGGTAATTAGAACGAAATTTGAACAAACAGAAAATAATTTTAGATAACTACGATTTTTGCTTCGACAAAGTGCCCGCAATAGCCGCAAAACTTCAACTCTGTTGGCTAAAAGAACCAGCGCGGCAACCTTTTCGAAACCAACATCCCGTTCTAGATCCTAACCTTAAACCAATCCAGTCCGGTCAACCGGCAAACCATCTTGGATTTATCAGGGGCTCGGATCCCGATCCTGTTTATGATCTCGTCAAACTTCCCTTGCAAGTCACTAAGAGCCCTACAACTCTGATATCTTATAAACTGTTGCGTCAAACCTAATCGAAACCAAAGAAAGCCGACCCAACTTCGAACCAGAAAAGCGACCAATTCTAACAATCCCGAAATGAACATAATTGACCAAACTAACCACAAATACATAATCAACCATAACAACAGTAGACCAGAGACCAAACCACCAACCTAACCGAGCAGACCACACTGAGCCTCCGACTACGAATCCTCGAGCACACCTTCTCCCGGACCAGAAGCCATCCCTAAGCAGATCTAACACCACCGAGAAGGCGCCGCATTGCCCAGGGCAACCACACCGAGCCGAGCCGCGTCTAGCCAACCAAACCACGGGCCGACGGAGTCAAGCCCCACACCAAGCGAGATGAGAAATAACCCGTAAAAGAGAAAACCACTTCAACACCGCCGATTGCTCACCGCCGGAGACCCTAATGCCGTCCTCTACCAGCTTGTAATCTAGGGAGGAAGCAATACGGGGTCTCATCGCGGAAGAACCGGCCACCGACATGGCTAGCTAAAAGACAAGACAGAGGAAGCAAAACCTGCAAACCCGAGAGGAGAGCCACCGAAACCGCACATCGTCAACGGAGCCACATCCCCGAAGACTCCGCAAACGCTCCGCCGTCCAGATCTGGCGAATCCACCACCACGAGCGCCAAGGTCGACGAAGAACAAAGGTCCTACGCCTAGAGGAGAAGTCGACGAGCCACACTCCACCCCCAGAAGCGACCACCGCACTGGAAAAGACCACCACTGTGGATGCCTCCTCACGGCTCGGCGATGAGCGCCGGTTACCGGAGAAGACCTCTGAAGCGGAGTGATCAAGAAAGAGGGTTGAAAGAGAACAAAAAAAAGAAAAAAGAAGAAGAAATCTCCTGCGAGTAAGACCATCTCCAATGGTGAATCCCATCATGGGGTTCTTACCAATTTTTTAATCATAAATTTTGATTATTTAAAAATTTAGAACTCCTTAAGTTTTTTCACTTTCAATGGTGAACCTCATTAGGGGGTTCTTAAAAAAAATTAATTTTTTATTATTCATTTTCTTAAATTTAATTTCTTTTGTAAAAAATTATAAACATACTATATTTTATAAAACCAAAATTATATTGCATTTCATGAATTTTAAAACATACAAAATATTGCCGAAGCTTCAGGAAGAAAAAGTTTAGAATTTTAGAATCTTAAAAAAAAGTTTAATATGTAAAAATTCCAATTCATTAATATGTAAAAAAAGTTAAGAATTTTAAAGTTGAATTTATGAAAAAGTTTTTTTTAAAAAAAAGTTAAGAATATTTTTTTTAAGTTAAAGTTAAGAAAAAGTGAAAAAAAAAATCTGGCAATAAAAAAAATCCGGCGAATTAAGGATTGACACATAGCTAAGAACAGTGTAAAATCCCCTTTAAAAACCGGTTTTTACATTGTTCATAATTTATTTATATTTTTATTTTTTTTTTTTGGATTAAGAAACCATCAAAAAAGTTAAGAGTCTGCTCTAAGATCCACCGACGTTATCTTGTTGCTCCACAATTACATGTTAAATGGCACTAAAAATTTATTTTTGACGTACAAGTTTCTTTTTTTTCTTTTCAGTTTGCCGAGACTTGAAAGTTAAATGCATATCTTGCAAATGTTTAAATTAACCGACATTATTTATATACTACCAATACCAACTATATAGAGAAATTGATCAAAATAACATTTTTAAAAAACTTTCTGACCAAACTAGCACCCTAATAAAAAAATCCCATTTTTAGCATTCATTAAAGAAGCAAAAGACTATTTTACCCATAATATCATTCTGAGAATTAATAAAAAAAAAACAATTTCTCACACACCGAACAACGATCATCATCGCCGGTGATCTGTTTCGATCATTTTTTCAATCCAAAGAGTCATCAATCACGACGATGTTTTACCGGACGGGACTTTCGTTCCGGCGGAATCTTCTGTGAGCTATTCGATTTACGCGGCGGGGAGGATGAAATCGACTTAGGGAGAAGATTGTCTGGAATTTAAGCCGGAGAGATGGATTTCTTTGATCGACGACGGAAAATTTATCAATCACGATCAATTCCAGACCCAAAATAGACGTCTCACGTTGGAATATTTGCCAACAGACGCTCTTTCTTCATCACATTCACAGCTCAGCCTGACCCAACTCTCAGGCTGTTCTCTCTTTCCATTTAATCGAAGACTTTAAAGCGATTCTCAAGCTCAAATCTTTCGATCCGGTGAGATCTCTTCCAAAGGTAATGCCTTCAATGCCTTCAATTTCGGAAGACTTTCTGAAATATGTTATATATGTTCCTAAATATGTTTCATTTTCAAGAAATGATCAGTTTTCATCATCTGAATCTTTCTTTATTTATTTGTGTAGACAAAACAACAACACATTTGTTCTGATGCTTCATTTACGCATAGAAATCAACATAAAATATCGTTTTCTGTTTTTGTTCATTTCGGAAGACTTTCCGAAATACGTTATATATGTTCCTAAATACGTTTCATTTTCAAGAAAGGATCAGTTTTCATCATTTGTTCATTTTGGAAGACTTTCCGAAATACGTTATATATGTTCCTAAATACGTTTCATTTTCAAGAAATGATCAGTTTTCATCATTTGTTCATTTATGAAGTATTTCCGAAATACGTTATATATGTTCCTAAATACGTAGAATGCTGATTTAGGAAGGTTTTCTTAAATACGTTATATATGTTCCTAAATGGTTCCTAAATACGTTTCATTTTCAGAAAGGATCATTTTTCATCATTTGTATATTTCTTTCTTTGTGTAGGCAAACACCAACACATGTTCTGATGCTTCATTTACGCATGAAAATCAACAGTTAATATAGTCTTTATAGTTTTTCTGTTTCTTGTTCATTTAGGAATGCTTTCCTAAATACGTTATATATGTTCTTAAATGGTTCCTAAATACGTAAAATGTTGATTTAGGAAGGCTTTCTTAAATACGTTATATATGTTCCTAAATGGTTCCTAAATACTTTATGAGTGTGTCTGCATTCTACATCGATTATATCGACGGGAAACAAATAAAATCCCAGAAAAAAACAGTGAAATCATTCGAATCTGGAAAAGAAAGATAAGGTAGTAAGAAAGAAGAAAAAAAGCTATTCCTCCCAAATCTAATTAGGCAAGCAGACGAAAATCCTAATCCAGTGATCTGACGAACAACAATCGAGTTCAGAAAGAGAGAGAGGAAAGTGCTATAAGAATGCTTCAGACACCTCCTAAAAGAACAAAGAGAAGAGGATCAGAATCCTCCGCAGGAAACGCCCGAGGAGATGTAGATTTCTATTTTTCGGCGATGATAAGCTTCCGATGGTGATTATCTCCGGCGACTATTCCGATTTTTGAAGAAGAGTTTGTTGCCGGTGACAAGCGATGAAGACGACGACAATCTTTTTTTTCTTTAATTGAGTGTTTAAATTTGTTCAAGGGTAATGAGTCTTTTTCCCTTTTAATGAATGCTAGTTTTGGGATTTTCACCCTTGAATGCTAAATTATTGAACTTTAAGTTTTTTGGTGCTATTTTGTAGAATTGCCCAACTATATATATGTATTTATAAAAAAAAAACTATATATATGTATATTGATTTACAAATGACTGTTGGATCTCTATCATAATAATCGATATTGTAGAAATCGTACAATAGGGGGCTCAGCATTGCTTGGTAAGTAAGCTAAAATCAAACCATATGCAAGATTCATTTAGTAATTTGGTTATTTATTTAAATTTTATTATTTTAAACATAATAATAAGATAATCAGGTAAATTAATATACCAAGAGAAAAGCTCCGACGTAGGTGTTGAAGATGAACAAGATCCCTCCAAATAACCTCATCACTATACCAAGACCGACTATGTACTTTAAATACCCAAAAACCCCACATCATATCAATCACAACCCACATAAACGAAACATAAATTAAATTGGTTAATTAGTGTTCCTTTTTTTTTTGTTTCATTCACATTTTGGTATAATAAACGATCACCTGGTTCTCAAAGAAACCAAGTTTTGCTCTTAACTCCTCGACCGCTACTCCATTAAGATCGAATCCATGATAGCTTAGGGGACAAAATAACCAATGAAATATAGTGTTAAGTTTCATGATTAGTGATAAAAGAGAAGATATTGAAGATAGAAAATCAAAGCACTTGCATTAAAAACCTCAAAATTTCATACAAAATCAAGGAACATCTAAAAGAGGAAAGAGTTTGAAGAGAGAATCAAAGTTGTCTCAAAAATTAGATCTAAAATATTTAAATAGTAAAAGGGGTCAAACCAGATCAACTCGGGATAAACCGGATTTGATCCGGTTATTTTTGGATTTCGGGTGATTCGCAGCGGCCTCAGCAACCCGCTGCAAGTTTCTGGTAGTTCATTCGCGCGCCAGACAAACATGTGCTTACTAAATTTCCGTATCTTTTGAACCGCTGCTCGGAATAACTTGAAACAAGCGTCAAACGAAAGCTAACTCGATTATATATGACTTTAATCAATATCTCCAAAGCTAAATTCAAATGGAAAGCCTTAATCTGACACGATCTTTCAGTCACTTCGGATGGCCTCTGCATTTTCCCTCTACACTTTTCATCTTGGAGTATGTCCTTCATCATTTTTTAAGCTCCATGCATTCCCAAAGATGAAAAACACCTAAAAAGAACATAATAGACTTCAAACGCATGAAATGAATAAAAATGCAACCTAAAGCTCTAGAATGCAAGACAATGCAAAAGTGAAGCCAAAATGCATATAAACAACTCTTAAATGATGCAAAGTGAGGTCAAAACTAATGAAGACATGAGTTAAAAATGTGTAAATACCATGAATATCACATTCTAAAAACTACAAACATTAATGACCTTAATGTCCATGTTTTTTTTAGTTACACTAGCTAGTACAAGAAAACATTTCCGACCACGGTAAATGTTAGAAATTTCCGACCATATTCCGACCGAGGTTAGTTTCTGACGAAGCTTTTCAGACAAATTCGAATAGTTGAAAATCGTACGGAAATGGGTGTTTCCGACGAAAATGGTGGTCGGTATATGAACTATTTTTCGTAGTGTAGGATTCACCGATGCGGTTGATTTAATGGGTTTGATAATCACCTAATGGTAAAAGTTGTCGAAAGAGTATATTCCACCGAAATGTTAGAGTTTGCACAGTAAAAGAAGAAACGTACCTAAACTGAATGAGTAAACTGCATTCGGACCGCTTCTAATTCGAACCGATACGCCTTATTTTTTTCTATTTTATTTTAGAATATTTCATTTCTTTTTGTTAAACAGACATAGAACTATATGTATATTTTTTGATGTGATATTTTTGTACATAAAAAAATAACATTTTAGACAATTGTATAGAGCAGATCAGAGATGTATGTTTTCTATCATTTTTAAATTTAGTTTTAAATGTCAAATAAGCTTTTTTGCATTGAATTTAAATCACAGGTGTTTGGTCTACTAAACTTGTGGATGGATTCAAAAGGAATGAGTCGAGAAGGCGGGCTTTGATTCTTTTCCTTTTGGTCTACCAATAAAGAAGAGGTTGGCGATGAAGCTTTTTGCCATACAACTTGTGGAAATAGAACAAGAGGTTGTGAACAAGAGATTGGCGATGAAGCTTTTTTCTTTTGTGAATATACTCGACCAGACTTACTAGAATTGTCACTGATCTGCTTCATGAATCATGAATTATTGTAGCACCATTAGTCGCGACTCACGACTGAAGTGAACAACATGGAATGGATGGAGAGATGGAGAGATAGAGAGAGAGGTAATGTTTGTTCCTTAGCCAAAAAATGATTCGAATTCGATATTATATATTAAAACATAAAGACAAATGGGAATGACATTGAATTCTGTAAAGAAAGGTAATATATATAGAAATAGGCTTAGTTTCAGTCAGTTTTAACCTTGGATTCCTTCTTGGCTTTGTTGAGTTTGTGCTTCATAGTCAAGAAAAATAGCAATGCTCCTACTACGGCCAATGCCTTGAGGAAGCTTAAGAGCTGTCGAAAAAACTCGTTATGTCCGAACAAGGCAGGATTCGTAACCGCGTGGTCCGCAAGCTACACAAAACACATTATACTCGGTCATCGCAAAGATTTTGCAATCTAAACTTATTACACATAGGCCTCAAGAACGCACCTCACGGAATTTTGATATGACTTGCTCAACTTGCTGCTCGTCAAAGTTTGACTTGTAGAAATTTTGTGCGGTGTCGTACGACACAGTTTCGTTCAGGATCTAAACAAACAATCCCGAAGACAAAATAAGAAGAAAGAAAATGAGATTCGAAAGAAACCATAGTGGCTGAAAATGAAGAAATATATGTTGTTATTACCCTTTTGAATTTGAGATAAAGCAGTCCAAATTCTTCAGTGTCAATACGATGGTTGTAGAAATCATGATGTATCATTGTAGCAATACCTTGGTGTAGAAGCTATATAACCACAAGGAAACAGATTGATTTGGCATGAAACCAATTGAATAACTTTAAGTGATGAGCTCAAAATAAAAAGAATTGCATAATATCCAGATTAATTATTTTATATATTTAAGCAAGTATCTTGTTTAAATCAAGGCTAGTTTAGGGGTTTCAAGCTTCTTTAAAAAATAGTTTTCGATTGATTAGTAATACAAAGTTTTTTCTCTTAATTCCTTGATTCGATATGGATTCGGTAAAGCTTGATCAACGACTCGAGAAGGCTGAGTTGTATTCGGAAATTCTTAAACTAAACGAATTAACCTTGCAGTTATCTAGATTCCGCTACGTTAATAAGAGTAAATTGAGAGTTGATACCAATAAAAAAGCTCCAAAGAAGCTGCCATAGATGAAGATAAGTCCACCAAGCGTCTTCACTATAATACTAACTGCCATAAGATGCTTAACCTGGTCTCCTGAATAGCCAAACTTCGGTCTCCAGTAATCCTCTGCTCCTTCCCAATTGGATCTGAGCTCCATGTAACTAAATATAACAAATAAAAAAGTAGAGTATTAAGAGCCTCCTTCTTGCTAAAATAGAGGGATGGGATGTCATGTGACACCCTATTTTTTTTAATTAAGTAGTTTTGGTATAAGAAAATACATAATTGATGGTAAATATGATTGTTTTTTCTACATTTGACCCCGGTAATGTTGGTTTAAATTCTTAAATGACACCATATATTTATACATTTTTTAGTTGTTTTCTTATAGCGTATTTATATTATGCATCCGGTAAAAATACTTCTGGGTCCGCCACTGGGAGTAACCGATACTGTCAGAAATCTCACATCGAAACATAAAGTAATATATAAGAGACAAAGACCAATCCACCATTACCAATTGATTTTGTGTTGAAAACTAATGAAATTTAACAAGTACTTCCAATCATCCAATCTCAAACCATCTTCCAAAGTTTCTATGAATTCTAGAAATCAATCATATAAAGAATGATTCCAAGTGAAGATAGTGATAATGAGGATATTAAAAAGAAAAGGCTAATTAAGAGGGAAATAGATGAGGTGGTTGATGAGTCTTACTCATGCCAAGCAGAGAGGAAGAAGGAGGAGGCAAAGAGAGCTCTTCCAATAGTTTCAACATGAGGGAAAGTAGCAACTTTTTTCCCTAGATTGTTTACTTTACTCTGCACAAAATCCATCTCCGATTCTTACTATGTACCCTGAAAATAAGCCAAAGGAGAACGATGATTCAAATAGAAAAAAAAGTTGGGAATTTTCGATGATTGTGTAGAAAGAAAGTCTTACTCTTTGGCTTATGCAGGAGGAATTGAAGACGAAGCAAGCACAAGAAATGGGTTGGTGATGAAAAGATGATGATTCACAAGAGAAACTGCAACTGTGTTGAGACAAAAAGTGGGTGCACTTTGCACGTTCTAAGCGTTTTTTCTATTTAAACTTAATAAACACTAGATTAATTATTAACAGGAAGAACAAGAAAAAAATGAAAAAACATTATGTTTTAGATTTTCATTTGGAAATTTGTAAGGAAACGTAGTTGAAGAAGATAGGATAGCTAGGTGATGTGCGTATCATATTGCATTGACATCTGTAGTCCGTATTAACGGGGCGATCATTAATTAACATCTCTTACTTTTTTGTATTATTTATTAGTCTAATTTCTATATTATTATTAAAAAACTTATTTTAAAAAATAAATTTTATTTTATAATTTATTACATATTATAGCATTATAAATAATAAAAAATAAAAAATACTTAATTATTTTTTAAATTATAAAATAGAATTTAGAAAGTATTTGTTTTTAATTAAATAAATTATTTATTCTTTAGTTTTTTAATTATTACTATATTAAAAATATTAAATGTATTTTAAAATAATAGCAATATATATGTATATATATTTAAAATAAAAAATTATTTAATTTTACAATATTTTTCATTATAATTTATTTGAATATATATCAAAAAAAAATTAAAAATATTTTACTAATTTAATAAAAAAAAATTTATAAAAACATTAATTTTTCTAAGAGTTTGTGCACTGAACACAAAAACCAAAATCATTAAATACTGCATATTAAAGTTATGTTTTTAAAATTATGAGTTTTTACGAATTAATCAGAATAATATTTTAGTTCACTGTAAAACGGATTAAATAAACAATTTAGTTCGATTTGACAACTCAATCTATAATTATTAGTTAAATATATTATAAAATTAAAATAAAAACAATTTTTTTTAAATTCTAAATTTTTTTTTTTTAAATATATTTTACACTATAACTATAACTAACGCATATTAAATCCTAATAACATGTTAATATGCATGTTTTCTATGTACTTGGTGTGGTATCAAGAAAAAGGCAAACAATATTTTGAGAAATATACATTATTTAGATACCAACATAGTCAGTCATACTTAATGCGAACACACACAAACAGTGGCTCTAATAGCTCTTGACATTTGTGAAAGGCAGTGGACACTTGGCTCTATAACATGCAAGACTATGGACACTTGTTAAAACAATTTACAACAGAACCAAATCATTCGTAAATCCTAAGGATAAAGAAGAATTGATAGAAGGAAAAAAAAGATGGAGAGAAACTCATAGAATTGGGTTTGATGAAAACAAAAGGATGTAGAGATGTGTATTTACTTTGGTGACGAAGAAGTCAATAATCAAGGGAGAAGAACACTGACGGTAAAATCCACATAAATATCATCCGTTCCTTGTGAAATCTTTATCGTATATTACTAAGTTTCGTATATCGTATATCATATTTTACCATTTTTTTTATTAAAAGAGTTTTAAGGAAACTTATATTGATCCAATTGTGTACTATTTTTGTTAGTTTATGACGAAAGTTAAATTTTGTTTAACGTAATTTGGTAGGAAGTCGGAGTCCATTTAATTAACAAAAAAAAAAAATGTCGGAGTCCACTTTGAACACATGATTACATTTTCCTCTTTAGTTAATCATAAAATCATAACAGATAAGATCATAAGACACCTAATTAGTATTCTTTTTGCTAGCTAGCTAGTCTTTTTTCGCTGGAGATGAGTTATATTGACTTATTGTGTCCCTCCATAATTGGTTTTGATCAATTAGCAACAACAACAAAAATGGTGTCATTAAATTTCCACTCTATTTTCTGAATAAATTCACCATAGGAATTTTACTTTTTTCTTATGATGATTGGCCGGTAATTTGTTTTCTATTCAAAACCTAATCACGTAGTGATTATATGCGGGAGATTGGTTATCATGTGAACGTCACTAGAGCCAAATTAACCAATAATGTCATTATTTTATCAAAGAGTGTTTTTTTATTGTCAACATCTTGGTTATGCAATGCACGTCTCTATCATATTATTATTTTTAATTGAGTCTTTTCATCGTGTAAACGTTACCCAAATTATCATGATTATCACCTTCTCTAAAGATAAGAAAATACTTTTAAATCATTTTATAATGAACAAATCAAGGCTTTGGTTTAAAGATAATTGGTACATACAAGCCGGTTTGGGTGAATGATGGTCTTTGTTGTTTATTACGACTGAATGACTAAACCAACTTCTCCCTCTTCAATGGATTCCTCCATTTTCCAATCCTCTCTGTTATTCATCTAAATGCACAAACTTTCTATTTATTTACTTCTTCATATGCTACAGATTCATCAAAGCTTAATTTTACTTTTGGAACAAGTAAGTATCGCTGCCCCTAATCAACATCCGAATTGAATTCTTGTTTCTGATTACTTCTTATATATAGTAAAAAACAATAGGCTTTATACAAAAAAGTTACTGTTACGCTTTCTAAGAAAAATAAAATCAGTTTGTTTCTAGAGTTCTTGGCTTAATTAATGATTAGTCTCATCAAGATTCTTCTATATATATCCTTTATTTCTCTTATGATGATTTGACGTTTTTGTTCTTTCTGTTTTTAACACTATCTAGTCTGATTTTATAGCTAAAATTGACACCAAGAACACAATCCGAGGATGTCGAACGTCAAGAATATGATGAGCACAACCTTAACAAGGTCACTGCCAGCAATTGCATTCTTTGGGAGAATGGCATTTTCCTTTGTCTTTATCATCTCTGCTATCCAAGAGTAAGAAAATTATGTAAATCCTCGGTTAAATTCTTTATATAATCGAATCAACAAGACTTGTTAAAAAATATTTGATCAACAAAGAAAAAGGTATTACATGTGAGGGAAAGAATTAGGAATTAGAATAAGAAATCAAAAATATGGCTCGTGAAGGCTTTGGTCTTTACATCATCTACACGTCTTTGTTATAGCTATGCTGATCATTTTGGCGATGGTGGGCCGCTCGAAAAGACGGTGGGACCAGCAGTGAATGTTATGACCAAATATGGCTCTAAGGTTCTCACGTTTTACACTGGAATGCAAGTGGTTGCGTTCGATGTTCGACTTCTTGAGTTATCGCTCATAACCGCAAAGGGGACAGCAGCTTTATGGTTCATCTTTGGACAAACCATCCCTGCCTACTTCTTGGTAAAAACATAAATCTCTATCTTCAATTGTACGTTTTCTCTTTTTTTTTTTTTTTTTTTTAACAAGATTTTAGTCTCAAAACATGTTAACATGTTGATTCAGCTCGCAACCCAAATTCTCTCAACTGTTATTCCTTTCCCTACCAACTTGAACGACTTCACTCAGGTTAATTAGCTTTGTTACCACGTAAAATCCACACATATTGATCTCCTGGGTTTGATTAATTAATAAAGATTGTGATTGATTTGCAGAACTTGACGTTAGTTGGGGCGTTGCTCTACTACATTGGATTGAAGCATACTATCGACAACCTCGAGGAGGGAGAGAAGAACAAGGAGAAAGAGACAGAAGATGATAAGCCCTCAACTTCTAAAGCCAAATCAAACTGAAATATGAACTTCGCAAACTCATTACCTATATACTTCGGTAGTTCCCGTTATGTCTTTCCCCTTTTGTTTATCAGACAAATCTTTGAGCTTATGGTTATACTAAGAAATTGATATTAGTTTCGATCCAATGTTTTCCCTGCTGCTATGTTTCCTGGTTCCTACATTGGATTGTTCAACTACAAAGAAAGAGACTCCAAGTACAACAACAACAACAAAAATCTAGGATCTAAATTTGTTTCCAAGTATTTGAGAGCAAAGTGCAAAATATCATATGCCTTTAAACACGTTCACTAAACAAAGCTGGTCTAAGGGTTTAAGGACACTCTTAATTTGCTTTTACTATTGGAGTCTCTTCCCGGTTTTGTTGTCTTATTGCGTCTCCTTGAGCACGAAACAGATTTTTGGGTCCGTAATTCAATAGACTAAAGAAAGGGGGCAAAATCGAAATATATAGAAAGTTTTATCCAAAGAGGAATATATATCTAGGTTAGGACCTATCTTATGCCTGGACAAAATAACCGGAACCGAAATATCGGAACCAGAACCGAACTGAAATATCTGAACCGGAATTGTCAAAATATCCATTGGATCCTACACATTGATATCCATGGGTATCAGGTAGAACCGGAACCGAACCGAAAATATTTCGGGTACTCGAATACCCGAAATATAATTATATATCCAAAAATATTAAATATTTATCAGATTTTTAGGTATATTTTTTGTATTATGTGTATATTGTTTTTAATTTTCTTTTTGTTTTCGGGTTTTCAGATATAATTTTGGATTTTCGAGTATATTTTTTGTTGATTCGTAAATCACACAAGGAGTTTAAACAGAGAAATTTGATCGGAAACTCGTTTTATTGATTGAATTCGGCGTTACAACAGAGTTTCGATGAAAAAGGACTAAGAAGACTAAAGAACTTGAGATCGGTGCTTGATGAAGATCTCTCTCTGTTCTTCTGTCTCTCAGATTATTGTGGATGCCTTCTTCGAGTTTGTCTCCTCCTTATTTATAGGATTTTGAGTCGGTTGTTTAAGAGAATATTTCCTTTTCCAAGCTCGATTAGGAAAGGAAATATTCCGAATCTCTTCCGAGATAAGGAAATCTTCCGCATATCCCGGAAGTCGGTTTCTATCGTCATATCGGGATGGGCCTTTGTTGGGCCGTTAAGTTCGGTAATGAAAATGGCCGAGCTTGTCTTTGGGCTTTTAGAGTTCGGCCCGTCAAATCGCCGTCCGTCTTCCTCTTGTCCGTACTATTGTAAACCGATACTGATCTCAGTTCGAACCGAGTTAAACATGGGGGTGCTAAATCCCCCTCTAACAATTGGTACCCCCCTCATTTCGGCGAAGGAGTTTTTCGGAGTTCGGCGAGGTTTCTAGGAGTATTCTTTAGCTCGGTTAAAAATGAGATCGGTATGGCTCGTCCGATGATCCGAGTTCGGTAAATTTTCCTTGGGATTCTTGAGTTCGGAACTTTCGAGTCCGCATATTTTCGTGTTGGTTCTGAATGTTTTGAGTTCGATGAACTTTTTTCGGGAAGGGGGTGTCGATTCGTTTTCTTCAATCTCAGAATTCGAGGAGTCGCGTGTCGATTCGTCTCCTTCAGTCAGAGAATTCGAGGCGTCGTCATCATTACTCTTTTCTATATAAATAATGCTCGATCCTCCTTTCATTTCTCACTTCTCCCTTGCTTTTAAAAGGTACTTTTCTTTCTCTCTCTAGCGCTCTTCCTTCTCTCTAGATTTTGTTTATTTTCTGTTCTCCGATAATCCCTTCCGCCGTGATTTCTCCGATTTGCTTGAAGATCTTCGAGTTCTTCATTCTGTTCTTCGTCAAGTTCTTCTTTTCAATCGAGATGAATTCTAGAACTTCTTCTTCCTCTGTTAATGAGCGAACTCCACCACCAAAGTTCCCCGATCTTGAGTTGTTTATTGACAGCTCTGATTCGAGCTCGGATGGTCTGAGCAATGTTCGGCAGGAGCTGTTCAGGCGCAATTCTCAATGTGCCGTTGCCGGACCGAGCATCCCAAGGGTTGTTATCGAAGTCCCCCATCTCATCGATGAGGATGAGCCCAAAGGGGTCGTTGAATCGACTGATCAAGTTCGGGCGGATCGAGAGTTTGCAGCTCGGCTCGCAGAGGGTGACGATGTAGCTCGCCCGGATGGTCACGCCGCTTCGTCAGTAGTTTGTCAAGGCGATGAAGATGGTGTCCCCTTGATGGCAGCCCGGCGAGTGGTTGAAAGGCCTGCGAACATCGGGCCGTCTTGTTCTAAGATAGAGACGGTTCAGGATACCTTGGAACGATGCAACGCTCCGAACGATCTTCTTTTCAAGATTCCGAAGGTTGCCGATCGTCCATGGGACGCCCCTGAAGGTTACATATGCGTTTATGAAGAGTATTTCAGAAGCTGCGGTCTTCAGTTTCCTCTCCCGGAGCTCTTTTACAAGTACTGCAAGAGGCGACATGTCGCGATCTCCCAGCTCATGCCGGCCACGATAATAAACATCGTGGGTCAATGTACTCTTGGGGTGGATTGCGGGCCAAGATCATTGAAAGGCTGTTTCGGGTGAATTTGTCGAAGGCCAGGCCTTGGTTTCTATCGGCTAACGCAAAGCCGGAGTATGATCTCGTTACCGGGAACAAGCCGAGCAAGGTCAATAATTGGAATTCCCGGTACTTCTATGTTAAGATTGACGAATATTTTGTTGAGCGTCCGGACGGGAGCTACCGAACTCTGTGGAGGACTCCTATCGTAGACATTGGTTTCTCGATCTTTATCATTTGTCTTGTTTTGCCTAAGTTATATTTCTCTTTTTTGTTTTCAGATCGTTACGTACCGGGCTTCCTTATCACCACACCTGGTTTCACCTTTGTTCACGCGAGGCAGTTAAGTGCGGCTGGAGAAGTTCGGTGGCCTGAAGCTTACCAAGAAAAACTTGACTTGAAAGCCAAACAAGCTCTTAAAGGTATACGTCGATGACTTTTTCTTCGTAATTCGGCGATTGCTTTTCTGGTGACGATCTGGTTATATATACTTTCCTTTCTTCTTTATATAGCAAATCTTTCTCGCCGACGAAAGATGAAGCTCGATGATATCCCCAATCTGGCCGCCGAGATGGACGGTGATGAAGAGAACACTGAAGTCTCGTTCGCTGCTCAGGATGGGCAATCTACTGCCAACGTGGAAGTCGTCAAAGAACAGGTTCCGCGTGAGGAACCGATTCCTGCTGAGAAGCGTACTTCTTCAGCAGATGTGGCTAAGATGAGGAGAAGGAAGAAGAAAGGCAAGAGGCCAGCGAAGCAGGCTGCTGAAACTGGTATGGGGAGTGCCGAACCTCAAAGTGTTGACAACGAGAAGGTGGTCATATCGGACCGCTCTGCTGCACCAAAGAGGCGGCGAACTTCTGGGGCCACGGCCCATTCTTTCAGTTTTGGCTACGACAAGAACGAACCGGTGACAAATGACGCTGAGGCTTGTGCCGATCAATACCGGCAATTGAATTTTGGCTCGGGGGTGCTTCCGCCTGTCGGAGATCTTTTCATGTCCGTTGCTTATAAAAAGCTGGCTCCGACTACTGCTGAGGTAAGCGAGTTTTCTGAATTCGAACGATGATGATATATTTTTTATTTTTTATTTTATTTTATTCTCTATCGTGACGGGCTTTTTCTTTCTTCAGGTGGTGGCTCAGACGAACGAGCTTGTTGGCACCTATGACCATGAGCTTGATTCCGCCCGCCGAAGGGCGCTCAAGACCGGCGTACAGGCCGTGGAGCTCAGCAAAGCGTTGCTTGTTGAGAAAGAGATGACGAGGGCTGGCGATTTTGCTGTTGCCGAGCTGACCAGGGAGATTGCCGCGTTAAAGGCTTCTAAGGCCGAGCTTACTGCGGAGAGAGATGCACTTTCTCATACCTTGTTTCAGGAGACATCTTGTCTGCGAGCTGGTCGCATTCGACAGATCATGAAGATGAAGGAGGTCACCGAGAAATCGCAGGTTCGGTTCCAGAAGGTGAATGACCATTTGGCGGCCCTAGATCGGGGAAAGAAACCGTTCCTTGCTGTTAACCAAGCTCAGGGGGTTCTTGGCTTCTGCGAGAGTCTCGAGGCGAAGCATGGTATCATCATTCCGCCGTCTGTTCTTGAAAAACTCAAGAAAATCAAGGCCACGAAGTTAGCTGAATACGAGGCGGTTGATCTCCGCGAGCTTGCCGAGGAAGATCTGGTTATTTCCCCCTTCATCGAGTTGATACATCTGAAGATCTCTCTCCCAATGGGCACTAAGGTCCCGTCGGGCATTGACATGTTTGGTTCTAATCAGGCCGCGATGTCCGATGACCGAGCTGACGCCATGCGGAATCAGAACGTTTAATCTATTTGCCTTGTAATATTTTTTTTTTTTTTTTTTTTTTTTGCCGATGAGGCTTATGACTCTACCTCTTGGACCGGAGGATTTTATAGTCCGGTATATGTTAATTTTGTACGACCCCCTTTTTTATATATAATTATGATTGTGACTTTCCTCAATCATTTTTTAGAATTTTTGTCTTTATCGAAGCTCGGTTTGTTTGAAGTCGTAAATCTATACGAACTTCTCAAGTCTGTCGTACACAAAATAGTGTCATAAACAGTACGGTCTTACCCGGGGTGAAGAGGACGGACTTGATTCTACAATTTATTCGAAATCGGCAGCCTGTTTAACAGATCGGCTTATGCTTCGCGATTGTTGAGGATTCGGCTTAGGATTTCGCTATTGTTGAGTAATCGGCTTATAATTTCGCGATTGTTGAGAAATCGGCTTAGATTTTTGCGAGGAATGGCGTTCGGCTTTACCTTTGGAGCTCGGCATAAGAGTACGTGAATAACTCGTCTTAATATATTCCAAGGTTTTCTCATATCGAATCCGAGTGTGCGAGACGGGCTCGGTTTATTTAGCTCAAATGGTCTGAGAATAAGTTTGATGCAAGACTGGTCTCGGCTTTATACATGGAAGGTGTTTTATCCATAGCACAATGATGATGCATGCGAGAACTAGCTCGGCTTAATTTTGATTTTATCGATCGTCTGGCCAGGACGCCGATGTGGGAACCGTGATGGTTGAGAGCGAATCTTCTGGAGTTCGGTGAACTGTGTGAAGTTCGGTTTATGATGATACGAATTTTTGAAATTCGGCGAACTGTTGAAAATTCGGCTTTTAATGATACGAATTCGGCGAACTGTTTAAAGTTCGGCTTTTGATGATACGAGTTTTTGAGATTCGGCGAACTGTTGAAGTTCAGCTTTTGTTGATACAAATTTTTAGACTTCGGCGAACTGTTGAAGTTCGGTTTTCGATGATACGAATTTTTAGGATTCGGCGAACTGTTGAAGTTCGGCTTTTAATGATACGAAATTTTGAAATTCGGCGAACTGTTGAAGTTCGGCTTTTGATGATACGAATTTTTAGAATTCGGCGAACTGTTGAAGTTCGGCTTTCGATGATGCGAATTTTTATGATTTGGCGAACTGTTGAAGTTCGGCTTTTGCCTTGGCTAAAATTTTATTAAAGTAACAGCTTAACCCAAGGTGGGATGCCTATGTACCCTCGAAAGAGGGATCAAGCCATTCGTAGTTCATATTACATTGTTACTAAAATCAAGCATAAAGGGGATCGTTGAAATCGAACGTCGTTGCTGAACCCGAGGTGGCGCTTCTAGTAGTAGTAGCAATTGAGATTCATCGAGTTCCATGATCGTGGGATCGGTGTTCCGTCTAATCTCATGAGTTTTTACACTCCGGGCTTGACGACCCTCATGATCTGATAGGGTCCTTCCCAGTTAGTGCCGAGTTTTTTGCGTTCTTCTATTCGGTGCCTTCGAAGACCTTTTGTAAGACGAGATCGCCATCTTCAAAGTGGCGTCCGCGAACGTTTTTGTTGTAGTAGCGTGCTGCCAAGTTTTGGTAATTTTTGATTCGAAGTAAAGCTTGATCGCGTTGTTCTTCGAGTGCGTCGAGTTTATTGAGCATGATTTCATCGTTTAGGCCAGGGTTTTCCACGAGCATCGTCCTGCGTATTGTTGAAATATTTAGATCGGCGGGGCAGAGAGCTTCGACGCCATAAGCCAGGTAGAAAGGGGATTTTCCGGTTATTTGTCTTGGGGTGGTGCGATAAGACCATAAGACTCCGTCAAGTTCGTCGGCCCAACGACCTTTTCTTACATCCAAACATTTTTTGAGTCCGTCAATACTGGTTTTGATTGTTGACTCGGCCTGGCAATTGCTGTTAGGGTATCTTGGTGTGGAAAAACTTAGTCGGATTTTCCATTTGGCACAGAAATCGCCAAACAATGTTGAGATGAATTGCGGCCCGTTATCGGTGACGATTTTGTACGGGACTCCGTGTCGGCATATAATTTTTTTTCAGACGAATTTTTTGACATCGAGGGCATGGATTTCGGGGTATGACTCGGCTTCGACCCATTTGGTAAAGTAGTCTGTCATGACGAGGATGAATTTTTTTCTGTGGTGGAACGTCGCAGAGGGCCGATTATGTCCATTCCCCAGCGCATGAACGGGTAGGGGGCTGTTGATGTAGTTAGTAGTTCGGTTGGGAGATGTATCATTGAGCCGTGCCTTTGAGATTTTCGCACTTGGCTACGAATTTATCACAATCTGCTTGCATGGTTGGCCAGTAATAGCTCGCTTTTTTTATCTTTAGGGCCAAGGAGCGTCCTCTGGCGTGGTTTCCGCCATCGCCATCGTGTATCATTTTCATGACATCGTGAATATCGTCGCCGGACACGCATTTGAGAAGGATGCCCGCAGCACTCCAGCAAAATAGTCCATCACGAATTAGTATGTATCGAGCAGCTCGCATTTTGAGTCGTCGGGCTGCCCATCTGTCTATTGGAACTATCCCGTCGATGATATACATTTTGAGTTCTTGTGTCCAATCGGTGGGTGTAAGTTCGCTTAAGGGTTCGATGTTCATTGGCGCATGGAGGCCTTCTGATGGTTCCTCGGTTTCGTCGTCGGAGTGGTTTTGTGTTGGCTCGACGATGTGTTCGTCGTTCGTTATCTGTGTTTGCCTTTGTCTTCGTGGGATGGGCTCGGCTGCGGGGTAATCCTTGTAATTACGCCTGCGGATGGTGATATTGCATTCTTCTATCTTTCCGATGCTTGGCTCGGGTATACTTTCGACTGGTATCTACCTTTTGAGATGAGGATCCGAACTTGATGCCAACGCGGTAAGTGCGTCGGCCGGAGTGTTTTCCCCCCTTGGGATTTTGGTGAGATCAAAGTGTTCGAACTCGGTGGAGAGTTTTTCACGAGTTTGAGGTATGCGTCCATTCGATCGTTTTTTGCATCATATTCTCCGTTGAATTGGCTGGCGATGAGCTGCGAGTCGCAATAAGCCCGTACACGAGTTACGCCGATGGCTCTGGCTAAGCGAAGTCCGGCGAGTAGTGCTTCGTACTCTGCTTCGTTATTTGACGCGTTGAATGCCAGACGGAAAGATTGTTCCAAGATTTCTCCGGTTGGGGATTGGAGTTGTATGCCTACTCCCGACCCTCGATGGGATGATGATCCGTCCACGTGGAGGATCCATTGTTCGGTAGCTGTTACGTCAGTATCTACGAACACTTGCGGTAGCTCGATAAGGAAATCCGCGAGAACTTGCGACTTGAGGCTTGTCCGACTCTTATAATTGATATCATATTCGCTGAGCTCGATTGCCCATTTAGCGAGTCGACCGGATTGGTTTGGACTGTGTAGGATTGTTCGGAGCGGCGGATCGGTTAAGACGGTGATAGAGTGTGATTGAAAATAAGGTCTAAGTTTTCGAGCAGCAGTGACGACGGCCAAGGCAAGTTTTTCGAGTGTTGGATATCGGCTTTCGGCGCCATCAAGTGATTTGCTTATGTAGAAGATCGGCTTTTGCTCGCCTATGTCTTCCCGAACGAGAACCCCACTAGCCGTCGAGGTTGAAATTGTGATGTAAAGATAGAGGGTTTCACCATCTTCGGGTTTGGCTAAGATCGGGGGTGTGGACATGTACTCCTTGAGCTGTTTGAACGCTTCTTCGCATTGGTCGTCCCATTCCAGATGCTTGTTTCCGCGTAGCAGCTGATAGAAGGGGAGACACTTGTCGGTAGACCGTGAGATGAACCTATTAAGCGCGGCAATGCAGCCAGTCAACCGTTGAACTTCTCTTTTCGTTGTCGGGGATAGTAGATCGAGGATTGTGGAGATCTGTTTAAAATAAGCCTCGATTCCTCTTTGAGTGACGATATACCCGAGGAACTCTCCTGATGTCACTCCAAACGTACATTTAGTTGGATTGAGCTTCATGTCGTACTCGTTTAATATGTCGAAACACGTATTGAGATGTCTGATATGATCCTTAGCTACGAGCGATTTGACGAGCATATCGTCGATATATACTTCCATGGTTTTGCCGAGCTGGCTAGCGAACATGCGGTTGACAAGTCTTTGGTATGTTGCTCTGGCGTTCTTCAGGCCGAATGGCATGACTTTGTAGTAGTAGATGCCGCGATCGGTGATGAAAGAAGTTTTCTCGCGATCGCCCGTATGCATGATTATCTGTTTATAACCTGAGAACGCATCCATGAAGGAGAGGAGTTCGTTCCCGGCCGTGGTTTCGACTAGTCTATCGATATGTGGGAGTGGGAAGCTGTCTTTTGGGCATGCTTTGTTGGGATTGGTAAAATCAACGCATATTCTCCACTTTCTGTTTTTCTTTCTAACGACGACTGGGTTTCCAGCCAGTCCGGATATCGAACTTCCGTAATTGATCCTGCTCCAAGCAACCGTTCGACCTCGTCGTTGACAGCATGGGCTTTCTCTGGTCCGAGCTTACGCCGTTTCTGCTTGATTGGTTTGAAGGTGGAATCAATGTTGAGTTCGTGACTTGTGATATTCGGATCGATCCCGGGCATGTCGTTGATTGACCAGGCGAAGGTTGATACGTTCCTTTTGAGGAAGCGGACTATGTCATATTTGATCTCTTCATCGAGTTCGGCTCCGATTCCGACGCATCTGTCGGTGTTGAGTTCGTCGATGCTGACTTGAATAATCGTTTCTCGTCTTGGCAGGTCGGGGACGTTGATTACGCATGCGCGGGGTACTGTCCTCAACTTGCACTCGTTGATGTAGCAAGTTCGGGACATCACTTGATCGCCTCTCAGAGTAAAAACTCCGGATGGTGTTGGGAATTTTAAGCATTGGTGATAAGTGGAGACGACGGCCTTCATTGTGTATATCCACGGCGTCCCGAGTATGACGTTGTAGATGGCCGGTTTATCCAAAACTAGGAACTTGACCATTTGCACGACCCCACCAATATAGACGATAATTTTTACAGTTCCCGCTGTCATGGTTTGTTCGCTTGAAAATCCTGTTAATGGTTCGATGTTCGGCTTGATTTGAGCATATGGGAAGTCCATGTTTCTAAGTGTTTCCCTTGATTTGGCTTGAAAATCCTGTTAATGGTTTGATGTTCGGCTTGATTTGAGCATCGACCGAACTTCCGGTGTCGACGAGGACTCGTCCGACAGCAACATCTCCGATAAGTATTTCGACGACTAGGGGGTCGTTGTGCGGCATATGCAGCCCTTCGGTGTCGGCTTCAGAGAAAGTGATCGGCATTCCGCTTGTTGTAGGTCAGTTTTCGCGTTGTGCGGCTAGTGCTTCCTGTTGTACTCTTTAATTGCCCGGACGGAATAGTTGCACGATTATAATGCTCCCATTATCATGTTGACCCGTTTTCAGACTTGGGGGGTGTGTTGGTTTTTCGTTTGTTCCTCCCGATCTCGTTTCTGTTGACCTACGTCGGTAACGTTTTTTGCGATCCTTATTTGGTTTGCCGTTGTTGCGGCGTCTTCTTCCGTTGTCATTGCGGCAGGGTCAATTCGTAGGTTGGAACACCCCTTCTACTGGGATTTCCCCTTTCTTGTACTTCATCAGTAAGAAGTCTTGTAGATGCCGGCAATCCTCAGCGGTGTGACCCTCACGGTTGTGAAAGTGGCAGAACGGACCGGCCTCGTTGTCGGACTCCTTTGAGTGGTCTGATCGGACCCACGTGTTCCAGTTTTTTTGTGATTAGACGGCGTTGACCGGTTGCTTTGGAGAGGTGTATTGCTTTTCCTTGACGAGGAGTTGCTTCGGGGGAGCGTACTGCTTATCCTTCGCGGCTTCCTCCTCTTGCTCGAGGATGTAGATGTGCGATTTGTGCAGGATATTTTCCAAGGATTTTGGCCATTTTCGTTTGATCTCTTTGTGAAAGTCGGTCCGATACCAGGTTGCTTTGTAAAGGGCCTCCATCGCGGCTTCGTCGTCGATCGTGCAATGAGATACCACCTCTTTGAAGCGGTTCATGAAATTGCGTAGAGGTTCGTCGCTTTTCTGCTCGAGTTCCTAGAGGTCGGCATTTCTTGTTTTTTGTTTCATGAACATGGTAAAGCGTTTGAGAAATTTCGTTGTAAGCTAGTTGTAATTGTTGATTGAGTTCGCATCAAGTTGTGAGAACCAGTCGAGTGCGGTTCCGCAAAGATTTTCCATGAACAGCTGACACATGGCCGCGTCTTTTTCTTTCTTGTGAAAGAAACGAAAACGGTTCATCATGATCACGAACGAGGTCAGAAAGTGACGTGGGTCGGTGTGTCCGTCGTATGGGGTGATCTTGACTCTCTCCAGGCGTCGGACTGGAGTATTGATGACCTGATCTGTGAACAGTGTTTTTTACGTTTCCTGGACGACTCGATCGATCTCTGGTGCTGAGCTCGTAGCTTGATGGACTTTGGATAGGATATCTTGAAGCTGAGCCCGGACATCCTCGAACTCTAAGCCGATGGATGCTTGATCGGTGATGCGGGTTTCCGGATTGGCTGTTGATCTTCTCGTTGGTAAGTCTGCCGTGCTTGAATTTTGGGCACCGTTAAGTTCAGGTAAGAGGTTCCTATGAAGATCGTTTTCAGGGGTGATCGGGTTCGGGTCAAATATCCCGATCTGGCTTCTTAGTTCGGCTTGTGAAGCTAGCAGAGATTCGAACCGCTCTTCGTTCCTCTTAGAGATTTCTGTGAGTTGGGCCGCCATGGACTCTAAGAGCGTGGTTGGATCGGCTAACGTTGGAGCTGTTGGTGTGACCTCCTGAGGGTTCGGAGGGTTATCCTCTCCCGTAGGTAAGTTCGGAGGGTTCTCTTCGGTAGGTGATAAATCAGTATTCTTCGGGATGGCCCGTTGTCTATCTGATCGACGTTGTCGATGATGGCTGCTGGAGTGTTTAAGGGGTTTGTCATTGCCGAACTCCATCAAACGAGATCTGAAAGTTCTGTTTTATTCTCTCCCCACAGACGGCGCCAATTGTTGATTCGTAAATCACACAAGGAGGTTAAACAGAGAACTTTGATCGGAAACTCGTTTTATTGATTGAATTCGGCGTTACAACAGAGTTTCGATGAAAAAGGACTAAGGAGACTAAAGAACTTGAGATCGGTGCTTGATGAAACTCTCTCTCTGTTCTTCTATCTCTCAGATGATTGTGGATGCATTCTTCGAGTTTGCCTCCTCCTTATTTATAGGATTTTGAGTCGGTTGTTTAAGAGGATATTTCCTTTTCCAAGCTCGATTAGGAAAGGAAAAATTATGAATCTCTTCCGAGATAAGGAAATCTTCCGCATATCCCGGAAGTCGGTTTCTATCGTCATATCGGGCTGGGCCTTTGTTGGGCCGTTAAGTTCGGTAATGAAAATGGCCGAGCTTGTCTTTGGGCTTTTAGAGTTCGGCCCGTCAAATCGCCGTCCGTCTTCCTCTTGTCCGTACCATCGTAAACCGATACCGATCTCAGTTCGAACCGAGTTAAACCGGGGAATTCTATATGTTTAAAACATTTTTGGTATTTCGTGTTTTCAGATATATTTCGGATTTCGGGTAAAAAATACCCGAAACCGAACCGGAACCGATTAAGATCCGAATAGTTCCGGTATATTTCGGTTCCTAAACCTTTCTACCTGAAATACCCGGAACCGAACCGGAATCGAACCGAAATCATTTCGGTACCTATATGGATCCTAAACCTCTCTACCCGAAATATCCAGAACCGAATAATTCTTACCTGGAACCGAACCTGAACCGAAAATACCCAGGCCTACGTGGAGGTTGAACACATTGTACAACCAATGACGTGCTTCCGAGTAAGCATATCAAAGTTTTTTTCCTCATTATCTCACCGGATGTTCAAGAACTACATATTTCCACAAGAGATTTTTTTTTTTTTTGGCCTAATGCAGTTGCTGTTTCTCCTTTCTCTCTCAATTTCTAGTCACAAAGTGTTGTACGTGTGTATACTTTCATGATTATATAGGTCGTACGTGTGGATAGTTGGATTGTGTATGTTAGATTGGATTTCAATCGTAATCAGATTAATGATTTGACTAGACATGTTCCGTGAACCAGATAAATTTGACTTAGCCACTGAAATCAAAGAAGAATTTGACATAAAGGGTTTGATAAAATGGAATATAATTACAGACTTACTTTAATTATAGTTTGAAAGCTTCTGTATTTTGGAATTTCTTTTCTTATATTTTGAAGTAAGCAATGCAATTCTAATTCCTAGGCCAGAAAGCGTATAACACTATTGCAGGAGTTAGTTTACAAGTCATATCAAAGAAAATGCCGCATTCAACCTTACCGACGTTATCACGTTTCGACGTCAAAGATATTTAATTTCTTTTATATTTTGAACAATAATAGACATTTAATTTCTTGATGCTTCAAGTTTTAATATATATATATATATATATATATTTTTTTTTTGATGTCTTTCGAATTCCAGGAATAATCCCAAACTCAAAGATCCAGACTAATCTACCGGGTGGGAGTGATACAGTCCAATTATAATGACTCATTTGGCCAAGTGCTTGTCCTGGTAATTCCGTTCCCGCGGAGAATCGATTCTTGGCCTAGACCAACATAACCGACACTCACCACAGAAAGGGAACCATACGACCACCAACAATTTGGTTAAGTTTTAATATTTCAACGATAGATGCGGTCAATTAGTCAATAAATTTGACTTGATTGTTTTTGTATGTTGAATAATTATTGGTATGATAAAATGATAGAACAGCAAAAATCATTCAAAGTTTGAATAGAGCTTATACAGAATATTCATGATGTTTTATTTTTTCGTTACAGTATGAACGCGTTTATAGTATATATATATATATATATCTAAAGAATTGTTTTTAAAGCGTAAATATTTGATAAATAATAAAAAGATAATTACCATGTTTCAAGTACATATAAAAAGTATTATTCCATTTATCATCGATGTATGGGAGTAATCCTATGTTCTAATAGGACCAGACTAATTTTCTGAGAGGCGTGAAATCACTCAGTTACACTCTACATAGTTAAGTAATTGTGTTGGTAATTCCGTTTCCGGAGAGAGCCGATCTCTGACCTGAACTAACAGGATGACTCTTCTAACGAGAAAAAACCATCCTACTACCACAACTTGGTTACAAAAAAGACAAATTTGTTGATGATAAAATAGGTTTGGCAAGAAAGAATATGTTTCTATCTATTTGTGGATATCTCTGAGCTAGAGAGAGACTAAGGTGAAGAAGAGAGAGCTATGGCGAAAAAGAAGTTTGCTTACATAAACACTTGTAGAAGAGGTTTTTACTATACTTCTTACGTTTCTCCCACCACAGTATGGATAATTGCACGGATACGCTAGCTAAACGGGAGTAATAAGACTAACTTTACCTATGTAATGTTTTGTATACAAATATTGGTAGATATTCAATTCATAAAGCAGAACATAGAATGGACAATAATAAAAATAAGGGAGAAGCAGTCAAAATCTGGCGGTGGCATGAAGTATCAATTACAAACAAGTCCATTGGATCCTAATTCCAGTTGTCCCCACCTCTCAACGTCGCTTTCTCATTATTATTTCATTGTAATCATCGCTTTTTTTTATAATATTGGAAAATGGGCGAAAGAAAAATATTGAAACTGGTTTTAGACTTTGAGTAACAAATCAAATTGACAAAACAAAAAAAAACTACGTGCGTTTTATCAAATGGTATGAATTATCCAAATATGTAATCAAATACTCTCTAATAAGTGATGTTTTATAAAAAATTTATTATTTTTAAATAAATGATGTTTTCACATATCAATACAAAATTAAATAGTTTTATTGTGGAAAGTTGTTAATGCAAAAACCACATACCCATACCAACTAATTTTTAGCTATATATTACTACTAGATTAAAAGCATTTGGTTTGAATATTTACAATTTGAATAACGTCAAACAATTTTAGCCGATTTCGACGTTCTGAATTAAAAGAAAAAATATATCGATTGGTATAGTATAATTTAAAAAAACATCTGATTCTTCTCTTGCATATCTTCCAAATTTATGCTACCCAAACGATTTTAGTAGGCTATTAAACAAAAAAATTAAGCAAAGCCACAGAAAATTAAAATATAAAATATAAAATATAAAATAAAACAGCAAATTTATCTCTTTCATTATCTTTGACCATACACAAACTATGTGTCCACATAAAGAAAAAAAAAATCATTTACATGCATGACACACGCACACGCACACGCCTTTATATATACACACACACGCACACGAATCATTTAATCTCACATATTACAAAACCCTAAAAATCGAAACTTTTCCCCTTTTTTCTCTCACAGATTTTCTCGGAAACCCACAGAATCTCATTTTAGCTTTCGATTCCGAATCGCTTATTTAGCCTTCTCCAACACCCGTTTGATTCGCGCCTTATGTTGACGACGATGGAGAGACCGGGCTGCAGCTCAGATTCAGTTAATCGGCGGCAGCCCAGTCGTCTACAGAAGCGAGCTCCGGCGTTAAAAATCGTTCCGGCTCCGGAAAATAACTGGAAAACGGCCATACCTCTCCTCTCGCCGTTAGCTCTTTCCCCCGAATCACCGGTCGACGACCAACCGCCGGTTGAGAATCAGACGAAAGCTGTTGCGGCGGTTGCGGTTGAGAAAACGCCGGTTTTCAAGAAGTGGCAGCATCCGGCGGCGCCGTTTTGTTACGAGCCATCATCGTCGTTTGTTCCACCGTTCGTACCAGTTTAGATTTGTTTTTTTAAGATCCAACGGTTCAAAAAGTACAGTTTTTTTTTTGGACCTGTGTAGATCTAACGGCCCAGATTTACGCGTTTTGTTTTTAACAAACGCGCGTTTTAATAGTTTGTGGTTGGAACAACGCGATTTTCGTATAGATTAATAATTTAACAAAAAAGATTATTAAAACAAGCATGTTTCTGGTTTTTGGTCATGTGTGGAAATGTGTAGACACGATTAATGTGGTCACAATTATTTTGGTTAATATCGAATTGATAAAATTGTGAAATGGTCGAGAATACTGTATTTTATAAATCTTTTTTCACCGATTGGGAAACACTTTGTTTTTAACTTTTACTAAGGGTTAGTCAACGGTTTAGTAAATCCAATGGTTCAATTGATTTCTTGATAAGTGTAATGGTTCAAAAATTCACCAACACCAGCGGGCTTGGTAGGCTGGGCTGGGCTGCTTGTAAAAACTTTTTTTTTTTTTGAATAGAATACCCATTAACAATCTAACAAAAAAAGAAATTCAAAAGTTATAAGAAAATATATTATTTGAAATATAGTTTTAGTAGTACAATAAATTTTAATTTATTGGTAATTTGAGTTTAAATGACAAAAGCAAATTCAATTGAAGTTACCAAGTGTCATTAACTTAACTAGAAAAATACTTTAGGTAAAGCCTAAAGATCACATGATTGAATGACGCTTTGGACGGAACTAATATTACATGTTGTGGTTCCGGTTCTAGGGAGTGTTGGAACTAATTTTTTGTCAAAGCCTGAGGGTTTGATAAAATTGTGTTAGTGTGAAAAGAAATGAGTTAAGCTCTTTCTAATGAAATGTTTTCATTAACCGAGAAATGTTTTCTCGTGTATATATGTTGGAATGGTTGTGTCTTAAATGAACAACATGAGAGAAGAAAAGCCATACGTGCGACGTTCGCATCTTGGGCCTTGATTGGGCCCGTGGACTTTTTGAGGTATCGATCGATACCCCTTGGTATCGATCGATACCCAGCGGGCCGACTTAAAAATCGCAGCCGCCTAGGTTATTCTAGAAATATTCCTTTTCTGTCATGGAAAAACCCTAGCCTCTTTCCTATATATACAACACGATTTTCACCTAAAAAATCATCCTCTGATACACAAAAAACACTTACTAAAAGTTCTAGCAATCGTTTCTTCAATTCCCTACTGCTTAGAGTAAGTTTTAATTTCGAGAGTATCGTAGAATAATGGTCGATAGACATGAATCATGGTGTTGATGATTCAGTTAAACTTTGGTTGTATCCTGGGACTCATGGATCTATAAAACCCCGTCACACTACGGGAGATTCTTAGAGTTAAGGAAAGAGATTTATCTCGCCTCCTCAGATCTTATATTGCTTTATCGTTTATAAATCGTCTGTTCCTTAAACTGTTTATTTACATATTATTGTGATTAAATCTTTCCTGTCTGTAGTGTAAATTTTGGTCCTACAGGGAGATTACGGGTTTCGGCCCAAAACCTCCGGTAATCCAAAAAAAAAATACAATCCAATTGAAGTTAAGCAGAATGAAAGGGAACTGTAGGAAAAATCAGCATTGTCTTCTTCCTCGTCATGCTCCTGGTAGGAGCTTCAAAAGCTCCTCGCCGACTTGTTTATATTGATCCAGTCAAGATTAGAGCAATGCGTGAAAAATACGAAAGAGATCATTATCATGTGAACCCTTCATTAATGTTTCCTCTCCGGAGAATCATTGACAATGCCAAATCGGTCTACTTTGGTGTTATACACCATCTCTTCGCTTACCGTTGCTTTCCATTGCCTGATTCAGATTTTTCTCTGTTTGCATCTTTCTTTTTCTACAATAGAGTTGTGTAGCTTCATTATTACATCTTTTATTAGTTTTTGGTTTTTGTTAATATATTCAAATAACTCATGGTAAAACCTCGTTTTGATTGAATAAGTCTTAGAGATTTGTGACTAAATAATACCACCGATTGGATCACTCCTGCGATTGGTGATTATTACTCTATTTTCGGTTAATGCTTGTTCTTTGTATTGCTCTTCATCAATTACTCACATTTTGATGTTCGAGAGAACATTCTAATTCCTAGAGGAGAGCTGGTGGACTAGATCATATTCTTATATATAGACGCTTAACTTATGAAAGAAATTGAATTATAGTAACAAACCGTTGGTCAATCAATATATAGGCCAAATATATAAAATGAGTGAAAGATCATTTGTGTTCTTTCTAGGATATAATCATAATACTATGATGGAAATAAATGTAATATCGTTTTTAAAGTCTTAATGTTGCACTCTAAAGAGTAAACAGTTTAAGAAAAGGTAGTGGACATGCATAAAATTGACAGGGAAAAAAAGCCAAACTTTTTTTTTAAAAGAGTATTCTATTGAAATGCATGGAAAAAAAAATACAAGGCTATGATATCTTTTGGTTCATATAAATTAGAGTAGTTTAAGCTTACACAATAACTAGCTTTGAAAGTCAATTAAACTATAGAGAGAGAAGAGTGAGAGATAACTCACTATACATTACTAGTTGATTTGGCCACGACCACCACGGCCTCTTCGTGTAATCATATCATTGTAACTAAATTTAAAATTTAAAAGGCTGAGAATGACAGCAATTCCAAAACAAGAGATTTATGATCAAAAGAGCTTATTAACATAAAAGAGAATATATATAAAATTGATAGCTCATAGAGCTTTATTGTACAAGAAAATAAAAGAGAAGAAAGAAGATTTAGTTGTCACCAAGAACAAATAAATTTCAGATTGATATTCATAGAAAGATGAAAGAGAGGTTGCTGAGGGCAACCTTCGTTACAATTCTTAGATTCCTAACAATCATATTTATATAAAAACTCTTGCAAGAAAACCTTAAACATATGGACCTTTCTTTGACACTTCATTGCTTGTTGAAATACCATTGGGTTTGGGCTTGATTTCTTTTTTACAGAGAAATCACTAACATATATATAAATCTCTTAATGTTTAGCAAAAAAAAAAATATAAATCTCTTAAACCACATACCATATCACACAATCTCGTTAATCAAAATAACAAAAGCTTCTTTCGACAGTTAACTAAGCCTAATCACTAACACGAAAAGGATGTCAAGGAAATCAAAGATGCAAAGCAAAGGACGAAACTCAGATCTCGCGATTTTGGGAACTCAAGTTTTCAGAAAATTGAAATATATAGTTCGGTTTTTTTTTTGTCATCTGAAAATTCATTAAAGAGAAAGAGTATGATAGTTACAACGTAGTTGCGAAAAAAGAGCATCAAATACCTAAGGGAAGGGTTATAGGAAACTCAAGAAAACAATCTATAACATGAATCGTGATGAATGATGTTGTGCAGCCAAGAAGGTTCACCCATGGCGATGTAGGATTGAAAGCGTCCATCACGAATAACACTCTTAGATATCTTGCGAGCTGCTCTGTTAGCTTCAACCAACTCATGTTCTATGGAGCACGTAGAGAAGCGAGCACAAAGACGAGAGAGATAGGCTGTGAAAGCACGGTACCTTGGCCATTCGAATGGTTTGTCAATTTCATCAATTACTGTGCGAAGGTCCGATGTCACCACAACCTCGGAGACATAGTTCGGTTTAAAAACCTAAAATTATTTATTTTCACATAATTTGTTTTTTTCTTCAATCTTATCCGGTCCAACCACGCCCGATTTATGTGTAGATTATCTTCGGTATAATCTTCTCATGCTCAAAATTCGTTCTTTATTAATCTTAACCAATAGCTTCTCAATACTAACCTTGCCATTTTTCACGTAACTTTTTTCTTTTTTTAAACCTACTTTATTCATCTTCTATCCCCAAAAGGGACATCATTTGGAACTACAATGAAATTTTAGCACAAAGATGAAACTAAGATTACAAACAAGACAAATTTTGAAACGAGTGTGAAGCAGAATATTAGTCACATGAAGAACCTGAAGTGACATGAAACACGTAACTTAATTACCTGAGATCGTTTCATGTTTCGATGTTTCATCGGCGAATCCATAATCCAAATCGGACGCTTCGTCACAGTACAAACTATCCTCCCCTGACTAGATGTCGAGTATGTCATCATCGGAATAATTCTAAAACGATTTTGAGATATATATAAAACAGACAAAACCAAACCCTGAACTTTTTTTTCTTTCACATAATTAATAATTGAAATATTAATATCGATATTTTAACTTTTTAAAACTCGGTTTCCCAAAACGCAACGCATCCTACCGTTTTTGTTGCAGTGTATATATATAATATACACCCGCCCATATATATGATGTCGCAAATAAATAAATAAAACCTAATTTCACAATGTCAACAACTTTTGGAAAAACCAGCATCGTCTTCTTCCTCGTCTTGCTCTTGGTGGGAGCTTCAGAAATTGTTTATATTGATGAAGACATGTTAACAGCAATGCGTGAAAAATATGAAAGAGATAATCATCCATTAATGTTCCGTCTCCGGAGATTCATTGGCAAGGCCAAATCTGCATACTTTGGTGGTGTTATTGATGTTACACCATCTCTAAGCTTATTATTGCTTTCCGTTGCCCGATTCGGTGTTTTCTAATGTTTTTTATTTATTTATTCTATTTGCATCTTTCTTTTCTTCTATATATAGAGTTACCGTATTTGGTTTTGGTTCTATATTCATTGTTAAAACCCCGTTTTGATTGAACAAGAATCAGAGATTTCTTCTCATTGTCTTTGATATTTTTCAAGAATTCAACGAAAAACAAAAGATTCGGCATTCAAACAGATTAATTAGATGAACAAAACATATATATTCGTCACATTAAAATAGATGCTGCTTAATTATTGCGATGTGATCACAAATAAAACCCTATTAAAGTCCCAAAAAACAAAAAAGTAAAGGAGGATACTCATTACTCTTCTTCTGTGAGATGAAAATTCTAAAAGTGCAAATTAGAAAAGTTTTGCGAATTAAGAATCTTTTTGTCGAAATAACATATATATATATATATATATATATATATTTATATTTTATAAACTCTGAAACTGAGAGAACTGACAGAATATGGTAGTGAATTAGCTTACAACTCTATTGGTAATGGTCCTAGACTCCTAATGGACGTAATAATGGTAAAGAAAGTGGTTGGTTCGTGTTAGGATTTAAACTTTAATCCTACTCCAAATCTATCTTTGATTTACGAATTTAAGAATACAAAAATTGTTCACCCAATTCACGGCCTCTAACCGCTACGTCTGAGATGGATCCGGGATCCACAACATCCACTATGAAAAATCGGAAAACACCTCTTATGTGGTTTACAAGAAGAACACTCACTCTTTACGAGCTGCCTCTAAGGCGCTCGGAATCCTCGAGACTCAGGATTAGGTATTCTTTAAGTTGTACACATGTATTTATAACCAATAAACCCTAGAAACTTTCTAAGGCCCAATTACTGACCAAAGTCATATGTCGACTGAAGTCCGATATCTCACAGTTCGAATTCCCCACTTGCAAAATTTGTTTGAAACTTTTCTTTAATAGTATAAATTAGGCTAGTTTTCATACTAAAAAGAAAAAAAAAAGAATATGATGAAACAAACAGACCCAAGAACTTTTTAGACGTTGCGCATATTTGTAACAAATACAAAGATGGATTCAGCCGAAAAAATGATTAAAGATGATGCAAACATTTCTTTAATAGTTTTAGGCGCAAAAGAATAATCACGTTGTCTTGATTGGGCGTGAAATGTTGATGCCAAAAATATGAGCAAGTGAAACTTTTCTTCATTTCCATTTTCCTCCAAGAAATCGATCACAAAGAATGCTTGCCAAAGTTATCTTTTCACACCGATAAGTAATCTTGGATTGTAACGGACCCAGCCAGAAAATTTCAAACTCAATTAAGTAATCATCTCGATTTGGTTACTTTTAACTACGGTCAAGCTATACAAGAAAGCGATGATTGGACCTCTTAGTTTAGTGATTTTTATTTGCGACACCATACTATCGTATCCAATTTTAAAAAGAAAAAACGATAAATCAAAGTTTAAGGTGAATTCGCTCTTAGGTATTAGTATAAGAATAGTATAAAATAATAATAAAATGGCACTCGTGATGCATGTGACAAAGGTCCAAAATCTAAATCCAAATTTGACAGAAAAATATAGTTATGATAAGAAATTTGGGGCGAAATTTGGGGCAATTCATCTAATCTATTTATATTCTACAACAATGCAAAACAAATGAACTTCAAATTTTGTTTTATTAAATAATCGTCTAGATTAATACTATTTGCTAGTGAATTGTGATCATCTAATTAATTTTTTCTATGCAATAGGCCAATTTCTATTTACTAAGTTATTTCATAGGTACAACGGAACACATAGTTTGCACTTTGCAAGAGGATTATATAGAGACAATAGAATTATCACTAAACTATATATAATTGAATTAATTTAATTCAAAAGTTTAAATTAAACCAAGATCCCCTATATATTGTGTGAGAAATTTAGAGAGAAACTTAAAACAAACAAACTGTAGTAATATTCAGGCTTTAGCTCTTCATATTATCTTATCTATACCATTGTTTTAAGTCTACTAATGCTTTGTTTTGTTTGTGTTTGTAAGTAAAAGCAGAGTAAAGTAAGAACACAAGGAATTACAAGTTCTCAAGGCCAAATCCGGCCAATGTACGTCTTGTAGAGCTTAATGCCAGCTCTCAAGACTTTCACTAGAAGGTAATACAGTGTACAAGATACCAGAGGTATGATCTAGAGCTACAACCAAGAATATCAAGGAGATTAAGAAGAAGAAGATGAGTTTCCTCTTAATTCCTATTCTCTGCTCTTAGATCTTTTTCCTACGCTCTGCTTGTGTCACACTTATTCTAGATCCTTCTTATGACGTCTCTTTATCCATGTGCAGGTCCAACTCAGCCTCTCTCCAAGCTCACGCAGCTTGTCCTGCGTAACAACCTTCTTTGACCAGAAGAATACTCTGCACTTGGACACTGTAGAAGACGACATCGTTCTGCTCACTTCAGCTGAAATTGGGCTTTACCAGATTCACTTAGGCCCAACACCTGAAGCAGCCCAAAAGACTGAATGTAGATTTACCACTCACATTCTCCACCTCTATCTTCATTCAGACAGAACACGAGAACCTTGCCCGATCCTCTTTTCATTCCGACAAACACCTTGCCGAAAAACCTAGCCCCCTTTCCCTGAGCTAGTCTAGCTCACTCCGAGCTAGATCTGGTTTCTCAATACCCTGAGATCTCTTCTTCCATCTTCGAATTTAGCCACCGGTAATGACTTGGTGAGCAAATCGGCGTGATTCACTTTAGTATCGATTTTTCTCAGCACAATGTCCCCTTCAGCCACCACATCTCTGATGAAGTGATACCGATAGTCGATATGCTTCGTTCGTTCGTGGAAGACACTATTCTTAGCCAAGCAGATAGCGCTTTGAGAGTCGCAAAACATCTCAACCGTCTTCTGAGGAAATCCAAGCTCGCTGGTAATCCTCTTTAACCATAACGCCTCTTTAGTTGCTTCAACTAGTGCCATATACTCAGCCTCTGTCGTTGACAGGGCTACGATTTGTTGTAGCCCAGATCTCCAGCTCACGGTGTTACCTCCTACTTGGAATACATACCCAGTTATAGAGCGTCTTCTATCCAGGTCAGATGCATAGTCGCTATCGCAGTAGCCTTTTACTTCAAATTTATCAGATTTCTTGAATGTTAGTTTGAAGTCTGATGTTCCTTTGATATACCTGAGTACCCATCTGACTGCTTCCCAATGTTGCTTGTTAGGAGAACTCATGAAGCGACTGACAAGGCCAACCGCATGAGCAATGTCTGGACGAGAGCCCACCATCGCGTACATCAAGCTCCCTACTGCACTGGAGTAAGGTATGCTTCTCATCTCAAGCTCAGTCTCTGGCTTATCTTCTTGTTTTGTACTAGACAGCTTGAAATGACAACCCATAGGTGTCTGAACTGTCTTTGAATCATCCATACCAAAACTTCTTAAAACCTTATAAATATAAGCTTCCTGAGATAATATAAGAATCCCTTTTGCTCTGTCTCTGATGATGTCCATACCTAGGATCCTCTTGGCAGGTCCTAGGTCCTTCATCTCAAACTCTTTACTTAAAATACCCTTAAGCCTTTGAATTTCAATTTGATCCTTTGCAACAACCAACATATCATCTACGTACAGTAGAAGATACACAAAACTGTTGTTGATCCGTAGATCACACAAAAGGGGTAAAACAGTACTTTTAATCGGAATCTCGTTTATTGATCTGAGTCGGCGTTACAACAGAGTTTAAGTAAGAAGGTAAAGACAAAAGGATTCGAGATCGGTAATGAGCTCTCTTATATTCTCTGTCTTTGCGGAAGTTGTGGATGTCTCGAACGAATGAGCCTCCTTCTTTATTTATAGTGTCTTTGAGGCGGTTGAAAGGAAGATTTCTCCTTTTCCGAATTCAATTAGGAAAAGGAAATCTTCCGGTTTTCTCTCCGAGATAAGGATAAGTTCATGATATCTCGAAGAGTCGACCGAAGAGAATATTTCCTTTTCCGAGATCGGTGGGAAAAAGGGAAATATTCCGGTTTCATCTGTTGTAAAGGACTGGGCTTGTGATGGGCCTAGATCGGTAGCCGGGATGGGGCTTTTAGCGAGATTCCGAGCTCGGCCCAACGTTTTTCGGGCCGACTTGTCTTTGATCCGAACCATCGTAAACCGGTCTTGATCGAACCGATCTCGGTTCGAACCGAGTTAAACCAGGGGGTGCTAATCCCCCCTCTAACAATTGGTTCCCCCCTCAGTTCGGCGAGGGAGTTTATGAGTTCGGCGAATTTTTGGGGAGTATTCTTTAGCTCGGTTAAAACTGAGATCGGTATGATCTGATCTGATTCTGTTTCGAGTTCGGTGGATTCCTTTTAGGATCGGGATTTGAGTCGATTTTTACGAACTTACGAGTTCGGTAATCTGTTTCGCGATTGTTCTCAAGTTTGGAATCTCAAATTCGGAATATTCGACTCGTGGATCTTGATATCGATCCTGGATGTTTTGCCTTCGGTAGGTTTTTCTTGGGAACGGGGTGTCGTTTCATCTTCTTCAGCCGTGGAGCTCGAAGAGTCGCGTGTCGATTCGTTTTCTTTGCTCGCAGATTTCGAGGAATCGTCATCATTGTTTTTTCTTCTATAAATATCGCTCAAACCTCCTTGGTTTTTTCACTTCTGCTTTCTTCCTTCACAGAAAAAGGTACTTTCTCTCTCTAAACGCTCTCCCTTCTCTCTAGGATTTTATCTATTTTCCTTTCTCCGATCGTCTCCTCCGCCGTGATTTCTCCGATCTGTTTGAAGATCTTCAAACTTTCCGGCCGATATTTAACTGTTCTTCATCAGTTTTTAAGTTGTTCTTCATCGATTATTTCTTCCGATCGAGATGACCTCCGAAGGTGACTCTATTTCTGTTGATAACCGATCTCCGAATCAAGACTTTCCAGACCTTAGACGTTTTATGGATGATTCCGTTTCGAGTTCGGACATGCAAGATTTATTCAGGCATAACTCGCGTCGTGGTGGAGCAGGTGGCTCCAGGGTTGCTGATGCCGGGCCGAGTAGTCCTAGGGTTACGATCGAAGTCCCGGATCTCCTCGATGAAGATCTGCCCGAGGAAACGGCTGCTGAGTCGTTTGATCAAGTTCGGGCAGATGTCGAATTTGCTGCTCGGCTTGCCGAGGACGAGGATGCGGCCGATCTCGATGACTGCCATGTCTCTTCAGCAGTTCGTCCTGACGTAGAGGGCGATAATCCCGTGTCGGTTGCCAGACGGGTAGTTGAGAGGCCCGCCAGTATCGGACCGTCTCGTTCCACTGCGGAGACGATCCAGATTACCTTGGAACGGTGCGGTGCTCCGAACGATCTTCTATTCAAAATCCCGAAGGCTACTGATCGCCCGTGGGATGCTCCTGACGGCTATATTTGCGTCTACGAGGAGCATTTTAGAAGTTGCGGGCTTCGGTTTCCCATCCCGGAACTCGTTTATAAATACTGTAAGAGGCGGCACGTTGCAATCTCTCAGTTGATGCCGGCCACGGTGATTAATCTTATGGGTCTTCTTTCTTTGGGGGAGGAGTGCGATATCCCTATCACGACGAAGATTTTTGAAAGACTATTCCGGGTGAATTTGTCGAAGGCGAAGCCTTGGTTTTTATCGGCAAACGCAAAGCCGGAAGCCGATCTTGTTACCGGGAACAAACCGAGCAAGGTTAATAATTGGAACGCCCGGTATTTCTTCGTGAAGATCGACGAATCTTCCGTTGAGTGCTCGGGAGGGAGTTACCGAACTCAGTGGAGGACTCCTATTGGTAGATACTTGTTCTTGATTTCACCTTAGTGCCTTATTTTGCCTAAATTATATTTTTCTTTTCTGTTTTCAGCTCGTCATCCTCCATGCTTCCTTATCACCACGCCAGGATTCACTTTTGCTCACGCTAAGCAGCTGAGTGCGGCTGGAAAAGTTCGGTGGCCTGAAGCTTTCCAGGACAAGCTCGATTTGAAGGCGAAGAGAGTTCTCAGAGGTTGGTCGGTTGAATTTTTTTTTTTTTTTTTTTTTTTTTTTTTTTTTTTTTCGTCGATACCGATCTCTTAGTCCCCTTTGTTTTTACCTATCGTTCTTTCCTTTTACAGCAAAGTCATCTCGTCGTCGGAAGATGAAGTTCGATGATATACCCAATCTCTCAACCGAGATGGATGGCGATGAAATGGACACGGAAATTCCTTTGGCTGCCGACCAGATGGATCCCGAAAATTTGGTTGTTGAAGAAACCGGCCAGGACGAGGTTCCTGTAATGGCCGAACCTGATGCCCCAGTCGAAGAGATTGGCCAAGGAGGGGTTCCTACTGAGGAACACACTTCTCTTCCGGCCGAAAAGAAGAGAAGAAAAAAGACAAAGAAGGGGTCTCGGCAGGCTGCTGATCCAACTGCTAGGGTCGGTACCGAGCATACCGAAGGTGGAGAAGGCGGCGAGGGGAGTACCGAACCCCAAATTGTTGAAGGAGAAACAGTTGTCTTATCGGATGACTCTCCAGCGCCAAAGAGGCGTCGGGCGTCCGATCCTGAGGCCAATTCTTGGGATTACGTCGAATCGTATCGGCGCTTGAGTTTCGGCCCGGACTTCCTTCCGCCGATTGATTGCCTTCGCCAATCTGAGGCCTATAAAAAACTGGCCCAGTCTACTGCCGAGGTAAACCCTTCTCTCCTTTTATTCCTGAGTTCGTCGTTCCTTGTTTTTTCTTTTTTCTAAGGTTCGTTGTTTTGACAGATGGTTGCCCAGACGAATGAGATCGTCGGGTCTTATGACCGTGAGCTCGGGGCCTCCCGTCGTCAGGCTTTTGAAGTGAGTGTTCAAGTGGTGGAGCTTCGTAAGGAGCTGAATGTGTCCGAAGACAGGGTGGAGGCGGGTGATCGCGCGGTAGCCGAGCTGACCCGCGAGATTGCTGCCTTGAAGAGATCCAACGCTGAGCTGGAGTTGGAAAAGGATGCGCTTGCGATGAAGTTATTCGCGGAGACTTCTCGATTGAGGGCTAGTCGTGCTCAACAAATCTCGAAGAGGAAGGTGGTTACCGAGAAGTGTCAAGTTCGGCTGCAGAAGGTAAAGGATCATCTGTCGGCGATTGATCAGGCGAAGAAGCCATTTCTTGCTATCAACCAACTGCAGGGAATGCTCGGTTTTTGCGAGATCCTCAACAAGAAGCACGGTATTATCGTCCCGCCCTCTCGTATCGAAAGACTCGAGAAGCTCAAGGCAGAAAAGTCTGCGGAGTACGCTGCGATCGATCTCCGCGAGTTGGAAGACGCGGATCTGGTTGTCTCGCCATTTAGTGATCCAGTGCACCCGGAGGTCTCGACTTCGATGGGTAACGAGGTCCCACCTGGTCTTGACGAGTTTGGATCCAACCGGGCCTCGATGTCGGCGGATCGGGCTGATGCGATGCGGAAGCAAAATGTCTGAATCTCGTCTTTTTTTTGTAATATGACTACTTTTTTCTTTGCCCGAATGGGCTTATAACCTGACCTCTTGGACCGGAGGGTTTTTAAAGTCCGGTATCCGTTTTGCCCGAGGGGCTTTTTTGAATGAATCTTTCGATATTTTGTTTGACTTTTTATATTTAGTCTTTTTTTTTTTTTTTTTTTTTTTAAATTGTGTCTTGATATATTTGAAGTCGTAGTTTATACGAACTTCTCAAACTTGTCGTACATAGTGGTGCCGTAAATAGTACGGTCTTAGCCGGGTGAAGAGGACAAGTTTGACTGAACCTGTTCGAGGTCGGCAATCCATATTGTAGATCGGCTTATCGATTTTGCGATTGTTGAGAAACCGGCTTACTGGTTTTGCGATTGTTGAGAAAACGGCTTACAAGTTTTGCGACTGTTGAGAAATCGGCTTGGATTTGCGAGGAAAGACGTTCGGCTTGGCCCTAGAGTTTAGTTTTAAGAGTACGTGAACAGCTCATCTTAATATGCTCTAGGTTTCTCACATTGAATCTGAGTGTGCGAGACGGGCTCGGCTTATTTGGCTCGGATAATCTGAGAAGTTGGTGCGAGACTGATCTCGGCTTTGAATGTGGAAAGTGTATTATCCATTGCACCATGAGGATGCGTGCGAGCTAAGCTCGGCTTATTTCGATCGTCTGGCCAGGACGTCGATATGGGAACCGTTTGTGGTTAAAAATGCGAACCGTTGAAGTTCGGCAAACGTAAAGTTTGACTTAGAAAATACGAACAGTTGGAGTTCGGCAAACGAAAAGTTTGATTTGGAAGATACGAACTGTTGGAGTTCGGCAAACTAAAAGTTTGACTTAGAAAATACGAACTGTTGGAGTTCGGCAAACGAAAAGTTTGATTTGGAAGATACGAACTGTTGGAGTTCGGCAAACTAAAAGTTTGATTTGGAAGATACGAACTGTTGGAGTTCGGCAAACTAAAAGTTTGACTTAGAAAATACGAACTGTTGGAGTTCGGCAAACAAAAAGTTTGACTTAGAAAATACGAACTGTTGGAGTTCGGCAAACAAAAAGTTTGACTTAGAAAATACGAACTGTTGGAGTTCGGCAACATAAAGTTTGGCTTTAGAAAATACGAACTGTTGGAGTTCGGCAAACATAAAGTTTGGCTTAGAAAATACGAACTGTTGGAGTTCGGCAAACATAAAGTTTGGCTTAGAAAATACGAACTGTTGGAGTTCGGCAAACATAAAGTTTGGCTTAGAAAATACGAACTGTTGGAGTTCGGCAAACATAAAGTTTGGCTTTGAAGGTACGAACTATTGGAGTTCGGTATAATGCCTTGGTAAAATTTTATTAATGTTATAGCTGCGCCTTGTGAGGGCTGCCTACGTACCTTCGAAAGAAGGATCAAGCCATTCGTAGTTCATATTACATATTAGAATCGAGCGTATGTGTAGTAGCTCGGTGATCTTTTTTTTTTTTTTTTGAGGGTTGGCCTAGATGTAGTACCGCTTGAGGTTCATGGAATTCCACGAACGGGGAATGGGGGTTCAGTCTAGCTTCATGAGCTCGTAGACGCCTGGTTTGACTACCCTCATGACCTGATAAGGTCCTTCCCAGTTTGTGCCGAGCTTGCCGGCATTCTTTTCTTCGGTGCCTTCGAAGACTTTTCTTAAGACAAGGTCGCCGTCGGTGAAGTGACGTCCGCGGACCTTTTTGTTGTAGTATCGTGCTGCTAAGTTCTGATAATTCTGAATCCGAAGTAAGGCTTGATCGCGTTGTTCCTCGAGATTGTCGAGGTTGTCGAGCATGATTTCGTCGTTAAGATCAGGATTTTGCACGAGCATCGTCCGACGGATAGTCGGGATGGTGAGTTCGGCGGGGCATAGGGCTTCCACGCCATAGGCCATGTAGAAGGGGGATTGTCCCGTTGACGATCTTTGGGTCGTTCGGTATGACCATAAGACTCCGTCGAGTTTATCTGACCATGTCCCTTTATGAGTATCCAATCGTTTCTTGAGGCCGGCTATGATTGTTTTGTTTGTTGCTTCGGCCTGACCGTTGCTCGGCGGGTATCTTGGTGTGGAAAAACTTAGTCGAATTTTCCACTTAGCGCAGAAGTCGTTGAATAGTGTTGATATGAATTGGGGACCGTTATCGGTGATAATCTCGTACGGAATTCCATGTCGGCAGATAATGAATTTCCAGACGAATTTCTGAACGTCAGAGGCGAGGATGACGGGATATGCCTCGGCTTCTACCCATTTGGTAAAGTAATCCGTCATGACGAGGATGAACTTTTTCTGCGTAGTGGATCGTCTGAAATGACCGGTGATGTCCATCCCCCATCGCATGAATGGATACGGAGCTGTCGAAGATGTATCATTGGGCCATGCCTTTGGCATTTGTCGCACTTCGCGACGAACCTCTCGCAGTCTGCTTGCATACTTGGCCAATAATAGCTTGCTCTCTTGATTTTCAGGGCTAGAGATCGGCCGCCGGAGTGATTGCCGCCATCGCCTTCGTGTATTTTTTTCATGACTTCCTGAATTTCATCGCCTGAGATGCATTTGAGGAGGATTCCTGCTGCACTCCAACGAAACAGTCTGTCTTTGATAAGTATGTAGCGAGCGGCTCGCATTTTGAGTCGTCGAGCGGCCCATCTATCGGCCGGAATTTCGCCATCGATGATGTACATTTTTATCTCCAGTGTCCAATTGGCGGGAGTCTGCTCGTCGGACTGTTCGAGGTCTATTGGCTCATGAAGTCCGTCCGTCTGTTCCTCCGTTTCATCGTCTGATCGGACCGATTCATCGACTTGCAGCGTGTCGTTGTTGCCTTCGGTGGTACTAGAGTGTTTGGGCTCGGTGTCTTGATCGGGCTCGACGGTTGGAGTCCGTCTCTGTCGACGTAAGACAGGTTCAGTCGCAGGATTTTCCTCGTAATCCCGTCTACGAGTCGTGACGATGCATTGTTCTGTGCTTCCGATACTAGGTTCTGATATACTTTCCACCGGGATCGTTCGTTTGAGGTGAGGGTCGGAGCTTGAAGCCAAGGCAGCGAGTGCGTCGGCTGGAGCGTTTTCTCCCCGCGGAATCTTGGTAAGTTCGAACGAATCGAATTCGGCAACGAGTTGTTTGACGATCTTGAGGTATGCGTCCATTCGATCATTCTTGGCGGCATACTCCCCGCTGAACTGACTTGCAACGAGCTGTGAGTCGCAGTAGGCGTGAATGCGTGTAACGCCGATGGCTTTGGCCAAACGTAGTCCGGCAATTAGCGCTTCGAACTCTGCCTCGTTGTTAGACGCGTTGAACGTCAGGCGGAAAGATTGCTCCAAGATTTCTCCCGTTGGAGATTTGAGGCGAACGCCTATTCCAGAGCCTCGGTGAGACGACGACCCATCGACGTGAAGGATCCATTGTTCGGCGGTTATGACATCAGTGTTGACGTATTCCGGAGATAGTTCAATGAGGAAATCGGCGAGGACTTGTGATTTGATGCTTGTCCGGCTTTTGTAATCAATGTCGTACTCGCTGAGTTCGATAGCCCATTTAGCCAACCGCCCGGACTGGCTTGGGCTATGTAGGATTGTCCGGAGTGGTTGATCGGTTAGCACGGTGACTGAGTGTGATTGGAAATAAGGGCGCAATTTCCGAGCTGAAACAACAACAGCGAGGGCCAGCTTTTCGAGAGTCGGATATCGCCCTTCAGCTCCATCTAGTGATTTGCTGATATAGAAGATCGGTTTTTGTTCGCCCCGGTCTTCCCAAACGAGGACCCCGCTGATCGCCGAGGTTGAGATCGCGATGTAGAGATAGAGGGTCTCGCCGTCGTCGGGTTTTGCCAAAACTGGTGGTGTTGATAAGTATTCTTTGAGCTGCTTGAATGCTTCCTCGCACTTATCATCCCACTCAAGATTTTTGTTTCCGCGCAGCAATTGGTAGAAGGGGAGACACTTATCGGTGGACCGGGAGATAAACCGGTTGAGTGCGGTGATGCGTCCTGTGAGTCTTTGCACCTCCCTTCTCGTTGTTGGAAATGGTAAGTCAAGGATTGCTGAGATCTGTTTAGGATTGGCTTCGATCCCCCTTTGAGTCACGATATACCCGAGGAATTCTCCGGAGGTTACACCGAATGTGCATTTGGTCGGGTTAAGCTTCATGCCGTACTCGTTTAGGATGTCGAAACAGGTGTTAAGATGTCCGGCGTGATCCTTTGCAACCAGTGATTTGACGAGCATGTCGTCGATGTAAACCTCCATTGTTTTGCCGAGCTGGCTAGCGAACATCCGATTAACGAGGCGTTGGTAGGTAGCACCGGCGTTTTTTAGGCCGAACGGCATCACTTTGTAGCAATAGATACCGCGATCGGTAATGAACGAGGTCTTCTCGCGATCGTCCGGGTGCATGAGTATCTGATTGTAGCCTGAAAAGGCGTCCATGAATGAGAGGAGTTCGTTCCCGGCGGTGGCTTCGACGAGTCTGTCGATATGTGGGAGTGGGAAACTATCCTTTGGGCAGGCTTTGTTTAGGTCGGTAAAGTCGACGCATATCCTCCACTTTCCGTTCTTCTTCTTCACAACGACCGGGTTTGCCAACCAGTCGGGATACCGAACTTCTGTAATCGATCCCGCGCTAAGTAATCTTTCGACTTCATCGTTTACAGCTCGGGCTTTCTCGGGACCGAGCTTGCGTCGTTTCTGTTTGATCGGTTTGAAGGTGGGGTCGATGTTGAGTTCATGGCTTATTATCTTTGGGTTGATTCCGGGCATATCTGTGATTGACCAGGCGAAGGTCGAAACGTTTCTTTTGAGGAGTCGGATTAAATCCTCTTTGATGTCTTTGTCGAGCTCGGCTCCGATTCCTACGCATCTTTCCGGATTGAAATCATCGATATTGGCTTGGACGATCGTTTCGCGTCGCGGCAGATCGGTATCGTTTGGGATTTTCTTCTTATTGATCACGCAGGTGCGGGGATTGGTCCTTAGTTTGCATTCGTTTATGAAACACGTTCGGGACATCACCTGGTCGCCTCTAAGGGTGAAAACTCCGGAAGGTGTCGGGAACTTGACGCATTGATGATACGTTGACACGACTGCTTTCATCGAGAATATCCACGGCGTGCCGAGTATTACGTTGTTGATCGCGGGTTTGTTTAGCACCAAGAACTTGACCATTCGACATATTCCCCCGGTATACATAGGAATTTTGACCAATCCTGCTATCATGGTTTGCCCGCTTGAGAATCCGGTGAGTGGTTCGATGTTCGGTCTGATTTGGTTGTCGGGAAAATCCATATTTTTCAGCGTATCCTTGAAAATCACGTTAACCGAGCTCCCAGTGTCGATCAAAATTCGCCCGACTACGACATCACCGATGAGTGTCTCGACGACTAACGGGTCGTTATGCGGCATATGAAGTCCTTCCGTGTCGGCCTCAGAGAAGGTGATCGGCGTTCCGCAGGGTGTAGTCTGATGTGACTGTTTTGCGGCCACTGCTTCCTTGCTGTATGTCTTCAGAGCTCGGACGGAGTAGTTGCATGTTTCCAATGCACCCATGATCATGTTGACACGTTTTCGAACCTGCGGAGGTTGTTGAGTTTCCACGTTGTCCTCCCGATCTCGTTTCGGTTGTTCGTCGTCGGTTTTGTCTTTCTTTTGCTCGGCAGGCTTGTTCGGTTTGGAGTTACGTCTCCTACCGTTATCGTTACGGCGCGGTCTGTTCGAGGGTTGGAAGGCTCCTTCGACTGGAACTTCCCCCTTTTTGTACTTCATAATCAGGAACTCCTGTAGATGTCGGCACTCTTCGGTCGAATGATTTCCATACCGGTTATGGAAATTGCAGTACGGTACTGATCCAGTGGTGTCGGGCTCTTTTGGCTCATCCAACCGAACCCAAGTGTTTGACCAGGATTGCTGAGTTTGGACCGTATTGACGGGCTGTTTCGGGGGAACGTACAGTTTGTCCTTAGTGGCGGGCTGTTTCGTGATTGTGTATCGCCTATCTTTCTCGGATCTTTCCTCCTCCTCCATGATGAAGATATGCGCCCTGTGCAGGATGTCCTCCAATGTCTTTGGATTATTGCGTTTGATCTCCCTGTGAAAGTCCGATTCGTACCAGGTGGCTTTGTAAAGAGCCTCGATTGCGGCTTCGTCGTCGATCGTGCAATGGGATACAACCGCTTTGAAACGTTCCATGAAGTTGCGTAGGGGCTCGTCCTGCTTCTGCTCGAGGGCCCAGAGTTCGGCGTTCTTTGTTTTCTGCTTGATAAACATGGTGAAGCGTTTGAGGAATTTGGTAGTGAGCTCGTTATAGTTGTTTACCGAACTTGGTTTGAGCGTTGAAAACCAATCGAGCGCGGCTCCGGATAAGTTCTCCACGAATAGTTGGCACATGGCTGCGTCCTTCTCGGTTTCCGAGCCGAAACGAAATCGGTTCATTGTGATGACAAACGAGGTCAAGAAGTGTTTAGGATCGGTAAACCCGTCGTATGATGTGATCTTGACTCTTTCCAATCGTCGGACTGGAGTGTTGACGACTTTGTCGGTAAACGGCGTCCTCTGTGACTCTTGAATTACTCGGTCGATCTCCGGCGCCGAACTCGTAGCCTGATGAACTTTGGTCCGCATATCTTGTAGTTGGGCCTGGACCTTGGCGAATTCCAAATTCACGGCGGCTTGGTCCGTGATGTTGAATTCCGAACCGGTCGCGGAGGATCTTCTTGTCGGCGGGTCGATCGTGCCTGGGGGTTGAGCGTCGGTTAAGTCGGACAAGAGATTTCGGCGTAACGTGTTTTCGTTGGCGGGGGTTACCGGGTTTGGATCGAGGATACCGATCTGATTTCGGCGCTCAAAATGGGATGCTATGAGAGACGCGATCCGCTCTTCGTTCTTTTTGTTAATTTCGGCGAACTGCGCTGTCATAGCTTCTATGAAGACGGTCGGATCCGTGAATATCGAAGCAGCCGGAGGCTGTGGAAGAGTCCGAGATGGATTGAAAAGATTGTCTTCTCCAACAGGTATGGTCGGAGGGTGTCTTCCTCCGGTTGTCTGTAGTTCGGTATCGATAGGATTGAGCTCGTCGATCCGTGGGTTTTGATCATCGGTTTCTGAGCTGTTGACGGGGGCTGCGGTGGTATCGACTGGAAGAACCATTGCCGAACTTCAATCAAACGATATCCGAAAGTACTGTTCTATCTTTCCCCACAGTCGGCGCCAATTGTTGATCCGTAGATCACACAAAAGGGGTAAAACAGTACTTTTAATCGGAATCTCGTTTATTGATCTGAGTCGGCGTTACAACAGAGTTTAAGTAAGAAGTAAAGACAAAAGGATTCGAGATCGGTAATGAGCTCTCTTATATTCTCTGTCTTTGCGGAAGTTGTGGATGTCTCGAACGAATGAGCCTCCTTCTTTATTTATAGTGTCTTTGAGGCGGTTGAAAGGAAGATTTCTCCTTTTCCGAATTCAATTAGGAAAAGGAAATCTTCCGGTTTTCTCTCCGAGATAAGGATAAGTTCATGATATCTCGAAGAGTCGACCGAAGAGAATATTTCATTTTCCGAGATCGGTGGGAAAAAGGGAAATATTCCGGTTTCATCTGTTGTAAAGGACTGGGCTTGTGATGGGCCTAGATCGGTAGCCGGGATGGGCTTTTAGCGAGATTCCAAGCTCGGCCCAACGTTTTTCGGGCCGACTTGTCTTTGATCCGAACCATAGTAAACCGGTCTTGATCGAACCGATCTCGGTTCGAACCGAGTTAAACCAGGGGGTGCTTGGTTTGAACCGAGTTAAACCTCGGCAGTAGTCTGAACCGAGTTAAACCGAACAAGCCTGCCGAACCCCTCTAACAATTAGTCCCCCCCTCAGTTCGGCGAAGGAGTGTTCGAGTTCGGCGGATTTCTTTAGCCCGATTGGAGTTGAAATCAGCATCTGGTCGAATTTCCTTTTAGACGTTGTTCGTCTTTGTTCCTGCAAAAATTACTAAAGACGAGAGATTGAGCTCGAGACTGAGCTCGGCGTTTGTTAGTTAGGTGCGAGGTCGGTCTCGGCTTTTCCAAGTTCGGTTTCGATAGTTCGTGCGGGACTGTGAGGTCGGCGAGCTGTGATTGCGAGCTGCCCAATTGTTTAGATCGGTGAATTACGATTACGAGTTGCCATACTGCGGGGTCAGCGAGCTGTGCGGTCGGAGAACTGCGATCGTGAGTTTGGCGAGCAGGGGGTTGGCGAGCTGTGGCCGTGAGTTAGGTGGGGCTGCGAGATCGGCGAACTGTGACTGCATGATGAGTAAGTTGCGACTGAGCTACCTAACTGTTAGACCGACGAGCTGCGACCGCTAGCTACCTTACTGTCGGATCGTCGAGCTACGACCACGAGCTGCTTTACTGCGAAGTAGGCGATATGTTCGATTGGGAGGTAGGTGAACTGCTTGAGTTTGGCTTGATGATACGAACTGTACGAGTTCGGCGAACTGCTTAAGTTCGGCCTGATGATACGAACTGTACGAGTTCGGCGAACTGCTTAAGTTCGGCTTGATGATACGAACTGTACGAGTTCGGCGAACTGCTTAAGTTCGGCTTGAAGGAACGGATCCTATGATATAATCTGAAAAGAAAATATCTTCGAATAACAAGTAAAAAATTTGATAAAAAATACCTGAATTTTAGGGAGCTCTGTAGACGAGCTATAATCGATAAGTGACGAGCTGGATCTATCAGTGGATGCCCTTTTTTTTTTTTTTTTTTTTTTTTTTTTTTTTTTTTACCGAATTTGACTACGTTGGAGCTGCATCGTTGAGAATGACGTCTTTGGGCTTTTAAATCCTTGCATTATTTTGGGCCGAAATTTGGGTCTAATATCTTGTGATATTTGAATGGGCCAAAAACTTTACCAAGCCCAACAAAAAAGAGAAATCTGATCTTCTTTCATGTCGGCGGTGATGGTGAGTGAGGTCAGCATCGGGTGCTTCCTGGTCGGCATGCAAGTTACATCTTCTCTGGTCATGGTGGTTTTCATGCTCGGCAAGTGAGTTCGTCACGTTGAGTTCGAGATCGGCGGTACGATAAGTTTGCCTTCGCGAGCTCGGCGTGTTCAATGGCTGCGGTCTGATGAGTTCGGTGTGTTTGCCGAGGTCGGCATGTGCGGCGAGGTCGGCGTGTTCCGCAAGGTCGTCTCGTCATGTGCGAACTCGGCGTTTGTAAGCTCGTGGGAGTGAGCTCGGCGTGTCGTGCTCGGCCAGAACCATCTTTGTTGAGCTCGTTCTTCTTCTTCGGCGAGCTCGTTCATGGTGGGTTTGAGATCGGCGGGTTCATCATGGCGAGAATCAGATCGTGAGTTCGTCATTGTTTGTCGTTTCCCTCGCGTACTCCTCCTTGTCACGATCACGTTACTTGGCACGTCTTCTTCATACCATGTTGCTTGGCATACACGTCACGCTTGTTTCCTCATCTTGCTTATGGCGTTGAGCTGGTTGTTATTGTTTTTATCTCGGATTGAGCTGGCGTTGAACATGACGAGAAGAGTCGGAGGCTTTGTCGGATTTCTAGGGTTTTAAAATAATTCTCCATAAACACCAGATTTTTCTTGCCCCCTCCTTCTAGCGCCAATTGAAGGAACCAGAACTCGCACACATCGTAGATTGGCGAATTCAGTTTAGAGTTTAGGAGAATTATTTTTATTAGATTTATAGCTGTGCCGTTGAAGGCTGCCTACGTACCCTTCAAATAGGGATCAAGCCAAAACGTAGTTCTTGTTACAAAGGATGTGATGGGATTTTTAGATGATTAAGAATGAGGCGATGGCCTCCTTATTTATAAGTCTTGAAGTCCTTAGCTCTTCCTTTTCCTTCTTGACTTTGTATTGGCAATTATCCTTTTTCCTTGAAGCTGATAAGGATAATCTCCTTTCTTTCCGGGATTTGCCTTTATCCAAATAAAGGAAATCTTCTCTTTATTAATTAAAGGAAATTTCCCTTTAATTACGTAGATCGGTTTCGATGGGCCTTGAAGTTGATTGTTGGGCTGATTTCTATTCAAACCGGGTTAAACCGGGGGAGTGCTAAATCCCCCTCTAACAACTGTCATCACCATAACTCTTGGAATACACGCAGCTATCAAACTGACTTCTTGAATAGCCCTGTAGTTTCATAAACTGATCAAACCTTAAATTCCATTGTCTCGGAGATTGATTTAACCCATATAACAACCTTTGAAGCAGACAAACTTTATTACCCTTGACATAACCTTCTGGTTGATCAATCAAAATCCTTTCTTCCATGTTTCCATGTAAGAAAGCTGTTTTTACATCCAATTGTTCTAACTCATAATCAAAATTAACCACCACAGATAACATCAGCCTTATGGTTGTATGTTTCACCACAGGAGAAAATACCTCATGATAATCAATCCCTTCAATCTGAGAATAACCCTTAGCAACCAAACGTGCCTTATACCTTGGTTCTTCAACCCCTGGAATACCTGGTTTGAATTTAAAGACCCATTTGCATCCAATAGATCCTTCACCTTCAGGCCTGTCAATCAATTTCCATGTATGATTCTTGTCTAATGAAACCATCTCCTCATTTGTAGCTCATTTCCACTTCTTTCTATTCTTTCCTTTCATGGCTTCCTGAAATGATCTTGATTCTTCTTCCTCAATCAGTTCTGCCAAGATTAGAGCATAGGCAGCTACATCTGAATCATCAAATCTACTTGGAGGTTTAATCACTCTTCTTTCTATGTCTCGAGCTAACTGATAACTCCCTGGTGATTCAGTTTCTGATTCAGATTCAGATTCTTCTTCTGAATCCTCAACCACTTCAGAATCTGGAATAACTCCACCTGCTTCTGAAGATACTCCACCTTGATGTCCAGAATCAACACTTTCTTCTGTTGCAGGAAGAACCAGAGAAACTTTTCTCTTACCTTTTGGATCATCAATGTGATTGTTCTTTTCAAAGAACTTTTCAAAGTCTTTGTAAACAACATCTTCATAGAAAGTAACCTCACGACTTATGATGCACTTTCTGTCTTCACTGCTCCATATTCTGTATCCTTTAACCCCTTGAGGATACCCTACAAATACACCCTTCTTGGCTCTAGGCTTGAGCTTTCCTTGATCAACAAGAAAGTAAGCCAAACAACCGAATATTCTCATATGAGAATATTCTGGCTTTCTTCCTGTCCATACTTCTTCAGGCACTTCAAAACTTAGAGGTACAGATGGTGACCTGTTAATCATGTAGACCACAGTAGATGTAGCTTCAGCCCAAAATGGTTCTCCCAAACCTGTCTCACTTAGCAAACTTCTGACCTTCTCAAGTACAGTTCTATTTAGCCTTTCAGCCACTCCGTTTTGTTGAGGACTGTAAGGGCAGGTTTTATGTCTTAGAATTCCATGCATCTTGCAATGATCATCAATCAGCTTGTTAACGTATTCCAATCCATGATCTGTCCTTAAAGCCTTAAGCTTAAACCCACTCTGATTCTCAACAAAAGTTTTCCATTCAATAAACTTCCCAAAAGCTTCATCTTTAGTCCTTAAGAAATAGATCCATACTTTCCTTGAGAAGTCATCCACAAAGGATATGTAGTACTGACACTTGGACAGGCTTGGATCGTAACATTTGGAGAGCCCCATAAGCCTGAATGCACATACTCTAACCTTTCTTGAGACGTATTGTTAGAGGGGGATTTAGCACTCCCCCGGTTTAACCCGGTTTGAATAGAAATCAGCCCAACAATCAACTTCAAGGCCCATCGAAACCGATCTACGTAATTAAAGGGGAATTTCCTTTAATTAATAAAGAGAAGATTTCCTTTATTTGGATAAAGGCAAATCCCGGAAAGAAAGGAGATTATCCTTATCAGCTTCAAGGAAAAAGGATAATTGCCAATACAAAGTCAAGAAGGAAAAGGAAGAGCTAAGGACTTCAAGACTTATAAATAAGGAGGCCATCGCCTCATTCTTAATCATCTCAAAATCCCATCACATCCTTTGTAACAAGAACTACGTTTTGGCTTGATCCCTATTTGAAGGGTACGTAGGCAGCCTTCAACGGCACAGCTATAAATCTAATAAAAATAATTCTCCTAAACTCTAAACTGAATTCGCCAATCTACGATGTGTGCGAATTCTGGTTTAACAATTGGCGCTAGAAGGAGGGGGCAAGAAAAATCTGGTGTTTATGGAGAATTATTTTAAAACCGTAGAAATCCGACAAAGCCTCCGACTCTTCTCGTCATGTTCAACGCCAGCTCAATCCGAGATAAAAACAATAACAACCAGCTCAACGCCATGAGCAAGATGAGGAAACAAGCGTGACGTGTATGCCAAGCAACATGGTATGAAGAAGACGTGCCAAGTAACGTGATCGTGACAAGAAGGAGTACGCGAGGGAAACGACAAACAATGACGAACTCACGATCTGATTCTCGCCATGATGAACCCGCCGATCTCAAACTCACCATGAACGAGCTCGCCGAAGAAGAAGAACGAGCTCAACAAAGATGGTTCTGGCCGAGCACGACACGCCGAGCTCACTCCCACGAGCTTACAAACGCCGAGTTCGCACATGACGAGACGACCTTGCGGAACACGCCGACCTCGCCGCACATGCCGACCTCGGCAAACACACCGAACTCATCAGACCGCAGCCATTGAACACGCCGAGCTCGCGAAGGCAAACTTATCGTACCGCCGATCTCGAACTCAACGTGACGAACTCACTTGCCGAGCATGAAAACCACCATGACCAGAGAAGATGTAACTTGCATGCCGACCAGGAAGCACCCGATGCTGACCTCACTCACCATCACCGCCGACATGAAAGAAGATCAGATTTCTCTTTTTTGTTGGGCTTGGTAAAGTTTTTGGCCCATTCAAATATCACAAGATATTAGACCCAAATTTCGGCCCAAAATAATGCAAGGATTTAAAAGCCCAAAGACGTCATTCTCAACGATGCAGCTCCAACGTAGTCAAATTCGGTAAAAAAAAAAAAAAAAAAAAAAAAAAAAAAAAAAAAAAAAGGGCATCCACTGATAGATCCAGCTCGTCACTTATCGATTATAGCTCGTCTACAGAGCTCCCTAAAATTCAGGTATTTTTTATCAAATTTTTTACTTGTTATTCGAAGATATTTTCTTTTCAGATTATATCATAGGATCCGTTCCTTCAAGCCGAACTTAAGCAGTTCGCCGAACTCGTACAGTTCGTATCATCAAGCCGAACTTAAGCAGTTCGCCGAACTCGTACAGTTCGTATCATCAGGCCGAACTTAAGCAGTTCGCCGAACTCGTACAGTTCGTATCATCAAGCCAAACTCAAGCAGTTCACCTACCTCCCAATCGAACATATCGCCTACTTCGCAGTAAAGCAGCTCGTGGTCGTAGCTCGACGATCCGACAGTAAGGTAGCTAGCGGTCGCAGCTCGTCGGTCTAACAGTTAGGTAGCTCAGTCGCAACTTACTCATCATGCAGTCACAGTTCGCCGATCTCGCAGCCCCACCTAACTCACGGCCACAGCTCGCCAACCCCCTGCTCGCCAAACTCACGATCGCAGTTCTCCGACCGCACAGCTCGCTGACCCCGCAGTATGGCAACTCGTAATCGTAATTCACCGATCTAAACAATTGGGCAGCTCGCAATCACAGCTCGCCGACCTCACAGTCCCGCACGAACTATCGAAACCGAACTTGGAAAAGTCGAGACCGACCTCGCACCTAACTAACAAACGCCGAGCTCAGTCTCGAGCTCAATCTCTCGTCTTTAGTAATTTTTGCAGGAACAAAGACGAACAACGTCTAAAAGGAAATTCGACCAGATGCTGATTTCAACTCCAATCGGGCTAAAGAAATCCGCCGAACTCGAACACTCCTTCGCCGAACTGAGGGGGGGACTAATTGTTAGAGGGGGATTTAGCACTCCCCCGGTTTAACCCGGTTTGAATAGAAATCAGCCCAACAATCAACTTCAAGGCCCATCGAAACCGATCTACGTAATTAACGGGAAATTTCCTTTAATTAATAAAGAGAAGATTTCCTTTATTTGGATAAAGGCAAATCCCGGAAAGAAAGGAGATTATCCTTATCAGCTTCAAGGAAAAAGGATAATTGCCAATACAAAGTCAAGAAGGAAAAGGAAGAGCTAAGGACTTCAAGACTTATAAATAAGGAGGCCATCGCCTCATTCTTAATCATCTCAAAATCCCATCACATCCTTTGTAACAAGAACTACGTTTTGGCTTGATCCCTATTTGAAGGGTACGTAGGCAGCCTTCAACGGCACAGCTATAAATCTAATAAAAATAATTCTCCTAAACTCTAAACTGAATTCGCCAATCTACGATGTGTGCGAATTCTGGTTTAACACGTATGATTTCCTGTTTTAAATGACAACTTATGAAACTTTCCTACAATGCAAAACTCACAATGTTTTAACTCTGAAACTTCTCCAGACTTTATAAATTCCTTCTTAAACAACACTTGTAAGCCTTTTGCACTCATATGACCCAGCCTACTGTGCCATAGTGAGGTCTTATCTGCCTTTAATGCTGTATTTACTTGACCCACAACATGTTTCCCATCTAAAATGTATAGAGTGTCTTTGTAGTCACCAGCCATCACTTCTCTGTCCTTTAGAAACATTTGCAATATGAAATTCTTCGACTGAAACCAACAACCCTGAGATTCCAGCTGGCCCAGTGAGATCAGATTCCTTTTAGCAGTAGCTGAGTATCTGACTTTTGTTAAAACAACAGTTGTATTGTTGTAGTTAACAAGTTTCAGCTTCCCCATTGCAGTTATATCACAGTAAGTATCATTTCCCATCAAAATCCTTCCACTATCAATTTATTCTATGTCAAACATTAGATCCTTTCTGAAAGTTAAATGATAGGAACATCCAGAATCAAGAACCCAACCATCACGAGTCTGTCTTTCTGATGTAGTTAAGACCAAGGGCTCATCATATTGAGCTTGACCCATACTTGCTTCTGCATTTGTCCTACTTGACTGACCTTTCCTTGGACAGTCCTTTTTAAAATGCCCTTCAGCTCCACAAATCCAACAAGCCCTTTTGTTTTTAACTTTGGACTTGCCTTTGTCTTGCTGCTTTCCTTTAGCATTGAACTTCTTGTTAATATTTGGTTTGTACTGAACATATAATCCTTCATTGCTAGATTTTGTCAAGTAGGATCCCTTCTGCTTCAGTTCTGTTTCCAAGGAGTAAGCTGCTGTAGTGATTTCCTGTAGAGTAATAGTTGCTTCCCTCCTCTGTACTTTAGAGTGTGTACTAGTTGAGCAAACTGTGAACGTAAGCTATTCAGCAGAATAACAGCTTTATCTTCATCACTTAACTCCACATCTAGACAGCCCAAATCTGAAATCAACTTGTTAAATGTATCCAGATTTTTGTCCAGATTCTTGCATTCCTCCATCTTGTAGCTATAGAACCTTTGCTTAAGATAGAATCTGTTAGGTAAAGATTTATCCTGATATTGGGATTCCAGAGAATTCCACATGTCTTGAGCAGTTTTATGCTTCAAGCCAACCTTTCTCAATACCATATCCGTTAGACTCATACTTAGCAAATTTCTAACTCTGCGATCCTTCTCCAGCCATTTGGGATCAGCTTTTACATCTTCACCTTCTTTACCCTTTCCCTTAGCGTCAGCTTCAGATGTTTCACCATCTACTTTTAACACTGAATCAAGACCAAGAATCTCCAACTGAGCCAGAACTCTATGCTTCCAAATGGTGTAGTCTCCTTCACCATCAAACTTCTCTACTTCCCATCTGCCTTGTGTAAGCTCAACCATCTTCCTTAACCCATATCTGACTCACAAATCACACATAAAGAATACCACACAGCCACACGCAGAATATAAACACCAAACAGATACCCAGAATACCAAATAGCCAAATATAATGTAGATCATGAAACCCACACCAGAAAACTAACCCAAAAGAACACTTCCAGATCCAGAAACCAGGTAGAAACCTTTTACCTGCTGGATCTGTGCCTTATGATTTAAGTAGATCCGATGAATGCCAAAACCAGAAAACCACCTTGACCGTTCCAACCAAGAGCTCTGATACCACTTGTAGTAATATTCAGGCTTTAGCTCTTCATATTATCTGATCTATACCATTGTTTTAAGTCTACTAATGCTCTGTTTTGTTTGTGTTTGTAAGTAAAAGCAGAGTAAAGTAAGAACACAAGGAATTACAAGTTCCCAAGGCCAAATCCGGCCAAGGTACGTCTTGGAGAGCTTAATGCCAGCTCTCAAGGCTTTCACTAGAAGGTAATACAGTGTACAAGATACCAGAGGTATGATCTAGAGCTACAACCAAGAATATCAAGGAGATTAAGAAGAAGAATATGAGTTTCCTCTTAATTCCTATTCTCTGCTCTTAGATCTTTTTCCTACGCTCTGCTTGTGTCACACTTATTCTAGATCCTTCTTATGACGTCTCTTTATCCATGTGCAGGTCCAGCTCAGCCTCTCTCCAAGCTCACGCAGCTTGTCCTGCGTAACAACCTTCTTTGACCAGAAGAATACTCTGCACTTGGACACTGTAGAAGATGATATCGTTCTGCTCACTTCAACTGGAATTGGGTTTTATCAGATTCACTTAGGCCCAACACCTGAAGCAGCCCAAAAGACTGAATGTAGATTTACCACTCACACAAACAAACAAAAATATGGCGTATCATTGCATGAGATGTGTCAGCATGGCAGGGTTAGTGACTTGTTAAAAATTAAAGATCAGTTCTCCAAAAGGATTCTCAATTAGTATATTAAGACACAAGACCTTATTAGTCTTTCAAGATTGCGCATCAAAAAAGACAAAATGTGAGAATCAAATATTATTTGTCATTCAGCTTATCAGAAGATCTATCTTTATGTTATGTGGATTGTGGTTAATGTTTGTTGAGACCGTCAATTTTAGACTGGTTCGATGGAGTTGTCGGGTATCATGGGAGGTCCGCGAGGTTGAAGTCTAGGTTCGGTGAAGTTTTGCTCAAGGTTAGTTGGCTTTGAAAAGTCCATGTAGAAGAACAAAAAATAGTAGATCAAAAGACTTGTGTTTGGTTTACACGTTTGCGAATGTTGTATTTGCTTTCTAATTCTAGTAGAATTTGTTTTAGACATGTTTTCAAATATATAGGTTAATTTCATAAATAAATTACATGTTTTTTTCTACATTTTAAAAACTTTATCCGATCTCTCCGAATTTCCGGTATCTGCAAAGCAGTTCTCTTCTCACTCGAAGTTTCATACGGTTATTTTGGTTTCAAGCTTCCCCTCGACGGTGGAATCCAAATCTAGGTCAAATCGGCAGCAAGGAAACGGCGGCGACATGGTGGAACTTCAAAACGCTCCATTATGCAGCGGTTTTCTAATTGAATTTGTCCCAAACTGGACCCTTATGGTTTTCGGTTCAACGAAAACCCTTTAACAATAAATAAATAAATTTCATCCAATTTTTAAATTATTGCTACTGTGCAAAAGTAAAACTAAATATTTAAATTGATGGTTTTAACTAAGGGTGTTCAATTTGGCAAAACCGAACCGAACCGAAGTAGAACAATATGGTTCGGTTTCGGTTATACCATATAAACCAAACGAATGTAATTTTTTGAAAACCGTAGGATACGGATATGGTTTAGATATTAACCGATTAAACCAAAAAACCAATTAGATCTAAATTCTAATATAATAGTATATAGTATACACTATTGTTATAAATACTCATATATATATATATATAATATTAATCTTTATATATGTAATTTCGAAAATTTATTGTCTAAAGTCTAAACACATCTTAATATAATTAACCTAATTTTAACAATATGGAAACCCTAGTTTTAAAATAAAGCAATCTTTTTTTTTCGTTGGTAATATCTTGAAATTTTAGGGAGAGTTACTTAAATAGCATAGAAATTAGGTAAAATTACTAGATTAGTAAACAACTATTTTTTATTACTGAAATGTTTTTTATACCCATGATACCCTTCTAAGAATTTGGTAACAAAAACGTAATTACAGGAATGCCATTACTTTTTTTTCACATCAGACAAAAAACAGGCGCGGCGCCTACATGGCAGAAAAACTGCCTACATGTATTATGAAAATCTGCCGCAGAAATTTCTCGCTGTAGTGACGGCAGACTTACAGGACGAGCGGCTGATTTAAAAGAACGGCCGACTTATTAGTTGGTCGGCTGATTTATATTCATAAGTCAGCCAAATGTCACGGCAGACTTATATGAACCTCGATCGACTTATGAATTTTCGGCTGACTTAGGAGTACACGACACGGCTGATTTATATTCTGACGACCGATTTATGAAAACTTTGGCTGACTTATTGCTATGACATGGCCGACTTATTGTTGCCCACCTGATTTATCGTTAATCCGGCTGACTTATTTGGCTGATTTATTTTGCAACGGCATACTTATGCGGGTTAATTGTGGCTGACTTATATTAAATCAGCCTTAATAAGACCGATTTACTTAAAATTTGGCCTAATTACGGCTGACTAATTAGCGAAAGATTAATTACTGTAATAGTATGCTAGTGACGACTGACTTATATGATGTAGCGGCTGACTTATATTTTCCACCTGATTTATGTGTTTTAATGGCTAATTACAAGAAACTTTATTAATTACTTAAATAGTATTTTAGTGGCGACTGACTTATAGTTTTGTTTGATGGCTGATTTTATATGGCTGATTTATAAGTTCGTTTGATGGCATGTTTCCATGTCAGCAAAATAAAGATTACATCAAGCTCTAAACACATTATTAGGTTTAGCCGCCGTCAGCCATTTTCTTCGTCGTTTTTCTTCATCTTCTCCATTCTTCATCATTCTACATTTTTTTTGAGCTTTATACCAAAAAACATTTCAGAGAGGATGGATTCGATAATAATTGTTTGCGGTACATGGGTTCTCAAAAATAGATATGTAATCAACGCCGACAAGAGAGGGTGTAGATTTCTAGAAGTTAACGAACAAACAACCTACAACGAGCTTGTACAAATGGTAATGGAGGATTATGGGTTGGATACACGAATCTGTATTTCAAAAATACTTGTGTGATAAGTCGGCAATAATAGATGACAAATCGGTCATAACTAGTTTGGTATGGTTCGTAAATCAGTCATACCTCAAATCGGTCAGTTGTAAATCAGCCATACCTCAAATATGTGTTTCAAGGTTTAATTAATAATTGATAATAATTTTATTTCAATATTAAGTAATTTTAAGTCTTACATCAACAATGGGTTATATTCGTAAGATTTACACATCTTGTATGTTTATTCTTATCATGTTCATCTCAAACCCTAAACCACATACAATATAATTCTTGCCATGTCTTTATAAGAATTTTCATAAATAAGCCTATAATATCATTATTTCCTTGAGATTACTAAGTTATAACCATGTCATATCTATATTACCATAAACCTTATATATAGTAACAATATAGTAACAACTTAATCCTTACCATGTCTAATTATATTAGACTTAAACCATAAATCCTTACCAAGTCTAACTATATTAGACTTAAACCCTAAATCCTACATTACATATTTTGTAGTAACTATGTTATCATAGATAACAAAAAAAAAATCCTAATTGTAAAACTCGTAATCCCATAAATTTAAAAATAGTTGTTTGATAAGTCGGCCATAATAGATGACAAATCGGCCATGAAGTTGTATGAATGTGTTGGAAACCAAAAAATATGAAAAATATGAATATTAAAACGAACGACCAAAAAAAACATAAAAGTTTTGAATTTTCAAACGATTTGAATTAGAATTCAATTTGGGCGTAAATATCAACGAAATTAAAGTTCCCCACGTACACTTTTTGTAATCTCGAGACACCGCGTGAATCCCTATGTGTCTCTCGTAAATCAGCCATAACAGTTTTTGGTATGGTTCGTAAATCAGCCATAACGGTGTTTGGTATGGTTTGTAAATCAGTCATACCTCAAATCGGTCAGTTGTAAATCAGCCATACCACAAATCTGTCAGTTTTAAATCAGTCATACCTCAAATCTGTTTTTCAAGGTTTAATTAATAATTTTATTTCAATGTTAAGTAATTTTAAGTCTTACATCAAAACAATGAGTTATATTTGTAAGCTTTACACATTTTGTAGGTTTACCCTTAATATGTTCATCTCAAACCCTAAACCCCATACAATATACAATATAATCCTTACCATGTATTTATATTGTATATTTGAGAAGAAAAGAGAAACATGAACATCGATTAGTGCTTTCCTTTTTCTTTTCTTTTTCTTCATCGTGAGGTTCGTCCACCCACTTAAACACGTGAATTGGCCCATATCCCATGGCGCAACGATAAAACTTTCGTCCCAGGTTAGCTTTTGTTTGAGAAGTGAGCAACTAGTTTGGACAAAATAGATAAATCAACCATCACTAATTTGGACAAAATAGATAACTCGGCCATCACTAGCTTGAACAGAATAAGATAAATCGGCCATCACTAGTTTCGTTAAGGTTTCTCGGCGGTTAAGGTTTCGCTTCGGGAATCGCCCATATATGTTTCTTCGTTTATTTTTTTGCTTCGGGAAATTTATTTCTCTTATTAAGAATTTGAATCGTTAAATTTTTTAATTAACAATAAATCTCACTTAAAACAGTAACTCCTAAATGGCATTATCGTTTAAAGACATAAATCAGCCATCATATAAACATAAATCAGCCATCAAGTTTACATAAATCAGCCATCGTATAAACATAAATCAGCCATCAAGTTTACATAAATCAGCCATCAAATATAAATAAGTCAAGTATGTATAAATCAGCCATTAAGTGTACATATATCAGCATCAATGTATTCATAAATCGGCCATCAAGTTTACATAAATCAGCAATCAAATATACATAAATCAGCCATCAATGTAGCGTGGATGATTCTGGCACTGGTTTTCATGGCAGGTTTTGACCAACTATAGGCGATTGAACCAGAGATACCACAAAGCCATAAACAACCTATGAAGAGTCAAATTGAGATAGTAATATCAGACAAACTCAAAAGCGTCAACGAAATTAAGAACACAGATCAAAAAATTCGGATATGAGGAACAATTCAGCTAAATACGACATAACCTAGATCTATAATAACGATGAACCAATACAAATATTTGACGAAACTAGATTCATGTATTCTTATTAGATGAGGTTACCAACACAAAAAGGTTAGATCTGAAGAAGATGAAGAGGGAGAATAAGAAGATGAGAAGAAGAGAAATAAGGAGACAAAGAGGAGAAAAGAAGACTTACCGTGGGTCAACGACGTTAGAATCTGAGACGAGGCGGGAATCTTGGAACAAAACTGCATCTTCGCCGGAGCTGGAGCCAGAGTGGAGGTGATTCGGCGAGTGAGAGGAGAAGAGTGAGAGATGCGGCTAGGGTTTTAGTTATAAGAGAAAACGACAAGAGATGCAGAGAGAAATAGGAGATTAATATTGTTTTTTCTTCTATATATTTCACTTAAAAAAAAATCTAAATGACATTATCGTTAATTACAGTTTGCACGCAGCCCTTAATGGATATTTCCTTTAAAATTTGTATCATTTAAATAATATCAAAAATGTATGTATTACTCTAGTCATATCACAACGTTTTTGTGCTATTTGAGTAATTGTCTCTATTAAGCTTTATTTAAAAGTTTAATGCTTTATTTGATGTTAAAGACAAGCGTTTTACTGTTTTTCTTCTTCTTTGATTTAATGTTCTTTACGAATTGTAGAGTTTCGTTGGTTTTACTATGATATGGCCTTTCTCTTCTTGATTTTAATCCTTTCGATGTTTTTAATTACGATTTCTAATTTTCTATGAGAATAATCAAAATCCACATAGTTTAAAATTAACATAATTTTTGTTTTCGGTATAAAACCGAATAAACCGAAAACCGAGAGTATCCGAACCAAACCATACCAAAATAGATATAAATTTAATATAATAACTATTTCTTATAAACCGAAAAAACCGAACCGATATCCGGATTAAACACCCCTAGTTTTAAGCATCACTGCCTTTCGTGAGCTACAAATACAAAAGAAAATGTGTGATTATTCGTTTTTTTTTTTGGGTTGATAACTTAATAGGTATGTGTGTAATTATTTGTTTGCGATCAAAATATCATCCCAAATCATTGATCAATAGAATATTTGATGTTTTGTTGTTCATCGGAAAATATTTGTGTAACAACCCGATTTCTGGTATATGCGGAGAGACTTATAAGAATTGATTTAGCTACCTATGTCATCAAAGTGCACTTATCTTTTCGGTCACTTGTCCAAAGAGAACTCCAGAGTTAAGCGTGCTTGAGCTAGAGTAATTTAAGGATTGGTGACCTACCGGGAAGTGATTCGCGGTACCGTGCGAGTGAGAACAAAATATGGAGAAATATCACGTGGTGATTGCAGGGTCAGTAAACAAGTTTTACGAGCCTCCCGAACTAGCGCACCGGCCGCCGGACGAGGGTGGGCCCACGAGCCGAAAGTGGGCGTGGGCCCACTGGTAGGGGCGGTCGGGGCGTTATAAGTGGTATCAGAGCCGAACCCAAAAAACGTGTGTGGAGTCATATGGGCTCACACCGTCAAGGGTAACAGTCTTGGTGCGCAACGAGGACGTTGCGCTCTGTGAGTGGTGGTTATTGTAACATCCCGATTTCTGATATATGCGGAGAGACTTATAAGAATTGATTTGGCTATCTTTTCGGTCACTTGTCCAGAGAGAACTCCAGAGTTAAGCGTGCTTGAGCTGGAGAAATTTAAGGATGGTTGACCTACCGGGAAATGATTCGCGGTACCGTGCGAGTGAGGACAAAATACGGAGAAATATCAAGTGATGATTGCAGAGTCAGTAAACAAGTTTTACGAGCCTCCCGGACTAGTGCACCGGTCGTCAGACGAGGGTGGACCCACGAGCCGAGAGTAGGCGTAGACCCACTAATAAGGGCGGTCGGGGCGTTATAATTTGATAAATAGGAAATTCCACTGAGCTGGAAATCAATCTGTATTTTTCTTTCTGTTGTCTCTGTGTGCTTTGTCTCGTCTTCACATGGAGAATTTTAAGTCACCAACTCCTCCTCCAGTCAACTAATCATCCTCCAAAAAAAACTTTATTTATTTCTTGTTTAATCGAAAACATTTCAAACACGACGCATCGAATTTTCAAATTAAAAAAAAAAAAACTAATTCCGTGTTGAATAATGTCACTTGAATTTTATCTTAGATTTTCTTTTCCAAATTAGGTCAACAAAAATATGGTGTTGAAAAGATAGAGAAAGAGTTCCGATTTTCTTATGTCAATTAGGTAATCTTTAGCCGACAAAATATCCAAAGAGAATGGAGACAACAAGAAGAACATCATCGGTCAAACGAACTCTTGTTTCAATTGTAATGGTCTCAAGTTGTGATGATGTCACGCACACACAACACTTATTCTAATATTCGGATTTCATTACTTCTAAGATTTCAATCAATTGAAAAAATTGAAAAAATGGTATAGTGAAACATTCACATTCATAAACATTTTGTTAAAATTTAATCATTTATGTTGAATGCACTCATTCCATTATATTTCAGAGAGAAATGAATGCAGTAGATTATATTTCATTATTTTCATATTCCATTTCTATACTTTATATTCATATTTATTCAGTTTTTTATTTATGTTTACCATTTAAAGCTTAAGATTTTGAATGAAAGGATGGAATTTGTTTTATGTAAACTCTTTGAAAACACAAATATGATATCTTGCGAAAAAATTAATTTTATTAGACAACATAACTTTTTATTTGTTTACAACATGTTCATATGTGAATGTAGAAAGTATATTGGTCATTTTAAGGAATTGTTTTTATTGATGGTCATAACTCATAACAAAGTCAATTATTTACTATTTAGAAGGGCAAAATTCCATAAAAATACTCCAATTTTATTTTGGTAAGCTTTTTAATATCTGAATTATTTGTGTACTCAATAAAATACTCAAATTATTTGTTTTGCCCATTTTAAATATTGAATTACGAACCATGTGCTCATTTTACAACCTCACGTTAACAGATATATACGAACATATACACAGCATGATACAGTGTTTATATTTAATAATAAAATATTAATAAATAAATAAAAAATTTCGAAATCCCCAAAATATCGAAAAAATCCACAAAAAATCGAAAAAAATTCCAAAAAATTAGAAAGTTAAGAAAAAATATTTTTATTTTTTTTTTAAAAAATATACTATATTTTAGCTTTTTAATTTTTGAAGTAAAATTTTCTAAAAACTCAAAAAATACAAAAATCCAAACAAATACTTAAAATTTTATAAAAATTCAAAAATCCATGAATACATCACAGTTAAAAAAACCTTAATAAATAATCCATCTATTTCAAAATATTAGTTGTTTTGACTAAAAACACAAATATTAAGAAATTAATTGTTATTTAAAAAACAACTATTTAATATTTAATTTAAAACAACTAAACCAATCATAAAAAAAACTGCAGAATACAAATGGTCATAAAACACTAAACACATTTAAAATTTGCATTGAAAAGTGAGAAAATCCTATATTTTGAAACAAAATAAAATCTCTAAAACATCTTATATTATGAAACAGAGGGAGTATTATTGGTCTTCGTTAGACTTCATAAAATAATCATGTTTTGCCGGAAATAAATATGGAGGGAGAATATGTAAAGTATTTATTTGTCATTAAAGAGGTTATTTACTATTTAGTTTCTTAATTATTTTTAATATTATATATATTAAATAATAATCAATCCATATATATTCAAAGAAAAAATCTATTCAAAATTTTGTTATATTTTTTACTATAATTTATTATATTATATTTGAATATATATCAAAATAAAAGTTGAAAAATATTTTACTAATTTTATAAAAAGTTAGACACAAAAAATATAATATTTTAAGAGTTCGTGAACTAATCACAAAACTAGAGTTTTTAAACGGTGCATAATAGATTAATGTTTTCAAGATTATAGATTTTACGGATTAACCCGAATAATATTTTAGTCAATTGCAAAACGAGTTAAATTTCTATTTGACAACTATATAAAATTAATCATGAGTTAGACATATTATAAAATTCAAATGAAATAATTTTTTAAAAAAATATTACATGCGTTATAATTAGGGTCATAATTATTTACTATTTAGAAACTATAGCAAGAGATTTTAAACAAAATTGTAGATTAATAAAAAAACATCAACAAAAGAGATACTTAGATAATATTGTTGAAAAAGATTTGAAAAATTGATATTGAATAGGTTGAAATTTGAGTAAATATAAAATGCTAAAATAATAAGAACATTAGTGGAGCAAGTACGAGCTGCATCACTCAATTTGAAAATTTTAATAACAACTCTCTTCATCTCTCTCTCTCCACTTTTCTAAAAAATCAAACCCAAAATTCCAAACTTTCAAAATCTCTCTCTCTCTCTCTCTCTCTCTCTCTACAAGAAGCTTGCGAGTTGGGTCCAAAGTTTCTCTCATCAATTCTTCTTCTTCTTCCTCTTCTTCACGGCTTTTTTACTTTGCCCCTCTCCAATACCCACAAAAGCACACGCCTAATCTAAACATCATATGACATCAATGGTGTGTTCTTCTTTTAGTACCGCCCATAATCCCCAATGATTATCCCCTTTTCATGCGCGAATCCCACTTCCTTTCTTCTTTTCTCGCGAAAGCCAAATGTCTTGGTCAAAAATCCCTTTTCTTTTTCCCGGGATCTGTTCTTAATACGCTTTTAATCTTTACCCCCCTGAGAGAAAAAAAAGAAGCAAACTTTATTTGAATTTCCTCTGTTCAAAGTTTCGATTTTTAATTCGATTCGCCATGGTTGCAGAAGCTTGGATTGTGAAAATGGGGAACCAGGTAAGTGCCAATCTCAAACACGCTCTTCTTCTTGAACCTTCCACAAAGAAAACCCCTAAAACCTCTCTCCCTAAGCAAACAATTGGAATCTTATCCTTCGAAGTAGCTAACATCATGTCCAAAACCGTTCACCTTCACCGTTCCCTCTCCGACAACGAGATCTCAAAGCTCAAATCCGAGGTTTTCCGGTCGGAAGGAGTCAGAAATTTGGTATCTTCCGACGACAATCACCTCTTAGACCTCGCCGTCTCCGAGAAGCTCGACGATTTAACCCGTGTAGCTAGCGTCGTATCCAGGTTAGGGAAAAAGTGTAACGAACCGGCTTTACAAGGATTCGAGCATGTCTACGAAGATATAGTGAATCGGGTAATCGATTTTAGGAGATTAGGGTTCTTGGTGAAAGATATGGAGAGTATGGTTAAGAAGATGGAGAGATTCGTTAACGCTACTTGTAGTCTTTATTGTGAAATGGAAGTGATGAATGAGCTTGAACAGGCGATAATGAAGCTTCAGCGAAGCCAACAGCATCAAGAGAGTGTTAAAGCTTTTGAACAGAAGCTTATGTGGCAGAGACAGGACGTGAGGAGTCTCAGAGATGCTTCACTGTGGAACCAAACTTATGATAAGGTTGTTGAGATGTTGGCTAGAACGGTTTGCACAATCTATGGCAGGATTGTAACTGTTTTTGGTGGTTTGGCTTTGAGAGGGAAAAAGGATTCGACTTTGAAGAGAGATCGTAGCAAGAACGAAGCGAATAAGCTTGTTAATTCAAGATCTGTTGCGGGTTTTAAGGATTCGAGGAGAAGCGAAGCAGAGGAATTTACGCGTGCAGGGGATTTCAATTTCCCTTGTGGGACTAATCCCGGGAGGCTTTTCATGGAATGTCTTGCTATGAATAGCTCGGTTTCGAGGACTAGCGATGATGATGAGGATGATGCTGGTCGTATCACGATTCCTTTAAACACAGCTCGAGCAATGCGGACTAGTAAGTTTGGTTCTAAAAGCAGATTAACTCAGCATGCTTCGGTTTCAACGATTGGAGGGTCTGCTTTATCTTTGCACTATGCAAATGTTGTGATTGTGGTAGAGAAGCTTCTAAAGTACCCTCATCTAATAGGCGAAGAAGCAAGAGACGATCTTTACCAAATGTTACCGACGAGTTTGAAAACATCCTTGAAGGCTAATCTCAGATCATACTTGAAGAACATTTCGATCTACGACGCTCCTCTAGCTCACGACTGGAAAGAAACGATAGACGGTATACTTTCTTGGCTTGCCCCTTTAGCCCACAATATGATCAGATGGCAGAGCGAACGCAATTTCGAGCAGCATAATCAAATTGTGAAGCGAACGAATGTGCTTCTACTTCAGACGCTTTACTTTGCTGATAGAGAGAAGACAGAAGCTGCGATTTGTAAGCTTCTTGTTGGGTTAAACTACATTTGCCATTACGAACAGCAACAAAACGCGTTGCTGGATTGCGCGAGTAGCTTTGATTATGCAGATTGTTTCGAGTGGCAAAGTCAATGCCGCACAGCTTACTTGGACTAACAGTTGGTTTTTTGTTTTGTTATTAAGTGTTGTTTTATAGATACATTTGTTTATGATTCAACACAATGTGAATATCTAAAATCTTTAGTCTCGTTTGCATAGATAAAAAAATATTGTGGAATTGAAATTCAGGTGTTGATTACTCCATTGTTAGAGATAGTTAAAATCATGGTTAAGCAAGAAGGTTAGATGGATCTGAGATCTTTTAAATACCGTCTATCGTTTAATAAAGCCAACCAAGAATAAAAATGTTAGGTGATGGATGCATTTAATCAGATAGAGATTGGGTAGAGAAAGTGCATTGATGTTTTTTGAACCAAGCTTTGACATTTTTGTGGTTGGGATTTTCTTTTCTGTCTCAACGTTGAGAATTTCATTTATTATACTGCAATTGATTGTTGTGTGCAGGAATCAAAAATTTGTTTGTTTTTTAATACTTGATAGAATGTTTATTGGGCCAATGCTCATGGGTTTTGGGCCTCAACGTCTATCGACTCAGAAGTCTCTAGGTCAAACCTTATTCTACATCTAGAATGTTACTTTGTTACAAATGTATATCTCAACTAGGATCCGCATATATCCGAATTTATAATTTAATATTTTATAATTCATGAAAAAAAAAATCATTCATGAAAATAAAAATTTAAAAATAAAATTTCCAATGAAATAAATATATATTTTGAGGGTAGAATTTAGTGGAATACATAAAATAGTTTTGGAAACGATTATTGAACTTTTAATTTTTTGGTATATATAGAAGTGAAAAATTAGATATATTTTTAGTGTTAGTATTAGTGATCAGTGAGTTAGTAATTTTAAAACATTCAACTTTATATAATAAAATATAGTTTTAAACATGACATGTGTTAGAGAAGAAATAAAATAGAAGAATGTGCAAATTGGTAGTTAATATATTACCATGGTCTTGTTCTTGATCAAGTATTGATTTACCTTCTTCACATTTTGCTCTTGATAGATATACTTGATTAGCATCAGTAAGTCTCTGTTTATATACTCAGCTCCAAAATTTCTGCCATGATATTTTTTGAAAATTTTGCACGATATATAAAATACATCAATGGCGAAACTATATGATTCATAAAAGTTTGGGTATTCTTAACCTTAATTTTTTTATATATAAAATGTGAATTTATTATCAAAAAGGAACATGAGTTCGATTACAATGCTTTTAGTAAAACAACCAGTGGCGGAGCTAGAATTTTTTTTTATCAGGGGTAGATTTTTTTTTTTTGAATCGTCTAAAGCCTAATTGTTGACAAAAACACACTAATTTGGCTTTTGTCTCGTGTTTACATGTTATGAAATTTCATTTTTTTTTCAAATGTGTATCTAAATAATATATCATAAGGGGCATGAAATAATATATATCAACAGTGGCATAATTAAAACCCCTTATAAAATTAAACTAAGTTTGAAAATTTCATGGTGCCCCTCCCATTAACTAAGTACATCCGCCCTTGAAAACAGCCATGTGAAACTAATAAAAATAACATGAGATGAAAGCTTGGATACTAGGCGTTGGTGAACCATTGCGAGAGCAAACATTGGCAGCCTTTGTTTGGGAGGCTTGTGAGGAGAGTGTCCTTGACGGATCGATCAATTTGTTTGAAAAGACTTTTCACATGGGTGGAAGTGACTGAATGAAACCGGAAGTTACGTTCTTTTCATAAGAGGTAGATCGTGACATGAGCATCAATACATTTTAGAGATGTAGAGATAACGTGAGAGGAAGACATCATCCAAGAGACCAGAGATTCCAAATTTACAAAAGAGACGGTTGCAGAGCAAAATCGATGAAGGACAAGTTTCCAACCTGCTTGGAGAAGCTACAACTGATGAAAAGGTGATCTTGAGTTTCAGGCATAAAGTTGCAGAGGCAACAAATGTCTGGAACAGCTATTCCCCAATAGATCATTCGAGACTTGGTGGGCAGACGATCCAGATTCGCGGTCTAGAAGTGAAAAGCATAACGAGGAACCGAGTGTCTAAACCAAACAGTTTTGAACTATGTAACCACTTGACATGTCGGTCTTAACAATTCCCAAGTGTTCTTTTGAAAATCAAGTTGGTGATAAAAAGGAACAAGGGGGTGGTGAACCAAAAGATAACAACAATAGTAAATAAAGATTGTAATTCGTCTGACCAACATCTAATGTTAGGAAATACGTCTTTATCGTTTTGTCAATGATGATCACAAGCAGACAAGACTTAAGTTATACAATATTTTTGATATACGAAGATAGAGACTATGTTATCCCAAACTATTCATCCAAAGTGACAAAAAAAAAAAGAAGAGACCGTGATTTCCTTTCTTTTTTACCAAATATCTAGGGGGAAAAGAAATTGACAAAACGTGAATTACTGAATGTTTAAATTGTATTGAATAGACCATAAGGTCAAGTATATATACATCGCTAAACCTAATTGGAAAAGGAAATATATGATATTGTCAAATCTATTCTATTGCAATCTTTACAATATCTATTCTAGAGAAAAGGAAATATATATACATATATTTCAATAGCCCCCCCTCAAGTTGGAGCATGTAAGTTTCGAATGCCCAACTTGAAAATAAACGTATCAAACTCTTTACGTCCTAGTGCTTTGGTAAGAATGTCTGCTAGCTGATCCTTCGTAGATACATGTGATGTTTTGATAACACCGTTGACAATCTCATCCCGAACGTAATGACAATCCACCTCAACATGTTTAGTCCTTTCGTGAAAAACGGGGTTGGAACTAATGTGTATAGCTGGTTTGCTATCACACATAACCGTCATCGGGGCAACATGATCTACACCCATCGCAAGTAATAAGGCTTTTAACCATTTTAACTCTCTTGTAATAGCATTCATGGCACGATATTCGGCCTCCGCGGAAGAAGTAGCAACCGTTTCCTGTTTCTTTGTCTGCCAAGAGATAGGGGAAGAACCGAGCTGCACTATCCAACCAGTCAAAGATCGCCGAGTCAGAGGACAGGCCGCCCAATCTGAATCACACCAACCGGTTAAATGAAATGGAGAATCGCCCCGTAAGAAGATCCCTTGGCCAATTGTTCCCTTGAGATACCGAATCGTCTTCATCGCTGCAAGCCAATGTTCCTCTCGTGGAGTATGCATGAATTGAGATAAGATATGAATGGCATACGTGAGATCAGGTCTTGTAGCTGCAAGATAAATAAGACGACCAACAACTCGTCGATAACGCTCCGGATCAGCAAGAAACGCACCGTTAGCAAGGCCAAGGCGATGATTCTGATCAATCGGAGAAGCAACAGGTTTACACCCGAGAAGTCCAACTTCAGAGACAATATCAGCGGCGTATTTTCGTTGGCACAAATAAATCCCTGTAGCATTTCGTGCAACCTCGAGACCCAGAAAATATTTAAGAAACCCAAGGTCTTTCATATGAAAACAAAGTGATAAGTATTCTTTAAACTTCTGGATATCGGGAGGAGAGTTGCCCGAGATAATTAAATCGTCAACATAAACCAGGATTCGCAAGGACACCCCATTCTTTGAGTAGACGAAGAGTGAGTAGTCGGACTTTGTTTGAGAAAACCCGTATTTTAGAAGAGCATTACTCAGTTTGGCAAACCAGCACCTAGGTGCTTGTTTAAGCCCATAGAGAGATTTGCGGAGACGACACACGCGTGTTTCACTACAAGAAAACCTGGATATTGCGACTACGACTTACGACTACGATTGTAGTCGTAAAGAAATAGCGACTACATAACGACTATATTGCGACTGCAAGATATATTACGACTTAGTTACGACTACACAATAGTTGCTCCGCTTTTAGTCGTACCTTAGTCGTAAAATTGCGACAAAATAGCGACATTATACGGCGAGTAGTAAATATAGTCGTAATGTAGTCGTTAAAAACCGGTATAGGCCACGTGCTTCTCGTTTTGATGTCGGTGGACCTAACTAAGTTAAAGTTTTTACAGCAGTCGGAAATTAGTCGTAAAAAAATAATGTAGTCGTAAAAAAGTCGCAAAAATAGTCGCAAAAATCTCTATAAATATATTCGAACGACATTAGTTTCTTTCATTCACATTCCATTGGTGGTGAGAAACACGAAATTGAGGAGAAAAAAAAAGTTTGTTACTAAAAAAATGTCGGGAAATTACAATTATAGTAATTTTCGGGAGTGGATGTATAAAAGGTTCGATGAAGCGACGGGAAATTTCTCGGTAGAGTTCATAGCGGGGGTGGATCAATTCATGACATTTGTAAATGGCCAGCCCCTAACGCAGAGCAATCGCGGTAAGTTTTACTGCCCTTGTAGTGATTGCGAGAACAATAATTTCTTGTCGGGTACAAGAATTTGGAAACATCTTTATAGTAAAGGATTTATGCCAGATTATTATGTTTGGTATAAGCATGGAGAAGAACTCGATATGGATTTAGGAACGAGTTCTGTAGATCCGACGTGGGTAAGTGGTAGTGAAGAAGTGGGTAATGTAGAAGGAGGTAGATATGTTGATATGGTGAATGATGCATTTCGTGAGAACGTGAGTTTTGATTACTCTCATGAGGATGGTAGTTATCACAGTGTAGAAGAACCGGTACGCAATCATTCCAAAAAGTTATATGAGTTGTTAGAAGGAGCCAAAAATCCATTATACGATGGTTGTCGTGAAGGTCACTCGCAGTTATCCTTTGCTGCTGAGCTCATGCAACATAAGGCAGATCATAATATGAGTGAGAGGTTAGTGGATTCGATGTGCGGAATGTTTAATAACTACTTACCAGAAGGAAACCAGGCAACGAGTTCAAATTACGAGACGGAAAAATTGATGAACAATTTAGGCCTCCCATGTCATGCAATTGATGTTTGCGTTAACAATTGTATGATCTTCTGGAAAGAAGACGAAAGGTTAGATAAGTGTCGGTTTTGTAATTCAGAAAGATGGATGCCAAACGAGCAACACCGTAGGACCAAGGTACCATATAGTCGTATGTGGTATATGCCTATTGCTGATAGATTAAAGAGAATGTATCAGAGCGAGAAGACTGCAGCGGCAATGAGATGGCATGCCGAGCACCAGCCGAATGAAGGAGAAATGAGTCATCCGTCTGATGCGACGGAGTGGAAAATTTTTCAATATCTACATCCCCGGTTTGCCGAAGAACCCCGTAACGTTTATCTTGGGTTATGTACAGATGGGTTCAATCCATTTGGCATGTCAAAAAATCATTCACTGTGGCCCGTGATCTTGACTCCATATAATTTACCCCCTGGTATGTGCATGAATACGGAGTACTTGTTTCTTACCATTATGAATTCTGGGCCAAATCATCCTCGAGGTAGTCTCGATATATTCCTCCGGCCTCTTATTGAGGAGTTAAAAGAATTGTGGTTCACTGGAGTTGATGCGTACGATGTGTCATTGAACCAAAATTTTAATCTAAAAGCAGTGTTGTTGTGGACGATAAGCGACTTTCCGGCGTATAGCATGTTATCAGGATGGAGCACCCATGGGAAATTGGCTTGTCCAATTTGCATGGAAGATACAAAGTCTTTTTATCTCCCGCATGAAAGAAAGACGTGTTGGTTCGATTGTCACCGAAGATTTCTTCCTCTTGATCATCCACTAAGGAAGAATAAAAAAGACTTTTTGAAGGGAAAAGACGCTAAGCAAGAGTATCCACCTGAGATTTTGACAGGTGAGCAAGTTTATAAATACCGGTTGCGTCGGGTAAAGCCACCGAAAACAAAAGATGTTGGTGGAAACGGTCACGAAAAGAAGAAGCCTGGATTTGGGAAGACACATAACTGGCACAAAGAAAGCATATTCTGGGAGCTGCCGTATTGGAGGGACCTCAATCTTCGTCATAATCTCGATCTGATGCATATAGAGAAGAATTTTTTTGACAACATCATGAATACTCTTATGCGTGTGAAGGGTAAATCAAAAGACACCATCCCGTCAAGATTGGATATAGCACAATTCTGTTCTCGGCCACACTTACATACTGATGATGAGGGTAGAGCTCCTTTCCCCGCCTACTCATTGTCAGACGAAGCTAGAAGAAGCTTATTAGAATGTGTGAAACATTCGGTCAAATTCCCAGATGGTTATGCTGCAGACTTAGCTAGTTGTGCTGATATGGTGAATGAAAAATTTTCTGGGATGAAGAGTCATGACTGTCATGTTTTTATGGAGCGGTTACTTCCATTTATCCTCGGAGAACTAGTAGACATGAACATCCACCGCGCGTTATCATGTACTAATTATTTATAATTTTGTTTACATGCCACACGTTAATATGATTCTATTAATTTATACTAACCAACTGTAGTTTCAATATAAAAATTGTAGGGATCGCAGTGTTTTTCCGTGACTTATGTTCCAGAACTTTGCAGAAAAGTCGCGTCCAAATTCTAAAACATAACATAGTTTTAATCATTTGCAATCTGGAAAAGATCTTCCCACCATCATTTTTTGACGTGATGGAACACCTGCCTATACATCTCCCTTACGAAGCTGAAGTAGGAGGCCCTGTGCAATACAGGTGGATGTACCCTTTTGAAAGGTTTTTCAAAAAGTTGAAAGGGAAAGCAAAAAATAAAAGATATGCACCAGGATCGATTGTTCAATCATATTTAAAAGAGGAGGTAGCTTATTTCACAGCGCATTATTTTCCCTCGGATATACAAACAAATTCAAGGTAAACACTACAATTAATATTAGACATTCACTTTGCCATTGCTAAACATGCTAGATATTCTAAATTTGTTCTCAATAATTACGCCAGATTAACAAGATTCGATGAAGGTGAAGTTCCCGAATACCATTTTCCTGGAGTACCTGATATATTTACACACGTGGGCCGTCCAAGTGGGGAAATGAATGAAATCTGGCTTTCAGGGAAAGACATTGAAATCGCACATGCATATGTCTTGCGAAATTGTGAATATTTTCAGACACTTGAGAGGTATATTTCGGCTAATCATTCCTTAATCTTTCGGCTAATCATTCATTAAGAGGTATATATATATATATATATGTGTGTGTTGGTTTTACACAGTTTCTTTGAAGATTATATTTCTACAAAATATCCAGAACTCTCCGAAAAAGAACTCGCGTTCAAAAGAGCTCAGGAATATCATTTATGGGTGAAAGATTATGTATGTCTAAATAATATTTTTCACTATGTATATAATATATATGTTATGATCTATAGCTATATATATTTGATATTGACTATCATTTTGCAGGTTACTTACTGGAACGCCATAAAACCTTTTCCTATGTGGGTTCAAGAGATAGTTCATGGTCCTTTGGATAAGGCCAAAACCTGGCCCATCTATTTTACAAGAGGCTATTTGTTTCATACGAAAAAGCACAGCGAGGGCCGAAAGACATGTAACTATGGCGTGTGTGCTAAAGGAGAGAATTATAGTGATGCATCTGATGAAGCTGATTTTCACGGGATCTTAACTGATATCATACAACTCGAGTATGAATGGGTGGTTAATTTGAGAATCACACTGTTTAAGTGTACGTGGTACGATCCCGTTATCGGTAGAGGCACTCGAAGGAGCAACGCTGGCATTGTAGATGTTCGCTCATCGGGAAGATACAATAAATACGAACCATTTATTCTAGGTATGTACATTCACTTATCTATAAGAAGAGAATCATTTGTGGCTAAATGTTTGTCATACACAGCCTCTCAAGCGAATCAAGTTTGTTATATCCGATACCCGTACAAGAAGAGAAAGAATCATCCGTGGCTAAATGTTGTCAAAGTCAACCCGAGGGGAAATATATCAGGTGAATATAGCAACACAGAACCGATTCTATTGCAACAAGAAAATGATGACCCCGTAATGATAACTACAATTGAAGATCTTGAGGTCGACAATTTGGTACAAAGTGTTAACCCAATAAATCTCGATTGGGATGTCGGAGATGCAGAACGAGAAGATGAATTCGAAGCTCATTTATTGGATTATGATGATGATGTAGCGGAAGAAGAAGCTTGCTAATTTCCTTATATAAGTTTGTAACAAAATGCTACTAAATATATCAAAATCGTCATGATCTTATATAATAATTTTTTTTTTGTTTATTATGTTCTTCTTATATAAGTTTTTTTTAATTATGTTTTTTTCCTATATAAGTTTTTTATATACTAATATTTGTTATATAAGTTTTTTTATATATAAGTTTTTTTTGTCTAATTTTGTCTAATTTTTGTCTAATTTTGTCTAAAACCCACGAATCCCCAAATTTTGTCCCCATAAACACAAATCCCGTCTAAAAACCCTAATTGCTCTATCAATCCTCAATCGATTGCGATTTCTCCCCAAACCCTAATCCCCAACAAAACTCGTTCAATCCTCAATCGATTCAGTATCCCTCGCAATCGATCTCTCCCCGAAAACCTGGCAATCGATTTCTCCCCAAAAACCTCGCAATCGATCTCTCCGAAATTTCTCTGATGCCTGTAGGAGGAAGAGGGGGGGGCCAAGGTTCGAGCTCCGATACAACAGAGAAGACACAACCAGAAGTCGCCACTATCATCCCGATACAACTTCACCCCAGCCCCGCCGCAACTTCAAAGGAAGAAGAGCAAAGTATCTTCGGAGCAGAACTTCTCTCCGCCGCAACCCTCTCCATCGACGAAGCATTTCAAAGACTACCCTCCGCCGACCCAGTTGTTCCAGACGACGTTACCGCGGGAATCCCACAGCTCTCAAAGTCAACCGCTGATGACTCCGCTTCAAAGCTCCCAACCTCAACCGGAGACTCCTCGACGAAAGAGCAACTCGAATCCTGAAGATGCGGTGTCTCCACGACGAGGGTCCCCTACTCCTCCGCTGCAGAACTCTTCTGGTCACAGCAATCACTTCTCCAACAGAGTGGACAATGTCGAAGCATATAGAGATGACTCCGACGATGAGGTGATCGATGACACTGCCCAGTTTGACCCGGATCTCGAAGACAGCAGACTCGAAGCCCTTAATGCTCTGCTAAGCGTCCCAAACCGGCACAAGATTAGGGGTATTACGACGCTTTCACCCATAGAACCTCAGCCTGCCAAAACTACATGGTGAGTTTCTCTTGTTCATTAGGTTTTTTGTTGCGGAAGTGGACTAATTTGCGTGAGTTATTATGTTTATTGCGTGATGTTCATTGCTTAAACGTATTTCACTTTGATATACATGACAAGTGTGATTAGGTTAGTGTTTTCTTGTTAGGTTAGTATATGTGATGATTCTCTTGTTAGGTTAGTAATGTTTGCTTATCTGTGATGATGATTAGATTGTGTAACTTGTGTTTTTTGATCACTAACTTTATTGATTTTCATTTCTATGTCTAGGTTTGGTCGTGACTCCTCAAAGCTCACAAGGAAGATCACAAGGATCTTCACAAGCAAGTTCAATGGACCATATTACACATGGTTTTGTGTGCCTCGCAATAGACAGGAAAGATATTTCCTTGAATTCGCGGTAAGTAGGATTCTATCTCGTATCTTGCATTATTTTCTTTATATAATGTACTTTACTAACACATGTTGCTTATTCTTCTGTTGTAGAAAACACATCATTGGGATCTCGTTTTCTCAGGGCTAGTTCAACAACATTTTGAAAGCATTTGTCAAACCAGAATGAAGGATATGGTCAGCACCTGTAGGAGAACACGAGTGAGACCAAAGTGGATCAATTCAACTCTGTGGACAGTAATGTGCACATACTGGGACACATCAGAAGCTCAGAAGAGGAGTCAGACCGCATCGCAAGCTCGAAAATCTGACCGGAAAGGCCTGGGTGAGCACAAGCACTTCACAGGCCAAAAGTCATATGCTCAAGTCCAACAGGAAATGGTAAGTTAACTTTCAATATCTAATGCTTCTGTTTGTGAGGTTATTCTTCAAGTTTCAGGTTTATTTCATAATTTTCTTAATGTTTCAGGAAGTGGAAGTAGGGAGGCCAGTTAGTGTTGGTGAGGTTTTTATCAGAATTCACACAAGACCGGATGGTACGTTAGTTGATCGGAAGGCAGCAAAGGTTGCGAAAACCTATGAGCAGAATGTGAAAGCTAAGCTCTCTGAGTTTCAGTCTGAAGATGGTAATCGAGAGCTTACCACAGAGGAGGACAACGAGATCTTTCTTCAGGTGAAACATTTCATGCTCTGTTTTCTTTACTTGTGATATATTTCCCATATATGTTAACCTTCAGTTTTTTTTTTTACTTTTGCAGTCAACAGAAAAAGATTCAAGAGGAACACCATATGGAGTAGGAAGTCTCGCCAATGCTCTTGTGACTGGAAAGCAGAACCACGCTGCAAGTTCTTCTTCCTTTCAATCGTTTCAAGATCAACTTGTGGCAACTCAGAAACTGCCAGAAGAACAAGCCGCCAAGAACGCTCGACTAGAGGCTGATCAACAAACCAAGTTTAAGCAGTTTTCGATGATGGAAAAGTTCCTCAAACTCAATCCAAGGTATGTTGACTTCTTGTCTAATGAAGCTGCTGCTACACATACTGATCAAGCAACAACAGAGGTGTTTGGTACCTCTGATCCTTAGGTTGTTTTCTATTTGGTACCCTTAGATTTTTTGCAACATGAACTTGTTAAATGTTGGTTTTTGTCAAAACTCCTTAGTATAGGAGTTTTCTTTTGTAAATGTACTACTTCAACATTTTGTATTGTAAATGTTTAAGCTTAATAAGTACTTCTAATTTGTTTTTCGTTTACAAACAAATTCATTTACACAAACAGGATTTCAAATCAAAGGAATTAGCATTGAAACAATTACACATTCTGATTTCATATTTACAAACGTAGTCGCAAATTGGTAGTAAAAAGTTCAAAAAACAGTCGGTATGTAGTCGCAAAATGGTCGTGAACATTTTAACATTTCGTATACTGTACCACATTTTCGTCGTTATTTAGTCGTTAAATAGTTAATTATATTGTCGGTAAATAGTCGTAACATTTACCGACTAAATTACGTCTGTGTATTTTACTACTATATTACGACTAACTTACGTCTAAATAATTTACGACTATATTACGACGAATTTACGACTACACTAATCAGTCGTAAATGAGTCGTAAAATTACGACTATTTAACGACTATATGTTTTTACGACGAGAAATTTCCTACAATTACATTTAGTCGCAAAATGGTCGTAAAATGGAGTTTACGACTACTTTGCGACTGTTATTGTAGTCGCAATAACCAGGTTTTCTTGTAGTGTTTCAGATCGAGACGAGAACCCTTGTGGCAATTTCATGTAAACCTCTTCATGGAGATCTCCGTGAAGAAATGCATTATGCACGTCCATCTGATGCACTTCATGATTCATTTTAACCGCAAAGTCTAAAAAAATCCTAACGGTAGTCATTTTTGCGACAGGAGAAAAAGTGTCAGTATAGTCCAAACCCTCCGTTTGATGATTACCAAGAACTACCAAACGTGCTTTGTGTCTTTCAATAGTCCCATATGAGCGATACTTTATAGTAAAAACCCATTTACTACCGAGAGCTTTCTTGCCCGAAGGTAATTGTTCGAGATCCCAAGTGTGATTACGATCGCATGCGCCAAGTTCTTTTTCCACAGCCTCACGCCAAACCGTATCTTCCATGGCTTCTTGAAAAGAGCGAGGTTCCACATTTGCTGTTAGAGCAACAAGAAAGCGGCGATGGTTTGCTGAGATTTTGCAGAAGTTAAAAAATCTGATAAAGGATAAGCAGTACCTGAGGAAGACTGTGGAGAAGGTGACGTTGAGGATAGAGAGAGAGGAGGAGATAGCTGAACTGTGCCGACAACAAAACCATGAAGACGAGAAGATTGTTTCTTCTCTCTGTGACCCCGACCAAGTATTTCAGGAGAGGCTGTCATTCTGGATGTCGGAACCTGCTCTGTTTCCGTTGCAGAGTCAGGAAGCTGAGAATCGGTAAGATTCGAGAAGACCTCGTCAATTTCAGAGTCAAACTCATCAGATAATGCAGGTATCATCGGAGGAGAAAGCGGAAGCTGTTCACAAAACGGAGTAAGAGTTTCTCGACTAAACGGAAATATATTCTCCCGAAAAACGACATCGCGAGAAGAAAATATCATTTTCCTCTCAAGATCGTATAGTCTCCAGCCCTTTTTGCCATATAGATAGCCCAAAAACACACAACGTCTACTCCGTTGAACAAATTTGTCCCCTTTATGATCGAGATTGTGTGCAAAAGCCAAGCATCCAAAAATTCGTAAGTGTTTATAGGAAGGGGCGTAACCATACAACTTCTCGAATGGAGTTTTGTTGTCAAGAAGAACAGATGGAGTGTGATTAATGAGATGGCCCGCAGTGAGTATACATTCGCCCCAATACTCAATAGGAAGATGGGCTTGAAAACGGAGTGCGCGAGCCACATTAAGAATGTGTCGATGCTTGCGTTCAGCTCGACCATTCTGTTGAGGTGTATGAACACAAGAGGTCTCATGAAGAATCCCGTGTTCTTTGAAGAATTGTGTAAGACAAAGAAATTCAGTCCCGTTATCACTCCGTATAGCTTTTACCTTCGTAGAGAATTGACGCTCAATCATAGCGATAAATTCTCGAATCTGTTGTGCCACTTTCGTCTTATCACTCAGAAGATACAACCAGACGGCACGCGAGTGATCATCAACTAGTGTTAGAAAATAGCGTGAGCCACAAAAAGCTGTGGTACGATAAGGCCCCCATAGGTCGCAATGAATTAAATCAAAAACTGCTTTTGCATTATTTGAAGAATCAGGAAAACATTGCCGAGTTTGTTTAGCTCGTAAACACACATCACAATTCTGAAATAAAGAATCAGTATGACTAGAACTACTCCTAATGCCAGGAACCAGGCCAGTTACACGCGGAGACGGATGTCCTAAACGTTGGTGCCATAAAGATAAATCTCCACTAGCACCTGTAAGCAACGATGTTATTGTCTCAATGCTGCGAAACCGGTATAGTCCCTCTCTCTCTCGTTCACCCGCTCCAATCAGCATCCTCGAAGTGCGGTCCTGTAAAATCAGAAGTTTATCGGTTAGTTGACCGACTAAGTGATTATCGGTAACTAGTTGACCAAAAGAAATCAAATTGGTGTGAAAGCCATTAATGAGATAAACGTTCTTGAGGGACAAATGAGGAGTAAGTCGAATTGTGCCCTGTTTCGTGGAAAACACATTCGCCCCAGCAGGTAAAAGAACCGAGATAGTTGTAATATCCCGTATATCTTTCAAGAGATCAACGCGACCGGTCATGTGGTGTGTGGCGCCAGTATCTAAAATCCAAAAATCAGTATCAATCTTACCACTTATCCGTTCTTTCTGTTGACCCCCAGTAATCACTCGTTGAATTATTTGCCATTGATTGTCCGTAAGACCGCTCAAACCTTGACGATCACTGTCCGAAATAGCCACATTCGAGCTTACCGTAGCTGAGTTTGCGTTGACGATCTGGGTAGAATTAGCGCGTGGTGTAGTACCACGACCGCGACCCATCGGAGTAGATTTGTTTCGTGATTTGTCACCATACCAATCTGGGTAACCAACCACCTGGAAACAAGAAGATGCTTCATGTCCTTTACGACCGAAAACTGTACAAAGGCGAGACGGATCCCGATTGCCTGGTCCAGTGCGTGAACTAGTATTGTCAATTCCGTTCTGTCGAGAAACATCTCGAGTGTAGACTATTGCAGAATTTTGAGGATGACGATATGAAGAAGCTTGAGAAGCAAAGCTCATGATAGCTGCTTCATTGGACACCGTAGACCGGATAGTTTCATTCTGAACTACAGTTTGATAAACACTATCAAGGTCGGGTAAAGGAGTGATTGCACAGAGCTGGGAACGAATACCACCATGGATGGAGTCATCAAGTCCGGAGAGAAAATCGTGAACACGAAGAGTGTTAGCCTCTTTTTCGTGAGCTGTATTGAGGTCGCATTCGCACTTCCCACAGCTGCAGCGTTTAAAGTTCAGACACTCTGCAATTGCATCCCAGATTTTGGTCAATCTACCAAAATAATCATCAACAAATGATCCATTCTGCTTACACGTAGCAAGTGAATTGCGAAGTTGTTGAAGACGAGCACCACTTTTGATAGAGAACCGTTTCTTTATTATATCCCATAAGTCTTTAGCGATTTCTAGAGTAGAAAGAGACGATCGAATTTTGGGTTCGATAGTCTGTTTGATCCAGCCGACAAGGAGGTGATTATTCGCAGTCCAATCTTCGAGATCAGTGGAGCCAGCAGCTGGTTTCGGTAAACCTAATTGGAAAAGGAAATATATGATATTGTCAAATCTATTCTATTGCAATCTTTACAATATCTATTCTAGAGAAAAGGAAATATATATACATATATTCCAATATAAATGTTCACATTTCTATAAATTATATATTATTAGGATTTAACCCGCGCTAATTATAGTGTGAAATAATTTTCTTTTTTTTAATTATTTTAAAATTTAAAAAAATTGCTTTTATCTAAATTTTATAATATATAACTAATAATTATAGATAAAGTTGTCAATTTATAATAATTTGTATATTTAACCCGTTTTACAGCGAACTAAAATAATATCCGGACTAACCCGTAAAAAATTATAATCTTGTAAACATAACTCTAATATGCACCGTTAAATTATTCTAGTTTTTGTGGTTAGTCTACGAACTCTTTAAAAAAATAGTTTTCTTGTGTCTAACTTTTTATAAAATTACTAAAATATTTTTCAACTTTTCTTTTGATATATATTCAAATAAAATACAATAAATTATAGTGAATAATATAGCAAGATTTTGAATAGATTTTTGTTTCTTTGAATATATATGAATTGATTATTATTTTAAAAAATATAATATTAAAAATAATTAAAAAATTAAATAATACATAACTCTTTAATGCAAAATACATACTTACCATATTCTAATCAATGAGTTTAAAAGATTATTATATCATTTCCTATTTTAATTATTCTTTGTTATTTGTAATGGCATAAATTCATGTAATAATTTACAAATCAAAATTCATTTTTAAAAACGTATTCTTAAATAATATTATAGAGATATACTAATATTAGGATCCCTAAAGTGGGTCAACAAAGGTCAGTCTGTCCCTCCTTCAACCGCTTCTCCGCCTTCGCATCCTCCTCCTATCGCCCTCCCTAACCCACACAAAGAAAAAAATCATCTCCCACCAATCCCCTGCTCCTACTCCAAAAACTCCCTCACTCCAAAAAAAAAAAAACAACACAAACACTACCAACCCCTCATCCACCAACCATAATCTCATATAACCGTTTTGAACTCCTTCAGCAAGATGTTGATCCGAAGGAGAAAAGTATGGAAATTATTCCTTATTCTTCTTCGGCCTCCGAACAACAGATGAAGAAAAGGAAGTTATATGAGAAGTACTCTCCTGAAAAGGGCGGCGATCTTCCTCTTATCAAAGGGGAGCGTCACCAACTCTAACTATTATCTATGTCGGATACATTTTTTTGGAATGTGCGAGGAATCAACGATCTCACCAAGCATCAGCCTTTGTTAAATTGGATCAAATCTACACCAATTACTTTTGGAGCGCTTGTGGAAACGCATGTTGCGGCATCTAATAAGAACCACATTTTGTCGTTAATAAGCCCGAATTGGGGAGTACTCTCGAACTACCAGCACTCGGATCTTGGAAAAATTTGAATCATTTATAAAGCTCCTACAAAAGTAAAGCTTTTGTATGCTGATCTCCATTCAATCACAACGGAGGTCTCTCTTGAGGATGGGAAGTGTTTTATATATACAGCAGTCTATGCTTCGAACGATGAGGAAGAACGGAAAAAACCGTTGGATCTCTCTCAGGGATACTGAAACGTCTTTCAACCTCTCAAACAAACCTTGGTTAGTAAATGGGGATTTCAACGAGATACTGCATCCCAATGAAACTTCCAACTCTTCGGTAATCAGAACTAACCGGGCTATGAGAACCTTTGGTGAGTGTCTCTCGGAAGTTTGGACTGAGGCAGGAGATTACGTCTCCTCTCTTAAGGATTTCTGCTTCAAGCTAAAAAGTCTTAAGAGACCAATGAAAACACTAATGAAGGAGAAATATAGCGATATTCAGAAGAGAGTTGATGTGGCCTTCCAAACCCTTTCATCTTTGCAATTAGTCGCCTTGGATGTCCCCTCTCAATCGAATGTCCAAAACATGAAACTGGCCAGAGAATCCTGGTTATATTTGAGAATTGCTGAGGAAAGTTTATTCCACCAGAAATCAAGGATCAAGTGGATGGTAGAGGGTGATCAGAATACTACTTTCTATCACATGATCACTAAAGCTCGGAATGCTGCGAACTCCATCAAGTATCTTATCAAACCAGATGGAACAAGAACAAGATTTTTTTGGAAGGTACATAAAGTTCATTGGAAGGGGTTTTTCAGATTCTCTCTTCATTTGAGTAAATGTCAGGTTTGGGAATGAATATCTCCAAAACATCAATGTTACAATCTGGTATGGATGAGGATGAGTTACTGAGAATAAAGCAAAAATTCATATTGGAGCCTAGTAATCTCCCTATCAGATATCTGGGATTGCCTCTCCACTGCAAAAAACTTTCAATTGCGGATTGTGACCCTCTCCTTTGTCAAATCAGGAGGAAACTAAATAGCTGGACTAACCGTTTCTTGAGTCAAGCTGGTAGGCTTACCCTTATATCCTCTGTCATTTCAGGTATAGTGACAGCAGCTTTTATCCTTCCAAAGAGGATTCTTAAAAAGATAAATTCATTATCCAGTTCTTTTCATTGGAGTGGAAAGGCGGATAATGCAAATAGAACAAAAATTGCTTGGTCGGAAATCACTTTCCCAAAGGAGGAAGGAGGACTTGGATTGAGAAATTTGGAGAGTTGGAACGAGACATGTGCTATGAAGCTAATATGGATTCTGTTTTTTCAAACCGGTTCAATCTGGGTGGCCTGTATAAGAAGGAAATACTTGTCATCGTCATCTTTCTGGGCTTTAATTGAGAAGAACTTCTCTTTCTCTTGGATGTTTAGAAAGCTTCTCAAACTCCGCCAGAAAGCTAAGTTATTCTTTCGGATTCAGATTGGCAACGGTGACGACACTTTCTTCTGGTCCTCTCTACCATTTCTTAGGTACTGATGGTCCAAGTCGTTTGGGGATCCCATTATTCTCAACCGTTCGTGAACTCATATGTGGAAATGGCTGGGCTCTTCCCGCGGCAAGATCTGAAAAACAGGTTCTCCTCCACTCTTACATCTCATCCATTAGTCTTTCTTCCTCCTCGGACTCTCCGGTTTGGTCAATCAGAAACTGTCCCCAAAAGAGTTTCTCTTCAAAGTTGACTTAGAACAACTTAAGACAGTCCAGAGTTCCAGTGGTTTGGGCCCCTTTGGTTTGGCATAAAGCGGCGATCCCTCGACATGCCTTCTCCTCTTGGTTGTTTATGCGGAACCGCAACCCAACACTTGATAGAATTGCCAATTGTGGAACTGATGTTGACCTTAATTGTTTGCAATGTGGCATGACAAATGAATCTAGAGATCATATTTTCTTCGATTGCTCCTTCTCCAAAGAAATTTGGTCTCGCCTAACAGGTTCTCTTCAGTTTTTCTCTCCTCCCTATAAGTGGGTCGATGTAGTGACATGGCTTCCTTCGGCCTCGACAAATGCTATACTATCTCTTGCGCTTCTCCAAGCTTGGCAAGGGTGCATCTACGTCATTTGGAATGAGAGGAACAGAAGATATCATCAAGGAATTACTCTTCCGCCTCTGTTCATAGCAAAGTCACTCATCTCGTCTCTGAAAAACAAATGTCTTGCTATGCAACAATCTGGTTCTGATCATGGCGCCTCTCTCTTACAGCTCTGGTCTTCCTCGTAAGTTAAGAGTATCCCTCTGCTCTTAATTTTATCTCACTCTCCCCTCTTGAGGAGTTTATTATATTTGATCCCTCCTTGTTTTCCTTCTTTAATCATGTGCTGGGATCCCTTCTTTCTTTTTCTTACTTTGTGGTTCTATTGGCTGCTTGTAAACTCTCTTTTCATTTATATTCAAGAAAATCCTTTAACAAACCAAAAAAGAGATATATTATAAAACACAACACATGATATAAATCATACAAAATAATATAGATATTAAGAAAAATTCAGAGGATATATGGTTTTATAAGAAAAACCACATCTAATGGAATGAATAATACACCGAACATCTTTACTTTTTGTTAGTGTCTAATTGATTTTATATGATATTCACATTCGAATCTTGAAGACTTTTCAACTCTCGCAAATCATTGGCATCACTTTGTCGGCTATTTTGACTAGGGCGACCAGTTTGGTCTTGATCTTGTGGCTCAAGCCATTATCATTTCTGCTTCAAAATAGCCGTCCACACTCAAAAGAAAGCAATACATGAATGAGTTAAAATAAATTTTTGAGATTTATTTTCTTTCTAGTAAAGCTTTTGTTGTCATATTTGTAGTTGGTGACAGTGATAAATTTCAGCGATTAAATCGTGTTCGTTTTGCAATCGTTGACAATAATGACATAATCTAGTAACTAGTCACTAATTTGAAATTTTAATAAAAATTTAGTCATAAAACCATTTATTACAAAATAAACAAGATGTAGTCATATATCGCTAGTAATTGCAAAACAAACAACAAAATATGTCGATCATTAATGTCTGGTCGTTATCATGAACGCTAACGATTATGAAATGAACATAACCTTAGTCAACATAAATCTGCAGAGAAAGTTAACAATACATTCCGCATGCAGTCTTTGCAAAGACCGCATCTTCATATGTAGAGCATATAAGGAAATGATTGATATTGTAATTATATTTACCTTAATGTCTCTCTTGTAATCTCCATATAAATACTTTGTACCATTCTCTAATATATTCAGTTATCATACTTACATGGTATCAGAGCAAAGATCCCTAAAAACCTTTAAAAAAATTTTGGTCGTCACCTTCCGCTCTCTTTTTCTACACGATTTTATCTTCTTTTATCATGTCTTCCCCCACCTTACCGGCCACATCTTCTGACACTATAATGGTTTCTGATTCTCAAACCATTCTCAATGTCAATATGACTAATGTCACCAGGCTCAATGCTTCCAACTTCCTCATGTGGAGTCTTCAAGTCTATGCTTTGCTTGACGGCTATGGTCTTACAGGATATTTGGATGGATCCACAGCTGCTCCACCACCAACCTCCACCAACAATGGTGTTGTCTCACCGAACAGTGCCTACACTCTCTGGAAAAGACAAGATCAATTCCTCTATAGTGCTTTGCTTGGTGCAATCACAAACACTCTTCAGCCGCTCTTATCAAAAACCAAAACCACTGCTGAAATTTGGAGCACACTCACCTCCACATACGCTGTACCCAGCCGCGGACACTTTCTGCAATTAAGGCAACAACTCAAGCATTGGACCAAAGGTACTAAATCTATTAATGAGTACTTTCAAGGCTTCACCATTAGATTTGATCAATTCGCACTACTTGGAAAGCCGCTGGATCATGAGGATCAGATTGAGTATATTCTTGGAGGCTTATCGGACGACTATAAGTCTGTCATTGATCAGATTGAAGCATGTGATTCTCCACCATCACTCACAGAAATTCATGAGAAGCTTCTTAATCATGAAGCAAGACTGCAAATCGTGACGAATCCTTCCCCGTCTCTTCCGATCACAGCTCATGTTGCAAACTACAAGGGTCCTAATCGGAATCAGAACCAGCACAAGCCCACTCGTGGGAACAACAACTGGTCACATACTCAACATCAATTTGCTCCCAGACAGTCCCAATACACGCCACACCCGTACCTTGAAAAATGTCAGATTTGTGGTATCACCGGTCACAGTGCAAGACGTTGTTCTCAATTTCTACAAACCAGTGGTGGATTCAACTCGTCTCAGCAGAGCGTGCATGCACCGTGGCAGCCACGTGCACATCTCACTACTGCTCCATACAATGGGAGTAACTGGATCATGGATAGTGGGGTGACTCACCATCTTACATCTGATCTCAACAATCCTTCTCTCCACCAACCCTACAACAGTGGAGAAGAGGTGACAATTGCGGATGGAACAAGCCTCAACATCTCCCATACTGGTTCCTCTTTCCTCCCTACCCCTACTCGCACTCTTAATTTGCAAGATGTCCTATACGTACCTGATTTACAGCGCAATCTTATCTCGATGTATCGTATGTTCAATAATAATCAAGTTTCTGTGGAATTTTTCCCTGCCTCCTTTCAGGTGAAGGATCTCAGCACGGGGGCCCGATTGTTGCAAGGGAGTACCAAGAATGAGTTGTATGAGTGGCCATCAAACACACCTTCATCAAATTTTGCCTCACCTTCACCAAAAGCAGACATCATTTCCTGGCATAATCGACTTGGCCACCAATCGTTTTCAGTTTTAAAAACCATTGTTTCCCAGTTTTCTTTGCCTATTTCCGATTCATTGAATAAACATTTCCCTTGTTCAAATTGCCTCATAAACAAAACCCACAAACTACCTTTCTCTACAAATACGATTACCTCAAATTCTCCCCTTGAGCTTCTTTATAGCGATGTGTGGACATCCCCAATAACCTTTGTTGATAACTATAAATACTACTTAGTTATCACAGATCACTACACTCGCTATACGTGGCTATACCCACTTAAACAAAAATTTCAAACCCGTGAAACCTTCATTGCTTTCAAGGCTCTTGTTGAGAATCGTTTTCAACGGAAAATTGGTACCTTATATTCTGACAATGGCGTTGAGTATGTTGCTCTTCGTCACTTATTGTCTGAGCATGGGATTTCTCATCGCACGAGTCCGCCACACACAACGGAATCGCGGAACGCAAGCATCGACATGTTGTCGAAACTGGTCTCACTCTTCTGAGTCAATCATCAATGCCAACGACCTACTGGACTTATTCTTTCGTATCTGCGATTTATCTCATAAATCGACTTACAAGTCCAACTCTCAACAACGACATTCCATACACAAGATTGTTCAAGCAACAACCGAACTATCTAAAGCTCTACGTTTTTGGGTGTCTCTGCTTTACCTGGCTAAGATCCTATACCAATCACAAGCTTGAGAAGCGATCAACTTCGTGTGTATTTATCGGGTACTCACTCACGCAAAGCGCATATTTGTTCTTGGATAAACAATCGGGCAGAATCTATACATCCCAACATGTTCAATTCGTGGAGACATCCTTCCCATTTGCATCTCCATTGATTATGGTTGAGAAAATTCGTGAACCTTACCCAGAAACTCCAGCACCACCAGCCACCTCAATTTTCTTCCGGCCACTCGTCACAACTCTCACCAACGCGCCCCTGAGCTCGGATCCTCACCGTCGGCAAAAATCACCACCACCGGTACCGCCAGCACTACCACCAGTGACTCCGACGTCGCCTTTGCCATCTGCGGTGGCTCCTCCGACTCCCCCGTCGACTCATGTCACATCACCTCCATTGCTGCCTGCAATCAACGTAAACCCAGAAAATACTAATTTGGGCCCTCCACTTACCCTCTCCAGAAGCCCATCCACCAACAATCCCACCAAAAGATTAGGCCCACCAGCAACAGGCCCAATAACACAAACAACAACCCAAATTGTCCTACCTCAAACGACGACCAACATTCCATCCCCCTCTTCATTACACAACTCCGATAACCTTCACCTAAAGTCACCAGAAAATCCAACTCCTCTATTACCACCACCACCAAAAGTCACCAGAAATAATATGTAATAACTTACAAAATAAAGTTCATTTTCAAAAATATCTTTTTAAATAATATTATAGAGATGTAGATGATAAAATGTGAAAACTTTACTTAAGAAAAAATAACTAACAATTAGTTATCTTAATAATGTTTGAATATTTTTTTTGATAACTACAAGTTTCCTAAAATTCTATGATACAAAAAAACTCATAGATAGTCAGTCCTATAGGCTAATAATACGGTGATATATGAGATTATTAAACGATCGTAACTATTTTTAAACCCTAAAATGATCTCTAGTTTAGCGACGGCGATGGTGATTTGACAAGAAATGGGTTTTGACCCATCCAGAGGTGTTTCGGTATTATGGTTTTCATCATGGTTTCTTCTTGGTCGGATTTGGAATCGGGATAGCAGAGGTGTCAATTTCGGGGATCTACTCACGGGAATCTCCAGTGAGCAAATCCGAAAATCAATGAGTTTATCGTCGGGGTTCAAGGTATGAAAATCGGTATTAAGATGGGTCCTCACTGTCGGAAATCTGAAAATCAATGAGTGCATCCTTTGGGATATGGAAGGGATCTGTGCGGCAAATCATAAACTTCATTTGCGGAGATTAAGAGGGATCCTAAGATCGCAACGGAGAATGCGGATTGGGGCTTTGAGAAAGGGAAATATTGTGGATCTGAGAAAGGAAAATATTGTGGATCTGTTGCTCCAAAGATATGGCATCGCACACTACGGGAAACTCTCCAATAGGCTAGTGATTCAAAACTCGAATCAATTACGGATATGTAAGGTTGAGTTGGATATCATCACGAAGATATCAATAAAAGATTTATGGGATTAGATATGGATTGGTCTATCAATACGAAGAGAGATCAACAACCATATCAATTAAGGGATCAAGGTGAATCAACTAATTATTTGGCTGATACGGTATCCATTTGTAGAGTATAAAGAGGCAAGGCAGGACAAGCTTGCACAGACAATCTCACAATTTCTTTTACATAGCTTCTGTTAATCTTCTTTCGGCCATCACGAACCCGAGGATGACGCAGAGCAACCGGATGGTTAAGTCTGGTTCGGGGAACAAGGGACAATTTAACGTGAAGCAGATGAAGATAGTTGTCCCAAAATTCGACAACACAAGCCTCATTGCGGGTTACTCTCGGACTCTGATCGGCATATGTATGAATCCACAAATGCAAGACATGAAGACTATGTTATTCATGCTGCCACACATCTAAAATTTAGAGGAACGAGTGGCTGGTGCAGACTTGGGGCTTGGACGGTTTCAATTTGATTTCGGCAAGGAGGAGGACATAAAGGAGGTAATGAAAATGGAGCCCTTCCATTTTGATTACTGGATGTTATCTTTGGTTCAATGGGAACCGGTAGTGGATCGTAACTATCCATCAGCCATCACATTTTGGATTCGTGTGCTGGGTGTGCCTCTCTATTTCTGGGCAGACCCAACTTTCAGAAGCATTGGGGAGGCCCTTGGGACGGTTAAGACGGTGGATCTTGAGAAATGGAGAGTTCAAGTGACGGTAGATGGCTATCAACCGCTTGTCTTCTCAACTATTGTGGAATTTGATAGTGGAGAAGAGACAACGGTGTCATTGAGGTATGAAAGACTCTTCGGCTATTACCAGAATTGTCATAGCTTATGTCACGATCATTTCAAATGCCCAGCTAGAGGTGAAACGGAGATGAAAACAGATAGTGACATTCCAGACTTCAAGGATCTGGGGCAGGGTCCAAATGTAGCGAGTTTTAAAGCGGTGGTTGCTTCGGGTGAGGAACGATATAACGAGAGGACTCAGAATGGTCACGGTGCTAAGGAGTTCAAGGGAAGCTATAAAGGTAAAGACATCAGCCATGATGTCAAGGATAGCACGAAACAGAGTTGGGCAGGAAAGGATCATCAGATATATAAGGGTAGAACTGACATGAGATATGGGGAAGGAACATCAACATCAAGCTACAACAAATTCCCAGGGTATGTCCCTCCACATGAGCTCAAGAAAAGGTATGCGATCTCTAACAAGGGAGCAAACGACCTGAAGCTGAGTGATAAGGGTGAGGAGATTGCGGTTAATGAGAGGGACATGGATGCGGTTGGCACAAGGGGGAATCTGTCTACGGACGATGCCGCAAATACCAAGAAGGAAGGGTTCACGGCTCCTCCATCACCTTGGAAGGTGCGCAAGGAGCTAATTTTTGGTACTGAGGATATATTTCCAGAGAACAGTCAGAGTGTAAAAGCTGAGTCTGATGCAAGGGAAGAAAAGAAAACGAAAGCTGATGCGGTTATGGAAGACGGAGAAGTTGAGGCTGAGGGCAATGTACTGGATCAGGAGAGTGAGGAACGCGACTCGGCTGGGCTGGAGGGTAATATAATGGACCATGAGAATGAGGAAGGTGATATTGCATCCACTAAAGGACATGAGGATGAGCCACAAGGGAAACATGACCTGTTGTGCAACCAGATAACGGTGATAGCAGGTGACCCCGAAGGTAATGTTGACGACGGTAACGTTGATGAGGTGATGCAGGAATTAATCATACATGAAGAAACAGAAGCTGTTCAGGATAAGAACCAAGGAGTAAGGAAGAAAATCAATAAAATAGGCTCAATGGTTTATGGTGGTGGATCAAAGAAGAGGCTGGTCCAAGCGATGGTCTCTCCGTGGAAGAAGATGACGGCGAAGGCTTTGGTTCATATTGGTGATGAGGCGAAGGGGATAGGTTCGAAGGTCTTATTAAACCTGAAGATCGGTTCAACAAAACCAAATTAGTTAATTTATGAAAATTATGAGTTGGAATTGTCAGGGTCTGGGGAATAAGTATACAATAGGTTATCTAAGGGAGGTTTGGAAGAAACATAAACTAGAGTTTTTATTTCTTTCAGAAACCAAGCAAGAATTTTCTTTTATGCAAAAATTTCAATTTCATTTCGGTTATAACAAATTGTACACGGTTGAACCGCGTGGTGCGAGTGGTGGACTCGCTTTATATTATGATGATTCATTTGATGTTAATGTTTTATTCTCAAGTAATCGGATAATTGATATTGAGGCAAAAATACAAGGAAAAAAAGTTTTCTTATCGTTTATTTATGGGGACCCGGTACCGAAATTTTGAGACCAAGTTTGGGAACGGTTAACACGGACAAATTTATCACGATTGGAATTGTGGTTTATAATTAGTGACTTAAATGAAATAATGAAAAGCAAGGAGGCAATTTAAGGCATGCATCCTCTTACAACACTGTGGTTTTTTGGAATTTCAGTGTTTTGGTAATACCATGTTCTGGAGGGAAAGACGGAAGTCAAAAATTATTCGGTGTCGTCTGGACAGGGCCTTAGCAAACAAAGATTGGCATGACATTTTCTCACATTCATATGTCGAATATTTAGCAATGATTGGGTCGGACCATAGACCAATCGTTGCTACTATAGAGGATAAAATCCCGCGAAAACGGGGCCAACTTCGGTTCGATAAACGGTGGATTGGACAGGACGGCTTAATGGAAACAATTTCAAAGGGCTGGGAAATTAATCCAGGCGGAAATCGGTCATCAATTATAGAAAAAATAAAGAATTGTCGGCGAGAAATATCAAAATAGAGCGTTAGAGGAGGTCCAAAATGATGATAATAGCACACACGAGGAACTGATGGATATTACACAAAAACTAAAAGAGGCGTATTTAGATGAGAAATTATTTTGGCAACAGAAAAGTCGCACTTTATGGGCAACGGCGGGGGACAGAAACACAAAGTTCTATCATGCGCAAGTTAAGCAAAGACGGGCGATAAATCGGATTACTGGCCTACATAATGCATCAGGATCTTGGGTCACCTCAAATAAAGAGGTAGAACAAGTGGCGGTAAATTACTTAGAGGAATTATTCACCTCAACTTCTCCGACGGAATTTGAGAATGCGCTAAGCAAAATCCCGGCTCTAGTTTCAGAGCAGAATAATGATATGCTCACGACAATGGCCACGGAAGAGGAAGTTCGTAAGGCTCTATTTATGATGCACCCAGAAAAGGCTTCGGGCCCGGATGGAATGACGAGACTATTTTTCCAACGATCATGGCAAATTATAAAGGCAGATGTAGTAGGATTGGTTAAAGGTTTCTTGGAAACGGGGTTGTTTGATCAACGGCTGAATATGACAAATATTTGTCTTATCCCGAAGACAGGACGTCCCACTCGTATGAAGAAATTAAGGCCTATAAGTCTGTGTAATGTGGGCTATAAGATTATTTCAAAGGTTTTATGTCAGAGATTAAAGAGGTTGCTACCGGACCTAATTTCAGAGACTCAATCAGCCTTTGTATCAGGGAGATTGATCTCTGATAATATTCTGATTGCCCAGGAGATGTTTCACGGCCTAAGAACAAATAAATCTTGCAAAAGTAAATTTATGGTAATTAAGACAGATATGAGCAAAGCATATGACCGGGTAGAGTGGCCATTTATTGAACATCTCTTGAGGAAATTTGGTTTCGCGGAAAAATGGATATCATGGATGATGTGGTGCATCAAATCGGTACAATACAAGGTACTTATAAACGGCCAACCAAAAGGACAAATAACTCCACACAGGGGGTTACGGCAAGGTGACCCATTATCACCCTAATTATTCATACTTTGTACAGAGGTCTTGATAGCCAATATACGGAAAGCAGAGCGGGAGAAATCACTTACGGGGCTAAAAGTGGCGAGGGCAGGCCCAGAAATCTCACACTTACTCTTTGCGGATGATAGTCTGTTTTTCTGTAAGGCTACGGTACAAGAATGTCAAACTATCTTACATATACTTAAGCAATATGAGTCGGTCTCAGGTCAACAAATCAATTTTTCAAAATCATCATTAAATTTTGGATATACTGTACAAGAAGCGGTACAAGATAAGATTAAACAATTGTTAGGAATCCTAAATATGGGAGGTGTGGGTACTTATTTGGGCTTACCGGAAAGTCTCGGAGGACCAAAGAATCAGATTTTTAATTTTTTCGTCGAGAGACACAACGATAGAATTAATGGATGGACATCAAGGTTACTGACCAAATGGGGTAAAGAGGTTTTACTTAAATTGGTAGCATCAGCTATGCCCACTTTCGTTACGTCGTGTTTTCGTCTACCCAAGTTCATCACCGCAAAACTAACTAGTGCGGCAACACGGTTCTGGTGGAGCTCAGACGGACAACAGAAAGGAATGCATTGGATAGCATGGAGGAAGATGTGTCGGAGTAAATCAGATGGCGGAATTGGTTTTCGAACAATAGAGGATTTCAACACAGCACTGCTGGTAAAATAATTATGGCGGTTAATGGATAAACCGGAATCGTTATTTGCTCGGATTTTTAAGGGTCGTTACTTTCGAAACACAGACCCATTAGACCCCATAAGATCATACTCCCCGTCTTTTGGATGGAGGAGCATTATTTCGGTTAGACCTCTGGTTGCAAAAGGGCTCATTAAAAGAGTTGGATTAGGTGGTTCTATCTCAGTATGGAACGACCCATGGTTACCATCTTCTTCCCCGAGGTCAGCAACATGTAAGGGGTACAATTATTACCCAAACCTTAGGGTCAATCATTTGGTCGATCCAACGACACAAACTTGGAATATGGAGTTGATAAATGCAACCATCGACCCGGCCGATGTGGAAATTATTCGCAGTATACCTACCAGTAGCACTTATCGTCAAGATATCCCTGGCTGGCATTATACAAAATAGGCAAATACACGGTTAGGTCGGGATACCAGATAGGCAACAAATATCAGCCAACGGCGAGAATTACCTCTACGAGCCGGATGTGAAGAAATTACAAGCCCATACATGGAAATTAGTCTTCCCGCCAAAATTGCGACATTTCATTTGGCAGGCCATTTCGAGATGTCTCTCGGTTTCAGCGAATTTACGCGCTAGAAGAATTAATTGTGATACACAATGTGTACGGTGTGGAGCGGAAGGGGAAATGATTAATCATGTTCTTTTTGAATACCCACCGGCACTACAAACATGGACACTCTCTCATATCTCATCGGCCTCGGGAGTGTTCCCGATGACATCGGTTTTCTCTAATTTTGATTATCTATTCTGGAGACTTCCAAAGGAGGATAAGAACGCAATTTTCCTTGGATTGCGTGGAATATTTGGAAAGCAATGAATGATAAAGTATTCTCAAACGTGGACAGAAATCCACAAGAGATACTAAAGATAGCGGAAACGGAGGCCATAACCTGAAAAACGACACAAAATAGTGAACCATACATAATTTCTCAACTAATCGGTCCTAACATGGTACTGGCTCAACATGAGGAATATGATGGACCGAAATGCCATATTGATGGCTCGTGGAAGGAAACGGATAACTATTCTGGTTTAGGATGGCACTACTTTCAAGAGGGGGTCGAAGGTGCCATCATGGGATCACGGAACTTGCGAAGGAGTCTCTCCCCGTTACACGTAGAATTGGAAGCGCTCATTTGGGCGATGCATTGCATGATTGCAAACCAGAAGATGACGATAACCTTTGCAACAGACTGCTCAGAGTTGGTGAAGATGGTGTCTACACCCAATGAGTGGCCGGCTTTTACACTACATTTGGAGGAGTTCGCGAGGAGCAAGGAGGAACTCACCTTTTTCTCTATCACATATATCCCACGCGCAAACAACACAGTGGCAGACAAGTTAGCACGAGGTGCTCGAGTCTAGCCATTATATTTTATCTATGTAAACTCGATACCCCCGGTTTAGTTTACTGAATCGGTATAAGTATCTAGGCTGTTGACAAAAAAAAAAATGTTAGGAGTAAGTATGAGTAAATAATAGAATATTACTATATAAGTTTCATTTTTTTGTGAAGAAGGTAATTTTATTATATAACATGTAAGATAATTATAACTCACAACATCGTAACAAATGTTATTGTTAATTTAGATGGTGATAAGTATAAATATAATATATAAATTTGTTTATTGTTAGTTTTTTTTAAAAAAGAAAAAATAACAAAAAAGGAGTTGTGTTTTTTTTTTTTAAATGGAAACTAATAAAATAGAAAAAGATAAAATAAGAGAAAATTGAAACTACAAAATTAAAAAAATGTAAACTATAAAAGTTATATAAATTCATGATGTATTAAAAATTAGACGAATAATAGTTTGTTACCATGTGTTTGATAATTTTTATAAACAATACAACGACAAAAATTCAGAGGTATATATGAATTTTAAGAATGAATTATTACATTATAACATAATTTTTCTAACATGTTAGAACAATTAAGTTTCTAAAGATAATACGTTTTTGGAACCCTCTCATTCATTTAGAGATAATGTTTATAGTTTATGGATAGTATGAATCAATTTCGATTTTTTTTAATTAGAAATTACAAAACATAATTTTTTGATAATAAACTGTAAACTTAATTTATAATCTAATTATAAGGATCATATTTACACGGATTATTAATTTTAGTAATTTTTTTTTTGCATATTATGTGGAGCCTAGTCTAGTTTTTATATAAAGAGATTTCCACTTGTTTATAATTATTTCATTTTTACTGTTAGTTTAATTCATTTTTCTCAAAACTATTTTACTCGAGATAATTAGGAATTTAGGATGCGTCTGGAAAATTATTGATTCTTGAATGTAAAGTGAAGAGTGGTCATCTGTTTGGCATGATGGGTACTTACTGTAATTGTCAAATAATTAGTATTTTAAGTTTTAACTATTGATTAAATACTACTCTATATAGAGATTGTCTGGTTCGAAGAAACAAATGTATTAGCCACAAGTGGGTTTGAATATATAATAGCAAGTTGTGTAAACCCATCTCTCCCTAGATTCACTTTCTGCAAATCCAATCCATTTGTACTTTATTTTTTGCAGTTTCTTTAGTTTATTAGGCTCGAGGAATGTGCAGTTTATGTTTAATCTTCGCTAGTCCAGGGGGCATGTATCTAACATTCTCTAATATATATCGATTTTAACTGGTAACTAATAAAGTCACAAAATCTTTTCATAAAATTAAGTTTTTTTTTAAGTTCACAAAGTGGCAGACGAAAAAATATTCAAACAAAAAATCATAAATCGCGAGTAAAATGTAAATCCGCATTTAAGAACTCATACATTCGAGATTTTTTGTTTTTTCTACTTTTCTACTATTTTATTGCCGAGTTTGTGAGAAATTAAGTTAACCTAAAAAAAAATAGTAGAATTGATTAGGCTAACCTAAAAAAAAAAGAGAAATAATTTAGAAAACGTAGTTACTTATCCGATCAATCAACCGTTATTTTTGTGAAATAATCGTACTAGAGATACACTATTCCAAACAATATATATTCTTAAAAATAAAAAGAAGTCAAAGGTATACTTGAAATTAAGTAAGAACTACACAACCCTACGTAACGAATATATATCTGCTAGTCTCTATGATACCAATTTTTATTTCATAACTATTTTGTGTTCCTCATACCAAAGAGTTCAAAAGGTTAAAGGGTTGAGCCACTAACTAAATTCTTTTGGTATAAATTACCAAAAAAAACAAAATTCCTTACAAAATAAGAGAAGAGAAACTAAAAATATATCTTAGCAAGCAGCATGTCACGTGCTTATATAACTTTATGATTGATGTGTTCTTTGTTAATTTTCAACCCAAAAAAGAATCGTAAAGAGAAGAGGGGAAGTTGACTAGAAAACTAATAAAAGAATAAGAGGAAAAATGCAAAATACATTATTCGCAAAAGCAAAAAAAAAAAATGAAAATATCATAGCTTTATTTTAATAAACATAGAACAGAATGTTAAAAAAAAAAACAACATAGAAATTAGGCATATTCATTTCGGAAATCAGGTTGGAAAATCGCAGAAAAAGAACATATACATATAATTTTGGATATTAAAAAACATTATCCAAAATGTTTCCGATAAAGAAACGGGACAACAAATATGGGTAACAGGATGGGTTCGGGAAATTCGAATAGCTAAAATCAGTTTCTAAACTCTCAATAATTTGGGTAAGTCCCAACTTCAGAACGGATATTTTGAAAAATTTCAAGAAATTTGAGATAATTTTTAGGTATTTTTATTATTTTTAAAAGTTTTAATTTTAAAACGAGTAATTCGGGTACCCTATCTTATACCCGTTCCTTTCTTTTATCCATTTAAACTAAATAAATAGTCTCGAACGGGAAATTATTTGAAAGAAATTGGGAATGAAACAAAAAATTCGGGACAGATAAAATCCGTCCCGAAATGACCTAATAGAAACGTAATTATGTGATGGGTGACCAGATTATAAAAGAGCTATCTTAAGTTTAACTATGTGTAAAGTAAAGATTATTGGCCAGTTGGCCTGTAAAAAAAAAACTAAAGACAATAATTAGCACTTTTGGTAATTCTTCTATCCACCGTATTTTTTTTTAACAAACCGTTTGATTTAAGTGTGAGACTGTCCTTACCCTACCGAAATACTAAGATTCATGCAATTTCGTGGGGTCCAAATGAGAAAAGGAACAAAAAGGCAAAAGATTTACAAATCATAGAGATATGGGTGGGTATATAATAACAATTTCAGAATTTCCTTTTAATATTTGATATAACCTATGGTGTAAAAACAATGTTGTAAAAATTTGAATGTAGAAAGAGATCAAGTTGTGCAACTAGAGAAGTTGATCAGCTTGCAACAATACTCTCCGGAGCTCACTCTCCATAGCTCTCAACACCATTGGCTTTCTCACAACTCCATTGATTCCAATCTGCAAACACTTGTCCCACATTTCTTCGTCCAAGCTCACCGTCATTGCCACAATCAACGGCCAAGATCGGGTCCTGATCCTCATGGCTACTTCATAGCCGTCCATCTCCGCCATTTGGAGATCAAGCACCACTACTTGGAATGAAGATGAAGAAGAGGACGAGCCGGGAGCAAGGGCGGCGAGGCAATCGAATCCAGATGATACCGCGGTTACGCTGCATCCGAGTTTTTCTAAGAGTTTACGCGTAACCGCCCGGTTCGAATCGTTGGTGTCTACTAATAAAACTTGCAAGCCACGTAATAAAGAATTCGAATGAGGGTGAGGATGGTGGTCTGGCGCTGGCGACTCGCCTGATCCATGGACTGAAATTGAAGGTTGGCGTCGAAACCTGAGGAGCAATGACATGGTTTCCGGTGAACCGTCCGAGCCAGGGACCACCGAGATATTCCCTTGAATCAACTGCAAACGTTATAAAAGAATCAGAAATAAATACTCTTTTTTTTTGTTATCCTAAACCGAAACCTAGACTAATAACGAGAACTATCAAAAGAGATATGTACGATGAAACTCACCTGCACCACTTTCTTACAAACACCAAAGCTCAGATCTTGTCCTAACCCATAGCCAGATAATCTCATATCAACAGCATCTTGATCTCTTGATGAGACAGAGGCAAATGATTGAGAACTTGAATCATCATTCTCTACATTCATTTCAAATCTTATGTACACATCTCCATCTGCTGAAGAAGCAGGTGATCTCCAAGCAGCCCATCTTTGATCACTCCTATTCAAGCTTCCTCTTTCTTTCAAAACCTTAAACATCACCGACGATCCTTCTTGACGTCTTCTTGACTTTACTAAACTACCAACCATGTGAAGTATCACCTGGAAGACTCTTCTTTCATCGCCTATTACATTATCCGGCAGAGACTTCTCTGCATCGACCGAAAACCGAAATCCGTTGTAGAGACACAAACATCTCGCCAAGCAAGCTGCTTCGCGGATCGTACAATGAAGACTAACCGGTTTCATCTCCGTTACAAATCTACCGTCCGACACATCCATCGCGTCCCCAACCAAATTCGACATAACATTCCCCGTTTTCACCAAAGTATCAACAAGCATCTTCTGCTCGTTACTCAACTTCTCGTCTTGAATCATCGATAGAAGCCCGATTATAGAATGCATCGGACGTCTCATCCCTTCGCTCATCGCTTTCTGTAACACATTCCTCGCTTGGCTAGCCCTCAACGCGTCCCGCTTCGCCATCTGCAACGCTCTGTTCTGTTCCGCCAGCTTCTCCCTCATAAGCTGAGACTCCTCAAGAACTGCTGCGTGAGACAACGCAACAGCTACTTGATCCGCCACAACCTTAACAATCTCAATCTCCTGATAAGTCCAATCCCGAGGCTGCCCGCTCGGTAACACGCAAACAAGTATCGCATAACATGTCTGAATCAATTCAGGAGTCCCTCCTTTAAAATCCGACACACGAAGCATCGGCATTCTAATCGCAGCCACGGGTCCAATCTCGCTAACATCTCCCCCGCTAGCTCGAGCAATCAACGAGTCCACACTCAATATACTCACTTCATCGCTTTCTCTAACCCTCACAACATCCAAATCCTCCATAGAAACAGAGTAACCATAACCATTCCTCCGTCTCAGCTCATGAGTCAGATTCATCTCACTTTTACCATCATTCTCCATCCAAACCGCGCAGTTCTGCAACCCCAAAGTCTTCGAAAGCTCAACCAAAGTAGTATAAAGAATCGTGTGGCGATCCAACGACTTACGAATCTCTTGAGTAAGCATACGAACATGAAAGCCAGTCTCTTTCTGAATCATGATCAGTCCAACTTCACGTCCAAGCTCATGAGCTTTCTTCTTAAGCATAAACTCCCTAACTTTAACTTTCAGAAGCAGAGGAATCAGAGTGATGAGCGTGATCGCAGTAGCGCAAGAGACGAGAGCGGTCAACATCTTGAAAACGGTCAACGCCAACATTAGCTTGAAAGGGTGAGCACCGTAAGTCCAGCCATGGAGGAAATGAGTCATCCCGCAGAGAACAATGAAGGCGATGAACTCGAAGAGTACCCATTTGAAGGGGATGTTTGAACAGCTCACGAAGTAGAGTAACTCGATCGGGATTGAGAAATAAGCGACTGCGATTAAGAAATCGCTCACTCTTTGCGTCTCCAGAATTTTCTCTGTGCTCCAGAAACTTCCTCCTTCGTCTTCGCAATTACACCCGCCGTTTCCAGCTGCCGCCGGAGAAACCCAGATCAGTATCGATAATAGTATCAATAACCCAGAAGCTACTTCTCTCACCATCATCTTCTTCCGACGAAAATGCTTAACCCATTAATCTCTGCAACTAGTAGAACATGGTTGAGTGTAAAAGAGGGGAAATTGACAACAACCCATTAAAATTGAAGACGACATAAGATTGAACGAGTCAACAATGAGCTCTAAACGTTTAAAAGGAGACAAAATGGGAAAAAAATTATAACTTTAATTTGGGTTAACAGTGCAAAGAAAAAAAGTACCTCAAAGACATGACTTTTTTTTGATCAAACTGTTCAGTTCTCAGATCTCATCGAACTTGAAATATTCAAACGCAGCGACGTGCGAAAATCTCGTGTTTCTTGCCGGCATTCCGATAAAGGAAAACGACGAGACCGGAAAAGGGAAAAGAGAGAGAGAGAGAGCACAAATCCAGAAAATAGAATCTGAAAAAGAGAAGAGAGATAGCGACAAATCTGAAATCTATATAAAAACGTGCAATATATATGTATTACACACACATGTATATAAGCCGGAGCATCGTAAAATTGAGCTGATTAATGGCGGAGACTGCGTAAAACCGCCTTAAGCCGCCGTTGGAGAAAAAATGGGAAAGTGTGTATGTAAAGGTGTAAGTAAAGGTCAGAGCCGTTGGTTTTGGAGGAAGGTTTTCGAGAAGTACTTATTTCAAGATTTGGATATTAATGGGACCCACTTGTTCTTACATGAACCGAACTTGGACGCACTTTTGAAACTTCTCTGAGTTGTTTTTTTTTGTTTTGTCTTTTTAATTTTACTAATTCGTAAATATGGTCACTAATGTATACAAATAATTAAATATTATTAACTTGTTGACAGAAACAATAAAACTAAAATATTAGCTTTTGATATTTCTTCGACTCTCTCCACTTGTACGTTTTATATTTTTTAGAAAGAAATAAATGTTTTTATGTAACATACAAGCTGTAAGTAAATTAAAATAATTAATGGGTACTTTGAATTTATCAAATCCCGTATATCCTGAGACTGAGAATAGAATAAAAACTATCTTGTATATATAAATGAGTAAAATATTAGCGTTGGAAACCAACAAGCCACATGACGTGAATCTAGGAACCTATAATATTTTAATAAATGGGTTTAGTAAGTGATAGTCCAAAATCGAATAAAAATAAAGACCAAGGAAATTTTCTTAAAGAAGCATTCTTAAAGAAGCATTGTTCCATCGCTATGACTATGTAAAGAGTAATTACTAATAAACAAAACAGCACAAAATCTAACGCTAATCACTGTGTTTTGAACTGACACAAGTAGTCGGATAGCAATGAGATTAGTCTAATCAATATCATAATTAGTCAAATAGTACAAACAGAAAAGAAATGGAAATAACGCTTAAGAAGTTGATTAGTATGACAGGACCTACAAAACTTAAGATCTTTTTTTAATGTTTCCTTCACCATACATGAATCTGAAGGGTAATGAGTATATATTTGAAACCACATTGGCGTATTTATTATTACTTTCTTAAAATTTAAATTTTTATGGTTTGGCTCAAACAAATAAGACCATAGACTTGAGCAATAAAGCCATCTCCAACCATAGCACCAAATTTGATACAGTCAATAGTATCAAATTTGGTGTAAAAGTAAATAGTATTTTATTTCATCTCCAACCACAACACCAAATTTCACACAAAAAAATAACTTTAATTATTATATTATTAAATTTAAAATTCTCTTTATTTTCAATAATTATGATAAATACTAATTATTCATAAATTAAATTAACTTCAAATTCGATATAACATTACATTCAATAAAAAAAATTACAATCGATAAAATAAAAAATACCGGAAAATAAATTACATTGTACTAATCAATTTGCATATCAATAACAATATTTTGTGCAATTCTAAATTATCATAATGGATCCTACATCTCTAGTACTAAAATATCAAAATCCGAAAACTGATATGAATCAGAATCCGAACGGTACCCAAATGGCCAAACTATAAAATTTAATTAACTAGTTAATAACAATTAAATTATATTAGTAAATAAAAATATATATTTTAATACTATTCACAAAACACCAAAAAAAAAAATTTAGTGCAAGATTTGGTGAATCATTGGAGAAGAATCAACACCAAATTTTGTGTTTTGGTGCATGGTTGGAGATGTCCTAATGAGTTATCTATAGTTTTCGGAAACATAATTGTTTCAACATCTCAATAGGTGATGGTGGGTGAGACGGATCGGATATCCGAGAAATTTTGGAATATTTGGATTTGTCAGATCCGAATTTTAATTATCCAGAGCTTTCGGATATCCGCATAGATATTAAGATATCAACGGATATCTATATCTGGATCCGTAAAAAATTAAAATATTTAAAATAATGATAAAATTAAATTTTTACATAATATTTTTGTAAAAAACTGTTATTATAAAAAATTATTTAAATTTTATTTATATTATATATATATATATATCTCAATATATTAAAAAGATTAATAAATATATAAAAATTCGGATATCCGGACCTTATAATTTAACTATCCGGATCCGAATCCAGTTTTGACGGATCCAAGATTTTACTATCCGGATCCGGATCCAAGATTTTACTATTCGGATCCGGATCCGATCCTTTTGGATATTCGAATTTTCAGAACGGAACTCGGGTCGGATCTCGGATTCAGGATAATAATTCTACCACTAATTGGTGAAACTTGAAAAGGTATCTCAAATGAAATACTTTTGTCATTTAAAAAAAAAAAATTATTATGAAAACCCCTTTGAGATACTCCAAATGGAGATGCTCTAAACCCCATTGGATCTAAATAAAATTGAACCTGGAAGTTTTGAGACGACACGTTACCAATTTTGTGGGTTAAATCGAATGTTAAGTAATTTTCTTTTTCTATGCTTTTTGAATAAACCGAGATACCGAATAACGATTGAACCAAGTATTTTTTTGACTATCGCTATCATAAACCACGAGCCTTAAATTTTGGTTGAAAGAGAAAATTGGTCATCTTCCTGGTTTCATGATGGAAAATAAAAGATTGGTTGATTGGAAAATATATATTCTGATAGCTGCCCCGATGAAGAATCGATTAACCATAACTTTATTCTTATATCCAGGTCCACCAGATTTCTATTGTTGGGCTCTTTCACCAATTCCACATACGATGAATTTTTTGTTGTTGTTGATAAAATGTAAATATTATTCAAAATGAAACGTTTAGGTTTTACAGATTTGCATAACCTATTTAGTCGGGGTCCCATACAAAAAAAAAGATAAAAACATGGAAGCAAAAAACAATTAGTGTAACGACAACCACAAGCTATGAAAGTCACAGTGCAAAGCTACAACGATAATGCTAACTAGCTCCCGAGGAGGAGAGAAAACTTCGCTTGATGGAAGCTTTTCCACTGAATCCGAAAACCGAGCCGTTTCTCAAAAAAGCTTCGAAGTCCGCAGTCAAAGACACCCTCAACGTCAAAGAACGGGGGACGGTCTATGGGTCTGCAAAAATGTAGTTTCTAAATTTGAATTACTTTCCATATGCTATAATTTATTACCATCACCAACCGATAATTTAAATTCCATTGCAATTCGGATTCATTCATAATTGATTCAAACTTCATTTCCTTCTTTTTAAACGAATTTTACAGTCATCTATATTAATTAGTCAAGAGAATAATATGTCTTGAATTATATAAACCCAAACTATATATATAACGTTAAATAATAAGAACATTACTCAAACCATGTTGGTCTAAAACTATTCAAGAAAATATATAATATTCTTGAATTACATAAACGCAAACTTCATAAGACATTATCTATAATTATTCAAGATTATAATAGTCTTGAATTATACAAACCCAAACTTCATAAAACATAAATAATAACAATATTGCTAAAACCTATTTGATGATCTGCAGATCATCTATAAATTCAAGAGAATAACATTCTTGAATACAAACCCAAGCTATAAACAACGTTAAATAATAAAAGCATTACTGTACTCAAACCTACCTTGATCCATATATCTACATATAAAAACTATAGAACACCATGCATATATATAACTACGTGGATCGAACGCCAGAGAAGCCGTCAAAGCTTAATGATGATGATGACCGCCGAGTCGAAGATCAAGATCAAGATCATCATCTTGAGGCTCAGAACCTCCGATCTCTGGTGGCCTCCGGTGAGAGTCATCATCGACGTTCGTTGATCCGAGTCCTAAGCTCAAATCAAGACCAAGAAACTCTCCGTGAGCATAATTCCCTCTTCCTCCTCCTGATGACGATGATGATCCAAAGTATTGTATGTTATAACAGTGGCTAATCGGTGGCTGAAACGTTTGGTGGTGGTATGACTCAATGGTCGGAAAATATGGAGGCGGCTTGTTGTCGTATTTAGGGTTTGAGAAGTTTAGGGAGGAGGGAGGCTGAGACGGTAAAGGGACAGAAAATGGAAAGAAGTGAGAAGAAGAAGAAGAAGAGGAGGAGAATAGGTTTCTGTCTCGTTCCTTACGGTGGAGGTTCCGGTGACCACCGAGGGCTTGGGGATTCGTGAAACCTCTCATGCAGATGTCACAGTCGTACATCCGGCGGTTGCCTCCGGACCCGGAGTCGGAGCCAATCTGTTTGTTCCGGTTGTTCATTTTCTTCTCTTTCTGTTTTGGATCTCTCTCAATATTAAATGTTTTGAAACGTGTCTATTCTCTCGAAAACACACACACTAAAGCGTATATATATATATAAGGTAGTAAAGAGTATGTGTGTTAACGGACACTAATTAGGGCTTTTTATTAATCAAACCATGCTGATAATTGATTATTACACTAGATTATCCGGCGAATTTTTAATTTAATATTTTATAATATGTTAAAAAATTAAAAAAAAAAAAATTAAGATTCAGAATATCAATGAAAAATCACAAAATAAAAGGCTTACAATTATTTATTTCTTTATTTTAATTTTCTTCCTTTTCCTATTAAACGATCCAATGGTAATAAAAAGGATGGATTTTCCATTTCGAACTTCATTTTACAACAGTTTCAGGGGGGAAATCAGAATTCCTCATAAGAAAACAAACTACTCAAGGTGTTATTAAGGCTTCGAGTGACTAGCTAGGCTAACTATAATATCTCTAATCGTTTTTTTACTTCTGTTTTACTATTTTGAAAATAAGGTGATCATACATGCATACATAAAACGATATAAAATAATGGATCTTAATTTGAATAGAACCAAAACAAATAAAGTTGTACGTTTGGATCGAGTGTGAAAATTGCCAAATATAGATTTGAAATTGAAAGGCTTAGCTAGTACCAATATTAAAAGTTTAGATTAGTTTAGTTAATTTATAAGAAATTTATATTTTGAATGTGAACATGTAAGAACTATAAAAGAAAGAAGCATTCATTAAGGGATTGTGGTTGCTTGAAGTAGCTCAGATAATTAAAATATTGAGGCTATCTCATAAATTAAGAGGCATTTTTATTGAATTTATCACGAATTATCCCCAAAAACCTCCAACTGATATAATTTATGAGGTTTTTGGGGATAATTTATTTGTACTTTTTCAAATAACACCTTTATCTAATAAAAAGTTAAGTGCATATATATTAAAACGTAGTATAAAACCTCTATTCTTAATAAGAAACACAACTTTACCACACAAACAAAAGAAGAGAGATTAGACATAGAGAATGTATTTGGATAAAGAACTAGTGGATCATTCGTTTTCTTATGTTCATGAGCAATAATGTTAATTTAATGCGAATTATGGAATATGGGAGAATCCTACTGATTTTGGAATATTCACTAGTGAATTTATAACAGACGAAGAAACTGCACAGTTGGACCACTGCGCACAGTTACATTTATCTTTTTCATTAATATATTTCTTTCCTCACTTCCATTACGGAAAAATTATCCATTAATAATCTTCTAAATTAAAGAAGGAACATGCAATACCATAAGAAATAACAAACTCAGTGCCTCTAAATGTTTCTGCTATTTGCCTATTTTCGTCAATTTTCACACTTATACATTCAAGATGATGTATTCCATTTGCTTTTAATGTATCTGTTTCTCTTCTTTCTCTATATATAAATGTAAAACTTCAAAATTCATAGAATTGTACAGTGGCTATGCGAAGAGATTTATGGGCATATCACAGGCCCAATTTAAAGCCCAACATAAATTTCACGATGCTTTGAGGAAACTGGGGAGGGAGAATATCATATACCTTTATGGCTTGTTCTAGCCAACCCGATTTTTCTTTTTAACTTTTGATTTACGCAGATTATTACATATCATTCAAAATATGCGTCTAGTCCGAATGATAATATTACAAGCAAAAACCGTTAGACTTACAAACACTTGGTTTTGGAATATCAAAAAGTTTTTTTTTTTGTTTTAATATCAAAAAGTTCTATGGATAAATATTGTGTCAGTAAAGTTAAAAGTAACTATATGTTCAACATTAATATAGGAATTCTTAAAAATTGTCTAGATAATTATACCAAATATTTAAGCTTTAAAACTTTTCTAACTATGCATACTGGATCAATATAAATTCTTGAGTAATCGATATTGCAGCCAGAAATGCCAATATACCATAAACCAAAAAAAAAGTTTTGTATGAAAAGGATGATTGGTTGATAAAAATTGATTGTTTAATTAAAGATTTAATATTTTTTTAAATATTCTACCAATCAAGACCTAAGATATAACAATCCATGCAATTTATGCAATTTTGTTATCGAAAAAAAACAATACATGACACACTAGGCATGACCAAAATGAAACCGTAACCGTATTTTGGACCGTAACCGTACCGTTTTCAAATCGTAACCAAACTGTAACCGTGCTAGACGGTTAAAAACCATAACCGTTAACCGTAAAAGTATATTAGTTATGGTTAAAAAAATTATTAACCGTAACCGTTAATTAACCGTAATCGTATCAAAACCATTGGTTAACCGCAAGGTTAAAACCGTAAAATTTTAACCATAACCGTTTTAAAAATAAAATTATATATACTAATAATTAAAATTAGTTATGTAAAATTAAAAATTCAAAGAAAAATGATGTATAATCAATTTACCAATAGCAAATGCAAATGCAAATCTAAAAAGCAAGAAATATTAATTAAAACTTAAACGTGCTAAACTAATTAATATTTTTTTCTAATAAATATAAAGAATATTTTAACAAAACAGGTTTATGATGAAATATATAAAATTAAAAGAAAAAAAAACAAATCATGGAGTCATGGACAAGGTGGAATGAAAACTAATTTATAATTATTTAATTATATCTCGTTATATTAAACGTTTATTGTCATCAAATAACTGTAACCGTGTCTAACCGTAATTGTATCTAACCGTAACCGTATTAATCGGAACGTATTTAACCGTAACTGTTTTAACTGTATATTAAACTGTTAAAATTAAAGTTAAAAAAAATTCTAACTATAACAGATGATTAAAAAACTTTAACCGCATTAACTGTAATCGTGGTCATGCCTACAACACGCGCGTTCCCACTATGCAATTCATGCAACACGTTCCCAGTTTCTTATTAATTATAACTATGTAACAATTCATGAAACATTAAGATGCAACAATCCATTCAATTTTGTTATAAAAAACAATCCATGCAACACGCGCGTTCCCACTCTGCAATCCATGCAACACGTTCCCACTAATAATTGTTTTTTTTTCCTCTCTCTCTTCTCTATATGTGTATATAAATCGTAATTACTTAGGGAGGGAAGCTCTTCTACTTCCATTATTGAAATATAAGGAAAAATCAACATGTCATCTTCGTTTTTTTTTTTTTCATTTTGTTTAACTTTAAATGTAAATATATTATTACGACCAATGTTGAGTTGGCCTAGTGGTTAAGGATGAATGGGTATGTGCCTCTCTTACCGGCCTTGGATTCGATTTCCGTTGGGAAGGATCTCTTCCAATGAAGTGACTTTAACATAGCTTGGGCCCCGTTCTGGGGATGTACGGGCCTACGTGCCCGGAACCTCGGCGATTCAAAAAAAAATATATATATTATTACGATGCTAACTTTACAAAATGTGCTCTAAGTTTTTTTTTTTGTTTTTTTTGTTTTTTGTTTTTTTTTGGTTTAAAATGTGCTCTAAGGTTTCATGACTTCTGAATTGTTTGGGTGGAATCATATACTGAAAAAAAATATTACTTTTAGGAGGAGAATAGGAGTAAATAGTAAAAAGAAACTTAGGAAAGAAGATCATATTTGTGTAATTAAAAACCCAAAACTTGTATTGAACTTCTTTATTAAATAAAAAAATAGAAAAATAATCTAAGATGACATCCATCCAAACTTCTATTTTTGTATTCCTAGAGAAGAGAAGCCCATTGCAAGAGAAGGGGTAAGTTTTAAGGGTATAGCTTTTGTATTCCTTGAACGTTGTTGTGCAATAGAAACATATCTTTAAAAAAAATGAAAGTAATAGCGAAACTGATCATAATGTCATATTAAGTCTTCTTTCTCTCTTTAGTGCATATAATAGGAACGAACATTGCATAACTGGTGCTCGACAAGTTTTGGATGAAGAACTGTGATATCTAAACTAGTCCCCATGTATAGACATATAAGCAAATCCTTGCCAACTCCAAATCATGTAGAAAGTTGTTGCTCGTCTCATTCTTTTGAAATCCAATCAAATAGAAAATGAAGCTGTTTTATTTGCATGCTATGTAACTACGGAATCCATAAAGGTTTGTTATTCCGTAATATGAATATTACCTCATGAATTTGGTACAGTGAAGTCTTAGAGACTAATATGGCTAAAATAATGGAACATCCATACCTCTTGGGAGTGGTAGTCTCTCTCTCTCTACAGTACTTATTAATGATGCTTAAATTCACACAATTTTTTTTTTTTAATTGAATGTAAAATTTATTCAAACCTATAAACATTTCTTTACAATGAATGCATCTCACAGTTTATTGTATTAAGAAATTTTGAATGGAAATTTTTAAAAAGCTTGTTGAAGAAAGGATCTGATATTTCCAATAATCTTCCTTGTTGTGAGGCCCTTATGGTGGTCGATCGAGAGGAAAACCACATGATCATGCCTTCCTCATTGATGATCAGAAGGAGGCTCATTGATGATCACATTGACACTCCTATGATCCTATATATATCATCACGACAAGTGATTGCGAAGGTGAACGTTCCAAGTAACAACCTTGATCAATAAGTTGGAGAAGGATCTCGTTAATTAAGAACCCTCCGCCCACCGAGGCTGACATTGAAGGTGCCAAGCTCTCGTACGTAGTCAAGGAGAAAGGTGATGATGTAGCGGAACTGATCAAAGCTGCTAAAGCAAGCAAGCAAGCAAGAAATCATTGCTTCCGTTGCTGAACTCGAAATTCTTTGGTCTCCTCTTTGTCTCATTATAGGCGCAGCATCTTAGAAACTGGCTTATAATTTTTGTGTAGGACGATATGAAATGTGCAGAAGCATATGTGAGATACATGTGCAAGTGGTTGCTTGAAAAATGTTACGATGGCATGGAATTTATGGCCAATAATTTCGATGAGGGATGCATTTGACAGGCTAACATACACCGAAGCAATAAAGTTACTTGAGGAAGCTGTGGCTCGAGGAAAGATATTTGAGAACAAAGTGGAGTGGGGAATCGACTTAGCATCCGAGCACAAAAGGTTTTTTTTTCTTCTGATGTTATTATAACACTTAAAACTAAGTTTTTTTGTAGTGTTATTGATTCAAATATGTTGATTTTGTAATTTTTAGGTTTTTAGTGAAAAGATAATATTTTGTTGATTTGTTGTGCAATATATGTTTTGATGTTTATACCATATTTCTAATCCGTGCTATGCGAAATTTATATTCTAATCCGCTCTCTGTGCATGACAATAAATTTAATACATTATTTTTTTGTGAAATTTATATTGAATAAAAACGTTATGTAGACCAATACTAAAGAAATGGTTAACTTAAATTTTAATGAAAATTTTCATGATTATGAGATTTTTATACCCTTAGATACAAATTCACGCTGTGTGCGGAGCAATGTTTGCTATCTAACTAATCCAATTATCTTTTTCATTTTTTTCTTGTCAATATTATTCTATTTTAATGTTCAAAAAAATATTATTATATTTTTTTGTTGTCCAAAATATATATATATATATATATATATATATATTGCTACTTTTTCGTTTACCTTGTTTTTATGGGTGACGGGAAAATACTACAATCTTTTTTTTGTTGGTTAAATTCTACCATTTTTTTATATGACGTATAAACAACCAATTCATAGTGATATAGTGGGTGAAATATTCATCTTAAATTTCAAGAACCGGAATTTGAATTTTCTCACTACAATTTCAATGGTGATTGACTATTAATTACCATTGAATTTAATTTCGTTCATTGAAAGAAATGGACCAATCTAGACCATGAATATTAAAAATTTGTATTTTTCCTATTACTTTTTAGGAAATTATAGTATGAAGTAGTCTTACCAACAAAAACGAATTCTACCAAACTGAAAAAATTGAAAATCTACACTTAATTTCATAGAAACTTAAAAATAACTTTATTGAAATATAAATTATCAAAATACCCTTAAAATCTTTATTTAATGAAAATTTCAAAAATACCATTTTACAAAACTACAAGAAGTACCCTTAATAAAAAATTATTGAAATATATCTAGACTTATTATTAACGAGAAATAGTTGAAATTCTCTGATTTTTTTTTTTTTTGGGTTTTATCAACTATTTCTCGTTAATAATAAGTCTGGATATATTTCAATCTCTGATTTATTGTTAACTAATGAATTTTGTTTATTGTATATTTTAATATGAAAACACAATCAACACAAACTCTCTTTTGAAAAAGTATTACTCCAATGCTTATATTATCCTTAATGACTACTAGGTACAAAAATAATTTTTAAAAACATAACGAAAACAACTGAAATCGCATGCTGTAGAAGTTTTAGTACGAAACCTCTCGTTAAAATGGTATCGAAGTTTGAAATTCATTGGCCAATTCTCTTCACTAAATACGATCTCCTATGCAATCGTTCTTTAATAATTTTAATTATAAAATTATCAAAGGTAGGTACTCGAATCTAACCATTACTTACCTACCTGAGAGACACCAAGTTTTGGATCTAGCTAGAGATGATATTGTCCCATTTGTTTATAGAATAAAGAGAATATAAAAGCTGGATTCATGTGAGTCATCCATAATTTTTAAGTGTTCTTCAATTCACCAACTTCTTAATTTTGTACTTTCTTTCTAATTTTAATTTTGCAATATAGTTTTTTTTTTTTTATCAAAAATTAATATTTATATAGCGTTTTAAAATTTATGTATATGCATGGTATCAGAAGAAAACATCGAATATTTATTCATGTACCAATGTTTATCGAAATGCATTTGATTTTACTTAATAAAACATTAATTAAATACACACAATTCAAACATTAATGTTATATAAACAAAACTTTCAATCAACAGAATGTCAAATCTACAAAAAAACATACTAATGTAGTTTTTTTTAATTTGGTATCAATGAAAAAATATTATAAAAGAAAATTTGCATCGACCACGTCTGAAAATGATTTGGATGATTTACCTTCAGATCCAGCAGATAGAAAAAGAATATTGGAATATCATCCTAATGAAAGAGATGAGGTAAGACGCAAATATCTAATGAAAGGTCTTTGCCAACCCCGTGTTCATGATTTGCCTAAAACTGCGATAGGAAATAAATTAAGACGATTCAATTCATCTTGGTTTGATGTCTATGGTCGTTGGTTGGAATATAGTGTGAAAAAGACAAAGCTTTTTGTTTGTTTTGCTATTTATTTAGAGATTACACATAAAACAAAAGTGGAAGTGATGAATTTGTGACAAAAGGCTTTGATACTTGAAAAAATCCCAAGAGATTACAAAAACATGTGGGACCGGTGAATAGTTTTCACAATAATGCATTGAAGATGGCTGATAATCTGACGACACAAGGTCAATCAATCGTTCATGCTTTTTATAAGCAGGATGATGCTGTCAAAAATGAATATATGATCAGATTGAATGCTTCAATTGATTGTTGTAGATATTTGCTACGACAAGGATTAGCTTTTCGTGGTCATGATGAAAATGCGAGATCAGCTAATAGGGGCAATTTTGTAGAGCTTCTGAAATATACTGCAGAGTAAATGAGCTTGTAAATAAGGTTGTGTTGGAGAATGCGCCGAAAAACAATCAAATGGTGTCTCACAAAATTCAGAAAGATATAGTGCATTGCTTTGCTGAGGAAGTTACTGCATCTATTATTCAAGAGCTTGATCATGATGTGTTTTGCTTGTTGGTGGATGAATCTGCAGATGTTTCTGATAAAGAGCAAATGGCTGTGGTTTTTTGCTTTGTTGATAAAACTGGGCTAATCAAAGAAAGATTCATTGGTCTTATTCATGTTCAAGAAATATCCTCTTCAACTATGAAATGTGCTGTTGATTCATTGTTTGCTAAGCATGGGTTGAGTATGAAAAAGTTAAGAGGGCAGGGCTACGATGGAGCAAGTAACATGAAGGGTGAGTTCAATGGTTTGAGATCTCTGATTTTGAGAGAAAATAGTTATGCCTATTATGTTCATTGCTTTGCTCATCAACTTCAGTTGGTTGTCATGACAGTTGCTAAAAAACATTTTGAAGTTGCAGATTTTTTTGATATGATTGATGTCTTGTTAAATTTGGTTGTAGCTTCTTGCAAGAGAAAATATATGCTTCGAGAAGACCACCGACAAAGAATCGAGGAAGGAGTCAGTAAAGGTGAAATTAAGACAGGATAATGATTGAATCAGGAGCTTTCATTTCGAAGACCCGGTAATACTCGTTGGGGTTCTCACTATAAAACATTACTACGGTTGGTTGATTTATTTGCTTCCATCATTAAAGTGCTTGAGTATGTCGAAAGCGAAGGGACTGATAGTATCAAAAGACGCCAAGCTAATGGTCTTCTCAAATACTTTCACACCTTTGACTTTGTGTTCTACTTACATTTGATGTTGTTTCTTCTTGGCCTCACCAATAATTTATCAAAGGCTCTACAAAAAAGATCAAGACATTTTAAATGCTATGTCTTTAGTGAAATCCACCAAGCAGCAATTGTGCAAGCTTAGGGATAATGGTTGGGATTCTCTGATTAATAAAGTTTCATCCTTTTGTGAGAATCATAAAACAGAATTGCTCATTATGGAGAAAGAATTTGTCGATCCAAAGAAGCCAAGAAAAAGAAGCGGCATAACAAACATGCATCATTATCAAGTAGAGTGCTTTTACAATGTATTGGACATGCAAATTCAAGAGTTCAATGCCCGTTTTGATGAGGTAAACACTGACTTACTTGGTTGCACTATGTCTTTGAGCCCTATTGATTTATTCCATGAGTTTGATCACTCAAAACTTGTGAGATTATCTGAGTTTTATCCGGAAGATTTTAGTTCCATGGAGCGGATATCTCTTGAGCATCAACTTGGTATTTACATTGACAATATCCGAGAAGATGAAAGATTTGAGAAACTGAAAAATCTTGGAGATCTTGCACGTGTGATGATTGAGACAAAGAAACATCTTTCACATCCTCTAGTTTATCGGCTTTTGAAGCTTGCTTTGACTTTACATGTAGCCACTGCTACAATCGAGAGATGCTTCTCTACGATGAAGATTGTGAAGACTACTTTACGCAACCGAATGAATGACCAATTTTTAAACGATTGTCTAGTTTGTCTTATTGAAAATGAGCATTTTGATAATATGACAAATGAGGTAGTGATATAAAGGTTCCAAGATATGGAAGATCATAGAATAACTTTGTAGGGTTTTTTTTTTATCACATAAGATTTTTTTTATGTTTCTTTGTATTGGTCATAATATTTTTTTTTTATTACACTATATTTTCTTTGATAAATTATTTTATTAATTATAATAAAAAAATTTGCGTCCCATACTAAATAAATTCCTGGAACCGCCCCTGCTTACACGGGGTTGGAACATACAGGTTGGCATTATGTCCACTAGTGAAAATTCAATAGAATTTACTGCTTGACTACACCAGTTTGCTTAATTTGTTTTTCTTCAATGTACAGGAACATACTGTTATATTTCTTACAAGATTACTTTCCCTACCCGTTCCAGCAGATTACTCCGGGGCCGAAAGTCATTTGATTGGTTATGCCTGCATGCTGAATGTTGTTATTGTTGGAATAGGATCTGTTGACAGCATTCAGATTTTCTCTTTACATGGCATGGTATGTGAATTATGCTTCGAGTTTCTTGGAATTGATACCGAATTTGCTGCAAGATATAATATGTGAATTTGATGACTGCTTTTTAGGTTCCGCAACTTGCTTGCTCACTAATGCCAATCTGTGAAGAGTTTGGATCTTACACCCCAAGTGTATCATGGACTCTTCCTTCTGGAGAAGAAATCTCAGCATATTCTGTTTTCTCAAATGCTTTCACTCTTCTTTTAAAGCTTTGGAGATTCAATCATCCTCCTATTGAGCATGGTGTAGGAGATGTGCCCACAGTTGGCTCCCAACTAACTCCCAAACATCTTCTTTTAGTGCGTAATTCTCATCTTGTTTCCTCGGAGACCCTTAGGGGAAAGAGGATCTAGCGATTTTATTGCGATTTTATTGCTCTCCATGGAAGATCATACAATTGATTTCATTGTTCATTTGCGTTCCTAGCTTCTACAAGTTTTGATCTCTTCCAGGTTTCAGATAGTTTTTAGTTGCTTTTTGCTTGATGATAGATGTTTTTGCTTAGTGCTGCTTCCTTCTTGTTCCTTGTCCTCTGTAGCTATAGTATAGTGTGATGAATCTAACAAGCATGTATAGCGAATGGATAAAAAAAAAAGAAGACAAATCTTGTAAAGAAATAAGATTCTTATATAGCAAGATGGTTAGGTCTGATTCATCTATTCAAGAATCAAAGAAAACAGAGGTTTTGTTTTAAAAAACCAAAAATGAAGAAAAGAGCTTGCTTATTTTGATCGACTAGTTTCTCATTCTTTTCTTTTTACCTTACTGGATTTGAACCAAACTTGGAACATAATTGAAAATAAATGGCTGCCATGATCTGTTTGTAGATTTTGCATAAGGGATTTCTGTGTAATATTCATCGTCCTCTCCGATAATGTATACCTCGTTCCTGCGGTGCCAACGACTTCCTTCGCAACACACGGCCACTTTCTTCTCCTCGTCGAGTAAAAAAGTCACGAAAATCAGAAAACGTCTAACGGCCATGTGTAAATCCACTGCAAAGCATCTGCTCCACAACAACTCAGCTTCGGTATCAAATTTATTATTGGTCACCCACAACTCTATCTTAGGTGGAAAAAAGCTCTGATGTAACACTGATAGGTGTTCTTCTCTAACAAGAGATAGACTAATATAATTTTGAAGTGACGGAAGATTCAAACGTCTAAATCTCTCTCTTGTAAAATCAAAACAGAGTAAGAATATAGAGTCGTCTTTTCTATCTGAAGCAACCCAGTAAGTATTTCCTTTCAAAGACACGCCCTGACTTCCATATATGATACAGTCCAGAGCTATGCCATCAAGAACCCTCCATGAGTCAGAGATAAACTCATAGATTTCAAACACAGCATTTGGGTTGTAATGATCCCGACATGTCAAGATTTTGTAGCTACGGCAAGATTTCTTTTTTTGGTATCCTAGAGCAAACTTAGAGTATTTCTTGTAACGAGTTTTGGCTTGGATCCATTTTGTTTCCCCCGAACACGGATTCCAAACCACGAGTCTGTTGTGCTTGGTGGTGCATAACAACAAACCGTCACAGTGAAAGACTTCGACTATATCGACTTGCCGTGAATCAGAATGGTAATAATCCTTTAGGCCAAGTGCACCCTTAAACTCTATAGATGGAGTAGCGACGCTGAGATCGATCTCAACGCTCATTGGACAAACCCTAAATTCCTTCAACATGACAAGTAGAGACTGCTTTGCAGCTTTGCGATGGTGCTTTTCGGTGAATCCTCGGTCTTTGAACAAAGCGTTCCATCGTTTGCAAGTAGGTCGCAACCGTTTCAGAGTTGTCGCCGGAACCCTTGAGAGTATTTCCTCTACCAAATCGTGTGGAAGATCGGACATCCTCATTGTGATCTAAGTGGATCTGTTTTGATCGGTTTTGAGTTTTTCACTTTTGCCATGAACCAATCTTAATCTTATATAGACAAACAAGAAACGATATATCCTTTACATACTCTTTCCTTTTCCTAGGTGGATCTGTTTATTAATTTTACTTTATTTCTTTCTTTCTCTGTTTCTTTAAAAGAGGAAAGAATCATAGTAGAGATCAAAATTTTCTTTCTCTGTTTCTTTAATAGAGGAAAGAAATATATTTTGGGGGCCCATCAATTTCCATAAAATCATTGCTACGTTATTAGTTCTAAATTTCTCATCAAGATCAAGTGTAGTATCCTAGACAAATTATAAAAAGAAATTCTTTACCATTTTTGTCTATTTGAGCCCCCCCACCACCCCCCCCCCCCCCCCCCAAATTAATTTCCATAAAATCATTTTAGAAAAAAAGTTCTTTTTATAATGGTAAAGAATTGTGAATAGCATCTTAGACAAATTATATTAAAAAAACAATTATTTTTCATTTTTCATTCTTAATTCTCTCCCTTTGTTTTTCCTTCCAACTCTTTTGTATCTAATTTTTGTTGTAGAAATTATTCTTCCTCTTTTGTTATTTAAGTTTTTAAAAAATAATTGAAAATTTTAGATCTTGCTCATTTAGTTTATAAACTTTCAAAAACATAATTATTTAAAATATGTACATATTTCTCAAAAAGAAAAAAAAAATCTTGGTTTACCTATTTTATCCACAGAAAAATGTTTGAAAATCATAATCATACAAGTTTGGTTGAAAAAATTATATAAAAATGTTTTGAAACTTTTTTTTTTTACCGTTTTCTGATTTTAATATTTCTATATTATTTCATTATAGTATTATATGATTATTTAAGTCCCTGCAAAAAATATGATTATTATATAAACAAAGGCCCTGTTTTTTTTTTTATTGTCTTAGGCCTCTTTGATCATAGGCACGACCTTAACGTCTTTGGTTTCTTCCACGGTTCCATTTGAACCTTGGACCCTTATGGTGATCTCTAATATTTTTGGCAATTTCACATTCCTGTAATCTCTTTTAATATGCTTGTAGTTGATTCATCATTTAGGTTTATTTGTTTTATTTTATTTTGCTTTATTCTTCTGTAGACTTAATTAACACTACACCAAAACAGCGTTTTTCCTACTGCAAAAACAGTCAGGAATCAGTAGCAAAACAGCCTTTTACGACTGATTACCGACTGATTTCTGCGGTAGGTAAAGGTCTAGTTGCAAAAAAAACCAGTCACAAAATGGCTACTGATTTACGACTGATATCAGGCAGTCACTATTCAGTCGCTAATCAGTTGCAAACGTTTACGACTGATTAGTGACTTAATAGTGATTGAATGTTGCTACTACTACACTTGTAGTCGGTACTCAGTCGTAAAAATATACGACCGATTAGTGACTGAATAGCGACTGTAAGTTGCTACTACTTACGGTCATCGGTAATCAGTCGTTAAATATGACGACTGCGTTACGACTGATTATCTACTATTTTTGCTACTTATTAACGACTGAAATGAGCATCGGTTTTGTATATCTTGGCATATTTACGACTGTTTACCGACTGTTTATTTAATTTTTTTGCTACTGAAAACCTACGAGTTCTTAATTTGTTTAGCAGTTAAATTGGGTTGGCAATAAAACTTGAAACTCTAAACTCTAAACAGAAGTGAAACAATCTGATAAACATAAACATTAACATCAAATATTATACACCAAGCTACGAATTCATACAACAAAATAACATAACTTTCATGTTCTAAACCAAAATGGAAAAACAAGTTCTTTCCATTTCCAAAAGATAACATAAGTTTGAAGTTTAAAGTTTCAAGGGAGAAAGAAGTTAGCTAAATCACTGGAGAGGAGAGTATGGACCTTCAGCATCTGTTTCTTGGGCAAGGAAAGCAAGGAATCGGTTGTTCGTTTTCAAGAACTTGTTCACAATCGCAAGCTCGGCGGTGTGGGCCTTTTGAGCAGCTGCAAGTCGAGCATTATCTGATTCTTGCTGGGAGATATGAGCAGCCTGTTCCTCCAATTTCCTTTGAGCCGCTTCAAGCTGTTGTTGCATATGCTGGAAAGAAGCAGAGGTTTCATGGTGTTTTCCCTTTCCCTTGAGCTGATTCTTGAGGCTTCCAATGCCAAAGAGGTCTCCTCTATCGTTTGTGAACGTAGAATACGAAAAGAAAAGAAATAAAATTAATACCAAACACTATCATCAATCAAAATCCAAAACATAACAACTTAGGAAAGGAAGCAGTTAACCTGAATAAAAAGCTCGTTATCCTCTTCAATGGATAGTTGTGGATGACGACCATCAGAAATCTCTGTGGTCCCAGACTCGAGGTTAGACATCTTCTCTTGCTTTTTCTGCATATAGAGCCCAGAAAATTGCTCTGCTTTTTTATCTGCAAAGGTCCCATCCTTCTTTGTATTAGCCCTGATTAAAACCTCACCGAAACTCACTGTTCTGCCTAATTCCTCAACCTGACATGGAAATCAATCAGATTTAAACTTGAAGTGTTCATCATGCATAATAGTCTTACACTTGCAAGACCATTAGCAACCACTGTAAAGAACTCGAGAAAGAACTCAATCAGATTTAAACCTGAATAGCTAGATCACCAATAGCCAATCGAGAAAGAACTCAGTGAACTTGAAATACCGCATAACAAAATCACAGATTGAAATATAACAAAATATCACAGATTGAAAGAACTCCACAAGATACAGTTCTGAACAATATTGATTGACAAGAGCAATGAATACTCAAAGGTTTCTAAGGAAATAATTCATCTTAATACACTAAAACATGGTAACTTATGATTGTAACTTTGAAGTGTTGCTCATGCATAATAGTCTTACACTTGCAAGACCATTAGCAACCACTGTAATCAAGCCTCAAAGATGTCTAATGATTTTTCAAAAAATAAAGATAAACCTCAATATCCAGCCTCAAGAAATAACAACATCACATATTGAAATATCACAAAATAGTTTCAAGTGACTTACCATTTCTTGTTCGATTTGGCGGTAAGACTTCTGTCCAGAGGCATGTTTGTGAGGCCCGAGACCTTTACGTTCAGACATCCGAGCTGCTGAGGTTGTTGTACTCTTTGTTATTTGTTCATCAGTCCTCCAATGTGCTTTCATTTCTTCCCATATCTTATCAGTGATCCATCTAGGTTGGTCATCATTACTCCTTGCAGAGCTCACCATGTCTTTCAAGCGAACTTGAAGTATGGCTTCGAAATGCCCTTGAACCAAACCTGTTAAAGAAGGATCCCATCTGTGTTTTTTCTACAAACAAAAAAGAAAGATTGGTGTTAGTCTATATAAAACACATACATGTATTAAACAGAAGTTAGTGTTTAGTGTGAGAGAATGTTACCGCGAATTCAATGAACCATCGTTCTACTCTTTCCCTATGCACAGAGGATAAACTGTAGTAGGGGCCATCAAACTTATTAGTGAAACACTTTGTAACCTGCCTGGTCAGTGAGGATCGATCAAAACCAAACCTACAAAAACCAAAGCACACAGTATCATGTAGGGTTGAGTCCGAATGATGACACATCATCGATACTATCACAAAGCATTAGAATATATATCTTGAACAATTATCGACAACCAAAACATACTAATCTCTTAAACCTATAAAAATACAATTGTTTTCGTAGTTAAACCTATAAAAATACAATTGTTTCTCTGTAATTGATAAACCTATAAAAAGAAAGCAAGAAATTACCATGTTGAATTAGGCTGGACGAGGTCGGGATCGAGAATGGTGATTATCTTCGGCCTTGGCGCAAGTAGCAGCGAGTTCAGAGCCTCCATCTGGTCTTGGGAGAGATTAGGCTCTATCGGAGCTTCGACATTAGGGAAACCTCCATCTTCTTCTACTGTGTTGTGGGAATTTTGGGCTTGAGAACTGTGATGAGATTGAGATGCTAGATATGGAGGCGATTGAGATGGTTGAACTTGAGGCGCTGCAGATGGATGTTGGTGACTCGATTGAGCTGGGCGTAGCGGATCTTCAACCGTTGGAGCTGCTCGAGTCGCGGAATAAACAGGTGCTGGAGTGTGAACCGTTGGAGATGTTCCAGAAGGTGGAGCGTGTGGATTTGCAGACGATGCACGCAGTGGAGGTTGAGCAGAATGAGATGATCTAGACGGACTAGTTGACGTCGGAAAGAGCTTCCTCGGTGGAGGGTAATCTTTGACAGATGGACGATTGTTGTTGGGGAGAACCGGCGGGACAGTTTCTGATGGAGGTTTTGGAGAGAAATCATACCGAGTGGGTAGATTGGCCGGTCTGGCTCTCGATGCTGTTGGTTTCACAAGAAGAACATTCTTCCTCTTTCCACCCATCGCAGAGTGAGAGAGACATAATCGAGGAAGACGAAGAGAGACAGATCGAGGAAGACGAAGATAGACAAACTCGAGGAAGGAGGAAGACGATTAGGGTTTCAAATCGCAGAGAGAGGGTTTCGATAATGTTTAAGGGTTACAACTCGCAAATACGAAGAGATTTGGGCCAAAAATTGTCGCGGGTGAAACCAAATTTGGGCCCAAAATTTTGGAGGGTTAATTTCCCGGGTGAATGATCCGAAATTTTTGTTTTTTTTGGCCCAATCAGTCGGTAATCAGTAGGTAATTAGTAGCAAAAGTTTTTTAATTTTTTTATAAATATTTCATAAATAACATTATAAAACATTAAATAAGTTTAATTTTTGGCCCAATCAGTCGCAAATCGAAGCAAAAATCTCTCTATATCTTGTTTTCGTCTATGATTCAACATGGGTGACTCTTCTGGAAGTTCGAGTGGAACATCAAGGGGTCCCTGGGGAAGAGGAAAAGTGATTGGCTTTCCAAAATTTTGTTGGTGTGGGCCGAGAATCGTCTCGAAATTTTCACGATCTGAAGTTAGTTATCGTTGTTCTTCTTGGGTGTTTGCTAGCTGTCGTTGTTGGTGGCATAGTTAAGGCTAGGATGATTGTGTAAGTTAGATATGTTATTGCTAAAGCTTAAATGATTGTAAAAACTTATTTATTAGCCAAAGTTGTAAAAACTTATTTATTATCCAAATTTGTAAAAACTTGTAACATAATTAGAGCAAACTTGTAATAAAAACCACCAATACAAATTACAAAACTTAAGATATCACATAACATAATTAGTACGGTGCTACACCTTCTACATCTTCGTCATCAGAATCGGATAAGTTACACTGGAATTCGTCATCTGGTTCCGCATCGCCAACATCGTAATCGAGATTTACTGGATTTACTCGTAGTTGTGAATTCTCGACTACGATATCTTTAATTGTAGTCAGAATTACATGATCATCCGTTTCTTGTTGTAAAAGAGTAGGTTCCGCGTCTACATATTCTCCTGAAATATTTTCCCTCGGGTTAACTTTAACAACATTGTGCCACACATTCTTTGGTTTCTTCTTGCATGGGTAAGGAATATAACAAACTTGATCCGCTTGAGAGGCTGTGCAATATCAATGTATAAAATCAGACATATATATAGGGTATCGAGAAAGTGATAAACGGACGAACGTACCCAGAATAAATGGTTTGTATTTATTGTAGCTTTTCGATGGAAGAATGTCTACAATGCCACCATTACCAATCCGAGTGCCTCTACCGATCACAGGGTCATACCACTTACACTTAAAAAGTGTGATTCTCAAATTAACCACCCCCTCATACTCGAGTTCTATGATATCAGTTAAGATACCGTGGAAATCAGCTCTGTCAGCTGCATTGCTGTAATTCTCTCCAGTAACACATACACCATAGTTACATGTCTTTCTTCCCGCGCTGTTATTCTGGGTATAAAACAAATATCCTCTTGTATAGTAGATGGGCCAAGTTTTGGCCCTTTTCAGGGGTCCATGAATAATGTCGTGCACCCACGTTGGAAACGGAGTTGTGGCCTTCCAGTAAGAAACCTGCATATGAAAAGTCAATAAAAAATATATTGAAGTACCAATAGTCAGATATCAAAAATTTATAGACATACATATTCTTGGATCCATGAAGGATATTCTTCAGCTCTTCTCGCCAGGATTTCTTTTTCAGAGAGATCCGGATATTGTGTACTAATAAAATCTTCGAAGAAACTATGTAACACCATAAAAATATATGAGAAATCGAGTATGTAATATAAAACATTTTAAGTTAAAGCCATTACAACGTATACCTCTCAAGTGGCTCGAAATAACCACAATTTCGCAAAACATATGCATGTGCGCATCGATAGTCTTTATCTGGAAGCCATATTTCCTGCATTTTGCCACTAGGCCGACCTACGTGAGTAAATATATCGGGGACTCCATCGAAATGATATTCGGGGACTTCACCTTCAGCAAATCGCCTTGACCTGACCAAAGTAGTGAAAATCATTTTATAAAAGCTACCAGGCGTATATATACCAAATGGCTTAGTGAACATGTGAATAGTTATAGCTTTTACCTTGATTTCGTTTGTATACTCGAGGGAAAATAGTGCTCTGTAAAATAAGATACCTCCTCCCTTAGATATGATTGAACAATCGATCCTGCTGCATATATGTGGTTCTTTGCTTTCCCTTTCAACTTTTTGAAAAACCTTTCAAACGGGTACATCCACCTGTATTGCACGGGGCCTCCTAATTCAGCTTCGTATGGGAGATGTATAGGTAGGTGCTCCATCACGTCGAAAAAGATGGTGGAAAGATCTTTTCCAAATTGCATATGATTAAAACTATGTTTTGTTTAAGAATTTGGACGCGACTTTTCTGCAAAGTTCTCGAACATAAGTCCCTGAAAAATGCTCCAACCCCTACAATACAAATTGAAACAGCAAATGGTTAATATAAATTACGATAATCATATTTACGTAATTTATTTTCCTAAAATTATAAATTATAAGTAATTAATTAGTACCTGATAACGCAGTGTGGACGTTCCGGTCTAGTAGTTCTGCAAAGATAAATGGAAGTAGCCGCTCCATAAAAACATGGCAGTCATGACTCTTCACCCCAGAAAACTTTTCATTCGGCAGATCAGTACAACTAGCTAAGTCTGAAGCATAACCATCTGGGAATTTTACCGATTTTTTCACACATTCCAATAAGCTTCTTCTTGCTTCGTCTGTCAATGAGTATTCAGGAAAAGGGGCTCTACCGTCATCATCAATATGTAAGTGTGACCGAGAACATAATTCTTCTATATCCAATCTTGACGGGATGGTGTCTTTCGATTTACCCTTCACACGCATAAGAGTATTCATGATGTTGTCAAAAAAATTCTTCTCTATATGCATCAAATCGAGATTATGTCGACGAGTGAGCTCCCTCCAGTACGGCAATTCCCAAAAAAATTCTTCTCTATAAGCTTTCTTTGTGCCAGTTATGCTCTTTCCCAAAGCCAGGTTTCTTCTTATCATGACCGTTGCCACCAACATCCTCTGTTTTCGGTGGCTTTACACGTTTCAACCTGTATAAATAAATTTGCTCACTGGTTAAAGACTCTGGTGGATAGTCTTTCTTAGCGTTTCTCTTCTTAAAAAAGTCTTTTCTATTCTTCCTTAGAGGATGATCATGAGGAAGAAATCTTCGGTGACAATCGAACCAACATGTCTTTCTTCCATGCTTAAGATAAAAAGACTGTGTATCTTCCATGCAAATTGGACAAGACAATTTTCCATGGGTGGTCCATCCTGATAACATGCCATATGCCGGAAAGTCGCTTATCGTCCACAACAACACTGCTCTTAGTTGAAATTTTTGATTCACCGAGACATCGTATGCATCGACTCCAGTAGACCACTGTTCTTTTAACTCATCAATGAGAGGTCGGAGGAAGATATCGAGACTAGCTCGAGGATGATTTAGCCCAGAATTCATAATTGTTAGAAACAAGTACTCCGTATTCATGCACATACCAGGGGGTAAATTATACGGAGTCAAGATCACGGGCCACAATGAATGGTTTTTTGACATGCCAAATGGATTGAACCCATCTGTACACAATCCAAGATAGACGTTTCGGGGTTCTTCGGCAAACTGGGGATGTTGATCTTGAAAATATTTCCACTCCGCCCCATCAGACGGATGCCACATTTCTTCCTCATTTGCTTCGTGCTCGGCGTGCCATCTCATTGCTGCTGCAGTCTTCTCGCTCTGATACATTCTCTTTAATCTGTCAGCAATAGGCATATACCACATACGACTATATGGTACATTGTTCCTACGGTTTTGCTCGTTAGGCATCCATCTTTTTGAATTACAAAACCGACACTTATCTAACCGCTCATCATCTTTCCAGAAGATCATACAAATGTTAATGCAAACATCAATTGCATGACATGGAAGCCCCAAATTGCGCATCAATTTGTATGTCTCGTAATGTGAACCGGGTGCCTGGTTTCCTTCTGGTAAATAATCTGTCAAGATACCGCATACTGAATCCACTAACGTTTCACTCATATTATGATCTGCCTTATTTTGCATGATTCGAGCAGCTAAAGATAACTGCGAGTGAACTTTACGACAACCATCGTATAATGGAGTACTCGCTCCATCTAACAAGTTGTAGAATTTTTTTGAATGATTACGTACCGGTTCTTCTACATTTTGATAACTAACATCCTGATGATAGTTGTTATCAAAACTCACGCTATCACGAAACGCATCATTCACCATATCCACATATCTATCTTCTATTACATTACCCACATCATCACTCCCACTTACATGCGTCCTATCAACATAACTCGTTCCTAAATCCATATCCAGTTCTTCACCATGCTTATACCAAATATAATAATCTGGCATAAATCCTCTACTATACAAATGTCTCAAAACTCTTGTACCAGGGATAAATTTCTCATTCTCGCAAACAAGACAAGGGCAGTGAAACATACCGCGATTTCTCTGCGCTAGAGGCTGGCTATTTGCAAATTCCACGAATTGATCCACCCCCGCTGTGAACTCTACCGAGAGATTTCCCGTCGCTTCATCGAACCTATTATACATCCACTCCCGGAAATTACCATAATTGTAATTTCCCGACATTCTAAGTTGAGAAACCTTATTCTCTCTTTGATTTGTGTTTACAAACTCTTTCTTTGCTTTGTGTTTCTACAATTGTGACAAGAAAATTCGCGTATGGCAAATATATAGAAAATTTCCCGACTGATTCCCGACTGATTTCCGACTGCAAATAAAAATAGGTACACCAACCACCAAATTAATTAAACGTGATTTACAACTACTTTTTGCTACTGATTTGCTACTGTTCTACGACCCACCGAATTCAGTAGCAAATCAGTCGCTAAATTACTACTGATTAGCTACTGCATGTTTCGGACTACAATTCAGTCACTAATCAGTCGTAAACCTGCTACGTATTAACGACTGATATTTTTAGTCACTAAATACCTACTGATGTGCGACTGTTTGAAAATAGTGGCAAATCAGTCGGAATTCTGTAGCGAAACAGTCGGTAAATTTACCGACTGCCTAATCGGTAGCAACAATCAGTCGGAAAAACGCTGTTTTGGTGTAGTGTAATTTAGTCCAAACTCCCACTTGTTTGTTCATGTGAATTGGATTTCTTAACTCTGTAACTTGACCTAAGCAGATTAGTTTTTAGAGGATATGATTGTAATTTTAACTTTGATTTATTTTCAGCGAGGCTTCTTGTGGTTTGGATAATAAAACAAAAGAAAAGATTGTTGATAACCCTAAGATATTTGTTAAGTTTAACTAAGAACTCTGTAAATTTCCTTTTTATATTGAAATGAAGAAGAGAAACACTTATCACAACGATCTCATCACGATCGCCAACATCAAAGGACTCATATCGTCTCTGTGATTCTGTTACAAGATGAATGAATGAATCCAAAGTAATTGCAACAACTCTTATTTAAAGCTAAACTTGAAATCAGAAACAAGAATATCTCCTTGGTCAACAAGACTAGGATATCTGTTCTGCTCATCGTCTATGTGATTCTGTTACAAGATGAATGAATGAATCCAAAGTAATTGCAACAACTCTTATTTAAAGCTAAACTTGAAATCAGAAACAAGAATCTCTCCTTGGTCAACAAGACTAGGATATCTGTTCTGCTCATTCCTCTTTCTTCTCACATATACTCTCTTGAACAGTTCAAGTTGAACTAGTGATGTTAATATGGGCGGCCCGAACCCGTTTAAATCCGTTTATGTCTGTACAGTTCAAATTAAAGCCCATCGGGCTTAAACAGGCATGTTTAGGCCCATTAAGATTTTTTTATTTTTATTTTTAATATAAAATTTGGCCGGTGGCTTCTATATCTCCAACATTAGTTTGGTTAGTTTCTTTTGCTATTTTTCTTTGATTTGTTAGGTTTTTTCTAATTAATTTTAGATCTCGCAAAGTTTTTGATTGTTTTTCGCAGGATTTTTTCAATAGATTTTTCCAATAGATTTTACCAATTAAATTTTGATCTCTTAATAAACTATTATTCAGTGTAAAATAAAATAAAGACATATAAACCATAACATTAATAAACCATAAAATTAATAGTAAATTAAACGAGGTCTTATATGTATATATTTCAGTTTAGGCCCGTTTATATTTATACCCGTTTAGGTCTGTTTAACTTTAAACCGGTCCGTTTAGGCTCGTATAAATAGGGTGAAACTATTATCCGTGATTCGAGATCCGATCCGAGATCTGCTCCGATCCGGTCCAGAAATCCAGATATCCGAGAGGGTTGGATCCAGATAATAAAATCTTTCATATTTTTTTTAATATTTTTAAACCATAACATTAATAGTAAACTAAACTATTAAACCGGTCCAGTCCCAACTCCCACTTATTTGTTCATGTGAATTGGATTTCTTAATTCTGTAACTTGACCTAAGCAGATTAGTTTTTAGAGGATATGATTATAATTTTAACTTTGATTTATTTTCAGCGAGGCTTCTTGTGGTTTGGATAATAAACCAAAAGAAAAGATTGTTGATAACCCTAAGATATTTGTTAAGTTTAACTAAGAACTCTCTGTAAATTTCCTCTGTATATTGAAATGAAGAAGAGAAACACTTATCACAACGATCTCATCACGATCGCCAACATCAAAGGACTCATATGATATGAGTCATATCGTCTCTATGATTCTGTTACCAGTTGAAACTCTCCGTATGCGAAAGAATCTCTCCTTGGTCAACAAGACTAGGATATTTGTTCTGCTCATTCATCTTTGTTCTCACATATACTCTCTTGAACAGTTCAAGTTGAACTAGTGATGTTAATATGAGCGGTCCGGACCCGTTTAGACCCTACTTGTTTAAGGCCCACCCGTTTAAGTCCGTTTATGTCTGTACCCATTTAAATTAAACCCGCAGGGTTTAAACTGGTCCGTTTAGGCCCATTAAGATTTTCTTTTTATATATATAAAATTTGGTCGGGGGCTTCTATAGCTCCGACATCAGTTTGGTTGGTGTCTTTTGCTATTTTTTATTTGATTTGTTAGGTTTTTTCCAATTAATTTTAGATCTCACAAAGTTTTTGATTGTTTTTCACATGATTTTTCCAATGGATTTTTCCAATTAAATTTTGATCTCTTAATATACTATTATTCAATGTAAAATAAAATAAAGACATATAACCATAACATTAATAGTAAACTAAACGAGGTTTTATATGTATTTATTTCAGTTTAGGCTTGTTTATATTTATACCCGTTTATGTCCGTTTAACTTTAAACCGGTCCGTTTAGGCCCGTATAAATGGAGTGGAATGATAGTAGGATTTTTACAATCAATTACTCAAATTCCACTCATGTCATTGTAGTATTTGAGATATCGAACCATAATGGGTTGAGATTAAAAACCAAGAATACATAAAACTTCTTAATCTAAGCAGTTCGAGAATTGGTTTTGTAACAACTTAAAAGATATTGCAAGCAAACTATATTTAACTGAAGCAATAGATAGAACCTTAAATGAGAGTGCAAATTACGGTTTAAAAGTAATTCTAAAAACGAATCCAAGGGTGAAATATGCGATTGTTGGTAACTTTAGAGGTTCACAATGATGTCAATAAACTCAAGTAATGATAATCTTTAGACTATGATCATTTAACAAGACTAATCCAATTCTTTGGAATTAGTCCCTTTGGAAATTATTAAATCAAGAACAAATTTCCATTTGTGATTTAATAACTTTCAAGCATTAAAAACAAGATCATTTAATCAATAAATACCTTAGACAATTATTTCCATATGCTAAGAGTGTAAATCCCTTGATAAGTTCATTGGGGAATTTCATTGAACACATTCCAGGCGAGAAATTCCCTATGATCTAAATCAACTTGATTATGGATGATTAAGCATTAAACATACTAAACAAGGAAGGATCATTGATAATCTAAGCCCTAACATCATTGATTCACACTAAAATTACCTAATTCTACTTCACCCTATAATTATAGAAAACTACTCACAACACATGATTATCTCCACAAATCCCATAAAGGAAGTGTTTAGAATCATGAAAGTTGATAAGAAAATAGATAGATGAAATAATCCAACAAGAACTTGCATAAATCAATCAAGAATCTCTTACAATCTCTTCCAAAAACCTTAAAGACGTTTTTTTGGTAAGTCAAAACAAGAATAGATACAATAATTAGGCTAATTGTTTAAGTAGAAAAACAGGTCGGGTCGGGTCAACCCGGAACAAACCGGGTCATGACCCGGTTTTTTTGTGTGTCCGCGAGGGTTCACAGCGGTCTGCTCTCCACTGCTGCATGACCGCTGTGAAAGGTCTGGTTTTGCTCCGGAGGGATCCGCAGCGGTCTCCTTTCTGCCGCTGCGTCTGACCGCTGTGAGTCTCGAAATCGCAGCGGTGGAGCTCTGACCGCTATGCTCTGACCGCTGCGAAGCTCTGATCTCTTCTTCATCCCTTTGATCATCTCCGTTTGCTTTGGGTAGGCTCCTCCTAGTCCATGATCTTCCCCTAAACTCCAATAAGTACCTGAAACACTCCAAATGCACCAAAACTCTCTAGGACTTATCTAAAATCTATTAACTTCTACTTATGAATGCAAAACTACAGAAAAACTCTATGAAACCACACAATATTAAAGCACAAAAACTAGATGAAATGCATGTCAAAAAGAGTTAAAATATGCGAATATCATGGAACTATTATACGTGATTCTAGATCCGATCCGAGATCCGCTCCGATCCGGATATCCGAGGGATTGGATCCGGATAGTAAAATCTTGGATCTGTCAAAACCGGATCCGTATAGTTAAATTATAAGGTCCAGATATCTGCATCCGGATACAAATCCTTTAAATATATTAAAATTTTATATTTTATTAATATTTTTTTAATATATTGAGATTTATATTTTATTAATATTTTTTTAATATATTGTGATATATATATATATATAAATAATTTAAATAATATTTATTTTTTTATAATAACAGATTTAAAAAAAAGATTATATAAAATGTAATTTTATCATTATTTTAATATTTTTTTATTATTTTGTACAGATCCGAATCCGGATATCCGAACCTTTCATATTTTAATATCATTTTATATATATATTGAGATTTATATATATATATATATAATATTATATATATATATATAATGCATGTATAGTTTTTTGGGGTATTTAAATGGGTACCCTTTTATTTCCAGGGCATGACCGTTAAATAGACGGGCTTAAATGGGCCAACCCTGTTCGACCTGTTTATCTTTACACGGGCCACGAGCCGAAATTTTTATACCAAACCTGTTTAGGCCCGCGGGCATCAATGCCCATTTTAACATCACTATCTTGAACCTATCAGAATGACATGTGAAATGTGTGGATGATATCTACAATTTCGACAAGTCTAACGAGGTTAGTAGTATTCATGAATCTTTCATTACAACAAACAATGGAGTCTTCTACTTTTTCTTGATCAAAATCTCATGTTCAAAATTTGTGTAGAATGCAATTTGTTTTCTTGCTTTTAGCCTTTCAAATCTTAGAGTCGGCTATATCAGTATGGTCCATGGTTCATGTTCAATTTGGTTCGCAAGTTCCACAATATGGTATATTGGTGCAGGCTTGATTTCTAGCAAATACATATATGATATATATATATATATATATATATATATATATAGGTTAAGTGAGTGTATAAACAATTCTATCATTGTGTATATCATTGTCTACGATATGATTTTTGTAGGTATATTTGTGTAAGACTTGATTTTTAGCAAATACATATAGGGTAAGTGAGTGTGTAAACAATTCTATCATTGTGTATCTATACTATTAAAAGAGGTATATATTTTGTGATCAAAGAGTGACACTTTCAAATTAGTCTATTCTTAACTTGGATAACTATTATTCTTTTTTTGAATAACTACTATTCATGTTATTCATGTTACGTTGCCAAACATAATTTTTTTAAAAAAAATATATACTATTAAGACATGTATTCATCAGTGACCAAACATATACACATTCATTTTAGGCTATTCTTTTTGTGGATAACAACTATTCCATTTGTCAAACAAGTCAATTTAGTATAATATTTTAATTTAATTGTTCAATCTCATGTTCAATATTATATTTTAATTTATATTTAAAAATAATTTCAAAAATTCAAATTTTAATTTAGATTAGTTTGGATTTCCTTAAATATAGGTTAGATTAATTATTAAAAAAACATAAAAACCAATTGATATTATATCTTTACAAAATAATAAACCGGATAATAATTTAGATTTAATTTAAATATTCAAATTTAAGTAATATTCTCATAATGACGGATGATAAACGATATGTTATTGTATATTTTTATCATAATCAATCAGACTAAATTTTTAAATATTTGAAATTAGTAAATATTTATATTATATGGTAATATGAACGGGCGAGTTAGAATTATGTTTTTATAATCGCGGTCATTTTCGGATTAATATGAACATGCGAGTTAGAATTATGTTTTTATAATCACGGTCATATTTAATATTAGAAAAAATGAAATTTATAAAAATAAATTATATTTAAACACAAAAATAAATATTTGTCATTAATTAGAAAATTATATATAAATACAAAAAAAAAATTGTATTACAAAATTTGATTAAAAAAAAAATCCCCTTCCTAGAATTAGTATCAAGGTATAAACAATTTAAATAATGATCTCTTAGAAGAAACACTGTAGATGCATCTATAATTGAAGCTAATTGCCTGAAGTCACAGAGAAGAGAAGCAAGAGTCATGGTCCTGTAGTTGTAAAATCTGGAAACACAAAAGGACGTTATATCATTCAAGGATGAAGAAAGCGACTAGGGCTTCGTAAGTACAAATTAGGGTTTTGAGTTTTTTTTTTCTTTTGCCATGATATAATCTTTGTTTCCTATATAGACAAAAAAGAAACGATATCTCCTTTTAAGTACTCTTTTCCTATGTGGATTCACTTTAAATTAGTTTTACTTCTTTTTGTTTCCTTTCCAACTTTCTTAAGAAAAAGAAGAAAAAGAAGCATATGTATAGATCAAAAAATTTCTGATGTTGGATCCTAAATGATGCCAAAACGTTAACGTCTCTGGGCTCCTTATGGTCTCTAATGTTTTTGGTAATCTCACATTCCTCTAATCTCTCTAGTAATCTGTAGTTGATTCATCATCATTTACTTTAAGGTTTATATGTTTTATTTAATTTTTGCGTTGATTCTTTCTCTAGACTCTAGTCCGAATATTATTCGAGAAAAATTATTTCCAACACCAAAATATTATCTAATTTTGGCCACAACAAGAAAAACGTATGGTTGTTGAGTTTGGTTTTTGTCTCTCTCAGTGATTTCTGAAAGAACAAAATGTTAGGACCTGCTGCGAAAACCCCCCGGCCCTTAACCCGGCTTCCGGGTCGGATCATGTGGAGAAGGTAGGTTGGCTTGATGCTTACGTCTCTAAGTGATCCCATTCTCTATGTTCATGAAACGAAAATAAGGAGAGACAAAGTAAAACTCTTGGTTTTTGTCTCTACGATCTCTACTGTCTACATAGGCTTGGAAGCATGTTGTCATGTTATGAGATTGGTGAATGATATGACTACATAGGCTTACTACTCACTATCGTCTAGTCTTGAGATTGGTGATGTCTGGTTTTAAAAAAGTGTCCAACTTTCAAAATTGGAATATATAAACATACAAATGTAATGATCTTACTATACTATCATACTCAATATTTGCATAAAATGTTATAATAATATTTTCGTAAATAAATGATATATTTTTACGCATGCATAAATTTCACGGTCTTTAGCTAATACTTATTATGTTATTTTATATGATGAAAGAAACACAAATTTACATGCACTTACTTACGAAAATATATTCGCGTCATTTTAGCAAAATGTTGCCCAAAATTACATCATCTTAGCAAAGAAACCAAAAAACAAGACAAGTTGATTATCTTTTTAAACTTCATATTTCAACTCCTTTCGAATCAATTGTAAAATTTTCAGACTATAAATATGTGCACCAAGAAACTATACTATTAAAGTATTTTTCGGTACTTTACCAATGAAAGCCATAAATTAAGGGAAAATCGCATTTTAAACCTTCCGGGTTAAAGAATGTAACACTTTAAACCTTCAGAATTTTGCACTAGCACTAACATCAAAGTAAGGAAACTAACACATTAAACTTTCAATGTGGCAACTTTGTTCGCGCCACCAAAACTGTGACTGAAACTATTCAGTTTTCGGTAAACAGATGATGACGTGTCAATTTTTTTTTTTTGTCAACAACTTAATAAATAATAAATAACTTAAAACGTAAAATCCTGTTTCCTTTCAAAAACGTAAAATTCCGTTTTCAAGTAAAAAAACTTCAAATCTCATTTTTCCGCCGAAAACGTAAAATCTCGTTTTCCCGTCAAAAACCTAAAATTCCGTTTTCTCGTCAAAAACGTAAAATCCCGTTTTCCTACCAAAAACGTAAAATTACATTTTCCCGCCAAAAACGACAATAAATCCCGTTTTTCCGGAAAAAACTTAAAATCCCGTTTTTCTGTAAAAAATGGTAAATCATGTTTTTTCGCCAAAAACGTAAAATCACGTTTTCTCGCGAAAAACGACAAATCTCGATTTTTCGTAAAAACGTAAAATTCCATTTTCCCGTAAAACGTTAAATCTTGTTTTCCCGCCAAAAACGCAAAATCACGTTTTCCCGCCAAAAACAACAAATCCCGTTTTTCGTAAAAAACTTAAAATCCCGTTTTCCCGTAAAAAAACGTAAAATCCTGGAAAACGGGATTTTACGTTTTTGGCTGGAAAACGTGATTTTACGTTTTTGGCGGAAAAACGGGATTTGTCGTTTTTGGCGGGAAAACGGGATTTTACGTTTTTACGGAAAAACGAAATTTTATGTTTTTGACGGGAAAACGAGATTTTACGTTTTTGAAAAGAAAATGAAATTTTACGTTTTTGAAAGGAAAACGGGATTTTACGTTTTAAGTTATTTATTATTTATTAAGTTGTTGACAAAAATAAAAATAAAAAATAAAATAAAAAAATGACATGTTATCATATTTTTACCGGAAACTGAATAGTTCCAGTCACAGTTTTGGCGGCGTGAATAAAATTGCCACATTGAAGGTTTAATGTGTTAGTTTCCTTACTTTGATTGTTTAAAGTGCTAGTGCAAAATTTTGAAAGTTTAAAGTGTTACCTTCTTCGACCGTGAGGGTTTAAAATACGATTTTCCCCATAAATTAATCGTGTTTTGGGTTTAATTTTTTTTTTTTTTTAAGTGGTGATTTGGGTATTTGTGTACATACGGTAAACGAATAAGATATATCTAATCAAATAGTTTTGGGTTTTTTGGGCTAGCCCGAAGCCGATCGGGTTAAATCCGAAAACACACTAACCTTAATGGATTTAGCTCGAAAAGCTCGATTTTTTTTGGATTTTTATTTTTAAACCCGAACCCGTTGTTTTCCAGTGCCAGATCGGACCGAACTTTCGGGTCTTTTGCCCTAATTGACATCCCTAATTTGTGTACACACCGTTAATATGTGTAAAGTCTTTAGTGTTCTTAGTAATCTCGCTTTACCGCTTAAAAGGTAACACTTCTCTGACCAGAAGAATCACCCAACGAATTTCGATCTTCCCTTTTTTTTTCTTCTTCAAATTTTGATCGGGTTCTTCCTGATTCGAGATTCACCGTTTCTTGATTTGATTTTATTGATCATCATCAAGAGCATTCATGGTCTTCTGATGAATTCATCAGCAGAAACACTTTGCAATTCTTAAGTCAACAATTTGAGAAAGATTCGTTTCCATTTGGAGTTTTGATGCCAAACTCTCAAAATGTGATTTTTATTTTCCGGAGTTTACAGGTACGCTTGGGGATACGATTATGGTCTTATGTCAGAGAAGAGGCCTCCCATGGAAGGGTAACTCCTTGGAACACTAGATTCTCTTGATATACATACCATAAATATTCATATATTCTTGGTAATATTGCGGTAAAGTTTTGGTCTTTGTCGTGGAGATTTAACTTCTGATTGCTACAGAAAGCACCTATTGATCCTTTCACCAAGGAGAACTGCAAACCATCTGCGTCCCAAGGTGTTCCACTCGGAGGAATGGGGTACATAGCAGATAGCCTCTGATTTTTGGTTTTATCGGACATAATTTTGTACCTTAGGTTTGACCAATGCTGTTGGTAATAGCAGAAGTGGAAGCATATCTAGGGGCTTCAGGGGTGAGTTTAAGCAGTGGCAAATCACTCCTGGAACGTGCGATCCATCGCCTATGATGTCCAATCAGTTTTCTATAAGTTTATTATTCTATGGCATGAGTGGACGTGAAATCCATGCTTTTTGAATCCCTGACTCGTTAGTTCCATTGTTACATTGTTTTTCTTCCTCAATGATAGCTTTTTATACTTTCACTGTTTTAACTATTTCTGGATCTTGCACTAGAAATCTTCTCTTCCAACTGTATAGTCGTGACGAATGGAGACTGATATTTTGTTTGGACCATTGAAAACATTATTATCTTTTGCAAGTGCATAGACATCGTTCCCTGCTAAATTCCTCCCTAATAGTTGTTCTTACTTCAATTGCAAACCTTACTCTTGCAATCGTCATGCTTGGATGGTAACTCCATTACAGTTGATGGGCTTGTCATTGTATCTTAGACCACAAATTTGTGAGAAATTTTATATGATGGGATACTCCATCCATCCTAGGAACATGATTTAATACTTTAATTCTGATGGTTTGATGGCGGATCAAGTTACTTAGTGAACCTCTACATATTCTTATATTAATATGTAGAGGTATTGATCACTTTCTAACAGAATCTGAGGAAAACCTTATGAGTTGCTACTTTTGTTTTAGTTGGTGAACACTAGAAAGGAAAGAGCAAAAGTCAGCCTTCTTTTTACATGGGCGGTGAGTTGGCATCTGATTCATTTATATTACATTATATGTAGAAGAGCAGATGAAAGATATGCTTACCAGGTTTGTATTGTGCAGAACTCAATTGGTGGGACTTCGCATATGTCAGGGGGTCATGTGAATGAGTCATTCATGTAAGGAGAAATATGCGACATCTTTTCCATAAGTGATTATGCCTTCAAGTCGATGTGTAATTTTTCGTTTGGTTCCTTTTTCCTTGCAGTGGTGAAGATGGGGTGTCCGGTGTCCTGTTACATCACAAGTACGTCATTTTACCTTAATAGCTATAAACTATTGTTGCTTTGCATATATCTCGTGGTAGATTCAATGCTTTGAAAGGTGTGGTCCACATTGCCATTCTTTCTTAATGGTTTAATGAAGGACGGTTAGGAAATGGCAATACCTGAAGTGTTATTTGTTAAAAGCAACGTTCAAGTCCTCACATTTGAAGTGTGCAAATAACTGATCTGATGAATGAAACAAAAGATACGATTGTACCAACTCATCACTGGAAAAAATCGCCAACTAAGGACACCTTTTTGGTCAATAGTAAATGCACATTAGCCAGAAGTTTCCCATTCAATTTTTAGCAACAAAATGTTCCCTAGATAGACTGTTCTCCATGTGTGCTGGCCCAATCTGCTGCATTTAGATTTTAGACTATTAATGTACCGGTCTTATCTTGTTGCATTATCTGTACAAGTGTATGCGCGTCTCCTTATCTTTTGAACTCTTTTGTAGTGTGATTTTACTGCTGTGTGAGTAGACGTACAATTAATCTCGAAAGACCAACTTGTCCATTACTGTTTTGGCTTCCTGTACTTGTGTTGTGCCTGTATCTGCATGAATCTGTAGTATAGTGTTACGTGTATTCTGTGATTTGGAATAAGGACAAAATAAATAAAGGAATATTTTTATAGATGATGAAAAGAGTGATACAGGATCCGAGAGAAAGGTATATCGGGAGTCTCTTCCCTCCCCTGATTACAGACTTTTCACCAAAAAGCTGAATAACTCTCATCCCTTACTTTAATACTATAGAAACTACCTAGTCACACTACTCACGTGATCTGTGATCCTCCATGTGCAGCTGCTTGGTAATTTCCCTTTTGCCTGTGTGGTTTATTCCTTAGATAAGTAGATTAACCCACCAAATTATCCCACAACAACTCCTTGGGAAGGTGAAAGCTTCCGTGTGTAGCCTTGTACGTAACATATAGTCTTTCTCTTGCGTCTCTATTGAATGAGTGGAATGCGCGTTATCCTGAATGCATGTTAACCTGACTCTCTGCATAAAGGAAGGATCTCCAAGTAAATCCTCTTGCTAAACAAGTTACACTGTTTGTCGCTTTTTGAGTGTTTGACATTGTTTACCGGCGTATTTATTCACATTGTCCATTGATGAAGTTGATCTGGTAAAATATATTCTTGTTACAGTAGAAGGTTGTGTTCTTTTCTCCAAGCGAAAATATTTGTTTTGAATATGTGATAATTCTTTAGGACAGGCATTGAAACCCTCTTGTTACATTTGCGATCTCTGCTTGTGAGACTCAGAATGTGAATGTGACTGTTTTACCATGCTTTGGATTGTCTGAAGATAGTTCTTTGACAGCAAAGGATATGTGGGATATGATGGAAAAGGTGCATTTTCTTTGCATCGTCGTTTTCAGCTTTGCATGTGGATTTCATACTTTGTCAAAACATGCTATTGACTCTATAATTGATTTTTTTTTCTTTTTTCTGAACTGTCATGTCATATAAGAACGTTTGTTTCATATATCTGGAGTAATTGTTATAAATGGGACTGACATTCAGATATTCCATCTAAAAGGATGGAAAATTTGATCAAGCAAACTTCAATAGTGGGCCGAGCATGCCTTCATCACCTGGAGATACTATTTGTGCAGCTGTCTCAGCTTCAGCATGGGTAGAGGCTCACGGTAGGTGCACTGTATCTTTTGCTCTTTCATGGTCATCACCAAAAGTGAAATTTTCAAAGGGAAGCACATATGACAGGTAAATAAAGTACAAGATTTGTGGTCTCTTCCTGAAATTGAGAGATTAAGTTGTTTACTTGTCGATTATTATCACCAACTTAATTTCATAATGTTGTCATGAAAATGGCTACTTCTCCTTTCCATTGCGTCAGCTTTTTTATGTACCATATAGTTTACATTTTCTCATTGTGGTCTCAATGTCTTTGCGTCTTATGCTTCACTTGAATTGACACTGTTCTGTTCGAATGTATACTATTACCTGATACTGCCGTTAATTGAAACTATTCCATGTTACTTACTACACATACACAGAATGGTGCTTATGTATTAGTGACTAGCTTTGGTTCTTAAAATTCAGATTATAAGAGGTGGAAGGGAGATATTGAAGCATGGCAAAATCCTATTCTTAGAGATGGCAGGCTCCCTGAGTGGTAACTGCTTCTTTGTATACTCAAAGCGTTGCAGTTACTTTCTGAGTAACTTTTAATAGCATTCATGTATTCCATAATAGATTAACTTTTAATAATAGTTTTTGAATTGTTTTTGTTATCTGTAGGTACAAGTTCACTCTGTTTAATGAGCTTTACTTTTTGGTAGCCGGTGGTACAGTCTGGATAGGTACACATCTATATGCCTCAAATGCAAATTTTGAGTATAAACTGTGTCTCTGTGATTGAATTTTTTGTTGCATCATGTTTTGTTACCTTGAAAATAGTTTATAACATTTTCTGTTGCAGACTCTGCTTCACTCCATGCCAATGGGAATAGTCAGCTTCAACAATCGGATTTAAGAAATCCAGATGGTAAAGCAAGTGGAGTTGGTAGTAAAGACCAGCAGAATAACCTTAATAATTGCGACAGCAATGGAATAAAAAGAATGGTTTATTTGTGGACACTCGGCACGTAGATGATGACGATGATGTTGGCCGGTTTCTGTACTTGGAAGGTGTGGAATATGTGATGTGGAACACATATGATGTGCACTTTTACGCATCTTATGTGCTTCTTATGCTATTCCCAAAGATTGAACTAAATATCCAGCGGGATTTTGCTAAAGCTGTGTTGTCTGAAGATGGGAGAAAGGTTAAGTTCCTAGCAGAGGGAAATTGGGGAATTCGCAAGGTCAGAGGCGCTGTTCCTCACGATCTAGGGATGCATTGTAACATCCCTAATTCAATTGTGAGGTTGAAATTGAATAATTAGAAGTTTGAGGTTAATTTCGCGAAAAATCAATTGTTCTGGGTGGGTTTAATTGATAATTTTGGGAGTTTGGGGTCAAAAAAAAATAGATCCCACATACATAGGTTTATATAACCGTATGTATCTCCCTCTCCAAGAGCTTGTGCAATTAACCTAGCCGTCAGCCCTCGTCGTCAACGGTAAGAACCCTTCTCTCCCTCTCCTTAGTTGATTCGTGTGGTGTTGGGGTCGAGGCGGTGGTGTTTGCGACGGGTCGAGGCGGTGGTGGTGGCCGTTCGGAGGGTGTGTGGCTGGCTTCTCGCCCTGTTGGTTTCGCAGATCAATCCCGGCCTAGGTGTCGTCGGTTTGGCGGTCGTAGGCGGTGGCCCTACGTGTGGAGAGATCCCTCGGCCGGAGCTCCGGGACGGCGGGGCTAAGGGGGCCCTTGAGGAGAGATCTCCGGCGCCGGCGGTGGTAGATGGGCGCATCCCTCTCCTCCTCTTCTTCCCGGGGTTCGGCTGCCGTTGGTGACAGACCGGTAGTCGCTGCTCCGGCGATGGGAAGTCGACGATGTCGACTAATCGGTTTAGACCGGTTCAGCAAATCGCATCGAACGTGTGATTTCGTTTGTTGGTTTTTAATTATTTTATTATTTGTTATTTTAGGTGGTTTAATTGAAGGTTATTCATCCCGGGGAGTTCTAGAAAATTGCTGAATTTTCTCGTGAAACTTTCTGTGCGGGAATAAGGTGAGTGCAGGACCATAGGCGTAATTAAATAATTTTGATAATTGGTGTGATTTCGTGATTATAGGCCGTTTACGATCTCGGAGGGTCTAGATCGAGTGTTTCATGAAATGTTTGATTTATTCGGTATTTTTCGTGATAGTCTATATTAATTATCTTAATTATTTGTTAGCCTGTAGATGGGAGGATTGCCTCACTAAGTATTTGTCGAAATACTTATGCATCTCTTATATTTTAATTGATGCAGGAAATGAGAAAGTGTGACCGTGGAATCAGGGCGAGGAAGAGGGGTGATCTAGACTTGTCGTTTATTTGATTATTTTATTTAGTAATTTATGATCTTGATTATTCGGATTTATAATCTTGAACCGGAAATTATTTGGTGAGGTTTAGTTATTATTATTTATGGGAATTTTAATAATTAATTGCAAAAAAAAAAAAAAAAAAAAAAAAAAAATGGGTGCGGTTGTTTCATGCATGATCCATGGAACGAAATGAATGCCTACAACATACATGACACAAGCAAGTGGAAGGATCTCAACCCAAAGTTTGTGCTTCAGGTGTATAGAGATTTTGCAGACGTATGGCCCGCAGTTCGTGCTGCTATGGAGTACATGGAACAGTTTGATAGAGACAATGACGATCCAATAGAGAATGATGGTTTCCCAGATCAGACATATGGTACGTGGACTGTTCATGGTGTGAGTGCCTACTGCGGTTGCCTGTGGCTTGCTGCTCTTCAAGCTGCAGCGGCAATGGCTCTTCAAATCGGTGATAAATTCTTTGCAGAATTGTGTAAGAATAAGTTTTTGAATGCAAAGGCAGCACTGGAAACGAAACTCTGGAACGGATCGTACCTCAATTTATGACGGTGGGGAGAGCAGCAACAGAAAATCTATACAGACTGATCAGCTGGCTGGTTCACTACCGCTGAGGGAATTTTCACAGCTGGCTGGTCAGAAGAAGGTTTTGGGTAAGTTTATTCAGTCTGTCAAATGCTATCGGTATCACACACCTAAACATAGATATACGTTTCAAAATGACATTGTTACAATGAATTAAAACAACTAGTATACTGAAATACACGGATATTGGAAGAATCTATACAGAAGGTCAAAATGTAAGAAAATATTAAACGGTGTTGCTATAGTTGGTTCAGATATTGATTGTTATCCAGAAGTTGTAGAACAATTAAAACAGCTAATGTGTATTGTGTAAAAGTGTAACTGAGTAAGATGTTTAGTTAGTTTTTTGGAGGTTTCATTTGACTTGACCTGTTTGGACTGGATACAGATATTGGTTCCAGACACCAGAAGGTTGGACAACGGATGGGCATTACCGGTCATTGATATACATGAGACCGCTCGCAATATGGGGAATGCAATGGGCATTAACGCTGCCAAAGGCAATTCTTGATGCTCCTAAGATCAGCATGATGGACAGAGTTCACATGTGCCCTAGAAGCCGTAGATTCTCCCACAACGCTAAAGTTGTCAAACACAAAGCAAAGTGTTTTGGCAACTCTACCTTAAGCTGTAACTAAAAAAGGACGGTTATTTAAGTTGGAATTAGCCGACATATTGGTTCTGGGTTGTAATATAATTAACAGGTGGGAAATATTCCATGAAAGATAATGGAAATGTTCCTAGAATGTTGCTGTACATTTTGCTAAGAGAGAGAGAGAGGGAGAGAGATAAAGTTTATGTTTTGCAGTTTGTGACTCAACTCTTATTTGGGTTAATAACCTGAGAAGAACATTGTGTGTTCAATCTCCTTATTTGTTGGTTTCATTTCTCAAGAATAAGGGATTCGAGGACACAAACTCAGTTCTTGTTGGAACAATGGAGCTACTAAAATGTTTCCATTGCGGCTTTCTATTTCTCTGAATCATGTCTCTTGTGTTTAATGATCTCAGCAAAAGTGTCTAAGCAAGAGCTTACATAATAAGTGGCTGTTTTTGCTTCATAACAATTTCTCGATAAATGTCTCTGTTACGTTGAGATGTTTGTGAATAAAATACAAAAATTGGAAGAAACTCCTCTTCTTCCATATAATCTTTTTTTTTTTTTGCAGAGAAATTTGAGATTCTAGACCGTTAGATGCTTCCTGACATTAAAAGTACAAGAGCTATTTGTGACCGTTAGATCATGACACGAGAACCACCAACATTATATAGACCACTAATCTCCGTGATTGGCCCAGCAAACAATAATCTGGATTTTAAATAATTATGAGTAAAAAAATTAAGCCTCCAATTATATTGGGCCTTATGACTGGACACTATATACTATGATCTCTGCTTGTAATAACTGGTTCATAAAAACCTAAATTTGTATTACTTTCCATATGCTATAATTTATTACCATCACCAACCGATAATGTAAATCCCATTGCAATTCGGATTCATTCATAATTGAGTCAAAACTTCATTTTCTTCTTTTTAAACGAATTTTACAGTCATCTATATGATATTGTCTTGAATTATATAAACCATATGACGTTAAATAATAAGAACATTACTCAAACCATGTTGGTCTAAAACTATTCAAGAAAATATATAATATTCTTCAATTACACAAACGCAAACTTCATAAGACGTTATCTATAATTATTCAAGATTATAATAGTCTTGAATTGTACAAACCCAAACTTCATAAAACATAAATAATATGAATATTGCTAAAACCTATTTGATGGTCTCTAGATCTGCATATCATCTATAAGTATTCAAGAGATCAAGTTCTTGAATACAAACCCAAACTTCAAACAACGTTAAATAATAAAAGCATTACTGTACTCAAACCCACCTTGATCCATATATTGTATATATATATAACTACGTGGATCGACCGCCTCTCTTCCCCTTGCCCTTCTTATTTGTGAGATCATCAATTTTCGCCCCCTCTCTCCGAACTTCGCTCTCGGAAACACCAAGAACCCTGACAATGTTCTTGATATCCTTTCCATTACTAGGCCTAGCCGCATCTAAATACCTGTCAATCATGGCATCATTCCAAGTGTTAGTACTTGTGGACATTTCGTAAAAAGAAAATAAAAAATTTGTGATGAATATGAAAAGAGAGAGAAATTTTTACAAAGATCGTATGTATGTTTGTAAAACTTATATATAGAGAGATTTGGACCCTTGCAATTGACATATTTATTTGTATTAGGGTTTTCATCCGCGCTACGCGCGGGTACATATCGATAAATTGGCTTAATATATATTTTGGTTAAATAATTTTTAATTAGTTAAAGTTCAATGGTAAGAAGTTATAACGAAAATACTTACTACAAGATAACATGCTGTTCCGACGGCAGTTACCGTCGGAAAAGACCTGTTCCGACGGGGATAAATCTGTCGGCGTCGGTTACAGTTTTTGACATGATATGAGTGCTTAACCTAAAATTTTAGGTCTCTTGATTCTCTTCTTCTTTGTCGAACTCTACTTTCGATTTTTCTCTCGATTTTTTGCCCTTGATATCTCGATCATTATGTCGATTTATCCTTCTACGTAATCGATGATTGGAGACGATTCTAGTGTAATCAAAGATGGTTCGGTTGCCACTTTGACAAGCACATCTAGATCTGAGCCTACAACTCGTCGCCGGATTGATCCATACGATCTCTCCTTTGGTGATAATCCGAGATCTGTCATCTCTCAACCACCGCTTCGAGGACCCAACTATGATGAATAGGTCTTGAATCTCCGACTTGCATTACGTGCAAGGAAGAAATTTGGTTTTGCCGGAAGCATACCTCGGCCTGATGATGACTCTGAGGATCTTGAAGATTGGTGGGCAAATTACGCGATGGGGGCGTCTTGGATCAAACTTACGGTGGCTCTAGATCTCAGCAGTTCATTGTCTCATCACAAAATATCTCACGGCCTCTAGAGCCATATCCAGAAATGATTTTCTGTGAAGAATGGACATCGAGTTCAACGTCTCAAAACAGAACTCGCCAATTGTCAACAACGAGGTACAATTATGGAGGCTTATTATGGGAAATTGACTAAACTATGGACTAGCTTGGCGGATTTTCAGCGTGCGAAAACGGCTGAAGAAATTGCTAAAGAGCGGGAAGAGGATAAGCTGCATCAATTTTTTATGGGGCTTGATGAGTCGACTTTTTGATATGATCATGGATGCGACGGATCCGGTGGAGGTTCAAGAAGACGCGATGATCATTCCCGAGGGACCAATCACACGGTCTAAGGCACGGCAACTGGCGGGAGCTGTTCGGAACTTACTCACGGATGCAAGGAACGAGGAGGATCAACGTACACAACCCGTCCTCACCTCATTGTCTTCGAACTCTCTATGAGGTTAGGCCGTTTGTGTGATACGTTTGTACTCTTTTTCCTGTATACGGTTTTGTCCCAAATGGGTTTTCCGTATAGAGGTTTTAACGAGGCAAACGGATTACACCGCTAAACGGTCCGACTTCTTGAGAGTTCCGCGGGGGAATTTTCCGAGGAAAATTCCGAGGGATTTATTCCCGAGGGACTTTTTCGAGGGACTTTCCGAGGGAAATTTTCCGCGGGAATTTCTGGCGGAATTCCAACAGTTGGTCAACTATCATTTGAATTCAAAAAAACTGTATTTATTTTCTTTGTAATTTTCGATGGGTCTTCTCCTTGTTTCGAGAATGACCCTTGCTTTTCCCCTTTGAGTTTTCTTTTTATCTTCTTCTCTCCCTCATTGTCGAACACAACCTTCATTTTTATCTAAGTTATTTTCAGAGATTATTCTCTCTTTTCTCTCGATTTTCTGTGATGGTTAGTCACTGAATTTCTTTTGGTTTATCGAGATTAATTCCGCATCTTCTCGACGCAACCTTCGATCCGTTTCCTTGTTCGATTCTTCTTGTGACAAAGGGCTTAGAGATTTTTGGGATTCATCTCCCACGCTCTAACATCTCTGTTCTCGAATCCCTCAAGACAACGCAGCCACCCCCTCGTTTCAAAAGTTCATAGTCGGATTTGGGCCTAAGGATTTTCGGGAATTCTCCCACGCCTTAGCATCTCTTCCCGTGGATTCTTTGAAGTCGTGGATCTATCCCTCTCAACCGTACTAGAGCAAGCGATCCTCAGTCAAATCGTGTCACTTTTGGTGCTGTGAAATCATCTATGTTATCACTTGATCCTCTTCCCTCTCTCGATGAAGCGTATCAGGTCGTGGCTCAGGATGAAGAATCCAAATGTGCTAGTCGTATGATGGAAGAACGTAATAATGTTCTGAGTTTCGCAGTGCAAACTTCTCCTCGCCTCGCCAACAAACATAACTCCGAGATCCATCAGCCTTATGTACGCTGTGTGGGCGACAAGGACATCTAGCTGCAAAATGCTTTCACAAAATCGGCTATCCAACGTGGTGGGGAAACATACCTCGCTCGACTCTTCCTCACACTCCATCGGAAGTCTCGGCTACTGCTGGTGGTGACCGTCACGTTACACCTCCTCAACTACCGCCTCCACGACGTGTGGAACCTGCTCCTGCGAATCAAGTGAGCACTGTTGGCGCCTCTACTCCTGCGTTTGCTATAAATTATGTCATCACGGATGCTGATCGTGCGGATTTTATGGGTTTGAATGATCAACAATGGCGGATGTTGGTCCATATGCTAATGAGCGCAGATCTGGTGGTACTGATCGTCTTTCTGGTACGTATTTCTTTGAGTCGTGGATTATTGACACATGTGCTTCCAACTATATGACTGGTGAGTTCCTTACGGATATTTGTGTTATGGCTCCAATGCGTATTAAACTACATGATGGTCGTTTTACCACTGCGAATAAACAATGGAAAGTTTATCTAGGATCTAAGCTTCAGTTGGTTAATGTGTTCTTCGTTGATGGTTTACAATGCCATATCATCTTGGTGTATCTGTTAACGAGATATAGCAGTTGTATCGTTCAAATATCTAACAAGATTTATGTTGTTCAGGACCGCACCACACAAATGCTGATTAGGGTGGGTGAGCAGCTGAACGGGCTCTATTAGGGGAGTAGAAACTGTACGATGACACATGCTTTGTAAAACCAGCCGAGAGGTGGGTGGCACCGTCGATTAGAACATCATACCTCTAAAGCAATGGAGATGATGCATTTACCGACTTCTAGTATTAGTTCTGATTTTGATTCTAAGTCTTGCGACGTTTGTATTCGTGCAAAGCAATCACGAGACTCTTTTCCCTTAAGCATTAATAAAACATCTGAGGTTTTTGATTTGGTTCATTGTGAATTATTGGGTCCGTATCGGACGACTTCGATTTGTGGATCACGTTACTTTCTCACGATTGTAGATGACTTCTCTCGTGCCTTATGGATTTATTTGCTGCTTTAGAGGGAAAATCAACTACAAATGGGATAATTTGTTTGTCTCTCCAATTACTTTCGGGAAAAAGGATTATTCACGAGACATTGTGTGTGAGAACTCCACAACATAATGAGAAAGTTAAGAGGAAACATCGACATGTTCTCAATGTGGCTCGAGCGCTTCGATTCCAATCTAATTTGCTAGTTGAATTTTGGAGTTTTTGTGTTCTTACGGCGGGATAATTGATTAATCAGACCTCTTCTGCGGTTCTCAATGGCAAGAGTCCATTTGAATTACACTATCAACGATCACCTTCAATGAACCGTTTGAGGGTTTTTGGCTGCTTGTGTTATGTTCATAATCAGCGTCACGGTAGATACAAGTTTGCTGCACGCGGAAATCATTATATCTTCATCAGTTATCCATTTGGGAAGAAAGGCAGGAATGTGTATGATCTTGAGACTGGTCTCATTTCTACTTCTCGGGATGTTGTTTTTTTAAACCGAGTTTCCTTTTGCTGAAGCTCTCACCAATACGTTTGTTTCATCATCTCTGCCTTTGATCTCTTTCCCGACTATTTGTGTTGAGAATGATTTCCTTCGTATTTCTCTGACTCAATCGATCGATCATATGAAGTTTAGGCAGGAGAAAATCCGATCGATCAATCCTCAGCTCAGATCGATAGATCCAAACTTACAACTCGGGCATGAGAAAATTTGATCGATTGATCCCCAGCACAGATCGATCGATCCAAATTTACAACTCTGGCAGGAGGGTTTTCGATCGATCGATCCTCGAGACATCTCGATCGATCCTCGAGCCAGATTCGCCGGTGTACTAGGCGCGACTCTGCTATGCGCTATTCATGGTGCTACTGTAGAAAATTGTTATGGCCTAATCTATGTAGAGTATGTGCTTTATTCAGTAATACGGGATGCCCCTGCATAACTTCTTGAAGGAATCAATAACTCCGAATTGGATTAGTTTCTCCTCAGCAAATAAGTGTTTGGGACACTAACAAATACATAATGGAGAGATAGTTGCAATAGAAACAAAGACACAGGGAACGGGTTACCTAAAGCAGTAAACTAAATACCTACTACCGGCCAAGTCGCTAAAAAGAAATGTAAAGAACGAGAATTGTTGAAACTAGCATATTGGAAGATCAATCGGCCAAAATAACCACGAGCAGCTACAATGTTGTAAGTTTTTTCTTCTTGATCAATTTTGTAACCTTCATTAGCCTGAAAATCCAATTTTTATTCAAATTGGAAATGTATTTTGAGTTATTCTTTCTAGTTTTTTTCTATTAGAATACAAAAATTTGATAAGATACTAAAATAAGGAAATCGATCCAACTTTGCAACTCGGACTTAAGGATTTTTGATCGATCGGTCATCAACCTAGATAGATGGATCGTAGAACTTAATCAATAAGAAAAACATTTACACCAAACTGACAACTTAATTTTACAAAAAAAAAAAATAGAATAATGAAAACCAAAAATACAAAAAGAAAAAAATGTCAGAAAGGAAGATACAAGGAACTTACCGTAGGATCAATTCATGACATAATGAGGATAATCAAACCCCTTCCTAAAAATGACCTTATGATCAAAAATGTTATATAACACCTGCAACACTCCTTGGCTTGAATTATCTTTCTTTCTTTTTTGCCTCATGCAATTTTCGTATATTCTCTTTTCTTTTATGACCGCCTCTCTACAACAATAATTTTGAGGCATTTCTCTCTCACATCTCTAATGATCGGGTGGTTGTTTATACTATGGAATTTTGATAGTATTATTAACATATAAACACACTAGTTTATTAATTATGTACACAAGATAAATAATGTCTACATCCTTTTTTCGTTCCTTTTATGTAATTTCTCTTTTTTTCAATTTGGTCACTGTAGCTGATGATGCAGAAAAGACAAAAGAATTTAGTAATGATGAATGATCGAGAGATGCAGATGCTCCATCTTTGGTTTTTTTTTTTTTTGAATTCTGTTTTTTGGGTATTATTAAAGAGTAAAATATATGTAAAAGTAAAGAGTTAAAAAAATTAGGAAATAAGATGAATATGATCTTATGACTTATTAAAGTAAATAAAAAAATAAAAAATTGGGATTTTTATTTGCACGAATATGATCTTTTTCCTTAAGTTTGTTTTTACTCTTCATTCTTTCTTTTTTTCGAACAAGGGTTAAAAAGCTTTTACTGTTAATTCTTAATTACATGCATACATAAAACGATATAAAATAATGCATCTTAATTTTGAATAGATCCAAAACAAATAAAGTTGTACGTTTGGATCGAGTGTGAAAATTGCCAAATATAGTTATTTAACGAAATTGAAAGGCTTAGCTAGTAAGCTAGTCCAATATTAAAGTTTAGATTAGTTTAGTTTATAAGAAATTTATATTTTGGATGTGAACATGTAATAAGAACTACTCCTATAAAAGAAAGACGCATTCATTGTGGTTGCTTGAAGTAGCTTAGATAATTAAAATATTGAGGCTATCTCATAAATTAAGAGACATTTTTATTAAATTTATCACGCATTATCCCAAAAAACCTCCAACTGATCCGATTGTTTCTATACTTAGAAAGATATGCCCTACAGTCTGCTGCATTAAGAATAGCTAAAAAAGTATTTTAATGTTTTAATATTCAGAACCGACAATATATTTACTTCTTTGTCTTATTCTTTATTTTGATGGACCGTGTTTTGATAAAAACTTTTATTTTCTATAAAGAAGTGTTTTATAAAAACTTTTACGCATATAATGTATAGGTACATGTTATAGAGGTACATAGCATGAATCACGTTTTAGTTATTGCCATACTCGTTGCTAAGGATATAATATACTATAACGTTTCGTATATAGAGATATGTTGTAGAGACTATTAAAATGAATCTTTGCAAAAAATACATATATAGTATAGTGGTATTGTTGGATCATCATGATAATTGGCTCTACAAAAATATGAACATACTCAGATCCCACTTTTGTGTCAATCAAGAATACCATTTTGTTTATCCTGTGGGATTAATGCTAATCAAATTAATTAAATGTGTGAAATCAAATCTAGAACTAACAAAAATAGTGATAGCTTACAAATAACACCTTTATCTAATGAAAAGTTAAGTGCATATATTAAAACGTAGTATAAAACTTCTACTCTTAATAAGAAACACAACTTTACCACACAAACAAAAAAAGATTAGACATAGAGAATGTATTTGGATAATGAACTAGTGGATGATTCGTTTTCTTATGCTAATGAGCAATAATGTTTATTTAATGCCAATTTAGGAATATGGGAGAATCCTACTGATTCTGGAATATTCACTAGTGAATATTCACTAGTGAATTTATATCTTTTTTACATTTATCTGTTTTAGTAATATATTTTTTTCCTCACTTCTATTGAATGTAATAATCTCCTGAAAAACGCTTCACACGCAAATATTATTTAAATTGGCAGGTTTATAAAAGTATGCTTATATTATCTTTTTCCTTTTAGAATTAGTTATTGGTTGTAGAATTTTTATAATCTAATTAGTAATGTGAGTAATTATAATCTTTTTTTTAAGGGATAAAAGACTTACAAAAAAATTATCCATCAAAAACATTCTTATTGTTATTTGCTTTTCAATATTTATACATTAATAATCTTCTAAATTAAAGAAGTCACTTGCAATACCATAAGAAATAACAAACTCAGTGCCTCTAAATTAATGTTTCCGGCTATTTGCCTATTTTCGTCAATTTTCACACTTATACATTCAATGATGTATTCCATTTGCTTTTACTTTAACTAAGTATGACTTTGTTTCTCTGCTCTCTCTATATAAATGTAAAACTTCAAAATTCATGGAATTCTTTCAAGTGGCTATGCGAAAAGAGATTTATGGGCATCGCAGGCCCAATTTAAAGCCCAGTCTAAATTTCATGATGCTCTGAGAAAACTGGAGAGTGAGAATATCATATACCTTTATGGCTTGTTCTAACCAACCCGATTTTTCTTTTTAACTTTTGATTTACGCAGATTATTACATATCATTCAAAATATGCGTTCAGTCTGAATGATAATGTGGTAATATTACAAGCAAAAACCATTAGACTTCCAACCACTTGGTTTTGGAATATCAAAAAGTTTTTTTTTTTGGTTTTAATATCAAAAAGTTCTATGGATAAAATTGTGTCAGTAAAGTTAAAAGTAACTATATGTTCAACATTGATATAGGAATTCTTGAAAATTGTCTAGATAACTATAAAAAATATTTAAGCTTTAGAACTTTTATAACTATGCATACCGGATAAATATAATTAAATTCTTGAGTAATTGATATTGCAGTTGGAAATGTCAATATACCATAAAACAAAAAAAAAGTTTTGTATGAAAAGGAATGCCTAACTGTCTCTAAAAAAAACCACCAATAGTGTTTAGCATTAGCCCAATACCGTAATACCTGAGAAACTCGAAAAAAAACCAAGAAAATAAACCCTTTAAGTTTGATGAAGAATATGAAAGAACACTTAAAAAATATTTGAAAGACCTTTAAATAGAATAAAAGAACTTATGAATAAAAAGACACTTTTATTTCACTTGTTCAACTTTTCTACTTAGCTTAGCTTGTTATAAATGAGAGAGGTGATGAGGTATTTATAACCTCCAAAGATGTCTTACAAATATCTAGATATTTCTACTACAACCTCTTTAGCTAGATATTTACCTAAATCTCTAAAATTTTCTACAACAATCTCTAATTATTTAATCTTATAGAATTCTCTAGAAAACTTGTGGAGGTAAAAATCTTCTAGAGAAACTCCAGTAGTTGGGCCTAATTTTGGGTTTAGTCCAAGTTAGGATAATTCCATCATAAACCCAAAATTAAGTTTAACCAAAAATCAAATTTAATTTCAATACTGCCTTGACCATCCATCGCCTTAAAATTGAGAGAAAGCGAGCCAATTATTGTGTGACACCACTTTTAGGTCCCCACATTTGTCAAAAATTCTACTTCTAAGAGTTAGTTTTATTTTATCTTTTAATATTCGGATGGCAGTTACTGAAATGTAAACTGTATAACAAATATATACCCATAAAATATATGATGAGTCATTTTTACATTTGGAAGACAAATAAGCAATGAACATACATTCACATAAGCGAGAGTGTTTAATGACCAAATAGAATGTGATATTAGCCCAACTTGTTGCTTTGTTCAACTTGTTACTTACCTATGAAATTATCATTTTTTGTTATTAATATCATTATGTGCCCATGTCTCTCTCCACTTTCACAAAAATAACAACAAAGATGAGATTCTCCTTTGCCTATTTGTCTTTACAATTCTCCATGTGTTTTCGTTTTCTTATGACGTCATCAAAGTCATTCAATGGGATGCCTGAGCCTCACGTTGCAACCCTAAGTGCCCCTTTTGGGCTCCTCTTTTGTATCTGCTCATTTATATATTAATTTACTTGAATGTACAATGTCACACTATGGTATAAACTTATGACTATAAATCATGACTTTAATACTGACATGCACACATGCGTACATTATATGAAGAGATCTTGACATCACTTGCCATTGTGTACGGGGTATATAAAGCTTTCTTATAAGCAATCGAGTCCGTAGAGACGGAGGATATACTATCTTAGTATATATATATATAGTGGTTTATGTGGTTGTAAAGAAGCTAAAGACAGATACGAAAAAGCTTTAGAGACAATAAATAAATAAATTTACTTGCATCCTAATGTTATTTAATTTCATCGTGATGTATTGTTTTTGTCTTAATTTTTTTTTTTTTTGTAATTTATTACAGAGTTTTAACACGTGCAAGTATAGCAATCGAACATGTCTCAGCTTCAAAACAAAAAAAATATTTTACTATATATAAAAATTGGGGCCTATAGTTCAAAATATATATATTTTACCATATTAATTATATTTCTAACTAAAATTTTGAACATGGTCTACAATTAATTTGAGAGGATCTGATTGTAAACATTTCTCTTACAATTGAATTTATATTTCACATTCTTATAGTTGAAATTGCTAAACTTTTTCAATCGGGCTGGACTCAGAAAGTAGAATATTATATAATTTTTTTAATATAATTAGAAAATTAAGAAAAATTGGACTTTAGTCGGACTAAAAATTTACAATTTTAAATTGCAATGACCAGTAACACACAAATTTGAATTTATGTTTACAAAGTCTTTTGTACGTAATGGTTAACTCGTTTGAATCTTGTTATACCATAAACATGTTTATTAATTATTTTCTTTAAAATGTAGCATACCCAATAAAAAAAAGGTGTATATAACTAGCTATAAGAAACAAAGATGAAGAAATTAAGTGAAAAAACATTGCTATAAAGAATAAATAATGGTGCGTTATACATTTGAAGTTGCCGGTGCTTGAGTGTGTTAAAAAGGTGTAGGCAAGACTAAAATGCTTTTCAAGAAAAGTAATTTGGTGGAGAGATTTTTACTGTTTAGTTATGTGTAACGCTTAGAACTGACCAAAACATAACTTACTATAAAAGGAAAGCTCATCATGCCATTCCACACCCAGACATCGTCGGGAACATGCAAACCCTCAGGCTTTGGGGAATACCAAACTTCCAGCATATATATATACCCTCTTGTCCAAATTCAACTATGGTCAGATCGTACGCTTGTTTTTGTATCTATCTTTATATGATCATTCTATGTTATATCATTCTACGTATTTTCAAACCAAAGAAAAAAAGGATAAAGGAAATATATATATGGCGATCGAGTAATTATGACATGTTTACAGTTTTTGCACTGATGAAACTGAAATATGCTTTGGGACTTGTTTTCCAGTAATGATTTGTTACCCTCAGTGCAATGATTCAGTAAAAAAAACAATTTTTTTGTACAATTAGTCAAGATCACACGCAAACACAGTTTCTATTCTTTTTTTTTTGTCAAAGCATAGTTTCTATATATTCAAACCATTCAATTTTGAAAGAATTAATAAATCATCGTCGTACGGAATTAATAAGGTAAAAACTAACCAAAAATACTATGAGGGTCGAGAAAACTTTACTCATCGTCGTACGGAATTTGAAGAAATGGAAAGCACTCTTATCTTATTCACAAACAATAGACCTTTGACTATTTTTTTCTTACGTTTGCATTTTTGTTTGATAAATTTACATATATAGTATTTTTTTTTCAACAAAATGACATCTTTATTTTTAAATACACTAACTATATTTTTTAAACATCAAAATGGCATATATTTTTAGATAAACTAACTACAATCTTTTACTAACAGAAAACTTATAATTGTTTTGTGCGTTTATTGAAACTCGGTTACAAAATTTAAATGGAAACACGAAACACAAAAAAAATTATTTATGCCTTATGTTTATAACTTTGAATTGAAAATTAGCAAATAATATTTTTATAAAATACTTAAATACTTTATTATTATTTGTTTCAATATGAATACATTTTAACATGTAAATGCAAATATATATATACATATAATTTCCTAAAAATGATATTATAATATATTAAAATAGTGTCTATATTTTAAAAAAAAAAAAGAATTTGAAACCCTACCTAGAAGAAGCACTGCAAATCTAATGAACAATTATATTTGATATATGTTCCACGAAATTAACCACACTAGCGCATGCCGGGTAATTGTTACCTTAAAGGTAGATTAGATGTGTTAGTTCGAAGGACGAGGTCTAATTTGCTTGAGGATATGATCAGCAGAACATCATCACGTTCGATTGTAAGATTTTTAAACTAATCAATTGTTCAAAGGTAGAAGTCATTGATATGTATCCTTGTCTAGGGTTCGACCTTCATGTGCCTCTACCCTCTTTTTTTTTGGTTAAAGGCTTCAAGTGCCTCTACCTTATTAGCTATGAAAGATTCTTAAAAAATCTTATAAATAAAATCAATTAAGTTTCGGCTAAAACAATATCCCTTTCATAAAATTTGATGTTTTGGGGGTTTTCACAGAATTATTAAAATATCTTGCTAAGTACTTTATTATTGAAAAGTGTGCATTATAACTAAAAGCAATATAGAGGGTTGACAAAAACAAAGTCATATAGGGGTGCATTAAGAAAATATACATTAAATTTGCAGAAAAACAATTAAAACACCAATCTATTTACATGAAATTTACATGAAACAGAGAGAGTAGAATAACATCAATTTACATAAAACGGAGAGAGCAGAATATATATATATATATATATATAAGATCTAATACGAGGAAATAATCAATTAGGAGACAAAATTGTATCCATTGTCATATTTTAAACAGTAGTAAGAACATACATATTAGATATCTAACACATGCTTATAGCTTATACTATAGTCATATAATTAACGATAACATTCTACTAATTAGCAAGCTTAGAGAAGTTTATGTAGACGGAACTAATTAACCCTTAGAAAAGCAGCATCTCTTCTAGAATAATCTAATGTGAACTTAGAATTCTATATGGATCCATAAAGTTATATAAATCTTTACCATCTAAGCGAAACCCAAACGGAGCTCTAGATCTAGATCTTCCTCTGACTCGTTGATCAAACCAATCTCGAGGTCCAAGCTGATGATTTCACCATTCTTCAAGAACTTGCAAGCATCTTTCTTTCTCAACCTGTTAGCCTCCTCAGCCTCGACTACAATAGATGGCTTCATAGTCTCACAAGCGTTTTCTGGTAGATGTTTAGATTTAGGGCTCACGGAACGGGCCAAACATGACCTATAACCTGGTGAGGAAGGAGGAGAAAGGGTTGGAAATAGGGTAAGAGGAGGAGGATTGGGAGAAGTAGCCATGGAAGAGTAAGAGTAATTAGGGTTAGGGTAAGGAGGAGAAGGTGTTGAAGATGATGATGAAGACTGTTGTAATCTGAGTCTGGCTCTGTCTCTCCTGTGAACATTCATGTGGCCACCAAGTGCTTGAGCCGATCTGAATTCCCTTTTGCAGAAGCTGCAAGTGTAGGATCTTGGTGGCCATGAAAACCCTAGAAGATACTCATGATCCTGTTGGTAACTATCATGATCCCCATAGCTCCATGGTGACGTTCTTGAACGGCCATAGAAGTTGTTCCTCAACTCTATGTTGTTTGATCTCTCCATATGTGGAACTCTTTCTTTTTGGCTAATTGCTTAGATCAAAAAGTCTGAAGCTAATTAAGAGAGTACTAGCAATGATTTGTGGCACATCAGTTTATAAAAGCAAAGTGTTTGTACTTTGTAAGATCTGAAAAGATGAACTCACTTTTTTCCCCTGAGAAAAATCTAAGATCTGTGTCTGGCTGTCTCTTAGAGAGAGAGAGAGAGAGAGAGAGAGAGAAATGACAAAGAGAGAGAGAGAGGGAGAAGTGTGTATGATGATAGGGTTGGGGCTCTTTGGTGTTAAGACTGTGAAAGAGACTGATTCTTGGACGCATTATCAAGCCCCGATCTAATTGAAAATTAAGAGAGAAAAAAACCTTATTTAATTAGGGGAGAGACATGTATTAAGCGAACTTCTCCATGATTTGATATATGGAGATGACACAAGTTTATTAGCTACATCTAAATTAGACGTTACTTTCATTAAATGATATCACACTTTTAAATTTCCGATTTCATGAAAATCAACGATAAAGTTTGGCCTTAAAATCATTCATTGATTTTTATGCTATGCATATCATCTTTCTTAGTATTATCTACAAAACAAATTCACAATATAACTACAGTTTTAAGAGACAGAGTAAGAAAGCAAATTTGTACGAAGTAAAAACAAAGTTAAAATAGAGAATTTGAACAGCTAAAGTTGGTCACATGTTTATAAAAAATCTATATAATTTTCACAAGTTGGTAACAAAGTTAAAATAGAGTACAATACATAGATAAGACTCCCTAGAGAATCCTGTTTTGCAGGACTCTAAATAATTTTCACAAGAGGAAAAATAAAATCCATTATAAAAAATCTCAACACGAAACATGTTTTTTTTTTAAAAGGTGGAAATAAAGACAAATAATGGAGGGGGATGGGGAAAAGAAGTAGAAATGAGTTATAGGATTTAACTTTACGAAACACTAAAAATTGAATTTATTATGTAATCATGTTTTCAAAACCAAACACTATAAATTTATATAAATTATGTAACGACTAAACTATGTAAATCAAGTAAGTATCGGGTTTTGGTCGACCAAAACATGATGAAATCACAGATTGTTAAACTTTTGGGAATTAATTTGCAACAAATTAATTAACAGAATAAACACTGTTTATATATATAATAATTTATTCTAAAAAGTAATAAATGTTTTTTATTTATATAAAAGTTGAGGAAAGAGTGATGGGTGAATATGTGAGAGATGGGAAGTGTATAAATAAGGAAAACCTCGGCGAGCAAAGGACATATTATATCAAAAGCTTTATACCAAAAATGGAAAAGTGGATGTTCCTTTCTCCCAATTTTAATTTATTTATTTTCTCTATAATCTCTCATCTTTATAATAATCCTCGCTAAAGCTTTTCTCGTGAGCCATATCTTGACATTTGTTTGTTAGCAAATCTAAGACAACGATGCACATTATTATTAGACTTAGGTCTTTATGCCTTTCCGCCAAAATTTTAATTAATGTTATATGAATACAATATTGTCTCTTTCTTTTGTTATATATAGTTAATATATCGCCATGAGTTCTGGATCAATTCCTTTCAACATGTGTTGTGTTTGCTCAAATTGTAACCCCTTAATTACTTGACATCGATTTCATCTTTGGTTTTGGTAAATATCGATGTTTACTCTTTTTTTCTTTCGGTCGTTTAATTTATATAACTTGAACATTCTATTGGTGGGAAATTAAATGTTGGAACTGTATAATTTTTCAATTTTTGTTGGTTCCTTTTCATAATAGAGGAATATGTGAAGTGTATAAAATTTAAGGACCTAACGAAATTTGAGACGAACATGAGAGGATGAATTGGGGAAACGATTTCCATTGAGTTCAAGAGATTTGTTTTGTAATATCCAATCCGAGTCAACTCAATCTTGTGTTATATTATAGTGTCTTAAATTTTAAAGTATTATACTATTATCGTTCATTCTCTATATTTTGTGAAAAAATTACAATAGTTTAACTTAATTAAAATGGTCATTTATTTTCTTTTTAATGTTCCCGTATATTTACATTGACTACACACTAAGCGATGTTATATATGGTGATTTTTTTTTTGTAATTATATATGGTGATTTTTTAATATAAGGTGAATTTTTAATCATATCTCACGTCGATTAATTTGTTTTTCGTCGGAAGGGTCAAGAAGTAAACTGTTGATTTATTTTTCTGATCATATAAATAGATAGGTCCTAGGTAAAAATATGGTCAGAGTATTTTAAACTTTCATTAGCATGTTATTTAATCATCAAATCAACCCAAATTTGGACTCTTTTATAAATTACAATTTATGATTTTTCTGATTTTTACAATACACAACCCGTGATTTATAATACTCGATTCAGAGTTTGACATATAGATTAATCTCGTAAATTTGAGGGTAACTAAGAAGTACAATATGCTTCAAATCCTTTGAATAACCTGGATCTAAAATATGGTTCATGGTTTACTGATCAATTAATCGAACGCTGTATAAATAATATATCTGAACCCCTTAGATAAAAAAATGCATTTACAAGTGGGAATGGTTCAAAGGCCATATATAATGCAAATACTTTGGAGGAACCGTATACGTACAATCACAAAGCTCAAACATTCACCAACGAGGAAAGTCTCATTTATTACACATCCAACTGCTTCATATATATCCACCCAATATGAACACATTTCACAATTGTCGAAACACGAGAAATTATCTAACTATCTCACTTCCTTCTTTCAATCCTCTCGTTGAAAACCAACTTTTGTTACATGTTATTACATTTCAACGATTGAAAAAAATTAAAAATATTCATTGAAACACACAAAAAAAATAAGAAAAAGAAAACAAATAATCCTACTCAGAGATTACTGATAAAATCTTATTTTTATCGTCGATATATGCATGCATGCTACTTAAGACAAAATAAATATTTGACCGGATAAATTGAAAACCAAATTCATAAATCTGACCTCCTAGGAAAAGTGCCTTGATTAGTTATTCCGGTCAGGAGGAAGAGTATCTAATGAATAATTTAATATATCATATCATTTTTCATATAGAATGATTAGACTCAAAAGTATCACGGAATTAACCAATGGATTTCTTAAGGTCCTCTGACTTAAATTAAATTACTGTTGTTTCCTTAAGGTCAGATACAGTTTCTTTTGTCAACATCCTGAAGTTTATGAATTTACAACCACACAAATATAATATCGTTCTATTGATTCACACAATATCCCACCACTACAAGAAAATAGGCTAGAACCGACGGCCAACTCCATCAGAAATCGATCAGAAATGGCCGTCGGTTCTATTTCGTCGGAAAAAAAATCCGTCGGAAATTCCTCAAAAATTTTCAACGGATTTCTGAGAGAGCAATTTACCGACGGCTTTTCCGAGGCACAATCCGTCGGGGATAATCCAACGGATTTCCGAGGACAAATCCGAGAGTAAAATCCGTCGGAAATTCCTCGGAAAATTGCGAGGGATTTCTGACGAACTGAGGATCGATCTATCTAAAATTGTGATCGATCGATCATCAATCCGTCAGAAATCCCTCCGAAAATTGCGAAGGATTTCCGACGGATTGAGGATCGATCGATCACAATTTTAGATCGATCGATGTTCAATCCGTCAGAAATCCCTCGCAATTTTCCGAAGAATTTCTGACGGATTAAATAATTAAAACGAAAATATAAAATTAATTTATTTAATTTGTAATATATTTTTAAAATAAAATAATAATTAAATTAAATAATTTTAAACGTAAATAGAAAATTAATTATATAATTAAACCACATGTTTTGTTCGTCTGCCGGCACTTCCAAAAATTTTGGGTATGGTTTGTCGAGGATGCTGTGCAACATCCTGAGAACCGACTTGCTGATGCCATTCCCGAAGATTCTAAACCTATGAAAAAATAAATTAAATAACGGTTATCAAATCTAAAAAATAATTAATTAAGAATAAAAAAAATTATTACCAAGTAGATCTCGGAATCCGGAGTTCCAGATCGAGAACTTTGAGTAGTTCTCATCCTGGCTGTTGAACGAGCTCCTCGATGGTCATGATCCTCGGTTGAGCTACACTCTCCGTGACCGGAACATTACTCTGGCTATGACCTGCGTCAGTACCCTTACGACGGTCTTGATCGAATCCACTGTAAGACCTACAAAAAAAAAACGTATAAGTGTTAAAAAAACATATAAATTAACAATTCCACAAGATAACATTACATATATATTGTAAAAAACTTACATAAAATCTAATTAACATTCCACAAAAATCAAATTAACAATTCCACAAAAAATATAATTAACAATTACAAAAAATCTAAAAACCTAAACTAATTCCACAAATATATACATATATAAAATGTTTTTAATATATATGTAATAAAAACATTTTTTCAAAATTCATTTATTAAAAAAGAATTTACAAAATGTTTTATAAAATTCTATACATATATATATTTTACAAAAACGTTTTATAAAATTCTATACATATATATATATTCCAAAAACGTTTTTTATAAATTTTCTTTAATAAAATTATCACAAATTCAACAAAAACTAACAACCTAATTAACCCAAATAAATCTAATCACAAAAAAAATCTAACAACCTAATCTAGTTCCACAAATTCTTCAAAAATTAACAACCTAAACTAATTAACAACAACCTAAACTAATTAACAACAACAACAAAATAATTGAAAGGACTTACATTGCAGGGCTGTGCAGGTGCGGTGGTGGCACGGCGGCGAGCTCCGGTGGGCCGCGTTGAAGACGGTGGTATGCGGTGGCCGAGAAGAAGAGAAGAAGAAACCCGAAGAAGAACCGCCAATTGTGAGAAGAAGACCCGAAGAAGAAGAAGAAACCGGCGGCAAGCGGCGACAATCGGCGGAAATTTCCGGCGAGTAGAGGGAGAGGCTGAAGGTCGCAGAAGAAATGAGAGAGAAGAAGTTAGATTGGATATTTATAAAGCTTTCCGACGGAAAAATCCCTCGGGAATCCGTCGGAAAGCAAATTTAATTAACCGCTTCGATTTTAATTTTTTTTCGTTTAGCGGTTTAAATTCCTGGTTAAAATTTCATGATCATTCGGAAATCCGTCTGAAATTTCCGAGGGATTTCCGACGGATTATGGTTTTAGCCGAGGAAAACTGAATCTCCCGGCTAAAACTTGCCTGGTATCAGTTTTAGCCGGGGGATTCAATTTTCCTCGGCTAAAACACAATGAAATTTTTGTGTTTAATAACCATTTCCGAGGGATTTCCGACGGGTTTAGGGTTTAGATTATGAAGATTTCTTAAATTTTTGTGTTTAATAACCATTACTATTACATACTAATAAGAAAAACTTTTGACAATCAATCAAAACAAGTTATTTGTGATTTTGTAAAACTCGATCGATGAACGAGTTCAAGGATTCATAAAAACATATAGAACATCTAAACACATTTACGTGTTTGCTTCGGGTTTCAATGAAATGTTCGATTCTTACAAATATTTCACAGAAACTAGTTTATATTTGTTATTTCTACATCTATCAAGACCAAACATTTTCAAAATCTAGCAAATTCGAGGTTTTAAACCCTAATCCGTCGGAAATCCCTCGGAAATTTCCGAGGGATTTCCGACGGATTATGGTTTTAGCCGAGAAAAACTGAATCTCCCGGCTAAAACTTGCATGGTATCAGTTTTAGCCGGGGGATTCAGATTTTCTCGGCTAAAACCATAATCCCTCGGAAATCCCTCAGAAATTTCCGAGGGATTTCCGACGGATTATGGTTTTAGCCGAAGAAAACTGATTCTCCCGGATAAAACTTGCCCGGTATCAGTTTTAGCCGGGGGATTCAGATTTCCTCGGCTAAAACCATAATCCGTCAGAAATCCCTCGGAAATTTCCGAAGGATTTCCGACGGATTATGGTTTTAGCCGAGGAAAACTGCGAGGAAAACTGAATCCCCCGGCTAAAACTTGCCCGATATCAGTTTTAGTCGGGGGATTCAGTTTTCCTCGGCTAAAATCCTAAACCTTCGGCTAAAACTTTAACGGTTTTAGCCGGGAGGATTAACGGTTTTAGCCGGGGGGATTGACGGTTTTAGCCCGGGAAATTTATGGTTTTAGCCGGTAGGATTTACGGTTTTAGCCGGGGGGATTTACGGTTTTAGCCGAAGACCGAAAAATCTCTCGGCTAAAACTGAAAAGAGGGAATCCCTCGGAAATCCCTCGGAAATTTCCTGTTAGAAAAATATTTAGGGACACTTTACTATATTTATGTTTTTATTTCATAAAAAGGTGAAAACATTATACATAGATAAATAAAATATATTACATAAAATTCATTATTCAGAGTCCGATGAATAATCCAGCGGAAACATTCCAAACCGTTTACAAACAAAGCAAGAAACGTATATAAAAGGGGAGAAGTATTTACAAAGCAAAAATATATATATTCCCTCGGAAATCGGTCGGAATATTCCGACGGATTACTAGCCGTCGGAAATCCCTCGGCATATTCCGACCGATTTCCGAGGGAATACGGGCTCGTCGAGACTCCCTCGGAAATCCGTCGGAATATTCCGAGGGATTTCTGACGGCTAGTAATCCGTCAGAATATTCCGACTGATTTCCGAGGAAAATAAATCCCTCGGAATGTCCTTGTTATGCCGTCGGATATCCGTCGGTATTTTTCGACGGTTTCAAACCCGTCAAAAAAGCCGTCGAAAATCCGGGTGTTTTCTTGTAGTGCACGACTCAACGTTCTATACCAAAGTAATTCACATGTGTAATCTGTTTGAAAGAGATAGTGTGTGTGTGTGATATATATCTATCTAAAATATTTTCTAATTTTAAAATGATGAAAATTGACATTCGGTTGAATCGATAGATAACATTATACTTTTGCTACAATTTTGTAATTTATATAAAATAATTAAAGCTAACAACTACTAGAACAAAGGGAATAAATTAACTAGATGATAATGAAATGAAATAAATTTACTATTCTACATTGAAAAAAGATGTATCACCAGTCTTCTTGAAATGAAAAAAAAATGGATTTGTTAACCAAAATTTAAAATGCCTGATTACTAAATTATAATTTTGCATGATTTTTTTAGCCAGTATCCAATTTTTTTTAAAAAAAAGTTATTGCACCAGTTAAAAAAAGTTTAGCCAAAAAAGGTTCACCGTTTATTTCCAATATTTTTGGGTTCACTATCATTTATTTTCATTATTTATAATCTATATTAATCTGAAATCATCTGTTACCTGGTGAATGAAGTGAAAAAGAGGGGAAATTTTAGGACAGAGAGAGTGGAATTAGACAAAAGATTCTGCCAAAATTAGAAGAAGATATCTCTCATCATCGAAAGGACACATCCAACGGCTGAAAGAGAAAGTCTAAGATGTCTAGTGGCCTCTTTTTTTTATATAACTATTTTTCATTTGTTTACCATTTGTGAATAAAGGGCCTCGATTTACTTATAGCTTACTTGATCGAAGTTGCAGAGTTTACTCGCAGTAGTTTCCTTCCTTTATTGTTTATTGCATTAGCCCCTTCCCTACGTTTTTAACATCATCACTAATTTTATATATACTTTATTTAAAGACAATCTTTATTGTTTAATTATTATACGAAATTGTGAAAGTCTCTTTCATGAATTGTGAAGGTTTTGTTTTCATCATTTTCCACATTATTGTTGGCTTTCATGGTAAAGATTGTGATTGGCTGTCACAGTTCACGTCAAGGTTATTTTTATTTATAAAAATAATTTTCTTGTTCCTTTCTTTGTCTTTCTTTTTAGGTTCGGTTGAAACCTAAAGACATTAAATAGAACTATAGATATTAGAAAGGTCACACCAGCAAATAATGGTCGAAATGGAACCGAATATGAGTATCAAGCTGGTTCCATAACCAAAACATAAAGAAAAAACACACGGATTTATATAATATGATTGAGGTTTTATTTTTATATATCCTAAGCAAATCAATAATTAAAACCAAACCTATATAAATAAACCGAATCTCCCTTTTTTCCTTTTTTTTGTTGACATTTTATGTTCTTGATATTTGACAAAATAAAGTTAAATCATGCGACTCATTTCTACTTCTTTTTCCCATCCCCTTTTATTATTTCAATTTTTTTTCCTTTTTTGGGATGTCTTTATTCCAGTTTCTCTAGACCTATTAGTATAGTTGCTACACGAATGCTAATAATTTCTTAAAATCAATTCATTGGAATCATGTTTTGTATAAATTTATATCGACCAAACATGATGAAATCACAGATCATCAAACTTTTGTAAAACCAGATAATATTTGCAACAAATATTTAACAGACAAAAACTATTTGACATTTCACAACCGTAGATATCATGAGAAACACTGTTTATAATATTTTTCTAGTGAGTAATAAATGTTTTATTATGTAAAAAAGGGTAAAGGAAAGAGTGATTTGTATGTGATAGAGTGTATAAATACGAAAACCCTCCGCGAGCAAAGGACATATTATATCCAAAGCTTCATACAAGAATGCTATTAAACTGCATAAATCAAACAAACATAAGTAAAAAAAACAGGTAATATAGTTGCTCCACTAATGCTAAGAATAATAATAAAAAATCTTCTAATTAACGGTTAGAAAACAATTAATGATTATTAACGGTGTTAACGTGATGTTAGTGTTGACTAACGTGAAACCAAAATGGCGTGGTCAACACAAAATTTGAGATTTAAACGTCTAATGAAATAGGTGGAGATTGAAATGGCCAAATCGAAATAGTTGGGGGTTTAAATGATATTTTCCGTCACATTATTAATTATGGTATTAGTTATATGTTCTGTTCTTTTACTTTAATCTACATATTTTCAATGGTTTAGAATACTGATGGGACGGCGAATGACTAAGGATTTATGGTAGTTGACGAGGCATATCTCTTTTTATATGGAATTTGTTATATCGGTTATCAGCACCGATTAACTTATATCTATTTTATGAAAAGGGGCTCGGAGAATTTCGTTTAAGTTAAAAGTCTTAGGTCGGCGTATATTATTATCAAGCGAGGTCGGTTAAATAGAGATGGGTACAGGAATGTTCCTTTGAATAAGTGATAGATCGGTTTCTTTTCTTTGAAGGTTAAAAAGTCGGTTCGGTTTTTCTCTCTCAAAAAAATCCTCCCTCTTTACAAATGAGGGAACTCTCCTATTTATATCAGACTTAGAGCGGTGGTTTAGAGACATTTGAAACCCTAATTCGTACGGTCGGTCAGGACAACTCGTTGGTCGGGCATGATGGATTGATGGTGGGGCAGGACAGATCGCTTGGTTGGGTAGAGTGCACTGACCGGTCCCGGTGGTAATCCACCTAATCCTCCTTGTACGGCCGACCTGGGTGGGCTCTGTTCGTTCGGTGGGCTGGTTGCTTATTGGGCCGATTACTTAGATGGGCCGACCTTGATTTAATCGTGGGCTTTTAAGAAAATTGGGGGGGGGGGGGGGGTCGCGAGGCCCACCTCCAACAATTTCCCCCTAGTTCGGCGAAGGATTGAGGGTATCTTGAGTTCGGCGAATTTGTGTGATCGGTGAAACCGAAATCTAGGTCGGTACTTCCTATGATAACGTTTGGTGGGCTTCTTAATGGGCCTTTGCTGGTGACGCTTGGGTCCAGATACTGATGCGCGAGAACCGAAAGGTCGTTTAGGCGCGCGAAAATCGAAGGGTCACATGGACACGTGGGAAGCGACGAGTCGCCTAGGTGCGCGGGAAACGAAGAGTTTCGTAGATGTAATCATTATGTCTCCTCGGCAGTCGCGCTCCTCTTCTATATAATCTCCCCCTCTCGCTCTCCTTCATTTCATTCTTCTACAGAAAAAGGTATTGTCCTCCTCTCGTCTTCTTTCTCGGTTTTATTTTATCGTTCTCCCTTTCGTGTCGTAACTCCGTCGTATCGCCCTGTGATTTCGTTGATTCCGCGATGTGATTTCTCCGGTCGGGTGGGTGTTCGTGTGGTGTCGATCGATTGTTCTTTGTGTTCTTTGCCCTTCTTGTTTTTAGATCTTTGAAAGCAGATGGCTCGTATTGAATCGAGTTTGTCCTCGAAGTCGGTTGAGGAAGATGTTATCTCGGTGAGTAGCGATTCTCCTTCGGATAAGACGACGACCTCAGACAGTTCGGCAGGAGTAGTTAGCTAGCCGATCCAAGAGTTAGCCATTCGAACGCGACCAGATGGCGCTAGCTCTAGCTCGGCTCGTTTGGAAATCGTTGTTCCTTAGTTGATGGATGAAGCGATTGCCGACGTCAAATTTGAGGTCGAGTTGCTTGCAATGGCGGAGAGGCCGGGTTTAGAGATTGCTGGGGTCGGAGTTAAGGTGGCTCGTAGGTCGGCTCCCAGATCTAGAGGTCAATCAGTTCCTCGTGGTCAGCTCCGTTTGGCAGACATTCCTTCGAGGTCGGATTATGCTTCTCTGAAGAGGTTATATGACGGGGCGCAGCTGGTTTCTGGGCTGGAAATCACGCCGCCTGCCCCCGAGGAGCGACCATGGACTGCTCCCAAAGGATGGATTTGTTTATACGAGGCGTACTTTACTCAGTGTCGGCTCTGGTTTCCTCTACCAAAGTTGCTGATTGATTACTATGACGCTAGGGAGCTTGCTATTAGTCAGATAACTCCCGCTGGGATTCGCAACATGGTCGCTGCTTTAGCCGCGAAGAGCAACCATAAGGTGATCCTGGGAGTGTTAGAAATTTTAAAAGACTTATATATTTTCCTATTTCAATTATTTTTTGTTATTTGTAATGACATTTCATGTAATAACTTACAAAACACAGTTCATTTTTTAAAATATCTTCTTAAATAATATTATAGAGATTAAGCCAATGACCATATTATTTCTAATTCTATAATTAGAATATATTTTTTTAAATAATTACGTTATTATCATCAAACTTAAGAATTTTCAAATTATACTTTTCATCTGGAGGAATTGGTAAGCATCATGTACTATGATACATTAAGTATTTATTTGTAGGAAAAATCGTATTTTAAACATTTAAAGTAGAAGTCACAAACACTTTAAACCTTTAAAGTAGAAGTCACAAACACTTTAAAGCGTTAAAGTAGAAGTCACAAACACTTTAAAGCTTTAAAGTAGAAACCAAAAGAGTGTTAGAAATTTCAACGACTGGGAGCATCGGTACTTTTATGTCAGAATTAACTCGGCATCGGTCGTCGAGGTCGGGAGAAGATATAGGACTCGGTGGAATAGGGACTTCGGTAGATATTAGTTTCTGTCATGCTCTCATTGTCGTATTTTCCTTGGCCTAATTTTCTTCCCTTCGTTGTTTCAGTTCGGCATCCAATTTCTAAGCCCCCCCCCCCCCCCCCCCCCCCCCCGTAGGTTTCGAAGCAGATTTGGCGAGAATTCGGGAATTGGGTCAGAGACGGTGGCCTGAAATTCATCTTCAAAGGATTCAGTCGAGTTTAGCTCGTATTCATTCTGGTAACCCGATCTTTGCGTTATTTCCTTTTTTGGTCGGTGATTTTTTTCTGACTTAATCGTCTTTGGTTTCGCAGCTAGTTGGGGTGCGGTCGCTCGTTCTTCTCAGAGACAAAATAACATGGTTGGAGTAGATGTCAATGCCTTACCGAGCTATGCAAGCAGGGCCAGAGTTAGGTCGGCCACTTCTCTTCCGATCGGTGCGAGTACCGCTCTCGTTGTTCGGTCGGAAACCGTCGATCCATCAATTGCTGGGGATGATCGGTTCCAAAGAGAGATCGCATAGGTCGGTGCTTCCATTAACACCGAGAGTCGCAGCGATCCTCAAGATTCACGGGATGAGCAGGCGGGCGAGCCTGTCCATGGGGGGGCTGAGGAAGCAAACATCGTAGGACCGGAGATGAGGGCTGAGGAGGTAGACGTTGCGGAACCGGCGGCGAGGGCCGAAGAGGGGAGGAAGAAAAGGAAGCATTCCTCGAAAAAATCTTCTCGACATCTCCCGAAGTCGACTGGGCAGGGGGATTCGGGTCGGTCCGTTGATCCGGATGTTCCTTGTACGGAGGAACATGTCGGCGAGGGAAGGTCTTCGAAGAAGCAGAAAGTCGGTCTTCGGGGCTTCAGCTTCAAGTATGGGAAGGATGAGCCGTTTGTCAATGACAAGGCCGCCTGCTCCAATCTGCTTCGTGAGATCGGAGGGAGTTCGAGCAGTCTTCCGGCCTTTGGTAAGCTTGAGGAGGAGGATACTTACCAAGAGCTGGCCCGTGAGCTTATGAAGGTAAGCTTGGTTATTTCGTTCCTTATGAATTTTTGCGCGATCGAGGTTTCTGACTGTGCCTTTTTGGATATCAGACGGCGGCTTGCGTGAACAGGTTTACGGTGTCATATGACCGTAAGCTGAAAAGAGCGAAGACGGAGAAGTTGGACGAGGTGCAGAAGATTAAGGCTGCAGGTCGGCGGTTGATGATGGAGCTTGAATCGGTAAAGAAGCAGCATGCAGAGGAGGAGGTGAGGTCGGAGATGCTCGATAAGAGCAACCTCGAGCTTGCATCCTCGGTCTCCGAATCAGTTCGGCTGGAGAGGTTGGCCTAGGACAAGGTCCGGCAAGAGAGAGAAAGGGTCTGGGAGGAGGTCAACGGGGCGTACGCGCCTCGGCTTAAACGTTTCAAGGCGCATCTCGAAGATCAGGAGAAGGCCCGTGATGCAGTTCTGATTGCTAATCAGGTCACCGGGATTCTTGATTATCTTCAGCTGATGAAGGATGAGGGCGTTGATATTCCCGATTCTTATTTCACCAAGCTGGAGGAGGACAAGGCCGAGTGGCGCGATGTGGTCGCCAAGGTAAAGATTACCGACCTATTAGCCGGCGATCTAGACGCGCTGCCTGTCCCGACTGAACTCCCTCCGGGTACCTCGGCGGTTCCTGTTGTTGAAGCTGCTGCCGAAGGTGGTGATCAGCGCTCCCCAGACAACTTGCCTCTGACTCCGCAGATTCCTGAGTCGGACGAGTACGAGGATCCCGCCAACCTGGTTACCGTGGCTGATCGGGCAAAGGAATTGGCTGGCCGATGATCTTTTTCCTTAGTCATTTTTGTTCTCTCGAATTTTCTTTTTTTGTTGCTGTTTCTTTTGCCGATGTAGCACCCCTTTTGTAAAATAGACGTTGTTGTCGTTTATATAAATGATATTGTCTTTTTCAAAATCTGCATGTTATTGATAGCTGTATGAATGAAATTGCCTTCTTCAAAGCTCGTTTGTTTTTATGTTGTTGATGAATGCGAGGTCGGACTCGGCTTATTTGAGTTTTAGGTGCGAGACATTAAGTTCGGCTTATCCTGTAAGGTGTGAGTCTGGGTTCGGCTTATTATGTTAGTAAGTGCGAGTCTTAGCTCGGTCCACTTGTTAACTTCTTAGGTCGGGTATGAATACGCGAAGATGTGTTCGGCGTTTGTATTCGGCCGACCTAAGATATGTGCAGGTAGAGTGTGGGTTATTTCACCACTGCATTCATGAGGAATGCGTTTGCTAAATAGAAGATCTAGCTAGGATGCCGATGTGGGTGGTAGTGAGACAGTACTTAGAAAAATAAAATTTATTTTTATAAACAGCTGCACCCTGAAATGGGTTGCCTACGTACCTTCCGAGGAAGGATCAAGCCGATCGTAGTTCACATTATATAGACATAGCTTGGTGAGCGCATTTTTTTTTTTTTTTTAGCGCCGATCTAGTAGTAGTATTTCTTGAGGTTCATCGAATTCCAGGATCGTGGGATCGGATCTCCTGCCATGGTTGTTAGCTCGTATACTCCTGGTTTGACAACTTTTGAGATCTGGTATGGTCCTTCCCAGTTGGCTCCGAGCTTTTCCGCGTTGGGCTCGGCGGTATTTTCGAAGACTTTTCGAAGTACCAGGTCGCCATCCTCGAAGTATCTTCTTTTAACTTTTTTGTTGTAGTACCGAGCTGCTTGTTGTTGGTAGTTCTGTATGCGAAGCAGGGCTCGATCGCGGTCTTCTTCGATCAGGTCTAGTCGGTCTCTGATCATCCTCTCGTTAATCTTTGGTTCTTGTGTTAACATTGTTCGTCGGAGGCTGGGTATACCGACCTCAGCTGGAGCTAGTGCTTCTATTCCGTGTGATAGCGAGAAAGGCGTTTTGTTAGTAGATCGTCGTGGGGTCGTTCAGTGTGACCATAGTACTCCGTCCAACTCGTCGGCCCATAGTCATTTCTTCTGCTCGAGTCCCTTTTTTAAACCATCGATGATGGTTTTGTTTGTTGCCTCGGCCTGGCCGTTGCCTTGTGGGTATCTGGGCATGGATTTGCTTAGTCGTATTTTTTACTTCGCACAGAACCCCTCAAAGATAGCGGATGTGAATTGGGATCCGTTATCGGTCACGATCTCGTACGGCAGTCCGTGTCGACATATGATGTTCTTCCATACGAACTTCTGCACATCGGTGGCATTGACTTTTGCGTAAGACTCGTCTTCCACCCATTTGGTGAAGTAATCGGTTATGATCAGTACAAAGCGTTTTTGACGAGATCGGGGGAGTGGGCCTATTAGATCCTTCACCCATCTCATGAAGGGGTAAGGGGCAGCGACGGTAGTTAGTAGCTCGGTGGGGACATGGATCATTGGCGCGTATCGCTGACAAGGTTCGCAACGAGCTACGAACTTTATGCAGTCGGATTCCATGGTCGGCCAGAAATGGCCGTGATTTTTGACCCGTAAAGCTAGAGATCGGCCTTCGGAGTGGTTGCCACCCGCTCATGGGTCTCCTTCATAACGTCTTGGCTTTCCTCGCTGCTGAGGCATCCAAATAGGGCGCCGTAAGTGTTGACGCAGAAGAGATTGCCATCGAGTTGGGTGTAGTGGGCGCTTTTAGCTTTGAGGCGCCGAGCTGCCCATCGGTCGTGTGGGACGATTCCATCGCTGATTTAGAGTAGAATTTCGGTTCTCCAGTTCGCCGGGTCGGTTATGTCGCATGTGTCGTCCTCTAGAGCGGGCTCGTCTTCTATCTCTACCTGGTCGGTTATTTCGTTGTCGCTCTCCTGGTTATTTTGGAGATCGTTGATGAAGCATATTCCTTTAGGTAGGTCGATGCTCGGTATGTCGATGCTTTATACTGGTATTATGCGGCGCCGATCTGGCTCTGAGGTAGATGCAAGTGCTGCCAGTGCGTCCGCCGATGAGTTATCGCTCCTCGGGATTTTGGTGAGTGTAAAAGAGTTGAAACCCTCTGCGAGTTTCTTGACGACCTGTAGGTAGGCTTCCATTCTCTCGCTCTTGGTCTCATAGTCTACGGGAAAATGACCATTACCACCACATGAAACCGTATTCTCAGCACCAAAATCTCTCAACTGAGTGATGATGTTATTCCCATCCGGCTCAGGAGGTCGACCATCAAATACTTTTGTGTTCTTCTTTAACAATTTCGTGCTCCGACGATATGGATGATCATGCGGCAGAAATCGTCGATGACAATCGAACCAAGAAGTCTTTCGACCGTGCTTCAATTGGAACGCATCAGTGTTATCTTGACAATACGGGCACGCCAACCTTCCATGAGTCGACCATCCAGATAGCATACCAAATGCTGGAAAATCACTTATGGTCTACATAAGTACCGCACGCATCGTGAAATTCTGTTGGAGAGAAACATCGAACGCTTGGACACCATCTTTCCATAACATTTTCAACTCATAAATTAATGGTTGCAAGAAAATATCAAGGGATCTCTTAGGATGCTCCGGTCCGGGGACAAGAATCGTGAGGAACAAAAACTCTCGTTTCATGCACAAACTAGGCGACAAATTGTAATGTGTGACGATTACTGGCCACAATGAATATTGCCTCCCATGTTTCCCAAAAGGGTTGAATCCATCTGTAGATAACCCGAGGTATACGTTCCTTATCTCAGCCGGAAAACTAGGATACACCTCTTGAAAATGTTTCCACGCTTCTGCATCTGAGGGATGCACAATCTCTCCATCTGAGTTATGTTCTGCATGCCATCTCATAGCTCCTGTCGTGCGCTCGGATTGATATAACCTCTTCAACCTATCTGTTAACGGTAAATACCACATCAGTTTATGTGGAACTGGTACTCTGCCTCCCGTTTCCTGATACCGAGGTTTCCCACAAAAACGACACTTGCGACGATTTTCGTCATTTCTCCAGTATATCATACAATTGTCGATGCACACATCTATCATCTGATACGGCAATCCAAGACCAGCTACAAGTTTTTGAACCTCGTAGTATGAACCCGGTGAGACATTATCTTCCGGTAAAATATCTTTCACAAAATCAGCTATCGCATCCACACAATCCTCCGCCAAGTTGAAATCGGTCTTTATTGTCATCAACCTGCTTGCAGTTGATAAAGGCGATATTCCCTCTCTACATCCTTCGTATAGTGGATGCTTAGCTGCATCTAGCATATCAAAAAATTTCCGAGCTTCTAAATTAGGTTCCTCTATTCTAATACCATCCGGAACATACGATGCTACGTTTTCGCGATACGCATCATTCACCATCTCAACGTTTGCATCTACTTCCGGTGTTGGTTCCTCTATTCTACCCGAATAATTAAAACCACTACAATGATATTGCACTATTGCATCAGTTTCTCCATGCGTATACCAAATCTTATAACTCGGCATTAACCCATTCCTATAAAGATGCTTCCATACTTCTCCAACAGAGACTAATCTATGATTCCGACATTTAGGACAAGGACAATACAATTTACCGTATTCCGACGTCATGCTATTGTTTGTCGCAAATATCATGAATTCCTCAACACCTTGTGCATACTCATCCGTCAGTAGATTCGTCGCTGGATCTTGCCATGGTATATCCATCCACGATCGAAAATAATCTCTAGTGTTTGGATTTGAAGAAGACATTTTCTATGTTTTTTTTGGGGTGTAAATTGTGAATGAGGGTGGTGTTGTATTTATAATTAAAATTTATGCGGATTCCCGACCAATTTCCAACCATTGTAAAAAATTCAAACGGCTATGAAACGGCTAGTGCAACGGGCAGATTAACGTATATATTTCGTCGGGAGTTGGTCGGATTCCTTACTGAATTTCCGACCAATTTCCGACCATCCTAATATTCGCCAACAGCTATAAACGGCTAATGCAACGGGTATATTAACGTGTATATCTCGTCGGAAAACAGTCGGCAATCGGTCTGAAATATCGACCAATTTCCGACGATTGTTATTCGGTCTCCAATCCGTCGGAAATCGGTAGGGATTTCCGACCAAAATTCCGACCAACTTAAAATAGTCGGGAATTACCGACCAATTTCCGACGGATGTGTTTTTATCGGAATACCGTCGGTATATGGTCGGAAATTCCCGACCATTTTAAATTGGTCAGAATTTTGGTCGAAAATTGGTATGTTTTGTTGTAGTGCTAGTTACTTAATTTTAGAAGTATTGAAGGTTATCTATTAAATTCACCCAAGAAAATATTAGAAGTTTTTTGGTCGACGTTTTATAGTTCAATAATAATTACTCTTTTCATTCAATCGTTTACTTTGAATCTTGGCAAACAAATTCTAAGGAATATCTGAATTAGTTTTTCAAATCTCTGGGATCAATTAATGCATAATCTATGCAACAAATATAACAAAAAAAAATGAAAACTAAATTTATATGTTGCATAGACTATGGCATTTAATTTGATCATACAGATTTACACTTTCAATCAAAGAACAATGAACAGTTTTTGGAAATTGTTACGGCTTGTCTAATTAATGTACATAAACGTTAAGTTATTTTCATGTTATTTTTAGTTTTGATACGTATTAGTGATGTCATTGAATCTTCATCATCACAATATAGTTGATATTACTCAACCCCGGTTTTGTTCCTTTTGATAAAAATCTCAAACTAATGATTAAACAAAAGAAAGAATAACACATATATCAAGAGTTTTCGGTGATCATCAGCAAGGAGAGAGAATACAGAGGGACATGCAATGCTAATATGTTATTATAGAACGCATATGTCTCTCTAGAGATTTTTCACTGTTCTCGAATAGGCATCCTCTCTAGATTCTTCAGTTTTCTCTTGCATGATTCCAACTCCATCGTCCAGTGGTCGATTTGTCCTCTTCCTCGTCTTTCCAAAGATATGGACGCATGCAGCTCTTCAATCATCTGTAAAAACACACTTCAGTACTCTTTGTAAAAAAAAAACACAAACAAAATTTGGATGTATTTTTTTATATTGCGCTTGCTAAGACACTTTTCCATAAAGTCCTTTATGCCAATGGTATTGTCAGTTTTAATCCAGTTCCTGATAACCCTTTCTGCCTCGATGGCCATCGCCTCCAGATGAGGCAAACGAGCCAAAAAACTCCTTGTAGTGTCAATTCCTACGAGGCTTTTGAAGCATGGATGATGAAACCAGCTCCACGGAAGAGACTCTTTTTCTACATTCATGCACACCGAGACCAAGTCCATGAACTCATTGGACAGTTTCTTACACTCGTGTGGAGAGCTAGCGGGATATCACTGAAATAAATCATGTAAGCTGCAATACTATATATTGGTTCTTAACTCTTAAACCAAGTCTAAGTAAATTATTTTTGTGTATGTGTTTTGGTTGTTTGGACATAGGGGTCATGAATAATTTCTAACTAGCTTTTTTTTTGTCAACAAATTTTTCAGTAATTAAATATAGAATTTCCGTTCAAAACGAAACATTAAAAAATTTGTTCCAGAGGAAACATTAACTTTTTGTTTGCACTAGATTTGCTAGAGTTTTAGTAAGGCGGGAATCATCGGAATTGAAAGTGAAATTGGACGAAAGAAAAAACTTATCTTATGTGATTCTGACTTCTTTTTTTATGCTTGTGTCCCTCTGATTATGTAAAAGTTTCTTATTTCTTAACAAAAACCCTGTTTGCTAAATTTAGAAAGAAAAAATCGATTTCGAACTAGATTATTTTAGGAAATATTTAGATTCGAGTAATCTATATCAGAATCTCGGTGAGACAGATTGCTAGTGCTCTGGTTAGCAACGGTGGTGTGTTCTTTTCGATTTTTAGTTCGTTTTGATTTTTAGTTGGTGTCTTCCTCCTTGTTGTTCTAATTAGTCTGTTGATAAATGTTGATAAATAGGTAAATGTTGTTCTAATGGGTCTGTTGATAAATGTTGATAATTTTCATCTTTTCTTATGTATTCAGGTTCCTGCATCTCCTCACGATCCTCTAAGTTTAATTTTCATCTTTTCTTATGTATTGTTATTTACGAAAAGATGAAAATTAAAATGAATTATGAAATACATAACATAAAAACTCATAAAACATTCATAAATAATTAAGCTACAAAGGATACAAAGTTATTGTGCAAAGCATTAGTTATTACATGGGGAATATAATTATGAAAATGATAATCTTGTTTAAGAGGAATAGATTAATAAAAATCAGATGTTAAAAAAAACATGGTTTTTGGTTTCTCTTTGAAATTTGGTTAAAACACTAAAAACTAGTTTTCCTATCTTTTAAGGAAACTAAATTTCTAAATCTTGATTGGGTAATCAAATGGCTTTTGGAAACACAAAAACTAAAATCCCTTTTGCAACTTGAATGGTAATTTGTTTAGCTTTTTAGTTTTTGTTCTAGGGGAAACATTAATTTTTTGTTTGTATTAGATTTGCTCGAGTTTTAGTAAGGCTGAAATCATCGGAATTGAAGGTGAAATTGGACAAAACTGAGACAGAAACCGGAAGGTAATTGCAAAACTCATTTTGGTAATTGAACTGAGACAGAAATAATCTTGCGAACATTCAAGACATGGTTTCGTATTGGAGTTGGAGGAACATCTCTCTGATGATGATTGGTGATTGCAAAACTCAATACAAAGACATTTGCTAGACTATTGCAATGATAATGCAGTTTGAATTTCGTCTGAAGAAGAATGGTCGTCTTGATCCCAATAAATCTCTCTCGATTTAAGAGTATTTCAACAAGACACCAAATGCATATCGTGAAGAGAAAAGTGGGAAGAAAAGATATCTCTAATAGCTACTAACAATGCGTCTTAATTTGTAGTATAGTCACGAAAGACTTGTAAATGTTTGTGATTATGTTTTATTCGTGGCTATGTTAATGTTTCATATGTGGCTTGAAAGTATTTATAGAAAAAATTGAAAATGCTTAATTGTAATTATTTTTTATTACACGGATGGAAGGAATATCGATTCTACAAAGATAAATATTAAAAACCGCCAAACCCGTAAGAGTAAGATTGATAATTTTTTTTTATAATAATAATCACTAAGCTAACTTGGACGTCTATAATACATGTTTCAAACTTAAAATATTATATTTTTGTGAAATTATTATTGTTTTTCTGTAACCTTCTTTAGGAATTATTAATTATGATTTGGCTAATAGACAAATGGGACCGACCCACTTATTTGTTGGATAGTCTTTCTTTTACTCCACTCACCGCATACCCTCTATCACACACAGCTCAATCATCACACGTCTTCTTTCTAAATTTCCCTATATACCCTTGAAGATCGAGTTTAACCTTTATATAAACAAGGGGCATAACAGGAATATTTAACATAATAAGATGCTTATCATAAAATTAAATTAATAAACAAGGGTGGTGGGAAGGGTTTTTCAATAGGGGTTTAGGTGTGGGATAATCAAAATCAAAGAGCAATAAATAAGATTGGATGCAATGCCAATAAGGATGTTATGTCTTTTCTATGATCACTTTATTTTATATATTTATCGATGGTTTCCTTGTTGAATTATGTTGTAATTCTGTGTGTTTTTTGTATGTTTGTACACAGTATACCATCATTTATAATTTCTTAAAAATTTCTAGTAAATATGGTGATGTATTGTTGTATGAAACAAAATTGTAAATAAACAAAATATAACATATGTACTTTGACTACTTGCACAAAAATACTATAGTATAGTTGTAGCCAAACTTAAATTGGAGTTTGGAGATAATAATAGTTTTGATATCTTGTCCCTTTGTGCTATCTTAATGATTGTCTGATTATATGTATTCAATATAGTTCACATAGGGTCTGTTCGTTTGTCTGCTGCAGGCGGCTGCGGCTGCGGCTTGTGGTCAAACGCTGCGATTAAACGCGATTGATATTGTTCGTTTGGCTGCCGCGCGGCTGGACACTGCGACTGGTCGCAGACCTGTTCGTTTATCTGCCGCGCGATTGGCCTCTTTAATCGCAGACGCAGCTCTAATCGCAACGCAACGCTGGAGAAATCCAACGTCCAAAAAATTGCGATCGCAGATCGCTGCGACCAGACGCTGCGTTTGGCCGCAAGAGGCTGCATCAAGTAAACAAACAACTTTTGACCGCTGGTCGAAGCCGCAGCCTTATGCGACAGGCAAACGAACAGACCTATATATAAAATAAAAATAAAAAATTTGCATAATTGCCGAAAAAACTTGCCCCACACTGGCCTGAAAGCTATGCTGAATTAAATTAAAAATGTAAATGGATTTCTCTCGTTTATAGAAAACTTTGTTTACGAGTAAATCGATAAGAAATAAATTTAACTGATAGAGAGTAAATTCAATATTATTGTTGGAGTTTGCTACTGAAAATACCCTAAACAAATCATTCAAAGATGCAAAAAAAAACATCAACATGTGTATGATTTCGTGTTTTATTTACCAACCCTTACCCAACATATAACTGATACAAAAATAATTAATATTTATCCAACAAATTATTCGTGAGGAATTAAGTCTATAAAATTGAATAATATCTAGTAAATCAAATTTGTTTTGGTTAAAAAACAAGAATGCTTATTAATAGTGAAGCACTAGGAGACGGTGTCAAGTAACGGCGTTAGCACCGACGAGGAAGGTGATGGTATAAAATACACACCAACAACATAAATTGCATAGTATCATCATCATCATCATCATCATCATTCTCACAAGTCAGAAACAAAAACACACAGAAGAGAGAGCGAAAGAGAAACAGCGGTTACAAATTGCTATCGCTTGTCACGAGAACAATGGGTGAGTCAAACAATCTTCTACTTCGATTTCATCTATCTGTTTGATCGCGTTTTCCTTATTCGCTGCTGATGAAATTTCGGCGTTTCTTGTTGATTGCGTTTGATGATCGTAGTTTCATAGAGGTCACCTCTTCGTCTCTCTACATTTTGATTTTTAGAACTTCTTTTGTTTCGATTCCGAGAAAATTTAGGAAAAAAATCGCTCTGGTTAGCTTCGAAATGAATGAAACTTGAGGTTTTCTTTAGCTGCATGCATGTTCATTTTCTGTTAAATGCAGGAATCATCGGCTTGTGTTAGCAACTAAAGTTTGATTTTCATAATCTGTGTTTTGGTTAATTAAAATATAGTTGTGTCAAAGAAAAGTCTCAAAGTTTATGTTGGTCCAAGCCATGATGAACAAAGCATCTTTTCTTCGTTGATCCTTGACTATGCAAAAAGATTTGGCCGTGTGTACAGTTTAATTTATCTTTTAGAGAAATTGAAAGATGATTGATTATAATCATTATATTTGTATGCTTGATTATGCTTTAGCCTTTAGAATACTATAATGTTTTCCTTTAAAACAAAAGCTGTATTCGTCTTTGAGGCCCCACGTTTTGATTAGCCTAATGCTTTTAAGAGAATAATTCAGATGGTTAGTTGAATTCTTGGTCATGATTTGTAACTAAGCATACTTTAGTTATTATACTAATCAGGAAAATCGAGTTGTATATATTGTCTGTGGTATAGTTTCTTCCATTGAGTATACCAAATATATCATATTGAATCATATCTTAAAACGCGCTTAATTGTTTGGTGTTGAGGCAGATATCTGTATGGACAAGGAGCCAGATGGTGTGGTGGTCTATGCGAACGGTGATTCGTGTAATCTAAACCAAGAAAATGTTTATGTACTGCCTCCCTTAGATTCAGAGTCATGTGATGAAGCTAATGGAAATACAGAGCACCTATTTACAGAAGAGAACACCGAAGTAAAAGAATACGACGTTAAAGAATGTACCAATGAAATTCCAGTTGCTAAGCCGTTGGAAGATGGCAATATCGAGATAGCTGCGTTGGGAAAGGATGCTGGAGGTTCTAAAGCTGTAAATAAGTCGGTTTTACCTGCGAAACATGCTTTGAAATCAGGTCGCGGGAGTAACAAAATAAGGAGCACCGTCCCACAGCCGTTTGCTTTAGCTACTGAGAAGCGTGCTTCATCTGCAACACGTTCGTTTACGGGTGAATCTCATGAAGTGGCGGCTGTGTCGAAAATATATCCAGATGGGTATAGTAAAGTGCAAATTCAAACAACAAAGGTCAGGATTTTATGCTATTATACCGACTTGTTCTAAAATATTCATGATACACAGTTGACTTGTCTAACTGTTATGCCTATGAATCTATTGCGACTGTAGGTACCTAGGAAACCGTTGCAGCCAAAAAACAAGAAGCTTTCTGATGAGGAAGATTCTTGCTCTGTTGCTTCTTAGTATGTCTCCTTCTTGTCAAAATTTATTACTTTTCAACTTACAATTGTCTAACCATTTAGCTCCTGAACATGTTGTTGACAATGCAACGTCGGCTGCAAAGTCTTCTAAATCAAGAACTATTGTCACCGCAGCTCCTTCGTTTCGATCCACTGAACGTGCAGAGAAGCGGAAGGAGGTCACATTTTTTCTTTGTAGTTACTTGTCTTTACTCTTTTCTACCTACCATTTTCACTCTAAGAAGTTTTTGATACATCGTGCATTGCCTTTACTTGACTGTTGTTGTTCAGTTCTATACAAAACTGGAGGAGAAACACCAAGCCATGGAGGCTGAGAAAACGCAGAGCGAAGCGAGGAACAAGGTGTCATGCTCTAATCCTTTAAGGTTAAATTTATAAACTAAATATGCTTAAAATGTTACTGATCTATACTTTTCTCTCGCGAAACTTCAAATTCAAAGGAAGAAAACGATGCAGCCTTAAGGAAATTAAGAAAGAGTTTGATGTTCAAAGCAAACCCAATGCCAAACTTCTACCACGAAGGGCCTCCTCCAAAGGTTGAACTTAAGAAGGTAACACACAAGGTTGTCTACAATTTCACTACAAACATTCACATAAAGAAATATTTTTACCCGTAAACTTAAAACCCCTTTTTCGAGTTGTTAACTTTTTATTATGTTGCTGTACACAAACACAGCCTCCTCCAACTCGAGCAAAGTCGCCAAAACTAGGGCGGAGGAACCCGAAAGAAGGGAACAGAGCAAAAGGAGCTTCAAGGCGGCATGAAACTCGAAAGACTCTGACCTCTAAAGAAGACTTTGATGATGAAACCACACAGAACTCTGACCAGATAAACCGAAATTTGGAACCGGAGACCGCTTTTGCATGCTAAAGAGAACAGAGTGTTATGTTTCCGTTGTGAGAATGTGTGGATGGATGCTTGTGTTTTTTTTAACTTATGATTTGAAGTGTAAATGTGTGTAATTTAATGTTATTTATGTTGTGGTTATGAATGTGTACACATAGAAGTAAGAATCGTTCTGTTGGCCTTGTTTATAACGAATCTTTGTTCATAATAATTTCTAAGACTCGACTTGGACTTTTACCTACCGTTGGTCGTGAGAAAAGCCATAATTTCACATTGTTTTATTTTAAATAAGGAAGTTGTTTGACCAAAGCTGTGATTATAGGTGAGGTGTTGGTGAATCAAATGAACTGTTTATTCCTTAATCATTGTTTAGTTGTTTGATTATGCACTACAAAAAATATGCACATTATTAGCACGGAAAAAATGCTATAATATGTCATTGATAGTGTTTTCATAAATGCTAAGGCATCCCAAGCTATCGTATGTTTCACCTCTACGATAGCGATTTTTTGGTATGTTATAATAGGTCGTGATACAATAGCAATATGCAGATGCTGTATTTTGTCTAATCGAAGGAACTATTTTTTTGTAATAAGCGATGTTTCTCGCTATGATAGATATATCTACAATAGCGATTCTGAACTGTCATAAATTTTATTATTATAGCGTTTTGAATTGCTGTAATAAACTATTTCTTAGCAAATTTTATGTGCCATGACATAATACAATAGCACTTTCGTGTTTGTTATAATATGTGCTTTTCCGACAGTTAATAGCTCATTCGTATTTGCTATGATATCTGATTTCACCACAAATATGGCTTTGCAATTATTAAAAAAGACACCTTGTTTTAGTAGAAATAGTATCATTCAATTCATAACATAAGTGATATCCAATCCAACATACAAAACACAAGTCATAACATACTTTAGATTTACAATCCAACATACTAGTCCAAAAGAGAAGTTTGGATCCAAAATACATTAAAGAAGTGATATAAACGCAAAGGTAGCTAATCCGGACCAATGTTTCTTCATCCCCTGTAACAATCACCCATGTCTATATCAGTTTGCAATAATAGTAGCAGTTGTAAAACCAAAATAGCATGCACTAATCACAACACTTACCTGAGTTTGTTAAACTTATCAAACCATGCAAACTTTATTCTCTGGCCATGCAATATATGTTCCAAGTGCATCTTCCATACACTCGATTGCAGAAGACGGCCTCCATACTGCTGCATCGGGTACATTCACTAGCTTAACCAGAACTTTGACTGCATTATCCCCCAAACGAACAAAGTGGACATTTTGGTCTGGATTATTTGAAATCCAGAGTCCTTCATCGACAACACGCTTCCCATTTGCAACATCCATCAACCTGCACATCTGATTTTCCTTCACCACCATTGTATTGGGATTCTTACGCTGCCATTTCAAGAATACAAACCATTCATTACATTATGACTAATAACCAGAATAAACTTCAAAATAAGCATATGGAAGACAATAAAATTACCTGAGATTTTCGAATAGGGGAAACCGCAGTTGCTTGAATTTTCTTCTTAGGAGATGTTGGATCTTTTGAGGCATGAGACTTCTCAGTATGATATTTTGAATTTGTTCCGGCTGGAGACTTCTCAATAGGAGATGGAATATCTTTTGCTGCAGCTGTTGGACCTGTTCTTTGAGATATCTCAATTGGAGACTTTCGACCTGATGCTTGCTCGGATGCTATAGATTTCTGAACAGTTGATTTGTGACCTGATGCAACTGTGGTGGTTTCTAACACAACCTTTCTGGCAGGCCATGATACAAACGACTTAAAACAGTCCGCTAGGTATGTGATATCCTTAGTAGGCCGCCATATAAAGGTTTGAGGTTGAAGTATTGCATCCACAAATACTTTAGCTGCATTTGGTCCGAGAGGGATTCCATTAACCAATGCTTCTGCTTCATTTGTTTGCCAAAGTCCTTCAACAACAATTACATCATCTGCACCCAAATCCAGTAGTTTGCATTTGTCCAAAGACTTAACCTGGAGATCAAGATCTTCTGGTTGTAACATTTTGTCTATAACGGTGTAGTGATTGGCAGACCATGCAATAATCTCTCCAACTGCTTCCTTAACTTTGTACATGTAAGTAGCAGGTCTCCAAAGAAAGGCTTCTGGTTTGATGACAGAGTCAATACAGACTTTTACATCAATAGGGCCTAAGCGAGTGCCATTGACTAAGTCTTCCGGAGAAGATGGAATTATACGGCCCTCAACAACGTGATCCTCAGTACCATCCCAATCAATCAGCACACACTTAGGCTCTAATCGCTTGTTCACACTCTATACAATGTTTAAATATGTATTGCTGTCAAAAGTTATAAATCATAAGGAAATGACAAGCTTGAACTATATTACTTACTCTTACAGCTGAGTTTTCTCCTACGTCACGTTCCTGTCTATGTAACACACAAAATGAGAAGGTAAAATAGATGTAATAACCTATCTGAACATTTAAGGAACATGAGAAGTAAATATGTAACCTGATTCTTCATTTTAACAATCTCATCTTGCAACTCACTGACTTTTTGTATTAAACGAACTTGATTCGCTTCCATGTCTTCTATACACTTCTGTTTCACCTGAAAACATTCTAACTTCGTCTTACTCATGCCTCTACCCATTGCTCTCAGCCTACCAGGATTATCAGGTCCTAGAAGTTGGTTAAGTATATCGTCTCCAGGGTTCGTTTCAGTTAATGGAGCACCCCTATCAACCAACTCAGCAGCCTTTAACTGAAAAACATAGAATACAAAATAAGAGTCTCATATGTTACAGAAAACCAACACGAAATTCATTTTGTACTTACAAAATTCTCTGCGGCATTCGTATTCACTGGCGTACCATCCTTTCTGGTACGCGATTTGACCCAAACCTTGAGCCTGTTCACTTCTGAGGGGTCTGAACTATTTTGTTTCTATAACAAACCATCAAAATCATTCAACATATATGATAATTTCCATGTAGTATGTCTACTATACTTATAGATGCATGATAATATAGCTAATATACTTACCATTTCTTCTGTCAATCTCACCATTCCTTTACGGCTACATGTGTCTGGAATCTGTTTGGCCCTTCTTTGTTTGAATGAATCACTCAGAACCTGACTGATGAATGTAACTTAATAGTCTACTATCCAATATCAATCACACCATAAGTAATTGAAATCAAATTACCCTAAATGATGGGCTAGTTTTGACTTTGACAAATTTACGCCAATCTATTGGAGAAACATTGGTAGGTCGCAGATTCATCCTTTGTTGGTTATTCTTTGCCTCAATAACCTTAGATACTAGGCGTGATTTAGATGACCGCCACAAACACCTCATCTGTTTAAAAACAACCTTCTTCTGATACGGTTGATCAAGTTCAAACCTTGCCTATGATCAGATTACACAAACAATCAGCAATAAACATACAATATTTAACATATATAAAATGAGTTACTCACAATGCAATGTGTAAATGGATATAAATATTCACCTGGATAGATCTCCAGAGAACTGTTTGTACTTCTTCGCTTAGTTTCTTCCAACCCTCAAGTGTCACTGGGACGTGTTCCCGTACCAGAGGACCTAAGTATGATGAGAGCTTAACCGAACCAGGACCACAAGGTTCGCCTGTGACTGTGAAGTTAACTCGTTCTCTGATATTAGGATCCTTTGCTATGTTTTTCATCGTTGTTGGGCCTCTCTGTCTCTTCCTCTTAGGTTCATTCAAGTGAGCATCGTCTTCAGAAAGTTCTATTTCACCTTCAGGCTCATCATCAAGCAATCCATCTGCAGCAGATGTACTTACGGGCTGGGTATCTTTCAAACGCGTTTGCTCTTCCAAATCAGTTGGCTCTTCTAATTCCATTGGCTCTTCCAATTCCGTTGGCTCTTCCAAATGTTGTTCTGACTCCACCTGATTGTTGCACGCATGAGTTTTACTCCTTCTTGTATGACGCTTGTTCTTTTTTCGTGCCATCTTGATTCACCTGAAAATAAGACATAACAACCAATCAGAAATAATACAAACATATATTACACAGCAATCACAATGACCAATCAGACTTCAGACAAACATAAAGAACAATCACACGATTTCACCACAAAAATAAGACAAAGCATAGAGAACAATAAGTGACCACACAGAAATCAGACAAAAAAAGATAAGAATAGACTGATAATAAGCTACATTTCAAACATAGATGCCTTCACAATCAGTTCGAGCATTTGCAGATTCATCCAAGTCAACATCCATGTCGACATTTGAAGGTAAGGGCCCAATATCTGCATTTCCATCTGCAACATCTTCCTTACTATATCTTCTTGAAGGACCTCTCATAACAACATACCAATCTGATGCATCATCCTCCCTTGAATAAAACACATGTTTCGCTTGAGAAGCTAATATATACGGATCTCTCAAGAAGGATACTTGACTTTGATTAAGATTAACTAGAGTGAAGCCATCTTCAACCTTCACTCCATTGCCTCTTACTGCCCATTGACACCGGAATAAAGGAACATAGAAGACATTATAATCCATCAATATAATGTCAGTGACTCTCCCATAGTATTCCACCAAATCGAATACTTGTGATTTATCTTTCGCACTAGATCTACAGATTGTAGTTGCCTCATAATAAACCCCACTGTTTTGACTTTGCATTTGCACTGAGCTGGTGTGAAAACGTTGCCCATTCAATATATATCCTGTGTAAGATCTTGAACTACTACGAGGACCATATGCTAACCACTTGAGTGTTTCTCCATGTCTGTCTGAATTCACAGGTATCTACCAAGTATAGAAAATAAAATCAGCCGAGCAATCAATATAAACATACTTCATTAACTTAATTGTAGAGTATATTTAACTTGCCTGTTCTTTTAGCCAATCAGCAAAGTTCTGAGTATGCATCCTCCATAAAACTGAAGCATCACGTTTGCACCTTTCATTTGAGTCTTGTAGATACTTCAGACGCATGCTTGTACAACAGAAAAGATTCAGTCAGCTAAGGGTTTATAGGAAATGACAAAAGAAATGGAAAATTGCTTGAACTTACTCAACATATGGATCCACTACAACCATGTTTTGAATGACAGCAAGGTGGGCTGTTTTCTTCTCCATTTCGGTAAGGGTAAATGGTTTTCCTGCTGATATTGGACGGCCCTCAAGAATAGAATTATTCTCATACTCAGTATTTCTCTCTAACGTTTCCTCCACATTTGTTGTCCTTTTCAAGAACTCATTACAGAAACTGATGCATTCTTCTGCAAGGTAAGACTCAGCTATACAGCCCTCTAGTCTTGCAGGGTTCCTCACATAGTCTTTCAAAATTTTCATATACCTAGACAGTAACAAACGATCGTCAGCTAACAAATCAGATAATGAAATAAAATGAAAATACTTAATGCAATATACTATGAATTATACCTTTCAAATGGGTACATCCATCGAAAATGAACTGGTCCACCAAGTCGGGTTTCCCTTCCTAGATGTATTGTTAAGTGGACCATGATATCAAAGAAGGTAGGAGGGAAAAATCTTTCAAACATGCATAAAGTCTCAACAATCTCAGCTTCCATAACTAAAATCTGGTCCAAATCAACGACTCGCTGACACAAGTGGTTGAAGAATGCGCATAAGCGTAAGATGGCTATCCTAGGTCCTTTAGGCAACAACCCTCTAAGTGCAACCGGAAGAAGTTGTTGCATCAACACGTGATAGTCGTGTGATTTCAATCCTTTTACCTTACAATCCTCTAATGATACAACCCTTGATATATTCGAGCAGTACCCATCTGGACCTTTAAAGTCAAAGAGCCGCTTACAAAATACTTTCTTCTCTGACTTGGACAAAGACCATGGTGCTGGTGGAAGGTATGTTCTTTTCCCTTCGATATTTAGGTGCAAATCCTTCCTAATACCTAGATCCTCCAGGTCTTTGCGAGCATGAAGACCATCTTTAGATTTCCCACAGTGTAACAAAGTAGCGATTATACTTGCAGCCACATTTCTCTCCACATGCATTACATCTACGTTATGACGTACCGGGAGTTCCTAACCAATGGAAAGAAAATATTAATCAAAACCAAAACCAATATCAATCAGACCATCGAATCTGAGAAAGATTTTATTTGTTGTGATGAAAACTAACCTCCCAGTAAGACAGTTTGAAGAAAATTGACTTTTTCTTCCATCTTGATAACTCCTCAATATCTATGTCTTCTTCCTCCTCCTCTGATTCACTTGACAGATCCTCACTATCAGATTCTAATCCACTTACCTCGTTTTTCTTTCTTTTCCTTGCAGATTTTTTCAGATTTCCAAAATCATTTTTGAAATTCTTTAGGTTTCGGGAAATATCACGACCATTTAAGATTTTTCCCTTTCTTCCATATTCTGGATTTCCATCAAACCATGTCTTCTTTCCCCGATAACTGTGTGTTGCTGGCAGACCCTTTCTGTGACTCATATACACATGTTTTCTGCTGTTCTTTAACCAGATGCTGTCTGTGCTTTTCCCACATAAAGGACAGCCCATTTTACCCTTTACTTTGCAGCCAGCCAAATTCCTATAGGCAGGAAAATCACTAATGGTCCAAAGAAGCATCGCTTTAAGTGTAAAGGTAGTTTTACTGAAAGCGTCGTATGCTAACTCTCCATTGTTCTACAAATGGTTCAGATCCTCTATCAGGGGCTCTAAATACACATCAATATTATTACCAGGCTGTTGGGGACCAGGAATAAGCAATGTAAGAATGATGTTCTCCTCTTTCATGCATAGATTAGGAGGCAAATTATAATTTACCAACAGCACAGGCCAGCAACTATAGCTACTATTCTTCATGTCAAACGGATTAAATCCGTCAGTAGAAAGTCCAAGCCGCATATTCCTCTCTTCTGCTGCAAACGAAGGGTACTTGTGATTCATTTGATCCCAAGTCACATAATCTACCGGGTGACGCAACTTTCCATCGCTACTTTTGTTAGTAAAATGCCACCTCAATTCTTTAGCCATCTCCTCAGACATGAACATCCTCTTCAGCCGTGGGATTATAGGGAAGTACCGTAGTATTTCATCTTGAAGTACCGTAGTAATTTGAGGGACTCCTTTCTTCACCTCACCAGTATGCATATTAGTATTCCATCTTGAAATCTTGCATTTTGGACAAGAGTCTAAGGTCTTGTACTGCTTCCTATATAGACAGCAGTCATTTACACACGCATGTATCTTTTGATAACCCATGTCAAAAGATTTCAAAAATTTCTTTACATCGTACAATGATGTGTGAAGCACATTATCTTCAGGTAACATCTCTGGCAATGTCGCTAGCAGATCATTAAAGCTCTTGTCAGACCATCCATTTTGTGTCTTCAGTCTAAACAGTTTGACAATAGCTGACAGCTTGCTATGGGTTACACAACTTGGGTATAGTGGTGTTTCCGCAACTGCTAGCTTCGCAAGAAACTCATCTTCTTTCTTGTCATCACCCTCTGCAATCTCAAATAAGTCTTTCGTACTAGTAAACTCTACATCTAAATATTCAGCAGCTCTATACAATCCATAAATCTCATCATTCCATTGATGGTTTACTTTGCTTTCACCTTCAGGCCCTTCCTTAACTTCCCATGATGATACCAGTCCCTAGACATCTTGTAACCCTCATCCATTCCCCTGGTTACAAGATGCTCAACTACAACAGTAGTTGATTGCCGAAGAATATTTCGACAGTCAATACAAGGACATATGATCAGATTGCAGTCTCATAACGCAGCAGCCACAGACCGTACAAAATTTGAAGCCCCTCTTTCGTATGCAGGATCAGCTCTTGAAGGGAAAAGTAAAAGGAAAAAAAAAACTTAAAGTCTACAAACTCCCACGAGAAACCTAACTTATCTTGATTTAGTGTAATACCTGCAAAGATGAACCCATGCCTTCTCCACCATTTTATGTAATAATTTAATTTATACCTTTGATAAAACAATTCAAACCCATAAGCAAAATTATCTACTTATAATTAACCAATTTAACCAAAAACTTTCATAATAAACTGTGAAACATTCACAACCACCATGAGGACACAATCACAATGAAACAGAGATATACAACAGAATATATATTAATCAGTACAATAAATCAAGTTTCCACAGACTTCAAACAAAGAACATTTTGCATTGATCAAAACAACATTCACATTAGCTTTAAGGAAATGGAAAGATGGTACATACCTGTTTTCTGGTAAGAGCCAAAGAAAAGCTTTAAGTTTCTCACAATTGCACTCAGAATCACTTGCAAAATAAAAATACAAAATGAGTATAAGGATATTCACGAACGTGAAGCTCTAAAAGACGCATTCTCAGTAAGACACAGTGCTTTGAACATATGCAATGCTTAGAACAGATTCAATGCTTAAACAAACTAACTTATTTTAAAAGAGATGCTTCTAAAGTATCAGATAACAAATGAAGAAAGAATAAAAAAAACAGAACATATGTGAAAATAGATGAAGATAGATCCAAAAAACATAACAGAGAAAATAGATGAAGATAAACAAACCAGCAACGCCTAAATCAGATCCCACAAACCTAAATGTGAATTATTTTTTCAAAATCCGCAAAGAACAAAGACATGCATAAAGAACCACTCTTTATGGATTCGAAACTGTTAAGCCCTATAATCGAAACTAGTAAAACGAAAAACCCATTAAATGTCGTGTAGATCCAACATAGTTCAAAGGAAAGAAATGAGGTATGCATAAAAAGAAAGAGAGAAATCAAAGTAATAGACTTGCTGACCTTCGAGACGAGCTCAATCGCGACGGAGAAGGAGATAATTAGGGCCGGCGACGGTGTTAGTGGTCGTGGCGACCTTCAACGGCGGCGGAGGCGAGTTCAATTGGTGGGTGAAAGTACTCGGTATTTTGGGGAAAGAGGGAACACAGCGTTTTCTGATTAAGGGTTTTTGGAGAAAGGGGAAAATTGTGAGAGTTTCCCGAAAAACTCGTGTATTTTTTCTAAGTGTTTGGCGGTATAAGTGATTTTAGTTTCCCTCCTAATGAAATTCATTCTTAACATTAAGCAAATGCTATCGTATAGGATCCAAATTAAAAACTCATCTACAAGAGCAGTTTCAGAAATCGTGCTATCGTAATATGCTATCATTGTCCATATTTCTTGTAGTGATGTTATCAAGTATGTTGCAACTTGCTGCAGCTTTGCATGTAGATCATGTCTATAATATTATTTAAGAAAATATTTTTGAAAATGAACTTTGTTTTGTAAGTTATTACATTAAATGTGATTACAAATAACAAAAGAAATAACTGAAATAAGAAAGGATAAATTATCTTTTACAATTAGTGATAAAAATATGGAAAGTATTTATTTTGCATTAAATATGTTATCTACTATATATTTTAAATAATAATAAATCCATATATATTCAAAGAAAAAATAAATTATTCGAAATCTTGATATATTTTTCACTATAGTTTATTATATTTTATTTGAATTTATATCAAAATAAAAGTTGAAAAATATTTTACTAATTTTATAAAAAGTTAGACACAAATATTTTTAAAAAGTTCGTTAATTAACCAAAAAACTAAAGTCATTAAACGGTGCATAATATAATTATGTTTTCAAAATTATAGATTTTATAGGTTAGCCCGAATAGTATTTTAGTTCACTGCAAAACAAGTTAAATAGATAAATTATTTCGTTCAACAAACATTAAAACGTAATAAACTTTTTCTAACATTAAAAATGCGAAAGTTGAGCGTTGATACATACATTTACGTTATGGTTTTGATTGATACGTTAAAATATAATTGTGATTTATTTCTAATAAAACAAATCTTAATATATACATTTACGTTTTGAGTTTAACCAGAAAAAAAAGAAAAAAAAAAGTTCATTACGTTATGTGCTTGTATCGAAAAGAAAATACAATCACGTCATTAAAGCATATCATAAACGCAAAAGTTGAGCGTTGTCTGTATTTTTTCCAAAAGTTACCAAAAAATAGATTTATTAACTGTTTTTATTGATAACTTTTAAATTTTCTATTTTTTATTTTTGTTTGGTAATTTTACTTTTTATAACTAGAAATTAAATATAATTTTTTCTAAATATTTAATTTTTTTTATTAATTTTGGTTTTAAGATAAATATACATTTTTTATTTAGTAACTTTACTTTTTACGATTAAATCAATTATAATTTTTTTATTGTTAATATTATGTAACAAAATCTAATTGAAATTTTTGTTTACACATCTTAAAATCTTATTTTTTGACTTGACACGTATCACTATTATCTGATTATCTGAGTTATTAACTTTAAAATATTCAGCTTGATATAATAAGATACTAACCGTTAGAATATTGACAGCGTGGCAAAAACTGTTATTACTACGAAATGATTTTGTCGGGAAAAAAACAAAAAAAAACAAAGCAATTATGGTTTTGATTGATACGATTAAAATGTTATTGTGATTTATTCATAATAAATAAATTTTAATATATACATTTACGTTTTCATTTTGACCATTAAAAAAAGAAAAAAGAAATTCATTATATTTTTTTTTAACAATTTATATTAATCAGCAAACGTACATATGATACAAATAAAAAAAATTACATAAACAAACATAATACATAAAATAGTAAATTAATAAAAGAATGATTTTTTCGGAAAAAAAAACTGTATTCTGACTTTATTATGTCAAATTAATAAAAGAATGATTTTGTAGAAAAAAAAAACAAAAAAAACAAAGCAATTATGGTTTCGATTGATACGATTAAAATGTTATTGTGATTTATTCATAATAAATAAATCTTAATATATACATTTACGTTTTCAGTTTGACCATTAAAAAAAGAAAAAAGAAATTCATTATGTTTTTTTTTAACAATTTATATTAATCAGCAAACGTACATATGATACAAATAGAAAAAATTACATAAACAAACATAATACATAAAATAGTAAATTAATAAAGGAATGATTTTGTCGGAAAAAAACAAAAAAACAAAGCAATTATGGTTTTGATTGATACGATTAAAATGTTATTGTGATTTATTCATAATAAATAAATCTTAATATATACATTTACGTTTTCAGTTTGACCATTAAAAAAGAAAAAAGAAATTCATTACGTTTTTTTAACAATTTATATTAATCAGCAAACATACATATCATACAAATAGAAAAAATTACATAAACAAACATAATACATAAAATAGTAAATTACAAGAAAAAAATCAACGAAAATGAAATTTGGCGATTCTTTTATCCGAAAAGTTTTACTCGCTGAAAGAGTGTCCACACTTCCCTTCCTCCTATATCCGAAGAACCGAAACCGAACCGAGAACCGAATGGGTACCCGAAATATAATTATATACCCAAAATATTAATTATATTTAGACTTGATATAATCCAATTACCCAAAATTATAATTATAAAACCCGAAGATATCAATTATTGTTAGACCGAAATAACCGAAATATCTAAAATAATAAAAAATCTGAAAATTCTTAGTTATATTTGCAAAATTTAACCAAAATTTATTCAAATTTAGTATTTTTTAAGTTTTTCCTATATTTCGGGTACTCGGAACCGACCCGAACCCGAAAATATCTGAACCGAATTTTATAAATACCCAAATGGATCCTTCAACCCTATACCTGAAAAATCCGATACCCGAAAGAACCGGTCCAAATTCGAACGGATATCCGAATACCCACTCCTAGGCTCCGCTATCGGTCGGAGAAATCAAGTAAAAGAAGAAATTATGCGATCGCCTTTTGAATCGATTGAGAGAAGAAGCGGTTTCTCAATATTAACTGATCTAAAAAAAAAAAAAAACCAAGGCTTATTGTGCATTATGGCAGGGAGGGCCCAGTCAAAAGTTTCATGCGTATTTTATGGCATATAAAGGTAGTGGTTTACTTGGACCCAGTAAAAAGAATTTTTGGGATGCTAGAGAAGATGGGATTTACTTCACACATGGCAAAGAAGCGCCAAAATTAGAATATACATGGATTCCATTTTAAACGTAAATTTTTAATTTTTTTTTTTCTATTTGCAATGGATACTTGTTTTGTTTTGTTTTTTTTTTGATAAACTGGAGTATCCAAAGGTTTACTAAGCCACTAATCTCCGGCGGCCCAACAACCGGGGTATACGACAGCAATTTGCTGATTTAAATGTGGAAAGGTGGCCAAGAGAATTCGAACCTAAAACAGTATTTTTGGAGAAAGATTTTTGGAGAAAGGGGAAAATTGTGGTTTTGATTTTGTCGGAAAAAAAAACAAAGCAATTATGGTTTTGATTGATACGATTAAAATGTTATTGTGATTTATTCATAATAAATAAATCTTAATATATACATTTACGTTTTCAGTTTGACCATTAAAAAAAGAAAAAAGAAATTCATTACGTTTTTTTAACAATTTATATTAATCAGCAAACGTACATATCATACAAATAGAAAAAAATTACATAAACAAACATAATACATAAAATAGTAAATTACAAGGAAAAAATCAACGAAAATGAAATTTGGCGATTCTTTTATCCGAAAAGTTTTACTCGCTGAAAGAGTGTCCACACTTCCCTTCCTCATATTCGCATCCGATCTGATACGATATTTTGCTATTATCCAATCTTTCTCATGTTGTATTACATTGACACATCCCCAAGTAAGAACTAAAGATACTCGTAGAATAAGAACCCAATTTATTGATTCTTTCGATAGAAATAATACTTGAAATTACCAATTTTCAACTACTGTACGAATGTCGCCATACAATAAAGAGATTACGTCTTCCGCTCCAAACCCTCGTACCCTCCATGGCGGTTTTCATGGTTGTTGCTTCCATAGAATTGCCATATATAGCAGAGTAAAAACACCGATAAGAATCGAACTAAGATCCCAAATTCGCCGTCCATCATCTTTGTTGACCCTAATCTTATCACATAACTCCTTCGTCGGATTATCTTCCATTAATAAAAGGAAGATGAAGAGCCGATTACGATACCGTCTCAGTAGTTTTGGGATAAGAATCCCAAAATTTCCTTTTGAAATCCATTGTGATTGGCCATCAATCGTGGGTATATTGACCACATCGAAGATAAATGAAGCGTGATTGATGTATGAGATGCAATCCACATTTATAAACTGGAGTATCCAAAGGTTTACTAAGCCCAAGACTAATCTCCAGCGGCCCAACAACCGGGATACACGACAGCAATTTGCTGATTTAAATGTGGAAGGATGGTCAAGAGGATTCGAACCCAGAACGGTAAAGCACATACCCATATTATTGGAATTCCCAAACCACTGAGATACGAGCTCTTAGTTACAATGGATACTTGTTGAATAAAAGATTCAATCGCGTTTATTGTATGTGATTATTGGTGGATTAAGGAATGTTTTTGTTAAGAGCAAACACATTAAAAAAACATAAAATATATAATTATGATAAAATATGAATAACATTTTGTAAATACATCTTTTTTTTTGCTCGTTCATATTTTAATAAAAAAACAAATAGAAAATAATACTTATTTTATATAATAATCTACACCTTTTTAAAGTTTAAAAAAAAATAAAAGACAAATTTTTTTTATCTTATTATATAAATGTGGATCTTTCAACGTGAGCGTGTCAAGTAAGATAATTTTTAGTCACAAGATCGTGACATTTGTCAAAGTTAATTAAAATCGTTACATGTGTCAATTCAATTAAAAAAAAGTAAAAATGAATTAAATTAAATATTAAAAAAATTAAACTAATAAAGGCAATTTAAAAAAAGAATAAACAAGAATAGGTAAGAAAAACTTGTAATAAAATAAAGTGACAAAAGAAAACTTAAAAAATTATAATCTACAACCACAATCAAAGTTAAAAAAAATATATATATAAATATACTTTAAACTTAAAATGAAAATTATTAATACTAGAATAAGTCAGTAAAACTTATAATAAAGGAAATTGACAAAAGAAAATTTAAAATTTTGTAATCTACAATCACGTCCAAACTTTAAAAAGAAAAATTATAAATATATACTCTAGACTTAAAATTAAAATTATTAATATACGACCAAACTTAAAACTTAATAATATTTTCCATGATGACAAAAGAAAACTTAAAAAAATAAAAATTATTAATATACAATCACGACTAAATTCTATATAATAATCTACACATTTCTAAAGTTTTTAAAAAGAAATGAAAGCCAAAAAAATTTTTTAAAAGAAAAAACATATTTCAATTTAGAATTAGTAATTTTTTATTATAAAAAACTGAATGTTTCAAAGTTGAAAATTCACCTGATCGTGACACATGTAAAGTCAAAGTTGGATAAATTTAAAATCGATTATTAAAAAAACTCAAAAATTATGATTCATAATATTAAAAAATAAAGTTACTAAAAAATAAAATGAAAAAGTTAAAAAAAAAAAATTTATCCTAAAAGGCAAAATTAATATAGAAAGAAAAAAACATTTTCTGGTTTTTCATTTTGATTAAATAAATTTTATTATATAAAGCTGGATCTCTCAACGTGAACGTGACACGTATGATAATTCTCACACACGAGATCGTGATATTTGTCACGGTTAATTTAGATCTTGACATGTGTCAAAGTAATAATCTGAATAAAATGTAATAATAAAAAGAGAAATTAAGATACTAACTCACGGATCGTGACATGTGTAAAAAAAACAGAAAATAACAAAGTAATAATATAAAATTTACTATAAAACAAAATAGCAAAAAGTAAAAATAAATGGTGTTTTCAGATCGTGACATGTGTCAAATTAATAATCTGAATAAAATATAAAAATTATAATGGAAATTAAGATTTTAACTCACGAGATCGTGAAATATGTAAAAAACGGAAAATAATAATATAATAATATAAACTTTCTTATAAAACAAAATAACAAAAGAAAGAATGGTGTGTAATTGAGCGACTACCGAATTGTTTTTATAGAGATTGAAATTATAATTATAATTCTTTAATCTAGATGTGAACACTAAATAATTTTCATTTTTTCATTTTTAATTAATTTTTCCTTTTAAGATAATTGTTTTTTAAAAATAACTTTACCATTTAGGTTTTGAAAAAAAAAATTTTATCTTTCAAGATTAGGAATTGAATTTTTTTTTATTGTTAATATTATGTGGTAAAATCTAATAAATGTTTTTATTTTACAGGTCGAAATCTGATCAATTTTTTTTATAGTAACTTTACTTTTTAGAATTATGATTAGATTATAATTTTTTTTATTGTTAATATTATATACCAAAGAGAAATTGATAAAATAGCATATTTTTAAAAAATTTATTCCAAACTTAACATTATTAGTTTTAAAATGACAATAATAACAAAATTTTTGATGATAATAGCACAAATTAAATATTAAAATAATTTAAAATCTTTTTCTAACGAAAAAACTAAAACATAAATTGAAAATAGTATACTCAAACATAATGTTTAATTTTATTTTAAATTTATTTTAGAAAAACAAATATATTTACATAATTATTTGTGTTATTTTCGGAATTTTAAATTTAAAATACTAGTTTTATAATTAAAAAATAAATTTTGTACTATTTCTCTATATCAAATTAAGTAGAAAACTTTTGGACTACATTTCTGCTGCTATCTTTTCGGTGTCGAGTTCGACTCTAGCTGTCTTATGTGTGAGAGAATTTGATTATTGGATAAACTTTGTATTATTGACCCAAAATAATGAAAAAAAAAAAACAAAAAAATCCACGAATGGATAAAAAAAGGGATTGAACAGTATTCTTATCCAAAGTGCAGAAGACGCGCTTCTATTGACGCGTGAGCCTTGGGTTTAACGAGAAAACCACGTCATCTCCACTGTGCTGTTCCTATCATCAGTCTATCTCTATCAAACACATTTATTTATTTATTTTTAAAATCATTTTATTCAATCACCCAAATTAATTTAAATAAATCTGCTTTTGTCTCTCTTCGTCTTCTTCGATTCTCTCTTTGGATCCGCCTTCCTTCAATGTCGTTCGCTTCTCCGGTGAACAGAGGATTTCATTTTCCCTTCTGAAAACTTTCAGATCGTCAACAGTTATGGATGAAACCTATCGTAATCTCACGGCTTTCCTCCGGAGACCCTCTGTTACAGAGACATTCGTCGACATCTTGCTATGCGCAGTTCCGATTTGGCTCGCCGTCATGATCGGGCTTTTGATTGGATGGTCTTGGCGTCCGAGGTGGACCGGATTGGTTTATCTAGGGTTCCGTTCTAAGCTCCGGTTTCTCTGGACTGCTCCGCCTGGATTCGGCGCTCGACGTGTTTGGCTTGCTTTCACCGCTCTCTCTGCTTTCTCCGTCTGCCGCACTTTATGGTCAAGGCTCGGTTCGAGCGCCAAGAAATCAGCGACCGGTTCAGCTCCGACGTCTGCGTCGGTCGAAGAGATTCTTCCGAATGTTGAAACAGAAATATTTTCACGGTTAGTCTATGAACAAATGCTAGTTTTGGATCTATTGATGTTACCTTGGGACTTGTTTATTCTGGATTATACAAAATTTTGTTGGTTCTTGTGGGATTTTTTCAGCTGATTGAATAGTTTTTGCTGTACTTATGGATTGCAGAGCTAGTGATAAAAATGCAGAGAAAGAGCAGGATGTTGTGACAGAGAAGGATGTATAGCATTTGATGTATCTACTTGAAGCTGGAAATGCAAATATTGAATGGCAATCTATGATGGATAAGTCTACTCCAAATATGAGCTACCAGGCCTGGCGCCATGAGCCTGAGGTAATCTAAGATTTACGGTAGAAAGGGTTGTATATATTGATGGGAAGGATATGGACTATCATCGTACACTACACTATTGTGAGGTCTTGTATGGTTTTAGGTAGCTTTTGGGTATGCTTGGGGAAGCTGCTGCATCAAGCTTATATCACATTGTACCTGAAACTTGTTTTCGAAACAGCTTATGAAAAAAGATTCTATGACTCCATGTTTTAGTTCCTGAAAGTCTGTGTTTTTTTTTTTTGGTCAGACAGGTCCTGTTGTTTATCGAAGTCGGACTGTTTTTGAGGATGCAACTCCAGACATTGTTAGGGATTTCTTCTGGGACGATGAATTCCGACCTAAATGGGATCCTATGCTTGCTTACTTCAAGACTTTGGAGGAAGATCCTCAGACAGGAACAACGATTGTTCACTGGATAAAAAAGGTATTTTTGTGCTTTTCTTTTTGTTCTTATATTTGGTTCCCTTTTCTATTTCATCTCCTCATGAACAGCTATCGTATATAAGCCATTACTAATTTCTCTCCTCTGCAGTTCCCCTTTTTCTGTAGTGACCGGGAATACATCATTGGTAGGAGAATATGGGAATCGGGAAAGAAGTATTATTCTGTGACCAAGGTAATATCTGGTTTTTGCTTTATCATGGATTAAATGTCTCTAGTAGTTTGGAATACCAGATTAGTTGTCTGATATACTGTTTTGGGATTCAACATTTGTAGGGAGTACCATATCCAGCTCTACCAAAACGTGACAAGCCGAGGCGAGTAGAGCTTTATTTCTCAAGTTGGATTATCAAAGCGGGTATGTTCTCTTGACAGCTTACTAATTTTCTTTATCAGATTTTGAGTGGCCCGTGTCTAAGTCCAAGCGGTACACACGCAAAAATGCAGTTGAATCCAGAAAAGGGGACGGACAAATGTCACCTTGTGAAGTATCTCTTGTCCACTACGAAGACATGGGAATCCCAAAAGACGTAGCAAAGTTAGGAGTCCGTCATGGCATGTGGGGAGCCGTCAAAAAGCTAAACTCCGGCTTAAGGGCTTACCAAACCGCTAGAAAACCAGGGGCGACTCTGTCACGGAGCGCGCAAATTGCGAGAATCACCACAAAACTGAACATGGATTTGGTGGAAACGTCGAGAGTAGAGGAAGAAGAGAGAGGACGAGCCATGGAGAACGCAAGGAGACAAAAGGAGCAGTTCAGTGTAGATTGGAAATGGGTCGTTGTAGGAGGAGTTGCTTTGGCTTGTGGACTTCATTCAAGTGCTATTGGCAAGGCCTTAATGCTTGGAGCTGGACAAAGACTTGCTCGTAGGTGAAAAATCTGTCGTTATCTCTGCCTGAGAGATTCTGATGTGTTTCCCTAGAGGATTCTTTAGCCCAGCACAGAAAGACAATTCATCATTTATATGCATCATGGGTTGTGTTTTCTTCTTGTAACTGCGTTAAGAGGAGCATATTTAGTGTTGAAAGCAAAGTGAAGAGTAATCTTGAGCCAAGGGCTGAAATGTGGTCTGAGTATTTCTTGTAATACAGCTTAAGACTATGGAGCTTATTGGACGTTTTGTTGCATCTTATATCTTATTTGCGTGGACGATTATTTAGCAATTAATTAGGTTTCAATTTTATTTCCAGCTAGAATCCTTATTTGAACAAGATATAGGAAAAGGCATTTGACAAAAGTTTGTGCTTATGACCTTTCCAGACGTAAGACAAGCATTATGCAACCAAATACACTTATTGGGGCTCATAAGAAGCCTCCAATATCTCATGCATCTTCTGCTTGTGGTTTAGTGGCTCCATCAAGTGGTTGATATGCAAAAGCCCTTTCCCCTTTCCTTGGAAAAGGGAAGGAAGTGTTACTTAAATATATTGCGATGGCACTACCGGTCTAGGCCATGTCTTGATTCTGATTAACCAAGAATCAGTGTACGAAACTCAGGAGTGCTATGACCAACTTCTGGTGGAATTCTTGTGAAGATAACAAGAAGATTCATTGGGTCGCTTGGGAAAAAAAAGTGCAAAGCCAAAGACAAGGGAGAATCGTGGTTTTCAAGACAAAGGTGATTTTAATCAAGCAATCTTATCCAAGCAAGCGTGGAGAATATTGAATGAGCCGCACATACATGATCTCTTGGCTAGATCGCTTGTTAAGACCAATGGGAATGGACAACAGACAAAGGTGTGGAGTGACAAAAATGGATTATGGCATGGATGATTGCCCAAGACCGCCGATCAGTCGAGAGTTGCTTATGGACATTCTGTTGCAAGGTTGATCGATCAGACATGTTCCCCTTAATTTGGAATGAAGACAGAAAGTAGCTCGAGCCATTTCTATTAGCATCACCAGGGAAGGGTGTCTTTGGTGGACGTTCTTGGTTTTATAATAGGATACATGAGGAAGCTAGATGTTAATTAAAGATCCGATTCATACAAAAAAAAAAATATATATATATATATATATATATATATTTCGTGCACCTTTCTCATTTTAATTCTGTTAATTTAATCAAGATATAAAAACTTGGAGAGGAAGGATGGATGATATACTTATTACAATATGACATATTTTTGTCATTTTTATTGATTTAGTATATAATGGTTTGAAGAAATGAAAAGTAAAATATTAGTAGAGGAAATGGTAAGTGGTAACTATTGAACCAAATAAACACAAAGTATCTTATATTCGTTTCCTTGAGGTAAAGTTTCTTAATCTCAACTATTAACTTTTTTTATAAAACGTGGAGAGGAAGGATGGATTATACATATTACAATATGATATTATTTGTCATTTTTATTGATTTAGTATATATTTGTTAGAAGAAATGGTAACTATTGAACCAAATAAACACAATGTAGTTTATATTCCTTTCCTCTACGACATAAAATTTCCTTAATCTCAACAATTGACTTCTTTTTTTTCCTTTCTTGTTAATTTTTGTTTCTATACTAAAATAATATATATATATATATATATATATATATATATATATATATATATATATATATATATATATATATATATATATATCCTCGTCTTTCTCTATAGTATGTTATACAATTTCGATCGGAAAAAAAAAACACAGGCAAGAGGAAGCTAAAGTAGGATCTTTGAAAAAGAGAATGTCGAAGATTCTGTTTTTGATCATAATCGTTGTCCTTTTAATCATTGCCATTATTGTTTGTGGATGGTTATATAAGTTGGGTCAAGAGGAGCCGAATAATCATAACTAAGATTTGTTTTTTTCTCTTCTAATGTTGCTTTTCCATACTAGACTAGTATTCTATCTCTCTAAAATAGTTTAGTATGTTTTGATATTTTCATTAATAAATTTGTTGATTTATTTTTAAAAGAGTTTATGTTCAACATTATGTGGATCAAACGATAACTCTTATATATGTGTTTCCCTAGAGGATTCTTATTATTCTTTTTTCTTTTCATGGGTTGGGTTAATTTATCTTCTTGTACGTGCGTTGAAAAGAGTATAAAAAGTGCTGAAATTTAGTCAAAAAGATGAAACTTATTGGACTTGCCAGTAGCCATATTTGTTGTGGTCTAGTGGCGAATTGTAACCCAAGTAAGAGCTTCGGTCTAGTCTGCGATCCAATTCGTCTTCGGTCTAATCAAGAAAACAAAAACAACTTCTTGGACGTTTTGTTGCTACTCTCCACGTCTTGCATGCATGCATGTTATATTCTTACTTAGAAAAAAACATTACTCCAATAGATAGTGATTTATTTTGTTTCTAATTTTGTAAGTGTTTTATGCTACACTTAATTTGTTTTATTTAACTATCTATTGGTCAAAAACATACAATTTGGTTAAAAGAAGCTGTACTAGCTCCTAGATGGATGGATCATGGATACATAGGTTTACTCATTCGTGCGGACAATTATTTAGCAATTAGCTTTCAATAGACATCTTTCTATTGTTCTTCAACGTTGATCTTCAATAACCTGTGATGCTGCAGACGAACTTTATCGCCTTTGTACATCTTCTGATTTTGTTTGAAGATCTTCTGCGTAATCACCAAATCCGGTTTCCGATTCATCTGAATCCCAATCTTCACGTCTGTCTCGGATAGTTCCCCTTCCGCCACAATCTCACCTTCTCCTTCTGCATATTTTTTTTGGTTGTAAAAAATGAGAAGGTATCAATTTGATTATATAGAGGTGGGGAATGAAAATTCATTTTCTTTTTAAAATTGTAATCCATTTTTTAATTTCATTAATTCAATTAGAAATACTAATTTTTTTTCCTTATTTAAAACTTTATCTTTTTAGGATTGTAAGTTATTGTTTAATAATTTCCTTATTCTAAATTGAAATATGATTTTTCCTTTTTTTTAATAAACTTTGACTTTTATTCATTTTCTTTTTATGATTGTAATTTATTGTTTAATTTTCTTAATCTGAACTAAAATATGGTTTTTATTTCCTTCTTTAACTTTGGCTTTTATTTATAATTTTTGTTTAATTTCTTTAATCTAAACATAACTACTATTTTTCCTATTTAATTACTATGAACCGATTTTAAAATTTACTTTTATTAATTTTAATATTATGTGTTAAAATATAATTAGAAATTTATTAAATATGTGTCAAAATCTGATCGATTGACTTGACACGTTTCACGATTAGTGATTTATCAATTTTGAAATATTCTGTTTTTTTATAATAAGATATATATCGTGCACCTTTCTCATTTTAATTATTCTTTAAGAAAATCTATTAATTTAATCAAGATATAAAAACTTGAAGAGGAAGGATAGATGATATATATATTACAATATGACATTTTGTTTTGTCATTTTTATTGATTTAGTATATATTAGTTTGAAGAAATGAAAGATAAATATTAGTAGAGGAAATGGTAACTATTGAACAAAATAAACACAAATTATCTTATATTACTTTCCTCTATGAGGTAAAATTTCTTAATCTCAACTATTAACCTTTTTTAAAAAAACGTGGAGAAGAAGGATGGATGACACATACTCCCTCCGTTTCAATATAATATACTCACTCCGTTTCACAAAAAATGTTATTTTAAAAAAATTTCACATATATTAAAAAAACTATATAAAGTTCAATATTATCTCTTATTTATACACTAAACAATTTTTCTCTCTTTAATTAATACACTAAAACAATAATGGTAAAACTAGATTTTTGTTCAAAATTATGTATTGAAAACATAAAACGACATTCTATGTGAAACAAAAATAATACCTTAAATTAGGACTTAACCCGCACTAATTATAGCGCAAAGTGTTTTTTTATAAAGAAATTATTTTAAAATTTAAGAAAATTGATTTTATCTAAATTTTATAATATGTCTAACTAATGATTATAGATAAAGCTGTCAATTTATAATAATTTATCTATTTAACTCGTTTTGTAGTGAACTAAAATATTATTCGGGCTAACCCGTAAAAACTTAGAATCTTGAAAACATAACTCTAATATGCACCGTTAAATGACTCTGGTTTTTGTGGTTAGTTTACGAACTCTTACAAAAATAGTTTTTTTGTGTCTAACTTTTTATAAAATTAATAAAATATTTTTCAACTTTTGTTTTGATATATATTCAAATAAAATATAATAAATTATAGTGAAAAATATAGCAAGATTTTGAATCGATTTTTTTCTTTGAATATATATGGATTGATTATTATTTTAAAATATATAACATTAAAAATAATTAAGAAATTAAATAATAAATAATTTCTTTAATGCAACATATATAAGAAGGAGCAAATGTGCCAGTGGTTGTCACACCCCATCTTACAGGTGTCGAGTTCGACTCCACCTACGCTCTATGTGTAGGGGTATTTGGCTATTGGACCGTCCTGTTATGGTCCAAAATGATGACAAAAAAACAAAATACAAAATATATTCTTTCCATATTTTAATCAATAATTTTAAAAGACTATTATATCATTTCCTATTTCAAATTTTTTTTTTGTTATTTGTATTGACATTTCATTTAATAACTTACAAAACAAAGTTCATTTTCAAAAATGTCTTCTTAAATAATATTATAGAGATTGACACCTCTTTGTGAAACGGAGAGGGTATGTTTTAGAAAAAACACACATATTAAAAAAACAAATTAATTTTGATTATTAAATGCATCATTTTTTGTGATTAACAAATTTTAATAACTCTAAACCAATAACATTTCAATAACTCCAATTAATTTTCTTAAAATTTACAATTTATCATTATTAACTAATAAAAGTGCATAGAAAACCTACAAAAGCTATCTTTTTGAAACAAATTTTTTTTTAAAACATTCATTAATTTGATAGGGAGGGAGTATTACAATATGACATTATTTGTCATTTTTATTGATTTAGTTTATATTCCTTTCCTCTATGACATAAAATTTCCTTAATCTCAACAATTGACTTGATCTTTTTTTCCTCTCTTGTTAATCCTTTTTTCTATTCTAAAATATGATATATATAGTCCTCGTCTTTCTCTATAGTATGTTATACAGTTTCGATTACAGAAAAAAAAAACACAGGCAAGAGGAAGCTAAAGTAGGATCTTTGAGAAAGAGAATGCCGAAGATTCTGTTTTTGATCATATTCGTTGTCCTCCTAATCCTTGCCTTTATTATTTGTGTATGGTTTTATAAGGAGAAGAAGCCGAATCCTGTTTAATCAGAAAGTTATTTACGTTTTGTTTTTTCTGATCTAATGTTGCTTTCCCATACTATGGTGTTCTATCTCTCTAAAATAGTTTAGTATGTTTTGATATTTTCATTAATAAATTGGTTTACCCATTTATATTTAAAAGAGTTTATGCTCAACATTATGTGGATCAAACGATAATTCTTATATATGTGTTTCCCTAGACCTAGATGATTTTTATTATTCTTTTTCTTTTCATGGGTTGTGTTTATCTTCTTCGTTGAGAAGAGCATAAATAGTGTTGGACTTGCCAGTAGCCAGATTTGTTGTGGGTTTAGTGGCGAATTGTAGCCGAAGTAAGAGCTTCGATCTAGTATGCGATCCAATTCGTCCTTGGGATTAATCAAGAAAACAAAAACAAGTTCTTGGACGTTTTGTTGCTATCCGGGGCGGATCTACTTAATCCAAGAAGTATTAATTTTGTAGATTATAATGCCCCACTAATAATTCTCTTTCCGCCCCCATAACCAAATTATTTCTAGAAAAATGGACGTCGAAACCCAATATTAATATTAGTATATAGCCTAGGTCAAATGTTAATTCCTATATTACGTTAATCTTTTATTGATATCAAACTTTTTTAGTCAAAGAATTTATGGTACATTATCAAAACCGGGCTCTTTAATTTTTTTTTTTTTAGCTCCTTAAAATTTATTACTTGATGATTTTTTTATTAATTTATGTACTCTACAATATATATATATATGTATATATTATATATATATATATATATACATATGTATTGAGATAACATTTATTATTAAAAGATTATATAGCATTTATATGGATTAGTTTTCTTATAAAATATGATGTTTTAATTTCCATATTATATTTTAATTTTTAAAGTTTATATTATCTAGATTTTCTTAGAATTTATTATACATAATGTATTTAATATAATAAATAAATAAATAAATATTGACAAAGATATAATGTTCAAAATATGGTTAAATAAAAAATGTAAGTGTTTATGAAAATTTGTATTGTAGCATAATGGTTTGTATTAAGGTTGTCGCCGTGTCATAATATGAGTTTAAATCGGATAATATATGGTATATATCAGTTATATAGTTAAAAATAAAATAATTTACAGTGTGTTATAGTTAAATATATGGGAAAATTGTCTAAAAAAACACAAACTTTCAAATTTTGGCCATTAAAAGCACGAACTATTTCGTGGATAGTTTAAATCATCATATTTGATTGATTTCAAATTTAAATCATGAACTTCGTTGACTCGGTCATAAAATACATGACGTTAAATCCATATATGGAATGAGTAAACGGGGTTAACCGTTTAAACCCACAGTTAATTGATACATCGTCATTTTGCTCATTCTTCTTAAAATCCCATATGGCGGAAATTTCAATTTCTTTCATCTAACCCTAAATCTAACCGTAGATTTTAAAAAACTAGATAACAAATCGATTAGATATTCTTAACATTCCAACGATTTTTTCTCCTTTTTCTTTATTTTCTCCCCGAAACTCCACTATAAAAAGTGTGTTTCACATCATTTATTTTACAGATTAGATATTCTCATTAGTTATAAATGATTAAAAAAAGTTTACATCACTTAAATAAGTGACTCTGAAAGTGGTGATACAAATATTTACATCAGTTGTGAAAATATTTTACATCAGTTTAAGCAACTAATATAAATATTTGCATCAGTTTAAGCAATTGATATAAATATTTGTATCCATTATTGTAATCAATGTTAATTTGTGTCAGTTGCAAAAATGATGTTAAAGATTTGCATCAATTAATATAAATGATGGTAATATTACATTATAATTATCAACTTTAAAATAAATGTAATAATTTAAAATTAGTACTAACTTTTATAAATTATTTTAATATTATATTATAAATTATTTCACAAATTCTTTATTTATTTTTATCTTGGATAACACGTCAATATTGATTTTTAGAATCTGTAGATAAATTGTACTTATTTATAAGAAACAAAACTTCTCACTTCCTTCCTTAGTTCTCGATGTTGGACAAACATCAAAGGTAATTAAAAGTATATATTTAATTAATCAAAAATTTATTAGCATCATTTTTTATTGATGTAATATTTGTATTATTTTTTAAATGATGTTAACAAAAAATTGTAGATGCATCGATTATCTAATTGATGTGCATTCATATTTTTGTATCACTTCTCATAAAATGATCCAAAATAATAAAATTTGTATCATTTAGGATTGAATCGATGTTAAATTAACTAATAGTAAAATCAATTATTAACTGATGTTAAACTACATTTTTGTATATCAATTGCTAATGGAAAAACGATATATTTCTCCACGAACTATGCCATATCCCTCCAGATTCCCATCGAACTATGCCCTATGTATATCTCCCCACGAAATGAAAGTTAAAGACGTAAATCCCCTATATCCCACGAAATAATAGTTCGAAATCTCATAACCCATAAACCTTGGTTTTATTCGGTATACTATTTTTTAAACAATTGTTAACCATTTAAAACCATAACCAAACCAGATTAAACCCGATTAAGATCCAATTACACCTAAAACAAGACCCGAAATCAAAACCAGATTACCTCAAAACCCCATCCAAAAAACTGACCCGACCACTTCCTCTTCTTCCCCGATCACACCGTCGATGCGAGACTCCATGCCATCTTTAAACAGTCCGGCCAGTCCGGCGAGTCCAAACGTCTTCGCTCGCCGCCGCTCCGCTCAACTCAACGATAAGTCTCACCCACACATAACTATGAGATGGCGGAGAAGACGGTGGAGATTTGGAGGATGACGATGAGAGAGGGTCTCTTTGATTGCTCTTGCGCCTTACTCCATCAGACATGGGTTTCGCTGTACACGATTCAATGGTGCAAGTCTCCGAATTTGCGCGACTGCTGACCGAGTGGAGGCTGCCAAGGAACCTAACGAGGAACTTAGACTCGAATCACAAAATCCACAAGAGAGGATCTTCAAATCGTTTTTCATACCTCTGCTTTTATAACTCTGAATTTATTTCAATTTTGTGGATTTAATTTCGTCTGTAACAAAGAACATTGGTTATTTGACTGATTTGTAATCTGAGAAGGTCAACGAGGAATTGCGATTTTGATTTTGTCTCAATTTCGTTAGAAGGAAGAAAGAACATTGGCTAATTTGGGTTACATATTTTTGTTATGCTAAATGAAATGAAGAATTATGATTCTGTTTTTATCTCAATTTTGTTGCGATGAAGAAAAAACATTGGTTAATTTGGGTTACTGATTTATGTTATCAGAAACAAAATTAGGCATTGTGTTGGACAACAATCACTCGATTTAAAAACAGAAGTCAATCTTTAGTAAGAGCGACTGAGGAAACGAGGAAGGAGAAGAAGAAGAAAAAAATTTGTTCTTCACGATCGCTCTGGAAAATCAGATTCGTCGTAGTTCGGTCTGTCAATGGTAAGATTGTCCATCACTAGCATGGTGCAAATAGAACCGTCGATCATGAATCATCGTAGGTAGGTAGAATTGTTCTCCTGATTTGTAATAGATAATATTTCAGATGGCAAAAAAAATAAAAAATGTTGAAGGCTATGGATTTGATCATATTCGTTGTCCTCTTAATCCTTGCCTTTATTGTTTGTGGATGGTTATTATGAAGCATGGTCAAGAGGAGAAGCCGGATGTTTACCTTATTTATCTTTGTCGTTAGAGCTATTGAGGTGCAACTAAGATTTTTGTTTGTTTCTAGTTGTGTTGTTCTATATTATGGTGTTCTATCTCTTTAAAATAGTTTAGTATGATTTGATATTTTCATTAATAAACTGGTTTATTTATATAAAAGAGTTTGTGTTCATGCATTATGTGGATCAAACGATAATCTTATGTGTTTTCCTAGAGAATTCTTATTATTATTTTTCTTTTCATGGGTTGTGTTTATCTTCTTGTACGTGAAGGGGCGGATCTACTTAGTTCAAGAATGGGGCAAATGCCACCAGTCAAAAGTTTTAGATTAGTGCAAAATTATCAAGGTATTAGATTATCAGGGTATTATTTGTTTAGATTAGTGCCCCACTCATAATTCTTTTTCCGCCCTCATAACCAAATTATTTCTAAAAAAATGGACTTTGAAACCCAATGTTAATATTAGTAACAGCCCATGTCAAATGTTAATTCCTATATTACCTTAATCTTCAAAAAACAAGCAAGTTATATATATACTAGATAAGTACCCGCATATGTACGGGTTTGTAATTTAATATTTTATAATCCGTGGAAAATAATTAAAGACGATAAAATGAAAAACAAAATTAAATCACCCATGAAAATATCTTATACATATATTTAGAAACACAATTTACGATGAAATAAATATATACCTTGAAAGAAAAATTTGATGAATAGATACAGTAAATAGCTTTGGATACGATTATTGGACTTTTAATTTTTTTTGGATGTAATTGATATAATACCAAATTGTGGTTTATATAGAGGTGAGAAATTATAATTCTTTTTCTTTTATGATTAATTTCCTTAATCTAAATGAAAAAACTAAGTATTGTTTTTTCCTTTATATATTAATTTTGCCTTTTAAGATAAATTTAAAGGGGAATTCCAGAAAATACCCTAACTTTATTCCGATAAGCTTTTTAATAATACCCCAACTTTATTCCGAAAAATACCCCAACTTTATTCCGAAAAATACCCTAACTTTATTCCGATAAATTTAATTATTTAACTTTTTAATTTTATTTTTAGTAACTTTATCTTTTAAGATTATAAATAAGAATTTTTAAGTCCAACTTTGACTTGACACATGTCGCGATCAGGTGAATTAGCAACTTTGAAACATTCAGTTTTATATGATAAATTTTTTACTAATTCTAAAATGAAATATGTTTTTTTTTTTGCTTTTATTCCCTTTTTAAGACTTTAGTAATGTGTAGATTATTATATAAAGTTTGGTCGTGATTGTATATTAATAATTTTCTTTTTTTAAGTTTCCTTTTGTCATAATGGAAAGAATTATAAATTTTTAAGTTTGGTCGTATATTAATAATTTTTTTTTTAAGTTTAGAGTATACTTATAATTTTATTTTTTTTAAGTTTGGTCGTGGTTGTAAATTATAAACTTGTAAATTTCCTTTTGTCATTTTCTTTATTATAAGTTTTCCTTAATTATTCTTCTTTTTTCTTTTTTAAAGATTGTCTTTTTTTAGTATTTTTTTTTTAATATTTACTTTAATTAATTTTTAATTTTTTTAGATTATCTTTTTTAGTTTAACCTATTTAATATTTACTATAATTGATTTTTACTTTTTAATTAAATTGACACATGTCAAGATCAAAATGAACTGTGACGAATGTCACGATCTCGTGAGTAAGAATTATCCTAATAATTATCATTTTTAAGTTTGGTCGTGGTTGTAGACTATAATCTGTTACGTTTCATTTTGTCACTTTCCTTTAGTATAAGTTTTCCTGATTTATTCTTGTTTTTTTTTTAAGATTGGCTTTTTTAGTTTATTTTTTTTTAATATTTACCTTAATTCATTTGATTTTTAAATTAAATTGACACAAGTCAAGATCTAAATTAACCGTGACAAATGTCACGATCTCGTGAGTGAGAATTATTTTACGTGTCACACTCACATTGAGAGATCCATCTTTATATAATAAGATATATATATATATATATATATATATATATATATATATATATATATATAACTTTACTTTTTAGAATTATAAATGTGAAATTGAGAAACTATCAATTTGATTATCTAGAGGTGGAGAATTAGAATTTCTTTTCTTTTTAGAATTGTATTTCATTTTAAGTTTGTGGTTTTTTAAGAATTGCTAATTGTTCTTTCTTTTTTAAAAACTTTAGATTTTTAGGATTGTAATCTATTGTTTAATATTCTTGTTCTAAACTGAAATATATTTTTTTTTAAATAAAATTTGGCTTTTATTCCTTTTCTTTTTAGGATTGTAATCTATTGTTTAATTTCTTTATTCTAAACTATTTTTTTTTTAACTTTAGCTTTTATATATAATTTTTGTTTAATTTTTCTTTATCTAAACATAACTACGTTTTTCAATTTACTTTTTAAGATTAGGAATCGATTTTAAATCGTATATTAATAAAAAAAATTTAAAGTTTAGAGTATATTTATAATTTTCCTTTTTTAAGTTTGATCGTAGTTGCAAATTATAAATTTTTAAGTTTCTTTTTTGTCACTTTCCTTTATTATAAGTTTTCCTTACCTATACTTGTTTTTTTTTTGTAAGATTGTCTTTTTTTTATTTTATATTTTTTTAATATTTACTTTAATTCATTTTTATTAAGATTGTCTTTTTTTTAGTTTAACCTTTTTTAATATTTACTTTAATTCATTTTTACTTTTTTTAATTAAATTAACACATGTCAATATCTAAATTAACAACTGTAACAAATGTCACAATCTCGTGATTGATAATTATCCTACGTGTCACGCTCACATCGAGGGATCCAACTTTATATAATAAGATAATGGATTTCGTGCACCTTTCTCATTTTAATTCTTTAAGGTAATTTACTAATTTAATCGAGATATAAAAACTTGGAGTGGAAGGATGGATGATATACATATTACAATATGGCATATATTTTTTGTCATTTTTATTTATTTAGTATATATTTGTTGGAAGAAATGAAAGGTAAAATAATAGAAGAACTGGTAACTATTGAACCAAATAAACACAATGTAGTATATCTTTCTTTCCTCTATGACATAAAATTTCCTTAATGTCAACAATTGACTTCTTTTTTTCTTTTCTTGTTAACTTTTTTTTTTAACGAAAATATGATATATATATATATAGTCCTCGTCTTTCTCTATAGTATGTTATACAATTTCAATTACAGAAGAAAAAAAACACAGGCAAGAGGAAGCTAAAGTAGGATCTTTGAAAAAGAGAATGTCGAATACTCTGGTTATGATCATATCCGGTGTCCTTCTAATCCTTGCCTTTATTGTCTGTGGATGGTTATATAAGCTGGGTCAAGAGGAGAAGCCGAATAATCAGAACTAAGATTTTGTTTTTTCTCATGTTGCTTTTGCATACTATAGTAGTGTTCTATCTCTCTAAAATAGTTTAGTATGTTTTGATATTTTCATTAATAAATTGGTTTATTTATATTTAAAAGAGTTTATGTTCAACATTATGTGGATCAAACGATAATTCTTATATATGTGTTTCTCTAGAGGATTCTTATTATTCTTTTTCTTTTCATGGGTTGTGTTTATCTTCTAGTATCTGCGTTGAGAAGAGCATAAATAGTGTTGGACGCGAAGTAAATAAAGTAGTTTTGAGCCAAAGGTTAAAATTTAGTCAAAAATATGAAACTTATAGGACTTGCCAGTAGCCAGATTTGTTGTGGGTTTAGTGGCGAATTGTAGCCGAAGTAAGAGCTTCGATCGTCTAGTCTGCGATCCAATTCGTCCTTGGGATTAATCAAGAAAACAAAAACAACTTCTTGGACGTTTTGTTGCTATTGTCCACGTTTTGCATGCATGCATGTTATATTCTTACATAGAAACAAACATTACTCCCTCAGTTCTAGTGCTTTTTAAGATGTTTTACGATTTGTTTTTGTTTCAAAAAATTTTGAGTGTTTTATGCTACACTTAATTTGTTTTATTTAACTATCTATTGGTCAAAACCATACGATTTGGTTAAAAGAAGCTGTACTAGCTCCTAGATGGATGTATACATAGGTTTACTCATTCGTGAGGACAACAATAGACATCTTTCTATTGTTCTTCAACGTTGGTCTTCAAAATAACCTGTGATGCTGCAGACGAACTTTCTCGCTTTTGTACATCTTCTGATTTCGTTTGAAGATCTTCTGCGTAATAACCAAATCCGGTTTCCGATTCATCTGAATCCCAATCTTAACCGTCTGTCTCGGATAGTTCCCTTTCCGCCAGAATCTCACCTTCTTCTCCTTCTGCATATGTCTCTGGAAACGCGTCATCTTCTTCCTACAAATAGCACCAAGTTATGTGAGGCCTTAAACAAGATTTTGTCAACATCAAAACCAAACAGAACAGAATACTTACATCTGTTTCTTCCGTCTCCTCGTCGCTAGAAGTATAAGCCACATCAAGCTTGTTGTATAACTCTTCATCTCCCTTCTCTTCTACCTTCTCCATCTGTTCCTGATAGAAATATTGCAGTATTTTCGAGTTAGCCTACCATTGGTTACAAACTGCATTCTTCTGTTTGATCAATGAATGATAAGAGCAGGTTTATCGGGGGTTCTTAGAGCAGGCTCTTAGTCCTTTTCGGTCCAAAATTAAAACAAAACATGCAAGAGCAAACGGTTCTCAGATTTTATTTTGACATATAATTTCCATCTTTTTGTCAAGTTTTTTATGTTGCTTTTCTATAGAGTTACCAACTTAGCATAGATATCAAGTTAATTTCCTTTTAAATAATTTTTTTCTTTTGTTCATTTAGCTCTTTTGATTTTTATTTCTGTTTTTGATTTTTTTTTCTTTTGGTAATTTAGCTTTTTGATATTTATTTCTATTTTAAGAGACATGATTTTTTGAAGTTTTTGACATTATTTAAAATTTTAATTAAAATAATGATTTGGCATATTTTAAGTGGTCATTTTAAATCCTATGTGAACGCTCTTAGAGACCTATAGCATCAACGTTTATTAGTAACTAGATAAGTACCCGCATATATGCGGGTTTGTAATTTAATATTTTATAACCCATGAAAAAAAATTAAAGACGTTAAAATTGAAAACAAAATTAGATCACCCATGAAAATATATTATACATATATTTAGAAACAAAATTTACGATAAAATAAATATATACCTTGAAAGAAATTTTTGGTGAATAGATGCAGTAAATAGCTTTGGAAACGATTATTTAACTTTTAATTTTTTTGGATGTAATTGATATACTACCTAATTGTGGTTTATATAGATGTGAGAAATTAGAATTTTTTTTCTTTTATGATTAATTTTCTTAATCTAAATGAAAAAACTAAGTAATGTTTCTTCCTTTCTATATTGATTTTGCCTTTTAAGATAAATTTAATTATTTAACTTTTTAATTTTTTTTTAGTAACTTTATCTTTTAAAATTATAAATAAGAATTTTTAAGTTTTTTTATTAATCAATTTTAAATATTTCTAATTTTGACTTGACACATGTCGCGATCAGGTGAATTAGCAACTTTGAAATATTCTGTTTTATATGATTAAAATTTTACTAATTCTAAAATGAAAGATATTTTTTTGGCTTTTATTCCTTTTTAAAAACTTAAGAAATGTGTAGATTATTATATAGAGTTAGGTTGTTGTTGTATATTATTAATTTTCCTTTTTAAGTTTTATTTTGTCATAATGGAAAGAATTATAAACTTGTAAGTTTGGTCTTATATTAATAATTTTCCTTTTAAGTTTAGAGTATATTTATAATTTTCCTTTTTTAAGTTTGGTCATGGTTGTAAATTATAAACTTGTAAATTTCCTTTTGTCATTTTCCTTTATTATAAATTTTCCTTACTTATTATTTTTTTCGTTTTTAAAGATTGTCTTTTTTTAGTATAATTTTTTTTAATATTTACTTTAATTAATTTTTACTTTTTAGATTGCCTTTTTTAGTTTAACCTATTTAATATTTATTGTAATTTATTTTTACTTTTAAATTAAATTGACACATGTCAAGATCAAAATTAACTGTGACAAATTTCACGATCTCGTGAGTAATAATTATCCTAATAATTATATTTTTTAAGTTTGGTCGTGGTTGTAGATTATAATCTTTTAAGTTTCATTTTATCACTTTCTTTTAGTATAAGTTTCCTGATTTATTCTTGTTTTTTCTTTTTTTTTTTAAGATTGCCTTTTTTAGTTTAATTTTTAAATTTTTACTTTAATTCATTTGTTTTTTAAAATTAAATTGACACATGTCAATATCTAAATTAACCGTGACAAATGTTACGATCTCATGAGTGAGAATTATTCTACGCGTCACACTCACATTGAGAGATCCAGCTTTATATAATAAGATATATATATATATATATATATATATATATATATATATATTAGTAACTTTACTTTTTAGAATTATGAATGTAAAATTGAGAAACTATCAATTTGGTTATCTAGAGGTGGGGAGTTAGAATTTCTTTTCTTTTTAGGATTGTATTCCATTTTAAGTTTGTAGTTTTTTTAAGAATTGCTAATTGTTCTTTCTTTTTAAAAAACTTTAGCTTTTTAGGATTATAATCTATTGTTTACTTTCTTTATTCTAAACTAAAATAAGTTTTTTTTTTAACTTTGACTTTTATTTATAATTTTTGTTTAATTTTTCTTTATCTAAACATAATTACTTTTTTCAATTTACTTTTTAGGATTAGGAATCGATTTTAAATCGTATATTAATAAAAAAAAATTAAAGTTTAGAGTATATTTATAATTTTCATTTTTTAAGTTTGATCGTGGTTGTAAATTATAAACTTTTAAGTTTCTTTTTGGCACTTCCTTTATTACAAGTTTTCCTTACCTATACTTGTTTTTTTTTTGTAAGAGTGCCTTTTTTATTTTCACTTTTTTAATATTTACTTTAATTCATTTTATTAAGATTGTTTTTTTTTTAGTTTAACCTTTTTAATATTTACTTTAATTCATTTTTACTTTTTTAATTAAATTGACACATGTCAAGATCTAAATTAACAACTGTAATAAATATCACAATCTTGCGTGTCACGCTCACGTCGAAGGATCCAGTTTTATATAATAAGATAATAGATTTCGTGCACCTTTCTCGTTTTAATTCTTTAAGGTAATTTACTAATTTAATCGAGATATAAAAACTTGGAGAGGAAGGATGGATGATATACATATTACAATATGGCATATATTTTTTTGTCATTTTTATTTATTTAGTAGATTTTTTTGTCATTTTAATTCTTTAAGATAATAGATTTTTTTTTGTTTCTAGTTGTGTTGTTCTATATTATGGTGTTCTATATCCTTAAAATAGTTTAGTATGATTTGATATTTTCATTAATAAACTGGTTTATTTATAAAAAAAAGTTTGTGTTCAAGCATTATGTGGATCAAACGATAATCTTGTGTGTTTCCCTAGATGATTTTTATTATTGTTTTTTTTTTCATGGGTTGTGTTTATCTTCTTGTACTTGAAGGGGCGGATCTACTTAGTCCAAAAAGGGGGCAATGCCACCAGTTAAATTTTTTAGATAAATGCAAATTATCAAGGTATTAATTTTTTAGATTAGTGCCCCTTTCATAATTCTTTTTCCGCTCCCCCCATAACCAAATTATTTCTAGAAAAATGGACTTTGAAACCCAATATTAATATTAGTAACAGCCCATGTCAAATGTTAATTCCGTTAATCTTCTAAAAACCAGGCAAGTTATATATATATATATATATATATATATATATATATATATATATTTCGTGCACCTTTCTCATTTTAATTCTTTAAGGAAATTTACTAATTTAATCGAGATATAAGAACTTGGAGAGGAAGAAATGAAAAGTAAAATAATATGGCATATTACAATATGGCATTTTTTGTCATTTTTATTGATTTAGTATATATTTGTTTGAAGAAATGAAAAGTAAAATAATATAAGAAATTGTAACTATTGAACCAAATAAACACAATGTAGTATATCTTTCTTTCCTCTATGACATAAAATTTCCTTAATGTCAACAACTGACTTCTTTTTTTCTTTTCTTGTTAACTTTTTTTTTTAACGAAAATATGATATATATAGTCCTCGTCTTTCTCTATAGTATGTTATACAATTTCAATTACAGAAGAAAAAAAACACAGGCAAGAGGAAGCTAAAGTAGGATCTTTGAAAAAGAGAATGTCGAATACTCTGGTTATGATCATATCCGGTGTCCTTCTAATCCTTGCCTTTATTGTCTGTGGATGGTTATATAAGCTGGGTCAAGAGGAGAAGCCGAATAATCAGAACTAAGATTTTGTTTTTTCTCATGTTGCTTTTGCATACTATAGTAGTGTTCTATCTCTCTAAAATAGTTTAGTATGTTTTGATATTTTCATTAATAAATTGGTTTATTTATATTTAAAAGAGTTTATGTTCAACATTATGTGGATCAAACGATAATTCTTATATATGTGTTTCTCTAGAGGATTCTTATTATTCTTTTTCTTTTCATGGGTTGTGTTTATCTTCTAGTATCTGCGTTGAGAAGAGCATAAATAGTGTTGGACGCGAAGTAAATAAAGTAGTTTTGAGCCAAAGGTTAAAATTTAGTCAAAAATATGAAACTTATAGGACTTGCCAGTAGCCAGATTTGTTGTGGGTTTAGTGGCGAATTGTAGCCGAAGTAAGAGCTTCGATCGTCTAGTCTGCGATCCAATTCGTCCTTGGGATTAATCAAGAAAACAAAAACAACTTCTTGGACGTTTTGTTGCTATTGTCCACGTTTTGCATGCATGCATGTTATATTCTTACATAGAAACAAACATTACTCCCTCAGTTCTAGTGCTTTTTAAGATGTTTTACGATTTGTTTTTGTTTCAAAAAATTTTGAGTGTTTTATGCTACACTTAATTTGTTTTATTTAACTATCTATTGGTCAAAACCATACGATTTGGTTAAAAGAAGCTGTACTAGCTCCTAGATGGATGTATACATAGGTTTACTCATTCGTGCGGACAACAATAGACATCTTTCTATTGTTCTTCAACGTTGATCTTCAAAATAACATGTGATGCTGCAGACGAACTTTCTCGCTTTTGTACATCTTCTGATTTCGTTTGAAGATCTTCTGCGTAATAACCAAATCCGGTTTCCGATTCATCTGAATCCCAATCTTAACCGTCTGTCTAGGATAGTTCCCCTTCCGCCAGAATCTCACCTTCTTCTCCTTCTGCATATGTCTCTGGAAACGCGTCATCTTCTTCCTACAAATAGCACCAAGTTATGTGAGGCCTTAAACAAGATTTTGTCAACATCAAAACCAAACAGAACAGAATACTTACATCTGTTTCTTCCGTCTCCTCGTCGCTAGAAGCATAAGCCACATCAAGCTTGTTGTATAACTCTTCATCTCCCTTCTCTTCTACCTTCTCCATCTGTTCCTGATAGAAATATTGCAGTATTTTCGAGTTAGCCTACCATTGGTTACAAACTGCATTCTTCTGTTTGATCAATGAATGATAAGAGCAGGTTTATCGGGGGTTCTTAGAGCAGGCTCTTAGTCCTTTTCGGTCCAAAATTAAATCAAAACATGCAAGAGCAAACGGTTCTCAGATTTTATTTTGACATATAATTTCCATCTTTTTGTCAAGTTTTTTATGTTGCTTTTCCATAGAGTTACCAACTTAGCATAGATATCAAGTTAATTTCCTTTTAAATGATTTTTTTCTTTTGTTCATTTAGCTCTTTTGATTTTTATTTCTGTTTTTGATTTTTTTTTCTTTTGGTAATTTAGCTTTTTGATATTTATTTCTATTTTAAGAGACATGATTTTTTGAAGTTTTTGACATTATTTAAAATTTTAATTAAAATAATGATTTGGCATATTTTAAGTGGTCATTTTAAATCCTATGTGAACGCTCTTAGAGACCTATAGCATCAACGTTTATTAGTAACTAGATAAGTACCCGCATATATGCGGGTTTGTAATTTAATATTTTATAACCCATGAAAAAAAATTAAAGACGATAAAATTGAAAACAAAATTAGATCACCCATGAAAATATATTATACATATATTTAGAAACAAAATTTACGATAAAATAAATATATACCTTGAAAGAAAATTTTGGTGAATAGATGCAGTAAATAGCTTTGGAAACGATTATTGAACTTTTAATTTTTTTGGATGTAATTGATATACTACCTAATTGTGGTTTATATAGATGTGAGAAATTAGAATTTTTTTTTCTTTTATGATTAATTTTCTTAATCTAAATGAAAAAACTAAGTAATATTTATTCCTTTCTATATTGATTTTGCCTTTTAAAATAAATTTAATTATTTAACTTTTTAATTTTATTTTTAGTAACTTTATCTTTTAAGATTATAAATAAGAATTTTTAAGTTTTTTTATTAATCAATTTTAAATATTTCTAATTTTGACTTGACACATGTCGCGATCAGGTGAATTAGCAACTTTGAAATATTCTGTTTTATATGATTAAAATTTTAATAATTCTAAAATGAAAGATATTTTTTTTTGGCTTTTATTCCTTTTTAAAAACTTAAGAAATGTGTACATTATTATATAGAGTTAGGTTGTGGTTGTATATTATTAATTTTCCTTTTTGAGTTTTATTTTGTCATAATGGGAAGAATTATAAACTTGTAAGTTTGGTCGTATATTAATAATTTTCCTTTTAAGTTTAGAGTATATTTATAATTTTCCTTTTTTAAGTTTGGTCGTGGTTGTAAATTATAAACTTGTAAATTTCCTTTTGTCATTTTCTTTTATTATAAATTTTCGTTACTTATTATTTTTTTCGTTTTTAAAGATTGTCTTTTTTTAGTATAATTTTTTTTAATATTTACTTTAATTAATTTTTACTTTTTAGATTGCCTTTTTTAGTTTAACCTATTTAATATTTATTGTAATTTATTTTTACTTTTAAATTAAATTGACACATGTCAAGATCAAAATTAACTGTGACAAATTTCACGATCTCGTGAGTAATAATTATCCTAATAATTATATTTTTTAAGTTTGGTCGTGGTTGTAGATTATAATCTTTTAAGTTTCATTTTATCACTTTCCTTTAGTATAAGTTTCCTGATTTATTCTTGTTTTTTCTTTCTTTTTTTAAGATTGCCTTTTTTAGTTTAATTTTTTAAATTTTTACTTTAATTCATTTGTTTTTTAAAATTAAATTGACACATGTCAATATCTAAATTAACCGTGACAAATGTTACGATCTCATGAGTGAGAATTATTCTACGCGTCACACTCACATTGAGAGATCCAGCTTTATATAATAAGATATATATATATATATATATATATATTAGTAACTTTACTTTTTAGAATTATGAATGTAAAATTGAGAAACTATCAATTTGGTTATCTAGAGGTGGGGAGTTAGAATTTATTTTCTTTTTAGGATTGTATTCCATTTTAAGTTTGTAGTTTTTTTAAGAATTGCTAATTGTTCTTTCTTTTTAAAAAACTTTAGCTTTTTAGGATTATAATCTATTGTTTACTTTCTTTATTCTAAACTAAAATAAGTTTTTTTTTAACTTTGACTTTTATTTATAATTTTTGTTTAATTTTTCTTTATCTAAACATAATCACTTTTTTCAATTTACTTTTTAGGATTAGGAATCGATTTTAAATCGTATATTAATAAAAAAAATTTAAAGTTTAGAGTATATTTATAATTTTTTTTTTTTAAGTTTGATCGTGGTTGTAAATTATAAACTTTTAAGTTTCTTTTTGGCACTTCCTTTATTACAAGTTTTCCTTACCTATACTTGTTTTTTTTTTAAGAGTGCCTTTTTTTATTTTACACTTTTTTAATATTTACTTTAATTCATTTTTATTAAGATTGTCTTTTTTTAGTTTAACCTTTTTTAATATTTACTTTAATTCATTTTTACTTTTTTAATTAAATTGACACATGTCAAGATCTAAATTAACAACTGTAACAAATATCACAATCTTGTGTGTCACGCTCACGTCGAGGGATCCAGCTTTATATAATAAGATAATAGATTTCGTGCACCTTTCTCATTTTAATTCTTTAAGGTAATTTACTAATTTAATCGAGATATAAAAACTTGGAGAGGAAGGATGGATGATATACATATTACAATATGGCATATATTTTTTTGTCATTTTTATTTATTTAGTAGATTTATTTGTCATTTTAATTCTTTAAGATAATAGATTTTTTTTTGTTTCTAGTTGTGTTGTTCTATATTATGGTGTTCTATCTCCTTAAAATAGTTTAGTATGATTTGATATTTTCATTAATAAACTGGTTTATTTATAAAAAAAAGTTTGTGTTCAAGCATTATGTGGATCAAACGATAATCTTGTGTGTTTCCCTAGATGATTCTTATTATTGTTTTTCTTTTCATGGGTTGTGTTTATCTCCTTGTACTTGAAGGGGCGGATCTACTTAGTCCAAAAAGGGGGCAATGCCACCAGTTAAATTTTTTAGATAAATGCAAATTATCAAGGTATTAATTTTTTAGATTAGTGCCCCTTTCATAATTCTTTTTCCGCTCCCCCCATAACCAAATTATTTCTAGAAAAATGGACTTTGAAACCCAATATTAATATTAGTAACAGCCCATGTCAAATGTTAATTACGTTAATCTTCTAAAAACCAGGCAAGTTATATATATATATATATTTCGTGCACCTTTCTCATTTTAATTCTTTAAGGAAATTTACTAATTTAATCGAGATATAAGAACTTGGAGAGGAAGAAATGAAAAGTAAAATAATATGGCATATTACAATATGGCATTTTTGTCATTTTTATTGATTTAGTATATATTTGTTTGAAGAAATGAAAAGTAAAATAATATAAGAAATTGTAACTATTGAACCAAATAAACACAATGTAGTATATCTTTCTTTCCTCTATGACATAAAATTTCCTTAATGTCAACAATTGACTTCTTTTTTTCTTTTCTTGTTAACTTTTTTTTTTAACGAAAATATGATATATATATATAGTCCTCGTCTTTCTCTATAGTATGTTATACAATTTCAATTACAGAAGAAAAAAAACACAGGCAAGAGGAAGCTAAAGTAGGATCTTTGAAAAAGAGAATGTCGAATACTCTGGTTATGATCATATCCGGTGTCCTTCTAATCCTTGCCTTTATTGTCTGTGGATGGTTATATAAGCTGGGTCAAGAGGAGAAGCCGAATAATCAGAACTAAGATTTTGTTTTTTCTCATGTTGCTTTTGCATACTATAGTGTTCTATCTCTCTAAAATAGTTTAGTATGTTTTGATATTTTCATTAATAAATTGGTTTATTTATATTTAAAAGAGTTTATATTCAACATTATGTGGATCAAACGATAATTCTTATATATGTGTTTCCCTAGAGGATTCTTATTATTCTTTTTCTTTTCATGGGTTGTGTTTATCTTCTAGTATCTGCGTTGAGAAGAGCATAAATAGTGTTGGACGCGAAGTAAACAAAGTAGTTTTGAGCCAAAGGTTAAAATTTAGTCAAAAATATGAAACTTATTGGACTTGCCAGTAGCCAGATTTGTTGTGGGTTTAGTGGCGAATTGTAGCCGAAGTAAGAGCTTCGATCGTCTAGTCTGCGATCCAATTCGTCCTTGGGATTAATCAAGAAAACAAAAACAACTTCTTGGACGTTTTGTTGCTATTGTCCACGTTTTGCATGCATGCATGTTATATTCTTACATAGAAACAAACATTACTCCCTCAGTTCTAGTGCTTTTTAAGATGTTTTACGATTTGTTTTTGTTTCAAAAAATTTTGAGTGTTTTATGCTACACTTAATTTGTTTTATTTAACTATCTATTGGTCAAAACCATACGATTTGGTTAAAAGAAGCTGTACTAGCTCCTAGATGGATGTATACATAGGTTTACTCATTCGTGCGGACAACAATAGACATCTTTCTATTGTTCTTCAACGTTGATCTTCAAAATAACATGTGATGCTGCAGACGAACTTTCTCGCTTTTGTACATCTTCTGATTTCGTTTGAAGATCTTCTGCGTAATAACCAAATCCGGTTTCCGATTCATCTGAATCCCAATCTTAACCGTCTGTCTCGGATAGTTCCCCTTCCGCCAGAATCTCACCTTCTTCTCCTTCTGCATATGTCTATGGAAACGCGTCATCTTCTTCCTACAAATAGCACCAAGTTATGTGAGGCCTTAAACAAGATTTTGTCAACATCAAAACCAAACAGAACAGAATACTTACATCTGTTTCTTCCGTCTCCTCGTCGCTAGAAGCATAAGCCACATCAAGCTTGTTGTATAACTCTTCATCTCCCTTCTCTTCTACCTTCTCCATCTGTTCCTGATAGAAATATTGCAGTATTTTCGAGTTAGCCTACCATTGGTTACAAACTGCATTCTTCTGTTTGATCAATGAATGATAAGAAGATAAATCAGACAAAAGCCAATGTAGAGGAGTTAGATCCAATTACAATTTCAGCTCTCAGCTGTTCTGCTCTCGCATGTATTCCCGAAATGTGTTTCATAAGACCCTGTTGAATGCAAACGGAATACAGATTAGCTAAACAAGTTCCAAATAAGAAAGAAAATGATGATTTTATATCAACAAACCTCGCGTCTTTGGAGCTCAATGGAACGCGCTAAAGCCTTCCTCTTTGTCAAAAGGTTCTTCGGCCTCAACATGGGAGGACGCTTGTAGTCTTTTCCTCTATACACGATAATGGCATATCCTTTGGAGACCATGTCAATAGAAACCAGGATACCGCCACTCTCGGCTTCAAGAGCTAATGCTACTTTCTTTACACCGTCAAAAGTTTTAGCCTTCACAAGAATTTTGACCAGCTCTCTGTATTTCCAGTGTAAGTGCATGTTCTCCACCGTACCATCAAACACTCCTCGCCTACCTGAAGCAACATTTTTCAGTTTCTTTTACGAGTCTGAATGTGTGCAAAACACACTTGACTACACACACGACACATCTGTTATTGATAACTTACCTAGAAGTAAGACTGCTTTCATCTTCAAACCGAGCTTGCGGAACATAAATCTCTCTTCATCAGTTATGCTTTCGTGGTCTGCTCTCTGCTCTGCTGGCTTTAGACACTCTTCCACCTTAGCCAAACCACGTTCAGCTTTCAACAGCTTTCTCTCCGCCTGAAACAATACGATTATTTAAGGAACAACTCTTTAACACATGATATGTTAATCTATCTTCACAGGAAGGGAACAAAGAAACGAGGGCCAAGTAAAGAACTCACAAAAGCAAGTTTCTTTTCCAGCTTCCTGACAAGATTTTCATGCCTCAATTTCTCAACCTCTTGTTTCACTTCCTCTGCATGATGATCATCATCCAGATTCTTTCCCCACTTACCCGTCGCGTCAAGAGTTTCACCAAGAGTACCAGCAGAAACAAGTTTATTTGTAGGTTCAGTACTTGGGACAATCAGAGCCGATGATCCTCTTAAACGTGCCTGTTCTTCTTCGTCTTGCAAAGTCCTTGCAAATCTCTCCTGCGCCACCAATGCGTCAGCTACTTCTCGTGACAAAAAGTTCTTTCCTCTGTAGAAAACCAAGAAGTCTTTGTTCCTAGAGAGCAGTATGCCTCCTGTCAATTTCTGCAGTTACTTACCAAGAACATGATATCAAATACTCAGCTTCAATTGCAGATAAAAGACAAAAAGAGCATAAATGTTTAAACAGAACGAAAGATGCTTACAAATAAAAGTGGAAGAACTATCATAGCATAGACATTCTATATCATGACTGGATCAATCCAAACTTTTTCTTAGTTCTCATTTTCATTTTTCCAGAAGGGAGGAGAATTTTTTTTTTTCTCTCCAAAACATAAACTTGCTTAAAAGGATTACATGCCAAAACATTACATGTGCAAAGATAAAACACAAAAGGATTTCAACATAAGAGCGAGTTAACCAGCCGAGAATTCTTATTACCTTGAGGTCTTCAGCCATTCTCTCACTGGTGGTCAATTGTACGCCACGTTTGATCGCAATCTTTGCAAGCATACTCTTTTCCCATAACGTAACCATTGCTGTTGCCAAGCCTTGGAGCTGCCTACTTCGACCTGGAAATCAAAAGAAACTCCTACTCTTCAAAGACTCCATTCAGGCTCCGAAAAAGTTAAAAAAAAATCTTATACCTAAAGCAAAGTGTGGAGGAAGAAATCTGGCAAGTCTTCTCAAAGCTGTTGCCTCCTTTGGTCCCAGAGATGATCTCACTCCATAAGGAAGTACCCTGAAAGGCGGTTCATAACCAGGAATGGCGTCTGGAAGCAAATCAGCATCTATAGGTAATGGATTATCTCCAGTCCAGTCAATGTACCTAGGACCAAGACCATCTAACAGTTCATCAATTTCATCTTCATATTCTACTTCTGGTTGAGATGTCTGGTCTTTCTTTTCCACACTAGTTGTCTCCTGGTCTAGCTGAGGAAGATGCACTTGTTCATCTCTACTATCCACCATAGTTGTAGTTGCAGTTGCAGGTAAGGAAGAAGGTGACGTATCTCTTTTTTGCTTGTTCCATTTTCCTGCTGGAAGCTCGTAACTGACACCTCTGTACAAAGAAATGGAAGTCCCCGACCTCCAAATCACCAAACCACCAGTTTTTCTCTGCCACAGAGAGGATAAAAAAAGTACTACATTTGAACATGAGAAAATGAAAGAACATTTGAAAAAATCTGACAAAAGTTTGTGTTTCATCTTGAAAACTGCAGTTAAATGATCTCTGCAGACGAAAGACAAGCCTAATGCAATGAAAAACACTTATTAGGGGCTCATGAGAAGCAAACCTCTAATATCTCGTGCATCTTTCTCATGTTAAGCGCACTTGCTCCTTCAATCTTCAATCTCACAATCTCCGAGATTTTCCACTTCTCCTTAATTGAATCCACTGCCACCTGAGTCACACCTGCGCCTCGAATCTTCATCTTGCTCGTTGTTCGAAACGTCAAATTTCTCAACCTCCTTAGCTCCGGTTCTGGAAGAGTCATTTCTGCCAACGAGTATCTACTCTCTTTCTTCGCAGTCCACTCTGATTCCAACTCCTTCCTCTCCTTGGCACTTATCTTCTCCCAAGGAAACCCGACTTCTCCATTGCTTCCAAAGACATTTTCTCTACCAAGCAATGATTCCTCAGTGAACCCACCTCTCGTATTCGGTAAATTACCTTCTTCAACATATAGTATATCCTCCACCGATCCTTTCTCGACCCTTCTCTCTTGTTCAATCTCCTTATTCTCATCATCTTCCATATATCCATACTTTTTCAATTTCTCCACAATCTTCTCCATTGTACTACCATCACTATCTCTACTAGTAGTTTCGCCACTCGTGAGCCCTGACCCAGAAAATCTCCCTTCTTTTCGATAATTTACAACTATCTTTGGAGGTTTAGGTTGATTCCGGATTCTGTTCCAATTCTCTAACCACTCTCCATCACCATCCCTAACACTACTTTTTAACTTGCTCACAGGAGAAAAGCTAAATCTCCTCGATGGGGTTTGATCACTGCTCGAACCAGAGGCAATATCACCGTTACGGGGACCTATTGAAATTGATGAACTGTACCTTAAGAAACGGAAGCAGAAGGAGCTTTGAAACGAGCATACAAGCTTCGTCTTCGTGATAATGGTTGGGCAAAAATGGCGACTGGGTAAAATCGCCATTGCTGTGATGGGTTTATTCACAGAGAAATGTTTCTATAATCCAATCCATAGAAATTGAAATTCGCAATGGAAAGTCCAATAAAGTTCTCAGATTTAGCAGATTCCTTTAGCTCTCTGGCTATGTGTTCATGGCGGGCAAAAAAGGGTGGAGATGGAGATATCTAAAGGGTTGTTTGGATACAAGTGTTTCGTAAAACTGAACTCAGTCAATAGAAACCAGGTGTAAACTAAAACCAAACAAGCCACAAAATCGGCGCATCTTTATCACATAAAAATGAGTCTGGCTAAAATGAGCCTCATGTCCAAAAACGATACCGTTTTAAATCCTCAAAAGCAGAGCAACAAGAGAGATAAAAGGGTTCCAATATTTATCCTCAACAATTGCTAAAATAAAGAAAAGCTACAAACCCTAAGCTAGTCTTATTCAAGATTTCTTCCTATGCAAGAAAGAGTTTTAAAAGAAGAAGAAAGGGTTTGATGATGGATGCGAGAAGAATGATTAGTCAAAAGAGGTGAGAGCGACTATAGTAAAGAACCATGACGAATTCAGCACCGGAGCTTCCAACCATCGCGCTTCTCCGCTCAGCAATTGGGGTAGTTTGGATCCACCAATCCACCAAGTTATGCAGCCTCTGTGTCGAACACACTCGCTCTTGCCTTAGCCATATCTCCACCTGCAAAAGGACATCAAAAACCTTCAGCTTTTAAGAGACATGCAGAGAGACAAAGAGAGAGAGAGAGAATGAAGAGTAATTACTTCGTCTTCGCTTTCGAGACTAAGCTTCTTCACTAGATACTTCTTGACATATGAGACAGGTAGGTTGCCATTACTGTGAAGACGCACAAATCAAAGAATAATCTGTATCACACATTTTAAATGAAGTTATTATGATCTAGTGATCATCACTTACGTTACTCTCAAGTAGAGAGGGGAGATTTGTGGAAGTGGTCTATCTGTGTTCCTGAAAATGAACAAATCGAGAGCTGTTAAAGCTTCAATATATATATATATGTATAATCAGAGTCCAAAGCTTAAAAGACATGACAAAGAAGACAGTGAAAAGCCTTTACTGATTCCCGGCAGCGACCAGTGAAAACCAAACTGGATTGTTACTTGCTCCAGCTTTGTTTTCTGGTTCCATAGGAATGGCGTTTTTCGATGTACCATCTGAATCCATCTTCCTTTGTCTTCTTGGTCTCAAAGCCGGAGGAGAATAAGCTTTTTCTTTCCCTTTCCCACCAGAGATTTTCCCCAAGGTAGAGACATCTTCTTGATTTTGATCTTCACCATTATTGTTATTCGGTTTCTCGCCATAGACTTCCTCTGTATCGCTATCAGAGCTAACAAGGACAGTGTTTTGATTTGCTTCAACAGGTATTTCCTCTGTATTATCGCCCTCGGAGCGATTAAGGACAGTGTATTGATTTTCTTCAGCACATTCCTCTGATTTCTCACTAGAGACTTGCTCTGTATCGTCACCAGAACTAGCGACATAGTCTTGATTTTCTTTGCCGGTACCGTTGCTCTTTACCGGTGTAACTTCCTTATCAGTACTCAAGGACTTACCAAGATCAACAGATGAAATCGGAATCTCTTCATTATCTTTCTCCGCGTTGTTTTCCTTTCGTATGCATCCTTTCGATGTCGATGCTCCAGCCTGTGATACATCATTCTCATCGCAGTAACAGCATGAGAAACAAAACAAAAAAAACATTTTAAAACACTCAAAAAATGATATCACAAGTTTTTACTAACCAAACCGTTGTCTTGTTCAATGTTGAGAAGAGTCTTGAAACCAATTTCACTTTCCTTTTGAGGCTGTTCCGGTTCCAATTGGGTCTCATTCTTTTTAGGCCTTGGATTTTTCCTTGGACGCTTCCTAAACTTTGAAACTGGTCTAGACGAGCTCTGGATCTGAGGAACAGCTTCTGTTTCCTCACCAAGCTTCTCGGGTTCCAATGGAGCATCAGGATTTGACTCAGGTGAGGCTGATAATACTCTAGATGAAGTGGCAAGGAGTGAAGATAGAGATTTTTTCTTTTTTCTTGAGTATTGCAACGACGCTGCCTTTACGATTTTTGGCTTTGTTTTGAAGACATTTACCCTCAAATCTTCCCAAGTGTTATCCGTCCTGCACTTACGTAAAGCTCGGTTACATATTTGATATTCCGGTTTTTGGTATAAATGCATAAACATAAGACATACATTACAAACATAGATGCAAAATGCTAAGAAGAAAGACAAGACACAATTTTGAAACTAAAGACTTGAAATGGTACCGGAGTCTATCAAGAGGAGCAACACCAAGATCAGCCTTGCAGATTGGACAAGCTTTCAGATTTTCTTCTATCAACTTGTCTTCTATGCATTTCCTGCAAACTGCTCCCAAAATTTTCAAGCAAAAGAAGAGATTAATTAGTGTCCATCGTTTACAGTTTTGGTTGATATTCTTACCCCAAAAGAGATTCAACACTCGGAGCTTTTTCAAGCAATTAAAGATAGAACAAATGATTTTGAGGAAACTAACTTGAAATCAGAAAGACTTTAAAACTGATGAGATTGAATCATCCTCAATAAAACAGTCCTCATCTGAAAAACAGTAACTTTATATATATCCAGATACATGTTGCTAGCTATGAAATAGACCAAAACATTACAAGGTGAAACAAAATATTTGTTTCAGCTCTGAGAATCATCTATAGAAAAGATAGAAAATTGTATAGTTTATTACTAATCAGATTTATTTGAATGATAAAATAGTCTCAGCAGAAACAAATTAAGGGATGCAAACAAAAGTAACACTAACATAAACAACAAAGAGAGACATACGTCGACCAAAATCACAGCTCATGGCACAAACTCAGACGATATAATTCGATTCAAATCACAAGAAAACACCAAGAAATTTGCAAAATCCGAGTGAGAAAAGAGAGAAAGCTAGAAATCGAAAGGCTCACTCACACGTGTGGAGGCATTCGGATATGGTGGTGGCACGAACATAGAGTTTGTTACAGAGAAGACAAGTGAAGCATCTCTTCATATCCTTCTTCTTCGCCTTCAAAATAATCTTCCTCTCCATTCCCACAAATCTCGGAGAAAGATCTTCGTTATCTTTATGGATTCGCTTCTTTCACGTAACTCAGCATGGTGCATGTACGAAGAAACCCAGAAAACAAAAATTCAAGATTTCTCGTTAATTTCGCCACAAATAATCGGAACCAGAGACGTTAAAGTTTGGATTTTTTTGTCGCCAAGCTCTCAGTTTTTCGCTCTCCGGAAAAAAAAAAATCTCTGTAAGAAGAGAGGGTTTTGATTTTGGACGTGCAGTTTTATTTTTTTCCCCCGAGAGGGTCGGCTTCTAGACTTTATACAATTAGAGAGCTCAATGTGAAAGAAAAAAAAAGTTAAACCTTCGGGGGCCCACAAAAAATAAATAATAAATATTTGCCAACTCCAACAAAAACATTTGATAACTTACAATTTTTTTTATTTTATTTTGGGGAGAAGTATAACTTATTACAATCTTAATATTTCAGCATTACTACTATTTTGTAAGGGAATTAACCTTTCACAAATGAAAATTTAGAACTTAAACAGTTTAGGTAATAAATTGAATTAAAATGTATATGTATGACTAAACATCTCTAATTTTTTTACAATTACTATGTCCGTTTGTTCATTATCATATATATATATATATAATTTTACATTAAAAGTCTATTTCTATGGGTCTTTTTCAATCTAATTATTATTATTATTTTTTAATAAAAATATAGATAACTAATAAAATCGACTTTAATTATTAAGATATGGAATCGAGATTCTGGGCCGTCGCACCGCTCGCTCTCTGTCTACTGAGCTGGCCCTGCCAATAAATTAGAGAGGATGTTCTCATTCACCCATAGTGATAAGAAGAGTTTATGGTTATTTCTGGATAGCTTTCGTTTCTCTTCGGGTATAAGAGCATTATTATTGGGGTTTCTTAACCCAAAAAGTGGGTTTCTTAACCAAAAAAAATAATAATAATAATTGTAAACAGTGCAAGAACTGGTTCTTAAATAAGAACTTTAAGAACCGGTTCTTAAATAAGAACTTTAAGAACCGGTTCTTAAGGGGGTTCTTACACTGTTTTTAGCCACGTGTCAACCCCTAATTCGCCGGATTTATTTTTTGCCAGATTTTTTTTTTTTGCCAAAATTTTTTTTTCAACTTTTTCTTAACTTCAACTTTAAAATTCTAATTTTTTTTACATATTAATGAATTGGAATCGTTCGGTGGGTGAACATGAAGCGATTCATAGACAAGATCAGAAAGAAACCCAAATTGAGCGTTCTTTTGCATTTTTTTTTTCAAAATCTATGTTTAAAATGTTATGTTTTTATGTCAACTATGTTTAATTAAAAAAATAAACTCTATTTAAAATAAAACAAAATTATTAAAAAAATTTTTTTTTAAGAACCCCTAATAAGATTCTACCAATAAAACAGCAAAAACAGAAGTTTCTTAACAGAGTTTCTTAACTTCAAATTTATAATTAAATATTACTTAAGAAACCCAAATGGGTTTCTCCCAATAATGATGCTCTAAGAAGTTTGCTTCGTGTGAAACCAACTCTACTACAGTTTCTTCGTTGTGAATTGAAAAAAGGTAGGAAAGCTTCATTCTAGTTCGATTTTTGGATAGAGTTTGGCCTCTTGATCCATCATTTAGGTGAAAATGGTTCATCTTAATTAAGATTGTACAAAGAGGCAAAAGTGGTTGAAACGGTAAAAAATGGAAATTGATGCCTTAGAGAAGCACTGTTTGATCCTGCTGAGCAGCTGCTAATCTCCTTAGCCTCAAGGACAATTCCATTTGATTCTAAAAGACTGGACAAATTTCTGTAGAGGATTTATTAGGGAGTTGAGTTTTAGAAAATGCAGCAGGTGCAGTAAATGCAGCAAGTGCATGTGTAGCAAATATAGCAGGTGTAGCAAATACAGTGGGTGCAGGTGCAGCAAATGCAGCGGTTGCAGAAGCTTCATGAATTCGCAGTTTTAACAATATTAGGGAGTTGGGCTAAACAATTAGTATTGGGCCTTATTATGACGGTTTTTATTGTTGGCCGTCAAGTGCTTCTAGGGTTTGTGTCTTGTATATATACGTTGTGTACGCCGTTGATATCAATTACACAATATTCACAAGTCTTACTTATATTTACATGGTATCAGAGCAAAATCGTTCTGAGACCTAAACACCGCTCTCTTCTTTTGCTATCTCGAGGTTCGACATAGCTCCCCTGTTTATGTTCGAAGTTCGAACCAAGTTTAATTCATGGTTGATGGTGATGAGGTTTCCGCTACCAAGAGTGGAACTACAGAAAATCGTAACATTGAAGCTGTCACGCCCTACTCCTTGTATGTCTCCGACAACCCTGGTGCTCTAATTACATCGGTGATGTTAATTGGAGAAAACTATAATGAGTGGTCAGGAGAGATGACCAATGCTCTTCGTGTAAAACGGAAACTAGGTTTCGTTGAAGGAACCATACCGAAGCCACTAGCACACGATCCTAATCTCGAGCTTTGGCTTTCGGTAAACTCCATGATTGTTGGGTGGATTCGCACATCAATTGAGCCGCGAGTCCGATCAACAGTGACGTTTATCACGGATTCTCACAAGTTGTGGGAAAACCTTAAGAAGCGTTTCTCTGTGGGAAACAATGTGCGTGTACACCACTTGAAAGAGAAGTTAGCAGTGTGCCGACAGAATGGTGATGAGGTGATCGATTACTACGCACGATTGTCAAATATTTGGGAGGAACTCGACATGTACAAGCCACTTCCTACTTGTACGTGTAGTGCTGCTCTTGAGTATGAGAAGGAACGTGAAGAAGAAAATATGCATTAGTTCGTGATGGGGTTAGATGAAGCTCGATTTGGTGGTATGTGTCAAGCTATCATCGCATCAGATGCATCTACAGACATTGGTGAGACTTATGCAAAGGTGGTTCGTGAGGAGCAACGTTTGAACTCCGCCAAGGAACGTGAATCGCAACAGAACGCAGTAGGTTTCGTTGCCAAACGAGACTTGTCTTTTCAACAGACGATCTCACATTCGTCTTCTGGTTCCAAAGGGCAAGATCAGCGTGGCTCTCAATGTGCTCATTGTGGCAGAAGTGGTCATACTAAAGAGATTTGTTGGCAGTTGGTGGGTTTTCCGCCATGGTGGGAGGAGAGACCACTAAACAGAGGTGGTGGTAGAGAAAACAGAGGGACTAGTCGAGGAGGTGGTCAAGGAGGACGTGGTTCTTATACTTCAGATCACATCAAAAATTATGGGGTACAAGCAACGAACGCTCACGCAACCACATCCAATTCATCATCATTTCCAGAGTTTACTCAGGAATAGTGGCGCACTCTGTCCCAGATGATCAGTGCGAAATCGAACCCTTCATCTGATCGTCTTAATGGTAAGCCTCGTCATGGTGATTTGATCCTAGACACAAGAGCTTCTCACCATATGACGGGAGATTTCTCTTTACTCCGAAATACATCGTGTATACCTCCCTATCCTATTGGTTTTGCGGATGGAAATAGAACATTTTCTACTCATATGGGTGTCTTCCCGTTATCCGATCAGATTACCCTTGAAAACGCGTTGTTTGTGCCTAATCTAAATTGCTCATTAATCTCGGTTTCGAAACTATTACGGCACACAAACTGTTTTGCAGTTCTAAGTGATACGTTGTGTGTTTTACAGGATCGTTTCACGAGGACCCTGATTGGAGCCGGTGAAGAGCGAGATGGGGTTTACTATTTTAAGGATGTTATGGCTGCAAGGGTTCATCGTGTGTCTAGTTCAGTTGTTAGCTCGGTTGATCAGTACTGTTGGCACCAGAGGCTTGGACATCCATCGTTTTCAGTTTTATCGTCATTACCTATGTTTTCCTCTTCAAATAAATCTGTTGTCCCTAGTCCGTGTGACACTTGTTTTAGGGCAAAGCAGACTAGAGAAGTTTTCTTCGGAAGTTTGCATAAATCAAAAGAGTGTTTTGCTTTGATTCATTGTGATGTTTGGGGTCCATACCGAACCCGTGCTTCGTGTGGAGCAGTTTATTTCTTAACAATCGTTGACGACTATTCACTGGCTGTATGGACTTACCTACTCCTTGAGAAGTCTGAAGTTCGATATGTTCTGCAAAACTTATGTGCAATGGCAACAAAACAATTCAGTAAAGACATAAAAGTACTTCGAAGCGATAATGGTACAGAGTTTATGTGCCTTTCGCGTTTCTTTCGTGAGAATGGCATTATTCATCAAACCTAATGCGTTGATACTCCACAGCAAAACGGCCATGTCGAAAGAAAACACAGACACATCCTCAACGTATCGCGTGCTTTGTTGTTCCAAGGAGGCTTACCTATTAAGTTTTGGGGAGAAGCTGTGATGACTGCAGCTCATCTCATCAATCGTACTCCGACTGATGTTCTTCACGGTCGGTCCCCATATGAAGTCCTTCATGGCGAAAAGCCACAGTATGATCAGTTGCGTGTATTCGGAAGTCTGTGTTACACACATCTTCGTGCTCGGGACAAGGACAAATTTGGTCCCAGAAGTAAACGTTGTGTCTTCGTTGGGTACCCTTTTGGTCAAAAGGGATGGAAGGTGTTCGATTTAGATACTGAAAAGTTCAGTATTTCCCGAGATATTGTGTTTCACGAGAATGAGTTCTCTTTTTCGTCAAAGTCGGATTCGACGCCTATGGTTAAGCCACGATGCAGCTCTTCGTCTTAGGTGAACGATGATGACTGGTTAATTGAACCAGAGACGGTGCAAAACAATAGGGGGAGCTCGGATCTTCTTCTCTCTATCGACGATGCCAACGAAACCTCCGGTATTGATGTTTTTGATACGGTGGTTTCGCTTGCATCAGATCCGGCACCTACATCGATGGAGGCTACAGCTCCGATTCGTCCTGCAATATCGGAATCTCCAGTCGAGGTTCAACTTGCAACATTGCCAGCTCTAGTTGAGGATACTCAGGTCACGACATTGACATCTCCAGTTGCGGATACTCAAATCGTGACTCCACCTACTGAGATTGAAGAATTGGGGCGAGGTCAGAGAGCACGCATTCCCTCAGTTAAACTCAAGGGTTTCGTTTTCTATAATGCAGTCTGCACTCAAGACCCCCATATCGCTCCCATCTGCTCTATATCATCGTCCTCCGAAACAATCCAAGGTAAGATACCGTATCCACTTGATGCTTATATCTCTGATCTAATTTTCTCACCGTCGCATCAAGATTTTCTCGCAGCCGTGACCGCCGGTGTTGAACCAAAGCACTATAATGAAGCTGCGAAGTATGAAGTATGGTGTGGTGCCATGAAACAGGAAATTGTTGCCCACGAAGACAGCGGTACTTGGGATATTGAGTCGCTTCCGCCTGGCAAAACTGCGATTGGTTCTAAATGGGTTTACAAGATTAAGTACAACGCCGATGGTACAGTTGAACGCCATAAGGCGCGTCTTGTCGTAATGGGAAACAATCAAGTCGAAGGAGAAGACTTTGATGAAATATTTGCTCATGTTGTTAAGATGGCTACAGTACGTGGTCTTCTGGGTATTGTTGCCGCAAAGGAATGGGAAGTGCATCAAATGGACGTCCACAATGCATTTCTTCATGGTGATCTTGAGGAGGAAGTCTACATGAAATTACCCCCCGGATTCACTCACTCTGATCCTACTAAGGTCTGTCGTTTGCGTAAATCGTTGTATGGGCTTCGTCAAGCTCCTCGCTGCTGGTTCGCTAAGCTCTCTAAAGCATTTTTGGAGTTTGGTTTTGAGCAATCGTATTCTGACTACTCGCTCTTCACTTACTCACAAGGTAAAACAGAGGTTCGAGTATTGGTTTATGTAGATTATTTGGTGATCGCTAGCAATGACCTTGAGAAGTTGACAAAATTTAAAGCATATTTAGGAGAATGCTTCCATATGAAGGACTTGAGAAAACTTAAATATTTCCTTGGAATTGAAGTAGCACGCTCAAATGAAGGTATATTCCTGTCTCAGCGCAAGTACATTCTTGACATTGTCGCTGATACATGCCTCCTTGGTGCCAAACCAGCTCCGACACCGATTGAACAAAACCATAAGCTTGCTTCGGATGATGGTCTCCACCTCGATGATCCTCTTCCGTATTGTAGGCTTGTGGGTCACCTAGTTTACCTTTCTATAACTCGTCCTGAGTTGTGCTACGCCATTCATTTGCTTTCTCAGTTTATGAAGGAGCCGCGGGAAGCTCACTGGGAGGCTGCTACACGGGTGGTACGGTTTCTCAAAGGCTGCCCTGGACAAGGAATCCTTCTTCGTGCCGACAGTGATCTTCAGTTGTCCGTATATTGTGATGCGGATTGGGCATCGTGTCCTTTGACTCGTCGCCCCCTCAGTGCCTATGTCGTATTGCTTAGTGGTTGTCCGATTTCCTGGAAAACGAAGAAACAAACTACGGTTAGTCATTCGCCTGCTGAAGCGGAATATAGGGCCATGGCTTTTGCTACTAAGGAAATCAAGTGGATTGTTCAGCTGATGGAAGATCTTGGCGTTCCCATCACTGAGCATGTTCCGTTTTATTGTGACAGTCAAGCTGCTATCCACATTGCTGCTAATCCAGTGTTTCATGAACGGACTAAACATATTGAACGAGATTGTCACTGCGTTCGTGATGCTGTGAATGATGGACTTATTTCTACTGTTCACGTTCGTACCAAAGATCAGATTGCTGACATTCTTACCAAGGCTCTTGGACGACCTCAATTCGATGTATTGTTGCCCAAGTTGGGTGTTCGGGATCTCCACACTCCAACTTGAGGGGGAGTATTAGGGAGTTGAACTTCAGCAAATGCAGCAGGTGCATGTGCAGCAAATGCAGCAAGTGCATGTGTAGCAAATGCAGCAGGTGCAGCAAATGCAGTGGGTGCAGGTGCAGCAAATGCAGCGGTTGCAGAAGCTTCATGAATTCGCAATTTTAACAATATTAGGGAGTTGGGCTAAACAATTAGTATTGGGCCTTATTATGACGGTTTGTATAGCTTGGCCGTCAAGTGCTTCTAGGGTTTGTGTCTTGTATATATACGTTGTGTACGTCGTTGATATCAATTACACAATATACACAAATCTTATTTATCTTTACAGGACTCCCTCATGTACTTTCATCAACTCTTTCTCCTCTAAAGACACATGGGAGCAGTTTCAGGTTCTTTCTCCAACTTTTGATTGGTCAAAAACAATGTGGTTTAAAGAAGCTGGCCTGAGATTCTCCTTCCATCTCTAACTTGTTTACCTTAAATGATTACGTACAAGAAAACTCCTTAGAAGATGAGGCATGACAATCCCTCATAACTATGTGCTTTGTCACTCTGATGTTGAATCTCACCACCACCTCTTTTTGGATGTTATTTCTTGGTGGTTGTCGAATATAGCCTTCACCGCCACTGGATCTTCTCTCAATCAGTACATGGATTGAACAAATCCAAAGGTCCCACTCAACTATTGCAAAGTAGTTGCTTCAAGTCATCTCCTGCATTATTTAGAGGGAGCGTAATACAAAGATTTTCACCTCAGCCTCTACCACAATGAGTTCTATCAAAGTTATCATTGATCGCACCATGCAGAATCGCTATTATCTTCTTTCCGTCAAATGACTTGATTGCTACTCCATCTCTCTTTGAATTTTATTTCCATGGTAATTGTCGTCTCGTTTCGGTATTGTCATCCTTCTAATTAGGGAGTGAATGGCTTTATTGTAATTAAACTAGTATTAATATTTTTGGTATAAAATGTAACATTAAAACCCAAAAAATTAGAGAGAATACCACAAAAGTAGGCATTTATATGTAATATTTAACCAAGCGCTCGTATTCCAGTGGTTTGGGAATTCCAATGGTATGGGTATGTGTCCTACCGCCCTGGTTTGGATATGGGTATTCCAGTGGTTTGGATACTCCAGTTTATCAAAAAAAAAAAAAAAAAAAAAATAAATGTAATATTTATTTGCTAAATAATTTCTAACATATGGCATAATGTCGTAATATCTATTATAAAAAACTAAAATGAATTATTCTGCTAAACCACTTTTATAAGCTCCCCTTCATTACCATATTAGGTTACGAATCACTTCTTAACCTAACCTAAAACTCAACTTCTTATTGTCTTTCTCGATTTCTCACTTAAACACCATATTGGACTTATTGTTGGCTCAACAATCACTACGATTTTCATTTTTCTTTAATAGCTTGACTCTTCATTATCGTTCTCCTGAGTTGCTTTCCATTTGTACGTATCTTTCAGAAGTCGAGGCTCAGTAAAGATTAGGGGTGTCAATTAGGATCAAAACCCCATGATCGGGTCGGCCCGGCCTTGAAAAACAGCGGGTTCAGACCTAGAAATATAAACTCGAAAAAATCGGGTCTTTCGGGCTAATGTGTTTTTCGGGCTTAGCCCGAACGGGCTCGGACTAGCCCGAAAAGCTCGGAACTTTACATTTTAATTAGTTAGAGATTTGATTTCAATATTTATCTTTCTAAAAATAATAATTTAACATATTTCCAATACATTTCGTGACCCATGTACCATTATCATTCTTCCATATTTATTTTATTTTTTTAGAATCATTATCTATAAACTTTCAATGACATTTCTATATGATTTATACATGTCAAAACTTAATATTATTATTATTATATTTTTTTGTACCTCTTGATGGTGATGAGGATTTAGAATACGATGAATGATATTCTAATATAAACTATATTACCTAGATTTGAAGTGTTTTGATTTTATGTTTTATTTGGTAATACAATTTATTTGTTTTTTTGTCAAATTTTTGCTTTTAAATTTAATTGGATTTGATATAATACATTTCAATTTAGATTTATTTTTATAAATATTTTTTTTTAATTATTCATTTGAGAATTGTGAATTTTTGTGTTTGTAAAGAAAAGTCCGAAAAAGCCCTAAAGCCATGTCTGGGCCGAGCCGGGCTTTGGAATATAGGCCCAATTTTTTTTGGACCGAACCAGACTAACCCGATTGACATCCCTAGTAAAGATAAATATAGGATCATATATTTATGAGATAATTATACATATATTATAAGTTTTACTAAACCAAGTGATTGTAGTGGGGTTGTTTCCTCTCCGTTGGAAGAGTCGTTTTGTTGGTTTAGGTCAGGGATCGACTTTCTGCGGGAGCGAAATTTATCACATTAGTATTTGGCCAAGTGAGACATTAAAATCGGGATATGTCACTCTCAACAGAGAGATTAATCTGGGCATATTTGGGATTGAAATTACTCCTGAAGCCGTAAGGCATTAAAGAAAAAAAAAGTTTTACTAACCAATCCTGAAATCATTTTGTTCCGATTCAATCCGGGGCTTGGATTTTTCCTTTTACCTTTCTTAGACTTTGAAATTGGCCTAGACTTTATGTTAAACAAAAATCCACGAATTCACATTTTCGTTTGTAAATTAGTATCATTTAACAGAAATGTTTCCACGTATTTTGTTTTATTTTCTTAAGAGTGGAAACTAGAAATAGAAAGAGTAGAGGAAAAGGCCTTTAAAAGAAGTAAACTAGGCCTTTCCATATTATGGGCTCATGAGTTTTGGTTACGCTTATGGGTTTGTACACTTGAATATATATTTGTTTTGCAATTTGTAAAGTGTTAATGTATCAATTTTTCAATTTCAATGGCCACTCTTAAGACATTTCAAGAAGTGAATGGTCGTACGAAATGAAAACATCTGAAATTTATAATTTACAAGTTTCAAAAAGGATATTTGGAATGCAAATTACTATACGTAAAAAAAAAAAAATTTACTATACGTGCATGATGATGATTGTTACTAATAATATGCTTGCTTATCTTTTGACCTGAACTAAAAAAACTTTAAGTTCAGTACAGAATAGGATATAAGAGTTCATATTCAGTTATTCAAAATCAGAATTAACATTAGACGTGAAGAAATGCATGGAGGTAAAGAGTTCAGATCCAGTAATTTATAATTTTAACCTCTTAAACTATATTTTTTTTAAATGAATTTTTGATTTCAATTAAACAAGTAGGGATGCTATTATTTTTCCCTGTTTTTTTTTTTTTTTTTTTTTAATATTCTACTTTATTCATCTTTTCCCCAAATGGGACATCATTTAGAACTACAATGATAATTCGTTTAGCACAAAGATGATTTTAAATAGAAACAAGACAAGGATTTCGAAACGAATGAGAAGCAAGAGAATAGTCACCAGTGAAATAAGTAGAAAGATGGAGATAACCGAAGAATCACGTTACCGCTGAATGAACTTGAACCATGTGTAGACAAAGGATTCTGAATCTCTATGAGCCGATTGACACTGACGGTGATTGGATTCGCCACGGTCCAATCCCAAGAGTTTTGCTCTTAAAAGAAGTTGAATTTTCTTAACAAGAACTTGTGAAGGCTTGAATGTGGCTGTGTAATCGAGAATTACGTTCCTTCCATAAAAAAGTGTTTTTCACCTCTTTGCACAAACCCAAACAATGTAAATAATCCTTTCCAACATGTGTCGAACCTAGAGCGGACACACACATACTCATACCTTTTTACCACTGGTCCAACCCAATATTGGTTCCTTGATGTTTTTTTCAATACTAAACACATAATATCTCCTTATCGGACTCGGAAGTCCTTATCATTATCAACTCCCTAATTCTGGGAACGGATCAGAACGAGATAGCATGCATTCTTCACGACATATGTGGTTTTGTTACCCTCTTCTCCATCTATTTCTCCTTTTTATTGCATACTGCAAATTGTGATGCAGATTCTCTAGCGAAATTAAGTAGTTTTAAGTAGATTTGTCGCATCTCAATTTCTTTTGTATGAATGATAGAGGTGGAACTATTATTCGGGATCCGAGATCTGCTCCGATTCACTCTGAAAATCCATATATTAAAAAATTATATTTATTGAGATATATATATATATATATATATATATATATATAAATAATTTAAATAAAATTAAAATATTTTTTTATAATAACATATTTTTTTATAAAATATTATATAAAAGTTTAATTTTATCATTATTTTAAATATTTTAATTTTAATTTTTTTACAGATCTAAATCCGGATATTCGTGGATATCTTAATATATATGTGGATATCTGAAGTCCGAATCTCCAGAAGCCCCAGATACAGATCCGGATATACCAAAAAATTTCCAAAAAAAACGTTAAGAATTGACCCCAAAAAACACGTAATACCTCTAAGCATTTTCATACTATCTATTGTTTATGTAGTTTGGATCTTTTTTTTGCGACGGATCTTTTATGTTTTCTATACATTCTTACATGTGGCATTGTATTATTGTATTCGAAATTCAATCAAAATGATATAGTTCTTAAATTTATGAGCTTTTTGACCTCGAATTGGCAAATGAAGGGCCCTAGCTATTAGCTTTAGTATTTTTCATCAGTTGGCTTATTTTGAAAGAAAGTTGCATCGGATCCAATGGAAAGATCGGGTACGTATTCCAATCATCAAAACTTATGAATTTTGTATTTAGTGATCCCATGACACTCATTTTCTTTATAAATATAGATATAATTTATTAAAATTAATTTTGGATGACCGAGCTTGGTTCACTACCAAATACATTGGACATTCGTAATGGCCTATGTCAAAATGTTTATGGAGCTGGCCTAGTTTGTAGAGTTTGTAGGATTAATTTTTTTTTTTGTTCTTTCTCTTTTACATATATACTCTTTCTATTTCACAAAAAATATCATTTTGATACATATTATAAAAACTATTAAAAATTTCATATTACCATTTTATTAATACACTAAACAATTTGTGTTTTCTAATTAATACACTAAAACAATCAGATTAAAACTGATTTTTTATCCAAAATTATGTATTGAAAACATAAAATAACATTCTTTATCAAATAAAAATAAAATTTTAAAACGTTACTTTTTGTGAAACGGATGGAATATTGTATTACACCCAATTTTGTTTCTGTTCAGGATTAAGCTTAGAGCATCATTATTGCAAGAACCCTTCATGGAGTTCTTAATTATTTATTTAATATTAAAATGGGTTAAGAAACCCTCTTAAGAGACACTCATTTTTTTTTATCCAATGGTAGAACCCCATAAGGATTCTTAAAAAAAAAATTAAACTAAAGAAAAAACACAATATTAACAAAATTTACATTCTCATTACCAAATCCAAAACCTGAATATCGAAGCAAAATTTACATGTGGTCTTGCTCTAGTCTTGTGACCTTCTGATCACTCGGATAAAACATGTGGTACAAAAATTATAAAACGAAAAGCATAGTCCCATTATAATAAAAATGATGCTTCTTTGTGCCAAGAACAAACACAATCCGAATCCGAATCAAAGATTCATTGGTTCATTGTTTCTTTGTGTCGAGAACAAACTCTTGTGACATGGTCAAAGTCAATAAGAATATCCAGGAAACAAATGTCTAGTTTTTAGTATATACAGACACTGTCTTCTATTTCCACTATTATTTAAGCAAAAAACCCATCATCAAGATATCTTGCATCATTTTCCCAATTACTGAAGATTCACTTACAAGCAATAATTTGTCGATATATGGGGAGGAAATAGCTCATGTGTGTTGTTGATGTGTTCTGATGTTGAGTTCTGATACTGAAGAAATTTGACAAAGAATCAGCCACAAGGTTAAAAATAAACAATATATATAGCCAAAGTTCAAAACTTTACACACTAAACAAGAACATCTCAAGAAATGTCGTAAAGATTGAACCTAAAAAGATGAATGTGAAAATGGAATTACACTGCTCAATTTCACAAGTACAGAGTTCACTAATAACCGATTCATAACATAACATAGCATCACATTACAAAGCATAATGAGAAGAAGCATCAGTTATTTAAAGAATATCAAAGACAAAAAAACGTTTCACTTACTGTGAATGTGATACCAAAACTCTCAGATGGTCTAATTCCTAATTCATCTTCTTGTTCTGAGAGACAAATATCCGTCCAAGTAAAAAAGTTGGGAGTTATGGAAGCCCTTGAACATTAACTTCTACACAAAAGAACACTTCTTTCAGCATAAATTTCAAAAGCTATCGCTAAAGTACATTCTAGTATTCTACATTCTCAAGATAAGAAAAACAGACTGTCACAAGATTCCTAAGTAGCTCATCTGCAACGGTTGAAACAAGCTCCAAGTAATCACAGGAGAACAAACCTTTCTGGTCCGGTAAGCATTACGAGGCTCAATTTCTGAAAACCTTTCTGGTCTGATTAACAAACTCCAAGTAATCTGAACATTTGGATTCTATTGTCAGAAAGATGAAAATCAAAGAGATAGAAAGCTCATAATAGACATTTATTTACAGCACAAAAATGGAATTGGACCTTGGTTAGTTGATGCATCCGTCTGTTTCGTCTAGACTCATGAACTTCCTCAACCAACTTCTCCACATTCTGTGAAATGAAACATAACTTTGATTCAGAATCCTAATCCTTTCATGAAAATGGTTAATCCGAGGTCAGGGGACGGAACAATTCTACAAGTTTGATAAAATCGACAAAACCCAGAATGATTCGTACCTGGAATATATATAATCTTAATTCGCTCGAGTGGAGCTACGGCGGTCTTAGCTATGCCGCCGGCGATAAGCTCCTTAGCGAACAAGGGCATCGAATCAATAATCCCGTTCTTCTCTTCGCCCTTGTTTCTTCTTCTTCTTCAACGCCTTTCTCTTCTTCACACCAGACGACATGATCGATCGAAACAATGGATTTTCTCGGACCAACCGAGGAGTCGTCGAAGGCGACGGAAAAAACAACGAAGAAAGAAAGAAAATAAAATTTCCCCCAAATGTTGAATCAAATCATGACACGTGGACTCTAAGATACGTTTCTTCCGGTTCTATATTAAGATACGTTTCTTAGCTAAATTAAAAACTTTACATTATTTTAATAAAAAAAAACATAAGAACTCCCTTAAGAAACCCCTAAGAGACTTCGTTAATGATGCTCTTAGAATTCAAATCAAAAGTTATGATATTGGTTAACAATAGTATAGTATAGTTACTGTACATATATAGAAAGAATTAAATTGTCAAATATTGTTGGCGTATAATTACTTAATTAGGACACATCCAAGTTTGTATTACTATAGTTTTTTTTTGTTCAGGTCATTTTCATATTGCACGCTAGCTTGACCTTGGTTTAGTTATTTTTTCCCATAAAACGACCGAAAATACTAGTAGTATATATTTATATTGAGTATATATTAAATTAGAATATGACACAAACATTGAGACAAATTATAAAATCGGATAAAATTTTCCTCTCGTGATTGGGAAAACAGGGTACAAATTACAAGAACATAATGGCCATATGAATTAAAAGACCCATGAACATGCACATGCTCTTGTTCCCTACCCCTCTCATGGGCCCTGAATTTAATAAATTCCTCCCACAAAATTAGAGCGCAAAAATGTCAAATTATACTATTTGGAAGCATCGACCACTTACATAAAAAAAAAATTATTTGTAACTGTCCACTTACATAGTTTAGATGAGATTATTAAAGTAATTCATTATTTGAATAATATTTCTAATGGTCGATCAACAAATAAGAACTATTCATAAGGGTTTATTATATATATCTACACCCACAGATTACGAATACAAGTGTATAGTAAATATATTAATAACTTCTTCTTCTTTTTTTTCAAAACGATAAGAGAAATGTTATTGATTTGAAAATAGGAAAGCAACTCAAATCTTGTAAAGCCGCCACACATATATATAATCATCAGTTTAGTTTAAACATGACAGATTACGGTCCACATGTCCAAGAAAAAATTAGGATGCAAATTTATGATGAAATGACAACAAACCAACTTTAATTTCGTATTTATTTTTTTTGGGTGCGTAGTAGAAAAATTCATTGATATATACTTCGATTAAAAGTTAATACATAATCAGATGCTTAAAACCAACAAACGCTTCTCATGTTATCAGCAATTCGATCAACACTACGAGCATGCGACTCTCTTTTTTAATGTTAAATTTTATATCAAAAACTGAAACTAGTACATACTAAATTATATACTAACTAACCCATTAGTTCCCTTAAAGAGACAAAAGTGGAACAAATTTGACAATTTTACAAAACGAGCTCGAGAAATAATCAAAGTAAAAATTCGAAAAAAACATCAATGGGATCCTTTGTAAGGAAAAAAAGAAGTCGATTCTGCACGCTGCAATCAAATTTTTTTTTTTTTTTTTTTTTAAAGAATGTAAAATTTATTCAACAAAAAAAATGATTTGTATAATGAATGTTACATCATGCTGAATTCTGAAATTTAGGTAGAAATTAGATTAGCTTCTTGTGGTGAACCATAGTTCTAAACTATCGTCGTATTTGTGATCATCGATGGCTCGAATCGATAGAAGCTTGTTTCTCACTTGCTTGTCAATGATCTTAGTTAGGCGATGTGCAGAAATTAGATATTTCCCGTGCTTCCGACTATTGCGTTTCTTCCAAATACTGTAGACAGAAATCTGGGAGACATACCTTATGACAAACCCTTTTGTTCGTCCCGTACTAGTGTCCTTCATGTTATTGAGAATAGTATCCCAATCTGTCGAGAACCTTGTGTCGAGAAGACTGTCACTCAGCTTCGACGTCTATACTGTCTTCGCATAGGTGCATGAGAAAAATAGATGAGATCTAGTTTCCATCGGCTCTTGGCAGAATATACAGCCGGAATTAGCTCCTACATTCCAGCTTAACATACGGTCTCCTGTGGTGAGGCAATTGTGAATCGCTAACCATGTGAAGAAAGAGAACTTTGATGTAGAGTGAGTAAACCAGATTTCATTATGCCAATCCACCAGATTATGAGTCTTGCAAATGAACAACCAAATTTCCTTAACATCAAATTTTGGGAAGAACTTCTCATGATTAGATTTTCATAGAACGATGTCCTCTCATCACATCGAATCGCTAACCATTTGAACGATGCAATCAATATTACTTTTGATAGAGATGGGAATAGAGGATATCATTGTCAAAATTCTAGCATTCCTCTCCCTCTAAATCATGTAGTTGAACATGCGACTTGTTAATGCAAAATTTTAGTCACTAGGCTTGAAAGATCCATATGGAACATCCAAATATCTCCGATTACATTAACGGTGCAAACTTATTCCTCCTTAAAGCCATTAGCGTATAAACAGTTGTATACATGCATTTGTTTCCGTGATTGGAAAATGTAACTCAGAAACAAAATTACGTTAGATTCTCTGAGCAATAGATTCTCTACGAGTTTCTTCCAAATCCAACGTTTGTCACAATATTTCAATGATTTACAAAATATTTGATTTCATGAAAATTGTACATTTTACTTGATATCTTCATTCAGTTAGTGGTTTTAATATTATTTTAATATTAGTTATTTGATACTTTTTTAATAAAAAAATCTTTGTATTAGTTGTTGTAGAGTGAGTGAATTTAGTTATACAGTGTTCTAAGATCAGGCGTTAATGCATTTTTAAAATAAAGTTTTTAAGCACTTCATTTCATCATTAATTTTTACATATAAGTCCATTACTAATGTTGGGAAAACAAGGAAAAGCAATCTAGTTTGTTTTTTTTCAACATAGAAGAATTAAAGGCATACGATTTTATTATTAGCTAGAGATAGAAATATAACAACTAATTATTCAATTTGGAACATTTATTATAACACACGAGAAACGACAAGAAGCATAGTAGGGATCAAAACACATGTACACATACATATATACATTTATATATACATATATATATCATGAAGTAAGTGATTGATCATCAAACCGACAGACACATGCTGGGCAATAAATATGACACAAACACAGAGATTTTGAAGTTTCCTCTCTTTTGGTCACATTACAAATTTGTCCACATCTTACTGGTAAAAATAATACTATTGCCCTATATACCCATTAAGTACTTAAAATTACAACACACATATATAGGAGACAGCCACATAAAATCATAAAAAAATACATATAAAAATCAAGAACCCGTCATATATGGTTGATCATTGATAGTTCTTTTTTTTATTTATTAAATTCAAGATCTGTTCTTGCAGTACTTCTCCATTGCTCTCGGAGCTATAAGAAAAACCAAGAAAAATGAATTAAACTTTATTTGAAAAAAGTAATTAAAAGATAAAAAAACAAAAAAAAAAACAAAAAAAAGAAGTTAGATGTACCAAGTCCAATTGCTTCAGATCCCTTCATAATGCGCAAACGTTTGCATGACTCGACAAACATTCTGAAAAAAGATATTCAAGTTTCCGGTTAGAACATTAGTATAGGAATCGTTAACATTTAAAGTTTATTCTAAGGTTTTTAGGCAATAATGTGGTGAGGAGAAGTTGATTGTGCCAGCTACGAGAGTGAGCTAACTTATTGATACAATTGCATATATAATTTGAAAGATCCTCTTGTCTCTTGCCAACCAATGCATGGTTGTACGTATTTATAACACATGGATCGAGTTTGAATATCTTTGGCTTATTCTCTACCAATTTATAATAAGTATGGTTTATGAGTCGTGTTATTAGTTAAAAATATGAAACATTAGGGAATAAATTTGACTCACTCCCATGGGACATCGCCGACGAGCATCCAATCGCCATCTTTGTCCTCATAGCTTGGAACATACTCAGAACTGTTCAGCAGATTCATGAGCTTGCTCTCGTTCATGAAATCAATCATTCCTTGTGCTCCATAGTTTCCTTGAAAATTATTCAAGACGTTCACAAATCATATAAATTTATGTGCTTATATGCTACATAGTTAACTTATACACTTCAAAATGAAAATATCATCTTTTTAATATATATGAAAAGGATGCAAATTTCTCATATGAATGAATGTAGTAAAATAATTCTTTTTTTTCATTTTTCGATATGAAATTTCTAATACGTACCCATAGTGAAAGAGCTGAACATTTTGGCCAAAGCATCAGAGAGATCCTGATAGCTTTTGTACATCTTGAGGTCAACTTTCCTTAGGTAAGGAGCTCCGTCCATAGAGACCTTCACCAAGGCGGCTCCGGCGGCTCCTCCACCGCCACTCCCGGCCTTCTCGCTGCTGGCCTCCTCCGCGCCGCTGGTCTTCTGCTGAGTCATTATGTTCTTCCTGTAGTTCCTCACAGGTGGCCATCCCACCACTTGGGCTCTACATACAACATTAATCGTATATGTGTAAGCCAATCAATGTTATTACTAGTTACCATTTTGACTATTTCGGCTTGATTATAGATGTATGCTTTCATGTTTGCTTGTACGCATGTATAAATTGGTGTTTAAGCATCAACCACGCTTACTTTTTCTTTTTGGCTGTAAATGATTGATTTATAATATTGCTAGCTAGAAAACAAATTTAGCTTCAAGGTTGTTTTTCTAACTTCAGAGTTGTGCATATATATATTTAAAAGAGTATGTAAATGGGAAGTATATATATAATATATGCAATATTAACATTAAAATTTTCAAGAATTTTTATCTTGTTCGTATGCTTATGAAAATCCCTTACAATATTTGTAATCTTGGAGGACATATATATACATATATAAAACTATAAAATTTAATTAGATTAAAATAGTGGTGAGCGTTGCAGATACGTAGCCCAAGAACTTAGACATATCTATAGAGATGTATAAAATATAACCATGTATATATATATGTAAGTATAGCTTACTTAGCAGGAGGCTTAGAAGGGTCTTTGAGGAGAGTCTTCTCCTTGGGAGTTGCAGAGACGTTGTTGAGATCAACGGTTCCTTCTTTGTTAGTTTGAAGATTGAGCATGAGATCAACGGTCTCGGAGAAGCCTCTCTTGTTCCCCACCGCCGATTTGGCAGGACTCTCGGCGGCTTCAGCGCCACCGGGGAGGCCGAGACAGAGCTCCGTCGCCTTGAGGTTCATAAGCTGTCCGATCATGTTACTTTGAGATGGATTAATGTTATTTCTCTCTCTGATTTGGTAAGGGGGGAAGAAGAAGGGAGAGGAAAGGGCAATAATAATATAAGGAGAGAGGATGGTGGTGGGGTGTATGAATTGCATGTGCATGTCCTTTGCTCTCTTTTTTCTTCATGTGTGGGGTTTTGGACACGTGGGCTTGATTAGATGTTAATTAATTACTTTTACTAAAAAAAGTTAGGATTCTTTTGTTTCAATAATGGCCAATAATATTCCAGTTTAAAAGTTTTGATTGGTGATTGACAAGGGATAATTTTGTTTTAGCTATAAAGGAAAAAAGTGGTGGAAATGAAAATTATTATAGGTTTTGTCTTGGGCTCTAATATTTTTGGAGACGAGCCTGGCTTTACCAAAAAAAGTATTAGTGTTGGTGGACGTAAATCAGATATTTCATGAATATATGAAATATTGATGTTTACTGTCATTTTATTTAGGATGATATCATTAGCATTACTATTGCAACTCAACATGTCTTTGCGCATTCGTAGCTCCTAGGCATTCACTATAATAACATTGAACAAAAAAGAGTTTATGAATATTATCTTCCTAAATATATTAATTTTAGGTCTTTATAATCCAAGTAGAGGATGTAATACGCAACCGCTGTTCGAGTTTCGGAAAATCAAACCCGTCCCAAGCTTTTCGATCATCGAATTCGATCCTTCGGTCAATTGACTTGACAATCCACAACCGCTGCTCGAGCTTCAGAGAATCAAACACGTCTCAAGCCTCATAAATGCTCCAGTTTTGGTTGTCTACTGCTCCAACGATCGGTTCTTGACCTTTCGGTCCTGGTTTCAACGAGATGATGTTTCATCTTTTTCTTTACTTCCCCTTAATTTCATCGACAAGATTAATATGTGGAGTCAATATGATTCCTTAATGTAATAGGTTGATTTAGTTACTAAGGGCGAGATCCAAAAAACACTAAAACCCGTTGGGTTTGTTTTTTTTTTTTTTTTTTCTCTTGCATTTATATTGAAAGCATTTGGGTCAAACAATAAAAAGTAGAGGATGTATATCACATGAGATCACAAATAAGGTATTTTGGGGAAATATGGCAGGAGCACTAGAGCTTTTGGCTGGCTATATTCTGCCTAGTTTTAGTTATTGTATTATATATGAGTCCATGTAATTGTAAATCATCCTCCACTATTCAAAATATCTCAAAGGTCAAAGCTAGCACATATAACTAGGTATGAAACGAATTCAGCTTGTTTTTTTTTGATATATCTTATCGGTTGATCCGATCGGTCCTGGTAGGAACACACCGAAATGCTACAGAGTGGACTTCTCTCCGAAGGGCCACCACACTGCCTATCCCGAGTTTGGAATGCATTCCGACTAATGCCAGGGGTAGTCAGATAGCCCATTACTGACCACCATGTAAATTACCTGGGTCTTTTGGCCCAAGCTCGGACTTCCTAAATAATTGTGATAATTATTTCCAAAAAAAGTTGAACCCTAAAGAAAATGTTGTCCACACATTCCCAAGTCTACTCGCCACTGGATCACAATCACTTGGACAATTCAGCTTGTTTGTAAAAGACGAAAATAATAAGTTGTCTCAACATGTCTATAAATGAATGTATTAATTACTTGTGAGATTTGTTAATAGCCTATTTGTTACACATTGTCCCCCTCTGATCAACTGTTCATCGCATGTACATCAAGTGGAAATTGGCGGTGAAATTCCGTTAACCGAATTGGTTAACATTCTAAATAATTTGTGTCATTAATTAAACTGAATACGGTCTCCCGTTCTTTTATTTTAATCATATTGGTTTCTTAATTAATTTAGGGGTATATAAAGGGAGAATCTATTTATTGGTCTAGGTTCATGTTCTTACTACTGAGAACACTTAGTGAAGAGTGACGTCAATCCTCTTCTTCCCAACACAAAATAAACTTAATGCTTTTTTATAATGTGAAAATATATATCCAAAACCTTGATTTGTAATTTATAAAGGAGTGAGGCAAACTGTAGACACATGTAATTTTGATGATTGAGTCTAATGGTCTTGAGACTTTGAAAACAAGTGGAACCAAATGGTGAGAAGGCTCTTAAATAGATGAATTCAAGGACCATTGAATCATGGCTGACGAAAGTGAGAAAAGTTCATGCAAGGCTTTCGATATGCTTTCAAAATGATGCTTGTATGATTCGGATATCATACAAACGGGTAAAATAGTCAATTGAATCGGAATCTCGTTTTATTAGATTTAGTTCTGCGAATACAAGAGGGATTAGATCGACGGACTTAATCGGTAAAATAGAGAACTAGAAGACTGAAAGTTATTAAGTCGGAGCGCTCAATCTTCTTAGGTCTCGCGAATTGATTCGATTGTAAGATGTTCCTTGAATGAAGAGACGGCTTTTCTATTTATAATTTTTTGACTCGGTTAGAAATATGAAATTTTCTTTTCTTGATCGAACTCGGAAAAGAAAGATTTCATTTTTCCTCCGAGATTAGGAAATCTTCTGTAAATCTCGGAGATCGGCGCCAATCGTAACGAGTTGGGGTTAACGGACCCAGAGGTCGGTAACCGTGATTGCGGGTTTAATCTTTTCTAAGTCTGAACCGTCATATAGACCAAGATCAATTGGTTCAATCTCGGTTCAAATCGGGGGTGCGGAGCTCACCACCAACGATACTAAATCATATCGTACGCTAAATATATACATAAGTTTATGTAGTTTTCGTCGTTAAAACTAAGTTACACACTAACAACGAAAATCTACTGGTAATTTTAGCTACGTAATTTTCTGTTGTAATTGGTCATTAACCCTTAAATTTAATTTGCCTCACGTAACGACAGATGAAAAATAGCAATATATATATAGCCTCTGGTTTTTTTTTTTAACAGTGAGTGGGACATGGCTTCATGAACTCAATGCTCATCGAAAATTTATCTTACAGAAATATAGTCACACGTGTGCATACACATATTGTAGAACTTAGATTTTGAAAACAAAGGTAATACATGCTTGTACCTTTCATAAAATTGTCTTTTGGGTAAATATGATTAACTCTTTCTAAAACCAAAACGCATCTTTATTGAAAACATTTGCAATCCTTCTAACGGCCATCAAATTAGACGAAACATCTTTTCGTGAATAGTTATAACTCGTCGAATAAAACATTTTATCGTCAAATATTTGTCTTCTTTCACGAGTTGTAATCTTATGTTCGATGCCCACCGTTGATCTTTTATTCGGCAAGATTGACATGTTGTAGCTACCTTTAGCGAATAGAGTTTAATGAATTTTGTAATCAATATATTTTGATATGAAATCTAAACTAATTTCGAAAACTACACATATCATATCATTATAACAATAGCCAACCGTCACTAAAATTACAACCGCGGCACCAAAACGCTCTTTTGGGTAGAGAATCATTCCGCCAATTTCCTTTTCTATGAGAGGAGGTTTTTCTTTGGTCTTAAAACTGAGGAAAAATTTGAAATTTTTAGCCTATTTGTTATCTTGCGTAACAGTCTCCACGAGACAAGAAGATACGGGAATAGAAGATACAACAAGTATCTTTTCGACGAAACTCGGAGGTAGGACAATCTATCAACGTCACAAATTATTTAAAATGACCAAATTAGCCTATGTGATTCGTTGTCGTTTAATTTTGCATGTTGATTTCTTAGCTTTATCTTCTATTGCTTTCAAGGTTTATTGTATTAATCTAAGAATTCTGATAACTTTTCTTTACTGTTGTAACCGTAATTTTTTTTTAATAAAAATTATTCTATTAAAATTGCAAAGTAACCATTACAAGTTATGGCATTTTGGGTCATACAGTTGCTAAAGAAGAAAAATATATTTAGTAAAAACTGGTCTAGTTTGAGGGACTATTAAAGAACCACATAATATGAAGTTGAGGTGAAAAAGGTTGAGTGAACATAATATGAACTTATGACACCTCGTCCTCCTCGACTACGCCTTCCTCGGTCATTAACAACCGTCCATTCTATCTCTTGAATTTTTTGGATTGGCTTTACCGGCCTTTCCCGCAAGATCTGCTGAGCTGATGCAGCTAAGTCAATGTTTTGTGATTTAGCAACATGATCACACATTCCATACACTTCACTTCATTGATCATTAATAACCGTAAAATTTAAATGAATACAAATTAAGGTTTGCACTAATGATGTTAATACGGACTTAAAACCCGGGGGCCTAAAAGGACCCGGTATAAAAAAAAACTGGCCCGTTACCGGTTTATTAATGTATATCAGGGATGTCAATCGGGCTAGCCCGGCCCGGCTCGAAACCCGTAAAATCCGCATATATTTGAACCCGGTCCGGCTCGGCCCGAAAAAAAATCGGGTTTATATTCTAAAGTCCGTCCCGGCCCGGAAAAGGCTCTAGGGCTTTTCGGGCTTTTCGGGCTTTTCGGGCTTTTTCGAGCTTTTTCGTTCTTTTATTTACAAACACAAAAATTCACAATTCTCAGATGAATAATTAAAACAAAATATTTATCAAAATAAATCTAAATTGAAATGTATTATATCAAATCCAATTAAATTTAAAAGCAAAAGTTTGACAAAAATAAAATTCAAATAAATTGTATTATCAAATAAAGCAAAAAATCAAAACACTTCAAATCTAGGTAGTAGCGTTTAGATTAGAATCTCCTTCATCGTCTTCTAAATCCTCATCACCATCAAGAGGTACAAATAAAAAAAAGTAAAATAATATTAAGTTTTGACATGTATAAATTATATAGAAATATCATTGAAAGTCTATATATAATGATTTTTAAAATATGAAGTAAATATGGATGAATGATAATGGTACATGGATCACGAAATGTATAGAAAATATGCCAAATTATTATTTTTAGAAAGATAAATGTTTAAATAAAATCTCTAACTAATTAAAATATAAAGTTCCGAGCTTTTCGGGCTAGTCCGAGCCCGAAAACACACTAGCCCGAAAGCCCGATTTTTCGGGCTTATATTTCTAGGCCCGAGCCCGCTGTTTTTCAGGGTCGGATCGGGCCGGCCCTCGGGCATTGGCCCTAATTAACACCCCTAATGTATATACATAAATGGGTATGCCCGTTTAGGTCTCCTACCGTTCATTAAACGGGTATGTCCGCGAAATAAACGGGTACCCGTTTAAGCCCGTATAGATTTTTAAACATTTTATATTATATTTTAGTTATTGTAATAATATGTATATTTTATCAATCCCACAAATTAAAAAGAAAATATCATAAGTTATAATTCATAACTATCAGAATTAAAACTTAACATGTAATTTAATTTTATAACATACATATTATTACAATAACTAATATAAAATGTTTAAAAAAAAATCTACACCTATAAAATGTTTATTTCACGGGATTGAAGTTAAACGGACCTAAACGGGTACATATATAAACGAGCTTAAATAGGAATAGTTTAAACGGAGAGGGCCTAAACGGCAAGGCCTATTTGCACACACCAAAAAAACAAACCCTTTGTGGTTTCTTTATATTTCTAATATTTAAAGTTACTGTAGATTACTAGATTACATGATATCTCTAATTTTTCAGTTAGTTGAATTACTAAGGGTTTTATGAATTAGTTTGTTAATTCATTATAAATGTCAGTATATAACCCGACTTAGGGAACTAGTAAATCTGTATTTCAGAAACTGTTTGACTATATTAAAAGGGATATGTACATCAGTACATGCATGTCTGCAAATACCATTTAATAATAAATCCTAAAATTTCGAAGTCAACATTCCGTGAAATCAGTACAATAATTCTGTTTTATCACACACACACAAAAAATACAATAATACTGTACGAGTTATCGTAATTATTACAACGATAATAGTTTAACTTTTTCTTTTTGTTAAAAAATTTTAATAGTTTAATTTTTGACCATCTTCTCTGAACATCTTCCTGAATTTGCGTGGATATACATAATTATAAAATTATCATTTGATCATCAATATTCCAACTAAAGTGGATATACATAATTTAAGAAAGATTGTTCCCGATATTTTAAGTCATCGTGGGGGATAAAAACTTGGTACAGTAAATCGGGTTCATAAACCTATGCTAAAAAGGTTTAGTGAAGTCAAAAAGTTTAGTGAAGTCAAATGAGTAAACAAGGTAACATACGAGCTAAAAGGTCCATGCATCGAATTGAACATCTACGGTCAAAAATGATTAAATGCAGAATCGTTAGTCAATCCCGCCGATATCAAAGACTCATTCAAACCGGTGAGTTAAGTCGTCTGAACGTAACGGTCGGAGCCTCAGACTTAAAGACAATTCATGGCGAATCATGCGGAGTAAATGAAGACGTTAAATACGATCTCGAAGTATAAAACAAAGACGAGAGCAATGAGCAAATGACAACTTTTTTCCAACTCTCAACACCATTCTACTGCAACTTAGTTCTAGACTCAAACGTTTGTCTCTTCTTAGTTCTTGTTCTTGTCAAACTCTTTTGAGAATTGAAATACTAATCCAGTTTACCTCGCAAAAACCTTGTCCAAAACACTCTCAAATCATGTATGTTTTCGTCGACCAACAAACTCTTTGTTTATTGCTCGATAGTTTTTCGATTTTTTTTTTCTTAAATATGAGCCAAAAACCCATTTTCACTATTTGTACTACAACAATTATGTAAAGCCACATGAAAAAATACCTTAATCCCACGGGAAAATCGGATTAGTGAAAAATATTTATCTCCATGTTTATAACCTTTTTTTTTGTCAGTTTGTAAATATAGTAGGAATAGCAACATTTTCATGTGATCGGTTTTTAAGTTAATCATTGCATTCTTACGTATTTTACAATAAACATTCTTACGTATTTTACAATAAACATTCTTACGTATATTCATTGCAGATACATTTGTACAATCATTTCATGATAAAACTTTACTAAATATTTATCTGCTATTACCCGAAATACACAAATCTAGTTGAGATATCCGAAACTCACGACTGAATATATACACAGACTTGGACTTGGAGAGTCCTTTAATCTCTAAGCAAAGGAAAGCGAATGGTGAAGAGTGAGAAACAAATCACATCCAAAAAAACATACCAACCCCATCAAATCAGGCTCTTGTCTTTGCCTTGTCAACATCCTCACCCATTAACCCTTTCTTTTCATCATCCCACCCTCCCAATTCTCATTTCCCCCCATAGTTTCCTTTTCTTTCTTCTTCAAACAGAAGTGTTATTTGATCTCTCGTAACATTTCTCACAAGACTATCTTTTTCTACGAGCAAATAGAGCAATCGAACATGACCTGAATTAAAAACAAATTTTTCTTTAGAAAACAACCTTTCAATTACAATGAGCTATTCAATATAATATCATGTTCTGATAGTGAATCGGTTTTACCTTTTGACTTAAAAAACATAAGGTCTGCTTTCTTGTCACTAAGTGCGAAAATAGAATTTCATGATTGGAGATTATGATCTTTATTTATTTACATAATCCATATGCCAACTTGAACGTAGAGATGAAGTGAATCTTTAATAAAGTTTGAAATATCGCAATGTCCTAGTTAGTTTAGCAGCTATTATGTTTTCAGTGGTTGATGCAATGTCTTTCTAGATAAATAAATAAATATATATATATATATATATTTATATGTGTGTGTATATATTTAAATAATAGCAATATTAAGTCAAATTTTAAATATTGTGGATATTATAACTAATGCATTATGTGGTCCCATGTGTTAATAGAGTGTTAACGACATTTCTAATTATTAAAATCTACTATATCGATTGTGTAGATACAAGCATGGTAATGACTTTGACTATTAAACTGAGCTACTGTTAGTAAGGATATGTTGTATTCAGTTCTAATACAGCCTTTCAATTATAAGTAAAAGATTAAACATAGGCTAAATATTGCCTAAAACAATGGATTCTTGAGTGGAGATTCTCCAAACGTGAATGTGAATACGCACTGACATAGTCAAGGTTATATGCTTTGGATCTGATTTTGACGTCTTTATATTTTTGGTATCTTAACATAGCAGAAAATGTCTCCATTTTTGAAGCCATCCACATAGTACAATAGTTATTTAATTAATCCATATAAGGAAAGTCAAATTTGTTAGTTTGAATCTCATTGAGTATGCAATGTATTGCTGATATTGTTCAGCAAAAAAGTTATTTACAATGCCAAGCTAAAGAAATACGATTCTATTGATAGATCAACAAAACCGATCGAAACCGAAACCGAATCAAAATCAACCGAAATTATGAAACAAGATCGAGATTCGATGATAGAATCATAAATATTTGTGAATTTTTAATTTTTTAGTTTCATTTTTTATAAAATTTAGGTTGTTTCATATATTGATATATCATGGTTTTTACCTTTTTTAAACCATGATATAAGTTCGTTTTATAGAGTCTTTTTACTATTTTGTAGTGATTTAGAGTCTTTTACAGGTTTTAGCACGTTTGGAGCATAATTGGAGATATTGGAGCTTTCTGGAGCATTTTGGATCAAAGTAGAAGGTCGTGTAACTGAATACCCGATTTGAAGCATCAGTGTCGATCGATACTGCCTAGTATCGGTCGACACTCATCGAAGCAAACACGACCCACGAGTTTAATGAAGAGTTGAAGAATTGTAAAATTGCCCAGAAGTCTTTATTATTTACAAGAAGCCCCAAAACGTGATTTAGGTTATTTAATAGGATTTTACAGCAACTTTCAGGGCGACGCTTATTTTATTCTGGTTTTGTGAGAGAGCTTTTGAAGGGAGACAAATCTGAAACTCTGTTCGTCCGAGAAAAGATTTCGAACCCTCTTGTTACTCTTTGATGATTTATTCAAACATGTTTATTGCTTCAATTTCCATGTCTGAGTAGATCTTTTGTTAGGTTTAGGGTTCTCATAAGAGTTTTCTCTGAATGCTAGGTTGATTAGTTATTAGGATTCACTATCTGAATTAGTTCTTCACCATAGGTTGTTTCCAAAGCTAATTCTAGATTGATCACCTAGAACTTAGATATTAGGATAATTGATTAGGCACGAGAGTGCGATTAATTACCTGACAGAACCTAGGGTGAGCAAAATAACTATTCGCAAAGAGATTTAGTTTAGTTGTTTTGTGAACAAATCAAACTTGAACTAAAAGCTGGTTTAGACTTTAGGATTCGCAAAGAGATTTGGAATTCTAGGATTTAGATTTAGATAGTTTTCGCAACGAGAGTTCGTTAATTATACTTTAGTGATTTGAGTTCAAGAACCGCACTAAATCTGAATCCTGTTAGTTAGTTTATCTGCATTCATTGATTTCCTGAGAAATACCCTAAACCTATCTTTCTCCAATTGAATTTACAATCGTTTTAATTTACGTTCTGTTTTCTATATCATTGATCGCTTAGCTTAATTCTCATCTTTATAATATATTGTGTGTCTCTGTGAGTCCTTGTGTTCGACCCCTACTTTACTGCAACTACTGCTTAGTACTTTTAGGGTATTAATTTGAGCATATCAAATTTGGCGCCGTTGCCGGGGACTCAATTCACCATTAGATTTTAGTCTGAGAATTTCGACTAAGTTCGTCGGTATCGATCGATACTATCTAGTGTCGGTCGATACTCGTCGTTTTCTTTTATTGATATCGATCGACAGCACCCAGTGTCGGTCGATACTCATCGTGTTATCGTGTACTAACGTTCTTGACTTTTTTTCAGGTGTATGCCTATTCGTGAAACCAGAAGGAACAAGAACACTCAGCTAGTCGAACTGTCATTGGATCAACTAGCACTTTTGGAACACACAAACAGAAAAACAAAGAAGCCAGCAGAGATGAACAACAATCCAGTGATTTTGGTTCCAGATGATGCTGGTGCTTACAGAGACCAAGAGGGTCAGTTGTGCAATGAGAGAGGACAACGTCTGGATGGAGAGGAGAACATCATTCCACCTGCTCCTGTTGTCACTGGGAACGTTGTGGTTAATCGTGGTAGAACGATTGGTGAGTATAACAGGCCTGATCAGTTTTATACCAATCGATCAGCGATTCGTCCTCCTGCTTTTCAGAGGAATGACTTTGAGCTGAAACATGCATACTACACTCTTGTGGGTCAGCACCCTTTTCATGGTCTTTCTAATGAACATCCCATGGACCATATTAAGAGGTTTGAGGATTTGGTCACTAGCATCAAGAGTAATGGAGTGTCTTACGACTACCTATTTTGCAAGCTCTTCCCATACTCTCTTGGTGGAGATGCAACTTACTGGCTGAAGCAGTTACCTCCTGGATCACTGACTACTTGGGAAGAGACTAAGACTACTTTCCTGAACAACTTCTATGATGATGCACGATTCAAGGATCTCAGGAACAAGATTTCTTAGTTTTCTCAAGGACCGACTGAGGCACTCAAGGCTGCTTGGATTCGTTTCAGGTCATATCAGAGAGATTGCCCGCACCATGGTTTCACTCAGGTTCAGCTGCTGGGTACTTCTACAGAGGAGTCGATTGGAGGTATAAGATGTCCTTAGATGCTGCAAGTAATGGGAATTTCAACACCAGGTATCCCGACGATGCATATGTAATTATTGAGAACTTGGTTTCTAGCAATAATACCAAGAATGCAGACATGGAGCGCAAGAAGCAAGCTGGTAACTTGGATTGCAGTCAGATTGCAGAGGTGAATGCTAAGTTAGATTCAATGCACAATTTGTTGATGGGCAAGCAGCAGAAGGTTGTTCATCTTGCTGAAAAGGATGAAGTGGAATATGTTAACCACATTTATGGAGTTGGATTTCAAGATCAAAGGTATCAATGCCCACCCACACCACCCAGAACTTATGAGAGCAAGATTGAATCTATGTTTGAGAAACTTCTTCAAGGACAGCAGAAGCTAACTGTGGAATTCAATGGGAAGATTGATGTCCTGTACAACGATCTGAGTGGAATGATCGACGCAATTAATATTCAGCAGAAGGTGCTGGAAACTCAGGTAGCTCAGACTGCAGCAACTGTCAAAGAACTGATAGGTATTTCACAGAAAAAATACGTCACTGCTATCCCCTCGAGGAGTGGAAGAGACGTACACCCAGGAGTGCAGAAGAGCTCAACTGCAAAGATTTTGGTCAATCTTACCAAGAATGATGATGTGATTTCGGACACAACCATTGTGTCAACCGATACTCTCTTGTATCGATCGACACACGTCCAAAGTTCTGCCAGGGACGATTCCAGAGCAAAAGCATCGATCGACACCACCCCTGTGTCGGTCGATATCAGTTCAGTTGCTGAAACGAAACCCGAGTTGAGTGCAGAAATGGTTTACAAACCTAAGATTCCATCCCCTGATCTGCCAAGACACCTCAGAGATCCCATTTCTCCAAAACAGCTGCTTGGCATTGAGAAGATGGTACGAAGGATTCCCCTCACACTGACTTTTGAAGAAGCTCTAGAGTACCGCCCTTTGTTGAGTCACTTCCGAGATTGCAGAGAAACTCTGGAAGAGATCGAAGTACTCTTTATCAAGGCAAGAAACACGTCACTACCGCTGAGGCAGTTGACCAAGAGGAAAGACCCAGGAATATTCTCCGTTCCATGCTCTATCTCTGGAGTTGAATTCAAAGAGTCTCTCGTTGACTCGGGGTCTAGCGTCAATGTCATGTCAAGGTCAATTGCAGAGAGATTGGGAGCTGATATTCGACTGCCCAAGTCACCTATCACATTCGCGAACAGTTCCACCTCACTTCCATATGGTACAATCCCTGATTTGCTGGTTAACGTAGGAGATTGCATGGTTCCTACTGATTTTCAGGTTGTGGAGATGAGTGCACAATCTCGTATGCAGTTGATCCTTGGAAGACCGTTCATGGCTACGGTTGGTGCCATTATGGATACACCGAGCAAGAGAATCTCGTTCTCGTACATTGACAAAGAGGTGTACTACAAAGCCATTCCTACTAGAGGAACCCCCACACATATCTCTTGCATCACCATTGTTACAGGAGAGACGTTGGTAGTTGATATTTTGGAAGGACCTCCTGAAGAGCCAACTGTCATAGACCTTCTAGATGGTCCTTCTGTCATCACCAAGAAAGACGTAAAAACAGCTAAGGCAAAGAAGAAGGTGAAGAGCAAAGGAGTAAAAAGTGTTCCCCATGTGACTTTAACCCCTCAGAAGTACAATGGAGATTCAATTGAATATAAGGTGAAGTGCAAGGGAACTTCGAAATCATTCTCTAAGCCTAGAGTTATTCTCACTTCGGAGCTGAAAGAGAAAGGACATGAGTTTGTGGAGACAATGATGAGCAGAACTCTGAAGCTAGCGATGTCAAATTATGGAGCTTGTTTCAGTGCAAGCTCTCATTCTTATCCGGACTGATCGTCCGTACAGTCAAGCTCGTGACGTAAAACAAGCGCTTGGTGGGAGACAACTCACTGGTGAGTCTGTACATAAGTCTTTTATTTTTATTTTTATTTTTTGTTTCTTTTGAACCTATGTCAGCTTTATTTTTGCATTTGAACTCATGGATTTATGCTTGATTATCTTGTTGCTATTAACTTGTTTTTGAGTGTTCCTAGGAGTGCTAACTTCTAACACTTTGGATCACTTTCCCTGGGTTAAGCAACTCGATACCATTGATTTGAAATCAGTGTGTCGACGTACAACTGGTGTCGATCGATATCAGTCTGTATCGATCGACACTCATCACCTTCACAGGTAAGATTGGCGATTTTCACAATCCACTTGGTTCATTTGTTTTCTTTCACCAACCTTAGGTTAGATAACACTGGGGACAGTGTTGTTTAAGTCTGGGGGAGGTAGTCGCTGACATTTTTTTTTTTTCCTTAGAGTCAGTCGTTTTTGAGTCAAAATCTGTTTTATTGAGTCAAAACTTTGTTGGAGACTGTGATCTTTTTCTTGAATCTATTGATATGACCTTGCTTCTAAGTGACCATTGTTACAGAATCAGTTAAAATCGACTAATGAAAAATCCAAAGGCTGACCAGTTAACTAGAAGACACTCATGTTTCCAGCAAAGTTCTTTAAAGCCTGAGCCAAATTTTTGCACTTCATTGATGTGATTGATATCCATAGAGGTTGATTCCTCATTCATATCTGACAAATGAACCCATGTGTTAAAGTAATGGTATTTCTCTCCCCTGTTATAAGTTAAAAATAAATAAATGCATTAAAAGATAAAATGATTTTCTTCTGAGTAGAGGGTTAGGAATGTTTCCAGCGATCCCATTATTCTACTTGGTGAGGAATGATCACACAAATGATTGGAAGCGAGGCTAGGATTTTCCTATGATGTCATTATTCGCCTACACCCTTTGATACATTGAGAGGGAAGAACCGGAGATTATGTGGCAAACACCATCAATACTCGTGTCTCATACCTTGATTTGTATATGCAGATCTAAAAAAAAAAAAACATAATAAGAAATAAGTATAGGGGAGAGAAAATGATACCAAAAGTGTGAAAAGGTGGTTCCTTATCATGATATTGTATGAGAAAGAATCTATAAGGTTCTTGGTATTAATCACGGCGATGAAACTGGCGAGGAAGGCTTGATTGAACGATGCTGTGAAATAATGTGTGTAGTCTGGGAAGCTGAGAATGTCTACGGAGAAGTACATGGTGGTTGGATTTGAAACTGGTTATGTGATATGTGTAGCACTAAGGAAAATGGTCATTGTGATGTTTCAAGAACAGGTGAGTCTCCGTGTTTTCAAACCTCTTTCTCTGGTTTAGTTTTCTGTTTTGTTGAGGGCAAGCAAGGCTAAGTCTGGGGGAGTTAATATATCATGGTTTTTACCCTTTTAAGCCATGATATAAGTCCGTTTTATAGAGTCTTTCTACTATTTTGTAGTGGTTTAGAGTCTTTTACAGGTTTTAGCACGTTTGGAGCATAATTAGAGATATTGGAGTTTTCTGGAGCATTTTGGATCAAAGCAGAAGGTCGTGTAGCTGAATACCCGATTTGAAGCATCAGTGTCGATCGATACTGCCTAGTATCGGTCGACACTCATCGAAGCAAACACGACCCGCGAGTTTAATGAAGAGTTGAAGAATTGCAAAATTGCCCAGAAGTCTTTATTATTTACAAGAAGCCCCAAAACGTGATTTAGGTTATTTAATAGGATTTTACAGCCACTTTCAGGGCGACGCTTATTTTACTCTGGTTTTGTGAGAGAGCTTTTGAAGGGAGACAAGTCTGAAACTCTGTTTGTCCGAGAGAAGATTTCGAACCCTCTTGTTACTCTTTCTATTTTATTTGATGATTTATTCAAACATGTTTATTGCTTCAATTTCCATGTCTGAGTAGATCTCTTGTTAGGTTTAGGGTTCTCATAAGGGTTTTCTCTGAATGCTAGGTTGATTAGTTATTAGGATTCACTATCTGAATTAGTTCTTCACCATAGGTTGTTTCCAAAGCTAATTCTAGATTGATCACCTAGAACTTAGATCTTAGGATAATTGATTAGGCACGAGAGTACGATTAATTACCTGACAGAACCTAGGGTGAGCAAAATAACTATTCGCAAAGAGATTTGGTTTAGTTGTTTTGTGAACAAATCAAACTTGAACTAAAAGTTGGTTTAGGCTTTAGGATTCGCAAAGAGATTTGGAATTTTAGGATTTAGATTTAGATAGTTTTCGCAACGAGAGTTGGTTAATTATACTTTAGTGATTTGAATTCAAGAACCGCGCTAAATCTGAATCATGTTAGTTAGTTTATCTGCATTCATTGATTTCCTGAGAAATACCCTAAACCTATCTTTCTCCAATTGAATTTACAATCGTTTTATTTTACGTTCTGTTTTCTATATCATTGATCGCTTAGCTTAATTCTCATCTTTATAATCTATTGTGTGTCTCTGTGAGTCCTTGTGTTCGATCCCTACTTTACTGTAACTAATGTTTAGTACTTTTAGGGTATTAATTTGAATATATCATATCTATATAGATCTATAAGGGATAAAGTTTTATTTCCGAACAGCTTTATCTATCATAAGAATAAACCGCTAACGCAAGGTATATAACCGTTAGTGTCGTTGCTCATTATGCTACTTTCAAATAAGGTAAATTTTTGTTTGAAAAGTTAGCCAAATTAGAATCCATTGTGAACTGTCACTGCGACCAGGGCTAAAGAAAGCTAGTATATCTCAAACCAATATATATTTGTTATAGTGGTTCTTGAGCATATTCTGAAGAGGCTCCCAAATAGTTGTAAGTATAAAGATGTGTAAAGAAAATGTGGTTTTAATTGATATGGTTTCTCACAAAGCGCACAACTTTACTGTCTACCCCCCCCCCCCCCCCCTCAATAGTGCGACTGTCCGTGGCGAGGCGGTTGACCAAGAGGAAAGACCCAGGAATATTCTCCGTTCCATGCTCTATCTCTGGAGTTGAATTCAAAGAGTCTCTCGTTGACTCGGGGTCTAGCGTCAATGTCATGTCAAGGTCAATTGCAGAGAGATTGGGAGCTGATATTCGACTGCCCAAGTCACCTATCACATTCGCGAACAGTTCCACCTCACTTCCATATGGTACAATCCCTGATTTGCTGGTTAACGTAGGAGATTGCATGGTTCCTACTGATTTTCAGGTTGTGGAGATGAGTGCACAATCTCGTATGCAGTTGATCCTTGGAAGACCGTTCATGGCTACGGTTGGTGCCATTATGGATACACCGAGCAAGAGAATCTCGTTCTCGTACATTGACAAAGAGGTGTACTACAAAGCCATTCCTACTAGAGGAACCCCCACACATATCTCTTGCATCACCATTGTTACAGGAGAGACGTTGGTAGTTGATATTTTGGAAGGACCTCCTGAAGAGCCAACTGTCATAGACCTTCTAGATGGTCCTTCTGTCATCACCAAGAAAGACGTAAAAACAGCTAAGGCAAAGAAGAAGGTGAAGAGCAAAGGAGTAAAAAGTGTTCCCCATGTGACTTTAACCCCTCAGAAGTACAATGGAGATTCAATTGAATATAAGGTGAAGTGCAAGGGAACTTCGAAATCATTCTCTAAGCCTAGAGTTATTCTCACTTCGGAGCTGAAAGAGAAAGGACATGAGTTTGTGGAGACAATGATGAGCAGAACTCTGAAGCTAGCGATGTCAAATTATGGAGCTTGTTTCAGTGCAAGCTCTCATTCTTATCCGGACTGATCGTCCGTACAGTCAAGCTCGTGACGTAAAACAAGCGCTTGGTGGGAGACAACTCACTGGTGAGTCTGTACATAAGTCTTTTATTTTTATTTTTATTTTTTGTTTCTTTTGAACCTATGTCAGCTTTATTTTTGCATTTGAACTCATGGATTTATGCTTGATTATCTTGTTGCTATTAACTTGTTTTTGAGTGTTCCTAGGAGTGCTAACTTCTAACACTTTGGATCACTTTCCCTGGGTTAAGCAACTCGATACCATTGATTTGAAATCAGTGTGTCGACGTACAACTGGTGTCGATCGATATCAGTCTGTATCGATCGACACTCATCACCTTCACAGGTAAGATTGGCGATTTTCACAATCCACTTGGTTCATTTGTTTTCTTTCACCAACCTTAGGTTAGATAACACTGGGGACAGTGTTGTTTAAGTCTGGGGGAGGTAGTCGCTGACATTTTTTTTTTTTCCTTAGAGTCAGTCGTTTTTGAGTCAAAATCTGTTTTATTGAGTCAAAACTTTGTTGGAGACTGTGATCTTTTTCTTGAATCTATTGATATGACCTTGCTTCTAAGTGACCATTGTTACAGAATCAGTTAAAATCGACTAATGAAAAATCCAAAGGCTGACCAGTTAACTAGAAGACACTCATGTTTCCAGCAAAGTTCTTTAAAGCCTGAGCCAAATTTTTGCACTTCATTGATGTGATTGATATCCATAGAGGTTGATTCCTCATTCATATCTGACAAATGAACCCATGTGTTAAAGTAATGGTATTTCTCTCCCCTGTTATAAGTTAAAAATAAATAAATGCATTAAAAGATAAAATGATTTTCTTCTGAGTAGAGGGTTAGGAATGTTTCCAGCGATCCCATTATTCTACTTGGTGAGGAATGATCACACAAATGATTGGAAGCGAGGCTAGGATTTTCCTATGATGTCATTATTCGCCTACACCCTTTGATACATTGAGAGGGAAGAACCGGAGATTATGTGGCAAACACCATCAATACTCGTGTCTCATACCTTGATTTGTATATGCAGATCTAAAAAAAAAAAAACATAATAAGAAATAAGTATAGGGGAGAGAAAATGATACCAAAAGTGTGAAAAGGTGGTTCCTTATCATGATATTGTATGAGAAAGAATCTATAAGGTTCTTGGTATTAATCACGGCGATGAAACTGGCGAGGAAGGCTTGATTGAACGATGCTGTGAAATAATGTGTGTAGTCTGGGAAGCTGAGAATGTCTACGGAGAAGTACATGGTGGTTGGATTTGAAACTGGTTATGTGATATGTGTAGCACTAAGGAAAATGGTCATTGTGATGTTTCAAGAACAGGTGAGTCTCCGTGTTTTCAAACCTCTTTCTCTGGTTTAGTTTTCTGTTTTGTTGAGGGCAAGCAAGGCTAAGTCTGGGGGAGTTAATATATCATGGTTTTTACCCTTTTAAGCCATGATATAAGTCCGTTTTATAGAGTCTTTCTACTATTTTGTAGTGGTTTAGAGTCTTTTACAGGTTTTAGCACGTTTGGAGCATAATTAGAGATATTGGAGTTTTCTGGAGCATTTTGGATCAAAGCAGAAGGTCGTGTAGCTGAATACCCGATTTGAAGCATCAGTGTCGATCGATACTGCCTAGTATCGGTCGACACTCATCGAAGCAAACACGACCCGCGAGTTTAATGAAGAGTTGAAGAATTGCAAAATTGCCCAGAAGTCTTTATTATTTACAAGAAGCCCCAAAACGTGATTTAGGTTATTTAATAGGATTTTACAGCCACTTTCAGGGCGACGCTTATTTTACTCTGGTTTTGTGAGAGAGCTTTTGAAGGGAGACAAGTCTGAAACTCTGTTTGTCCGAGAGAAGATTTCGAACCCTCTTGTTACTCTTTCTATTTTATTTGATGATTTATTCAAACATGTTTATTGCTTCAATTTCCATGTCTGAGTAGATCTCTTGTTAGGTTTAGGGTTCTCATAAGGGTTTTCTCTGAATGCTATGTTGATTAGTTATTAGGATTCACTATCTGAATTAGTTCTTCACCATAGGTTGTTTCCAAAGCTAATTCTAGATTGATCACCTAGAACTTAGATCTTAGGATAATTGATTAGGCACGAGAGTACGATTAATTACCTGACAGAACCTAGGGTGAGCAAAATAACTATTCGCAAAGAGATTTGGTTTAGTTGTTTTGTGAACAAATCAAACTTGAACTAAAAGTTGGTTTAGGCTTTAGGATTCGCAAAGAGATTTGGAATTTTAGGATTTAGATTTAGATAGTTTTCGCAACGAGAGTTGGTTAATTATACTTTAGTGATTTGAATTCAAGAACCGCGCTAAATCTGAATCATGTTAGTTAGTTTATCTGCATTCATTGATTTCCTGAGAAATACCCTAAACCTATCTTTCTCCAATTGAATTTACAATCGTTTTATTTTACGTTCTGTTTTCTATATCATTGATCGCTTAGCTTAATTCTCATCTTTATAATCTATTGTGTGTCTCTGTGAGTCCTTGTGTTCGATCCCTACTTTACTGTAACTAATGTTTAGTACTTTTAGGGTATTAATTTGAATATATCATATCTATATAGATCTATAAGGGATAAAGTTTTATTTCCGAACAGCTTTATCTATCATAAGAATAAACCGCTAACGCAAGGTATATAACCGTTAGTGTCGTTGCTCATTATGCTACTTTCAAATAAGGTAAATTTTTGTTTGAAAAGTTAGCCAAATTAGAATCCATTGTGAACTGTCACTGCGACCAGGGCTAAAGAAAGCTAGTATATCTCAAACCAATATATATTTGTTATAGTGGTTCTTGAGCATATTCTGAAGAGGCTCCCAAATAGTTGTAAGTATAAAGATGTGTAAAGAAAATGTGGTTTTAATTGATATGGTTTCTCACAAAGCGCACAACTTTACTGTCTACCCCCCCCCCCCCCCCCTCAATAGTGCGACTGTCCGTGGCGAGGCGGTTGACCAAGAGGAAAGACCCAGGAATATTCTCCGTTCCATGCTCTATCTCTGGAGTTGAATTCAAAGAGTCTCTCGTTGACTCGGGGTCTAGCGTCAATGTCATGTCAAGGTCAATTGCAGAGAGATTGGGAGCTGATATTCGACTGCCCAAGTCACCTATCACATTCGCGAACAGTTCCACCTCACTTCCATATGGTACAATCCCTGATTTGCTGGTTAACGTAGGAGATTGCATGGTTCCTACTGATTTTCAGGTTGTGGAGATGAGTGCACAATCTCGTATGCAGTTGATCCTTGGAAGACCGTTCATGGCTACGGTTGGTGCCATTATGGATACACCGAGCAAGAGAATCTCGTTCTCGTACATTGACAAAGAGGTGTACTACAAAGCCATTCCTACTAGAGGAACCCCCACACATATCTCTTGCATCACCATTGTTACAGGAGAGACGTTGGTAGTTGATATTTTGGAAGGACCTCCTGAAGAGCCAACTGTCATAGACCTTCTAGATGGTCCTTCTGTCATCACCAAGAAAGACGTAAAAACAGCTAAGGCAAAGAAGAAGGTGAAGAGCAAAGGAGTAAAAAGTGTTCCCCATGTGACTTTAACCCCTCAGAAGTACAATGGAGATTCAATTGAATATAAGGTGAAGTGCAAGGGAACTTCGAAATCATTCTCTAAGCCTAGAGTTATTCTCACTTCGGAGCTGAAAGAGAAAGGACATGAGTTTGTGGAGACAATGATGAGCAGAACTCTGAAGCTAGCGATGTCAAATTATGGAGCTTGTTTCAGTGCAAGCTCTCATTCTTATCCGGACTGATCGTCCGTACAGTCAAGCTCGTGACGTAAAACAAGCGCTTGGTGGGAGACAACTCACTGGTGAGTCTGTACATAAGTCTTTTATTTTTATTTTTATTTTTTGTTTCTTTTGAACCTATGTCAGCTTTATTTTTGCATTTGAACTCATGGATTTATGCTTGATTATCTTGTTGCTATTAACTTGTTTTTGAGTGTTCCTAGGAGTGCTAACTTCTAACACTTTGGATCACTTTCCCTGGGTTAAGCAACTCGATACCATTGATTTGAAATCAGTGTGTCGACGTACAACTGGTGTCGATCGATATCAGTCTGTATCGATCGACACTCATCACCTTCACAGGTAAGATTGGCGATTTTCACAATCCACTTGGTTCATTTGTTTTCTTTCACCAACCTTAGGTTAGATAACACTGGGGACAGTGTTGTTTAAGTCTGGGGGAGGTAGTCGCTGACATTTTTTTTTTTTCCTTAGAGTCAGTCGTTTTTGAGTCAAAATCTGTTTTATTGAGTCAAAACTTTGTTGGAGACTGTGATCTTTTTCTTGAATCTATTGATATGACCTTGCTTCTAAGTGACCATTGTTACAGAATCAGTTAAAATCGACTAATGAAAAATCCAAAGGCTGACCAGTTAACTAGAAGACACTCATGTTTCCAGCAAAGTTCTTTAAAGCCTGAGCCAAATTTTTGCACTTCATTGATGTGATTGATATCCATAGAGGTTGATTCCTCATTCATATCTGACAAATGAACCCATGTGTTAAAGTAATGGTATTTCTCTCCCCTGTTATAAGTTAAAAATAAATAAATGCATTAAAAGATAAAATGATTTTCTTCTGAGTAGAGGGTTAGGAATGTTTCCAGCGATCCCATTATTCTACTTGGTGAGGAATGATCACACAAATGATTGGAAGCGAGGCTAGGATTTTCCTATGATGTCATTATTCGCCTACACCCTTTGATACATTGAGAGGGAAGAACCGGAGATTATGTGGCAAACACCATCAATACTCGTGTCTCATACCTTGATTTGTATATGCAGATCTAAAAAAAAAAAAAACATAATAAGAAATAAGTATAGGGGAGAGAAAATGATACCAAAAGTGTGAAAAGGTGGTTCCTTATCATGATATTGTATGAGAAAGAATCTATAAGGTTCTTGGTATTAATCACGGCGATGAAACTGGCGAGGAAGGCTTGATTGAACGATGCTGTGAAATAATGTGTGTAGTCTGGGAAGCTGAGAATGTCTACGGAGAAGTACATGGTGGTTGGATTTGAAACTGGTTATGTGATATGTGTAGCACTAAGGAAAATGGTCATTGTGATGTTTCAAGAACAGGTGAGTCTCCGTGTTTTCAAACCTCTTTCTCTGGTTTAGTTTTCTGTTTTGTTGAGGGCAAGCAAGGCTAAGTCTGGGGGAGTTAATATATCATGGTTTTTACCCTTTTAAGCCATGATATAAGTCCGTTTTATAGAGTCTTTCTACTATTTTGTAGTGGTTTAGAGTCTTTTACAGGTTTTAGCACGTTTGGAGCATAATTAGAGATATTGGAGTTTTCTGGAGCATTTTGGATCAAAGCAGAAGGTCGTGTAGCTGAATACCCGATTTGAAGCATCAGTGTCGATCGATACTGCCTAGTATCGGTCGACACTCATCGAAGCAAACACGACCCGCGAGTTTAATGAAGAGTTGAAGAATTGCAAAATTGCCCAGAAGTCTTTATTATTTACAAGAAGCCCCAAAACGTGATTTAGGTTATTTAATAGGATTTTACAGCCACTTTCAGGGCGACGCTTATTTTACTCTGGTTTTGTGAGAGAGCTTTTGAAGGGAGACAAGTCTGAAACTCTGTTTGTCCGAGAGAAGATTTCGAACCCTCTTGTTACTCTTTCTATTTTATTTGATGATTTATTCAAACATGTTTATTGCTTCAATTTCCATGTCTGAGTAGATCTCTTGTTAGGTTTAGGGTTCTCATAAGGGTTTTCTCTGAATGCTAGGTTGATTAGTTATTAGGATTCACTATCTGAATTAGTTCTTCACCATAGGTTGTTTCCAAAGCTAATTCTAGATTGATCACCTAGAACTTAGATCTTAGGATAATTGATTAGGCACGAGAGTACGATTAATTACCTGACAGAACCTAGGGTGAGCAAAATAACTATTCGCAAAGAGATTTGGTTTAGTTGTTTTGTGAACAAATCAAACTTGAACTAAAAGTTGGTTTAGGCTTTAGGATTCGCAAAGAGATTTGGAATTTTAGGATTTAGATTTAGATAGTTTTCGCAACGAGAGTTGGTTAATTATACTTTAGTGATTTGAATTCAAGAACCGCGCTAAATCTGAATCATGTTAGTTAGTTTATCTGCATTCATTGATTTCCTGAGAAATACCCTAAACCTATCTTTCTCCAATTGAATTTACAATCGTTTTATTTTACGTTCTGTTTTCTATATCATTGATCGCTTAGCTTAATTCTCATCTTTATAATCTATTGTGTGTCTCTGTGAGTCCTTGTGTTCGATCCCTACTTTACTGTAACTAATGTTTAGTACTTTTAGGGTATTAATTTGAATATATCATATCTATATAGATCTATAAGGGATAAAGTTTTATTTCCGAACAGCTTTATCTATCATAAGAATAAACCGCTAACGCAAGGTATATAACCGTTAGTGTCGTTGCTCATTATGCTACTTTCAAATAAGGTAAATTTTTGTTTGAAAAGTTAGCCAAATTAGAATCCATTGTGAACTGTCACTGCGACCAGGGCTAAAGAAAGCTAGTATATCTCAAACCAATATATATTTGTTATAGTGGTTCTTGAGCATATTCTGAAGAGGCTCCCAAATAGTTGTAAGTATAAAGATGTGTAAAGAAAATGTGGTTTTAATTGATATGGTTTCTCACAAAGCGCACAACTTTACTGTCTACCCCCCCCCCCCCCCCCTCAATAGTGCGACTGTCCGTGGCGAGGCGGTTGTGAACTGCAAATAAGGTGATGAACTACTCCAAGAGGTGGTCACTTCTCTTTGCTATAAAAGTGGTGGATATAGAATATAAGTCTTCAATTCAAGTTTTAATTCGGTATTTTAATTTTTCGGTGTTTTCACTTTTATTCCATATATACATACTGATGTGCTCAATTTAATACCCTAAGATACTAAAGCAGTTGTTGTAGTAAGTGTAGGGGTCGAACCACAAAGACTCACAGAGATCACACAATAAATTATGAAGTGTCGAATTACGCTAAGCCAGATAGATGTAATTAAAAACAGTGCAGAAATTAAACGAGATGTAAATCAATTGGGAAATATAGGCTCAGGGTTTTTCTCAGAAAATCAGTGAATGCAGACTAACTAACTAACAGGATTCAGATTTAGCGCAGTTCTTGAACTCAAATCACTAAAATATAGCTAACCAACTCTCGTTGCGAAAACTATCTAAATCTAAATCCTAGGAATTCCAAATCTCTTTGCGAATCCTAAAGTCTAAATCAGCTTTAACAACAGGTTTGATATTTTCACAAATCAATTAAACCAAATCTCTTTGCGAATAATCAATTTGCTCACCTAGGTTCTATCAGGTAATTAATTGCACTCTCGTACCTAATCAATTATCCTAAGATTTATATTCTAGGTAGCTAATCTAGAACAAGCTATGAACACAACCTAAGCGAAGAACTATAATTCAGATGGTGAATCCTAAAAGATATTTAACCTAGCATTCAAAGAAAACCCTTATGAGAAAACCCTAAACCTAAGGTGGATCTACTCAGACATGGAGAATGAAACAATCAACATGTTTGAATAAATCATCAATAGAATAGAAAGAAGGGTTTAGAGATCTGATCTCGGACGAAGGGAGATTCAGACTTGTCTCTCTGAAAACCAAAGTAAAATCAAACACAGAAAAATAAAAGCATAGCCTAAACAATTGCTCTAAAATCCTATTTATAACCTAAATCACGATTTGGGGTCTTCTTGTAATTATCAAAGTCTTCTGGGTGCTTTTGCAATTCTCCAAGACTTCATAATTAGTCGCGGCCCATGAAATCTCGATGAGTGTCGATCGATACCAGGGGGTATCGATCGATGCTCGGTGCTCAGATCGGGCTCTTAGTCATCAGACTTCAGTCTCGCTCCAGAATGCTCCAGAAAAGCTCCAATAATACCAATTAAGCTCCAGACGTGCTATAACCTGTGAAAGACTCTAAAAGACTCCAAAACACAAGAAAAGACTCTATAAAAGGACTTATATCATGGCTTAAATAGGGTAAAAACCATGATATATCAACTCCCCCAGACTTAGCCTTTTGCTTGCCCTCAAGCAAATAGAAGACTAAACCAGAAAAAGAGGTTTGAAAACGTAGAGACTCACCTGTTCCTGAACCATCGAAAAGACTCTTTTCCCAAGTACCCAAATGTCACCTGATCAGCTTTCGATCTAACCACCATGTACTTCTCCGTAGACATTTGCAGCTTTTCCAGACTCCACACAAAATCCCACAGCATTGTTCAAGTAAAGCCCTCATCGCCAGTTTCATCTCTGCAGCTAATATTTAAGAACCTTCTAGACTCTTTACCAGACAATATCTTGACAAAGGAACCACCATTTTTCACACTTCTTGTATCAATTTCTCTCCCCCAGACTTATCACTTATTATGTTCTTATTATTTTTATTATTTTCAGCTTAGCATATACATATCAAGGTATGAGACGCGAGTATTGATGGTGTTTGCCACCAAATCCCCGGTTCTTCCCTATCTATGTATCAAAGGATGTAGGCGAATAATGGCATCATAGGAAAATCCTAGCCTCGCTTCCAATCCTTTGTGTGATCATCCCCTCTTAAGTAGAATAATGGGATCGCTGAAAATTTTCCTAACCCTCTACTCAGAAGAAAATCATTTCAATCTTTTATGCTCTTAATCTATCAACTTATTTCAGGGGAGAGAGATACCATAATTCTAAACACACGGGTTCCTTTATCAGATATGAATGATGAATCAAGCTCTATGAACACTAACCACATTGATGAAGTGCAAAAATTTGGCTCAGGCTTCAGAAGAACTCTGCTGGAGACATGGATGTTTTCTAGTCAACTGGTCAGCCTTTGGATTTTTCATTAGTCGATCTAGAACTGATCCTGTAACACTGTGCACTCAAAAACAAAATCAAATCAATAGGTTCAAGCACAGGATCATCATCTCCAACAAATTTTGACTCAATAAAACAGTTTTGACTCGATAAAACGACTGACTCTAAGAAAAACGAAAACAATGTCAGCAGACACCTCCCCCAGACTTGAACAACACTGTCCTCAGTGTTATCTAGCCTAGAGTCAGTGAAAGAAACAAAGAAAAAGGATAGAACGAAGAGAAACAAGAAATTACCGTTCTGGAACAGTCGGTGTCGATCGACACACGGCATGGTATCGATCGATACCATGCTTAGATCGACTTTGTGAATTTTCATCCGCGATTGGTGTCGATCGATACCATAGGGGTATCGATCGATGCTTAGGCGATTTCGAGTTGCTCCTTGTTCATCCTGACACAGACTCAAAACAAACGAAAATAAAAATAAAAACGAATCAAAAACAGACTCACAAGTGGGTTGCCTCCCACCAAGCGCTCGTTTAACGTCAATAGCTTGACTGTAACGCCCTTCAGGCTGGATAAGAGTGAGAGCTTGCACCAAAACAGGCTCCAGCACTTGACATTACTAGCTTCAAAGTTCTGCTTAGCATGCTGTCCACAAACTCCTGCCCTTTCTCTTTCAGCTCAGAAGTAAGAAGGACTCTTGCCTTAGAGAATGGCTTCAAGGCTCCTTTGCATTTGACCTTGTACTCAATCGAATCTCCATTACACTTATGAGGTATCAAAGTGACATGGGGATTCTCAACTTTGTTGCTCTTGGCCTTCTTCTTTGTTGCCTTAGTTTTCTTGGCAACTTCTTTGGGGGTGCTGGGCGGTTCACCTGGAACATCTGCGACAGTAGGCTCATCAGGAGGCTCTTCCAAAATATCAATCGCTAGCGACTCTCCTGTGACAACCTCGATGCTAGACACATGTGTGGGAGCACTCCTAGGGGGAATGACACCATAATAGACCCCTCTGTCAATGTAAGAGAAAGAGATTCTCTTATTAGGTGTGTCTATGATCGCGCCTGCAGTAGCCATGAACGGTCGTCCCAAAAGGATAGGCATACGAGATATTGCACCCATCTCTACAACCTGAAAATTAGTAGGAACTAGACAGTCTCCTACTTTGACCAGCAAACCATGGATAGTACCGTGTGGAAGCGAGGTGGAGTTGTTCGCGAATGTGATAGATGCCTCTGGTGATCGAATATCAGCTCCTAACCGCTCTGCAATTGCCCTTGAGATGACATTGACACTAGCCCATGAGTCGACAAGAGACTCTTTGAACTCAACTCCAGAGATAGAGCATGGAACTAGAAATTTCCCTGGATCCTCCCTTGGGGTCAACTGTCTCAGTGGAGGTGGACCTCTAGCCTTAATGAAGAGTGCCTTAATCTCTTCCTCAGTTTCTCTGCAATCCTTGAAGTGACTTAGCAGAGGACGGCACTCTAGGGCTTCTTCAAAGGTTGAATCAGGGGAAATCCTTCTTACCATCTTCTCAAAGCCACGCAGCTGCTTTGGAGAGATGGGATCTCTGAGGTGTTTAGGTACAGGATTCTCCTTCTTGGGCTTGCGAGCTCTTTTCTCAGCTCGTTCCTTAGCTATCGCTGCCTGACACTTCGTTTCATAGTCTTCCCAAAATTGGGCGATACTGAACCGTGCTGCTGCTACTTGAGGCTCCTTGGTCGAAATATCATGTGTCTCCTCAGAAATTGCCTTGGTATCGACCGATACCAGTGGTGTATCGATCGATACACGGGTTTTGGAAGTGTCCCGTTTCAGAATTGTAACCGGCATCGATCGACACCTGGGGGTATCGATCGATGCTCTGGCGATTTCAGAATCCTCTTCGTAATTCTCTGCACTTGAGGAGATCGCATTGACGTGTGCATGAACCGATTTTCCCTTGGAATTTGCTGCAGTCTGAGCTACTTGAGTTTCCAGCATCCTGTGACTCGTATTTAGTGCCTCGATCCTTCCACTCAAATCGGTGTACATGGTGTCCATCTTACCATTGAAGGTGGCTGTCATCTTCTCCTGCCCTTGAACCAGGTGTTCAAGCATAGCCTCAATCTTACTCTCAGGAGCTTTGGGTGGTGGGGATTGGTACCCTCCTTGCTGAGCATTGTTGGTGAAGTTTCGATTGGAGTTGTATCCGAATCGCTGACCCTGAAAACCAGAACCACCTATGTAGTTAACATCTTCCACCTCATTCTCAGTAGCAAAGTGGACGGCCTTTGTTGTCCTTCCCAGCAGAAGACTGTGCATAGAATCCAGCTGAGCTTTCACTTCAGCGATCTGTGACCCATCCATGTTACCAGCCAGCTTCTTGCGCTCGAAGTCTGCGCTCTTGGTGCTACTACTAGATGCAAAGTTCTCAATCAACACAATAGCATCCTCAGGATATCTGGTGTTGAAATTACCATTGCTCGAAGAGTCCAGACCCATCTGATATCTCCAATCTACTCCTCTGAAGAAGATACCCAGCAGCTGCACATCAGAGTATCCATGATGTGGACAATCTCTCTGATACGATCTGAATCTTGTCCAAGCAGCCTTGAACGCCTCAGTAGGTCCTTGAGAAAAAGTGGATATCTTATTTCTCAGATCTTCAGATCGCCCGTCATCATAGAAGTTAATCAGGAAGGCTCTCTTGGTGTCCTCCCAATTAGTTAGCGATCCAGGAGATAGCTGCCTCAGCCAGTAAGTAGCTTCTCCACCCAGAGAGTAGGGGAAGAGCTTGCAGAAGAGATAGTCGTAGGACACTCCATTGCTCTTGATGCTAGTGACCAAGTCCTCGAATTTCTCTACATGGTCCATTGGATGTTCATGAGGAAGACCATGGAAGAGATGCTGTCCTACTAGAGTGTAGTAAGCAGGTTTCAGCTCGAAGTCATTCCTCTCATAAGCAGGATGACGAATCGCTGACCGATTGGCGAAAAACTGCTCTGGCCTGTTGTACTCACCAATTGTCTGAGCTCGAACACCTGCAGCATTGCCAACGTTGCCGCGCCCAGCTGGCACAACAATCTCAATAACAGGAGCAGGGACAACGATGTTTCCAGCTTCATCAAGTCGTTGCCCTCTCTCATTACACACATGACCCTCTTGGTCTCTCAGAATTCCAGCTTCATCAGCTCTTAAAACCACTGGGTTGTTCATCCCTGATGTTTGCTTGGTCTTTCTGTTTGTGCGTTCCACAAGCGCTAGCTGTTCCAGTGATAGTCCAACTAGCTGAGTGCTCTTGTTGCTCCTGGTTTCACGAACAAGCATACACCTGCAAGGAAAACACTAGGCAAAGCACGTAAGTAACCAGAAAAATACGTTGAGTATCGATCGATACCAAGTGGTGTCGATCGATACCAAAAAAGAAGTCGCCGGAGTATCGACCGATACTAGTGAGTATCGATCGATACCGACGAACTTAGTCGAAATTCTAAACTAAAATCTAATGGCGAAATTGAGTCCCCGGCAACGGCGCCAAAATTGATGTGCTCAATTTAATACCCTAAAAAGTACTAAAGCAGTTGCTGCAGTAAATCAGGGGTCGAACACAAGAACTCAAGAATCACTCAATAGATTCTATAGATTAGAAACAAGCTAAACCAGATGATGTAATTGAAAAACAGGGTTGCAAGTAAAACGTTTGTAAATTCAATTGGGGGAATGTAGGCTTAGGGTATTTCTCAGGAAATCAATGAATGCAGGTAAACTCATTAACATGATTCAGATTAAGCACTGTTCTAGAACTCAAATCACTAAAATATAATTAACCAACTCTCGTTGCGAAAACTATCTAAATCTAAATCCTAGAAATTCCAAATCTCTTTGCGAATCCTAAAGTCTAAATCAGCTTTAAAATCAGGTTTGATATGTTCACAAATCAATTAAACCAAATCTCTTTGCGAATAATCAATTTGCTCACCTAAGGTTCTATCAGGTAATTAATCGCACTCTCGTGCCTAATTAATTATCCTAAGATCTAAGTTCCAGATTCGTCAACCTAGAATTAGCTTTGAGAACAACCTAAGGCGAAGAACTAATTTAGATAGTGAATCCTAACAGATAATCAACCTAGCATTCAAAGAAATCCCTATGAGAAAACCCTAAACCTAACAGGTGATCTACTCAGACATGGATATTAAATTAATAAACATGTTGAATAAATACTCTTATATTAAATCAGAAAGAGAAACAAGGTTTTGAGATCTGATCTCGGACGAAGGAAAACCAGACTTGTCTCTCACCAAAATCTCTCTTAAACTAAAGCAAAATAAAGCATAGCCTAAACAATAGCTGTAAAATCCTATTTATAACCTAAATCACGATTTGGGGCCTTCTTGTAATTATCAAAGTCTTCTGGGTGCTTTTGCAATTCTCCAAGGCTTCATAATTAGTCGCGGCCCATGAAATCTCGATGAGTGTCGATCGATACCAGGGGGTATCGATCGATGCTCGGTGCTCAGATCGGGCTCTTAGTCATCAGACTTCAGTCTCGCTCCAGAATGCTCCAGAAAAGCTCCAATAATTCAAATTAAGCTCCAGACGTGCTATAACCTGTGAAAGACTCTAAAAGACTCCAAAACACAAGAAAAGACTCTATAAAAGGACTTATATCATGGCCTAAACAGGGTAAAAACCATGATATATCACATACTTTTATAATATAAGATATTTTAGTTAAAATCACGTAGATTACAAAAATTTATATTTCTTACATTTTCTAAACAAAAACATTATTTATCAAAGAGCATTCAATTAAGGGGGTTTTGCATGGAGTCACTTTATTTAAGATTCATTTGTATTCTAACACTTTTGAAAAGTATTTCAAAATCTAACACTTTCATTACTGTTTGGCCCAAATTTGGATTGTGTTTGCCCTTGATGTACGAGACATGTGTGTCTGTTTTGAAGCGATGTTTTGCGCCGAACGAGCGGATGGATGTAACATTAGAGTCGTTATGATATGACTACTATAAGAAATTTTTTGTTATCATCTATATTTTATTACGTAAATACAAATTTAGAAAATATTAATTAAACTTAAAATCTCACATATATAAGAGATGATAACACAAACAGATCCAAGATACTTGTAACGCAGAAGGTTGGAGATAAGGAGAAAGAATCAAATAAATTAAAATAAGGAAGAAACTTACAAATAATTATGAAAATATAACATATATTTTTGTAAAAATATTAGATGTGTGGACATCCATAACTGTTATCAAAACTAACATGGACATCCACACAATTATGAAAAAATTCAGCAAAATAAATATTAAATTTTAAACACTAAAAAGATGATAAATGATAAATATTACACCCTAAATACAAAAAGGGAAGACGTCAAAAAAATATACAAAAAAAGGAAATACTAAGCCTTTCACGGATACTAAACCATAAAAAGTACTATATACTAAGGGAATACTAAACCGGAAAAGAGATATTAAATCCTAAATGGCAAATAGCGAACCCAAATTGAATAACGTAAAGTATGACAACCATAAATTAAGAACATAATAACAAAAAAACTAAATCCTAAATAAGAAATAGAGAACCCAAATTGAATAATGTAAAGTATAACAACCATAAATTAAGAACATATGACGGAAAAAATCTAAACCCTAAATGGAAAATAGCGAACCCGAATTGAAAAATGTAAAGTATGACAACCATAAAGAACATCTAACGGAAAATAGCGAACCCAAATTGAATAACGTAAAGTATGACAACTATAAATTAAGAACATATAACGGAAAAATCAAAATTTTAAATTGAAAATAGCGAATATGAAAAATAACGAACCCATATTGAATTTTGTAAAATTTTACAAAATTATATAAACATATGAGATAAAATATTAACTCATGCTTTAGGCAAGTTTAGAATTTAACATGGCAAAACCAAAAATCACTTAGATAAAAAAAAAATACAATTATGAAAATAAAACAATAAGAAATTTCATGTAAAACCTTTTTTTTAACTTATGGGTCCCTAAAAAAACCCTCCTGCGTTTTTTATTTCATTTTAAAATTATTATATAAATTTAATTATAAATTTCAAAAATAATCACATCAACTCTGACACAAGAGACTTTAACAGCTGACAAAACATGTCATGTACAGTACAAAGTTGATTTAAAATTCAAAATATCACTCGAGCAAATAAATGAAAATTAAAAAAAAATTAATCACATCAACTGCTTTCGTCTGACATAACATCTTTAAATGTTGAAAAACCTGACATGTACAGTACACGAGAGAATCCACAGTAAGGTTACAACCGTCTATTTACAGAGAAAAGTGTTAAATATTTTTTGTTAAATTTTAAAGTGTTAGAATACAAATGAAAGTTAGATAAAGTGACATTCTTTGCAAATTTCGGTTCAATTAAAGTAATATTGGAAGGCAATGAAAATAAAACGTATTTGAAAGTTTTTACTTGTTTTAAAATATAAAATGTTTAAAATTCAATGCAAAAAAAGTTCTAGACCGCCTAAAGCTAGGGTAAGTGTAAGACCCTAATCCGATTTTTATAAATTTAGCCAACACTTAACAATTTTAGCCGGATTAGAATATACCAGATTTTTAATTTTTTGCACGTTCTAGTTCATTCAGACTTAGTCATTTTCGAGCATAAATAGATTAATACAAAAAACTTGAATTAAAACAGATTACTTGAATTAATACACACGAGGTTCTAGCACATTTGTTAAGTTTGCATATAAGCTACTACAAAATGTAAACTAGACCGAATCTATCCAACACAACCATCCATCCGTTCCAGCCTTTGTCCCGCGAACTGATCAACCATCATATGTAACATCTCGGCTACAATCAGAACCTGCATCCAAAAGGAGGCATAAGCAACAGAAATGCTTAGTGAGAACGGTCATCCCGTCTCACTTAGCCAAAGCATGAATCGCAACAAGAATCAATCAGAATCAATCAGATACTTATCAGAAACCAGAACCTAGCCGAGAGATTATATACCATTACCGGCTAAATCTCAGTCTAGATCGCCAATAATGTACATAATCCCACGGATAGCCAACAGAACATGAATAACGATAAACATCGTATTCATCAGACAAACAGAATACCATCTACTCAAGCAACGATCAGACTTAAGGCCACGGTCACGAACTCACCTTCGTTTCCTTCGGATTCGGATCGAACAGAAAAATCCCTTCTCTCGGCTAGAATCCCTTCCTCGGACCGGGAATGAATTCTCGTTCGGCTAAAACTCCTCGCGATCGATTTTCCTCGGATAATCTGAATTCTCCCTCGGCTAAAATCAGGTTATCACGGATAAACTGAACTTTCTCTCGAGTAACTTCTCACAATTTCTCCCTTATACTTTCAGAGTTCTTTTGGTCGCGAGAGAAAGAGAAAATGAGCCCAGAATTAATTAAAATAGATCGAATCCCCTTTCTGATCAGCGAATAACCGTCCTGCGGTTTATTTTAATCGGCTAAAATAGAAACCGCCTTCACACGCGCGTCTTTTCCCTCAGAAACCGCTCTAAACTGCCGTATTTACATTTTATACAATCTCTCGGCTAAAATGTAATACAGTTACATTTTTAATCACGCGCGCTCGGCTAAAAATGTAAACGGTTACATTTTCTTCATATAACTCGGCTAAAATGTAAACAGTTACATTTTATTCAGATCTATCGGCTGAAAATGTAAACGGTTACATTTTATTCACGCTGGTTCGGCTAAAATGTATACGATTACATTTTTATACACACTTGCCCGGCTAAATGTAAACGGTTACATTTTTATACACATTCGGTCGGCTAAAATGTAAACGGTTACATTTTATACACACTTGCTCGGCTAAATGTAAACGGTTACATTTTTATACACATTTTCTCGGTCTTATACACAACTGCTTAACAATCCTGTCTGAAGCCGACACATGCTGTCTGAATCCCGACCAAGTCCCGAAAAATTCGGCCAGCTGAATTTTGCTCGGCTAAACTCCCGAAATTTACGGCCAGCTGGTTTTTAGCTCGGCTAAAACTTAATCAGTTCAGAAATCACCCGATCTGATCGAATTTCCTCGGCTAAACTCGATTTCCCACGAACACTTGCCTTCTTTCCAATTCTTCTAGGCTAAACTCAATTCTGCCTTAGCCAAAATTCCCTCGTTTGGCAGAATTGCGGAACACGGGAGTTACAGTAAGCCCAAGTTCAATAATACATAGACGAGAATAAACACTTTAACTTGGGCCCAGTTTCAAATATGCACAACAGTCCACCTGATAAGTCAGCTTTTTGTGGTCAATTTTAGCGACGTTACATTATATATTAAATGACGTTACATTATATATTAAATGCATGTTAACAATTTTAGCTTCTGAAAAAAAAAATAAACTAACGCCAATCAGCGTTAATTTTGTTGCTTTTCGAGTTTGTGGCATTGCTGGTACATTATTGGGTTTTACTTACAACTAATACTGTTACAAATTTACCATAAAACACATGTTCTTGTCATTAACTCTATTACTACTATTATTAACTCTTTTATCACTATTAATTTATATAATGTGTTACCAACTTACCATACAAAACCATTACGTGTATTTGCCATACAAGACGAGCTTTTTGTGGTCGCTTTCTTTGCTATGGCCAAGCAAGTAATAATAATGTAGACCTATGATTATAAAACATGTGTGTGGTCGTGCTACCATTTAACAGTCTATGTTGTACAGTTTAGACTTTATTTGTGTGTATTCTTTCTATCTAAATAAACGCGTTTTCAATTTTGAACTATAAATCCGTAATAATTCTTCTTTTTTTTTAATATATTCTATTGGCTAATCTTGTCAGTTCCGGTAAAAATGCACTGAAGTGTTACAGTATGGACTATTCCAAAGTTCAACGGTGTAACGGACACTATGAGCTACGAGTTAGGCTCGGGTCGAACGGGACATGAGATCCAAGCGAACCACCACACTGCATGTTTCGAATTTGAAATGCCTTCCAACTAATGTCATGAGGTAATCAGATCCCATGTTACTAGAATATCATGTAAAATATATGGGCCATTTTTGTAATGGTATTTTTTTCGATCAATTTTTTTAAAAATACATAGTTTCTTACATTAAAAAAACTAGGTACATAACTCATAAACAAACCGAAAATATGAATTTTCACAAGACTTACTATCGCGAGGATACATGTATTTTCTTAAAGAAAATTTCATCAAGTATTTGGGATGTTTATTACAAAAAAAGGGTTTAAAGTATCACACGTGCATGTGTTTAAGGTACGGTATGGGTTACATGAATTGGTCTTTTCTGCTTTTTTCTCCTCTGCGTTGGATTTTGGCCTCACTCGTCACGTATATTAGATGTTTGGGCCATATACATTCGCTACATTCCAAGATTTGTCGGGAGTCACACGAGTGTGTGTACTTGATACATATCCCATGCACACAACTATTTTACATCTACGCATTTATGGTTTTTGGATGATATTTATTTCACGTATATGTCATGATTCATGCAATAAAAATGCACAAATACTCGGAAACTTTGAGAACTAATTTCTAACTCTTTGTTTACGCAATGATCTTGATTGGGATTTTTCATAATAAAACATCTTGCAAATTAAAATTGATAATTAATCATTGTTGGGTTTAGGTCAGGAATTGTATCCCATCAACTATGGATCTTCATTTTTGCATTTGTTTGTTGTCGGCGTAAACGTTTTAAGTGGTAGGAAAACAATGCTTTCGGCATGTTTCTGAAATTAATCTAAGTTTTGATTTTAAGCATATTTAAATTGATAAAATGAAACCAACCAAATTGATGCATCCATATATTTTGGTTTTGAGCTTTCTTATACATATTTTTTTCATGTTTAATATTTTATTTTATTCTATTGATTTTGGTAGATGAAAAGAATTTTTTTTTTAAAGTATATGTTAGGATCTCACGTTGGAAATTTAAAGAGACTAACACTAGTATATAAGGGATATGGACCAATCCACTCATTGACAATTGGTTTTGAGTTGGAAGCTCATACGCCTATATTTAACAGTATACTCAAACTATTGTTTCGGCATTCGAAGGTGAATATCAAACGGAATTAAGAAGAACTCTTCATTGGCTATTCAGAGGTATCAAGGGACAATCAGCTTTCTATTCAACTCCATCACAAATTTACAACAATATGAGCCACAAAGCAACGAAGAGAGAAAACATTTCAGTATGGAGATGCAAGCGTGTGCATTTTCAAGATCATATTAATTAATGAATCAGACCACTTACATGTTTATTGTTTGCCCAACCACTTCCAAGCCCCCACTCTCGCTCGTTTCCTTGCTCCATCCCATTCACTTTTCACGCTCTTCGGTTTCATACTACAAAAAAATCAAATTAAATTTCGTTGAATATTATTTTAGATCCATACGTTGGTTTATGATCATATATACCCTTAATGTTAACAGGTTAAAACTATACACTTTGTAGATATCATCATGAAAGTTGAATCTAAATTAAAAGAAAGATCTGCTAGGGAACAATTAGATTTTATTTTCTTTAAGAATTTTTCTCTTCAAGAACAACATCATTTATATTGTCTGTGTAAAGAGATATTAACAAGATTCCCATGACCCTAAAGCATATTTTAAAAAAAAAACAATAAACGACCGTTACTATTTAATGGCTTCATTTTATAATTGATTTCTGAATTTTATAACTGATTTCAGAAAGAGCCCTTTCAGAAACATATAGTGTCTCTCTCATGAATAATATGATGCACATTCATCAAAAAACTAAAACCCACAAAGATATATATCAAAGTCGATTTAAATTTAATGAGAGGATAACTACTGACGCAAGATCATGATCGGCTATATTTCGTGCCACGATCACTGATACGCTGTCCACAAGTTTCCTATTTTTCAAAAAAAAAAAATTATCTGTCGACAATACTTCGAAGTTGGTTCGATGTTGCTGTCCGAATGTATTGTCCCCGTCCCTACGTTGCCTTTCGAACAGCTTATGCTATGATTAATTCTTCAACGAAAAGACAGTGAGACATATCCAGCTAATTAGGGTTGCTCTTGTTTCAATCGTTTTAAGCCCCACGAATATGTAATAAAGGCACAAAAATAAACTCAGATTCTCGTGTGGAGATCCTGGGTAATTGTGAATCTAAACGAGTCATGTCATATTTCAAATCCTAGCGTTTAGATTCGAATTTCGGATCTTACAAAAGGGATTGTTGGATTACTCGATATTTAAAGGGTTTATATAATTTTGTTTGCTATATATAGCTGACCGTTGTTTTGAAGACCTGATGATTGAAACAATGCTAAAGAAGTTAGAAAGTAAGATGTTACGTTAATAGTTAATAAAAATCATATACATATAAATAAAATAAAAAGAGAAGGTAAAGATAAGACTAAGATAGTGATGAGTCGAAAAGGGAACAAAACTTTAATAATTTAAAGACCCAACTCTTTTTAGATACATACGGATGCGATTTGCAAAAGACGCGACTCTTTGGAGTCTAGCTTGTGTTTCCAGCACAAGACAAGTTGTATGTTTCAAGTTTCAACACCTTTCCTCTTCTCATCTTCAACTTACTAATTTAATTTCTACCAAATGTAGCATTTTTCATTATACATATATATATATATATATATATATATATATATATATATATATATATATATATATGTTAAACGATAATTATCAACAATATTTTCACTGACTCAATATAACCGATTCATTGCACCGACAGTAACTATTATTTTACTGTTATTTTTTGTAGTATAAATAGATGCAATGTTAGTGTAAACACACAGCAAGAAGAAAAAAGTATATATCATATATATACACATATATAAACACTAGTTTATAATACGTTATCAGCACGATCGTCTCACGATCCGTTCATATACCGAAAACCACAATCGTCTTTCGATCCGTTCATATACCGAAAAAGGTTAGGTTTAATTTATGTTCAATCTATTTACGTTTATATATTGTTTCGGGATGATAGGCGCTGCCTTCCCCGAACCGATCGTTATGATAGGTTCTGCCTTCACGAGCATGATTATATGGTAGACTATGTCTCTTCAGATCATATGGCAGGCTCTGCCTCTAGAAAATGAATGTCCTGAAGACATTCTCAATTTCGTCCAGAAAATGAAAATTTTACAGTTATTATTATCGGAGCGCGGCTCGGCCGCCCCATTATTAATTTATTATTTCGCAAGAATTATTTATCGCACTTTATTTACTGTTAATATTATATTAGACGGCTAAGCCGCCACATATTTTATCTACTGTTTATATTATGGTTTTTATTTTATATTCCTATGCGGTTATATTTCTTTTAAGCCGCCACATATTTTATCTGAGATTCGGGATGGAGATTTATGTCTGGCAGATAGTGCTACAACGCACACAATACTTAAAGATAAAAAATATTTTTCCTCTCTAAATTAAAAAAAACAATTATGCTGGAATCGTGAATACTATATATGGGAATGTAAAGATTATTATGGGTTCTGGAAGAGCTTGTTTTTCAATGCCAAGGGGAACAAAGTTTGAAGTGCAAGATGCACTATATTCTCCTGAATCTCTTAGAAACTTGACAAGTTTCAGAGATATCCGCAGAAATGGATATCATATTGAGACTATGAATAAGAATGGCATTGAATATATGTACATCACATCACTAATTCCGGAAAGAAAAGTTATATTAGAGGAGCTACCAGCATTACCCTCCATATTATATTCCACAAAGATTCATATAGTTGAAACATATGTTACAGTAAACCCAAAGTTTACTAGTACATTTAAAGTGTGGCATGAAAGACTTGGCCACCCTGATTCAGTCATGATGCGAAAAATTATGGAAAATTATAATGGTCATCCTTTGAAAAACCAGAAGATTTTTCAATCGAGTGAATTTTCATGTAATGCTTGTTCTCAAGGAAAACTCATAATTCGGCCATCACCAGCCAAAATCGGGAATGAATCTCCGGTATTCTTAGAAAGAATACATGGTGATATATGTGGGCCCATCCACCCACCATGCGGGTCATTTCGATATTTTATGATATTGATTGACGCATCCAGTAGATGGTCAAATGTGTGTCTATTGACAACACGAAATACGGCTTTTGCAAAATTCTTTGCCAAAATAATCAGGTTGATAGCGCAATTCCCTGAATACGCCATAAAGAAAGTTAGGCGTGATAACGCTGGTGAATTCACTTCACAAGCTTTTAATAACTATTGTATGTCAATGGGAATCGATGTTGAGCATCTGGTCCCCCATGTATATACACAAAATGGCATGGCTGAATCTTTGATTAAGCGTCTGCAACTCATTGCTAGACCATTAATATTGAGAACAAAGCTCCCAATTTCTATATGGGGCCATGCTATCTTGCATGCTGTGTCATTGGTCCAGATAAGACCAAACGCATATAATAAACATTCCCTTTTACAATTAACATCTTTCCATGAGCCAAATGTATCCCATCTTCGTGTTTTTGGTTGTGCGGTTTATGTTCCTATAGCCGCATCGTAAAGAACAAAAATGGGACCACAAAGGAGATTGGGTATATACGTTGGTTATACATCACCAAGTATAATTCGATATCTTGAATCGCAAACTGGTGATATGTTTACGGCTCGTTTTGCCGATTGCCATTTTAATGAAGATGAATTTCCAGCGTTAGGGGGAGAAATTACAGAAATTCCAAAATATGTTACATGGTGCACACCGTCTTTGTTGCACTTAGATCCCCTACAAATCAACGCGAACTGGAAGTTCAGAAAATCGTACACTTACAAAATATGGCAAATCAATTACCAAATACGTTCACTGATACAAAAAGGGTGACAAAATCATATATCCTTGCTGCAAATTCTCCATCAAGAATTAATGTTCTTGAATAACATATTGATGGGAATAGAGCAAATGAACCTAGAGTTCAGTTGAAAAAGGGGAGGCCAATTGGTTCTAAAAACAAAAATCCCCGAAAAAAAAAAATTTGGGAGAGCAAAATGAAAAGGTTCATGAAGAACCATATAAAGAAAAATGTCAAGAAGACATACATGAAAATGTGGAAAGAGAACCACATAAAGAGATTCATCTAGAAGATGAACATGATACAGAAAAATATGAGATTTCCATTAACTATACCCAAGACGGAAAATTATGGGATAGATATGAAATAAAAGATAATGATGGAATTTTTTCATTCTCTGTATCCAAAGAAATTTATTATGAAAGTGACGATCCAGATCCAAGATCCATATCAGAATGCCAGAAAAGATCTGATTGGGAGATATAGAAAATGGCCATAGAAACTGAATTAATCTCCCTCAATAAACGAAATGTTTTTGGACCTATTGTCACTACATCCAAAGATGTAAAACCGGTTGGGTACAAATGAGTTTTTATGCGAAAAAGAAATGAGAAAAATGAGATCACAAGATATAAAGCTCGACTTGTGGCACAAGGATTTTCTCAAAGATCGGGAATTGATTATGAAGAAACATATTCCCCGGTTATGGATGCAATAACATTCATATTTTTGATGAGCCTTGGGGCATCTAAAAATCTAGAAATGTATCTTATGGATGTTGTAACAACATATCTATATGGATCACTTGATAACAATATCTATATGAAAATCCCAGAAGAATTGAAAATGCCTGAAGCATTAAGCTCAAAATCTAAAGAGATATGTATGGTCAAATTAAAACAATTCGGGCGCATGTGTTATAATCGCTTAAGCGAATATTTGCAAAGAAAATGGTATGTGAATAATGTAATTTGTCCTTGCGTCTTTATTAAGAAATCCTCATCAGGATTTGTGATCATTGCTGTATATGTTGATGACCTCAACATAATTGGAACTCAAAAAGAAATTGATGATGCAAGAACTCATATAAAAGAAGAATTCGAAATGAAAGATCTCAGAAAAACAAAATTTTGTCTTGGATTATAGATTGAGCACTTCCGAGATGGGGTATTTTTGCATCAATCAAATTATACCAAAATGATCTTACAACGTTTTTATATGGATAAAGCGAATCCTTTGAGTACTCTAATGGTTAATCGATCTCTCGATATTGAAAAAGATTCATTCCGACCTTTTGAAGATAACGAGGATGCGTTAGGTCCTGAAATACCTTATATGAGCGCTATAGATGGACTTATATATCTTGCAAATTGTACCCGACCGGATATAGCATTTGCTACAAATTTACTTGCAAGATTTAGTTCGTCACCTACGCGCAGACATTGGAATGGAATAAAACATATATTTCGTTATCTTCGAGGAACAATTGACTTGGGTTTATTTTACCCCCGAGACTCCAATTTTGATTTAGTCGTTTTGCAGATGCAGGCTATTTATCAGACCCACATAAAGCTCGATCGCAAACCGGATATGTTTTTACAATTGGAGGTACTACAATATCTTGGCGTTCTCAGAAGCAGACTTTAGTCGCCACTTCCTTAAATTATGCAGAAACTATTGCGCTTCATGAGGTATGTAGAGAATGTGTATGGCTCAGTTATATGATTCATCACATTAAAGAAGCAAGCGGAATAGTCACCAATTAAGAACCAACGATATTGTTCGAAGATAATGTTGCATGTGTTGCTCAACTCAAAGAAGGCTATATAAAAAATGATAGAACGAAGCATATTCCTCCAAGATTTTTCTCTTATACTCGAGAACTCGAGAAGAATCAAGAAGTCGATATCCAGTACATTCGTTCAAGTGACAATGCAGCAGATCTCTTCATAAAGGCGTTTCCCACAACAATATTCCGAAAACATATTCAAAGTATTGAAATGCGTCATCTACGAAATTTATGAAGAGAATACTATATCCATCATTTCAGGGGGAGATTGCGTCACTGTACCATTTTTCCCTTATCATAATTTTTATCCCATTGAATTTTTGTATGATAAATTTTTTAACGAGATAATACGTAATACATTAACAGTGATGAATAATTAATGGAAAGTGTTAAAGAATAATTATCAACAATATTTTCACCGACTCAATATAACCGACTCATTGCACCGACAGTAACTATTATTTTACTGTTACTTTTTGTAGTATAAATAGATGCAATGTTAGTGTAAACACAGCTATAAGAAAAAAGTAAAAATCATTCCTCCTCTGTCTCTTCACTTACTCTCACAAACAAAATAATAATATATATATACACATATATAAACACTAGTTTATAATAATATATATATTTTAAATCATCCTTTAAAATGATTTTTGTTATGAATATATATATATATATATATATATATATATATATAATATGTTTAGTTATGAACTATAGTCATATTGAACATACTAAAATCAAATTTCAAAATGGTTCATATTTTTTTGTAACCGAATAAACAAAACAGGTAATTAATTAAGTACTTCCTTCGACACATGTATGTTGAACTTTTGTAGATATATGTATACAATGAGTTATTACTAATAAAAACTGTAGAAAGAAACAAAAAACTCTTAGAATTATTGATTTAAGAAAGTAAATCTCAAATATCAACATAAACAAAAAATAAACATCATTTCATGTTCAGGGCTGTGCCTAGTGAAGAAGTAAAGAAACATTCGCCTACGTCACTCGGTTTTTATGTAAAATTTAGAAGAAAAAAATTAAAAAATTATTCTATGAAATATATCGATAAAAAAGCTAAATTTCTATTCATGAGCTTTGATAATCAATTCACCACTGATAAATATCTCGAGTGTTCTTTTTTATAATCACAACTTAATGTCGAAAGTCAATTAATAGCTATTAGTCCATATTTCTTCACAATCTTGTAAATTTTGTTTCTTGTATTTATCTATACAGTCGTTCTTCTTTTTTTCCCACCACATTAGCTATTGTTTTTCTTTTATCTATATCCCAAATTCTTCTTTTCTATTATATTTTTTTATTTACATTGATTTTACGATTAAAAACTATGTTATATACAAACTATATTTTATACACTACCGTTTTTATATTTTTATATCAAACATATAATAATTTAAGATCTATTTTTTTATAAATTTGTCTATCAACATTTTATTTCATAAAACTTTTTTATTATCTTTTGTGTTATTGTATAATTTAACAATTCAATAAAAAACTATTTATTTTTGGCCTACGACATAAAAAGTCCTAGGCACGACTTTATTTATGTTGATCCATATCACAAAATATTAGCTTAATCACACTAACCAAAAGAAATCCAAGATGATCAATTTTGTTGGCTTACTATTCAATATACATGTTTTAATTAACTCCATAAATACTTAACAGTCACTGACTACTCTCGTGCTTTCTTAAATCGGTTTACTGTAAAAATGTTGAGTTTAACCAACAACTAGCTTTAGCAATCATCTATATAAGCATCACATATATCTAGTACTTATCTTTAACAGGTTCTCCTCAATAAGCTAAGGGAACTTATCCTCCCTCTTTTTTAGGAGCTTTTTCAAAGTTTCGATATCAACAGACTAAAACATGCATGAACACGCAAACATGAAAAACTATTTTCAAGAAGTTAGTTTCCCACTATGTTAAAATGATTAATTTTAGAAATCTGAAAATGGTTACCTAAAGTACTCATTCGTGCAATTAACAATTAAAAAAAAAAGCGTATTCACTCGTGCATGCTTCTCTTAATTAGTGAGCAAATACATTGCATGAGGTTGAAATTATACATGAAACTCTGACAATCGTAACCTCTAAAATATATATATAAGAAATCTTGTATCTCTTTGCTTATATAATCTTTGGGATATTGGAGGGGGCAAGAACATAGAAGGAATCTTGATCTCAAAAGTAGGAAAATAAGAAATATTAAAATTGGTAAATACATTGAATAAAGCCCAACGTAAACATCAAAACGCATGCGGATTAGTTTAACGAACATAGTTACGCGTAATCTATGGGTTTAAATTAAAATTACCACTTTGGTTCATACTCTTAACTGTTATGGTTCAATGTATACATAGCACGTGGAGCCTCTCCCCACAACCCATTTTAAGGGACAAATGTGAGAAAAGCACATGGCTTTACCATTCCTCTATCAATTACCAACACATTTGATCCTTATCCACATGGGTCTCCCTCTATTATTCTCCATTAATCTAACTTAAATTATGGAGTAACATTTTCCAACTCAAAATATACAAAATGCGGTGCAAAATTATGATAGACGATCATATTTCCCAAGATACAAGAAAAACTGTTAAACTCAAATCTTTGATCTATAATATTCGGTATAATGTTAGATTTATACATAATTTGATAAATATATACGTTAAAATGATAAATGTGAACTTTGTCGGCAACGACGTTATTTGAATGTGCATTCAATAAATTCATGATCTAGAAGAACACATGGAAACTCAAATTCCATCCTGCAATTTTTTTTTGTTAAAAATAATAATTATGATATTTAGAATAGTTTTGAAATCCAAACCGATAATACATAGTTTACATAAAACACATTATAAACTTTATATTCTTACAAAATAAGTTAACTCTCTATATTATATATTTTATTACTATCTCCATTTTGAAAGAAGTGTTATTATAAGAATTTTCATTCATATTAAAAAAATTTACATTTATATTGTACTTATAAATTTATTTCTCCAATTAATAAACTAAAAAAAAGATAAAACTGACAATTTTTTTAAAAATAGCGTTAAAAATAGTATTAGCTTTGGTTCTAACAAATCACAAAAAGATTTTGTTTTTTCAATCAAAATTTACTTTAAGATTCAAAACCGACATTATTTTTAGATATAAATATCTTTAAACAACACTTTATATCAAACAAATGGAGTAATAGTTATCAACACTCATATTTCTATACCAAGATATGAAGAAAAAAAAGGCTTATATACACTTTAAAAAGATGCAAAACAAAAAAAACTTTAAGAAACAGTAAATAAAATGTTATAATAATACAACCTTTTTTTCTTTTCTTTTCTGTTTGCATTATTTCCGGGTCGGCCGATAGAATTCCAATTCTCATTCATCATTTCTTTTTTCCTCTTTTCTTTGGTCCCTTATAATAATTACATCCTTTGAAAAAAGAAGGGGAAATACATATCAACGTCTAAGATGTAGCGTAAGCAAAGTTGGCGGAGGCAAATAAGGAGCGTGGAATAAAGAAAGAGTCGACTCCACATGGGCGGCCAAAGCGTTTGTGTCCCACCTTTGTCCCCTTGCCTCACTCTTGCCTTTCATGCTCCGACAACTTGTCTCTCTCTTCCTTTAACCCTAACTTCTATGCATCTTCTCTCCCTTCTTTATATTGATATCTCTCTTCTCTTTTCTCTAAACCCATCATCAAACCAAACTCACCAACAAGAAGAAGAACAAGAACAATAACAAGAACAAGATAAGGAAGGATTCTGCGTTTGGAAATCACACAAGAACATAGAGAGAAAGAAAGAGAGATTTTTTTCTTGGATCTTGAAAAACAATGGCGTACGAGAAAGTCAATGAGCTTAACCTTAAGGACACAGAGCTTCGTCTTGGATTACCAGGAACAGAGGAAAATATACAAGAACAAGAGGTTTCTTGCGTTAAAAGCAACAAGCGTCAATTTCACGAGAAAACATGTGAAGAAGAAGAAGAAGAATCTACACCTCCTACGAAGTAAGTAAAGATCTGAGTTTTCAGCCGCTTCTTTCAAATTATCTATATGATTGATGAATAGTTGTACTAATGATGATTCTTTGCTAATTTACAGAACTCAAATCGTTGGTTGGCCACCGGTGAGATCTTACCGTAAGAACAACAACAGTGTGAGCTACGTGAAAGTGAGTATGGACGGAGCTCCATACCTACGCAAAATCGATCTCAAAACATACAAAAACTATCCAGAGCTTCTCAAGGCGTTAGAGAGCATGTTCAAGTTCACGATCGGTGAGTACTGCGAAAGAGAAGGATACAAAGGATCTGGTGTTGTTCCAACGTACGAGGATAAAGATGGAGATTGGATGTTGATTGGTGATGTTCCATGGGATATGTTCTCTTCCTCTTGTAAGAGACTCAGAATCATGAAAGGATCTGATGCTCTTGCTTTAGACTCTGCCTTATGATGATGATGATGATGATGATGATGATGATGATGATGATGATGATGATGAAGAAGAGATGAGTTTGATATGAATGAAACCCTTTTTGATTTGATTCTGATCATCGGCGTTTAAGTAGTTGAGTTGACCACACAAAAAACAAAACACTTCAGGGTTTTGTCCAATGAGATAGATCCATCTCCATGTGATTTTCTTTTTCTATGTTTTTTTTTTTAGATTTGAAGGAGTTTGATGTAAAGATACATGAAATTTTTATGTATAATACGGACACATAGACAATATAGATGTATATGTAGCAATGTTCTTGACGAACACAGATCGTCATATACATTTATATTTTAAATTTCCGAAGCTTATAGCTAAACATTTTTTAATCCAAGATTATTCAACATCAAGTCTCATTAATATTTACCATTTATGGAAAATTTACCGCTACATGTGATGGTTTAAAAATTATTTACTTAATAAATTACAGAGGAAATAAAATTAACTCAAGTCAATTATCGATTGGTCAACGATTTGTGGAGTTGACTTCCACTCGCATCGTCTTCTTCCTTTAGCTGTTCACTCTCTACATCTCGCGTTGTAAGCTCTTCTCCCCCAATTTTTCGTTGTGTAATTGCTTAATGCATGTTGTTGCAAATGGGTATCTTTCGTTTGATTGTTTTTATCCAAAAAAATGTCGTCTTTGATCAGTCCCTATATTCTGATCTACAAATTTTGGAAGAAACCTTACGAAATTTACAGATTAATAATTATGATTCGTGGGATAATGAATCCGATCCCTGAGATTTCTGGGTATATGTGAAAAAAGTCTGCTTCTGCTTGTTTGCTTTATTACTCATTACAGTTGCAAACGAAATCGAAGATTTGTGGCAATGGATTGTTCTGGAATTGAAGAAGAGTATTATTCCGAGCAATCGATGTTACTTGAAGAGTTCATGTGTATCCCCAACATTGATAAAGCTTGGGCCCGGTCGGAGAAGCAAGCTTGAGTTCATGTGTATCCCCAATCCCAGTAAGTTTGTGGCATTTAATTCATGCGAGGGAAAATTGAGGATTCATAGTTTTGAAATGGTTCTTAATTTATAATCTGACAAAGAGCATAAGCAGTGGTTTCTCTCCTCGGTTCAGGTTTGAATTTTATCCTACAACTGCTATTTTTCTCAAAGTATATCGAAAAGCAAACTTTACTAATCATTCAATATATCTTGCTGTTCAGAATGCCTTTTGAATGTACCGCATCTGGAAACATTTGTTTTCCTTCTTTTGTGTATCTGGATGCCGCGTCTAGAAACTGCATCTAGACGCAGTATCTGGATGCAGCATCCAGACGCAGTTCGTTTATGTGTTTAGTTTTTGCATCTAGAAATTGTATCTGGATGCAGTTATGTTTGTTTGTGTGTTTGTATATTTTATCTGGATGCATTTTTAAACCAAATGACTAAAAATGACATGTTCTATATTTATAACAATATTTTTAATTTAAATTATATTTACAACTAAATCATTATCAAATTAATATTTAAATAACTTATAAAATTTGATTTTAATGAAATAATTATATTTAAGATTTTTTTTTAACTTTAAATAACAATAAATAAATAAAAACTAAAAACAGATTACTAACAAACACTTTTAATACATAAAAAAGTCTAAAAACATTTTAAAACATAGTAAAAAGTAATAGATAGAAAATGCTAATATGGAAGTCGACGTCCTCTCGCTATCTCCTCCGTGATAGAATCACGTAAATCTTCCATCGCTCTATTACCAGTCGGTATATATGGAATATGCTCACTGTTATCTTCATTATTTTCTTCCACTTGATCACCATAATGTTCGTATTCTTTTACCGCTTCCCAATGTGCAAAATCACGGTCCTTATAATTTGAATCTCGTATAAAATTGTGGAGTGCCATAGTTGCTGTCACAATTTTCACCCATTTTTTCAGCCCATACTTGGGATGTTTTCGGTCCAAAATCCTCCATTTGGCTTTCCATACTCCAAATGTTCGCTCAATAAACGACCGTAAACCAGAATGTTTGCGGTTAAACAATTCCCTAGTGTTTGTAGGTGGTCCTACCCTCGCAAACAGATCAAGATGGTATCGAATTCTACGATGAGGGCCTAGATAACCAGTTCTAGTTGGGTATCCTGAGTCGACTAGGTAATATTTCCCATTTGGCGGATGTGGAAAAGAAGGTTCTTGTGTAGCACAATGTGTTAGCACTTTTGTATCATGTGCTCTACCAGGTACTCCAACATAAGCGTATATGAATTTCATACTGAAATTACATATAGCAAGCACGTTCATCGTCGCTTCTGCTTTCCGGCCTCTATATGGTTCAACATTCTGAGATGGAGGACGAACCGGCACATGAGTGCCATCAAGGGCTCCAATACAATTCCTAAAAGGCAAATATCTTCTCTTTGCTAGAATAGGGTTACCACTTGAAAACTCACTTGTTGTAGGCTTCACAATGTCTGCTGCAAGTTTCAAGAGGACACTCAACACCTCATCTAACTTCCTTTTCACTGTATCAAGAGAATGTTGATATCGCTCAGCTAAGACCCGTACTGTTAAGTCTTGTGCAACCATCTCTATAAACATCGCTACACTCTCCTCAAGATAAACATGTTGAGATTCCTTTAGCTCATATTGTTCTGATAGCTTCTGGCATAAACTCATAAATGTTCCCTGACTCATGCGTAGAATATCAAAGCATTGGTTCTCAGACTCAAACATAAACCTTTGCACAAGACGCCAACCTTCACCTCGATTTGTCCTATGTATCTGTCTACCAATATTTACGTCTACCACTCCACAAATTTCTTGGACGACAGCATACATGTTTTCCTCCTCATCTAATACCAAGTCCATGTCATCATCTTCAGTAAGAATTCGAAATGTATCCTGCAACCATTGAAATATAAAAATCTCAGAACATTAAAACACAAATAGAAAGACCTTTTTGAACATAATATAGATGAAAATGTCATACACAAAATCAGTTTCAAAGACATCACATACATAACTAGAATCCATAGGTAAAGAACGAATAACATAACTAGAATCCTTGAATACACGATCAATTTCAAAATCAGTTTCAAAATCAGTTTAAAAATTAGCTTCAAAATCAGTTTTTCATGCATCTCTACTCTCTGCTTTCACCAATCTCTGTTTCACCAATTTCTACTGTCACGATTCTCTGTTTTCACCAGTCTCAAACTCCAAGTATAGAACTTTGTTCTCATCATCTTCATAACACAAAAACGTTTGACGATTGGCAGGATCGTCCTTGAGGTGTTGGATTGCTGCTTTGTACAAAGGAGACCACATTCTTATACTAGGCAGCGAATGTAAAACCCTCATATCTCGAAGTTGACTGCAACTATAATCAGAGTGGCTTTCTATAAGTTGGTTCTTGTGAGAGAGTATCTCATCACGTGATTGAATGCTGTCTCTAATCACATCAGCTACAGCTTGTGTTGCTGCTGCACGTCTTTTCCGCTTAGACCTTGGTGCATCGGAAGATGAAGGAGCATTATGTGACACACCAGTTTCATGATTACGAGGATCAATATGCCTTACTTCAGATGCATCATCAGACTCGTGAATGGGCTCATCAGGCAACATGGTGTCTAAATGGTTTTCACCTTGTTGAGCACTCCAACCTTCAGCTCCTGTTATATGAACAGCACCTAAGAGATCTTCCATTAAATCAATGTTTGCTACTGGTTTTTCTTTTATCTTTCTAGCTCGAGGCCATTCCTGTAATCAAACAATAAGAGAAGAAATAAAATCAGAAACCAAAAATCACAGCACCGTTAGAAAGAAAAACAAAGTTTATTCATGGTAATTGAATATTCTGTGGAAAATGAACAGCAAGCGACTAAACCAAAGGATTAACAGCAAATGATGGCAAAAAACTTAAAACCTATATGATCATGGTAACTGAATAATCTGATTAAAAATGAGCAGATTTCACAAGCTAATGAGAAAAAGACAAAGAAAGCTAACTTCAAAGCAGACTTTTGCAAGAAGAACAAAGCAGAACAAAGAGTTAGAAAGAGAATACCTTACAACGCTCCTCCCACCAATCATCACTCATTTCTATGAAGCCATTTGAATCATAACCAAGACCAGTTTTGTTATGAGTCAATTTCTTCAAAGCTGTATACTGTTTCTTGCAAGTATTAAACTTATTCCTAAATTTTGACCATGTATGCTTTTCTCCAAATGTCTCATGGAACTTGGTTATAATAGTTTGTCTCCCAGCATCATTTACCAATTGTTTCCTTACATTTCCTTTCAATCTCTCTTCAATTCGTAGTTGAAGATACAAACGTGTTTGTTCGTCGCTCCATGAAAGATTCTAATGTTCCAAATAACATTTCCAAGATACTTGAATCAACATCATTCAATAGAATATGAATTACAATGATAGATAATTACATCGGTACCCGGGATTGATGTCATTGTTTTCTCAGTCTTGAATGCAAATCTGTAAAAACAAATAACTGATCTGAGTTTGGAAACAGAAACTCAGTAACATAAACAATGACCACAGCAATAGATAAGCTTAATGTAGTAATACTCAGTAACATAAACAATGACATAAACAATGACCACAGCAAGAGGAGTCCATTAGTCTGGACGTGACCCTAATGGTGAAGACAAATGCAGTAATAAGAACAATGCACCAATGGGGAGGATGAGGAACGGAGAAGTTAAAGACCCATGTCTGCATTGGGTCAAAACACCGAAAGAATGAAAAACCACAACCCATAAAGAATGAAAAACCACAACACAGAAGGAAAAAAATTCGCATCAACAAGCTAAGAAGCAGAGTGAATAGAAGAAGAAAGAATGAAAAACCACAACCCAGAAAAAGGTACCTGAAAATCTGTAGCAGGGAATCAATTAGCTAGAGATTGAGCTTTGTTCCCTCAAATCCTCACCGAGATCGATGACCCAAGCCGCCAACGATCGAAGAAGAAGAGCTCGGGGTTGGAGAGGAGAGATTTAGGAAATTAGGTTTTATGATGGTTTTATGTAATTCTTTGATTTAGTTAGGGTTATTTTAGACATTTACAATTTTTGGATGCACTTTCTGCATCTGGATTCTTTTTTAAAACGCATCTGAAATATCTGAATTTTTTAAATGCACTTTCTATCTACATCCATAAACTGCATCCAGTTTATGTGTTTAAATTCCATTAAACAAACTGCATCTGATATCTGCAGCTAGATGCACTTGCTGGATGCACAAAAGAACAGGGCCTAACTCTGTTTCAAAGTGAAACAGATAGTTTTAGTTTAGATCTTTCACCACTAACACTATCTCTATACAATTTTTCTTCTCTCAGCAAAGATGGGAAGGTCCTGATGTTTTTATCCTCAAATGTTGATTCTGCGACTGAATCAATATACAGGATTGACTGGCCAAGTGATGGGAATCTTCCTGAAACAACAAATATTATTGATGTGGTGAGATTATATGGATACTTGTTCTCTCTCTCTCTCTCTCTCTCTCTCGCTTTCTGTCCTTATAAAGGCTGCAAAGTTTCTTTAGCTGACTATACTTAGGTTTTTTAGATTATGTTAAGCTTTTTATAAATGTATTCCCTCGTCAATATATCTGGTAAGCAAACCCATCTTTCTTTCTTCTCTGCAGATTAAGGTAGTGAAGTGTACTGAGAACGGTTGTTTCCCAGGGCTGTACAGTTCCAGGCTTTTGAGTGATCCATGGCTATCAGATGAACACACACTGGTATTGTGTTCCTTCTGGCGCAGCTTTCAAGTAATTCTTGCCGTAAATTTGTTGAGGTAATACACATTTTTCAATAGATATGTAAATCTAGAAAATGTTATGTTGCCACAAAGTAATGATATAACTATCAAGAGAATTACAGCGGGGAAGTGTCGCGGGTCAGTCCTACTGATTCAAATTATTCAGCGGGGAACTGAAGTGTCGCGGAACATCCTGGCGTTGGATGGTGATGATATTGTTGCCGGTAACATCTTGATCGTTTTCTTATATCTTTGGTTACTTACTGTCCCATTAAACACATGCAGACTTGAAACATATGAGTTTCTTTTTGTGAATAGTGTGTAGCAGTCCAGTGAGTGTTCCTGAAATTAAGTATGGGAAGAAAATTCTCGATTCATATGGTAAACTTTCATGGCAGTGGTTGAATATCTCAAGCCCGGTAATCAGATGCTCCAAGAAGGTATAGCATTAGGTATTTCCAGACCTTTTTCTGTTCAACCGATGTTTTTTCTGAATATGATTCTATCGTCTCAGGTTATGTCAGGGCTTTCATCACTTCAGTTCAAAATTCTGGAAATTCCAGTCAGTGATGTTTCTGAAGATCTTACCGCAGGTACTTTACACTTAGTTTATAACAGGGGCCAAGAATCCTTGAAGCTATATATGTATCTTCTAAGTTTAAGGAGAGCGAGAAATGTGATCCTCTAGTTGTTGTTATTCATGGAGGTCCTCATTCTCTATCTCCATCCAGCTTCTCCGACGACCTGGCTTATCTCTCCTCGATTGGAAACAGTCTGCTAATAGTAAATTACAGGTTCTCATACTTTGAGCTTCTATACCTTGCCAAAGGTCCAATTTCCCATCAGTGCACCAACCTTGTGTTATAGTTCTGAATCAAAATTCTAATGTTTCTTTGATGTATTCCATATATACCCGATTGGTGCTTCTTTGAAGCCTATGGGGACCAAAACCACTTTACAGAAGCACCTTCATCAGATGTCTCCTATATCGCACGTCTCCAAGGTGTCAAGATACCATTTTTATCCACCTCTCTATTATCATTTCTCAGACAGTACTTTTGGTTCTTGAAGACATTAAAGACTTCCATCTTGTGTAGGTGAAAACTCCCACTTTGTTTCTTTTGGGAGCTATGGATCTTCGTGTTCCAGTGTCAAATGGATTGCAAGTAAGATCCTTAGGGGGTTACACTTTTGTAGACACAAACTCAATAGCGCGATGAGATGGTGTTTAATCTGCTGTTCTTTAAACATGTAGTACGTGAGAGCATTGAAGGAGAAAGGAGTCGAGATTAAAGTTTTAGTATTCCCCAACGATAATCATCCTCTTGACAGGTAAAAAACCAAAGCTGTGTTTGTGTTTATCTGTAGCTAAAAGCATCTTTTTGCGATCAAATTTCTAACTCTTGTTTGCTATTTCCATTACACATTTGTGATTTGTGAGCAGACCACATAGCAATTTTTAAAGCTTTCTGAATATCGGTTTCTGGTTAAAGATTTGTGAGCAGACCACATAGCAATTTTTAAAGCTTTATGAATATTTCCATTACAAATGGATTGCAAGTAAGCCCTAACTTTTCTAAAACACGATTTTCGGATTTGTTTTCGCAGTAGTAAGATTTAGGCTTATCATTATTCATAAAACTAGAAGGTAACAACACCAAACTCAAATCCAAACGAAGAACCAAAAAAAAAAACACCAAACATTAAAATCCATCAGAGCTACTAAACCTGACTCAGCGCCTTCTCCTTGTCCATTTTTCTGCTCTGCCAGTGCCTTCTCCAACTCCGCGATCTTCATACGTGCGGCTCGCAACTCCTCATCCAACGTTTGTCGTGGTAGAGGGGTTTGAAACAACGGAAGAGGAAACTTCCTGGATGATTACAATTATAAAGCAATCAAGCGATGAACTAAATGAAAATTAAAGCAGAAACTATGAAAGCTCAGTAACGGGCAATAAAACAAACAGAGTGTCTATGACGCAAATGATAAAATTACAAACAAACTACCTGCAACACATATGGAACCAAATCTAAGAAATGCAAGCTCCTGACGGCAATATCAAAGAAAACTTTAGGGTTAGGGTTAGCCATCTTCCTTAAAGTATCTAGGTTAACTGTGGTTACAGTCTTATCTCCTAATTCCGCGGTACCTTGCTTGAGAAGTTAAAAGAGATACAAGCTCCTGTCTATGATTGATATTTTAAAACTACAAAAAGGGGGAGTTTCAAGTAAACATATTTCAATGCACAAAATCTATTCTCTTCAACGAGTTGGATTATACTGACAGAAATGCCTGGGCATAAAAACCGGAACCAAAAACTCGAACCGAAACTGATTCGAAATAACTGGAACCGATCAGTTTTGGTTATGCCCAAAATACCCGATGGCTCTTTCTCATTGATACCCGTGGGTATCGGATAATACCCGGAACCAAACCATCATATAATACCCGGAACCGAACTGATACCCAATCGGGTACTCGAATTATAATTATATATCCTAAAATATTAAATATATTACGTGTTTTCGGGTGTATTTTCGGTATTACGGGTATATTTTCTTTAGTTTTTTCATATTTTCGAATATATTTTTGGGTTTTTGGATATATTTTAGGTATTTCAGGTAATAAATACCTGAACCGATTAAGATCCGATTTTCTAGGGGCTTTACATGTTCTTAAATCTCGGAACCGAACTGACCCGAAACCGAATGGAACCAAACCAAAACCGACCTGAAACCCTATCAGTTCCTAAATGGGTCCAAAATCTTTCTATCCGAAAGACCCAAAAACGATCGATTACTATCCGGAACCGATCCGAATACCGGAATGACCAGGACTAGATAGAATCGCTTCTCAGGGTTCTTTACCCGCCTTATGATGAAATTTTGGGAATATTTGGAAAACAAAACAAAAATAAGTATGATTAAATAAATAAAATTCTTTTAAGGGCTTATAAAATATTGAATTAATTTCAACCAACACAAAGTGTCTCTCTCTCTCTCTTTTCAATCGGACGAGTGCGCGCCCAAAAACAAATTCTTCAGCTTAATCACATTCGCCCGCAGAAGTAAATACTGTTGGTCGCAAAATTGTTCGTTTCTCTCGTGAATAACTAAATGCTCTTTGCAGCTGAAAAATGTTGTTGAATCTTCGTCTCGATGGATGTAGCTTACACGTTCTCTGTTCCACCAAAACCTTACCAATCTTCCCTCTCGATAAATTCCCATCCTTTAAGAAAGTGAAGCAGAATTACGTTCCGGGAACGCACGACGGTGACAAGGGATCCCAGAGAAGCACCAGGCACTGCGATCGAGGAGGTATTGCTACTGTTGCCCATGAAGTTATAGCCGGAAAAAACTTGCTTATTGTAAACCCAGGTGATAATCGCGTCGGAAAATCAAGGATTTGTGATGGGTTTGTTGACAAGAGAGCCGGAGATGCCGGATTTGGTGGGAACGGTATGGTAGGTAAAGTGCACGCCAAGTGTTCGACGAAAGGTCTGAGTTACGGAGGATGTATTCCCGCCATTCTGGAGGCTCTGGATCGTGTTGAGGATGTTGAAGAGGCGTTGAGCCCGTGGGCGGAGAGGCTTAGCAACAAGGAGAGGACAATTATTTTGAAGGAGCAGACGCGGTGGGAGAGAGCGGTGGAGATTTTCGAGTGGTTTAAGAGCAAGGATTGCTATGAATTGAACGTGATTCATTACAATATCATGCTTCGGATTCTTGGGAAAGCTTGTAAATGGAGGTATGTGCAGAGTCTATGGGATGAAATGATCAGAAAAGGCATCAAGCCGATTAATTCTACGTATGGGACTCTCATTGATGTTTATAGCAAAGGCGGGCTGAAAGTGCATGCCCTTTGTTGGCTAGGGAAGATGAGCAAGATAGGGATGCAGCCCGACGAAGTTACAACAGGGATTGTTCTGCAAATGTATAAGAAGGCAAGAGAGTTTCAGAAAGCAGAGGACTTTTTCAAGAAATGGTCGTGCGGCAAATCGTTTGGGACGTTGAGCGTGGGAGATAACAAGGTGGAGTCACATGTTTCCTTGAGCTCTTATACTTACAACACGATGATTGATACGTACGGTAAGTCCGGCCAGATAAAAGAGGCTTCAGAGACGTTTAAGAGGATGCTAGAAGAAGGTATTGTGCTAACCACAGTGACTTTTAATACCATGATTCATATTTATGGCAACAACGGTCAGCTTGGAGATGTGACTTCCTTGATGAAAATGATGAAGCTTCAGTGCTTACCTGATACAAGAACATATAACATTCTTATTTCGCTTCACACGAAGAACAACGATATAGAAAGGGCAGGGGCCTACTTCAAGGAAATGAAAGACGCTGGGCTTAAACCGGATCCTGTAAGTTACCGCACCCTCCTCTATGCATTATCGATTAGACATATGGTTGAGGAAGCTGAAGAGCTTATATCAGAGATGTTAGATAATGATGTTGAGATTGATGAGTACACGCAATCCGCTCTCACTCGGATGTATATAGAAGCAGAAATGCTTGAGAAATCATGGTCATGGTTCAAAAGGTTTCATTTTGCGGGTAATATGAGTTCTGAGGGCTATTCAGCCAACATTGATGCGTATGGTGAGCGTGGATATCTATCAGAAGCCGAAAGAGTATTCATCTGCTGCCAAGAAGTGAATAAGAGAACAGTTCTTGAGTTCAATGTGATGATCAAAGCGTATGGAATCGGTAAAAGCTGTGAAAAGGCGTGTGAGTTAGTTGAGAGTATGATGAGTTATGGGGTCACACCGGATAAGTGTACATATAACACTCTCGTCCAGATCCTTGCAAGCTCTGAGATGCCTGAAAAAGCCAGATGCTACCTTGAAAAAATGAGAGAGACGGGATATGTAAGCGATTGCATACCCTACTGCGCTGTGATATCGAGCTTTGTGAAACTGGGTCAGCTCAATATGGCAGACGAAGTGTATAAAGAGATGGTTGATTTCAATATAGAACCCGATGTTGTTGTTTATGGAGTGTTGATCAATGCTTTTGCGGATACTGGAAACGTTCATGAAGCTATGAGTTATGTAAAAGCCATGAAAGAAGCTGGGATTCCGGGAAACTCTGTTATATACAACTCTCTCATCAAACTCTACACTAAAGTCGGGTACTTGAGTGAAGCTGAAGCTATATACAGAGAGCTTCTTCAATCGACGCAGTATCCGGACGTATATTCATCAAACTGTATGATCAACCTGTACAGCGAAAGATCGATGGTGAGAAAAGCGGAGGCGATATTCGAAAGCATGAAACAGAGAGGAGAAGCAAACGAGTTCACTTTCGCGATGATGCTATGCATGTACAAGAAGAACGGTAGGTTCGAAGAAGCGACTCAGATAGCGAAACAGATGAGAGAGATGAAGATTCTCACTGATCCGTTGAGTTACAACAGTGTTCTCGGTTTATACGCATTGGACGGAAGATTCAAAGAAGCTGTTGAGACTTTGAAAGAGATGGTTTCATCCGGAACTCAACCCGATGATTCAACGTTTAAATCACTCGGAACCATTCTGATCAAACTCGGCCTATCGAAGAAAGCTGTTGGTAAGATCGAACAAGTAAGGAAACAAGAGATTAAGAGAGGATTAGATCTTTGGATCTCAACACTCTCATCTCTTGTTGGGGATTCAAAGCAATAACCAAGATTGCTACGAGCTTTTAGGGTTTAAAGTTTTGGTACATCTTTAGCTAATCAATGTATATAAAACCGTTAAATTTTTGAAGCGTGAGATTTTTCTTCATGATTATACAAAATTGAACAAGAACAAAAAAAAGCTAAAATATTTACATGACGTCATTGTGCCATGAGAGAACAATTTCTTCAAGCTCTGTAATCAAATCGGACCACCGTGAATCTTCTTCTTCTCCTTCAACAACTTTCACTTCCACCACCACAACACCAACTGCTAACTCAACTGCCTCAACCACTATCGCTGTTCTTCCTCTTCCTAATCCAACTATATTCGCTTCTCCTTCTCTCTTCGTCTTCTTCTTCGCTGCGTAACCTAATTTTTCCCCAATTGCTTTCGCTTTCTCCTCTACTTCGACGGCGGAAACTTTAGCTGTGAATCTCCTTTCTTTCTTTTTCTTAATCTCAAACAACCCGGAGAGATCTAGTCCCGACGAAAACGAGATTAAATCGAATGCTGTGATCGAATCGACGCTGGATTTCGATTCTTTCTCCAGAAACGGTTCCGATTCGAAGATGTTGCGGTGGAATTCGGAGGTTTCTAGGGATTTTTTGAACCAGGTTGTTTTCATGACGGTTTCTATGCTCATCCTCGTCGCGGGATTCGGATCGAGCATCTGATAGATGATCGATTTGGCTTGTTTCGAGATCCAGCTTGGGAAACGGTAATCTCTCCGGTGAATCTTCCTGTACATGGCTGCGATGTTTGAATCGTCGAAAGGAACGTCTCCGACGAGAAGAACGAATAGAATTACTCCACAAGACCACGCATCGGCCTTTGCTCCGTCGTATCCTCGCCGTGAAATGACCTCCGGGGCTGTGTAAGCCGGCGTGCCGCACGCCGTGTGGAGCAATCCGTTTTGAAGATGCTCCGGCAAGGCGGATAAGCCGAAGTCGGAGACCTTGAGGTTTCCTTGCTTGTCGAGGAGTAGATTCTGCGGCTTCACGTCGCGGTGAGCTACGCCGTCTTGGTGAGAGAACCGGAGCGCGGAGGCGAGTTGCTGGAAGTAACGACGCGCCGTCGATTCAGGAAGTCGGCCACGACGGAGGACTTTGGAGAATAGCTCTCCGCCGGCGGCGAGCTCCATGACGAGGTATATCTTAGATTTGGTTGCCATAACTTCATGGATCTTGAGGATGTTGGGATGGTGACGGAGACGACGCATAGCATCGATCTCACGGATTATCCTTGGTTCCATGCCGGATTCAATGGTTCTCTTCTTCTCAATGATCTTAACAGCCACGAGCTCATCGTTTTCGATGGAACGAGCCAAATGGACTTTCGCAAAGCTTCCGCTGCCGAGACGGCGGCCGATTTCGTATTTTCCAAGGAGTATTTTCGCCGGAGATGACTGGTTTTGCGGTTGTGGAAGAGAATCCATGGAAGAAGATACTGGCGGCGGAAGGAGTGGTGCCTGAGTACTTGAGCGGTTTCAGGGACGACTTGTTTGGTGGCTTGATGTTTGTTTTTATAGGGAAACGAGAGATGTTTTCTTTATTGTTATACCGAAACTACCCTTGGAGAAATAGTTTTGATTTTCTAATAGAATCTGTTTTACGTGTTATACGGGATTGTAATAACTTAAATATACACATTATTTTCTTATAACTTTGACGATAATTTTTTGGAAAAATAAGAATATTCTCTTTTTTTTTCTTTCTTTTAGTTAACATCAATAACAATAGTATCTATTTCTCAATATATATCACTTATTAAGAAATTTAAATAACTAAATATAATAATAACTATAAGTTTAGTATATTTTTTATATAAAAAATCATTAACAAATAAGATGAGTCATGTGTCAAATAAAACAGTCAACAACTTATTTTTACATAAATGTTTATCTTAAGGTTAAATAAGACTTTGAAATATAACCATACAAATGCCAGTCAATTTGTTTTTCAAAGCACAGATGTGAATTGTTAATAGTCATGTATATAATAAATTCACTAAACTAAATGAGAAACTAATCAACTATATAGAAGTTTTAATGAAAATTAACTTATTTATAACCCTTCAAAATAACATAAATACTATAAAGTGAAAGTTCAATTTTGACTTGAAATTTTAAATTTTGAGCTTTAACCTTTTTGGTTAGTAAATAAATATATATGTATATATACAAGTTTACTAGATATGTTTCTCTTTGTAAAAATCAGCAAATCATGGTATGACACGTCGAATAATTGACAGCTTTTTTAACATTCACATCACTCATCAATTTTTCAAGTATTTATGTTTATTGAAAAATAATGGTGCATATGATACAAGTCGTATAACTAGAAAAGGTTGTCAAAAAAATTATAACTAGAAGAAAAAAAACCATTTTAGAATTTGTCATGCATAAACATATTCAAGTTTAGGATTCTGATTAGAGAAATTCTTTAAATACCATTAAAATGAGTTTTTATACCAAACATACCATCATTAGTTTTTTTTCTTTCAAAACTACCAATAAATAGTTTTTTCCCACAAATACTACAAACATTAAAAATGAGTTTTAAGGGTTTATAATTTAAATATTTGGGATTAGGTTCACTATTCTGGGTTTAGGCTTTAGATTTTAAAGTTTATGGTTTATTTTTGAGGGTTTAAGGTTTAGTTTTGAGGGTTAAAAGTTTAGTTTTAGTTTTGTGGTATTTGTGAAAAAAATCAAGTGGTAATTTTGGGAAAGAACAAGTAATTATATGATTGGAATAAAAATTTATTTTAATGGTATTTTTGAAAATTGTCTTTTTGATTATATCCACATTCCATCTTGATCAAAATATACCAAACTTGCAAACATCATTGAAATATTGTTTTAACTAGTCAAATTGTTTGATAAATGTATATATAGTAGTGAAATCACTTTAAAAACCATAAATTATAATTAAAAAAAAGTATTAGCATCTTGAATCCGTTTTTGAACACATGAAGAGATAGTTATGATGAGCATATATATTTTTTACATACAAAATTAAGTTTCGAAAGTTAAGACAAATTCTCATATGATATTTCATATTTCATTTTACTTTCCAAAATATCTTAAGGTCGATATCACAATAACTATTCCACTAGTAAGTGCTTAAAAACTAATCATGAAAAAGTAGGAGTAATCAATCACTATTCGAAAGGGAGAATATATAACAAATCTTGATGTTCATCATTGTCGTTGTATTTAATTTAATTTAAATAATTTGTCTTCATACTTTCAACGGTCCATCTTTTTCTTGTTAGATTCTTTCCTTCTGAAGTTTAATTACCCATCATTAACTGTGGTTTAAGTTCTTAACAGTAAATTAGATTATTGAACTAAGGGTAGATAAGTCATTTACTCAATGCGCGGACTGATCATTGGAGGCTCTTGAGCCCACTAGCAAACCGTCAAGATTGTTTGGCGGTTGTCGACTGATAGATGGACGGCTCTCTTTCATCCATGTCAGCAAAGACCTTGGGCCCATTGTGGATCCCATGAGATGGTGGATCAAAATAAATAATACAAATTGTTGTTTTGGTGTTATTAAAGTTATAAAGTTTCATAAGAAACATACAGCAAAGCTTCAATTTTTGGTTATTTTATTCTCCTGAGATTTGGACTTTGCCAGTCCACAATGGCATATTCGTCCCACGCTAAGACCAAGCCCAACGCACATATTAAGTTGATATCAAATATTTTTTTTTTAAATGAAAAAAAAAAAAAATTGGAAAAATCGTGTGATATGTATCAATGGAAGGAGTCGGTTGATATATATCAACTGGACACGCAGCGGGTCTCTAGTGGACCGTGTTCTGTAGCGTTTTTTTCATTTCATTTCTCAATTTTTGGTTTCTCCACTCTCCCTTCTCTCTCTCTGATGCGATTCTCCCTTCTCTTTCTTATGCGATTCAGATCTAGGGTTTATTTTCTTCTTTCTTTTAAGATTCTCTTTCTTTTACTTTCTTCTTCATTCTCTGTGTGGCGAGGATCCACAATCCATTTACGCACTTGTCGGCATTTATATAGCTGATTACTGGATTGGTTTTTTCCTTATGATTGGGGAAAAACAATAAACACACACTAAATGTACGTTTGATCTGTTAATTGAAATTGAGCTAAAATTAAAGTGATTAGCTTTTGCTGATTCTGTCCAATTATTATTGTCTCTTGTTGATGTGGATTTGATTCTCTATAAATTTTGTTCTGTTTTTTTTTTGAGAAAACTTTCTAGCAAAAAAGCAGGAGGGATTAGAAAGTTCAATCATGAGATGCTGACTTGTTATGGTCTAAGGATCGTTTTAATCAATGGTCAAGTCATTTTGTTACCCAATTTTTCTTCGATTTGGTTGGTTCGTTCTCTTTTCTTGATGGGGATGTTGAGGTTTCAATTTGATAATGTTCTCATGGTGACTCTCTTCCTTTCATGTCCCTGTGGTTTATCAAAAGCTATATTGCTTTTTTCCCAAAAAATGCGTGTGAATTTCATTCCCAGTTGCATTTGATTCCATATGTTCTATTTCTATTTTTGATGCATCTGTCATCTCCATGATAGCTTCTCTTGCTTCATGGATGAAACAAGTTTCATTTTGGATAAGAGGTGGCAGTTCCTCTGGATTCTGCAATGGTATACCAATACTGTCTTCTGATATAGCGAAGCAAGAGATAGTAGTCAATAATCAGCATCAGGTGGATCCATCAATGGAGCACTTATTGTGACTTTAATGGTGATTGAGACAGTGAGTTAATGGTTTTGGTTGTGGCTGTGAGTTAATGATTTTGGTTTTGGTTGTGGCTGTGAGTTAAGTTTGATAACCTAACCCAAATTGATTAGGCAGTGAGTCATTAAAACTAACTTTGGCTTTATAACCAAACCAAATCAGAACCTTCAATATCTTAAAACCAAAAACTTTTTCACAACCAAGTAATTTTCATTTTTCACAAACTTTGTCACAACCAAAAAATTTTAAATGGATTTCACTGATTTATTTAGTGGATCTCAAACCTTTATTGATCTCTTGAACATCCAACAAGAGATCAATAGTCCACAAACTTATCCTACATCTGAAAATCACTCACCTGAAAAAAACAGAGAGTCTAGGCAGAGATGGACATTGCCTGAGGAGAAAGTTCTTGTTTCTGCTTGGTTAAACACAAGCAAAGATCCCATAGTAGGGACTGAGCAGAAAGGAGGTGCATTATGGCAAAGGGTTGCAGCATACTGTGATGCAAGTCCTACTGTTAAAAACCTTCCATTCCGAGGGAGTAACACATGTAAACAGAAATGGGCAAAGCTAAACAAATCAGTAAGCAAGTTTGCAGGATGTTATGACTTTGCGTCAAGGCAGCATCGGAGTGGAGAGACAGAGGATGATGTGCTGCAGCAGGCCTATAAGGTGTACTTCCAAGATCAGAAGACAAAGTTTAATCTTGAGCATGCTTGGAGGCTACTAAAGGCTGATCAAAAATGGTGTACTTTGAATGCTTCAAAAACTAATCCATCCTCCAAAAGAAGGAAGGTAAATGAGGAGGGTAACTCTGTCTCCAGCTCTAATAGAGACTGTGGCTTGGAGGAGGATAAAATAGAGAGGCCTATGGGTGTAAAGGCTGCCAAGGCGAAAGGGAAAAAGAAAGGTATAAAGACTGAAGAATCGAAGGGCAGTTCTTTGAAAGAATTTGAAGAGATGTGGGCTATTAAGGAGAGAGATAATGGTACCAAAGAAAGACTATCCAAACAGAAAATACTTGATAGTCTCATTGCCAAATCCGAACCACTATCTGACATTGAAATCACCCTTAAGAATAAGCTAATTTATGAGATGTTGTGATTGGTAAGTCATTCTGTTTCAATCACTTATTGTTGCATCTGTTTCTGTTTTGTGTGGTTCTGTTGTTTTTTCTGAAGCTATCACTTATTGTTCTCTCTGTTTCTCTTTTGTCTTATTGCAGACTTGGATGTTTTTTCTGAAGTTGGTGGGTGATGTTGGTCCGTGTTTTTTCTGAAGTTGGTGGGTGATGTTTCTGAAGTTGGTGACACAGTAATGGAATGTGAGAAATGTTTTTTTTTGTAATATAGGATGCTCTAAGTAGGTGTACCAAAATGTTCGGTTATGTTATATATATATTTAGTTATGTATATTACTTCTTCTTTGTATCAAATCAAATCTACTTCTTCTTTGTATCAAATCTACTTCTTCTTTGTATAAAATCAAGTTCTTCTTTGTATTCTATTGGTTTGGCATCTCATCCACACCATTTTGATGAAACCTTTGAAGAAAAGTTTGATGAAATCTTTGACAAAGGTTTTCAAAATTGTTTAGAAGGTTACAAAAAACGTCAAGCGGCCAAAAAATCCAAGAAAAAACGAGCTCATATAGAAAGGGGACGCGAGGAAGGGCACATTCGACTATGGAATGATTATTTTAGCGAGCAACCTGTTTACCCTGATGGAATGTTTCGCCGACGCTTTAGAATGAACAAGCGATTGTTCTTGCATATTGTTCAACGTCTCTCTAACGAATTACCATTCTTCCAACAAAGACAAGATGCTACCGGAAGGTCCGACCTGTCTGCACTACAAAAATGTACAGCCGCTATTCGTCTTATGGCATATAGACTTGCAGCTGATGCGATGGATGAATACCTCAGGATGGGTGAATCCACTGCGAGCAGTTGCTTAGAAAATTTTGTGGATGGAATTATACATCTGTTCCAAGATGAGTACCTCAGAAGGCCTACACCGGAGGATCTCCAACGATTACTCAATATCGGAGAGTTTCGGGATTTCCCGGGATGATAGGAAGCATTGATTGTATGCATTGGGTGTGGAAGAATTGTCCAACCGCTTGGTAAGGACAGTATTCACGTGGACATGGAAAACTCACAATCGTTTTAGAGGCAGTGGCTTCACAAGATATATGGATTTGGCACGCATTTTTTGGAGCTCCAGGGACATGTAACGATCTAAATGTGCTTGACCGTTCACCAGTATTTGATGATATATTAGAAGGTCGAGCTCTAAAGGTCAGTTACTTTGTCAATTGACGTCAATACCATATGGCTTACTATCTCACAGATGGTATATATCCGAAATGGGCCACTTTTATCCAATCAATTTCTCGTCCACAAGGTCCGAAAGCATCATTATTTGCAAATTACCAAGAAGGTGTCAGAAAAGATGTCGAGCGTGCTTTTGGAGTCTTGCAAACTCGGTTTGCTATTGTTCGAAACCCAGCTCTGTGTTGGGATAAGACAAAAATAGGCAAGATAATGAGAGCATGTATCATATTGCACAATATGATAGTCGAAGACGAACGAGACCAATGCACTCAATATGATTTCTTAGAATTCGTACAAGGAGAAGGAAGCGAGACTTCACAAGTGGACTATACGTATTCTACAGAGACAGGTACAAATGTGAACAACATGATGGTCAATCGAGCTCGTGTTCGTGAGGAAAGAATGCATCAACAATTAAAAGCTGATTTGGTTGAGCATATTTGGCTAAAATTTTGCACAACTGAAGAATAAAATCGAGTTTAATTCATTTTGCATCATATTTTTACAAAAAAATTCAAACTAATTTTTTTCCAAAATAAATTTTTTTTTTTTAATTTTTTAGAACCCCATATAAATCTCACCATTGGACACAGAAATATTAACAGTTTCTAATCTAATCTCAACTAATTAATTAATATTAAATATATGATTAAATTAAGCTAATGTTACTCTTACCAAGCTCATGGTTGAGGATGCTCTAAAACTCACCAGTATCAGTCCATAATAAAATATTATATTAACATGGAATTTTTTTTACGCATATGCATATAATGATGATATCATATTAGATCATTTTTGATACGTATCTTAGAAAACTATTTATATATTTGAAATATTAGATGTAGTGGAATAGTCTATGAATATGTTGTAGAGAAATATCTTCTGCAGTTAGTATTTATAATAGTGAATGGTCAGACCACGATTTTGTGAATTTATAGAGATCTAAAATTAAGGATTGAAATGGAGGGAGTTTATACAAATATTGAAATTTATATCATCTTTCACACATTACAAATATGTAAATTCTATTATACTCTTTATTAATACACTAAATATATTTTTTCTAATTAATAAGTTGAAATAATAGAAATAAAATTAAAATTTAGTTGAAAATCTGAATTAGAAAATAGAAAAAAAAAATTGAATAAAAATAAAAATTTTAAGCGATACTTAATATGAAATAAATGGGGTTATCCATTACTAGTTCCTGCAATTCCTCAATTTTTAAACGATACTTAATATGAAATGAATGGAATAATATTTTCGCGACATTTGTATATTAGATTTGATGCATTTTTAAAAAAAAAAATTTACTAAATATGTTATATGTTTAACGTGTTATTTAGAGAATATAGGCATTTAAATTTTACACATTCTCTAATTTTAGTTTGCATGCACTTAACAATCATCTATGCATGCATAATTTTATTTTTTTATTTTCGTAAGTTTATGGTTAAAATGCATGCACATGATTGGCAAAATAGGTATAATGGATGAAATTGGGTGGAGCTAAGGTAGGAGTTGTCTTAAGTAGACTTAATTTATTAAGACGGCTTATTGGGAAGAAAAATTGGGATACGATACGACCATTAAACTTTCAAAGAGACGTGATATAGTTATATTTCCATGTAATTATATGTCGAATTACGTGAGACATACGATATCACTTGCAATTTAAAAATAGAGATTTTCATATTTTTTTCTTCATGTTATTAAATTTTGATTGTGTGTTTTGTGGGGATGTGGTTGTGAGGTGTTCTATCTGCGATCAGATAGGTGGAGAAGGTGAAACGTAACGCACGAATGAATTGGTACATTGGTTATATAATTTATGACTAAGCAATGAAATAATAGGACAAGTTAGGACAAGATTGTTTTGTGTGAATTTTGGACACGAAGACAATTAAAGTGTTTGTTTCCTTTGATTGCAGTAATTGTTTTCATTTTAATTTAATTGGGAAATAAATCAATAGTACATATTCGACATTTTTTTATAACGGTTGGCACGTATTTATACTTTTATATTTTCTAGTTACAATCTTAGCTAACTGGTCTAGTTTTTGTATATTGTAAGTGTTTTTCAATAGTAGCTATTAGTTCAACAACCAAGCAGAGCAATAACCTTATACTGTCTAATGGGAAGATTAGGGTGTTATACTAAGCAAAATGAACTGATACACGTTTTGGATGGATTTATTCCTGAGATTTTAAACACTTTGAGGCACTTGTTTCTTTCTATTTTGCAGATTAATTACTTTTTTATCATGTTAATGTAAGTCTTTGAACAAAGATGTAGTAAAAACAAACACATATATATATATAAGTACCAAAATAATAATATTCATAGAAAGAAATTGCCAAGATCCATCATCGAGTGGAAGACGACATGATTTTGACCCAAAAATGAAAACGACACAATGATATAAATAAAAAATAAGTATTCGACAATAACAAGGAACCAACCACCAATTATAGATCTTAGTGATATAGTAATATAATATTATATAATTATATATTAGCTTTTCCGGTATGTTTGCCATGCATGTGTTTTCGTTAAATATATATCATTTTCAACAAGAAAAATTAATGTTTGAGAAATGAAAAAGCCTTTCTAACTCACATTTTGAATTATTTTGAGATGTCGATTCAACTCTAGATCATAGTACTGCTCTAAATGATGAAATAAGAAAAACAAATTGAATAAAGATTGTATATTAGGAGGTGACTCAAGTGACTTTCAGTATGAGATCAAAGCAACTACGTTTAACTAAATTAATGATTATTACATCCCTCATCAAGGTAACATTTTCATATGCCAAAAAGAGTTATAGACATAGTACCCATATAATGGATATATTAGGAGGTCTTTTGCTGTAATTAGTACCCATATATATAGTGATGTGCATACATAAGTTTTCATAATAACGATCGAATAGTATTCGTTAGGTAAAAAATTTACAGATCAAGTGGTATATATAACATCATTGAATCACAAAATAACATTAGAGCATGTGGATTAACATTAAGAGAATAAATTTGACCATTTCTTCGTAAATATATTTGATTTTCCCCGATTAAGAGAAATTGAAGAGGGAAGGTAAAAGATGGATCAGAGCAAATTAGTTTGTTGGAGAAAGAGGATACTCAAAATATCCGTCTTTCACTTCCACGAGCTAAGAAGAACTCAACAAAGAATTTGTCGAAATCAAATATTCCAACCACAAAGGATTTACTCCCGAGTGGTGTGGGAAGAAGGAGTTCGCGGAAACAAACTTGATTTATGTCGGGTTTTTTTTAAATGTTCGAGGTTTATAAAAACTACAAAATATTCAGTTATAAGGAGTTAGGTTCGTAATAAATCTTTTCAGTTTGGTGCTTTGTTGGAGACAAGAGTTAAAGAGACAAAATCTCAAAAGCTCGTGTCTTCAATTTTTGGTGATTGATCCGTCATGACCAATTATGAATATCAACGGTTGGGTAGAATATAGCTGGTGTGGGAGAAGAACGTCAGATTAACACCTTTTTCAAGAGTGATCAGCTCATTACTTGCTCAGTCAAGCTAGAGGAGAGAGAGGATGAATTTTTTTGCATATTCGTATATGCATCGAACTTCATGATGGAGCGTAGGAAGCTGTGGAATGACTTACGAGATCATCATGATTCCCCCATTTTTCGAAATAAACCATGGCTAATTCTTGGGGATTTTAATGAGATTTTTGATGGAGAGGAGCACTCGAATTTTGAAAATTCTCCAAGCTTTACTTCGGGGATGCGAGAGTTCCAGGAGCTGGTAAATTATTGCTCTCTCACGGACCTACCAGCCCATGGCTCTCTTTTCACTTGGTGTAACAACAAGTAGCATGGACTAGTTACAAAAAAATTAGACAGAGTCCTCATGAATGAGTGTTGGCTCCGGGTTTTCCCTCATTCATATAACGTTTTTGAGGCTGGTGGATGCTCGGATCATTTACGGTGTAGAGTTCACTTGGATTCATAAGTTAGACCGAAACGAAAACCATTCAAATTTGTGAATGTAGTAGCAGATCTGGATGGCTTTCTACCCTTGGTCGAAAATTATTGGAAAGACACGGAGCCAATCTTCCTATCAACAACGTCCCTGTTTCGATTTTCAAAAAAATTAAAAGGCTTGAAGCCACTGATCCGTGAGCTAGCAAAGGAGAGATTGGGGAATTTATGCAAGCGTGCAAAAGAGGCTCACGTGGACCTACGTTTGAAACAGGAAGCCAACCTCTCAAATCCTACAACACTCTCAATGGAGGAGGAGAATGCTGCGTATCGGAGATGGGATTTAATTTCGGGTATTGAGGAAACATTTATGAAGCAAAGATCAAAGATGCATTGGCTTAAGGTCGGGGACATGAAAAATAAATCTTTTCACAATGGAGTTACTGCGAGGGAAGGGCAGAACACTATTCGAGAGATTCAATGCCGAGATGGTAGTATTGTCCAAGGGAATGACGAGATAAAGAGCGAAGCAGAGGCTTTTTCAAGGAATTTCTACAACATAAGCCCGATGATTACGAAAGAATCTCCTCAGCAGATCTCAAAGAACTTTTGCCTCGCTGTTCGGAGGATAACCATGCAACACTTACAAGAGATGTAACGGAGGAAGAAATTAAAAAGTGTTGTTTTCAATGCCGAACGATAAGTCGCCGGGACCAGATGGTTTCACTTCGAAATTTTTTAAAAAGGGCGTGGTCGGTGGTGGGAAAAGAATTTGTCATTCCTATCAAATCTTTCTTTGCGAAAGGTTTCTTGCCGAAAGGTATGAATACAACGGTTCTGGCCCTCATACCGAAGAAGGTAGAGGCCAAGGAGATGAAGGACTATCGGCATATATCGTGCTGCAATGTGATGTACAAAGTCATCTCGGAGATTATAGCAAACCAGCTGAAAGGTATACTACCAGATCTTATATCGTTGAATTAATCGGCTTTTATAAAGGATAGGCTCTTGATAGAAAATCTGTTATTGGCACCGGAACTCGTCAAAGACTATCATAAAGATTTGATCTCTTCGCGATGTGCTATAAAGATCGACATTTCAAAAGCTTTTGATTCGGTACAATGGTCTTTTTTTATGAATACCCTTGAAGCGATGAATCTCCCTCCAAAGTTTATTCATTGGATTCAGTTGTGTGTCACTACAACATCTTTCTATGTATAAGTAAATGGAGAGCTCGCGGGATTCTTTCAGAGTGAAAGGGGTCTCCGCCAAGGCTGCTCGCTTTCTCCTTACTTATTCATAATAAGCATGAATGTTCTGTCCAAGCTCCTAGAAAAGGCGGCCAATGCTAGAAAAATTGGCTTCCATCCGAAATGCAAAAATATTGGCCTCAGGCATCTGAGTTTTGCGGATGACATTCTGGTACTCTCGAATGGCAAAGTACGATCGGTGGAGGGGATCATCTCAATTTTTGATGAATTTGCAAGGATATCGGGACTGAAAATAAGCATGGAGAAGTCAACAATTTTTTTGGCTGGAGTTACATATCAAGTGAAGGCAGCCATGGACACTCGTTTCCTATTTGCATTAGGGCAAATAACGGTAAGATACCTGGGATTACCGCTTTTGACAAAGAGAATGACTTCGAATGAATACCTACCGTTACTAGAAAAAATTGGAAAGAGTATTTCTACTTGGATAACACATTCCTTATCCTTTGCGGGAAGGCTACAACTCATTCAATCGGTTCTTCTCAGTCTATCGAACTTCTGGTTAGCGGCTTTTAGGCTACCATCAGATTGTCTTCGGGAGATAGAGAAATTATGCTCGGCTTTCCTATGGTCTGGCCTAGGCATGGGCATTCGGGTACCCGTTCGGGTCCGGATCGGTTCTTTCGGGTATCGGGTCTTTCGGATATAGAGTTGAAGGACCCATTCGGGTATTTATAAAATTCGATTCCAGTTCGGTTCATATATTTTCGGGTTCGGGTCGATTCTGTATCTGTGCAGAGGAACCGGTACATACCCGAAATCCCTTTGGGTTCGGGTCGGGTCCTAAAATACCCAAAATTTTTAACCTGTTTTATCCGAAAGTAGTATAATACCCAAAAATGTAACTTGGACAATTTCAAATCAACATCCAAATGCAAAGATCAAAATGAAATATCATGTCTAAACATTGAAATGAAAGATTCAAGTCTAAACATCAAAATAAAAGATTTAAGTCTAAACATCAAGTTAAAGTTTAAACATGGGAAAGAAGTTTGATTGGCAATTCAAAATGGCAAGTAGAAATCAAATAAGAACTTCTAAAACCAATATGATTCACTTTGTTTCTTCTTGCTGTGAAGTTGAACATCTAAAATCTGAAAAGAAAAAGTACAATCAATGGTGTTAGTCATTAGAAAATCAGAAATGGAATTAAAAAAACTACACAACATTGTCTTATTACCTCTCTCAAGCGTATCTAGCATTTCAACCTCAGATAGAATCTGAGCATTTGTAACCAAACCTCTTTCATTGGCTCGTATATCAGACAAGAGCCACTGCTCATGAAAGGACCGCACTTTTTTTTTTTAAACATATAACACACCAATCAAGCTTAACAACACACACACAAGCTCAATTGCTAACCTATGGTCCCAACTCACCTTAAACCGGCTGGATCGAGCTCTAGAAGACCTCTCTCTTCTCGCAAGCCCACTCCCAAGCCAAACTTCTCCCAAGCTCTCCTTCAAGCTTCTCTGAGCTTCTCACAAGCTCAGACCTCCTTGATCTCGCAAGATCCAAGCTTCGCAAAGCTTCTTCTCTCTCTCTCTCCTTCTCTCTCTCTCCCTTTCTCTCTCGACCAAGCTATGGTCTTATCCTTACAAGGATAACCTTTTATACCGAAAGAAGATAAGAGAAGAAGATAACCACGAGGAAAACCCGGCTGGTATCGAGCGATGCCTGCCAGTATCGATCGATACCGCCCCCCGGAACAACCCGAATTAATTATTCCTCCACAATAATTAACTCTTCCGGAACACGGGCGTTACAATTCTCCCCCACTAACTTAGATTCGACCTCGAATCTTCGTTACCGTTCATCTCCCATGAACCGTCCATCTCCAATGAACCCTAATCGTCGCAACGATTACACAACTCTTGGCCAACCCGGCCAACGCAATACTCACACGAGGTCCAAAACTAACCTCCGAGGTTTCCCACTCAGTCCCTATGCTTATGACACCGCGGCATCATATGTACTTATTGCTCAAACACACGCCAACCCCATCACTCAAGACACCGCAGCATCTCTGAGTTCTGAGCGTCAGCCATATCCCGCAGGATATCGACCATACCTCGCAAGGTATCAACCATACCACAGCACCCAAGACACCGCAGCATCTCCGAGTTCTGGGTATCTGCCGTACCACTCCCCTCGGTAATATAACCTGACGAGTCTCGATACCCCATACCACTCAATTCTAGGCAATATATCCTCCATCCAGGACATACTCCTTACGAATCCACGGTATCACATATCACTCTAGGCTATAAACCTCCCGAGTCTGGGTACATCGCCACTCACTCTCAAGACCGCAGTCCTGGGAGCTATCGGCACCAGAGGAGCATGTCCTCTCAACGAGCAATAAGTCACACATCTCTAAGCATCTCGACTGAACTACCTCTCGTGATCCGTGTAAATCCTCGCAAGGCAACACCGGCATCACCCATATTTCGTACCCGGAATATCTGCCGTGCATGACCAATAACCAGGCCATCGCACCTCCGTTGCGCACCTTCCAGTGTCGGCTTGCTTTAGAAAGACTTGTCAAGACAACTTTGACTAGGCTACCTTTAACACCCAACAACCCTCTGCAGTAGGTCATCAATACAAACGTAATAAAACAAACAAGTACCATACGCCCGCAATCCGACCCACCACATAGAACCGCTAGGTGAAATAACCCGGTCTCGTCACTCGACTCATTTTCCCGAACAAGCTTAACTGAAAACACGCAACGCTCACAATAGCAATAAGAACATCCATCTTATCACTCTCTTGCATTAACGTTTCTTACCCCAAACGTAATGCGAAGCCGTGACTCCCAAAGTCACCAGTAATAAGAAATACTCATCTTATTACACATCATAATGTAACATCGTTCTACACAACGGAAATACAAAATGATACACACATAGCACACAACTATAACCGAAACTGGAACCTCTCGATGGAACTCAAGCCGCAGCTTGCTTCTGGAACCACTCGTGGAACCACGTTCCATCCTAACCTCTGGCTCCCAAGTTTCCTCCTACACCCCGCCACAGCCCCACAGGACACGCATCATCGGAATCCTCTTCCGACGAAGCTCCTTGACCCTCTGCTCAAGAACTCTCAAAGGTCTCGCCTCAACGGTCATATTGGACTAGAGATCTGGCGGAATCTCAGCCAATACCTCGTCACCCCTATGCAAACACTTCCTCAGCATCGACACCTCGAAGACCTTATGAAATGCTTGCATAACCACGGGTAACTCCAACCGATACACTACCGGTCCCACACGCTCTACAATCCGAAACGGTCCCATATACCTCGGACTCAACTTAGTCACAGCAATGGACCTGTTCGGACCTCTCAGTAAAGCCATCTGGAGATACACACTACCTCCCACCTCAAGCTCTTTCCGCCCCTTATCAGCATAACTCTTTTGCCGATCTTGGGCCTCTTTCATGTTCAGCTGCAAAACCCGGATCTCTTCCGCGGTTTCCTGAACAAAACTAGCACCCAAAGTGCTCCTCTCCCCCACTTGTGTCCAACACAAGGGGGTACGACATGGCCTCCCATACAGAGCCTCATATGGAGCCATCCCACTACTCGCCTGGTAACTATTGCCATAGGCAACCTCCACCAAGCTCAAGTGATCCACCCAGTGACCACCCCCAAACCAGCACACACACCCTCAACAAATCCTCTAGAAACTGGATGGTCCTCTCGGACTGCCCATCTGTCTGAGGATGATACGCCGCTCAAGTGCACTTTCGTGCCCATCTGTCTGAAACGCATTCCAGACCAGAACTCCACACTCCGCCCTTCTAAGGACAGCTCGCCACTCGGTGATCCATGCTTCCGCAACCAAAGCAACCCGGACCACCCTGACTACCTCTCGAAGCGCTCTCTCGCTTCCGCTTCGGTCCTTGCATCGGCTTACCGCCTCTGCTCGGACCGGACTGCTGCTGCACAGATCTCGCCTGAAGACTCGGTGTAACCACTACCACCTCGTCCTTCAGACCCTCCTCCAACAAAGCCGCAGTCTCAACCAACTCATCAACCGTGCAAAAAGCCCTCACATGCAACGGTTCCTCAAGTCAACCCGAAGACCCATCAGGAATCTCTACACACGGGCCGACTCACTCTCAACCGCTTGTCTAACATAAGACCCGAGCCGGTTGAACTCCACCTCATACTCGCGTACCAACCGATCCCCCTGAGTCAAACTCGCAAGTCTTGACTCGACCCGGTTGAACGCCTCCTGAGGGAAATACTTGAAGTTAAACTCTTCCACAAAATCCGCCCAAGCCATCGCTGCCTGAACTCTCCGTGCTGCCACACCCCTTCCTCAGAGATGCGCATTACCAAAGATCACCTGGTATCCCGCAGGACACCTACTCGAGAGGAAATTCCTCTCTACCCTCCTCAACCACGCATCCGCGTCCTCAGGATTAGCACCTCCAGAGAAGAACCCCGTGCCAATCCTCTACATCTGCTCCATCATCCTAAGATAGGATGGGAGCTCCCCAGCAACCGCAGCTGCCACCTGAGGCTGCGCCTTACAACCGCCGGAACCACAGGAGCCTGAGCCGGTACCCTCTCTGGTAACCGCTCCAACAACCTCGACAGATCCGCTATGCGATCATCTCGGGCCCGAGCATCACCCGCAGCACCTGCTGGAACACCAGCCACACTGACACTCACGCCAGCCATACCCTCAGACCCAACTTGACTCGCACGCGACTCCTCGACCTGCTCCCCCGGCCCACGGCCACGACCTCAACCACGGCCACGACCTCAACCACGCTCTCTAGCCATCTGCACGCGTGCAGAAGCACAAGCTAAGAGAACTACAACAATCATCACAATAAAGATACTCACCATGGAATCCCACAAGGCTCGAAGAGGATGATTCTACGACCCCGCACAATGCCCAATTATTCTAGAACCACCTAGGCTCCTAGAACCGCATAGGCTCTGATACCAAATTGAAAGGACCGCACTTTTTTTTTTAAACATATAACACACCAATCAAGCTTAACAACACACACACAAGCTCAATTGCTAACCTATGGTCCCAACTCACCTTAAACCGGCTGGATCGAGCTCTAGAAGACCTCTCTCTTCTCGCAAGCCCACTCCCAAGCCAAACTTCTCCCAAGCTCTCCTTCAAGCTTCTCTGAGCTTCTCACAAGCTCAGACCTCCTTGATCTCGCAAGATCCAAGCTTCGCAAAGCTTCTTCTCTCTCTCTCTCCTTCTCTCTCTCTCCCTTTCTCTCTCGACCAAGCTATGGTCTTATCCTTACAAGGATAACCTTTTATACCGAAAGAAGATAAGAGAAGAAGATAACCACGAGGAAAACCCGGCTGGTATCGAGCGATGCCTGCCAGTATCGATCGATACCGCCCCCCGGAACAACCCGAATTAATTATTCCTCCACAATAATTAACTCTTCCGGAACACGGGCGTTACAGCTCAGTACACATCAAAACCTCGATCATGTAGTGGGTTTGGCAACTCCTATACGGATCCAATAATCTGCCACTAGTGCTAAAAGCACTCTCCGATATAACTGAAGATACCTGCATTGCGAGGACACCTCTAGCAATCGCTGATAGAACTGGATACTTTCCTCTGTTCAGCTTCCACCAATCAAGAACATCATACTCTATTCCATGCAGCAACTTAGGGTTTTAAACCATTTCCTTCAAGTATTTTCCCAATTCATCCCTTGTATTTGTGGCTCCTATCTCCTCAACTAACTCATTCCAAACAGATTCCATCCTTTCATACTGTAAAATATCATTAACCATATCCATTCTTTCAACTGTATGGTCTTGTACACTTGAAGATGATGGCTGAGAAGACTGAGATGACCGCACATTGCTTGTTCCTTTATTGGCATGACTGTTGTATTCGTTGAAGAGAGCTATCAGGACAACTATAACTAAAGCATACAACTCTTTTGCGTCGCTACTATCTTTCCCATATAGTTTTTCAAAACACATCTTAGCAAACGCCATCTTCTTCCTAGGATCAAAGACTGTTGCTACAATCAACATCTTGTTGATATACTTCATGCCATCCCAATACTTATCAAACTTAAGCAACATTTCTTCTGCTTTTTTCTTTAAAGCTGGTTCAGTGCTATTACTCAAAGAGACCAGATACTTCTCTATTGTGACTATCTCTCCATAGCACTTGTAAGCATTTACTGAACTAGAAGCTAATACAACTAACGTACTGTTATAAAAGATGTGCAAAAATCTCACTAACCTTTACACTTCATCCCAGTCACTAATCATAGGAGGTCTTATCCTATTTTTACCATCAACTTGTTCTTTGAAGTAGTCACTGTAAAGTTTGTCCTCTGCTTCCATCTTATCAAATGCAACCCTAAAATCCATAGCTCTAGTTAACATCAGGTATGTAGAATTCCACCTGGTATTCACATCCAATGAAAAACTGCCCCTTTTTCACCCTTCCTGATTCAACTTTAAACTCAAAAGACTGCAACCTAGGTGTTGATAACCTAACATACGTAACAGCATTTCTAACAGCAGCAACATTATCACCTATTTTAGTCAGACCATCTTGCACAATCAAATTGATGATGTTCCCACTGCATCTCATATGCATATATTCACCTTCTAATACAAAAGCCTCAGAACTCTTTAAACTAAACTCTCTCTGAAAATTTCTAAGTGCATATGTTTTGGCAGTAGCATTGTCAACAGTGATACAGAAAATCTTTTCTATACCCCAATCTTCTAAGCAATCTAGGAGAGTTTTAGCAATGGTCTGACCTTTATGATCTTGAACGTACTTGAAGCCAATAATGAGCTTCTGCAACTTCCAATCAGCATTGACAAAATGAGCTGTGACCACCATATAGCTTGCACCTGTTGAAAATCAAAATTAAAACATTTACTGTCAAAACCAGAATCATATACGAGATATACATTATAAGACAACAAATGTATACATAAATAAGAAACATGACCTGTTGGTTGTGCAACCCATATGTCAGTTGTAAGAGATACACGCTGGTTCTTACTAGAAATGAACTCCTTCAAAACTTTTTTCTTTCTCACATACATCTCAACTATATCCCTCACTGCTGTTCTTCTTGAATGTGGGTGGTACAAATTAACTCTGTCACAAAAGTGTCTCCAAGCTGGACTTTCAATGAATGAAAGTGGCAGTTCCGCTAAAACAATCAGCTCATTGCATGCTTCTCTAAAGACTTGCTCTGAAACTTTTGCAAACTGAAGATTTCCACCTTTATTGATGACTACTTGAGAATTATCTCGACCAGCAAGCCAAAACTTGTACTGTTTACAGCTTGTTAAATGCTTATTGAGGTTTGATGTCCCTGACTTGGTTGGACATGCAAAGCTTTTCTTACAGTAGTTGCATAAACACCTGTCATGGTCTTCTTTTGTCCTAGTGAAATGCTCCCATGAATATGCCCTTGTGGCATGTGTCTTTTGTGTCTTATTTGGCTTCGAAGTAGCTGCACTGGCACCTGAAGCATCCTTCATTTTTCTTTTAGTACCAGGATTTGCTAATTCCTCAAGATTGTCTTCCATATCTACCTCAATGTTCTCTTGTTCTTCGAATGGTGAAGAACCTATCTGCAAGTAAACAAAAAGAGACAAAGACAATTAGAATAACAAGAAGCAAAATATGCAGAGACTAAGTGAGAGAAAACGCCAATAGAGAAATTCATGAACAAAAACAGTTAAAACAAAGCTTGCATATAAACGAGAGCAACATATGCAAAGAGACAACAAAGCAATTGGAAAAACCATATGGATAACAAATAGAAGTGAAGTTACATAAACATATTACATTTCAAACTCAGAAAACTAAGAAACATTACATAAGAGTCATTTCAACAAAATATGTCACAGTTCATTTGCTAATCTAAGACGCACAAGAAAAAAGGGCAAACCATGTTTCAGTATAAAATGGCATTTTGCATTTCAAACTACATCTTGACGAGCTAGCAAACTCAGAAACATTAGCTAAATCCAATTGTAATATGGCCACATAACATAATCATGTGAAATCGAAAATTAAAGGTTGAAGCAGATTCCAAATTTCGTGAAATTTAGAAAGAAGAAAACAACATGAGACTGATTTATGGAAATCTCAGAAGGAGGAGAAGAAAGAACGAGTCGAATTGATGTCTCCAGCTTGATTTCTTTAGGGTTTTACACTTTCGCTTATGGTGATATCGAAGAAGAAGGTGAACCGGCGACGACAAGTGATTGTATATGAATCACTTACACATGTATCACTACAAGAAAACACCCGATTACCAACGAATTTTTACATCGAATTTTGGCCGTCGTAACTTTACATCGATATTATGACGATATTACGACGCAAATTTGTTTCTATGTAAATTCGTCGAAAATTATTGGCGTCGTAATATCGTCGTAATTGGACGTCAAAAGTATGACGATATTACGACGATCTAAAGAATCGTCGTAATATCGTCGTAACACTTACATCGATGTTACGACGACTTAATATCGATGTACATTACGACGAGATTACGTCGAATGCATCTAGGTAGGTGGGCACGTTTTAAAAGGGTCATCTAATTTTTTACATCTGATTGAGTCGTCGTAATTCCGTCGTATAAACGATGAAAATTCGATGTAAATTTTCGACGTAAATCCGTTGGTAATTCTGAAAAATTTCTATAAATACAGCCAACTTCGAACGATAGTTATCAAAAACAAAAACAATATCTTCTGTTAAAAAAAAAAAAACACTTCAAATTTTTTTTATATAAAATGTCGATTTACGATCTACGACGATGGATGTATAGGCAAAAGGATTCGGAGGGATCGTTGACGCAAGAATTCAAAGACGGGCTTGAAATATTCATGTATCAGGCCGGAAATATGCAAACAACCCTCAAAGCGGTAAGATGTTATGTCCTTGTCGTAAATGTAAGAATACGAGATATACGCAAATTGAGACGGTGTGGAACCATTTACTAAATATAGGGTTTATGCCGCAATATTATGTTTGGTATTAACATGGAGAGAGTTTTGAAAGGAGTACGTATACTAATCAAGCTGATTGTAGTAGTAATCAAGGTCATGTAGATTATGATCAGGGTAGTAGTTATCATCATGGTCATGATCAAGATCATGATAGGATGCATGAAATGGTCAATGATGCATTTCATGAAACAAATGTTGATAATAGTGTTCAGGAACCCAATGTAGATGCGAAGCGGTTTTATGATATGTTGGCCGCTGCAAATCAGCCATTCTACGATGTATGTAGAGAAGGTCAGTCTAAATTGTCGTTAGCAGCTACGATGATGACAATTAAAACTGATCATAACTTAGCTGAGGTTTGCATGGATGATTGGACTGATCTTATTAAAGAGTATTTACCAGATGATAATTTGGCTGCCGAAACATACTATGAGATACAAAAGTTGGTGTTTAGTCTTGGGTTGCCTTCTGAGATGATAGATATATGTGTTGACAATTGTATGTTGTTTTGGAAAGATGATGATAAGCTGTAGGAGTGTCGATTTTGCCAAAAGCCGAGATTCAGGCCACAAACGTCTGGGCGTAGTAAGATACAGTACCAACGGATGTGGTATCTTCCTATAACTGATAGGTTGAAACGATTGTATCAATCTGAAAGGACAGTTGGATCGATGAGGTGGCATGCAGAACATTCGCAGAGAGAATGAGAAGTGACTCACCCATCAGATGCAAAAGCTTGGAAACACTTTAACACAGTACACCCGGAATTTGCTAAATTTAATTGAAATGTGTATCTTGGCCTTTGCACTGATGGATTTAGTCCATTCGGTATGTCTGGTAGGAAATATTCTTTATGGCCAGTAATCTTAACGCCATACAACCTTCCTCCAGATATGTGCATGCAAAGAGAATTTTTATTCTTAAGTATATTAGTACCTGGTCCGAATCATCCGAAACGTTTCCTTGATGTGTTTTTGCAGCCTCTCATACAAGAGTTGAAACAGTTGTGGTATACAGGAGTTCGTACATACGACTGTTCGAGAAAGAAAAATTTTACGATGCGTGCGGTGCTTATGTGGACAATAAGCGACTTCCCTGCATACGGGATACTATCAGGTTGGACGACGCATGTGAGGTTATCTTGTCCGTATTGCTTCGATCGGACAGATGCGTTTCAGCTAAAACATGGTCGAAAAACATGCTGGTTTGATTGTCACCGTCGGTTTCTACCAATCCACCATCCATATCGGAGAAACAAGCGATTGTTTAGGAAGAACAAAATTGTGCGTGTCTCCCCACCAGTGTATCTATCTGGGGAAGATCTAGAAGCGCAAATAGATCATTTTGGGGGACTATAAACTGTGAATCGTGGGGGAAATTGGCACACTCCAGCTAATATGCCTGATGGATACGGGGTGAATCACAATTGGCACAAGAAAAGCATTTTTGGGAACTTCCGTACTGGAAAGATCATCTGTTGCGACACAATCTTGATGTCATGCACATTGAGAAAAACGTTTTTGATAACATCATGCATACGGTGTTAAACGTGACAGGAAGAACCAAAGACAGCGGAAAGTCAATGTTGAACTTGCCTGATATTTGCAACAGAAATGAGTTGCATATTATGAGCAATGGGAAATCACCAGTTCCTATATTTCGGTTGGGTGCCCAACAAAAGGCAGCGTTGTTCAATTGGATTTCATCTGATGTGAAGTTTCTTGATGGGTACGTATCCAATCTGGCTAAATCTGTTGAGACAGGACAGAAGTTTTCAGGGATGAAGAGTCATGACTGCCACGTGTTTATGTAATGATTACTTCCTTTCGCATTTGCCGAACTAGTTCCAGGAAATGTTCACGAAGCAATTGGAGGTAAGGGAGACATAATCATATATATCACAAATAATTTGTTCAAATATATATATTACACTATATAATTTTGGTGTTGCAGGCATCGGAGCGTTTTTCCGGGATCTTAGTACACGGACGTTGTCAGAAGATGTAATTGCACAGTTGGATGCTAATATTCCAATATTGTTGTGCAATCTGGAGAAGATATTCCCGCCGGCGTTTTTTGATGTTATGGAACATCTTTCCATTCATCTCCCTCACGAAGCAAAACTAGGCGGGCCTATTCAGTTTAGGTGGATGTACCCATTCGAGCGGTTCATGAAAAATTTAAAGGGAAAGGCTAAAAATCTAGCGAGAGTTGAAGGATCAATTGTTGCGGGAAGTTTGACCGAAGAAACTTCACACTTTACTTCATACTATTTCGCTACGAAAGTCCGCACACGCAAACGGAAACCCCAACGATATGATGATGGTGGTGTGGGAAGAGCTTATGAAGTAGAGGGTGTCCCAGACATCTTCTCACCAATCGGTCGTCTTGGTGGAAAAGTGAAGGAAGTTTGGTGGTCTAACGAGAATGACAAGCACAGCGCACATACGTACATCCTCCTAAATTGCGAGGAAGTGGAACTTTTCGAGAGGTAACGTGACAATTTAATCATCCACTATTAATTTAATATTATATATAAAGATAAAGGTGTTAATTTCAATCTATATTTTGCAGTCTATTTGTTAGTCAGATACGAGAATGCATTGAAGGCGTTTCAGATGATGAAATAAACGATCGTAAAGATCGTCACTTTGCTAAGTGGTTAAAGACGCAAGTAAGTTTACGTAATAAAAAAAATTCATTAAGTTTATTGATGCTCGATCTAACATGCACACTTCTCGATATGTGTGTCTTTCATAGGTGGATCATGATGACCCCGAATATCCAATATGGTTTCATGAGTTAATACTAGTCCCCCTCGGGAAAATAAAGACTGCGCCCATGTATTTCACCCGGGGTTATGTGTTTCATATATACAAATACGGCGTTCGGCGGGCAACTACCAACTACGGAGTATGTGTTAGGGGTGAAATATATTTTATGGGGTTTTTCAAGAAATAATTGAAGTGGAGTACCCCGGCTTGGTTAGTATGAAATGCGTTCTCTTCAAATGTGATTGGTTTGATCCAACAGTCGGTCGAGGGGTGCGAATTGACAAATTTGGTGTGGTAGACGTCAATAAAGCACGGCGATACAACAAGTTTGAACCATTTATCCTAGCATCACAAGCAGAACAAGTAATGTTCGTACCTTATCCGCGAGTTCGAAACACTGGGCCCACATGGTTATCAGTTATTAAAATAGCTCCAAGGGGTAAAATTGTTGGTGTTGACAATCTTCCAATTCAACAAGATTCTTGTTGTGACATTACAGAACCAGAGATTACGGAGAACGTTCTGTTAATTGATCCCCGCAACAGGGAACTTGAATATCTACCTGACAACACTGAACAAGAAGGTGATTCCAATGAGTTTGATGAGAGTGACGATTCTCAACCTGAAGATGATGAACCCAATGAAGTTGATGAACCGAGCGGAGATGATGATTCTGATTGATTTATATATATGTAATTGCTCTTATTTTTATTTGTATAATAAAACTTGAAGATTATGGGCGGATCTCGGCATATGACTGGAGATAATCGGAGATGGGATCGTTAGAATTCCCATAGGTCGAATATTAACCAAACCCTAGTATTTTATGGTTTGGGAAATATTAGACCTACAGGGGTCCTTTCGATCTCATCTCCGGTTATCAAAGTACGACGGCTTTACGACGATTGAAGACACAATCGTCGTAAATTCGACGTAATACTTACGACGATGTTACGACGAATCCATCGTAATGTCGATGGTAAATTACGACGACAGTACGACGAATCCATCTTAATAGGGTTTTAGGATTTAGGGTTTAGAATTTAGGGTTTAGGGTTGATGATATGTTGTATATGTTTGGTTTTGCATCAATTACATTGTTTTACATAAGTTTTCGATTCGTAGTATACGTAATCCAAAAATGATTAACATTTTATATTTTATGCATGTAACGAATGAACTTATAAGAACGAATGTTATACACTATTATGTAAGATAATGAATTTTAACAAATATTATATTCAATCGTCGTTATTGATTGAATTGTTTACTATGAGAAGTTTTTGATTACCAAATATACTTCCTTAATACAATATGGTAATGTGTTTAGGGTTTAGGGTTTAGATTTTATATTTCTAACTTATCGAACGAATGTTATAGAGAAGTTGGAGGAGATAAGGAAATTTAGTATTTGTTAGAATGAAGCGACATTATTGATTATATTATGTACAATGAAAAGTTTTTGATGTACAAATTTACTTCGTTAATTCAGCACGGTTATGTATGGTAGGGTTTAGGGTTTAGGGTTTAGATTTCTTATATTACGACGAGTTTACGACGGATTCGTCGTAATATTAATGGTAATTTACGACGATTTTACGACGATGTTACGACGGATCCGTCGTAAACTCGTCGTAACCGGAAATTAATTTTGCCGCATGATTAAAAATTTCCCGCGTTGTTAAATTTTTCTTATTGGTTTACTGTACGGTTTCATGAGTTACGACGGATCCGTCGTAAAATCGTCGTAAATTACCATCGATTTTATGACGGCCACAAAATCTATATAACCCAGCGAGATTTCTCTCCTCATCGCTCATAATCTTCTTCTTCTCTCTCTCTCTACCGTGACTCTCTCTCTAAGCCAAACTAAGGTAATTTTTTTTTTAATTGTTTAGTTTAATTATATAATTTTAAATATTAGATAGGATTATTATTATTAGATAGGATTGAAATTATTAGTTAGAATTGAAATTATTAGTTAGGATTGGAATTAGATAGGATTGGATTATGTTGGATTATATTTTTGATAGTCGTTTCTTATTTTTTAGATATGACGCCACGTAAGACTCACTATCAGGCATTTATGGATGACGAGTCGAGACCGAGTGTTAACTCGGATGTCCCGTCATCGTCTGCCAACCCGTCTTTGGTTTCGGACACCGAGCCCGCCCCACAGATGCCTACTGCACCTCCACCTGCAGCACCTCGACCCTTTTTGCCATATGCGGAATTGACGGTCGAGGACATTTTGCAGTCGCTGGGTCATCATCTTTTACCCCGTTTAGATCCGTTCCGCCCGCCCAACACTTTTTGGTACGTAAGAATTTTTTTTTCTTTTTCATTAATATATATATATATATATATTTTTAACTGATAATTATATTTGTATATTTCAGGTTTAAGGAGGACAACAAAGTCGGGTGGAGTGTGTCTAACACCATCAATGCCTACTTCGACGAGCCCCACTACAATTGGTCGGCCGTTCCGGGCGACGTCGTTGAGACGTGGTTCAAATGTTTCGCGGTAATTTTTTTTTTATTATTATTATCTAATTTTATGTAATTTTATTTAATTTTATTTATTCTTTTCTAATTGTTTTCTTGTTTTTATAGCAAAAATGGCACTGGGATGTTGCGATCAACGAGACGGTGAAGACGGAGTTTAAGTTGAAGGGAAAACTCCGGCTCAACAATACCGTCTCCGATTGGAAGCGGAAGTGGGAGATTGCCGGCGATGAGGCGAAGCCCCCGTACATGTCTTTCGAAGTCTGGAACGGCTTGAAGGCATACTGGACGAACCCGCAATCGCAGGCGGTGGGTTCTAAGTGTTCCGCTTCCCGGAACACTATCGGTCCAGACGGTCGTCCGGCGGTGTTGCCACATACTTCAGGTCAGACGTCATTTGCGGGAAGGCGTCTACAAATGGTATGATTTTTTTCCTTATATATTTTTTTATGCTTTTTAACTAATTAAATTTAATCTTTAACCGTTAATTTTTTAATCTTTATTTTGTAGGCAAACGGAGGCGCACTTCCTCCGATGACTAGAGTTTTTGAGGAAACTCACAAAAAGAAGGACGGTTCTTTTGTGGATCCTCGAGCGGAGCAGGTCTACAATGACGTGCAGGCACGGATCGAGGAGCGTCAAACTCAACTCTCTCAGCAGCTATCACATGGCGGTAGCTCGGTCCAGTCCAATGCCGCTTTGACCACAGCCCAGATGGACGAGATATTTGAAGAGGTAACAAATATCACATTATATTTTTACTAAATTATTTCGTATTCAAATTTATTAATTTTAACGTTTTTTTATTAGATTGCTCCAAAGAAGAAGGGCAGAGTTTTAGGTTTGGGATCGATTCGAGATAGTTTTGTTGCCTCGGCTTCCGTACCTCACGACGATCCGGTTGGGTTGAGGAACGAGTTGAACACCGCCAATACCGAGATCAACAGTTTGCGGGCGAAGCAAGCGGAAGACCATCAGCAGATCCTTGGATTAGGTAAGACGATCCAAGGATACGATACTCTGTTCGAGCTTCTTGCCGTGGATAATCCCGTATTGGCTGCAGCGCTAAAAGCGCAACAAGCATCGACGTCGACGAATCCGGTCGCGGATCGGGTATCGGACGTGATTAACCGCACCGACGAGGAGCTTTTGGCAGAGTTTGGTCTTAATAATTAGGATTTTTTATTTTGTATTTTCGGATTTTATTTTGTATTTTCAGATTTTTATTTATAAAATTTTAATTTTAATTATAATTTAATTTTAATTTTTAAATTATTATAAATCTAATTTTATTTAATAAAAATTAATAATTAAATAATTTAATTTAATATTTTAAATTAATAATTAAATTCGATAGATCGTCGTAATTTCGTCGTAAATAGTTCCGTCGTAAATCCGTCGTAAATAAGTATGTCGTAACATCGTCGTAAATAAACCCTCGTAATATCGTCGTAAAAGTTGTCGTAAATACTCCTTCACTATTTGTCGTAATATCGTCGTAAACATTCGTCGTATACTCGTCTTAACATCCAATGGTTTAAACGTCGTAAATTCGTCCTAACGTTAGGACGGATTTACGACGAATATGTTACGACGATTTTACGATGACTTTTATACGTCTCAAATTTTACCGATTTTACGACGATTAGGGTTTTACGACGATATTTTTACGACGAATTGGCATTCGTCGTTAATCCGTCGGAAACCCTGTTTTACATCGAATCTGTCCGTTGTAAAACGGGTGTTTTCTTGTAGTGTATGTAAGTGTTCGGTTACTTCGGTTCTTTTCGGGTGTCGGGTATTAACCGACCCGAACCGATACCCGAAATTACTTAACCACGAGAACCATTAGGATATTTTAAGAGAACCGAACCCGATCCGAACCGAGTTTTTTGGGTCAGTTCCGGTTCGGTTTTTCGGGTCCGGGTAATGCCCAAGCCTAGTCTGGCCCAAGTTTAAACACGAGGAAAGCTAAGATTTCATGGGAAGAAGTCACTCGACCGCGGAATGAGGGAGGTCTCGGCATCAAGCCTTTGAGGGAGGTAAATATGGTTTGTTGTCTCAAGTTAGTATGGAGAATCGCTTCCTCTCAATCTTCGCTATGGGTAAATTGGATTAAAACATATCTAATACGGGACGGTTCCTTTCGGTCGATAAAACCAAGTACTAGCTTAGGCTCTTGGATGTGGAAAAAATTTTTGAAGTTAAGGGACAAAGCAAGCAGCCTCTACAAGGTATATGCAGGTAATGGGCAATCGACATCTTTCTGGTTTGACTCATGGTCGCACTTGGGACGTCTACTCGATCTAACCGGAACAAGAGGGTGCATCGATATGGGGGTCTCTATTCACTCTACGGTAGCACAAGCGTTGGTAAGCCAAAGACGAAGGCGTCATCGAATAGAATATCTGAACGCAATCGAAACGCTATTGGCAAATCGATCACAACAGCGTTTGGATGGCGAGGATACACCTTTATGGAGATGGAAATACGATATCTATAAGCCGACATTCAACTCAAAAAGAACATGGATGATGATTGGGGATGCTGGTCCCTAAATCTCATGGCACCAAGGTGTATGGTTTACTCGTTCAACGCCCAAGTACTCTCTCCTAGCCTGGTTAGCGATTCATAATCGTCTAACTACCACTGATCGTATGGCGACATGGAATACGGGTACCAATACTGCTTGTGTTCTATGTCAAGATCCGATGGAGAGCCGAAACCACCTGTTTTTTCGTGTGGATACTCGATGGAATTGTGGAAAGCATTGAGCCAAGGACTCCTCAAATCAGAATACTCAACGGATTGGCAATGCCTCATCGCCATCATCTCAGCAACACACACGGACCGCATTCCTCTCTTCCTTGCTAGGTATATTTTCCAAGCAACATTACATAGCATATGGAGATAAAGGAATTCAAGACGTCACGGAGAAATCCCCACACTTGCAGCCACAATGATAAAGTTCATTGGTCGGCAAGTCCGCAATCGGCTACTATCGATACGATCGCTAAAGGATACGAAGTATGAAGGAGCACTTGAGCTCTGACTCAACGCTAGAAGTTGATTCTCGAAACTAGAAGATGATATTTGAAACTTTATGTCTTATGTTTAACATTCTCAAAACAAAGAAGCATTTGTTGTAAAAACGTTTTTTTGGTTGAATAAATTTTACATTCGATTCAAAAAAAAATATATATATATATATATATATATATATATTTGATTTTAAAATTTTACCTAAACCATCAAAACTCTAAAAATGAGTATCTTAATTACTACAAAAAAGGTAGTACATGACGAGTGATGAAAACAGTACATTTATGTAATATCTCCAGTAAGTTTCTGGTTTTGAGCTTAAAATCTGAAATTCAAAATGCTTGTTCATTATGTCTTTCTAGGAGTCACCAACTTAATCGTTCCTCCAGTTAAAAAAAACCATAATCAACTCATGGTGATCGAGAATTCATTCTATTACGATAGATTTCAATCATGGTTGGCCACTTGAACGTTTTAAGTAGTAAAAAAATCTGGATTTTCATATATACGTTCCGAATATTAGTTTGGATTTTAATCTATGATTCTTCTAGTTAACAAAAAAAATAATAATAACAATTAAGAAAAAAACATATTTGAAATCGATGTATCAATTTTGAAAGCTACGGCCTTTAGCAAAAAAAAAAAAAAAAAAAAAAATGAAAGCTACGTTGTCATGGAGATGTTGCCTTTCATGATGCTGTGGGGGATGGATGGTCCACGACCAATAAGAGTATTTTCGTAATAATTTATCTATTATTTTTTTCTTTCGTTACAATTATACTATTTTTCAAATCGTACGTTTACAACTAAAATTTCTTTATAATTACAACGATGTTGAAACGGGTATGAGCACGTCTCCTACAAATCAATTTGTATCGGGGAGGTTCGGGGATTTTCTGTTAAGATAGAGCCGGTTGCGTTCCGGTCGGCAAATGAGGGGGAGGAGGTGATTTATAGCTGTGCCCGGAGGGCTGCCTACGTACCCCGTATTGGGGATCAAGCCATTCGTAGTTCGTTGCTGAGGCGGGTAGGAGAGAACTGGAGAGCTGAGAGCTAGTCAGGTCGACTGTCAGGTCGGGTCGTCGGTCGGCGGTCGACCGTCAGGTCGGGTTGTCGGTCGACTGTCAGGTCGACCGTCAGGTCGGTGGTCACTGGTCGACCGTCAGGTCGGGTCGTCAGTCGACTGTCAGGTCGGGTCGTCGGGAGAGCTGGGAGCTCATCAGAGCTGCGGAGAGCTGCAGAGAGCGGAGAGCTGGGAGAGCTGCGGAGAGCTGGGAGCGCTGCAGAGAGCTGGGGAGAGCTGGGAGAGCTGCAGAGAGTTGGGGAGAACTGGGAGAGCTGCAGAGAGCTGGGAAGAGCTGCACCGAGCTGAGAGAGCTGCGGAGAGCTGGGAGAGCTGCGGAGAGCTGCACCGAGATGGGAGAGCTGCCGAGAGCTGCCCAGAGCTCCTTTTAGAGAGAGAAAGTTATTTAGAGAGAGAGGATCAGAGTTTTTTTGTGTGTTGATAATGAATACCAATGGGGGTATTTATAGTGGGAGTTGAGCAGACAGCTCTCCGGTTTTTAGGGACGACGTGATGGTTCGTGAACAGTACCCGTCACGTCGATGAACAGTACCCGTGAACAGTGCAAGGCATGTCGTGAACAGTGTCCGTGAACAGTGCCGGTGAACAGTACCCGTGAACAGTGCAAGGCATGTCGTGAACAGTGCCCGTGAACAGCGCCGGTGAACAGTCCCCGTGAACAGTGCAAGACATGTCGTGACCAGTGCATCTTCGTGCGGCGTTAGCGTTAGTTCGGGGTGCGAGCTCGGGATGGAAGCTCGGGGTGCAAGCTCGGTGCCTTATTTGCTGAGATGAGCCTAGCTAATTGGGGGTGCTAAACCCACCTCCAACAATAAGCCCCCCCCCCAGTTCGGTGTCATGAGGTGTAGCGAATGCATCGAAGTTGATTCTTGTTAGCTCGGCGCATCTCAGGGCGGTCTCCAAGATCTTGGGATTGACTGCTGGGTCTCATTAGGCGGGAGCAATAGACGGACGTGTGTGAATTGCTAGACCGCGAAGTTAGCGAGCTGCGTGGTCGGTGGGCCGCGGGTTGTGCAGTCAGAGGACTGATCGTGAGCTCGGCGAGTAGGAGGTCGGCGAGCTGTGGTCGTTAGTTAGGCGGAGCTGTTGAGGTCGGCGAACTGCGACTGCGCGATGAGCGAGCTGCGACCGAGCTACCTAACTGTTAGACCGAGCTGCGACTCCGAACTGCCTCACTGTCAGATCGACGAGCTACGATCTGCAAAAAAAATGGCTAAAGATACGAGATTGCGCTTGAGGCTGAGCTCGGCGTTTGTTAGTTAGGCACGAGGCCGGTGAGCTATGATTCCGAGTCGTTTAATTTCTAAAATCGGTTAGTTACTTAGCGTACCACAAGGTCAGCGAGTCGCGCGGTCGGAGAACTGCGATCATGAGCTTGGCGAGTAGGAGGTCGGCGAGCTGTTGAGGTCGTTAGTTAGGCGGAGCTGTTGAGGTCGGCGAACTGCGACTGCGCGATGAGCGAGCTGCGACCGAGCTACCTAACTGTTAGACCGACGAGCTGCGACCCCGAACTGCCTCACTGTCAGATCGACGAACTACGACCACGCACTGCTTTTCTTGGAGTTCGGCTTAGAGAGACGGATCTCTGTTATTGAATTTGAATTTGAACCTCGGGATCAATAAATTTTTGATAAGGGGTACCTTAAATTTTGGGAGCTCGGTGAATGAACTGTGACCGGTGAGTGACGAGTAGGAGGTCGGCGAGCTGTTGAGGTCGTTAGTTAGGCGGAGCTGTTGAGGTCGGCGAACTGCGACTGCGCGATGAGCGAGCTGCGACCGAGCTACCTAACTGTTAGACCGACGAGCTGCGACCCCGAACTGCCTCACTGTCAGATCGACGAACTGCGACCACGCACTGCTTTTCTTGGAGTTCGGCTTAAATTTTGGGAGCTCGGTGAATGAACTGTGACCGGTGAGTGACGAGTAGGAGGTCGGCGAGCTGTTGAGGTCGTTAGTTAGGCGGAGCTGTTGAGGTCGGCGAACTGCGACTGCGCGATGAGCGAGCTGCGACCGAGCTACCTAACTGTTAGACCGACGAGCTGCGACCCCGAACTGCCTCACTGTCAGATCGACGAACTGCGACCACGCACTGCTTTTCTTGGAGTTCGGCTTAAATTTTGGGAGCTCGGTGTATGAACTGTGACCGGTGAGTGACGAGTTGGAATGAGATGGGAAGTTTTTTTTTTTTTTTTTTTTTTTTTTTTTTTTTTTTTTTGGAATGAGAGTCCCGGTCCCGGATAAGCTTGGCACTTATCTGTATGGAGTTGTTCGGAGATGAGGGCGATGTTCCCGACATTTGCCGAGCTACTCTTTGCGTGTAGAAAAATCCTCAAACCCCCTCCTTCTAGCGCCAATTGTTGAAACGGGTATGAGCACGTCTCCTACAAATCAATTTGTATCGGGGAGGTTCGGGGATTTTCTGTTAAGATAGAGCCGGTTGCGTTCCGGTCGGCAAATGAGGGGGAGGAGGTGATTTATAGCTGTGCCCGGAGGGCTGCCTACGTACCCCGTATTGGGGATCAAGCCATTCGTAGTTCGTTGCTGAGGCGGGTAGGAGAGAACTGGAGAGCTGAGAGCTAGTCAGGTCGACTGTCAGGTCGGGTCGTCGGTCGGCGGTCGACCGTCAGGTCGGGTCGTCGGTCGACTGTCAGGTCGACCGTCAGGTCGGTGGTCACTGGTCGACCGTCAGGTCGGGTCGTCAGTCGACTGTCAGGTCGGGTCGTCGGGAGAGCTGGGAGCTCATCAGAGCTGCGGAGAGCTGCAGAGAGCGGAGAGCTGGGAGAGATGCGGAGAGCTGGGAGCGCTGCAGAGAGCTGGGGAGAGCTGGGAGAGCTGCAGAGAGTTGGGGAGAACTGGGAGAGCTGCAGAGAGCTGGGAAGAGCTGCACAGAGCTGAGAGAGCTGCGGAGAGCTGGGAGAGCTGCGGAGAGCTGCACCGAGATGGGAGAGCTGCCGAGAGCTGCCCAGAGCTCCTTTTAGAGAGGGAAAGTTATTTAGAGAGAGAGGATCAGAGTTTTTTTGTGTGTTGATAATGAATACCAATGGGGGTATTTATAGTGGGAGTTGAGCAGACAGCTCTCCGGTTTTTAGGGACGACGTGATGGTTCGTGAACAGTACCCGTCACGCCGGTGAACAGTACCCGTGAACAGTGCAATGCATGTCGTGAACAGTGCCCGTGAACAGCGCCGGTGAACAGTCCCCGTGAACAGTGCAAGACATGTCGTGACCAGTGCATCTTCGTGCGGCGTTAGCGTTAGTTCGGGGTGCGAGCTCGGGATGGAAGCTCGGGGTGCAAGCTCGGTGCCTTATTTGCTGAGATGAGCCTAGCTAATTGGGGGTGCTAAACCCACCTCCAACAAACGAGTATCGCCAAAAAAAAGAAGGTTATATATAGAGTATGAATAACATCGTTATCATGCAAGTTTGGTCTTTGCTTTCTAGTGTCTACGGGAAGAAATAACAATAAGTGAAATATGTTATACGAACGGACCAAACAGAGTTCCTTTAGATTCTAATAAGTTGACTATTGTTCCATTGCAGGCTTTTGCAGCCAAGTGTGGATCTCCTCCGACTATTAGTTAATAGTATTAGATTTGTATATATTTTTATGAAAGTTTTAAATACTTTGACTATATATAAATGTATTAAGAAAACTTATCATATGCAAACCTAAAAAAAGAATTAAAAAAAAATTTGACATGTAATAGATTTTTGTAATAAAATTGATATTGTAATTAGAGAACCAAGTTTTAGTATCGTTTTGCATTGCTATAAAATATCGAAGAAACTTAAAACTATTTTACTAAACCCAAAACACAATAGTAAAACAATTTTTTTCCTGAAGTACATATGGATCATCGAATGACATAATTGAGTTTCTAAGCAACTAAGGATCACCAATTAAACAATTTTTTTTTAATTAAGCTTAAATTTCGGACCTACACTCTCTATTTATAAGCTGGTCTCGGGATTGACACGAGTCATCCTATAGGAACTTGTAATTATATAGACTTGTTCTTGGACCAGTGACAAGCAAACAAAAGCTGCAAAATAGTCTTATTTTTATAGGAAAAAAAAAACGTATGAGGTAGGTTTTAACTTTCTAAATTTACCATTTATCACATCATTAAATTTGACTGATTAAATACGGGTAAACAAAATCAAATTGTGGTCTTCACTAACTCTAATGAGCAAAAAAAACTTTAATAAGCAAATTTGACTGATTAAATACGGGTAAACAAAATCAAAGTGTGATCTTCACTAACTTTAATAAGCTGTGTCCGCCACTACATTACCTTGGTTTCTAATGTCTATTTGACCAAAATGTTAGTACAATTATAAAAACTATTCTTTCCATTTCATAAAAATATCATTTAATACATTTCATACATATTAAAAAAAAATTAAACATATACATATATTCATATTTAATATTTTTAATTGACATTTAATATACTATTAATTAAATAAACAAATATACTATTTAATAGGTAGCATATAATTTTAGTTTGAAAAATAACAATTAAAATGTAGAGCGATATTCTTTTAAAACGAGAAAGTAATTTTAACCAAACGAAAAGATTAACATAAAAATAAATAAAAAACAAAACAATAACATAAAAAAAAACAAAAACAAAAAGGTTAAAAAAAAAACAAACATAAAAAAACAAAAATTCCGTGTCTCCGTCGACTAATCTCGTTTAGATAATCTACACGCTAAGTGCTAACTCACCGTTCCGCTAGTGTTTAGCTAATCATAAAACATTAGTAAAAGCTGTACATTATCAGTCTCATTATACGACTTATAGAAAGAATGAGACTGGTTTTCAAAAATTCTGTTTGGTTACACAACCGCACAAAGAACCGTGAGGTCCACTTGTGGTCGACAAATGCGAGCCAAGGGAAGAGGAGAGCATCAATGGACCACACGATGGCCTCAGCTACGATGTCTTTACACCCACATATATTATGTATTTTAAAAGTATTGTTTTAGTATATATATTACTAGAATGATATCATGCAATTTATTTTATTGATACATTATCATCAGAGCCGGTCCTTGACACATTAACATGATGCAATTGAATGGGGTCCCCATTTTTTTTTTTTTTTGCACCAGTTTTTTCATTTAAAGGTCTCCAATTTTTTTTTTTTTTCATTTTTAACCTAAAAAAAATTATTTGCCATGGGGCCCTTAAAATATAATGTCCGACTCTGATTATCATCCTAAGAGGCTCCACAATTGGACCAATTAAGAGGCGCCTTTCGATTACCAAATTTCGCAACCTCTTCAAGTAGCACTATAATTAGAGAATTAGATTTTGTTTCTTCCCCAACCACCCAAAATTTGTCTTTTTAAAAAAGATAAATAAAATCTCCCTCTCAAAGAGAACTTCGACCTTACTCCTTCTATAATGGATCCATACAACAAGAAAAAACAATAATTCATTATTTACTGCAAAGTTTCAATAATGCGCTCGAGACTAATGATAATAATTATTGCAAATAGCATAAAGACCTTGGGACTACGTACGAGCTAAAAATATTCTTTGATATTTCTTTCACCAGAAAACTAGTATATTGAAAACGTGTATAATGAGAACTAATCACCAAATTTGAATCGCATAATGAAATTATAAGATGTCTTTACACCCACATATAATGAGAACCAAGATTCTAAAAGTCGCTAGGCGGTAGCTAGGCGCTCGATAGGAGCCTAGTGCCTAGGCGAATTAATCGGAATCTAGGCAGGGCCTAGGCGTTAAGAGAATTTTTCTACTCATATGGATATATATTTAATATCAGAATTAAATGTTAATAGTCTATAGTGGTCTAGTGGGAAGTGTAGTGTATTTTAATCAATTTGTCGCGAGTTTAATTCACCTAGAATGCAATTTTGTTTATTTTTGTAAATTTTTTTAATGAAGTGAAAAACTGTCTTTTTGCCTTCATCTTCTTCCCCGAGTGTCCACTGCTGCAACCCTAATATTTCAGCCGTTTTTGACATTTGTTTTACATAATTCATCATTCTTTTGTGTGTTTTTTGTTGTGTTTCCATAAAACTTATAGATCTAGGATATATCATACAAAAACCTATTCTAAACGTGAAGCAAAAAAAAATTGAATTTTTCTTAAATCCGATTTGCTCCTTCACCTAGCCTAAAATCGCGGCGGCTCTGTCTTCCTGGGTGCCTAATCGGCCGCCTAATCGCCGACTAGAGCGATTTTTAGAACACTGATGAGAACTAATCACCAACTTGATTTTAGAGTTCAGTTCATTGTCAATTATTGCGCATATATATAACTAATTTTGAAATAAGTTGTCTCTAATTATATGTGTTTAAAAGCAACGATTATATATTCTTTTTAACTCCATAATATAACAAAATATAAGGTTACCAAAATATTCACGAATTCATTATAAACAACATGCGGATATATGCATTTAAATCTGGTAGAAATGCTCTAGTTCGCGTGGTAGATGTTGTTGGTCACAATTATAGGTAATTAGGTGTTATGGTCGTTTTAATATCCTACATTCATAATATATACAACAAGTATGTGCCAACAAAATGACCAAAAAAAAATGAGAAGATAAAACGTCTCCTCGTTCACTAGAAAAGACGCTTATTTGATTTTAAAGAAAGAATATTACCAAGAATGTTAAGGACAAAGGGATTTTTGACCCCATCTCCAAAACGGCAAATTTGCTACACGATTACACTGTATATGTGTGGCTTAATCCTTGTTATTTTATTATATACTATGTGAATTTTTCTATCAAAATATTATTTTTATAATATAATTAGAACTAAATTTTGATGTTGAGAAAAATATATATATATAAATTGAAATTTGATTACATATATCGTGATGTCTATATGTAAATCTTAAATGTGTTATGGTTAAAAATTAAATTTTACTCACAAAAAACAAACAATAAAGCGAACATATTCAAATAACTTAAAAATATGGTATGTTTGTTGGAAAATGTTAGCAAAGTGTCTTCTCATGATTTTGACACTTTTATTTATATATATATATATATATATATATATATCAATTAACATCATTTTCTTAAGGTTTATTCATTTCTAAAATATGTTTTGATAAATTCTATAATTTCTTAGAATATACATATATTCGCTAATGAAATAAAATTATTATATGAAAAATTTAAAAGCACGCCATAACAATAACCAGTCGCTCCAAAAGGTTTGAGAGTGGTGAAGCAGATGAAAGAGAAGATGAGGAGAGGAAGAGAGTAAGTTTTAACGTCTTTGAGGCAATCAATTTACCACTCTTGTATTGAAGGAGAAGTAATCGATTTTCACATTTAATTTTTAATTATTTTTTAGCTGAGAAAAATAAATGGACACGTGGCACTCTTTCCAGCGCTGACGTGACGCTTAACTGGAGAGAGTTAGTCGTTTTTTATATATTAGATTCATATATTGGTGAACAATACACTATCTCAATTATTATAACGTGAAAACGTGATTATTTCGTATATATATTAATTTGAATACGAAGACAAAATATCTCCATTTGATTATAGCTATCTTGGGGTTGGACGAATTATTCGAAGAGGATATTTTAACCTTTGCAAGAAAACGAAAAACTGAACCTTTTTGTTAAACACGATTCTTTTTTCGTAGCAAAAGTATTTACAGTCATGTTCTAACCAATACCACCTCAATTAGAAGTGCCTCAAGATTTTATTAACATTAGTTTGTTCCCTTTCTAATCGATGAAAGATTTGAATCAGACTACTCTCAGCTAAGCCTCATAGGTAAATTCTATATCCAACTTTAAGCAATATGCATAATAGGCTTATTAAACCAATTGAAGAAGGTTTTTCTAACAGAAATGTTAAAGATGTCATTAATTAATTAGTAGTAGTAAATAACGAACGAAGATCATTTATACATGTATTGAGAGTTATCAAAACATGGATGAGAAGTTCTAAAGATTTGATTGAAACCGCATTGGATTCGTAAATATATTTATTTGATCAAATGATGAAATGAAAGAGTAGAAATCTCATGCCAAATTGACAAAAAAAAAAAACAATAAGAAAATAATAAACAAAACATAAGCAAAAAATAATAATTTAAATGACAAAAAGTATATTTGATTCAAATTTGAACTTCAAGAATCAAATTAATTTTTGTTAATCTATTTGAACTTGAATCTAGTGACAGCTATTTATTTTAAAAACATTACAAGTAATGGATTCACAAATGATCATGTGGGTTCTATCCAAAGCCATCTTTTCCGAACCGATTACGCTCGGAGAAGTTGTATGTGGCTTTGGAAATAGTTTCCAACTCCATCAAAGTTATCCAACGCTTAGTGTATGTTTAGGTTTAAGTTTAGGTGTCATTACTTATTACCATATTAGAATTATAATATGCTATTAGAATAATCAAACTAGAGCTGTTGAATTAGGGGGTAATGAAATATCGGAGTCTGATGATGATAACACATCTACAAATGTTGTTATGAACTCAAATTCAAAAAATTCCGCTAATGAGCATCAAGCAGTACAGTTAGCTATACTTAGGGAGAATTTCGTATTTATGCATGAGGAAGACGTGTGTCCCATTTGTTTAGAACAATTTGAGTGGAACATTCCATTGGCGAATATGCCATGAGGACATGCATTCCACTTACATTATCTCAGTCAGTGACGTCCAAATACTTGTCCAAATTGTAGAAGAACTTTAGGTTAGTATAAGTGTTGTACAAGTGTAAATGGGTCTATGTAATTTTAATATTGTTTGCACATACATTTGACAAAAACTTTTATTGAGGCACATGTTTTAAAAGTAGAATATTTTACACCCTAGCTATACTGTCAAACCTAAATTATCACCGCTGTCTATGCTTCAGAAGTTTGGTCTGCCTTCTTCAGTCACTAGTCCCTTTATCCTCCATCGAGTTTCAGTCATATTGTCACATGAGTGAGAACAGCTTCTACATCAAAGCAACTCAACATCATCTGTGAATTGATTCTCCAGGCTATGGTTTATGCCTTGTTGAGGGGAAAAAACCTAAGACTCCACCAAGGCACTTTACACCTCTATGCTCGATATCGTGTGTCTTATGTTGTATTATAGATAAATGTGCCCGATTCGAGATCACCACATTCTCCAATATTCCTGTGTTCAGGTACACTGTTTTATCAAGATCCAAAAACTACAAGAGAAACACAATTCAGAAGCGAGACTGACAAAGTGTTTACCAGTATGTTGTGAAATTTCCATTGCTTGCTTCTGCTTCCTCCTCCGTAGGATGAAGATGATCACAACAAGCAAAATGTTAACTCCTCCAACAGTACAAGCTATGATGAATGCCCTTTTGTCCTCTTCTCCCCTTGATATCTAAGTTCGCTTTGCGACACCCTGTAATAAAGATCATGATCGCTTTCAGCATAAGTTTGGATACCCACGAGCAGATACAAAAACATCACATAGCTCAACCCCTTGGTTTCAACATCCATCGTAGTAAACCCCAAACATAGGCAGTTTGTCAAACACCTTCTTCTGCATTATGTCATTCCAACACCCTGGTATACTTCTGCATACCTAGTAGACGACGGTAATTAGCATGTGTCAACTTCAGAAATACATCTTCAGAACAACTGAGGTTTGATGTCCTCAAACATCCCAATGATTTATCTCCAAGTTCTCAGTTGCGCTTATTATGCGGCTTAAATCCTTCCAAGCAGATGCAATGAGGTGAGGTAAGTAAATTATCGGTATCTAAGTGTATAACTTTTTTTGTTTGTTGAAATGTAATTTTTAGTTTTAGGTTTAATTATTTGGTTTATTCCTAAATACCAAAAGAGATTTAGGAATCATGAATAAGATTTTGTAGTTAGAGTGTAGATGTGATAGGCCCCTATATGCCTCAAAATTTTAAATCTTTCAAACTTAGAAATAAACTAACATGTGCATTGTTAATCCTAAAATTAAGAATATATTTTAATTTGTTCTTGAAAACATTTTGTATTTAATCCATGACACAAATCGAATGCTCACATCGTATGAACTTGATGATGAAGTAACACATAACAAGAAATGGATTGGGTTATAAAAATGAAATATCATTCACTTAGTTGCATTCATCTAAAAGAAAAAGAAAAAGAAAAAGTAGTGATATTTAACAAAAACCAAAACTTTTTAATATGATGCAACAACTGAAGAGATTTATCAAGCACAAGGTTGTTAAAATGATGGGAGAAGAATTGTACATTTGTATCCCATGTATGCAAGAGCAATAATGAGAAGAAACCACCATCTGCTTTGTTCAACAATACTGTGTTTTTAATACATATATCAAATGATCCAAGTCTACTACTAATACATTACAGCATCATTAATCAACCTCACTAATCTATAGAGAGACTTTGATTGACCAACCCACATTACATCCCCCAGATTCCCCGAGCCGAAGCCACTCTGCTATTTGATCTAGCAGTTAGTTCATACAAAATCCTAGCAAATGAATCAGAATACTTACCATCTTGAAAAAGCAGCTCGGCAAAAGCATTCTCATACGCCAGTAACAATCCTCTGTTCTGCGGCTCGGAGACAAGGTTCTCTAGTATCATTGCAGCTTTCCTGCAGACTTCTGGAACCGGATGCGGAGTCTTTATCACTTTCAACAATCTATCAATCGCCCTGAAAACAAATAATCACAAAAAAAAAAACGTAACGGTGTGTCATTGTTGTAACGTGAAAACGATTTGGTTGTATTTAATTAGAGAGGAAGGAAGTATAATTTTTTTTTGTATACCATCTCTCACTTGCAAGCTTTAATCTGCAATCCATGTTTACTTCCACGAGATTGTAGAGTGCACCAACAGCTGCGGCTTGTGCATCAATTGCTGGTATGCTTAAAAGATCGACTAATCGCCTGTGTATCTGCAAGGGGTTGGTCCATTGTTAGGTTTGTTAAGTACTTATTGTTATGAGTACGTAACCAGAAACCATAAGATGATTATTATGAAAGACGTTATCAAACCTGCGGAATTAAGTGACTAATGAAGGGTTCATTGTCCGGGTTGATTATCAAACGACCTAGCAATTCAGCAGCAGCACAATTCCAAGCTTTGACGGAAGAATCGAGAATTCCAACCACAGCTTGAACAGCTTGCTTTTCGCTATTTGCACAAGAGTAATGAATGACTCGCATTAAGTTGGAATTTGAAACAAGTTAAGATGCATTTTGTTAGAAGGATACAGGGAGATACAAACTCTCACTTTATGTTGATGTATGACTGTTTAAGCGAGCTGAAAATTCGAAGATCCATCAAATGCGCTAGGTTTACAATTGTCTCAAGCGAGTTTGTGACCAGTTCTTCATCCTCTGTCAGCAAAAGATTTTCTAGGATCATACTTCCCAATCAAGTATCAAACACATAAGAAAATAGAGGGAATGCATTGCAGCCAGTTTAATCCAAAAAGAAAAAGAAATCTAGCAGACATGAATGTGACGAATCAACTAATAGAAGAAACACAAAGGTTGGCATGATATATACATCAAAACACAGTATTCCTCCTTACCGGTCATATGATCGTGTATGCACTGGAAAACAGTTTCTAAGCAATGGCGATGCTGAGCCATTACAACTTCATTATCTGGCATGAAGGAGAAGTTGCGGATAACGTTTGACGCAGCAATGGCGCACAGTTGTTTCTCTGCTCTCCCGTCGTCGTCTAGATTAAACAAACCATCCTCTTCATTCCACCACTGAGATGACTGATGTTTTCCAGTGCCTTTTTTCCCTAATGCCTCAGCGGCTGAAGAACCAACGCCGGATCTGCTAGGCCAATATTAACCTCACTTAATAGTAAAGGCAATATCAAAAGAAAAGAGGAAAAGAAAATATATGATGGATCATATCGACTCACCCAGGGGTTTGAATAGAGGCTAGAGCATCATACTCGCTGCCGAATCCCGTAACTGAAGAACTCGCACCTAACGATCTGACCCTAGTTCCTCTTGTCAGGTCCTTTGGGAGAGCTATGTCACGCCAGTCATCTATCTGCCAAATTCCGGTGTCAAGAACAGAGAGGAAAGCACAATCCCACACTAAACTTCAACCAAAAATTAAAAAAGAGAGCCTATAACATTGCCTTACACATAAATCAAACTCACAATTAAGAGAAGGGCATCAAGCAAGCCAGGTATCTTCGATAGAGGAGTGACGTCTCTTCGAATATCCTCTTTTTCCTTGAAGGAAAGTAATGTGAGTGTATTCAATGCCCATGTCACCTCGCTCTTCAAACCACTCTGTAGCGCAAGGACTATCCTTCTATTGTTCTGGTCTACAAAAAAAATAAACCATTCCATATGAAACAAAAAGCATACTTCATATCTAGAATATGGAAAAGCAATGAGCTTTCACAAACTGTGAATCTCTTGTTAAGGGAAGTGCTAAATCGATCTCTTAATTTTTCAAATCAACGAAAGCTAGAAAGAAAACCATTCACAAAGATTGGTCATTTGCGAGCTTACCGACGAAGGAATTGTGAACTAGAAGAGAAGGACCGAGTAGAGCTGACGGAGACATCGCGTCCGCCGCCGCAGCGGCAGCTGCAGCAGCTGCCGAGTTTGCACTCGTACTACCAAACGGACGGCCTCTCTTCGGTGGTGGAGCCGAAGCTCCGCCGGACTGGCCGCCGGATTTCCCAAGCTCCCTTTTCTGCATCTCTCTCTCTCTCTCAATTTTGGCTAAGTTAGGGCACGGTAATTTTGACCCAGACTTGGTCCGGTTTAAGAGCTGAGAGTATTAAATTTAAAAATATAAAACCTCTTTCTCAGACGGTGGGTTTCGGTTTAATTAAACCCGGTTCTAAAATCCAAACAAATAGGTTGACGCGGTGGATGGTTTTGTAGAGACAAAGTTGCGGAGGAAATCGCCAAACCCTGCGCCGCCGTTGTTTCGTCCGTCTACCTTCTGACTCAGCCGCCGAAGCGTTTTTTTCTCCGTTTACGTGATTCCTTGCCGATAGTTTTCAAAGAGGGAGAGAGAGAGAGATTTGAGAAGCTCGAAAACTTATCGGAGATAATCGACCCAACGGATTAGGTAATTTGGATATCAATTTCCGAAGAAAGCGTAAAGCGTCTGAAGAAAGCGTCTGAGCTCGACCCAACGGATTAGGTAATTTGGATATCAATTTCCGATCTCACTTTTCTGATTTAAAACTTTGAAATCGTCTGGAAATTTACAAAGCGTGCATCTTTGTCATCTTGATCTCTCTTTGATTTTGTGATTATGGAATCTGCTTATTGATATTTGTTTTATCTGATTGATGGTAATCTCTGCAGGTAAGCTGTGTAAATTGAAAGAGATGGATGAGTGTGATGATAGGAAAGTTAGGAACATATGTATCTTGGCACATGTAGACCACGGTAAGACAACCCTCGCTGACCACCTGATTGCTTCCTCTGGTGGCGGTTTGCTTCACCCGAGACTCGCCGGGAAGCTTAGGTACATGGACTATCTCGATGAAGAACAGAGGCGTGCAATCACCATGAAGAGCTCTTCAATTTCTCTTAGGTATAAGGACTATTCTCTGAACCTGATTGATTCCCCTGGGCACATGGACTTCTGCAGTGAAGTCTCCACAGCTGCTCGGCTCAGTGATGGGGCGTTGGTTTTGGTTGATGCCGTTGAGGGTGTTCACATTCAGACGCATGCTGTGTTGCGTCAAGCTTGGGTCGAGAAGTTGACCCCTTGCTTAGTGCTTAACAAGATTGATCGGTTGATTTGTGAGTTGAGGTTGAGTCCCATGGAAGCATATACCCGCTTGATAAGGATTGTTCATGAGGTTAACGGGATTGTGAGCGCGTTTAAGTCGGCCAAGTATTTGTCGGATATTGACTCTATACTTGCGAGTACTTCAGGTGAGCTTTCTGCTGAGAGTCCTGAGTTGTTGGAGGATGATGAAGAAGTTACTTTTCAGCCTCAGAAGGGTAATGTGGTCTTCGTGTGTGCTCTGGACGGGTGGGGTTTCGGGATCTCGGAGTTTGCTAATTTTTATGCCTCCAAGCTTGGAGCTAAGGCGCCTGCGTTGCAGAAATCACTATGGGGTCCTTTTTATTATGATCCTAAGACAAAGATGAGTGTAAGGAAGAATTCTTTAAGTGCGGGAAGCAAGGCAAAACCAATGTTTGTGCAGTTTGTGCTTGAGCCTTTATGGCAGGTTTACGAGGCTGCACTAAATCCCGACGGGGATAGAGCCATTCTTGAGAAAGTTATCAAATCTTTCAATTTGTCTATTCCACCACGCGAACTTCAGAACAAGGATCCCAAAAACGTGCTTCAGTCAGTGATGAGCCGTTGGCTTCCTTTGTCTGATGCAGTCTTGTCTATGGCTGTGAAACATCTGCCTGACCCCATTGCAGCACAGGCATATAGAATCTCGCGCTTGGTTCCAGAAAGGAAAATTATTGGTGGTAACGATGTTGATTCAAGTGTCCTTGCAGAAGCAGAGCTTGTTAGAAAATCAATTGAGGCTTGTGATTCTAGCCGAGACACCCCTTGTGTTGTGTTTGTGTCTAAAATGTTTGCTATTCCCATGAAAATGATTCCTCAAGATGGAAATCACAGGGAGAGGATGAACGGTTTAAATGATGAGGACAGCAAAAGCGAGTCGGATGAGTGTTTCCTTGCATTTGCTAGGATCTTTAGCGGGGTTCTTTGTGCTGGGCAAAGAGTCTTTGTGATTTCCGCTCTATATGATCCTCTCAAAGGTGAATCGTCTCAGAAGTACATTCAAGAAGCAGAACTCCATTCCATCTATCTTATGATGGGACAAGGTTTAACACCAGTAAACGAGGTGAAAGCCGGAAATGTAGTGGCCATAAGAGGGCTTGGACCATATATATCAAAAAGCGCAACACTTTCATCTACTAGAAACTGTTGGCCCTTAGCCAGCATGGAGTTTCAGGTCTCTCCCACTCTTAGAGTGGCGATTGAACCGTCGGATCCTGCAGATATGAGTGCTCTGATGAAAGGTCTGAGGCTTCTAAACCGAGCAGATCCGTTTGTGGAGATCACGGTGTCTGCAAGAGGAGAGCATGTGCTTGCTGCTGCTGGAGAAGTTCATTTAGAAAGATGTATTAAGGATTTGAAAGACAGATTTGCAAAAGTGAACCTTGAAGTCTCTTCGCCTCTCGTGTCCTACAGGGAGACAATTGAAGGTGATGGATCTAATCTTTTGGAAAGTTTGAGATCTCTAAGCTTGAATACCTCGGATTACGTTGAGAAGAGAACTCCAAACGGCAGATGCGTTATCAGAGTACACGTCATGAAACTACCGCACTCGCTAACCAAGCTGCTTGATGAGAACACGGACTTGCTTGGTGATATAATTGGAGGTAAAGGCAGTCATAGCATTAAGATACTAGAATCCCAAAGGCCTAGCCTCGAAGAGAATGTGGATCCCATCGAAGCATTGAAGAACCAGTTAATTGAAGCTGGAGTTTCATCAAGTTCTGAAACCGAAAATGATCGCGAGAAATGTAAAACTGAATGGGCGAAATTGCTCAAGAGGATTTGGGCGCTTGGTCCAAGAGAAAAAGGTCCAAACATACTATTCGCTCCAGATGGTAAAAGAATCCGCGAGGATGGATCGATTCTTGTAAGAGGCTCTCCTCATGTCTCTCAGAGACTTGGCTTCACAGAAGATTCTACGAAGACACCTTCAGAACCATCTGAAGCAGCACTGTACAGCGAAGCACTGACTCTAGAGAGCAGCATAGTCTCGGGGTTTCAGCTAGCAACAGCATCAGGACCTCTATGCGATGAACCAATGTGGGGATTAGCTTTTACCATTGAGTCTCATCTCGCAGAAGATTCCGAAACAGAGAAACAACCCGAAAACTTTGGAATATTCACAGGACAAGTCATGACAGCTGTCAAAGACGCATGTAGAGCCGCCGTGCTTCAGACAAATCCACGTATCGTCGAAGCAATGTACTTCTGTGAACTAAACACCGCACCGGAGTATCTTGGTCCGATGTATGCGGTTCTGAGCAGAAGACGAGCTAGAGTTCTCAAGGAAGAAATGCAAGAAGGGTCGTCTCTGTTCACGGTCCATGCGTACGTGCCGGTTTCAGAAAGTTTCGGTTTTGCAGACGAGCTGAGAAAAGGAACGTCTGGTGGTGCGAGTGCTCTGATGGTTTTGAGCCATTGGGAAATGCTGGAGGAAGATCCGTTCTTTGTACCGAAAACCGAAGAAGAGATCGAAGAGTTTGGTGACGGAGCTAGTGTTCTTCCAAATACCGCGAGGAAGCTCATCAATGCCGTTCGACGCAGGAAAGGGTTACACGTTGTGGAGAAAGTGGTTCAACACGCCACTAAACAGAGAACCTTGGCTCGTAAAGTTTGAGTTTTTTTTTTTTTTCCTGTTGATTGAGCTCCGAATTGGGCTTTTTGGTGCTCGTGCTCTCTTTGGTGGTACATGTTGGGAAAATTATAACTGAAGAAAGATGAATATGATGTTATGAACCAAATTAAAATGCTCCTATTGCTACGAGATATCTTTGATTCAAAGAATCTTGACTTACTTTTTGAGCTTTTATCTCTCAGCTATTTCATGTGTTATTATTATTATTTCTAAACTATATAATGTGTATTAAATATTTCATCGTTTCATTTTATAGGTCGTTTTAGTTTTTTTTTTTTTTTATAAATTAAGTGTTGTTTTCGATTTTCAATGCAGAATTTTAGATAAAATTTCAGTTTTAATCTTATTATTGTAATGTATTAATAAGAGAGAATTATATGGTGTATTAATAAGGGATATAATAAAAAAAATTAATATATTTTTTTAATTTGTGTGAAATAACTTTAAACGATTTATAAATTGAAACGACAAATGTAATAATACTATCGATTATGTGAATGTAAATGGGTATCCCTTTGAGAATGGATTTGGCCAGGGCGTTCGGTCTGAACCCAATCGACCAAACCGATTTTTTTTTGGTTTTTGTTTCCATTCCGTTTTGACCTCTAAACCAATGGGCACTTTTTATTTTTAATTCGGTTTTCGGTTCGGTTCAATTTAGCAGCTAAAACCGATCGGCTCTTTGTTCTTTTTGCAAAAAAAAATCCAATTTTTCTGACCGCTTTTAACCAAAATAACCGAGGAACCGAACCTCCGAAATTTCCTATGATTTAACTGATTTTAGCCGAAATATCAAACCGATGAACCGAACAAAATTCCTCAAAACCGAACCGAAACTTTGTTCAGTCGGGATTATTCCCAGCCCGAACAAACCAAGAACCAAAAAACCCCGAACCGACTGAACGGCCTAACAGGTGAGCTGAAGAAATCTATATTTATAAGCCTAACAGGTGAGCTGAAGAAAAAACAAAATCCATTTTACGAACCAGATTAAAAGTGCACCTACAACTTCAAGATATATATATATATATCTCTGATTCCTAGTAGAGAATCCTGACTTCATTTTTTCTGTAGCTTTTATTATCCTATATTTTTCTCAACAATCAATGTGTGTATTAAATATGATATTTTTCAATAATTTCTGTAAATAGGTTTCTAATTAATAAACCTCTGAGTCCCATTAAGAGTGTCGTCACTATTCCTATCTGTCAGTGCTATTGCTTCTAGAACAGATAAACACAGTTTCATACATTATAATGAAGCTTCTCTTTCGAAATTTACCTTCAATTTTATTTCTGATATTCTGGATCTGATAGTAGAGTGTGGTTTAAATATCTACACAAAATCACAAGTGTGAGAATTCAGATTTCATGTTTATTTTATTAATAATATATGTTGCCTCCTCAAGCAACACTACACTATTTATATTGTAAATCATAATGATCTTAGCAGATAATAATTCAGAAGGTATAATAAATATATTTGTAAGTTGTCCATAGTTATCTATAAACTCGACAAGTAGGGTGAAGTTCTTTTACTTAGTTTGTACCCAACCCACTTAATATTGTTTTCAGGACAATGATCATTTTTATACACTTTGTTTTCTTTTTTATCTAAATAACTCAAATTTCAATGACTATTTTTTACATCTAAAAAATTCGAGCTTAAATTCATTTTAATAAGGAATTGTTTTTTTTGGCTGGAACCCAAAAAAATATCTGTGTTCATAGAGCAATTAAAAAATATCAGAAATAAATATATGTTAGTCATTAGCTAAAAAGTAAAAAGCACACAAATGTCTTAATGCGAAACATTTTTTCATGATATCGTTAAAATGATGGAAACTTTATTGGTTTAATAGTTGACTGAAATATGATGTTTTCTACATATATTAGATCCAGAATTAAAGCTTAAAAAAAATACAAATTTAGGTTAGAATAAGGTCGTTTATTTAAAGTTATCTATAATAAACTTGTGTAGTGTTGGATCTGGTGGTTGGATTATCCATGTCTAGATATAGGGCCGGTCATAAGAATTAAGGGCCAAAGACAATTTAATAAAAAATTTAGTAATTTGTTTTTCTGTAATTTGGGGGTCAAATATTTAAATATATTAATTAGAAAAATTTGGGGGCCAAAGGCTTATGTTTTATCTGGCTATGTCCAGGATCGACTTTGGTATAGATTTTATTTTTTTTACTGATAAAATCATTATATTAATCGATAATGTAGTTTCTAATAAACGCTCTATGATAGATTTTTTGAAAAATGATTTTTAAAGTTTTAGTTTATAAACAATAATAAAAATATAAACAAAATGGAACATTATAACGCGAGTGCGACCAATTCAGGATGATGAACTTGAGTAGTTATTTTGTCTTAATAAATAAGAAAATTTATTTTATACAAAAAATAAAATAAAAAATAATAAGAAAAACGAATTTGAGGCAAAATAAAAAAAGAAAAGTAAGAGAGTGAGGAGAGGAATCACATGTTGTCACCTAATATTCCAAGTCTTATGTCAAAGGGGATAAGACTCTCTCTTCACATCTCCTCCGTGTCTCTTTTTCTTTTCCATTCTTCGTTTTAAATATATACATATATTCACTTATACATAATTCAAGTAGGATAAAACTATTATGGATTTGTATAAATTAAGGGTTTATATAGATGGATATTAACATTCTGCGTTGAATTAACATCCTCTCTCAACATCAAGCTTGGGAAAGAAAATAACAAATTAACTTGACCAAATATGTTAAAAAAGAAGAAATGTATATTCTAAAAGTTAAAAGAGAGATGGGAGAAAAACGGACAAGAGAGTATGTAGTAAGTTTCAATTTCAACATTGAGAAAAGCACTTTCAAAAATGTCTAATGATCAATGTTGGCTTATAAAAAGATAGATGCTTCTTTATCTTGTGCTTGTTCTCTCTCTCTCTCTCTCTCTCTCTCTCTCTCTCTCATAGGCATAACCGGTCCTATAATATATAAACAAATCATTGTAACGTTCATGTGGGGGTTTCAAAAATAATCATAATAGTAATTGCAACACTAGAACAAGTTGGTTGTGCAATATTTTTTTACACAAAATTAAATAAAACATTTTTATATCTCTTAGTGCAGAGAAACCTTGATTGTCTCATTAACCAAAACTCATGTGAAAAAAAGCAATTAACAAACAAAGATAATCTCCAAAACTATTTAAATGAGTGGGTGGAGAGTCGTTTTCTATAGACCTTTAATCTAACCCATGGTTTATTACTTTCTTTTCTTTATTAGTAACAAAGAGAAACGTAACTAAAAGATTGTATATGATATGGATAAATCGTAAATAATATAGGGAAAATATATATATTTCATATTTTCTACCCGTGCAAATAATGTCAAATCCAGAAGAAAAAAAAGGAAATCAGACCCCGCAGCTTGTGAAATTGTTGTAACCGACCCTACCCTATTGTCAAATAATTCGATTATACAATACGTTTGATATATATATATGACATCTAAAATAATAATAATAAATACTATAGTTATTGATGAATTGACTAGTTCCCCCACATCAATGATTGTGATGCAATATTATATGTATGTGTTTAAAAAGAAAAACATATTTAATTACATACTTGTATTTGGAACACAGTTAGGTCCATGTACAAAGTTGATTTAGGCTTCGACAGAAATGGAGGAAAAAAAATAAAGCTTTTCTTTTGCTTTAACTATTTCTATTTTTTGTTTTTTATTTCCATTTAAAAGCTCTGACAAGACATGGCAATTAAGTAGAAGACTTAAGAAAAAGAGGTAGGTTTAACAATATCACCAAATAAGCTAAATTTTCTATATATGTACGATTTTAGTTAAGATCATGTTTCCTTGGGCTCCATTGACAAATAAAAAGGATGAGTTAAAGGTAGGGATGTAATAGAAAATCAAATTTTTCAGTTGAACAACAAAAAAAGGATATCAAATTTTCAAAAAATTTGTAGACGATCGGCTTAAAGTATTCAAGATTTACCCACTAAACGATTTTTGTTTGTTTGTTTTTGATTCATTTAGAAGATGATATTTTAGTTCCACAACAAATGTAGCGGGATATGGATCTACCAAATGGTTAAATGACTTTATGTAAATCAAATTTCTAGGAACTGGTGGTTAACGTTATAAGCTTTAGGATTGAAAGAGAGCTAATGAATGTATCAAGATTCAAGACTATTACAATCAGTGAGAAATATACAAAAAGCTTTTACATTAGTTATTTTTATGTTGTTTTTAATTTGGTATTCTGAAAGAAAATTACGTAAAAGATTTTGTGTGTTGCTTCGATAGTTCATCTTATTTTCATCTTCCATTTTTGAACTTACTAAAAGAAAAAAATTGTTAATTTATTATAATAGCAAAGAAAAAGAAGAAAATGAATAATCCCATTTCATCATCTTCAACATAATTAATTGATCTTCCTTTTTTTTTTTTTTACAACAAAACGCCATATATTATTACGATGATTCAAATAGTCTGACTTCGGAAGCCATCCAACTCAAAATTAAAAGAGTTACATGGGAATAAACTACACTACGTGAACGAATCACGAGGAATATTTTTTTTTTAAATGAATTAAAAGTGGAACATAGATAAAAAAAATTCATCAATTTCGGAAGCTAAAGAATGCCACTCTTCCTCTTTTTCGATAAATTTCATCATCTTGAGACAATCTGATTAAAAAGAAAATCACACCCAACTTCAAAGTGGTCTTCATAGTCCATAATAACGTGTTAAATTCAGCATGAAAGGGAGATGAAGTCCTTTCCTTCTCAAAGAACCATACCATCATCTACCGTCCTCCATTTCTACAATGAACCCACCTCCATAGCAGGTGGCTTCACTTACCCAGGAAGCATCCAATTGACAACGTGGTCTTTTCCCCTAACTTTTCTCAATATGAGTGATCGGCGGTTGTACTACATTCTCTTCTCATGCAATCGATATTAATTGTGCTACTTTCCAGCTTTCTGATTCGTGATTAGCGAGTTGCATGGTGTCTATATGGGTAATCTCTTTGTCGTTAAAGGCTTTATCATTCCTCGCTTTCCAAATGTACCAAATTATTCAAGGGAAAGCATCAAGACAATTCTCCGCTGCCCCTACTTCCTTTTCCCGCCAAAGAAGATGATCAAAATTCTTGAAAAGGGAGTCACTCTGGAAAGAACCCGAACTTGATGGAATCGCGGAAAGGGCCCAAATTTGGATGGTTGGAGGGAATTCAAACAACATGTGATTAATCGTCTCTTCCTCAGCATCACATCGTGGATGGAACCAGTCCTGACCACAGTGGCGGTCTGTGAGGCGTGAGTTCACGGGAACACATCCTGATAGAGCATGCCACAAAAAATGTTTTATCTTTCTAACCGTCTTTAAGGTCTAGACTTTGTTAGTTAGTGGGTAATACTCGGTTCTAGAATTAGTTGTAGACCATCCTCCTCTTTCAACTGGTTAGCCAAAGCATAACCTGTTTTGATTGAATAAATACATGACTTTGTATGGCACCAACATAAAATATCATCCTTAAAACATCGGTTTGGTTTGATGCTCCTAATCAGCGGGATATCCTCCAGGGCTATAAGATTATATAGAGCGTCTGTTTTCCATTCTTTAGTGTGTTGGTCTATTAGATGACCCACGTAAAGATGCGGATCCCGGTATATCCCATTATAGTATATAGTGGTCAAACCATACTCTTGTGTTGAAGCTCGATCCTATAGATTTTTTTAGCTCTGCTTGAAGCAAACTGCGAGATGCCATTATACTTCGCCACCCATACGAAGGGGAATTTGCTCACTCTACTTCCATTGGGGTTGTATACCAATAATATCTTCCTTTTAGCACCCGAGCGAGAAATGAGGAAGGGAACTGTATCAAACGCCAAAGTTGCTTCGCAAACAATGCGAGATTAAAGTTTTTAGGGTTCCGGAATCCCAGTCCTCCCTTATTAATTGGGAGATAGATTTTCTCTCAAACTATCCAATGTAGATCCTGGTTATTTTGTTTGTTATTCGACCAAAATTTTGAAATTGCGTTTTTGAACTTATTTATGATCTCTTGTGACAAAAAAAAACATGACATAACATAAGTAGTGAAAGTTTGGACATAAATAGGGAGAACTTGGAATTGATCTTCCTCTTTAAACTAAGAGTACTGAATCCTTTCATTTCAAAAAAAAAAAAAAAAGAGTACTGAATCCATATCCCAACTTATGAAATTTGTTTTTAAAATTTCTACATATAGTGAATATAATTTGATTGATCGTTGCTTGCGTGGTTAAACAACCCCTTGAATTAACGTTAACCACATGATTTTTATTGTTGCATTGTTTCACAACGCTACGTATTAACCTTAACCACACAAACAGTGATCAATTAAAATAATGATGATGTATCAATTTTCAATTCTTATCAACCCAAGTAATAAGAATTCACCTTATATAAAAGTAGTTGAAAGATTTCTCGGTTGTATATTTTTTCTTAAATATTGGTGGCAGTAAAACCTCGGTTAAACAGATTAGTAAACAAATACTAAATACTAAGACTCTGAATGATGATGAATGAGGAGAAATAATAAATTTCTCTTCGTTCCTAAAAAATATATCATTTATAAATAATTTTTTGTATACATGATTCTTTATCATTCCTTTTTAAGAGCAATAGAACAAATATATTTCTTATATGTCAACTTATGAAATAGCTAGAACAAATATATTAAAACCAACAGCCACTGTTTTTTATTATGGGGGGGGGGGGGGGGGGGGGGGGGGGTTTCTCCTTCAAATTTTGAAATGCATCATGACAAAAATATATATCATTCTCCCAAAATTTATTGTACTCGTTAGAAACAAAATATCAATCCAATTAACATCCGAATCACATAAATATAATGCATATAACGAGACAAACTGTTCCAATTATTTTGATTTATATATTCACCTAAAAATTTCACACTAAAGAAAACAAAAAGAAATATTTTCGCAAAATGTCATTTATTTTAAGTTTTATTAGTTTTTTGTCAATTTTTAAAAATATTAAAAAAAATTATCACTTTTTTATGTGAAATGACGATTATATCTCCTCTGAGTCTACATCGTATACCGTATACGTCGTATTGTACTGGGAATAAATTTATCATAAACATTAAAAAAAATGACAAAAAAGTTTAGTACTTTCAAAAATGACAAAAAAACTAATGAAATTTAAAATAAATGATATCATGCATAAATATCTCAAAAAAAAAAAAAATCAATGCTAAAATTATAAAAAAAATAAATAAATGTTAATCTATGCAAATATATCAATTTTTAATTGCAAAGCCAATTTGACGGAAAATGGACCAGGTTTTAGGAAAGATATCAAATGAGATTAACGAATAAAAAACCATTAAAAATAAAACAATTTAAGAGAAAATTTAAAATGAAAAGATGAAAAGCAAAAAAAAAAGAGAGAATATGAGACGTTAAGCTCTGGCATACTCCTCCACTGCTATCGAGAGCCCACGAGCTTCTCTCTTCTCTCAAAGCTGTCGTCATTAAAATAAACAGATTAGTAATAAAAATATTAAATTCGTATAAAGGTTTTATATGAAAAGATGAGAAACCTAAAATTAAAAAAGATCGTGTCAATACTCTTTCTTGTGTTCCCTTATGCGCTTACATATTTTAAACACGTATCGTCTCTTACACAGATTGTAAAATCTCAATTGATCCATAACACTGCACAGTTTTTATTTATTTTAGTAATATTATTTTTTCACCGTGGACGGTACTAAGTACAAAGTGGTCAAAAAACAACTACAAAGTAAAAAGGTGAATATATATGGTAATGTTATATAGATTTTAAATATATTTTTCCTTCGAGTTTTTACTTTTGGAAAATTAGGAAAACAAAAAAAAACTCCAAAATTTTTTATTAGGGCTTTTCCTTAAAGAGTGAAGCTAATCCGGTGACGACGGCCTTCACTTCTCTCTCCACCGTCGGGATTGCCACGTTATCATCGCCGTCGACAACAGACGGAAAAGGAGAGGAGGAAGAATTAACCACTGCCGGAGATAAAGATTTCTCCTCGAAAACCAGCTCAAGCTCTGCACATTCCAGCTCCGGCTCAGCCGCGGCCGCCGCAACAGGCGGCTCCTCGGCGTTTCCAGAGGCAACGACGGAGGCTCGAATGTAGGAGGAGAGCCATTTAGATCGCATGTACTCGGCTTTCCTCCACGGAGGCAAATGCATCCCTTTCTTCTTCAAGCTCTGTTTCGCCGCCTCCGAGATCAACGAGACGATCTGACTAAGCCGATCGGATTTTCCGACGAAGATGAACGGCAGAGATTGAAGCAACGCCTTGTAGCCACTCGTCTGCCTCGCTACGTCGAACTCCGATCGGAAATCTACGTCGATTAGCAATCGTTCTTCTCCAACAATCACATCTATGTACTCATATTCACCTGAAAATCCGGAAATTATAAATCAGTCACACAGATTTCGTGAAGATTCGGAGAAAACAAAAAAGGTGGAGTGGAGAGATGATCTTACCAGCTGGGAAAGAAGGAGATTTTTCCCATTTGGATTTGCAGATTGAAGAATCGTAATTAAGAGATAAGAGTCCTTCGTTGACGATCTTCCTCATATCGTCTTTCCTTTTGACTGATTTGTTCTTATCCACAATCTTCGCCGCGTCGGCTAATAGGTTCCTCTCGGCGACGCTCGCGCACGGGATCAAGCTCTGATTAGATCGACAATACAATTCGGTTAATAAACCGATCAAGATAATGGAGAGAGAGAGAGAGGTGAGACAAACGGTGTATACCTTGAGATGATCAGAGGCGTCGCACGGAGATCCGCCGTTGAAGGAATCGATCGAACCTCCGAACAGATCTAATTCATCGTCGGAGGAGCTGTCGTTGTTTCCGTTGAAGCAATTGCAGCGGTTGCGTCCACATTTCGCTTGCTTCTCGTTGTTTTCCTCAATGAAGTTTTGAACCATCTTCGCTAAACAAACGGAACTCGGCTCGAACTCCGTCACGGCGTTTCCGTCTCGGTTGCATTGAGCTTCGCCGGTGACGACGACGGCGAACGGTTTCTCGGAGGTCACGCTTCTCAATACGTTTGTGAACGGCCGATCAAACAACCGCTTGAGACGAGATTTGAGCACCGGTTTGCCTGGCTCCGCTCGAGCTACGGCAGGTGAATCGATATCAATCGGCTGGATCTTCATCGTAAATGGCATCATTTACCCAAAGACTGACAAAAGACGAAGATCGAACTTCTCTCTCTCTGTATGGTCCAAGTCAATTCTCGTTCAAAGTAGCTAGACACAGAACGACGAAAAAACGAAACGGAAAATTCAAATTCTCTCTATAACTTCTCACAAATTTGTTTTCAATTTACAACTTCAAAAACCTCAGATCTCTCCAGCAAAAAAACGAAATAAAAATCGTCAAAAGTCCCAAAAATTGTTATATCTCCACGGAATCAAAGAAGAAACAGAATCTACCAAAACCTCTCAGCTAAAACCAGAAGAAACCTTCTTCTGCAATCAGCGGATCATTTTCACAAAACGAAGCAAAGAATAATATACTACTAGAGAGAAGGAAAAACTCTAAAAGACGGATCGGCGACGATTTTCACGGAACACGTGACGGCGATGGTCAGAGACAGCGTTACTAGAGTACATGATTACCGGCATATCAATTTTCCCGGCGAGATTCATCGCCGGAGAATTTAAAGGTAAGCGACAAATCTAGAGAGGAGAAGAAGAAGAAAAAGAGAGATTTCTTATAAGAAAACGTATTTTCTGATAATTGTTAGTATTTTTCTGGTGTGGGTGAGATGGTGTGGGTAAAGAGAGGTTGGCTTAATCTTATAAAGGAGCAGAGAGATCCGAAGCTGAAGCTGATGTGGCATTGTATTGCCACATCAGCTATGGTAACTATTCTAATTTCTTTTTCACCGTTTAACCTTCTTAGTGGGACGAGATCGTTTTTTTTTTTTTTTTGTCGTTTTCATCTCTGAGCGTGGTGGTAAATTCTTTTTACGGAGACGTGTCAGTAATTGGTATTAGTAAATTACGTTTTTGTCCTCCACTACCGTGCAATATCAGGCATATCCGAAAATGGATATTATTCCTCTCTTTTTTTATTTATAGTGGGGAACTGACTCTTAACCAATATTTAATCAACACGTGTCAGAAGTAAAATCTTTATACTCCTGTTCTGGGGTAAATAAATAAAATACAATTGTGGTAAAATTAAAAAATTTCAGTTTTTAATACATCATTGTATGATCCGCTTATTTAAGTAATGGTAATAATAAAATAAAATGTCAGTAAAATAAGAGAAAACAAATATATTTAGACTGGTCACTAAAGGACAAAAGAAGAAAAGGCTGAGATATTTTTTATTTATTATTATGAAAAGAAAAAGTAAGGTATGGCAGTAGATTATCTGAATGTGAAATGATAACAACATATAAGCTATTTAAAACTTATGTAAAAAAATAAAAAAAGAAGATTAAAACTTTATTCCCATGCTGTAATTATGAGACTTTAGCTTTGCTTTATTAACTTGCATTTAAATCACAAACATTTAATTAAAATTACTAATAATCATGCAAAAAGACGGGGGCCCAAATATTTGACCGTTTGGTCTATTCATATAAAGAAAAGTAAAAGGAAAAATAAAAAGTTAAATAGAGTAAAAAAGAAAAAGGTGGAATCGAGAATTTAAAAACTATTGTACGGTTAAAAACGAATATAAGAAGATGACTCTTCCTTTGTACGCATGTATCCAATTATCCTAGCTGCTGGTAAATTAGAGGACAACCAAAAATACATTATGACTTTCAAATAGTGACGACTCGTTTCGTATGAATAAATGTGTCGATTTTTTTAATTTTCAAAAATTGTATTTACATTTTTTTAATAGCCACTTATATTCTTTGTACCCAACATATTATTTATACATGTTTTACTCATTTCACATTGCAAATGTTCAGGCTATAAAACATTTGAAACTTATGCATTGTACGAATAATTTGTTACTTGGTTGTTAATGGGATTAATGACACAAACCGGTTAAAGTATTTTAGCAGGAAGAAATCGCATAATAGTTATAAATAATAAGAGATATAGCGGTTAAAGATAAATGGTGGTAGGGGTGGGTAAACTGGAATTCGGGACTGGATTTTGTGGGAATGAGAACGGGAAGGAATTTTAGGAATTAAAATAGTTGTTCCATTTACGCCTTATTTAAATTATGAGATGAGACGGGACTTTGGGAACTAGAATAGTTGTTCCATTTATGTCTTATTTAAATTATGGGACGAGACATGAACATACCAAGACATGACGAGAACGGAACATGAATTCCAAAAAAAACTAAAAAATGACAAATTGACAATCATAATTCGTAAAAGTCTAAACATATTCTTCTAACTTAATAATTAAAATTTTCAAAATTGAAGAAAAACCAACATAATTAATTTAACACAAAACCACATAACCATAATAAATTTAAAATACGTTCAACATTCTCAACGGTGTCAAGATTTGGAATTTGGAAGAGTTTCAAAATCATGTTTATGTATGAAAAAATTAAAATTTTATTACTTTTGGTCATATACTACTATACTAAAAGAATTAGGGAATTAAATCTCATTATTTCCAATTTTCTAACAGATATTTAATTAAATATAATATTATGTAGTTAATATATAATTTGTTCCGAATAGAACTTCAGGAATTCATGTTTCCGTCCCGTCCCGTCCCATCCCGTTCTCAAACGAGAATTCATATCTTGTACCATATGGGACCATATGGTACTACATTCCTATATGGAACGGGAAATCGGGACTGAGAATGAGACGGGACGAGACGGGGAGGGAAGTTGTGTCCACCCGTAAATGGTGGTATCAATTTTAATACCGATAATTCTTCGATTTTAATACTGATAATTTTTCATATTCTAATTAATCGATGTAGTAAGAGATTGCCAATCAAACATAATATATTATAAACTTTCGATATGATTTTTTTTTTTTTTTAATATATGATTCACAACATCTACATAATAACATATGTTCCCAACTCTACACATGTATATACAATAATACATATTAAAATCATGCATGTTAGAAACTTGAAAGAAAAACGAAATCACAAACTCTATTTGCATCTATTGTATTAAGGGCACCTCTAACGGAAGGCTCTTAGCAAATTAGGTTAAGAACTGGTTTTTAAGGGGTTCTTACACTGTTCTTAATCACGTGTCAACTTTTAATTCGCCGAATTTTTGTTTTTTGCTAGATTTTTTTATTATTATTATTTTTTTTTTACTTTTTCTTAAGTTTAACTTAAAAAAAAAAAAATTCTTAACTTTTAAATTTTTTTTTTTTTCGTAACTTCGACTTTAAAATTATAAACTTTTTTTTACATATTAATGAATTATAATTTTTACATATTAAACTTTTTTTTAAAAAACCCCTAATAAGATTCATCATTAGAGGTTCAAAAATTTATGGGGTTCTAAATTTTTAAATAATCAAAATTTATAATTAAAAAATTGGTAAGAAACTCATAATGGAGTTCACCATAAAAATGGTCTAAATGCTGTGGATTCCTATTCAATATTTGGTTAGTTGAATAAAGGTAATACTCGATTATTCGTGTGTGTGTGTGTTGTAATAGTTCTAATGCTACATTGCAACCAATATACAAAATCGAATTAATGTAACATTGATAAACACGAAAAGAAGTGTGGGGTGGGGGTCGAGTTATTCTTCCCAAAACCAAAAGCTGATGATACTTTCCCTCTACAGCAATCAAGTTATCAAAACCCTTTTTTCCTCCTTTTTCCCCCTGTCCGTGACATATATATTTTTATATATAACTAATTAGGACGGGTTTTTTTAAAAAAATAACTAAATAAATTAAATTAACATCCTATTAATGTCAAATCTACTATCCATATGAATCTTGCGAAAGATCAACAAATAGATAACTTAATCGTTTCACAAACAAATAATACGATATTCGAACTCAATTGAGATAAATCATATAAACATCATTAGACATCATCTCTCTCGATTATTTTTTAATTAAATTCAAACGTCTGAAGGTTCTTGAATGGCATCCAACCGGCGTTCCAAATATGGACGATGTTGATCCGGATGATCATCAAGTATGTTTAGAGTGTGTTAGGGTGAATGTGGGTGTTTGGGAAGTAAGATTTTCGTTAATTAGGACAAGTTAACTTTTTTAAAGGGAGATTGGGGTGCTGACGAACAGGTCGAGGACCGTGTTTGTTGTATTAATGATCAAAAGAGGTGAATGATTTTAGATTTACGAACTGATTCCGACGGAAATTCAGTTCGGTGTTCTAAAATGTTTTGTCGGTGTGAAAATACAAGAGAGTCCAGGTACAAAGTCTGGTGAGTAATAAATTTTTTGCCGCGCCCTCATAAATGCGAATGAGGAATTATATATAGCAGGAGCCGGGCAGACAACTCTCCGCGAATTCGGGATGACGCGGCGGCTCCTGTATCGTCCACGTTCGGCGCGCGTCTTGTCACCGCGGCGTCTTGTCGCTGGGATGGGACGGGCTTAGCTCGGCGCACGTCTTGTCCTCTGCGATTGATGAGGCAGGTTGGGTTCGACGCCGCGATGCCAACTCACACGTGTCGTCCTCTGAATTGGTTCTTTTGGCCGGTGCTAAGAGCGTGTCAGTGCAAGTGGGCCTTCTTCCTCGGTGTCAACTCTACACGCGTCGCTCTCTCGGCGACCTTCTCGTGCGGTGTCAAAGATGAGCTCGGGAGACTTACTGGAGCTCAGGGTATGCTTCGAAGTGGGAGCTCGGGGAGACACGAAGTCAGGTGTTGACCTTCGGTTGACTTGGTTGAGGAGGGCCTCCTACTGAGATGGGCCTAGATAATTGGGAGTGCTAAGCCCACCTCCAACAATTGGCCCCCCCAGTTCGGTGCTATGAGGCGTGGTGAATGCATCGAAGTTGATCTTGTGTCAGCTCGGCACATCTCAGGTCGGTCCTCAAGGTTTTGCGATTGATTGCAGGGACACGTTTGGGCGGGAACATATGATTATACATGTCGAATTTTCCGCTAAGACCGGGTATTGTCGGCGCGTGTTGTCCACGCGGGAGATCGAAGTGACGTTCCACTTTCCGCGTGTGTCAGTCGCGTGTGGGCGTGAGATGGACGTTTCGCGCTTTTCAAGACGGTTTCTGCTTTCTGAGCGGGAAAACCGAAGAGACGCCATCATTAGGATTTTTGGAAACCGTACCCTTTCGCAACGTGTCAGGCTGTCGTTTCATCTTCTCATTCTTCTATTTAAACCCTTCCTTCTTTTGGTTAAATCCTTATGCGCAAACTCTTAAGGTAACTCTTCTTCCTCTCTCTAACCTCCGCGATTCATCTTTAAGCTCCCTCTTTTTTTTTTATTCCGGGTTGGGTTATCGGAACTTCCACTTCCTCGTACGATGGCACCACTGTTTGACGCGATCAGGGCCGAATCCAGTGAAGACTCGGCGTCTCAGGATAACCGCGACAATTCTCTATCGGAAAACTCTTCTCCCAGCGATTCCGGGCGCACCTCTTCGCCGTGCCGCACCGGCGGGGATGAGGCACGATCTGCTCCGTCGGTCTCCCAGGTTCGGCTAGGAGGGTCCTCCCGCGGTGGTCGTGGTACCGACCGGGGTAGGCGAGGAGCCGGGCGGATCTCCAATCGAGATGGGCGATGGGGCGGTCGAGCTGGGGGAGTTCGGACGGCCAAGAAAAAGAAACCTCCTCTGATCCCTTATGAACAAGGCGGTTCTCCGACCTGGAGCACGGCGGAGACAGTTACGATGTTGAGGGAGCTATGCGATTTTCCTGCATCCGCCGAGCTCCGGCTTCCCAGGCCGGATGAACGCCCATGGGATCCTCTGGAGGGCTTCTTCTGCTTGTACGAGGGATTGTTCTCGAAGTGCGGATTGCGTTTCCCTCTTCCTGAGCTGCTTATTAACTACTGTCGGAGGCGGGGCTTGGCCTTCTCGCAAATCTGTCCGTACACGATTCAGGGGATGATCATGCTACTGATCCTTGGGTGGGAGTGCGACGTGGAGGTGACAGTCCGCATGTTCGAATCTCTTACCGTGCAGAAGGTGAATCCCAGGATCCCAGGGACCTACTATGCCGCCTTTAAACCTCAGGCGAATCTTGTCGAGGCCAGCAGCACGGGGGCCAAGGCCAGTAAGCTGTCCAAAGTTGACAATTGGTCCCGTAGTTACTTCTATGTCCGTGCTACCGAGGCGGTTGGTCTTGATCCGTCGGTGAGATACACCCGAGACTGAAATTTTTCCCCGGGTAGGGGCCTGTAGATCTAACTGCCTTGTATTTTTATTTATTTAATTAAACTGACGCTGTTTGTTTTGCTTTTCAGGTCCTCATTCCTCCAGTGTCAAATTATCCGACTACGACGGTATTCTTGCTGTGCTCAAGTTGCAGAGCGAAAGGGATTGAAAGTCATTCACTTCGGGAAGTATCGCTGTTGCAATGGCCGGAGGTCGGGAACTTATATATATATATATTTTTTTTTTAATTTTTTTTTTTTTTAATTTTTTTACCGGGCTGACGGGTTGTCGGATGCAGGTCGTTCCCGATTTTCTATCCTGTCGTAAACGGACTCCTTCGCTGCGCCTTCGCCTCCCATTCCAGAGATGCCATCTCGGCGAGAGCAGCAACAAAAGACTGCGGAAGAGGCAGGTCGGGGCGAGCCGCAGCAGCAGGCGGCTGTTTCTAAGACGAGGGCGGGAATAGCCGCGGGCAAGAGAATTGCCAAGAAGAAGAAGGCCGATGCGTCCGGTGGTGAGGGGGCACCGTCTGTCGGTCATAGTGGTGAGTCGCCGGGTCGCGGGACCGAGTACTCCCGCGATCCTAATGTTGATGAGTCCGGTGTCCCGGAGGCCGGTGTATCCATCGGTGGCGAGGATGACGCGCCTCAGGTTCGGGGGGAGGGGGATGTGGTGGAGGTTCGAGAGACGGACGTCCCCGTGGCGACCGGTGTTGGTGAGGAGGCTAAGGGTCCTCAGGATCCTGAGGTCGGAGAGGAGGCCGAGGTCCCTGGTGGCGATGGTATTATCGGTGCGCAACCCGGGGTGCAGCCCGAGGAGAAAACTGAGGAGGAGCCCATTGACCATAGCTTTGACTTCAGCTATGGGCACGGCGCGGCTCCGATTACCTCGGACAAGGAGGCATGTGCCGAACTGGCCTATGTGGACACTCTTGGGCGGCGGCCCCCCTTTTGTCCTTTGGCGGAGATGGCAGAGTCCAACGCGCTACAGAATACGTCCCGTTCTCTAGTCCGGGTAAGATTTCGCTAGTGCTTGAGCTCGGGTTTCGCTTTGCGGTATTTTATTTTCTCATGGATTTTTCTTTTTTTGCAGTCAATGTCCAACGTGTTCATTCTCAGCGAGGGATACGAGCAGCGGCTCAGTGAGCAGGAACGTGTGAACGACAATCTGAAGCTGCGCATGGAAGCAGGCGAGGACAGTTTGACGGCTCGTATTCGCGAGCTCAAGTAGAGTTTGGCGGACGAGAAAGCCCGATCTGCTGATCTGGAGGACCCCTTGGAGCATTCGCGCTCGCGGTCGTTGATAGCGGACCAGGCGCTCGCCGAACTGGAGCCAGAGAGGGCGCGGGTGACCGCTTTGGAGGAAGAGTCAGCCGCGTCGCGAGCTGATGTCGCGAAGGCTTGCGTGGAGCGGGATTCGTACCGGTCTCGGGCTCAGTCGTTGGAAAGGAACATCGCTCGGGCAAAGGTAGCGGTTGCTAAGGAAGACGATCGCGTCCGAAGGAAATGGGCGGCGAGGAATCAGAGCTGGGCGGCGAAGATGTGGAAGATTTGCGCCCATCTGGCTGGTCGGGATCGTGCCTCTAACCCGCATCTGTTGCTGAGTCAGGTGGCAGGCACTCGCGAATGTCTGGAGAGGATGGAGCGCGAGGATGGCTTAGTGGTGCCGTTCTACCGGTACGAGATGTTGAAGGAGGATGCGGCGAAGTACGAGGCCGAGCTGGATCAGATTGACTTCCCTAGCCTGGCTCCGGAAGATTTAGAGGTTCCCTAGGATCCTACTCCTGATGTCCAGCTGGGGCAGATCCTGCCTGGTCTGGCCCCGACGGCTGCAGATCCGACCTCAGCTGCCTCCGATCGGGTTGCGTTGGATCCAACAACAGTTGCTCTGGATGCCGAAGGTAGCGAAGAGTAGCAGCTAGACCAGCCTTTCCGGGGGAGTATGGTACGAACATGAGAATGGTGAGCGCGGACGATATAGATGGTACCCATGCTAACGGGGATTAGGATTCGTAGGCCGTAGTGCCGTTTGTAGAGATTTTTGTTCCTTATTTTTGTATATAGGCCGTGGCGCCTTTTGTAATTTTGGCGTACAGCCCTTGGTTATAAATGAAATGAGATTTTTCTTATGACATACCTTTTATTTCTCGTAAGGGTTTCGTATGGTCGCATCTCGGCAATGACTGCTGATTTCGTAAGAATAGGTCGCAATTTTTTGTTGGTTAATTTTTTTTTTTTTTTTTTTTGTACTGGGTGTGAGGTGTAACTCGGCTTAGGATACTTAATGCTTATGTATCCTTTTTTTTTGGTGCGGGTAGCGAGCCCGGCTTGAATACACTTAATGTCTGTGTGTCTGTTAGAGGTGCGAGTATTGGAGCTCGGTTTCGACACTTAGGTTTGTGTGCCGTAGGAGAGCGAGCATTAGAGCCCGGTCCGGAATTTTTTTTTTTTTTTTTTTTTTTTTTTGGCGAACAAATCGTGGACCGTGTTTTGTTAGAAACTTATTTTAGATTGATAGGTGAGCCTTGGTTAGGGGGTTACCTACGTACCTTTTAGTAGAAGGGATCAAGCCAATCGTAGTTCGGTTTTTTACAATAGGGAGAGAGAGAAGCAGAGACCGAGGGGCCTAGTAGTAATAATGCTTAAGGTTCATCGAGTTCCAAGAGCGCGAGATTTAGTCGCCGTTCATCGTAACCAGCTCGTAGACGCCGGGTTTGACGATCTTGGATATGAGGTAGGGGCCTTCCTAATTGGCGCCGAGTTTGCCTGCGTTCAGTTCGGCTGTATTTTTGAGACCTTGCGGAGGACTAGGCCACCTTCGGTGAAAAACCGTCCTCAGACCCTTTTGTTGTAGTACTTGGAAGCGAGTTGTTAGTAGTTCTGGATTCGGAGCAGGGACTGGTCGCGTTGCTCTTCGAGGAGGTCGAGTTCGCTTAAGAGAATTATGTCGTTTAGGTCGGCGTGTTGTGTGAGCATGGTGCGTCGTAGAGTAGGAAAGCCGACCTTGGAGGGAGCCATTGCCTCCATGCCGTGGGATAGGCTGAAGGGTGTGCGATTTGTTGCCGTCCTTGGCGTTGTTCGGTGAGACCAGAGGACGCCGTCCAGTTCGTCGGCCCATAGGCCATTTTTGTCATCCAGGCGTTTTTTGAGGCCGTCGAGGATGGTTTTGTTTGTTGCCTCCGCTTGCCCAATACCCCGTGGGTACCTCGGAGTGGATTTGCTTAGCCTGATTCGCCACCGTGCGCAGAAGTCTTCATATAGGACATATGTGAACTGGGCGCCGTTGTCCGTGACAATTTCGTATGGCAGATCGTGGCGGCAGATGATGAACTTCCAGACGAATTTGCGGACGGCTTCCGCTGTGATCTTCGAGTAGGCCTCAGCCTCGACCCATTTTGTGAAGTAGTCCGTCATGACTAAGGGGAACCGCTTTTGGCGGGACCGCGGAAAGGGTCCAATTATATCCATGGCCCACCGCATGAATGGGTAGGGTGTCGATGCCGTTGTAAGCAGCTCGGTGGGGGAGTGGATAATTAGACCGTGTCGCTGACATTTTTCGCACCGGGCTGCGAATTTGTCGCAGTCTTGAAGCATTGTTGGCCAGTAGTGGCCTTGGTTCCGGATCCGTAGAGCGAGGGTCCGTCCGCCGGAGTGGTTTCCGCCTGCTCCTTCGTGTATTTCTTTCATTACATCAATGGTTTCCTGCCCGTGGAGTCAGGTTAGCAAGGTTTCCGTAGCGCTCCAACGGAATAATTTGTCGTTGGTGATGAGGTACTTGGCGCATTTCTTTTTCAGTCGGCGGGCTACCCATCGGTCCGCGGGGATGGTACCATCTGCGATGTATAGCAGGATCTCTTCGTGCCAGTCAGGTAGCTCGGGATCGTGGGGGAGGGGTGGTAACTCTTCGTCGGGAAGTGGCATGTCTTCGTTGAGGTCGTCGTTTTGGAGGTCGATTTGGCAGACTCCCTTTGGTAGTTCAATGTTGGGGAAGTCGATGCTCTCAACGGGAATTACGCGTCTTTGAGTTGGATCCGACGTGGAAGCCAGCGCGGCTAAGGCGTCTGCCGAGGTGTTGTCACCTCGGGGAATCTTGGTGAGGGAGAACTTGGAGAATTCCGCCGCTAGATCATGGACCACCTTGAGGTAAGCGTCCATGCGGTCGTTCTTGGCCTCGTACTCTCCACTGAACTGATTGGCGACGAGCTGGGAGTCACAATAGGCTTGGATCCTTTTTACCCCGATTGCCTTTGCTAGGCGTAACCCGGCGATCAGAGCCTCGTATTTCGCCTCGTTATTCGACGCTGGGAAGGCCAAGCGGAAGGATTGTTCCAAGATTTATTTGGTCGGCGATTCAAGGCGTATGCTGATGCCAGATCCGTGTTTAGAAGCTGACCCGTCGACGTGCAGGCTCCATTTCCCGGGGAGCTCGTTCGTTACCAGTTCGGGTGCCAGTTCGACCAGAAAATTGGCCAGGACCTGAGATTTTGCCGCGGTCCACCCTCGATACTCGATCTCGTATTCGCTGAGCTCGACTGCCCACTTCATTATTCGGCCAGACCGGTTGGGGCTGTGGAGAATGGTTCTGAGGGGGTAAGTTCTTAGCACGACAATCGTGTGAGATTGAAAGTATGGTCGGAGCTTCCTGGCCGCAACAACTATTGCCAGTGAGAGCTTCTCCAAAGTCGGGTATTTGCTCCCCGCACCGTCCAGGGACTTGCGTATGTAGAAGATGGGCTTTTGGTCACCCAGATCTTCTCGTACCAGTACTCCGCTGACTGCCGATATGGATACGGCGATGTAAATATACAGGGTTTCGCCCTCCTAGGGTTTAGCCAGGACGGGGGGAGTGGAGATGTACGTTTTCAGCTGTTGGAGGGCCTCTTCACACCTGTCGTCCCACTCGAACCGCTTGTTGGCTCGGAGCAGTTGATAGAACGGTAGGCACCGGTCGGTTGAGCGGGAGATGAACCGGTTGAGTGCGGCGATCCTCCCGGTGAGTCGCTGGGCCTGGCGCGTGTTCTCCGGGGATTTGATGTCAATGACGGCCTGGATCTTCTTGGGATTAGCGTCGATCCCGCGCTGGGTGACAATGTATCCAAGGAATTCTCCCGACGTGACGCCGAAGGAGCATATGGCGGGGTTGAGCTTCATATTGTATTCGTTCAACGTCTGGAAGCAAGATCGGAGATGGGTGACGTGGTCGCCAGCTACCAAGGATTTTACCAGCATGTCATCGATATAGACCTCCATGGCTCGGCCGATATGATCGGCGAACATTTTGTTGGCGAGCCGCTGGTAGGTGGCTCCGGCGTTCTTGAGCCCAAAGGGCATAACCTTGTAGCAGTAGGTCCCGCGGTCCGTGATGAACGCGGTTTTCTCTCGGTCTTCGGGGTGCATGGGAATCTGGTTATAGCCGGAGGAGGCATCCATGAAAGAGAGCAGTTCGTTTCCGGTGGTGGCTTCCACGACCTGATCAATTCGGGAGAGCGGGAAACTGTCTTTAGGACACGCCTTGTTGAGGTCGGTGAAGTCCACGCAAACCCTCCATTTCCCACTTTTCTTCTTGACGACTACCGGGTTGGCCAACCAGTCTGGGTATCTGACCTCGGTGATCGAGCCAGCCGCGGTTAACATCTCTACTTCGTCGTTGACGGTCTGTGTGCGCTCGGGCCCTAGCTTCTTTCGCTTCTGCTTGATTGGTCTGAAGGTCGGGTCCACATTAAGCTTGTGGCTACAAATCATCGGGTCGATGCCCGGCATGTCATTTGTCGACCAGGCGAAGGTGGAGACATTCTGTTCTAGGAATTTGATCAGGTATTTCTTTATACCTTCTTCGAGGTCTGCTCCGATCCCGACGCAGCGTGTTTTATCGTGCGGATCGATGCTGACTTGCGCGACAAGGTCCCGACCTGGAAGGTCTTGGTTATTTGGTTCGCCGGGTCGTAGTGCTTCAATGGTCAGGCAGGCTGGCGTGGCGTGGCGCAACTTGTGCTCGATCGCGAAACAGGCGCGCGAAACCCTTTGGTTACTTCGCAGAGTATATGTCCTGGCTTGATTGGGGAACTTAAGGCAATGATGATAGGTTGAAGTGACTGCCTTCATCGAATGTAGCCAGGGTGTTCCAAGTATGACGTTGTAGATTGGGGTGGTGTCGAACACGATAAATTTGACGATCTTGGGGACCCGACCTACGTAGACCGGCAGCTCGACGGTGTCGATCCCGTTGGTGGTGTTCCCGGCAAAACCGGTGAGCGGGATTTCCACTGGTTTGATGGTTGCCCCTTGCAGGTCCATCCTGGCCAGGGTGTCTTTGAAAATGAGATCGACCGAGCTGCCCGTATCGACCAGAACCCAATTAACATTGAAGTAGGCTATGCGCATCTGCACGACGAGAGGGTCGTTGTGAGGCTGATGGACCCCGTCCGCGTCGGCTTCGGTGAAACAGAGTCCGTTTTTGTTCGTATCTTGCACGTCGAGCTCGTGCACGGAGTTCCATTTCAGGGTGTCGTTGGTTCTCCTCTCGTGTTGCTTGATGGAACGAACTGAGTCGTTGCACAAGAGAAGTCCTCCCATGATCATTCCGACCACTCTTCGCGCTGGGAGGGGCGACCTGGCCTCTTTGCGGCCTCTAGAGGGAGACCGTCTCCGACGATCATCGTTCTGCCCGCGGTTGTCATATCTGGCCCTTTCGTCCTCTCGTCCTCGGTTATCTTGTTGCTGACGTCGATCATTATCCCGGGCTCGTGGGCGCGGTGGCTCAGGCACGCGGATCTCAGTAGGGCTTCTTGGAGTGCACGGCAGTTCGAGGTCGGGTGCCCCTTTCTCTGATGGAAATTGCAAAAATTGTCCTGTCGTACCGTTCTTCCGTTCGGGGGTCCCGTTGATGCTGACTACGTGTCCACGTGTTCCAAGGCTTTGTTTGCTCGGTCTTGGTGAACGAAGCGGGGTCGTGCATGTGTAGTATGGCGGGCTATTCATCGACAAGGAACGCGGCGGCTCGCTTGCCCTTGCTGTTTTGATACTCGTCGTCGTAATGTTGACGGGGCTCCTGGTACTCGTGTTGTGTACATCTTTCGGGGCCGGGGCCTTACTCGCGAGGCTGCTCTTCGAGTTAGTTGCATTTTCCTCCTCGAGCTCGGCGTAGAGCCCAGCGCGGTGCAGGGCGTCGTCGAATTAGCGCAGTCTGTTAAGTTTTAGGTCGTCTTTGAAAGCCGAATCGGTCCGTAAGCCGTTCCTTAAGGTGGGAAGCGCTGATTCATCCGTCACGCTGCTTTGTGACGCCGTGGTCTTAAAGCGCTCGATGAAGGATCTGAGCGATTCCTTTGGTCCTTGATGCAAGGCCCAGAGGTCGGCACCAGACGTAGAATGCTTGATAAACATAGAATAGTCTCGAGAAAGACGACCGAGAGATCCCTGAAGCTGTTGACGGAGTGCGTTTTTAGCCCGGAAAATCACGTCAGCGCGGGACCGGAGAGGTTTTCTACGAAAAGTTGGCAGTGGGCGGCCTCGCGTTCGTCCGGGGAGAAGTGGACACTTCCCATGGTGATGGTGAACGCCGTCAGGTACTGGGCCGGATCGGTGCTTCTGGTGTATGGCGGGAGCTTGATTTTACCGAGGTGCCGGAGCGGGACGGACGCTATCCGTTGTGAGAATGGTGTGTTCTGCGTTTCCCTCAGGACAAGGTCTATTTCCGGGGCCGCGCTGGTGGCCTGGTGAACCTTGGAGCTCATTTGGCGGATTATCTCCCTCATGGCCTCGAGCTCGATGTTCCTGGTGTGCTCCGGGTAGGCGTGTTGAGGGTGAGCTTCGCTGTTCTGGAAGCCACCCGCCGGTCCTTCTGATGATGACGGCGAGTCCCGGAATAGGTTCCTCTGGAGATGCGCGATGTCCGACCGTGAGACCGGTCCTCCGATTCGGACGGCGGGCGTACTGTTGTCTGACCGGTCGCACGAGGTCGCTAATGCGGCGAACCGTTGGTTGGTGGTGCGTGCTAACTCGTCTATTTTGGCGAGCATGATCTGCATCATGGCGAATAGAGTGGACTGGTCTCCGGTACCCTGGGGTGTGCTTTGAGTGGCGGAGCCGTCGGACGCGGCGGATGCCGACGCCGGAGGTGGCATGATTGGCTGACCCAGAGTTTCGAGGGGCTGGATGTGAGGGGTCGATCCAACTGTTGATCCGTTGGTTGTTATATGTGCTGACGGTGACGCCGTCGTTTGAGCCGGGGTCGTTTGTTCCGACGATAATAGAACTCTCAGAAGCGGGGTCGTCATTGTTGTTGCGGTTGTTTCCGTAGTTGAATGCGTCCTTTGCGTATAGAAAGATCTCTAAAGCCCCCTCCCTGGAGCGCCAACTGTTGATCCGGATGATCACCAAGTATGTTTAGAGTGTGTTAGGGTGAACGTGGGTGTTTGGGAGGTGAGATTTTCGTTAATTAGGACAAGCCAACTTCTTTAGGGGTAGATCGGGGTGCTGACGAACAGGTCGGGGACCGTGTTTGTTGTATTAATGATCAAAAGAGGTGAATGATTTTAGATTTACGAACTGATTCCGACGGAAATTCAGTTCGGTGTTCTAAAATATTTTGCCGGTGTGAAAATACAAGAGAGTCCGGGTATAAAGTCTGGTGAGTAATAATTTTTTTGCCGCGCCCTCATAAATGCGAATGAGGATGTATATATAGCGGGAGCCGGGCAGACAACTCTCCGCGAATTCGGGATAACGCGGCGGCTCCTGTATCGTCCACGTTCGGCGCGCGTCTTGTCACCGCAGCGTATTGTCGCTGGGATGGGACGGGCTTAGCTCGGCGCACGTCTTGTCCTCTGCGATTGATGAGACATGTTGGGTTCGACGCCGCGATGTCAACTCACACGTGTCGTCCTCTGAGTTGGTTCTTTTGGCCGGTGCTAAGAGCGTGTCAGTGCAAGTGGGCCTTCTTCCTCGGTGTCAACTCCTACACGTGTCGCTCTCTCGACGACCTTCTCGTGCGGTGTCAAAAATGAGCTCAGGAGACTTACTAGAGCACGGGGTACGCTTCGAAGTGGGAGCTCGGGGACACTCGTAAGTCGGATGTTGACCTTCGGTTGACTTGGTTGAGGAGGGCCTCCTGCTGAGATGGGCCTAGCTAATTGGGGGTGCTAAGCCCACCTCCAACAAGCGAGCGTTGGCATAAGCGATATAAGCGGCTAATAAGGGTCTCGTTCTAAAGTCTTATGTCTGGTTTTGTCACCAACGATAGCGAAGCTTCAAAGATGGAGGTGGGTTCTTGAGAAATGTAGTTATAGGAAAAGAATTATTCGTTGAAGAACACAAAAATATTTAGACAGAAAAAATTGTGATTATGTTCGACTGAAGTGGGTTTGTTGTTGTCGGGAGTTGCAAGAAGAAACTCGAGCTGGGATTTGTCTGGAGATCATGCAAAGAAATAGAAGTTGTTGGGCTTAAGACACTAAATAACATGAAGAAAGCGTTGGATATGACCAAATGTCATTAGCTCGACTGAAAAATACTTTAGGCAAAATCTAGAGGTCACATGATCGAGTGATGGTAGGAGCGAAACTAATATTACATGATGTGGTTCCGAACCTGGGGGATTACGGGATTCGACCAAAAACCTCATGGTAATCAAAAAAACGTTGGATATGAGGATAACAAATTTAAGTTTTGGTTAAGGTATTAAAACTATTCGGATCGGCTCTAGTTTCAAGTGACCTCGACCATTTTTTGGTAATGTAGGTCAATTTACTCTTCAACGATTGTCTTTTAATGTTGTCCAAAAGCAAATGCATAAAAACGATAACCTAATTCTTACACAAATAAATTATCTTTAACTATATAGTTTATATATATATTTTTTAAGTTTATGAAATTAATAGACAAATTTTATTTTAAAGGAAAACTAAATGACTAAGTAAAAATGACATTAATTAATTATATGAATTGATCCAATTTGACATTGTTATTTCCTAAGACACATCTTTAATTTATATTAAGATATACTAATGTTTATTGTTTTACTTATTTGTTCTACAATACTCCACAAGTCTTATCTAGGTAATAACCTAACATTACTTAAGAATATCATTTGTTAATACTTAATACACTCTAACTCCAACTTAATACAATACTAATATATTATTTTTATATTTTAATGAACTTTAAATTACCGATTATTGATAATATTTCAAATTGTGTCCAAATCTTCTCTTTTCTTTTCTTTTTTTTTTTGCTAAAAAAATTGTTTCCAAATTTTAAGAAGTCCTTATGCTTGTTTGCAAAAACTTTATGCTACAGTTTGAGTTGTCTATAGTAAAGATCATTTATCCCTTTTTTGTTTCTCTTGAATTGAGTAATACTGTGTTATGCCAATTTTAACTAAATGAATCTATCACATCTTCACAGAAATAAAGATATCTACAAATACATTAAAGTTTTGTCACTTTTGGAAAATGATTTGTTGATGCAATGGGTAACAAAATCCCAGCATTTATGTGAAAATATGTTTTTAAAACACTCCCCCTAGTTTTTTGTTTCTTACCTTTATTATTTCTTAGATTCCCAAATAAATTTAAATTAAGAGGAAACAGTAATACACCTCTGGGACCTGACAACACTAATTATTTCCACTCCCGTTTTACCTTTTTTATCCTCTTCCTTTTGGCTTTTTCTTTATAATTTATTTAATTCCTTAATCATGATTTTCAGGCAATAAATTATTATTTACCTTAACCTTTGGTTTCAAAATCAAACCACTTTGTCATGCCTTAACCCAACCACCATATCGAAATTTCCCAGGTGACGTATTTCTCTACTACCAATAAAACCATTGTATTTTCTGAATAAAATTGTGAAATAGTACTTAAATACTAAATTGCAAATTTCAGTATTTATATTAATATCGCCAAGAAGCAAATGAATATATTAATTATTCCATCTGTTTCACAAAAAGTGTCGTTTTAAGATTTTATTTTTGTTTCATAAAAAGTGTCGTTTTACTTTTCTGATGCAGAATTTTGAATAAAATTTTAATTTTAAACTTATTATTTTAATGTATTAAATGAAAAGAGAAAAATTGTTTAATGTATTAATTAGGGGTAATATAAAACTTTTAATAATTTTTTTAATATGTGTGAAATGTGTCAAAATGACATTATTTATGAAACAGATGGAATATATAGATAAACTGTTTCGTTTCTAGTCCAATTGATTTGGTATTTCATTTCATTATAATTCTAATATTATTTTGGAAAAAGCACAATTGATGCTTCCGCTTTAGAGAACTTCTTTCATGAATTGCAATTATTCTATTTTGAAAACCATAATTAAGTTCCCCTCTAAAATTTTTCTTTGAGTCGAAAAAAGTTCCATTTTAACAACAATTACAACTAGAGTCATGATTGTATAATCCGTATAAAAACTCTCTATTGTGATGCAATTTTTATGATTATTTTAAAAACTCATCTAACAATAAATTTCATGATTCAATGGTTTTATTAGAAAATGTTAATTTATGAATCATATACTTTTCAATATCATTGGGAGAGAAACATAGCTGTATTTGAGCTGATTTGGAGATTAGCTATTTCCAAGACTCGTAAATGATCATAATTAACACTTTCGATTTTTCAATGAATTCAGGGAAAGTTGCAGCCATTGATTTTTCGATTTTTCAATTACAAATTTTAGGCCACACCTTTTGATGAATTTCATGAGTTTCGCCATATACTTTTTCATACTATTTATTTGCATACACTAGTAATAAGCTGTCTATTTGTTTATTAACTGACCAAATCATAATATTATGATCTTCAAATATTATTTTGTTTACATAGTGCACTTTCTACCATATCTTAAAATGTAGTTCTAAATATATAAGAATGTAGTATGTATAATTTATTCTTATGGATTTAATAAATTTATCATCGATTTATTTCTAGGAACATTTCAAGACATGTTAATTAGAAAGTGCACCAGTAATATTGACAATGACGACAGTTTTCTCTTCACGAAAGATAACGAGATATTTTTTTTCTATTTATATTAAAAAGTTGTGGATCTTGTGGTCCATGATTTTTATTGGGAGATAACATGATATATTATTATTATTTTTAGTTAATTAGAGGTAACATAGGTGCTTACATGTAACATATAAAACTTTTTATGTTTAAAATTGATATTTGTATTAGAACAATCCTACAACGGAGATTTATGTTTGAATCTAAGAATCTAAATGTCACAACATCTCCATAGTCCAAGACACACACTCCTCAGCCAAAGATCCCTAATTTTCTTCTTAAGAATAGATGACACATATTAATTTGCAGATTGGCCGTATATTATTGTTAATTATTCAGTAGTTCTTTTGACGAAATTTTGGCAAAAAAAGAGAGAAAATATGCCAGATCCTCATTAAAATACATTAGATTTTTTTGAAAAAACAAAATTCATGACTTATTTGCACTAAAAATCAAATTTTCTTTAGTTTTTTTGCCACTTCAATTTTTTTTTTTTTGTCGTTTTGTATCGAAATAACCATTTACTCTTCTCCTTAAAACTCCATGTACAGTATACGAAGGTACATACCATATATATGAGTGAAATTGTCATGAACAGTAAAATAAGTGATACTTTTCTAATTAACTTCAAAAAGTGTTAAAATTTATAGATAATTTTAAAAAATGACAAAATTTGCAAACTTCTTCAAATTCATTCAGCTGACATATTTCATAGCGTTTGATTTGTCTTAAATTTTGTAAAGAAAGAGCCAATGAATTAGGTTTCAATTGCAACAAGTCAATTAAACGGTTAGATAAAACAAAATATCACACCGATGATCAAATTGTGCGTAAGTGAATATCTAAAGAAGACTTTTTCGCAATCACACCATCTGGTTGACATGAATTAAATTATCTATTTCTCTTCATATTTCAAAGAAAATTATACCGTTAAAAGTTATCATCTAAATTAAAATTTTAAACCTCATATAAAAAGATGAATGGTTTTGTTACTAGTAATGTTGAAGGTTCGATTTTTTTTATAAGAAAATAAAAGTTTTAAACTTAATAAGATAAAAAACTAAAGGAGTATATACGATTATTAATAAAATAATAGAATAATTATAGTGCAGGAAAACATAAAAAGAATCTCTGCATACAAACTTATAACATATTATTTAATTCATTGGGCAAAGACAATAATGCAAGAAAGCGAAGGTTAGACAATTCAACACGGTTTATCGTTCACCTATTTGATGTATCATGTGTACGTATTTTCGTAATAAACATATTTAACATTAGACTTCTTAATTATCAATGACATATTTGCATAGATTAATATTTTTTTTTTAATAATTGTGGGAGATAAAAATTCAGCCCAATAAATCGGGACTAATAAATCTATGATAAAAAGATCCAGCGAAGTTAAAGAGTTCAGTGAAGTTAAATGAGTACGCGAGGTAATGAGACGAACTTAAAAGTCCACCAGAATGAATATCTACAGTCAAAAGAGATTAAATGTAGAACCGTTAATCAACCCCGCCGAGACCAAAGACTCGTTCAAACCGGTGATTTAAGTTGCCTAAACGTAACGGCTGGAGCCTCATACTTAAAAACCATTCATGGTGAATCATGTAGAGTAAACGGAGACGTTAAACACGATCTCAGAGTATAAAACAAAGACGAGAGCAAATAACAAAGGACAACTTTTTCCAACTCTCAACACCACTCTCTACTGCAACTTAGCTATAGACTCAAATATTTATCTCTTCTTTGTTCTTGTTCTTGTAAAACTCTCATGAGAATCGAAATACTAGTCCAGTTTATCTCACAAAAACCTTGTCCAAAATGCTCTCAAATCATGTTTGTTCTCATCGAGCAAAATATTCTCTGTTTATTACTCGATAGTCTCTCCGTTTTTCCTTTTTAAACATAAGCCAAAAACCTCTTTATTTTTACTATTTACACATTTTGACGGTTGTATTTCCAGTTACAACAACAATCTTAGCACTTAATTTTTTTTTCTTTTTTCTTTTGTCTTTTAGCGTGTAAATGATGAAAATATCCCTCTCTTTGTTTATCTATGTAACGTACATACAATATTATATATGGGGTAAATTGTTATGAATAATAATAAAAGTGTTAAAAATATGAATAATAAATTAAGTGATAAAAAACTATGTAAAGTTTAAAAAGTGATAAAATATGCAAAATGCCCATTATCAATTAGTAGAGACTAGAGAATAATGTTGTATTAAACATGTTTGGCCTAAATTTTTCTTTTTTTTAAAACATGTTTGGCCTACTTTGAATCCAATACATATAGATGTAACGTAACTTGTGTTAGTAATCGAAGGATACAACATAAATATATACGATTACACATATCAATCAATAATATTAATTCCTAACTCGTAAATTATGTTAAACGGAAAATGTAGCGTAGTAGCTTTACTAATGTCGTAACTATGTCACCATTCACATTTCAAAGAGAAATAGCAATAGATAGCTTTTACTAACCTCAAAATTAGTTTTCTAGTTTTGTTAATATTTACACTCTACTGTTCATCATTAAAAATCCATTTTGCTCTTGTGATTTTAAACTAATTACATGCTATATCTCTCTCTCACCAAAACGAATGACAGAGAGAAGAAGAAAAAGAAAAAGGAGGAGGAGAAAAAAAGAAGGAAAAGACAGCGAAGAGAAGAAGAAGAAGAAGAAGGTTGGTGTCTGTGACGACGATGGCGATGAGAACGGTGGTGTCGATGTAAAGACGGCGACGGCGGTGACGGCGATGACGATGGTGACAGTGGTGGCGATAACACCGACGGATGATGGTGATGGTGTCAGTGAGAGTAACAGTATTGGTGGCAGTGATCGTGTTGGTGACGGTGGTCGCGACAGTGGACACAACCACGGTGGTTGTGTTCTATTTCTATTTTTCTGGGTTTTGATAACTAGATGTATGATAACAAAGTTAGTTAATCAATAACACATGTTTTCTATGATATGATAACTAGATTATCACGATAAATTTTATATTTTCATATTTCGTACATTTCTGTGATATGATAACTAGATGAAAATGATATTTTATGATATGATAACTGGGTTAACATGACAATTTCATATTCTATATTGGTTATCGAGATATTACAAGTATCGGATATTATTGTTATCACGTTATATGTATCGGATATTATTGTTATCATGATAACATTCTCTAATTATCGGATAACCATAAACTTATCGAGATATCATATTAGTTAGCATGTTAATCAAATAGTTATCCACTAACTACACAAACGGTTTTATGTTTTCCGGTGGTGAATAGTGTCGTCGACTCTGGATGAACAGTGCCGGTGAGCGGTTGCTGAATAGTGTCACCGGATTATATTGTCGAAAAACAGGTTTTCAGGTCAATGGCATTGTGTAATTATCTAAAATGTTAAGGATATTTTTGGGTTAATTTTTTTTCTCTTTCCTAAAAACTAATTTTAGTGGGGGTTATTGGTTCTTGCATTTTAATGGATTTCTCAGATTTAGAAATCCTAATGAATCTATTGATTTTAAAATCAGAGAAGTTGATTTCAAAATTAAATAATTGGATTTCAAAATTAAATAATTGGATTTTAAAATCAAATAAATGGATTATTGTAAATCAACCAAGTAGATTTATAAGAATTTTAGAATTATAAGAAAATAAAATAAAAACAAACCAAATTTTTTTTTCCAGATGGTTTACAGCTCCAGATGATGTCTGGGCTGACTACATAAAGGTAAATTTTATTTTAAAAAAACGATTTACGGCTTCTTTGATATGCATAGATTTTTCATTATGTTGATTTTTTTTATCGTATTTTAGGCACATCCGAACTATAAAAATATTTGTGACGAAACTTTTGAAGAGTTTAATGATCTCAAAGTGATATTTGAAAAGAATGTAGCGTCGGGTAAGAGTGCGATTGGATTGGGCTGATGCTCGAACATGTGGATTTATGGAAACGGAAAAGGAGAAAACAAATTCTGGTGAAGAGTTTTCCCTGAATGTCGAGGAAAATTATGAAACACAATCATCTTTTTTTTGCAGCGGTTCAAATAATACTTTGGAAAAACTCCCTTTAAGAAAAAGAAGGAGAACTAATCCTCTTAACAATGTTGATGATCCAATCATTCAAAAAGAAGGTGCAGAAGAAGCTTGTACCGAAATGAACTCCTTGACAATAATCACTGAAAAACTCTTTACTTTGATACAAGAAAGAGAAGCAAGGCAACAACCAGAAGCTAATCAAAGAGAAGCTAAGAAAAAGAATAATAATTTATGGAAAGCTATCAAAGAAGTTTCTACTTTGGAGGAACATGTTCGTTGGTTAAAGAGATTCACCAATTAGGGATGAAAGATGTGTTCCTTAACATGTCCATTGATGAGCGTTATGGTTGGATTAAGCGTGACGTCATTGGTGATGAATTTATTATTATCTATTGTTGGATTGATTATTTTAGGTGTTCTATCAGACTATAGGTTTTTATAATGAAATTGGCTTTCTATCTATCTTTTTTACAATTTCAAACATTTATTTTAAGTTTAACGATCGTGCAGAACAATCACTATCTTTGTTTGTACATTAGCAGACACTGATTACATGAAACCTGAGAGGTCTCACGGGTAGTGTTTTGAACCTCCACTTAGAAACTTGCTAGCCTCGTGTCCAGCATGTAGTAGATGTTACATATCCACTTAGAAACTAGCTATGTAGTAGCTTAATGTTACGTGTAGTTATTTCTTATCTCTTCTTCTACACATTAATTGATAGGTGCCTTTTTATTTTTAATTCTACGTAATAGTTTCATCTTGAAAAAAATCACTTGTAAATCCAAATCCAATCAAATAACAAGGTTTCCCTCGATATTTGCTCCTTTGTATTTTACTCTTAAAAACACTTGTAAATCCATTCAAATCCAAATTAAAATCAAATCCTTATGAAAATCCTTACTATTGAATAACACTTGATTTTAACATGAATTTTAAAATCATAGAACCAATAACACAAGATTTGAATATGGATTTCAAAATTATAGAACCAATAACACTTGATTTGGTTTGGATTTCGAAATCCATTAAAATGCATTAAATCCATTAAATGTTTTTTTCTCTTTCCTAAGAACTAATTTTAAGTTATCCATAACTATAAAACTAATTTTGAGGTTATTGAAGACTATTTATTAAATTCACCACGTTTCAAATCCGTATAATATATGCTCTTAACCAAATAAATAAATTAAAACTAATAATTTATGTTATACTTTTATCTCTTGTAATTTCATATATTAAATACTAGAGTTAAATTTGCGTATTCATTTTTTTTGCGTATTCATAAGACAGTTGTAAAACTTTAATGTTTTCATATGTTCATATGTTATTAATCTCTATAATATTGTTTAAGAAGACATTTTTAAAAGTGAACTTTGTTTTGTAAGTTATTACATGAAATGTCATTACAAATAACAAAGAATAATTGAAATAGGAAAGGATTTAATAGTCTTTTAAAATTATTGATTAGAATATGAAAAATATATATTTTGCATTAAAGAAGTTATTTATTATTTAATTTCTTAATTATTTTAAAATATTATATATTTTAAAATAATGATTAATTCATATATATTCAAAGAAAAAAATCTATTCAAAATATTACTATATTTTTCACTATAATTTATGATATTTTATTTGAATATATATCAAAACAAAAGTTGAAAAATATTTTACTAATGTTATAAAAAGTTAGACACAAGAAAACTATTTTTTTTTAAAGAGTTCGTAGACTAACCACAAAAACTAGAGTCATTTAACGATGCATATTATTATGTTTTCAATATTATAAGTTTTTACGGGTTAACCCGAATAATATTTTAGTTAACTGCAATACGAGTTAAATAGACAAATTATTACAAATTGACAGCTTTATCTATAATCATTAGTTAACTATATTATAAAATTCAGATAAATTTTTTTATTAAAAAAATCAAAACAATTTCAAAATAATTTCTTTAAAAAAAATTAATTCGCGCTATAATTAACGCAGGTTAAATCCTAATGTTTTTTTTATTTTGTTTACAAAGTTATTGTACGGTGGGAGTCTCCAACAGAATTTTATTCTCTCTACTTTTGTTAGGAATTAGACACTTTAAAAAAAAAATTAAGGAAGTAATACTTTTGTTATTGTTCCTGTCCAATTTTTTTGAGTCTGTCCCTCTTATAGGCCGGTCCTAAAATTTTGGGGGTTTAAGACCAATTTTAAGAGTTTTATTTTTTTGGGGAAAAAAAAAAAATGGGGCCAAAGCCAATGTTTCATCTGGCATGGCTCAGGACCGGCAAGTTCGTGTACGGTCATAGTGAAATATAAAGAGGGATAAAATGATATTTTGACCAATGAAAAGTGACTAAAAAAATGCTTTAAAACTCTAAAAACTTTTTTAAAAAGTGACAACCACTGCAAATATCTATTAAAAAAAAAAACAAATCCTCAATTGGAGCCAATACTATTAGACAAATTGTATTATCTGTAATGTATTCTCAATCGTTCCGATAAGTACAAATGCATTCGCAATTCTGTACGCTAAACCTTAGTCAAATTTTGAATTAAATTATATGTAAATTATGTAATTTAACAAGTTGTCTGATACACTCGGTCTCTCGACCAAATAGTATATATATTGAATAGTAGATATTTAAAAGTGTCTATATATATGATGGCAATATCATATCTAAGATGAATTATTGATTTAAAAGGAACAAAGATCAAAAGAATTACTCTCTTTTATTGCTTAAGAAACTTACTCAAAACTTAAGCTCTCTTTGTTATCTCTTACAACTCATAATCGATGCTATAAACCAGCATCTCCATATATAGAGGAAGAAAAGGAAAAACCTTTTTCTAGCAGCAATTAGGAAATAATACATAATTAGATAATTCCTAATTATAAATGTATATTTAGCTTTTCTCTTAAACATACTTTTCCTTTTCTAATATTGGCTTCAAGCTTAAGCCAACATTCTCCCTCCTAAGCTTGAAATTATCCTCAAGCCAAATCCTTCATGCCAATGAGATCCCTCATCTCCTTAAATTTGTGTCTTCCAAGAGCCTTCGTTAGAATGTCTGCCTTTTGCTCATTTCCCGGAACATGCTCTACTTCTATTAACCTTTTCTCAACACATTCTCTGATAAAATGATACCTTGTATGTATGTGTTTGCTTCTACCATGAAACACCGGGTTTCTAGTGAGAGCGATTGCAGATTGGTTATCAATTCGAATGATAACCTTTTTATATATCTTTCCAGTGATTTCACCAAGTAAATCTTGAAGCCAAATAGCCTGTTTTGCTGCCTCTGTACCTGCCATGAATTCAGCCTCACAAGATGATAATGCTACAGTTTCCTGCTTCTGCGAACACCAAGTTATTGGACTTCCACCAAGGTAAAACACATGCCCGTTGTGCTTTTTCCATCATCTGGATCAACATTATGGCTACTATCGCTATAACCGACCAAATTTGTCTCCCTTAATCTAACTTGTTTGAACTCCAACCCGAAATTGACAGTACCTCGTAAATACCTTAGACATTGCTTCAATGCTACTCCATGAGATTCTTTAGGGTTTTGCATATAACAACTTAGCACTCCTACGCAATAAGATAAATCTGGTCTTGTGTGAAGTAAGTAACGAAGACATCCAACAATCTTTCTATAACTTGTAGCATCGATATCCTTTTCTTCCAGCAGTTTAGACAATTTAATTACAGCTTCCATAGGCGTATGCACCAAATTGCATTCCTTCATTCCAGCTTCTTCCAGGATTTTTAAAGCATAGCGTCTTTGGTTTAACGTAATTCCTTCCTTATCTTGACATACCTCCATTCCTAGATAGCAAGATAATTTGCCAAGGTCACTCATCTCAAATTTGGATTCCATCTCTTTCTTGAAATTGATGATAACCTTTAAGCTTGATCCTGTAACAAATAAATCATCAACGTATACCGCAACAAGTAAGATTTCTTGCTTTCCTTCTCTTCGATAAACTGATGGTTCCTGCGAACACCTTACAAATTGAAGATCTCGAAGTATTTTATTCAACTTTTCATTCCAAGCTCTTGGAGCTTGCTTTAATCCGTACAATGCTTTCTTGAGTTTGTAAACTTTGCTTTCGCATCCTTTTACTTCAAAACCTTCCGGTTGTGTAACATAAACTGTTTCCTTTAGTTCTCCATGAAGGAACGCCGTTTTGACATCTAGATGATGTATTTCCCATCCACTAGATGCTGCAAGATTAATGAGAAGGCGAATTGTCTCAATTCGAGCCACAGGCGCAAATACTTCTTCATAATCTATTCCATGTTTTTGCACATATCCCTTAGCAACAAGTCTTGCTTTGTATTTGTTGATACTACCATCTGAATTTTTCTTTAGCTTAAAAATCCATTTTAAATCGATTGGTTTAATTCCCAGCGGAGAGTCTTTGAGATTCCAGGTTTGGTTCTTCGTAATTGATCGTATTTCGTCTTCGCACGCCATCAACCAAACGTTTGATTATTTAGCTTCAGAGAAATCACGTGGTTCTTTGTTTAAGCATAGCAACATATACTCACCTTCCTCTTCTGCCATCATTACATAGTCATTGAGGTAATTTGGTTTAACGCTTACTCGTTGTGTTCTTCTTGGAATCAAACGATCTTGATTTTCTTCTGCAGCTTCATCATCTTCTTCGCTATCTGTTTCAATGATGATATAATCTTTTTCTGGGTTTTGAACATCCCCTTCGTTGTCATTGTGCTCTGGTTCTGTATCACCTCTGTTTTCAGCTGCCAAAACAGAGCCTCCGAATTCTGGGTTGGAGAAGACAGAGTTGTTCTCCGTATTGGTACTGATATCGACTCCGTGATTTCCGAATTCTCCAAATTCTATTATAAAACCTTTGGTTCCATTGGTTGTTTTATTCCGTTGATTCTAGTCCCAACCTCTTGACTCATCGAACACAACATCACGACTAACGATTATCTTCTGATTCGTTGGATCAAACATCATGTATGCCTTTGTTCCTGGTTCGGTTCCAAGATGCACTAACTTCTTTGACCAATCATCTAATTTTTTAAGATGCTGAATTTCTGTTTTGGCGAAACCGATACATCCAAATATCCTCAAATGCTCAACATTAGGCTTCTTTTTCTTAAACGCTTCATATGGAGTTTGATTTGCTAGAATTCTTGATGCAATTCGATTGATTAGATAGGTGGAGTGTCTCACTGCTTCTCCCCATAGGTAATTTGGTATGCTCATGTGTTTGAGAATACTTCTTGTCATCTCCAATAGTGTCCTATTTCGCTTCTCTACTACTCCGTTTTGTTGAGGTGAATAGGGAGCTGTTAAGTGTCTCTTTAACCCAGAATTTTCACAGAAACTCTGAAATTCCAAAGACGTAAATTCACCACCTCTGTCCGTACGAAAACATTTGATAGCAGTTCCAGTCTCTTGTTCAACTAATATCTTGAACTTTCTGAATTTTTCAAATGCTTCTCCCTTTTCCTTTAACAGAATTGTCCACATGTAGCGAGAAAAATCATCTATCAAGACAAATATATATATCTGTTTCTCGCCGGTGTAGGAGGTGTGATAGGTCCACAAAGATCTCTGTGTATGAGCTCAAGCACATGAGAGGCACGATATATGTTTTAGTGTTGGCTTCTAAGACTATACTGCTATTTTATCTTTGCAGGGTAACGCCTTATGGTTCCAGAATTGTGTTTCTTATGTGCAAGCTTTATAATGACTTTGTGTTAAGACTTATTCAAAACTAGAATTTTTAAGTCTACTCTGGTTTACATGACTTGTTTATGTAAATATGTGATACTCTAGGCTGATATTTTATCGTTTTTGGGTGCTATTTATTTAAAATTTTTATTTTCTTACCTATTTTATGATATTGTGTCAGTTTCTGATTTGAGGACACTAGCTAAGCCGGTCATGAATACAAGCTCTTGAGTTTATAAACTTTTGGAGGGTCAATTTTCAATATTATTGGCTTAGATGGTTTAGAAAAATGTGAAGATTGATCAAAATATCATGTTCAATATTTGTGCAAAAATTCAAATTGAGTTTTTTTGAATTAGGACCATGAGAACTGTCCTATATCGGAGGATTTCCCATAAGAAGAGAATCCTAATATTGGAACCAACATCGAGAAAGCCTTGAAATATTTGAATTATCATGGAACAATTGAGTTTTTTGCTATTTGCAATACATATCATCTCAACCCTTTCAAGTATACATAACAAATTGTTGGCGCAAATGATCAAATTCACTCACGTGGAAAAATTAAAAAATTAAAAAATTCACTTTAATCATCCTTTGTATTTTAAAGTTGATTGTTGTATGTAGTACATTTACACCTCTTGATTTTAATCTTTTAACTTTGCAAATGTTTTTCAGAAGAAGATACATACACTGCCGACATGAAAATAATATTAGCGATGAATTAGCTTACTAGCCATTGCAAGCTCAAACTTAATAATATAGCTACATAAATGTTGAAATGCAGCAAATATACTTCGATGTTGTAAGTTGTAACAATGGATGTCAAAAAAAATACGTAATTTTTATTCTATTTGATTTTTGATTACATCGAAAAAACGCAAAACTTAATAATATAGATATATATTGATCTTAATTCACCTTTCGAAATGATCAAGAGACGTGAGAAAATAACCACATTGCATAACAACCATGTTTACTATGCTATCTTGCTAATGTTACATTAGTACAAAAGTTATAATTAAGAAGAAACAAAATAACAAAAGTTGAAACATAAAATGATTTTCTAAGCTATTAGATACTAAGAATGTGATCGAACTTAACCATAAAAACCTGGTTGGACCTCGTTAGGAATACTATACCAAATTGCATGTGACTTCTTTAACTTAAACGAGTATCAGAGTGCATAATCTTGTAATAAGTTTTCATAAACATCCTAAACGTACAAAAACTTTTATTAATTATGTGTTTTGGTAGTATGTCAATTGATTAATTTGAGTTTTTCATCATAAAACTCCTAATAATGAATACATATATTGAGTTTTGACCATTTAAACAAATATAATATCTATAGAAATGTGAGTAACGTCTATACGATCTAACTCTCCATCCATGAACAGCTAAATTTTATACTCTATTAATATTCATAATTGTAAATCTTTGAAATCTCTTGTGATATATGTGACCAAACAAAAAATATTATTTGACCTAATCTATATATATCACTGGACTAAAGATAGTTTCGCTCGCATCTAAAATTGTTTTGAAAGCCGAAATAAAGAAGCTCATGTAAGAACTTTTTCAGGGTTTGGCGAACTCCATTTTTTTTTTTAATTTGGTGGTTTAGGCAGAAGTTCAGTTATGACTCTTTTTCGTTTGGGTGGATTGGGTTTTAATGGTTTTGTTCAAACCTAACAAATACTTCAATGCAAAAAGCACACTCATTTCTCAGATTTGCTCATCCTCAAAACATCTTTTTTTACTTTATTTTGTTAAAAAGCTCTACTATTATATGTAACTGATCTATATTAATATACATTACTTTTATGTATTAACTTAATACTAATATTGTTTGTTGTGTTGTTTAGGTGATTTCTAGGTATCTCACAGTATTTGTAGGATTGAATGTTCATGAAAAGACGATAAAAAGAGAAGTTATAATGATGTTCTGTTAAAAGCTCCGTGGATATATTTATAATTTATATGGTAGGAAATTTAATTAAGAGATATTTTAAATTGAAACATGAACACAGAGCATATATTGACATATATTCATCAAAGACATTTCAAATAATCGGTAATATCAAAACATTTGATCCAATCTATTCATTTAATAACCAACATATTTAATGTATTTGCTACTACTAAACTGGGTTTTTTTTTAGTTTTCTTCACTTGATAGCAAAATGATAAGTTTACTTATAATAAATCTAAAGTTAAGACGTGACGATATTTAACTCTTCGGAAGTCTTGGTAAAATTAAGACTTACGTATTTCCTTTTTTGTGCCGGTAAATAAATGCGAAAATATTGGAGAATAAATAAATATAACAAAAAAGCCAAACAGAGAAATTAATAAGTTTGTTACAGTAGATATAAAAAATTGGAATTAACGTCATCATTTTAAAATATGACCCCATTAGTTGGCCTACTTCATTTCAATCTAACCTTATCTTAGTTTATCATCTACTCTTTATAATTTTATATTCATTTACAAACGTTAATTTCTATAGTCTTATTCTGATTTGATATAATGTATACGTATTCACTACAAAAAAAAGCATGTATTACATCACTTAAATTGTATCACAAAAATAAATGATATACTTTTGAATCATTTATTAGTAATTGATATAAAAAATGTAGTTTAACATCAGTTGATAACTGATTTTACTATTAGTTAATTTAACATCGATTCAATCCTAAATGATATAATTTTTTTATTAATTTGGATCACTTTATGAGAAGTGATACAAAAATATGAATGCATATCAATTAGATAATCATGCATCTACAATTTTTTGTTAAAATCATTTAAAAAAATGATACATATATTACATAAATAAAAAAATAATGCTAATAAATTTTAATTAATTAAATATGTTTTTAATTACCTTTGATGTTTCTCCCACATCGAAAACTAAGGAATGAAGTGAGAAATTTTGTTTCTTATAAATAAGTACAATTTATCTACAGATTCTAAAAACCAATATTGACGTATTTTCTTAGATAAAAATAAAGAAATTATTTGTGAAATAATTTATAATATAATATTAAAATAATTTATAAAAGTTAGTACTAATTTTAAATTATTAAATTATTACACATATTTTAAAGTTGATAATTATAATGTAATATTACCATCATTTATTTTAATTGATGCAAATCTTTAATATCATTTTTTTGCAACCGACACAAATTAACATTGATTACAATAATCGATGTAAATATTTATATCAATTGCTTAAACTGATGCAAATATTTATATCAGTTGCTTAAACTGATGTAAAGTATTTTCACAACTGATGTAAATATTTGCATCACCACTTTCAGAGTCATTTATCTAAGTGATGTAAATTTTTTTTTTATCATTTATAACTAATGCAAATCTATAAAATAAATGATGTGAAAGACATTTTTTGAAGTGATTGTCTCATTTCTTATTATTATATTTACAAAATATACAAAATCAAACATTTTCTTGTTATAGATCTATAGGTATATAAATACGTTTCTTGCATAATCATTCTCGAAGATGCGTTGAAATTTAAGGAATTTCAATAAAAAAATACAAAATCAATTAAACGTAGAGTAAGTATTCATATACACATTATTAAAAAAAAAATGAGGAACCGAATTAATAATCATATACGTATATATGTATGTACGATTGCTTGCACACATGGATAAGAGAAAATTGAGTTTAGGGTTAGAGAGATCAGTGATCAGATCTGAATATTAAATTTAGCAAATCAGAAAAGGACTGAAGAAGACATAAAGGCTTTTGATAATGAAGGTCTTGTCAATACTTACATATATATCATATATATATGAATGTGTGAATGTGTAGCATATGAAATGTATATGATATATTGATTACATTTACACACATATATATACTGCTTTACATCATCATTACCCTACCTGTTTTTTGCTTCGTTTTGTTTTTGGAATTTTGTTGCTGTTTCTTTTGGGCATATTCCTATTTTTTTTCTGGTAATTCAGATTTGTGCAGACAAAACAAAGCACGTAAATATATATACATATGCTAATGTAAGTATTTACTTGTGATTCGATCTTCTAATTATTAGTTGTATTAAAGAAGATCACCTACAAATAGTTGAACCAGAGGCAGACTTTTAATTTCTCATAAAATGTAACGATTTATTTCCAGTGATATAAATCTCTTATCATAAAAGTGGGTATATATATATATAATAATGTACATTGTATATGTACGATGTTCATAATTTAGTGGTTGAATCACAGCCACAAGAAGAATATAATTTCTTAATTTATTGTTGGTGTTGTTGTCTCTATTATTATTACATTGGTTATTTGTTTGTATATATATATATACTAGAATGTGATCCGCGCTACGTATGGACGTGTTAACTTTTTTTTTATATATTTTTTGTTTTTGATATTTTAATACTTTATCTTTGTTTGTTACATATATTATTTTCAATATTGTTTTTTCTTATAAAAATAAAAAATGTTTGTATATTTTTTATCTTTTACGTTTATTGTCAATTTATGCAATTAATTTTTTTTAAAGTTTGTTATTTTGCGTTTTTATAGTAGAAAACATTAGAAATCTCTAATAATTCATTTTTCTTTTAATTTATATCAATTAGAGTGTATTAATTATATGTTAATGGCTGTCACAAAATTCATCTTTGAAGTAGTTACATTAAAGTGTAATAAAGACATCAAAGAGATAAAAATACATTAAAAGAGTTGTTTTGTTTTAGAGTTATTGCGGAAAGAGGTTGAGAATTCGGTTCTGAAGCATATGTGGCGGATGTTGGGTTTATCCTTACTTAGAATTAGATATTTTGCTTTGGGATATAGCTAGTTGCACCGAATTTTAGGTTCGTGGCTCTTGTCTTCCTCGAGTAATATTGTGTTTTTTCGTTTTATATTTTTTTGTTTTATTTTTAGTATTATTTCCAATATTGTTGATGTACGATTCTAATACTCATTATTGTGTAAAATATGTTTCTAATTCTTAAGCCTTTTTGTTTTCAATTTTTAAGTAATAAGTCTTGAAGTGTAGATAAATATGATAATATAACATACATATCCAAGTCTTGATTTTTCACATATTTTTCATTTGTATCTTGTGTCCAGACCCGACTCTAGGCAAGTGCTGAAGGTGCAAATGCATAGTGACCACTTAATTTTTGCAAAATTTTGTCATGTTTGAAGGTTTTATTTGTAAATATTTAAGGGTTTTTTATATAAAAAAAATTGTTTATATGCCTAAAATTAGAATTTTTTTTATAATATACACATGGTCCACTTTATTAGTGAGCCATAACCTTCTTGTGTCATGTAGTAGCTGAGTAATTTTGCTGCATCTTCATAGAGAAGATTTCTATGATTTCATTCAGATTACTGTTTTGGTGTGGATTTTTTTTCTTCGATGTTTATTTAATAATTTTATTAGATTTTTAGTTTTGTTTTATGTGGTGTTTAATTTGTATTTGTATTTAGTTGTAATTTTGTTGTGTCTATCAAAATGTAAGAGTTGAAATAAATTATCATATTTTGATATTTAAGCTTATTTTGAGGAGATTTTTTATGAATTAAATATTAAAAATGTGGCAGATATCAATAGATTTTAATTTTTGTTGAAATTAATTATCAGTATGTTTTTTGTTTTATATATATAAATAAAATTTATTAATTAATGATTTTAATTATGTAATTAAAACTAATTATTAAAAAAAGAATAATTAAAATAATGTTTAAAATAATCAATTAAATTTTGACATATAAATAATAAGTTGGCAGCACGAGAACATAGAAAAGCTAACTTTATATATATATATATATTTATTATAATTTGGACCAGAAAAGAATTAGCTAATTAATAAATGTCCCTATTCTGACTCTATATAATAATTGAATTATTGAACTGTTTCATGATTAAATCGGAAAATTGTTGAGTCTTTACATTTAACAATTTAAGGGACCCACTTACTCCAAATTTTAATAGAGATGGGACCATCGATTTAAGTGATGTAAACAATAGAAGTGCATCATTTTACATGTGACTTCTTTAACTTAAAAGAGTATCAGAGTGCATAATCTTGTAACAAGTTTTCATAAACATCCTAAACGTACAAAAACTTTTATTAATAAGGCTTCCTAAGTATCTTTTACAAAATTGTAGTTGGAACTAGTTGATTCTTTTTTTTTCTTTTTTTTCCTAAGCTAGTATTAATTCTTTAGTTCTACGAAATGGTACATAGTTTTTTTTTACCAAATTTGTACTGTATTTTTTTTAAAACATACTAGTAAATCGGATAACCGAACATAACCATAAAAACCCAGTTGGATTAGGTTAGGGATACTATACCAAATTACATTTGAAAAAAAAAACCGGGACATGTGCAATGTCGAAAACCGGAGAGAACCAGACACACTCAAAACCATAGAGACCACGTATCAGAAAACCTCCGCCGCCGAGAAAGAAACACCACCACCGCTCAGCTCTGGCGCCGGAACAAAAAACCTTCGGAACAACGCAATAGAACAGAACATCTCCACCACATACTTTCCGCCATCGACCCACACTGGAGCGACAGAGGACCACTGCCACATGACGAGGAAGAAACAAGACCATCCACCACCACCACCTCACAGCAACTCCGGCAAAGAAGCGGCCACCGAGCGACTTACCTACTCCACGGGCAGGCACAACGGACGAGAGGGAATGATCGCAAGCAGAGGAAATGATACATAGTTAATAACATCAACAAGTTGACATTGTAATTTTGTTATTTTGAAATATATGCAACTACAAGAAAAATGTGTTAGATACAAGACCTAAGTAATTAATATAATTCAGTGTACAATCACAACTTTAGGGTCTGATTTTTTTAAAACATAAAATAAAAAAGCCCCTTTAAAGTTCATTTGAAAGGAATAGCTTCAATATGTGATTCTGTATTTTGTGATGTTTTTCTTTTAAAATGCTTACATCGAGAGAATTGATTTAATTACTACAATTTGCTTACATCGAGAGAATTGATTTTATTACTACAATTCGACTACCAAATTTATGAAGACTCGTAAACATTTGGTCTAAAGACAAAACATAAAAGAGATTAAAAATGTAGATACAAATTTTGTAATTCAATACATAACCAAAAAAAAAAAAAAATCTCTCTTCACTTGTTCACACGATTGTAGATTCTTCTGTTCTTACGTTCCCGCGTCTCTCTCATCTTCTTCTCCATACTCTGCAACTCAGGTAAAATATCTTGTACCCCACGTCTCGGATCTGTCTTAAATATTTTTGGCACCATCCTATCTACTTTATAAAACCATTTCAAGAAATCCTTAAATCTCACCGGCGGCTTATGACAGAGTTGGTTAACCAAGCCACTACCCTTCCCATAGTCAATGACCGAAGCTAGGTTATGCAAGATCATGTCGTGCTTCATACATTTGTCCTCGAGGTTATTCATTCTCACATCGCAAGGCCGAGTCTCCTTCTCTGATACATTCTCCGTATCATACGGACCAGCCGAAACGTATTTCCAGTTTAAAACCTCATCAGAGGAGCAAGATCCCTCTAACTCAGCTTCAGCTCTAATCGAATACGATGGCGTCACGTTCCTGCACTCTTGCTTACCCTCTGTAATGGGTTTAGCTGCTGCCTCCAAATCGCGTTTCGGTTTGAATAAACGGGAATCGATTAGGAACGTTACAAACTCCTCTTTGAGAGGCGTGTGATCGCGGAAAACCACGTCGAGTTGTTCAACCAGAATCTCGATATCACCGGGAAACCATAACGCACTGATAAAGGCTTTGTATACACTCTCGCCCAAAGCTTCCGTTTTGGTTAAGAACTCAACCGTGCGTTCCAAGTCTGATTTCTTCTCTTTGATTGAGTTTCTTCCAGGAGAAGAAGCTAAACCAGGCAAAAGCTGATGAAATTCTTCGAGCAAACCGTCGCGATTACTGAGAATGGAAACGACTCTTTGTTTGAGATCGACGAAGGTTAAAGAACCAGATGTATAAGACTTCATCGCATCGACACATTGATCGAAGATTCTCTTATCATCATCCACTTTTTTCAAGTTTTTCACGAACTCACAACATCGTTGAATCTCTTGCTCTGAAAAACCCGTCGGAGTTTGGTAAAAGTCTTTCTCATGATTCACAAGAGGTCTCTTGCAGTTTCTCATGCTTGTTGGTTTCTTCTCTCTACTTTCCATAAGAGCGGCTTTTAGTATATGATGAAGAAGAGCGGTTTACACTGTATTTATAAAGATTATTAGGGTCTCTAAATCCTATCTCTACATGAATTACGTTTATTATAAGCCAAATAGCCTTTCCTTTTGTCGTTGGAACTTCCCATATAATTTCGATAACTTCTGGATTTGTGGGACCATCTTTCAAAATTAAGGAAACTATGACAACAACAAAAAAGGAAATATGCAGTTTTTAACGTTTAATATATTTTTTTGGATTAGGTTTTACAATTTTGGGTTTCGACTTTCGAATTTAGATTTTAAGTTTTAAAATTTAATCTATTTTGTTAATTAAAAAATATAGACAGCTTTTTTATGATTCACAAATTAAGAAATTGAACAAATGTTTTATGATTCACAAATTGAACGAGGTCGTTCGTTAATTAAATCCGGTGTTTTATCAAGTCCTTATGAAGACAAAGGACTTGCATAATATTAATAATGATGACTTTAAATTGAATTATGAGAATAGATTACTGATATTATTGAAAGCCAAAAAAAAACAGAATAAGACAGTACACAACAAAGCTTACACACTCGTGGCACCGACCACTGTTAACAGTTATACGATAGACCAAACCGACGATGCCTCTGGAAACTAATGTCTAAACAGCAACAAAGTAGAAAACAAAACAGTCTTTGGGGGAATGTTTGCGAAATTGTAAAAGAGAGAGAGAGAGAGTGAATCTACGGAACGTTCATCACCTGGATCGATTGCAACATGTCCGAGACTGCGATCACGAGGTCACCAGATTTGATCATACCTCTTGATTTCAGTAACGAGAATGTTTTGTTCAAGTTGCTTTCCATGTCCTCTGAGAAGCTTAGACGGAATGGGATGAGTCCCCATTGTAGGTTTAAGCGTCTTCTCACCGAGGTTGTGGTCGTGAAAGCAAAGATCGGGCAGTCAGGGCGACACCGGGAGACTAAAGACGCCATGTGTCCGTTCTTTGTGTAGACGAAAACCGCGTCCACTCCAAGATTGTTAGCTGCAAGTTTTGGATAGTAAATTGAGTACATGAAATTTGCTTTAGAGGAACAGAGAACTTGGAATTTACCCATTTTAGCAGCAGAGTTACAAATTTCTTCAGAGATTTTGTCTGAAAAAGTAGAACCAATGGCTTGAAGTGGCGTACGCGTAGCCTCGTTGCGTTTCTCTTCCCTCCACCATCTTTCGATCCTTAGGCTGACACTCCTAAGAACCGCAAGAGCCTTGTCAGGGAATTGACCCATAGCTGATTCTCCAGAGAGCATCAATGCGTCTGATCTTTGCCTTACTGCTTCAGACACGTCGGCCACTTCTGCTCTGGTTGGAGTTGGGTACTCAATCATGGACTCGAGAAGCTGTGAAGCGACGATGACGGGTTTGTTCAGCGCTCTGCAGACTTGTACGATTCTCTGCTGAGCTGCTGGAACTTGCTCAAGAGGTATCTGAGCTCCCAGATCTCCTCTTGCAACCATGGCTCCATCTGATGCTAGGATGATTTCTTCCAAGTTTGTCAGTGAATCAATACTCTCGATCTTTGCAATCACTCCTATTTCCCTGCATCGTAATATGATTACAACATACACTAAAGACGGTGGATACAGATAGGCAAAACCCAATTCTAAAATAGCCTGACCCCCAAAAGCAGACCATATGTTTCTTATACAGTAGTACGATGTGTTGGTAATGAACATATTATACTTACCCTCCACGGGAACGAGCAGCAAGATAACTTTTAAGATGATTAATTACTTCAGCCGACTTGACAAACGATACAGCAATGAAATCCACACCTTCAGCAATTCCAAAATCAATATCCAACCAGTCCTGAAATCAAAGAATTGTGGTATCATCAGCGAAAATGGGTTTGTTCAAATTGTACTGAGATACCATCAATATCCCTCAGGGGAGATATTCTATATGTTTTTGAGTATACAGAGACATCTAGGTTCCAAAAGTGTACATCTTCAAACCTTGGAAGAATAAAATTACAGACCTTGGAAGAAATGGTTGGAAGCATAGCATTACGCTCTCGCACAAGACTTCCATCTCTCCAAAAAGTCAAGTTAGCTCGAGGGAGCAACATTCCAGGGTCGGTGCATAGACACTTGACATCAGGACCAATCTTCTCAATCACTTCAAATCTCACCATTCCACCATCAACCAGAAGCTCATCCCCAACTCTTACGTCTGCCTCACAAACGAAGCAAGATTGATTCATCTAATGTTTTTTCACACTCCCATTTCATACTTTTATAAGGCAAAAACATAATTTGCAAATGTACCTTCAGCGAAACCATCGTAGCTCACACTAATGGTGCGTTCAGGGCGTGAAGAATCAAAAGCTCTAACAGTGAATGTCCAAATCTCACCATCCTGCAAACGTCATACCACCAAGTTTCTTAAACATGTAATTATACACAGCAATGTCCTGCATCATCAAGCTCGAATTGATATGGAGAAGAGTAAGACAAACCTCTGCTTTAGCTGAAGCTTCACCGCCAAAATCTCCCATGTGAATCTCACTGCCTTCAGTGTCCATCATGATTGCAACTGCAAATCCTTTCTCCTCGTTAAGCCTCCGGACGCTACGGATAACACCGCGGTGCCAATCGCGCGTGCCGTGGCACATGTTTAGTCTCGCCACGTTCATGCCACCGACGGCGAGCGCTTCCAATTGCTCGAACCCACACGTCGCCGGTCCGATCGTGCAGATCAGCTTCGTCCTCCTCGTGCTCCTGAACCCATTCTCCTTGAGCTCCGCCTCCGTCACTGTATCGACCTCTATCCCTGCCGTATCCGTCGAAACCGCCGTAGCTACGACGGATCTCTCATCTGCTTTGACAGCGCCGGTGCCGTTGGGAGAGAGAAGGACCTGCGACGATGAGGAGGAGGAATCAAGATCCGGTGAAGGCGACTGAGACGAGGAAGCTCTGATTGATGTGTACTTGATGGTGGAGGTTAGAGGGAATTGGCGGAAGGTAAAGGAAGTGAGAGGACGGTGGAATCGTGATTGAGGGAGGTGGAGAAGGTGAGGAGTGTGTGAAGGAGTGGAGAATTGGATAGACTGAGACATAGTTTCCGGCCGGAGAAGTGAAGCTCCGGGAGATCGGAGAAATCGGTACAGTTGGCTCTGAGAGATTGTTGAAGAAGAAGGCGGATATACCGAAGTGAGTGTTGAGTTGGATTTTGATTTTATATGTTGAATTGATAGGACTTAGTAAGGGTCAAAATTGGAACATCTTTTTTTTTTTTTTTTTTTTTTTTTTTGGGTGTGTGTGTTTTCGTGAGAGTGACTAATTAGGTGACTCTTATGGATTTGTTGCTGGATTAGGGAAATGGTTGCCGGTTCAAAGACTGGCCTACCTTTCAAGGATCATGTTGAGCTATTCAATAAAGAGTAAAGCAAAAATAATTGTAGGGGCAATACAACATGAGATTCAAATTTTTTGATTTTCTTGCGGTTTGGAGATGACATATATCGAATCAACTAAAACAGTGAAACACAGTGGAATGTAAAGCCTATTTCGGTGAGAAATTGAACTTTTGAACTATGTTTATGCTAAAATCGTCATCTGGATATATCTTAATGAATTTATAAAATTCATCTAGATATGTCTTAATGAAAATGATCGTCATCTAAACTGATCAAGAACAAGCGGCATCAAGACATAAATATGGTAAACATCGTGGATGCCATGATTTGTAGTTTAAAAAACGTATACAATAGACATAAATATCTAAAAAAATGTATATGTGATGTTGAAATAAGAAAATATTGTTTTATATAGAATGCAATTTTATATATTTCTATGTTGAATAGAATGACACATACTTACTTTGATTCATTTATCCAATTTTTGCAAATTTTTTGTTTGTGTTAACTTCAAAACCATACATATGGTAAACATTGTATATGTCATGGTTTATAGTTAAAAAATAGTATACAACAAACATAAATATCTAAGAAAATGTATGTGTAATGTTAAATAAGAAATTGTCATTCTTTATATATGCTATGTTGAATAGAATAACACATGCTTACTTTGATTCACTTATCCAATTTTTGCAAAATTTATTTTTTGTTTTACATATGGTAAACATCGCATATGTGTTGGTTTATAGTTAAAAAACATATAAATATTTATTTTTTGATACTATATAAATGAATCAAAGTATATAGAATAGAATGACACGTACTTCAAACGAACATATATTTTTGAGAAAATGGATACGCAATGTTAAAAGAAAATACGTTCTATATAAAATACAAATGCATTCTATTCTATATATTGCTATTATATTATGAATAAAATGACACATCCATACTTTGATACACTTATTTATTTTTGCGTAATTAATTTTTATTTTTAACTTCAAAACAAGATATATGCTAACCATAGCATATATCATGGTTTAAATAAAAAAATATATACAAGTTTTTCAAAATAAATATAAATAAAATTTACAATGAAAAAATATAAAACAATTTAATATATTACATGTTATGACGTTTCTTTTGTGCCGCTTCCACAAATGAAAACTGATAATAACCAATGCTATTATTACCACGACTCCTCCGATGATTAGTAGGATAATTTCCAAAGAGCTTAGACTATCTTTTATCTCTCCTCCTCTTAAAAAAGAAAAACAAAAAGAATAATTTTACTAAAATTTCTATATAATATGTTAACTAGCAAAATAATATGTTTTATAACAGTCTAGAGACACATAGTATTGCAAATTTTGTATACAATTTTTAACCATAAACCATGGCATATGCGATATTTACCATATGTAAGGTTTTAACATTAAAACAAAAACAAATTCTCAAAAATTGGATAAGTGAAATAAAATAAGCATGTGTCATTCTATTCAACATAGCACATTTAAAGTTTCTTATTTGACATCATATATACATTTTCTTAGATATTTATATTTGTTGTATACTATTTTCTTAACTATAAATCATGGTATATGCGATGTTTACCATATGTAAAGTTTTGAAGTTAAAACAAAAAACAAATTCGCAAAAAATGGATAAGTAAATCAAAGTAAGTATGTATCATTCTATTCAACATAGAAATATATATGATTGCATTCTATATAAAACAACATTTTCTTATTATAACATCATATATACATTTTCTTAGATGTTTATGTATGTTGTATACGTTTTTTAACTACAAACCATGGCATCCACGATGTTTTTAACTACAAAACATGACAACCTTTGAAGTTTAAAACAAAAAACTTATAGTTACCTTTTAACTTTTATATGCGATATAAAAAATATGTAAGGTTTTAACATTAAAACAAAAAAAGTTTCAAAAATTGGATAAGTGAAATAAAGTAAGCATGTGTCATTCTATTCAACATAGCACATTTAAATTTTCTTATTTGACATGACATATACATTTTCTTAGATATTTATGTTTGTTGTATACTATTTTTTTAACTATAAATCATGCCATATGTGATGTTTACCATATGTAAGGTTTTTAAGTTAACACAAATTATTTTTTTGCGAAAAATGGATAAGTGAATCAAAGTAAGTATGTATCATTCTATTTAACATAGAAATATATATAATTGCATTCTATATAAAACAACATTTTCTTATTATAACATCATATATACATTTTCTTAGATGTTTATGTATGTTGTCTACGTTTTTTTAACTACAAACCATGGCATCCGCGATGTTTTTAACTACAAACCATGACAACCTTTGAAGTTTAAAACAAAATACTTATGGTTACCTTTTAACTTTTATATTCGATATAAAAAATATGTAAGGTTTTAACATTAAAACAAAAAAAAAATCTCAAAAATTAGATAAGTGAAATAAAGTAAGCATGTGTCATTCTATTGATCATAGCACATTTAAAGTTTTTTATTTGACATCACATATACATTTTTTTAGATATTTATGTTTGTTGTATACTATTTTCTTAACTATAAATCATGGCATATGCGATGTTTACCATATGTAAGGTTTTGAAGTTAAAAAAAAATAAAAATTCGCGAAAAATGGATAAGTGAATCAAAATAAGTATGTATCATTTTATTCAACATAGAAATATATATAATTGCATTCTATATAAAATAACATTTTCTTATTATAACATCATACATACATTTTCTTAGATGTTTATGTATGTTGTATATGTTTTTTAACTACAAATCATGACATCCGCGATGTTTTTAACTACAAACCATGACAACCTTTGACGTTTAAAACAAAAAAAACTTATAGTTACCTTTTAACTTTGCAACCATCAATCAATTTATAAATACAAATGATGATTTAAGTTACCTTTTAATTTTTTCACTTGGGTAAATTTGATCATTTGCGCCAGCAACTTGTTATGTAGATCATGGTCATTATACTTCAAAAGGTTGAGATGATATGTATTGCTATTAGCAAAAAACTCAATTGATCCATGATAATTCAAATCTCCCAGGGTTTTCTCGATGTTGGTTCCAATATTAGGGATCTCTTCTTCTAGGAAGTCCTCCAGTATAAGACAGTTATCGTTGTCCCAATATATTCCAATGTTAGTTGATCCGTAATTAACTTGAACATGAAAAAGAGCATTTACGTAATCGGTATAGAGAATTTTAACTAAATTTTCTAAAATCATTATTGCAAGAAATGGATACATACATCATTTTCTGTTTACATGTAAGGAGAATTCAAAACTCTAGAAACATGTGTCCCCAAATCAGAATCTAACAGAAGACAAAATCATAAAACATGGTGAGAAAATTAAAACAAAAACTGTAAACAAAAAAACTTAATAAAAAAATCAGAAACATAGATAAGGGTTGTTTTACATGTAATGCCGGTTTTATTGCTAACTTTGGCGTTGGACTTTTTTGCATAAGCCCTGGCTGTAGATTTGCAATCTTTGAAATGAGTTTGTTTGTTAAAAAATCTTATGAGTCAATACCTTCTCACTCAGTTCTGAAATCAAATTCATCTACTCATTTGTAACTCTTTCATTATGGAAAACTACATAATATTTCTCGCCCTGCTTGGAGGTGAGGTGAGAACATACCATAAGATTTTCCATATTATATATGGCTGAGATCATGATTGGAGGAAGAAGCCATTGAACAACGGAAAAGAAAAGATAGATTCGAGATTGAGAGAAAGAGATTCAAGATCGAGAGAGATATTTGATATTCGAGAGAGAGAGAGATAGAGAGAAAATCGAGATTTGAGATCGAGAGAGAGATTTCGGGTTAGGGACAGCCCTGAGATTTGAACATTTAGAAACAAGGAAAATTTTGGATTTTTGCACAAATTTTGAACATGACATTTTGATCAATCTTTAAATTTTTCTAAACCATCTAAGCCAATAATATTGAAAATTGGCCCTCCAAAAGTTTATAAACTCAAGAGCTCCTAACACATGTTTGATGAGCTTGTATTCATGACCGGCTTAACTAGTGTCCCCAAATCAGAAACTGACACAAGATCATAAAATAAGCAAGAAAATAAAAATTTGCAAGTAAATAATACCCAAAAACGATAATATATTAGCCTAGAGTATCACATATTAAATAACCAAGTCATGTAAACCAGAGTATCCTTAAGATTTCTAGTCTTGAATAAGTCTTAACACAAAGTCATTATAAAGCTTGAACATAAGAAACACAATTATGGAACCATAATGCACCACCCTGCAAAGATAAGATAGCAGTACAGTCTCGGAAGCCAACACTAAAACATAAACTCTAAGACATATTTCCGTAAAAGAATTTATCATAAAGAAAAACTTTATATGTTACTTGTGTTAGTCTCGGATTTGCTTGTATGTTGTGAGTTAGGAGAATCCGAAAATCCAACATCCTCGCCTCAGCAACGGCTCAACTAAAATCGATATCTCATGTTATTAAGAGCACAATTGTTGGTTCTTTGTGCTTAAGTATGTAATCACTAAGATTATTTTCTTGTTGGCAGTGTCTGTATCTTCTCCTGAAAAACAATTGCAAAGTTAAAAACGTTACACCAATCAACTTAAAAATACAATGGATGATTAAAGTTATGTATTTGCTATGTTGAATATAATGACACATGCTTACTTTGATTCACTTATCCAATTTTCGCGATTTTTTTTTTAATTTCAAAACCTTACATATGGTAAATATCGCATATGCCATGATTTATAGTTAAAAATGTATACAAAGTTTTCAATACTATATAAATGAATCAAAGTATATAGAATAAAATGACACGCACTTCAAACGATCATATATTTTTGAGAAAATGGATGCACAATGTTAAAATAAGAAAATATGTTCTATATAGAACGCAAATTCATTATATTATATATATTGCTATAATGAATAGAATGACACATGTTTACTTTGATGCAATTATCCATTTTGCGTAATTAGTTTTTATTTTCAACTTCAAAACAAGATATATGCTAACCATAGCATATATCATGGTTTAAATTAAAAAAATATATATAAGTTTCTCAATAGATAAATGAATCAAAGCAAGTATGCGATATTTTTTTTTTTTCTTCCACATGTGTCATTCTATTACATATAGAAGATACTAAGAGAATGAATATGTAATGTTAAAGTAAGAAAATGACGTTCTATATAGAATATAATCTCATTATATTTTATATATTGATATGTTGAATAGAATGACACATGCTTAAGTTAATGCATTTATCTGATTTTGTCGAATTTTGTTTTTTGATTTTAACTTCAACTCATGACATATGCTAAACATTGCATATATCATGGTTTAAAATTAAAAAAAACATATACAAACTTCTCAATAATAGAGAAATGAATCAAAGTAAGTATTTCTTGTTTTTTATTTTTTTGATATGTGTCAATCTATTCTACATAGAAAATTATTTCATTTCATTCTATGTACTTTATCCAAAAAAAATATACTACTTTTGGATTTCAAGTTTTGTTGTAGGTTATATAACGTAATATATGATTTATGGTTATTTGGAGTAGATTGTTTATGGCTAGAGTTTAAATTTATCATATATTTTGTAATATTTAAAAATATATAAAAATATATAATAAATTGTTAATTTTTCTATATTTTTTTGTTTCATACGTTTTGTATAGGAAAAAACATACTTTGTTTAATTTTGTCAGTTAAGATATAAAATTAGTAAAATAAAATAGTATAAACTAATCAAAAATCAAACATAATAGAAATTACGCATATAAAAAAGGGTAAAACGATTGTTACAATTTTTTTTTTGACATCCATCATTACAAGTTAAAACATGGAAATAATTATTTTGGTGCATTTCAAAATTTATGTAGTTAGGCTAGTGGGCTACGTCTTTGGCCCGTTATTGTGGCCGTTGAAAGCAGAACTCTTTTTCACAGCTTCTCGAGTCCATGATTGAGTACCGAACTCCAACCAGAGCAGAAGTGGCTGACGTGTCTGAAGCAGTAAGGCAAAGATCAGACGCATTGATGCTCTCTGGAGAATCAGCTATGGGTCAATTCCCTGACAAGTCTCTTGCGGTTCTTAGGAGTGTCAGTGATAGCTACGTAAGGAGAAAGAAATATACGTCACAAGAAGAAGAAAGCAACGAGAAGGAAGAAGAAAAGTCAACAGATTGAATTGACTTCAGAGACTCTGATTGTCTTAGAGTGTTTTCTGTTTTTACTTGTGTTTAAATAAAGCAGGTCGTTGTTGTAGAGAGTTATCGATTCATTTGTTAGTTAAAACTGGAGAGTGATGATATGAGTCCTCTGAGTTACGATCGTGATGAGATCGATAACAATGGATGTTTTTTTCTATAATTCTCTTGATATCAATACAATTACGTTCAGTTACCAGAGTTTGTAGCTTGAAGCTTATCAAATTGGTGCGTTGTGACGTCTTGAACCGAAGCGATAGGAGATTTAGAAGATCTAATGGCGCGATTGTCGACAGTGGAAGATACGTTGAAGGATGTACGATATGAGGTGGCGATTGTCATCGGAGGCTGGGAAAGATTGAAGACGGCGAACGGAGAAATGACTCGTCGAATGTCTGCGATGGAGCTACAATTGCAGAATCAAGTTGTTCAAATGCACGAACAATCTCAAATATTGCAATCGATCGCGACGACACTGCATAAGTTAGATTTGATTCATCGTGAAGGACGAGCTACATCAAAATCAATAGCGACATCTTCCGATGCTCGTCCTCCGATTTCATCTCCGCCAATATTTTAGGTTTCGTCTAATCCTACTGATTCTAACCGGAACTATAATCACTTAGGTTATCGGGGAATTGCTGGTGTTTTATCGAATCGTGATAGTTTGTTACAGAAAGTGGATATGCTTATTTTCAACGACACACTTCCGTTTGGATGGATTGCTCGAGCGGAGAGGTTTTTTAGGCTGGGGGATTATACAGATGAACATAAGCTGGATCTGGTTTTGATTAGTTTGGAAGGACCTGGGTTGAGTTGGTTCAACTGGGAGATTGATATCATCATATTTTGCATCATTTTAGCATCCGTTTCACTTAAGTTTCGAGTCATTTGCATATAGTTCATGTTATCTCTTTAGCATTTTAATCATTTTTAGGAGTCTAATGTGTCCACATCTAGTCCTAGAGAGTCCTTGCATGTTTTGGATCGTATTTCAGGTGCTAAAGAGGAGATTTGAGACCCGAGGAGAGAAGACAGAGACTGTACCGACGTCACTGATCGGTATTGGTCATCGGTGTTGGAGGCAGAAGGGTTGCACCGAGGTCACTGCTCGGTGCAACTGGTCGGTATAGAAGACGGAGGAAAACATCGTCAATACCGACGTGCAACACCGAGGAGTGACATCGGTATCGAAGCTTCAGGGGATTGTAGCGAGGTCACTGCTCGGTGCAACTGATCGGTGCTGCTGAAGGAGGAAACCCGGGGGAAAAATCCCTTAATACCGAGCAACGATACCGAGGAGTGACCTCGGTATACATCGAAGGAAAATCAAGCATCTCCCCTCAATACCGACGTCACTGCTCGGTACCCCTCGTCGGTGCACAAACCCAGGCTCAATACCGAGGTGTTGTACCGACCATTGACCTCGGTATTGGCCGACCAGAACTTTTTATCCATTCAAACTGCGTCGGTACCCGGTTTGTCCCGGGTCGACCCGGTTCGTTACTATTCACTATATATGCCCAAAAACCTAATTTTGAGGGGCTAAGTCTTTTTCTTATGCAAAAACCCTCTCTAAGAGTGATTTGTAAGAGATTGATCCTTTTGATTTATGCAATTTGAGTATTGTTTTCTTGATTGAATCCATCTATCTTCTACTTTCTAATCATTCAATCATCTTGATCATGAGTTTTAACTCTTCTTCTCTAGGATTTGTTGAACTCATGATGATTAGTGAGTAGTCTTTAGGATCTTGAGATAGGGTAGATTAGGGTGATCCAAGGTTTGATTAGTGATGTTTAGGGTTAGATAATCTTGTATAGTGTCCCTAATGCTAGATTCAGGTTGAAAGAGTGGATCTAGCTCATAGGGCATTTCATGAACACCAAGTGTTTGATGAAATGCCTTGATGAACTAGGCAAGAGATTTATGCTCCTAACCTAAGACAATAGTTGTTTAGGGCTTATATCTGGTTGATCTTGTTATGATTCTTAATGCTTGCTAGTTGTTAACCTACAAATGATGATTTGCTAATGGTCTTGATAATTAGCATAGTGATTAGTTGCTTGAAAGAGAAATAATCAAGTTTATAGATCTTTTGCCTAAGAATTAGCTTCTTGAGTGAATGAACATCACTAATTCGATTTGGATCACCTTATATCAATAACCTCATCTCTAGTTCCGCTTTTATTTATTGATTTACTATTTTGTTTAGTACTTTTGCTTGCTTAATTAGATTTGGATACTTAACAACAACCACACTTGTTTAGCTTAACTTACAATTGTTCCTTGCATTCTTAGTGATTAGGATAAATCCCGATAAGGTTCGATAACCTCTTATGCTACAATTGCATTTAGAGAATTGACTCTAGAGATACCAAAATATTCCGACGACTATGACCGCTCCACAAGGACTACTAGCGACTTTGATGAGATCAAGCGGGCCAAAGATATGAAAGCTCTGAACGACAAGTTAGACAAGCAAGCCAATTTGATTGATAAACTACTAGTGTCTTCCCAAAAGACTGCCAACTTTGTGGATGCTTATGATGAGAACCAAGGTTACTATCAAGAAGAGAACGTAGACATGAACACCCAAGAGGAGGTGAACTACGTGGGGAACCAAGGGAACTATCAAAACCAATGGAACTACCAAAGACAAGGGTTCAACCAAAACTATAGGAACCACCCCAACTTCTCTTACCGGAACACAAATGTGGAGAATCCACAAGACCAAGTCTGCTCTCCACAACCTAATCAAGCTCAAGGAGCCCCACAAAAGCAGTTCCAACCTCAAGGCCAGGCTTCTAATACCAACCAACAAGGCTTTGTCCCAAGGAACCAATTCCAAGGGAATCAAGGTGGCTTTCAACCCAAAGCTCCACCCGGTTTTCAAGGGCAACAACAAGGGTTTGTGCCCCAAGGTCAAGCAACTACGTCTAAACCGCAAGAGCTTGATTTGAGCTCCATGTTCCAACAATTACTCAAGGGACAAGCGGAGATCAATACGCGGGTGGATTGCTCTTACAACGACCTCAACACAAAGATTGAGGCTTTGAACTCCAAGGTAAAACACATGGAGAACAAATGTGTTGCTTCTTCTTCCCGACCACATGGTCAACTCCCGGGCAAATCCGAAGCTAATCCTAAAGAGTATGTAAACGCCATCACCTTCAGAAGTGGCACGGTTTTGCCTCCAAGAGAAGCTCCTTCTACTCTCAATGAGGACATTGAGAAGCAAAGTGGGGGGGGGGGGCGTGGAACTTCAAGAAGATGACGAGTTGGTTGAAGATGAGGTAGTGATAGAGCAAGACAAGGTTGAAGAAGTTGAGAAGGTCAAGCCTAGGATTGTTGTTGCTCAAGAGAAGCCAAAGAAAAATGTTTTTGTCCCTAAGCCATACGTTCCTAAATTACCGTTCCCCGGGCACATTCACATATCGAAGGATGCCGTTTGGGTTGTGTAATGCACCCGCGACATTCCAACGTTGCATGATGTCCATTTTCTCTGACCTTATAGAAGATATGGTGGAAGTCTTTATGGACGACTTCTCCGTATATGGTTCTTCTTTTTGTGTTTGCTTGTCTAACCTTTGTAGGGTCTTGCAACGGTGTGAAGAATCAAACTTGGTGCTAAATTGGGAGAAATGCCACTTCATGGTGCAAGAAGGCATTGTGCTTGGGCATAAGATCTCCGAGAAGGGGATTGAGGTAGACAAGGCCAAGATAGAGGTGATGGTTAGCTTGGAGCCGCCTAAGTCGGTTAAAGACATCCGGTCTTTCTTGGGTCATGCGGGATTCTACCGAAGGTTCATCAAAGACTTCTCGAAAATCACAAGACCTCTCACAAGGTTACTTTGCAAAGAGGTTGAGTTCGTATTTAATGAAGAGTGTATGGTGGTGTTTCTAGAGATCAAGAAGGCGTTGGTTAGTGCTCTCATTGTCCAAGCACCGGATTGGGATCTTCCTTTCGAGATCATGTGTGATGCTAGTGACTACGCAGTTGGAGCGGTTTTGGGTCAAAGGAAGGACAAGAAGACCAATGTCATCTACTATGCAAGTAGGACCTTATATGACACTCAAACCCGGTATGCCACAACGGAAAAAGAGTTGCTAGCCGTAGTTTTTGCAATGGAGAAGTTTAGATCTTATGTTGTGGGATCAATGGTGATTGTCTACACCGATCACGCGGCTTTGAGATACATTCATGCCAAGAAAGACACCAAGCAAAGGCTACTCCATTGGATCTTGCTTCTACAAGTGTTTGACTTGGAGATAGTTGACAAGAAGGGGATAGAGAATGGGGTCGCGGATCACTTGTCTAAAATGAGGATTGAAGACCTTGTCCCAATTGATGATAAGCTCCCCGAGGAGAGTCTCATGGTGGTTAGCGTGTTGAAGAAAGGGGTTGAAGCCGTGCAAGGACTAGAGAATGCTAATGGGTTACAAGACGAGAAACTACCATGGTTTGCGGATCTAGTGAAATACTTAGTGTGCGAGAAGGAACCGCCTTTGTATGGGTATAAGAAGAAGAAGTTCTTCCACGACGTGACAAGATACTATTGGGACGAGCCCTGCTTATACAAGTTGTGCTCGGATGGTTTGTATAGGAAATGCGTGGCGGAAGAAGAAGTCCAAAGAATCCTACTCCATTGTCACGGGTCAAGCTATGGCGGACATCATGCATCCTACAAAACCGCTACAAAGGTCCTGCAATTCGGTTTTTGGTGGCCTTCGTTATTCAAGGATGCGCACCTCTTTGTCTCCACATGTGATGCGTGCCAAAGGAAAGGGAACATTGGGAGGAGAGATGAGATGCCCCAAAACCCAATCCTTGTAATGGAGATGTTTGACGTGTGGGGCATCGACTTTATGGGACCTTTCCCGTCATCATATGGTAACCAATACATATTGGTGGCGGTCGATTACGTCTCCAAATGGGTGGAAGCCATTGTTGCGAGCCCGACCAACGACGCCAAGGTCGTTCTAAAACTATTCAAATCCATCATTTTTCCAAGGTTCGGAGTTCCAAGGGTAGTCATTAGTGATGGAGGTAGTAATTTCATCAACAAGGTGTTTGAAAGCTTACTTAAGAAGCATGGTGTGAGGCATAAGGTAGCAACACCTTACCATCCTCAAACGATTGGCCAAGTAGAAGTATCCAACCGGTAAATCAAGGCCATACTCGAGAAGACGGTTGGGGGTTCAAGAAAGGAATGGGCCAACAAGTTAGATGATGCTTTATGGGCATACCAAACCGCCTTTAAAACACCTATAAGGACTACGCCATTCAACTTGCTTTATGAGAAGTCATGCCATCTACCGGTTGAGTTGGAATACAAGGCCCTATGGGCGGTGAAGCATCTTAACTTTGACATCAAGACCGCACAAGAGAGGCGGTTGATTCAACTTCAAGAGTTAGAGGAGACTAGGCTCGAAGCCTATGAAAGCTCGAGAATATACAAAGAGAGGACCAAAGCATTCCATGGCAAGAGGATTGTGCACAAGGATTTCAAGGTCGGGGACCTAGTGTTGGTGTTCAATTCCCGGTTGAAGCTCTTTCCCGGGAAACTCAAGTCAAGGTGGTCGGGTCCGTTTGAGGTTAAAGAAGTAAGGCCATATGGAGCCGTGGTGTTTGTCAACAAGAAGGGCCAAGATTTCATTTCAAATGGCCAAAGACTCAAACTTTACCGAGCAAATCAAATCGTCGAAAAGGGAGGCTTGATCCCCCTCGATGATGTCCCTCTAGCTTGAGAACGTTAACAAACGTCAAACTTAGTGACGTTAAACAAAGTGCTCTTGGGAGACATCCCAAGCTTATCATTGTATATATTTCCTTTTTGTTTATCTCTTTTTCTATCTTTGCTAGACCTTTTTGATGTTTTTGCTAAGTGTGCATAGGGGTCCCAAGGTCAAGGGCTAATACCGAACAGTGATACCGACGAGTGAAATCGGTATGGACTCGCCGAGGGAAAATACCGACGTCACAGATCGGTACAACACGTCGGTATGGAAACAGGAGGAAAATCCCTTAGCACCGACGTGTGGTTCCGACGAGTGACCTCGGTACGTCAATACCGATGTGTTGCACCAAGGAATGACCTCGGTATGGTAATACCGATTCCGAATACCGAGGAGCCAATACCGACATCACAGATCGGTACAACACGTCGGTATGGAAACAGGAGGAAAATCTCCTTAACACCGATGTGTTTCACCGAGGAGTGAACTCGGTATGTCAATACCGATGACCAATGCCGAGGAGTGACGTCGGTATTCACCGAATGTTTTTAAAAAAATCAGTCAATACCGAGGTGTGGTACCGACGAGTGACTTCGGTATTGACCATTTTTTTAAAAAAATTTCGGTACCCACCCAGGTAAGATCCGACCCGACCCAGGTAAGTCTCCTTCTTCTTCCTCTTCCATGCGACATTAGCCCCATTTCTTCACCCCATTTTCGCGATTCCAGAGCAAATGTTTCCCCATCTCCCTCTTTTCTCAACCAAATTTCGTGATTTCAAGCCCCATAATCTCGATTTTCACTGCTCTTTTTGGATTTATCATCATTTCAAGCAACTAATCAAAATTCCCCAAGGTATTATTCATTTAAATTTTCGAAAACCATGGTTTTGTTCTCGAAGATATATTGCTTGAATATGGTTTGATATTGTCTTTCACTTGTGCAAATACCTTGGGGATGGTTTATCTATGCTTAAAATTGATGATTCATGTGCAAATTGTTGATGGTTTGATGAAAAAGAGAAATTGGGATTTTGAGAATTAGGGATTGTGAATTGGGATAATTTGCTTGTTAAGTGTGAATTGTCACCTAGGTTCATTGCTCTTAGATCATCTTTTGGTGATCCCTTGTTGATTTGATAAGAAATTGTACATATGCTCACAAATTGCCTTAAGGATATTTGTAGGTACAATGTCTGACAAGGGCGCTCCATCGACACGGGCACGAACCAAGGTTTCAACAGTTGGGAAAGGGAAATGAATTGCCCAAGCTACGACCGCGGAAAAGGGAAAAGGGATTGCCACGGCTAGTGCCAAGGCAAAGGCTAAAACCGCGGCTACGAGCTCTAAAGCCAAGAAAACGGCAAAGGAAAAGGGCAAGAGAGTCGAAGAAGAGGTCGAGAGTGAAAGCTCAAGTGGAGAAATCCCAGTGCCGCAACGGATAAAGCCAAGCGAGCAAGACTACTTCGACAAATTTGGCCAAATGAAGTTCGAGCAAGGCAAATTTGTCAATGCGGAGACGATGGATATGATGGGGATAAGTGACGAAGTGTGGACTCTTTTTCAGAATATGGGGCTAAGGAAGTTCATGAGCATGAAGCATGAAGTTTTAAGGGCACTCACCGGCAAGTTCCTAGCCACCCTTCGAGCTAAGTTCTACGAAACGGAAGATGTAAATTCCGGGTTTGGAGTTTTAAAGTTCGGACTCATGGGTACCACCTACACCGTCACTTTCCATGAGCTTTGCGAGATATTCGGATTTAGAGAAGAAGGTACATACGGCGGGCAATACTTTGATTATCCGAGACTCGAGCTCCAAAATCTTTGGGCAACGATTGCAAGCGGAGAATTTAGAGCCGATGACTCTAAGAGTGCAAGCATACGGCACCCGGCTCTCCGGTACGCACACAAGGCGTTGGTCCATAATTTCTACCACAAGGTGGAGATTGACACGGTTACTACGGAGGAGATGGAGTTGTTGGGGCTTGGTCTAAAGCCCATTCTCCCCGTTCTTGGAAACGGTAAAGCATTCAAGGGGCCGGAGAGACTTCCTTGTCTCGCAACACTCTTGGTGAGACACTTGTTCGCCTACCGGGATTGGGCTTGGAAGACAAAGTCGAAGAAGGCCGTGATTTGCCTCGGATGGATGATAACGCATATTCTCATGGCAAAAGGCATCAAGGTTTCACTTGGCCACTATGAGTGGAAATCTTTGGATGCGGCCTACCTTTCAAAGACTAAGTTCTTCAAGGGATATATCGAAGGCAAGATGGCTTACAACCTCCAACTCACCGAGACATCCGTGGCACAAGTCCTCTTACCTAATCCCGCGCTCACCAACTTTCATGACCCGAGGAACATCATGTTTATTCCTCCCCCAGAGTACCTCTACAACTCCACCGTCGATCCGCCTATGCAAGCATTCCGCAAAAGAACACAACGGAGAACCGCTACCGAGGAATCTCTCGATCTCGACGAAGAAGTGCCAAATGAGTCGTCACCCGAGACCGTGTACGGTAGTGAGGGCTACCACTTTGACCCTTATGATGGGGCTATCACTAACGGGGCTACAAGACATGCTCACCACCAAACTCGTCTCCTCCAACGCATGTGTAAGTGGCAAAACAAAAACACGAAGAAGATGGTCAAGACGATCAAGTCATTGAAGAAGACGGTTAAAGCCATGGGTCGAACCATCAATGAGGACAAAGGCGGAGGTTGCGGAAAGAGTTCATCAAGGGCCGCTGAAAGAGGGGATGTTTTCAAGGACACAAACCTCGATTGGGCGTTGGCATTGAGTACTAGCCGACCCACGGCCCAACCGGATAAAGCAACAAAGAGGAGAGCGATGCGGTCCCCGTCTCCCGTCTCAAGTAATCCATCTTACTCAATGGGGTCTTCATCCCCATCTCAAAGCTTCTAGGTACGAATCCAAAACTCATGTATATATTTTTCTTTTAAGTCTTGCATTGTATAGTTATCTCTTGTTTTTGGTCCTTTCCTTAGGCTTATTACACACCGAGACGGTGTGATTTAAATTTGGGGAAGGGACCGGTATCTAATAACATTTGCTTTATCTTATTTTGAATTTGCATCTTGAGTCTCATGCATACATCTAAGGCATAGAAAAACCAAACAAATTTGAAAAATTTTGAAAATGAAAAGACAAAAAAAAAAGTCATTTAGGAAGCATTTGCACTTCATGTAGGATTGAGTCTAGATGCATAGCACTTAGATAATGCATTGCATGTGCATTAGGAGCTAGAATGATTCCTCCTTGTGAAGTGTCGCTTTAAGAATTTAAGTCATATGCTCTAGATCTTGTATGCGAAATCAAGGTCGAACCATGTTTGGATCTCATGACTCATTACTTAGGTCTTAGCTGAAACAAGTTTCGATTTAAATCCAATCCTATCTAAGTGAGAACCTTAATTTTGACACATTAATTGTCGTGTTCATGCATTGCATAATAAACTCATGGATTTCGCATACATACTTGGGTCATCTTATTCCTTTTTACCACTCTTGTTGACCCAAGTAGCCAATTCCCATCTTTGGAATGGTTAACCCCACCTTGAACCCGACATTCTTTCAAGCCTACATATTTAGTGAGCGTTGTGAGGCCTTATTTTTGAATGGACTTAGCAAAAAGTGTTGGGTCTAGAGCGACAAGAAAAGGCTTCCGTGTAGAACTAGCTCGCGCCTCATGAGCTAGATTAGGCTAAGTTAGATAGGATGGTATTTGGGACGAGGGGAATGGATGAAAAGGAAAGGAAAGAAAGATTTTTTGGGATTGGAAAAGTGGAAAGAAAGGAAGAGATTCAGAAGGATTACTAGGGGAAGCAATAAGGTTGTAATGGTTGGCAAGAATATAAGTGGTTTAGCTCTAAAGTGTTGAAAAGATAGTCTCTAGTTGTGAAAAGAAAGAAAATAAGCCAAAATGGCTAAGGCAAAGCAATGAGAAAAATGAGAGAGACTAAGGAATCTAAAAGATGAGCTAAGCCACAGAAAGTGAAGAAAGCCAAACCATTGGTTGAAGAAGAACCCCCTAAATGCTTATGGAAAAGGAAAGATGAGGAAGAGATGTGGAATAATAAGGCAAAAGTGCCTTGAGAAGGGTAGCTAGGATTGGTTCCTTATGAGTTTAGAATTAGGGTCGAATTTGCGTTGGGACATTGGGTAGATGGAAGTCTAGCCTTGTATGCATCGATTGCTTTTCACCCTTAGCATTTTGCCAAAGTCCATTCCTTCAATGAGAGATCCCTTGTTCGGAAACCACCTCATGCATTGAGATCATCTTTGTCTCAAAACCGTATCCTTAGCCAAATGAGTTTATTTGTATTGCATGAACATGATCCACTAGAAACCGCTAATTGAATGTCAAAGGATTGGATGATAGGAAGGCTTGTGTAGGTTGAGGCTTAAACTTGATTCATGTAAGGATGGAGATGGCTAGCCCTTTTTGAGTATACATGTTTTATCGTACCTTAGAGTTTGCACTTGGACTTGAACTCTTTTAGTGATGGTTTTGCTTGAGGACAAGCAAAGAATTAAGTTTGGGGGAATTGATATCATCATATTTTGCATCATTTTAGCATCCGTTTCACTTAAGTTTTGAGTCATTTTCATATAGTTCATGTTATCTTTTTAGCATTTTAATCATTTTTAGGAGTCTAATGTGTCCACATCTAGTCCTAGAGAGTCCTTGCATGTTTTGGATCGTATTTTAGGTGCTAAAGAGGAGATTCGAGACCCGAGGAGAGAAGACAGAGACTGTACCGACGTCACTGGTCGGTATTGGTCCTCGGTTTTGGAGGCAGAAGGGTTGCACCGAGGTCACTTCTCGGCGCAACTGGTCGGTATAGAAGACGGAGGAAAACAGCCTCAATACCGACGTGCAACACCGAGGAGTGATGTCGGTATCGAAGCTTCAGGGGATTGTACCGAGGTCACTGCTCGATACAACTGATCGGTGCTGCTGAAGGAGGAAACCTGGGGGAAAAATCCCTTAATACCGAGCAACGATACCGATGAGTGACCTCGGTGTCCATCGAAGGAACATCAAGCATCTCCCCTCAATACCGACGTCACTGCTCGGTACCCCTCGTCGGTGCACAAACCCAGGCTCAATACCGAGGTGTTGTACCGACCAGTGACCTCGTTATTGGCCGACCAGAACTTTTTATCCATCTAAACCGGGTCGGTACCCGGTTTGTCCCGGATCGACCCGGTTCGTTACTATTCACTATATATGCCCAAAAACCTAATTTTGAGGGGCTAAGTCTTTTTCTTTTGCATAAACACTCTCTAAGAGTGATTTGTAAGAGATTGATCATTTTGATTTATGCAATTTGAATATTGTTTTCTTGATTGAATCCATCTATCTTCTACTTTCTAATCATTCAATCATCTTGATCATAAGTTTTAACTCTTCTTCTTTAGGATTTGTTGAACTCATGATGATTAGTGAGTAGTCTTTAGGATCTTGAGATAGGGTAGATTATGGTGATCCAAGGTTTGATTAGTGGTGTTTAGGGTTAGATAATATTGTATTCCTTCTTGTCTAGTGTCCCTAATGCTAGATTCAGCTTGAAATAGTGGATCTAGATCATAGGGCATTTCATGAACACCAAATGTTTGATGAAATGGCTTGATGAACTAGGCAAGAGATTTATGCTCCTAACCTAAGACATTAGTTGTTTAGGGCTTATCTTTGGTTGATCTTGTTATGATTCTTAATGCTTGCTAGTTGTTAACCCACAAATGATGATTTGCTAATGGTCTTGATAATTAGCATAGTGATTAGTTGCTTGAAAGAGAACTAATCAAGTTTAGAGATCTTTTGCCTTGGAATTAGCTTCTTGAGTGAATGAATATCACTAATTGGATTTGGATCACCTTATATCAATAACCTCATCTCTAGTTCCGTTTTTATTTATTGATTTACTATTTTGTTTAGTGCTTTTGCTTGCTTAATTAGATTTGGATACTTAACAACAACCACACTTGTTTAACTTAACTTACAATTGTTCCTTGCATTCTTAGTGATTAGGATAAATCCCGATAAGGTTTGATAACCTCTTATGCTACAATTGTATTTAGAGAATTGACTCTAGAGATACCAAAATATCTTGTATCAGAGATAGCACATGAGGTGTTTATAGACTGGGAAGACTTCCGACATAGGTTGTTTAACAGGTTTGGTGATTCCATTGATGAAGAACCGGGAAATAGATTGTGTTGTATTCAGCAAACTGGATCCATTAAGGAGTATGTAACATAGTTTGAGGAATTATCAGCTCAAGTAGGTGGGATGGATGACAGGAGTCTGACAAACGTATTCTACAATGGTTTAAAACCAGAGACGAAAGAAGTCATAAGGATGAAGGAGCCTATAGGTTTGCGTAATCATATCATAGCAGTTTTAAAGATGGAATCCAGTGCGTTCTGTAAAGTGGTGAGCCAAGTTTATCAACCTGACTGGAAACACAAGAAAGCAACCATTTTCACCAACTTTAGGCCATCTGCTGCTAATCCTAAACCTTGAAGTAAGTTTCAAAATCAGACTCAGCAATTTCCGAATGGTATTAGTGACACAAGACAGCTACAAAGGAAGGCTTTGATGGATAAGACTAACATCAGACCACGATAGAAATTTACAGATTATGAACTGGATGAGAAGAGAAGGAATGGAATCTGTTTTAAATGTGATGGAAAGTACAGTATGGGACATCGAGCAGTGTGTCCAAATAGAGAGCTTCAGGTAATCACAGTGGTAAACGGATATGAGTTTGAGGTTCTTGACGAAAATATGTTGGAACTAGAAGAAGAGACTACATATGAAGAAATGCAGATGATGCACTTATCTTTTAATGCATTCATGGGTCTGGATTCGCCATCAACAACAAAACTGAGAGGAATGATTGGCAAAAACACTCTTGTTTTCCTGCTAGATAGTGGGGCCACACATAACTTTGTGGATCCTCAAGTGGTTAGAAGAGCCAAACTACCCTTACAACATTACAAGAATCTTCAAGTGAAGTTGGGAACGGGTATTATGGCTGCTGGCATGGGTTTATGCAAGCAGGTTGACTTCTGTTTGCAAGGTGTGGATTTCACTTCAGACTTCATTTTTTTGGAACTTGGAGGCGCATATGTGATTTTAGGGGTTCAATGGTTACGAACTCTGGGTAAATGTGAGGTGGACTGGGAGTTGCATGAATGGAGCTTTAAATATGGGGGCAAAAGAGTGACGTTAACAGGTGATATTGATTTGCAAAATCAGAAAATGTCTCTGAAATATTTATCCCCTTTCCTAGCTGTGAAGAGCAAAGGAATCATCATAGAATTTAACAATAAGACTATCAAGCAAACTGAGGAACAAATACCAGCTTCAGTGATGACTGTCTTGGATCTGTATCAACATGTCTTTGATATACCTTCTGGTTTACCCCCCATCTGAGGTAATGAGCATTCCATCACGCTATTTCCTGGAGTGAATTCAGTGTCAGTAAGACCTTATCATTATCCACATGCCAGTAAAGAGGCAGTGGAGAAGATGGTCACTGAGATGCTCAATTCCGGAATTATACAACACAGTAAAAGTCATTTTTCCAGTCCAGTCTTATTGGTGAGGAAGAAAGACCAAAGCTGGAGATTCTGTGTTGATTATAGGGCATTGAATAAAGCTACTGTGTTGGATAAATACCCCATCCCAATGATAGACCAACTGTTAGATTAGTTACATAGTGCAAAGATCTTTTCTAAGTTGGATATACGGTCTGGGTATCATCAAATCCGAATGGAAGAAGATGATATTGCTAAAACAGCATTTCGCACACATGAGGGTCACTATGAGTTTCTAGTGATGCCTTTTGGTTTGACGAATGCTCCATCAACTTTTCAAGCCCTTATGAATCAGATTTTCATATCATTCTTACGGAAGTTTGTCTTGGTGTTCTTTGATGATATTCTCATCTTTAGCTCATCGTTGGAAGATCATGAAAACCATTTGAGCTGGTGTTACAAGTTCTGGCGGAGCAGATGCTATTTGCTAATAAGAAGAAGTGTCTCTTTGGTCAACAACATGTTGATTATCTCGGCCATATTATTTCAGAGAAAGGTGTGGCTACTGACCCAGAAAAGACTAAGTCCATTAAAGAGTGGCCTACTCCAAAGAATGTCAAAGCTTTAAGAGGATTCTTGGGTCTCACAGGTTATTAACGCAGGTTTGTAAAAGGTTATGGTTGTCTAGCTAGACCATTGAAAGAATTGTTGAAGAAGAATTGTTTCGAGTGGTGAGCCAAAGCCCAGGAAGCCTTTGATTTACTTAAGCAAGCAATGATTACTGCTCCATTGTTGGTGTTACCAAACTTTGAGGATGCTTTCATTGTTGAAACAGATGCATCTGGGTACGGATTGTGGGCTGTTTTAATGCAACAGAAAAGACCCATTGCATACTTCAGTCATGGGTTAACTATAAGGGATCAGATGAAACCCATTTACGAGAGAGAATTGATGGCAATTGTTTTGGCAATTCAAAAATGGCGACATTACCTAATTGGCAGGAAGTTCATTGTCCACACAGATCAAAAAAGTATCAAATTTCTTTTGGAACAACGAGAGGTTTCTATGGAGTATCAAAGGTGGCTGCAAATGTTATTGGGTTATCAGTTTGAAATAATCTATAAACCGGGGTTCGGGAATAAGGCTGCGGATGGTCTCTCACGGATAACTCAGGAATTGGGTGCAGACTTCATTGCTGTATCGTTTGTCAAGTCGGCTGAAGTAATTAATCATCTTAAAAGTTATCTTGCTGCTCGTTCCCGTGGAGGGTAAGTATAATATGTTCATTACCAACACATCGTACTACTGTATAAGAAACATATGGTCTGCTTTTGGGGGTCAGGCTATTTTAGAATTGGGTTTTGCCTATCTGTATCCACCGTCTTTAGTGTATGTTGTAATCATATTATGATGCAGGGAAATAGGAGTGATTGCAAAGATCGAGAGTATTGATTCACTGACAAACTTGGAAGAAATCATCCTAGCATCAGATGGAGCCATGGTTGCAAGAGGAGATCTGGGAGCTCAGATACCTCTTGAGCAAGTTCCAGCAGCTCAGCAGAGAATCGTACAAGTCTGCAGAGCGCTGAACAAACCCGTCATCGTCGCTTCACAGCTTCTCGAGTCCATGATTGAATACCCAACTCCAACCAGAGCAGAAGTGGCCGACGTGTCTGAAGCAGTAAGGCAAAGATCAGACGCATTGATGCTCTCTGGAGAATCAGCTATGGGTCAATTCCCTGACAAGGCTCTTGCGGTTCTTAGGAGTGTCAGCCTAAGGATCGAAAGATGGTGGAGGGAAGAGAAACGCAACGAGGCTACGCGTACGCCACTTCAAGCCATTGGTTCTACTTTTTCAGACAAAATCTCTGAAGAAATTTGTAACTCTGCTGCTAAAATGGGTAAATTCCAAGTTCTCTGTTCCTCTAAAGCAAATTTCATGTACTCAATTTACTATCCAAAACTTGCAGCTAACAATCTTGGAGTGGACGCGGTTTTCGTCTACACAAAGAACGGACACATGGCGTCTTTAGTCTCCCGGTGTCGCCCTGACTGCCCGATCTTTGCTTTCACGACCACAACCTCGGTGAGAAGACGCTTAAACCTACAATGGGGACTCATCCCATTCCGTCTAAGCTTCTCAGAGGACATGGAAAGCAACTTGAACAAAACATTCTCGTTACTGAAATCAAGAGGTATGATCAAATCTGGTGACCTCGTGATCGCAGTCTCGGACATGTTGCAATCGATCCAGGTGATGAACGTTCCGTAGATTCACTCTCTCTCTCTCTCTTTTACAATTTCGCAAACATTCCCCCGAAGACTGTTTTGTTTTCTACTTTGTTGCTGTTTAGACATTAGTTTCCAGAGGCATCGTCGGTTTGGTCTATCGTATAACTGTTAACAGTGGTCGGTGCCACGAGTGTGTAAGCTTTGTTGTGTACTGTCTTATTCTGTTTTTTTTTGGCTTTCAATAATATCAGTAATCTATTCTCATAATTCAATTTAAAGTCATCATTATTAATATTATGCAAGTCCTTTGTCTTCATAAGGACTTGATAAAACACCGGATTTAATTAACGAACGACCTCGTTCAATTTGTGAATCATAAAACATTTGTTCAATTTCTTAATTTGTGAATCATAAAAAAGCTGTCTATATTTTTTAATTAACAAAATAGATTAAATTTTAAAACTTAAAATCTAAATTCGAAAGTCGAAACCCAAAATTGTAAAACCTAATCCAAAAAAATATATTAAACGTTAAAAACTGCATATTTCCTTTTTTGTTGTTGTCATAGTTTCCTTAATTTTGAAAGATGGTCCCACAAATCCAGAAGTTATCGAAATTATATGGGAAGTTCCAACGACAAAAGGAAAGGCTATTTGGCTTATAATAAACGTAATTCATGTAGAGATAGGATTTAGAGACCCTAATAATCTTTATAAATACAGTGTAAACCGCTCTTCTTCATCATATACTAAAAGCCGCTCTTATGGAAAGTAGAGAGAAGAAACCAACAAGCATGAGAAACTGCAAGAGACCTCTTGTGAATCATGAGAAAGACTTTTACCAAACTCCGACGGGTTTTTCAGAGCAAGAGATTCAACGATGTTGTGAGTTCGTGAAAAACTTGAAAAAAGTGGATGATGATAAGAGAATCTTCGATCAATGTGTCGATGCGATGAAGTCTTATACATCTGGTTCTTTAACCTTCGTCGATCTCAAACAAAGAGTCGTTTCCATTCTCAGTAATCGCGACGGTTTGCTCGAAGAATTTCATCAGCTTTTGCCTGGTTTAGCTTCTTCTCCTGGAAGAAACTCAATCAAAGAGAAGAAATCAGACTTGGAACGCACGGTTGAGTTCTTAACCAAAACGGAAGCTTTGGGCGAGAGTGTATACAAAGCCTTTATCAGTGCGTTATGGTTTCCCGGTGATATCGAGATTCTGGTTGAACAACTCGACGTGGTTTTCCGCGATCACACGCCTCTCAAAGAGGAGTTTGTAACGTTCCTAATCGATTCCCGTTTATTCAAACCGAAACGCGATTTGGAGGCAGCAGCTAAACCCATTACAGAGGGTAAGCAAGAGTGCAGGAACGTGACGCCATCGTATTCGATTAGAGCTGAAGCTGAGTTAGAGGGATCTTGCTCCTCTGATGAGGTTTTAAACTGGAAATACGTTTCGGCTGGTCCGTATGATACGGAGAATGTATCAGAGAAGGAGACTCGGCCTTGCGATGTGAGAATGAATAACCTCGAGGACAAATGTATGAAGCACGACATGATCTTGCATAACCTAGCTTCGGTCATTGACTATGGGAAGGGTAGTGGCTTGGTTAACCAACTCTGTCATAAGCCGCCGGTGAGATTTAAGGATTTCTTGAAATGGTTTTATAAAGTAGATAGGATGGTGCCAAAAATATTTAAGACAGATCCGAGACGTGGGGTACAAGATATTTTACCTGAGTTGCAGAGTATGGAGAAGAAGATGAGAGAGACGCGGGAACGTAAGAACAGAAGAATCTACAATCGTGTGAACAAGTGAAGAGAGATTTTTTTTTTTTTTTGGTTATGTATTGAATTACAAAATTTGTATCTACATTTTTAATCTCTTTTATGTTTTGTCTTTAGACCAAATGTTTACGAGTCTTCATAAATTTGGTAGTCGAATTGTAGTAATAAAATCAATTCTCTCGATGTAAGCAAATTGTAGTAATTAAATCAATTCTCTCGATGTAAGCATTTTAAAAGAAAAACATCACAAAATACAGAATCACATATTGAAGCTATTCCTTTCAAATGAACTTTAAAGGGGCTTTTTTATTTTATGTTTTAAAAAAATCAGACCCTAAAGTTGTGATTGTACACTGAATTATATTAATTACTTAGGTCTTGTATTTAACACATTTTTCTTGTAGTTGCATATATTTCAAAATAACAAAATTACAATGTCAACTTGTTGATGTTATTAACTATGTATCATTTCCTCTGCTTGCGATCATTCCCTCTCGTCCGTTGTGCCTGCCCGTGGAGTAGGTAAGTCGCTCGGTGGCCGCTTCTTTGCCGGAGTTGCTGTGAGGTGGTGGTGGTGGATGGTCTTGTTTCTTCCTCGTCATGTGGCAGTGGTCCTCTGTCGCTCCAGTGTGGGTCGATGGCGGAAAGTATGTGGTGGAGATGTTCTGTTCTATTGCGTTGTTCCGAAGGTTTTTTGTTCCGGCGCCAGAGCTGAGCGGTGGTGGTGTTTCTTTCTCGGCGGCGGAGGTTTTCTGATACGTGGTCTCTATGGTTTTGAGTGTGTCTGGTTCTCTCCGGTTTTCGACATTGCACATGTCCCGGTTTTTTTTTTCAAATGTAATTTGGTATAGTATCCCTAACCTAATCCAACTGGGTTTTTATGGTTATGTTCGGTTATCCGATTTACTAGTATGTTTTAAAAAAAATACAGTACAAATTTGGTAAAAAAAAACTATGTACCATTTCGTAGAACTAAAGAATTAATACTAGCTTAGGAAAAAAAAGAAAAAAAAAGAATCAACTAGTTCCAACTACAATTTTGTAAAAGATACTTAGGAAGCCTTATTAATAAAAGTTTTTGTACGTTTAGGATGTTTATGAAAACTTGTTACAAGATTATGCACTCTGATACTCTTTTAAGTTAAAGAAGTCACATGTAAAATGATGCACTTCTATTGTTTACATCACTTAAATCGATGGTCCCATCTCTATTAAAATTTGGAGTAAGTGGGTCCCTTAAATTGTTAAATGTAAAGACTCAACAATTTTCAGATTTAATCATGAAACAGTTCAATAATTCAATTATTATATAGAGTCAGAATAGGGACCTTTATTAATTAGCTAATTCTTTTCGGGTCCAAATTATAATATATATATATATATATATATATAAAGTTAGTTTTTCTATGTTCTCATGCTGCTGCCAACTTATCATTCATATGTCAAAATTTAATTGATCATTTTAAACATTATTTTAATTATTCTTTTTTTAATAATTAGTTTTAATTACATAATTAAGATCATTAATTAATAAATTTTATTTATATATATAAAACAAAAAACATACTGATAATTAGTTTCAACAAAAATTAAAATCTATTGATATCTGCCACATTTTTAATATTTAATTCATAAAAAATCTCCTCAAAATAAGCTTAAATATCAAAATATGATAATTTATTTCAACTCTCACATTTTGATAGACACAACAAAATTACAACTAAATACAAATACAAATTAAACACCACATAAAACAAAAATTAGAATCTAATAAAATTATTAAATAAACATCGAAGAAAAAAAATCCACACCAAAATAGTAATCTGAATGAAATCATAGAAATCTTCTCTATGAAGATGCAGCAAAATTACTCAGCTACTACATGACGCAAGCAGGTTATGGCTCACTAATAAAGTGGACCATGTGTATATTATAAAAAAAAATTCTAATTTTAAGCATATAAACAATTTTTTTTATATAAAAACCCTTAAATATTTACAAATAAAACCTTCAAACATGACAAAATTTTGCAAAAATTAAGTGGTCACTATGCATTTGCACCTTCAGCACTTGCCTAGAATCGGGTCTGGACACAAGATACAAATGAAAAATATGTGAAAAATCAAGACTTGGATATGTATGTTATATTATCATATTTATATACACTTGAAGACTTATTACTTAAAAATTGGAAACAAAAAGGCTTAAGAATTAGAAACATATTTTACACAATAATGAGGATTAGAATCGTACATCAACAATATTGGAAATAATACTAAAAATAAAACAAAAAATATATAAAACGAAAAAACACAATATTACTCGAGGAAGACAATAGCCACGAACCTAAAATTCGGTGCAACTAGCTATATCCCAAAGCAAAATATCTAATTTTAAGTAAGGATAAACCCAACATCCGCGACATATGTTTCAGAACCGAACTCTCAACCTCTTTCCGCAATAACTCTAAAACAAAACAACTCTTTTAATGTATTTTTATCTCTTTGATGTCTTTATTACACTTTAATGTAACTAATTCAAAAATGAATTTTGTGACAACCATTAACATATAATTAATACACTCTAATTGATATAAATTAAAAGAAAAATGAATTATTAGAGATTTCTAATGTTTTCTACTATAAAAACGCAAAATAACAAACTTTAAAAAAAAAAATTGCATAAATTGACAATAAACGTAAAAAATAAAAATATACAAACACCTTTTATTTTTATAAGAAAAAACAATATTAAAAATAATATATGTAACAAACAAAGATAAAGTATTAAACTATCAAAAACAAAATATATATAAAAAAGTTAACACGTCCATACGTAGCGCGGATCATATTCTAGTATATATATATACAAACAAATAACCAATGTAATAATAATAGAGACAACAACACCAACAATAAATTAAGAAATTATATTCTTCTTGTGGCTGTGATTCAACCACTAAATTATGAACATCGTACATATACAATGTACATTATTATATATATATATATATACCCACTTTTATGATAAGAGATTTATATCACTGGAAATAAATCGTTACATTTTATGAGAAATTAAAAGTCTGCCTCTGGTTCAACTATTTGTAGGTGATCTTCTTTAATACAACTAATAATTAGAAGATCGAATCACAAGTAAATACTTACATTAGCATATGTATATATATTTACGTGCTTTGTTTTGTCTGCACAAATCTGAATTACCAGAAAAAAAATAGGAATATTCCCAAAAGAAACAGCAACAAAATTCCAAAAACAAAAAGAAGCAAAAAACAGGTAGGGTAATGATGATGTAAAGCAGTATATATATGTGTGTAAATGTAATCAATATATCATATACATTTCATATGCTACACATTCACACATTCACACATTCATATATATATGATATATATGTAAGTATTGACAAGACCTTCATTATCAAAAGCCTTTATGTCTTCTTCAGTCCTTTTCTGATTTGCTAAATTTAATATTCAGATCTGATCACTGATCTCTCTAACCCTAAACTCAATTTTCTCTTATCCATGTGTGCAAGCAATCGTACATACATATATACGTATATGATTATTAATTCGGTTCCTCATTTTTTTTTTAATAATGTGTATATGAATACTTACTCTACGTTTAATTGATTTTGTATTTTTTTATTGAAATTCCTTAAATTTCAAAGCATCTCCGAGAATGATTATGCAAGAAACGTATTTATATACCTATAGATCTATAACAAGAAAATGTTTGATTTTGTATATTTTGTAAATATAATAATAAGAAATGAGACAATCACTACAAAAAAATGTCTTTCACATCATTTATTTTATAGATTTGCATTAGTTATAAATGATATAAAAAAAATTTACATCACTTAGATAAATGACTCTAAAAGTGGTGATGCAAATATTTACATCAGTTGTGAAAATATTTTATATCAGTTTAAGCAACTGATATAAATATTTGCATCAGTTTAAACAATTGATATAAATATTTACATCGATTATTGTAATCAATGTTAATTTGTGTCGGTTGCAAAAAAATGATATTAAAGATTTGCATCAATTAAAATAAATGATAGTAATATTACATTATAATTATCAACTTTAAAATATGTGTAATAATTTAATAATTTAAAATTAGTACTAACTTTTATAAATTATTTTAATATTATATTATAAATTATTTCACAAATAATTTCTTTATTTTTATCTAAGAAAATACGTCAATATTGGTTTTTAGAATCTGTAGATAAATTGTACTTATTTATAAGAAACAAAATTTCTCACTTCATTCCTTAGTTTTCGATGTGGGAGAAACATCAAAGGTAATTAAAAACATATTTAATTAATTAAAATTTATTAGCATTATTTTTTTATTTATGTAATATATGTATCATTTTTTTAAATGATTTTAACAAAAAATTGTAGATGCATGATTATCTAATTGATATGCATTCATATTTTTGTATCATTTCTCATAAAGTGATCCAAATTAATAAAAAATTTATATCATTTAGGATTGAATCGATGTTAAATTAACTAATAGTAAAATCAGTTATCAACTGATGTTAAACTACATTTTTTTATATCAATTACTAATAAATGATTCAAAAGTATATCATTTATTTTTGTGATACAATTTAAGTAATGTAATACATGCTTTTTTGTAGTGAATACGTATACATTATATCAAATCAGAATAAGACTATAGAAATTAACGTTTGTAAATGAATATAAAATTATAAAGAGTAGATGATAAACTAAGATAAGGTTAGATTGAAATGAAGTAGGCCAACTAATGGGGTCATATTTTAAAATGATGACGTTAATTCCAATTTTTTATATCTACTGTAACAAACTTATTAATTTCTCTGTTTGGCTTTTTTGTTATATTTATTTATTCTCCAATATTTTCGCATTTATTTACCGGCACAAAAAAGGAAATACGTAAGTCTTAATTTTACCAAGACTTCCGAAGAGTTAAATATCGTCACGTCTTAACTTTAGATTTATTATAAGTAAACTTATCATTTTGCTATCAAGTGAAGAAAACTAAAAAAAAACCCAGTTTAGTAGTAGCAAATACATTAAATATGTTGGTTATTAAATGAATAGATTGGATCAAATGTTTTGATATTACCGATTATTTGAAATGTCTTTGATGAATATATGTCAATATATGCTCTGTGTTCATGTTTCAATTTAAAATATCTCTTAATTAAATTTCCTACCATATAAATTATAAATATATCCACGGAGCTTTTAACAGAACATCATTATAACTTCTCTTTTTATCGTCTTTTCATGAACATTCAATCCTACAAATACTGTGAGATACCTAGAAATCACCTAAACAACACAACAAACAATATTAGTATTAAGTTAATACATAAAAGTAATGTATATTAATATAGATCAGTTACATATAATAGTAGAGCTTTTTAACAAAATAAAGTAAAAAAAGATGTTTTGAGGATGAGCAAATCTGAGAAATGAGTGTGCTTTTTGCATTGAAGTATTTGTTAGGTTTGAACAAAACCATTAAAACCCAATCCACCCAAACGAAAAAGAGTCATAACTGAACTTCTGCCTAAACCACCAAATTAAAAAAAAAAATGGAGTTCGCCAAACCCTGAAAAAGTTCTTACATGAGCTTCTTTATTTCGGCTTTCAAAACAATTTTAGATGCGAGCGAAACTATCTTTAGTCCAGTGATATATATAGATTAGGTCAAATAATATTTTTTGTTTGGTCACATATATCACAAGAGATTTCAAAGATTTACAATTATGAATATTAATAGAGTATAAAATTTAGCTGTTCATGGATGGAGAGTTAGATCGTATAGACGTTACTCACATTTCTATAGATATTATATTTGTTTAAATGGTCAAAACTCAATATATGTATTCATTATTAGGAGTTTTATGATGAAAAACTCAAATTAATCAATTGACATACTACCAAAACACATAATTAATAAAAGTTTTTGTACGTTTAGGATGTTTATGAAAACTTGTTACAAGATTATGCACTCTGATACTCTTTTAAGTTAAAGAAGTCACATGCAATTTGGTATAGTATTCCTAACCAGGTCCAACCGGGTTTTTATGGTTAAGTTCGATCACATTCTTAATATCTAATAGCTTTAGAAAATCATTTTATGTTTCAACTTTTGTTATTTTGTTTCTTCTTAATTATAACTTTTGTACTAATGTAACATTAGCAAGATAACATAGTAAACATGGTTGTTATGCAATGTGGTTATTTTCTCACGTCTCTTGATCGTTTTGAAAGGTGAATTAAGATCAATATATATCTATATTATTAAGTTTTGCGTTTTTTCAATGTATAATATCTTATTGCCAAGAATTGCGTTTTTTCCGTAATCAAAAATCAAATAGAATAAAAATTACATATTTTTTTTGACATCCATTGTTACAACTTACAACATCGAAGTAATTATTTGCTGCATTTCAACATTTATGTAGCTATATTATTTAGTTTGAGCTTGCAATGGCTAGTAAGCTAATTCATCGCTAATATTATTTTCATGTCGGCAGTGTATGTATCTTCTTCTGAAAAAATTTTGCAAAGTTAAAAGAGTAAAATCAAGAGGTGTAAATATAATACATACAACAATCAACTTTAAAATACAAAGGATGATTAAAGTGAATTTTTTAATTTTTTTAATTTTTCCACGTGAGGGAATTTGATCATTTGTGCCAACAACTTGTTATGTAGATCATGGTCATTATACTTGAAAGGGTTGAGATGATATGTATTGCAAATAGCAAAAAACTCAATTGTTCCATGATAATTCAAATCTTTCAAGGCTTTCTCGATGTTGGTTCCAATATTAGGATTCTCTTCTTATGGGAAATCCTCCGGTATAGGACAGTTCTCATGGTCCTAATTCAAAAAACTCAATTTGAATTTTTGCACAAATTTTGAACATGATATTTTGATCAATCTTCACATTTTTCTAAACCATCTAAGCCAATAATATTGAAAATTGACCCTCCAAAAGTTTATAAACTCAAGAGCTCCAAACACATGCTTAAGAGCTTGTATTCATGACCGGCTTAGCTAGTGTCCTCAAATCAGAAACTGACACAATATCATAAAATAGGTAAGAAAATAAAAATTGTAAATAAATAGCACCCAAAAACGTTAAAATATCAGCCTAGAGTATCACATATTTACATAAACAAGTCATGTAAACCAGAGTAGTCTTAAAAATTCTAGTCTTGAATAAGTCTTAACACAAAGTCATTATAAAGCTTGCACATAAGAAACACAATTCTGGAACCATAAGGCATTACCCTGCAAAGATAAAATAGCAGTATAGTCTTAGAAGCCAACACTAAAACATAAACTCTAAGACGTATTTCCGTAAAAGATTTTATCATAAAGGAAAGCTTTATATGATGCTTGTGTTAGTGTCAGATTTGTTTGTATGTTGTGAGTTAGGAGAATCCGAAAATCCAACTTCCTCGCCTCAGCAACGGCGTAACGAAAATCGATATCTCATGTTATTAAGAGTACAATTGTTGGTTCTTTGTGTTTAAGTAGGTAATCATTCATCCATTCCTTCATTGCTAAGATTATTTCTTTGTCGGCAGTGTCTATATCTTTTCCTGAAAAACAGTTGCAAAGTTAAAAGCGTAAAATCAAAAGGTGTAAATGTAATATATACATCAATCAACTTAAAAATACAAATGATGGTTAAAGTTATATATTTGCTATGTTGAATATAATGACACATGCTTACTTTGATTCACTTATCCAATTTTCGTGATTTTTTTTGTTTTAATTTCAAAACCTTACATATGGTAAATATCGTATATGCCATGGTTTATAGTTAAAAAATGTATACAAAAATTTTAATATTATATAAATGAATCAAAGTATATAGAATAGAATGGCACATACTTCAAACGAACATATATTTTTGAGAAAATAGATGCGAAATGTTAAAATAAGAAAATACGTTCTACGTAGAACGCAAATGCATTATATTCTATATATTGCTATTATAGATACAATGGCACATGTTTATTTTGATACATTTTTATTTTCAACTTCAAAACAAGATATATATGTTAACCATAGCATATATCATGTTTTAATTTTTTTTAAAAAATATATATAAGTTTTTCAATTGAATCAAAGCAAGTATGTGATATTTTTTTTGTTTCTTCCACATGTGTAATTATATTAGCTATAGAAGATACTAAGAGAATGAATATGTAATGTTAAAGTAAGAAAATGATGTTCTACATAGAATATTATATTTTATATATTTGATATGTTAAAATTTGAATAGAATAACACATGCTTAATTTGATGCATTTATCTAATATTGTCGAAATTTGTTATTCCTTTAACAAATTACACATGCTTAATTTGGGCTAGTGGGCTAATTCACCGAATATATTCATATTCATTGGCCCGTTAGAGTTTTTAATTTTTGTTTATTTTTCATATAAACAAAAAAAACATAAACGATGTTCGTCTTTGGCGTCGTTGTTGTGGCGGTTGAAAGCTGAACTCTTTTTCTCCGATTCTAGCAAAATCAAGGTTTGATCACAGATTCTCGATTTGTATTTACATACTTTTTTGTTCATTTAGATTGGGTAACTTGGGGAGAATCTGTGATCATTGTATCCAAATCTGATCTGGGCTTCTCTGAATCGAATCTAATTCACACTTACTTGAAGGGTCAATTCGAGGATGGTATCTTTAGGGTTCCTCGATCTCACTGTTTGTAGAATTATTGAAATCTTCTTGTTTTTGATATAAAAAGCGGAGAGATGGGAGCATTCATGTCGAGGTTTTGGTTCATGATGTTTCCTGCAAAAGAGTACAAGATTGTTGTTGTTGGTTTGGATAATGCTGGTAAAACGACGACGCTTTACAAACTCCACTTGGGTGAAGTTGTCACCACTCATCCCACTGTAGGGAGCAATGTTGAAGAGCTTGTCTACAAGAATATCCGATTCGAGGTACAGACACTTTCTTGATGGATCGAATCCCTGTTTCTTAGATTAAGTTCGAGGCTTGATCTTGGGACATGGGAATCTTTATTTGTTTTTCTTGATTGTTATATAGAAGTTTGAATGTTTATTTGTTGTTTCTTGGTTATCGAGTCCCATTTTCTTAGCTTCAAGATTTGATCTTGAGCCATGGGAATAAAAGTTTGAATTTTTATGGATGTTTGGTAAGTTTGCATCTTTTGTTGCGTTACTGCCTTTATCAAGGCTACTTGCTTGAATGTGTGCATTTTTTTCGGATACAAGATGGATGTTCCTGTCTAAGTTCTTGTCATGATTGGTCAAGCCACAAGCTCATATTGTTGAATGTTTTCATATGTGCAATACTTGCGAGTTATGGTTTCGTATTGCAAGTTTCTGTAGATGCTGTTTATCCTTAATAGAATAAGTCATGTCCATAGGTGAACCCATATCTGTTTTCTTTTTTCATTGCAAAACGAATGCTGCAGATAAACATTACTAAACTTATAATAAATCAGACTTCTTTGTCAAGGTTTTTACGATATTGAATCAGTTCCTGTCCAAAAGCAACTGTTTGACTCTTGCATATATTCAACTTGGTCTTTAAGCTTTGCAATTTGGAAGATTTGATGTGATGTTACTAAATGATATATGTTGTCTTTAGGTTTGGGATCTTGGTGGGCAAGACAGGCTAAGAACTTCGTGGGCAACATATTACCGTGGAACACATGCTGTGATTGTGGTTATCGATAGCACAGACAGAGCTAGAATCTCTTTCATGAAAGATGAGCTCTCCAGGTTACTCGGGCACGAGGATCTTCTAAATTCGGTCATACTTGTGTTTGCAAACAAACAGGACCTGAAAGACGCGATGACTCCAGCTGAGATCACAGATGCACTTAACCTTCACAGCATCAAGAACCATGATTGGCATATCCAAGCAAGCTGTGCGGTTACTGGAGAAGGACTGTATGATGGGCTTGGTTGGATTGCTCAGAAAGTTACCGGTAAACCCACAAGTTAATAAGGGAAATCAGAACTGAATCAGAGAGTACTTTTTATTTTCTTTCTTTTGTCTACTTCAGCTGTTCTTTAAGCAGTGTATCGTGTCCATTTTATGTAACAAGCTCTTTGGTTGCTCTCATTGGAGCTGTGTCCAGAATTTGAGATCTGAAAGAAAAGAATCTTGTCTTGTTTCAGTTTTTGTCACTGTATTTCTTTGTAAACTAAGAGACGCATCGATATCAATACATTTTATCTGCACAAATGAATCATTTTTTTTGCCAATTACATCAATTTCACTGCAGCAGAATGGAAAACGCAAACTCTTCTGGAAGAAATAGAGAAAAAAAAATAGAACGTAGGAAATCAAGATTAAAGAATGGAGCAGCCACATCGTTTAGCTTCTTTAGGGCCTTCGAACCATTGATCCCATGTTGCATTCACTGGCCCCGTTGTTCTGCAAGTAGTCACAAAAGCTTTTAAATCAGAACAAATGATCTCACAGTATATAGAATTGAAAGGGAGAATGCGAAACAGAAAGTAGAATTACTCGGGAAGAAGAGGATCGGGATTGCTGTCAACACTGTCTAAGAACCTGCATCCATTGGAGAAATGAGTCAAGGTTATGGAACGATGATTATTCGTGAACCGGATATTGGGTATACAGAAGTTCCTACTCTTTGCAAGAAGCTGATGCATTATCCATCGTTTCAAGCTGCTCCAGCTCTTCCTGAATATACATGGAGGATGAATCATATATACCTTGTAACATTGTTAAGACACCTAATGACAAGCATTCGATTTCACTAATGTCTAAACAGCTATGTGGACAAGAGCTTAAACCTAACATAAACGAAAGATTTCACTCTTCATCATTCTTAAACCTTCCCAATCTGTCGTTACTGACCCTAATGTTTTGTTCTATCACCAGTTTCCGCAAAGTATCATCTCTCTTACACGGGTAGCATTATTAACTCTCGACAAGGAGAGTGTTCTAAACTTAGATCTGCTAAAGTGAGATTGCTCTTTTCTAAGGTCCTTCTTCCGGAATCTATCGAACTGGATGTTACACTATCTCTGAGCTAATTGAAAGTCTATAACAAAGCCACCTTTCTCCACATCACAACAAGTGATACATGATCTTTGCTTAAACTCTCGTAAATATCAATAAAAGCCTTTTGTAATCTAAGATCCAATTTTGTTCAGCTTCTCAACCATAAAGATTGAAGACACTACCCAATCATGGAAGCAAGCTACAACACCAACTGCAACAAGATCAAACTAACCAAAGCTGTTCTCTTCATCCACTCATAGAATCAAAAGAAAACAAAAAACCCTGTAAATCAAATCAAATCAAAGCTTTTGCTATTGCTTCCCAATTCCCACAGCTAAAAGCTTAAAACTTTCAAATTCTCCACCCTACTCCACTCAGATTATTACCATTCCCTCAAAAAAAAAAAACCATTTGAAGGAGCAGAAAAAACAAAAGACTGATCCAATATGATAAATATCAGACAGATATAACACCTTCAAGCTGAATTAATAATAAAAAAAAGGGTTTTAGAGGAAAGTATTACCTCTAAGAAGCGAGCTTCTTGTTCAAGCCTTTTGAGTTCGGCTTGAATCCTGTGTTTGCCTCTTGTGTCAACGACCCGCCCGGAAAGCTGACCCGACGAGTTGGAGCTACCCGCTTCCATCAAATTTTATTTCGTCCCAAACCAAAAACTTTAACAACGACAGAGAAGAAAGACAATTTTTGTTGTTATGAAAATTTGACTCAGATGGGAAAGATCACCATCGATTATGGAAACTCATAAACATTCACAAAACCCCATTTTTACTGGTTGGACCCAAATTACAAGGACTTGAGAAACAAACAGATCTCGAGAATTCTACAAAGAGACCGAGAGAGAGAGAGAGAGAGAGAGAATTGATGGAATTTCCCAAAAAAAGAAAATAAAACTCAACAACTATTTGTTGGGTGACTTCAAAGAGAGCTTCTCCGATGATCGAAAGGGTCAAAGGGAAGAAAAAAAAAAAAAGTTTGAGACTTTGAAAAAGAAGAAAATCGACGGAAAGAAGAAAATTTTTAGTCTTTTTAGTTGTAAAATGATATATATTATATGAAAATCGAAACACATTATTTTTTGTCTCTTTCCGAAAAGTTAGTTTTTTCGTTTATGCACGCGCCGGTTCGGCATTGTTATGGGCCTCTAGTGGCCCAATAAAGTGTATTTTATCAATTTTTGTTTGTTCATGGATATTAATTTATCTTCTTTTTTTATTTGTGAAAAAATATTTCTATGGTAATTTTTACATTTCAAGCCTCTATTTGTTGTGTGTTTAATATATTTTAGTCTTTACCGACATTTCAAGGCCCAATAAAGTGTATTTTTTTTTGTTTTCATGAAGTAAATCAGTTATATTTTTGGCTTGTTTATATCTTTTAAAATTTTATTTTTCTTTTGGGGATTGGCTAGTTTCATGGTTGGTTTGACCGCGCGTGAAGTAAGAGCGCGTGAAGGTATGTGTGACTATTTCTGGTCAACGTTTGACCATGTCCAATTGTCCATAGTTTCTTCCTTCTTGACCCAAGGGATGGACCCAACCCAACTTCTGATTGCCACGTGGTTGCCTTTCACCTCGTTTCACTTTAGCACGCCCTTATATTTGGGATGGCCCATAAAGCTAAAGATCTGTATTGGCCCATTTATAACCTTAAAAGAGTTTCATGAGGCCCAAACAGATGCATAAAGGTTATAACAGAAGAATAAAGTGGTACGGAACCAAAACCCAACAAACAAACGAAACAAGAGGAGTAACACATTGAAAAGAAAAGAAGAAAAATATATTCATTCTGGTATCTAAAGTTTAGAAGTTTAGAATCCATTCGGTTTTTTTTTATTTTTGGATCATGTTCGGTTCGATTCCGTCCGGGTTGGAAGAGGCTTCGGATATTCGAAATTTATCTCAATTTTAAAAAAAACTAAAAAAATATTTAATTTAAATAAATTTTGGTTAAATTTTACAAAAATTATTTAATTTTGAGAAATATAACTAAATTTTTTTGAGTATTTTGATTATTTCGGTCTAAACATAACTAATATATTCGGTTTATAATTGTAATTTTGAGTATTATGGTTATTTTAAAACTAAAGATACATAATATTTTAGTTATTTCAGTCTAAATATTTTTACATATATAATTGTATTTCATATATTTCGGGTATCCGTTCGGATTTCGGTTCGATTCCGGTACCAGAAATATTTTATACGGGTATTTATAACTATTCAGTTCGGTTCGATACCTTCTAATTTGGTTCGGTTCCGGTTTGATTTTTCGGTTCTGGGTATTTTGTCTAGGCCTAGAGGAGGAACACATTGAAAGAAAAAAAAAAGAAAAAGAAAAAGAAGATCGAACGTTTATTTGAGATAAGTTCTCCTTTTTGTGATTTTTACTACAGATGTTCGTTAGCTCGTAATTTTTTTAAATAAATTAGTGACTAAAATGCGTTTGCTTCGATTGTTTCCGTTATATATAATTGCAGTAAACGCGATCAGATGGTGAGCATTAAGAAGTACCCTAAGATTCAAAAGACTAGAAAAAAGTAGAAATAGAGTTGTAATATAAATAGAGTGGAACCTCTGTTTGGTCACAAGAGTGGTATATATAAAATGTAGTTTAAATCCAAATCTTTAAAATGCCAACAAAATTCCAAACTAGTAAGGAAGAACCCGACAACGGGATGCAAAAATGATTTGAAATGTGAACCACTGAAAGAAGAATATTTTATAATTCACACTTTTATGTATGTGACAATAATATATCATTGCACCTTTCGGTTAGGGTCGGTTTTCACCCTTTAAGATTAACAAGTCTAAAAGCTAAAAACGTCAAGTTAAAGGGAGAAGTATCTCCCGAGCCGCAACGATCTCGCATGCTCCACTCCAATAACTTCGCATCGACGACCCTATCTTCAGAGGGATAAAACCGAGGCGAGGTCGAAGCATCATCTTCTTTCAACCGAATTAAAACTGTCAATGGTTCGAGACAAGATTTCCATGATAATTCTATTGGATCGAGCTGGAGGCCCATATCAACAATTGTTCTAGTTTAGTCGGTGGCCGCACTGGGTGAAAAGGAAACATTCCTCTTCATCTCCGAAATTCTCGTCAATACAGATATGTATAAATAGTGTTCATAATCGAGTTTGTAGCTCATCGAAAAAAATCGTAGCATTGACTCATAACAACTCATTTTTTACTCATACGGTTACAAACAACAATAATAATTAATAACTATTTTTTTATTTTTACTTATATATTTCCCAAAAAATTATATTCCTTCTAAAATCTTGACAAAAATTGATTGTGTAAGTTTCACTCTCAAAGGTATAATTTGTTTCCTTCCAACGTAACGTTAACACCATCCAATTTTGGTTCGAAAAATCTGCAATGATCACCCTAACCGCATTCAAATGATAATTTATCGCATTCAAATGAGTAGCACCATGTTTTTATTTGGCCAAATTTTTTTTTTTTTTGGTCACGCAACTAACAACGACCTATTACTAATAAAAGTTATACGTAAAAGGAGATCTTATGAGTTCTGATATATACGGCTCAAGGTTTTACTTTTTAATAAATCAAGAATCACGGGATGAAATATCTAACAAGAAAGGAATTTTGATGACACAATTGTTTAAGGGAATAAAAAAGTAAAAGTCATCAAAGCAACTGGAATCAAAGTTTGATTAGGTTTGGTCGCATGCATTCGTATAACTTGGTATTGTAGTACACTGTACACATGACCCAAATTTAAAGGTAAGTTTCTAATTTAGTATAAAGCTAGGTTTTTAATTTAATATAAAGGTAAGTTTCTAATTTAATACACATGACCCAAATTTAAAGGTAAGTTTCTAATTTAAAGGGATTGTAATATAAGTTTCTAATTTATTCAAGGTAAGCATGAGAGTTTGTGGCCTTTAGTAGCAAGGATAGAACTATTATCCGGGATCCGAAATCCGTTCCGATCCGCTCCAAAAATTTGGATATTCAAGAGAGTTGAATTCGAATAGTTAAATTATAAATTCAGGATAATTGGACTCTGATCATTTAAATATATTAAAATTTTATATTTTATTGAGATTTAGCTCAGTTGGTTTTTTGTTGTTGTTGTAGTGTTAGATTATTATTTAATTAGGCCAGTTTTTGGGGTATGGAAGAGTGTAGTGAAATTTAATCGGGGTCAAAAATTCAAATAATGAAAATCCAGAACCCTTTTTGCATATATGCAGATTATATATTGAGGGAGCTAAGTGTAATATTATCTATTTTCTATTCAGAATGAAAATGCCGCGTGTCAATGCAGAAAACAGCAAAAGCGGTCGACCAAAAAAAAAAAAAAAGAGGTCGGCCAAGCGAAGTATAAAGACACGCAAAATTACCACTTTGCCCCTCAAATCAAAAATCATAAATCAAAAATCAAATCACGAGAGAGAGAGAGAGAGAGAGAGAGAGAGAGAGAGAGTGTGAGTGTTTTTTTTATAAAACCTTCTTCTTCTTCTTCTTCTTCTTCTTCTTCTTCTTCATGTCACCTCGAAAACAAACTGATTCCACCCTTTTGGAATTTGGAATTGGAGAAAAATGGCTTCGCGTCTTGGAGTTTCTGTACGCGCCGCCATGAGCGCGTCTCACGTCCCTCACTTGGACGACGGACGACGGCGTGACTCCCTTCCGATCTTTACACCACCACCATCGGCGGCGAGCCGGAGGAATCGAAGGGGCTTGAGGACTCTTAGGGTTTCAAATGAAGGAGCTGACTCGTACCTTCATATGTGGAAAAACGCTGTTGATCGCGAGAAGAAGGAGAAGGCATTAGAGAAAATAGCCGATAATGTAGCCGAGAATGTAGCCGTCCATGGCGAGAAAGGGGAAGGAGATTTAGAGAAGAAGAGCGATGAGTTTCAGAAGATTCTGGAGGTTTCCGTAGAGGAGAGAGATCGGATTCAGAGGATGCAGGTCGTCGATCGTGCCGCGGCGGCGATCTCGGCGGCGAGAGCGATTCTCGCCTCTAATAAGTCAGGCGACGGGAAAGAGGGGTTTCCAGATGATGAGGAGAAGAGTGACGGAAGTGAAGTCACGGAGACTAAGAAAAATGCTAATTCAGGTACTTACTATGCTTAATACAACTTTCAATTTCTTGGTTTTTGGTGTTTATTAGCTTTTGTTTGTTAGATTTCTTCACTATCTTTCGCAGAATCTAAACTACGATATGATTATCACTTCAATTAGCCAGACTGTTGTTTCTTGCAGTGAGAAATGTGTTGTTGAAATGCATTGAATCACACTTTTTTTTAAGAATCGCATAGAGAGTTTACTTGTTAGATTCGTTGGCTTCAAGTTATGGTGCTAATTTGGATTGAACGAGGTTTTATGTTGTTAGCAGAAGCCAACTTACAATCAATGTTGTTGGAATTTACCAGGAATGTGGAGCAGAACAGTTTATGTGCCTCGGTCAGAAACATCTGGGTCTGAGACTCCAGGACCAGATTTTTGGTCCTGGACTCCTCCTCAAGGTAGTGAAATAAGTTCCAATGCCAACGGTGACTTGCAGGCTGTGGTCGAGACTGCTGAGTTTCCAACCTTGTCAAATCCTGTATTGGAGAAGGAGCATTCAGCAGATTCTCTTTCGATACCTTATGAGAGTATGCTTTCTACTGACAGACATAGCTTTGTTATCCCGCCTTTTAAGTCTTTGATCGAGGTTCGAAAAGAAGCAGAGACAAAGCCTAGCTCCGAGACATCATCGTCGGAACATGACCTTGATGTCATATCTTCAGCAAATGCGGAAGAGGCGGCTCGTGTTCTTGATGGTTTGGATGGATCTTCATCCCATGGAGTTAGCCAAAACGGGTTGAAGTGGTGGAAGCAAACGGGTGTCGAGCAAAGGCCTGATGGTGTGGTTTGCAGGTGGACAATGATGCGTGGTGTTACTGCTGATGGTGTTGTTGAGTGGCAAGACAAGTATTGGGAGGCTTCTGATGAATTTGGGTTCAAGGAACTTGGTTCAGAGAAATCAGGACGCGATGCGGCTGGAAACGTGTGGCGTGAGTTCTGGAGAGAGGCAATGATGCAGGTCAGTGAAACTGAGCTCTTCTTATATGCTAGTGTAGAGTATTTGAGACTGACTTTATTTGAATTGTCTATTACAGGAGAATGGTATCGTGCATATGGAGAAAATTGCAGACAAATGGGGAAAGAGTGGGCAAGGTGATGAATGGCAAGAGAAGTGGTGGGAGCATTACGATGCTACCGGGAAATCAGAAAAATGGGCTCACAAGTGGTGCAGCCTTGACCGTAACACACCACTTGATGCTGGCCACGCTCATGTCTGGCATGAGAGGTACTAAAAAAAATCCTCTTTTCACATAACAAAAACACCATTAACAACATAGTCCGTCTTTAACACAAGTGGAATGTTTCTAAATCTGTTTTTGATGATTGATTATCACCAGGTGGGGAGAGAAGTACGACGGGCAAGGCGGAAGCACAAAGTACACAGACAAGTGGGCGGAAAGGTGGGTAGGGGACGGTTGGGACAAATGGGGAGACAAATGGGACGAAGACTTTAGCCCGAGCGCTCAAGGAGTGAAGCAAGGTGAGACCTGGTGGGAAGGGAAGCACGGTGACCGTTGGAACCGGAGCTGGGGCGAAGGACATAACGGTTCGGGTTGGGTGCACAAATACGGTAAAAGCAGTAGCGGAGAACACTGGGACACACATGTGCCACAAGAGACTTGGTATGAGCGTTTCCCTCACTTTGGTTTCTACCACTGTTTTGACAACTCTGTTCAGCTCCGAGCTGTTCGTAAGCCTTGTGATATGTCCTAGAGAATCAAACAGAAATGCAATATAAATAGTATAACTTTTGGTACAATGACAATTAGTGCTCTCTTTCTCATTTACTCGCCTAAGTTTATGTGGTAAGTTATTAAGTTAGTTAAATTAAATCTTAATGGGACAACAAGATTTTAAGTCTTAAAGGGACAATAGTTTCCTAAATTGGTCCTATAATTACAATTCCCCCATAATAAAAAGATTGATTAAATTTTGGTGAAATTTATAAGCTACCCATGATTCATTACATGCCAACAGCAATATAGTATATTTTATGAAAAATGAATGTCGACAACTTTATTTGCAAACATGTAATTGAAGTCTTTGAGGATGAGCATGATTGTTCTATGGATATTGGATGGGATATCAATTAAGAGGAAGACAAATTATACACTATGTAGTTAAAGATGATCTGAGTTTAGCATTGCGATAGATGTATATTTCAAAAATTGCATGAGAATCTTAGTCATTGAAGAAAATGTGAGTTCTACTTCTTTGAATACAAGTATGCATTTGAAGTCCAGACTTATTTTTATCCCTTCTTCGATTGTTGGAAGTTATTGATAATATGTTCAAGTGAATTTCTAACTCAAAATATAGCTCTTTGGTAGATTTAGTACTAAAAGTCTTTGATTCACTCAATGCGTCGTAAGTTTTATGGGATTACCATTTCTTACTCTCAATATATATGTCAAACTCAAAAAGATTTTGTTTTTACTAGTGCCAATGTTTTTCTAAGTTTAATTTTATTTAACTATGGCAGGAATGATGAGTGTTGTTAACTAAACTCGTGAGCTTGAGAAATAACTGAATGTCTGTAGTTGTGGCTATCAACATCATCAATTGGTCTGGGATATGAAATATATCAGTAAGTAAGCAGCCTCAGTGATAGCATCTAGAGGTGTCAAAATGGGCGGGCCGCTCATGGGCTGTCCGTGTCCAAAATATTATGGACCGTACATGGGCAAGTCCATATGCAAAACGGGTTAAATGGGCTTGATCTAATTTTGTCCACGGACAAAATGAGCTTGGACATTGTGAACATGGTCTATTCAAAACATTTTCAAAATTAGGTCAAAATCGATTTGGGGGCAAAAAAACTAAAAAAAAAATTCATTATTTTGAGAAAGACCCATTATCATCTATATTGCATCGTTAAGCCGATGCAATAAAAAAACTCAAATGGGATTTTGACTACCTTAAGCCGACATCAAGACACTAAAAAACTCAAATATCAAAAAAAAAAAAAACCAAATGGGATTTTGACTACCTTAAAACGAAGTTTGGTCACTTAATATTTAGCACATATCGTTAAACATTCAAAAAAGAAGAAGCTAATATTCCAAAAAAAAACATATACAAAGCAAACATAGAAAATGTACAAAGTCATGTGTCATTTAAAATATACAAAGCAAATATCAACATTTTAGATTTTTTGTTTACTTTTTAAACAATTTGTTATATTCTGACCAATGGACACTAATGGACAGTCCATTTGGACATGGTCGTTAATGGACATAGTCTTTAATTGACATGGACACCATTTGTCCGCAATCAAAATGGACACTATTGGACCAGTCTAAATGGACGTAGACAGCCCATTTTGAGAGCCCTAATAGCATCTATGATTGATTCATTGAGCATATGTCGACAATCTCAAAAAACTTGTCTTTCGTTACCACTCATACACCATGTTTTATTTTATGTTCCTACCAGCATCATATGTATCTTTATCAAGGCGTCAGGTATCCTTATCGAGGATTCTTCAAAAAAAAAACTCCCAATGAGAATGGTATGAAGAACGAAGAAGAAGAGAACGTGCTAAGATGACGGAGAATTCTAAGGCATCAAGAGATCTCCAGGTCTTCCTATATGTCATGGTTGTTGTAAAATTGAATTCTTTTTTTGATTTAAGTGTGATTTGCGGTTAATTATTTTGTTCTTCCTTAAATTTCATGCCTTGTCAGATTCTAGATTACAGGTTTTGGTCAAGTTTTGTTTGATTCTTAAGAGGTGGATAGACTTGGAACTATGTTATCTTAATATCATAGCTCTCAAACATAATATCCTACAATTTTTTGGAACAACGATTTGGTTCCTCCAAAGTTTGATATAATTGTAATTTTGCTATCGGATTGGCCAATTCAAGCAATCCAAGCCCAATTCTAGGGGTGGCCAATCCAAGTTTTGGATTGGATTATTTAGGTTAAACCCAATTCTAGGAGTGGCCAATCCAAGTTTTGGATTGGATTTTTTAGGTTTTGGGTTGGGTTTGGATTATTTGGTTTGAGAATTATTTGACCAAATTCGATCTACATAAAATTTGGATCAAGTTTTTTAGGTTTTAAATCAGGTTTAAGTTGTTTGTATCGTAAATAATTTGACAAAAACAAATTTATATCTAATTTTATTTGGGTTGTTTATATCTTGTATTAGGTTTGGTTATTGAATGTTTATAAAAATTAAAAAATTACAATAACATCCCAAATAAATTCTTAACGGTAACTGTAATAAATAAAATAATTTAGAAATTTAGAAATAAAACAAAACCATTTTCCTTGATATTATAAAATATAAAATCCAATAATAAAACAAAAACATTATTCTTGATATTGTAAAAGATTTAAGTCCAACAAAAAGCCAATAATAAACTAAAAAACTAGAATCGTTGGAAGAAAATCCATGTATGTTTATTAAAGTATATACTATATAAATAATATATGTAAAAATAAAATTGAATTTTATTTGGGTTTTTTAGTTATCTAAAAAACAATCCAAATAACCCAAACCTAAATTAGTAAAATTTATTAGATCCAAATAAGTATTTATAGAAATCTATATCCAAACTAATTGAAGTTTTTTTGGATTGAATTGGGTTTGGATTGCTCGAATTGGCCACCCCTAATTTATATCTTTGAAAGAAAACCCGCCCTAGTTATCATAAAATTTGGTGGTAATTAACTTTGAGCATCAAAGAAAGAAAGTAAAAAAAAAAACCGCGATAAAACGAAATCGGACGCCGTTTACACCTGGTTCCATTATTCAACCCTAAATTCCAGATCCTTGTCTCTCGAATCTTCTGGAAGCTTCCTTTCTCTCTCGATCTCCAATGGCAACGAGTCGTTCTTTCCTTCCAATTGCGAAGGGTTCCACTTCCTCCAATGACAATGAAAATACCGATCTGGCAAATCTTCTTGTTTGTTCTCACTTCACCAGGATGCCGAGCGAGAAAAATTTGTCCCTAAGAATAAGTCCAGAGACCACTGAAGAGCATCTGCATGTGATTCAGCATCTGAGTGAAGAGATCTGTCCAAATCAGGATTACAAGACAGTAAAAAACAAGAAAAGCTTGCTCCAGACTTGCAGTTCCACTTCCAAAAATTATATGGAAGAATGTAATGAAAAAATTACACCTGGAAGCAGCTTTACATGTAAGTTATTTATTTATATGTTTCTGTTTTTTTTTTTTAACTTAGAATGATTTTGTTTTTTTTGTCTCAGATTCTGATTTGAAGCTTCAGAAAGAAAAAGTTTAGAATTTTAGAATCTTAAAAAAAAAGTTTAATATGTAAAGATTCCAATTCATTAATATGTAAAAAAAAAATTAGAATTTTAAAGTTGAAGTTATGAAAATTTTTTTTTAAAAAAAATTAATTTTTTTTTAAAGTTAAAGTTAAGAAAAAGTATAAAAAAAAAATCCGACGAATTAAGAGTTGACACGTGGCTAAGAACAGTGTAAGAACCCCCTTAAGAATCGGTTCTCAGTTCATAATTTTTTTTTTTTTTTTTTGAGATTAATAACTCCACCTAATTTGCTAAGAACCTCTCGTTTGAGGTGCTCTAAGGCCATCATTATCGCACAACCCCAAATGAGTCTCTTAGCTATTTGTTTAGTATTAAAATGGTGAGGTCAGCGTAAGGGACGATCTCTTACGTCTCTAAATTAGGAGACGGTTCTGATGATTCTCTTAGCTATTCAATATTTTATATTATTTTTAATTATTAAAAAACTCTAAAAAACCCATTGGGATTGTGCGATAATGATGCTCTTAGCATTTTACATGAATTAGAGAGAGACATTAACCAACACTAAAACATACACTCTCATTACACTAAAACATAAAGAAAATGAAATGTTTAAGCTATCTTTCCTAAAAGTAGGTTTGACCAAAGGACAGCTCTGTTAAGTTACATGGGCTTCTAACTCAAAACCAATTGGCAATGACTGGATTGGCCCATGTAATACGCCCCCTCGAGATGATGGCTCTTTGCCTATCAATCTCGGTATGTCCGGGCATGGATCGATGGACCAATTTTGGGTCGATTCGATAATGGATCGGGTTGGACTGTATGGAACGGGCTCTGATACCATGTTAAGTTACATGGGCTTCCAACTCAAAACCAATTGGCAATGAGTGGATTGGCTCATGTCCCTTATATATTACTTATGATTTCTTCCAACTACCGATGTGGGATAATATTCCCTAATAAACTCTATGTGGTGCATGTGTTAGTTCCCAGTGTGCATTTGCCTCTTCTGCATCGTCACCGTGGTAACCGTTGTGAGCTAGGAGAGTCACAAAGTTCTTCTCTCTTGCCTTAAGAATGGTGTTGCGGAAATCGACATCCTGTGTTATTGCAAGTGGTCTGGAATCTTAATCATCATTTTTTATTTATGCACTTTTAGGTTTGATGTGTATTTGTCTATTAGATTTTGGTGAATAAAGGACCAATTAATTAATTGTATATAATTTACTTTTGTTCCTTGTTCTTGTCGCTGAAAGTTTCTTCTCGCATTTTAAAATAAGCTCTCTTCGTTTGGCTTTATGTTTGATCAATTTAAATAACTATCAACAGCCACATAACTCATAGTAACACACTATTTTTTTTAATAAACTTATAAAGTGAAGATTTTGGTTCTTTTGTCTTGTTATTTTTTATCTTGATATATGTTAAATTACTAACCAAATATTCTTTCAGAACTAGGAAAGAAAGAGAGCGGCGACAAGCGAATAATCATAAAAACGATGGAATGGGTCTACGATTACTTGCGTGTTTACAAGGAGCCAGGAATTCTGCTTGCAATAACACAGGATGTCGATTTCCGCAACACCATTCTTAAGGCAAGAGAGAAGAACTTTGTGACTCTCCTAGCTCACAACGGTTACCACGGTGACGATGCAGAAGAGGCAAATGCACACTGGGAACTAACACATGCACCACATAGATCTGTCCTTTGGTCAAACCTACTTTTAGGAAAGATAGCTTAAACATTTCATTTTCTTTATGTTTTAGTGTAATGAGAGTGTATGTTTTAGTGTTGGTTAATGTCTCTCTCTAATTCATGTAAAATGCTAAACACAACTGAAGTTTGAAGTTATCTATTTTGATGTGTAAAATCTATTACAAGCTTGCTCTACAACATGTTTTCGATATGGGAATAAACGTTGAGCGTGTATACTCTCTAGGCTCTGTTAGATTAGACATTCGCTGGACTCTGTTAGTTTTCGCAAGTAGTCTTGGTTCTAAGAACTGATGGAAGAACCCGTGAAAATGGCAGATACATTTTCTTGTATGAAACTATCACTGGATCAAGAATTGACATTCGTCCGACATTATCTTGTTCATCCAACAGTCTTATGCGTTGTCACTTTCATCGCAAAGGAGGCAGAGAGAGTAAGTCTGTTTCTTGTTGCATTTGTATGTCAGAGGAGCCCTAAAAGGCTTCATTTTTTAACAAACAACCATGTTCACTATGTTATCTTGCTAAAGTTATTACAGAGTATAAAAGTTATAAGAAGAAAAAAATAACGAAAGTTGATACATAAAATGATTTTCTACAACTATTAGATACTAAAAATGTTACCGAGGAGTTTTTCCCACTCTTGTAAATTGTAATGCAGCAGCAGGGTCTTGATGCAGCTTGTTTTTGATAGTCTGACAAGTTAAGAAGTTCCAAAAGATTCGAATCTCAGCATGTAATGCTCCTACCATCATTTTTGCTTTACTCTGTATTAAAAGAGAAGAGCAGAGAAGAGCAGAGGAGCTTGAGGAGATGTCTTACTCTACTCTCTCATCTCTCCAGACAACGTTCCCTCCTCTTCTTCCCCATCGAACTCTTGTTCTACACCGTTCACCTGTTTTTGTTTTTTTTTCATTAGTAACAAGGTCTCGACTCTTCAATGGTTTACTAACAACTAGAATTATCCGTATGTAGTAAGAAACTGTTAGGATGACCTCTGGTACCTCAGTTACATAATGCATCAGCATGTTCTCGGTTCCCGATTCAAAGTACAACCCGCTCCAAGCTCCTTGCATCCTCAGCTTCACTATACTACCGCTTCCCCTGATCAAAAGGATTTTACTTGACAGACAAAAAGAAACAGATTTCCTTGCTTATATCAAAAGCCAGTAGAAAGACTACGCTGGTGATGGTGAAACGACTCAGGACAACTGCAGATTGAGAACTCTTCTCCTTTAGAATTCTATTGCTTGTTGCAAGTCAGCTTGCTCAGCTTTTCTCCTCATCATCTATTGTGTGCTCGTGCTGGTAGTGGTACCAAACAAAACAAGAGTGGTATAAGTGCACAAAAGAAACAATAGATTGAGCTCTAGTGAAGCCATATCCACATGGCCAATGAAGCAGAGGAAATAAATTCAACTAACCGAGGTGGCAATCAAAGAGATCCATTCCAGATGGACTTGAACCAGGAGAAAAGTTCCCTCTTTCCATCTGCTACAGCCTCCTGCTATTGTTTGATGAAAATAAATTATCATAAGAAAAGGGAAGACGAAAGAGTAATGGTTTTCTTTATTACAATGTTGGTGTTCGGTCATCTCATACAGATGGATTAACTGTATCGGGGTTTATATAGATCGGAAGCAAACCAGCAGCAGGGAAGTTCTTATTTAGTACTGAATGACCTTTTCTACCTGAGACACGAGTTAGAAACAGGTCAACCATTGAGCTGCAAATTATTTCCTACGAGCTATGACGATATGTATCCTGACCTATTTCCTACGAGTTATGACGATATGCATCCTGACCTATTTCCAACTCCAATACCTAATCAGTATATAATACAAATACATAGAGGAACCTAGGACCGTAAACAAATAGAAAAATCTCTGAAATATGTATATTTTTGATCACTGATCTATAAACATCCCTATCTTTCTGATAGGCAGATGGGTATGTGGTAAGTCAACCGTGCTACAAGTTAGCGGAGAAATGCACCTTTTGCTGATATTTCGGGTCTCCAGTCCTCTGGCTAAGGGCGATAAACTCGAGCTGTTCAGTACCAGAATCTGCAAGAATACCGTCTCCTTAGTACAAGAAAGAAGTAAGCAATCAACTAAACTAATAGGCCACATGTAGTTGATAATATAGGATTGTGAGCATTTCAAGTTGATTATATTATATGGGATTTCCTGTCCCATGCAGGCAATAATCTGTCTGCAATTAATATCCTTAGCCTTTTCAAGGAGAAGTTTATCCCCAGAAAGATCATACGCGCTGAGAAGCCCTCCCACCACTCTGAAAGCCAACAAAGAGAAAAGATATCAGTGCAGATGAAACACTTCCATTCCGGATATAGGAGCTTGCAGTTATAGCCAGAAAAATATAAAAATTTCCATATCATCTTGAAACAGGCTCCCTGTGTGAGTTCAATTTTTACAATTTCAATTGCACAACAGATACATTACAAAGATTCAATAGCCTTTTCTATTTTATTTTGTCCCCTTTGTCTATATATTTATTGCATATCAGTGCAAGCAGAAAGTGTTGTCATTTTAAACAACACAATACTTGCAAGCCTCTGAAAAGTGTTGAAACTCAACACATGACAGCATTTCAGCTAACCATACAATTTCAAAAGAAAGCAGTATTACTTGAAGATTAATGATTCATTTGGACAACACATTTCAACACATTGTCACTATAAGCTCATCTTGTCCCCAGGCATACTTGTCATACGAGCTCCAAGCATAAATCATTGCTTCTTTTACTCTCTGCATTCGCTGGGCATCAACTGGATTTTCCTGGACATCATCCTTCAAAGTCTCGACAGATACATCATCCGTGACACTTTTTACCTCTTCTAACTAGCAGAAAACATAATAACGAATAAAATCTCGAAAGAGGATCGAATAAGCTTTTAAGTTAATCATAGACACACACAATGACACATTAATATCGACAAGGACCATTGTGTATGCAAAAAGGAGGAAAAGAAGTGTTTTGGGTCTAGGAAACAAAAAAAAATATTGCTTACCATCAGCTGCAACCGCAAAAAAAATTCAGTTTGAATTTTTATAAATTCGTTAAACTTGATATACGTCACTTATACACTTAGTCTTGAAAATTGGAACTAAAAATTACGGAGAGTGGTATATACGACAACAAACACAACCATACAACAAATACAAATATGCATATCATCTTTCTAATGTGGATCGGATATGTTCATGCAATGACGCAAGAAATTCAAACTGAAACAAAGAAATGGCTTACAAAGCCAAGTGTTGGATCATATAATGTGTCATTGGTTTTATGCCAAATGGATAATGTTGCATGACCACAGAGATCCACCGACAAACAAAAGGAGTGCAAATGGTCGATGAAGATGCAGCTTCTGAAACAGTCGCTGAAGTAACTCAGGAAATGATACATGTAAGTAGATGTGTGACTAATGACGAAGAGCAGAAGTTATGGGCTTGGATTGGGCTTATGGATTAGACCCATAAGTGAATATATTGAAGATGCACTGGGCTGAGGCATCTCCTGTATCAGTTGAGAAGTAGTACAGGAAGTGATACAGGCGAGCAGCTCAAGGCATTGAACGACTTGGAACAAGGGAGATGACTTGGATCGAGCTTGTGAAGCCACGTGGATGCACCAGGAAGTTGTAGCTGAGCTGGAAAAGCATCTTGGAGAGGATTCCTTAGTATATTGGAGATAAGGAACATTTCATAAATCTTAGCCTAAAAAATAGGAATGTGACTTATTGCTAGAGATTGGTTGAGATCTTTAGTTTAACGTGGTAGGCTTGTATTGGCCGTGATCTATTGTGTATAAACAGAGGGGCGTGACCTTTGTATGAGGCTAACACAATATGAGGGAGAATTCTTAGCATAAGGTTTTTGGTTGTCTTGTAAGAGATCAAAGCTAAGGTGCTACAGGGTTTTTCTATGGGGTTCTTGGATCGTGTATAGATCCTTGAACGTGTTAGGCTAGTTAGACAAGTCAAGGTGTGTCTTGAGCTTGTCGTAGATCGTGTTAGGTTTAACTTGTATGGTTACTTAACAGATTTTCTAGTAATACATCCTTGTAAGGAAAACCCTGTGTCAGATTGTGTTCCAGTTCCTGTATCTGTATAGCTCTTGCACTTTCAGTCGACACTCACGAGCTCTCAATCTAGCTGACATATTTACCACTTTGGTGTGATTAATTAAGCACAACTACTTATAGTGCCTTGCTTACTCCACAGTTGCATATATTTCACAGAACTACGAATGGATCGTAGCACGGGGAAGCCAATTCATAGGCAAAGTAAGATTTTCTCGAAACTCAAAAGAAAATGCAACTTATTCTCGTAGTCCCTGCTTGTTCTTGTACTAGTCTAGATGGACCTCGATTAACTGACGATGAGGACGGCTATTTGATCGTTGGTTTTTGGAAGCTCTTTAGAATGGGGAATCTGTTTTCGGGCTGCCTTTGAAAATACTTCCGACATGCAAAGCTAGCATCTACCCAGATTTTTTTAGTGGTGTCTCCGTCTTCGGCTTTTCCTCGGTAGATCACTGTATCTAGACACTGTTTGTGGATGCATTAAAATTTCAAAACTGTTTATGCTTCCATATTTTTTTATTTTTATTTTTGCCATGCAACCAATACCAATTAGATAGGTTTTATAATCTTGTAAAACCAGAACATTTTCATTTTTAATGAAATGCTTACATTTTTTTTTTTTAATATTTACATTCTTAGCAAGAAAGAAAAAAAAATGCAACTTATTTGGATTGTTGACTAATGAGTAACATTTTAGATAAGTTCATATATGCCATATTGCTGATTAACATGTGTTGGGCTCTTTAGCTTAGAAATTTCAGTATTTCTCAGATAGAAGAGGGAGCGAGAGATCACAGCGTAAGCGAAAAAAGTCAGACTTGTTCATGTTGAGACTCCAGTAACATGCTAATGCACAATGTGAATCTGAATGAACAAACACCAAGCAATAAAGGTAATTGATTTAAGTGGTTTTCACACAGTCAATTAATAACTAAAGTGCACACTACTGCAATCATAACAGTATATCGATGTAGAATTTTATGATCGAATTCACAGAAACTAAGTGTAATGCTACGAGAATACAATATGATAGTAAATTTCACTGAATAGTTCGAGAAAATGAATATGCAGGCTAGTTCGAATATATAATTCATGGCTTATGTTCATCAAAATGAATATGCAGGCTAGTTTTTAATCTCACTGAATAGTTCGAGAAATTAAAAACGTGGTCGGTGGGTTTAAACTGAAACAAAGAAAACAAAAATAATGATTTTTTTGTTACATCATCTGAGGTGGTATTTTTGATTTTCAACTATAATTTGCCTTTCAAATCATTTTTGATATATTTAATTGGTGAAATCCCTATTTTTCAATAAGCCTAGATTTTAAAGAATTTCAACTTTTTCTTTTTTTTGAATAAGTTGAAAATCCATATTTTTCAATATTTAATTGGTTAAAGAATTTCAACTTTAGCCAGTGATTTTGGCACACTTGTTTATTTGAGATCAAACATGCATGTAGCAACACTGTTTTCTCATAACAAAATAAATGATCAAAAGACTGTTTTATCTTTCAAAGAAAAATGATATAATTATTGGTTAATTAAATCATTTAATTAAGAGCTAAACCCAAAACATTTTTTTCTTCTCTATCTCTTACTCCAATCCTTTTAATGTTATGAAGAAAAAAAAAACCCCAAAACATTAATGAGTACAGTTCTTTACATTTGATTTTAGTTGAATATAATATGCATTCAATATTACAAAATATAACCAAGAGATAATATATTTTTATAATGTGTTGTTGAGGAAAAAAAATAGTAAGAATTAAATTTAGTAAAATATTTCGAACTTATGAACTTTACAAATTTTTTTTTTTTTTTAATATGGGTGGACGAAAAAGACGAGATCTTCCCATATTTATGTAGTACTAGCTCTGCTCTATCTCTTAGTGTCTCACGCCAACTCGTTGGGTCAGTTCGTTTGTCTGTCGTAGGAGACTGCCGTTGTGGTTACGGCCAAACGGTATTCGTTTACCAGACACAGCCTTTTACAATTGTGGTTGCGGCTAGACGCTGCGATTTGTGTTCAAAATTTCTGGACGCTGAAAATATTCAGCATTGTGTTGTGATCAGTCGTAGCGTCTGATCGCGTAGCTGCCAAACGAACAACAACAACTGCGTCTGACCACAGCCGCAGCCGCCTACAGACGACAAACGAACAGACCTATCTTCTCCATCTGTTGCATGTCGCTCGTTTTAATAATATATATATACTATTAATTGATCCTGATTTATTTGAAAGTTGTTTAATTACAGTCGATTTAAAAAACTGAAATATTATATTCAATTATTACATCTAAATTTAGTTTAAAACTAGATTCATAATTTTTATAGATTTAATGTAATGTTTTTAGATCCTGAAAAACGATCTAGACAATAATCCGATCCGGATATATCTCTAAAACTAGAGACTATAAAACCCGTAAAAATTCAGCAAATAACCGTGAACTGGATATAACCGTTGACCCGAATGAATCATAGTTAAGTAAAAAATTATAGTGCGATCAAAGAGCTTCATTTATTGTTCTTATTGAGTCAGTCTGATTTTACAATCTAGTACTTTATGATCTTTTTCGTATATGAATAATACTTTATCAACTACAATAATAATTACTTTGTAAGTTTAACATTTTTTTTTTCAAACATATCTTAGAAATTTATTAGTTTTCATACTATATTATATACATATAATTTCACTAATTGTTGATTGCAGTCGGACTGTATCGAATCGGGCCAACCCACGAACCCGGTGACCCGAATGATTCTCTTATTTTTATATATTTATATTTGTAAAAACAAACTGGAATAATGTTAAAATAGTTTTCAAACATATATTTGTTTTTAAATATGAAGTGTTTGGAAGTACATACTAAAAGTGTTTCTGTTTTAATAGAATAGACTAAAAACAAAATCACTGGCGCGTCCGCACGGGATAATGTATTTATAGATTTAATGTAATATTTTCATATCCTGAAAAAATCCGGATATAGCTCTAAAGCTAAAACTATAAAATTCGGTAAAACCTGTAAAATTCAGCAAATAATCGTGAACCGGAAATAATCATTGATCCGAATATTTTTTAATATTATTTTTTTATAAATTAATGTTTGGAAATTTTATAAATATTTTTTATGATTTCTTCTTTAACATTATTTATTTTCAATATAGTATCTTTTATATGTTGTCTAATAAAATTTTATAAATCACAGATTTTCAAGACCACCTTTCACCCTCAAAAAAATTCTGAAGATATTATATTTAAATTTATATATTATTTAAAATTCGGAAATATATTTATATTTGTAAAAATAAACTGAGATAATGTTAAAATAGTTTCTAAATAGATTTTAAAAAAATAAAAAAATAAAGTGTTTGGATGGAGATACTAAAAATGATCTTGTATTAATAGAATAAATATGAAAATTGGAAGGCTAAAGATGAATGTAAAATAGAAAGAAATAAATTACTTGGCTGTTTGACAAAATAAATATATGAAGAACGGTAGGAAATACTAAATATAAATTTAAATAAATTGAAGATAATATTATACCCAAAAAAAAGAAATCAGCAGCAGGGTATCGAACTCCCCACACGTTGGGCAATGAAAGCCAAAACATACCAACTGATCCAAGAAAACATTTTTGACAAAGTTTAATTCAATAAATACTAGACCTTACTAATAACCTAGCCCAATGGATTATTCATTGTTAAGCCCAAAATATATATATATATATATATATATATATTTTTTTTCTCTCTTATCTCGCCTTATTCGAAAGGAATCCTTATCTCTCAGTTGCGGTAATGGCCGGAGACTCCTTGCTCCACATACTAATAATACCCTAGATCCGCCCCTACCCAACCAACGACTGAAAAGTAGGTTTAGCTCTTAAGTTTCTCGTCGGCAGAAGTAGCAAAACCCACCCTTTCAATCATAAGTCTCTCATCCTCAAATTAATTTTTGTTTTTAACAACCAAACAGTCTCTAATCCTCTCGATCAATCATTCCAAACCATTGCCTATGCCTATGTCTGCCTTCATTTGTAAGATCTACCTCTATCTCTTACTCCAATCTGTTTAGTTTTGTTTCTCTCATGGTACTTTGTTTTTTTTCGTAATTGCTTATGTGTTTTCCATATTGTAAAACCTCTAAGACGCTAAAACATGCGTCTTACTCTCTAACACTCTTTTGCTTGTGTTTTATATATATTGATTTGTATTTATATATGCTGCAGATAGAGATGCGAGACTTGGGGTGTTTGCAGTGCACTTACTTGTTGAGGCAGGTAACAACAATAGGCATAAACCATTAAGAAATTTGATACAAATCGTAGATGACATCTCATGACACATGGGGCTCTTAAGGGCTATTCTCTTCTTGAGATCGAGAGGAAATTTCAATGTTCTCTTGACACAGCCTCAGAGCGCATCAATACCGCTACGTGATGCAGAATGGTTTTGCACAAGTTTTGCACAAACCTATCAGCTGGAAAAAAACTTATCAATCAAATTAAATGTTGTTTGATTGATTGTTGACTCATCATTCAACAGGTATTCCGACCCATTCTTGGTTTGGGGATAATTCTTATTGTGGTTGCCCTCTCGCTCGGTTAATGAGTCATATAAAGCATGGTATGCTTGTTATAAGCGAAACGATCACTACAAGAGTTGTTGCAGAAAAGAAGTTTCCTTGAATTTTGTTACCCGTAATTCATGTGAATATCCTGATGGTGCTTGCCTCTACATCATTAATATTCACATATTTTACTTTTTCTAACATGCATTTATCTTGGCATTTTAAATCCCATGCATGTGTTTTGATAGTTTCTCTTTGTGTTTTGGCCCAATTTAGAGTTTAGCTACTGTGCACTAGGTCCTAGAGAGTATTGTATGTTTTGGAGTGTGTTTACGTACTTTGGAGGCATTTTGGGGATATTTGGATTGTTGGAGCAAAAGAGGATGCAAGGATCACCCGAGGTCTCTGAAATATCTATCCAGACGAAGGGTTTGCAATCAGAATCAGCTCCAAATGTCTTCATAGAAATGATGGAGAATTGAGGTAGCTGTCATCGAAAAGTGGTTTCAGGTCATTCGGAATTTTGGTTCAAAAGTTATGGTAAAATCACTAAGGAGATATCTGTTTGGCCGAGCCCATCGCACATCACGTGGACAGGGATTCCACCGGCCACCCACTGCCCGGTGTCACTACAAGAAAACAGGGCTATTTCCGACGGTCAAATCCGTCGGAAATCCGTCGGAAAGGGTCTTTTCCGACGGATTTCCGACGGATTTAAGCTGTCGGTTACAGTTCGTCGGAAATGTGGTTTCCGTCGGAATCCGTCGGAAATTTCCGACGGATTTATGCCGTCGGAACGCCGTCAGACATTTCCGACGGATTTCCGACCGCGTACGTTCCGACGGATATTCGACGGACTTCCGACGGATACTCCGACGGATATTCAGTCGTAAATGCCGTCGGAAATCCGTCGGAAATTTCCGACGGATTTCCGACGGATATATTACCGACGGATATTCAGTCGTAAATCCGTCGGAAATCCGTCGGAAATTTCCGACGGATTTCCGACGGATATATTACCGACGGATTTCCGACGGATAAATTTCCGACGGATTTCCGACGGATACTCCGACGGATAAATGCCGTCGGACATCCGACGGTAACTATTTTCGACGGATAATTTGATCGGAAGTTGTCTCGGAAGTCCGTCGGTTCTTCGTCAGAAATAGGTTCCGAAGGATTTACGACAGTAACTATAACGCCCCGACCACCCATACATGTGGGCCCCATGCCTGCTCTCGGCCCGTGGGCCCTGATAGTTGCATAATTTAGCCCATTTTAGTATACATTTTAGTTAGCATTTTGTGACTTTTTGCATTCATTTCATTGTTTTTGGTATAGTTTGCATCCATTTTAGAGTTAGTGAGTCTTAGGTTAGTTTTTGCATATGTTTGTGTGCTATGGAGTCTTTTAGGTGCTTTTTGGAGCTTGGGGAAGATCATGGACTAGGAGGAACGTACCCGCAGCGAACAGAGATGATCAAGTGATGAAGGAGAAAACCGGACGTTTGCAGCGGTCAGCATGCAGCGGTCTAGGGAGACCGCTGCACTTTCAAGTCTCGCAGCGGTCAGGTGCAGCGGTTAGAGCAGACCGCTGCGGATCCATCCGGAGCAAAAACCAGGCGTTTCACAGCGGTCATGCAGCGGTTAGAGCAGACCGCTGCGGATCCATCCGGAGCAAAAACCAGACATTTCACAGCGGTCATGCAGCGGTATGAGCTGACCGCTGTGAACCTTCTCGGACACAAAAATTGTCGGGTCAAACCCGGTTTGTCCCGGGTTGACCCGACCCGATCTGTATCTACTTAAGCAAATTAAGCCTAATTAGACAGGGAGTTTTTTTTTGGCTGCTTCTTTTTAGGGTTCTAAGCCACTTATTTCCTTCTTCTTCTTTTCTTGTTTTTGTTTTGTATGAAGGATTCAAGATCCAAACCGTTTTAGTGAAGATTTTCTTAAACTCTTTTTACCAATCTTTTTATTTTGCTTATGGCTTTCATTTGTATGGTTTATATTTGTGATTTAGCTATGTGTGAGTAGTTCTTTTAGGATTCTTGGGTGAAGTAGATTAGGGTGATTCCAGGTTTGTTCTTGATGTTTAAGAGTTAGATTACTTAAAACCCTTTCTCATTGAGTGTTATTAATGTTGGATTAGCCTTGACAAAGTTGATTTAGATCATAGGGAATTTCTCGCCCGGAAGGTGTTCGATGAAATTCCCCAACCAATTCAATGAGTGCTTTTCATATCTTAGCCAACGGGAGTTGATGTCTAAGGTGAATTGTGGCTAAGTGGACTTGTTATTATTGCTTGTTAGTCATAGAATCGCGAACGGAAGTTTATGACGATTGATGACTAAGAAATGGGTTAATACCATGGAAGTGGATTAATCTTTAGTAGTGTTCTAAGGCCTAAGGAGATATTTAGTCGAATGTTTGAGCATCTTGAGTAGATTAAAGAATCACCCGAGTCGATTGCTTTACCCGAGAATTCGTTTGTTTAAATTTGATATTAATCGTTTTCTTGTTTGCTTTGCTACTCGTTTATTTCTCTATTTCGCACGTTTCAAATTGTTCGATAAATAAACCAAAACCCGATATTTGCTTAGATTAGATAGCGTCCTGTATTCTTAGTGCGTCGTTCTTATTTCCCTGTGGATTCGATTCCAAAGTGCTACAATGACATGCCATTGTATTGAGGCATTGTGCACAGTGGGTAATTGTGCGAACCGTAAAAAAGTTCACTATCAATTTGGCGCCGTTGCCGGGGAAATTAGCAATAGCCATTAGGATTTGGATACTATTTGAGACTAAGTTCTTGACTTCTACTAACTTTTTATTTTCTTCTTTTTTGCTTCTTAGAGTCGATGGCCATGGATTACAATGATTGGCCACAAGAAGAGGATGCCACATTTGATGAAAGCATTGATGATGAGCCATATGTGGAGCCACCATTTGATGAAAGTGTACTCACATCAGAACAAAAAGTAGAGTTGGATGAGCTTTGCGAAGAAAACCCGGCATTGACAAGGAGTAATCTCGCGATTATGATCCGTTTGAACCTCATGTCACGTCGGGCAGCGCTTGAGGGAAGGGAGCTCACATATATTGAGATAAAGATAGCTCATGCACTCGAAGAGGTAATTTATTGGGTTCCACCATGCCAACTAGAAGGTATTTTTGACACAACCTTTGAAATCGTTGATTATGAGGATAGTCACTTGCCTTGCATTGAAGATGTAGCTTCTAGTTCACATGCTCTCAAGCTCATTAATGATTGCTGTGATTTAATATGTGAGTCTCAAATACTAGAAACCTTAAGAGTAGAAAAGCTTGCTAGTGATTATCATGAAGTATGTTTTGATATTAATTATCTATGTGCTTTGAATGATCATGATATCGAGTTTAAGCTTTCAATGCCTGAGGAATCTAGTTCGCTTCTTGAAAAATCTTACCTAGGGGGTGTGCTTGATGTAGATAAGATCTTGAATGAGATAGATGACCCTAAGGTTGAGATGAAATCTAGGAAAGAGGATGTGTTTTACATGATTGATGGAGATGAAGTTGACTATTTTGTGATTAACTCGTTTAAACATGAAATCGACTTTATTTTTCCATCAAATGCATTTGGTCCTCGTGAACATCTCATCATCAAGGAAAATTCCAAGATGTATGCTATATTTTTAGTAACCTTTCTTGATGTGATTTATGCCTCTTTGCCATGGATAGTCGTGTGCCATGTTGCATATTTTGTTTCTTGTCCTGACAAGAGAAGGACCAAAGGTGCATTGGCTCAACCTTTTGATTCTCATGATTAACAGTTGAAACGTCAAGCTTAGCGACGTAAAACAAGCGCTCTTGGGAGGCATTCCCATGACTATCTTTGTATATATTTTCGTTCTTTCTTGTTCTTTTTAATGTTTTTGTTTGATGTTTATAGTTTTCTTGGGTCCAAGGTCGTGGTGCTTAATGCATGAATGGGTATAGCTACAGCACGTCACATTTCTCTCCAATCCAAAGGTATGATCCAAACTCCATTTCATTGTACATACTTTTGCATATTTTTACCTTCTCTTTGATTTGTGTTGCACCGAGACGTTGCAATTCAAGTTCGGGGGAAGGATTTGTGTCTTTTGATATTGTGTTTTGTGATCTTATTTTTCTTTTCGCATATTTGAGTCTCATTCATTCATATAAGTGCATATAAAAACCAAAAAAAAAAAAATATTTAGTTGCATTTTGCATGTTTAAGATTGAGTCTAGATGCATATAGGTTTGCATTCACTTGCATTGGGAGAATTATCCATGTAGAATATAAACTTAAGAGCTTGAATTAATGCCCTCGTTAGGAGTTCTTTGATGCATTTAAGCGATCACGAAGTTAAGGATGATCCATGCTTTGATCTTGCGGTTTGAATGTTTTTGTCTTGGTTGAAGCATGCTTTGAATTGAATCTAACTCTATCTACATGAACTTTAATCTTGACTTGAAATTATCATGCTTGTACATTGAAAAGTTGAACTCATGGATGTCATATACATATTTGAGCTATCTTACCCCTTTTTACCACTCTCTTGTTAGCTCAAATAGCTGATTCCCATATTTGGAACGGTTAACCACACCCTTAACTAAACCTTTCCTTCAAGCCTTCATCCCTTGTGTGTGTCGTGAGGCCTAATTTTGAATGAACTTAGCAAAAAGTGTTGAGTTTGGAACGACAAGGAGTTGATAGATAGGTTGGTGATTTGGGTGTTGATGTAAAGAAAAGAAAGTGTGGAGAAAATAAAAGATTGGGAAAAAGGATAGGGGAAAGTAAAAAGTTTGGATTGGTTGGCATGAAAGTGTGGAATAGCTCTAGGTGTTGAAAGTATAAGTCTCTATGTGTGTAGAAAAAAAAAAAAAAAAAAAAAAAAAAAAAAAAATATATATATATATATATATGGCTAAGGCATCTAAATGATGATTGAGAGACTAGTTATGAAAGTGAAAAAGAGCTAAAAGAAAAAGATGAAGAGCCAATCTATTTGTTGAAAAATAAGAAGAAAAGAATCCCCTAAGTTAGAAAAGAAATGTGGTCTAAGAAGGCAAAATGCCTTGTGATATGGGTAGTTTAGAATGGATCTTGATGGATTTAGAAATAGGAGTGGAGTTCATATTGGGGCATTGGGTAGACGGAAGTCATCCTTGTATGAATCAATTGTTCTTTACTCTTAGCATTTTGCCAAAGTTCATTCTTTCGTGAGAGATCCCATTGCATTGGAATACCCACATGATTGAGATCAATTTTATCTCAAAACCTTTTCCCTAAGCCAAATGAGTTCACTTGATTTTTATTAAGCATGATTCACCATTGTACTTAATGAATGTTAAAGAGTTAGAGGATATGATTACTTGTAGATGCTAAGGCTTAGACCAAATTCGTGTAGCGACGAGTATGGCTAAATCTTTTGAAGTAGAGGTTGTTAGTGCATCACATAACCACTACCAAGGGCATTGAATTGAATTCTTTTGTTAATATTCTTGGATATGATATCCCGCATTCCAACCTCTTCTTCGATTTGTTCTTGTTTGTTTGCTTGCGGACAAGCAAAAGGCAAGTTCGGGGGAGTTGATAGTTGCATAATTTAGCCCATTTTAGTATACATTTTAGTTAGCATTTTGTGACTTTTTGCATTCATTTCATTGTTTTTGGTATAGTTTGCATCCATTTTAGAGTTAGTGAGTCTTAGGTTAGTTTTTGCATATGTTTGTGTGCTATGGAGTCTTTTAGGTGCTTTTTGGAGCTTGGGGAAGATCATGGACTAGGAGGAACGTACCCGCAGCGAACAGAGATGATCAAGTGATGAAGGAGAAAACCGGACGTTTGCAGCGGTCAGCATGCAGCGGTCTAGGGAGACCGCTGCACTTTCAAGTCTCGCAGCGGTCAGGTGCAGCGGTTAGAGCAGACCGCTGCGGATCCATCCGGAGCAAAAACCAGGCGTTTCACAGCGGTCATGCAGCGGTTAGAGCAGACCGCTGCGGATCCATCCGGAGCAAAAACCAGACATTTCACAGCGGTCATGCAGCGGTATGAGCTGACCGCTGTGAACCTTCTCGGACACAAAAATTGTCGGGTCAAACCCGGTTTGTCCCGGGTTGACCCGACCCGATCTGTATCTACTTAAGCAAATTAAGCCTAATTAGACAGGGAGTTTTTTTTTGGCTGCTTCTTTTTAGGGTTCTAAGCCACTTATTTCCTTCTTCTTCTTTTCTTGTTTTTGTTTTGTATGAAGGATTCAAGATCCAAACCGTTTTAGTGAAGATTTTCTTAAACTCTTTTTACCAATCTTTTTATTTTGCTTATGGCTTTCATTTGTATGGTTTATATTTGTGATTTAGCTATGTGTGAGTAGTTCTTTTAGGATTCTTGGGTGAAGTAGATTAGGGTGATTCCAGGTTTGTTCTTGATGTTTAAGAGTTAGATTACTTAAAACCCTTTCTCATTGAGTGTTATTAATGTTGGATTAGCCTTGACAAAGTTGATTTAGATCATAGGGAATTTCTCGCCCGGAAGGTGTTCGATGAAATTCCCCAACCAATTCAATGAGTGCTTTTCATATCTTAGCCAACGGGAGTTGATGTCTAAGGTGAATTGTGGCTAAGTGGACTTGTTATTATTGCTTGTTAGTCATAGAATCGCGAACGGAAGTTTATGACGATTGATGACTAAGAAATGGGTTAATACCATGGAAGTGGATTAATCTTTAGTAGTGTTCTAAGGCCTAAGGAGATATTTAGTCGAATGTTTGAGCATCTTGAGTAGATTAAAGAATCACCCGAGTCGATTGCTTTACCCGAGAATTCGTTTGTTTAAATTTGATATTAATCGTTTTCTTGTTTGCTTTGCTACTCGTTTATTTCTCTATTTCGCACGTTTCAAATTGTTCGATAAATAAACCAAAACCCGATATTTGCTTAGATTAGATAGCGTCCTGTATTCTTAGTGCGTCGTTCTTATTTCCCTGTGGATTCGATTCCAAAGTGCTACAATGACATGCCATTGTATTGAGGCATTGTGCACAGTGGGTAATTGTGCGAACCGTAAAAAAGTTCACTATCAGGCCCCATGCCTTATCTCGGCCCGTGGGCCCCACCCTTGTCCGACGGCCGGTGCGTTAATCTGGGAGGCTTGTAATACTTGTTTACTGACCCTGCAATCACCACGTGGTCTTTCCCCGTGTTTTGTCCTCACTCACACGATACAGCGAATAACTTCCCGGAATGTCACCCATCCTTAGACTACTCCAGCTCAAGCACGCTTAACTCTGGAGTTCTTTCGAGCAAGTGATCGGAAAAGCTAAGTGCACTTTGGTGTCTATAACGCCAAATCAATTCTTATAAGCCTCTCCGCATATACAAGAAATCGAGATGTTACAGTAACTTATTCCGACGGTTTTCCGACAGAATTGGTATTTTGAATTTTATGTAATTATTTATTTTTTGGAAATTTATATATTAAAATTATAGAAATTTGAAATATAAATTAAAAATAGAAATAATAAATATATAAATTCATTAAACAAAATAAAAAAAGTCATTACACATTAAAATAAAGTGTTCAAAAAAAAGCATTAAAAGCAAATATTTAAACGGTTGGAGAATCTCCGTCGTCGGGATTATTATCCCGAAACAAATGCGGGAAGCATTTTTCCATCATCTTCTCCAAGCAGGAGAGCTTCTTGGTGGTAGTCTTTTGCTCCGTCCGTAGCTCTTCAACCTGCCGGTCACGCTCTTGCACCGTTTGGGTGAGCCTCTCGATTTCTACCCGGTACTCCGAAGGATAACGAGGAAGCGAGGAAGAAGATTCCTGGGTCGGAAGGGTGCCTAACCCAGCGAATCGACCTTTCACTTGCCGGGTTTGCTGCGAATAATTAAAACCGATAATTAATAAATAACGAAAATTAAAAAAAAAATGAAATGAAATTAAAACTTACCTCAAGTACAATCTGGTTTATCTCTTCCCGGGACAAAGCGGTCGAGGACGTCGATCCTTCGAGACTGAGCTGCGATGCTGATAGTTCACGATCCAGCTTCGCCTTCTTGCTCTTCTCGACCACATCCCGCATCCCCAAGTCCTGTATCTGACCGGTTTTCTTGTTGGTGTGTCTATTCTCGATGAGTTGAAGATAATCGGGTTCGGAACCAGATGCTCTCGCCTGTGAAAATTTGTTAAGTTAAATAAATAAAAAAACAGAATTAACAATAAAAAATTTAAATTAAACTTACCATTTCCATCGCTTCCCGTTCGATGGTCTTTGCGCCCGCGTTGTGGATGTAGACCCCTTTCCCGCCTCGTTGGCTAGTGCGGTTCTTCGACTGTTGCTCGGAGGTCTTTTTCGTCGCAGGCCTACTCCAGTACTCACAGAAGCCTCTCCAGACGTCGTCGTCAAGGTCCTTCGGCTTGTCTTTGTTCTGCTTCCACTTCTGTTTCCACTCGTACATGTGCTTCGAGTACGAGTTTGCGGCATACTTGTCGAAGGTTTCAATGACTTTGCGCGTATGATGAGAGTCCCACGTGAACTCTTGCTACAATTTTAAAAAAAAATTTGTTACATATCAAAAAGAAAAATTGACAAAATGAAATTCAAATTAAATAATATATCAATAAATCACGTACCGCGAAAGTCCGGTGCCACACGTCTTTCTCCTCGGTAGGCATTTCCGAATACCTCTCGTACGGTTTGTCCAACATGTTGTGGAGCATCCGTAATATCGCCTTGTTGATCTGAGTCGACAGCTTAAACCTGAAAACATTATGAAAAGATATAAATATGTTAAGTTTAAAAATCTAAATAAATTGAAATAATGTACCAAAAATTTCTTACCAAGTGCCATCCTCAAACTTTGGGTCGAGTCGAATGCAATGGCCCCGGTTAGGCTGCCGGACTAGCTCCTCGATCTCAATGTGGCTCCGAGCAGCGGATTGCTGGGAATCTGGGATGTGAGTTCCCGAGCTCGTTGGTCCCGGAGGAGGCGTACACCGAGAACTCCGAGAACGGCGTCCTTGGTTGCCGCCTCCCAACTGAAGAACATCGTCGTGCTCCCTGCGGAAAACGGTAAATTTGTTAGTAAATTAACAATATATTCAAAAGTTCCGGAAAAAAATTTAGGAAAAATTCAAATTTTCCGGAAATTCAATGTTTCCGAAAAATTCAAAGTTTACTAAAAATTCAAATATTTCAAAAAATTTCAAAATTTGCTAAAATATTTTTAAATCAGTTTTAATATATAAAAATATTTAGAAAACGTTTTATTACTATAAAAAATATTTAAAACGATTTTATTTTTAAAATAATATTTGAAAAAGGTTTGTATTATTAAAAAAATATTTTAACATCAACTTAAATATATAGAAATATTTGAAAAACGTTTTTATTAGTTATAAAATATTATAAAGGATTTTAATATATACACATATTATAAAAACGTTTTTCAAATTAAAAAAATATTTTAACAATTTTTTAAATATATAGAAATATTTGAAAAACGTTTTTATTAGTTATAAAATATTATAAAGGATTTTAATATATACACATATAATAAAAACGTTTTTATTACAATATTTGAAAAACGTTTTTATTACAAATTTAAAAAATTTTATAAACAATTTTAATATTTACAAATATTATGAAAACGTTTTTATTACTTAACAAATATATTAAAAACGTTTTTAATATATAAAAATATTGTCTAAACGTTTTTATTACTTAAAGAATATTTTAAAAACGATTTTAATATATACATATATTTTTAAACAATATCTAGATCTAACAATTCTAAATCAACAATCTAAACACATAAACCATAACACTAATATTATTCTAAATAACAAATTCTATTATAACCACTTAACAATTCACATTTTCGATAAAATTCTAACAACCTAACTAATATATTCCCTAAAACTAAAATGATATAAAACAAAATTAAAGGAATTGATTAAACTTACATTGGTTTTGTTGGAGAAAAATTGAGGAATTGAAGAAGATGAGTTGATTAATTGAAGATAAAAGGGAGAAGAAGAGATTTTTGAAGTAGGGAAATGTTGAGAGAAGAGGAAGAAGAAGCGATGGAAGAGAGAGAGGAAGAAGAGAGAAATAAGGAAAAAAACTTACGTTTCTTCGATATAATTCGATGGCCGTCGGAAATCCGTCGGAAATCCGTCGGATTTCGAAGAAATAAGTTCATTTACGCGGTTGATATTCCCGCGGTCTCGAAAATATCTAAATCCGTCGGAAATCCGTCGGAAATTTCCGACGGCTTTCCGACGGATTGGAGAAGATAAGGACTCAGTCAACATGCACGTGTCTAATTTTTCGTATCCGTCGGAAATCCGTCGGAAATTTCCGACGGATTTCCGACGGATAAGGTATATTCCTTGCATGTTTTTCGATTGGTCAGTCAACAAACACGTGTCTATTTTTCATATCCGTCGGAAATCCGTCGGAAATTTCCGACGGATTTCCGACGGATTTAGGGTATATTTGGGGTTTAGGGTTTAGGGTTTCTTTATATGATTTAGGGACATGTTATTTACATGTTTCATTCAATAAATATATTAAGTTCATCAATATTAAAGGGTTTGCATTAGTTTAAAAATTATACAACATCAAAACATATCGTTTCACATAAATCAACTATATCTTATACTATAACTTATACAAACACTTCCATCAAATTTTTTAAAATCTATATAACACATTTTCTTGATGTATATACAAGGTTAACCTATTTTATATACATCATACAAGTGTTTGTAAACTTTTGCCAAAAAAAAAAACCTATACCCTATACCCTAAACAAGATTTTTAAATATCCGTCGGAAATTTCCGACGGATTTCCGACGGATTTTTAGCCGAGGGATCGATTTTTTAGCCGATGCAACTAAATCCGTCGAAAATCCGTCGGAAATTTCCGACGGATTTCCGACGGATTCACCTCAAACCGTCGGAAATCCGTCGGAAATTTCCGACGGATTTCCGACGGATTCAGTTGCATCGGCTAAAAAATCGATCCCTCGGATATAACCCAGATTCAACTCAATCCGTCGGAAATCCGTCGGAAATTTCCGACGGGTTTCCGACGGATATTTAAAAATCTTGTTTAGGGTATAGGGTATAGGTTTTTTTTTTGGCAAAAGTTTACAAACACTTGTATGATGTATATAAAAAGGTAACCTTGTATATACATCAAGAAAATGTGTTATATAGAATTTATATAGAAGTTATAATATTTTTTTTGTTGCAAAATTCCAATTTTGTTACACTTAAGCAAATGTCTAACTTTATAAAACTTCGACATAACTGATATATTACACATTACACTTCTAGTTCAAATATATGTACATATTTTACGGTGCAAATTTTATAATTAAAACTACTGTCAATCCGATGATGAGTAATCTGATTCTCCTGAATCGGAAGGTTCCCCAAATTCGTCAAATTCTTCTTCTGAATCCTCAAATACTCGATCGTCTGACTGTATGGTGAAATCAACGACAATGTCGACCTCAAGGGAATGCTCGATTGAACCCAAACCTACGGAGCTTTGTTGGAGGGGTTCATGATCAGACATCCCATGAACTCTACCTCTCGGGTTTATCGATGTGACTGTAACCCACGGGTCTTGCTTGTTTGTCACCCGCGGATAGGGAATGTAGCATACCTACACCATGTACAAATTTAACCACGGGAATGCAACAAAACTTAATTAAAAATTAACATAAAAGAAATACAAACCTGGTCTGCTTGTGATGCAAGTACAAATGGCTCGTATCTCTGGAGTTTTCTTCTGCTATGTAATGATGTAACACCAAATTGGTCGTGTCGCACACCGCTTCCTACTAATGGGTCGTTCCAGTCGCATAAAAATGCAACACATCTTAGACCGAGCATTCCCGGGTACTGAACATCGAAAATCTCACGTACGACACCATAGTATACAAGATCACCTGACTGAGTTGATACACCGTAATCTGATGTTGTCGCACTCCTATCATCCCGAAGAATCTTAAAAGCGTACCCCCGTGTGCTATACATCACATGTGACTGCACGGTTGCTAGTGGAAATCTCACAATTTCTTCTAACCACGTGGGAAATGTTTGTCCGTTAGCCTTCTCTGTCGTCACCTGCACAATTAAAATAAAAATACTTCAAATAATTAAATCTTTCATTACATATGATGAATGCTAAAAACAAGGCAATTAAAAGACTTACATAATCTCTTAACCAACGTCCGAACTCTTCCTGTTTGAGCTCGATTAGCTCGTCCTCTGTTTTGTCAGGAAATGAAAAACGTTGATAAGCCATATACATCCTGTGAGATTGAAACAATTATCACGTTAGTACATATATATATAATCAAAAACCCAATACGTAATTAATAATTATGTTCAATATATAATACCTCTCATATTCATCAACTCCGTCGCAGTTTGTGAGAATATACATATGCAAATGCTCTCGCTCTTGTGGTGAAAGTCTCCTCTTCTTGCCTTTTCCACTAAGTCGTCCAATCTGTAAAAATATATGAGGTACATCGACCGGATAGAAAGGTAGGACGCCTCCGTCATCATGTCGAGCTGCTCTACGACTCTTTGTTTTGACTTGTGATGGAAAGTAGGACTCGGCAAAATGTGAGGTTTCTTCATTGATGGTCTGTGCGACGATAGAACCCTCCACTCTACTCAAATTTTTCACCTTCTTCTTTAGATGTAACATATACCGTTCGAAAGGATACATCCAACGGTACTGAACCGGACCCCCAAGCTCTGCTTCTCGAGGGAGATGAATTGTTAAATGTTCCATAACATCAAAGAATGAAGGAGGAAATATCTTCTCCAAATTGCAAAGGATTACAGGTATATTAGCCCCAAGATTGCGGATACCGTCTGATGTAAGAGAGCGAGAACATATATCTCGGAAAAAGGCACCAATCCCTGCAATATATAACAAATGAATAATTAAATAATGAAGTATATATTGTATAAAGTAGTAAATAAATAATTTCATGATTGTACCTGCAATTGCTTCGTGGACATTACGTGGTAGAAGACATGCAAAGGCAAATGGAAGGAGGCGCTGCATCACCACATGACAATCATGACTCTTCATCCCAGTAAACTTCCCTTCTCCATGATCAACGCAGTTCCGAAGGTTAGATGCGTATCCGTCCGGGAATCTAACACTTTCGGTAATCCAGTAAAAAAACTCGGCCTTTGAAGGTTCATCGAAACGAAAAGCCGGGACCGGAGGCTTCCCGTTCCCTGTCACATGTAGTGCTCTACGAGAACAAATGTCTGGCAAGTCCAATCTAGACTTCAGATTGTCCTTCGTCTTCCCTTTGACATTGAGAACGGTGTTCATAATGTTGTCGAAAAAATTCTTCTCAATGTGCATGACATCCAGATTATGCCTCAAAAGATGGTTCTTCCAATAAGGCAAATCCCAGAAAATGCTCCTCTTGTGCCAATTATGAACGTTGCCACAACCATCAACAGGATGATGTCCGTTACCACCACAATCAACGGTCCTCTCTGCACCAAAATCTCTGAACTGAGTCAACAAATACTCACCATCTAACTCAGGAGGAGGACCGTCAAATACTTTCCGGTTCTTCCTAAACAATGTGGTGCTCCGACGATAAGGATGATCGCTAGGTAGGTATCGCCTATGACAATCAAACCAAGACGTTTTCCGTCCGTGCTTCAATTGGAACGCATCAGTGTTATCTTGACAGTATGGGCACGATAACCTTCCGTGCGTTGTCCATCCTGATAACATGCCATATGCTGGAAAATCGCTAATAGTCCACAAAAGTACCGACCGCATGATGAAATTTTGGTGACAAGAAACATCAAACGCTTCAATACCTTGGTCCCATAACATTCGCAGCTCATAAATCAATGGTTGCAAAAACACATCAAGTGATCTCTTCGGATGCTCTGGTCCAGGAACGAGAATGCTAAGGAACAAGAACTCCCTTCGCATGCACAAAGATGGCGGCAAATTGTAAGGTGTTACAATTACTGGCCACAAAGAATATTTTCTGCCGTGCTTCCCAAAAGGGCTGAAACCATCGGTACATAATCCAAGGTATACGTTCCTTGCCTCAAACGCAAAGCTGGGATAAATGGATTGAAAATGTTTCCATGCTCCTGCATCTGACGGATGGGCGATTTGTCCATCTGTTGTATGCTCTGCATGCCATCTCATTGCTCCTGCTGTGCGCTCTGACTGATATAACCTTTTCAATCTCTCTATTAACGGTAAATACCACATCCGTTTATATGGCACTGGCACTCTTCCACCTGTTTCCTTATACCGAGGTTTGCGACAAAAACGACATGTCGTACGATCTGCGTCCTCTCTCCAGTAGAGCATACAGTTGTCTATGCATACATCTATCATTTGATACGGCAATCCTAGACCTTGAACAAGTTTCTGTATCTCATAGTATGATGCCGGTGCAAGATTATCTTCTGGCAAAATTTCTTTCACAAAATCAGTGATTGCATCCACGCACTCCTCACTCAAATTGAAATCCGTCTTTATACCCATCATCCTTGTTGCAGTTGATAAAGGGGAATGTTCACCTCTACACCCATCATATAACGGATGTTTAGCAGCGTCTAACATATCAAAAAATCTCCGAGCTTCTAAATTAGGTTCTTCTCCCCTATCTCCATACTCAGCAACCGATGGTATATTTTCACGATATGCATCGTTCACCATCTGAACATGACCTACCGTACTTTGTTCTTCCATTGCGGGTTCTTCTAAGCTAGTGTTATCCCCAATATAATGTTCACTAGTACTAGCATAATTATCCACCATTGTATCATTTTCTCCATGATAATACCAAATCTTGTAACCCGACATAAACCCATGACAATACAAGTGTGACCATACTTCATCTATCACGATAAATCTACGATTCCCACAATTGGTACAAGGGCAATAGATTTTACCGGTTTTTTTTGCTTTCTTCTGCATACCCGCAAATGCCATGAATTCCTGTAGACCTTTTTTGAATTCCTCCGTAACTAGGCCCGTGTTCGGAATTTGATGAGGCTTGTCCATCCATGATCGAAAATAATTATAAGGATTTGAAGAAGACATTTTCGTAAGGAATTAGATAACAGAGATTTTTTTTGGTTGTGCTTATAAATGAAGCGTGGAAACGTTTTTATAAGGAAAATTTTGTCCTTTTCCGACGGATTTCCGACGGATTTCCGACGGATATAAAGTAGATATTATCGATGTCGGCAACCATGTCGGCAGCCATGTCGGCAGCTGTCGGATATCCGTCGGAAATCCGTCGGAAATCCGTCGGAAATCCGTCGGAAATCCGTCGGCAATCCGTCGGAAATCCGTCGGAAATCCGCGACGGATGAACGTCGTCGGAAATCCGTCGGCAGTATGTCGGCAGCGTCAAAAAGGCGTCGGAAATCTGTCGGAAAGTGTCCGACGGATTATTGTCGTCGGAAATCCGTCGGAATTTCCGACGGATTTCCGACGGGTTGATATTTCCGACGGAATTCCGACGGATGTCCGACGGATGAGAAGTTAGTCGGAAATCCGTCGGAAATCCGTCGGAAATTTCCGACGGAATTATTGCCGTCGGAATTTCCGTCGGATTTCCACCTGTTTTCTTGTAGTGTGTGAAGCCACCGACCAACGAAGACCCAGACCCGGCCGTGTAAAGACTCGGTTTGTTCCGGGTTGACCCGGTCCACCCAACTTTAATTAAATAACAAAAAACCCTATTTTCAATTCTAAGTTTTTTTCTCTCTATTTTTGTAAGACAAAAACCTCTTTTTTATTTTGTTCTTGTATTTTTGCAAGTGACTTTTTGATTTTAATGCAATCTTAAGTTTAATTCTTGTTAATCTATCTAATCTTTTTTTTTATTTTAATCTTTCTAATCTCTAATCATGGATTCAATCATCTCCTTATGGGATTTGAGGGTTTCACCATGATTAGTGAGTAGGTCCTTCTAGGGCTCATGGATGAGGTTGATTAGTGGTTTTCTTGTTTGATCTATGATGTCTAGTGATTAGATTACATGTTTTCTCTCTTATTTAGGGTTCATAATTCTAGATTAGGCTTGAGAAAGCTAATCTAGATCATATAGAATTTCATGCACACCAAGTGTTCGATGAAATTTCCCAAGAACTAAATAAGAGGTTTTACTTTCTTAGCTATGAGAGTAGATGTTTAAGGAGTAGTATGGCTTTATGAATCATGTAATTAATGCTTAGTAATCAACTTTTTACAAATATAAATTTGTTATTGATTAGTTGATTAGCAAAGTGATTAAGACCATAGGAGTGGATTAGTCTTGTTTAAGTGTTCTAGGCTTAGGAAAACATGTTTGATTGTTTGTTTAGGCATCATAGGTTAATCATAGAACTCTACAAAGTCAATAACCTCATCCAAAAGCTTGCCTTTATTAATTTGTTAATCTCATTTAAGCTTGTTTAGTCTTATTTGCTTGTTACTTGTTTAAATTTGAATCACTAGGTTGCTAGATTAAAACCACTTGATTTGCTTAGCTTATATAGTGTCTTGGATTCCTATTGTGTTAGCCTCTCACCTCCTTGGTTCGATATCTTAAATACCACAATGACATGAGTGAGATTTGATTAATTGATTAGTAAAAATCCTACTATCAATCATCGATTTTTCTCTCTTATCTCGCCTCCTTCGAAACGAATCCTTATCTCCCAGCTGTGGTAATGGCCGGAGACTCCTTGCTCCACATACTAATAATACCCTAGATCCGCCCCTGCCCATCCAACGGCTGAAAAACAGGTTTAGATCTTAACTTTCTCGTTGGCAGAAGCAGCAAAACCCACCATTTCAATCAGAAGTCTCTCATCCTCAAATTAATTTTTGTTTTTAACAGCCAAACAGTCTCTAATCCTCTCAATCAATCATTCCAAACCATTGCCTATGTCTGGCTTCATTTGTAAGATCTCTCTCTATGTCTTACTCCAATCTGTTTAGTTTTGTTTCTCTCATGGTACTTTGTTTTTTTCGTAATTGCTTATGTGTTTTCCATATTGCGAAACCTCTAAGACGCTAAAACATGCGTCTTATGGGACACCCATGATTGCCCCCTCCCTGTTGGTCTCGATCCTTTTGATGTTATGAAGAACATTAAATCGGCTCTTAAGGAAAAGGGTTTTCATGGTGAAGTCTCAATCACGCATTTTTTTAATGACCCAAGCGACTTTCCTGGAATTGCATACTATGGCATACCCAAAGGTGGATTTCTTAGTCTCTAACACTCTTTTGCTTGTGTTTTATATATATTGATTTGTGTTTATATATGCTGCATATATAGATGCGAGACTTGGGGTGCTTGTAGTGCACTTACTTGCTGAAAAAGGTTTATATGGCAAGGTCTCAATCACGCCTTATCTTGGTCTGAATGATACGTCTTCGACAGACTATTCTGGAGCTGAGCTCTGTTTCGTATACGAAGGTGAACTCTCTAACACTCTTTCTCCTTTTTCTGTATCTTTGATTGATCTGTGTTTATATATGGTCTCGGGAAACATATATGCCCGACATTGGCAGTTTGCAGTGGACTCACTTGGTCGTGCAGTTCACCATAGGCATAGACCGTTAAATCTAATGCTAATCATGGGAGGCATCTCCAGGCACATGGGGCTCTTAAGGGCTATTCACTTTTTGAATGTTATCCTGACACAGCCTCAGCCTCAAGAAACATCAGGACAACAATTTGATACACAGTGGCTTTGCACAAGTCTATCAGCTGGAGAAAAACTTATCAACCAAATTTAAAAAATACTTATCAACCAAGCGCAGCCACAACAACAATTGTCTCTTTCTAATTATGATCTACTCACGAGTAACCAGAGATGTGAGGTTCTTGGCACAACCAAAGAATCGCTTTCTAGCTGTCTCTCCGATACCAATCTTCTAGTGAAATCTAGAATTAAGGCCAAGGTTAGTGGTGTTTCCTTTTTGTTCCATTATCATTAGTGTCTACAAATACCAACTTCTCCCTCTCCACAATGGACAGGCATTACCGCTGCGACATGTCCGTGGAAGAAGCCATTGAACTGGTCTATATAAATGCATACTTGAGATCCGATCAAGACTAGTCAAGATTGTTGACAAAGGTGGAGCTCGTGATTACAATTGGTGTCAGTCCGTACAGGATGTCACAATTGCTGCTGTCTGTGTTATGTTTTGTATTTGGTTTCAGACAATTGATGCTGTTGTTTTTGAGTTGGGAGTTTTTGTTTTTAATCGTTAACTATACTTTATCTCATAAGTGGATTGTCTCAAAATGCATTCTCGTATCTTTGTCGTCCTAATCTTCCCATACGATATCAATCAATATAGAATCTACTGAGATAGATAAAAAAACATATGGATAGCATCTAGTCTCTTGATGTAGGGTTTTCTTCCTTGTTTCTCTTTTCCTCAATTGTGTTTGAATTTTTTCAGCGGGATTAGATATGTCTTATGATTGAATTCTTAAGGTTGTTCTGGAGTTGATCGTTGGGCTAGCTCTCTGTATGTGGGCTGCTTTGACTTTCCCTGGGAAATTTCTCTCGATCCACCCAGACTCCGATGAAAACACAGGATTTCATGCTATTCAATCATCGTGGCCGACTGTTCCCACCGGAGATCGACATGAAGTTTTGATTTGTTTGTCTTACTGCTTAGTCAAACTCTGATTTGTCCAACGTAATGAGATGTTTCCATTTAAATTCTACTCAAAGTAAGTACTCTGCTTTGTGATTCTTGAAAGTCTTGTGAAGTTTCTGTGTGCGTCTCTGTTTAGATTAATGAAAAATCAAAACTAGAACAAATGTACAAGTGCCCGCCGGATAGGTTTGGCTACTAGTATGAAAATACATTACAGTAAACGACAGATTTATTCACTCCGGTTACCAGTCCCGGAGACAATAATAAAAACATAACCGAACAGAACCGGTTTAGGTGTTCTTGGCGCTGTTGTGGAAGGTCCACCAAATGTCATGACGGACCGGCAAAACCGGTGTACATGTTTTCAAGAAAAACCTCAAGAGAGATCTAAATGGGCAACGATTGATGGATTCTTTTGTAGAACGCATATCGATCACCAAGATGGGTTGAGAATTCCAAATAGAAAATTAATAACTAATCGGTATAGCATAAATTGTTTATTTTTTGCTCTTTTATATATATTCTTCGACTCTTCGTTGTAATAAAATACATGATTTTGCTTCAAACTAATCATAACCAAAAGTTTTTACAAAATTTATTAAACAGGAAATGTTTCATGACCATCAAAAACTTTTTTTTGTTCTCTTTTGGTACGTGATCAAAATAGATAGTAAAACAAATATATATATATATATATATATATATATATATATATATATATATATATATATATATATATCTTATTTGATCCGGTCAATACAAGATAGGTTTAATGGCAAAAAAAATGACAATTACTCTGAATCTAATCATCATTTGGCATCACATTATCTAAATGTGTGGCCAAAAAAACACCTTTTATATTATAGTGTACGTTCATATATACGGCATTAATCTTTTGTTTCTTTAAACCCCTATTAAGATGTCATTCAACATCTACATTTATATTTGCTGAACCAAAAGGTCAAATATAAAAGACAAAATATAAAAGCAATGACATTAAATTGGGTCACCACAACTTTTAATAAGGTTAGCATAATACTACTTTTGACTTTACAAAATCAAAACGAATCCAAACACTATACGTAAGCTTGTGTCACTACTGGCTTATGGTATATACCATATTTGACACATTATATAAGTTAGTATTACTAAATTCTATCAAGACCATATATAAATAAGAATACGATTGATTACACATATTTAAACTATTGTGTATTTCAATCAATTAGTAAACCACTAATTAAGTGCTATCAAGACCGTAGTACAGAACTTGATCATTTAAACGACTGTATAAATATTAATTGAATGCATCATTTCCTCCATTTAATATTTTCAAATATCAACATTCAAGTCAACATGTTGCAATGAGGGACACGTTCGATTGTGTTGAATTTAGGGTTTGGGAATCAATCCTTGTATACTTTTGAATTTATTTCAGTCATGAAATTAAATTGACTAGACATCAAACCGATTTATATACAGTCCAAAATTTAGATTTAGTTGGACTCGATGCGATTATTTGTAAAACTCATAAGTTCTATACAGTAAAAGTAAATAAATAAATCACTCTCTTTTGTACGTGGCTATAAAGAATTTTCGTTTCAGGTTTGCTCATTCAATATGTAGAATTATTACCGAATAATATCAATATAATTTTTGTTTGTGTGTTCGATTTTCAGCTAGGTTCTGACTTTTTAATCATTCTGACGCATTAGATTCTGTCCCTTTTTGTTAATAATGGTTAATTGATTATGAACTTATGATGATTTCGGAAAATGTCAATTCAGCTTAGTCAACAAGATTAAGCATTCAGAGGTTGGTGTGACTGTGTAAACTTTAAAGTCTATACACAATGGTGTTTGATTGGTTGCTCCTGACTCTTTATCTACTCGTAATTTAAATATTCTCACATGAACTTTGCAACACCTTCAAACCATATTTCACAATTCACATTTCACATTTCACATACATCATAGATCAAATACCTCATACAAATATATTTCTTTTAAACTTATTCTTATAAAAATTATAAATTTTGTTATAATGATGCTTTGTTAAAACTTACATCTAACAAAATAATAGTATACAATTTTTTTTTTTGATTAAATTCGGAAGTAATCCCAAATCTTTAACGGATCCAGACTAATCTTTCGAGCGGGCGTGAAGCCGCCCAGTTACACCCCTTATTCGAAAAAATGGTCAAGACGGACGATTAAACGGCGCCTAGGCGCTCGGCGGCGGAGCTCCGCCGCGATTATGGCTAATCGGCCAAAAATTTGGAGTTCTATTTATTTATTTATTTTTGCCATTTTCTAATTCAAAATCGGTAGTTTCATCCTAGATCTATCATATTTTATTGTTAACAAAAAATAAACAAAGCTGAAATGAGGCAAATCGCAAAAAGAATTTGATGAATTTGCTACAAAAAATCAGAGCCGCCGCCGTATTAGGGTTGAAAAAGGAGAGAGTTGAGGAAAAATATGAAAGATAAATTACGGTTTTGCCCTTCGTTAAAGAGAAATGAAAAAATAAACACATAAATAATAAAATTTATATTCGAACCCGTGACTTTATGGGTAACAACTATAATTACCGATGTACTACAACAACTTTGTTGTTAATAACGGCGAACATAATTTATGAACCTATCTGAAAGTTAAAAAAAAACCAAAAATATATAAATTTTAAAATAAATAAATAAAATAATTAAAAACTAATATCCGATTAATCCCCGATTTTTGGGTTAGGTGCTAGGCCTCAATCCGACCGCCCGACTAGTGCCTAGCGCAATTTAAAACATTGGTTACATCCAGGTGGCCAAGAGTTAGTTTGATAATTCTGCATATGGAGGATTCGGTCCCTAGCCTATACCAATATAATCGAAACTCACCCCAGATGAAAACCACTCTACTACAATCTCTTGGTTTAAAGTTTGTATTAATTAAATTAGTTTTTAATATATACTTGCTTAGCAGATATATATAGCTATAAAATTTACAAATTAAATTGAATCTTCTAACATACTCGATTAGATCGTACCATAATCAATTTATCGTTTAAAAAAACAAATCTTTTAAAGATCTGATTTGGCCGGAGTTTTTTTTTTTTTTTTTAAGGATTTTTTTTTTTTTTTTTACAAAATTGAGGAAACAAAAAACAAAGAGATCGACACGTTTTCCCGTAATGCAAGAGTTTGGTCCACAATCTCAATGCTCTTTGTCTCCTCGGCATCTACTCTTACAGCTGTCGAAACCCACACCCATTTATAAGTATTACATATAGTATCATTTTATGTACATTTCATTTATTGTTACAAATTACATACTGCCATCTACATTTTATTTTTTCTTCTCACTACATGATTTTTTGTTTTCGAGAAAAATAAACTCTTTCCATCTTTATACTTTTTCCGTTTCATATTAGTTGTCGTTCTAGGTACGTAGATTAAAAAAATAATTCAATTTTCTATTTTATCATTCATTAATGCATTATATACTATAATTACACTAATTAAAAAGTTAAAAAAGTAAAAATAAAATTGAAAATATTATCAAACATTTGCATTGAAAATTTAAAACGATAACTAATATAAAACAAAATTTAAACTCTAAAACAACAACTAATATAAAACGGAGAGAGTACCATTTAGTTACATGACTAAACTAAATACAGCAAAGTTGCGGTTACGATGATCGATCGTCTTGACCTATTGATATGGTATACACAACTCATGTGATAAAGCATACTATAAAATATAAATAATTACCTAAAAAAAACATATAACTCTCGAGAAAATTGACGTGATGCTGATCTTCATCAAGTGAGCCGAATATTTAGGAGAACAAATATATACTTATTAATATTGATATGTACGATTTTTATACGCTAAAAGAGTTTTAAAAGCTTCAATCAAATCACCTACAAAAATACCCCACCTGACTCGTTCGTATTAAATTCTTTTACGGAAATAATATTTTGAGTCATGTGACTTAAATTAAAATTTCCAAAGAAATTATTTGAAAATGAATTCAAAAGGTTAGAAAGAAAAAGGAAAAAAAGTGAACGAGTCCAAAGCAAGAAAGCCTAAAGTGAAAAAGTCAAGTCTACAAATAGGAAAGCAGAGAGTTGAAGCACTTCGAAGCTTTAATTTTTGCTACTCTCTTTTCTCTCTTCTCTCTTTCATATTCTCAAAAGAAAAGTTTGATTTGGATGGACGAGACACAACAAGAACTAACGCAAGAACAAATAATGGAGTTTAAAGAGGCGTTTTGTTTGTTTGACAAAGATGGTGATGGTTGCATCACTGCTGATGAACTTGCCACTGTGATTCGCTCGTTGGATCAGAATCCGACCGAACAAGAGCTTCAAGATATGATCAACGAGATCGACTCCGATGGTAACGGCACCATCGAATTCTCTGAGTTCCTCAACCTCATGGCCAACAAAATCCAGGTTCTTTTATTTTTACATATTAATTATACTCTATGAAACTATATCAATTAATCATATTCGATTTTTGTATCTGTTGATTAATTAACTTTCTTTTTGTTTTGGTAGGAAACTGATGCTGATGAGGAGCTGAAAGAAGCATTCAAAGTGTTTGACAAAGACCAAAATGGCTACATCTCTGCCAGTGAGGTTAGCAATTTAGCATATACACTTTCCTCTCTTAATCATAATTAAATCGATACTTCTGCTTCTCTTTTTTGGCCTTTTTTTTTTTTTTGGTTTTAACTCTTCTAAGTTTTTCAATTATTTTCGATTTTTGTTATATTTTTATTCGTAATTAGATATGTTTTGATCAAGTATCAACTCGATGTACTCCGTTGCGTATTGTACAACACTCAGTACGAGCGGTCTGATTATGTTTTATTTAATTCAATGATTAGAGGCATATCGATATATTTACGACTGATCGTATTTTTATATCTAATACTCCATCCGTTTTTAAAAGGATGATGTTTTAGGATTTTTTCTTGTTTCACAAATATTGATTTTTTAAAAAGAATTATTTATTTTTTTATTAGTTAATGTTAATAAATGATAAATTTTAAAATATTATTAATTAAAATTGTTGAATTACTATTGATTCATAGTTATGGGAAAGTGTTTAATGAAAAAAAATAATGTATATGACCAAACTTTTTTAATAAGTGTTAAAATCCTAAAACATCATCCATTTAGGAAAGTAGGGAGTAGTTTAGTGTCTAAAATTCTTAATTTAGCAATTGTGCATTTAATTTGAGAAAGAGAAGAAATAGATAAAGGATAAATCCAGCTATAAATCATGGTTATTAGAATCTTTTGAATTAATGACAATATCAGACAACAAGGCTAGACACGATATTTCGAGTATTACAAGAGATCCATTTTTTTCTTCTAAAATTCATATTTGAAATTTAGACATGAAAATAACAACAAGATATGGCTGTTTATATTTTGTTCTTAATTAATCAAAAAGTGTCTGTCTTGCGTCGTAGAAAGGTAATTTGTTCGAGGCTTAGAGCTAGCTGGCATTGTGACTTTTTGGAGGATAACGATGTCAAAAGAAATCTTTTAAAATTCTAACAACATTTAGTAAAATTTGTATGATTCTATTGTTTTATCGGGCAGATCACATGTCTCACTTTGTGCAAATACTATTAGTTTACATATTCTTTTGGATGCATATTAATAAGAAACATAGGAGTATATTTTAGGATGTTTTGGCTTCAACACGAATATTAGTTTGAGAAACAAAATCAAGAATATTAAGAAACTACGCAAAATACACCTTTTGTTTTACTGAAAAACATCATTTAATATCATAAATTTTGATATATAAATGCAGTTGAGGCATGTGATGATCAATCTTGGGGAGAAGCTAACAGATGAAGAGGTTGAGCAAATGATAAAGGAGGCAGATTTGGATGGTGATGGTCAAGTCAACTATGATGAATTTGTGAGGATGATGATGAACAACGGTTAAATTGTATATCAATTTTACCCGCTTAAGTATTATCTTTTATAAATTTGTTAATCCTTTTTTTCTTCTTCGATTTTCAGAATATCATATATTTCACCTTTTCCAATTAAATTAATTTAAGCTTTTCACATTCAATCGTAGAAGTAGTTCGTTTTTCTTTATTTGAATTCTTAATATGTATATCTGGTGTATATTATATTTATATAGCCTTTTTCAACAAAATAAAATAAAATTATTTAGCTTTTTTTTTATTGAAAAAGTCAATCAGATTGAGTATAGGAAATAAAATAAACATCAAAATTTCATTTTTTATCATATAAAAGAAGACTTAGGCGACTAATCACACATCTAATTAATATGCGTATACCAATTAATCGATAGTTAAAGTGCTATTTGTTTCTGTCAAAAAACAAAAAAAAAAGTGTTATTTGTTTGCCAAAACTTTGTAAGTTCACTTTGTAGTTTATAAACTACTAAGCTAATGTAAATTAGTAACATAATTCGACTTATATCATACGTCTTAGTGTCTGATCTATTTACTGAATATCTAACCGATCGATATTAAGTGTTAAACACCTAAACGACCGATTAATAGACATCCCATGTTTGAGAATGGGGAATAAAATCTTGGCCTAAAGTCTTTCAGTTTTAATTTTAAGTATTAATCATATTTTAAATTCATATACCTCAGAAATTCTACTAGGCTTTTATAAATGCCTCGTTATGATGTTAGCTTGATGTGAAGTTTGTCCAAACATTTTGAGTGCGCGACCACCAAGAAATATATTCTCTTATTAACTAACCAATAAGTTTTTTTGTCAACAAACAAAAAAAAGCCTAATTAAAAGTAAAAAAAACGAATGAGGCAAATGAAAATCATTTTGTATGTATATACTCATCTAAGATACACACACGTATGTACATATATATATAGTGCAGATACACACACATTCATCTCCTTTTACGTTGTTAGAAAGCGAATTGAATAAGAAAGAAAGTCGAAAATTTAGAGAGAAATCGCAATTGAGACAAATATCTATTTAGAATTTTTTATTAATCGTGTGAATGAAAATTTGTAAACCCTAAGATTTTGTAATTATAAATCCAAAAAAAATCGGATTGCTAATCTTATTTAGTAACATGTTCTTTTTCTAAACCCAATAAAAAACCGTAAATAGAACCCTATTTAATTATTTGTCATCTACAAACAACAGAAAACAAAAGGCAATCTTCTTTCACATGATCACATCACCTTTTATAAACAAAACAACCAAGCTACCTATGTTTTTTATGTGAATACTTTGTCTTTTTCTATTATATCATGAATTAGCACAACGTAAATACGTTTTGTTATTATTTTTATTTTTTTTAAAGGATTACCTCTGATATATTTACGTGAAATTTTATTGTATTATAGCTTGATCTTTGGAAAGGAGAGGGCAAAGGGAAAAGACTAAGAGGTCAATATATTTATCAGATTAAGCTTGATGAGTTAGTTACGACTAAGTATTTTTATCTCACATATTATAATAACCGTTACATAACCAGACTGCTTAATCACACTAAACAAATATAGTACAATTGGTTCCAATACAACTCTTAAGAGATGTAAATTAAAGAGCGAGTTTTGGATTCTCGTTTTTGATTTTTTGTTTTTTAATTAAATGTAAAATTGACGTCAACAAAATAAATGAAATATAAAATTTATTCAAACAAAAAAACTGTTTTATAATGAATGCGTCTTTCTGGTAAGGAGAAATTTACATCGTGTTTGTCACTATAAATCTATGCTCGTTGAGAGAAAAAACATATGGTTCATTCCCTCGTCGTATGTGGTATCTTCCATAGTCTGAATTGAACTGATATGGTTCCTCACATTCTTGTTAATGAACTTAATGATGAGAGAAGAATTTATAGGTAGTTCTCTATGCTTTCGATTGTTTATTTCACGCCAAATATGGTATAACGTTGATCGGAAAATGTATTTTAAGATGAAAATAATGATATTAAACTCCTAAGCAATTCCGGTTGCACTTTTTTAAGAATATATCAACTTCACATGTAATGTCTTCAAAATTCCATTTTGCGACATTTCTCGACAACTAAATCATCATATAAACACACCCATTACATGGGTTCAAACCCAGTCATTAGAAAAAACTAAAGCCTCTAAGCCATCACCAACTCGGCAACTCCTGTCAAGTGAGGAGAAAGTAACTTGTCAAAATAAATCTATGTGGTGATATTTTGGTAGATTGAATATTATACGGAGTAATTTTTATTAAATTTTTTATAAAATCAGAAGAAACCTTTCAAAAAATAATCTAAACAAAATGACATCATAAAGGGAAAAACTCCGATCCGAAACTAGAATAGTTTTTTTTTATAACACAAACTATAATAGTTTGCGGCTACGTTTTTTAAGACGACAAAAAAACCACAAAGTTTCCATTGTTTTGCTTAATAAAAACATTTATAAGATGATCTTTGATCTGTACGAAAAATGTCAAGCAATGTTTATTTTAAAATAAAAAATGTTTTCTCCGTTTTTTTCTCGATACGATTTTTATGGCGATTACAGAAACGGTTTCTCTTTCTCTTTTCCGAGTCATTGTCCGGCAGTTAATGACGGTTTTTTTACCGGTTTTTGTCCATTGAGATTCTTCTCTGGCGGTTGTGGAGATTATCTCTCTTCAGTTTCTCTACGAACCCCTAAACCGCCATGGCTTCTCGACTCTATAAATACTATCTCTTCTGGTCTCGACGTGACTTCTTTCCGACAAATCTCGATAATAATGAGTGATAATATCAGGAAGAAGATGCAGAACATCGCTTTGGGTATGGATGATGCCCCGATTGCACTTCCGCAGGCGGTCTGTGCCCACGCGGCGCAATTAAACCGTCTAGCAATTGTAGGGGCTCTTCTCAACCAAAAGAAACAGAATATGCGTGCACTGGTCAATCAGATGCCTCGTTTGTGGGGATTGGCTTCTGAAGTTGTGGGAAGAATTTCGCCTACGACATTTCAATTTGTGTTTCAGTCGGAGGAAGCGCTGAATTTGGTTCTCAGGCGAGGACCGTGGTCTTTTAGTGAATGAATGTTAGTCACTCAACGATGGTATCCAAACATCTCGGCAGACGATATGAAGACTATTGCTTTTTGGATACAGATCCGTGGAATCCCGTCACAGTTTTTAAACCGTGATATGGTGGAATTCATTGGCCGTACGCTTGGACCGGTGATTGAAACTGACTTCGACGAAGCAGCCAATTTGGTCGACTGTGTAAGAGTTAAGGTAAATTGGAACATTGAGAATCCGTTACGTTTCAAGAGGAACTTCCAATTCTCTACGAACGAAAATACAATCTTGTGTTTTCGTTACGAGAAATTGAGGAATTTCTGTGTCACATGTGGGCTTCTCTCTCATGAATCCAAAGACTGTCCCCTGCGACCGGATGATGCAGATGATGATCACGATGATAATGGTGACGATGGTAATAACAAACTTCCCAGGAAGAGAAACGTTGGTGAACTTGTCACTGATGATGTGGCAAATATCGCCCAACATAAGACGGTTGCTGGATCGTTTATTCTTAGTGGAGACTCTAAATAAGTGTGATATTGTAAGGGATGTGTGTGTATCTTTAGGAATTGACTTTGTAATTTCAGTGTATTAGGAATTGACTTTGTAATTTCACTGATGATGTGTGTGTATCTTTAGGATTAGCTCTATTATGGAAAAAAGCTGTGTGTATTAAGAAGCTTTTCCAATCTGTAAGAATGATTGATGTCTATGTTGAATACAATGGCATGGATTTCTATTTGTCATGTGTTTATGGTGACCCAAATCAAACTAAAAGACATGAATTATGGGAAATGATTGAGAGATTGAATCAATCGCGACAAGGACCTTGGTTGCTCATAGGAGATTTTAATGAAATATTATCGAACGAGGAAAAGGATGGAGGACCACTACGCGATGAACGAAGTTTTCAGGATTTCAGGAACATGTATAGTTCATGCGTTCTTGCAGATTTTCGATATAAAGGGAATAGGTTTTCTTGGGTGGGACAGCGAGGCAAGCATTTGGTTAAGTGTTGCCTAGACAGAGTAGTTAGCAACTCAGAATGGTTAACGAAATTTCCTGCTTCAGAGGCTGAGTTTCTTCGTTTATTCGGCTCAGACCATCGGCCGATCATAACTACGGTGGCTTTTGTTGATGAAAATCCAAAAAAACAATTTAGATTTGATAAACGCCTACTACAACTAAATGAATTCAAAGAATATGTTAATAACGGATGGAGTTCTTTTCGTCTACGAATCGATTGTACGATTCAGGATCGAATAAGAGAATGTAGAGTGTCTATGTCTCTTTGTCGAAAATTCTCAAAACTAAACTCTGCTAAACGGATAGATGATCTACAATTCGAACTCGAAGTTGCATTGCTTTCGACAGGATCTCCTTGTAAATCAATTCCTAGAATACGACAGGAACTTGCCCAAGCTTATCGAGATGAAGAAACCTATTGATTTTTGAAGAGTAGAAATTCATGGTTGTCTGAAGGTGACAAAAACACAAAATTCTACCATGCCTGCACCAAAGAACGTTTTTACAGGAATCATATTCATTCAATATGTTATTCCTCTGGTCAAATTTATCGGGGTGACATTCAAGTTGGAGAGCACGCACAAAACTTCTTCCAAAACATTTACAAAAGTGATAATAAAACCTTCCTGCCATCAATTTTCTCGGAATTTAAACCAACTGTATCGGATGATATAAATAGACAGTTAACTCGTGACTTCACGTCATAAGAGATTTTCGAAGCAATGTGTAGTATTGGAGCAGATAAGGCACCGAGACCAGATGGCTTAACAACTAGATTCTATCAACAATGCTGGGATATTGTTGGAACGGATGTAATAGACGAAGTCACATATTTCTTTAATACATCAACTTTACGACCTGGAGTGAATCACACCAATATATGTATGATCCCAAAAATCACCAAACCTACTACTCTATCAGACTACAAACCTATTGCATTATGTAATGTCCTATACAAAATCATTTCAAAACTTCTAGTAAGAAGGTTAAAGTCGTATCTAAATCAAATAGTGTCGGAATCTCAAGCAGCGTTTATTTACCGGTCGATTGATTTCAGATAATGTTTTAATTGCACATGAATTAATGCATTCTTTGAAATCAAGAAAACGCATCTCACAAACATATATGGCCATCAAAACTGATATGAGTAAAGCATACGATCGCGTGGAATGTGTTTTTTTGGAAAAAACCTTACGTGCTTTTGGATTTTGAGAACTTTGGAGTACTTGGATAATGACAATGGTCCGTTCTGTTAGCTATTCGGTTCTAATAAACGGATCTCCACAAGGCTTCATTATCCCAGAACGTGGACTTCGACAAGGAGATCCTTTATCACCATACCTATTGATATTGTGTGCTGATGTAATGAGTCATCTTCTAGATGTCAAGATCAGGAAAAAACAAATTAATGGAATAAGAGTTGGTAATGGGGTCCCGCTGATCACACATCTACTTTTTGCCGATGATTCCTTGTTTTTTTGGATTGCTAATCAAAAAAATTGTCTAGCAATAAAACAAGTGTTTCAAATCTATGAACAATGTTCTGGACAAAAGATAAACCTAGAGAAATCTATGCTAACTTTCGGATCTCGTATACCGGGAGATAAACAAGAAAGATTGAAGCGGGTGCTTGGAATCAACAATCATGGAGGGTGTGGTAAATATCTAGGATTACCTGAACAATTTGGGAGAAAGAAAAAAGATATGTTCAACAATATAATCAACCGAGTTAAGGGACGGACATCGGCATGGAAGGCAAGTTCTTATCACCGGCGGGCAAAGAAGTTTTGTTAAAATCAGTAGCAATTTCAATGCATGTATACTCTATGTCATGTTTTAAACTACCACAACAAGTTGTCTCTGAAATCGAAAGTACATTAATGCGATTTTGGTGGGAGAAAAGCTCACAAGAACGAGGTATTCCATGGGTAGCTTGGAAAAGATTACAATATTAAAAAAAAGATGGCGGATTAGGCTTTAGGGACTTGGCTAAATTCAACGATCCTCTTTTGGCAAAACAAGCTTGGAGACTTCTAACGAATCCGTCATGCCTGTTTTCACGATTATACAAAGCTCGATACTTCAAAGATTCACATTTGTTTGATGCTAAACCTCGCCCATATCACTCTTTTGGTTGGGCTTCTCTTCTTGAAGGGATAAATCTATTGAAAAAAAGGATCTCGATATATAATTGGTAACAGCCGTGATACAAGAATTTACCATGATAATTGGCTCCCCACACATCCTCCACGACCTGCAAGTTCGAACAATATCAATGCGGAAATGCGTGTGTCGGAACTAATTGACGAATATGGATGTACACGTTCATGGAATGAAATAGCACTTGGTAATACTTTGACGGCCGAGGATCATGATCTAGCTCGATCTCTGTACTTGGGTCAAGGACAAAGAGATGATAAAGTCAAATGGAACTATACAAAATCGGGGATTTATACTGTAAAATCCGGCTATTGGTTGGCAAGAAACATAAACCAACTTCAAAATAATCTACCTTCAATACCTAATGGTGACCCAAAATTGAAAACAAGAATTTGGAATCTTCAAATCATGCCAAAATTAAAACATTTCTTATGGAGGGTCCTTTCTGGAGCAGTAGGAACGGCTTCAAGATTAATCACTCGTGGAGTATGTATAGATAATACTTGTCAAAGATGCTCTACTCACCCCGAAACAATTAATCATTTAATTTTTACATGTCCACTCTCTATCTCATCTTGGCGAATTTCAAATCTACCAATAAGATCATTAAAATATCCATCTCATAATTTGGAGGAAAATATCATAAATATTCTGGATATTCAAAACAATACAGAACTAACGGATCAACAAAAACTTCTCCCATTTTGGTTAATGTGGCAGATTTAGAAATCGAGGAACAACTTAATATTCCAAAAGAAACAAATCAACATACGCAGAGATGTCTCATATGCAATGGCGGATGTGAAAATGTGGATTTCCAATGCTACAAAAGACAATAACACCATCATTCAACAAGATCATGTTCGTAATCATCATTCCCCTTCTTGTTGGACTCGACCATCCAGAGGGTCACTAAAATGTAATTATGACGCAGCATACGACTCAAATACAAGACGAGTTATCGGAGGATGGATAGTTCGTGATCATCATGGTTTTGCAAAATTCTGGGGATCAGCAAATTTATCAATAGCATTATCAAGCCTCGAGGCAGAAGGAAAAGCACTACTTCATGCATTACAGAGTACGTGGAGCATTGGTTACGATTCAATATGTTTTGAAGGTGACTGCAAAAATTTGGTCGATCAAGTGAATGACTCTCATCAAGATATATCAATTTTAAATTTAATTGATGATATTAATGTATGGCGGTCTAAATTTACAAATCATTCTATTGGTTATGTTAAGAGACATTTAAATGAAGCTGCTCATTTACAGGCAAAAAAAAGTCCACCGAATAACATTTTCTTCTCATCCTGTATTTATCCACCCTTTTGGTTAACCAACATCTTGTATTCGGACTTTTCAAATTCAAATTAATATAAATTTATTTCGTCGAAAAAAAAGAAGATGATCTTTGATCTCGCTAATTAAGTCCATTTACAAATTACAATTTACCAATTATTTTGGTTACACTATATACCAATGGGCCGACATGTATGGTATCCCTTCAAAATAGCTTTAGATAAGGCCCAATCTGTTTTAGTTTTAATTCATATTTCCCATTCAATATCTTTTCGTTAGCAATCTCCCATATCAATCTTATATAATATAAAATTAAATATTTTTAAGTTGCTAACTCATCTGATTGTGACACATGTCAAATTAATCGATCAGATGTGAACCGTATTTTCGAGATTGCATCACACTATGAAACCATTACCGATGTTGAAATATCGAACTATCAAAATCGGCGATATATTCAATGACAAAATGCATTAATTACAACAATACACAAGATAACATTTATCATAAAGTTTGATTTCAACATCACGACTTCGACGAAGAAAATATTTGTTGCAAAATGTTTTGTTCCTAATTGTTTATTAGTTTAATGTTTGTTTTATTTTCTTTTAAGTGATGCACAAAACAATTTTCAGCTTTTGTGTCTGTTTCAAACGAGTGACATCTTAAGAGAAAAATCAGATATATAGCCTAGTTTAATCATGAATCTATATCACTGACTAATCTCATGACACAAAAAATTGGAATTTTTCACTACTTGCTCATAGATAAGTTCAAATTTTTCACTATCACTGACCAAATTGAAAGCTTAGTTTCTTCCAAAATCATGAATATGGTTTTAGTATTTTACATGAGTCTTTACATATCAAAATTTGCATAAACAGTCTGAACCAACAGATTATTGCGGCTGTGACTAGAAGCTGGTTCCTTGTTGATTTTCTCTTTGAGTCTTTTGTAAGATGATAATGCTGCTGAAGAGTCTTTTGGTTTTGGAGGAGGACCACCATGTTTGTTGCTTTGCTCTTTCAACATTACTGGCTCACCTTCTACCACACCATCGTTGAAGGATAAGCAGTATAAAGATAGATCATCCTCACTCTGGAAGAGATGCAAAGACCATTGTATGGCCCTCTGTTCCAACTGAGCATTTTGCTGAGCATTTCCTTCATTGTTAGTCTTCTTCATATCTCCCTCTTGTAAAGAGAGACTCAGAGATATCATGTAAATTTTATGCTCTGGAAACCCTTGCAACACACATCTTCTGTTGAGTTTCAACACACATCATGAGTTAGGCTATATTAGGATGATTTGATGGTTAAATGATGATGGTTTAGGTTGCATCTTATTAGATCATTCATTTAGATTTCTTAATGCAAGATTTGACTTGATCTCTCAAAATCTAGAACTTAGGTATTTTATGCCCGGAAGGTGTTTGTGAAAATGCTTGAACCAAACCTTTTATGAGTTTTACATATCTAGCCAATGGGAATTGATGATTAGAGTGTTTAGTGAACTAATTAGAATTGTTTCTTAATGCTTGTTGATTACTTAATCACAAATGGAAATTTGTTCTTGATTAAATAATTTACAAAGTGATTAGTGCCATAAAAATGGATTATTCATATTTGTGAATTTCATGTTCTAGGATGTGACTTAAATCAATTTTTGACATCGTTTTTTGATTGTTAGCTCATTCTTATGATAGTTAAACCCATGATCCAATGTTTTTATCTTGTTTTACCTTTATGCACTTTTAGATTAGATATAAAACAAAAATCCAAAAACATTTGTTCTAGATTAAGAAGTTTCTTGCATTCTTAATGCTTCAATCTTAACCCCATATGGATTGACATATCAAGTGCTACAATGACATGAATACACTTGGATAATTGAAATCGAAAATATCCTTTATCAATACCGAACCGAACATCAATCAAGTCTTATATGGATATAAACTCTCTCTACCCGAAAGACCCGGACCCAATCAATTCCTACTTAGAACCGAATCGAATATCCGATTTCCCATACCTAAAAAATAGTATTTTCGTCCATTGGTCATTTGTTATTGACCATAAATTCTATACAAGTCAATATTCGATCCTTAAGGACTTTAACGTTGAGTAAAGTCTCTGTTAATTTGTTTTTAGCTTATAGAGTGCACACGAAAACAACATCTTCAATTCTTCATGGCATCTCTCTTCTAAAAACTGATTTACTGTTTTTTCTTAATTTCTCTTGTTATTGAAATATCAAAAGTTTATAAACCTGTCAACTAACGTCTTTGTTTATTTGACCTGTGTCATTTTAATCGTTGGAAAATTAAGACATCTGAAATATAAAGACTTCTAACATTTTTAATCTGAGAGATTTGAACTCTCGACTCATATATTTCTAATTAAAACTCAAAACTAAGAGATATCTAAAACATATCAACCAACGTAAATTGTTAGCTTACATAAAAATCTGCTTATGGAAAGATCGACTTATCAAAGAACATAATTTTGTGTGAATTCAAAAGATATCTTTAATCAATGCTGATTTTGTGAAAGACAAAAAAGCTCGCAAACATTGTTTTAGCCGAACATTTGTAAGATGATTATTATTTTGGTTAAGAATAAAGTGTAGCAACAAAAAAAAAACGCTAAACAAAACACGTGTTCAGCTATAAAGTAGGAAACCTATTCCGCCATAATCTACCAAATTAGTACCATATGTTTCCACAAGTGTTTTGTCATATTAAGCTAATTAATCTTTTCAAAAGAAGCGAATATTTCTTTCTTTTTTGTTTTTTTTTCTTGACCGAAAATATATAATGTATACGAAAATGTGACGTTGTTGCTAAGTAGCTATTAATGTTTTTTAAATGTTTTTTTTTGATAATTTAGGTGATTCGGCTGAATTAGGGGACCGTCGGCGGCGCAGTTGCGGATTTTTAATTCTGACTGTAGATCAGCACATCTTCCTCTAACACCGACTAATTATGGGGTCCAGAGAGACCATGTGAAAACCCCGGTGTCCAAACTCTTGTAAATAATGGATTCATTATCTTTCTGTGGAGAGTCGATCACTGACATTAACCAACAGGACAACACTTCTAATGACGAAGGAACCACCCGACCACAAGAGCTTGGTTCCATTAATGTTGGTCGAGACTCGAGACTTAATACTTGAGACATTACTCCCCATGGAAATTCTGGTTTCCATCTTCCCAAAGTTAGGTTTTTAACTAAAATAAGTAAAACGCTACGCTTGACGATAAATTTCGTCAGGAAGTTACTGCTTCCGACTTTACAACAATTCTACGTAATTTCTTTGTTTTACTAACGTCAAGATTAAGAAAAATATAATAAATCTGAAACGTAAATTTTTGTTAAATAAGATCTATCATGTATAGATACATAGTTTCATGAGGAAAATTTGAAGGAAAAAATAAACACATTACCAAGAACAAGCCACTATAACATCATTCGGCCTACTTAAGTTCTTTAATACCTTATTGTAATTTTTTGAAAGCACATGACATATTCGATTTGATACGTACTAGTTCTTAATATTCTAAATTAAGTTTGTAACCCCACCATATGAAATGCAATGACAGTTAGAACTCAAATTAGGATAGCCGACTAGCCGTTATTAAAATTTGGGATGAATTCGAATTCCACACGGTTCAAAATCTCCAAATGATAAATTAAATATTTTGGAGAAATAATTACATATTATTGCTAATTCCTTAATCGCGCGCTAATCAAAGAATATGTTAATATGTACAGTATAATAGGCATGTCGATATACCAATACGCCGACTTTCCCTTCTTTCTTTTATATTGAAAACAAATGTTAGATAATACTAAACCCACTCTACGCAATTACGCATTATGATAAAAAAAAAAATATAGTATTACAAAAAATTATGGGGGAATTGGAAATAAATGATACTTTTTCTATATTCTTGTCCATCTACACCTTTAATTTCTAAGCACAATTTTGACAAAACTACCCTTAAAATTATATATTTTAATATTTTATTTATTTTTAAAAATTGTTTTTAATACCAATTTAATTCTTAAAAAGGAAAATAAATATATTTAAGAAAATAGAAATTTTCGATAATTCCAAAAACGTAAGAAAAAATATTTAGAAAATCTTTTTTATTCTTTCTACGGATGGTAGAATACATATTATACACTCTAGTTACGTTCTGCGAGTTTTAAAATACATATTCTATCTAATCTAAATATTCTGCGAATTGTAGAACGTGTATTCTACGGGTTTTAAGTGTTCTACGACAGCGTAGAATACATTTTCTACATAATCTAATGTTTTGCGAGTTTTAAAACGTGTCTTCTGCGAAAAATAAGAGAATCACGATCTCCCCTTTTATCTATGTTTTTCCACGCCGTCTTCTTCCCTTTCTTCTTTGTTTTTTCTTTTTTTCACATCTCTGCGAAATATTATAATACCATCTTTGTTTACCCCTAGTGCTTTATAATACTTATCTTTGATTACCATCAATTTCAAGTATTGTGTTGTCAGTAGAATCTCTTTATAATAGTTTCGTTAGATCAGCTTCTCTTAAGAGACTTCAAACAAAGATTTTTTAAAAAACTGCTTCATACAAATTCTTTATAAATGTCATATGTTGAAGATGGGTTGCTCATCTCTATCACTTGACTCTTGCTGAGAATATAACCTCTGGATCTTGATTAGACTTATCATGAGCTCTGTGAAAGTAGTGAATATAGCCATAGTACAAATGCAAAAACTCCTTCAACCATTGAAGACTTTATACAAAAATTCTTGGATCAAGACTGAATAAATATCAAATAAAGTTCATATTTTTTTGATTAATCAAGTGTTTTTTTTAGGTCCATCTCTCTTCAGATAATAATATCCCACTACAAGAAAACAGGTGGAAATCCGACGGAAATTCCGACGGCAATAATTCCGTCGGAAATTTCCGACGACTTTCCGACGGATTTCCGACTAACTTCTCATCCGTCGGAAATCCGTCGGAATTCCGTCGGAAATCCGTCGGAATTCCGTCGGAAATATTAACCCGTCGGAAATCCGTCGGAAATTCCGACGGATTTCCGACGACAATAATCCGTCGGACACTTTTCGACAGATTTCCGACGACTTTTTGACGCATTCTGATGTTGCCGACATACTGCCGACGGATTTCCGACGACGTTCATCCGTCGGCAATTTCCGACGGATTTCCGACGGATTTCCGACGGATTGCCGACGGATTTCCGACGGATTTCCGACGGATATCCGACAGATGCCGACAGATGCCGACATGGTTGCCGACATCGATAATATCTACTTTATATCCGTCGGAAATCCGTCGGAAAATGGACAAAATTTTCCTTATAAAAACGTTTCCACCCTTCATTTATAATCACAAAAAAAAATAATCTCTGTTATCTAATTCCTTACGAAAATGTCTTCTTCAAATCCTTATAATTATTTTCGATCATGGATGGACAAGCCTCATCAAATTCCGGACACGGGCCTAGTTACGGAGGAATTCAAAAAAGGTCTACAGGAATTCATGGCATTTGCGGGTATGCAGAAGAAAGCAAAAAAAACCGGTAAAATCTATTGCCCTTGTACCAATTGTGGGAATCGTAGATTTATCGTGATAGATGAAGTATGGTCACATTTGTATTGTCATGGGTTTATGTCGGGTTACAAGATTTGGTATTATCATGGAGAAAATGATACAATGGTGGATAATTATGCTAGTACTAGTGAACATTATATTGGGGATAACACTAGCTTAGAAGAACCCGCAATGGAAGAACAAAGTACTGTAGGTCATGTTCAGATGGTGAACGATGCATTTCGTGAAAATATACCATCGGTTGCTGAGTATGGAGATAGGGGAGAAGAACCTAATTTAGAAGCTCGGAGATTCTTTGATATGTTAGACGCTGCTAAACATCCGTTATATGATGGGTGTAGAGGTGAACATTCCCCTTTATCAACTACAACAAGGATGATGGGTATAAAGACGGATTTCAATTTGAGTGAGGAGTGCGTGGATGCAATCGCTGATTTTGTGAAAGAAATTTTGCCAGAAGATAATCTTGCACCGGCATCATACTATGAGATACAGAAACTTGTTCAAGGTCTAGGATTGTCGTATCAGATGATAGATGTATGCATAGACAACTGTATGCTCTACTAGAGAGAGGACGCAGATCGTACGACATGTCGTTTTTGTTGCAAACCTCGGTATAAGGAAACAGGTGGAAGAGTGCCAGTGCCATATAAACGGATGTGGTATTTACCGTCGTAAATCCTTCGGAACCTATTTCCGACGAAGAACCGACGGACTTCCGAGACAACTTCCGATCAAATTATCCGTCGTAACTCCGTCGAAAATAGTTACCGTCGGAAATCCGTCAGAAATATCTTCCGACGGATTTACGACGGACTTCCGACAAATTCATTCGATAATCATCCGTCGGAAATTCTGTCGGTAATATATCCGTCGGAAATTTCCGACGGATTTCCGACGGCATTTACGACTGAAAACCCGTCGGAGTATCCGTCGGAAATCCGTCGGAGTATCCGTCGGAAATCCGTCGGAGTATCCGTCGGAAATCCGTCGGAGTATCCGTCGGAAATCCGTCGGAAATATATCCGTCGGAAATCCGTCGGAAATTTCCGACGGATTTCCGACGGCATTTACGACTGAATATCCGTCGGAGTATCCGTCGGAAGTCCGTCGAATATCCGTCGGAACGGACGCGGTCGGAAATCCGTCGGAAATGTCTGACGGCTTTCCGACGGCAACAATCCGTCGGAAATTTCCGACGGATTCCGACGGATACCATATTTCCGACGAACTGTAACCGACAGCTTAAATCCGTCGGAAATCCGTCGGAAAAGACCCTTTCCGACGGATTTCCGACGGCTTTGGCCGTCGGAAATACCCCTGTTTTCTTTTAGTGTCCTCTCCATGGTAATGAACACAAAACCAAGACTTAGTTTGAGAAACACACAAAATCGCTTTGGTAAGAGGTTTCTTGGATGCAAAGAAGATTTATTCTTCGTTTCTTTAGCAGGAACGGAGGAAAGAAACTTGAGCACCAAAAAGGAGAGATACACTGTGTCAGTCTCTTACTTGAACCAAAAGAAGAAGCAGCGATGACAGCTTTTAAGATGATAGCTAGGACTTTCCTTTGAAGAAGTATCTTTTATTTCCAATTCTCCCAAAAATATTATCACGTTGACCGTAACGTCTAAAGAAAACAGGTCAGGTCCACGAGTAATGAAACAGATCTTTATCTCTAAAGCCTGTGGATAACTCCAAAAACGGCTTTGACATGATGCTGCTTCTAAGAAATTTCACTGTTCACTTGGATCAAATCTTATTATTATTCTATTTCTTATATTTTTTTAATTTTCCAATTAATCTATTTGTTTGGTTATATAAATTAATTTAAATTATGTGGCTTAGTTTTATTGGTTAATAGTTTTGGAGAGGAATTTTTTTTTTTTCAGTTTAAATCTTCTTTTCACTTGTTTTGATTTATAGATATTGAATTTAATTTACTATTGCATTTAATTTAAAATTTAATGTCTATTAATTGAACGAGCTTTTAGGCAATAGATTTGGTGAAGGTAACTTTCGTTGTGTTTACTAAGGAAACTTCGTGGATGATCGCAAAACCGACTCGTGAACTATTATAAAAGCAATGCAGATTGCATTGACATCGTTAATTACATCGGCTTTTAATTTGTCTTCTCATATTTTTCACAGAGAAATTTACAGCTTCTGGTTAGTTTTTCTTCTCTTCGGTTTAGCAATCCCGGTTTAACAATACCATAATCAATGCCAACAAATGTTCCTGATCATGCAGAAAAGAACAATATGGTGGCCGTCGAGTTTCTTTTGGAACTCCCCAAAACCCTAAGCAAATCAAACAAGAAATGGCAATTAGCATTCATCAAGATCTACTGCTCAAGAACTCTCCTCAACTGCGCCAAACACGCCATCCAAAAAACCCGGTATGTTCCCTCGTTCCCTTTCCTACACCGCCATTGATCTTGACCATCATCAAGATCATCACGGAGACTTCAAGATCGACCAAGAAACCCTAAACGATATTGTCAAGAACAAGAACCAAGAGAAGCTCGAGTCTCTTGGTGGTCCTAACGGCTTAGTCTCAGCTCTCAAGACTAACACGCGTCTCGGGATCAACGAAGAAGCCGATGAGATTCAGCTTAGGCGTTCAACGTTCGGGTCCAACACTTACACGAGACCTCCATCGAAGAGTCTTATCCATTTCGTGATCGAAGATTCTCATCCTTCTTGGCTACGCAACGCTCTCTCTCGGGTTTGGTATCAAAGAGCACGGACTGAAAGAAGGATGGTACGACGGAGGAAGCATATTCGTAGTTTTCTTGGTGGTAAAGGGAGGGGAAACGATGCTGTTTTAAAACTAACCTCTTTTGATTTAGAGGTCTAGTGTAGAACACTCTTCTTGTCGAGAGTTAATGTGATGCTAAAATGTTACCCGTGTGAGAGAGAGAGATGATCCTTTGCGGAAACATCAGGAGTAAAGTCCTAAAGGCAAAATCTTTCATTTATGTTAGGTCATATCTTGAGCCCCTGGGGTTGAAGCTCTTGTCCACGTAGCTGTTTAGACATTAGTGAAATCGAAGACTTGTCTTTGGTTGCCTTAAATGTTACAAGGGTATATATGATTCTTCCTCCATATATATTTAGGAAGAGCTGGAGCAGCTTGAAAAGATGGATAACGCATCATCTTCTTGCGAAGAGTAAGAACTTCCGCATACCCAATAACCGGTTCACGAATAATCATCGTTCCATAACCTTGACTTGACTTATTTCTCGAATGGATGCAGGTTCTTAGACAGTGTTGACGGCAATCCCGATCCTCTTCTTCCCGAGTAATTCTACTTCTGTTTTGCATTCTCACTTCATTTTCCAGAGTCTTTCTTTTTTTTTTTTTTTTTTTTTGAATTACCACGAGATTCTGGGCCGAGACCCGTACATCCTCCAGACCCGGGACCATAGCATTTTAAATGGTCCATTCCCAAACGTCCTCGATCATGTGACCTCAAGGCTTCATGGTGAGAGTTTCATTTCTATATTCTGGGAGATCATTTGTTCGGAATTTGAAAGCTTTTGTGACTACTTGCAGAAGAATGGGGCCAGTGAATGCAACATGGGATCAATGGTTCGGAGGCCCTAAAGAAGCAAAACGATGTGGCTGCTCCATTCTTTAATCTTCACTTCCTACGTTCTATTTTTTCTCTATTTCTTCCAGAAGAGTTTGCGTTTTCCATCCCGGGGCAGTGAAATTGATGTAATTGGCAAAAAGAAAATGATTCATTTGTGCAGATAAAATCTATTGATATCGATGTGTCTCTTGATTTACAAAGAACTACAATGACAAAAACAGAGACAAAACAAGATTCTTTTCTTTCAGATCTAAAAATTCTGGACACAGTTCCAATGAGAGCAACCAAAGAGCTTGCTTAAAGAACAGCTGAAGTAGACAAAAGAAAGAACAAAGAGTACTATCTGATTCAGTTCTGATTTCCCTTATTATTAACTTGTGGCTTTACCAGTAACTTTCTGCGCAATCCAACCAAGCCCATCGTACAATCCTTCTCCAGTAACCACACAGCTTGCTTGGATATGCCAATCATGGTTCTTGTTTGCAAACACGAGTATGACCGAGTAACCTGGAGAGCTCGTCTTTCATGAAATAGATCATGGCTCTGTCTGTGCTATCGATAACCACAATCACAGCATGTGTTCCACGGTAATATGTTGCCCACGAAGTTCTTAGCCTGTCTTGTCCACCAAGATCCCAAACCTAAAGAACAACATATATCATTAAGTAACATCGCATCAAATCTTCCAATTTCCAAAGCTTAAAGACCAAGTTGATTGCTTTTGAACAGGAACCGATTCAATATCGTAAAAAACCTATTCTCTTCTTTCTTTTTTTTCATGCAACAAAGAAGTCTGATTTATTATAAGTTATGGACATGATTTATTCTATAGAGGAGAAACTACAAAACAATCCTTCGCCACAGCAAATAAGCCAGATAAACAGCATCTACAGTCTACAGAAACTTGCCATACGAAACCATAACTCGCAAGTATTGCACATGTGAAAACGTTCAACGCTATGAGCTTGTGGCAGATCAATCATGACGAGAACGTAGACAGAACATACATTTTGTGACGGAAAAAAGCACACATTCAAGCAAGCACTAACGCAACAAATGATGCAAACATCCATAAAAATTCAAACTTTTATACCCATGTCTCGAGATCAACAAAGAAACATTATAATACATAGTGGCAAGTTAAAAACACTTGGATGATTCTTTACATATGAAGATTTTGAAGTGTGTGTTGTTACCTGAGGACGGGTTCTTTCGTCTTTGAGGAAATTGAAGACATTTTGAGGAGAGCTTGGGAGCCAGAAGGTGGTGGCTGCGCAGAGGATAGTGCCGTTTGGTTCAGGGCTCTTTTGTGCTGTCACACGGATTCTGTAAGCGCAAGAGCTGCTGAGACAGGAACTGTAACAGGATCTAACACAGGATTTTCCTTACAAGGATATTTTACTAGCCAATCTTTTAAGTGCACTTACAAGTTTCACCTAAAACGATCTATGACAAGCTCAAGACACACCTTGACTTGTCTAACTAGCCTAACACGTTCAAGGATCTATACACGATCCAAGAACCCCATAGAAAAACCCTGTAGCACCTTAGCTTTGATCTCTTACAAGACAACCAAAAACCCTTTTGCTAAAATATTGCTCTCAATGTGTTGGCCTCATACAAAGGCCACGCCCCTCTATTTATACACAATAGATCACGGCCAATACAAGCCTACCACGTTCAACTAAAGATCTCAACCAATCTCTAGCAATAAGTCACATTCCTATTTTTTAGGCTAAGATTTAGGAAATGTTCCTTATCTCCAATATACTAAGGAATCCTCTCCAAGATACTCTTCCAGCTCAGCTACAACTTCCTGGTGTATCCACGTGGCTTCACAAGCTCGATCCAAGTCATCTCCCTTGTTCCAAGTCGTTCAATGCCTTGAGCTGCTCGCCTGTATCACTTCCTGTACTACTTCTCAACTGGTACATGAGATGCCTCAGCCAAGTGCATCTTCAATATATTCACTTATGGGTCTAATCCATAAGCCCAATCCAAGCCCATAACTTCTGCTCCTCGTCATTAGTCACACATCTGCTTGCATGTATCATTTCCTGAGCTACTTCAGCGACTGCTTCAGAAGCTGCATCTTCAATCTCCCCCTTTTTAGCTTTGTGTGTCTCTCAAGCACCTGAGTAACAACGATCTCCTTGACTCCCCCAGAATCTCTGATTTGGTTACTCCCCCACAATTCTTATCTCCCCCTGCTTGTGAGCACACATAAGTTAAAAACACATGCACTTGAAGCAGTATGCATACTTAGCTCGACACAGCTATTTCGACTTCAATTGAAGCATCTCTTTGAAGTTAATTTGAACTCCACGGGTTTTCCTCCCTTCGGTCACATCCCCGATCACATCAGATAGTGAGTGAATCCGATGAACTCGCTGTATCACCTCATGTTCTGAATCAGTCTGTTCTGAAGCCTGCTGTATTACTCCCTGTTCTGAGACAGAACCAGACTGGTCTTCTGAAATAGTACGCGTCTTTGGTTCATCTTCTGAGTCACTTTCTGTACTAAATCCATTCCACTTCGGAAGATAATACTCATCGAACACCGCATGAACCGTCTCCATGACCACATCAGTTTGAATGTTGTACACTCTGAAGGCTGTACTACTTCCTGAGTAGCCCAGAAACATCCCTTCATCACTCCTTCCATCGAACTTTCCTTGATGATCCTTGTCATTCAAGATATAGCATTTGCATCCAAATACATGAAAGTAGCTCAGGTTAGGCGTCTTCCCTCTCCACAGCTCATATGGAGTCTTAATGGTCCCTTTCCTAACATAGACCCTGTTAATGATGTAGTACGATGTGTTTAATGCTTCTGCCCAGAACTTTTCAGGTACATTGTTGCCATGTATCATTGCTCTGGCCATCTCTAGAAGAGTTCTAATCTTCCTCTCTACAACCCCATCATGTTGTGGTGTTTTTGAATCCGAAAGATGATGTACGATTCCATGACTTTCACAAAACATCTTCATAGACTCACTTTGAAATTCATCACATCGTCCGCTGCGAATCCTCTTGATACCTCCTTTTTCATTGATCATATGAAGTGCCCATATTCTGAAGCTATCGGCTATCTCAGATTTTTTACGAATAAATCTGACCCAAGTGACTCTGGAGTAGTCATCCACCAGAACGAGCACATACCTCTTGCCGGCTAGGCTGTCAACTTGCATTGTCATCAAATCCATGTGAACCAGATCCAACACTGCTTTTGTTTGCACATTTGGCACATTCTTATGTTGAACTTTTACATGCTTTCCTTTGTAGCACGAATCACACACCATCTTGTTTTCTTCCTTGATCTGAGGCACACCTCGTACTATTTCTTTATCAACAAGAGTAGTTAGAGTCCTTACATTCATGTGACCAAGTCGCTGGTGCCACAGATTGATATCATCCTTTGCATTGTAGCACTTGTACCCTCTTTTGAGCTTCTTGATATTTTGCAGGTTGCTTTGTGTACTTGTTATGTGTCGTGAGCAGCTACTGTCACCATGTTCATCTTCTACAATGACCATATTGCACCCTAAACCAAGTCTTGAAGTACCCCTTGGTGTTTTTCTTGTGGATGTCTGAAATCCATGTCATGTAGTACCACTTGATGTACTTCTTGTCTGTTGCAGATTGTACTTCATGTTTGCATGTTGCAGGTCAGACTTCGTGTTTGTCTGTTGCAGATTAGAATTCCTGGTTTCTTGTCCCAGATCAAACTTCTTGGTTTCCTGTAGCAGATCAGACTTCTTAGTTTTCTGTAGCAGATCAAGCTTCTGGATTTTCTGTAGCAGATCAGACTTCTTAGTTTTCTGTAGCAGATCAGACTTCCTCACCCATATCTGATTCCGAAAACCATTCCATGTGAACCTGCCTTGATTCCTGAGCTTCTTCACTCTATCCCAGAACTTGTAACAGTATGCCCTGATGTGGCCATACTTTCCACAGAAGTAACATCCACCCTTTTGTGTTGTACTACTTACAGAATTAGTTTCTGCTTGTTGTTGAAAACCTGCAGACACAAAGTTGATTTTCGCAGTCTCATGCCTTTCCATTCCAGTATATCCTAGGCCTCGTTTCACATCCACTGTTCGTCCATAGCTCAGAATCTTATCAAGCTGCTTTGTACCAGCAAACATATGAATCTTTTTGTGTTGCAGATCCAGTTCTAACTGAAGCTGTGCAGACACTTTCTTTTCAGCCTGCAACTCCTTATCCAGTTTGCCAGCCTTGTTTGTAAGAACCAACTTTTCCTTCATTAGTGATAAGCTCTCCTGGCTGATTTTCTTTTCTGCAATGAGCTCACCCTGCAGTGACTCAACAAGTGCTTCAAGACGAATTTTTTCTTTCTTTAATTCTGAGTTCTCTGTTCCGATTCTAATCAGCATCTCACGTGCTTCTTTGTAACTCTCAATGAAATCATCATCTTGTTCTTCCTCTGACTCAGATCCAGAAGGCCCTTCTCCTTCCTCAAACTCGGTGATTCCCACAAAAGTAACAAGGTTGCTCAGCTCTTCTAAATCTTTTGAATTCGATATCACCATTGAATAATTCCCCAAAGCCTCACAGCTCTGCATCTTCTCCGCAGGACCACACCTGTTTGTATTACACACAAGTGCCCGCTCTGATACCAATTGTAAGCGCAAGAGCTGCTGAGACAGGAACTGTAACAGGATCTAACACAGGATTTTCCTTACAAGGATATTTTACTAGCCAATCTTTTAAGTGCACTTACAAGTTTCACCTAAAACGATCTATGACAAGCTCAAGACACACCTTGACTTGTCTAACTAGCCTAACACGTTCAAGGATCTATACACGATCCAAGAACCCCATAGAAAAACCCTGTAGCACCTTAGCTTTGATCTCTTACAAGACAACCAAAAACCCTTTTGCTAAAATATTGCTCTCAATGTGTTGGCCTCATACAAAGGCCACGCCCCTCTATTTATACACAATAGATCACGGCCAATACAAGCCTACCACGTTCAACTAAATATCTCAACCAATCTCTAGCAATAAGTCACATTCCTATTTTTAGGCTAAGATTTAGGAAATGTTCCTTATCTCCAATATACTAAGGAATCCTCTCCAAGATACTCTTCCAGCTCAGCTACAACTTCCTGGTGTATCCACGTGGCTTCACAAGCTCGATCCAAGTCATCTCCCTTGTTCCAAGTCGTTCAATGCCTTGAGCTGCTCGCCTGTATCACTTCCTGTACTACTTCTCAACTGGTACATGAGATGCCTCAGCCAAGTGCATCTTCAATATATTCACTTATGGGTCTAATCCATAAGCCCAATCCAAGCCCATAACTTCTGCTCCTCGTCATTAGTCACACATCTGCTTGCATGTATCATTTCCTGAGCTACTTCAGCGACTGCTTCAGAAGCTGCATCTTCAGATTCCAACTTCGTTCACTTCCGCAACAACGGTTGAGCGAGTGATGTTAGATCTGCTGACGCTTAAGCAGTAGTTGCTAACCATTCTCTGAGCAAGTCTCATCATGCTTCTCTTCCCTGACGGCGATGGAATCACTGAAAGTTGCTCAAAAATGTTAAATGGGTTTTCAAAAATGAGATTAGCAATCGAAACTTCTGTTGATTCAACAAATGTTTTACCTCCACCGAGATCACGGGATGATTTTGCTGGTGCCAATAGGGACGCAAATCTTTCACACATTCTCTGGAGAGTGGTAACCCATCGTTCAGCTCCAAAAGCAATCCCTTTGTGAATCATCTCTCTGTATAGCTCATGAGTCTGTTCTTTTTCTTCAGTTTCGATATGTTCAACCCAAGTAACCTGTTTCAAATCATCAGTCTGGGGAGATGCTACATGAAACATAATTTAGTAGAAAGCGGAACGAACAAACTCGAGTTAAACCTTGGAATATCCATTGGGCATGTCCTGAATCAAGCATCCAGATGGAAATCTGTAGGACTGAGAGGAGGAAGATCATAGGAGACATTTACAACTATCCAGCTTCCTAGTTCAATCTGCTGACAATAGCGTAGCTCGCAGGGCCGCTAATTAAAAAAAAAAACAAGAAACCCGTCCGCAAAGGATCATCTCAAGGAACAGAGACTCGATAATCAAGAAACACCAATAAAGATTCAAACTTTCATTCCCATGTCCCACGATCAAACCATCAAAAAGAGCCTAAGAAACAGGATGGGTAATCACCTCCTATGCCCCTATGACGCTACTAATCCCTATAGCCCCTCACTTTAACGAAATGACGAAAATACCCTTGAGTTTTTTTAAATGAAATATCACCGCCCAAGTATTACTAGTGTGTACCTTCTAGTATTAGTAAAGGGTAATACTAGGGCAGTATTACCAGGTGTACCTTCTAGTATTAGTAAAGGGTAATACTAGGGCAGTATTACCAGGTATTACCATGCAGAGGGGATTCGAATCCTGGTCGCGCGTGCATGGGTGACGAGCGTGGAGCTCAAAACCACTGAACTACCGTGTTTTTCGTTGTCCCTTTACCGATTTAATTCTACTTAACTCTTAAAACTCTTCATTAAGGGTAAAAATGACATTTTACCCTACAGGGACATCTGAGCCCTTTTTCTAATCAATAAGGGTATACCTGCCCTTGACCCAAACAGGATTCTAACAATCAAGGGAAAACAAAAAAAGATCCAGACTCCTATCTCCATGTCCCAGTACCTCGAAGCGGATATTCTTGTAGACGAGCTCTTCAACATTGCTCCTTACCGTAGGGTTTTCTTTGTTCTTAGCCAATGTGAGCATCTGATTGTTGCCTGCCAAAGGCGAGTCTGGTTCGGGTGGTTTTGGAGGAGAAAACCCCCTTCCCCTTCCCCTTTTGTTGCTTTTATCTTTCTTCATGACTGGGTCGACTTCCACCACCGAATCATGGAAAGACAGACAATATAAAGATACAGATAGATCTTGAGACGCAATGACCAATGTCTAGCCTTATTCTCCAAGGCAGCATCTCCAGGAGGATCTGATCTGTTTTTGTTTTGTAAGAGAGACATAGATGTCAAAAAAATGTGTTGCTCGGGAAAGCCCCGCAACACCCATCTTCTGTTGATCTTCGATTTGTAGGTTGTACCAGTGATCCTACTGTATGTGGAAGAAAAGCCAGTTGCAACCTCCAAATCCGGTGGAGAAGACTTGGGTTTGATCCCAAGGAAAGGAATTAAAAACTTGGGTTTGATCCACAGTCCCGGCTCTTACCTATGGCTAGAAGGGCGATCGCCCTATGTCCGGCGCCCAGGTTTTTATTATTTTTATTTTTATGTTTTAAAATTTTATTATAAGCAATTTCTAAATCTATTAGTATCTATATAAATAAATAAGTAAGTTTCATATCTATATCTATGTGATTAATAAAATGAGTTCATAATCTAAACTTATTTTAACATTCTAAAATTTTGTACTTTTAAAATATAACACATCATAAAAAATATTAAATGAAAAACCAGTAAAAACAAAATATTAATACACATTAACTTCTTTTTTACCATGTTATTACTTTCCACACATACTTTCGAAGAGACTTCCAATTTAGTACCTATTTTGTTACGTTTTGCTTCATTTATCTGATAGTTTTATTTTGTTTTTGCTATAGCATTTTTCTCTTATCCTAAATAGATCGTTATAAAATTGGAAAACTTAGGCATTTGAAATTTTTACAAATGCAAAGTGTTTTGCATAACCAATTATATACAATTCGTCTCTAATTTCACTATGGATTCAGTGATTTTGATCAAACGTATGAGTTTTTATGGAAGAAAAAAACTAAAAAATGATCACTTCGTTTTGTCTTAGACTGTGTTCTCAAAGTTTTTTAGATTTTTACTTTTTTAAAAGAAAGATTGAGATTTTGTAAAATTGAGTTATGGGCAAAATACAATATTATCTTATGTGTAATTTATTATGAATAAAATAACGTATAATCAATCTTTCTCTTCTATGATTAAATATGTTGATTGATTCTTTAATTACACTTTTGCAGAAAAGAAAAGACACACAAATTCCTCTCCATATGGTTCTCAATGCCTCATGAGTTGTTTCTCTATAATGAATCTATCAAAAATGAGAAAAAAATTATCGCCCAATGTAAAAGTCCAAAGCATGTATCAATATTTTGTTTGTAATATGAACTTGTAGTTAATATTCATGACGATAAAGTGTTTGTTATTGAGATTTTTTTGTTTGTGTAAGGAGTTATTAATTATGAGAGATTTGGAGTTTCTAACTTGGGTAATAAAATGTAAAAATGTAAATCACATGCTTGAAATTGATCTTGGAATAAAAATATGTCCAAAACGTCATGCTCAAATCTTGCACGAATGAATGGTGTTACTAAAAACGTATACGAATACGATCCGTGCATAATCATTAATGTTTAAAATTTTGTTATATTTTTATGATATAAATAAAATGTCCATATTTCATATTTTGCCTAAGGTCGTTAATATTATTAAGACGGGCCTGTTGATCCAGCATAGGAACATCCACGTGATGCCCCTTTAATCGGTTGATCAAACATATCGAGCAGACTACCTCTTTATCGTCTTGGTTGAGGAAGCCTCCGACATAGTGGAACGTCGATGCTCCATGAGCATTTGTTTCCGCAAGTTGACCGTGGCCTTCAGAGCAGTAGCCACCACGTCGAGAGGGCAGAGAACAACCGATATGTGCACACCTAAAACTGTATCGCCGGAGGGAATGGTAAATTCCAAGAACTATCAGGATGTGAACGCCGAGTATAGGCACGACGAGGCTATTCGCCGGAGCCGGTGGCTAAGAAAGGTAAAGAAAAATGTCAGTTTTGGGTTTAGGGCCATCGCAAAAGACTTAACAATTCGGGCTCAATAGATAAATGCAAACCCTAATTTCTACTTTTAGTTTCTGCAAACCCTAAAAATTCGGGCCCAACAATAACTAACGAAACCAGTTTATGCAAACCCTAAAAATGCGGGCCAGTCAAAACAAAAACATAAATGCAAACGAACCAAAACAAACAAAAAGCTTTTCTCGGCCTTCTTACCATATCCATGGTGACGATGTGGAAGATCAACGAAGGTTGGTGGACGATGTAGAAGATCAACGAAAAGAGAAATCAAGAAGGTGAAGAGAGAAACGAAGGAGGAGGGAGATAAATTGAAGGAAGGGTGAGTATTTATAGGTGACCGGGAGTAGTGAATAGTGATAGAGGTGACCACTTGCTTTTTTTTGGTTACCTAGAAAAAAAGTTTAATATGCTTGCATTTCATACTGATCGCCTCCTCTGTTTATTTAGACAAGGCTGATGGTGGCTTTAGGCTTGCATCGCGTGCATTCATAGTTTCGTTTCTTAAAGAGTGATGGATATATTGTTTTGTTGAGCTTACAAGTTATTACGGTAGTTTCTACATGCTAAGTAGGGATATCCATACGAACTATAAAGCTATGTAAGAATAGTTAAATCTATGTTCTTGTGTTGTTTGAGGCAGCTAGGGATCTTAAGACAATGCGTTTAATCTCAAAGTTTATCTTGTTAAATCTTGAGTGGCACTTAGAGAATTAAAAGACAGAGGAAACATTTTCTTTTTTGAAAGTTTTGGAGGTCATGAGTTGTGGATATATCAACTCATCATCACATTTTATGTGATAGGCATCGGTTTCCGGTGGTGAAGATTGCCTGCCGACAATGTCATCAAATCACGGGACTAGATATCGTTGTTGACCCATGTGCTGCGTTACTAGTCTTCATTGTAACAGGACTCTTGTGCATTGGAGTAAAAGATGTATAAACTTTACATGGTTTCGATCACATTTTCTGGACAAACTCAACTCTGCGGAACCGGGTTTCTAAAGTGAAATATCTCTTCTATGCAGATCACATTTGCTCAGGGAAGTATAGCAGCAGCAAATGTCTTTGTCATGCTATAATGTCATTGTAGCTGGGTAGTTATCCATGTTTCAAGACAGGTTGGGGGGCCTGGTTAACAAGGTAAATTGAGCATTCATTATTCTGCGCCACCATCATATTTTAAGGTAGGTGCTACATGAAACATATTGTTTTTGTTTCTTAGGTATTTTCCATACGGGGTGGATGGAATGCTTGCTGGATATGCTATGGTCTTCTTTGCCTACATCGGGTTTGATGCAGTTGCAAGTATGGCAGAAGAGGTCAGTATCATATATCGTTGCAGTGTAACTAGTATTTGACAAGCCCTTTTTGGTGTAGGTGAGTGTTGGGGCACTTGTTGCATTTACAGTATCGGTATTGATACTCAGATATGTTCCTCCATATGAGGTACTGATAAAGTTAAACTTCTTTTTTATTTAAGAACTACATTATAGAACATACTTGATTAAAGAGAGAAGTCTCCTTTCAACCTGTTAGCTCTCTAGCTAACCAACTCAACTATAGTTGTTGTTCTGTCAAGATAACTAAAATCCACTAAAAACCACCTTGCTCATGCACTAGACTAACAAGGCTTTTATCAGGCACCTCTTCCCGTATCTCTTCAAAAGAGAGAGTTTGTTCTGTTTCCTTTATATGTGGTGAAGAAAATTCAACCAGTCACGTCAGCACTTGGATTAGTAGCAAACAACCTTTACTTTGCAAAACTGATGCTTCAATTGTGGAGAAGCAAGAATCTTAGAGCTACTTATAATATTAAAAGTTCAATGTATAGTCATGTTGTAACTAAAATCTTATAGCTACTTAAAATAATATTATTCGAGATTGGTGTGTATAGTCAGTCATGTTATAATTAAAAGTTTAATGTCATTTAGAGCTACTGTTTATAAAACTATTCGGAAAGGGTCTTTGCGAGACAACTATATTTGGCTAATAGACACTGGAATTGGAGTTGGTGAGAATCTAATGCTTTCATGCAATGTAACAAACACGATCAGTTAAATCCAAGATAGTCACAGAAAACATAATCAAAACGATTATAAACTACTTTGGACATAATTAAAGCCTTCATGCATTAACACTTTTGAAGTTTCACGAGGAAAGAAAAAATCAGATGAATTGGATGTTGCACTTTGATGAAAGTCTGGGGAGAGCCATTACATTAGCTCGCAAGAGCTTACTGTCCGCGTCAACACCAACTCTCACGGTTTCAAGACATTCCAACTTGCCCAAAAAATGTCTCATCTATTTCAGCTCTTGAAAAGAACCTCCATACTCTGAAACCTCTAGCACCTTAACCTGACATGTCCATAAACAACATAACCTCTTCTTCTTCTTCTTCTTCTTCTTAGGGATGCAAGCGCATGCATCTCCGCATCTATTTGTTACTCTGTGCACAAGACCATGTAAACAAGAGGCACCACCAAATTTGTGACAACAAACAACAAATAGAAAATAATATATTGATAATAAATTACCTTGATGACTAAAGTCTCTAGATTTGGACAGCTCTTGAGCAGAAGTGGCATTACTTGCCAACCTTTTTCCTTGTTACTCTCAATAGATAAATTAAGGAGGTTGTTGAACACCGGCATGGATTTACAACAGAAATGAAACGCCTATAATGAAAACACAACCCAATATTAAACCATACATATACATATAGATACAAGTGAGAGGCCTCCAGAATCACTACAAGAAGAACAAGTGAGCAAAAACTGACCTCAAAGGAATCAGGAGACAAGTGAAGGGTCGTAACTCGTAACGTTGCTTATACCCGCAACTAGACCTGTAACATCACCAAATATAGCCTTTGGTTTAGCTTTATGAACAAAATAATAGCCACCATCATCCTCGTTGTGGGTGTGGTGATGAGCACACCCCATTTTTTAGCCCATTCCAAAGCAAAAGGTCCAACACCAAAAGCAAAACATCTACTATGCAGATACGGTACTGTCCCCGACCTGCCCGGTACTGTTCCCAACCTGCCAGGTACTGTTCACGACATGCCGGATACTGTTCACGACCTGCTCGGTACTGTTCCCAACATGCAGGTACTGTTCACGACATACCGGATACTGTTCACGACCTGCTCGGCACTGTTCCCGACCAGCGCGGTACTGTTCACGACGTACCGGGTACTGTTCACGACATGCCGCGTACTGTTCACGGCCTACTCGGCACTGTTCCCGACCTGCTCAGCACTGTTCACGACGTGCCGGGTACTGTTCACGACATGCCCGGCACTGTTCACGACATGCCGGGTACTGTTAATGAACCATCACGTCGTCCCCAAAAACCGGAGAGCTGTCTGCTCAACTCCCACTATAAATACCCTCTTTGGTATTCATTATCGGATATACAAGAAAAACTCTCATTCTCTCTCTCTAAATAACTTTCCCTCTCTAAAAAAGGAGCTCTCTCCAAGCTCTCCCAGCTCTCAGCAGCTCTCCCCAGCTCTCCGCAGCTCGACACTAGAACACGAAGATCCATTACCCCATATTTTAAACTCTTAAAATTAAATCACGAAAATCCTAAACCCGAAATCCTAAACTATAACTCCAATTTTTAAAATATTTTTGAGAGAATTAGCCTATTTCCTTAATTTGTCATTCATACAAATTAAATTAAATGATACTAACATACTAGTGTGTCAAATTACATCAGTAACAAACAAACAAACAAAAAACTCTTGTAGAAGAGATGCTTTCTATGCGTCAAAAAGAGTTTGCTTCATATTAATTTTTTATGTTATTTCGTCATTCTTCCATAACACGTTATCCTGTAGTTCACCCAAAAACAAAGAAAAATACAATTTATTCCGAGACGAGTATAGGCCGCAATACGTATCCAATGTGGAAGAATCTTTGGTCATTTGTTTTTTTTTTTATAAATATTATCGGTTATTCGGTCGGTTCCAAATAGAAACACACTGAAATGCTTTAAAATGGACTACAGAAACCTTAAAATATTATCACCCCGCTTGACCTTAAATTTGGTATGTCTTCCGACTAAGTGTCAAGGGATAGCACTACAAGAAAACATGTGTATTTCCGACGGCAATTCCGACGGCAATAATTCCGTCGGAAATTTCCGACGACTTTCCGACGGATTTCCGACTAACTTCTCATCCGTCGGAAATCCGTCGGAATTCCGTCGGAAATATTAACCCGTCGGAAATCCGTCGGACACTTTTCGACAGATTTCCGACGACTTTTTGACGAATTCTGATGTTGCCGACATACTGCCGACGGATTTCCGACGACGTTCATCCGTCGGAAATTTCCGACGGATTTCCGACGGATTGCCGACGGATTTCCGACAGATGCCGACATGGTTGCCGACATGGTTGCCGACATCGATAATATCTACTTTATATCCGTCGGAAATCCGTCGGAAAATGCACAAAATTTTCCTTATAAAAACGTTTCCACGCTTCATTTATAATCACAACAAAAAAAATCTCTGTTATCTAATTCCTTACGAAAATGTCTTCTTCAAATCCGTATAATTATTTTCGATCATAGATGGACAAGCCTCATCAAATTCCGGACACGGGCCTAGTTACGGAGGAATTCAAAAAGGTCTACAGGAATTCATGGCATTTGCGGGTATGCAGAAGAAAGCAAAAAAAACCGGTAAAATCTATTGCCCTTGTACCAATTGTGGGAATCGTAGATTTATCGTGATAGATGAAGTATGGTCACACTTGTATTGTCATGGGTTTATGTCGGGTTACAAGATTTGGTATTATCATGGAGAAAATGATACAATGGTGGATAATTATGCTAGTACTAGTGAACATTATATTGGGGATAACACTAGCTTAGAAGAACCCGCAATGGAAGAACAAAGTACTGTAGGTCATGTTCAGATGGTGAACGATGCATTTCGTGAAAGTATACCATCGGTTGCTGAGTATGGAGATAGGGGAGAAGAACCTAATTTAGAAGCTCGGAGATTCTTTGATATGTTAGACGCTGCTAAACATCCGTTATATGATGGGTGTAGAGGTGAACATTCCCCTTTATCAACTGCAACAAGGATGATGGGTATAAAGACGGATTTCAATTTGAGTGAGGAGTGCGTGGATGCAATCGCTGATTTTGTGAAAGAAATTTTGCCAGAAGATAATCTTGCACCGGCATCATACTATGAGATACAGAAACTTGTTCAAGGTCTAGGATTGCCGTATCAGATGATAGATGTATGCATAGACAACTGTATGCTCTACTGGAGATAGGACGCATATCGTACGACATGTCGTTTTTGTCGCAAACCTCGGTATAAGGAAACAGGTGGAAGAGTGCCAGTGCCATATAAATGGATGTGGTATTTACCGTTAATAGAGAGATTGAAGAGGTTATATCAGTCAGAGCGCACAGCAGGAGCAATGAGATGGCATGCAGAGCATACAACAGATGGACAAATCGCCCATCCGTCAGATGCAGGAGCATGGAAACATTTTCAATCCATTTATCCCAGCTTTGCGTTTGAGGCAAGGAACGTATACCTTGGATTATGTACCGATGGTTTCAGCCATTTTGGGAAGCACGGCAGAAAATATTCTTTGTGGCCAGTAATTGTAACACCTTACAATTTGCCGCCATCTTTGTGCATGCGAAGGGAGTTCTTGTTCCTTAGCATTCTCGTTCCTGGACCAGAGCATCCGAAGAGATCACTTGATGTGTTTTTGCAACCATTGATTTATGAGCTGCAAATGTTATGGGACCAAGGTATTGAAGCGTTTGATGTTTCTTGTCACCAAAATTTCATCATGCGGTCGGTACTTTTGTGGACTATTAGCTATTTTCCAGCATATGGCATGTTATCAGGATGGACAACGCACGGAAGGTTATCGTGCCCGTACTGTCAAGATAACACTGATGCGTTCCAATTGAAGCACGGACGGAAAATGTCTTGGTTTGATTGTCATAGGCGATACCTACCTAGCGATCATCCTTATCGTCGGAGCACCACATTGTTTAGGAAGAACCGGAAAGTATTTGACGGTCCTCCTCCTGAGTTAGATGGTGAGTATTTGTTGACTCAGTTTAGAGATTTTGGTGCAGAGAGGACCGTTGATTGTGGTGGTAACGGACATCATCCTGTTGATGGTTGCATTCCCGTGGTTTGTATTTCTTTTACGTTAATTTTTAATTTAGTTTTGTTGCATTCCCGTGGTTAAATTTGTACATGGTGTAGGTATGCTACATTCCCTATCCGCGGGTGACAAACAAGCAAGACCCGTGGGTTACAGTCACATCGATAAACCCGAGAGGTAGAGTTCATGGGAAGTCTGATCATGAACCCCTCCAACAAAGCTCCGTAGGTTTGGGTTCAATCGAGCATTCCCTTGAGGTCGACCTTGTCGTTGATTTCACCATACAGTCAGACGATCGAGTATTTGAGGATTCAGAAGAAGAATTTGACGAATTTGGGGAACCTTCCGATTCAGGAGAATCAGATTACTCATCATCGGATTGACAGTAGTTTTAATTATAAAATTTGCACCGTAAAATATGTACATATATTTGAACTAGAATTGTAATGTGTAATATATCAGTTATGTCGAAATTTTATAAAGTTAGACATTTGGTTATAAGGTTAACCTATATTATAACTTCTATATAAATTCTATATAACACATTTTCTTGATGTATATACAAGGTTAACCTATTTTGTATACATCATACAAGTGTTTGTAAACTTTTGCCACAAAAAAACCTATACCCCTAAACAAGATTTTTGAATATCCGTCGGAAATCCGTCGGAAATTTTCGACGGATTTCCGACGGTTTGAGTTGAATCCGTCGGAAATCCGTCGGAAAATTCCAACGGATTTCCGACGGATTAAGCTGCCTCGGATGTATTAGATATAGTCATGTGGCAAAAGCCCTTGTTTAGGATGTATTAGGCATAAATCCACATGACAATCATGACGCGTACTCGGATGTATTAGGTTTTTTTTGTGGCAAAAGTTTACAAACACTTGTATGATGTATATAAAATAGGTTAATCTTGTATATACATCAAGAAAATGTGTTATATATAATTTATAAATTTTGATGGAAGTGTTTGTATAAGTTATAGTATTAGATATAGTTGATTTATGAGAAATGATATGTTTTGATGTTGTATAATTTTTAAACTAATGCAAAGCCTTTAATATTGATGAACTTAATATATATATTGAATGAAACATGTAAATAACATGTCCCTAAATCATATAAAGAAACCCTAAACCCTAAACCCCAAATATACCCTAATTCCGTCGGAATTCCGTCGGAAATTTCCGACGGATTTCCGACGGATCTGAAAAATTAGACATGTGCTTGTTGACTGACTAATCGACAAACATGCAAGGAATATACCTTATCCGTCGGAAATCCGTCGGAAATTTCCGACGGATTTCCGACGGATATGAAAAATTAGACACGTGCTTGTTGACTGACTAATCGACAAACATGCAAGGAATATACCTTATCCGTCAGAAATCCGTCAGAAATTTCCGACGGATTTCCGACGGACTTTGATATTTTCGAGACCGCGGGAATATCAACCGCGTAAATGAAATTATTTTTCGAAATCCGACGGAATTCCGACGGATTTCCGACGGACATCGAATTATATCGACGAAACGTAAGTTTTTTTCCTTCTTTCTCTCTTCTTCCTCTCTCTCTTCCGTCGCTTCTTCTCCCTCTTCTCTCTTCTTCTTCCTTACCGAAAATCTGTTCTTCTCCCTCTTCTCTTCTTCTTCTTCACAATTTCAATTTTAATCTTCATTTCATCAACTCCTTTTCAACAAAACCATGTAAGTTTAATCAATTCCTTTAAATTTTTTTTATATCATGTTAGTTTTAGGGAATATATTAGTTAGGTTGTTAGAATTCTATTAATGTGAATTGTTAAGTGGTTATAATAGAATTTGTTATTTAGAATAATATTAGTGTTAGGGTTTATGTGTTTAGATTGTTGATTTAGAATTGTTAGATCTAGAAAACAAATTTTTGATCTTGTTTTATTTTCTAAAAATATTAAAATCGTTTTTAGATCTTGTTTTATTTTCAAAAAATATTTTAAAAACGTTTCTAGATATTGTTTGAATTTTTTAAAATATTGTTTAAGTAATAAAAACGTTTAGACAATATTTGTATATATTAAAAACGTTTTTAATATATTTGTTAAGTAATAAAACCGTTTTCATAATATTTGTATATATTAAAATTGTTTTTAAAATTTTTTATAGTAATAAAAACGTTTTTATAATATGTATATATATTAAAATCGTTTATAATATTTTTAATTAATAAAAACGTTTTTAAAATATTTCTATATATTTAAGTTGATGTTAAAATATTTTTTTAATAATAAAAACGTTTTTATAATATGTGTATATATTAAAATCGTTTATTGTATTTTTTAACTAATAAAAACGTTTTTAAAATATTTCTATATATTTAAGTTGATGTTAAAATATTTTTTAATAATAAAAACTTTTTTCAAATATTATTTTAGAAATAAAATCGTTTTAAATATTTTTTATAGTAATAAAACGTTTTTTAAATATTTTTATATATTAAAACTGATTTTAAAATATTTTACCAAATTTTGAAAATTTTTGAAAATTTTGAATTTTAGTAAATTTTGAATTTTTCGGAAAATTTGAATTTTCCGGAAAATTTGAATTTTTCCTAAATTGTTTTGCTGAAATTTCAAAAAATTTGGTAACTTTTGAATTTTTTGTTAATTTACTAACAATTTTACCGTTTTCCGCAGGGATCACGACGATGTTTTTCAGTTGGGAGGCGGCAACCAAGGACGCCGTTCTCGGAGTTCTCGGTGTACGCCTCCTCCGGGACCAACGAGCTCGGGAACTCACATCCCTGATTCCCAGTAATCCGCTGCTCGGAGCCACATTGAGATCGAGGAGCTAGTCCGGCAGCCTAACCGGGGCCATTGCATTCGACTCGACCCGAAGTTTGAGGGCGGCACTTGGTAAGAAATTTTTTGTACATTATTTCAACTTATTTAGATTTTTAAACTTAACATATTTATATCTTTTCATAATATTTTCAGGTTTAAGCTGTCGACTCAGATCACCAAGGCGATATTACGGATGCTCCACAACATGTTGGACAAACCGTACGAGAAGTATTCGGACATGCCTACCGAGGAGAAAGACGTGTGGCACCGGACTTTCGCGGTAAGTTATTTATTGATATATTATTTATTTTGAATTTCATTTTGTCAATTTTTCTTTTTGATATGTAACATATTTTTAAAAAAAATTGTAGCAAGAGTTCACGTGGGATTCTCATCATACGCGCAAAGACATTGACACATTCGACAAGTATGCCGCAAACTCGTACTCGAAGCACATGTACGAGTGGAAGCAAAAGTGGAAGCACAACAAAGACAAGCCGAAGGACCTTGACGACGACGTCTGGAAGGGCTTCTGTGAGTACTGGAGTAGGCATGCGACGAAAAAGACCTCCGAGCAACAGTCGAAGAACCGAAATAGCCAACGAGGCGGGAAAGGGGTCTACATCCACAACGCGGGCGCAAAGACCATCGAACGGGAAGCGATGGAAATGGTAAGTTTAATTTAAATTTTTTATTGTTAATTCTGTTTTTTATATTTATTTAACTTAACAAATTTTCGCAGGCGAGAGAATCTGGTTCCGAACCCGATTATCTTCAACTCATCGAGAATAGACACACCAACAAGAAAACCGGTCAGATACAGGACTTGGGGATGCGGGATGTTGTCGAGAATAGCAAGAAGACGAAGCTGGACCGTGAACTATCATCGCAGCTCACTATCGAAGGATCGACGTCCTCGAACTCTTTGTCCCGGGAAGAGATAAACCAGATTGTACTTGAGGTAAGTTTTAATTTCATTTCGTTTTTTTTTATTTTCGTTATTTATTTATTATCGGTTTTAATTATTCGCAGCAAACCCGGCAAGTGAAAGGTCGATTCGCTGGGTTAGGCACCCTTCCGACCCAGGAATCTTCTTCCTCGCTTCCTCGTTATCCTTCGGAGTACCGGGTAGAAATCGAGAGGCTCACCCAAACGGTGAAAGACCGTGACCAGCAGGTTGAAGAGCTTCGGACGGAGCAACAGACTACCAACAAGAAGCTCTCCTGCTTGGAGAAGATGATGGAAAAATGCTTCCCGCATATGTTTCGGGATAATAATCCCGACGACGGAGATTCTCCAACCGTTTAAATATTTGCTTTTAATGCTTTTTTTTGAACAATTTATTTTAATGTGTAATGAATTTTTTAATTTTGTTTAATGAATTTATATATTTATTATTTCTATTTTTAATTTATATTTCAAATTTATATAATTTTAATATATAAATTTCAAAAAAATAAATAATTAAATAAAATTCAAAATACCAATTCCGTCGGAAAACCGTCGGAATAAGTTACTGTAACATCCCGATTTCTTGTATATGCGGAGAGGCTTATAAGAATTGATTTGGCTACCTATGACACCAAAGTGCACTTAGCTTTTCCGATCACTTGCCCGAAAGAACTCCAGAGTTAAGCGTGCTTGAGCTGGAGTAGTCTAAGGATGGGTGACCTTCCGGGAAGTGATTCGCGGTATCGTGTGAGTGAGGACAAAACACGGGGAAATATCACGTGGTGATTGCAGGGTCAGTAAACAAGTATTACAAGCCTCCCGGACTAACGCACCGGCCGTCGGACAAGGGTGGGGCCCACGGGCCGAGAGAAGGCATGGGGCCCACAGGTAGGGGTGGTCGGGGCGTTATAGTTACCGTCGTAAATCCGTCGGAACCTATTTCCGACGAAGAACCGACGGACTTCCGAGACAACTTCCGATCAAATTATCTGTCGTAACTCCGTCGAAAATAGTTGTCGTCGGAAAGCCGTCAGACATTTCCGACGGATTTCCGACCGCGTATGTTCCGACGGATACTCCGACGGATATTCCGACGGATATATTACCGACATAATTTCCGACGGATGGTGATCGAATGAATTTGTCGGAAGTCCGTCGTAAATCCGTCGGAAGATATTTCCGACGAACTGTAACCGACAGCTTAAATCCGTCGGAAAAGACCCTTTCCGACGGATTTCCGACGGATTTGACCGTCGGAAATATTTCTGTTTTCTTGTAGTGTAGCCAGACCACATGCATTTCTAGATTATCATGTAAACCAATTGGACCTACTGATAGACTTACTGTTTAATAGCAAGGGAAGAAAATCGAACCCAAATTCAGGAGTTTCACCCTTTAATAGGAACTGACTTACCACTCACCCACCACTTTGGGGGCTTTTTGGTCATTTGTTATTGACTATAAATTATATACAAGTCAATATTCGATCCTTAAGGACCTTAACGTTGAGTAAAGTCTTTGCTTTTTGGCTTATAGAATCCACTTTTAATACGAGTGCATGCACACGAAAACACAACATCTTCAATTCTTGACCTCTCTATCTTCTAAACTGATTTACTGTTTTTTTACTTTCTCTTGTTGTTGAAATATCAAAAGTTTATAAACCTGTCAACTAACGTCTTTGTTTATTTTACATGTGTCACTTTTATCGTTGGAAAATTAAGACGTATCATCCGAAAAATAAAGAATTCTAACATTTTTAATCTGAGAGATTTGAACTCTCGACTCATATCTTTCGAATTAAAACTAAGAATTACATAAAGCATATCAACTAACGTAAAATTTTGTTAGCTTACATAAAAATTTGTTTATGGAAAGATCGACTTATGACGTAAACTGTTAGCTTAAAAACTCTTGTAGGTCTATATGCGTCAAAAAGAGTATTTCTTTGTTTCGGCCATATCTTTGCTTCATGTTAATTTTTTTATGTTTTTTCGTCATTCTTCCATAACACGTTATCCTGTATTTCACCTAAAAACAAAGAAATACAATTTATTCCGAGACCGGTATAGGTAATACTAAAACCAGAAAGAAAAAAAATTATCGACTTATGAAAGAACATAGTTTTGTGTGCATTCAAAAGATATCTTTAATCAAATAATTATTTAATTAATGCTGATTTTGTGGGGAAAAAACAAAAAAAAAGCTCGCAAACATTGTTTTAGCCGAACATTTGTAAGACGATTATTATTTTGGTTAAGAATAAAGAGTGTAGCAACAAAAACAAAAAAACAAAAAACGCTAAACAAAACACGTGTTCAGGTATAAAGTAAGCCATGGAACCCTATTCCGCCATAATCTACCAATTTAGTACCATATGTTTCCACAAGTGTTTTGTCATATTAAGCTAATTAATCTTTTCAAAAGAAGCGAATATTTCTTTCTGTTTTTGGTTTTTTCTTGACCGAAAATATATAACGTATAGAAAATGTGACGATATTACTAAGTAGCTCCTATGAGAAATCCATTAATGTTGGTTGAAACTTGAGACTTGAGACTTAGAGCATCATTATTGGGAAAAACCCATTTGGGGTTCTTAAGCAATATTTAATTATAAATTTGAAGTTAAGAAACTCTGTTAAGAAACTTCTGTTTTTGCTGATTTATTGGTAGAACCCTATTAGGAGTTCTTAAAAAAAAAAATTTAATAGTTTTGTTTTTATTTTAAATAGAATTTATTTTTTTAATTAAACATAGTTGACATATATATATTAAAAACAACATTCAATTATTATTAAAACAACAACATTACATTTTAAACATAGATTTTATTAAAAAAAAGCAAAACAACATTCAATTATTATTTTGAACACATATTTACATGAATACATACATATTTACATAAACACACACATATTTATGTAAATATGTGTTCATGTAAATATGTGTTCATGTAAATATGTATGTGTTTATGTAAATATGTATGTGTTTATGTAAACACACACAAATATGTGTTTATGTAAATATGTGTTCATGTAAACACACACAAATATGTGTTCATGTAAATATGTATGTGTTTATGTAAATATGTGTGTGTTTATGTAAATATGTGTGTATATCACAAGATATTCAGATATATCGTAACTTATACGTATGTGTTTATGTAATTTTGGGAACCTGCGTATGCAATTCCAAGACCCATGATAGCACCGAGTCCACATCCCACAGTTGAATCATACCCTATGATAGGGAAACAACAAGATCTGGTTACAATTTCCACTTCCATGATCTAAATACAGCAACAAAACAAAAAATCATCAAGTAAGTAAAGGCATACCAGACTAGCAGCTGCACTAGTCTTGCCATGTTCTTTATTTTTGAAAAGCCAATTTCCAGAAGATCCGGTGGTTGAGTCTGAAGGTACTGTCATTAGTTTGTCCGATTCCCGATTGAAACCCTAATTTGAGGAGATTTGCAAACGAACGAATATGAAAGTGGCGAAGGGAGAAGCCAAACGATTCGGCCGGAGATGAAGAAGACGGAGTTCGCGAGGAGAAGAAGAGAAAATTGATTTTCATCTAGACGAAAGAAAACGTCGGACCAATTACATGATGCCACATATAACTTAAGAACCGATTCTTAAGTTGCTTAATTAAGAATCGGTTCTTAGGTAGAAACCTGTTTTTTTTTTATTTAAACAATATTTTATTCTAAGAAACCTATTAAGAAACTTTTTAAAACCTGCGGTAATGATGCTCTTAGAGACTTAGAGACTTAGAGACTTAGAGACATTACTCTCCATGGAAATTCGGGTTTCTATGTCCCAAAGTTAGTTTTTTTAACTAAAATAAGTAAAATACTTGTCTTCTTTGCATAACATTTGAAATTTCCCTACGCTTGACGATAAACTTCTTCAGGAAGTTACTGCTTCCGACTTTACTACAATTCTACGTAATTTATTTGTTTTACTTTTACTAACGTGCAAGAAAAATATAATAAATCTGAAACGTAAATTCTGGATAAATAAGATCTATAATGTAGGGTCTAGGATATATGATATAGTTTTATGAGGAAAAATTTTGTTGGGCTTTTCAAGCCCATGTCCAACTCCCCATTTATTATGATATTGTCTGTTTTGGGTCCAAGTGGCAAAACCCGTACGGATTTATTTTTGGGCTCCTTCCCAAAAGGCCTCATACTAATTGGAGTTAGACATTACTTTATATACTAGACAATATTTGTCTAAACTTCCGATGTGGGACTTGGATTGATATCCCAACAATCATCCCCTCAAACCAAGGACCACACAAGCCCTTGGCCTCTCCTCCAGCGAAACCTGGCATCCATCTTGTACCACCGTAATCACCAACGGAACCTGCTGTCTGACCTTCTGCTTCGTTAGGAAGATTTTCGACACAAGGCACCGACACCTCTAATCGCGAGGTCACCTTGAGGGCTCTCCCTCCCACAACGAACATGCAGCCCACACCCACTTCTTCAGGTCCACTTTTTTTAAACCCGGGCTCTGATACCACTGTTGGGCTTTTCAAGCCCATGTCCAACTCCCCATTTAGTATGATATTGTCCGCTTTGGGCCCAAGTGGCAAAGCCCGCACGGATTTATTTTTGGACTCCTTCCTAAAAGGTCTCATACTAATTGAAATTGGACATTACTTTATATACTAGACAATATTTGTCTAAACTCCGATGTGGGACTTGGATTGATATCCCAACAAATTTGAAAAAAACATGAACTGCAAGACATATTCGACTTGATATGTGGTTCTTAATATCTAACTGTAATTTTTGAAAACTCAAGACATATTCGATTTGATATGTGGTTCTTACTATCTGAAATTAAGTTTGTGATATACCATATGAACTGCAATGACAGTTAGAACTCAAATTAGGATACACTACAAAAAAAAATATATCGATTTCTGACCAAAATTTCCAATAATCTTTTTTCTCGGACATTTTTTGTGAATTTCCAACTAAATTTGGTTTTCGTAATTCAGATAATTGTGCTTGTCATAAAATCATCAAAAACACATATTTCCAACGATATTCTAATGAATGTAGTGGTCATAAATTCATATGTTTTTTTTTGTAGTGATAGCCGACTAGTCTTTATTACAATTTGATATGAATTCGAATTCCACACGGTTCAAAGTCTCCAAATGATAAATTAAATATTTTGGAGAAATAATTAAATATTATTACCAATTCCTTAATCGCTAATCAAAGAATATGTTATATGTACGGTATAAGTTGGCATGTCGATATATATACCAAGACGCCGACTTTCCCTTCTTTCTTTTATATTGAAAACGAATGTTAGATAATTAATACTAAACCTAAACACCCACTATACGCAATTATGCATTATGCTGCATATTCTATATTGTGAAGAAAAAAATACATATCATAATATCATATAGTATTAAAAAAAAATTATCACGTTGACCGTATGGTCGACGAACGACTAATAAAACGGATCCCTATCTGTAAAGTTTGTGGATAACACGTGTGTCTGAAAAAGCTCGAAACCGTTCTGTCTAAGAAATTTCACTGTTTAATACTTTTTTGGTTCGACACTTGGTTCAAATCGTATTATTCTGTTTCTTAGATCATTTGAATTGGTGTGTTTCAAAATGGATGTCTCAGTCAAATAATATTATTAATTTAATTGAATTTAGTTTTATAATTAAAAATCAAATAATATTATTAATTTAATTGAATTTAGTTTTATAATTAAAATTTAATTTTAAAATAAATAAAAAATCAATAAAAAAGAAATACATATTTATTAAAGGATGTCTCAACATTGGTGAAGAAGTTCCTCACCGTCTATTCTCTCTTTTTTTTTTTTTTTTTTTTTTTTAATGGACCCCAATGCTGATGTTCTTATATCTTTTGAATTTTCTATTAATTTACTTTATTTTTTTGGTTATATAATTAATTTAAATTATGTGGCTTAGTTTTATTGGTTAATAGTTTTGGAAGAGGAGTTTTATTTTTCAATGTAAATCTCTTTTGCACACACTTTATTGTTGCATTTAATTTAAAATCTAATGTCGATTAATTGAACAAGTTTTTAGGCAGCAGATTTGGTGAATGTGACTTTCGTTTGTATTGCTAGGAAACTTCGTGGATGATCACAAAACCGACTCGTGAACTAATTAAAACTCTTATAAAAGCAGCAATATTGCAGATTACATTGAGATCTTACATCAGCTTTTATTTTGCCTTCATTATTCACAATACATCGCTTTCACAGAGAAAATTTACAGCTTGTGGTTATTTTATTTTCCTCTTTTCGGTTTAGCAATTCCGGTTTAAACAATACCAGAATCAATGCCAACAGACGTTCCCGATCATGCAAAGAAGAACAATGTGGTGGGCGTCGAGTTTCTTCTGGAACTCCCCAAAACCCTAAGCAAGTCAAACAAGAAATGGCAATTAGCATTCATCAAGATCTACTGCTCAAGAACTCTCCTCAACTGCGCCAAACACGCTATCCAAAAACCCGGTCTGTTCCCTCGTTCCCTTTCCTACACCGCCATTGATCTTGACCATCATCACGGAGACTTCAAGATCGACCATGAAACCCTCAACGATCTCGTCAAGAACAAGAACCAAGAGAAACTCGAGTCTCTTGGAGGTCCTAATGGCTTAGTCTCAGCTCTCAAGACTAACACGCGTCTCGGGATCAACGAAGAAGCCGATGAGATTCAGCGTAGGCGTTCAACGTTCGGGTCCAACACTTACACGAGACCTCCATCAAAGAGTCTCATCCATTTTGTGATCGAAGCCTTTAAAGACCTCACGATTCTCATCCTTCTCGGCTGCGCAACGCTCTCTCTCGGGTTCGGTATCAAAGAGCACGGATTGAAAGAAGGATGGTACGACGGAGGAAGCATATTCGTAGCGGTTTTCTTGGTGGTAGCTGTCTCTGCGGTCAGCAACTTCAGGCAGAACAGACAGTTTGACAAACTCTCCAAAGTAAGTAGCAACATCAAGATCGACGTCGTTAGAAACGGACGTCGTCAAGAGATCTCGATCTTTGACATTGTCGTTGGAGATATGGTTTGTTTGAACATCGGAGATCAAGTTCCAGCGGATGGAGTGTTCGTTGAAGGACATTCGTTGCACGTCGACGAATCAAGCATGACCGGAGAAAGCGATCACGTCGAGTTGAGTCTAAACGGAAACACATTCTTGTTTTCCGGGACTAAAGTCGCTGATGGGTTCGGTAAAATGGCGGTTACTTCCGTTGGGATGAACACAGCTTGGGGACAGATGATGAGTCATATCTCGCGTGACACAAACGAGCAAACTCCATTGCAAACTCGTCTCGACAAGCTTACTTCTTCGATAGGTAAAGTCGGTTTACTCGTAGCTTTCTTGGTTCTTGTTGTTCTGTTAGTCCGTTATTTCACGGGAAGCACGAAAGACGATAGCGGAAACCGCGAGTATAACGGAAAGAAGACCAAGAGCGACGAAATCGTGAACGCGGTCGTCGAAATGGTTGCGGCTGCGGTTACAATCATCGTGGTTGCGATACCTGAAGGATTGCCATTAGCTGTGACATTGACACTGGCGTATTCGATGAAGAGGATGATGAAAGATCAAGCTATGGTGAGAAAGCTCTCTGCTTGTGAGACAATGGGCTCCGCAACGACGATTTGCACCGATAAAACCGGTACTTTGACGCTTAACCAGATGAAGGTAACCGATTCCTGGTTTGGTCTCGAATCAGGAAAAGCTTCTTCTTCTTCTTCTTCTTCTTCTTCTACTCTGTCTCGGAAAGTTGTAGAATTGTTTCATCAAGGAGTTGCGATGAACACTACAGGGAGTGTGTTTAAGGCTAATTTATATTCAGAGTATGAGTTTTCGGGTAGTCCGACGGAGAAAGCGATTTTGAGCTGGGCGGCTGAGGAATTGAAGATGGATATGGAGGAAGTGATTAGAGGAAACGATGTTGTTCATGTGGAAGCGTTTAACTCAGAGAAGAAGAGAAGTGGTGTATTGATGAAGAAGAAGAAGGGAGAGATCACAGAGAGGAATGCTGTTGTTCATTGGAAAGGAGCTGCTGAGAAGATTCTAGCTATGTGTTCTACCTTCTGCGATGGTTCTGGAGTTGTGAAAGAGATTGATGAAGATGAGAAGATTCGATTCGAGCAGCTTATTCAATCAATGGCAGCTAAATCCCTCCGTTGCATCGCCTTTGCGTATTCAGAAGACAACGAGGGAGAGAAGAAAAAGAAGCTAAAAGAAGAGAAGCTGACCTTACTTGGAATCGTTGGAATCAAAGATCCGTGTAGACCAGGAGTGAAGAAAGCCGTCGAGGATTGCCAATTCGCCGGCGTAAGCATCAAAATGATCACCGGAGACAACATTTTCACGGCGAGGGCAATCGCTGTAGAGTGCGGGATCTTAACACCTGAAGATGAGATGAACAACGAAGCTGTGTTAGAAGGAGAGGAGTTTCGAAACTACACCCAACAGGAAAGATTAGACAAGGTCGAGAGAATCAAAGTGATGGCGAGATCTTCGCCGTTCGACAAGCTCCTAATGGTGAAATGCCTCAAAGAGCTAGGTCACGTCGTGGCGGTTACCGGCGACGGAACAAACGACGCACCGGCGTTGAAAGAAGCCGATATCGGACTTTCGATGGGGATCCAAGGCACAGAAGTCGCGAAAGAGAGCTCCGATATCGTGATCCTCGACGATAATTTCGCCTCCGTCGCAACGGTTCTGAAATGGGGGAGATGCGTCTACAACAACATCCAGAAATTCATCCAGTTCCAGCTCACCGTCAACGTCGCGGCTCTCGTGATCAATTTCGTGGCGGCTGTTTCCGCCGGAGAAGTTCCGTTAACGGCGGTTCAGTTGCTCTGGGTGAATCTGATCATGGACACGCTCGGTGCGTTGGCTTTAGCCACAGAGAAACCGACGAACGATCTGATGAAGAAGAAACCGATCGGTAGAATCGCTCCGTTGATCACAAACATCATGTGGAGGAATCTGTTGGCTCAAGCGTTTTACCAGATCAGTGTGCTCTTGGTGCTTCAGTTTCGAGGGAGGTCGATTTTCGGAGTGACGGAGAAAGTGAAGAACACTTTGATCTTCAACACCTTCGTGCTATGTCAAGTGTTTAACGAGTTTAACGCGAGGAGCCTCGAGAAGAAGAATGTGTTTAAAGGCATACACAAGAACAGGCTCTTCATTGGGATTATAGTAGTGACTGTGGTTTTGCAAGTTGTGATGGTCGAGTTTCTCAAGAGGTTCGCTGATACTGAGAGGCTGAATTTGGGTCAGTGGGGAGTTTGCGTGGCCATCGCAGCTGCGTCGTGGCCGATCGGATTGTTAGTGAAGTCTGTTCCGGTACCGGAGAAGCACTTCTTTAGCTACTTGAAATGGAAGAAGAGATCATGAGGAAGCTCTTTATGCAGAAATGGGATTTGATTTCACTCTAGTATGTACATTATGAACTATTGATTTGTTTCTTTCTAATTATTTGATTTGAATAACATTGAAAAGGTTTCTTATTACATAAGCATATATATATAGAGTGAAAATTCAAATTATACAATCTTTTAAAACGGACCGAGATTGTCGCCTCCTTCGAGGCTGGCCAAAGCGATGAACTCTCTCTCTGCCTCTTTCCACTCGGTAGCTATCACAATGAAACGAACAGTGGAATCGATCTGAATCCGGGACATGTTCTGATTCAAGAACATCGGGTTTTCTCCTGGAATGTACTGGTAACCGGGCATCTTTGAGTTGGATAGGTAAACATGTTCACAAGGGCCACATCTCAAGAAGACACCAGACTTGTGAACCATGTGCACCACACCGTGAACAATCTCTCCTGTGAAGATCTTGAAGGAGATTCCGCTGAAAACTACCGGGAAGAGAATTTCGCCAGTGTTTTCCCTGATTTTTCCCTCACCGATTTCCTCTACATTCTTGAGTGCCAGAAAATAGCCAAGATCTTTGGTGGCTTTCTTGGAAGCAAAGGCATCTAGCAGGCGAATGAGAATAGCTCTCTGGATCATGAGGCCGTTCGGGTCCATATCTTCAGCTGGGATCATGACATTCCATGGCAATTTGACTTCGATAAACATGTTTTTCAACCTGAAACTTTGAAACATTCAAATACAAATCACACCAAGCGTTTTTTGCAATACTCTAATCACATGGGCTAGGAAGGGGAGAAAAATGAGCTAATCGAGAAATTTAAAAAGGCGAATCAGACATGTCAAAGGTTGATTATTCTAAGAGAATCTGAATCAGAAGTAGTAATCACATTCTGATTTCAAGATTATGCGTTCTACAGAAGCAAGCTACCAATTTCTACCTTTCTACCGTACTTATAGAGAAAACCCATTGTTTACACAAATGAACAGCCAAGACAATCATCAACTTTAGGTTTTCTTTCAGACATTTAAACAAACAGTTTGCATTCATGTAACCATGCAAGTGAAACTCCACAAATGCACAATCAAGTGTCAGTAAAACTTGATTGTGCATTTGTGGAGTTTGCATTCCGCATCAAACCATCCTTCTTCTACCATAAGTTTAGCGAAAATTGTATACCGTAGCCTATGCTAAATCATAGCTCTTCACAAAGCCTAGACTGAGTCTATCTGAAAGATTTAAGAAGTTTTACCTTTAAATTTCTTTGAAAGACAAAACCAGAAGCTACAATGGAACAACTCCGGCAAAAGACACCGATTTTCGCTTTAGAGGATCGACGAACTGTCTGAGAATGATGAACATTCTTCCAAAATTCTCTCTCTCGAAATGAGACGAAACCTTTGGTTTCCAAATTAATAGGCCTGTTAAGGCCCATTACTACAAATGGGCCTAACCTAACTCATCTATTAATTGTTCCTTATTTTTTGTCTACAAATTGACCTGATTTTTATGAAGTCAAAATGATAGATTCATACATCTAAATGCTTACATATACATTTATGAAAAGTTGCATAGAAAAAGCAAAAGCTGCATTTACATAAACACAATCGTTTCATATGGTACAAGTTTCATCGGACGGTCGTTGGATCAAATATTACAACTTTCGTAAAGGAAAACAAAAAACTGACTCTGTATTTATTTTGAAAAATGGTCCAGCCAGATTTATAAATAGGCTTCTCCTATACAACAATGACTGTTGCCACAAGGCCCACAACACAAAGTCACAAACGGTACACGATTTTGAAACGAAGCAGAGACAGTTTCTTTGTCTTTGTCTTTGTCTTTAAGCCGGAACCACTTCCGGTAGTCTACCATTACCTGCCGGAGTCAAGCTGTCGTAGTAATCCACCAGAACTTGCCATCCACCTGGACACATGAATCCGTCCGGAGGGCTTTCTTTGTTCTTCGCCAATGTGCGCATCTGAAAAAAACGAAAAAGAGAGATTTATTTTATCACAAGGACAATGAAGAATTCAACAATGTAGGATTCTCTTTGGGAGCTAGTCAGTTACCTTAGTGCCGGAGATGAACAAGAAATCTTGAGGCCTCGAGGGATCGAAGAAAGCCATCTTGCCTTGCGTCTTGTCATATGCAGCAACCTATGGTTTGGAATGAACCAAAAATAAATAAATAATCAGATCACAACATTGCCGAGAAATAAAAGTGTGAATCTTTGAATTGGGTTTTCATATACCCTGAAAGGAAGGATATTGAGTCGTTCGAGTCCAGGCGCCATGCTTAGTACTTTCTTTCCATGATCAGCATCGTAAAGATCACGTTTCTCTACTGGATGACCCATACCGGCCGGATCACGACCCACAATGTAAAAGTTAGCACCGGCATTGATTCTAGCCTTTGCGTGCCATTGCACTTCAGTTGGACCAGCATAATGCATAGGAGACGGGAATATCGAAACCACTGTTGTCTCTGGATCGAGAACACCGTCCTCTAGCACCTGTTTTAGTTCAATAAAACCCATTTAGTATTTCAAGAAAACATCAGATTTTGTTGCTCTCACTCAGAGACACACAATCAATAAGTTTTTTCTTTACCTTCTCGTGCTGCTTCATCCTCCAACTTAGAGGAACATCATCAGCCTTTGTGTAACCTCCTAATGGGTGAAGCAAAAGGATAGGGTTTTTGTATCCCATCTCAAGAAGTCTCCTACGAGTATCAGTCATAAGAAGTGCATGGCCATTGTGGACCGGGTTCCTGAGCTGGAAAGCAAAGACAGCATCCGCACCACGCTTCTCCAGCTCTTTGCGGAGCTCAGCAGGCGAAAGCCTGAAACGGTCAAGCCCATCATTGTACTTGACTGGCTCTAGAACCTCAAGATCACCGCCAATTAGCCAGTTTCCAGCACTGGTTATCGCCTCTTCTACATAGGGCAAACCTGGAGCAGTAGTACCCCAAGTTCTGGCTATCCGCTCTTCCTTGGGATGCTTGTAAATCTCAATGCTGATCAAACAAAAGCAAGATTGAGAAACGAATTATATCATTGAATAATCTCAAGATTGGATTTGAAAAGTCATATTCCCACGAGAGACATGAGACCAAAATGAATCTACAGATAAAAAAGGACTGTATAACCTTTTAAGACCCTACAGTGATGCACAAAACAGTCTTCAGCTTTTGTGTCTGTGTCAAACGAGTGACAGCTTATGGGACGAATCAGATCTATAGCCTAGTGTACTCATGAATCTATATCATTGACTAATCTCAGGACACAAAAATTGGAATTTTCCACTACATGCTCATAGATAAGTTAAAAAATCATGAATTCGATCTAAACAATTGATGAGTGAAGGAGCAATTTGGGAAATGAAAAACAAAAAAACTTACTCGCTGAGGATAGCAACGGGATTACCGTCGGAATCAACAAGCGCGACGCGTTTAGACTCGCCGATTCGAGCCTTTTGATCGTCGTCTATAGCGAGGACGATAGGCACCGACATGTTGACGACGGAGCCGTCGTCAAGACGCAGCGAGTTGAAATGAAGAGTTTGGAGGAACTCGGATTCTCTCATGAAACCTCCGAGTGGGCTTGCCCAGCCTTCGCTCAAGACGTGCATCCATTGCAGGTCAATCGCCGTCAGCTCTACGCGCGGCAGCTCCGCCGCCTCGTGCTTCTTCTCTCGCCGCCGTGGTTCCTCCACGACAAGCTCCACCAGCTTCCCTCCGTCAGGCGCGATCAATCCAGCCCGGATTCCTCCACGAATGCTTCGCGATTTCGAAGGGAAAGAAACGGAAGCGGTTGCGGCGGCGAAGGGGAAATCGGAATTGATAGATTTGGTGAGTGGCTGAGAAAGGAAAGCGGTTTTGCTGAGAACGGTAGCCATTGAAGATTCTCTCAGGCTATGGCTGCTTCAATGGAGATTCCGTAAAGAGTGACGAGGAAGAAGAGATTGAAGAAAATGTATGTTTGTTCCCAATTCAATTGGAAATGAAATCTCCCTCTTGTGTGGCTTTTATAGATTTAAGATTTGTTATTAGGGATCGTCTCTGCGAATATTATGTACCTAGACACTAATTATTAATTAATTGTGATTGAATAATTAAATAATAACGAGGTTACCTTATTGGTATGGTGCAAGTCTTTGTATAATTAAATTGTATTTTTTTTTTATTCAACGTATATATTCTAATCGTTACTAATGTTGTTTTTGTTAAAATCCTGATTTAAATACAGTAATGACAAAAGGAGATACGTATTGATTGTAATTGTCACTACCCATTTTGAATTCTAAACAAAAACACACATTGTTACGTAATTTTCCAACTGTTTTCATATTAGGGGTTGGAAATATTATCCAGAATCCGAGATCCAATCCGAGATCAACTTCAATCCGGTCTAAAAATTTATATATTCGAAAGGGTCGAATCTAGATAGTTAAATTATAAGGTTCAAAAATTTTGGATACAAATTCGAATATCCCAAAAATTTTTGGATATTCGATACGTCCTACCCTAATTTATATGGTAGATAATGTAAATCTTTCATACTCCCATCCCAAAGGAAAGTCCAAAAATGTTTATTAACATATTTGATTTTTATTTTATTTTTCGGACATATTATAATGCTTTTTTTTAACAAGACCAAATAATTTTAATAGTTTTGTTGTTAAGGAAATAAAATAGAATTAAAAGTTAGGAAAGGTGAGGTCAGTGTGTGGACCGATGCTACAGTTGAATATATCCCAAGAATACGGTCAGGTTCGACCATCAATTTGCTTAATGACAAAACAACTTGATTATAGAATATTTACACCACTCGAACTGCCACGTCATACCACGAATATTTATTTCATTTTGGATACTTTTTCAGTTTTTCCATTTTTAGAATAATATTATGAGTAATCTCATCATATTAAAGCCTCTATAAACATCTTTTTTGGTAATATATTTGACATTAAACCCCCAAAAAACAACAACTAAATAGTTCTTCAATTTAAGAATTGTCTTTCTCTCCCTAAACCATATATATTGGATACGAACGTACAATGGAATGAGAAAATCATTATCTTTTTCAGAAACCTCCTTTGTGTCTCTCGATCTGTTCATCCTTTGTCACCATGTACTTTTTTTTTGTACATTGGCAACTGAATAAATATAGTTTGTCGAATATCGAATTTTCTTGTCAACGATATCAAAACTCGATTATATAATTTTTATATTATTAGTTAAAAAATTATTTATGAAAATGAACTTTATTTTATAAATTATTACATACTATGTAATTACAAATAAGATAAGATAATTGAAATAGAAAATTATATAATTATTTTTTAAAATGATTGCAGAAAATATGAAAAATATTTATTTTTTATTAAATAAGATATTTACTTTTAAGTTTTTAATTATTATGATATTACAAATATTATATATATTAAAATAATAATTAATCCACATATTTTTCAAAAAAAAACTATTCAAAATTTTGCAATATTTTCACTATAATTTATATTATTTTATTTGAATATATATCAAAACAAAAGTTTAAACTGGTAAGTTTAAGTTTATATTTTACTCAATTACAAAACAGATTAAATAAATAGATTAGTATGGTTTGATAATTCTATATATAATAATTAGTTAGATATATTATAAAATTTAGAAAAACATATCAAAATAATTTTTCAAAATTAAAAAAAAATATTTTTAAAATTATCTTGCATTATAACGCAAATTCAATCATAATATTATTATATAAGAGGAAGAAGATCGATATTCTATATTTTATAATTGGATCATAGATTCATAAGGTGTGAAAATAGATACATTTCATTGCGTTTATTTTTTTTTATAAAAGATTTACATTTGCCGACTTGATTAGCCTAATTATAGAGCTCCTCAGTTTTGACCTGACCAGAGACCAATCTTGATTCTTCACCCGAAGCAGCAACGAAATTATCTATTTTGTTCGACTCATTTATCTATTTTTTCTTTATATGTTGACTTTTCTTATAGATAATGATGCGCTTTTTTCCCACGTGGTAAATATTGTCGAAACTAGAAAGTTGGTATACTGGTGGCTGAATAAACCATTATTATTCATTCTTTCACCAATTTTTATCAAATTTTATTTTCAAGTACTCCGGATCAGGGGTTACTGAGTACGTATGTTTGTTGTATCTGAAATTACAACTGTAAAAATTTATAAACAGGCAATCATCAAAAGACTTGGCTTATCTTTAAATAGTAAAGGATTAAAAAGCTTTTTAGCAATAAAAAAATATTCAAAATTAGAGTTTGAAGTAAACGGATATAGAGTAAATTTGGGTGGAGAATATGAAAAAATTATAGTAATTCCGGAATAAAATACAGTAAGGAATGAACACATGAATTTATTCCAAAGTGAAAAAATAAGACGAAAAATGTGTTTATTCTAGCAGTAGATGCACTCTAATATTGAGTTGCCTACCTATTCATTGCGGGATCATGCTATAATGTAATTCATTTGAGTACAATGATCCTCCTCACAAAAGAAAGATATTTGCTCGAGATTCTCTTAAGAAAAATATGATTTCACTCCTCCTATAAAATCCGAGCTGCAAATAGAAATTATTTAGTATTAGTGTGTGTTTCTTTTCATTGAGGAATCCCCCTCTAATGATGGCTTATTCCCCTTTTTATATTGTTTTTATTTCCTTTGAACTCACCATTATGTAACGTTTTCTTCTCCTTTAATGTCTCATTCTCCGCTATTAATTGGTGAATTAACAACCAAATTAATGGTAAAATATATTCGTCATTAGCGTTGTCATTTATTTCGCTGGATCCGTCATGAATGGTGTTCAATTCACCGAATTGAATAAGTCTTTGGTTTTGTCGGGGTTTGACTAACGGTCATGCATTTAATCTCATTTGACCGTAAACTTCATCCGGTGAACCTTTCTACTCGACTTGTCACCTCAAAAATCCCTTTTACCTCGTCTGGCTTCTTTTATTTTATCGGATCTTTCTTTACCATTCAGATTATTGGACCGGAATTTTCATCCGCACAACGTATAAGAGTATTTAAATTATTTATTTAAACTATAGGTTAATACAAACATTTGACTAAATCAATTTTAATCTTCGTAAAACTAAGGTAATTAAAGAATTGGATAATGTAGCGCTCGATCAGTTTCTTGGTGGATGGGACCTCACATTCAACATGTGACAAATAAACCATTCTTGATCAACCTACCTGCTTTTCCAACATAATCATTAACCCGATAAAAATTTTTAAAAAGTAAGCAAGACATAAGTTATTCAATTTAAGTCATATATATACATATATTCCTAAAATCCAATGTTCAAATTTCACCACAATGTTCATGATCGATCGGACGTTGTCTAGTATTGAATAAAGTTTGTACTTTAAATTTCTAGATTTATTTTCTGAACATAAAATTAATTAATCAAAAGATTAATTTCCCAAAAACGACAATGAAAATCTAAAGTTTTGCAAAACAGAATCAACGTCTTCATATTATCCAACAACAAGAAGCAACCCACTTAATAAGAACCGGTTAACTCTTTAGACTTGAAACTTCCTCAACATCACCTCCAGATTCCATGTTTAAAACTACTTCTCTGCGAGATAGCTTCAATGCAACTTGAGCTTGAGACAAAGATTTAGCAATGGCTTTATCGTATGGTAGTGCCTGACTTAAGATCTCATAATCTCTCACTGCTTCAGCCCATTTTTCCTTCTACAATTTCACAGGAAAATCCTTAGAGCAAGTGGAAAGTCAAAGCTAAGTCACACTATATATATATATATATATATATATATATAGCTCTTACCTTGATGTATGACAGAGCACTTTGAATCAATTCAAAATTCTTCTTAAGAAAATTAATTTCAATGTTATGTGGATCCAACTCTAAAGCTTTCTCTGCAGCTTCAGCTGCATCATCGAACCTGCAATGCAAGAAATCGTCATCTGATCTTCGCTATTTTTATCCAACATAACAATATATAAAACAAGTAACCAATCAACTAACAAGTCTATGAATCTCATCTTCCTAGAGCCAAATCCATTTGGGATTTGACAAAAAGTGTGTAAGCTCCACAGATCATGTTGAAAAACCGAGTCTGCGAGAAAGAGGCTGGGAATGGCTCTACTTTGGGGACATATGTTAGTGCTGTCTGAGCCTCATCAACCCGTTGGAGTTTCAGTAGTGCTTCAACTTTACACATAGCTATCTGCAGTTTGTGAGATATGTAAAACTTTTGATTCTGATTGCTCATAAGATAATACAAGAATGGTTGTTCTTTACCTGAGGAGACCAAGAAGCTTCAGACACCATAGCTGCACTTGCTTCTTTCAAAACAGTGGTCCAATCGTCGCGGCTTCTTGCATTAGTGCATTTGTTCAAGTGGTTTTCTACTTGTATAAGCTTATACTCATAATAACCTGATGGTTCATACTTTCTCGCATTATCGACCTGACCTAATCTGCAACCAATTTAAAGCCTCAAATGATTAGTATATACTTTCTCTATCATTGAAAAAGATTGTAGAAGCGAATCGATTACCTAAGAAGAAACAAGGCTAAATTTTGACGAGACATTGCAAGTTTTGGATCCAAATTTATGGCTTTTTCACACTGGCTCACAGCTTCCCCGATCCGTCCCAATCTCGACAATGCAAGTGCTCGATTGGTATGGTAAGTCGCATTATTAGGTGAGAGCTCTATTGCTCGATCGTAAAACTTCAAAGCCTCAGTGAAACGACGTTTCTTGTACATTTTGGTTCCACAAGTGTTGAATGGTACTGAATTTAAAATAGTAGCTGGCTTCGCAGGAGAGAAGATCCGACGTAACCAACCGAAGTGACTGCAAGTAGCAGAGCGTTTTGGTGGACCGGAATGGAGTTTTTCCTGTTCAGACGACGACCTAGGTTCAAGATCGGGAAGCTTATTATTTTCCGAAATCAATGAGTCCCGAAGGTTATTATCTAAATTAAGTTTGTTGGGCTTCAACATTGCCTCTCTGCAAGATTACAAAAAAAAGAAAGTTAGCCGATGACGATCGCCTGAATATTCCCAAACTTTCCCTTAGGGTTTCTCTCGGGAAGGAAATTAAGAGCAACGACTGTTATATATGTTCATATTATATTAAAGTCTAGAGAGAAAGAAGAGTCTTATTATGTTAAGTAGTGATGACAGTGAAAAAAAAATACGAGAGAAACGTTCTCTTCAACAAACTCAAAATCTATGAAAATTGTCTCTTAACACATAAATCGAATTTAGGTTATAAGAGCATCTTTATTGGGGTTTCTTAACAGGGTATCTTAGCTAAAAGTTAGATTAAATTAAAAAAAAAAAAGAATTACCTAAGAACCGTTTCTTAATTTAGATTCTTAAGAACCGATTCTTAACTGATACGTGTCATGTTTGGGATTCATTTTTCTCCTTCTCCGACTCTCCTCGTTCTCTCCGTCGGCAAACCCTTCTCCGACTCTTCCTTTCTCTTCGACTCTTCCTTGCCCTCTCTCAAATTCATTCATCCTCTCAATTAGTTCCTCCCACAACAACGAGCTTCAAGTCTCTCGGCTATTTGCAGTATCGCGAAAACTCATCCCCAAGCAGAAGCCTCTCTCGGCTAATTTCCTCCGGCCGGTGGGTTTTGGGAGCATATCATCAGTTTCTAGTCTCTGGTTAGTTAATTTTTTTTTTATTCTTACATCTCGTTGGTTTTGAGCTCATCAAACATGGTTATTGTTCTGGCTTAATCCGATTTTCCGGTCTGAGTTATTACAAATTGAATCATATTCTATCATGCGCTTCTGTTGTTGATTTTCGTGTAGATTTTTTCAGAATCTATGATGATCTAGGGTTGTTTTAATCGTTTTCCTAGCATTGAATCGATCAGAATCCGATTGGTTGCGAGCAATTGTTTCAATTGTGCATATTATCAAGTTGCGAATTTGATTGATATGGGCAAAGTTAATTCCATCAGATCTCACTTTTCCCTTTGTTTGCATTGTGGTTATGTTTTTTTTTCTTTTTTCACAGCCATCCGAGAGAGAATAAGTCTTTTTAAGTGATTAAGGATCTGCAAAAAGTATCCATCTGAGGTTTAACAATGGTAATTCTCGATCCATCTTAGGATTATCGTAGTAGCTATATGATATTTTAATGGAGGAAAAACCTAATGTTACCACTTGCGTTTGCTTTGGTTTTGGCGGATCATGCTCTTTTTGATAGCATCTTGTTTGGTTTTTCAGGTTCTATTACAGTTGGACCCATTCCTTAATGAACTCACCAGCATGTTCGAGAAAAGCAAAGAGAAGGGTTCTGTGTGGGTTACTTTGAAAAGGTTCAAAATTTCATCTTTTAAAATACAATTTTCTAGTCATTCCAACTCTTGCTTGGTCTGTTTGATTAGATCTAATTTGGCTAAAGTAGTGTTAATAAATGGTAATAAATGCATGTTAGTCTTACATCATGGTTGTGTTAGGTGTGTTAAATGGTTGTGATGAATGGTTTAGGCTGGTAGAAATATGTCTACTCGTTCTGGTTGTGTTCAATGCTATCTTTTGACTTTGTTTCTCTTCTATTAAACCCGTAGCTTCTTCACTCTCTTCCACTACCTTTTAAAACAACTTTCCTTCTTCACTTGTCTATCATGTTTGTTTCTCTTCTATTAAACACGTAGCTTCTTCACTTTCTTCCACTATCTTCTAAATGGGATACTCTTTTTTGGCAGCTGACAGGTGCAAGAGCAGTTGCAGGATAAGGTCAAGAGCAGTTGCAGATATGCATCAAAGAAAAGCAGAGATGGATAGGGGTTCTGCTGTAGAACGGATAAATCCAAATGTTTCTGTGTAGTGTTCCCAGCAAATTTGTCAATTTTTTCCATGTATAGTAGACTCTGTAGAATGAATTTTGTGTTTCAAGCTTACTGTTTTTCATTACCTTTCAGCTCTCAAGAATCGCATTGTATCACATATTGTTCTAGTTTGTAATGAACCACTAGAAAGTCTTGATTTTGAAAGTTCAGGTTCCTTGCTTTATATGTTTTGGTTCTCAGGGTATGTTGATGCTGGGTCTCCAACCGTTGGATCCGAAAGATCATGGAAGTCCATGAAGATGGAAATCCAATCGTTGCTTGAGAAGTTGTTGGACATTAATGATCCGATGAGTAGATGTGCTGCATCTGATGCACCCACAACATCGGTTTTATATCTGATGCTTAAATTTTTTTTTAAGAACCACATTAGAGGTTCTACCAATAAACTAGTTATTTCTTAAGTTTCTAAAGAGAAGTTCTTAACTTAAGTTTATTAATAAAAAATTATGTAAAAACCCTTAATGGGTTTCTTCCAATAATGATGCTCTAAGTAATCGAAGCTGCGATGAATCCTAGATTTAAAAAAAAAAAAGAAGACCGATTTACCTCATCATAGTTTCTCCTCGTCACGAATGAGAAAGCAGAATTTTGGATGATCTTTCCCTAGAAAACACAAAACCCTTCGTTTCACTCTCTGTTATTTTTTTTTTGGGGTACGTTGTTAGCGTGCGTACCACACATTCATAAGGTTAGGGTTTTATAACCCAAAAAAGATTTTTTTTTTTGTTTCTTACATAATTCTCGATGACATGATGAAGAGTAGGCCCAATTATTATGGATAAAAAACTGAGGCCCAAATTTGATGGGCTGAAGTCGAAACTCTCCGTTATAAATTATAATAACTGCCAAGGACATGATCGGGTTGTATTTTTGTGGTTCACCTCCAAAACCGATATTGATTCCATGTTCCTAAGTTATCTTATTATATAAAGCTGGATCTCTCAACGTGATACATATGATAATTATCAGTTATAAGATTGTGACATTTGTCACGGTTAATTTAGATTGCGACATGTATCAATTTAATTTTAAAATGTAAAAATGAATTATCTCTCAACGTGTACGTGACACGTAGGATAATTATCAGTCATGAGATCGTGACATTTGTCACGGTTAATTTAGATCGTGACATATATCAATTTAATTTTAAAATATAAAAATAAATTAAAGTAAATATTAAAAAAAAAAACTAAAAAGAGGCAATTTTTAAAAAAGAAAAAACAAAAATAAGTAAAAAAAACTTATAATAAAGGAAAGTAACAAAAAGAAACTTAAAAGTTTATAATCTATAACCACAACAAAACTTAAAAAATGAAAATTATAAATAAACATGCATATTCTTATATGCGGGTTATAAGAATATTCATATATGCGGGTTTGTAATTTAATATTTTTATAACCCGTGAAAAAAATGAAAGACGATAAAATGAAAAACAAAATTAGATCACCCGTGAAAATATCTTATACATAAATTTAGAAACAAAGTTTACGATAAAATAAATATATACATTGAAAGAAAAATTTGGTGAATAGATGCAGTAAATAGTTGTGGATACGATTATTGGACTTTTATTTATTTTTTGTGTAATTGATATACTACCAAATTGTGGTTTATATAGAGGTGAAAATTTAAAATTCTTTTTCTTTTATGATTAATTTTCTTAATCTAAATGGAAAATTACGAAATATTTTTTCTTTACTATATTAATTTTGCTTTTTAGGATAAATTATAAATTAAAACTAATTTGATTAATATTTACTTTAATTCATTTGTTTTTTAAATTAAACTGACACATGTCAAGATCTAAATTAACCATGATAAATGTCATGATCTCGTGAGTGAGAATTATTCTACATGTCACACTCACATTGAGAGATCCAACTTTATATAATACGATATATATATATATATATATATTTTAGTAACTTTACCTTTTCGAATTATGAATGTAAAATTAAGAAGCTATCAATTTGGTTATCTAGAGGTGGAGAATGATAATTCCTTTTCGATTTATGATTGTATTCCATTTTAAGTTTTTGTTTTTTTAAGAATTACTAATTGTTCTTTCCTTTTTTAAAACTTTAGTTTTTTTATGATTGCAATCTATTGTTTAATTTCCTTATTCTAAACTGAAATATGTTTTTTTAAAGAAAATTTGGCTTTTATTCCTTCTTTTTAGGATTGTTATCTATTGTTTAATTTATTTATTATAATTTAAAATATGGTTTTTTTAACTTTGGCTTTTATTTATAAATTTTGTTTAATTTTTCTTAATTTAAATATAACTACTTTTTCATTTAATTTTTAGGATTATGAATCGATTTAAAATCATATATTAATAATTTTTCTTTTAAGTTTAGATTAGATTTATAATTTTTCTTTTTTAAGTTTGATCGTGGTTGTAGATTATAAACTTTTAAGTTTTCTTTTGTCACTTTCCTTTATTATAAGGTTTCTTTACTTATACTTGTTTTTTTTGTAAGATTACCTTTTTTAGTTTAAACTTTTTAATATTTACTTTAATTCATTTTTACTAAAATTATCTTTTTTAGTTTAACCTTTTTTAATATTTACTTTAATTCATTTTTACTTTTTAAATTAAATTGACACATGTCAAAATTTAAATTAACAATCGTGACAAATGTCACAATCTCGTGATTAAAAATTATCCTACGTGTCACATTCACGTCGAGGGTTCCAGCTTTATATAATAAGATATATATATATATATATATATATATATATATCTATTTGGGGATTTTATTAGGGGGTTTTTGATTTCAGTGTTCACGGCGGTGGAAATTACGGTGACAAAGCTGCGCATTTGAAAGAAGTTGGATCGGTGGAGACGGCATGAATCCGGGTTGGAGTTTAAGCGTCGAAGGAGAGGAAGGGTGTGGAAGATTTCTTTTTCTTTTGTAGATTATAAAGTTTTAAGCTTTCTTTTGTCACTTTCCTTTATTATAAGGTTTTTTTACTTATACTTGTTTTTTTTTTGTAAGATTGCATATTTTAGTTTAAACTTTTTTAATATTTACTTTAATTCATTTTTACTAAAATTGTCTTTTTTAGTTTAATATTTTTTAATATTTACTTTAATTTATTTTTACTTTTTTAATTAAATTGACACATGTCAAAATTTAAATTAATAATCGTGACACATGTCACAATCTCGTGATTAAAAATTATCCTACGTGTCACACTCACGTCGAGGGTTCCAACTTTATATAATAAGATATATATATATATATAATGGTTAATTTTAATGGATCTCTCAACGTGTACGTGACACGTAGGATAATTATCAGTCATGAGATCGTGACATTTGTCACGGTTAATTTAGATCGCGACATGTAGGGCTGAGCATATTTACCGAACCGAATCAAACCGAATTGAACCAAACCGAATAATGTTATTTGGTTCGGGTTCGGATAACCCGAATAACCCAAACGGACACATTTCTAAATTTATTCGGTTTTCTGTTCGGTTTATTAACCGAATATCGAATTAACCGATTGGATAACCGAATTAAAACCAAACTCATATAATACCATATAAGGTTTTGGACTTAGTAGCATATTTGAGTCTTTGATACTTCGACTACTCTCCTTCTTTGTAATTTGGACAATATTTTTTCTTCTTTCTTTGTTCATTTTTGCTGGATAAATATTTTTCTCACAATGGTCAAACTCTTCATTTTACCTAAAAATACATGTATTATATAAAAT